>OZ024734.1:31354332-34077461 GCA_964016875.1 Fallopia convolvulus | reverse complement strand
AAGAGCTTTCAAGAGTTGTGGATGAGTTATTACAGATAAAAATGCAAGATAAGGAGTGAAGAAAGAGGTTAGAAGCATCATCACGGGCAGGGACGTCTCGGGAATATTGGAGGCCATGTGCAAAAAATTAATATTAGGTCCTTATAATAATTTAATTAAAGGTGTTTAATAACTTTTAGATAGTATATATGCTTAGTGTTAGTGGTTATATGAAATTATCTCTTAAGCATTAATCATTGATGAAGTAGTTAAATAAAAACTATTGTTTAAAATAATAAATAATTAATAAAATGAAAAACATTTGCTTAAAATATATACCTCAGTTTTAAACTTTAAATACAAATTAAATAAGTTTGTAGGGAAAATAGTGTTTAGTTTTCTTGTAAGATAACTAAAAAGAAGCACAACAATGAATTAAAATCATTTTTATTAAGAAAAAATATCAAAGAAAAATGAAATAAAAAAAAGATAATAAAGGATATATTGTTAAAGATGAAAAAAATATTTGAAACCTGCAGCACAACATTATGCAAATAAAAAATATAAGAAAAGTAAAGGGCAAAAGAAGAAAAGATATGGGGCCAATGCATCAATAAAATTAAAAACATGAAAAAGATAGGTATGAGTGTTAAAATAGTACATATTTACAAATTTGCCTAACTTTTCTGCCATTATACCCAAACTTTTGATGACTATTACGTAATACAGTATAATTTTTATATGTACAAGGGTCCCAATCATTTGGGGCCTTGTTATATTGAACAGGTTGCACCGGTTGTTTAGACGGGCCTGATCACGGGTCGTGGAGGCTATCACGAGCCAAACCAAGGGCAAACAAAGCAAATATGTGCTCTCAGATGACCCGTCACGGGTTGTGACCCCGTTAACGGACATGACCCCGTCACGGGTTGTGACAGGACGCTGCACGCGTGGGATTTTTGGGCTTTCTTACTCCTTTTTTTGCCTCGAGTTGGTTTTTATTTTTGGGATATCTTTTTGCATAAGTTTTAGGACTTTTCTAAGACTAATTGGAGGACAAGTTAGAGGATTATTATGCATTATTATTATTCTAATTTCAAGTAGAGAGAAAGAGAAGAGGATTTCTAGGGTTTTAGCTCTACCTTCTTTCAAGTTGGGATTTTTTGCACTCTTGGATCTACTTTGTTTCTTTCCGTTGAATCTCTAGTAAGTTTCTCTTTCAATTATTGCTCTTATTCCAAATTCCATGTTTCAATGTATTGCTTTGATCATGAATTCAATTATGCTAGGCTAAACTCTATAGTTCTAAGGTTTGGTTGATCCCAACGATGTGAAGCGGATTAGATTCAATACCTTTTGCTTGAATTAAGTTGGAAAACTAATATGATTTGATTCTAGGGGCTTAAACTAATAGGTTTAAACTTGTTAGAGTCTTGTTAGGTTGTGCATCGAGAGGTGGTAGTCTAAGTAAGTAAACAAAATAGAGAGAACACATCGAGAGGTGGTTCTATCTATTTGGAAAAACTAGAATTGAACTTGAGATTAGTTTCTCATGTGGTTAATTGCCATAGAACTTCTAGATGTTTGAGTCAAGTTTGATTCATCGCGAGAGTGGGGCAAGTTTACTTTATCATCTAGATTTCTAAGTGCTTAAAGGGTTTCTATCGGGTTTTTTTCGTCACGAGAGTGGGTTATTAATTTGATAGAAGTACATTAAGCTAAACTAAGAGAAAAGTTAAATTTATGACATTAGACAATAAACTTCATAACAAAATATTCAACTCAGTTTAGGTAAAAGTGAGATTCAAACTCCGTGGATCAAAGTTGTGGTGATTCATTGCCTTAGAACTTTGCTTTCTCATATACTTTTCATTATCATAATTTACTTGTTTTGCTTGCTTTTATAGTTAGAAACACACAAAAATCAAAATATTTTGACTTAGAAATTAGTTCTAGAATTAGCTAAAGCAGATATAATCCTCGTGATTCGATCCTGATGTACTACTACAATAGATCTTGTATTCTTGTGAGTGTGTAAGAAACCATCACAACACTTTTGTAGTGCTTAGTGAGTGATTATCTATTATCTATGATTTTGTGGTGATCGTGGCATAGAAGAATCATCATACTAAATGGGTTTTGCTTGATTATTGTTGATGAATTGTCTGATAGTGATGACAAGTTTCCTCTGGATAAAGGATGTCTAGATAGTATTGAGGTAGCAATTCAATCTTCTTAAGAGCTTATGATATTAGCTCTTTGAGATAGTATATAGATGTATCCTACTAAGTCTTAACCTTTAAGAGCTTAATCAAGTATATGTGTGCATGTGATACAAGACATTAACATGTTAATATACAAGTTTGCTATATATTGTTCTAGATATGACATTAGCTCTTTTCTTGTACCTCCTTTCTTTGTCCCAATTGCTTACTTCCTGTCAATAAGATTGATGCATTCTTTATTGACTAATTAGCTTCATTTATGATTGGATTTTCAGTTGCTAAAATATATGAAATGATGAGGGTTAACAAATCACATGTATGCATGTCCTATATTTACTTTACTATCTGAGTGGATCTTTTGTCATTTTTTAGCTATAGGATACTTGATTATCTATTTATGAAACTCTATGCGCTTTATTTACTTAACTAATTATTTCTCCTAAATGTGTTGTATAATTTGATAGAATTCCTTTACGAAGGATGAATCTGTAGAAAGAAGTGTGACAACGTCGCTGAGTTTCAACTCGGAAAGTACATCAGAAGTACATCAGAAGTTTTAAGCAGCGATACTTGAAATATTGTAGTTGATTTCCTTTTTTGAGTTTAATTATAATCAATGTTTTTCTTTGCTTGCAGGGGAAGTTGCTTTCTAATGTTCAAGCTCAAATTTCACAATTTAGAAGAAATATCGCTGCTTAACTGGAAAAATAGGTACACTGTTGGAAAACGCGTTTGTAGCCAAGAAAATAGCCACGACTTCAGTCACAGAAATAACCACGAAATCACGTTAACCACAACATTCCCAACGGATTGCCCTACGAAAGGTGTCTTGGGGCTAAAACGGCTGAGGCTAAATATCACTCTAGAAAAAGAACCACATAATTCTAGTTTTGTAGCTATATAGCTGCAAATAATAGCCGCGAACTAGTTCATTGCTAAATGTGTGGCTATTGGCCACAAAAGTCACGTTCAGCCATATTAGCCATAATTGAATTTCGTGGTTGGTTTTGAGTGCATCACCATCAAATTTTAGCTACAAATGTATTTTGTATCTAAATTCTAGTCGAATTTGAACTCATTATCGCCCCTAATTCGTGGCCATTAGCCTTGAAATTTGCAATGAATCTATTTAGTGGGAAAATCCGCGGCCATCTAGCCTTAACATTTGCACTGAATTTATTTGGTAGGAAATCTGTGGCCATTTAGCCTTGACATTTGCATTGAATCTATTTGGTGGCAAAAGCTATGGCTTTTTAACCTTGAAATTGGCTTTGAAAACATTTGGTTTCAAATTTTGTGGTCAAATAAATAGGCATTAACAAAAAAATTGGGAAATATGTCATGCATAATATATGCATCAATTGCATTATCATAATGCAATTAGCTAGAACCTGCTAATCAAAAAAAAAACATTAGCAAGTGCAACTAGGTAAACAACCTACTAATAAAAAAACAACATTATAGCTAAACAATTCAGCAGTAGCATTAGTGCACAACAACCATCCAAAGTATCCACCATACAATATCCAAAATATCCAACACAAGAAACAATCCTAAAACCAATCCACCAACAAACACAATTTACAAGAAAGAAAATTTAGAGAGAGGTAAAACAACCCATCCACTTGAAAGAAAGTCAAGAAATGACATTATCCATGTTGCCTCCAATGTGTTTAAACAACTGCTCAAGCATACCTTTGAGTGCCTTGTTCTGGGTTTGAATTTTCACATTTTGATTTTGAAGCGTCTTCATCTCCTCTCGCATCTACTTTATCTCATCCTTCAGAAGCTCAACAACTTGATGGGTGTGGAAAAGGTTGGAAGAGCGGGAAGGATTCCTAGATTCGAGCTTTCTTGTGCGAAAGAGGGTGACCCCTTCATCAGCCATTGCAAAAATCCTACGACTAGCATAGCCGTCACAAGCTTTAATCCATAGCCCGGTAGCCCTAGCACTTGAGATTGGTCCATCCACATGCTCAGCAACCACAAGGCGTTCAAATTCAACCTAAAAAACAATGCAAAACAGTACATGAAGCAGAATAATAGGTGGATTGAGCTTGAATCAATAAATCAAGAATTCAACAATAGATACAAATCAACAAATCAAGCAAGAAGAAGAAAATGAAGCAAGAAGAAAACAAAAAGCAATTGAGAGAAATCAATGTCTATCACTCCAACAAAAACAACAACATCAAATTTATGCATATTTTTTATGGTATTTTTAGTTTTCTGCGACACCAAACAACAACATCAACAAAAACAACAATTGCAAGAGTTTGTGTATTGATGCATATTTTTTATGGGATTTAGCAAATGGAAATTGAAGTTTTCATGTCTATTGATTCATAAGGAACCAAAGAGAAGCAAATTCGCCTAAGGAGAACCAAAAGAGAACCCTAAATATCGACAAACCCACAACATCACCATTCAAGTTCTCAAACACACATCTCGACCCAAACTTTCAAGTTCTCAATCTCAAAATTCCAAAATAAATAACATAGAGAGGAGAAGAAACAAACAAAACCAAAGAGGGAGAGCCATCAAGAGAGAGAGAGAGAGAGAGAGAGAGAGAGAGAGAGAGAGAGAACCATAAGCATGAAATTCATCTAGGAGGTTCATGTCTATTGATTCATTTGTCTGAATTTTGAACATGCAAAATACTTGAATTTAATTTCCTCTTTAAAGTAGTTATATCTATTTGTACACATCAATAATCAAAATCACATAATATCATACAAAATGAGATCAAATTCAATCAAACATGAATACAAAATACTTGAATATACTTACAATGCTTGCAGTTGGTCGTTCACCTAGTCTAGTCTCATCCTTCTTTGACCACAATTTTTTTACCACCTCAGAAATAAGCGGCATGCTACCAGACTCTTTTTCCTTACAAAAAAAAAGAGAGTAAAGTCAAGTTAAATACTTATTTTTAAAGAACAAACACATTTTTACTTAAATTTTGAAAAGTCAATGTACTTACCATAACTTCCATCCATTTGGTAAACTTTCGAGAACCTCCTCAATAATTTCCAACCTCTAATTACTTATTTGATGACCAATTTTGGGGATTCACTTGAGCTTGTCTCACATAATTAAGATCCATTTTCCTTATGATGTTCATTCTCTCCCAATTCTTCTCAGAAACAAAGAAAGGTTTGGTCTTGTTTTCACTATAATACTCCTCTTTTTCAAAATCATAAAGGAAATTATTGAAATTATTTCTCCAATTATATATGACTTGTTATAGTTTATTTTCTTCTCTCTTGTATAAGAAGAAGCATTAAAAAAACTTAACTTGTAGGAAAATAATTCAATAAATGATTTGAGGAAGTAAAATTTACTTAATAATGTATATACTTCAAATAATATATTTGACTTAAATACTAAGGAGACTATTTATAATTTATAGTTGAAAATAGGGCAGAAATGGACGAAATTAGAAAAGTTGGGAACGTTTTGTAATTACCCTTAAAGTGCGGGCACTCACGCGTAATTTCTGAAAAATACACAGCTGGGTAGTTGTTTTTGTTCAATGAAAAATTCAATCTTGTAAAGGCTAATTCGGACTCGTTTCTTAACCAAATTCGATTCCGAAAGAATCGACATACTCTCCTAGATGTTATCTACGAAACCCCTCAACAAACTCTGTAAATTTTGTGGAAAATATTATCTAATTCGACTCTTGAAGATAAGAGGTTATGTAAACGCGTTTTTCGGTTGAAGATAGATTCTTATCCTAATCAAGCAGCGTTTTGGCTCGGATTTTGCTTGGAAACGAAGTATTTAGAAACCCTAGTACCTCCCTATAAATATAGGCCGAAACCCATCACTTTTACTCATCCAAAAACCTCTAGAAAACCCTTCGGAACCTCGTGCCCTGTTTTTGCACAGCCACTGTGTTTGAGCGTTTTCGGCTTGAAATCGAAACCGAAAGCTGCGTTTGTTGCCAATAGTAGGTAGTACTCGATCCCACGAGTCCAACACCACCGATCCCGTCCTTTTCCGTGTCCGTTTGAGGGAGAACCGAGCCTTCAAAGTCAGGCTGTCGGTGCTCTGTTCGGAAAAATACAGCAGCCATTTATTGTAAGTATACATGTAAATATGCTGCT
Source organism: Fallopia convolvulus (assembly GCA_964016875.1). NCBI lineage: Eukaryota > Viridiplantae > Streptophyta > Magnoliopsida > Caryophyllales > Polygonaceae > Fallopia > Fallopia convolvulus. The sequence goes on along the minus strand of OZ024734.1, from coordinate 34,071,142 downwards.
AATGTCTACGTGATGTTGTACATATAAATAATCATGCCTATAGTACTTGTTTACTACTTAAACGTACATGATTATGGTAAAAGCTTAAGCCTAATTGCTATATAGTATATAGTATGGAACGCATGAACATGTGTATCATAAACATGAAATTACTACTGCATGTCGCTCACAAACGAAGGAAAATTCGGATTCATGTTGTCTTATAAAAGCATATTATTAAGGATTAATATGTTCATGTACCATCATGTTATCTTAGTAAACAATAACATATATACTTACTAAGTGTAATATAGCAACTATGTTATTTTTATGAAACGATCAAAATAAATTAATTAAAATTTATTTTGTATTGCCGGTACAATTTCGGATGGGAATTTGGAATAGGCACGCGGGATTGTTAACTTCAAAGCTTGTCTCTTCGCTTGAACATTAAGTTCGTCTTCAAATCAAGGCAAGTGGTTTGGTTCGCTTTGTATTATTTCTTTAAGCATTGGAATTGAATCCATGTTTAATTATTTTTGGGAAGTGTTTGTATGGAAATAATTAACTAGGTTTATTTATCGTCTTAGATTTAGTGACCTTGTTATAAAGCGCTAGATATATATATATATATATATATATACTAGGTTGTGCGTAGCCTCGGGCTTGTTTATGAATTGTTGTGCTTTTTCTATGGACATTATATGCTAGCGTAGTACTAGGGGTGTAGGACTTGTGATCTTTGGACACCTCTCTATAACATTCGCATTAGGATGGACCTAAACCCTAATGCTGGTCATGACCCTGCCCGTCTCATCCGTGCATGAGGGGTGTAGCATCTAGCTAATGCTCTCTATCGAATCCCGGGTAGTTCTTGTATTCGCGCCTCGACTAGTTCGAGAAGTATTAAAAGCTTATAACTCGATGTGTAATGTTTTGTCATTTAAATAAGATAAGTGCCCAATGTGCACCTTTAATGAACCAGGGTGGTGGTTACAATTTGTGACCCTACTCTTGCTCCCGGCTAAGTAAGTCTTCTTTCCAATCTGAATGCATGCTCGGGTTTGTTAAAACGCCTATAAAATGGCAAGACGGGCTTGGTACTTAAGCGCCTTCGCGACCACCTCCCTGTCGGCACCCTCCGAGTATGATGAGGTTGGTCGGGACCCAATTAGTCGACGCGAGGCTTTTCAAAATAAAATTATGTGAATAATAAAACGTTCCCAACAATTGCATATTTCCTTAAGGGAACCATATTCCTTGTGGCGTCATCTCTCTTTTAATTGCATTCCTCTTTTCTTTTCCGTGGAAGTATTGTAGTTACTAAACCGTTGACCGGCTTTTATTTGGAATTCAATGGTGGTGATTTAATACAACCACAAGAACCACTCACAAAAAGTCCCATTTGCTTAGTCTGTCACAAGACTAACCCGACCGTTTCTTTCTTTTGCATGGTCGGCTGGTGTCAACCCGTCTCTATACGGAAACATCAGGTCTCAAGATTACGGAGTGAAGAAGGTGATTACAGCATACTTGGAGTTTCTATTTAGTGACAAGGTTTCTATTAAGTTATTTCTTTATTTATAATAAAGGCGAGATTATTGGCTTGTGAGGTCCGTCAAAACAAGTTTGCATTAAAGGATTGTTTTAATTCCGCATGTTTAAAGTTGACTTAATTATGTACGCACTCTTTTTATAATTTGTTATTCTTCTTTCTATTTTACTAGGATGATTGCCCGTGCTATGCACGGAATAATCGTTAAAAATATTAAATAGCTTTATTATTCTCTCATTTGTTCTTATTATTATAAGTGTTATAATATATATTTGTATAAAAATTAATTTTTACAAATAGCATGGAATAAATTAGTAATTGATTTTTTTACATACAATGGTTATATTACTTATATATATACACATATAAATCTCGAACTAACTACAATATTTAATTTTACATAAAAAATATGATATTCGCTGACTTATCTCGCATATAAAAGATATTTAGTAAAGTGAGATGACATCACCATTCTTGATATTTTTATGAAATATTGCCAAGAAACCAAATTGGTTGCATAAAATATCATCTACCTTGCTTTACTTTTATCTCTCATTTTTTTCTACTACACATATAATCATTTTTTCTCTTTTAATGGATAGAGCATTTGGAAGCTGAAGGATTAATTAGGAGATCCATACTCTAAATCATAACGTTTTATTTGTTCGTATTTAAAGGTAGTGAAGGGTGATGAATCACCACATGACCCTTGTAAACATTTCATGTGTCTCTTCAAATTCAAAACGGTTCACCTTTTATTGATACATTGAATGTGTTATTAAATGGAAAATTTTCTCCTTATTAATTGTGTTTTTTTTTGTCTATGAGCTTAATTGGATGTTTGGTCATAAATGGCTAAAATTCTCTTCTTTATATTGTATATATAGATAGATAGATAGATTGTTGCAAATTATAACTTATACTTCAACTCCTTTGGACATTGAATGTCAAAAAACATAATCTTACTATATAGAAAATAAATAGAGAGTTTGGTTCAAATGAAACAAACTCTTATCCTAAAACGAACTCTTATCCTAAAACGAATGCACTTTTTGTAGTTAGTAGTGCACTTTTCATACTTAAGAGTGCACTTTTTCGTATTTGTACTTTTCGTACTTTTTAGTGCACTTTTCAATTTTTTTTATTGCACTTTTTCGTAATGCACTTTTTGTATTTTTCAATGCACTTTTATATGAAAAGTGCATTACTAACTATGAAAAGTGCATTCGTTTTAGGATAAGAGCTCGTTTTAGGATAAGAGTTTGTTTCATTTGAACCAAAACTCAATAAATAGATAGATAGAATATAAATAGATAGATAGAATATAAATAGATAGATTAATAGGGTAATATGAAAGATCACATAATATAATAAATATTTAATGTGAAAGTAAGTTTAAAATTATTATTATTTTCATACTAATTAAAGTAAATAGAAATCAAAATTTTATAAGATATTGAATGTTGTTACAATAATTTACATATTAGACATTCTCTCTATTTTATTTTATCTAATTATCTAATGATTCTTTATAAAAATTGAATAGATTTTTATAGTACTTTAAAATTTGAAGTGTCGAAATTACATTTTCTAATCAATTACTCGTTAAAACATTGCATTTGTTTTTTTGAAAAAGTTGTACTAACTACTCCTTAAGTTCTTTCTCCACAATTGTTTTCTCTAGCATTCTCTTCATTTTTCTACATTAACATAGATTGTGCATTTAATTATTTAATTATTTAAGTCTTGTAATTAATATTCTATATAACCTTTTCGATCAAGAACAACATCCTTTCACTTCTAACTCTTACAAAAATATTAAAGAAAAATATCATAAAAATAATTTATAGAACTTGACAATAGAAATTTGTAATTTGTATACATTTAGAAATAAATCCGTATGCCTAATCATGAAAGAAAATTTAACATACCTAAATATATTACATCAAACCAAGAAGAAAGATATACTCTATCAAAAAATTAATACTTTTATATAATTATTTTGGACATACTCCGAAACATAGGAGTTGTCCAAAACATGTTCACCTTTGAAAGGAAATTTCACTTGTTTCCATGCAATTTTGTACATGTATCAACCTATTTTTTTCTTCTTCACTATCAACTCGAATTCTTTAAAACTCTTCCAAAGCAATCCTTCAATCTACCATTCTTTCACTTTGTTGTGGGATAGGAGATATTGTGTATGTATATTTGTGTATAAATATTGAGAGATGAAATGACTTTTTATAGTAGAAAAGTTGGGAGTTAAGGAATATGAAAAGTTGTCATTATATGAGTAATTTTTTCTTATGTTTTTTTGACTTTCAATCTTAATTGTGAATTGATCATAATTGCATGTTTATATTAAAGTGTAAATATTGAGAAGATGAGATGATTTTTTATTAGCAAAAAAGTTAGAGTTTGGAATATGAAAAGTTGTCACTAAATAAGTAATTTTTCTATAGAGTTTGGAATATGAAAAGTTGTCACAAAAAAATAATTTTTTTACTCTTCTCATCAATTATGAATTGGTCATAAATGACAATACGAAAAGTTGTCACAACATAAGTAATTTTTTTATAGAGTTTGGAATATGAAAAGTTGTCAATAAATAAGTATTTTTTTTTTTATATTTTCATAGAGTTTGGAATATGAAAAGTTGTCAATAAATAAGTGTTTTTACTCTTTTCCTCAACTATGAATTGGTCATAATAAATGACAGTATGAAAAGTTGTCACTACATAAGTAATTTTTTTCATAGAGTTTGGAATACGAAAAGTTGTCAATAAATAAGTATTTTTTTGTAGAGTTTGGAATATGAAAAGTTGTCACTAAATAAGTTTTTTTTACCCTTCTCCTTTATTATAAATTGGTCATAAATAAAACTATTCATCTTCTTTACACTCATTTTCTTTTTCTTTTTCTTTTTCTCTTTTTTTACTCTCATTATTTCATTAGATGCTTTGGTCATTAAATTTTCAATTTTTCTTCTTATATAGATAGATCTCATCATAAATGGCTAAATGTTATTTTTTATTTTATTTTTTTAGTTTCATTGGATACTTATTCTGAATGTGTTAAAGTAGACTAAATGCCAATTGCAAGAAGGGTTACACCAAAGGTCAATTGCAAGAGGGATTAGATGATTTAAGTTTAAAATGTATTTTTTTTTACTCTCATTATTTCATTAGATGCTTTGGTCATTAATTGGCCAAATTTTTCTATTTTATAATGTATATAGATTATGAATTTTGTATGAAAGTTTTGTTATTGTAAAGCCTTGGGTGGCTTAGGATGAATTTCCTAGGTCACTGACGTGTAACCTCTCCGAGGGGAATCGGGGGTGTTACAAATATGGTATCAGAGCTAAAAGTTTTAAATGAGTTTTAAACCGTTTTAGAAAAAGATTTACAATATCTAAAAGTTTTAGTCCTAATACAAAAGATTTCTCAAGTAATTGTTTTAAACACCTTCCAAGTTGTAGTCACTTGTATTTATTATAGAATAAAGGAAATTCTACTAATAAATACTAACCTCCTTTTTCTACTACTTTCAGAGAATGGGTAGTGAGCACCGTGAAGGTAATGCCGCTATAGTCGATTTGGAAACAGAGGAGGATCCTAGCATGGACTCTAACTACGAGAGTGAGGAGGAGTCTTACCCCTCTTATGTGGCTGACGAGGGAACATCCAAGAGGGAGCCTTACCCCTCTTATGTGGCTGACGAGGGAACATCCAAGAGGGAGACTTACCCATCACATGTGGCTAACAAGGGAACATCCAAGAGAAAGTGGAGATTTCGGACTCCCTATCCACCAACATCGTGTCCAGATCATTGCTTCTGTAAGGGCTTATGCAAGATACATGAGTACACGCCTAGATCCCCTCCTGTTGGACTGCGCCTAGCTCCCCAATACTCGCCCTTGAGCCCTCCTGCTAGAGACTCTCCTAGACCACATTACTTTGGAGGAACTAGTGGAGCACAACCCACCTGGATGAACGCACGCAAGGAGGAAGCCCCTCGTTGGGCTAGTGACATGGCGTATCGTCAGTCACTAGTGACATGACCTTGAACTCTTCAAACCACATCTTCTTAACTGGCCCTGACACTTTAGAAATACTTGTCCATGGACCATTGTAGTGGCCATGCATGATTTCCTTCGTCTTGGAGTAGGCAGCTTTGTGTGGTTCAAAACCACTACAAAGAAATGGATATAATTAGTAAATGTAAAATTTAAATCAAATTAATAAAAAAAAAGTTTGAAATGTTACCGGATTCCGTCTCCTTTAATCCATATAAGCAGCTTTGGTTGAGTAGACTCTTCATCCTCTTGTTCATCTTCATCTTCCTCTTGTTCTTCTTCACCTTCCTCAAGCTCTTCCTCAACCTCTTCCTCAAGCTCTTCCTCTGGCTCTTCCTCGTGCTCTTCCTCGTGCTCTTCCTCGTGTTCTTCCTCCACTTCTTCACCGTAATCTTCATCGTAGTCTTCATGAACTTGTCCATTGTCTTCTTCGAAGCCCTCTTCGATGTATGCCTCATTGTCTTCTTCATTCACTTGTGAGGGTGTGAGAATGGGGTTAAGGCTAGGAATTTTAGCAAGAGCTCTTGGATTTGAGAAAACTTGTTGTGAATGAGGTGCTTGAGTGAGCTTAGGAATTTCTTGAAGGAACCCTTTCCTTAGAGAGAACTTGTTGTGGACGAAGTGTTGGACTGTTATTAGGGCTAGGAGTTCTTGAAGGGTCAAGAAATTGTTGTGAAGATGATTCTAGAGTGAGAGTAGGCTTGATTTTCTTCAAAGAAGTGCTTGGAGCACAGGGCATTTGGATTGGAGAAGGGATGACATGTTGTGGAGCAACTTGTTGTTGGATAACTTTTTAAAATCTTGGACTACTACGAACCGGGAGGGTTGGTTGTAACCGAGGAGGTCTCTTAGAACTTTGAAGAATCTACTCCGAAGAAGTACGAGGAGCACGAGCAAAGTTGCAGTTGAGATATTAGGCTCAACCTCGTGCTGTGCTTCTAAGGTGATGCATGATTCAACCAAACCTTGCAAAACAACATACCAAAAACAGTGAAGTTATGAACTGCAGTAAAGACATAAGATGGACCAAAGAGAACCAAATTCACATAAGGAGAAGCAATATGCGAGACAAGCAACACCATTTCACATAAGGAGTTGAGTACATGCAAGACAAGGAACACCATTTCGAACCCTAAAGCATGAAAAGTTGTTCTAATAGACACACACCAAAAAAATTAAACCCCGAGTCTAAAAAATGAAAGACAAGCAAGGAGAAGCAAATTTTCTCCTTAAAGCATGAAACGATTAAACCCCAACTCTAAAAAATGAAAGACATGCAAATTCGAAGCCTAAAAATCGACATAATGAACCAAAAAGAAGCAATTTCACATAAGGAGAAGCAAAAGAGAACCCTAAATTCCACAACATCACCATTCAAGTTCTCAAACACACATCTCGAGCCAAACTTTCATGTTCTCAATCTCAAAATTCCAAAACAAATAACATATAGAGGAGAAGAATCAAACAAAACCAAAGAGAGAGAGCCATCAAGGGAGGGAGAGAGAACCTGAAGAGAGCTCAAACCAGACTTCTCCAGAGAGTCCGAACCAAATCCTTCTCCAAAGAGCTCGAACCAAATCCTTCGTGAGAGAGCTCGAACCAAAGAGAGGGAGAGGCGTCTAGGAAAGTGCAGTGCAGATGAGCTAGGGTTAGAGAGTGATTGCATCAATATCAGAGATGAGACAAGTGATACTTGTTGGGCTTAGGGTGTATTTTGGGCCCAAAATCACTCAAATTTTCCCTCCTAGTGCAAATATCTAGGCCGCCAAATGACTCAATTTTTCCCTCCTTAATTTCATCCGAGTTAAGTTTCCCTCCTTAGATGAATTTTGATTCCCACCTTAGATGAACTTTCCCTCCTAGATGAATTTTTTTCTAGTATAATTTTCACTCCTAGTAGAAAAATAATTTTGATAGAAAATAAATTACAAATCATATTTTGCAAAAGGAAAATCATGTTGATATAAAAAAAATTAAACTAGGATAAGATGAATTACCACTCATAATTTTCGGAACTTGAATCTGATGGAAAATCATCTTCTTCGTCATCATTTGCAATGTCCGAGTTATCCTCGTCGCTTTGAATAACGTATGCTTCTTCATGCTGTAATACCCCGATAAGTTATAAGGGATTGAGGTGCCCCCCATGTCAACAAGAGTTCTTCCTTTTCTGGGTTCGAGTGAGGACAAAGAACTCAAAAGTTAAGCGTGCAAGGGCGAGAGTAGTACCAGGATGGGTGACCTCCTGAGAAGTCCTCGAGTTGACATGGGATAGAGCTTCTAAAGCCTTGGAGCCTTACAAATGGTATCAGAGCCGACTCTAGGTTACGAGTGCACTTGGCCCTGAGGGCGGTGACTCGACCTAGAGCGCGATGCTTGGGCCTTGACAAGGATGTCAAGTGTTTAAGTAGGGGAGATTGTAACACCCCGATAATTTATAAGGGATTGAGGCGCTCCCATGTAACCAAGAGATCTTCCTTTTCTCAGTTCGAGTGAGGACAAAAAACTTAGAAATTAAGCGTGCATGGACGAGAGTAGTACCAGAATGGGTGACCTCCTGGGAAGTCCTCGAGTTGACATGGGATAGCACTTCTAAATGCTTGGAGCCTTACACATGCAAAGAAAGTGGATCATTAAGATGTAATGGTAATGAGTGAATTGACGACCTTGAAAATCCATCAATCTCAAATTCCTCCATTATAATGGATCTAAATCACTTGGATCATCCTCCTTTCTCTCTGTCCATCGTTGCTCAACTCTAGCTCGAGGCTTTGTCTACCTGACATATCTCCAATCTGTATGGCTTCGGGGTGCTCCGGGGAAGTCTACGTAGTAAACTTGGATGCATTGTTGCGTAAAAACAAAAGGATCATGGTTGTTATATCGCCTCTTCACATTAATCTCTTGAAAATGGTATTCTGGATGGACTTTCGTTCCTCTCGCATTAGAGTCAAACCACAAACACTTGAACATGACAATCTTCTTACATGGCAATCCGGTGAACTCAAACTCAAAAATTTGTTTTATTAACCCGAAGATATCAGATTGTGTATCACCGTTGGAAGCTTGTACATACACACCACTATTCATGGTTATTTTGCCTTCACCACGTTCCAAAGTATCAAATTTAAACCATTGATGAAATATAAGGGCCATGACACAAACTTTTTGGATGGGCCCCAAGCTAAACTATGTATCAACTATCAAGACATGATCCTCTTCTAGGGGGATGTAGGACTTTTTTATTCAAAACCTGTAATATTGTTGATGAAACTTTTATATGTATAGATATGTAATGCAAAATAACATCCCAAAGATATTCAGTGTGCATTTAAACTTACATAATTATGAAACCAATCACAAAAGCAATTGGCAATAGCAGTCGGATCTCCTTATCCTACCGTATTTTGAAACTCCCTGCATGTGAAAATGAACAACTATTAAAAGTGGGATATTAATTGGATTGACATGTATTTATATATATATATATATATAAGTTAAAGTCACTTACTTGACGTAAGATTCAACCTCTTTACAATTAAGTAGGATATACGTCCATTCCATGTGAAAATCTCTCCCCTTGGTCATCCATACAACCTTACATTTTCCACTTGCACACCCCGGATGGTTAAAAATGGAAATTTGAGGATGAGTGTCATTGGTTTCCTCCTCCATGGTAGTTTTCTTTCTCTTATTCAACTCTTGAGGTTGGGGATAATGTCGAGTGAATGTTGTTATCTCCTCAAACAAGTATGATTCCACTATGGACGCCTCCACCTTTTGTGGATTCATTATGTTCCCTTTCAACTTGAATAAGAAGCGCTCAGGTGGATACATCCATCGATATTGTACTGGACCCCTTAATTTTGCCTCATATGCTAAATGTACAATGAGATGCTCCATACAATCAAAGAAAGATGGTGGAAAAATCCTTTCCAACTGGCACCATATAAGAGGTGCGACACGTTCTAAATCCTCAACACATTTCATCTCAAGTATGGATGAACATAATGATTGGAAAAATAAGCTCAATTCTGTTAGTGGCCCCCCCACACCCACATGTAGAAGTTCCTTGAAAGCAATTGGTAGAAGTTTTTGCATAAACACGTGACAATCATAACTTTTCATTCCGATTAGTCTACCCTATTGCAATTGCGCAAACTCACCAATATTGGAGACATACCCATCCGGAAATCTCAAGCGCCTTAACCAATTAAGCAAGGTTGTCTTTTTTCTCTATCTAATGCATACATTGCTTTAGTGCTTTTAGTTTAGGGCCCTTATGGTCATCCTCCACCTAAAGCTCTAGGCGATTACAATATAGGCGCAGGTCCTTCCTCGAGCTTATATTGTCTTTTTTGTTCCCCTTAACATCCATTATAGTTTTAATCAAGTTCTCAAACACATTTTTCTCAATATGCATGACATCAAGGTTATGTCAAAGCATATTATGCTTCCAATAACGAAGCGTCCAGAAAATGCTTTTCTTTGTGAACTTATGAGTTTCACCATAGCCATCTGGATATTCATGTGGAGACTCCATGGTGGTCAGCAAACCTTGAACACGTTCCCACATCTCTTGACTTGATAAATACGGAATAGGAGGATACTTCTCCTTTCTCCCTTTGTAAAAGTTTCTCTTATTGGTTCTGAATAGGTGATCTAATTCCAACAAGCACAAATGGCAATCAAACCATGAAGCCTTCCGTCCATGTTGTAAACAAAAGGCTTTTGTGTTCTCCATGCAATGAGGACAAGAATAAATACCAGCAATACTCCACCCAGATAACATGCCATACACAAAGAAATCATTCACTATCCACATAAGAGCTGCATGCATCCTAAATTTTTTTCTCGTAGAAACATCAAATGTTGGCACACCCTCTCTCCACAACAAAAGCAGCTCATCAATCAATGGTTGCATGCAAATATCTATTAGCTTCTTTGGATTTTGTGGACCTGGAACAATGGTACTTAAGAATAAATAAGGAGCCTTCATGCACATATATGGAGGTAGGTTGTAGGGGGTGACAATCCATCTGAACACAAACATAATCTCACATTACGAATCTATGATGCAAACTTTGGAAAGGTTCTATCAAAATGATTCCAAGCCTCAACATCTGATGGGTGACTCATATACCCTTCATCTGTTTGGTGTAAAGCATGCCAACGCATCTTTGAAGATGTTTACTCCATAGCATACAATCGCTGCAAACGTGGGATCAATGACAAGTACCGCAACACCTTATTAGGTATTGTCTTTCTTTTTTGAGACAAACAAGGTCGATACCTTGGACTATTGCAAAATTTACACTCAGTGGCATCAACATCATCCTTCCAAAACAACATACAACCTTGGGGGCAAAGGTGTATCTTTTGCTGGGGCAACCCCAACTCTTTAGCCAACCTCTTTTGTTGATAGAAACTTTTTGGAAAGTTATTGTCTTTTGGCAATACATCATTGACATTTTGGAGAAGTGCACTATATACAACCCATGACATATTGTATTTGTTCTTTAACTCCATAAAAGAACCAATTGCAACTTACTGTGACACATGAGAACCGTCATATAATGGTTGATCTACTGCCCTCAAAACATCATTGAAGCGTTCAGATAAGAAGGACATTTCCTCATGAACATGGTTGATCGGTTTTTCCATGCTAATTTCTTCTTCATGAACATGGTTGATGGGATGTCCATGATAATTTCTTCTTAATGAACATGGTTTTCTACATGACTACTAATTCGCTCATTCACATAATTGTTAGGGTCAAATCACGAAGGTGGAACAAAACTTGGACCAACTGTGTCAAAAATCGTTCTTTGAATAGAATTCAAGTTATCAAACAAATGCATCCCAATCCCAAATAAATCCACATCATTGGGATTTGAAGTAGGATTCAAGTCTTCCAAAGGAGGTGAGTTGACAAATGGTGATTCTCTGTGTGTGGTCCACCAATAATAACTGTCAACAAATCCTTTTCTGTATAGATGAAGGCGAACAATGTCTTTATCTTGATATCTGCCATTCATGCAAAGGAAACAAGGACATTTGATCTTCTCCCCATCCATGAAATTCGGTTTAGATTTTGCAAAAGTAATGAATGTTTCAACACCATAAAAAAATTCGCTTCTCAAACCTTAAACATTAGGAAGCCATCTATCATACATCAACTCACGATTGTCCATGTTATATATGGTACCTATATTCAAATAAGTAATAATTACTAGATCAAAAACAAGAAAAATATTAGGAACGAAATTAAGAATAGGTGGCTAATTTCGTGGTTAATTCTGAATATTTTATCACTTAAAATAGGTTACAATCTACAATGTATGTTGTTATTCTCAAACGATATAAACATAAGCATAACACACTTACCAGATTCAAGCAATTGCGGGTGATAGGCAAATGATAGGATGGTTTCGACCCTCAAGACCCACTTTGTTAGTAACAAAATGAAGAACTCGTGCCAAACTTCGTGGCTACTCTCCTGGCTACTTCTGAAAATTTTCCCAAAAAGCAAATTACTTATCCACAAAAGCAAGGACCTATCTTGCATCAACAATGGAAGAGAAATTGACCACTTGAACAAGAATATACCATATCAAAAGAAGAAATCAACCAAACTTGGTTTCCATCTATTTGTTTACTTGAGACAAATTGATATTAGAGGGAATAAGAGAGAAAAGTGTCATGGAAATGACATTGGAAGGGAATGTAAAGAAAGGTAGCGTAAAGAGACCGAGTTCGTACGATTGTTGTTGTAGATTATTGAATGAAGGTTGGTATGGATCATTTAATGAGCTGCTAAATCAACTTTTTTTTACCCACAAATTGAACCACGAAAATCGCCATGAGTCATCAATGTGGGAGACGACTTGAACATTGGGCGCTATTAACATGCTCTTTCAAATTTTTATTAGGCTCATGAGCCTTATTGGGCTCGCATTTTCTTCAGGCCCATTCCCATTTTGTCTTTTAGGGGTTTATGACCACATCCGAATGTATCATTATCACTTTGCCTCACTTCAATCTCTTCTTGCCTCCATTTCTCTCCCCGCTATCATGATGAACGAGTGGATCTTGCTCCCATTTCTCCCCACTGGATTAGCTTGTCCCATGTTCATCGGCGTCGACTCGTCGTCTCTCCACCGACTTAGCTTCTCCGATCCTCTAGGTAAACCACCGACTCTCTTCACAAGTACGCCTCCTTTTGGCTTAGAGTTGAATGTCTCAATTTTTTGGCTTAGATTTGCTATCCCACACCTTTTCCCCTTTGTCAATCTGATGTTTAATTCATTTAGGTTGCAAATATCTCCACAATTCATTTAGATTTGCATGTCTCTTGCCTCCTTCTCTCTCCACCCTTTTTCTCGATGGTTTGTTCATGTCAATTTGAAGCTGAAACTGATTGGCATGATTTACATGTCTTTTGAATGATTTCAATGTCTTAAAACCCTAAAAATGTATTTGAATTTAGATTTGCATGTCTTTTGGATCTAAGGTTTATTTTTGTCTAAATGTTCACTTAGAACAAACATCTCCACGAATCATGAATATTCTGAAACTGATTGGCTTTTAAGAAAGATAAGAGTTGCTGAGTAGATGTTGTTTACATTTAGTTGGTATAGCAAATTGACTGTTAATCTGATTGGCTTTTAAATGATTGGCAACAGAATTACAAATGTATGATATACATTTATTTGGTATAGCAAAAGTAGAAGTAGTTTTTGAAGTAGGTTGATGTGTGTGTTGCAACAGAAATAGGATAAGAATGTTTTGAAGTGCATTTTGAACAGCTTTGGTAAGATAAGAATGTTTACATCAATTGAGGTTTGGATCATAATAGTTGAAATAAGAATGGGTGCATTTATGCCTTTTATTAACAGTGTATTTGATTGCTCTATTTATTTTCTCAAACACTTTTTCTATTTGTCAAACACTTCATTGCTCTATTTCTTTTATTTTGTCACATTTCAACCGGTGCATTTCTTTTCTTCCCAGTTTATGAAAATGCCAAGGAAGTGGAGGCATGAGGAAGAGCTGATCTTCCTCAAGATTGTTTGGGAGCTTAGTCCTCCCTTGGATGATCCCCAATGCCCTAACTGGGTTGATGTAAATGAGCGTTTTCGGGCCGAGTGTAGGTGCGCGTGTACAAGAGTCACTGCTCAATCAATGTACTATTTTTTTTAGGCTTTGGAAGATATGGTAGGATTTCTGCCACACAAAGGGGGGTGTTATGTGGGATTCGAGTACTTAAAAAATTGTTGGTCATGACGAGTGGTGGATGGTGAAGTTCAAAGTAAGTGCAAAATTTCTTGTTTACCGTTATTACTTTTGTTATGTTAAGTGAGTTACTATGTTTTGTAGCTTTCACTTGATAGAGTTCTACTTTTTAGGCTATGTGATGCAGTGAAGCCACCCAGGTCTCCTACCGACGTCGATGAGTTGATTCGAGTGCCTTTTGACGAACCAATCACAAGGAGTCGAGCTAAGAAGATTGCTCAAGGCACAACACAATCTTAATTCGATTAGCAGCTGTTGTTGAAGAGTCAAGCAAGACAAGATTGGTCATGTGCATTCGACATCAACTAAGCCCGGATTCAATGGATTAATTATATGGGCCGAGTTTCACACACTATTTCCTTATGTAGAAACATGTATTAGCTTGTCTCACTTTAGGGCTGAATTTTAGTAAGTGACCGGGTGAGATAAGTTGTTACATGGGTCAAATTCAACCCTTTGACTTGACCAATCTAAATATGGAAAATATCAGCTTTATTATTTTTTATTATAGGCGTGTTTTTATTTTAATAATGTAGAGAATTCAATCAATAGGCTGATGTTAGTTAGTTGAACATTCTCTCTCCTATGTTTGTTATATCTTTTAGATATTTTAAGTTTGTTAGGATATTTTCCTTAAATAAATTAATCAATCATGATTTATTTTATTTAAGGGAGATCTAGTTAGTTAAGCTTTAGATATTTTATTATATCTTGGGAAGCAAGACATGGGCCTCTCTCTATCTATTAGGGACGGCCATAGGGGTGCCTTGCTCTCCAAGTAAGACTCTTGTATTCTACTATTTATACTTTACAATTTCATTAATGAAAAATCAGCTTGAGAGAGATTAAACCCAATTGGTTTAGTCTATCTCTTGGGCTCCAAAAATACACACGTGTGCTTGCACTTGGAATCCGATCATCATCATCATCATCCGTTCTTCATCAAATCCGAACTCTCTCTCTTTGCTTTCGAATATGAGTTGTGGTTTAGATCAATTGGATTGTTCTAGCTTTGATTATTAAAGATCAAACTAGTTAATCAATCGGATTTAGCGTTAGAGCCAATCCGTTTGAACTATCAAGTTGATTTTCTCTAGAATTCAGATTGTTCCTTTCATTCAATCATTCAATTTAGTTTCGTTTTTTGATCAACAAGATATTAACTTTGGAGCAATTTCAGGTTTGAAACGAGATTACTAGGCAAGATCGGGATCGTGTGGGTCATATACGAGATTTCTAAGGAGTATTCCGAGGCAGTCACGTATCAAGTGGTATCATATTCTAGCGTCTCGCCAAGTTATATTTTCTTCCCTCAACTTGCTTTCTAGTTGATTAATTCAGTTTTTAGCCTTAAAGTTCATACCTTTTCCATATTTTATACACTTTGAGACAAAGGCTAAATTTTTCCTCCACCAAACCACCAAATTCCGCCAACACCACCAACCACCACCGTTGGACCACCCATATTTGGTGTCGCTTTAGGGCACTGCACCATCCACCACCCTGGTCTGAACCTAACCCCGCGCCAACAACACCACCACAAAGCCAAATCGCCACCCCAGCCCTCAAACCCTAATTGGCGACCGAACTCTCCAAACCCTAATCTCCTTGTTCAATTGCTTGCCCCCCCAAGTAATCAACCAACTAGGAGATATTTAAGGGATTTTTTTGCATGTTTTTGGCTGAATTAGTTGAGTTTAATTGCAATATAGATTAGCAATTGTTTTCCTACAGTTTTTATGAGTTTTTCATTCATATTGCATGATTGATAGAGATTCATATTGCTTGTTTAATATTTGCTGATTTTTGCTATTGCATCCTATTAAATTCGACGTACCCCTTTTCTTCTTTGTTAATTTGGCTTATAGTTGGTGTCATTGGTAGTTAAAAGTCACTTAGATAAAAAAAAAGTAGCTTCGTTTCTTCCCTATTTGCATTAGTTGTTGCTTTACTTTGCTTTGTTTGTTCTAGCATAAGAGTAGTTTGTGCATAAAGTCAAAAAAAAAGAGAAAAAAAAGAAGTGATCTATGTTTGAGCCAAAATTTACCAAAGGTAGAGCATTGGCTTAGATCGGGCCTTGATCGAATGAACTAAGAAGAATATAGACGAAGGTGTGTGTTTTATTGATGTAGAAATCACAGGAAATTGTCTGATTAATGAAGCGTCCTCCTCCCCTAAGGGTTACAATGGCTTATATAGCCTCTAGAACATATCCTATCTTAACCAAAGATATAATCTTATCTCTAACTAACTAATCTCGGCTTATTTCTATCTTATAATGAATACAATCTAGAGAAAAATCTATCTTGCAACAAACATATCTCGGATCCTCTCTCCTCTAACCGACTTAGTTGACCCCGAATATCTTTCGTAGTTCTGTATGCGTCAGGTATTCTCTGTCTGTGGCTCAACGCTTCGTCACCTAAAATCTGGGTCTAACAATACCCCTAAATGCAATTTCAAAATTTAAATTCAAATTTCAGAAGTTGCATTTAAGCTTGATAGGACGTTTCAGAGATCGCCTTGGAAGACGGGATATGCTTCTGCCATTTCTCTTTAATGACCCGAGAGGCTCTTTGTTGTTTACATCATTATCTAGCCCACGCCTTCTTTCCTTCTCGATATCTGCTTTCGTTTTCTCAGGTAACACTTCTTCTTCCTCATCTCTAGCTTTTTCTTGCTTCAATCTCCATGGCCAAAGCTTCGACTTTCGTTTCTTCTTCATCCCTGGGTCCCCAAGATCTTCACCGCTGCGATATGACGTCGGAGGAGATAGCCGACTGGATCTCCTTTGGTGGCTTTCCAGAGGGGACCCGTTTCCACGCCCCGACCGTCGAACTCATCGATTGGGTTCGGCCAGGGTGGATCTGCTTCCTCGATTACCCCTTTTCTTTAGGTTTAAAATTTCCTTTCTCCCCTTTTATTCGGGAATTCATCCAAACCCTAAAAGTCTCTCCATTCCAAATCCTTCCGACCACTTGGCGCACCCTTGCTCGAATTGATGAGTTTGCTACAGAGAGGGGCTTGGAGATGACCATGGGAGAACTTTTCTTGGCATACAAAATCGTTCCTTAGAGGGCGGGTCGCATCACTTTGCATGCTAGGGACACAAAAAACCCCCTTATTCCCAAACTGAAAATAAAAAAAATCCTCTCGGAGCTGGCAATCCCGATTCTTCTTCGTCAAAAAAGCGTCTTTAGGCGATCTTGATGACGAAGTGAAAGACGTCTTTCGAGATGAATGGAACACATCTCGTAAGACAATCTGATCTTCTTGATTAATCCTCTTTTTTGCATATCCTGGTCTTCCTGTTTTCATATCTGTCTTTCTTTGTGTAGTACTGGTGGGAATCAACTCCAAGAGCACGGATACGGGTGTGTGTCGACGCTTGCTAAAGATCAAGCCTGAAAAGCAAAAGCCCAAAAAGATCTGTCCTGATCCAGCGGGTAGTGGTGAGGACGAAGAATCTCCAGGATCCGACGAAGACAAAACTGAAACAGAAGTCACTCCCTTGTCCTCTGATATGATGAGTTCTTCCAAGAAGAAATCAGGTTGGTCGCTCCTTCTTCTACTTTTCATGTGTTTAATTTCCTCAAAATTACTCTTAAATCCATGTCTTCCTTTCTCAATATGGCTAAAAAAAACTCCCCAGGCGCTATCGTGGATACCTCTGCCGCAGCAATGGTTCGACGACTGAGATCCGGCGGGGTCAGGATTCCCTTGTCTCCTCCCCCCAGCTCCGAGACCAAAAAATCTCTCTCGTTGAAGCGGAACAGGATTGACGATTCTCCAACCTCGCATGTTGCCAAGAAGGCAGAGCCAAAAGATCTCCTCAGCACTTTTGGGGACACCTTGCTCCCGAACGTGAAGATGGACTTCCAAAACCTCACTCCTGACGCCGCGTTCAGCCACGTGGGAGCGACACTAAGAGTGGTAAGCTCGCTTAACCGAGCCTTCAGATATTCGCTATCATTTCTTGGCATTTCTTTGATGTTTTTCTGCCTTTTGCCTGATTTATCTTGTTCTTTTAATTTCGCAGGCCTTCCAGGAACTAATGGCCACTAACGTCCGTTGCCAGGAGGAAGTGAGGGCATTGGAGGAAAAAGAGAAGCAGGCGAGGGATCTGGCTGCTTCGTTGGACAAGAAGGTTGGCCAACTCCAATCGTCGGTGGAGGATCTTCAAGCTGAAAAGGCATCACTCGAGGCAAAGGCATCAGAGGCGGAGAAGGAGATCGAAGGTTTTTCTCAGGTGGTGGTAAACGTGGCAGCGTATTACACGATGAAATCTCAAGTGGAGCTGATGCAGGACTTTGCTGACGGGAAGAGTGCCAAATGGGACTTAAAGACGCAGCTGGAGCAATATTACCCTGCCGACCATCCCCCTCCTGGCAAAGAATACCTGGTGGCTGAAGAGCAGGAGGACAACGTGAGCTCCCCGATCAAGGAAAAATGTCAAGACTATGATGATGGGGGCCCGTCCAACAAGGAAGGTGATGGTGAGAAGGCCATGGACAAGGAGGAACCTTCGTCCCCAGCTGGTGGGCAGTAAGCTTTTGATATGTCTCTCTTCGATCTCTCTAGAAGCACTCTTTTTTTTTTCGCTGGATGATTGTCAGGATACTTTGGTAATTTTATGGCCTAGGGCCTAAAACTCATATGGCGTCAGTTTTTTGAATGATTTTGACGCCCTCTGAATGGCGCGATATTATCTTTATTCGCTTGTTTGTCTGCATTTGGAAATTTTGCGTAGTATATTTGCATAGGGAGATTCTTGGAGAATCTCCAAGAATGTGTTGCCCGTAAGTGGGATACGCGTCAGGTTTTAGCGTTTTAAGAAGGAGTTTTTAATGCTCCTCTCGTTAGCGACTTATTGCGAGTCCTGCGTAGGATCACGTTTTGCGCGTTGAGTGCTTAAATTTTCTGCAAAGGGGCCGTGCGTAGTTTGTTACGATTAGGCTGCCTTTGGCCACTGCCAAGGGTCATTAAGAGTTGACGTGTTCTTGGGCAATGGATCCTAAGATTAGGATGTAGTGTCATCGCGGCGTCCCGCGCATATGGCCTGGATTATATGCTATAGCTTTCCCCTTCCCGTACTAATCGGATGTTTCATTAAATCGGAATTAGATAGGGGGTAACCAACTTATGGGTTACTTCGTCGACGTTGTATTCGTGACGACTTCGCCATTTCTAGACGGTATTACCATGTGTCTTAACAATGGTATTTTGTGTATTTGACGCGTCTAATGTTTGTATGTAACTTTGATTAGCGTATGGGTAACCATCTTATGGGTTACTTCATCAACGTTGTGTGCGTGATGACTTCGTCGTTTCCAGACGGTATAACCATGTGTTTCAACAGTGGTTTCTTGCGTTCGGCGCGTTTCATGTTGTATGCAACGCTGATTGGCACATGTTTTGCGTTTATGAGCAATAAGAGAGTGTGCAAAAATGGGAGAATATTTTCTCACAAATTATTATGTAAAAATGTGTGAAAACATGATTGATGAGATAAGAATTTCGAAATCTTGTCCGACAGTGTGAGCAAGTGCCTGAAGTCGTTTATTTGAAAAAGCCAAAACTTGCCTAAAGATTCTCTAAGCTAGAGATAAGAAATGTCTAGGAATAAATCATGATAAGGAATTAATTTAGAAGTAATACTTTTTTAGGTGGGTCGCGTTCCAGCTTCGTGGCACCGCTGCTCCATCTTTGGATTCTAGGTGGTAGGCTCCATTTCTTGCGACTTTAGTGATCTTGTATGGCCCTTCCCAAGTGGGTGCCAATTTGCCAGCGTTTGCTTCTGTAGTATTCTGGAAAACCTTTCGCAATACCTAGTCTCCAACCTGAAAACTCTTCACTCGAACATTTTTATTGTAGCCACTTGCTGCTGGTACTTTGTGATTCGAGCATGGGCAGCTTCTCTGAGTTCCTGGATAGTATCCAAGTCTGATTCTAACTCATGTCCGTTGCTCTCCGAGGTAGCGAGCCCGTACCTTGCGGTTGGGACTAGGATTTCGGTTGGGATAACAGCTTCGCAGCCGTGTACCAGCGAAAATGGAGTCTGTCCGGTGGCCCCTTTCGGAGTGGTGCGATCGGCCCATAGTACATAGGGTAATTCCTCGGCCCACTTCCCTTTGGATTTTATTAGCCGCTTCTTTAGGTTATTAATGATTACCTTGTTGCTAGCTTCGGCCCGTCCGTTAGCTTGCGGGTATCTTGGAGTGGACAATAATAGATCAATGTTCCATTGCTTGCAGAAGTCACGCATCTTCTTGCTTATAAATTATGACCCATTGTCGCAAGTAATCTCCGCGGGGACCCAAACCTGCTCAAGATGTTGCGCTGGATGAATGATATTACTTGCTTATCTTTGATCTCTCGAAAGGCTTCAGCTTCGATCCATTTAGAAAAGTAATCTGTCATGGCGAGGAAAAACACCTTTTGCCCCGTAGACGGGAGTAACTTACCAACGATGTCCATGCCCCATCGCATGAATGGGCAGGGGGTGATGGAAGGGTGGAGAATCTCCGGCGGCTGATGCGGAACTAGTGTGTGCCGTTGGCATGCCTCGCATGCTTGGGCATACTTGATGGTATCTTGGCGAACGGTGGGCCAATACCACCCCTGCCTTAAAATTTTGTTAGCAAGACTGCGACCCCCAGTATGATTACCACAGTCTCCGCTGTGCACATCACGCATGATCTCCTCGACCTCTTCTTTTTCTACGCACCGTTGTAAAAAACCTGCTGCAGACTTATGGAAGAGGAACCCTTTTAAGATGGCGAACCGCGTTGCCTTTGATTTTAAGGCTTTGGCTTCTATCTTGTCCTTGGGTGCTTCACCGCGAAGGAACCAATCGAGGTACGGCTTGGTCCAGCAGTCGTCCGAACTGACCCCTAGATTGGTGGATGTTTGGAGAATATCCGGGGCGAGCTGCTCTGGTGGTGGTTCAGCAGCCTGTGTCATCGATGTTTCTGTTATAGCCGACTGTAACAAGTGAACTAATGGTATATTGTCGTAATCCCTGGGGTCTAGGGTAGAGCCTAGACCGACTAGGGCATCGGCCGGTGCATTTTGATCCCAATGAATTTGTTCGAATTGTATTTGCTCGAAATTCTCGGATAGTGCTTTAACCACATTGAGGTAACTGGCCATCCTATCATCTTTGGCGTCGAAGATGCCCAGGATCTGATTGATGATGAGTAAGGAGTCGGCGCGTACCTTGATCTTCTTGATGGACAAATCTTTAGCCAATTCCAGCCCAAAGATGAGAGCTTCATATTCCGACTCATTGTTAGTGGCTTCAAAATTGCATCTAACCGCCTGAGCTATTGTTTCCCCCTTGCCGACTTTAGCACGACACCGAGCCCTGCTCCTCTTGCGTTTGAGGCTCCATCGGTGTTTAGTATCCATTCTTCCTCATGTTCGTCGAGGGATGACATCAAGACCTCCTCTTTAGCGCTTTCTTCAAGAGTCGGGGTGAAGTCGGCAACGAAGTCGGCCAGTACCTGCGACTTGATTGCTTTTCGAGGTTCATATATGACGTCGTACCCGCTAAGGTGGATTGCCCACTTTGCCATTCTTCCTGAAAATTTTGGTTTTTGCATGACCTGTCAGAGGGGATAATTCGTCAGGACGATGATAGTGTGCGACTCGAAGTATGGTCGGAGTTTATTCGAGCACATCACGACCGCCAGGACCAGTTTTTCCTGTTGGAGAGTAGCGCGTTTCGGCGGACACCATCGTTCGGCTCACGAAATAAACCGGAACTTGTTGGCCGTCTTCTTCCTTGACCAGGACTCCGCTTAGTGCACGGTCTGATACAGCCAAGTAGAGGTGTATCACCTCCCCCGGAGTTGGTTTAGCCAGTAATAGGGGATTGGCGAAGTAGCCCTTCAGCTCTTGGAAGGCGGCTTCGTGTTTTTCTGTCCACTGGAAGCTCTTGTTCTTCTTTACTACCTCGTAGAATAGTCGGCACTTATCCGAGGACTTGGAGATAAAACGGTTTAACGCAGCTATCATGCCCTTCAAGGAAGCAATTGCCCGCACTTGATTTGGGCTGGCCTCAATCCCTCGCTTGGATACCACGTGCCCCAAGAAAGTCCCAGATTGTACCCCAAAAATGCACTTTTGGGGATTCAGCTTCATGTTGTATTCTTCGAGGACTTTGAACGCTTCTTCTAAGTGCCCCTTATGTAGGGAGGCGCTTGTGCTTTTTACCACCATATCGTCGATATACACCTCCATTGTTTTGCCAATGTTGTCGCGAAACATCCGATTGACTAATCTTTGGCAAGTAGACCCGACGTTTCTCAAACCGAAGGGCATTACGTGATAGCAATACGTTCCCTGCCCTGTGATGAAGGAGGTCTTCTCTTGGTCTTCCGGCTCCATCTGGATTTGGTGATAACCGCTGAATGCATCCATGAAGCTAAGTAGTTCGTGACCCGCGGTTGCGTCCACCATTGAGTCTATGTGGGGGAGAGGGAAGGAATCCTTGGGGCAGGCTTTGTTGAGGTCGGTGAAATCCACGCAAACCCTCCACTTTCCGTTCTTCTTAGGCACCACGACTACATTAGCTAGCCAATCGGGGTACTTCACTTCTCTGATTTTTTCGGTGTCTAGTAATTTTTTGACCTCTTCATCGACCGCTTGTATTCGCTCCGGGGCGAACTTTCGTCTCTTTTGCCTGACTCGAGGGTGTTCAGGATCTACGTTGAGTTTGTGTGTGATGATGGAAGGGTCTATTCCAGTCATGTCTTCATGACTCCAATGTTTATTGTGGATGATCTATCTCTTTATGTGCCAGATTTTGATTCCGACGTCGAATCAGAGACGATTCGAGCTCAAGTGGAGGAGAATGATGCAAGGAAGCCAGCGATGTCTCATACCGACGTCGATAAGTTGATTCGAGTGCCTTCTGACGGACCAATCACAAGGAGTCGAGCTAAGAAGATTGCTCAAGGCACGACAACAATCTTAGTTTGATTAACAAATGTTGTTGAAGAGTCAAGCAAGACAAGATGGGTCACGTGCATTCGACATCAACTAAGCCTGGATTCAATGGATTAATTATATGGGCCGAGTTTCACACACTATTTCCTTATGTAGAAACATGTATTAGCTAGTCTCACTTTAGGGCTGAATTTAGTAAGTGACCGGATGAGATAAGTTGTTACATGGGTCAAAGTCAACCCTTTGACTTGACCAATCTAAATATGGGAAATATCATCTTTATTATTTTTTATTATAGACATGTTTTTATTTTAATAATGTAGAGAATTCAATCAATAGGCTGATGTTAGTTGGTTGAATATTCTCTCTCCTATGTTTGTTATATCTTTTAGATATTTTAAGTTTGTTAGGATATTTTCCTTAAATCAATAAATCAGTCATGATTTATTTTATTTAAGGGAAATCTAGTTAGTTAAGCTTTAAATATTTTATTATATCTTGGGAAGCAAGACATGGGCCTCTCTCTATCTATTAGGGTCGACCATAGGGGTGCCTTGCTTTCCAACGAAGACTCTTGTATTCTAATATTTATACTTTGCAATTTCATTAATGAAAAATCAGCTTGAGAGATATTAAACCCAATTGGTTTAGTCTATCTCTTAGGCTCAAAAAATACACACGTGTGCTTGCAATTGGAATCCGATCATCATCATCATCATTCGTTCTTCATCAAATCCAAACTCTCTCTCTTTGCTTTCGAATCTGAGTTGTGGTTTAGATCAATTAGATTGTTCTAGCTTCGATTATTAAAGATCAAACTAGTTAATCAATCGGATTTAGCGTTAGAGCCAATCCGTTTGATCTATCAAGTTGATTTTCTCTAGAATTCAGATTGTTCCTTTCATTCAATCATTCAATTCAGTTTCGTTAATTTATCAACAAGATATTAACTTTGGAGCAATTTCAAGTTTGAAACGAGATTACTAGGCAAGATCGAGATCGTGTGGGTCATATACTAGATTTCTAAGGAGTATTCCGAGGCAGTCACGTATCACTATGATTTTCTCCCTCCCACAATGACTGTTGTGTTCCTAAAGGAATATTTTGTACAAAGTTGAATCTTTTTTTTCCCCTGATTTTAGTTAGTTTTTTTTTTACTTACTCATTCCTTTTCTAATCTCACTCTTATATGAGATTCTCGGTTTGTCTTTCCTTGTATACTTAATTAACTTATTCACTAGTTTTCTATTGTAAAATACTGCAATGTGAGAGTGCTTGTGTTGACGAGAAAATTTTCACGATTTGAAAATTATTCATGAATTTATATAAAATGGAAAAAATTAATTGAGATAAAATAAGCCCAAACTTCATTTAAAAAAAGGAGGAAAAATCAATTTAGACTTTCCAACGTACTCACGGTTGTTTTGTTTGCCTGGTCTTCTATGTAGAATTGGAACAAAAAAAGAAATAAAAATATTTTCTTTAAAAAATGTGGTTACAAAAATAACTTCCTGATTGAATCTTCTACTATAAAAGAAGACCAATAAATCGGTTTTGACGGTTGGTTTTTTTCTTATCCTGATAGAGGCACAACCAATCTCACTCCCCTGGATACCTCCTTTCTATTATGGGGATCAAAGCAAGATTAGGGGTTACAAAAATACATCACAAATTCAGTGAGGCTTCAATGTACATATGCATAGAAAAGTGGTGCGTACGTACGTAGAGGTTGGCCAATCACGTTTCTTGTCTGCACAAGTCATAGAAATAGACCGCAGAGGAGGCCAATATGAAGATTACTACTTGCATAAAATCAAACATTGTAGTAGGCCTGTGCATGGAGGAAGATTGGTCCAACTCTTTATCTTCTTTCTTTTCTTTCTTTGCAAACTGATTTTTTAAGTTTATTTGTGGCATGGGAGGAATTGAATGGGTACGAACACCACATCCTTATGTACACGTGCATAAAATCAAACATTGTAGTAGGCCTGTGCATGGAGGAAGATTGGTCCAACTCTTTATCTTCTTTCTTTTCTTTCTTTGCAAACTGATTTTTTAAGTTTATTTGTGGCATGGGAGGAATTGAATGGGTACGAACACCACATTCTTATGTACACGTGGCCTGGGAGGAATCGATTGGATCCGAACACCATACTCGTGGAACCCAATGGATCCATAAAATCATAAAGTAGACCTTTCCTAGCCGTTATAATGACCAATTTATTCCAGGATTTTTGGGACACTTGACTTTGAACAAAAGAATTTATGATTCAATAAAGGGTCCTTCAAATTATCTATGTGAATTGCATTAAATAGTTGGTTCAAGACTTGATGATTACACACAAAAGAACGAAGGGCTTGTTTATTTATTAAAACTGGCACTTCAATTCAACACTTGAATTCAGACAAAAAAAAAATAATAAGGAAGGAAGAAGTTGATAGACGTATGAATATGAACGTCAGTCTTCAGGCGTAACTAATAAATCAAATTGGCTATGTTAGAAAGCCAATATATAGAGGAAGTTTTAGTGGAAATTAAAAAAAATTCTATTTTAACCTAATTTCAATATCTGATAAAGATTTCGTGAAGATTTTAACGGTTTTAGTCTTATCAAAAAGGCTTACAAAATCTGCAAAATATAATTAACTTGCAACATCTACCCTAATACATTATAAAGCAGAACTCAAATCTGTTGTAAAATTTGTGTCACGTGGCATTTTTGAATAAATTAATGTCAAATTATGTTTTAATAAATTTTGTAACAACTTATAGTATTTTTACTATATATACTAAATAGATAACATGTTTATATATTTTTTATATATATAATTTTCTATCTATGGGTTATGTATTAGTTTACTACAATAGATAACCTATTTATATAACTTTTATAGACATAAATTCCTATAAAATGATATTTTCCATATTAATTTAATATTTTTATTTCTTAACATGATTTAGGGTCTTAATTTTTTTAATCTTTTAACAAGGCTTGAGCTCCAAGTATAAAATTTATATCTATATAATGATATAATTTTAAATAATAAATTTTGTTATGTTGATATATTTTTATTTTGAGAAAAAGATATAATTTTATGCTGATGACTAAGATTATATGTAAATGTCAAATAAAAATAAAAATTCGAATTTTAATTTAAATTAATAAAATTATATTTTCTTTATCTTTTTATGCATCTATATCAAATATTTTTTTCTTAAATCAAAGTTTGATAAAAAAAATTAGAAAAATTTACAAATCTTGATGAATACTTGCTTAAATTGAATTTTGATAAAAAATTACATTACATTTTTCTTAATTTACTTTTTATTTTATTTATGTAAATATAAATTTTTTTTATGTAGCCCCACCTTACATTTAAATGTTTTAATCTCTATTTTTTGTAATTTAATATGGATGATAGGTTGGATCAATACATTTAATTTTGTAAATTTTCATATACATTAATTTTATTTATATTTTATTTCTTCGTTATGTAAATTTAGTATGGAAAATAACTTTATAGATGGATTGAATTTTGCAAAATAATACATAGATAATTTTCTATATATTTTAACTCTAAAATCAAGGACAATGTTCTCTTCTATACTAATCTTTGTATTGTATTTTTCATATTTACAAACATTCTTATTATTATATAGTAAAAGATAAGAACCCTAATATATAATTTTAATAAATTAACTTAAAAAATATTTTAATAAATTATATTATGCTTTGTAGATAACCTTTCCTAATTATTATTATCCTTATAAAAAAACCAAGTATTTTATACGTATTAGTGTCTAAAAAAATAAGAAGATATTACATAAATATTAAATAAAAAGTAAAATAAATATTTTAATAATTTTAATCTAAATTTGGACAAGATTTCCACAAATAATGGAAACATAATTAAAAATATATTCAATTAAAATATGGAGTACAATCTAAAAAAAATAATTTGTCTATTACATAATTTATTATGATATTATATAAATATATTTAGTATTTTAAATTAATATCGTAATTGTATAGTTTTTTAGTAAACTTATCATGTGAATATCACGGGAATTTAACTAGTTATGTATTAATTGTGGTAAATTAAGATGATATGCTTGGACAATTGGCATTTAATGTGGTTTATTGCCAATATCACCCACCAAAGCAAGATAATTGCAGAGGTGGCCCAACAAGGAAACACATATATAATTATGGGCCATTCTTGGTTAAAATATGATAATACCACATATTTAAAGTTAAAACCGTCTTAAGGACCTTTTGAAGAAATACGTGAGGACTTGATGTTCTTTCAGGAACTACGTAGGAGACTTGATAAAAATTAATCAAATCAAGTTCAGTCGCAAATATTAAATTAAATAAAATGAATTGTATGTTCGTAAAGAACTACGTATGATTTGATCCCTTTTATAAGGGTACGTAGGAAACTTGACATAAAACACATATTCTCGTCAAGCTCAATCACAACCTTAAATGAAAATACATTGAAGACCATGAGTCCGGTTCAGGTGCGAATGGGCGCCCAGGTGCGAAATAAGAAAGAATAGGAGCTCCATGATCAAGAAAAATCAAAGGCGCTGATCATTTCACTTAAAAAGGGGAAAAAAACGGCACAGACGAATTATTGGCAAATTATTCGCGTATTTTTGAAAAAAACGGAAATAGGACACGCGCCCAGATTGTTCATCAGTATTGTGGATTTGTTCATCAGTAATGTGGGTTTGTTAATCAAAACTGTGATTTTGTGCATAAATAAACTATTGCTTGTGCATAAAAAATCTATTGTTTGTACATAAAAAATGAACAAATGTGTATCAAAATTACATGAAATATGTTCATCAACATTGTGATTTTGTTCATAAAAAACAAAAATATTTATTCATTGGTTTTGGCATATTTGTTCATCGGTTTGTGCATATTTGTTCATTAGTAATATCAATTTGTTCCATGGTTTATGCATATTTGTTCATTGCCTTTTTCATATAATTGTTTATTACTAGATGCATATTTATTCACTAGTAACCTCAAAATGTTCATTGCTATATGCATATTTGTTCATTAATAACATCAATTTGTTCATTGTTATATGCATATTTGGTCATATCAATGAACAAATAAGGGTATATGCATGAACAAATAGGGTATATCAATGAACAAATATGGTATACCAATTAACAAAAAAGAAGTATACTAATGAACAAATAATGGTATACCATGGGTATATCAATGAACAAATAGGGGTATATCAATGAACAAATACGAATATATCAATGAACAAATATGAGTATATCAAAATTAATTATATGTGCATAAAAACTACATAAATATTGTATTCATACACATAAATAAAGTTAAAAAATAAAATCAAAAATTAAAAAAGTTCGAAATCAATGAACAATGTTATCAAAAACTCAATGCACAATTAGTTAGTATTGATGAACAATTGGTGAATATTGATGAACAAATCGCTATTTCTGATGAACAAACTGGGCGCGTCTCATAAAAACGTATTTTTCGAAAAATTCGTGAATAATTCGGGAAAAATTCGTCCGTGTCGTATTTTATTGAAAAATACGCGAATAATACGGGAAAAATTCGCCCGTGCCGTTTTTTTATTTTTTTAAATGAATGTTTAATCAGGGACGTTGATTTTTTGGAATGAACGATCGAGATTTATTCTTATTTCGCACACAAGCGACCATTCGCATGTGACTCTTTTTCAAAGACCATATACCATATTTAATTGGTCCTTTATTAAGAACTACGTTAAGACTTGATGCTTTTTATAAAGCTATGTAGGCACTCAATATTAAATATAATATATATCTAGTACAGTCGCACACTAAAAAATTAATTTAATTTAAAATACTTGTTCTATTTTTTAGAACTATGTATAACAAGATGCTCTTTTTATGAGCTATGTGGAAAACTTGATCAATACATAATATCGAGTTGACACACAAAATTTAAGTCGACTTTGAAACATAAGGTAAAGTCGATAATAAATTAAATATCTCTTTTAAGAACTGTGCCTTATTTGATGATTTTCTTTAAAAGATCATGTAGGGCACCCAATATAAAATATATGCATATTGGGTTTAACAATTATTTTAAAATAAAATCAAAATATGAAATAAACTTATCTTTTGTTTTGCATATGATAATATGGAGGATTTAGATAACCCTTCCTAGAATGTGGGTTTATTTCTATCCTTTGATGCACTGAAGGCAAGATTTAAAAATAAAAATAATAATAATATACATGCAAATGATAGTTGAAGAGAGTTTGGGCAACCCTTCCTAGAAGGAGGGTCCGAATTCAATTCTCTGATGCATGTAAACAAATTTAATAGATAATATCCAAAGTCTTAGTTTGTGAACTACGATGACTTGATTCTGAAGGGATGGCGATCTACCTGACTAGTGACGATAAGGAAGACGTGAGTTGTAGCAAACAAGAGGAAGAGGAAGAGGAAGAGGAAGTGTAAGTGTAATTGTAAGTATTAAGAGTAGGAGTAAGAGAATTGACATTTAGGATTTTATGTGATCTTGTCTATGGATTTTATGTGACTTTAGATGGTTTATATAATACCCGAGTCCTTAAAAATCCATGATACAAATCCGTTCCATATTCCCGAGCCTTTTTCGCCTTACTTAATATTTTCGTTGGCAAGGAGTCAATATTTAGGGCCTCTTAAGTGAGCCCGTTTTATTTCTAGATGGGTTAACTCCTTGACTGGCCCATTTGGTGAGCTCATTTGTTTGCCTCTTTTGGTTCACTCGTGGAGAAACCCTAAGGGGAAGCCTTCATTTCCATTTTCTTTCCTTTCCAAATCTTTGTTTTGTTTTCTAACCCTAAACTCACGAGAAAAGAGCGGCCACACCACTGAGGAGCAACTCGCCTCGTCTAGACCCAATTCGTGCGACTCGTCCCCGTCACCCTTCGAGCTTCGCTACTACCGCGCCATCGAACACCGAGATTCGTCCCGACCAAGTAGTGGTGACTCGTTGAGCCGCGCGGTTGCGTCGCTCCTATCCCCATTTGTGTTCGCCACCGAGACGCTCGATTACGCCGCTGTAATTCGAGCCTCGTTACCGACATCACCGCCTTGCCTCCGATCTTTGCCGCTCGACCCGGATCCACGATCGGAGTGAACCATCATTGGTCTCCTTTTGGACCCTCTGCTGTGCATCGTAAGAACCAAATTCCTTGCCCCTATTTTGTTTTATACATCTTTAATTTAAGCATGTGTCGATTTAGGGGAGTGCTTGAGTTTTGGGGTTCGATTTCTGCAAGTTTGTCCTGCTTGGTTTTAACAAAAAGCTTGGTTTGATTTCAATTGATTTTTAGCAAAAGGTTTGTTTTTGTTACGATCGGTTTAAGCAATTGATTATTGGGTCTTTGTGGGAATTGACTTTAACATCTATGAGCGTTCGTGAGCTGAGTGAATAATGAAATGAAGCATGTGTTTCTACTGGGTAATTAGCGTATTTTAGTTAGGATATATGTTTGTGGGTTTCTTTTAAGTGGGGGTTGGTTTTTAAA
This sequence comes from Fallopia convolvulus, assembly GCA_964016875.1. Taxonomy (NCBI): domain Eukaryota; kingdom Viridiplantae; phylum Streptophyta; class Magnoliopsida; order Caryophyllales; family Polygonaceae; genus Fallopia; species Fallopia convolvulus. Next base: position 34,040,717 of record OZ024734.1, on the reverse strand, counting down.
GGAAAATTTTAATCACTGATGCTTATGTATTTGGTAGATAATTATTTAAAGTTAGTATAAATAAGGTTTTATATATAAGGGAGGTCTAGACTTCGTGTATATATATATATATAAATATATATATATATATATATATATAAATATATATATAAATATATTGCAGGGGTATTTCTTTTGTTCAAGCTAGTTAACTATGGTGTCTTGATAGTTAGATATGGAAATATGGGTTTGGGTATTCTTACATAGTGGTTAGTGGTTCGTGCGTTGGTTGGTTAGTGTGAGGTCCGATCATATTAGTTAATGGTAAAAATGTCATTTTGGGTTAGATTATTAGTTCACTCGATTAATTGATAATGCTCGTTGATATGTTTAGGGAATCACTCTTACTCGTGTCCTTGAGCTTTTCATGTTGCTAGGGTCTCTCCATTTGATGTAAGTCGTTCTGTGACTTGCTCGGCTTAATTCAATTCTTGTTAGATTGGGTGCCATGTATGTGGAATTGGTTTTGGGGAACTAGTCCCTCTGCATATTATTTCTAAAATAAATTTTTTCTCTCTATGCTTGTGAACCTTGTAATTGTATCTATAATTGTGTTGGTACTCATATTTGTAAGTGGTGTTTGTAACTGTATTGTAATTGCAATTGTGATGGTGCATTTGAAAACTATAAGTGTAATTGTTTTTGTAAATGTAAATGTGATTGTGCTTGTGCTTGTAATTGTGTTGCAGTGCAGATGTGATTGTATTTGAAGTTGTGAGTTTAGTTGCAATTGTGATTGTATTTGTGATTGTTCTTGTGACTGTGAATGAGATTCTGATTGTGCTTGTGAGTGATGGTGATTCTGAACCTGACTGTGACTAAGAGTGTGGTTATAAGAATTGTGATTGTGTTTGCGATTGTGACTGTGTTTGGAAAATTGTACTGCAATTGTGATTGAAATTGTTATGATGATTGTGTTTGTAATTGTGCTTGTGTTTGAACGGGCAATGATGGTGATGGTGAATGGAGGTGATTGAATACGGGCGATGATTGTGAAAACGAGTGATGATTGTGAATATGGGCGATGAGTGACTGAATATGGGCGTTGATTGTGATTGAATATGGGCGATGACGGTGATGGAGGTGAATGTTGTCATTTTGAGTTTGTGTGAATGTGTGTTCGTCTCTCTCTCTCTCTCTCTCTCTCTGTGTGTGTGTGTGTGTGTGTGAGTATTTGACTTTATGTGATGAATTGTTGACTTGAAGATTTTTGACTTATGTGCGAAAATTGATTGTTAGGGTTCTGTGTGGTTTTTCAAACGTTCTACATACATCTCACACTTTCTAGCTTGAATTAGAATTGTAGCTGACCCTTTTGGGAATATTTTTACAGTTTCAAGTGCTTTTTCAAGAATCGTGATGGATTCTCTACGAAGTCGTGCAACGGATGTTGGCGATGTGTCATTAGGTCGAGATGTTGGGATCTAGTTATTGATGTATTAAAAGTTGTCTGTGAATCGTTTTGTTACTAGTTGGATAGAATTGGTTCAGGATAGTTTGGATTTACAAATTGATCTGACTGTGACCTTCTGTGTATGATTTCGAGAATACTACCATGTTTTTCCCCCTCTTTTTAAAAAAAAAGTTGGATGTTGATTTATTTCTCGTCGTGCCCGAGTTGCAAGATCCTATTGAATTTGTTGTTAAACTAATCTGAGTAGTCCCAGACAGGGTCTACTACCGAGTAGCGCCCAGGCGGCAGTCGGGTTGTTACAGTTTATGTGTCCTTTTAGACAACTTTTGGCAATTTTGGGCCAAAACAATGTTGGATAAATGTTGACATTGACAATTATGTTGGGATTGGCAGGTTTATGTATGTTTGGGAAGGTTTAGGTAGGTTTATGTGCATTCTGAGGGAGGTTTTTCCCAAATTTTATGCGTTTTGAGGCAAGAATATGTATGGAACATTTTATTCATGACTTGATGCATGTTTGGACCTCTTTATGTTCACTTTGTATAATTAAGGTCAATGGTGTTTGGAACAAACATTAATGCATGTTTGGGCAATATGGCGTTTAGAACATACATTAAGTGCATTTTGAGTAGGTTGTCATGAATGAAAAGTACTTGGGCTAGTCTTGTGGCTATTTTTGCATATATCCCTCAAAATGAAGAACTCGTGACTGGTTTTGCAAATATTATTTTTGCATGTTACCACAAAAATAACCACAAAACTAGGCATAAATATTGTGGATGAAGAGTGGGACAATATAATATTCGGATAATCACCCACACAAATAAGCACAAACCAAGCCCAGAATATTATGTGAGTACTTAGCTCTAGACTTTGTCGTGAATATACACTCGATTCTTTTTTCGTGGCTAATTAGCTACTACACTAGAAATGAATCTAGCTGCGTGAGACATTCGCGTCCATTTGGCCTTAACTTTAGCCACGAGCTTGTTTTCATGACAATATGGCTAAAAATCTACAACCAAATCTAGCCGTGCTCTCTTTTCGCGGCTATTCGGCCCCAAAAATAGCCACAACTATATATTTCATGGCCATATAACCGCAAACGTAAATATTTGTGGTTAAACTTATGGCTGTTGTCACCCAAATTAACCTCGACAAAATTTGTGGCTAAATATTTTCTGGTTACAAACGCGTTTTGCAACAGTGGTATTTTTATACCACTATCATTTCTCTAACTTCTAATTATAAACATTTATCTCTTAATATTCTAGTTTATGAATTTTACTTAGGGAAAGATAAAAATATACATTTATAACGGATCTTTGTTTGGTGATTTTAAAATTAGCATTTTTATGGGTCTTTGTAGATTTGTTCTTGATGACATTGATGACGGTTGAATTTCAATTTATTTGAAATATCTAAAATGATATGTATTTGATATACTTTCAATTTAAAATGTGTTTATCGTGTTAGCTCAAATGGTAGAGCATTTTACTTATAGAAAAATTAAGTGGGTTCAAATGCCATATAGGCTCATTAATGCTCTTTGATAACACTATTTTTGTTGATGTCAAGTTTATATTAAGTGATGATTTGTTATAAAAACTTGTTTTGTTAGTGATGATAATTGTTTTTTATGTGGTAATGAAAACTATTTTTATATGATGATGATATTTAATGATATTTTATATGATGATGATAAAAACGAACAAACTTTAAGTGATGATAGTTTGATGACACTTGAGCATAGTTGTTTGTCTTCAAAGCCCTTTGATGACAAACAAATGAATGTCATTAAGGCCCTTTGATGACACTTGTTTCTTATCAAGGCCCTTTTAATGGCAAACAAATCAATCAAAACGTCATCAATTAATGATGACAGCTGATGACAATTGAATCATCATCAAGTAGCGACTAAATTTGTGATGATAGTTGATGACAACCAATTCGTCATCAAGTAGTGACGAAAAGTGATGACAATTGGTGACAATGGTGACACATATTTGATGACACTAGAAAAAATTGTATGCGTTGACAATATTTGATGAAACTAAAAAGTTATATCTTATATGTGATGACAACTTTGTTTTTTATGTGTGATGAGTGTTTTTTATATGGTTGAATGCCAAGTTGTCAACAAGAATTTTTCATGACACTTTTTACCTTTGATTACACTTTTGTTGTCAAAAAATTATCATCAAGGCATTTGATGACACTTTTCGTCATCAAAAAATTGTGATGATGGTGGTGAAAGTGATGATTGTGATGACTGTTGGTAGGGTTTCCTGACAACAAATAAATTTGTAGTAAAGACCCCGCTGAGTATAGCGAAGTTAGGATCGTTCACGGGAAGCAAGGTTATTTGTTTACCGAACTAAGAAAACAAGAAAATAAAGCAAAACAAGGCAAAATAGGCTACGACAGCCCTCGGTACCGACCTTGTCAGGGTTGGTAACTATCCTAGAATTCTACCAAAATAGAGCAAAAATCACGTAACAAGTGCAGGCCAGTACCGATCTGTGTGCCTCGGTAAAGAGTGTATATGAATGCAAAACGTAGGAAAATCAAAGAATAAAAAGCACTAGGACAATGGTTACCACAACATAATTATGCATACAAACTCATGCGAAGGATAAAGATCTTGCCTTTAACGATAAATCTATCAAATTTTGTTGACTAAACAAGCAAATCAATCAACTTTCATAAATCAATTCACCTTTCTACTTGTTTTGAATCCAAAGCTCGAAACTTTCGTTATCGAACAATATCCACATTCAAGTTCACAACTTTCTCTTTCGATCAAGCAATAAATCAAATTACTTTGACTCTCGTCCAAGTATAAGCACAAACAAGTAATTCAAAGGATAGAAGGCAATCAAAACTTCAACACATTCATTCAACCATGCATAACTGTGTCGGGCTTCAACCCCGACCCTATAAAAGAGAACTACTCACACATAATTGAATCAAAACAAACAACTAAGTTAAAAGAGAACATTGAATTAAAACTTACTTGAAATTAAAGAAATATCTTCTTACAAACCACACGTACAAACTTGAAACAACGAAGAACAAGAACAATAGCCTCGATCACGACCCTCTTTCTCTCTCTCGATCGAACCAGGTTCGCAATCTCAAAACTACCGTCTTTTTTCTCCCTCGACTTTCTCACCTCTAAACTAGAACTAGAACAAGGTATTTATACTAGAGAAACCTATCTAATAAAGATATAAAAGATAAAAACTTTCTAAACTAAAAAGATTACAAGATAAAAGATATAAATTCTGAAAGTCGGCGTTGCTCTACCGACACAGGTCACCTCGGTAACGACCTGCACAGGGTCGGTAGATACTTGCTGAATTCCTTGGATAAAAACTCGTTGTTCAACTTGGTACCGACCCTCACAGGTCAGTAACGAGCTCTCTGTTCCGGGTTTATTTGCACTCTTTTCATGACTTCACCTGGACTTCTTCATGATGTTTAACATGCACTCTTCCTTTTCTTCTTTTATGCACTCCACCATTCACCACTTGACTTCAGCTTTACTTGAAAATGCTCTTCTCCGCTTCAAAAACCTACAAAAAGACACAAACGGAGTAGCTTCCATACTTTTCACAAAATATGCAAACTTATCCAAAAACACACAAAACTAACTCTAAACCTACTAAAACTAGACCAAACAACCTAAGAAAGACACCTAAAACTAGACTAAAAACACGAACATCAAAATACCCCATACTTAGGCTTGCTTGTCCTCAAGCAATCACTAAACAATAACCAAAACCAATCATCATGCTTATCAAGCAATAGCCATCATCTAAAAAACATCACAACATAGCAAATGACTATTAATGTCATCGCACATATATAAGCACTAATAGACATAAGCAACTACAATCCAACCTCACCAAAGATAAAGTGTGTTTCACTCAACTCTCATGTGTTTGGGATATAAATTCAATCTCTCAACGCAATCTTATATGCAAAAACTCATAGAAATTGGAACTTATATCACCAAACTCTCCACCAAAGATTGTCAAAACAAGCAAAAATCATCAAGAGAACTTAGGCTCAATGAAAAACTTCATAGAAGCTTCCATTCGGCCGGGTTGTAGTGGGGCTTGGTAATAACAATAAGGTGTGGAAATATTTTGGCTATGTGGTGCTAATAAAATCTGGGAATCAAAGACTCCTAAAAAACTCACACTTCTCACCAAAACTCTCATAAACATAACGTACCAAACTCACTCTCATTTATGCTCTTTCTTCACTCACCTTTAAATCCTAGAAAGTCTCATAAAAATATAAATAATCTCTGGTTTTTACTTTAAACACACTTGTTGGGACGTTGTTGGGACCTCTAGTTCTAAACAACGGATCAACGATTCAATTCTCTTAAGTTTTGATAATGACAAACACCATAGGGAACTAATGTGGTTTGTTCAAGTATTTCTAAGGAACACAGGTACAGCCAAGAACTCCTACGAATGACCAAAAGCCATTGCAGGCCACAATGAAGAGTTTTCATCAAGGGAACTCTGAAGAGGAAAGTTCCCATGAAGTGGGAACTCCCAGAAACAATCAAGAGAACACAAGCTTACAACGATGAAGAGTTTCCATCAAGGGAACTCTGAAGAAGTCAGTTCCCATGACATGGGAACTCACATGTGAGGACAACGACCGTTCAGCGCAGATCGCGGGATTCTGTCTCAGACAGCCCGAGGGAACAGTCTGAGGATCAGACTGTCACGCTTCATCCAACGGTCCGATTGATCCAAGAAGTTGACCTAGTTCAAATCAAAGTCACATGTGAAGAAAGTACAACTCGGGCATCAAGCAAAGGGCATTTTGGACACAAACGAAAGATGCGACTGCCCAAGCTCATTGGACTATAAAGCCAAATGAATAGTACTCGGTCTGAGTACTTCCCCCAGAACTTACAAACATCCACATCAGAGAAAAGAAAGAAAAGGAAGAGAAGTCCCCGCCGGCGAGTGTGTGATCTCGACGACGGTGAAGCTGAAGTTCCCAGGAGCAAGGGAACTGATTACAAGCCACCATGACGGTTGATCATATGACCCACCATGACGGTTGATCATATGACCCACCCTAAGCTAGGGACCAGACAAATACTTCTCATGAGCCAAAATATTTCCTTTATCGAGTTGCAAATTGTCTGGTTCCCTTTGAGTTCCCTAGCCCCACAAAAAGATGAGTGTGAAGTTCCCTTAACCACTTCACTCTCCCTGACCTTGATAAGATCATGGGAACTGATGCATCTACAAAGGGAACGCTGACTAATCTGCAAAGAAAAACTGTCACTTGGGAAGCGGACTTTTGTGTCAGAGGCTCTGAAGCGTTAAAGGCCAAGTATTCAAAATTTGAAAAGGACTTCCCAAGAGATCGTGACGCGTGTCCAGAGGCGTGCTTGAGAAGTTGAAACGGCGCCCCACGTTCATTGGGCAACGGTTATCGAGGTTATTCCACTTCCCTTTCTACCCTTCACCTCCTTTCTCCTTTAAAACCCCTCTTTGCCATTTTTGGGCCCTTTATTCCATCTTACATCTCTGTCAATCATCTTCCCCAAATCTCTTTCACTCTCTTTTCAAGAAACCTCCAAAACCTCCCAATCTCTTACAAAAATGGCCCCTCAACACACCTTCGCCCAGATCAAAGCATGGGTACATGCCAATCCTCGCATCCTCTTCGTCTCTCAACTAAAAGAGATCGAGCAAGAATCGGACCCAACGATGAAGGATGTTCTTATCCAAGGGCTATACAATCAAGTAACCCCTTCTTGCCCCCTCCTCCTCCTCAGGCCGACGAAACCGTCTCCTGGACCTCTTCCTCCTCCGAATCTCTTCCTCTCCCTCCTCCAAACACCAACACCTCCTCCGGAGTTGTCATCGTTGACAACTTCAGAGACGCTCGCCCCTCAATCAATGAAAAACCCCACAAATCCAAACACCGCCATTCATCCAAACGCCGTCACTCATCAAAAGATCCCTCAAAATCCAAAAAATCCCACGACCCCTCCAAATCCAAAAAGCGTAAACACTCTGAGGCCTCTGAATTCTCGGAGCCCAGAAAGAAGTCTTTCTTCAAGTTTGAGGACTACCTGAACTGCTCCAAGGAGAGTTCTTGTGCTCCCAAACCTCCTTACCCTTTCCCTTCCGACGATGGGACCTCCGAACCCCAGAGTCTACACCCCTCTTCCTCCTCCATCCCTCCTCTTCAAATCGAGGGACCTCCCAAACCTCCTCCCACAAAATGACCAACTCCTCCTCCGCCACCTTCTCCAGTTCCCGCCACGATGGGAACTCCACTATCCCAACCTTCTTCACTTCCTCCCGTTCCCATCATTACGGGATCTCCAACTCCACCTTCACCTCACAAAACTCCTTCTCCTCCCTCCTCACCAAAACACATTTCCACCACTCCCATTTCTACTTCAGGGATCTCTACTCCCCAAGTCACCAGATCCCTTCCTCCCCCTTCCGCTCAACTAACCACCCCTCTTCCTTCTTCTCCTCTCCCCTCTTCCATCACATCTCCCACCACCACCAAACTCCCCTCTCCCTCACCATCCAAAAGTACCGTCACTCTCACCTCAGACGACGACGATCTTCCTCTCTCTGTGGTCATCGACAAAATGACCAAGGACCCTCCTCCAATCATCATGGGAACTCTAGAGGAGGAAGCCCAGCTCAAGGCAATCGAGGAAGAGCTCAATCGGGGCATCTCTGAGCACACAGTCTCCCAAGGGACAAAGTCCCCAGAAAAGGTGGCTCCCGAAGAGCCCAAGGAAAGTAGGGACCTCGCACCAGCTGGAGGTGCTGAGGCAACAACGAGTCATCCTGAAGATGACGTGGAGAGCTCAAGCTCGAGCTCCTCTGAGGAAGAAGGGACCTCCCAAGATGAGGTCGACGACGACGAAGAAGCTCCAGCTGCTAAGGAGCCAACACGGATCCCTACACCTGGACACCAAATGGTGGTGTCCACGAGTTCCCAACCACCAAGGGACCACGTGCTTATGATTGAAGCGGCTGCACTTCCTCAGCAGAAAGGACCTCGCATGGTCTCTAGGGGGAACACATCTAAAAGCACTTCAAGGAAGGGGAAGGGGACCACCAAGCATCATGTCGATGAGCGCAGGAAGCTTCTTCCTCACCTCATTGTTTCAGAAGAAGTGCTGACTGAAAATGGTCTAGGGGAACTGTGGGACCTGATCAAGGCCCAGGGCTGGGAGAGACTCTGCCAAGAGACTGTGAGCGTAGATCCCTCACAAGTGCGTTGATTATACAACAAATTCACTATCACCAACGACGACACTCAGGGAACTCTCTCCCACGAAGGCGACGAGTTCATTTTTACAACGTCGACAATCCGCCTTCAACTCCAGGTCCCTGGTCAAGGGCTCAGCGAGGTGCCCAGCAAGCTCTGGGGCGACTTCAACAGCGCCGAGGTGTGCAACACAATCTTCGAGGGTCGGGTTCCCTCTAAAGTCCTCTCGACGCATCACCTATCCTTGGTTGCCAAGCTCGCTCACCAATTCATCATCAACGTGGTGATCCCGCGCCAAGAGAAGCGCTTGGTCGTCAACATCCCAGATGCCATTATCCTCTACCACTTCCTCCTCAAGAAGCCCATAAATCTTCCCCGAATAATGCTTGGGCACATGGAGAAGTGCATGGCCTCCAAGTCCCACTCCCTTCCTTACTCCGGGCTGATCAAGAAGCTCCTACAAAAAGAGGGTCTTTACGAAATCGAGCTTGGAAGGGAACTGGACATTACAGTTGCCCAGAAGATGAGGCACTCGGAGCCTGTAGAAGAGGCGGCTCCACTAGAATCTGGTACACAAGAGGGGAACTCTCCAGTGTTGCTCCGCATTGCCAACACCCTCGACCAGATTGCTAGGGACCAAGCAGTGTTGGCCAGAGGACAAGAAAAGCTTACACAAGTCCTTACGCGCCTTTGTGACGCCCTGTTCCCTCAGAACCCATGATCTCCCCCTTCTTGTTCCCTTAATCCAAAAATGACCACAAATTGTACTTGGGTTCCCATTGTACATATTATCTTAAGTAATGAAATGGTCTTTATTTTGATTGCGTGTTCCCTTCCTTCCTCTTGCTTTACTTGTTTTCGATGATGTCAAAAGGGGGAAAGACTAAAAATGCGAAATGAGTTAAAAGTTTAAGTTATCACAGACCACGCATAAGCTAAGGGGGGAACAATTGCATAAAAAGCTTAATAGGAACTACGTGTCTCACCAGGAGTGGCTCCCTAAATCTAAGTGTTTCACCAAAAAATGACTTCCCAAAATTATACTTAGGAACTCATCAGCATATCATTCATTGAAATACTTGCATTTTTGTGATGGTTTTGTCATCATCAAAAAAGGGGAAATTGTTGGGACGTTGTTGGGACCTCTGGTTCTAAACAACGGATCAACGATTCAATTCTCTTAAGTTTTGATAATGACAAACACCATAGGGAACTAATGTGGTTTGTTCAAGTATTTCTAAGGAACACAGGTACAGCCAAGAACTCCTACGAATGACCAAAAGCCACTGCAGGCCACAATGAAGAGTTTTCATCAAGGGAACCCTGAAGAGGAAAGTTCCCATGAAGTGGGAACTCCCAGAAACAATCAAGAGAACACAAGCTTACAACGATGAAGAGTTTCCATCAAGGGAACTCTGAAGAAGTCAGTTCCCATGACATGGGAACTCACATGTGAGGACAACGACCGTTCAGCGCAGATCGCGGGATTCTGTCTCAGACAGCCCGAGGGAACAGTCTGAGGATCAGACTGTCACGCTTCATCCAACGGTCCGAATGATCCAAGAAGTTGACCTAGTTCAAACCAAAGTCACATGTGAAGAAAGTACAACTTGGGCATCAAGCAAAGGGCATTTTGGATACAAACGAAAGATGCGACTGCCCAAGCTCATTGGACTATAAATCCAAATGAATAGTAATCGGTCTGAGTACTTCTCCCAGAACTTACAAACACCCACATCAGAGAAAAGAAAGAAAAGGAAGAGAAGTCCCCGCCGGCAAGTGTGTGATCTCGACGACGGTGAAGCTGAAGTTCCCAGGAGCAAGGGAACTGAGAAGTCAGCGTAAGGTTTGAGTTACTTGTGTTTTGCTGTTGTGAGCTTAGGAACTCAGTTGAGAGGATTTACTAGTGTTGCTAGAGTTACGAAGAACTTGTAGGAACAAAGAAGTGTAAATCCGGCTGTGTAACTAAGGAACAAAGCAATCAATATAAGTAAGTCATTCAAAATCCTCCAAGACTGTGCCTTTTACTGTTTTTATTACTTGCGATTATTTACTTCTGCTGCCTTGGGAACAGCTTAATTGCCAATTCCCAAGCTCACTGCTAACTGATTACGATCCAACAACAATGCACATCTTCCTTCTCTCTTTTTTTCTTTCTTCTACATATTTTTTCTTCTTTACGACTTGCCTCGTTAATGACCCGAGAGGGTCGATAACGAGCTACATTCTTCCTTCTCGATTTTTTCTCTTCAAACCATCGGTACCGAGCCCACATAGGCTGGTATTGATCCAAACACTCCTTTTCTTTCTTCTTTTCTTTTGTGCATATTTCTTACCAAGAGATCTTTTTACAAAATAAAACAGGAGACTTCCAATCTACCCCCACCAAAACCCTTATTTTGAACCAAAACATAACATTTTGCACTCTACAAAAACATACCTCTCCAACTAAGTCCTAATCCCCGGATAGGGTCAAGCTTATCTCGGCTAGGGAATAATTTTTGTGGAGCAACAAATAAAAGGCTAAAGCTCAAATTGGTTGTCAAAAAGAGGATCATGTAAGGGTAGATAGGGATTAATAAGGCTCATAAAAATAAGTTCTCTATCATATGACTTTCATAAGTAATGAACTAAAAATATTATATAGGTCTTGAGAAATAGATAACCATCACAATTCCAAAAGATAATATGCTTAAAGAGAGTAAATCACACATGAAAAGGAGAGGGATTTTTGATGTTCTCACTATAAGGCCAAAAACAACTCACAAGGTAGTAATTTTTGTTGGATTGCAACTACTCATGCTAAAAGTTAAACATGCTCAATTTCATCAAATGCTATTCCTCTATAAAAACAATTTTATACTAAGAATCAGGCTATACTATCAAAAACATGATGAAAGAAATTTAGATGATCATGCAAGCAATTAACTATCATAGAACCAAAAGACAAGGTACTCATCCATTATAAAATCTTTTTGGAATTTTTCAATTTTTCAATTTTTTCAATTTTTTTTGTGATTTTTTTATATTTTTTCTAAACAAAGACAACTTAAAACAAGAAACAAAACAAAGCAAACAAAACAAAAATAAAAGGAAGCAAGTTTTCTTTTCTTCCCTACCCCATACTTAAAATTACAATGTCCCCATTGTAATAAAGCAAAGTAACAGAAAATAATAAGGAAAAAGAAAGAAACTCACAAGATAAACTTTGAAGCTGAAGAAACAATCTTTGAAAAGCTGAATCACCGACGTGGTGGTGGTGGAAACTGGTGCTCAAAGTTGCCCATGAACTCATACATAGTCCTCCAACGCTCTTCATCAACTGTCACTCGTTGCTCCATCGTCCTCCAATGAGCATCTTCTTGTTGATGCCTTACATCCTCTAAAGCCATGCGAGCTTCATAAACACCCTCCCACCGATCCATCCGCTGGTTAAGCTGTGTCTGCTGCAAGTTGAGCTCCTGCATCTGGAAAGACAAATCATCGGCCCATGGAGGTGGAAAACTCGATCCAGTGTAGGTGGACTGAGGAGGCGGTTGGTAGTGATCTTGGGGATGGAAATGGTCGTGATAAATCACCAGGTTGTAGGGCACCATACAATATGACTATGGCTCGGTAGTGGGGGTGCTAGCTCGTTACCGAAGCTGAATGCATTAGTATTGACCTCAAAATACTCGGAATCTAGCCCAGGTTGCTCGTTACCGAGGTCGTTATCTTCGCCATGTACCTTGGTACAGAGGTCATCATCCTCGATATCGAGCTCCTCCGTAGCTACCTCATCTTCATCCATGACAACATCCTCTCTATCATATCTTGTCTCACATTCCCGCAATGATGGCTCATCTTGTGGCTTCTTCTTCAACGAAAACGGATGACTTGTCCAAGTCTCATACCAGTTCGGCATATAGAGCAACTCTAACTTGGCTCGAGTGATCGGCACATCGTGCCCAAGCACCTTGGTGGTGACTCCACCTTGTATTCTCACAAAGATGCTGGAAGAGAACTAATACTAGGAGTTTAGCTTCTAGGGAAGTTGAGAAGTGTAGCATGTGAGGCCGACACCGAGCTTCTCCGCCGAGAAAGTCAGTATCATGTTTTGTAACTTATTACGCAAGCAATCAAACAAAGCAAGGGTTTTTATCAAGTAAGAGAGGAAATCTAAGGTTTAGGGTGTCACCACAACAACAATTATGCATGCAAACGCTAATGAAACATAAAAATCATGCTTTTATCACATAAAAGCGCTCACTTTCATTAACTTTAAGCGAGTAAATCAATCAAGTTTTGCTAAATTAATAAACTTACTATCTAATCTCTTCCACTTCAACTAGGATTGATCCGCTTTCGCTTCAAAACCCTAATTTGACTATTCTGATTCAAGTTTTCTGCTTTCGCTTCAACTATGAATGAGAAATTCCCTTCAACTTTCATCTCAAGGATTAAGAACAAGAGAGAAGATTCATGCAATAAAAACAATCAAGACATGATCATAAACAAGCATGCACAACCATTGTTGGGTATAACCCCAACCTAAGAGAGAAAGACTACTCACAAATCATAATTAAAAAACAACTGAATTAAATAAAAGAGAAAGCATACAACTGAATCCACAACGTGTCTTCCAAGTAACTCCACAAACTCGTCCCTCTACTCTATCCACACGCCTCCCCTCTACTCCTCTCTCTTCTCCTCCTTTACTTGAATGATAAGAAAACTAAAGAGGGGACAAGTGTATTTATAGAGAAACTATTCTATATTAAATCTATCTCAAAGGAAATAAATCTTCTAATAATATATATCCCTTCTATCTATCTAATAACATAAAAGGAAACAAGATAAAAGATCATTAATAGCACCGACTCAGTCTTCCGCTACGACACGGGTACCTCGTTAACGACCTTGTCAGGGTCGTTAACGACCCTGTTTAGCACTTCGAACATCTTAGAGTAAAACTTGCGTAGCAGCTTCATTACAACTCTGTTTGACTCGATTCTTTTTCCTATGTTCTTGTAATGAGATTTCCTACCTCCTTCCAAGATCAAACTTGATCTTCAATGTCTTTACTTGAGCTCTTAATCTTCATCTTCTCTTCATTCTTGAATGCTATATTTCACCAGCTTTGCTCCTTTCTTCAAAAGTGCTCCAAATAGCTTCTTAAAACCTATAAAACACCACCAAAGCTTATGTAGACTCCATATGTTAAGAAAATACAAAAACCTACACAAACGACTCAAAACAAAACAAAAAACTAAAGAAAAAGACTCAAACACACTAAAAACACACCCTAAAAACACGACTAAAAAGGCGGACATCATTAAGTCTCAATTAATATCCTTAATCAAGCGTTCTCAATTATAGGAGAAACCCACTGAATTTCCTATTGAGCATGTTAAATTTTTTATTGATTTATTTAATACGATTGATGTTGACAGTGTGTCACTAGAATATGTGCTCTTGAAGGCCTTTAAGGAAGAATAACACTCGGCCCACCTGGGGCAATTATACACATGGCCAAGGAAGCCAACCTCCTCAACAAGAACAAAAGGATACTCCTTACAGACATCTGGGCTATCAAGAGCCGCCATCATGGGTACAAGGGCTACAAGAGGGTATTAGTGGAGTCCACAACAAGATTGATGGAGTCTAAGCTGATCTAATACCCAAATTAAAGTTGTACAAGCACAATTGGGTGATCTTGAGTCATGGAAGAAAAACGTCAATTCCCAACTTGGCAACCTTGTTGCACAAATTCCACGACCTCAGGGGCAATTATGGAGCCATCCCGATGAGAACCTTAGGGGCCAAATTTCAGCCATTCACATGAGGAGCGGAAAACAATTTCCAAATTAAGCTAAATCCAAGGAAACAGGCCGATGAGGTCCGATCCTTGGAGCTCCCTAAGAAGCTAGGCGATCTTGGTAAGTTCGCTATCACTATTGGTATTGGTGCTTACCGTTTCTAAGCTCTTTGTGATCTAGGTGCCAGTGCAAGCCTTCTAACACTTTCCATTTGGCCCAAGACCAATATGGAACCGTTGGTACCGGTGAACATGAAGGTTTATATGGCGGATGGATATTATGTAAAGGCAACTGGAGTTGTTGATGATTTTCCTGTAGAAGTGATCAAGTTCTTTGTCCCCAATGACTTCATTGCCATGGAGATGCCAGAGGACCTTGTAGTGCCTATCATTTTTCTTGGGACATGCTTCCTTGTAGTGCCCATGAGCACCACAGTTCCAGCACGTCTTGTAGTATTCTCCCAGGTAGTACTTTGGGTGTGGTCTCTGGATTCTGTTCCTACCCATGGTTTCCTTATTGTACACCCGTGACCCGTTTCCCTTAGCAATTTGGACATAAAGTCTATGTCCAGTGTTCCCAGTGTAATAATCTCTCTCACCACCGGTCCCACTTTCTAGGACCCTGATTTTTTCTTCAAGATGCGCATTTTTCTGTTTCTCACATTGAAGTTCTAAGGCCCTACACTCATGGATTTCATGTTCATTCAGGGGTGACTTTCCATTCTTTGAGCATTCACCTTTGTATCCTATGCCGTGTTTGGCTGGGACAAACCTAATTTGGGAACTAGAGGCTTCAAGATGGTCAGGAGTCTTACTCAGATTTTGCAAGAGAGTGCTCTCATCTTTCTCTAGAGTTTTGATTTCATTTTCTAGATCTACGATGTGAGACACATGAGACTTGAGTTTTTCAAGAAGGGATATGCAGTTAGGACAGGGTTCAAGACCAACTAGTTGAGCATTTATGTATTCCTGTTTTTCCAACTTGTTTTGCAGTTTTATGTTATCTTTTACAAGACTTGAAAGGATTTTCAACAACTCAGGTTTTTCATAGTTATTCAAAGAAGCAAGAACAGTTTCAGTGGTTACCTCACTGGGTTGTTCCCCAGTGGTTTCTCCTATGACCATTCCACACATGTCTAGGAGTGCCCATGACTCGGGATCTTCGTCTTCATCATCGCTCCAGGTGGCGATGTAGGCCTTCTTCCCTTGCTTCCGGCCTTCAGTTCCCTGTGGGCATTCCTTAGTGAAGTGTCCTTTCTTGTTGCACTTGTAGCATGTGACATCGGAGAGGTCCTTCTCTGCGGGTTTTCTTTGGGAACTCTTCCCTTTTCTCCAGTTCCCACTGCTCCTTTGGAGCTTCCCTTTGTAGAAGTTCCGAAGAGCTTTTGTTACGAGAACTAGCTCCTCATCCTCTTCTTCTTCGGAGTCTTCGTGTTGTTCTTGAGTTGATTTGAGCATCTTCTCAATCTTGAGTGCAATCCCTCGATGAGCTCGAGTCTGTTACTTATCATCGATCTTTCTCTTCTCCTGTCCCACTAGCTTTCCAAACACTTGATGGAGCATGAGTGTTCTATTTTCCGGATTTTCCTTGAACATTGTTCTCTCGTTTGCCCATTCTCCAGTCAATCCGTTGAAGAGTTGTTGGACATTCATCTTATGGGTGATTTCTTCTTTGGTGATTCCCAAGCCTTCCATTTTGGTGCAAAGTCCTTCAAATGGGGACTGGTAGCTATCGACAGACTCTCCCATCTCCATTTGGAAGTTGTAGAATTCCCTTTTTGCATTCATCTGAAGATCTTCTCGGAGATCTGAGTTCCCAACGTGCATTTGTTGGATGGCTTCCCACATTTCCTTAGTGATGTCTCTCTATTTGGTGGCGTTTTCATATGTGATTTCCTTTGTAAATATGTTTCTTTTCCCCCTTTTCTTGTGCGTTTTGTTCCTTTTTAGCCTAGTTCCCGTATTTCTATGAGATTCGGAGACTACGCACCTTTTATGTGTTTTGTAGGTAATTTGGCATGAATCAAGGATCGATTTGAAGGAGGGTCGAGACATGGAGCAAAGGCCGAGCTAAAGCGGGAAAGAGAGAAGCAAGCCATGAAGAAG
This sequence comes from Fallopia convolvulus, assembly GCA_964016875.1. Taxonomy (NCBI): domain Eukaryota; kingdom Viridiplantae; phylum Streptophyta; class Magnoliopsida; order Caryophyllales; family Polygonaceae; genus Fallopia; species Fallopia convolvulus. Next base: position 34,024,074 of record OZ024734.1, on the reverse strand, counting down.
AACAAGAGAAGCCAACTAAGAAGAAGGTGGAACGAGGTCAGGACCGAGTTGCAACCACATCGGGCCCGACTTTGAAGTCTTCAACCTCGGACCGAGTTGCACAGTAACTCGGGCCCGAGGTTCCTCCGTGTCGGTCCGAGTCGGTCACCGAACTACTTGGGCTCCAAGGCACGAATTTGTGGACTTCCACTTTTGCCCTTCATCTAATCTATAAAAGGCCCTCTTGTCTTCTAAGAAAGGGTTCCCTCACACACACACAAAAGGGGGGTTCCAAGGGAGCCAAGAGGATACTTGGAGAGCAAGGAGGAAGGAGAAGAGGAGGAAGAGAGAGAGAATCGGCCAAGAGAGAGGAAGGCTTGATAGGTTTTGTTGATTGTTTAGCTTTGATTTGCTTTGATCTTGTGGATTTGAAAACCCTTGATTTGAATTTGTGGATTGCTTTGGATTTGAATGAAACCTTGCTTTGTTTTGAGATTGATTATGATGATTGCTTTCTCTTTTGATTTGATTGCTTTCTTTGCTTGTCACATGGAGTAGATCTCCTTGATCTTGGGTTATGGGGGAAAACCCTAGCTAGGTTTAGGCTAGAAACCCCAATTCCATAGCCTTGAGTGTTTGATCTAAGGAACCCACTCTACATAGAGCTACAATTCCTTGCGAAAGTTGGGAATCAAGGATTGAGATTGGCAAAGTAGCGAAAGTGAACATGTGTCAATCTCAAGACCTTGCTTCGAAGGGGATTTCCCCATGGATCGAGGTGTAGATGTGGTTGGAACGAGGGCGAAAGCACTCGATCCTAGTCCGATCATCACTCATTGCCTGAATTGGGGTGGAAAAGCCTTAATCTACTAGGGAAGGAACCCAAAAGCCCAAGATCTACTTTTAAAATCTTTGAGTTCGACATCCCCAGCTACCTCGGGCCCGACTTACCCAGTGTCGGTCCCGACTTCCTCTTGTCGCCAACCTCGGGCCCGACGTGACCTCAGTGTCGGTCCCGACTGTTTTCTTTGTTTTCCTTTGTTTTATGCTCTCCTTTCTAGCTTCCTAGTATCTAGGCACATCGATCGAGTAGACTTCCCGAGTGTTCGACACCCACCACGTACTACAACGGGGTCGGGTTATAAATTGTATCTCTTGACCCTCGCATCCGAGAGCGATCAAAAGATTGGCGCCGTTGCCGGGGACGTCTAAGTGCATTGAGTGCCAATTTGGTGAGTTTCTTGTGTTTTTGTAGTGATTTTGGGTGAGGGAATAGCCCAAACCCTTTGTTTGTTTTTGATTTGTTTTGGTTTGTGATTTTGTTTCATAGGTGTATGCTAGCTCGTTCCTCCCGAGGAACACTTGAGCTTGAGTTTGTGAGTGATCCGGAAAGTATTCTCAAGGAAGCCCGAAGAAGGAAAAGGATGGCGAATCAAGCTCTCCATGTTGATGAGGAGTTGGCTCAACTTAGGGCCGAAATGGCTAGATTGCAACTTGAGAGGGACAATCAAGAAGAGGTGGCAAGAAGAGAAGGGGAGCAACGGATGAGAGCTGAGGCTCAACTCAACGCTCTACCCCGGAATGCACGCCAATACATGCATCCGGAGTTGAGGGTCCCCGAGCCGGCTATTGTGCTTCCCGAGGTTGCCAAGAATTTTGAGATCAAGACGCAATTCATCTCCCTCATCAAGCGTGATCAATTCGAGGGCCGTCCACATGAGTGTCCCATAGAGCACGTCAAACGCTTTGTGGACATGTGTGAGACGATCTCTACCGACGAGGAGACATTGGAGTATGTGCTTCTAAAGGCGTTCAAATGGTCACTTGGGGGCAAGGCCACACATTGGCTCGAGAGCCAAGCTCCTAGGTCAATCACAACTTGGAAGACACTCTATGATGCTTTCTTGATGAAGTTCTTCCCTCCCTCAAAGACAACCGAGCTAAGAAGGAAGATTGCAAGCTTTCAACAAGGTATGAATGAGCCTCTCTTCGAAGCATGGGACCGTTTCAAGGAGATGTTGCGCCAATGTCCTACTCATGGCCAACAACCATATGTGCTTCAAGACATCTTTTTCCAAGGAATCAATCCGGTAACGAAGGACAAGCTCAATCTCCACACCGATTGTGGGTTCATAGACTTGACACCGGATCAAGCTTGGGAGCTACTTGACAAGCTATCCGATAATGAGGCCATGTATGGGGTGAGTCAAGCTAGCAAGGAGGTGAAGGTTCAAGGTGAAGGTGCAAGGAAGTTATATGATCCAAAGGGAGAAGACATTGATAGGGATATGAAGCTACAATTCCTTGAAGGTGAAGTGAGCAAGCTTAAGAGGCAAGTGCACTACTACAAGCAAAATGCTAGAGCTTGTGAGGAGTGTGGATCCTTTGCACATGCTACACAAGTTTGTCCGAATGAGAGCCAAGTGCGCTTGGCCGAGCGAATTGAGGAGGCAAACTATGTTCGAGGAAATTTCGATGGAAGAGGCAATTTCAACAATGGTGGCAATGGCCGGTGGAACAACGGTCAAGCTCAAGGCTACAACAACAACTTCAACCAAAACGAGCCGAGGGCGCCACCACCACCATATAGACCACCGGGATTCAATGAGTTACAAACATTTGCTCAAGAGATGAGAGATGGGTTCAAGGAGATGAGGACCCAATTCAATGAGTTTGGTGCATGGAGGAGGCAAGTCGACAATCAATTTGCCCAAATTGCGACTCAAGCCCCGAGAGAGAATGGAAGACTTCCGGGCCGACCCGAGGAGAATCCTCGAGCTCAAAACAATCAAAATGAAGTCCGGGCAATTGGATTGAGAAGTGGCCGAAACCTACCCGAGCCACACGTGCCTAAGAAGAATGAAGAGAGTCGGACCAACTTACCCAACAAGTCGGGTCCGAAGTTCCCCGAAGTCGACCCAGCAAGAAGATCGACTCCCTCACCAAGGACCGAGGTCGAGAGCAAATCGGGACCGAGGACTCCAACATCGGGCCCGAGTGACCTGTGTGTCTGCGAAGCTGGACCGGCATCCAACCATGTCGGGCCCGGTATACTTCAATGTCGGTCCGTGGAAGAAAGTAAGTTTCATAGCTCGATTTCCATTCCTTCTCGTTCTCAATTGATTGATTCTTTCTCTCCCACTGGCCTTCTTTCGATTAGTGCCGTAAGACGAGGGGTCTCCCCTTGGTTTGCGGATTTTGCTAACTTTGCCGTAGGGGGAGTGATCCCACCAAATTTGTCTTATCAAGCTAGGAAGAAATTCTTACATGATGCTAGACAATACTTTTGGGATGATCCATATCTCTACAAGGAAGGGCGTGATCAAATCTATAGACGGTGTGTGTCAAGTGAAGAGGTTGAGAGCATAATTCACCATTGCCACTCCTTGCCTACGGGAGGTCACGCTAAGAGTTCCAAAACCACCTCAAAAATTATTTAATGTGGTTATTATTGGCCAATCATGTTCAAGGATGTGCATGATTATGTGAGGAAGTGTGAGGAGTGCCAAAGAGAGGGGAACCTATCAAGGAGGAATGAGACTCCTCAAACTGGCATTCTAGAAGTTGAGTTATTTGATGTATGGGGTATTGACTTCATGGGACCATTTCCCACATCGGGGCCTTACAAGTACATCTTGGTAGCCGTGGACTATGTTTCAAAATGGGTGGAGGCCATACCAACAAGAACCAATGATGCTAAGGTGGTGATGAAGTTTTTGAAAAGCAACATTTTTGCAAGGTTTGGTGTGCCTAGGGTTCTCATAAGTGATGGCGGACCTCATTTCATTGAGAGGTGCTTCGAAAATGTGTTGATTAAGTATGGGGTGTCTCATCGAGTTGCTACTCCTTATCATCCTCAAACAAGCGGGCAAATCGATGTGTCAAACCGTCAAATCAAGGCTATCTTGGAGAAGACCGTATCTCGATCAAGGAAAGATTGGGCCTCTAAGCTCGATGATGCACTATGGGCTTATAGACCCGCCTTCAAGACACCTTTGGGAACTACACCCTTCAATCTAGTTTATGGCAAGGCATGTCATCTTCCGGTAGAGCTTGAGCACAAGGCGAAATGGGCACTCAAAGAGATGAATTGGGATATCAACTTGGCCGGTGAGAAAAGGTTTCTAGAACTTCATGAGTTGGGGGAATTGAGGTTGAAGGCCTATGAGAACTCCAAGCTATACAAAGAGAAGACCAAGAAGTGGCATGATAGGAAGTTAATTCCAAAGACCTACCAAACCGGTGACAAGGTTCTCCTTTTCAATTCAAGGCTTAAACTTTTCCCCGGGAAGTTAAGGACTAGGTGGAGTGGACCATTTGTGGTCCACCGTATCTATGCTCATGGTGCGGTGGACTTGGTTGATGAACAAGGACATATTTTCAAAGTGAATGGTCATCGAGTGAAGAAGTTCTATGACAAGGACGGTCCAAACGAAGAAGTTAGAGCCTCATGGGCTCTCGTCCTCGCCGATTGATCCTATACATGCCATTGAAGAATAAGAAATTGTGAGCTTTTCATACTCTTCTCTCTTGCTTTTAAGTTTTGATTTCCTTGTTTGATGGGGACATCAAAATTTTAAGTATGGGGTGGGGGTAGGTGTGTTCATGATTTCACTTGTTTATGTTTGTTTGTTATTTTGAGGATATTTAGTTTGTGTTCCTAGTTTGTATTTGGGATGTTTTCTTATTGGTTAGTGGTTTGAGGAAAGACGTGGATGATTAATTTGGTCTTGAATGGATTAACTTTTGGTTTTAGAGAAATTTTTCATAAAAAAAAAAAAAATTGAAAAATTGTGTTAAAAACAACAAAAAGATTTTGTGTTTTGTAGGTTTTGGACTAGAAATTCCCATCTTAGATTGCCAAAATAAAAGCTAATGATGATGTGAGCATGTAAATTCCTTTGCATATTTTTGGATAGTTTAGCCTCTAAAAATGATGTTGCTTTTGATGTGATCATGATACCTTGCTTGTTTTATTGAGCATGTGAGTTCTAGGATGAGTTCTTATGCAACTAAGTATGAGTGACCCTTGTGAGATTGATTTTTGGCCATTTTAGGGATGCTTGATCATATTTGCATATCCCTCATGTTTCTTGTGTAATTAGCTCATTCATGCTTAGTAAAACTTGCTATTGCGGTGTTTATCTATTTTCCAAGACCGTCATGAGAATTGTCCTAGCATGGTCACATTGATTTTGAACTTTATTCTTCTAGCCACATAAATGTTCCATATCCTACCATGAAGTTAATCCTTTGATTGTAGCCCCGTTCTAGCCTAAGCATTTGTTTGAAACTCCTCAAAAATATTATTCCTAGCCTTATATGACTTGACCCTTATGGGATTGGACTTTAGAAGAGAGGTTTGGATTGTATTTGAAGAGTTGAGATTCTCTTGGGTTTAAGGGCAAAGAATGGTGTTATGAATCATGTGGGTAGTGCATCTTTGTTGTACAAAATGAAAAAAAAAAATGAAAAAAAAGAAAGAAAACAAAGAAAGAAAATGTTGGAAATGTAAAGTGGAATGAAAGCAAAGAGCTTAAGTGAAGAAAATGGTCCGACCGAGTTACAAGCAACATCGGGCCCGATGTCATAAGAAAGTCGGTCCAAATGTAGAAAGTATTGAAAATCCAACAAAAAGCATAAGAGCAAAGATGAAGTGGAATGTTAAGTGAAATTTTGGGTTGAAAGGAAAATGTTAAGTCTTTTGGGTGAGTGTGAAAGTAATTGTGGAATTTGGTGAAGTTGGTGAGAGTTTAGGTTGTTCAATCCCCATTGTAAGCACCACAAGACTAAATGATTCCCACCTTGAAAAATACCAAAAGCCCCATTACAACCCGGCCGAATGGAACCTCTTTGAGGACCTCCATTGAGCCAAGTTCGAAATTCTTTGTGTACTTTGCATTAGGCATCTCTAGGTGGAGGAATTGGTGATATTAGCTTCAATAGTAAAGTCCTTACTTGCATGATTTTTGAGCTTGAGTGTTCATTGCTAAACCCAAACACATGATGAGTGATACACATTCACATATCCCTAAAGTGAGGCTTAGTTGCATTGACTTTATTCCTTGGAACACTTAATCACGTGTGATGATGTAATCTTGCTTGAATGTCTATCACTTGTGCTTAAAATGTGTTTTCATACGAGGCTTTACTTGAAGATTATGTTTCGGTCTTGCTTACATTGTAATTGCTTGAGGACAAGCAAGTTTAAGTATGGGGTATTTTGATGTCTCTCTATTTGGTGGCGTTTTCATATGTGATTTCCTTTGTAAATATGTTTCTTTTTCCCCTTTTCTTGTGCGTTTTGTTCCTTTTAAGCCTAGTTCCCGTATTTCTATGAGATTCGGAGACTACGCACCTTTTATGTGTTTTGTAGGTAATTTGGCATGAATCAAGGATCGATTTGAAGGAGGGTCGAGACATGGAGCAAAGGCCGAGCTAAAGCAGGAAAGAGAGAAGCAAACCATGAGAAGAACAAGAGAAGCCAACTAAGAAGAAGGTGGAACGAGGTCAGGACCGAGTTGCAACCACATCGGGCCCGACTTTGAAGTCTCCAACCTCGGACCGAGTTGCACAGTAACTCGGGCCCAAGGTTCCTCCGTGTCGGTCTGAGTCGGTCACCGAACTACTTGGGCTCCAAGGCACGAATTTGTGGACTTCCACTTTTGCCCTTCATCTAATCTATAAAAGGCCCTCTTGTCTTCTAAGAAAGGGTTCCCTCACACACACACAAAAGGGGGGTTCCAAGGGAGCCAAGAGGATACTTGGAGAGCAAGGAGGAAGGAGAAGAGGTGGAAGAGAGAGAGAATCGGCCAAGAGAGAGGAAGGCTTGATAGGTTTTGTTGATTGTTTAGCTTTGATTTGCTTTGATCTTGTGGATTTGAAAACCCTTGATTTGAATTTGTGGATTGCTTTGGATTTGAATGAAACCTTGCTTTGTTTTGAGATTGATTATGATGATTGCTTTCTCTTTTGATTTGATTGCTTTCTTTGCTTGTCACATGGAGTAGATCTCCTTGATCTTGGGTTATGGGGGAAAACCCTAGCTAGGTTTAGGCTAGAAACCCCAATTCCATAGCCTTGAGTGTTTGATCTAAGGAACCCACTCTACATAGAGCTACAATTCCTTACGAAAGTTGGGAATCAAGGCTTGAGATTGGCAAAGTAGCGAAAGTGAACATGTGTCAATCTCAAGACCTTGCTTCGAAGGGGATTTCCCCATGGATCGAGGTGTAGATGTGGTTGGAACGAGGGCGAAAGCACTCGATCCTAGTCCGATCATCACTCATTGCCTGAATTGGGGTGGAAAAGCCTTAATCTACTAGGGAAGGAACCCAAAAGCCCAAGATCTACTTTTAAAATCTTTGAGTTCGACATCCCCAACTACCTCGGGCCCGACTTACCCAGTGTCGGTCCCGACTTCCTCTTGTCGCCAACCTCGGGCCCGACGTGACCTCAGTGTCGGTCCCGACTGTTTTCTTTGTTTTCCTTTGTTTTATGCTCTCCTTTCTAGCTTCCTAGTATCTAGGCACATCGATCGAGTAGACTTCCCGAGTGTTCGACACCCACCACGTTCTACAACGGGGTCGGGTTATAAATTGTATCTCTTGACCCTCGCATCTGAGAGCGATCACTTAGCTGTGTCAAGGTTTGCTACCCTGTCACAGTCTTGTACGCACATGGACCTCTTCAGGTATTGTTTGGCTTTGTAGTTTGCCTCCATACACTTGTATACGTTGGGTCCCCACTTTGAGAGGTCGTTGACTATGGCTGGATCGATTTCGAAGTTGCCTCTCTCGATAACACACCAGGCTTGGTAGTCTTGGCCACGCATCCAATCCTTCATGTCCCGTTGCCAACTTTCATATCTTCCTGTAATAAGCCTTGGCGGCTTACTAGTGTTCTTCCCCACTTGAGTAAGTTCTTGAGCTTGGGAACTGGCAGTTAAGCTGTTCCCAAGGCAGCGGAAGTAAACAATTCGCAAGTATTAAAGACAGTCTAGAACGCAGTTCCTTTATAGAGGAACCCGACTACAACCAACTAGTTGTATGGGTAAACCTCTACCTCCGCTTGGAGGATTTTGAATGACTTACTTATATTAATTGCTTTGTTCGTCAGTTATACAGCCGGATTCACACTTCTATGTTCCAACGAGTTCTTCCTAACTCTAGCAACACTAGCAAATCCTCTCAACTGAGTTCCTAAGCTCACAACAGCAAAATACAAATAAGTCAAACCTTACACCGACTTCTCAGTTCCCTTGTCCTTGGGAACTTCGGCTTCACCGTTGTCGAGATCACACACTCGCCGGCGGGGACTTCTCTTCCTTTTCTTTCTTTTCTCTGGTGTGGGTGTTTTGTGAGTTTTGGGAGAAGTACTCAATCCGAGTACTATTCATTTGGCTTTATAGTCCAAGTGAGCTTGGGCAGTCGCATCTTTCGTTTGTGTCCAAAATGTCCTTTGCTTGATGCCCAAGTTGTACTTTCTTCACATGTGACTTTGGTTTGAACTAGGTCAACTTCTTGGATCAATCGGACCGTTGGATGAAGCGTGACAGTCTGATCCTCAAACTGTTCCTTCGGGCTGTCCGAGACAGAATCCCGCGATCTGCGCTGAACAGTCGTTGTCCTCACATGTGAGTTCCCATGTCATGGGAACTGTCTTCTTTAGAGTTCCCTTGATGGAAACTATTCATCGTTGTAAGCTTGTGTTCTCTTGATCATTTTTGGGAGTTCCCATGAGTTCCCATTTCATGGGAACTTTCCCTTTTCAGAGTTCCCTTGATGGAAACTCTGCATTGTGAGCTTCTGTGGCTTTTGGTCTCATGGGAGTTCTTGGCTGTACCTACATTCCTTAGAAATACTTGAACAAACCACGTTAGTTTCCTATGGTGTTTGTGATTATCAAAACTTAAGAGAATTACATCGTTGATCCGTTGTTTAGAACCAGAGGTCCCAACAACGTCCCAACAGTGACAATCTGTTTCTAGGTTTGAATGTATGCATTTATTTGATCGGTCTTGATTTTGTAGTGCAGAATGTGCTTATTAGCTTGATATCATCCTCATTCTTTATACTTATTCCTAGATGTCTTGAAATTGCACTTGTTATTACTCGTTTTGCCTTTAAAAATGGAATTGTGATCTAACATTGCACGCCAAGTGTTCGATGAAATGTCCATGTAAATGTCACTCCTAAATGTGGCATTCTGTTTCTAGGTTCGAATTTATGCTTTTATGTGATCGGTCTTGATTTTGTAGTGCAAAATGTTCTTATTGGCTTGATATTATCCTCATTCTTTATGCTTATGCCTAGATATCTTTAAATTTCACTTGTTTTCTCTCCTTTTGCCTTTAAAATGACTTGTGATCTAACATTACACGCAAAGTGTTCCATGAAATGTCCATGAAAATATCACTCTTAAATGTGGCATTCGGTTTCTAGGTTTGAATTTATGCTTTTATTCGATACTCTTGAGTTTGTAGCGCAGAATGTGCTTATTGGCTTGATACTAACCTCATTCTTTATTCTTAGGCCTAGATGTCTTAAAATATCACTTGTTTTTTCTCCTTTTGGCTTTAAAAATGACACGTGATCTAACATTTCACGCCAAATGTTCGATGAAATGTCCATGTATATGTTACTCCTAAATAGGCATGGGTTTCGAGATTTGAATTGATGCTCTTATTCGACCGGTCTTGATTTTGTAGTGCAGAATGTGCTTATTGGCTATATACTATCCTCATTCTTTATACTTAGGCCAAGATGTCTTAAAAATGACTTGTTTTTTCTCCTTTTGCCCTTAAAAATTGACTTGTGATCTAACATTGCACGCCAAGTGTTCGATCAAATGTTCCTATAAATGTCACTCCTAAATGTGGCATTCGATTTCAAGGTTCGAATTGTTGCTCTTATTCGACCGCTCTTGATTTAGTAGTGCAGAATGTGCTTATTGGCTTGATACTCTCCTCATTCTTTATGCTTATGCCTAAATGTGCTTAAAGTTCACTTTTTTTTTCTCCTTTTGCCTTTAAAATGACTTATGATCTAATAATGCACACCAAGTGTTTGATGAAATGTCCATGATTTTTTAGTGCAGAATGTGCTTATTGGCTTATACTATCCTCATTCTATGTGCTTATGCCTAGATATCTTTAAAGATCACTTGTGTTTTGTCCTATTGCCATTAAAAATGACTTGTGATATAATGTTGCACGCCAAGTGCTCGATGAAATGTCCTTGTAAATGTCACTCCTAAATTTGGCATTCGGTTTCTAGGATCGAATTTATGCTTTTATTCTATACTCTTGAGTTTGTAGCGTAGAATGTGCTTATTTGCTTGATACTATACTCATTCTTTGTGCTTATGACTAGATGTCTTTGACGTTCACTTATTTTTTCACCTTTTGCCTTTAAAAATTAACATGTGATCAAACATTGCACGAAAAGTGTCCCTAAATGTGGCATTCGGTTTCTTGGGTTGAATTTATGCTTTTATTTGATACGTACGTCTTGATTTTGTAGCGTAGAATGTGCTTATTGGCTTGATACTATCCTCGTTCTTTGTGCTTATGCCTAGATGTCTTTAAAGGTCACTTGTGTTTTCTCCTTTGGCCTTTTAAATGACTTGTGATCTACTATCGCACGACAAGTGTTCGATGAAATTTCAATGTAAATGTCACTCCTAAATGTGGAATTCGGTTCCTAGGTTTAAATTTATGCTCTTATTCTATCAATCTTGATTTTGTAGTGCAGAATGTGCTTATTGGCTTGATAATATCCTCATTCTTTATGCTTAGGCCTAGATGTCTTAAAAGATCACCTGTTTTTTCTCCTTTTGCCTTTTAAAATTGACTTGTGATCTAACATTGCACACCAAGTGTTCTCTAAAATGGCCATGTAAATGTCACTCCTAAATGTGGCATTCGGTTTCTAGATTTGAATTTACGCTTTTATTCGATACGTACCTCTTGATTTTATAGCGTAGAATGTGCTTATTGGCTTATAGTATCCTCAATCTATGTGCTTATGCCTATATGACTTTAAAGATCACTTGTGTTTTCTCCTTGTGCCTTTAAAAAGGACTTGTGATCTAACATCGCACGCCAAGTGTTCGATTAAATGTCCATGGAAATGTCACTCCTAAATCTAGCATTCGGTTTCTAGGGTCGAATTTATGCTTTTATTTGATCGGTCTTGATTTTGTAGTGCGGAATGTGCTTATTGGGCTGATACTGTCCTCATTATTTATGCTTATGCCAAGATGTTTTTAAAGTTCACTAGTTTTTTCTCCTTTTGCATTGAAAATGACTTGTGATCTAACATTGCACGCCAAGTGTTCGATGAAATATCTATGTAAATGTCACTCCTAAATGTGGCATTAGGTTTCTAGATTCGAATTTATGCTTTTATTCGATACTCTTGAGTTTGTAGGATAGAATGTGCTTATTTGCTTGATACTATACTTATTCGTTGAGCTTATGCCTAGATGTCGTTGAAGTTCACTTGTTTTTTCTCCTTTTGCGTTTAAAAATTAACCTGTGGTCTAACATTGCACGCAAAGTGTTCCATGAAAATGTCACTCCTAAATGTGGCATTCGGATTCTAGGTTCGTATTTATGATATTATTCTATCAATCTTAAATTTGTAGTATATAATGTGCTTATGGGCTTGATACTATCCTCAATCTTTATGCTTATGCCTAGATGTCTATAAAGTTCACTTGTTTTTTCTCCTTTTTCTTTTAAAAATTGACTTTTGATCTAACATTGCACGCCAAGTGTTCGATGAAATGTCCATGTAAAAAGTCACTCCTAAATGTGGCATTCTGTTTCTAGGTTCGAATTTATGCTCTTATTCTATATGATGTCTCTTTATTTGGTGGTGTTTTTATATATGATTTCCTTTGTAAATATGTTTCTTTTTCCCCTTTTCTTGTGTGTTTTGTTCCTTTTTAGCTTTGTTCCCGTATTTCAATGAGATTCGGAGACTATGCGCGTTTTATGTGTTTTGTAGGTATTTTGGCATGGATCAAGGGTCGTTTTGAAGGAGAACCGGAACATGGAGCAAGGCCCGAGCTTAAGAGGGAAAGAGAGGAGCAAGCCATGAAGAAGAACTAGAGAAAAGCCAACAAAAAGAAGGTGGAACGAGGTCCGGATCGAGCTGGAACCAACGCCGGACCCGAGATGAATTTCTCGACCTCGGACCGACTTGCCCAGTAAGTTGGGCCCGAGGTACTCCGTGTAGGTCCGAGTCGGTCGCTGGCTGGATTGGGCTCCAAGGCACGAAATTGTAAACTACCACTTTTGCCCCTCATCTATAAAGGCTCTCTTATCTTCTAATTGGAGGAGGTTCCCACACACTTAGCAAGGGACCAACTCTCAAAAACTCTCAAGAGGATACTTGGAGAGCAAGGAGGAAGGAGAGGAGAAGGAGAAGAGAGGGAATCGGCATAGGAGAAGGAGATTTGATAGGTTTGGTTGATAGATTAGCTTTGCCTTGTTTTGATTTTGTGGATTTGGAAACCTTGTTTTGATTTTGTGGATTGCTTTTGATTTGTGAATGAAATTTGGCTTTGGTTTGAGATTGATGATGTTGATTGCTTTGCTTTGTGATTTTTTGCTTTCTTTGTTTGCCATATGGAGTAGATCTCCTTGATCTTGGGTTATGGGGGAAAACTCTAGCTAGGTTGGGCTAGAAACCCCAATTCCATAAGCCTTGAGTGCTTGATCTAGGAACCCACTCTACATAGAGCTACAATTCCTTATGAAAGTAAGGAATCAAGGCTTGTGATTGGCAAAGTAACGAAAGTGAACATTTGTCAATCTCAAGACCTTGCTTCGAAGGGGATTTCCCCAATGATCGATGTGTAGAAGTGGTTGGAACGAGGGCGAAAGCATCTCGATCCTATTCCAATCATCACTTATTGCTTGAATTGGGGTGGAAAAGCCTTAATCTACTAAAGAAGGAACCCAAAAGCCCAAGATCTACTTTCAACCTTTGAATTCGACAAACCCAGCTACATCGGGCCCGACTTGCTCTACGTTGGTCCCGACTTCCCTCTTGTCGCCAACATCGGGCCCGACGTGACACTTGTGTCGGTCCCGACTGTTCTCTTTGTTTTCCTTTGTTTTAAGTTCTCCTTTCCAGCTTTCTAGTGTCTAGGCACCTCAATCGAGTAGATTTCCCGTGCGTTCGACACCCACCACGTGCTACAACGGGGTCGGGTTATAAATTGTATCTCTAGACCCTCGCATTCGTGAGCGATCAAAAGTTTGGCGCCGTTGTCGGGGAATTCTAAGTGCATAGAGTGCCAATTTGGTGAGTTTCTTGTGTTTTGGTAGTGATTTGGGTGAGGGAATAGACCAAACCCTTTGTTTGTTTTTGATTTGTTTTGGTTTGTGTCTTTGTTTCGTAGGTGTATGCGAGCTCGTTCCTCCCGAGGAACACTTGAGCTTGAGTTTGTGAGTGATCCGGAAAGTATTTTCAAAGAAGCCCAAAGAAGGAAAAGGATGGAGAATCAAGCTCTCCATGGTGATGAGGAGTTGGCTCGACTTAGGGCCGAAATGGCTAGATTTCAACTTGAGAAGGACAATCAAGAGGCGGTGGCAAGAAGAGAACGGGAGCAACGGATGAGGGCCGAGGCTCAACTCAACGCTCTACCCCGGAATGCACGTCAATACATGCATCCGGAGTTGAGGGTACCCGAACCGGTTATTGTGCTTCCCGAGGTTGCCAAGAATTTTGAGATCAAGACGCAATTCATTTCCCTCATCAAGCGTGATCAATTCGAGGGCCGTCCACATGAGTGTCCCATAGAGCACGTCAAACGCTTTGTGGACATGTGTGAGACGATCTCTACCGACGAGGAGACGATGGAGTATGTGCTTCTAAAGGCGTTCAAGTGGTCACTTGGGGGCAAGGCCACACATTGGCTCGAGAGCCAAGCCCCTAGGTCAATCACAACTTGGAAGGCACTCTATGATGCTTTCTTGATGAAGTTCTTCCCGCCCTCAAAGACAACCGAGCTAAGAAGGAAAATTGCAAGCTTTCAACAAGGTCCGAATGAGCCTCTCTTCGAAGCATGGGACCGTTTTAAGGAGATGTTGCGCCAATGTCCTACTCATGGCCAATAACCATATGTGCTCCAAGACATCTTTTTCCAAGGCATCAATCCGGCAACGAAGGACAAGCTCAATCTCCACACCGATTGTGGGTTCATAGACTTGACACCGGATCAAGCTTGGGAGCTACTTGACAAGCTATCCGATTATGAGGCCATGTATGGGGTGAGTCAAGCTAGCAAAGAGGTGAAAGTTCAAGGTGAAGGTGCAAGGAAGTTAAATGATCCAAAGGGAGAAGACATTGACAAGGATGTGAAGCTCCAATTCCTTGAAGGTGAAGTGAGCAAGCTTAAGAGGCAAGTCCACTACTACAAGCAAAATGCTAGAGCTTGTGAGGAGTGTGGATCCTTTGCACATGCTACACAAGTTTGTCCGAATGCGAGCCAAGTGCGCTTGGCCGAGCAAATTGAGGAGGCAAACTATGTTCGAGGAAATTTCGGTGGAAGAGGCAACTTCAACAATGGTGGTAATGGTCGGTGGAACAACGGTCAAGCTCAAGGCTACAACAACAACTTCAACCAAAACGAGCCAAGGGCGCCGCAACCACCACCATATAGGCCACCGGGATTCAATGAGCTACAATCATTTGCTCAAGAGATGAGGGATGGGTTCAAGGAGATGAGGACCCAATTCAATGAGTTTGGTGCATGGAGGAGGCAAGTCGACAATCAATTTGCCCAAATTGCAACTCAAGCCCCGAGAGAGAATGGGAGACTTCCGGACCGACCCGAGGAGAACCCCCGAGCTCAAAACAATCAAAATGAAGTCCGGGCAATTGGATTGAGAAGTGGCCGAAACCTACCCGAGCCACACATGCCTAAGAAGAATGAAGAGAGCCGGACCGACTTACCCAGCAAGTCGGGTCCGAGGTTCCCTGAAGTCGATCCAGCAGAAAGATTAACTCCTCTGCCCCGGACCGAGGTTGAGAGTAAGTCGGGCCCGACGTACCCAGATGTCGATCCGACTGCTCTGCCTCAGCTCTGCCCCAGGACCGTGATACACGACATCGGGCCCGACGTGGTGCCTAAGTCGGTCCAACCAGGAAATGTTGCAAGTGAAATGGGGAAGTCCAAGGAGGTTGATCCAAGCAAGATTCAAGGTGCAACAACTCTTCCATATCCCTCAAAGAAGCCGAAAGATGTTGTTGAGAACAAGTTCAAGAGGTTTCTCAAGCTTTTGCAAAGTTTGAACATCTCTATCCCGTTCACTGATGCATTGAGCGAGATGCCATCCTATGCCAAGTTTTTAAAGGAGATTTTGATAAAGAAGAGGTCCATAGTAGAAATGCAAGATGAGGTCAAGACCTTGGAGTTACCGCAAAAGCTAGGAGATCCCGGTCGGTTTGCTATCGCTATTGGTGTGGGGTCTCAAAACTTCCAAGCCTTATGTGACCTTGGGGCAAGTGTTTCGGTGATGCCCGATAGTATTTGGAGAAGGGCAAATTTAGGTGAAATTGAGCCGGCCGATATGTCCCTAACTATGGCCGACGGTTCCATCATCAAGGCTAAGGGAATATTGGATGACATGCCGGTGCGAGTTGGAAAGTACTTTGTTCCCGATGATTTCGTGATCTTGGACATGCACGAGGACCCCTTGGTCCCAATAATCTTAGGAAGACCATTCTTAGCTACGGCGGGGGCAAGGTTTGATGTCAAAAACGGCAAAGTTTCCTTTGAGATTGGTGAAGAAAAGGTCGATTTTCACTTCAACAAAGCTTTGAATGAGCCGGACGCCTTGGCTATCCTCAAACTTGAAGAGAGTGCCAAGAGAAAAAGAGAAGAAGTGGAAGTTGCTAGAGAGGTCATTGTGTTGAGAAGTGATGAAGGGTTCAAAGAACAAATACAAGCAAGGGAGTTGTTGGAGCAAGTTGAGGAACAAGATGAGTCACGGATCAATGCTAGCCCAAGGAGAAATGAAGAGTATCCTTACTTATATCCTTTTGATGTTGGTGATGACCACAATTCTTTCCAAACTTTTGATTCCTACATTTGTTTAAGTGATTTGAAAGATGACTTAGGAGACTCCTACATTTGCCTTAGTGACTTGAAAGATGAATTGGTAGAATCTCCTAGGAATTCTTTGGATAACTTTGGTGTAGGAAAAGAGGAACATGATGGAGCAAGTAAGGAGGAGAAATCTCATTCGTTGGAGGAGTATGATGAGAGAGGCCCGAGATCGGAGAGCCATGCCTATATAGACCATCGTTGGTGGGTTTATGGGTATGAGGGCAATGGAAATGGGCACAACAATGGCGAGCAATTCACCGTGTTTCACCCGCCATGAGATTGAGGTTAGGAAGTCAAGCTAGTGACTCTAAACGAGCGCTTCTCGGGAGGCAACCCGAGCTAGTAGCTTTCTTTTCGTAATTTTAGTTTGATTTTTCTTAGTTTAGCCTAGCTTTTCTCTAACCAATCTCTATCTAGTGTTTTATGGATTTTTGGTGTTGTGTATTCTTCACGGTTGTGTAGCATTTGATGGAGAAAGAAGTTGCAAGAGGATGGAGTAAAATTGGTGACCCGAACACCCCACATCGAGCCCAGGTAAGTCGGGCCCGACACAGGGACGTCGGTCCACGACGTCGGTCCGACCCAATCGGACTGGGTGGAATGCCATTTTTGCCCTTGACCTAATTTGTCCCTTTCCCCCATTAAAATGCCATCCCCCACCTACCTACCATCTTCATATTAACCACCATTCCCAAAATACAACCCATCTCCCTCACACTCTCAAAATCGGCCCCCTCCTCTCACCATACTCGATCCACACATCTCTCCCTTTCTTCATCTCGATCCAATCACAAAAAGGCCTCCCTAGCCCGATTCCAAAGAGAAATTTCGAGTTCAATCTCGTTCTTCATCCCCCATCTCGATCTAGGTTGAGAAAGTTTGAGTTCTAAATAGATTGTTTGTTTAAAAGTCCAATATTCTTCAAATCCGGTATGTGTTACTCCATCTCTACCTATTTCCTTGGAGATTTTGTGCTTTCATTGCATAGATTGAGTAATGCCATGTTTGATTGAGAGTTTGAGCTTGAGCGTCAATGGTGGATTTGCATGATTTGTGAAATTGAGCTTCAAAGTTGTTTATGCATGCTTGGATCCATTTAGAACTTCGATTAGGGATGTTTGATGGTTGAATTTGAAATTTAAGTGCATGATAGAGTGATTTGGGTTGATTTGAGGTTAGAGTCGAAGAATGAACTAGGTCGAGATCGACGTGCCCAGGTAAGTCGGGCCCAAGTTGTGGAAGTCGGTCCATCAAGTCGGACCGAGGTTGAGGATGTGTCGGGCCCGACATAGGTTGGAAGTCGATCCATGTTTCTTTTGCTCTCTTCTTGTGATATCATGTGGATTCATGTATTTCATTGTTGGCTATAGCTTAATCATGATGTAGTATGATCATTTGCTTAGCCATTGTTAGAAGATATCCATGATGATTCATGTTGGATTGTGATGCATGTGTGTTTAGAGACTAAGTATGGGGTTCCCCTTGTGTTGATGTGTTGATGAGTGCTTTTGTTGAGTTGTATGGAGTTTATCTTGGACCCTTTTGTTTGGTTGGATGTGTGTAGGTACCATGGAGACTAGAGCTTCATCATCTCATGCGGAAAGGCCGAAGAAGAAGTCCAAGAAGTCAAGAAAAGAGCCAAAGTTGGATGATGTTTACTTGGAGGATGATGAGCAAGTTGATAGTTATGCAAGGTATATGGCGCTTAAGCATCACACAAGGTGGCTCGATTGGGAAACCGTGAAGAAGATGGACATGGATCAAGCTCTTCCAAGGTGCTACTCCCACATCGGTCTCAATGGGATGCTTAGATGGGACAACACCCACTATCCCGCCCTCACCTCGGAATTCATGTCCACTTTTGAATGCAATTATGATAATATGGAGGATGAGGAAGGGGCGATCACCTTCCAATTGGGCAATGAGGACCAAAATCTCTCTCTTAGGGACTTGGCTACCTACTTCGGGTTTCCATGTCCAAAAGAAGAGACCGACGTCGACAACGAGAAGGTGAACCAAGTGTGGCGGCATGTGGCCGGGAAGAGCGAGATGAGAAAGGGCGCCACCACAACCGAGATTGCTAGCCCTCTTTTTCGGGTCATGGTGCGAGTTTTGGGATGTGCAATCTATGCTCGTCATGAGTTGAACAAGCCGATGAAGGAAGAGATTATGTTGCTACATGAGATGCTCTTCCACACCGATAAGCCCATGAACCTTGCATGGGAGTGGGTCAAGATGGTGCGAGACTTCCAAAGCTCCTCTTGGATCTACTTCGGCGGGATGATAGCAAGGCTAGCCGTGCGTCTAGGAGTCGACCTTAACAAGTATTCTCCGGCTCCGAATGGTGTTGAGTATATGAACATGAAGTATTTCAAGAAGGCCAACATCATCAAGGAGAAGCTTTACATGACTTCTTTGACCCCTCACTCGAGCTATGATGGTGTGTCCATCCGGTTGGTGCCCAACCTATATGATCTTTCTCGGTATCACAATTGGTACCAAGTGTGGGCCGGCAAGCCACACTCATTTGGTGACCCCGAAGGTGCAAGAGAGAGGCGGCGACAACAACCTCAACACATTCGGTTTACCTCCCCTACATCTTCACCGGATTTCGACCAAGATAACTTTGTGTTTGCACCTCGTAGGGAAGACATGGACGTCGATCAAGAGCAAAATGAAGAAGATGAGCGCTTCCAAGGCTTGATGGCCAACCTCCGAGCCACGCACCAAGCTCCAACATTGGCGGACCGAGGTACACGTGACATCGGGCCCGACTTCCATCAACGTCGGTCCGGTGCCTTCTATGGTGATGAGGTCCCAAGGAACTATGAGCATGGAGAGGGGAGTGGTGCAAGGCAAAAATAAGCTCAAGGTGGCGGTTATGAAGGCTACGCCCAATGGTATGGTCCGGGAATGGTGTTTCCCGAGCGACAACAAACGGTGGACATGTCCTTCTTGGCCAACCAAATGGCCCAACTTCAACTTCAACAAGAGAATGTTCTTCAAGAGGTCCATGAAGTGAATCTTCAACAACAATACATGTACCAACAACAACAACAATTGCTTCAACAACAAGGTGCTTTCCAAGCTAGCCAAGAAGAGATGAACCGAACCTTCGGCTACCCGGCCGAATGGAACCTCTTTGAGGACCTCCATTGAGCCAAGTTCGAATTCTTTGTGTACTTTGTATTAGGCATCTCTAGGTGGAGGAATTGGTGATATTAGCTTCAATAGTAAAGTCCTTACTTGCATGATTTTTGAGCTTGAGTGTTCATTGCTATACCCATACACATGATGAGTGATACACATTCACATATCCCTAAAGTGAGGCTTAGTTGCATTGACTCTATTCCTTCGAACACTTAATCATGTGTGATGACGTAATCTTGCTTGAATATCAATCACTTGTGCTTAAATGTGTTTTCATACGAGGCTTTACTTGAAGATTATGTTTCGGTCTTGCTTACATTGTTATTGCTTGAGGACAAGCAAGTTTAAGTATGGGGTATTTTGATGTCTCTTTATTTGGTGGTGTTTTTATATATGATTTACTTTGTAAATATGTTTCTTTTTCCCCTTTTCTTGTGTGTTTTGTTCCTTTTTAGCTTAGTTCCCGTATTTCTATGAGATTCAGAGACTATGCGCGTTTTATGTGTTTTGGCATGGATCAAGGGTCATTTTGAAGGAGAACCGGAACATGGAGCAAGGCCCGAGCTTAAGAGGGAAAGGGAGGAGCAAGCCATGAAGAAGAACAAGAGAAAAGCCAACAAGAAGAAGGTGGAACGAGGTCCGGATCGAGCTGGAACCAACGCCGCACCCGAGATGAATTTCTCGACCTCAGACCGACTTGCCCAGTAAGTTGGGCCCGAGGTGCTCCCTGTCGGTCCGAGTCGGTCGCTGGCTGGATTGGGCTCCAAGGCACGAAATTGTAAACTACCACTTTTGCCCCTCATCTATAAAGGCTCTCTTATCTTCTAATTGGAGGAGGTTCCCACACACTTAGCAAGGGACCAACTCTCAAAAACTCTCAAGAGGATACTTGGAGAGCAAGGAGGAAGGAGAGGAGAAGGAGAAGAGAGGGAATCGGCATAGGAGAAGGATATTTGATAGGTTTGGTTGATAGATTAGCTTTGCCTTGTTTTGATTTTGTGGATTTGGTAACCTTGTTTTGATTTTGTGGATTGCTTTTGATTTGTGAATGAAATTTGGCTTTGGTTTGAGATTGATGATGTTGATTGCTTTGCTTTGTGATTTGTTTGCTTTCTTTGTTTGCCATATGGAGTAGATCTCCTTGATCTTGGGTTATGGGGGAAAACTCTAGCTAGGTTGGGCTAGAAACCCCAATTCCATAAGCCTTGAGTGCTTGATCTAGGAACCAACTCTACATAGAGCTACAATTCCTTATGAAAGTAAGGAATCAAGGCTTGTGATTGGCAAAGTAACGAAAGTGAACATTTGTCAATCTCAAGACCTTGCTTCGAAGGGGATTTCCCCAATGATCGATGTGTAGAAGTGGTTGGAACGAGGGCGAAAGCATCTCGATCCTATTCCGATCATCACTTATTGCTTGAATTGGGGTGGAAAAGCCTTAATCTACTAGGGAAGGAACCCAAAAGCCCAAGATCTACTTTTAAAATCTTTGAGTTCGACATCCCCAGCTACCTCGGGCCCGACTTACCCAGTGTCGGTCCCGACTTCCTCTTGTCGCCAACCTCGGGCCCGACGTGACCTCAGTGTCGGTCCCGACTGTTTTCTTTGTTTTCCTTTGTTTTATGCTCTCCTTTCTAGCTTCCTAGTATCTAGGCACATCGATCGAGTAGACTTCCTGAGTGTTCGACACCCACCACGTACTACAACGGGGTCGGGTTATAAATTATATCTCTTGACCCTCGCATCCAAGAGCGATCAAAAGATTGGCGCCGTTGCCGGGGACGTCTAAGTGCATTGAGTGCCAATTTGGTGAGTTTCTTGTGTTTTGGTAGTGATTTGGGTGAGGGAATAGCCCAAACCCTTTGTTTGTTTTTGATTTGTTTTGGTTTGTGTTTTTGTTTCATAGGTGTATGCTAGCTCGTTCCTCCCGAGGAACACTTGAGCTTGAGTTTGTGAGTGATCCGGAAAGTATTCTCAAGGAAGCCCGAAGAAGGAAAAGGATGGAGAATCAAGCTCTCCATGTTGATGAGGAGTTGGCTCAACTTAGGGCCGAAATGGCTAGATTGCAACTTGAGAGGGACAATCAAGAGGAGGTGGCAAGAAGAGAACGGGAGCAACGGATGAGAGCCGAGGCTCAACTCAACGCTCTACCCCGGAATGCACGCCAATACATGCATCCGGAGTTGAGGGTCCCCGAGCCGGCTATTGTGCTTCCCGAGGTTGCCAAGAATTTTGAGATCAAGACGCAATTCATCTCCCTCATCAAGCGTGATCAATTCGAGGGCCGTGCACATGAGTGTCCCATAGAGCACGTCAAACGCTTTGTGGACATGTGTGAGACGATCTCTACCGACGAGGAGACATTGGAGTATGTGCTTCTAAAGGCGTTCAAATGGTCACTTGGGGGCAAGGACACATATTGGCTTGAGAGCCAAGCTCCTAGGTCAATCACAACTTGGAAGACACTCTATGATGCTTTCTTGATGAAGTTCTTCCCGCCCTCAAAGACAACCGAGTTAAGAAGGAAGATTGCAAGCTTTCAACAAGGTCCGAATGAGCCTCTCTTCGAAGCATGGGACCGTTTCAAGGAGATGTTGCGCCAATGTCCTACTCATGGCCAACAACCATATGTGCTTCAAGACATCTTTTTCCAAGGCATCAATCCGGTAACGAAGGACAAGCTCAATCTCCACACCGATTGTGGGTTCATAGACTTGACACCGGATCAAGCTTGGGAGCAACTTGACAAGCTATCCGATTATGAGGCCATGTATGGGGTGAGTCAAGCTAGCAAGGACGTGAAGGTTCAAGGTGAAGGTGCAAGGAAGTTATATGATCCAAAGGGAGAAGACATTGATAGGGATGTGAAGCTCCAATTCCTTGAAGGTGAAGTGAGCAAGCTTAAGAGGCAAGTCCACTACTACAAGCAAAATGCTAGAGCTTGTGAGGAGTGTGGATCCTTTGCACATGCTACACAAGTTTGTCCGAATGAGAGCCAAGTGTGCTTGGCCGAGCGAATTGAGGAGGCAAACTATGTTCGAGGAAATTTCGGTGGAAGAGGCAACTTCAACAATGGTGGCAATGGCCGGTGGAACAACGGTCAAGCTCAAAGCTACAACAACAACTTCAACCAAAACGAGCCGAGGGCGCCACCACCACCATATAGACCACCGGGATTCAATGAGTTACAAACATTTGCTCAAGAGATGAGAGATGGGTTCAAGGAGATGAGGACCCAATTCAATGAGTTTGGTGCATGGAGGAGGCAAGTCGACAATCAATTTGCTCAAATTGCGACTCAAGCCCCGAGAGAGAATGGGAGACTTCCGGGCCGACCCGAGGAGAATCCTCGAGCTCAAAACAATCAAAATGAAGTCCGAACAATTGGATTGAGAAGTGGCCGAAACCTACCCGAGCCACACGTGCCTAAGAAGAGTGAAGATAGTCGGACCAACTTACCCAGCAAGTCGGGTCCGAAGTTCCCCGAAGTCGACCCAGCAAGAAGATCGACTCCTTCACCACGGACCGAGGTTGAGAGCAACTCGGGACCGACGTACACAGACCTCGATCCGACCCCTCTGCCCAAGACCGAGATTCACAACATCGGGCCCGACATGGTGCCCAAGTCGGTCCAACCAGGAAGTGTTGCAAATGAAGCGGGGAAGTCCAAAGAAGTTGATCCAAGCAAGATTCAAGGTGCAACAATTCTTCCATATCCCTCGAAGAAGCCGAAAGATGTTGTTGAGAACAAGTTCAAGAGGTTTCTCAAACTCTTGCAAGGCTTGAACATTTCCATTCCGTTCACCGACGCATTGAGTGAGATGCCATCTTATGCCAAGTTTTTAAGGGAGATTTTGAGCAAGAAGAGGTCCATAGTGGAAATGCAAGATGAAGTCAAGACCTTGGAGTTACCACAAAATCTAGGAGATCCCGGTCGTTTTGCTATAACCATTGGTGTGGGGTCTCAAAATTTCCAAGCCTTGTGTGATCTTGGAGCAAGCACGAGCATCATTCCTTACACCATATGGAAATCCACATCTATGGGTCTCATAGCTCCGGTCAACATGAGGTTAACGATAGCGGATCGGTCGTCCATCGAACCAATTGGTATCGTCGAGGATTATCCCGTTTGCATTGAAGGCCACTATGTCCCAATCGACTTTGTTGTAGTAGACATGATAGAAGTGCCGGGTGATCCGATCATACTAGGGAGACCTTTCCTTGCTACGGTTGGGGCAATCATTGATGTAAAGAAGGGCCACTTGTCTCTTGACATTGGAGGAAGAGAAATTGAGTTTTTCTTTAGACCAACTTCAAAAGGGACCGTACATAAGGAAGCTAAGATGATCCAAGTTCCTCTTGGATTGCAATGGGAAGCCATTTCTAAGAAGTCAAGGCCAAGGGAGCTTAGGTTGAAAGCCACCCCACCACCTAGAGAAATTGAGATAGAGCGCCAAGGTCTAGCCCTCAATATGATTGAGCATGAGCAATTAGAGGAAAGGATGTCTTACTTGGAGGTGTTCAAGGCCGAGAAAGAAGAAGTTCAAGCACCACCGGAACCATCTCAAGAACTCAAGGAGCTTCCAAAAGATTTGAGGTACGCATTTCTTGGTCCCAACTCTTCTTTACCCGTAATCATAAATGCCAACTTGAATGATGAGGAGGAGTCTAAGTTGTTGAAGGTTCTAAGAAAACATAGAGGAGCTTTAGGGTATTCACTAGAGGAACTAAAGGGAATCTCTCCCTCAATTTGCATGCATAGGATTTATATGGAGGATAACCATAAACCCACTATTGAACCCCAAAGAAGATTAAATCCTAACATGAAAGAAGTGGTAAAGAGTGAAATACTTAGGATGTTGGATGCGGGAATTATCTTCCCAATTTCCGATAGCAAGTATGTGAGTCCCGTGCATGTAGTTCCTAAGAAAGGAGGTCTCACCGTTGTGCAAAATGAAAAGGGAGAAATGATACCTATGAGAACCACAACAAAATGGCGTATGTGTATTGATTACCGTAAGCTTAATATCGACACTCGCAAAGACCATTTTCCTCTTCCTTTCATAGACCAAGTTCTAGAGAGATTAGCACAACATGAATATTTTTGCTACCTTGACGGGTATAGCGGGTTTTGGCAAATCCCTATTCATCCCGATGATCAAGAGAAGACGACATTCACATGTCCTTATGGGACTTTTGCCTATAGACGCATGCCTTTTGGTTTATGTAATGCGCCGACAACATTTCAAAGATGCATGATGTCCATCTTCTCCGATATGGTTGAGGATATAGTAGAAGTGTTTATGGATGATTTCTCCGTCTACGGTTCCTCATTTGATGTTTTCTTAGCTAACTTAGACAAGGTTTTAACTAGATGTGAGGAGACTAGCTTGGTGCTTAATTGGGAAAAATGCCACTTTATGGTGAAGGAGGGCATAGTACTAGGACACCTAGTTTCTAGTAGGGGGATAGAGGTAGATAGAGCTAAAGTTGAAATAATTGAAAAACTACCTCCCCCCTCTTGTGTTCGTGATGTTAGGAGTTTCTTAGGTCATGCAGGATTTTATAGACGGTTCATCAAGGATTTTTATAAAATTGCAAAACCATTGTCTAACCTCTTGATGAAGGATGTGCCCTTTGTATTTTCCGAGGATTGCATGAGTTCTTTTTGTAGGTTGAGAGATGCCTTAATCTCGGCTCCAATAATGGCGGCACCCGATTGGAATCTTCCATTCGAGGTGATGTGTGATGCTAGTGATTTCGCCGTAGGGGCCGTCCTTGGGCAAAGGAAGGATGGAAAGTTGCATGCCATCTACTTCGCAAGCAAAACTTTGGATGAAACTCAGTGCAATTACACAACAACGGAGAAAGAGTTTCTTGCGATAGTGTTTGCATTTGAGAAATTCCGTTCATATCTTGTGGGATCAAAGGTGGTAGTCTTCACAGACCATGCGGCAATCAAATACCTCATGAAGAAGAAAGATGCAAAGCCGAGGCTTCTAAGGTGGATGCTCCTTCTCCAAGAGTTTGACCATGAGATCAAGGACAAAACCGGTGCGGAAAATGTGGTAGCGGATCATCTATCCCGTTTGCCCATCGAGTACATGTTGGAGATGGAGGATGGTATGACTATAGATGATTCAAGAGCAGATGAAGTTCTCATGAGCGGAAAGGAGGAAAGAAAGGGTGGATCGACGAACCAAGTAAGTCGGGCCCGAGGTTCAGAACATCGGACCGAAGGCAAGGCAAGTGCGAGTGAGTCGGGACCGAGGACTTCAACATCGGGCCCGAGTGACCCGTGTGTCTGCGAAGCTGGACCGGCGTCCAACCATGTCGGGCCCGGTATACTTCAATGTCGGTCTGTGGAAGAAAGTAAGTTTCCTAGATCGATTTCCATTTCTTCTCGTTCTCAATTGATTGATTCTTTCTCTCCCACTGGCCTTCTCTCAATTAGTGCCGTAAGACGAGGGATCTCCCCTTGGTTTGCGGATTTTGCTAACTTTGCCGTAGGGGGAGTGATCCCACCAAATTTGTCTTATCAAGCTAGGAAGAAATTCTTACATGATGCTAGACAATACTTTTGGGATGATCCATATCTCTACAAGGAAGGGTGTGATCAAATCTATAGACGGTGTGTGTCAAGTGAAGAGGTTGAGAGCATAATTCACCATTGCCACTCCTTGCCTACGGGAGGTCACGCTAAGAGTTCCAAAACCACCTCAAAAATTCTTCAATGTAGTTATTATTGGCCAACCATGTTCAAGGATGTGCATGATTATGTGAGGAAGTGTGAGGAGTGCCAAAGAGAGGGGAACCTATCAAGGAGGAATGAGACTCCTCAAACTGGCATTCTAGAAGTTAAGTTATTTGATGTATGGGGTATTGACTTCATGGGACCATTTCCCACATCGGGGCCTTACAAGTACATCTTGGTAGCCGTGGACTATGTTTCAAAATGGGTGGAGGCCATACCAACAAGAACCAATGATGCTAAGGTGGTGATGAAGTTTTTGAAAAGCAACATTTTTGCAAGGTTTGGTGTGCCTAGGGTTCTCATAAGTGATGGCGGACCTCATTTCATTGAGAGGTGCTTCGAAAATGTGTTGATTAAGTATGGGGTGTCTCATCGAGTTGCTACTCCTTATCATCCTCAAACAAGCGGGCAAATCGAGGTGTCAAACCGTCAAATCAAGGCTATCTTGGAGAAGACCGTATCTCGATCAAGGAAAGATTGGGCCTCTAAGCTCGATGATGCACTATGGGCTTATAGAACCGCCTTCAAGACACCTTTGGGAACTACACCCTTCAATCTAGTTTATGGCAAGGCATGTCATCTTCCGGTAGAGCTTGAGCACAAGGCGAAATGGGCACTCAAAGAGATGAATTGGGATATCAACTTGGCCGGTGAGAAAAGGTTTCTAGAACTTCATGAGTTGGGGGAATTGAGGTTGAAGGCCTATGAGAACTCCAAGCTATACAAAGAGAAGACCAAGAAGTGGCATGATAGGAAGTTAATTCCAAAGACCTATCAAACCGGTGACAAGGTTCTCCTTTTCAATTCAAGGCTTAAACTTTTCCCCGGGAAGTTAAGGACTAGGTGGAGCGGACCATTTGTGGTCCACCGTATCTATGCTCATTGTGCGGTGGACTTGGTTGATGAACAAGGACATATTTTCAAAGTGAATGGTCATCGAGTGAAGAAGTTCTATGACAAGGACGGTCCAAACGAAGAAGTTAGAGCCTCATGGGCTCTCGTCCTCGCCGATTGATCCTATACATGCCATTGAAGAATAAGAAATTGTGAGCTTTTCATACTCTTCTCTCTTGCTTTTAAGTTTTGATTTCCTTGTTTGATGGGGACATCAAAATTTTAAGTATGGGGTGGGGGTAGGTGTGTTCATGATTTCACTTGTTTATGTTTGTTTGTTATTTTGAGGATATTTAGTTTGTGTTCCTAGTTTGTATTTGGGATGTTTGCTTATTGGTTAGTGGTTTGAGGAAAGACGTGGATGATTAATTTGGTCTTGAATGGATTAACTTTTGGTTTTAGAGAAATTTTTCATAAAAAAAAAAAAATGAAAAATTGTGTTAAAAACAACAAAAAGATTTTGTGTTTTGTAGGTTTTGGACTAGAAATTCCCATCTTAGATTGCCAAAATAAAAGCTAATGATGATGTGAGCATGTAAATTCCTTTGCATATTTTTGGATAGTTTAGCCTCTAAAAATGATGTTGCTTTTGATGTGATCATGATACCTTGCTTGTTTTATTGAGCATGTGAGTTCTAGGATGAGTTCTTATGCAACTAAGTATGAGTGACCCTTGTGAGATTGATTTTTGGCCATTTTAGGGATGCTTGATCATATTTGCATATCCCTCATGTTTCTTGTGTAATTAGCTCATTCATGCTTAGTAAAACTTGCTATTGCGGTGTTTATCTATTTTCCAAGACCGTCATGAGAATTGTCCTAGCATGGTCACATTGATTTTGAACTTTATTCTTCTAGCCACATAAATGTTCCATATCCTACCATGAAGTTAATCCTTTGATTGTAGCCCCGTTCTAGCCTAAGCCTTTGTTTGAAACTCCTCAAAAATATTATTCCTAGCCTTATATGACTTGACCCTTATGGGATTGGACATTAGAAGAGAGGTTTGGATTGTATTTGAAGAGTTGAGATTCTCTTGGGTTTAAGGGCAAAGAATGGTGTTATGAATCATGTGGGTAGTGCATCTTTGTTGTACAAAAAAAAAAAGAAAAAAAAGAAAGAAAAGAAAGAAAGAAAATGTTGGAAATGTAAAGTGGAATAAAGCAAAGAGCTTAAGTGAAGAAAATGGTCCGACCGAGTTACAAGCAACATCGGGCCCGATGTCATAAGAAAGTCAGTCCAAATGTAGAAAGTGTTGAAAATCCAACAAAAAGCATAAGAGCAAAGATGAAGTGGAATGTTAAGTGAAATTTTGGGTTGAAAGGAAAATGTTAAATCTTTTGGGTGGGTATGAAAGTAATTGTGGAATTTGGTGAAGTTGGTGAGAGTTTAGGTTGTTCAATCCCCATTATAAGCATCACAAGACCAAATAATTCCCACCTTGAAAAATACCAAAAGCCCCATTACAACCCGGCCGAATGGAACCTCTTTGAGGACCTCCATTGAGCCAAGTTCGAAATTCTTTGTGTACTTTGCATTAGGCATCTCTAGGTGGAGGAATTGGTGATATTAGCTTCAATAGTAAAGTCCTTACTTGCATGATTTTTGAGCTTGAGTGTTCATTGCTAAACCCAAATACATGATGAGTGATACACATTCACATATCCCTAAAGTGAGGCTTAGTTGCATTGACTTTATTCCTTGGAACACTTAATCACGTGTGATGATGTAATCTTGCTTGAATATCGATCACTTGTGCTTAAAATGTGTTTTCATACGAGGCTTTACTTGAAGATTATGTTTCGGTCTTGCTTACATTGTTATTGCTTGAGGACAAGCAAGTTTAAGTATGGGGTATTTTGATGTCTCTCTATTTGGTGGTGTTTTCATATGTGATTTCCTTTGTAAATATGTTTCTTTTTCCCCTTTTCTTGTGCGTTTTGTTCCTTTTTAGCCTAGTTCCCGTATTTCTATGAGATTCGGAGACTACGCACCTTTTATGTGTTTTGTAGGTAATTTGGCATGAATCAAGGATCGATTTGAAGGAGGGTCGAGACATGGAGCAAAGGCCGAGATAAAGCGGGAAAGAGAGAAGCAAGCCATGAAGAAGAACAAGAGAAGCCAACTAAGAAGAAGGTGGAATGAGGTCAGGACCGAGTTGCAACCACATCGGGCCCGACTTTGAAGTCTCCAACCTCGGACCGAGTTGCACAGTAACTCGGGCCCGAGGTTCCTCCGTGTCGGTCCGAGTCGGTCACCGAACTACTTGGGCTCCAAGGCACGAATTTGTGGAATTCCACTTTTGCCCTTCATCTAATCTATAAAAGGCCCTCTTGTCTTCTAAGAAAGGGTTCCCTCACACACACACAAAAGGGGGGTTCCAAGGGAGCCAAGAGGATACTTGGAGAGCAAGGAGGAAGGAGAAGAGGAGGAAGAGAAAGAGAATCGGCCAAGAGAGAGGAAGGCTTGATAGGTTTTGTTGATTGTTTAGCTTTGATTTGCTTTGATCTTGTGGATTTGAAAACCCTTGATTTGAATTTGTGGATTGCTTTGGATTTGAATGAAACCTTGCTTTGTTTTGAGATTGATTATGATGATTGCTTTCTCTTTTGATTTGATTGCTTTCTTTGCTTGTCACATGGAGTAGATCTCCTTGATCTTGGGTTATGAGGGAAAACCCTAGCTAGGTTTAGGCTAGAAACCCCAATTCCATAGCCTTGAGTGTTTGATCTAAGGAACCCACTCTACATAGAGCTACAATTCCTTGCGAAAGTTGGGAATCAAGGCTTGAGATTGGCAAAGTAGTGAAAGTGAACATGTGTCAATCTCAAGACCTTGCTTCGAAGGGGATTTCCCCATGGATCGAGGTGTAGATGTGGTTGGAACGAGTGCGAAAGCACTCGATCCTAGTCCGATCATCACTCATTGCCTGAATTGGGGTGGAAAAGCCTTAATCTACTAGGGAAGGAACCCAAAAGCCCAAGATCTACTTTTAAAATCTTTGAGTTCGACATCCCCAGCTACCTCGGGCCCGACTTACCCAGTGTCGGTCCCGACTTCCTCTTGTCGCCAACCTCGGGCCAGACGTGACCTCAGTGTCGGTCCCGACTGTTTTCTTTGTTTTCCTTTGTTTTATGCTCTCCTTTCTAGCTTCCTAGTATCTAGGCACATCGATCGAGTAGACTTCCCGAGTGTTCGACACCCACCACGTACTACAACGGGGTCGGGTTATAAATTGTATCTCTTGACCCTCGCATCCGAGAGCGATCAACTATCCTCACTCTTTATGCTTATGCCTAGATGTCTATAAAGTTCACTTGTTTTTTCTCCTTTTTCCTTTAAAATCTGACTTGTTATCTAACATTGCACGCCAAGTGTTCGATGAAATGTCCATGTAAAAAGCCACTCCTAATTGTGGCTTTCGGTTTCTAGGTTCAAATTTATGCTCTTATTCTATCGGTCTTGATTTTTTAGTGTAGAATGTGCTTATTGGCTTATACTATCCTCATTCTATGTGCTTATGCCTAGATGTCTTTAAAGATCACTTTTATTTTCACCTTTTTCCTTTAAAAAGGACTTGTGATCTAACATTGCATGCCAAGTGTTCAATGAAATATCCTTGGAATTGTCACTCCTAAATGTGGCATTCGGTTTTTAGGTTTGAATTTATGCTTTTATTCGATACGCCTTGATTTCGTAGTGAAAAATGTTCTTATTGGCTTGATACTATCTTCATTATTTATACTTATGCCTAGATGTCTTTCAAGATCACTTGTTTTTTCTCCTTTTGCGTTTAAAAATTGACTTGTGATCTAACATTGCACGCCAAGTGCTCGATGAAATGTCCATGAAAATGTCGCTCCTAAATGTGGCATTCCGTTTCTAGGTTCTAATTATTGCTCTTATTCGATCGGTCTTGATTTTTAGTGCAGAATGTGCTTATTGGCTTGATACTATCCTCATTCTTAATGCTTATGCCTAGATGTCTAAAAAGTTCACTTGTTTTTTCTCCTTTGGCCTTTAAAATGACTTGTGATCTAACATCGCACGCCAAGTGTCCGATGAAATATCCATGGAAATGTCACTCCTAATTGTGGCATTCGATTTCTAGGTTCGAATTTATGCTTTTATTCTATAAGTCTTGATTTTTAAAGCGTCTGAATGTGCTTATTGGCTTGATACTATCCACATTCTTTATGCTTAGCCCTAGATGTCTTAAAAGATCACTTGTTTTTCTCCTTTTGCCTTTAAAAATGACTCGTGATCTAACATTCCACGCCAAATGTTCGATGAAATTTCCATGTAAATGTCACTCGTAAATGTGGCATTCGGTTTCGAGATTCGAATTTATTCTCTTATTCGATCTGTCTTGATTTTGTAGTGTAGAATGTGCTTATTTGCTCTATACAATCCTCATTCTTTATGCTTAGGCCTAAATGTCTTAAAAGATCACTTTTATTTTCTCCTTTTGCCAATAAAAATTGACTGGTGATCTAACATTGCATGCCAAGTGTTCGATCAAATATGCATCTAAATGCCACTCCTAAATGTGGCATTAAGTTTCTAGGTTCGAATTTATGCTCTTATTCGATCGGTCTTTATTTTTTAGTGTAGAATGTGCTTATTAGCCTGGTATTATCCTCATTCTTTATGCTTATGCCGAGATGTGTATAAAGTTCACTTGTTTTTTTCTCGTTTTTCCTTTAAAATGACTTGTGATCTAACATGAAACGCCAAGTTTTTGATGAAATGTCCATGTAAATGTCACACCTAAAGGTGGAATTCGGTTTCTAGGTTCGAATTTATACTCTTATTCGATCGGTTTTGATATTTTAGTGCAGAATGTGCTTATTGGCTTCATACTATCCTCATTGATTATGCTTATGCCTAGATGTCTATAAAGCTCACTTGTTGTTTCTCCTATTGCCTTTAAATGACTCGTGATCTAACATGGCACGCCAAGTGTTCGATGAAATGTCCATGTAGATGTCACTCCTAAATGTGGCATTCGGTTTCTAGGTTGGAATTTATGCTCTTATTCGATCGGTCTTGATTTTGTAGAATCTGCTTATTGGCTTGATAGTATCCACATTCTTTATGCTTATGCCTAGATGTCTATATCGATCACTAGTTATTTCTCCTTTTGTCTTTTAAAATGACTTGTGATCTAACATGGCACACCAAGTGTTCGATGAAATGTCCCTATAAATGTCTCTCCTAAATGTGGCATTCGGTTTCTAGGTTGGAATTTATGCTCTTATTCGATCGGTCTTGATTTTGTAGAATCTGCTTATTGGCTTGATACTATCCACATTCTTTATGCTTATGCCTAGATGTCTATATCGATCACTAGTTATATCTCCTTTTGTCATTTAAAATGACTTGTGAACTAACATGGCACACCAAGTGTTCGATGAAATGTCCCTATAAATGTCACTCCTAAATGTGGCATTCGGTTTCTAGGTTCGAAGTTAAGCTCTTATTCGATCGGTGTTGATTTTGTAGTGCAAAATTGATGTATTACAGGGGGGGGGGGGGGGCGACGTTCAGTTCAAGCGGGGGTGAGATGTGTCACCAAGACATCAAGAGGCGCCATTTTGAACCTATTATCAACACTCATTCTCCATCAATGCAAGGAGCCAAGAAGTTGTCATTAAAGAGTCATCATCAATAGGCATCATTACTTAACCATCATCAAGGAGCTGATTCTGTCATCAATGCAAGAAGCCAAATAGCCACCTCTTCACCTACTACATTCAAGTGAAGACCCTTCGGTTCCTTCTCTTAATGGCCGAATTTGAGAAGTCATCTTTTAATGACGGTTGCCTTCCACTCCAAGTAAAAACCGCCATTAATTACCGCCTTGGAAGCCAAGTCAAGCATTCAATTTTTGTCCTAATTTTATCCTATATAAAGGTTGTAATTTTTCTTATTTCTTTAGCTTGAACTTGAACTTGAAGAACTTTGTTTAGTTTCAGTTTTTGGGCTCTCCCGGCTTGTAGGACTCAAGCCGTGGTCCTCGTCTGATTCGAGGGCCTGGATGGCTGGTTATGGATCGTGTGACTCGAGCTTTAGCGTAGCCGTCCTTAGACGACCTTGCTTGGTGCGTATATACAAGTGAGGCCGTCTAGCCGTCCTTAGTCGACCTTGCTTGGCGCGTTTATCCAAGTGAGGTCGTCTACATATCCCTGGGATAGTTGGGTTTGGAATGGTTTGTCTTTTATCCTTGTATTTTAGTTCTCATGGTGCGTATATCCAGGAGGGTTGGGATAGTTGGGTCCGGATTAGTTGTTCCTCACACTTGTATCCTTTAGTTGGTTTCTCTTGGTACGTTTATCCAAGAGGGGTCAACTACTTATCCCTTATATAAAAAAAGACCAAAACTCCAATTTTATTTGAGAAATCTTCATTCTTAATACCTTTATAACCAGCAAACACAACCCATTTTTCATGCGGCTTCAACAAGAACGTCCTCAAGCATCATTACGAACTCACTCGAGCCAGAATCGAGTCCGATCCTTAAGGGAATCTCATCAAGAATGTTCTTATTGGCTCTATACTATCCTCATTCTTTATGCTTAGGCCTAGATGTCTTAAAAGATTGTTTTTTCTCCTTTTGCCTTTAAAAAATTGCGTATGATCTAATATTGCACGCCTAGTGTTTGATGAAATGTCGATGTAAATGTCATTCCTAAATGTAGCATTCGGTTTCTAGGTTCGAATTTATGCTCTTATTCGATCGGCCTTGTTTTTATACTGCAGAATGTGCTTATTGGTATCATACTATCCTCATTCTTGATGCTTAGGCCTAGATGTCTTAAAAATAACTTTTTTTTTCTTTTGCCTTTAAAACGAGACTTGTGATATAACATTGCACGCCAAGTGTTCCATCAAATGTCCATGTGAACGTCACTCCTAAATGTGGCATTCGATTTCTAGGTTCGTATTTATGCTCTTAATCGACATGTCTTGATTTTTTTTAGTTCAGAATGTGCTTATTGGCTTAATACAATCCTCATTCTTAATGCTTATGCCTAGATGTCTATAAATTTCACTTGTTTTTTCTCCTTTTGTCTTAAAATGACTTGTTATCTAACATTTCATGCCAAGTGTTCAATGAAATGTCCATGTAAATGTCACTCCTAAATGTCTCATTCGGTTTCTCGGTTGTAATTTATTCTTTTATTCGATACTCTGTAGTTTGTAGCATAGATTGTGCTTATTGGCTTGATACTATCCTCGTTCCTTATGCTTATGCCTACATGTCTTTAAAGTTCACTTTTTTATTCTCCTTTTTACTTTAAAATGACTTGTGATCTAACATTGCATGCCAAGTGTTCGATGAAATGTCCAAGAAAATGTGACTCCTAAATGTGGCATTCGGTTTCTATGTTCGAATTTATGCTTTTATTCGATACGTCTTGATTTTGTAGTGTAGAATGTGCTTATTGGTTTGATACTATCGTCATTCTTCATGCTTAGGCCTAGATGTCTGGAAAGATCACTTGTTTTTTCTCCTTTTGCATTTAAAAATTGATTTGTGATCTAACATTGCACGCCAAGTGTTCGATGAAATGTTCATGTAAATGTAACTCCTAAATGTGGCATTCGGTTTCGAGGTTCGAATTTATGCTTTTATTCGATAAGTCTTGATTTTGTAGCGCAGAATGTGCTTATTGGCTTGATACTAACCTCATTCTTTATGCTTAGGCCTAGATGTCTTAAAAGATCACTTGTTTTTTCTCCTTTTGCCTTTAAAACTTGATTGGTGATCTAACATTGCATGTCAAGTGTTCGATCAAATGTACATCTAAATGTCACTCCTAAATATGGCATTCGGTTTCTAGGTTCGAATTTATGCTCTTATTCGATTGGTCCTGATTTTTTAGTGCAGAATGTGTTTATTGGCTTGATACTATCCTCATTCTTTATGCTTATGCCTAGATGTCTATAAAGATCACTAGTTATTTCTCCTTTTTCCTTTTAAAATGACTTGTGCTCTAAAATCGCACGCCATGTGTTTGATGAAATGTCCATATAAATGTCACTCCTATAAGTGGCATTCGGTTTCTAGGTTCAAATTTATGCTCTTATTCAATCGGTCTTGATTTCGTAGTGTCGAATGTTCTTATTGGATTGATACTATCCTCGTTCTTTAAGCTTATGCCTAGATGTCTTTAAAGTTCACTTGTTTTGTCTCCTTATGCCTTTAAAAATTAACTTGTGATCAAACATTGCACGCCAAGTGTTCGATGAAATGTCCATGAAAATTTGACTCCTAAATGTGGCATTCGGTTTCTAGGTTCGACTTTATTGTCTAGATACTAGATACTATCCTCATTCTTTATGCTTTTGTAGTATAGAATGCCAATTGTTTGATTTTGTACGCCAAGTGTTTGATTTTGTAGTATAGAATGTGCTTATTGGCTAGATACTATCCTCATTCTTTATGCTTGAGCCTAGTGTCTTAAAAGATCACTTGTTTTCTCTTCTTTTGCCATTAAAAATTGACTTCTGATCTAACATTACACGTCTAGTGTTCGATGAAATGTCCATGAAAATGTCACCCTTAATTGTGGCATTCGGTTTCTAGATTCGAATTTATGCTTTTATTCGATACTCTTGATTTTGTAGCGTAGAATGTGCTTAATTGCTTGATATTATCCTCATTCTTTATGCTTATGCCTAGATGTCCTTAAAGATCACTTGTTTATTCTCATATTGCCTTTAAAAATTGACTTGTGATCTAACACTACACGCCAAGTGTTCCATGAAATGTCAATGAAAATGTCACTCCTAAATGTGGCATTTGGTTTATAGGTTCGAATTTAAGCTTTTATTCAATGCGTCTTGATTTTTTGTGCAGAATGTGCTTATTGGGTTGATACTATCCTCATTCTATATGCTTAGGCCTAGATATCTTAAAATATCACTTACTTTTTTCTCCTTTTGCCTATAAAAAATGACTCGTGATCTAACCTTGCACGCCAAGTGTTCGATGAAATGTCCATGTAAATGTCACTCCTAAAGGTGGCATTCGGTTTCGAGATTCGAATTTATTCTCTTATTCGATCGGTCTTGATTTTGTAGTGTAGAATGTGCTGATTGGCTCTATACTATCCTCATTCTTTATGCTTAGGCCTAGATGTCTTAAAAGATCACTTGTTTTCTCTCCTTTTGCCTTGAAAAATTGACTTGTGATCTAACTTTGCACATCCAGTGTACTTGAAAATGTCACTCTTAAATGTGGCATTTGTTGTCTAGGTTCGAATTTATGCTTTTATTCGATACTCTATAGTTTGTAGGGTAGATTTTTCTTATGAGCTTGATATTATCCTCATTCTTTGTGCTTATACCTAGATGTATTCAAAGTTCACTTGTTTTTTCTCGTATTGCCCATAAAAATTGACTTGTGATCTAACATTACACGCCATGTGTTCCATGAAATGTCAATGAAAATGTCACTCCTAAATGTGGCATTCAGTTTATAGGTTCGAATTTATGCTTTTATTCGATACGTCTTGATTTTTTTGTGCAGAATGTGCTTATTGGGTTGATACTATCCTCATTGTTTATTGCTTAGGCCTATATGTGTTAAAATATCACTTTTTTTTTCTGCTTTTGCCTTTAAAAAATAACTCGTGATCTAACCTTGCACTCCAAGTGTTCGATGAAATGTCCATGTAAATGTCACTCGTAAATGTGGCATTCGGTTTCGAGATTCGAATTTATTCTCTTATTCGATCTGTCTTGATTTTGTAGTGTAGAATGTGCTTATTTGCTCTATACAATCCTCATTCTTTATGCTTAGGCCTAAATGTCTTAAAAGATCACTTTTATTTTCTCCTTTTGCCAATAAAAATTGACTGGTGATCTAACATTGCACGCCAAGTGTTCAATCAAATGTAGATCTAAATGTCACTCCTAAATGTGGCATTCTGTTTCTAGGTTCGAGTTTATGCTCTTATTCGATCGGACTTGATTTTTTAGAGCAGAATGTGTTTTATTCTTTATAACATCCTCATTCTTTATGCTTCTGCCTAGATGATCTAAGATGGCACGTCAAGTTTTCGATGAAATGTCCATGAAAATGTGACTCCTAAATGTGGCATTCCGTTTCTAGGTTCCAATTTATGCTTTTATTCGATATGTCTTGATTTTGTAGTGCAAAATGTGCTTATTAGCTTGATAATATCCTCATTCTTTATGCTTTGACCTAGATGTCTTAAAAGATCACTTGTTTTCTCTCCTTTTGCCTTGAAAAATTAACTTGTGATCTAACTTTGCACGTACAATGTTCGATGATATGTACATGAAAATGTCACTATTAAATGTGGCATTCGGTGTCTAGGTTCGAATTTATACTTTTATTCGATACTCTTCAGTTTGAAGCGCAGAATGTGCTTATTGGTTTGATACTATCCTCATTCTTTACGTTTATGCCTAGATGTCCTTAAAGATCACTTGTTTTTTCTCCTATTGCCTTTAAAAATTGACTTGTGATCTAACTCTGGACGCCAAGTGTTCCATGAAATGTCAATGAAAATGTCACTCCTAAATGTGGCATTCGGTTTATAGGTTCGAATTTATGCTTTTATTCGATACGTCTTGATTTTTTTGTGCAGAATGTGCTTATTGGGTTGATACTATCCTCATTCTTTATGCTTAGGCCTAGATGTCTTAAAATATCACTTGTTTTTTTCTACTTTTGCCTTTAAAAAATGACTCGCGATCTAACCTTGCACGCCAAGTGTTCAATGAAATGTCCATGTAAATGTCACTCCTAAATGTGGCATTCGATTTGGAGATTCGAATTTTATCTCTTATTCGATCGGTCTTGATTTTGTTGCATAGAATGTGCTTATTGACTCTATACTATCCTCATTGTTTATTCCTAGGCCTAGATGTCTTAAAATATCACTTGTTTTTGTCTCCTTTTGCCTTTAAAAAATGACTCGTGATCTAACCTTGCACGCCAAGTGTTCGATCAAATGTCCATGTAAATGTCACTCCTAAATGTGGCATTCGGTTTCTAGGTTCGAATTTATGCTCTTATTCGATCGGTCTTGATTTTTTAGTGTAGAATGTGCTTATTGGCTTCATACTATCTGATGATGTCCAAAACAGTAAGATAAAAAGTGGGCCCGGGGTACCAAGAACAAGTAGGCCCGGAGAGATTCCCAAGGGCGACTCAGGGACCCACATTCATACTTCTCACTTATTTAAACAAAGTTTATACCCTCGCGAGGTCTCCCAAATCCCCGGGACGAGGTCTAGACCTCGCCACCGACTCTACTAAACCCCCCCCACCCAGACCAATCACAAGCGGCCTCATCCCCGAACCAATCACAAGCGGCCTCGTCCCCGGACCAATCAAAAGCCCCTACTCCGGGCATCCTATATCGGACCTTGGCCTAAACTCGGCTCCCCAATTCTCTATAAATAGAGGAGAACCTCGTAGGAGGAGGGGGTCGAAAAACCCCTTGAACTCAAGAACTCTCTTGCTTGTTAAAGATCGACGTGATAGAAACATCGTCAAAAGACCTCGCTACAGACAAGAGAATTCCACAAAAAGACTTCAAGTCATAAAAAGACCTCGCCCACACTAAAGACCTCGCTACAAAATCTCACAAAGCTCTCTACACCACGCACCCAAATCTACCTCGCCCTAGGGTCAAACGCGCAACATTTAAGTTTGATCTCGGAACTTCGTAGGAGGTCTAGGTGTAATTCTCAATGTTGTTTATCAACCTCGTAGGTTTGTAACCTCGTTATTGGGAGAAAATCATAAATAAAGGAGCAAGTGTTTGCCCTCTCGAATATAATAATCTTTTTCCTTGTCTCGTAGCTAGCGGTTATTTCGGGTTTCATCACTAGCGCCGTCTGTGGGAACCTTCTTCATCCTAAGCAGTCTCCCGATTAGTGCAAACCTTGGCTCCTTAAAAAACCCCTCAAAATGGCTTGCCCAAACAATTTCTTTCCCCAACATCCCGACAACATGGTCGAGACCCCGTCGTGGATGACGGCAGGTCCCCCAGGGTACCCTTTTGTGGTTCCGCTAGGTTGGACATACAACGCTCCACAAAACCCATACCCGTTCCAAGGGTATGAACAGGGTGGCGCGCCTCCTAACCCGTATCCCTACCCAGGTTACGGACAGTACCAGCAAGGCCAAGCTCCCCCATATGTCCCGATCCCCTCCCAGGGGAAACCTCACTCCGAGTACGTGCCCGCATATGTCCCCGAGTATATGCCGGGGCAAGACATGCCCACCAACGGCTCCACCACAGAGGGACCCTCCCGAGATCCGATGCAGATCTCACGATCCCGTTTGCGACGTGTAGGGAGGCGTGACACGGAGTTGTCCGAGAGGGCGGAAAGCGCGGCACACCCTCTGGCAAAGTCAAAATCAAAATCTGCCCGCCCGTCCGTCGAGAGTGGGTACAAGAATCCCTTTGTGCCTGAGATCCAAGATGCACACATGCCCAAGGGTTTCCACTGGCCACAAATGGGACTCTACGACGGCACGGCCGACCCCGAGGACGACATAAAACACTACGCCGTCCAGATGAACGTCAAATCCTACAATGACGTCATTTTCTGCTGCATCTTCCCAACCACTCTAGACAAGGCGGCAATGACGTGGTTCACCAGCCTTAAAGTCGAGTCGATTGCCTCGTTTTCTCAGCTATGCGAGTCCTTCGTCGGGCACTTCAACGGCTCAAGGAAGCGCAAGAAGAACATGCGCGATCTCCGCGGCATTGAGCAGGGGGAATACGAGAAGCTGGGTACCTTTTTTACGAGGTTCACCACCGCAGTCGCAGAGATCGCACAAATCGACGAGTCATCGGTGCGAGATATCCTCATGGGCAACCTTTTCCAGGGGGACTTTAAGTGTCGCATTTTTCTTAAGAGCCCGACGACGTACGAGAGTCTGTGTGCTCGGATCACGGCGCAGGTATACGCCAAGGATGCTGCCAGCCAGAGCTCGCGACCGAGGACCGATAAGGAAATCGTGACCGAGGCTAAGGGGAAGGCTAAAATGGCTGCACCGGTCGCGAGGGATGCATACATGACGCAAACTCACGACCGGCGCGCCGACCACAAGAGCAACAACAACAACAACAACAGAGGCAACAACAACAACGACAACAGAAACAACAGCCGCTACGACAACCGCGGGAGTGGCGGTGGGGGTTGGAGCTGCTTAGGCGGGAAGACACGAGGTTACAAAGGCAAAGGTGGCCCCGCCTACAACCCAAAC
The DNA here is from genome assembly GCA_964016875.1 of Fallopia convolvulus. Lineage (NCBI taxonomy): Eukaryota > Viridiplantae > Streptophyta > Magnoliopsida > Caryophyllales > Polygonaceae > Fallopia > Fallopia convolvulus. Next base: position 33,983,905 of record OZ024734.1, on the reverse strand, counting down.
GAGAAAAGGCGCGCCAACCCCGCGTCAGGAGCCAACCTCGTGCAGCAGGGACCAACCCAGTCTCGACCAAGCAACACGGAGCAACACGCCCCTGCGAGGCAGTCGCGTTCTGGACAAGCCACGGCACCCGATGGATACATCAATACCATCTCGGGCGGGCCCTCGTTGGCGGGTTCGAGCCAGGCGGAAAGGAAGAGATACGCGAGGGCAAGTCACCATGAGCCCTCAGTATACAGCGTGACGCAGACCTCACGGTCCCACGTGGGTATGGCTTTCACCTCCGAGGACGCCGAGGGACTCCACATGCCCCACTCCGACCCCCTGGTGATACACGCTCAATTGGGCTCGAAGATTGTGAAGCGGATACTGGTGGACACGGGTTGTTCCGTGGACATCATGTATTTTGGTGCTTTCGAGCAGTTGGGAATCTCCGCGACATCTTTGAAGCCCTATGCTAGGAAGATCACCTCCTTCTCGGGAAACGAGGTCGATGTCGCTGGTCTCATAGACCTGTGGATGACATCGGTGCTGACTCTACAATGAGAACCGAGGTGATAGAATTTACGGTGGTGAACCTACCTTCAGCCTACAACGCAATCATCGGGAGAGTCTCCTTGATGAAGTTCCAGGCAGTGGTCTCCATCTACCACCTCAAGATGAAGTTCCCCACCGACGGTGGTGCCGGAGAGGTGAAGGGCAACCAAGAAGAGGGCCGCGTCTGCTACATGACCTCGACAAAACAAAAATGCTCCGTGTTCATGGTAGAGGCCTCCGGCGAAGCGGATCTCGAGGTCCGGGATTTCACAATACCCACCCCCGAGGCAGAAAGAAGGGTGATCACCTCCTTTGAAAACAACTCCGAGAAAATCTACCTCGGGGGATGCCTCGCCGGAGATACAACGACGTCACTAGAGGCCTTGCTTGCTGGATCCCGCGACGTGTTCGCCTGGACTACAAAGGATCTCCGAGGTGTGCCTCGGACATTGGCTCAGCACACCCCGAACATCGACGTCGCCATTCGCCCTGTGGTGCAGCGTCGAAGAAAAATGAACGAAGAAAGAGCAACCGCCGCGAACGAAGAGGTGGCCAAGCTGCTGGCCGCGCATTTCATCCGCGAAGTCCAGTATCCAAGGTGGCTATCCAATTTCGTGTTAGTCAAGAAGGCCAGCGGCAAGTGGCGGATGTGTGTAGATTTCAAGGACCTCAACAAGGCATGTCCCAAAGACAGCTACCCTTTGCCCTCGACTGATGCGCTCGTAGATTCAACTGCGGGGCACGAGGTCTTGAGCTTCCTCGACGCTTATTCGGGATACAATCAAATCTCGATGAATCCGCGTGACGAGGAAGAGACGTCCTTTATCACCCAGCGTGGAACATACTGTTACAAGGTCATGCCATTTAGCCTCAAAACGCCGGTGCCACCATCCAACGCCTCATTCATCGGGTCTTCAAAGACCACCTGGGTAGAAATGTTTCGGCTTACGTCGATGACATCATGGTATGAAGCAAGAACCCCGGGGAACACCTGGCTGATCTCGCCGAAGTCTTCACCACCCTCAGGCATCACCAACTCAGCCTAAACCCCGAGAAATGCGTCTTCGGCGTATCCTCGGGGAAGTTTTTGGGCTTCATGATCAGCGAGTGCGGGATCGAGGTCAACCCCGCAAAAATAGAATCGATCTTCTGGATGAGGTCTCCCAGATCTCGAACCGAGGTGCAGCGACTCAATGGCGCTGTAAATTACTTGGGGAGATTTTGCTCCCGTTTAGCAGACAAATCTCTTCTTTTCTTTGCCGCCCTCAAGAAGAATGACAAGTTCGTCTGGGATGAATGCCTCGAGACTGCCTTCTCCGAGTTAAAGATCTTCCTCACAAAGCTCCCCACCTTGTCACCTCCGCATGCGGGCGAAGACCTGCAATTGTATTTAGCGGTGAGCCCCGAGACAGTCAGCGCAGTGCTCACTAGAGAAGCCATGCACCCGGTGTACTTTGTGAGTCGCGTGCTCCAGCCTGTGGAGCAGCGATACTCCCCAGCAGAGAAAATGGCGCTGGCAGTAGTGACCGCCGCAAGGCGTCTACGCCCGTACTTCCATGCACATCCCATCCAGGTCCTCTCGGACCTCCCACTCCGTCAAATCCTACATCAGCCCGCCCTCTCCGGGCGTATGACGAAGTGGGCCGTCGAGCTCTCCGAGTTCGACATCAGTTACCTCCGAAGGACCACAATGAAGGGACAGGCCCTCGCCGATTTCATGGTAGAGGTCACCTTCCCCGAAACCAACACAAGCTCGGACGAGTGGAAGGTGTTCGTTGATGGCTCACGATGTGACGTCGGTGGCGGAGCCGACGTATTCCTCGCTGGCCCCTCAATCGAGACGGAGTATGCTCTCAACTTCGCCTTTGATGCCACCAACAACGACGCCGAATACGAGGCCATGATCACCGGGATCGAGTTGGCGCTACTTAGCGGAGCCCGCAAGATCAGGGTCTACACAGATTCCGAGTTGGTGGCACGACAACTCAATGGCCAATACGACACCAGGACGGGTTTTCTGCCCGCCTACCGAGCAAAGGTGAAGGCCTTGGTTTCATGCCTGGAGACCTTCGCGGTAGAGTCAATTCCACGAGCCTCAAACACAAAGGCGGATGCTCTCGCCAGGTTAGGCTCCGCACTTCCCTTGGATGTGGGGAACCGCGTGATGATAGAGAGAAAACTCTCACGAAGTGTTGATGTGAGGTCCTGTCCATAATGACCGAGGACTGGAGGTTCCCAGTGACGCGATATATACAAAGCGGCGTCCTCCCAGAGGATCCCGCACTAGCTAGGAAACTAAAAATGCAAGCTGCCCGCTACTGCGTCATCGGTGACCATCTCTACCGCCGACGCTACACTGAACCCAACTTGCTATGCATACCGCCCGAGGCCACGGACCACGTCCTCTACGAGGCACACGAGGGGGTTTGTGGAGGGCACCCGGGGTGGAGGTCTTTGGCACACAAGATCGTCCACTTGGGGTACTTTTGGCCCACTCTCCGACAAGATGCAAAAGCTTACGTCCAAAGATGCGTCGGATGCCAGAAACATGAAAACCTAAAGCACACCCCGACGGCCCCCCTCCGCATCATCCACGCACCTTGCCCATTCGCGGTGTGGGGAATGTACATCTTAGGTCCTTTCCCCAAAGCAGCTGACCAGGTGCAATACATTTTGGTCATTGTCAACTACTTCACGAAGTGGATCGAAGCGCAAGCCATGGCAAAAATCACCGGGGCAAAGGTCTGCGAATTCCTGTGGAAGAACATCATTTGCCGTTTCGGTGTCCCCTTGACAATCATGACTGATCATGGCCCCCAATTCGACTGCGAAGAGACTCGGGCTTTCTGCTCTGAACTAGGCATCGACCTCAAAATTTCCTCCGTGGCCCATCTCCAGTCCAATGGTCAGGTAGAAAACGTCAACGCCCGCATCCTGACAGACCTAAAGAGGCGTCTGGGCGTGGCAAAAGGCCGCTGGGCCGAGCTACTCCCACTCGTCCTCTGGACGTATCGCACGATCGCGCGTTGCGCAACGAGAGAAACACCCTTCGCTCTAACCTACGAGGCGGAGGCACTCGTTCCCGGGAAACCATGATCCCATCGGAAAGGGTGTACAACTTCGACGAGAAAGAAAACGAAGCCAACCTTAGGGTCGAGCTGCAATTCCGGGACGAGATTTGCGAGGTGGCGGACCTACGCTCCAGAGAATACAAGCGACGCGTCGCCGTATACCACGACAAGAAGGTCATACCTCCTCAGGGAGGACCATACCTCCTCAGGGAGAAAGTCGCGCCCGGAGCTTTTAAGCTCAAGGACAGCGAGGGGCACACCCTAAGCAAGACATGGAACGTCGCGCGACTCAAAAAATACTACATGTAAATTCTCCAAACGTCGTTGTTCCTTACAGTTTTGGTGAATGAAGGATTGCATGCTTGTCAAAAAAGAAATCTCTCTCGAAAAGCAAAATCTCGTTAAGGTCCACCCCTCGCTTCCCGCTTGGGGTTGGAGAACCTCGTTAAGTCCACACCTCGCTTCCCGCTTGAGGTTGGAGAACCTCGTGAAGTCCACCCCTCGCTTCCCGCTTGGGGTTGGAGAACCTCGTTAAGGTCCACCCCTCGCTTCCCGCTTGGGGTTGGAGAATCTCGTTAAGGTCCACCCCTCGCTTCCCTCTTGAGGTTGGAGAACCTCGTGAAGTCCACCCCTCGCTTCCCGCTTGGGGTTGGAGAACCTCGTGAAGTCCACCCCTCGCTTCCCGCTTGGGGTTGGAGAACCTCGTGAAGTCCACCCCTCGCTTCCCGCTTGGGGTTGGAGAACCTCGTTAAGGTCCACCCCTCGCTTCCCGCTTGGCGTTGGAGAACCTCGTTAAGTCCACACCTCGCTTCCCGCTTGGGGTTGGAGAACCTCGTGAAGTCCACCCCTCGCTTCCTTCTTGGGGTTGGAGAATCTCGTTAAGGTCCACCCCTCGCTTCCCGCTTGGGGCTGGAGAATCTCGTTAAGGTCCACCTCTCGCTTCCCGCTTGGGGTTGGAGAACCTCGTAAGGTCCACCCCTCGCTTCCCGCTTGGGGTTGGAGAACCTCGTGAAGTCCACCCCTCGCTTCCCGCTTGGGGTTGGAGAACCTCGTGAAGTCCACCCCTCGCTTCCCGCTTGGGGTTGGAGAACCTCGTGAAGGTCCACCCCTCGCTTCCCGCTTGGGGGTGGAGAATCTCGTTAAGGTCCACCCCTCGCTTTACGCTTGGGGTTGGAGAGTCTTGGTTAAGTTCGCGACCTGGGTATGTTCACAATAAGAAACAAAAGCGCTCTATATGGCTTGGGAGTCACAATTGCGATGCCCGACCCATGGGGTTGGATATGGATAAGCGAAAAGTAAATCGAAACAGGTAAATCCAAAAAACATACAAAAGGTCCACGAGGGAGAGGATGTAAAACGAACAGCCAAAAAAGACCTCGAGGGCCGAAATGATTAATTACAGACCCCGCGGGGCCACCAATGTAAAGGCCAAAAGGGCCAAGGTGTTCCGATTACAAACCCCGTAGGGCAACAAGCCAGACGAAAATAAAATAAAAAGAACAACAAAAACACAACATCTCTTAACTCGTCGGGGCTTCGGCGTCTGGACCGGTGAGATCAACAGTTTCGCTCTTCGAGGCTTCAGCGGTAGGGTCAACAAGCGCGTTCGAGGCCTCTATTGCCGGAGCGGGAGTAGTGGAAGGCTGAGAGGCGGGTGCATCGGCCGCGGGCCCGTGGAGATAAACTTCAGGTTCCCTCTAGCGAGCTCCGCCTCGCAGGGAGCCTCGCTGGACACTGTTCCGTCCGCATTGAGGAAAAATTCACATTCCCCCTCAGGCTCCTCCCCATTAATCTCCCCCATGGTCTCGTCGTAGTTAGGGTTGAAGAAGAAGATGCGAGGATCAAAGTGTCTATACTTGGCCACCGCCTGTTTAACACCCTTGCGAACGGCCTGGTGGAACATTTTCCTCACACTCTCCACCAACTCCTCTTGATACTCCTCTGAGGCCATGTACTTAGGGCCCGCAGCCATCACTTCCTCGTTAAGCTCAACAACGCGCTTCGAGAGATGGGCAATCTCCTCCTCCGCCTTCAAAAGCCCCGCCTCTTTCTCCTTGAAAAACTTGTGCTCAGCGGAGAGCTTGCCCCGAAGCTCCTCAACCTCGGTCCAAAAAGCCTTGGCCTCATCCCTCGCCTGTTTCTCCCCCTCTTTAGCCTCCGCCGCCTTTGCCTCGTCCCTTGCCGTGGTCTCCGTGGCGTCGACCCGCTTCTTAGCCGCAACCTCCGTGACCTTGGACCTTTCCGCGACCTCGGCCAGTTCCTTGGCCTGTCGCTCGCATACCTCGTTGCGAGCTTGCAGCGCCGCCTCCGTTTCGTCTATCCTTGCATGAGCAAGGACGACGCGGCTCCGGTTATAATTATCAAAAAATGTATGCTGCAAATTTACAGGACGGTGAGAAAAGAAACAAAAGGAGGACATAAATAAAGCGCATAAAAACGGAAGCTTACCATGGCCGAATATCGAGCAGCCTCGTCGTCAAGCACCGCATCAGTGAGGTTATTGGCCCACGCGATCTCCTCCTTATAATCTCCCCGGGTCCATTCCAACGGCGCCCCCCTGATTGGACCAGGACAGTGGAACCTGGCGGGATGGGGGCCTGCGACCTCGCGGCCTCGCCCCTCGAAGTTGAAGGCGGGGATAATGTCCAAACCCCGCGCGCCTCGCTGATGGTTGCCCATCCGGGATTTCTTTTCTTCTCCCCTGGAGGATACTCCGCTTCCTTCCTCTTGCGACCGGCCTTGTCGTCGGACCCCCGAGGAGGATGGGAAGAAGTCTTCGCGACGATCACTTGCAGAGGCGCCGCCTCGGACCTTTTGTCCCCTTGGGGCGGTCCCGCAACGTCCCATTGGGACGCCCTCACAACGTTCCCCTTGGGCGTAACCCCCCCGGCCGCGATCGTCGGCGGAGCAGGTTTAGGCTGCGTTGTGCTCGGCCTCGCCTGCGGGCTCGGCTCGTTGATGCTTGTCCCCTTTGGAGCCCGGGAGCCGGAGCGTTAGAACCAGAAGTCAGGGGCTATTTCTCCTTCGACTTCGAAGTAATAGCGTGCAGAAGATCCATTGTCAGGAGAAAAAGCATAAAAAGCAAGTTAAGAAGAAATCAAAACCAAATATAACGAGGTTTATAACCTCGTAACCTTACAAAGAAAAGAAGAGCAATCAGAAAGAGAATAAAATAACCTCACTACCCTAACGGGGAGGGAGACTGAGGCTCAGCCCGGCCCACTCAAGCCCGTCCTGAGAAAGGTATATCTCATATGGCGCCTGGCTCGTTGTAGCGTATCGAGCCTTGAGTGCCTGAAACTCAGCGACCTTGTACGGGCACACGCACCTCTCGAAGTTACCCGGCGCCACAGAAAAATTGAGATATCTCCCGCGGAGATCTCGAACCAAAAACCACTTCGGTTTCCACGTCCCGACATTCGATTGGGTCGTGGTGATCTTGACGTTCGGCGTGCTGAGATTGATAAGGGAACACCGAGGTTCCCTCCTTGCTAAAACCAACGCCGACAAATCATCACAATTCGGCTCGTCCCCAAGTTCGCGACTTCGAATCGTGTAGGCACACAACAACCGCCAGGCATTCGAAAACAGCTGGGCGGGACAGACACCCATAGCCCACAAGTAATCCACGATGTGTTGGGCCAAAGGTAGCCTGAAGCCCGCTTGAAGACTGAAGAGGTGCAAGACCGTGCACCTCTCATAGGACGCCAGGTGTCGTCCCTCCTCCTCGGGGAGTGCCAGCTCGACTCCCTCAGGCCAGGGGAAGTCCTTAGCTATCTTCGCGAGGTCTTCCCACTTGAGGTCGGTGGCCATTCCTTCGGACAGATAAGCCTCGGGGGTGCTCGAGCTCATAGGGATTCGTTCTTCAAGAACAGCAGGGACGCCAGACACGACGTCAGTTATGTAGGCCTCGAGAATGCTCGGGGGCACGTAGGAGGCAGAGGCTGAGGCAATTGCCGCATCCAACCGCGCCGATCTCATTGGGAGAAGAAGAGGAAGCCATTTCAACGCCGGAGTAAACACGAAGACGAGGGAAGAGTGATTTGATCGAAGCAGCGGAGTCGCTAGAAGAAGGGTCGCTAAAGACTAGTGAAGGAGAACTCGGGTTCTGAGAGTCGCTAGGCTCTACGCTCCCTACAGACTCGGAGACCTCCTGGTAAAAACTCTCTTGAACTTTGAAAACAAAACCAGGAAGAGGGCTCACAGAAACTCTCCTAGGCATGAAAGGGCGACGTCCAGGCCGCGAAAGGCTAGCACCTGGAAAAGAAACGGTCAGTAAGACACTGGGCAAAGTCTCCAAAAGAAAAAAGCACGAGATCGTAACCTCGGAAGGAAAAAAGAACGAGATCGTAACCTCGGAAGGAAAAAAGAACGAGATCGTAACCTCGGAAGGAAAAACGCACGAGATCGTAACCTCGGAAGAAAAAACATGAGATCATAACCTCGGAAGAAAAAAGCACGAGATCGTAACCTTGGAAGAAAAAAGCACGAGATCGTAACCTCGGAAGGAAAAAAGCATAAGATCGTAACCTCGGAAGAAAAAACACGAGATCATAACCTCGGAAGAAAAAAGCACGAGATCATAACATCGGAGGGAGAAACTACGCGAGGTCATAAGGGAGGAAAGCCACGTGGCACCCTAGAGGCTACTCTGACAAGAGAGGACGTCGAAGAAGAATTTGAAGCGCCAAAAGAAAGGAAAGAAAAAGGAGAAGGCCAACCAACAGTGGAAGCCAACGGTGGAAGCCGAAACGTCCCGTCAGTCAGACATCATGACGTTTAGGCTCCCAAGGGTTTCGAAATTCAAAAAGTGGCAGAAGGAGGAGCAGAAGTTCAACCGCCACCCAAACAAACAATGACCCCAAAAACACAGCGGTGACTTCACGGTGGTGACTGCCCGCCACCACCGTCCCACCGCCACAACGCGGAGGAGAAACACCCGGCAAAGCACCGTCGCCCACCAAAAAAAAGGGGAGAGAAAGAAAAAAACCAATAGCAAACAAACGAAAAACGAAACGGGAAAAACGCCAGGCAACACACAGAAAACCCCGCCTCCTCACCACCGCCGTTCCGCCACCGTGACACCGCCCATCCGAAGCACGAATAAAAAAACAGGCGGAAGAGAATCTGAAGCAAAAAGCACCAAAAAGCGAGAAAAAGGGAGTCGAGAACTTACTTGTTTAGAATCGGCGTGGAAGGAGCGGTGATACTGTTGGAAAGCGGTGGAAGTTCGTCGAAAACCGTCTCGAAAATCGTTTCCAGAAGACTGAGAAGACAGAGAGAAAGGAAGCGAAAAGGTTGAAGGAGAAGATGAAGAGGAAGCGTGTGAGGTACGCCCTTATAAAGAGCAAGTTTGGGCCTCCCCTCACCCACGAAAGGCTTATTGGGCCTACCCCACCTAGACGGCCCATTAATCTAAAAACACGAAGGACAGGCCCCGAAAACCCCGCCCGTACAAGCAAGAGAGAAATCCAGAAGTGCAAAGCCTCGCAAAGAAAGAACCTCGCGAAAAGAAGAACCTCGCGGAAGTTCCCTCCGCGTACCCCGTGTACGCCAAGTGTTCGATGAAATGTCCATGTAAGTTCCACTCCTAAATGTGGCATTCGGTTTATATGTTTGAATTTATGCTTTTATTCGATACCTACGTCTTGATTTTGTAGCGTAGAATGTTTTTGTTGGCTTGATACTATCCTCATTCTTTATGTTTATGCCTAGATTTTGTAGCGTAGAATGTTTCTCCATTTGCCATTAAAATGACTTGTGATCCAACATTGCACGCCAAGTGTTTGATGAAATGTCCATGTAAACTTCACTCCTAAAGGTGGCATTCGGTTTCTAGGTTCGAATTTATGCTTTTATTCGATACTCTTGAGTTTGGAGCGTAGAATGTGCTTATTGGATTGATACTATCCTCATTCTTTGTGCTTATGCCTAGATGTCTATAAAGTTCACTTGTTTTTTCTCCTTTTGCCTTTTACATGACTTGTGATCTAACATTGCTTGTCAAGTGTTCGATGAAATGTCCATGTAAATGTCACTCCTAATAAGGCATCGGTTTCGAAGTTCGAATTTTTGCCTTTATTCGATCCGTCTTGATTTTGTTGTGCAGAATTCGCTTATTGGCTTGATACTATCCTCATTCTTTATCCTTATGCCTTGATGTCTTTGAAGTTCACTTGTTATTATTCCTTATGCCTTTCAAAATCGACTTGTGATATAACATTATACGCCAAGTGTTTGATGAAATGTCCATGTAAATTCCACTCCTAAATGGGGCATTCGGTTTCTATGTTTGAATTTATGCTTTTATTCGATACGAAAGTCTTGATTTTGTAGCGTAGAATGTTTTTGTTGGCTTGATACTATCATCATTCTTTATGCTTATGCCTAGATGTCTTTAAAGTTCACTTGTTTTTTCTCCTTTTGCCTTTAAAATGACTTGTGATCTAATATTGCACGCCAAGTGTTTGATTAAATGTCCATGTAAATGTCACTCCTAAATGTGGCATTCGGTTTCTAGGTTCGAATTTATGCTTTTATTCGATAGTCTTGAGTTTGGAGCGTAGAATGTGCTTATTGGATTGATATTATCCGCATTCTTTATGTTTAGGCCTAGATTTCGTAAAATATCACTTGTTTTTTCTCCTTTTTCCCTGAAAAATTGACTTGTGATCTAACATTGCACGTCAAGTGTAAGATGAAATGTCCATGTAAATGTCACTCCTAAATGTGGCATTTGGTTTCTAGGTTTCCAATTTATTCTTATATTCAATAAATCTTGATTTTGTAGTGCAGAATGTGCTTATTCGCTTCATACTATCCTCATTCTTTTTGCTTATGCCTAGATGTCTATAAAGTTCACCTGTTTTGTTTCCTTTTGCCTTTATAATGACTTGTGATCTAACATTGCACGCCACGTATTCGATGATAAGTCCATGTAAATGTCACTCCTAAATGTTGCATTCAGTTTCTAGGTTCGAATTTATTCCTTAATTTGATCGGTCTAGATTTTATAGGGCATAATGTGCTTATTGGCTTCAAACTATCCTCATTCTTTATGCTTATGCCTAGATATCTTTACAGTTCACTTGTTTATTCTCTTTTTGCCTTTAAAATGACTTGTGATCTACCATTCACTTGTTTATTTCCTTTTATTCGATCGGTCTTGATTTTTTAGTGCAGAATGTGCTTATTGGGTTGATATTATCCTCATTCTTATTGCTTATGCCTAGATGTCTATAAATTTCACTTCTTTTTTCTCCTTTTGCCTGTAAAATGTCTTGTTATCTAACATTGCATGCCAAGTGTTCGATGAAATGTCCATATAAATGTTACTCATAAATATGGCATTTGCTTATTGGCTTGATAATGTCCTCATTCTTTATCCTTATGCCTAGATGTAATAAAACGATCACTTGTTTTTTCTCCTTTTTCCTTAAAAAATTGACTTCTGATCTAACATTGCACACCTAATGTTCGATGAAATGTCCATGAAAATGTCACACTTAATTGTGGCACTCGGTTTCTAGGTTCGAATTTATGCTTTTATTCAATACTCTTGAGTTTGTAGCGCAAAATGTGCTTATTGGCTTGATACTATCCTCATTCTTTATGCTTATGCCTAGATGTCTATAAAGTTCACCTGGTTTTTCTCATTTTGCCTTTAAAATGACTTGTGATCCAACATTGCACCCCAAGTGTTCAATGAACAGTCCATGTAAATGTCACTCCTAAATGTGGCATCGGTTTCGAGGTTCGAATTTATGCCTTTATTTGATCAGTACTTATTTTGTTGTGCCGAATGTTCTTATTGGCTTGATACTATCCTCATTCTTTGTGCTAGTGCAAAGATGTCTTTTCAGTTCACTTGTTTTTTCTCCTTTTCCCTTTAAAAATTGACTTCTGATCTAACATTGCACGCCAAGTGTTCCATGAAATGTCCATAAATATGTCACTCCTAAATGTGGCATCCGGTTTCTAGGTTCGAATTTATTCTTTTATTCGATAAGCCTGGATTTTGTAGTGGAGAATGTGCTTATTGGCTTGATACTATCCTCATTTTTTATGCTTATGCCTTGATATCTTTAAAGTTCACTAGTTTTTTCTCCTTTTTCCTTTAAAATGACTTGTTATCTAACATTGCATGCCAAGTGTTCGATGAAATGTCCATGTAAATGTCACTCCTAAATATGGCATTCGGTTTCTAGGTTCAAATTTATTCTTTTATTTGATCGTTCTGAATTTTGTATTGCATAATTTGCTTATTGGCTTGATAATGTCCTCATACTTTATGCTTATGCCTAGATGTAATAAAAGATCACTTATTTTTTCTCCTTTTGCCTTTAAAAATTGACTTCTGATCTAACATTGCACACCTAATGTTCGATGATATATCCATGAAAATGTCGCTCTTAAATGTGGCACTCGGGTTCTAGGTTCGAATTTATGCTTTTATTCAATACTCTTGAGTTTGTAGCGCAAAATGTGCTTATTGGCTTGATACTATCCTCATTTTTTATGCTTATGCCTAGATATCTTTACCTTTCACTAGTTTTTTCATCTTTTTCCTTTAAAATGACTTGTTATCTAACATTGCATGCCAAGTGTTCGATGAAATGTCCATGTAAATGTCACTCCTAAATATGGCATTCGGTTTCTAGGTTCAAATTTATTCTTTTATTTGATAGGTCTGAATGTTGTAGTGCATAATTTGCTTATTGGCTTGATAATGTCCTCATACTTTATGCTTATGCCTAGTTGTAATAAAAGATCACTTGTTTTTTCTCCTTTTGCCTTTAAAAATTGACTTCTGATCTAACATAGCACACCTAATGTTCGATGAAATGTCCATGAAAATGTCACACTTAATTGTGGCACTCGGTTTCTAGGTTCGAATTTATGCTTTTATTCAATACTCTTGAGTTTGTAGCGCAAAATGTGCTTATTGGCTTGATACTATCCTCATTCTTTATGCTTATGCCTAGATGTCTATAAAGTTCACCTGGTTTTTCTCATTTTGCCTTTAAAATGACTTGTGATCCAACATTGCACCCCAAGTGTTCAATGAACTGTCCATGTAAATGTCACTCCTAAATGTGGCATCGGTTTCGAGGTTCGAATTTATGCCTTTATTTGATCGACGCTTAGTTTGTTGTGCCGAATGTGCTTATTGGCTTGATACTATCCTCATTCTTTGTGTTAGTGCAATGATGTCTTTTCAGTTCACTTGTTTTTTCTCCTTTTCCCTTTAAAAATTGACTTCTGATCTAACATTGCACGCCAAGTGTTCCATGAAATGTCCATAAATATGTCACTCCTAAATGTGGCATCCGGTTTCTAGGTTCGAATTTATTCTTTTATTCGATAAGTCTTGATTTGTAGTGCAGAATGTGCTTAATGGCTTGATACTATCCTCATTTTTTATGCTTATACCTAGATGTCTATAAAGTTCACCTGGTTTTTCTCCTTTTGCCTTTAAAATGACTTGTGATCTAACATTGCACCCCAAGTGTTCAATGAACTGTCCATGTAAATGTCACTCCTAAATGTGGCTTTGGTTTCGAGGTTCGAATTTATGCCTTTATTTGATCGGTACTTATTTTGTAGTGCCGAATGTGCTTATTGGCTTGATACTAATCTCTTTCTTTTGTGCTAGTGCATTGATGTCTTTTCAGTTCACTTGTTTTTTCTCCTTTTGCCTTTAAAAATTGACTTCTGATCTAACATTGCACGCCAAGTGTTCCATGAAATGTCCATAAATATGTCACTCCTAAATGTGGCATCCGATTTCTATGTTCGACTTTATTCTTTTATTCGATAAGTCTTGATTTTGTAATGCAGAATGTGCTTATTGGCTTGATACTATCCTCATTTTTTATGCTTATGGCTTGATATCTTTAAAGTTCACTAGTTTTTTCTCCTTTTTCCTTTAAAATGACTTGTTATCTAACATTGCATGCCAAGTTTTCGATGAAATGTCCATGTAAATGTCACTCCTAAATATGGCATTCGTTTTCTAGGTTCAAATTTATTCTTTTATTTGATCGGTCTGAATTTTGTATTGCATAATTTGCTTATTGGCTTGATAATGTCCTCATACTTTATGCTTATGCCTAGATGTAATAAAAAATCACTTATTTTTTCTCCTATTGCCTTTAAAAATTGACTTCTGATCTAACATTGCACACCTAATGTTCGATGAAATGTCCATGAAAATGTCGCTCTTAAATGTGGCACTCGGTTTCTAGGTTCGAATTTATGCTTTTATTCAATACTCTTGAGTTTGTAGCGCAAAATGTGCTTATTGGCTTGATACTATCCTCATTCTTTATGCTTATGCCTAGATGTCTATAAAGTTCACCTGTTTTTTCTCCTTTTGCCTTTATAATGACTTATGATCTAACATTGCACACCAAGTGTTCAATGAATTGTCCATGTAAATGTCACTCCTAAATGTGGCATCGGTTTCGAGGTTCGAATTTATGCCTTTATTTGATCGGTACTTATTTTGTAGTGCCGAATGTCCTTATTGGCTTGATATTATCCTCATTCTTTGTGCTAGTGCATTGATGTCTTTTCAGTTCACTTGTTTTTTCTCCTTTTGCCTTTAAAAATTGACTTCTGATCTAACATTGCACGCCAAGTGTTCCATGAAATTTCCATAAATATGTCACTCCTAAATGTGGCATCCGGTTTCTATGTTCGAATTTATTCTTTTATTCGATAAGTCTTGATTTTGTAATGCAGAATGTGCTTATTGGCTTGATACTATCCTCATTTTTTATGCTTATGGCTTGATATCTTTAAAGTTCACTAGTTTTTTCTCCTTTTTCCTTTAAAATGACTTGTTATCTAACATTGCATGCCAAGTTTTCGATGAAATGTCCATGTAAATGTCACTCCTAAATATGGCATTCGTTTTCTAGGTTCAAATTTATTCTTTTATTTGATCGGTCTGAATTTTGTATTGCATAATTTGCTTATTGGCTTGATAATGTCCTCATACTTTATGCTTATGCCTAGATGTAATAAAAAATCACTTATTTTTTCTCCTATTGCCTATAAAAATTGACTTCTGATCTAACATTGCACACCTAATGTTCGATGAAATGTCCATGAAAATGTCGCTCTTAAATGTGGCACTCGGTTTCTAGGTTCGAATTTATGCTTTTATTCAATACTCTTGAGTTTGTAGCGCAAAATGTGCTTATTGGCTTGATACTATCCTCATTCTTTATGCTTATGCCTAGATGTCTATAAAGTTCACCTGTTTTTTCTCCTTTTGCCTTTATAATGACTTATGATCTAATATTGCACCCCAAGTGTTCAATGAATTGTCCATGTAAATGTCACTCCTAAATGTGGCATCGGTTTCGAGGTTCGAATTTATGCCTTTATTTGATCGGTACTTATTTTGTAGTGCCGAATGTCCTTATTGGCTTGATATTATCCTCATTCTTTGTGCTAGTGCATTGATGTCTTTTCAGTTCACTTGTTTTTTCTCCTTTTGCCTTTAAAAATTGACTTCTGATCTAACATTGCACGCCAAGTGTTCCATGAAATGTCCATAAATATGTCACTCCTAAATGTGGCATCCGGTTTCTAGGTTCGAATTTATTCTTTTATTCGATACGTCTTGATTTTGTAGTGCAGAATGTGCTTATTGGCTTGATACTATCCTCATTTTTTATGCTTATGCCTAGATATCTTTAAATTTCACTAGTTTTTTCATCTTTTTCCTTTAAAATGACTTGTTATCTAACATTGCATGCCATGTGTTCGATGAAATGTCCATGTAAATGTCACTCCTAAATATGGCATTCGGTTTCTAGGTTCAAATTTATTCTTTTATTTGATCGGTCTGAATTTTGTAGTGCATAATTTGCTTATTGGCTTGATAATGTCCTCATAATTTATGCTTATGCCTAGTTGTAATAAAAGATCACTTGTTTTTTCTTTTTTTGCCTTTAAAAATTGACTTCTGATCTAACATTGCACACCTAATGTTCGATGAAATATCCATGAAAATGTCGCTCTTAAATGTGGCACTCGGTTTCTAGGTTCGAATTTATGCTTTTATTCAATACTCTTGAGTTTGTAGCGCAAAATGAGCTTATTGGCTTGATACTATCCTCATTCTTTATGCTTGTGCCTAGATGTCTATAAAGTTCACCTGGTTTTTCTCCTTTTGCCTTTAAAATGACTTTTGATCTAACATTGCACCCAAAGTATTCAATGAACTGTAAATGTAAATGTCACTCCTAAATGTGGCATCGGCTTCGAGGTTCGAATTTATGCCTTTATTTGATCGGTACTTATTTTGTAGTGCCGAATGTGCTTATTGGCTTGATACTATCCTCATTCTTTGTGCTAGTGCATTGATGTCTTTTCAGTTCACTTGTTTTTTCTCCTTTTACATTTAAAAATTGAGTTCTGATCTAACATGGCACGCCAAGTGTTCCATGAAATGTTCATAAATATGTCACTCCTAAATGAGGCATCCGGTTTCTAGGTTCGAATTTATTCTTTTATTCGATAAGTCTTGATTTTGTACTGTAGAATGTGTTTATTGGCTTGATACTATCCTCATTTTTTATGCCTATGCCTTGATATCTTTAAAGTTCACTAGTTTTTTCATCTTTTTCTTTTAAAATGACTTGTTATCTAACATTGCATGCCTAGTGTTCGATGAAATGTCCATGTAAATGTCACTCCTAAATATGGCATTCGTTTTCTAGGTTCAAATTTATTCTTTTATTTGATCGGTCTGAATTTTGTAGTGCATAATTTGCTTATTGGCCTTATAATGTCCTCATACTTTATGCTTATGCCTAGATGTAATAAAAGATCACTTGTTTTTTCTCCTTTTGCCTTTAAAAATTGACTTCTGATCTAACATTGCACACCTAATGTTCGATGAAATGTCCATGAAAATGTCGCTCTTAAATGTGGCACTCGGTTTCTAGGTTCGAATTTATGCTTTTATTCAATACTCTTGAGTTTGTAGCGCAAAATGTGCTTATTGGCTTGATACTATCCTCATTCTTTATGCTTATGCCTAGATGTCTATAAAGTTCACCTGTTTTTTCTCCTTTTGCCCTTATAATGACTTCTGATCTAACATTGCACCCCAAGTGTTCAATGAATTGTCCATGTAAATGTCACTCCTAAATGTGGCATCGGTTTCGAGGTTCGAATTTATGCCTTTATTTGATCGGTACTTATTTTGTAGTGCCGAATGTCCTTATTGGCTTGATATTATCCTCATTCTTTGTGCTAGTGCATTGATGTCTTTTCAGTTCACTTGTTTTTTCTCCTTTTGCCTTTAAAAATTGACTTCTGATCTAACATTGCACGCCAAGTGTTCCATGAAATTTCCATAAATATGTCACTCCTAAATGTGGCATCCGGTTTCTATGTTCGAATTTATTCTTTTATTCGATAAGTCTTGATTTTGTAATGCAGAATGTGCTTATTGGCTTGATACTATCCTCATTTTTTATGCTTATGGCTTGATATCTTTAAAGTTCACTAGTTTTTTCTCCTTTTTCCTTTAAAATGACTTGTTATCTAACATTGCATGCCAAGTTTTCGATGAAATGTCCATGTAAATGTCACTCCTAAATATGGCATTCGTTTTCTAGGTTCAAATTTATTCTTTTATTTGATCGGTCTGAATTTTGTATTGCATAATTTGCTTATTGGCTTGATAATGTCCTCATACTTTATGCTTATGCCTAGATGTAATAAAAAATCACTTATTTTTTCTCCTATTGCCTATAAAAATTGACTTCTGATCTAACATTGCACACCTAATGTTCGATGAAATGTCCATGAAAATGTCGCTCTTAAATGTGGCACTCGGTTTCTAGGTTCGAATTTATGCTTTTATTCAATACTCTTGAGTTTGTAGCGCAAAATGTGCTTATTGGCTTGATACTATCCTCATTCTTTATGCTTATGCCTAGATGTCTATAAAGTTCACCTGTTTTTTCTCCTTTTGCCTTTATAATGACTTATGATCTAATATTGCACCCCAAGTGTTCAATGAATTGTCCATGTAAATGTCACTCCTAAATGTGGCATCGGTTTCGAGGTTCGAATTTATGCCTTTATTTGATCGGTACTTATTTTGTAGTGCCGAATGTCCTTATTGGCTTGATATTATCCTCATTCTTTGTGCTAGTGCATTGATGTCTTTTCAGTTCACTTGTTTTTTCTCCTTTTGCCTTTAAAAATTGACTTCTGATCTAACATTGCACGCCAAGTGTTCCATGAAATGTCCATAAATATGTCACTCCTAAATGTGGCATCCGGTTTCTAGGTTCGAATTTATTCTTTTATTCGATACGTCTTGATTTTGTAGTGCAGAATGTGCTTATTGGCTTGATACTATCCTCATTTTTTATGCTTATGCCTAGATATCTTTAAATTTCACTAGTTTTTTCATCTTTTTCCTTTAAAATGACTTGTTATCTAACATTGCATGCCATGTGTTCGATGAAATGTCCATGTAAATGTCACTCCTAAATATGGCATTCGGTTTCTAGGTTCAAATTTATTCTTTTATTTGATCGGTCTGAATTTTGTAGTGCATAATTTGCTTATTGGCTTGATAATGTCCTCATAATTTATGCTTATGCCTAGTTGTAATAAAAGATCACTTGTTTTTTCTTTTTTTGCCTTTAAAAATTGACTTCTGATCTAACATTGCACACCTAATGTTCGATGAAATATCCATGAAAATGTCGCTCTTAAATGTGGCACTCGGTTTCTAGGTTCGAATTTATGCTTTTATTCAATACTCTTGAGTTTGTAGCGCAAAATGAGCTTATTGGCTTGATACTATCCTCATTCTTTATGCTTGTGCCTAGATGTGTATAAAGTTCACCTGGTTTTTCTCCTTTTGCCTTTAAAATGACTTTTGATCTAACATTGCACCCAAAGTATTCAATGAACTGTAAATGTAAATGTCACTCCTAAATGTGGCATCGGCTTCGAGGTTCGAATTTATGCCTTTATTTGATCGGTACTTATTTTGTAGTGCCGAATGTGCTTATTGGCTTGATACTATCCTCATTCTTTGTGCTAGTGCATTGATGTCTTTTCAGTTCACTTGTTTTTTCTCCTTTTACATTTAAAAATTGAGTTCTGATCTAACATGGCACGCCAAGTGTTCCATGAAATGTTCATAAATATGTCACTCCTAAATGAGGCATCCGGTTTCTAGGTTCGAATTTATTCTTTTATTCGATAAGTCTTGATTTTGTACTGTAGAATGTGTTTATTGGCTTGATACTATCCTCATTTTTTATGCCTATGCCTTGATATCTTTAAAGTTCACTAGTTTTTTCATCTTTTTCTTTTAAAATGACTTGTTATCTAACATTGCATGCCTAGTGTTCGATGAAATGTCCATGTAAATGTCACTCCTAAATATGACATTCGTTTTCTAGGTTCAAATTTATTCTTTTATTTGATCGGTCTGAATTTTGTAGTGCATAATTTGCTTATTGGCCTTATAATGTCCTCATACTTTATGCTTATGCCTAGATGTAATAAAAAATCACTTGTTTTTTCTCCTTTTGCCTTTAAAAATTGACTTCTGATCTAACATTGCACACCTAATGTTCGATGAAATGTCCATGAAAATGTCGCTCTTAAATGTGGCACTCGGTTTCTAGGTTCGAATTTATGCTTTTATTCAATACTCTTGAGTTTGTAGCGCAAAATGTGCTTATTGGCTTGATACTATCCTCATTCTTTATGCTTATGCCTAGATGTCTATAAAGTTCACCTGTTTTTTCTCCTTTTGCCCTTATAATGACTTCTGATCTAACATTGCACCCCAAGTGTTCAATGAATTGTCCATGTAAATGTCACTCCTAAATATGGCATCGGTTTCGAGGTTCGAATTTATGCCTTTATTTGATCGGTACTTATTTTGTAGTGCCGAATGTCCTTATTGGCTTGATATTATCCTCATTCTTTGTGCTAGTGCATTGATGTCTTTTCAGTTCACTTGTTTTTTCTCCTTTTGCCTTTAAAAATTGACTTCTGATCTAACATTGCACGCCAAGTGTTCCATGAAATTTCCATAAATATGTCACTCCTAAATGTGGCATCCGGTTTCTATGTTCGAATTTATTCTTTTATTCGATAAGTCTTGATTTTGTAATGCAGAATGTGCTTATTGGCTTGATACTATCCTCATTTTTTATGCTTATGGCTTGATATCTTTAAAGTTCACTAGTTTTTTCTCCTTTTTCCTTTAAAATGACTTGTTATCTAACATTGCATGCCAAGTTTTCGATGAAATGTCCATGTAAATGTCACTCCTAAATATGGCATTCGTTTTCTAGGTTCAAATTTATTCTTTTATTTGATCGGTCTGAATTTTGTATTGCATAATTTGCTTATTGGCTTGATAATGTCCTCATACTTTATGCTTATGCCTAGATGTAATAAAAAATCACTTATTTTTTCTCCTATTGCCTTTAAAAATTGACTTCTGATCTAACATTGCACACCTAATGTTCGATGAAATGTCCATGAAAATGTCGCTCTTAAATGTGGCACTCGGTTTCTAGGTTCGAATTTATGCTTTTATTCAATACTCTTGAGTTTGTAGCGCAAAATGTGCTTATTGGCTTGATACTATCCTCATTCTTTATGCTTATGCCTAGATGTCTATAAAGTTCACCTGTTTTTTCTCCTTTTGCCTTTATAATGACTTATGATCTAACATTGCACCCCAAGTGTTCAATGAATTGTCCATGTAAATGTCACTCCTAAATGTGGCATCGGTTTCGAAGTTCGAATTTATGCCTTTATTTGATCGGTACTTATTTTTTAGTGCCGAATGTCCTTATTGGCTTGATATTATCCTCATTCTTTGTGCTAGTGCATTGATGTCTTTTCAGTTCACTTGTTTTTTCTCCTTTTGCCTTTAAAAATTGACTTCTGATCTAACATTGCACGCCAAGTGTTCCATGAAATGTCCATAAATATGTCACTCCTAAATGTGGCATCCGGTTTCTAGGTTCGAATTTATTCTTTTATTCGATACGTCTTGATTTTGTAGTGCAGAATGTGCTTATTGGCTTGATACTATCCTCATTTTTTATGCTTATGCCTAGATATCTTTAAATTTCACTAGTTTTTTCATCTTTTTCCTTTAAAATGACTTGTTATCTAACATTGCATGCCATGTGTTCGATGAAATGTCCATGTAAATGTCACTCCTAAATATGGCATTCGGTTTCTAGGTTCAAATTTATTCTTTTATTTGATCGGTCTGAATTTTGTAGTGCATAATTTGCTTATTGGCTTGATAATGTCCTCATAATTTATGCTTATGCCTAGTTGTAATAAAAGATCACTTGTTTTTTCTTTTTTTGCCTTTAAAAATTGACTTCTGATCTAACATTGCACACCTAATGTTCGATGAAATATCCATGAAAATGTCGCTCTTAAATGTGGCACTCGGTTTCTAGGTTCGAATTTATGCTTTTATTCAATACTCTTGAGTTTGTAG
Source organism: Fallopia convolvulus (assembly GCA_964016875.1). NCBI lineage: Eukaryota > Viridiplantae > Streptophyta > Magnoliopsida > Caryophyllales > Polygonaceae > Fallopia > Fallopia convolvulus. The sequence continues at coordinate 33,962,764 of OZ024734.1, read as the reverse complement.
CGCAAAATGTGCTTATTGGCTTGATACTATCCTCATTCTTTATGCTTGTGCCTAGATGTCTATAAAGTTCACCTGGTTTTTCTCCTTTTGCCTTTAAAATGACTTTTGATCTAACATTGCACCCAAAGTATTCAATGAACTGTAAATGTAAATGTCACTCCTAAATGTGGCATCGGCTTCGAGGTTCGAATTTATGCCTTTATTTGATCGGTACTTATTTTGTAGTGCCGAATGTGCTTATTGGCTTGATACTATCCTCATTCTTTGTGCTAGTGCATTGATGTCTTTTCAGTTCACTTGTTTTTTCTCCTTTTACATTTAAAAATTGAGTTCTGATCTAACATGGCACGCCAAGTGTTCCATGAAATGTTCATAAATATGTCACTCCTAAATGAGGCATCCGGTTTCTAGGTTCGAATTTATTCTTTTATTCGATAAGTCTTGATTTTGTACTGTAGAATGTGTTTATTGGCTTGATACTATCCTCATTTTTTATGCCTATGCCTTGATATCTTTAAAGTTCACTAGTTTTTTCATCTTTTTCTTTTAAAATGACTTGTTATCTAACATTGCATGCCTAGTGTTCGATGAAATGTCCATGTAAATGTCACTCCTAAATATGGCATTCGTTTTCTAGGTTCAAATTTATTCTTTTATTTGATCGGTCTGAATTTTGTAGTGCATAATTTGCTTATTGGCCTTATAATGTCCTCATACTTTATGCTTATGCCTAGATGTAATAAAAGATCACTTGTTTTTTCTCCTTTTGCCTTTAAAAATTGACTTCTGATCTAACATTGCACACCTAATGTTCGATGAAATGTCCACGAAAATGTCACTCTTAAATGTGGCACCCGGTTTCTAGGTTCGAATTTATGCTTTTATTCAATACTCTTGAGTTTGAAGCGCAAAATGTGCTTATTGGCTTGATATTATCCTCATTCTTTACGCTTGTGCCTAGATGTCTATAAAGTTCACCTGGTTTTTCTCCTTTTGCCTTTAAAATGACTTATGATCTAACATTGCACCCTAAGTGTTCAATGAACTGTCCATGTAAATGTCACTCCTAAATGTGGCATCGGTTTCGAGGTTCGAATTTATGCCTTTATTTGATCTGTACTTATTTTGTAGTGCCGAAAGTGCTTATTGGCATGATACTATCCTCATTCTTTGTGCTAGTGCATTGATGTCTTTTCAGTTCACTTGTTTTTTCTCCTTTTGCCTTTAAAAATTGACTTCTGATCTAACATTGCACACCAAGTGTTCCATGAAATGTCCATAAATATATCACTTCTAAATGTGGCATCCGGTTTCTAGGTTCGAATTTATGCTTTTATTCGATAAGTCTTTATTTTGTAGTGCAAAATGTGCTTATTGGCTTGATACTATCCTCATTCTTTATGCTTATGCCTAGATGTCCATAAAGTTCACTAGTTTTTTCTCCTTTTTCCTTTAAAATGACTTGTGATCTAACATTACACGCCAAGTATTCGATGAAATGTTCATGTAAATGTCAGTCCTAAATAAGGCTTTCGGTTTCTAGTTTCAAATTTATGCTTTTATTCGATCGGTCTTGATTTTATAGTGGAGAATGTGCTTATTGGCTTGATACTATCCTCATTCTTTATGTGTATGCCAAGATGTTTTAAAAGTTCACTTGATTTTTCTCCTTTTGCCTTTAAAATGAGTTGTGATCTAACATTGCACGCCAAGTGTTCAATGAAATCTCCTTGTAAATGTCATTCCTAAATGTGGATTCGTTTTCTAGGTTTCAATTTTTGCTTTTATTCTATCGGTCATGATTTTGTAGTGCATCATTGCTTTATTGGCTTGACACCATCTCAGTTTTTTATGCTTATGCCTAGATGTCTTTAAAGTTCACTTGTATTTTCTCATTTTACATTTAAAATGACTTGTGATCTAACACTGCACGCTTAGTGTTCGATAAAATGTCCATGTACATGTCAGTCCTAAATGTTGCATTCGATTTCTAGGTTCTAATATATGTTTTTATTCTTTCGGTCTAGATTTTGTAATGCGGAATGTGCTTATTGGCTTGATAGTAACCTAATTTTTTATGGTTATGCCTCAATGTCATTAAAGTTCACTTGTTTTTTCTCCTTTTGCCTTTAAACATTTACTTGTGATCTAACATTGCACACCAAGTGTTCGATGAAATGTCCATGTAAATGTCACTCCTAAATGTGGCATTCGGTTTTGAGGTTCGAATTAATGCTTTTATTCGATCGGTCTGGATTTGGTAGTGCAGAATGTGCTTATTGTCTTGATACTATCCTCATTCGTTATACTTATACCTAGATGTATTTAAAGTTCACTTGTATTTTCTCCTTTTACCTTTAAAATGACTTGTGATCTAACATTGCACGCCAAGTGTTCGATTAAATGTCCATGTAAATGTCGCTTCTAAGTGTGGCATTCGGTTTCTAGGTTCGAATTTATGCTTATATTTGATAGGTCTAGATTTTCTAATGCAGAACTCGATTATTGGATTGATATTATCCTCATTCTTTATGGTTATTCCTAGATGTCATTAAAGTTCACTTGTTTTTTCTCCTCTTGCCTTCAAAAATTGACATGATCTAGCGTTGCACGCGCAGTGTTCGAAGAAATGTCCATGTAAATGTCTCTCCTAAATATGGCATTCGATTTCTATGTTCGAATGTATGATTTTATTCGATTGGTCTTGATTTTTTAGAGAAGAATGTGCTTATTCGCTTGATACTATACTCATTCTTTATTTTCTGCCTAGATGTCTTTAAAGTTCACTTGTTTTTTCTACTTTTTCCTTTAAAATTACTTGTGATCTAAGATTCCACGCCAAGTGTTCAATGAAATGTCCGTGTAATGTCACTCCTAAATATGGCATTCGATTTCTACGTTCGAATTTATGCTTTTATTCGATCGTTCTTGATTTTGTAGTGGAGAATGTGCTTATTGGCTTGATATTATCCTCATTCTTTATGTGTATGCCAAGATGTTTTAAAAGTTTACTTTTTTTTCTCCTTTTGCCTTTAAAACGACCTGTGATCTAACATTGCACCCAAAGTGTTCGATGAAATGTCCATGTAAATGTCAGTACTAAATGTGGCATTCGATTTCTAGGTTCGAATTTATGCTTTTATTCGATCGGTCTTGATTTTGTAGTGAAGAATGTGCCTATTGGCTTCATACTATCCTCGTTCTTTTTATGTATGCCTAGATGTTTTAAAAGTTCACTTGTTTTCTTTCTTTTTGCCTTTAAAATGACTTGTGATCTAACATTACACCCCAAGTGTTCGATGAAATGTCCATGTAAATGGCACTCCCAAATGTGGCAATCGGTTTCTAGGTTTGAATTTATGCTTTTATTCTATCCGTCACGATTTTATAGTGCAGAATGTGCTTATTGTCTTGATACTATCCTCATTCGTTATACTTATACCTAGATGTATTTAAAGTTCACTTGTATTTTCTCCTTTTACCTTTAAAATGACTTGTGATCTAACATTGCACGCCAAGTGTTCGATTAAATGTCCATGTAAATGTCGCTTCTAAGTGTGGCATTCGGTTTCTAGGTTCGAATTTATGCTTATATTTGATAGGTCTAGATTTTCTAATGCAGAACTCGATTATTGGATTGATATTATCCTCATTCTTTATGGTTATTCCTAGATGTCATTAAAGTTCACTTGTTTTTTCTCCTCTTGCCTTCAAAAATTGACATGATCTAGCGTTGCACGCGCAGTGTTCGAAGAAATGTCCATGTAAATGTCTCTCCTAAATATGGCATTCGATTTCTATGTTCGAATGTATGATTTTATTCGATTGGTCTTGATTTTTTAGAGAATAATGTGCTTATTCGCTTGATACTATACTCATTCTTTATTTTCTGCCTAGATGTCTTTAAAGTTCACTTGTTTTTTCTACTTTTTCCTTTAAAATTACTTGTGATCTAAGATTCCACGCCAAGTGTTCAATGAAATGTCCGTGTAATGTCACTCCTAAATATGGCATTCGATTTCTACGTTCGAATTTATGCTTTTATTCGATCGTTCTTGATTTTGTAGTGGAGAATGTGCTTATTGGCTTGATATTATCCTCATTCTTTATGTGTATGCCAAGATGTTTTAAAAGTTTACTTTTTTTTCTCCTTTTGCCTTTAAAACGACCTGTGATCTAACATTGCACCCAAAGTGTTCGATGAAATGTCCATGTAAATGTCAGTACTAAATGTGGCATTCGATTTCTAGGTTCGAATTTATGCTTTTATTCGATCGGTCTTGATTTTGTAGTGAAGAATGTGCCTATTGGCTTCATACTATCCTCGTTCTTTTTATGTATGCCTAGATGTTTTAAAAGTTCACTTGTTTTCTTTCTTTTTGCCTTTAAAATGACTTGTGATCTAACATTACACCCCAAGTGTTCGATGAAATGTCCATGTAAATGGCACTCCCAAATGTGGCAATCGGTTTCTAGGTTTGAATTTATGCTTTTATTCTATCCGTCACGATTTTATAGTGCAGAATGTGCTTATTGGCTTGATACTATCCTCATTCGTTATACTTATACCTAGATGTATTTAAAGTTCACTTGTATTTTCTCCTTTTACCTTTAAAATGACTTGTGATCTAACATTGCACGCCAAGTGTTCGATTAAATGTCCATGTAAATGTCGCTTCTAAGTGTGGCATTCGGTTTCTAGGTTCGAATTTATGCTTATATTTGATAGGTCTAGATTTTCTAATGCAGAACTCGATTATTGGATTGATATTATCCTCATTCTTTATGGTTATTCCTAGATGTCATTAAAGTTCACTTGTTTTTTCTCCTCTTGCCTTCAAAAATTGACATGATCTAGCGTTGCACGCGCAGTGTTCGAAGAAATGTCCATGTAAATGTCTCTCCTAAATATGGCATTCGATTTCTATGTTCGAATGTATGATTTTATTCGATTGGTCTTGATTTTTTAGAGAAGAATGTGCTTATTGGCTTGATACTATACTCATTCTTTATTTTCTGCCTAGATGTCTTTAAAGTTCACTTGTTTTTTCTACTTTTGCCTTTAAAATTACTTGTGATCTAAGATTCCACGCCAAGTGTTCAATGAAATGTCCGTGTAATGTCACTCCTAAATATGGCATTCGATTTCTACGTTCGAATTTATGCTTTTATTCGATCGTTCTTGATTTTGTAGTGGAGAATGTGCTTATTGGCTTGATATTATCCTCATTCTTTATGTGTATGCCAAGATGTTTTAAAAGTTTACTTTTTTTTTCTCCTTTTGCCTTTAAAACGACCTGTGATCTAACATTGCACCCAAAGTGTTCGATGAAATGTCCATGTAAATGTCAGTACTAAATGTGGCATTCGGTTTCTAGGTTCGAATTTATGCTTTTATTCGATCGGTCTTGATTTTGTAGTGAAGAATGTGCCTATTGGCTTCATACTATCCTCGTTCTTTTTATGTATGCCTAGATGTTTTAAAAGTTCACTTGTTTTCTTTCTTTTTGCCTTTAAAATGACTTGTGATCTAACATTACACCCCAAGTGTTCGATGAAATGTCCATGTAAATGGCACTCCCAAATGTGGCAATCGGTTTCTAGGTTTGAATTTATGCTTTTATTCTATCGGTCACGATTTTATAGTGCAGAATGTGCTTATTGGCTTGATACTATCCTCATTCTTTATGCTTCTGCCTAGATGTCTTTAAAGTTCACTTGTTTTTTCTCCTTTTGCCTTTAAAATGACTTGTGATCTAACATTGCACGCCAAGTGTTCGATGAAATGTCCATGTAAATGTCAGTCCTAAATATGAGATTCGGTTTCTAAGTTCAAATTTATGCGTTTATTCGATCGGTCTTGATTTTGTAGTGGAGAATGTGCTTATTGGCTTGATACTATCCTCATTCTTTATGTGTATGCCAAGATGTTTTAAAAGTTCCCTTGTTTTTCTCCTTTTTCCTTTTAACTGACTTGTGATATAACATTGCACCCCAAGTGTTCGATGAAATTTCCATGTAAATGTCACTCCTAAATGTGGATTCGGTTACTAGGTTCGAATTTTTGCTTTTATTCGTTCGGTCGGATTTTGTAGTGCAGAATGTGCTTATTGGCTGGATACTATCCTGATTTTTTGTGCTTATGCCTAGATGTCTTTAAAGTTCACTTGTTTTGTCCTCTTTTGCCTTTAAACATTGACTTGTGATCTCACATTTCAAGCCATATTCTCGATGAAATGTCCATGTAAATGTCACTTTTAAAAGTGGCATTCGATTTATAGGTTCCAATTTATGATTTTATTCGATCGGTCTTGATTTTGGAGTGCAGAATGTGCTAATTAGGTTGATACTGTACTCATTCTTTATGCTTATGCCTAGATGTCTTTAAAGTTCACTTGGTTTTTCTCCTTTTGCCTATAAAAATAGACTTGTGATCTAACGTTCCACGTAGAGTGCTCGATGATGTAAATGTCACTCCTAAATGTGGCAATCGGTTTCTAGGTTTAAATTTATGCTTTTATTCTATCGGTCATTATTTTGTAGTGCAGATTGTGCTTATTGGCTTGATGTTATCCTCATTCTTTATGCTTTTGCCTAGACGTCTTTAGAGTTCACATGTTTTTTCTCCTTTTTCCTTTAAAATGAGTTGTGATCTAACATTGCACGCCAAGTGTTCGATAAAATGTCCATGTAATTGTCAGTCCAAAATGTGGCATTCGGTTTCTATGTTCAAATTTATGATTTTATTCGATCGGTCTTGATTTTGTACTGGAGAATGTTCTTATTGGCTTGATACTATCCTCATTCCACTACTACAATTAAAGCATTTTGTAGCGGTCAAAAACCGCTAGCATATGGTTAAAAAAGGCTACAAAAGATTTAAGGTGGCGGTTTATCCACCGCTGTATAAGGTTGCGTTGCATTAGGTCTATAATGGTGGTTTTCCAAAGCTAAGACAACGGTTACCAATCAACACCTAAAACCGCAACAATAGATTTTAACGACCGTCACTATAATATCTAAGATGGCGGTTTTTTTCTTGTCAATTATAGCGGTCTTACTAGAAACTGTGGCGGTTTTGGTAAACAATTGCGGCGTTTTTTTGAGCAATAGAGGCGTTTTTTATAGGCAATTGCTTCAACTTTCCAAGGAATGGCAGCGGTTTTGGTTGGCAATGGAAGAGATTTGGCTAGGTAATTGTTGCGGTTATGATAAACATTGTCGCGGTTTTATTATATATATTTAAGAATAGTTTTTAGCTGTTGTGGCGGTTTCATTATATACAATTGAATATAAAATGGCCATTTATTTTGTAATAAACCGCTGTAAATTAAATACTATACAACATATGTACATCATATACACAACCACAAATCTCAACAAGTTAGAGATGTCATAATAATACTAAATCATCATTAATTACATAAAGTACTAGTATTCCAACTTGAATTTGCTTGTAAGTTTTCACCAAAAGTAGCAATTCCAAGTAGCCAGTCATAACATCACAATCCCAAAACAAGCAGTTTTCATTGTGTAATTACATGCCTAGGATTGAGAAAAAGTATCTTACACAAAATTGACCAAGCAAGAACCTACCACAAAATGTACTTGGCCATATATATACATTCTAATCATAATCATCAAACCAAAAGAAACCTGCAAAATAAAATGAATAAGCTCTCATCAAATTGGAGTGCTTATCAAATTAGAGAGAGCAATAGACAACTTTACAATAATACTAAGAAAATAGCTAGGCTCATCAAATTAAAGAGTGCTCAGGTAAGTGCAAATTGTACAAAAAAAATGTACCCTAATTCTACAAACTAGGATTTCATAGCTGCTTAGGGCCTATATTCCTCCTCAATTCTAATTCTAATTCTAATTCTAAGCATGTAAGAACAAGGAGAGAGACTCCCTATCCACTGTCAACATGTATATCTACAACTAGGACAATACATTTATAGGTATAGCTAATAGAAGTGGATCAAAATATGCATGAATTAAATAAGGTTTTCTACATAGATACCTGTTTTAATTAGTTTCCATCTCAGCATAAGTTAGCTCACAAACATAACTGCACACAGTGTTCAGAATTTGTTAACATAGTAAAATAGAACACTTGTATATATTTAATGAGAAGAAAAAAGATTTTCAGTAGTGATCAAGCAGTTTTCTGAGTTTTGGAAATCTCAGCTGAACTGTTGGAAAACTCAATTGGACTGCTTGACCCTAAACCCTAAAAAAACCACCTGGAAAACTCAGAAATCATTATGCCTCCATCAGCTGAAAATCTTAGAAAATCCAGTTGATTCTCTGCTAAAAAACTAAGAAAACCAGTTGGAAAACTCAGCTGAACTGTTGGCAATCTCAGCTGAACTGTTGGAAAACTCAATTGGACTGTTGGAAAACTCAGCTACTAAAAAACTCAGAAAACCAGTTGGAAAACTCAGCTTCTAAAAAACTCAGAAGAAACAGTTGAACAACCACCATCAAGCACAAAAAGAATTACCGCCATCAACCACTAGCTAGATAACTAACCAAAATCAGTAGGGACTCTTACTTTGGTTCATATAGGTCAAAAACACAGAAAAACCTAGAAAACCAGCTAGGATAACTCAGAAAATTCAGTGTGGTTATAACTTTAAATATAGAGGACAACACATACCTTAGCTTCTTGTGTGCTCCAATAAAGCAAAAGTTCTTTAAATTGACACTAGTACATCTTTAGGCCTATTTTCCAACATTTCTTCAATGGTTGCATCTTCAGAGAAGTGTGCACGCTTCAAGTTTGATTTGAAATTTCGCCACTTTGTACCAATAATTGATAACGTCGTTTCTTTTGCCTCTTCGGGGATAATGAATTTTGTCTACAACATTCGAAACATGCAAAATTCAGTTTTAGTCACAAAACTCCAAAGATTTTCACAGTTATAAAGTTTCCAAATTCTGATTTTAACATTCTGATTTTTGTCCAATTTTAGTCACAAAATACCATCATTCACATAACAACCTACATTCACATAACAGTCTATACTTGTAATTAAAGCAAGAGGAGAATGCAGTTTTTTATGCAAGTAAAATGACAGAATTTTAAAACCAAAGTTCACGCTAGGAGAGATTTACCATGATATACTCCCAGATTTGATCCTTTGTAGTTGTAGGCATATAATGCCAATCTATAATATTCAGAGGTGCATAATTTGAATTTCTAGCCAATGTTCCAAGGAAACGAGCAAATTTTTTTGCTATATATGAGGTAGGCTCGACTACTTGACGTAGATCATTCAAAACAAGAACATCGCGTTCATCCATAGTACGTCCATGCAGATTTGCCAATATGGTTCTCCCTCGATGCCTCTTTTTCTTTGTATCTAAGTATTAAAATGACAAAAACAAACCTAAGAAAGTATAAAAGAAAAAAAAATAAAATTGTTTTCACTTGGACCATTTGGCTCACATTTAAAAGTTCATTTATCTTATGCATATCTAGAAGATTAAGAGATTACCTGTATTCTCATTCTCATCCATCACATTTTGTGCATTTGATTCCACATTTGGTGCATTTGTTTCCAAATCAAATGAGTTTGGCTGATCTTCTGTAAGATCCATCTCATCATTCGATAAAAAAGAGTCATCATTTGATTGTTGTATATCACTGATGTTTTGGATGTTGTGATCGCTCAAACTTTTCTTTTTTTTCATGTTTAAATAGAGACTCATCGTCCCAGGAGCGCATTAGCTTCTCTGATGTTGATTCAAACTTGAAAGAGACCGTTGGTTTTGCTTTTGTTGAGTTCCTTTGTCTTGGGTAGGATTTTGTGATGGTCCTTGATGTTGTTCAGCTTGTTGATCTGCTTCAACTTGAATAGATTGCTCATTTACTTTTTCCTTGTGTTGAGCAAAAATCATTCGATTTTCTTATCCTTGATTTGTCTTGGCTGTTTTTATTTTTTGTTTTCGCTCTCTAGTTCTCTTCCTCTTAAATTCAGCCATGGGCAAAGTTTGGGTAAGTGGTTTTTTCCCACTCTTATCTCTAGGTTCATTCAAATGCCTTGGAACCTGCAAATATGGTTACAAAAACAACAACTTGATATGAGATGTGTAAAGCACATAAATCAGTGGCTTAGGATAATTTTGCTGCAAAAATATGGAACCAACATATAATTTTGCTGTAAAAATCAGTTCCCTAGCAGATAATTTCATCTACAAAAAGGCAGCAGATAATTTTGTTGTGAAAGTGCAGCAAAAAGAAGTTGGAAGATGAATCAGTGGCCAAGGATAATGCAATGATAATACGAGCTTAGATAGTCATAAAGTCAGCTGATGGAAAATGTCAGGTGGGGCTCAACCATCAAACAAGACATAACCTAATCCTCAATCCTTTTATGTGATATGCAGGCCAAACAACTAACTGAAGACATTGGAATAAATATACTTAGAACTTTGAGCATAGAGTCAGCTCATAAATCATTGGCCTAGGATAAGGACACTTGAATAAATATATTCAAAACTAGCATAGAAAATTCAGGAAAAAAATGTCTCTGAGCATAAAGTAATTGAAGACAATGAGCATAGAAAAATCAGATTAATGTATCTTAGCATTATGGAATCCAATGGACACTTAGTTATAGAAAAATCATATTATACTTCTCTACTCAATCCTCATTCCCATCCTTGACATTATACTTACTCTGAACAAGCGACAACTTATAAAGCATAAGTAACTTTGAACAAACTGACCAACACAAAAATAAATAGAATTCAGAATTTAGATCAGAATTCAGATTCAGTTTTGCAGAATTCAGTATGCAGTTTTGTAGAAATTAGAATGCAGTTTTGCAGAATTAAGCATAATTCAGATTATAGGATATGGATTACAATAATAAGTATAATTCAGATTATAGGATATGGATTACAGTGATAAGCATAATTCAGATTCAGTTTTGCAGAATTCAGATTACATTAATAAGCATAGAAAGAATGTCTAGCTTAGAGACTTGTAAAAATGAATTGAGAATATCAAAATTCTTAAATCTCGAATGATTCAGATTAATACTTCTTGGAATTCTTCAAGCTCGGATGATTAAGCAAGGACATTTTTTGAAACCAAGTCATACTTTTCTTGCAAAGTCTTGTTAAGTAGACTTTTGTTAAAACCCTTAGCTTTCATTATGACAGCATTTGCTTCAAGTGTTTTCATCCTTTGATTTTCATATGGGTTGATGCTCTCATTTTGATTAGAGCACTTATGCTTGTTACCCATCTGTTCAATACAACTATAGAGAACTAAGTAAGCTCCAAATCAGATTTTCTATACTTAAGTGCCCACTGAATATATAACCCAAAATAACAACCAAAAAATTTGTGTACGCAGCACAACACAACATGAATCTCAAACAAGTAGCTCATGAAATTTTGACATATAAAATGAGGAGTGTACCTTTTAAGCTTTCAGTTCTTGATCCCTTCTAGTAGACTTATCCTTATCCAATGTATGAAATCAAATGAAATTTGATTCTTCTTCTCTGACATAAAACAATATCTAATAACTTTTATTTATGAACCAAATTTTTTATTTGCATTAAAATATTCAAGAAAGGTTTCGTTTACAATATGTAATACACAACCAACACATTATACATAAGATAGATAAGAAAAACAAGTATGATATTAGATTAGTAGGAATATAATTTACAAAAAAAAAGATTAAAATTCATCATGTCAAATTTGAGACATGGAATTTTGATGACACACCCACGTGGCCCTATTCTCATTAAGATATGGACCATATAATTAAAAGAAAAGAATATACATTAACAATACAAACTTAAATATACACATTCCCACCCATGTTAGATTTTAGTATTTATTTATATATACTTTTCACCACACTTTCATATATATAGTAATTATTATTCTCACCCATTGTATCATAAAAACTAGTAGACAACCCATGAAATGTATAAAATATTCAATGAGAATCTGAGATGTCATTTAGGGATATGCCTATCGTGGGTGTTTTAACGGAAGATAGCTTGACAAACTCAGTTCAGCAAATCAAAACACATGCTGATAAAACTGAGGATGGCTTCACAAGATTGATCATTGAAAAACAAAAAGAGCCAGCTGGAAAAACTGCAGACACAAGCAACCTACCAAATCGAGAAGATGTATGATTTATACTACCAAATCCAAAAGATGTAAGTTCTTGTCACAAAAACATCAAGAAGATGTATGATTTATACTACAAGTACAACCTACCAAATCCATCCATGACCAGTTCAAAACCAGAAATCAAACTAGAAAAAGAAGAGCATATTTTAAAATTTAACAAGGAAAGCAATTAAATAAATTAAAACAGAAGACGTGTGAATGTTGTAATGGAAAATGCAAAAGCATATGTTGCACTTAACACATGACATAGGCAAAGCAAGCACAAAATGGTACTTTTGAAAAAATCATCCCAATGAGCTGAGCATGGCATATTAGTAACCGAGACCCCTTTATATCCCCATCATCACATGGATCAAATTCAGTGAGAAGCTTCTTGGGTGCATTAACCATGGAAGAGCTTAGTCAGATCTTAGCATGTCAATCCTCATAAAAATCACCAATACCTAGTGTAGATGACAGAACAACAATTACCACAAAAATTACCATGAATCTGCCTTGATTTCTTCTTTTAAGGGCAAGGAAAGGATTAATAATTGTTTTTGCAATGTTTTGATGATGCAGGATAAAAGGGCTAAAATATTAACGTGATTCTATTCTTGGTCTTAACCCTAGCCTAATTTTTTCAAAATAAGAGTTACAAACCCACTTCTAGTAGAACAATTAAGCAGCAAAGCCTTAATATCAACAACAAAAACTTGTCTTAAAAAATGCATACAAACAACAAACTTAAGTTGAGAACAAGACATGAAGAATTCACGAACCAGATTTCAGTTTCTCTACTGGAACGAAATTCAAAACTATGAATGACAGAGAAATTAACAAGAACAGTAAGTTGGGTTGAGTTTTAGATGCAAACAACAACCAAAACCTCAAAAAAATAAAGCACCAAACTAGAACGCACGAGATTTCAGATTCTCTATTGGAACGCATAGTACGTACATATAGCAAAAATTAAGCTCCAAACTACACACATAAAACAGCGAAGATTGACAAGAACACAAGAAAAAAATTAAATAAGCCAACTTACCTCCAGGTAGCCGACTTCAAACACCCAAATTGACAGCTACAAATCCACTTTTAAAGCTCTAACCCATTTCAAGCACACTTCTTCATATATCTTTTACTTAATTTCTTCAAATTTTGAACCGGAAATCCTCTTTCGAAATGATTTTTCTCAATCGCGTCTCTTTCCCAGCTTTGACCCTAATTTCTTTTACTAAAATGGAGTATTTGTAGTTGGCACAAAATGCTCTTTGAACCCTAATTTTTCAATCGCATAAGTTGGCGGAAAATATTTCCCCACCCCCGCCAGAAAATAAATTTGGGCCGCCAATTATATGAGCGTGCTTCTATTAAAAGCCCACTTGCGTTTTTTAGACTGCCACTATATAAGATAAAGACCGCCACAATGGCTATCTAGTAATAAAACCGTCACTTAAACCGCTCCTATTAAATGAACCGCTGCCACAAACCGCTACAATATAATTGACCACCACTAAAACCTCCATAGTTGGCCAACCGCCACAACAACCCGCCACAAAAGGCTTGAATTGTAGTAGTGTTCTTTATTTGTATGCCAAGATGTTTTAAATGTTCACTTGTTTTTTCTCCTTTTTCCTTTAAAATGACTTGTGATCTAACATTACACCCCAAGTGTTCGATGAAATGTCCATGTAAATGTCACTCCTAAATGTGGCAATCGGTTTATAGGTTTGAATTTATGCTTTTATTCTATCGGTCATGATTTTGTAGTGCAGAATGTGCTTATTGGCTTAAAACTATCCTCATTCTTTATCCTTCTGCCTAGATGTCGTTAAAGTTCACTTTGTTTTTCTCCATTTGCCTCTAAAATGACTTGTGATCTAACATTGCGGCCCAAGTGTTCGATGAAATGTCCATGTAAATGTTACTCCTAAATGTGGATTCGGTTTCTGGGTTTGAATTCATGCTTTTATTCGATCGGTCATGATTTTGTAGTGCAGAATGTGCTTATTGGCTTGATACTATCCTCATTCTTTTTGCTTATGCCTAGATGTCTTTAAAGTTCACTTGGTTTTTCTCCTTTTGCCTTTAAAAATTGACTTGTGATCTAACATTACAAACCAAGTGTTCGATGAAATGTCCATGTAAATGTTACTCCTAAATGTGGCATTCGATTTCTAGGTTCTAATTTATGCTTTTATTCGTTCGGTCTTGATTTTGTACTACAGAATGTGCTTATTGGCTTGATACTATCCTAATTTTTTATGCTTATGCCTAGATGTCATTAAAGTTCACTTGTTTTTTTTCCTTTTGCAATTAAACATTTACTTGTGATGTAACATTACACGCCAAGTGTTCGATGAAATGTCCATGTAAATGTTACTCCTAAATGTGGCATTCGATTTCTAGGTTCGAATTTATGCTTTTATTCGATCGGTCTTAATTTTGCAGTGGAGAATGTGCTTATTGGCTTGATATTATCCTCATTTTTTATCATTATGCCTAGATGTCTTTAAAGTTCACTTGTTTTTTGTCCTTTTACCTTTAAAATGACTTGTGATCCAACATTGCACTCCATGTGTTCGATTAAATGTCCATGTAAATGTCTCTCCTAAATGTGGCATTCGGTTTCTAGGTTCGAATTTATGCTTATATTTGATGGGTCTTGATTTTCTAGTGTAGAACTTGCTTATTGGCTTGATATTATCCTCATTCTTTATGCATATTCCTAGATGTCATTAAAGTTCACTTGTTTTTTCTCCTTTTGCCTTCAAAAATTGACATGTGATCTAATGTTGCACGCGCAGTGTTCGATGAAATGTCCATGTAAATGTCACTCCTAAATATGGCATTCGATTTCTAGGTTCGAATGTATGATTTTATTCGATCGGTCTTGATTTTGTAGTGTAGAATGTGCTTATTGGCTTGATACTATACTCATTCTTTATTTTCTGCCTAGATGTCTTTAAAGTTCACTTGTTTTTTCTAGTTTTGCCTTTAATATTACTTGTGATCTAAGATTCCACGCCAAAAGTTCAATGAAATGTCCGTGTAATGTCACTTCTAAATATGGCATTCGATTTCTACGTTCGAAATTATGCTTTTATTCGATCGGTCTTGATTTTGTAGTGGAGAATGTGCTTATTGGCTTGATACAATCCAAATTCTTTATGTGTATGCCAAGATGTTTTAAAAGTTCACATGTTTTTTCTTCTTTTGCCTTTAAAATAACTTGTGATCTAACAAGACACCCCAAGTGTTCGATGAAATGTCCATGTAAATGTCACTCCTAAATGTTGCAATCCGTTTCTAGGTTTGAATTTATGCTTTTATTCTATCGGTCATGATTTTGTAGTGCAGAATGTGCTTATTGGCTTGATACTATCCTCATTCTTTATGCTTCTGCCTAGATGTCCTTAAAGTTTACTTGTCTTTTCTCCTTTTGCCTTTAAAAGACTTGTGATCTAACATTGCACGCCAAGTATTCGATGAAATGTCCATGTAAATGTCAGTCCTAAATATGGCATTCGGTTTATAGTGGAGAATGTGCTTATTGGCTTGATACTATCCTCATTCTTTATGTGTATGCCAAGATGTTTTAAAAGTTCACTTGATTTTTCACCTTTTGCCTTTAAAATGACTTGTGATCTAACATTGCACCCCACGTGTTCGATGAAATGTCCATGTAAATGTCACACCTAAATGTGGATTCGGATTCAAAGTTCGAATTTATGCTTTTATTCGATCGATCTTGATTTTGTATTGCAGGATGTGCTTATTGGCTTGATACTATCCTTATTCTTTTTACTTATGCCTAGATGTCTTTAAAGTTCACTTGTTTTTTCTCCTTTTGCCTTTAAAAATTGACTTGTGCTCTAACATTGCATGCCAAGTGTTCGATGAAATATTCATGTAAATGTTACTCCTAAATGTGGCATTCGATTTCTAGGTTCTAATGTGTGCTTTTATTCGTTTGGTCTTGATTTGTAGTGCAGCATGTGCTTATTGGCTTGATACTATTCTGATTTTTTATGCTTATGCCTAGCTGTCATTAATGTTCACTTGTTTTTTCTCCTTTTGCCTTTAAAAAGTTACTTGTGATCTAACAAGTGTTCGATGAAATATCCATGTAAATGTTACTCCTAAATGTGGCTTCGATTTCTAGGTTCAAATTTATGCTTTTATTCGATCGGTCTTGATTTTGTAGTGCAGAATGTGCTTATTGGCTTGATATTATCCTGATTTTTTATGCTTATGCCTAGATGTCTTTAAAGTTCACTTGTATATTCTCCTTTTACCTTTAAAATGACATGTGATCTAACATTGCACGCCAAGTGTTCGATCAAATGTCCATGTAAATGTCAGTCTTTAATGTGGCATTCAGTTTCTAGGTTCGAATTTATGTTTTTATTCGATCGGTCTTGATTTTGTAGGGGAGACTGTGCCTATTGGCTTGATACTATCCTCATTCTTTATCCTTATGCCGGGATGTTTTAATAGTTCACTTGTTTTGTCTCCTTTTTCTTTTAAAAATTAACTTGAGATCTAACATTGCACGCCAAGTGTTTGATGAAATGTCCATGTAAATGTCACTCCTAAATGTGGATTCGGTTTCTTGTTTCGAATTTATGCTTTTATTCGACCGGTCTTGATTTTGTAGTGCAGAATGTGCTTGTTGGCTTAATACTTTCCTCATTCTTTATGCTTATGCCTATATATCATTAAAGTTCACTTGCCTTTTCTCCTTTTTCCTTTAAAATTAACTAGTGATCTAACATTGTACGCCAAGTGTTCGATGAAATATCCATGTAAATACAACTCCTAAATGTGGCAATCAGTTTCTAGGTTTGAATTAATGCTTTTATTCGATCGGTCTTGATTTTCTACTGCAGAACTTGCTTAT
Source organism: Fallopia convolvulus (assembly GCA_964016875.1). NCBI lineage: Eukaryota > Viridiplantae > Streptophyta > Magnoliopsida > Caryophyllales > Polygonaceae > Fallopia > Fallopia convolvulus. Next base: position 33,945,705 of record OZ024734.1, on the reverse strand, counting down.
TGGCTTGATACTATACTCATTCTTTATGTTTTTGCCTAGATGTCTTTAAAGTTCACTTGTTTTTCTCCTTTTGCCTTTAAAATGATTTGTGATCCAACATTGCACGCCAAGTGTTCACTAAAACGTCCATATAAATGTTACTCCTAAATGTTGCATTCGGTTTCCAGGTTCGAATTTATGCTTTTATTTGATCGGTCTTGATTTTCTAGTGCACAATGTTCTTATTGATGTGATACTATCCTCATTCTTTATACTTATGCCTAGATGTCTCCAAAGTTCACTTGTTTTTTCTCCTTTTACCTTTAAAATGACCTGTTATCTAATATGGCACGCCAAGTGTTCAATGAAATGTCCATGTAATGTCACTCCTATATCTGGCATTAGGTCTCTAGGTTCGAATTTATGACTTTAATCGATCGATGTTGATTTTCTAGTGCACAATGTGCTTATTGGGTTGATAATATCCTCATTCTTTATGCTTCTGACTAGATATCTTTAAATTTCACTTCTTTTTTTCTCCTTTTGCCTTTAAAATGACTTATGATCTAACATTGCACACCATGTATTTGAAGAAATGTCCATGTAAATGTCACTCCTAAATGTGGATTCGGTTTCTTGGTTCGAATTTATGCTTTTATTCGATCGGTCTTGATTTTGTAGTGCAGAATGTGCTTGTTGGCTTGATACTATCCTCATTCTTTATGCTTATGCCTAGATATCTTTAAAGTTCACTTGCTATTTCTCCTTTTGCCTTTAAAATTAACTAGTGATCTAAGATTGAACGCCCAGTATTCGATGAAATGTCCATGTAAATGTCAGTCCTAAATGTGGCATTCAGTTTCTAGGTTCGAATTACTGCTTTAATTCGATCGGTCTTGATTTTGTAGTGCGGAATGTGCTTATTGGCTTGATACTATCTTCATTCTTTATGCTTATGCTTAGATGTCTTTAAAGTTCACTTGTTTTTTCTCCTTTTGCCTTTAAAAATACACTTATGAACTAACATTGCAAGACAAGTGTTCAATGAAATGTCCTTGTAAATTTCCCTCCTAAATTTGGCATTCGGTTTCTAGGTTCTAATTAATGCTTTTATTCGATCGGTCATGATTTTGTTCTGCAGAATGAGCTTATTGGCTTGATACTATCCTCATTCTTTATGCTTATGCCTAGATGTCTATAAAGTTCACTTGTTTTTCTCCTTTTTCCTTTATAATGACTTGTGATCTAACATTGCACGTCAAATGTTCACTAAAATGTCCACATAAATGTCAGTCCTAAATGTTGAATTCGGTTTCTAGGTTCGAATTTATGCTTTTATTCGATCGGTCTTGATTTTCTAGTGCACAAAATTCTTATTGATGTGATACTATCCTCATTCTTTATGCTTATGCCTAGATGTCTTTAAAGTTCACTTGTTTTTTTCTCCTTTTAACTTTAAAATGACTATACTCATTCTTTCTGTTTTTACCTAGATGTCTTTAAAGTTCACTTGTTTTTTCTCCTTTTTCCTTTATAATGACTTGTGATCTAACATTGCACGTCAAGTGTTCACTAAAATGTCCACATAAATGTCACTCCTAAATCTTGCATTCGGTTTCTAGGTTTGAATTTGTGCTTTTATTCGATCGGTCTTGATTTTGTAGTGCAGAATGTGCTTATTAGCTTGTTACCATCCTCATTTTTTATGCTTATGCCTAGATGTTTTTAATGTTCACATGTTTTCTCATTTTCCCTTTAAACTGACTTGTGATCTAAGATTTGATGATAAGTGTTCGATGAATTATCCGTGTAAATGTCTCTCCTAAATGTGACATTCGGTTTCTAGGTTCGAATTTATGCTTTTATTTGATAGGTCTTGATTTTCTAGTGTAGAATGTGCTTATTGGTTTGATACTATCCTCATTCTTTATGCTTATTGTAATATTTGAAAATATTCTAATATTCTATTTATTTATACGTTCCTCGAAATTCATGCCAAGGTTGGTTAACTATTAAGTAATCTCCGGTAATTTATTTATTTTTGACAACTTTTTATATAGTTTCTAGTTGTCAATGTTATTCGTTAGATTGATTATTAGTCGTTTAGTAATTCCGTTTCAATATTTTCTAAACTAATATTCGATTTTGAGTTTAAATTAATTATGCTACAAAATTTTTTTAAATTAAAATAAATTAATTATTTTTTAAGGGTAAAGTTTGTAGTAAAAGAGATTTGAGGGTGGAAAATGTAATTTCCCTTAATATTTTGCCGTCTTTTGATATATATCATGTTGTTCTCTAGTCTTCATTATTAAGTATACAAAAAAAAAGAGAGTTAGATGAGGGAAAGAAAGGACGAGAGAAAAGACGAGATGAAGATTAAGATTTTCGTTGTTTTTGTTGATTCTTATACATGATATCTTTTATCGGATTTTAATCTCGAAGTACAAGCGTGGTTTGGTAAGTTTTCATTAGTTAATGAATTATTTGAATTTCATTAATTTTCCAGATCTGGATTCACAATTGATTTTGATTCAGAAGTCAGTCGATTTTTAATTCTCAAAGGGTGTTTTCGATATTGAATTTAGATTCGGTAAAAGATTTCATAGTAATTTTGGGTTCGTTTTGTAATGATTTTTTGAGATCTTTGATCAAGTTTTACGAAAATGTTTGAAATAGGAAAATGTTCTTTTATACATATAATATATCCCTATCAAATTTTAAAGGATTTGGATGTATACATAAGAAGTTATAAGGCATGTTGGCTTTTCGTCATTTTTAGCGTTATAGTTTGTTAAAAAGACAATTATTTTCATTATATATATATATATATGAGCGTTGGTTCTAGGTCATGATCAGAGATGAAGGCCAAACACAAGTTATCTATCTTAGACACAGTTCCGCGTTGCGTGTTATGAAGTGAATTCTTAGTTGCAGAAATTCGTCTTTGAGGTAAGTCGTCTAGACTTACATAGCTTGCAATCATGTTATGTGTTAATCTAGTTGATTAAATGTGTGGAACCTTATTTTGGAATATTACTCCATATTATATTTCATTCTTGATAGTTATCGAAATAGTTTCAATTGTTTTTATTGTGTGCAACTTGATCTTCGCGGGTGTGATTATCGACACGGGCAAGTCGGTGGAGAAGAGACCCCGAACATAGTCATGCGGCATGTGGAGATCACCTTCAAATACTGATTGTTTTGGCAAGTGCTCTAGTTGAGGCTTAGCCGGGGAAAGAACGATGATGGGAAAGAAAATGGGCATGAGCTAAGCGTGCGCGCTAGCCGCGTACCTTGTTTCGAAGGCAGGTTCGGGTTGCTTGAATTGGAGAATGATTATAGTTTTGATTATGGAGGAATTGTTCTTGGTTGTTATTATATATGTTGCATGAACATTACATTTATCAATCTCGTGCTTAATTGGTATTGTGGAATTGAATGTTTGTTTGGATATTGATATACTAGTGTATATAACTATATGACGTGTTTTGATGTGCATATTAGTTTGGTATGTATATGAATGACTGAGTGCATTATTTTGATAATCTATGGTTTGTTCTACATGTTTGATTTGCTTTTTTGGCCCATACCAAGTTTGTTAGCTAATGTGTTCCACTTCCAATGTTTTATGTAGACATCTTTGTATGGGAAATGTTCCTGGAGATCACTTCTTGGACGATGATGCTCGAACTCAATGTGACGTGTCTTAGTGGAAAGTGAGGGCTTGAGTTCCAAGTTGCAAGGACAATGTAGTTAGTAGTCACACTAAGTTGATGTTGTTAGCTAGGAGTTTGGCTTTAGTGCTAGTAGTCAGTTGCATTCATATTGGCTATCGGGTTGTTTTGAAAATTATACGTTGGATGTTTTCTTGGTTTTTCTCGTTGTGCCTTTGTTGTAAGGTCCAATACTGGTGAATTTATTGTCAGGCTAGTTCTGGTAGACCCAAGTGTGGTCTACAACTAAGTAGCAACCCGGTTCACTAGACGAGGTGTTACAAATTGGTATCAAAGCCAGGTTGACAACAAAGGCACAAGGTCCTAATAATAAGAGCACGTGAGGTCCAATATTTGGGACATAGTGCATTTGGGATAAAAGACACGTCGAGACATCATCATTGCACAAGAGGATCTCCGTAAACATTTTGTTTGTTTAATAGAAGTTGTTGTTCTTAGAAATCTAAGTCGTTGATTATGTGGTGATAGATATTAGTCCTGATAAGTCAATGATGCAAACACTAGCTATGAGGCATGAGAAAATGAATTACTCCTAAGCTCATTTTAAGAATACTAATGAGGGATATAAGATATGTAAGTCTAATTAAGGTAAATACTAATTATTCTCGAGGATGGCATAACAAAGAATGTTACTGCCTTTACAAGAGCAAGAAGTGGTAGACACGGTGAAGAATGAAGATGTAATAGCATTACACCTGAATCAACGCTTGGTTAAAGAAAGACAGTACAACTAATTGAGTAATTAAGTAGGACTTACATTAGCTTTCTAAGGAAGGCTATGTGAGACCTGATTTACAAGTTACAATACCAGAAAAGTGAGCCATAAAACAAGACTGTGGAAGTAATCTTGGACCATATTTTGAAGGCCCAAGCAGACATAATACCATTGTGATAGACAAACAATAGGGGTTGAGCTTCATGGTAAACATTGTGAGGTTACTTAGAGAAGAAACACGAAATGAAGAGCTCAACACGATTCGGTGGCATGAGCTACCCTTAGCGATACCTTTAACAAGTTTATTGGAAAGTAGGTTGGGGATGAGTTCCAAGGCATTTTCAACAAAGTAATAATGAGTTTTGTGACTACTTGATAGGAGAATGGTATAAGAAGTCCTATTGGAAATACAAGCATAAATAGCATGATTATGACTCTGAATGGTGCAATTGGGAACCATTCTTCAATGATCAAGGTAGGAAGATCCATGAGTTAACCGAAACAAGAAGACATGAAGGGTTATAAATCCATGATTCAATATGAGTACACCTCTGGATTATAAATCCACCTTTATGGATCAGAATAATTAGTGATGTTGGAAGGACCTAGTTCAAGTATCCAAGTTTGCATAAAGGATCAGAAATGAGGAGCAGACTCTACAGAGATGTTGTTGAACATTAGTATGATTTTAATGAAGGAAATAATTGATATGATATAGATGACTAAATATCTGTTGATGTATGACAACAATGGTGATGAATATTGAGAACCAACAAGATCGTTGGGGATGCCAATTTATTTTAAAGGTTGTCAGATTTGTGACATTAGTCAAGATTCCGATGATTAGGATAAGTCGTTCATGAAATCAAGTAAAGATTGGAGTTTTGGATCTTCAACTTGTATCGCCTAAGGGAGTCATGGTTATTCCTTAAGGATTGAGGTTGTGAACGTCAGAAACCTCCAAAGAATGTGAAGGAGGTAAGAAGTTTCTTGGGATGAGCAAGATATTATAGGAGGTTTATGGAAGAATTTTCCCAAATAGCCCAACCACATACAACCTTGTTGAAAAGACCATTGGTTTTGAGCGATGTGATGCTTGTCAAAGGAGTCTCAACGAGATGAAGAGGAAGTTGACTTCGATTCCTATATTTCCTTTTCCTCATAAGATTGAAGGATTTATGACTTATTGTGATTCCTCAAAGATGGGCATATGTTGTATACTAATGTAGAAAGACATGATGATTACTTTTGCTTTCAAACAGTTGAATCCAAATGAGTTGGATTATCCAAAACATGATTTGGAGTTGGTAGTAGTGGTTCACACTCTAAAGTTATGGCGTCATTACTTGTATGGAAGTATTTGCAAGATTATAACACATAATAAAAGTCACAAATACATCATCACTCAGAGAGAGTTAAACATGAGAGAACGAAAATGACTTGAATTGTTGAAGGATTATGATTTGGAGATTCTATACCATCCTGGGCAGGTGAATGTAGTTGTTAATGCTCTTAGTAGGAAAATATTGCAAGAGCATATGTAGGGTGACTTGACTGCTAGAGTTACAAAAAGAGCGGATAAGGTATTGGATTGAGGTACATATTCAGTGTTATCAAGTTAGATTAGGCCATATAGAGTGTCAACCAACCTTATTTGAGGAAGTATGACAAAAACAAGAGACATGTCTAATGCCTTAGGATTTAAGATAGAGAGTGAGCCATGGAGAGGCACTTAGTTTTGTAGAGAATCTTGATGGTACATTGTGACTACATAGTTGAATTGTTGTACCTCGAGACGAGGAGTTGAGATAAAAGGTATTGCACAAGGTTGATGCTACACCTTACTCAATCCACCTAGGAGCTAGTAAGACGTACAAGGATCTAAGAAAATATTATTTGGGGATGACATGAAGCCTGATGTAGCGAGATTTGTGGTGAAGTATCAATTATGTCAACAAGTGAAGATAGAGCACCAAAGACCATGTGGAATGCTCTAACCACTTTCCATATAATAAAAAGAAGAAGTAGTCCTCATAGAAGGGAATTATGGCATATTGTAGTGAATTTTACCTAAGCACTCAAGATTATAGGACTGGTACTGGTTGAAATTTAGTCGAGAATGTCGATAATGGGAGGAGTGCTACGTGGTTTGAGAATGATGAAGTGTCGTATATGAGGACAACTTTGGAGTATAGAGTGGATAATATACTGGAGCTATAACTATGCACGAGTGACTTGACTTATTTGGTGGGTGATCATACGGAAATAAGATAGAGGATAAGGCTAAGTAGTTGTCAAGTTTGTCCATCAATGTTTAACGTGATAGCAAAGTAGAGCATGGTTGAAGTAATGCGGAGGTAAACCTATATGTTATACGTTAAAAACCAAGTAAAGAAGAGATAGGAGGTGAGGGATTTAGAAGGGGCCTTGCGACCATGTTATCGTCGGAGCCACTTTTAACAAGTCATCAAGAAGTGGATTAAGGCAAAATCACTAGAAAAGTTGGACTTATAAAATCGTACTATTCATGAGAGCTTGATAATAGGAGGGAAAACATGTTTAGACTACAAACTCTAGATGAAAGTGAATGTGGGATATTCTAGTTGGAGCTATGTAAGACCTAAGGTCTCACATAATGTTCGGGTTATAATAGAGGTTGCAACACCACAACCGAGGGTAAAAAAACCTTGAGCAAAGTTGAAATACCCTTATGGCCACCAAGACTAATAGTTTCTAAAGGAAAATGCAAGTATTCTAAGGTCACGATGGTAAAGCACAACGTTGGGAACGTACTCCAAATGGTTTAGAATGAGGAAAATTGCAAGTCAAAATGAGGAAGGGAAAAGTCATGAAGTGGATACAGTTTTAGTTAATCATAGGGGTTTATGGCTATGTTAGTAGGGATATTGGAAATTCACATGTTATTTGAGTGCGAAATGGATATTAGTACCATATACTTTGTTAAAGGAGATCTAGAATAGTAATACAACTAATAGGACATAAGGATGGAGAGGTAAATGGATTTACTAGGGGATTAAATGATAGGGAGTAAGGGCCCTTTGGGTTTCGACATTAAGGCAAGAACGACACTAAGAATGGATCAATTCAGAGAGAGTTAGGAATACTCTCCTTGATATAAGGAGTTGTTAGAAGTATAACTTTAGCTATGCTTTTAAGGATGGAATATATAAGGTTAGCTAAGACAAACATGTCACGAGTTAAACAATGCAAGTGATTTTGTTGAAAAACCTAAGTTGTGTAAACACTAGAGGATGTTTACATGAGGAAAGTTACCACACCTACAAACCCAATGAGAGATAAATTTTACATCAACTAGGAATTGAGGTTAGATCAATATCACAGGTCTCGTATTAAATGCCCCAAGAGAGATATAGGAGTTGAAGATGGAATTAGAGTATCTATTGGGAATGGTTTTTGTGTCCTAGTAATGCAACTAGTCTAGATCTGATGTTTGTAGTAAAAAAGAAATGATGAGTCATTGCATAATGCAAGAATTAATGGAAGCAAAACTTGCCATCAGGAACAAGGGCTAATTGACTTGAGTTAATGACTAGGTGGATTAACCATAGTGAAGAATGGAGTTTCCCCTGAATTGGATATAAGTCAAGTGATTACCAGTTCATGATTGAAAGGAGGATAATCTAAAGATAGTTTCATGAGCTATGGGCATTGAGTGGTTTAGGGATGCTATGGAGATTAACTAATTCCAATATTATCTGTGAAGTTTTTGAGTAAAAACCTTAATCGACTATCTAGACTGAACAAAAGAGTCTTCATCTTTGATGTTCCAATCAGTCTAGAGATATGAAGAGCGAGCTTTCCATGAAAGGTAAATGAGACCAGACATATGTGAAGCTCATGGAGTATGATTACAAATAACTGAGATCATATATGTTGGGACGTTGTTGGGACCTCTGGTTCTAAACAACGGATCAACGATGTCAATCTCCGAGTTTTGATAATGACAAACACCATGAGGAACTAGTGAAGTTTGTTCAAGTATTTCTAAGGAACGCAGGTACAGCCAAGAACTCCCATGAATGACCAAAAGCCATCAAGGGAACTCTGAAAAGGAAAGTTCCCATGAAATGGGAACTCCCAGGAATGATCAAGAGAACACAAGCTTACAACGATGAAGAGTTTCCATCAAGGGAACTCTGAACAAGACAATTCCCATGACATGGGAACTCACATGTGAGGACAACGACCGTTCAGCGCAGATCGCGGGATTCTGTCTTGGACAGCCCGAAGGAACAGTTTGAGGATCAGACGGTCCGATTGATCTAAGAAGTTGACCTAGTTCAAACCAAAGTCACATGTGAAGAAAGTACAACTTGGGTATCAAGCAAAGGGCATTTTGGACACAAACGAAAGATGCGACTGCCCAAGCTCACCTGGACTATAAAGCCAAATGAATAGTACTCGGATTGAGTACTTCTCCCAGAACTCACAAACACCCACACCAGAGAAAAGAAAGAAAGAGAAGTCCCCGTCGGCGAGTGTGTGATCTCGATGACGGTGAAGCCGAAGTTCCCAGGAGAAAGGGAACTGAGAAGTCGGTGTATGGTTTGAGTTATTTGTATTTTTCTGTTGTGAGCTTAGGAACTCAGTTGAGAGGATTTACTAGTGTTGCTAGTGTTAGGAAGAACTCGTAGGAACAAAGAAGTGTGAATCCGGCTGTTGTAACTAAGGAACAAAGCAATCAATATAAGTAAGTCATTCAAAATCCTCCAAGCGGAGGTAGAGGTTTACCCATACAACTAGTTGATTGTAGTGGGGTTCCTCTATAAAGGAACTGTGTTCTTTACTGTCTTTAATACTTGCGAACTGTTTATTTCCGCTGCCTTGGGAATAGCTTAACTGCCAGTTCCCAAGCTCTTTGCTAACGATTTACGATCCAACAATTGGTATCAAAACGGGTTTGCTCTAGATTTGTGTTAGCATCGCAGGTATCAAATGGCTCAGGAACTTACTCAGGTGGGGAACAACACTAGTAATCCGTCAAGGCTTATTACAGGAAGATTTGAAAGTTGGCAACGCGACATGAAGGATTGGATGTGTGGCCAAGACTACCAAGCCTGGTGTGTTATCGAAAGAGGCAACTTTGAAATTGACCCAGCTATAGTCAACGACCTCACCAAGTGGGGACCCAATGAATACAAGTGTATGGAGGCAAACTACAAGGCCAAACAGTACCTGAAGAGGTCCATGTGCGTACAAGACTGTGACAGGGTAGCAAATCTTGACACAACTAAGGAAATGTGGGAAGCCATCCAACAAATGCACGTTAGGAGCTCATATCTCCGAGAAGATCTTCTGATGAATGCAAAAAGGGAGTTCTACAACTTCCAAATGGAGATGGGAGAGTCTGTTGATAGCTACCAATCCCGATTTGAAGGACTTTGCACCAAAATGGAAGGCTTGGGGATCACCAAAGAAGAAATCACCCATAAGATGAAGGTCCAACAGCTCTTCAATGGATTGACTGGAGAATGGGCAATCGAGAGAACAATGTTCAAGGAGAATCCGGAAAATAGAACACTCATGCTCCATCAAGTGTTTGGAAAGCTAGTGGGACACGAGAAGAGAAAGATCGATGATAAAGAACAGACTCGAGCTCATCGAGGGATCGCACTCAAGATTGAGAAGATTCTCAAATCAACCCAAGAACAACACGAAGACTCCGAAGAAGAAGAGGATGAGGAGCTAGTTCTCGTAACAAAGGCTCTTCGGAACTTCTACAAAGGGAAGCTCCAAGGGAACAGTGGGAACTGGGGAAAAGGATAGAGTTCCCAAAGAAAACCCGCAGAGAAGGACCTCTCGGATGTCACATGTTACAAGTGCAACAAGAAAGTACACTTCGCTAAGGAATGCCCACAGGGAACTGACGGCTAGAAGCAAGGGAAAAAGGCCCACATCGCCACCTAGAGCGATGATGAAGACGAAGATCCCGAGTCATGGGCACTCCCAGACATGTGTGGAATGAGCATAGGAGAAACCTATGGGGAACAACCCAGTGAGGTAACCACTGAAACTGTTCTTGCTTCCTTGAATAACTATGAAAAACCTGAGCTATTAAAAATTCTTTCAAGTCTTGTCAAAGATAACATAAAATTGCAAAATAAGCTGGAAAAACAGGAACACATAAATGCTCAATTAGTTGGTCTTGAACCCTGTCCTAATTGCATATCCCTTCTCGAAAAACTCAAGTCCCATGTGTCTCACATCGTAGATCTAGAAAATGAAATCAAAACTCTAGAGAAAGATGAGAGCACCCTCTTGCAAAACCTGAGTAAGACTCCAGAACATCTTGAAGCTTCTAGTTCCCAAATCAAGTTTGTCCCAGCCAAACACGACATAGGATACAAAACTGAGAGCTCAAAGAACGGAAAGTCACCCCTGAGTGAACATGAAATCCATGAGTGTAGGGCCTTAGAACTCCAATGTGAGAAACAGAAAAATGTTCATCTTGCCTGGGTCTCAAAACACTAACTTTACCTTGTAGGTGGCAGTGAGAGGGAACAATGCATGGTTCATAGATAGTGGATGCTCGAACCATATGACCGGAAATAAGGATATCCTCATCTCACTCCACACTCATGCCGAAGGAGGCCATGTCTCATTTGGCAATAAAAACAAGGGAGAAGTAATTGGAAAGGGAGAAGTGTTGCTAAATAGATCAATCAAAATCAGCAATGTCAATCTGGTGAAAGATCTAGGATACAACCTTTTAAGTGTTGCCCTGATATGTGATCAAGGGAACAACGTTGTCACCTTCGACTCAGACGAATGCCTAGTCATCAACAAAAAGACCAACAAAGTGATTCTGAGAGGAAGAAGGCACAACAACGTCTATGTAGTAGATATAGAATTTGAACCACCAATGAAGTTGTGCCTTGCGAGTTCCCACGATGATACGGAACTCTGGCACCGAAGACTGGGACATGCAGGTGTCAATCATATCCTGAAGCTCTATCTACATGATCTGGTCATTGATCTTCCTAGAATCAATCTCGAAGGACTCCGAATGTGTGAGGCATGCGTTCGAGGGAAACAGACTAGGAACTCTTTCAAACCCAAAAAGGTGGTGAGCACAACCAGGCCTTTAGAGTTAATTCACATGGATCTCTGTGGTCCCATGCGAACAACTAGCTATGGTGGAAAAAGGTACATGTATGTCTTAATTGATGATTTTTCTAGATTCAAGTGGGTGCCTTTCATCAAAAGAACAAAAGTAAGCATGGGGCTAAAGTTGAAAGCTATCAGATCTGACCATGGAACTGAGTTTCAAAACTCAGAGTTCCTCAACTTTTGTGACAAACATGGGATCTCTCACAACTTTTCGGCCCCTCTCACTCCTCAGCAAAACGGAGTGGTCGAGAGAAAGAATAGAACCTTGGAGGACATGGCCAGAACCATGATGATTGAAAGCAAAGTTCCTGAGTATTTCTAGGCTGAAGCCATCGCTACAGCTACATACATCTTGAACCAAGCCATGACGAAGCCCTTGATCAAGAAGACATCCTACGAGCTCATCAAGGGGAGAAAACCAAACATCTCCCATCTAAGGACCTTCGGATGCACATGCTTTGTACACAATAATGGCAAAGACAACCTTGGAAAATTCGATCCTAGAAGCGATGAAGGGATCTTCCTGGGATACTCATCACAAAGCAAGGCTTACAGAGTCTATAATAAGAGGACCAACAAGATAGAAGAAAGCATTCATGTCGTCTTCAACGAGAAATTTGTAAAGATGGGAACAGAGACCCAAGGAAAGGGAACTCTGTTTAAACTGGTCAGACAAGAAGACGATGATGATGACAATGATGAGCCAAGGAAGAGGGATGAAGACTATCCAATTGCAAGCAACATCCCACAACCAGGGAATAACGACGGAGATCCAACTCTCACTGATCAAATCTCCCTCGAAGTTCCATCCTCAGAAGAACTACAAGACACCTCCAACTCTCTTGTTCCCCAAGACAATACCCTGCCAGAATCAAGTGTTCAGGGGGAACAAAGAGGGAACTTGCCAGGAATCTCTGAAGAAACACTCAATGAAGAAGTTGAAGATGAGTGTTCCCATGAAAAGGAAGCCTCCACGGAAGTTGACACAAGTGCAAGGGAACCCACTCATACAAGAAACTTTCAACAAAGGAAGGATCATCCCATTGAGAACATCATCTCCCCTTATGATAAAGGTGTACAAACTCGTTCCTCTCTCAATAACTTTTGTGCTTTTAACGCGTTTGTTTCAATGGTGGAACCCAAAAGTATCAAAGAAGCTTTGAAGGACCCAGATTGGATCCAGGCCATGCAAGAGGAGCTTCACCAATTCGTGAGGAACAAAGTTTGGAAGCTAGTTCCTCGGCCCAAAACAAGAACATCATAGGAACTCGATGGGTCTTTAGAAACAAGCTCGATGATACTGGGGTTGTAGCAAGGAACAAGGCTAGACTGGTGGCACAAGGCTACAGGCAAGAGGAAGGAATCGATTACGAGGAGACCTTCGCACCGGTTTCCAGGATCGAGGCCATTCGACTCTTAATTGCTTATGCCGCTCACAAGGGATTCAAGTTGTAACAAATGGATGTGAAAACAGCCTTCCTCAATGGACATCTCAAGGAAGAAGTATACGTGGCCCAACCCCCAGGATTCGAAGATGAAAAGCTACCCAATCATGTCTATTTCCTGGAAAGGGCCCTCTACGGACTCAAACAAGCTCCCCGAGCTTGGTATGACAGGTTTGCTCAATTCCTATTGTCCCATGGATACCTTCGAGGTTCCATAAACTAGACTTTGTTTTTAAAGAAAGAGTCTAAAGACATCTTGATTGTGCAAGTATATGTTGATGACATTGTTTTTGGAGCAACTAACGTAACTCTTGTACAGAGATTTAAGGACCTCATGAGCAGTGAGTTTGAGATGAGTCTCATTGGGGAACTCATGTTCTTCTTGAGACTTCAAATATCTCAAACCAAGGAGGGAACAAAAATTCATCAAGAGAAATACATCAAGGAAATGCTCGTGAAGTATGGGATGGAACACTCCAAGCCCATCGACACGCCCATCTCACCAAATTCAAGGCTCAATGCGGATGAAACAGGTATTAGTGTGGACCAAAGGAACTATCGAGGTATGATTGGGTCCCTTCTCTACTTAACAGCTAGTAGACCTGATATCATGTTCTCCGTATGTCTTTGTGCTCATTTTCAAGCTAACCCTATGGAATCACACCTGAAAGAGGTGAAGAGGATTTTCAGGTATCTCAAAGGGAACGATAACTTGTGCCTCTAGTACCCAAGGAACAGTTCCCTTGAGCTCATTGCATACACAGATGCGGATTTTGCAGGGCACCTGGTTGATAGAAAGAGCACATCAGGAATGGCCCAATTCCTAGGCTCATGCTTAGTCTCATGGGGATCTAAAAAGCAAAACTCAGTGGCACTTTCCATAGCTGAAGCAGAATATGTGGCTGCCGTATCTTGTTGTTCCCAAGTTCTATGGCTTAAGTCACAACTCCAAGATTACAATATGTCTTTTGGCCTAGTTCCCATACTTTGTGATAATACTAGTGCCATAAACATTTCCAAAAATCCTGTGCATCATTCTAGAACTAAGCATATAGATATAAGGCATCACTTTCTACGTGACAATATTGAAAGTGGGAACATCTCGATGGAACACTGTAGAACTTAAGAGCAAATTGCGGACATTCTCACCAAAGCTTTAGACAGACGTCCCTACCAGCGTTTTCGAATGCTTCTAGGGCTGATAACTCTAAACTAAACAAGTCCCTGTTTGTCTCTCTCTCAATGCCTGACTAGTTTATCTAAGATTGCATGAAAGGGAACTAGGATTTATTGCTTTCACTATGCCATGATTACTAGTCTAAAGATAAATGTGTACAAGGGAACATTATTTCTTTTGGCCAAACATGATCAACCGGAATTCCCTTTATCCCTCTTTACAAGCCACCATGACGGTTGATCATATAACCTACCCTAATCAAGGGACCAGACAAACGCTTCTCATGAGCCACAGTGTTTACTCCTTTATCGAGTCGCAAATTGTCTGGTTTCCTTTGAGTTCCCTAGCCCCACAAAAGGATGAGTGTGAATTTCCCTTAACCACTTCACTCTCCCTGACCTTGATAAGATCATGGGAACTGATACATACTAGAAAGAGAACGCTGACTCATATACGAAGAAGAACCGTCGCTTAGGAAGCGGACTTTTGTGTCAGAAGCTCTAAAGCGTTAAGGGCCAAGTATACAAATTTTTGAAAGGACTTCCCTAGAGATCGTGACGTGTGTCCAGAGGCGTGCTATGGAAGTTGAAACGATGCCCCACGTTCATTGGACATCCCTTTCACTCTCTTTTTCAAGAAACCTCCAAAACTTTCTCTCTTTCCCAAATCCTTACAAAAATGGCCCCTCAACACACCTTCGCCCAGATCAAAGAGTGGGTGCTTGCAAACCCCAAAATTCTCTTCATCTCTCAATTGCGAGAGATTGAGAAAGAGCAAGACCCAGTCATGAAAGACTTACTCATCCAAGGGCTCTACAACCAAGTAAGCCCTTTCTTGCCACCTCCGCCTCCGGCCGACGACACTCTGGCCTGGACATCTTCCGCCACCTCCTCTGAATCCCTTCCTCCTCCCTCAACCACCACCACCTCCTCCGGAATTGTCATTGTTGACAGTTTCGGAGATGCTCGTCCCTCCATTAATGAGAAACCCAGAAAATCCAAACACAACCATTCCTCCAAACGACGCCCCTCATCCAAAGACCCCTCAAAACCCAAAAAATCCAAACATTCCAAAGATCCCTCCAAATCCAAAAAACGCAAACACTTTGAGGTCTCTGAATTTTCAGAGCCCAGAAAGAAATCCTTCTTCACCATTGACGATTACTTGAACTGCTCCAAGGACAGTTCTTATATGACCAAACCACCCTTCGTCTTCCACTCCGACTCTGGGACCTCCCAATCCCAGAGTCAACTCCCTTCTTCTTCTTCTCTCCCTCTCCCCATCACTGAGGGACCTCCCAAACCTCTCCCCTCCAAACAAAAGACTCCTCCACCACCTCCTTCTGTTCCCACATCAACGGGAACACCACCTTCATCACTCCCTTCCGTTGACACAACAAAGGGCACTCCCCTTCCACCACTCCCCTCTGTTCCCAGAACAAGGGGAACTCTAACTCATCCTCTACCTCACAAAACTCCTTCCCATCCTTCCTCACCAAAATACACCTCTATCTCTCTCACTCCTACCTCGGGGATCTCTACTCCCCAGGTTACCAAACCCACTTCTCCTCCCCCTTCTACAAAACTCTCTACTCCTCTTTCTTCTTCTCTTCCTTCTTCCACCACATCCCCCACCACCACAAAACTCCCCTCTCCCTCTCCATCCAAAACTGCCATCGCCCTTACTTCGGACGACGATGACCTCCCTCTCTCCGTGGTCATCGGGAAAATGACCCAGGACCCTCCTCCCCTCATCATGGGAACTGTCGAGGAGGAGGCCCAGCTCAAGGGCTTAGAGAGAGAGCTAAACCTGGTCCCCTCTGAAGCCACAACCGATCAACGGACCACGTCCCAAGAGAAAGCGGCTCCTGAAGAGCCCATGGAGAAAAGGGACCCAGCACCTGCTGGTGGTGCTGAGGCAAGTACAAGTCATCTTGACGATGACGCGGAGGGCTCACACTCGATCTCCTCCGAGGAAGAAGGGACCTCGAATGATGAGGTCGAAGAAGAAGAAGAATCTCCAACTGCTAAGGAGCGAGAACATATCCCAACACCTGGACACCAAATGGTGGTGTCCACGGGTTCCCAACAGTCAAGGGAAAGCGTGCTAATGATCGAAGCGGCTGCACCCCCTCAGCAGAAAGGACCTCGCACGGTCTCTAGGGGGAACACTTCTAAGAGCACCACAAAGAAGGGGAAGGGGACTTCCTCGACAAGGCACCCTGTGGACGAACGCCGGAAGCTCCTTCCTCCACTTATCATCTATGAAGATGTGCTCAACGACAATGGCCTAGGGGAACTGTGGGACCTGATCAAGGCCCAGGGCTGGGAGAACCTCTGCAAGTAAACTGTGAGTGTAGATCCCTCACAAGTGCGTCAGTTCTACAATAACTTCACCATCTCCAATGACTGCACTCAAGGAACTCTCTCCCACGAAGGCGACGAGTTTATATTTACTACGTCCACAATCCGCCTTCAGCTCCAGGTCCCAGTTCAAGGACTCAACGAGCTGCCCAACAAGCTCTGGGGCGACTTCAACAACGCTGAGGTGTACAACACTATCTTTGAGGACCGAGTTCCCTCTAAAGTGCCCTCGACTCACCATCTGTCCCTGGTGGACAAGCTTGCTCACCAATTCATCATCAATGTGGTGATCCCTCGCCAAAAGAAGCGTCTGGTCGTCAATATCCCCGATGACATCATCCTCTATCACTTCCTCCTCAAGAAGCCCATCAACCTTCCCAGAATCATACTTGGGCACATGGAGAAGTGTATGGCTTCCAAGTCCCATTCCCTTCCCTACTCTAGGCTGATAAAGAAGCTACTACAAAAAGAGGGTCTCTACGACGCCTCTAAGGAAGAAATAGTGCTTGGAAGGGAACTGGACATATCAGTTGTCCAGAAGATGAGGCACTCTGAGCCTGTAGAGGAAGCGTCTCAATTGGAATCTGGTGAAGATGGGAACTCTCAAATTTTGCTCCGCATTGCCAACACCCTAGATCAAATTGCCAGGGACCAAGCAACGTTGGCCAGAGGACAAGAAAAGCTTACACAAGTCCTGACACGCCTCTGTGATGCACTGTTCCCCGCAGCCCCATGATCTCTCCTTCTTTTTCCCTTCATCCAAAAATGACCACAAAATTGTACTTGAGTTCCCCTTGTACATTTTTTTATCTTAAGTAATGAATTGTTTTTTAATTTGATTGCATGTTACCTTCTTCCCTTATTATTGCTTTGCTTGTTTTCGATGATGTCAAAAGGGGGAAAGACAAAAAATGCGAGATGAGTTAAAAGTTTAAGTTATCACAGAACATGCATAAGCTAAGGGGGAACAATTGCATAAAAAGCTAAGTAAGAACTAAGTGTCTCACCAGAAGTGGCTCCCTAAATCGAAGTGTTTCACTAGAAGTTACTCCCCAAAATCATACTTAGGAACTCATCAGCATATCATTCATTGAAATACATGCATATTTTGTGATGGGTTTGTCATCATCAAAAAGGGGGAAATTGTTGGGACGTTGTTGGGACCTCTGGTTCTAAACAACGGATCAACGATGTCAATCTCCGAGTTTTGATAATGACAAACACCATGAGGAACTAATGAAGTTTGTTCAAGTATTTCTAAGGAACGCAGGTACAACTAAGAACTCCCATGAATGACCAAAAGCCATCAAGGGAACTTTGAAAAGGAAAGTTCCCATGAAATGGGAACTCCCAGGAATGATCAAGAGAACACAAGCTTACAACGATGAAGAGTTTCCATCAAGGGAACTCCCAGGAATGATCAAGAGAACACAAGCCATCATGGGAACTCACATGTGATGACAACGACCGTTCAGCACAGATCGCGGGATTCTGTCTTGGACAGCCCGAAGGAACAGTTTGAGGATCAGACTGTCACGCTTGATCCAACGGTCCGATTGATCTAAGAAGTTGACCTAGTTCAAACCAAAGTCACATGTGAAGAAAGTACAACTTGGGCATCAAGCAAAGGGCATTTTGGACACAAACGAAAGATGCGACTGCCCAAGCTCACTTGGACTATATAGCCAAATGAATAGTACTCGGATTGAGTACTTCTCCCAGAACTCACAAACACCCACACCAGAGAAAAGAAAGAAAGAGAAGTCCCTGTCGGCGAGTGTGTGATCTCGACGACGGTGAAGCCGAAGTTCCCAGGAGAAAGGGAACTGAGAAGTCGGTGTAAGGTTTGAGTTATTTGTACTTTGCTGTTGTGAGCTTAGGAACTTAGTTGAGAGGATTTACTAGTGTTGCTAGAGTTAGGAAGAACTCTTAGGAACAAAGAAGTGTGAATCCGGCTGTTGTAACTAAGGAACAAAGCAATCAATATAAGTAAGTCATTCAAAATCCTCCAAGCGGAGGTAGAGGTTTACCCATACAACTAGTTGGTTGTAGTGGGGTTCCTCTATAAAGGAACTGTGTTATTTACTGTCTTTAATACTTGCGAACTGTTTATTTCCGCTGCCTTGGGAACAACTTAACTGCCAGTTCCTAAGCTCTTTGCTAACGATTTACGATCCAACAATATATTCTAGAATTGGGAGAATTGGTCAGATTACTTGAAGTTAGTATAGTTTCCTATAATGATAGATGGTATTTGTATGGGTAGACATGCATGACAATAATGTATTGGGATGACCCATCAAATGTGGTAGGTAAGAGGCCACGAATGATTTAGTGGTCTCGACGAGGAGTCGAAGAGGCCACTTGGGAAACAGAGACAAGGATGAGGGGGAATTATCTAGAGTTGTACCGAGTTGAGTTGACGCTTTTGAAAATAAGAATTGATGTGATTCCATCGACATCCGAGCCAACAATGGAGCACACGACGAAACACTTGGAGGAGCCACGGCCTACCCTAAACGCGCCTAAAAGCTTGGATGGTGGTGCGCCCTTGCGAGGGGACGATGGTCGCGCACCCTTGCGTGGGGATGGAGTTGGCGCGCCCTTGCGGAGGGTTATTGACGCCCCTCTGCCAAGGGACGGCGCGCCCTTGTAGCCTCTCGGTGCGCCCTTGCATGGGGACGTTGGCGCGCCTTTGCCAAGGGATGGAGCGCCTATGCACATGGTTGGAGGCGCGCCCTTGCATAAGGCGGATTTCGGACTTAATGGTACCAAGGTTCAAGGAACTACACCACCTTATCTAGTGCAAGAGGAGCTCTTTTGTTGAAGATGGTTGGAGTCTTTTGTTGCTTCATTGTTCTAAGTGACAATCCTACAGTTAAGGACAATTATTACGTTTTCGGGATTTTAATTTATGTAATTTCCTTAAGTGATGGGGCTGATTTTGTAAGGCTTGGTATTAGGTTATATGGCCGGCGTCTTCCTCCTCCTTCTCTTAGATTGGACGAAAATTGTTACTCTCTTTTGCTTGAATTTTTCAATTCAAAGTTCTTGTTTTTGCCTCGTTCAATTCTCGTTGTTCGATTTTTGGTGAGTAATATCCGACAATTCGTGCATCTTAGTTTGCTTGAGATCTTGGTGAGTCATATCCAAGATTTCGAGCATCCATATCCTCTCGCCTTCCTCATCATCCACGACTTGCTAGGAGATTTTCCGGGTTCTTCTTGGCGATCTCTTTGCACCACCTCCATCTCCATCAATCCAGCCATCAAGTGGTATAAGAGCCACGCGAAGGTATCGCCATCGAAATCTTGTTCTGACCTTGAATTTCTACTTGTTGCATGTTTTTGGGTCGAACTTCTTAGTGGTTGCGTTGTGTTGTTGTGTGCGGCCATAGTGTCTTTGTTGTGTGGTTTTGTAGACGTTTTTTTTGTCTTGAAATTGTTGTTGTTTTGACCGAGTTTGGTGCTCAGCCATGGCTGCAAAACCGAGCTCAAAAACGTCCATGGATTGAACTCCAAAGGTCCATTAATTTGGTAGTTGAAAGGTTGCATTTGTTGCTTGAATTAAAGCCTTTCTTTAGTGTTTGATTTAAGTGTGTCTTGTTGATTTTGTCTGAGTGAAAAACGTGGGATTTGAGTCCAAAATCCAACTCTCTTTTGATCCCTGTATATCATTACATGCTTGTTGTCGGTTACGGTGGTAGGATACGGGACGTACACCAAGACGAGACATCTTGTGTTGTTGTTTGAGTGTCTTGGAATTCTTTGTTGAATAATCAGAAAAAACTTGCCGGCGTAAAGCTAATAAGGGGCCAGGCATAGAAAGAAAGATTAAGACAAGAAAAACCTTGCCCGGAGGCGTAAAGCTAATAAGGGGACGGGCACGGAAAGAGTAGTCATCTAGTAGTGCCTAGCAAAGGCCTACTTGAAACAAAAAAAATGTCAATTAATTAATTCGTAATACTTGGTGTGGACTCTTGATGGTTTAGTAGCTTCCTAGCATTGTTTGCCTAAGCAAGTGTGTGGTGAATCTTCTCCTTGTTGTGTTGTTGTTTTTGCATACTTGCAACTTGTCGGATTTTCATCTCGGGCAAGTCTTGGTGGTTAATTCAAGTGACCTGTATACCTTGATCTTTGCCATATTTTCTAAGATGACAAGTGTAGGTGATGATAAGAATAAGGAACAGGTTGAAGAGACGTCCACTAGTTCGGTGGCTGCCATGTTGCAAACCATACAACAATCTTTTCAATAATCCTTGCAACAATCCATGGAAGCTTTGGAGACAAGGTTGGCTGATTTGGAGAGCCAAGTGCACGGTCGAGATGATAGAGCACAGGTGCTTCAAACGGAAGCTCTACCAAGTGTGCTACAAAGAGCTAACCAAGTGGAGTCGTTACACGAAGAGGCCTCTACGTCCTACTTGCCAAACACGGAGGTGCAAGCATCCATCGGTGTGAGTACCTCCATGGGGATTATGCCTCCATACATCCCTCAGACGAGCTTCCACAATCCACACTTTATGGCCAATTCCGGGGTAAGGCCTTCATTCGCTACATTTCCTAATAATATTCCTATTAGTTCTACTAACTTTTCAAGATATTGAGTGCCGAGCTATCAAGAAGCCAATCCTGCAACGACCACTCAACCCCGCCTATTTTGCATCTACCAAGGCGTGGCCAACCTCCTTGGGGGCCGACCATTGTTGGCGCGGCAGCCTTGACAAGGCGCGCCGGTGCATCATGAGGAGCGGCCCCGGGGTCCCCATCATGGCATCAAGCTTAACGTGCCGACCTTTTCGAGATCTTCCGACGCGGATCCATGCCTTGATTGGCTTGGCAAGGTGTAGTCAATCTTTGACTTCTATGGATATGATGATGCTAGGCGAGTGGCCATGGAGGCCATACATTTTATCGACTTTGCTTACCAATGGTGGATAGAGGACAAGACCTTGAGAAGATCACATCGGATGCCTCAACTCAAATGTGGCAAGATCTAAGCAAGGCCTTAGAGGAGCGGTTCTTGCCTCAAGATTATACGGAGCGTATCCATGCCAAGTTGGAGCAAGTGCGTCAAGGAAACCGGACCCCCGATGAGTTTTACAAAGAGTTGCGTATGCTCATCTTTCTTTCCCGAGTACAATTTCCCGACGGGTATGTCATCTCTAAATTTGTCATTGGGTTAAATTTGGAACTAAAAAATGTTGTGAGTATGCAACATTTTAGTAGGGGTACCGATATTGAGTAAGTGCTTCATTACACTAACCATATCTACAAGAAACTTGCTAAACGGTGTTCTAGTTCAACCACTTCTCGAACGCGGAAGCCTTCATCCACGGCTCCTAGGGCACCACCAACTCAGTTTAGGAAGCCGGAAGTAAGGAAGGACTCGACTCCTCAACTGAGGAGAGAGTTTCCCCCACGTCCTCGGCAAGAAGGCGGAGTAAAGGCGAGTGACGTGAAGTGTTTCAAGTGCCTTGTCCATGGGCACTATGCTCGAGATTGTCCCAACGAATAGAAGGTTCTCCTTAACTCCCAAGGGGAGTACAAGTATGAGGAAGAAGGGGCTGCAGAAGAGGAAGAAGAGAGCCCCGAGGTTGAGGAAGATGAGTTCCAAGTCACCGTCGAGGATGGAGAGTGCTTTGTGGTCCAACGGACGCTCTTCATGACGGAGAACACCACCACACCTAGCCAACGGGAAGTTATCTTTCACACTCAATGCAAAATTATGGATAAGGTATGTAGTGTGATTATTGATAGCAGATCTTGTTGTAATATTATTAGTCAAGAGGTGGTGGATAGTTTTTCCTTGAAAACTGCTTGTCATCCTTTGCCTTATCCTTTATGTTGGTTGAATTCTAACGCCCCGATCCAAGTCAAGGAAAGGGCTCGTGTTTGCTTTTCTATAGGGCCTTAAAATGATGAGCTGGAGTGTGATGTGGTGCAGATGACCGCTTGTCATCTCCTTTTGGGGCACCCTTGGCAATATGACAAGGGAGCTATTCATGATGGCGTCTCCAACGAGTATCATTTTCAAATGGAGGGAAAGAAGGTGACGTTGCATCCGATGACCCCCATGAAATTATGTTGGACCACGCAGAGAAGGAGCAAAGAAAGAAGCATGCTCTTCGAGAGGGAAAGAAGGACAAGAAGCTAGCTTTAGGCGGCCCTTCTACACCGTTACTTTTGGTCAAACCGAAGGAGATTCTTCATGCTTTCAAGGGAAGTGGCGTTTGATTTTTGCTTGTTTTTCAAGAATCTTATTTATCTTCCCAAGAATTAGTTGATCTTCTTCCTTCCATATCTACTCTTTTGCAGGACTTTGAGGAGCTTTTCCAAGAAGAGGTGCCACCGGGACTACCATCGCTTAGAGGAATCGAGCATCAAATCGATTTTTTCCTCGGTGCCACTCTACCGAACCGTCCAGCCTATCGAGCCAATCCGGAGGAAACTAAGGAGCTTCAACGGCAAGTTCAAGAGCTCCTTGATAAGGGCTATGTGCGTGAGAGCCTCAGCCCGTGTGCCGTGCCCATCATTCTTATGCTTAAGAAGGACGGCACATGGAGGATGTGCATTGATTGCCGGGCGATCAACAATATTACTATCAAGTATCATCATCCGATTCCGACGCTCGAGGATATGCTTGACGAGCTGCATGGGGCGAGTCTCTTCTCCAAAATTGATCTTAAGAGCGGATATCACCAAATAAGGATAAATGAGGGAGATGAATGGAAGACGGCGTTCAAAACCAAGAAAGGCCTTTATGAGTGGTTGGTTATGCACTTCGGATTAACCAACGCTCCGAGCACATTCATGCGCTTGATGAACCATGTCCTCCGACCTTTTATTGGTAAGTTTGTGGTTGTATGCTTTGATGATATTTTAATTTATAGCCACAACATATCATCCCATGTCGAGCACCTTAGGCAAGTGCTTGAAGCTTTGAAACGGGAACGCCTATTTGTGGAGTTCAAGTGGATGAAGAGAAGCTGAAGGCGATTCAAGAATGGCCAACACCGACGACTATGACACAAGTCCGGAGTTTTCTTTGGATTAGCCGGTTTCTACCGCCGGTTTATTCGTGACTTTAGTACCTTGGTTGCGACTTTAATCTTCCTTACCAAGAAGAATGTTCCATTTATGTGGGGAGAGGCGCAAGAAGAGGACTTTGCGGCCCTTAAGGCTAAGTTGACACAAGCGCCGTTGTTGGCTCTTCCCGATTTTGGCAAGATGTCTGAGATCGAGTGTGATGTGTCAGGAATCGGGCTCGGTGGTGTGCTTATGAAAGAGGGACGGCCTATAGCCTATTATAGTGAGAATCTTGGAGGTGTGGAGCTCAAGTACCCCACGTACGACAAAGAGCTACTTGCTCTTGTTCGAGTGCTACGGGCGTGGGAGCACTATCTCTTGCCTCGAGAGTTTGCTATCCATTCCGATCACGAGGCGTTGAAATACTTGAGAGGGTAAGAAAAAATGAATCAGAGGCATGCCAAATGTGTTGAGTTCATTGAATCATTTCCCTATGTCATCAAGCATAAGAAAGGCAAGGACAACGTCGTCGCCGACACATTGTCCCGGAGGTACACTCTTTTATCCTTACTACATGCTCGATTGCTTGGATTATCTCTCATGAAGGAGTTGTATGCTCATGATGCTGAGTTTAGTGACATTTTTCAGGCTTGTTTGAAGGGGGGGAGTCGGGGTCAATTTTATTTGCATGAGGGTTTTCTTTTTAAGGGAACTCGCTTGTGTGTGCCTAGTGTTTCGTTTAGGCGTTTGCTTGTCCAAGAGGCCCATGGAGGCGGCCTCATGGGACATTTTGGTGTCATGAATGCTGTTGGATCGTAATCGGTTAGCAGTGAGCTTGGGAATTGGCAATTAAGCTGTTCCCAAGGCAGCGGAAGTAAATAATCGCAAGTAATAAAAACAGTAAAAAGGCATAGTTCCTTTATAGAGGAACCCCACTACAACCAACTAGTTGTATGGGTAAACCTCTACCTCCGCTTGGAGGATTTTGAATGACTTACTTATATTGATTGCTTTGTTCCTTAGTTACACAGCCGGATTTACACTTCTCTATTCCTACAAGTTCTTCCTAACTCTAGCAACACTAGTAAATCCTCTCAACTGAGTTCCTAAGCTCACAACAGCAAAACACAAGTAACTCAAACCTTACGCTGACTTCTCAGTTCCCTTGCTCCTGGGAACTTCAGCTTCACCGTCGTCGAGATCACACACTCGCCGGCAGGGACTTCTCTTCCTTTTCTTTCTTTTCTCTGATGTGGGTGTTTGTAAGTTCTGGGAGAAGTACTCAGACAGAGTACTATTCATTTGGCTTTATAGTCCATTTGGCTTGGGCAGTCGCATCTTTCGTTTGTGTCCAAAATGCCCTTTGCTTGATGCCCAAGTTGTACTTTCTTCACATGTGACTTTGGTTTGAACTAGGTCAACTTCTTGGATCAATCGGACCGTTGGATGAAGCGTGACAGTCTGATCCTCAGACTGTTCCCTCGGGCTGTCTGAGACAGAATCCCGCGATCTGCGCTGAACGGTCGTTGTCCTCACATGTGAGTTCCCATGTCATGGGAACTGACTTCTTCAGAGTTTCCTTGATGGAAACTCTTCATCGTTGTAAGCTTGTGTTCTCTTGATTGTTTCTGGGAGTTCCCACTTCATGGGAACTTTCCTCTTCAGAGTTCCCTTGATGGAAACTCTTCATTGTGGCCTGCAGTGGCTTTTGGTCATTCGTAGGAGTTCTTGGCTGTACCTGTGTTCCTTAGAAATACTTGAACAAACCACATTAGTTCCCTATGGTGTTTGTCATTATCAAAACTTAAGAGAATTGAATCGTTGATCCGTTGTTTAGAACCAGAGGTCCCAACAACGTTCCAACAATTTCCCCCTTTTTGATGATGACAAACCCATCACAAAAATGCAAGTATTTCAATGAATGATATGCTGATGAGTTCCTAAGTATGATTTTGGGAAGTCACTTTTAGTGAGACACTTAGATTTAGGGAGCCACTTCTGGTGAGACACATAGTTCCTATTAAGCTTTTTATGCAGTTGTTCCCCCTTAGCTTATGCGTGGTTTGTGATAACTTAAACTTTTAACTCATCTTGCATTTTTTGTCTTTCCCCCTTTTGACATCATCGAAAACAAGCAAAGCAATATTAGGAAAGAAGGGAACACGCAATCAAAATAAAGACCATTTCATTACTTAAGATAATATGTACAATGGGAACCCAAGTACAATTTGTGGTCATTTTTTGGATTAAGGGAACAAGAAGGGAGGGATCATGGGTTCTGAGGGAACAGGGCGTCACAAAGGCGCGTAAGGACTTGTGTAAGCTTTTCTTGTCCTCTGGCCAACACTGCTTGGTCCCTAGCAATCTGGTCGAGGGTGTTGGCAATGCGGAGCAACACTGGAGAGTTCCCCTCTTGTGGACCAGACTCTAGTGGAAGCGTCTCCTCTACAGGCTCCGAGTGCCTCATTTTCTGGGCAACTGTAATGTCCAGTTCCCTTCCAAGCTCGATTTCATCTTTAGAGGCGTCGTAAAGACCCTCTTTTTGTAGGAGTTTCTTGATCAGCCCGGAGTAGGGAAGGGAGTGGGACTTGGAGGCCATGCACTTCTCCATGTGCCCAAGGATTATTCGGGGAAGATTTATGGGCTTCTTGAGGAGGAAGTGGTAGAGGATGATGGCATCTGGGATGTTGACGACCAGGCGCTTCTCTTGGCGTGGGATCACCACGTTGATGATGAATTGGTGAGTGAGCTTGGCGACCAAGGACAGATGATGCGTCGAGAGAGCGACGGTACTTTTGGATGGTGAGGGATAGGGTAGTTTGGTGGTGGTGGGAGATGTGATGGACGAGGGGAGAGGAGAAGAAGGAAGAGGGGTGGTTAGTTGAGTGGAAGGAGGAGGAAGGGATCTGGTGACCTGGGGAGGAGAGATCCCCGAAGCAGAGATGGGAGTGGTGGAAATGTGTTTTGGTGAGGAGGAAGGAGATTTGTGAGGTGAAGGTGGAGTTGGAGATCCCGTAATGATGGGAACGGGAGGAAGTGAAGAAGGTTGGGATGGTAGAGCTCCCATCGTGGCAGGAACTGGAGAAGGTGGCGGAGGATGAGTTGGTCGTTTTGTGAGAGGAGGCTTGGGAGGTCCCTCGATTTGAAGAGGAGGGATGGAGGAGGAAGAGGGGAGTAGACTCCGGGGTTCGAGGTCCCATCGTCGGAAGGGAAAGGGTAAGGAGGTTTGGGAGCACAAGAACTCTCCTTGGAGTAGTTCAGGTAGTCCTCAAACTTGAAGAAAGCCTTCTTTCTGGGCTCCCAGAATTCAGAGGCCTCAGAGTGTTTACACTTTTTGGATTTGGAGGGGTTGTGGGAGTGTTTGGATTTTTTGGATTTTGAGGGATCTTTTGATGAGTGGCGACGTTTGGATGAATGGCGATGTTTGGATTTATGGGGTTTTTCATTGATTGAGGGGCGAGCGTCTCCGAAGTTGTCAACGATGACAACTCCGGAGGAGGTGTTGGTGTTTGGAGGTGGGAGAGGAAGAGATTCGGAGGAGGAAGAGGTCTAGGGGACGGTTTTGTCGGCCTGAGGAGGAGGAGGGGGCAAGAAGGGGCTTACTTGATTGTATAGCCCTTGGATAAGAACATCCTTCATCGTTGGGTCCGATTCGTTCTCGATCTCTTTTAGTTGAGAGACGAAGAGGGTGCGAGGATTGGCATGTACCCACGCTTTGATCTGGGCGAAGGTGTGTTGAGGGGCCATTTTTGTAAGAGATTGGGAGGTTTTGGAGGTTTCTTGAAAAGAGAGTGAAAGAGATTTGGGGAAGACGATTGACAGAGATGTAAGAGAGAATAAAGGGCCCAAAAATGGCAAAGAGGGGTTTTAAAGGAGAAAGGAGGTGAAGGGTAGAAAGGGAAGTGGAATAACCTCGATAACCGTTGCCCAATGAACGTGGGGCTCCGTTTCAACTTCTCAAGCACGCCTCTGGACACGCGCCACGATCTCTTGGGAAGTCCTTTTCAAATTTTGAATACTTGGCCTTTAACGCTTCAGAGCCTCTGACACAAAAGTCCGCTCCCCAAGTGACAGTTTTTCTTTGCAGATTAGTCAGCGTTCCCTTTGTAGATGCATCAGTTCCCATGATCTTATCAAGGTCAGGGAGAGTGAAGTGGTTAAGGGAACTTCACACTCATCTTTTTGTGGGGCTAGGGAACTCAAAGGGAACCAGACAATTTGCAACTCGATAAAGGAAATATTTTGGCTCATGAGAAGTATTTGTCTGATCCCCAGCTTAGGGTGGGTCATATGATCAACCGTCATGGTGGCTTGTAATGAGGGATAAAGGGAACTCTGGTTGATCATTTTGGGCCAAAAGAAATAGAGTTCCTTTGCACACATTTTTCTCTAGAATAGTAATCATGGCATAGTGAAAGCAATAAATCCAAGTTCCCTATCATGCAATCTTATATAAACTAGTCAGGCATTGAGAGAGAGACAAACGGGGACTTGTTTAGTTTAGAGTTATCATCCCTAGAAGCATTCGAAAACGCTGGTAGGGACGTCTGTCTAAAGCTTTGGTAAGAATGTCCGCAATTTGCTCTTCAGTTCTACAGTGTTCCATCGAGATGTTCCCATTTTTGACATTGTCACGTAGAAAGTGATGCCTTATATCAATATGCTTAGTTCTAGAATGATGCACAAGATTTTTGGAAATGTTTATGGCACTAGTGTTATCACAGAGTATGGGAACTAGGCCAAAAGACATACCGTAATCCTGGAGTTGTGACTTAAGCCATAGAACCTGGGAACAACATGATGCGGCAGCCACATATTCGGCTTCAGCGGTGGAGAGTGCCACTGAGTTTTGGTTTTTAGATCCCCATGAGACTAGGCATGACCCTAGGAACTGGGCCATTCCTGATGTGCTCTTTTTGTCAACCAAGTGCCCTGCAAAATCTGCATCTGTGTATGCAATGAGCTCAAGGGAACTGTTCCTTGGATACCATAGGCACAAGTTATCATTCCCTTTGAGATACCTGAAAATTCTCTTCACCTCTTTCAGGTGTGATTCCTTGGGGTTAGCTTGAAAACGAGCACAAAGACATACAGAGAACATGATATCAGGTCTACTAGCTGTTAAGTAGAGAAGGGACCCGATCATACCTCGATAGTTCCTTTGGTCCACACTAATACCTGTTTCCTCCGCATTGAGCCTTGAATTTGGTGAGATGGGAGTGTCGATGGGTTTGGAGTGTTCCATTCCATACTTCACGAGCATTTCCTTGATGTATTTCTGTTGATGAATCTTTGTTCCCTCCTTTGTTTGGGATATTTGAAGTCCCAAGAAGAACGTGAGTTCCCCAATGAGACTCATCTCAAACTCACTGCTCATGAGGTCCTTAAACTTCTCTACAAGAGTTTCGTTAGTTGCTCCAAACACAATGTCATCAACATATACTTGCACAATCAAAATGTCTTTAGATTCTTTCTTTAAAAACAAAGTCTTGTCTATGGAACCACGAATGTATCCATGGGACTAGAGGAATTGAGCAAACCTGTCATACCAAGCTCGGGGAGCTTGTTTGAATCCGTAAAGGGCCCTTTCCAGGAAATAGACATGGTTGGGCATTTTCTCATCTTCGAATCCTGGAGGTTGGGCCACATACACTTCTTCCTTGAGATGTCCATTTAGGAAGGCTGTTTTCACATCCATTTGATAAAGTTTGAATCCCTTGTGAGCGGCATAGGCGATGAGGAGTCTGATTGCCTCGATCCTGGCAACTGGTGCGAAGGTCTCATCGTAGTCAATCCCTTCCTCTTGCCTATATCCTTGTGCTACTAACCTAGCCTTGTTCATTGCTACATCTCCAGTATCATCGAGCTTGTTCCTAAAAACCCATCGAGTTCCTATGATGTTCTTGTTTTTGGGCCTAGGAACTAGCTTCCAAACTTTGTTCCTCTCGAATTGGTGGAGTTCCTCTTGCATGGCTTGAATCCAATCTGGGTCCTTTAATGCTTTTTTGATATTTTTGGGTTCCACCATTGAAACAAACGCGTTAAAAGCACAAAAATTATTGAGAGAGGAATGAGTTTGCACACCTTTATCAAGAGGGGAGATGATGTTCTCAAGGGGGTGGTCCTTCCTTTGTTGAAAGGTTCTTGTATGAGTGAGTTCCTTTGCATGTGTATCATCCTCAGTCGGTGTTTCTTTGTCATGGGAACTCTCATCTCCAGCTTCTTCATTTGATGTTTCTTCAGAGATTTCTGGCAGGTTCCCTCTTTGTTCCCCTTGAATACTTGATTCTGGCAAGGTATTGTCTTGGGGGACAGCAGAGTTGTTTCCTGAAGAGGGGACCTCGAGAGAGTTGGAGGTGTCTTGTGGTTCTTCTGAGGAAGGAGCCTCGAGGGAGGTTTGATCAGTGAGGGTTGGACCTTCGTCGTTGTTCCCTGGTTGTGGGATATTGCTTGCACTTGGATAGTCTTCATCCCTTTTCCTTGGCTCATCCTCGTCATCATCATCGTCTTCATGTCTGACTAACTTGAACAGAGTTTCCATCCCTTGGGTCTCGGTTCCCATCTTTATAGACTTTTCATTGAAGACGACATGAATGCTTTCCTCTATCTTCTTGGTTCTTGTATTGTAGACCCTGTAAGCCTTGCTTTGTGATGAGTATCCCAGGAAGATCCCTTCGTCGCTTCTGGGGTCGAATTTTCCAAGATTGTCTTTGCCGTTGTTGTGAACAAAGCATGTACAACCAAATGCTCTCAAGTGTGAGATGTTTGGTTTTCTCCCTTTGATGAGCTCATAGGAAGTCTTGTTAATCAGGGGCCTTGTCATGGCTCGATTCAGGATGTATGTAGCTGTGGAGATTGCTTCAGTCAAGAAGTACTCAGGAACTCCACTTTCGATCATCATGGTTCTAGCCATATCCTCCAGAGTTCTGTTCTTTCTCTCAACCACTCCATTTTGCTGAGGAGTGCGAGGAGCTAAAAAGTTGTGAGAGATCCCATTTTTCTCACAGAAGTTTAGGAACTCCGAGTTTCGAAACTCAGTTCCGTGATCAGATCTGATTGCTTTCAGTTTTAGCCCCAAGCTTACTTCTGTTCTTTTGATGAAGGGCTCAAATTCTTCAAACGCTTGTGATTTTTTCTTCAAGAAAATAACCCAGGTGAATCTTGAAAAATCATCAATTAAAACATACATGTACCTTTTTCCACCGTAGCTAGCTGTTCTCATGGGACCACAGAGATCCATGTGAATTAACTCCAGGGACCTGGTTGTGCTTACCACCTTCTTGGGTTTGAAGGAGGTCCTGGTCTGTTTCCCTCGAACACATGCTTCACACATTTTGACTCCTTCGAGATTGATCCGTGGAAGACCAATGACCAGATCCTGTAGATAAAGCTTCAGGATTTAATTTACACCAGCATGTCCCAGTCTTCGGTGCCAGAGTTCCGTGTCATCTTGGGAACTCGCAAGGCACAACTTCATTGGTGGTTCAAAGTTGGTGTCCACCACATACACATTGTTGTATCTTCTTCCTCTCAGAATTACTTTGTTGGTCTTCTTGTTGATGAGGAGACATTCATCTGAGTCGAAAGTGACGATGTTGTTCCCTTGATCACACATCTGGGAGACACTCAGCAGATTGTATCCCAGATCCTTTACCAGATTTATGTTGCTAACTTTAATAGATCTATTGAGCAACACTTCTCCTTTTCCAATAACTTCTCCCTTGTTCTTGTTGCCAAATGAGACGTGGCCTCCTTCTGCATGAGTGTGGAGTGAGATGAGGATATCCTTGTTCCCTGTCATATGGTTCGAGCATCCACTATCTATGAACCATGTACTGTTCCCTCTCACTGCCACCTACAAGGAAAAGTTAGTGTTTTGAGACCCAGGCAAGATGACTCTTGCCTGGTCCCTTGCAAGGGAAAACATTTTCATTCAAGATATAGTCAGAAATGTTGATGTCTTTGGAATTTTGAGAGTTGGAGTTCCTTTGGTGATGAGCATGACGTTTTTGTCTGTTTGGGAACTCATGGCTTCTAGGGGTTTGGGCTCTCTTCTTGGGACATGCATCCTTGTAGTGCCCATGAGCACCACAGTGCCAACATGTCTTGTAGTATTCTCCCAGGTAGTATTTTGGGTGTGGTCTCTGGATACGGTTCCTATCCATGGTTTCTTTGTTGTACACTCGAGACCCATTTCCCTTAGCAATTTTGACATAGATTCTATGTCCAGAGTTCCCAGTATAGTAGTCTTTCTCACCATTGTTTCCACTCTCTAGGACCCTGATTTTCTCCTCGAGATGAGCATTTTTCTGTTTCTCGCACTGGAGTTCTAAGGCCCTACACTCATGGATCTCATGTTCGCTCAGGGGTGACTTTCCGTTCTTGGAGCACTCACCTTTGTATCCTATGCCATGTCTGGCTGGGACAAACTTAATTTGGGAACTAGAGGCTTCAAGATGTTTTGGAGTCTTACTCAGGTTTTGCAAGAGGGTGTTCTCATCTTTCTCTAGAGTTTTGATTTCTCTTTCTAGGTCTACGATGTGAGACACATGGGACTTGAGTTTTTCTAGAAGGGATATGCAGTTGGGACAGGGCTCGAGACCAACTAATTGAGAATTTATGTGTTCCTGTTTTTCCAACTTGTTTTGCAGTTTTATGTTATCTTTGACAAGACTTGCAAGAATTTTCAACAGCTCAGGTTTTTCATAGTTACTCAAAGAATCAAGAACAGTTTCAGTGGTTACCTCACTGGGTTGTTCCCTAGTGGTTTCTCCTATGGCCATGCCACACATGTTTGGGAGTGCCCATGATTCAGGATCTTCGTCTTCATCATCGCTCCAGGTAGCGATGTAGGCCTTCTTTCCTTGCTTCCTGCCATCAGTTCCTTGTGGACATTCCTTCGCAAAATGTCCTTTCCTGTTGCATTAGTAGCAAGTCACTTCTGAGAGATCCTTCTCTGTGGGCTTTCTTTGGGAACTCTGTCCCTTTCCCAAGTTCCCACTGTTCCGTTGAGACTTTCCTTTGTAGAAATTTCAAAGAGCCCTTGTTACAAGAACTAGCTCTTCATCCTCTTCTTCTTCGGAGTCTTCATGTTGTTCTTGGGTTGATTTGAGCATCTTTTCGATCTTGAGTGCGATCCTTCGATGAGCTCGAGTTTGTTCCTTATCATCGATCTTCCTCTTCTCATGTCCCACTAGCTTTCCAAATACTTGATGGAGCATAAGCGTTCGATTTTCTGGGTTTTCCTTGAACATCGTTCTCTCGTTTGCCCATTCTCCAGTCAATCCATTGAAGAGTTGTTGGACCTTCATTTAGTGGGTGATTTCTTCTTTTGTGATCTTCAAACCGGGATTGGTAGCTGTCGACGGACTCTCCCATTTCCATTTGGAAGTTGTAGAACTCCCTTTTTGCATTCATCTGAAGATCTTCTCTGAGATCTGAGTTCCCAACGTGCATTTGTTGGATGGCTTCCCACATTTCCTTGGCTGTGTCAAGGTTTGCAACCCTGTCACAATCTTGTACGCACATGGACCTCTTTAGATACTGTTT
Source organism: Fallopia convolvulus (assembly GCA_964016875.1). Classification (NCBI taxonomy): domain Eukaryota; kingdom Viridiplantae; phylum Streptophyta; class Magnoliopsida; order Caryophyllales; family Polygonaceae; genus Fallopia; species Fallopia convolvulus. Next base: position 33,912,557 of record OZ024734.1, on the reverse strand, counting down.
TGCTTTGTAGTTTGCCTCCATGCACTTTTACTCATTGGGACCCCACTTTGAGAGGTCGTTGACAATAGCTGGATCGATTTCGAAGTTCCCCCTTTCGATGACACATCAGGCTTGGTAGTCTTGGCCACGCATCCAATCCTTCATGTCGCGTTGCCAGCTTTCAAATCTTCCTGTGATAAGCCTTGGCGGCTTACTGGTATTGTTACCCACCTGAGTAAGTTCCTGAGCCATTTTGACACCTGCGATGCTAACACAAATCTAGAGCGCAAGCTCTGATACCAATTGTTGGATCGTAATCGGTTAGCAGTGAGCTTGGGAACTGGCAATCAAGCTGTTCCCAAGGCAGCGGAAGTAAATAATCGCAAGTAATAAAAACAGTAAAAAGGCACAGTTCCTTTATAGAGGAACCCCACTACAACGAACTAGTTGTATGGGTAAACCTCTACCTCCGCTTGGAGGATTTTGAATGACTTACTTATATTGATTGCTTTGTTCCTTAGTTACACAGCCGGATTTACACTTCTCTGTTCCTACAAGTTCTTCCTAACTCTAGCAACACTAGTAAATCCTCTCAACTGAGTTCCTAAGCTCACAACAGCAAAACACAAGTAACTCAAACCTTACGCTGACTTCTCAGTTCCCTTGCTCCTGGGAACTTCAACTTCACCGTCGTCGAGATCACACACTCGCCGGTGGGGACTTCTCTTCCTTTTCTTTCTTTTCTCTGATGTGGGTGTTTGTAAGTTCTGGGAGAAGTACTCAGACAGAGTACTATTCATTTGGCTTTATAGTCCATTTGGCTTGGGCAGTCGCATCTTTCGTTTGTGTCCAAAATGCCCTTTGCTTGATGCCCAAGTTGTACTTTCTTCACATGTGACTTTGGTTTGAACTAGGTCAACTTCTTGGATCAATCGGACCGTTGGATGATGCGTGACAGTCTGATCCTCAGACTGTTCCCTCTGGCTGTCTGAGACAGAATCCCGCGATCTGCGCTGAACGGTCGTTGTCCTCACATGTGAGTTCCCATGTCATGGGAACTGACTTCTTCAGAGTTCCCTTGATGGAAACTCTTCATCGTTGTAAGCTTGTGTTCTCTTGATTGTTTCTGGGAGTTCCCACTTCATGGGAACTTTCCTCTTCAGAGTTCCTTTGATGGAAACTCTTCATTGTGGCCTACAGTGGCTTTTGGTCATTCGTAGGAGTTCTTGGCTGTACCTGTGTTCCTTAGAAATACTTGAACAAACCACATTAGTTCCCTATGGTGTTTGTCATTATCAAAACTTAAGAGAATTGAATCGTTGATCCTTTGTTTAGAACCAGAGTTCCCAACAACGTCCCAACAATTGCATATGCTTAGGGAACATTTCTATTGGCCTCACGTGCTTAGGTCGGTAGAGAACATTTGTGCTTCATGTGCTACATGTGTGCGTGCAAAGTCAAAAGTGCACCCTCACGGTTTGTATACTCATTTGCCTATTCCTAGTGCCCCATGGGAGGATATTTCTATGGATTGTGTTTTGGGTTGCCTAGGACAAAAAGGGGTAGGGACTCTATTTTTGTGGTGGTAGATAGATTTTCTATGATGGCACATTTTATTGCCTGCCACAAAACCGATGATGTTGTTAATGTTGTCACTTTGTTCTTTGATAATGTGGTTCGGTTGCATGGGTTCCCTAAATCTATTGTGTCTGACCTTGATGTTAAATTTCTATGTTTCTTTTGGAAGACGCTTTGGTCTAAGCTAGAAATCAAGCTCTTATTCTCTACTACTTGCCACCCGCAAACGGATGGGCAAATCGAGGTCGTTAATCGACCCTTGGTGCTTTGTCGTGTTCTATTTTGAAAACTAATTTACGCAAGTGGGAAGAGTGTCTTCCTTTCATTGAGTTTGCTTACAATAGTTCAGTTCATTCCGCTACCATGAAGACACCTTTTGAGGTGGTGTATGGGCGCAATCCCGCTACACCACTTGATCTAGCGCCTTATGCTATGTCCGAGCGAGAGACTAGTGAAGGACGGGACCAAGCTGAGTATATTAAGCAGCTTCATGAGGATACTCGCCTTCAATTGGAAAGGCGAACTTTGCAATACAAGCGCCAAGCTGATAAAGGGCGCAAGGAGCTGATTTTTGAACCCGGCGACCTAGTTTGGGTTCATTTGAGGAAGGAGAGGTTTCCCACCATTTGAAATTCTAAGCTTAAGCCACGTGGCAATGGACCATTCCAAGTGTTAGAGCGCATCAACGACAATGATTACAAGCTTCATCTTCCCCCGAATTATGGCGTCCATGAGGTATTCAACGTATCCGATCTTGTACCTTATTTTTCTAACGATGATGTTGAGTTTGAGCAGGATCTAGGTTCGAGGACGAACCCTTATCAAGGGGAGGAGGATGATGTGATTCCATCGACATCCGAGCCAACAATGGAGCACACGACAGAACACTTGGAGGAGTCACGACCTACCCTAGATGCGCCTACATGCTTGGATGGTGGCGCGCCCACGATGGTGGCGCTCCCTTGCGAGGGGATGGAGTTGGCGCACTCTTGCGGAGGGTTGTTGACGTTCTTCTGCCAAAGGATGGCGCGCCCTTGTAGCCTCTCGGTGTGCCCTTGCGTGGGGACATTGGTGCGCCTTTGCCAAAGGATGGAGCGCCTATGCACACGGTTGGAGGCGCGCCTTTGCCTAAGGCGGATTCCGGACTTGATGGTGCCAAGGCTCAAGGAACTACACCACCTTATCTAGGTTGTATTACGCGATCCCGAGCTAAGGCCATTCTATGTCAAGTGCAAGAGGAGCTCATGGGGTGTAGCTTTCCAAGAGAGTGTATTGAAGATGATTGGAGTCTTTTGTTGCTTCGTGGTTCTAAGTGACAATCCTACGGTTAAGGACAATTATTAGATTTTCGGGATTTTGGATTAATTTATGTAATTTCCTTAAGTGAGGGGGCTGATTTTGTAAGGCTTAGTATTAGGTTGTATGGTCGGCCTCTTCCTTCTCTTTCTCTTAGATTGGACGAAAATTGTTACTCTCTTTTGCTTGCATTTTTCAATTCAAAGTTCTTGTTTTCGCCTCGTTCAATTCTCGTTGTTCGATTGTTGGTGAGTAATATCCGATAATTCGTGCATCTTAGTTTGCTTGAGATCTTGGTGAGTCATATCCAAGATTTCGAGCATCCATATCCTCTCGCCTTCCTCACCATCCACGACTTGGTAGGAGATTTTCCGGGTTTTTCTTGGCGATCTCTTTGCACCACCTCCATCTCCATCGACCCGGCCATCAAGAATTAAGGGTGATCGAGACTTATGATGTACGGTCGGATATAGCTATTTGTGTGCTTGGTTTTATCTGCTTATTCGTGTTGAATTAGTTGATTATTTTCTAGTACATAATGTGATTTATTCTTTTGCTCGCTCTCTAGTCGCATGGCGAGTTAGGACCTCTTTAAGGAGGGTAAGGTGTGTAAAACCTCAGAGAGGGTAAGTCCAGTATTCTCTTCAGTTAATGTCCTTTTCTAAGTTTCGAGACGAAACTTTCTTTAAGGGGGGTAGAATGTAATATTCGAAAATATTCTAATATTCTATTTATTTATACATTCCTCGAAACTCATGTCAAGGTTGCTTAAGTATTAAGTAATCTCTGGTAGTTATTTTTTTGACAACTTTTTCTATAGTTAAAATTTTCTAGTTGTCAAAGTTATCTGTTAGATTGATTATTAATCGTTAAGTAATTCTGTTTTAATATTTTCTAAAGTAATATTTGATTTTGAATTTAAATTAATTACACTACAAAAAGTTTTTAAATTAAAATAAATTAATTATAATTTTAGGGTAAAGTTTCTAGTATAAGAGATTTGAGGGTGGAAAATGTAATTTCCCTTAATGTTTTGGCAACTTTACGTTGATATATATCATGTTGTTCTCTAGTCTTCATTATTAAGTATACAAAAGAAAAAAAAGAGAGTTATATGAGGGAAATAAAAGACGAGAGAAAAGACGAGATGAAGATTAAGATTTTGGTTGTTTTTGTTGATTCTGTTACAAGATCTCTTTTATCGGATTTTAATCTCGAAGTACAAGCGTGTTTTGGTAAGTTTTTCATTAGTTCATGGTTTATTTGAATTTAATTAATTTTCCAAATCTGGATTCACAATTGATTTTGATTCAGAAATCAGTCGATTTATAATTCTCAAAGGGTGTTTTCGATATTGAATTTATATTCGGTAAATGATTTCAGAGTAATTTTGGGGTTTCGTTTTGTATTGATTATTGGAGATCTTTGATCAAGTTTTACAAAAATGTTTGAAATGGGAAAATTTTCTTTTATACAGATAATATAAAACATAAGAAGTTATAAGGCATGATGGTTTTCTGTCATTTTTAGGGTTATAGTTTGTTAATAAGATTATTATTTTACCGGAAACCACCCTTACAATATGCCATATTAGCGTAAACCACCATTTTAATGGCTGGTTACCGAGAACCACTCCTATAATGCCTTCCGTTACGTTTTCACCACGCAATTAAAATGTTTCGTTTGAAATCACGTTAACTTGTGGAATGACCCTTTTGCCCCTCTTTTTTTCCCCAAATTCATCCCCTATCTGCCACTTTCTCCCTCCATTGAGATGTGCGATTTCCAGGGCTCACCAAATTGAAATCAAAAATCTCTCGCCAATGCGACCTCCCATGGCGTCTGTCATCTCTCCTCTGCAGCTTCCTCCTCTCGCACTCCTCTCCTAGCCGCCGCCTCTGACGCCTTCGTTTCCGCCGCCGCCATCTCCTATTACCTCCTCTCCGGCGATAAACACAATGCCGACATGTGTGGAATGAGCATAGGAGAAACCTATGGGGAACAACCCAGTGAGGTAACCACTGAAACTGTTCTTGCTTCCTTGAATAACTATGAAAAACCTGAGCTATTAAAAATTCTTTCAAGTCTTGTCAAAGATAACATAAAATTGCAAAATAAGCTGGAAAAACAGGAACACATAAATGCTCAATTAGTTGGTCTTGAACCCTGTCCTAATTGCATATCCCTTCGCGAAAAACTCAAGTCCCATGTGTCTCACATCGTAGATCTAGAAAATGAAATCAAAACTCTAGAGAAAGATGAGAGCACCCTCTTGCAAAACCTGAGTAAGACTCCAGAACATCTTGAAGCTTCTAGTTCCCAAATCAAGTTTGTCCCAGCCAAACACGACATAGGATACAAAACTGAGAGCTCAAAGAACGGAAAGTCACCCCTGAGTGAACATGAAATCCATGAGTGTAGGGCCTTAGAACTCCAATGTGAGAAACAGAAAAATGCTCATCTTGCCTGGGTCTCAAAACACTAACTTTACCTTGTAGGTGGCAGTGAGAGGGAACAATGCATGGTTCATAGATAGTGGATGCTCGAACCATATGACCGGAAATAAGGATATCCTCATCTCACTCCACACTCATGCCGAAGGAGGCCATGTCTCATTTGGCAATAAAAACAAGGGAGAAGTAATTGGAAAGGGAGAAGTGTTGCTAAATAGATCAATCAAAATCAGCAATGTCAATCTGGTGAAAGATCTAGGATACAACCTTTTAAGTGTTGCCCTGATATGTGATCAAGGGAACAACGTTGTCACCTTCGACTCAGACGAATGCCTAGTCATCAACAAAAAGACCAACAAAGTGATTCTGAGAGGAAGAAGGCACAACAACGTCTATGTAGTAGATACAGAATTTGAACCACCAATGAAGTTGTGCCTTGCGAGTTCCCACGATGATACGGAACTCTGGCACCGAAGACTGGGACATGCAGGTGTCAATCATATCCTGAAGCTCTATCTACATGATCTGGTCATTGGTCTTCCTCGAATCAATCTCGAAGGACTCCGAATGTGTGAGGCATGCGTTCGAGGGAAACAGACTAGGAACTCTTTCAAACCCAAAAAGGTGGTGAGCACAACCAGGCCTTTAGAGTTAATTCACATGGATCTCTGTGGTCCCATGCGAACAACTAGCTATGGTGGAAAAAGGTACATGTATGTCTTAATTGATGATTTTTCTAGATTCAAGTGGGTTATTTTCTTGAAGGCAAAATCACAAGCTTTTGAAGAGTTCGAGCCTTTCATCAAAAGAACAAAAGTAAGCATGGGGCTAAAGTTGAAAGCTATCAGATCTGACCATGGAACTGAGCTTCAAAACTCAGAGTTCCTCAACTTTTGTGACAAACATGGGATCTCTCACAACTTTTCGGCCCCTCTCACTCCTCAGCAAAACGGAGTGGTCGAGAGAAAGAATAGAACCTTGGAGGACATGGCCAGAACCATGATGATTGAAAGCAAAGTTCCTGAGTATTTCTGGGCTGAAGCCATCGCTACAGCTACATACATCTGGAACCAAGCCATGACGAAGCCCTTGATCAAGAAGACATCCTACGAGCTCATCAAGGGGAGAAAACCAAACATCTCCCATCTAAGGACCTTCGGATGCACATGCTTTGTACACAACAATGGCAAAGACAACCTTGGAAAATTCGATCCTAGAAGCGATGAAGGGATCTTCCTGGGATACTCATCACAAAGCAAGGCTTACAGAGTCTATAATAAGAGGACCAACAAGATAGAAGAAAGCATTCATGTCGTCTTCAACGAGAAATCTGTAAAGATGGGAACAGAGACCCAAGGAAAGGGAACTCTGTTTAAACTGGTCAGACAAGAAGACGATGATGATGACGATGATGAGCCAAGGAAGAGGGATGAAGACTATTCAATTGCAAGCAACATCCCACAACCAGGGAATAACGACGGAGATCCAACTCTCACTGATCAAATCTCCCTCGAAGTTCCATCCTCAGAAGAACTACAAGACACCTCCAACTCTCTTGTTCCCCAAGACAATACTCTGCCAGAATCAAGTGTTCAGGGGGAACAAAGAGGGAACTTGTCAGGAATCTCTGAAGAAACACTCAATGAAGAAGCTGAAGATGAGTGTTCCCATGAAAAGGAAGCCTCCACGAAAGTTGACACAAGTGCAAGGGAACCCACTCATACAAGAAACTTTCAACAAAGGAAGGATCATCCCATTGAGAACATCATCTCCCCTTATGATAAAGGTGTACAAACTCGTTCCTCTCTCAATAACTTTTGTGCTTTTAACGCGTTTGTTTCAATGGTGGAACCCAAAAGTATCAAAGAAGCTTTGAAGGACCCAGATTGGATCCAGGCCATGCAAGAGGAGCTTCACCAATTCGTGAGGAACAAAGTTTGGAAGCTAGTTCCTCGGCCCAAAACAAGAACATCATAGGAACTCGATGGGTCTTTAGAAACAAGCTCGATGATACTGGGGTCGTAGCAAGGAACAAGGCTAGACTGGTGGCACAAGGCTACAGGCAAGAGGAAGGAATCGATTACGAGGAGACCTTCGCACCGGTTTCCAGGATCGAGGCCATTCGACTCTTAATTGCTTATGCCGCTCACAAGGGATTCAAGTTGTATCAAATGGATGTGAAAACAGCCTTCCTCAATGGACATCTCAAGGAATAAGTATACGTGGCCCAACCCCCAGGATTCGAAGATGAAAAGCTACCCAATCATGTCTATTTCCTGGAAAGGGCCCTCTACGGACTCAAACAAGCTCCCCGAGCTTGGTATGACAGGTTTGCTCAATTCCTATTGTCCCATGGATACCTTCGAGGTTCCATAAACTAGACTTTGTTTTTAAAGAAAGAGTCTAAAGACATCTTGATTGTGCAAGTATATGTTGATGACATTGTTTTTGGAGCAACTAACGTAACTCTTGTACAGAGATTTAAGGACCTCATGAGCAGTGAGTTTGAGATGAGTCTCATTGGGGAACTCATGTTCTTCTTGGGACTTCAAATATCTCAAACCAAGGAGGGAACAAAAATTCATCAAGAGAAATACATCAAGGAAATGCTCGTGAAGTATGGGATGGAACACTCCAAGCCCATCGACACGCCCATCTCACCAAATTCAAGGCTCAATGCGGATGAAACAGGTATTAGTGTGGACCAAAGGAACTATCGAGGTATGATTGGGTCCCTTCTCTACTTAACAGCTAGTAGACCTGATATCATGTTCTCCGTATGTCTTTGTGCTCATTTTCAAGCTAACCCTATGGAATCACACCTGAAAGAGGTGAAGAGGATTTTCAGGTATCTCAAAGGGAATGATAACTTGTGCCTCTAGTACCCAAGGAACAGTTCCCTTGAGCTCATTGCATTCACAGATGCGGATTTTGCAGGGCACCTGGTTGATAGAAAGAGCACATCAGGAATGGCCCAATTCCTAGGGTCATGCTTAGTCTCATGGGGATCTAAAAAGCAAAACTCAGTGGCACTTTCCATAGCTGAAGCAGAATATGTGGCTGCCGCATCTTGTTGTTCCCAAGTTCTATGGCTTAAGTCACAACTCCAGGATTACAATATGTCTTTTGGCCTAGTTCCCATACTTTGTGATAATACTAGTGCCATAAACATTTCCAAAAATCCTGTGCATCATTCTAGAACTAAGCATATAGATATAAGGCATCACTTACTACGTGACAATATTGAAAGTGGGAACATCTCGATGGAACACTGTAGAACTTAAGAGCAAATTGCGGACATTCTCACCAAAGCTTTAGACAGACGTCCCTACCAGCGTTTTCGAATGCTTCTAGGGCTGATAACTCTAAACTAAACAAGTCCTTGTTTGTCTCTCTCTCAATGCCTGACTAGTTTATCTAAGATTGCATGAAAGGGAACTAGGATTTATTGCTTTCACTATGCCATGATTACTAGTCTAAAGATAAATGTGTACAAGGGAACATTATTTCTTTTGGCCCAACATGATCAACCGGAATTCCCTTTATCCCTCTTTACAAGCCACCATGACGGTTGATCATATAACCTACCCTAATCAAGGGACCAGACAAACGCTTCTCATGAGCCACAGTGTTTACTCCTTTATCGAGTCGCAAATTGTCTGGTTTCCTTTGAGTTCCCTAGCCCCACAAAAGGATGAGTGTGAATTTCCCTTAACCACTTCACTCTCCCTGACCTTGATAAGATCATGGGAACTGATACATACTAGAAAGAGAACGCTGACTCATATACGAAGAAGAACCGTCGCTTAGGAAGCGGACTTTTGTGTCAGAAGCTCTGAAGCGTTAAGGGCCAAGTATACAAATTTTTGAAAGGACTTCCCTAGAGATCGTGACGTGTGTCCAGAGGCGTGCTATGGAAGTTGAAACGATGCCCCACGTTCATTGGACATCCCTTTCACTCTCTTTTTCAAGAAACCTCCAAAACTTTCTCTCTTTCCCAAATCCTTACAAAAATGGCCCCTCAACACACCTTCGCCCAGATCAAAGAGTGGGTGCTTGCAAACCCCAAAATTCTCTTCATCTCTCAATTGCGAGAGATTGAGAAAGAGCAAGACCCAGTCATGAAAGACTTACTCATCCAAGGGCTCTACAACCAAGTAAGCCCTTTCTTGCCACCTCCGCCTCCGGCCGACGACACTCTGGCCTGGACATCTTCCGCCACCTCCTCTGAATCCCTTCCTCCTCCCTCAACCACCACCACCTCCTCCGGAATTGTCATTGTTGACAGTTTCGGAGATGCTCGTCCCTCCATTAATGAGAAACCCAGAAAATCCAAACACAACCATTCCTCCAAACGACGCCCCTCATCCAAAGACCCCTCAAAACCCAAAAAATCCAAACATTCCAAAGATCCCTCCAAATCCAAAAAATGCAAACACTTTGAGGTCTCTGAATTTTCAGAGCCCAGAAAGAAATCCTTCTTCACCATTGACGATTACTTGAACTGCTCCAAGGACAGTTCTTATATGACCAAACCACCCTTCGTCTTCCACTCCGACTCTGGGACCTCCCAATCCCAGAGTCAACTCCCTTCTTCTTCTTCTCTCCCTCTCCCCATCACTGAGGGACCTCCCAAACCTCTCCCCTCCAAACAAAAGACTCCTCCACCACCTCCTTTTGTTCCCACATCAACGGGAACACCACCTTCATCACTCCCTTCCGTTGACACAACAAAGGGCACTCCCCTTCCACCACTCCCCTCTGTTCCCAGAACAAGGGGAACTCTAACTCATCCTCTACCTCACAAAACTCCTTCCCATCCTTCCTCACCAAAATACACCTCTATCTCTCTCACTCCTACCTCGGGGATCTCTACTCCCCAGGTTACCAAACCCACTTCTCCTTCCCCTTCTACAAAACTCTCTACTCCTCTTTCTTCTTCTCTTCCTTCTTCCACCACATCCCCCACCACCACAAAACTCCCCTCTCCCTCTCCATCCAAAACTGCCATCGCCCTTACTTCGGACGACGATGACCTCCCTCTCTCCGTGGTCATCGGGAAAATGACCCAGGACCCTCCTCCCCTCATCATGGGAACTGTCGAGGAGGAGGCCCAGCTCAAGGGTTTAGAGAGAGAGCTAAACCTGGTCCCCTCTGAAGCCACAACCGATCAACGGACCACGTCCCAAGAGAAAGCGGCTCCTGAAGAGCCCATGGAGAAAAGGGACCCAGCACCTGCTGGTGGTGCTGAGGCAAGTACAAGTCATCTTGACGATGACGCGGAGGGCTCACACTCGATCTCCTCCGAGGAAGAAGGGACCTCGAATGATGAGGTCGAAGAAGAAGAAGAATCTCCAACTGCTAAGGAGCGAGAACATATCCCAACACCTGGACACCAAATGGTGGTGTCCACGGGTTCCCAACAGTCAAGGGAAAGCGTGCTAATGATCGAAGCGGCTGCACCCCTCAGCAGAAAGGACCTCGCACGGTCTCTAGGGGGAACACTTCTAAGAGCACCACAAAGAAGGGGAAGGGGACTTCCTCGACAAGGCACCCTGTGGACGAACGCCGGAAGCTCCTTCCTCCACTTATCATCTATGAAGATGTGCTCAACGACAATGGCCTAGGGGAACTGTGGGACCTGATCAAGGCCCAGGGCTGGGAGAACCTCTGCAAGTAAACTGTGAGTGTAGATCCCTCACAAGTGCGTCAGTTCTACAATAACTTCACCATCTCCAATGACTGCACTCAAGGAACTCTCTCCCACGAAGGCGACGAGTTTATATTTACTACGTCCACAATCCGCCTTCAGCTCCAGGTCCCAGTTCAAGGACTCAACGAGCTGCCCAACAAGCTCTGGGGCGACTTCAACAACGCTGAGGTGTACAACACTATCTTTGAGGACCGAGTTCCCTCTAAAGTGCCCTCGACTCACCATCTGTCCCTGGTGGACAAGCTTGCTCACTAATTCATCATCAATGTGGTGATCCCTCGCCAAAAGAAGCGTCTGGTCGTCAATATCCCCGATGACATCATCCTCTATCACTTCCTCCTCAAGAAGCCCATCAACCTTCCCAGAATCATACTTGGGCACATGGAGAAGTGTATGGCTTCCAAGTCCCATTCCCTTCCCTACTCTAGGCTGATAAAGAAGCTACTACAAAAAGAGGGTCTCTACGACGCCTCTAAGGAAGAAATAGTGCTTGGAAGGGAACTGGACATATCAGTTGTCCAGAAGATGAGGCACTCTGAGCCTGTAGAGGAAGCGTCTCAATTGGAATCTGGTGAAGATGGGAACTCTCAAATTTTGCTTCGCATTGCCAACACCCTAGATCAAATTGCCAGGGACCAAGCAACGTTGGCCAGAGGACAAGAAAAGCTTACACAAGTCCTGACACGCCTCTGTGATGCACTGTTCCCCGCAGCCCCATGATCTCTCCTTCTTTTTCCCTTCATCCAAAAATGACCACAAAATTGTACTTGAGTTCCCCTTGTACATTTTTTTATCTTAAGTAATGAATTGTTTTTTAATTTGATTGCATGTTACCTTCTTCCCTTATTATTGCTTTGCTTGTTTTCGATGATGTCAAAAGGGGGAAAGACAAAAAATGCGAGATGAGTTAAAAGTTTAAGTTATCACAGAACATGCATAAGCTAAGGGGGAACAATTGCATAAAAAGCTAAGTAAGAACTAAGTGTCTCACCAGAAGTGGCTCCCTAAATCGAAGTGTTTCACTAGAAGTTACTCCCCAAAATCATACTTAGGAACTCATCAGCATATCATTCATTGAAATACATGCATATTTTGTGATGGGTTTGTCATCATCAAAAAGGGGGAAATTGTTGGGACGTTGTTGGGACCTCTGGTTCTAAACAACGGATCAACGATGTCAATCTCCGAGTTTTGATAATGACAAACACCATGAGGAACTAATGAAGTTTGTTCAAGTATTTCTAAGGAACGCAGGTACAACTAAGAACTCCCATGAATGACCAAAAGCCATCAAGGGAACTTTGAAAAGGAAAGTTCCCATGAAATGGGAACTCCCAGGAATGATCAAGAGAACACAAGCTTACAACGATGAAGAGTTTCCATCAAGGGAACTCCCAGGAATGATCAAGAGAACACAAGCCATCATGGGAACTCACATGTGATGACAACGACCGTTCAGCACAGATCGCGGGATTCTGTCTTGGACAGCCCGAAGGAACAGTTTGAGGATCAGACTGTCACGCTTGATCCAACGGTCCGATTGATCTAAGAAGTTGACCTAGTTCAAACCAAAGTCACATGTGAAGAAAGTACAACTTGGGCATCAAGCAAAGGGCATTTTGGACACAAACGAAAGATGCGACTGCCCAAGCTCACTTGGACTATATAGCCAAATGAATAGTACTCGGATTGAGTACTTCTCCCAGAACTCACAAACACCCACACCAGAGAAAAGAAAGAAAGAGAAGTCCCTGTCGGCGAGTGTGTGATCTCGACGACGGTGAAGCCGAAGTTCCCAGGAGAAAGGGAACTGAGAAGTCGGTGTAAGGTTTGAGTTATTTGTACTTTGTTGTTGTGAGCTTAGGAACTTAGTTGAGAGGATTTACTAGTGTTGCTAGAGTTAGGAAGAACTCTTAGGAACAAAGAAGTGTGAATCCGGCTGTTGTAACTAAGGAACAAAGCAATCAATATAAGTAAGTCATTCAAAATCCTCCAAGCGGAGGTAGAGGTTTACCCATACAACTAGTTGGTTGTAGTGGGGTTCCTCTATAAAGGAACTGTGTTATTTACTGTCTTTAATACTTGCGAACTGTTTATTTCCGCTGCCTTGGGAACAACTTAACTGCCAGTTCCTAAGCTCTTTGCTAACGATTTACGATCCAACAATATATTCTAGAATTGGGAGAATTGGTCAGATTACTTGAAGTTAGTATAGTTTCCTATAATGATAGATGGTATTTGTATGGGTAGACATGCATGACAATAATGTATTGGGATGACCCATCAAATGTGGTAGGTAAGAGGCCACGAATGATTTAGTGGTCTCGACGAGGAGTCGAAGAGGCCACTTGGGAAACAGAGACAAGGATGAGGGGGAATTATCTAGAGTTGTACCGAGTTGAGTTGACGCTTTTGAAAATAAGAATTGATGTGATTCCATCGACATCCGAGCCAACAATGGAGCACACGACGAAACACTTGGAGGAGCCACGGCCTACCCTAAACGCGCCTAAAAGCTTGGATGGTGGTGCGCCCTTGCGAGGGGACGATGGTCGCGCACCCTTGCGTGGGGATGGAGTTGGCGCGCCCTTGCGGAGGGTTATTGACGCCCCTCTGCCAAGGGACGGCGCGCCCTTGTAGCCTCTCGGTGCGCCCTTGCATGGGGACGTTGGCGCGCCTTTGCCAAGGGATGGAGCGCCTATGCACATGGTTGGAGGCGCGCCCTTGCATAAGGCGGATTTCGGACTTAATGGTACCAAGGTTCAAGGAACTACACCACCTTATCTAGTGCAAGAGGAGCTCTTTTGTTGAAGATGGTTGGAGTCTTTTGTTGCTTCATTGTTCTAAGTGACAATCCTACAGTTAAGGACAATTATTACGTTTTCGGGATTTTAATTTATGTAATTTCCTTAAGTGATGGGGCTGATTTTGTAAGGCTTGGTATTAGGTTATATGGCCGGCGTCTTCCTCCTCCTTCTCTTAGATTGGACGAAAATTGTTACTCTCTTTTGCTTGCATTTTTCAATTCAAAGTTCTTGTTTTTGCCTCGTTCAATTCTCGTTGTTCGATTTTTGGTGAGTAATATCCGACAATTCGTGCATCTTAGTTTGCTTGAGATCTTGGTGAGTCATATCCAAGATTTCGAGCATCCATATCCTCTCGCCTTCCTCACCATCCACGACTTGCTAGGAGATTTTCCGGGTTCTTCTTGGCGATCTCTTTGCACCACCTCCATCTCCATCAATCCAGCCATCAAGTGGTATAAGAGCCACGCGAAGGTATCGCCATCGAAATCTTGTTCTGACCTTGAATTTCTACTTGTTGCATGTTTTTGGGTCGAACTTCTTAGTGGCTGCGTTGTGTTGTTGTGTGCGGCCATAGTGTCTTTGTTGTGTGGTTTTGTAGACGTTTTTTTGTCTTGAAATTGTTGTTGTTTTGACCGAGTTTGGTGCTCAGCCATGGCTGCAAAACCGAGCTCAAAAACGTCCATGGATTGAACTCCAAAGGTCCATTAATTTGGTAGTTGAAAGGTTGCATTTGTTGCTTGAATTAAAGCCTTTCTTTAGTGTTTGATTTAAGTGTGTCTTGTTGATTTTGTCTGAGTGAAAAACGTGAGATTTGAGTCCAAAATCCAACTCTCTTTTGATCCCTGTATATCATTACATGCTTGTTGTCGGTTACGGTGGTAGGATACGGGACGTACACCAAGACGAGACATCTTGTGTTGTTGTTTGAGTGTCTTGGAATTCTTTGTTGAATAATCAGAAAAAACTTGCCGGCGTAAAGCTAATAAGGGGCCAGGCATAGAAAGAAAGATTAAGACAAGAAAAACCTTGCCCGGAGGCGTAAAGCTAATAAGGGGACGGGCACGGAAAGAGTAGTCATCTAGTAGTGCCTAGCAAAGGCCTACTTGAAACAAAAAAAATGTCAATTAATTAATTCGTAATACTTGGTGTGGACTCTTGATGGTTTAGTAGCTTCCTAGCATTGTTTGCCTAAGCAAGTGTGTGGTGAATCTTCTCCTTGTTGTGTTGTTGTTTTTGCATACTTGCAACTTGTCGGATTTTCATCTCGGGCAAGTCTTGGTGGTTAATTCAAGTGACCTGTATACCTTGATCTTTGCCATATTTTCTAAGATGACAAGTGTAGGTGATGATAAGAATAAGGAACAGGTTGAAGAGACGTCCACTAGTTCGGTGGCTGCCATGTTGCAAACCATACAACAATCTTTTCAACAATCCTTGCAACAATCCATGGAAGCTTTGGATACTAGGTTGGCTGATTTGGAGAGCCAAGTGCACGGTCGAGATGATAGAGCACAGGTGCTTCAAACGGAAGCTCTACCAAGTGTGCTACAAAGCGCTAACCAAGTGGAGTCGTTACACGAAGAGGCCTCTACGTCCTACTTGCCAAACACGGAGGTGAAAGCATCCATCGGTGTGAGTACCTCCATGGGGATTATGCCTCCATACATCCCTCAGACGAGCTTCCACAATCCACACTTTGTGGCCAATTACGGGGTAAGGCCTTCATTCGCTACATTTCCTAATAATATTCCTATTAGTTCTACTAACTTTTCAAGATATTGAGTGCCGAGCTATCAAGAAGCCAATCCTGCAACGACCACTCAACCCCGCCTATTTTGCATCTACCAAGGCGTGGCCAACCTCCTAGGGGGCCGACCATTGTTGGCGCGGCAGCCTTGACAAGGCGCGCCGGTGCATCATGAGGAGCGGCCCCGGGGTCCCCATCATGGCATCAAGCTTAACGTGCCGACCTTTTCGAGATCTTCCGACGCGGATGCATGCCTTGATTGGCTTGGCAAGGTGTAGTCAATCTTTGACTTCTATGGATATGATGATGCTAGGCGAGTGGCCATGGAGGCCATACATTTTATCGACTTTGCTTACCAATGGTGGATAGAGGACAAGGCCTTGAGAAGATCACATCGGATGCCTCAACTCAAATGTGGCAAGATCTAAGCAAGGCCTTAGAGGAGCGGTTCTTGCCTCAAGATTATACGGAGCGTATCCATGCCAAGTTGGAGCAAGTGCGTCAAGGAAACCGGACCCCCGATGAGTTTTACAAAGAGTTGCGTATGCTCATCTTTCTTTCCCGAGTACAATTTCCCGACGGGTATGTCATCTCTAAATTTGTCATTGGGTTAAATTTGGAACTAAAAAATGTTGTGAGTATGCAGCATTTTAGTAGGGGTACCGATATTGAGTAAGTGCTTCATTACACTAACCATATCTACAAGAAACTTGCTAAACGGTGTTCTAGTTCAACCACTTCTCGAACGCGGCAGCCTTCATCCACGGCTCCTAGGGCACCACCAACTCAGTTTAGGAAGCCGGAAGTAAGGAAGGACTCGACTCCTCAACCGAGGAGAGAGTTTCCCCCACGTCCTCGGCAAGAAGGCGGAGTAAAGGCGAGTGACGTGAAGTGTTTCAAGTGCCTTGTCCATGGGCACTATGCTCGAGATTGTCCCAATGAACAGAAGGTTCTCCTTAACTCCCAAGGGGAGTACAAGTATGAGGAAGAAGGGGCTGCAGAAGAGGAAGAAGAGAGCCCCGAGGTTGAGGAAGATGAGTTCCAAGTCACCGTCGAGGATGGAGAGTGCTTTGTGGTCCAACGGACGCTCTTCATGACGGAGAACACCACCACACCTAGCCAACGGGAAGTTATCTTTCACACTCAATGCAAAATTATGGATAAGGTATGTAGTGTGATTATTGATAGCAGATCTTGTTGTAATATTATTAGTCAAGAGGTGGTGGATCGTTTTTCCTTGAAAACTGCTTGTCATCCTTTGCCTTATCCTTTATGTTGGTTGAATTCTAACGCCCCGATCCAAGTCAAGGAAAGGGCTCGTGTTTGCTTTTCTATAGGGCCTTAAAATGATGAGCTGGAGTGTGATGTGGTGCAGATGACCGCTTGTCATCTCCTTTTGGGGCGCCCTTGGCAATATGACAAGGGAGCTATTCATGATGGCGTCTCCAACGAGTATCATTTTCAAATGGAGGGAAAGAAGGTGACGTTGCATCCGATGACCCCCATGAAATTATGTTGGACCACGCAGAGAAGGAGCAAAGAAAGAAGCATGCTCTTCGAGAGGGAAAGAAGGACAAGAAGCTAGCTTTAGGCGGCCCTTCTACACCGTTACTTTTGGTCAAACCGAAGGAGATTCTTCATGCTTTCAAGGGAAGTGGCGTTTGACTTTTGCTTGTTTTTCAAGAATCTTATTTATCTTCCCAAGAATTAGTTGATCTTCTTCCTTCCATATCTACTCTTTTGCAGGACTTTGAGGAGCTTTTCCAAGAAGAGGTGCCACCGGGACTACCATCGCTTAGAGGAATCGAGCATCAAATCGATTTTTTCCTCGGTGCCACTCTACCGAACCGTCCAGCCTATCGAGCCAATCCGGAGGAAACTAAGGAGCTTCAACGGCAAGTTCAAGAGCTCCTTGATAAGGGCTATGTGCGTGAGAGCCTCAGCCCGTGTGCCGTGCCCATCATTCTTATGCTTAAGAAGGACGGCACATGGAGGATGTGCATTGATTGCCGGGCGATCAACAATATTACTATCAAGTATCATCATCCGATTCCGACGCTCGAGGATATGCTTGACGAGCTGCATGGGGCGAGTCTCTTCTCCAAAATTGATCTTAAGAGCGGATATCACCAAATAAGGATAAATGAGGGAGATGAATGGAAGACGGCGTTCAAAACCAAGAAAGGCCTTTATGAGTGGTTGGTTATGCACTTCGGATTAACCAACGCTCCGAGCACATTCATGCGCTTGATGAACCATGTCCTCCGACCTTTTATTGGTAAGTTTGTGGTTGTATGCTTTGATGATATTTTAATTTATAGCCACAACATATCATCCCATGTCGAGCACCTTAGGCAAGTGCTTGAAGCTTTGAAACGGGAACGCCTATTTGTGGAGTTCAAGTGGATGAAGAGAAGCTGAAGGCGATTCAAGAATGGCCAACACCGACGACTATGACACAAGTCCGGAGTTTTCTTTGGATTAGCCGGTTTCTACCGCCGGTTTATTCGTGACTTTAGTACCTTGGTTGCGACTTTAATCTTCCTTACCAAGAAGAATGTTCCATTTATGTGGGGAGAGGCGCAAGAAGAGGACTTTGCGGCCCTTAAGGCTAAGTTGACACAAGCGCCGTTGTTGGCTCTTCCCGATTTTGGCAAGATGTCTGAGATCGAGTGTGATGTGTCAGGAATCGGGCTCGGTGGTGTGCTTATGAAAGAGGGACGGCCTATAGCCTATTATAGTGAGAATCTTGGAGGTGTGGAGCTCAAGTACCCCACGTACGACAAAGAGCTACTTGCTCTTGTTCGAGTGCTACGGGCGTGGGAGCACTATCTCTTGCCTCGAGAGTTTGCTATCCATTCCGATCACGAGGCGTTGAAATACTTGAGAGGGTAAGAAAAAATGAATCAGAGGCATGCCAAATGTGTTGAGTTCATTGAATCATTTCCCTATGTCATCAAGCATAAGAAAGGCAAGGACAACGTCGTCGCCGACACATTGTCCCGGAGGTACACTCTTTTATCCTTACTACATGCTCGATTGCTTGGATTATCTTTCATGAAGGAGTTGTATGCTCATGATGCTGAGTTTAGTGACATTTTTCAGGCTTGTTTGAAGGGGGGGAGTCGGGGTCAATTTTATTTGCATGAGGGTTTTCTTTTTAAGGGAACTCGCTTGTGTGTGCCTAGTGTTTCGTTTAGGCGTTTGCTTGTCCAAGAGGCCCATGGAGGCGGCCTCATGGGACATTTTGGTGTCATGAATGTTGTTGGATCGTAATCGGTTAGCAGTGAGCTTGGGAATTGGCAATTAAGCTGTTCCCAAGGCAGCGGAAGTAAATAATCGCAAGTAATAAAAACAGTAAAAAGGCATAGTTCCTTTATAGAGGAACCCCACTACAACCAACTAGTTGTATGGGTAAACCTCTACCTCCGCTTGGAGGATTTTGAATGACTTACTTATATTGATTGCTTTGTTCCTTAGTTACACAGCCGGATTTACACTTCTCTATTCCTACAAGTTCTTCCTAACTCTAGCAACACTAGTAAATCCTCTCAACTGAGTTCCTAAGCTCACAACAGCAAAACACAAGTAACTCAAACCTTACGCTGACTTCTCAGTTCCCTTGCTCCTGGGAACTTCAGCTTCACCGTCGTCGAGATCACACACTCGCCGGCAGGGACTTCTCTTCCTTTTCTTTCTTTTCTCTGATGTGGGTGTTTGTAAGTTTTGGGAGAAGTACTCAGACAGAGTACTATTCATTTGGCTTTATAGTCCATTTGGCTTGGGCAGTCGCATCTTTCGTTTGTGTCCAAAATGCCCTTTGCTTGATGCCCAAGTTGTACTTTCTTCACATGTGACTTTGGTTTGAACTAGGTCAACTTCTTGGATCAATCGGACCGTTGGATGAAGCGTGACAGTCTGATCCTCAGACTGTTCCCTCGGGCTGTCTGAGACAGAATCCCGCGATCTGCGCTGAACGGTCGTTGTCCTCACATGTGAGTTCCCATGTCATGGGAACTGACTTCTTTAGAGTTCCCTTGATGGAAACTCTTCATCGTTGTAAGCTTGTGTTCTCTTGATTGTTTCTGGGAGTTCCCACTTCATGGGAACTTTCCTCTTTAGAGTTCCCTTGATGGAAACTCTTCATTGTGGCCTGCAGTGGCTTTTGGTCATTCGTAGGAGTTCTTGGCTGTACCTGTGTTCCTTAAAAATACTTGAACAAACCACATTAGTTCCCTATGGTGTTTGTCATTATCAAAACTTAAGAGAATTGAATCGTTGATCCGTTGTTTAGAACCAGAGGTCCCAACAACGTCCCAACAATTTCCCCCTTTTTGATGATGACAAACCCATCACAAAATATGCATGTATTTCAATGAATGATATGCTGATGAGTTCCTAAGTATGATTTTGGGAAGTCACTTTTAGTGAGACACTTAGGGAACAGGGAGAGATCAATTTGTGGTCATTTTTTGGATTAAGGGAACAAGAAGGGAGAGATCATGGGTTCTGAGGGAACAGGGCGTCACAAAGGCGCGTAAGGACTTGTGTAAGCTTTTCTTGTCCTCTGGCCAACACTGCTTGGTCCCTAGCAATCTGGTCGAGGGTGTTGGCAATGCGGAGCAACACTGGAGAGTTCCCCTCTTGTGGACCCGACTCTAGTGGAGCCATCTCCTCTACAGGCTCCGAGTGCCTCATTTTCTGGGCAACTGTAATGTCCAGTTCCCTTCCAAGCTCGATTTCATCTTTAGAGGCGTCGTAAAGACCCTCTTTTTGTAGGAGTTTCTTGATCAGCCCGGAGTAGGGAAGGGAGTGGGACTTGGAGGCCATGCACTTATCCATGTGCCCAAGGATTATTCGGGGAAGATTTATGGGCTTCTTGAGGAGGAAGTGGTAGAGGATGATGGCATCTGGGATGTTGACGACCAGGCGCTTCTCTTGGCGTGGGATCACCACGTTGATGATGAATTGGTGAGTGAGCTTGGCGACCAAGGACAGATGATGCGTCGAGAGAGCGACGGTACTTTTGGATGGTGAGGGATAGGGTAGTTTGGTGGTGGTGGGAGATGTGATGGACGAGGGGAGAGGAGAAGAAGGAAGAGGGGTGGTTAGTTGAGTGGAAGGAGGAGGAAGGGATCTGGTGACCTGGGGAGGAGAGATCCCCGAAGCAGAGATGGGAGTGGTGGAAATGTGTTTTGGTGAGGAGGAAGGAGATTTGTGAGGTGAAGGTGGAGTTGGAGATCCCGTAATGATGGGAACGGGAGGAAGTGAAGAAGGTTGGGATGGTAGAGCTCCCATCGTGGCAGGAACTGGAGAAGGTGGCGGAGGAGGAGTTGGTCGTTTTGTGAGAGGAGGCTTGGGAGGTCCCTCGATTTGAAGAGGAGGGATGGAGGAGGAAGAGGGGAGTAGACTCCGGGGTTCGAGGTCCCATCGTCGGAAGGGAAAGGGTACGGAGGTTTGGGAGCACAAGAACTCTCCTTGGAGTAGTTCAGGTAGTCCTCAAACTTGAAGAAAGCCTTCTTTCTGGGCTCCCAGAATTCAGAGGCCTCAGAGTGTTTACACTTTTTGGATTTGGAGGGGTTGTGGGAGTGTTTGGATTTTTTGGATTTTGAGGGATCTTTTGATGAGTGGCGACGTTTGGATGAATGGCGATGTTTGGATTTATGGGGTTTTTCATTGATTGAGGGGCGAGCGTCTCCGAAGTTGTCAACGATTACAACTCCGGAGGAGGTGTTGGTGTTTGGAGGTGGGAGAGGAAGAGATTCGGAGGAGGAAGAGGTCCGGAGGAGGAAGAGGTCTAGGGGACGGTTTCGTCGGCCTGAGGAGGAGGAGGGGGCAAGAAGGGGCTTACTTGATTGTATAGCCCTTGGATAAGAACATCCTTCGTCGTTGGGTCCGATTCGTTCTCGATCTCTTTTAGTTGAGAGACGAAGAGGGTGCGAGGATTGGCATGTACCCACGCTTTGATCTGGGCGAAGGTGTGTTGAGGGGCCATTTTTGTAAGAGATTGGGAGGTTTTGGAGGTTTCTTGAAAAGAGAGTGAAAGAGATTTGGGGAAGACGATTGAAAGAGATGTAAGAGAGAATAAAGGGCCCAAAAATGGCAAAGAGGGGTTTTAAAGGAGAAAGGAGGTGAAGGGTAGAAAGGGAAGTGGAATAACCTCGATAACCGTTGCCCAATGAACGTGGGGCTCCGTTTCAACTTCTCAAGCACGCCTCTGGACACGCGTCACGATCTCTTGGGAAGTCCTTTTCAAATTTTGAATACTTGGCCTTTAACGCTTCAGAGCCTCTGACACAAAAGTCCGCTTCCCAAGTGACAGTTTTTCTTTGCAGTTTAGTCAGCGTTCCCTTTGTAGATGCATCAGTTCCCATGATCTTATCAAGGTCAGGGAGAGTGAAGTGGTTAAGGGAACTTCACACTCATCTTTTTGTGGGGCTAGGGAACTCAAAGGGAACCAGACAATTTGCAACTCGATAAAGGAAATATTTTGGCTCATGAGAAGTATTTGTCTGATCCCCAGCTTAGGGTGGGTCATATGATCAACCGTCATGGTGGCTTGTAATGAGGGATAAAGGGAACTCTGGTTGATCATTTTGGGCCAAAAGAAATAGAGTTCCTTTGCACACATTTTTCTCTAGAATAGTAATCATGGCATAGTGAAAGCAATAAATCCAAGTTCCCTATCATGCAATCTTATATAAACTAGTCAGGCATTGAGAGAGAGACAAACAGGGACTTGTTTAGTTTAGAGTTATCATCCCTAGAAGCATTCGAAAACGCTGGTAGGGACGTCTGTCTAAAGCTTTGGTAAGAATGTCCGCAATTTGCTCTTCAGTTCTACAGTGTTCCATCGAGATGTTCCCATTTTTGACATTGTCACGTAGAAAGTGATGCCTTATATCAATATGCTTAGTTCTAGAATGATGCACAAGATTTTTGGAAATGTTTATGGCACTAGTGTTATCACAGAGTATGGGAACTGGGCCAAAAGACATACCGTAATCCTGGAGTTGTGACTTAAGCCATAGAACCTGGGAACAACATGATGCGGCAGCCACATATTCGGCTTCAGCGGTGGAGAGTGCCACTGAGTTTTGGTTTTTAGATCCCCATGAGACTAGGCATGACCCTAGGAACTGGGCCATTCCTGATGTGCTCTTTCTGTCAACCAAGTGCCCTGCAAAATCTGCATCTGTGTATGCAATGAGCTCAAGGGAACTGTTCCTTGGATACCATAGGCACAAGTTATCGTTCCCTTTGAGATACCTGAAAATTCTCTTCACCTCTTTCAGGTGTGATTCCTTGGGGTTAGCTTGAAAACGAGCACAAAGACATACAGAGAACATGATATCAGGTCTACTAGCTGTTAAGTAGAGAAAGGACCCGATCATACCTCGATAGTTCCTTTGGTCCACACTAATACCTGTTTCCTCCCCATTGAGCCTTGAATTTGGTGAGATGGGAGTGTCGATGGGTTTGGAGTGTTCCATTCCTTGATGTATTTCTGTTGATGAATCTTTGTTCCCTCCTTTGTTTGGGATATTTGAAGTCCCAAGAAGAACGTGAGTTCCCCAATGAGACTCATCTCAAACTCACTGCTCATGAGGTCCTTAAACTTCTCTACAAGAGTTTCGTTAGTTGCTCCAAACACAATGTCATCAACATATACTTGCACAATCAAAATGTCTTTAGATTCTTTCTTTAAAAACAAAGTCTTGTCTATGGAACCACGAATGTATCCATGGGACTAGAGGAATTGAGCAAACCTGTCATACCAAGCTCGGGGAGCTTGTTTGAATCCGTAAAGGGCCCTTTCCAGGAAATAGACATGGTTGGGCATTTTCTCATCTTCGAATCCTGGAGGTTGGGCCACATACACTTCTTCCTTGAGATGTCCATTTAGGAAGGCTGTTTTCACATCCATTTGATAAAGTTTGAATCCCTTGTGAGCGGCATAGGCGATGAGGAGTCTGATTGCCTCGATCCTGGCAACTGGTGCGAAGGTCTCATCGTAGTCAATCCCTTCCTCTTGCCTATATCCTTGTGCTACTAACCTAGCCTTGTTCATTGCTACATCTCCAGTATCATCGAGCTTGTTCCTAAAAACCCATCGAGTTCCTATGATGTTCTTGTTTTTGGGCCTAGGAACTAGCTTCCAAACTTTGTTCCTCTCGAATTGGTGGAGTTCCTCTTGCATGGCTTGAATCCAATCTGGGTCCTTTAATGCTTTTTTGATATTTTTGGGTTCCACCATTGAAACAAACGCGTTAAAAGCACAAAAATTATTGAGAGAGGAATGAGTTTGCACACCTTTATCAAGAGGGGAGATGATGTTCTCAAGGGGGTGGTCCTTCCTTTGTTGAAAGGTTCTTGTATGAGTGAGTTCCTTTGCATGTGTATCATCCTCAGTCGGTGTTTCTTTGTCATGGGAACTCTCATCTCCAGCTTCTTCATTTGATGTTTCTTCAGAGATTTCTGGCAGGTTCCCTCTTTGTTCCCCTTGAATACTTGATTCTGGCAAGGTATTGTCTTGGGGGACAGCAGAGTTGTTTCCTGAAGAGGGGACCTCGAGAGAGTTGGAGGTGTCTTGTGGTTCTTCTGAGGAAGGAGCCTCGAGGGAGGTTTGATCAGTGAGGGTTGGACCTTCGTCGTTGTTCCCTGGTTGTGGGATAATGCTTGCACTTGGATAGTCTTCATCCCTTTTCCTTGGCTCATCCTCGTCATCATCATCGTCTTCATGTCTGACTAACTTGAACAGAGTTTCCATCCCTTGGGTCTCGGTTCCCATCTTTATAGACTTTTCATTGAAGACGACATGAATGCTTTCCTCTATCTTCTTGGTTCTTGTATTGTAGACCCTATAAGCCTTGCTTTGTGATGAGTATCCCAGGAAGATCCCTTCGTCGCTTCTGGGGTCGAATTTTCCAAGATTGTCTTTGCCGTTGTTGTGAACAAAGCATGTACAACCAAATGCTCTCAAGTGTGAGATGTTTGGTTTTCTCCCTTTGATGAGCTCATAGGAAGTCTTGTTAATCAGGGGCCTTGTCATGGCTCGATTCAGGATGTATGTAGCTGTGGAGATTGCTTCAGTCAAGAAGTACTCAGGAACTCCACTTTCGATCATCATGGTTCTAGCCATATCCTCCAGAGTTCTATTCTTTCTCTCAACCACTCCATTTTGCTGAGGAGTGCGAGGAGCTAAAAAGTTGTGAGAGATCCCATTTTTCTCACAGAAGTTTAGGAACTCCGAGTTTCGAAACTCAGTTCCGTGATCAGATCTGATTGCTTTCAGTTTTAGCCCCAAGCTTACTTCTGTTCTTTTGATGAAGGGCTCAAATTCTTCAAACGCTTGTGATTTTTTCTTCAAGAAAATAACCCAGGTGAATCTTGAAAAATCATCAATTAAAACATACATGTACCTTTTTCCACCGTAGCTAGCTGTTCTCATGGGACCACAGAGATCCATGTGAATTAACTCCAGGGACCTGGTTGTGCTTACCACCTTCTTGGGTTTGAAGGAGGTCCTGGTCTGTTTCCCTCGAACACATGCTTCACACATTTTGACTCCTTCGAGATTGATCCGTGGAAGACCAATGACCAGATCCTGTAGATAAAGCTTCAGGATTTAATTTACACCAGCATGTCCCAGTCTTCGGTGCCAGAGTTCCGTGTCATCTTGGGAACTCGCAAGGCACAACTTCATTGGTGGTTCAAAGTTGGTGTCCACCACATACACATTGTTGTATCTTCTTCCTCTCAGAATTACTTTGTTGGTCTTCTTGTTGATGAGGAGACATTCATCTGAGTCGAAAGTGACGATGTTGTTCCCTTGATCACACATCTGGGAGACACTCAGCAGATTGTATCCCAGATCCTTTACCAGATTTATGTTGCTAACTTTAATAGATCTATTGAGCAACACTTCTCCTTTTCCAATAACTTCTCCCTTGTTCTTGTTGCCAAATGAGACGTGGCCTCCTTCTGCATGAGTGTGGAGTGAGATGAGGATATCCTTGTTCCCTGTCATATGGTTCGAGCATCCACTATCTATGAACCATGTACTGTTCCCTCTCACTGCCACCTACAAGGAAAAGTTAGTGTTTTGAGTCCCAGGCAAGATGACTCTTGCCTGGTCCCTTGAAAGGGAAAACATTTTCATTCAAGATATAGTCAGAAATGTTGATGTCTTTGGAATTTTGAGAGTTGGAGTTCCTTTGGTGATGAGCATGACGTTTTTGTCTGTTTGGGAACTCATGGCTTCTAGGGGTTTGGGCTCTCTTCTTGGGACATGCATCCTTGTAGTGCCCATGAGCACCACAGTGCCAACATGTCTTGTAGTATTCTCCCAGGTAGTATTTTGGGTGTGGTCTCTGGATACGGTTCCTATCCATGGTTTTTTTGTTGTACACTCGAGACCCATTTCCCTTAGCAATTTTGACATAGATTCTATGTCCAGAGTTCCCAGTATAGTAGTCTTTCTCACCATTGTTTCCACTCTCTAGGACCCTGATTTTCTCCTCGAGATGAGCATTTTTCTGTTTCTCGCACTGGAGTTCTAAGGCCCTACACTCATGGATCTCATGTTCGCTCAGGGGTGACTTTCCGTTCTTGGAGCACTCACCTTTGTATCCTATGCCATGTCTGGCTGGGACAAACTTAATTTGGGAACTAGAGGCTTCAAGATGTTTTGGAGTCTTACTCAGGTTTTGCAAGAGGGTGTTCTCATCTTTCTCTAGAGTTTTGATTTCTCTTTCTAGGTCTACGATGTGAGACACATGGGACTTGAGTTTTTCTAGAAGGGATATGCAGTTGGGACAGGGCTCGAGACCAACTAATTGAGAATTTATGTGTTCCTGTTTTTCCAACTTGTTTTGCAGTTTTATGTTATCTTTGACAAGACTTGCAAGAATTTTCAACAGCTCAGGTTTTTCATAGTTACTCAAAGAATCAAGAACAGTTTCAGTGGTTACCTCACTGGGTTGTTCCCTAGTGGTTTCTCCTATGGCCATGCCACACATGTTTGGGAGTGCCCATGATTCAGGATCTTCGTCTTCATCATCGCTCCAGGTAGCGATGTAGGCCTTCTTTCCTTGCTTCCTGCCATCAGTTCCTTGTGGACATTCCTTCGCAAAATGTCCTTTCCTGTTGCATTAGTAGCAAGTCACTTCTGAGAGATCCTTCTCTGTGGGCTTTCTTTGGGAACTCTGTCCCTTTCCCCAGTTCCCACTGTTCCGTTGAGACTTTCCTTTGTAGAAATTTCAAAGAGCCCTTGTTACAAGAACTAGCTCTTCATCCTCTTCTTCTTCGGAGTCTTCATGTTGTTCTTGGGTTGATTTGAGCATCTTTTCGATCTTGAGTGCGATCCTTCGATGAGCTCGAGTTTGTTCCTTATCATCGATCTTCCTCTTCTCATGTCCCACTAGCTTTCCAAATACTTGATGGAGCATAAGCGTTCGATTTTCTGGGTTTTCCTTGAACATCGTTCTCTCGTTTGCCCATTCTCCAGTCAATCCATTGAAGAGTTGTTGGACCTTCATTTAGTGGGTGATTTCTTCTTTTGTGATCTTCAAACCGGGATTGGTAGCTGTCGACGGACTCTCCCATTTCCATTTGGAAGTTGTAGAACTCCCTTTTTGCATTCATCTGAAGATCTTCTCTGAGATCTGAGTTCCCAACGTGCATTTGTTGGATGGCTTCCCACATTTCCTTGGCTGTGTCAAGGTTTGCAACCCTGTCACAATCTTGTACGCACATGGACCTCTTTAGATACTGTTTTGCTTTGTAGTTTGCCTCCATGCACTTTTACTCATTGGGACCCCACTTTGAGAGGTCGTTGACAATAGCTGGATCGATTTCGAAGTTCCCCCTTTCGATGACACATCAAGCTTGGTAGTCTTGGCCACGCATCCAATCCTTCATGTCGCGTTGCCAGCTTTCAAATCTTCCTGTGATAAGCCTTGGCGGCTTACTGGTATTGTTACCCACCTGAGTAAGTTCCTGAGCCATTTTGACACCTACGATGCTAACACAAATCTAGAGCGCAAGCTCTGATACCAATTGTTGGATCGTAATCGGTTAGCAGTGAGCTTGGGAACTAGCAATCAAGTTGTTCCCAAGACAGCGGAAGTAAATAATCGCAAGTAATAAAAACAGTAAAAAGGCACAGTTCCTTTATAGAGGAACCCCACTACAACGAACTAGTTGTATGGGTAAACCTCTACCTCCGCTTGGAGGATTTTGAATGACTTACTTATATTGATTGCTTTGTTCCTTAGTTACACAGCCGGATTTACACTTCTCTGTTCCTACAAGTTCTTCCTAACTCTAGCAACACTAGTAAATCCTCTCAACTGAGTTCCTAAGCTCACAACAGCAAAACACAAGTAACTCAAACCTTACGCTGACTTCTCAGTTCCCTTGCTCCTGGGAACTTCAGCTTCACCGTCGTCGAGATCACACACTCGCCGGTGGGGACTTCTCTTCCTTTTCTTTCTTTTCTTTGATGTGGGTGTTTGTAAGTTCTGGGAGAAGTACTCAGACAGAGTACTATTCATTTGGCTTTATAGTCCATTTGGCTTGGGCAGTCGCATCTTTCGTTTGTGTCCAAAATGCCCTTTGCTTGATGCCCAAGTTGTACTTTCTTCACATGTGACTTTGGTTTGAACTAGGTCAACTTCTTGGATCAATCGGACCGTTGGATGATGCGTGACAGTCTGATCCTCAGACTGTTCCCTCTGGCTGTCTGAGACAGAATCCCGCGATCTGCGCTGAACGGTCGTTGTCCTCACATGTGAGTTCCCATGTCATGGGAACTGACTTCTTCAGAGTTTCCTTGATGGAAACTCTTCATCGTTGTAAGCTTGTGTTCTCTTGATTGTTTTTGGGAGTTCCCACTTCATGGGAACTTTCCTCTTCAGAGTTCCTTTGATGGAAACTCTTCATTGTGGCCTGCAGTGGCTTTTGGTCATTCGTAGGAGTTCTTGGCTGTACCTGTGTTCCTTAGAAATACTTGAATAAACCACATTAGTTCCCTATGGTGTTTGTCATTATCAAAACTTAAGAGAATTGAATCGTTGATCCTTTGTTTAGAACCAGAGTTCCCAACAACGTCCCAACAATTGCATATGCTTAGGGAACATTTCTATTGGCCTCACGTGCTTAGGTCGGTAGAGAACATTTGTGCTTCATGTGCTACATGTGTGCGTGCAAAGTCTAAAGTGCACCCTCACGGTTTGTATACTCATTTGCCTATTCCTAGTGCCCCATGGGATGATATTTCTATGGATTGTGTTTTGGGTTGCCTAGGACAAAAAGGGGTAGGGACTCTATTTTTGTGGTGGTAGATAGATTTTCTATGATGGCACATTTTATTGCCTGCCACAAAACCGATGATGTTGTTAATGTTGTCACTTTGTTCTTTGATAATGTGGTTCGGTTGCATGGGTTCCCTAAATCTATTGTGTCTGACCTTGATGTTAAATTTCTATGTTTCTTTTGGAAGACGCTTTGGTCTAAGCTAGAAATCAAGCTCTTATTCTCTACTACTTGCCACCCGCAAACGGATGGGCAAATCGAGGTCGTTAATCGACCCTTGGTGCTTTGTCGTGTTCTATTTTGAAAACTAATTTACGCAAGTGGGAAGAGTGTCTTCCTTTCATTGAGTTTGCTTACAATAGTTCAGTTCATTCCGCTACCATGAAGACACCTTTTGAGGTGGTGTATGGGCGCAATCCCGCTACACCACTTGATCTAGCGCCTTATGCTATGTCCGAGCGAGAGACTAGTGAAGGACGGGACCAAGTTGAGTATATTAAGCAGCTTCATGAGGATACTCGCCTTCAATTGGAAAGGCGAACTTTGCAATACAAGCGCCAAGCTGATAAAGGGCGCAAGGAGCTGATTTTTGAACCCGGCGACCTAGTTTGGGTTCATTTGAGGAAGGAGAGGTTTCCCACCATTTGAAATTCTAAGCTTAAGCCACGTGGCAATGGACCATTCCAAGTGTTAGAGCGCATCAACGACAATGATTACAAGCTTCATCTTCCCCCGAATTATGGCGTCCATGAGGTATTCAACGTATCCGATCTTGTACCTTATTTTTCTAACGATGATGTTGAGTTTGAGCAGGATCTAGGTTCGAGGACGAACCCTTATCAAGGGGAGGAGGATGATGTGATTCCATCGACATCCGAGCCAACAATGGAGCACACGACAGAACACTTGGAGGAGTCACGACCTACCCTAGATGCGCCTACATGCTTGGATGGTGGCGCTCCCACGATGGTGGCGCTCCCTTGCGAGGGGATGGAGTTGGCGCGCTCTTGCGGAGGGTTGTTGACGTTCTTCTGCCAAAGGATGGCGCGCCCTTGTAGCCTCTCGGTGTGCCCTTGTGTGGGGACATTGGTGCGCCTTTGCCAAGGGATGGAGCGCCTATGCACACGGTTGGAGGCGCGCCTTTGCCTAAGGCGGATTCCGGACTTGATGGTGCCAAGGCTCAAGGAACTACACCACCTTATCTAGGTTGTATTACGCGATCCCGAGCTAAGGCCATTCTATGTCAAGTGCAAGAGGAGCTCATGGGGTGTAGCTTTCCAAGAGAGTGTATTGAAGATGGTTGGAGTCTTTTGTTGCTTCGTGGTTCTAAGTGACAATCCTACGGTTAAGGACAATTATTAGATTTTCGGGATTTTGGATTAATTTATGTAATTTCCTTAAGTGAGGGGGCTGATTTTGTAAGGCTTAGTATTAGGTTGTATGGTCGGCCTCTTCCTTCTCTTTCTCTTAGATTGGACGAAAATTGTTACTCTCTTTTGCTTGCATTTTTCAATTCAAAGTTCTTGTTTTCGCCTCGTTCAATTCTCGTTGTTCGATTGTTGGTGAGTAATATCCGATAATTCGTGCATCTTAGTTTGCTTGAGATCTTGGTGAGTCATATCCAAGATTTCGAGCATCCATATCCTCTCGCCTTCCTCACCATCCACGACTTGGTAGGAGATTTTCCGGGTTTTTCTTGGCGATCTCTTTGCACCACCTCCATCTCCATCGATCCGGCCATCAAGAATTAAGGGTGATCGAGAGTTATGATGTACGGTCGGATATAGCTATTTGTGTGCTTGGTTTTATCTGCTTATTCGTGTTGAATTAGTTGATTATTTTCTAGTACATAATGTGATTTATTCTTTTGCTCGCTCTCTAGTCGCATGGCGAGTTAGGACCTCTTTAAGGAGGGTAAGGTGTGTAAAACCTCAGAGAGGGTAAGTCCAGTATTCTCTTCAGTTAATGTCCTTTTCTAAGTTTCGAGACGAAACTTTCTTTAAGGGGGGTAGAATGTAATATTCGAAAATATTCTAATATTCTATTTATTTATACATTCCTCGAAACTCATGTCAAGGTTGCTTAACTATTCAGTAATCCCTGGTAGTTATTTTTTTGACAACTTTTTCTATAGTTAAAATTTTCTAGTTGTCAAAGTTATCTGTTAGATTGATTATTAATCGTTAAGTAATTCTGTTTTAATATTTTCTAAAGTAATATTTGATTTTGAATTTAAATTAATTACACTACAAAAAGTTTTTAAATTAAAATAAATTAATTATAATTTTAGGGTAAAGTTTCTAGTATAAGAGATTTGAGGGTGGAAAATGTAATTTCCCTTAATGTTTTGGCAACTTTACGTTGATATATATCATGTTGTTCTCTAGTCTTCATTATTAAGTATACAAAAGAAAAAAAAGAGAGTTATATGAGGGAAATAAAGGACGAGAGAAAAGACGAGATGAAGATTAAGATTTTGGTTGTTTTTGTTGATTCTGTTACAAGATCTCTTTTATCGGATTTTAATCTCGAAGTACAAGCGTGTTTTGGTAAGTTTTTCATTAGTTCATGGTTTATTTGAATTTAATTAATTTTCCAAATCTGGATTCACAATTGATTTTGATTCAGAAATCAGTCGATTTATAATTCTCAAAGGGTGTTTTCGATATTGAATTTATATTCGGTAAATGATTTCAAAGTAATTTTGGGGTTTCGTTTTGTATTGATTATTGGAGATCTTTGATCAAGTTTTACAAAAATGTTTGAAATGGGAAAATTTTCTTTTATACAGATAATATAAAACATAAGAAGTTATAATGCATGATGGTTTTCTGTCATTTTTAGGGTTATAGTTTGTTAATAAGATTATTATTTTACCGGAAACCACCCTTACAATATGCCATATTAGCGTAAACCACCATTTTAATGGCTGGTTACCGAGAACCACTCCTATAATGCCTTCCGTTACGTTTTCACCACGCAATTAAAATGTTTCGTTTGAAATCACGTTAACTTGTGGAATGACCCTTTTGCCCCTCTTTTTTTCCCCAAATTCATCCCCTATCTGCCACTTTCTCCCTCCATTGAGATGTGCGATTTCCAGGGCTCACCAAATTGAAATCAAAAATCTCTCGCCAATGCGACCTCCCATGGCGTCTGTCATCTCTCCTCTGCAGCTTCCTCCTCTCGCACTCCTCTCCTAGCCGCCGCCTCTGACGCCTTCGTTTCCGCCGCCGCCATCTCCTATTACCTCCTCTCCGGCGATAAACACAATGCCGATTTCGGTAACAGCTCCGGGCGGGAGCAACTTTTCATCACGATCGAACATACGGTTGATAGATCGAAGGAATCGGCGCACATGATTATCAATCGAATGAAGCATACCGGAATAGCGGCCTCCGTGCTTTGGCAGGTTCTGAGATCGGTGTTCTCGTCGGCTTATCACGAGGTGCGGTCGGGGTTTGAATTTAGGGTTGCGTCGTTTCTGGCGGATATTGCGGCGGTGAATGCGATTCCGAGGGCGGCGATTGTGGTGGCTGGAGGTGGGAAGGTGATTGATTGGTTGTTGGAGACTGTTGCGGTGACCGAGGAAGGGAATGGAACGCAGGCGGAGGCGACTAGGGCGTTGGCTTACTTGATTCCTCCACTCGGAATTATGACGGGCCCGAATTCGAGCCCGGATCCATCGGATTCGCAAGTGCTCGGGTCCAAATCGACACCTCCGCCCCACTCGGGTCGGTGGAGGAAGCGGTTATTCGGTTCGGCGACGGCGGATATTGGATTCCTCGAGACATCTTTCACTCTGCTCCTTCCTCTATAAGTTTGCAAGTTTGTTGCTTGTGGATTGCATTCTGTGAATAAAGCATTGCAATTCTGAAATTACCGATTACTTGAGCGTAACTTATGCTT
Source organism: Fallopia convolvulus (assembly GCA_964016875.1). Taxonomy (NCBI): domain Eukaryota; kingdom Viridiplantae; phylum Streptophyta; class Magnoliopsida; order Caryophyllales; family Polygonaceae; genus Fallopia; species Fallopia convolvulus. The sequence continues at coordinate 33,879,758 of OZ024734.1, read as the reverse complement.
ATCAGTGTTGAATTGCTAACTATAGGTTGAAGATTCTGCTTATGAAGTATGAATGGTGGGTTGGGTTTAAACAAATTGACATGTATTAGGGGCGATATTGTGTAATTTGCACTAAATAATCATAATTGTGCCTGGATTCTATTCTGTATTAATAACTTAATATGATGGATTTTGGGTTGTTTGAGTTATACCAAATTACACAAAAGTGATTTTAAGGAGTTCATCCAAAAAATCGAAATGCTCAATCGAGGGAGAAAGAGGTCGATAGGATGTAATTTGGGGGAAAGAAGAGGGGCAAAAGGGTCATTGCACATATTAACGTGATTTCAAACGAAAAATTTTAACTGGGTGGTAAAAACGTAACGGAAGGCATTGTAGGGGTGGTTCTCAGTAAATAGCCATTGAAAGGGTGGTCTACGCTAATTTGGCATATTGTTAGGGTGGTTTCCAGTAAAAAAGCCATTTATTTATACATTCCTCGAAATTCATGCCAAGGTTGCTTAACTATTAAGTAATCTCTGGTAATTTTTTTTGACAACTTTTTCTATAGTAAAATTTTTCTAGTTGTCAAATTATCCGTTAGATTGATTACTAGTCGTTATGTAATTCCGTTTCAATATTTTGTAAAGTAATATTTCATTTTGAATTTAAATTAATTACACTACAAAAAGTTTTTAAATAAAAAAAAATTAATTATTATTTTAGGATAAAGTTTGTAGTAAAAGAGATTTGAGGGTGGAAAATGTAATTTCCCTTAATGTTTTGCCGACTTTACGTTGATATATAACATGTTGTTCTCTAGTCTTCATTATTAAGTATACAAAACAAAAAAAAAAGAGTTAGATGAGGGAAAGAAAGGACGAAAGAAAAGACGAGATGAAGATTAAGATTTTCGTTGTTTTTGTTGATTCTGGTACAAGATCTCTTTTATCGGATTTTAATCTCGAAGTACAAGCGTGGTTTGCTAAGTTTTCATTAGTTAATGGTTTATTTGAATTTCATTAATTTTCCAGATCTGGATTCACAATTGATTTTGATTCAGAAATCAGTCGATTTATAATTCTCAAAGGGTGTTTTTGATATTGAATTTATATTCGGTAACAAATTTCATAGTAATTTTGGGGTTTGGTTTTGTAATGATTTTTGGAGATCTTTGATCAAGTTTTACGAAAATGTTTGAAATAGGGAAATGTTGTTTTATACATATAATATATCCCTATCATGTTTTAAAGGATTTGGATGTATACATAAGAAGCTATAAGGCATGCTGGTTTTTCGTCGTTTTTAGGGTTATAGTATGTTAATAAGACAATTATTTTTCATTGGGTTGTATATATATATATATATATATATATATATATATATATATATGAGCATTGGTCCTAGGTCGTGATCAGAGATGAGGGGAAAACACAAGTTATCTATCTTAGACATGGTTTCGCGTTGCGTATTATTTAGTGAATTCCTAGTTGCAGAAATTCGTCTTTGAGGTAAGTTGTCTAGACTTACTTAGCTTGCAATCATGTTATGTGTTAATCTAGTTGATGAATGTGTGGAACCTTATTTTGGAATATTACTCCATATTATATTTCATTCTTGATAGTTATCGAAATAGTTTCAATTGTTTTTATTGTGTCTAACTTGATCTGCGGGTGCGATTATAGACATAGGAAAGCGGTGGAGAAGAGGCCCCGGACATAGTCATGTGGCGTGTGGAGATCACCTTCAAAAGCCGACTGTTTTGGCAAGTACTCTAATAAAGACTTAGCTTGGGAAAGAAGGGTGATGGGAAAGAAAATTGGTATAAGCTAAACGTGCGCGTTAGCCGTGTACCTTGTTTAGAAGGCAGGTTCGGGTTGCGTGAATTGCAGAATGATTATAGTTTCGATTATGGAGGAATTTGTAACACCCCTATTTTACAACATTGGGTATTACCGCCAGTGACCTTGGATTTTACCGTCAAAAGTCACCCAAGGCTTTTAGAATGATATAGAACGATAAAATGCGGAATTAAAACATAATCATATAAATAAAAGTTGCTCTCGAAAGAGACTTTGTTCTTACAACCCAACTTTCATTACTTAAAACCAAAAGCGTGTTCAAGAATACAATTCATAAAAACTTTGTCCTTGAAGCAATAACGGAAATAAACCAAAAGGATTTGCAAATACATTTTGGAGCTCCTCTTCCTTCCTTTGCCCTTCACTTTACGCCTTGTTGAAATTCCTAGGTTCTGACATAATTCGCGAGGGCGAGAATGTGACAAGCAAACATGCGGAAAAGAAGAATTAGTCTAAGAGACTAAGCAAGCGGGAACGGAACTTCCCAAGGTTAATTTGGTAATTTGAGTAATATGGAGGAAGATATTAACGGGTTGTGTTTTTAGGATAAGTTTTGTTTATGTGAGATTTAACGATACGAAGGAGAGCGTATCTCAAGCGGAGATAGCTCGATAATCGAGAGAAGAACTACGAGATTGTAGACTTCTTTTAGAATCGAGAGTATGTTGGGAATGTTATTAATTCATACAAGTTGAAAACCTCTCGCGTCCTAAGCGGAAAGAGAGCCGGATCGATCATTTGAGATCGGTCCGATTTGATGCCTTTTAAATGTGCATTGGGCACTTATCTTATATAGTGACAAAAATATTCAATTTCGTTAATGATTTTTTAAAGGGGGTGGGGGCTCGAACGGCCCGATCCACCAAGGGAAACACGATTTCCATCACTTAGTACACAAGATCCTGAAATTCGTACTTTAAGCGCAGAGGCATACGACTTAGTAAACATATAGAGGGGTCAGATAATTTCGCGCCCCTTTGTAGTTTGTTCGACATCGATCTCTAAACGAGACCGTAAACAACCAAGGCCACAACCATACTAGCATATATGGTCCTATCAAGTAAAGAGCGAACTATGCTAACAATGGGGTCATTACCTCTAGCAATCGATATTTCCTAAGTTCATTTGTTACTTAGCACACAAGTTGTTCCCAACATCGAGAATTTCACAAAATGATGAATATTAGGTCACAAGTGGAATTTTCACTTGCCTTGCTTTCACGAGTATTATAGCGATAAGACGGAAAGTGCGGTTCGTGACTTCGAACAAGAATCTCAACCTATCGACACGGAAATTTACGAACGATCTTTAAATAATTCCTTTTTAAGGTTTGGAAATTCTCTTATATACTTAGTATAGGAGAAGAAATTCTAAATTATTATAATAATAATTTAGATGGCTAATTAAAATAATAATATTCCTTTATTATTTTTTTTATTTTGTAATATCCTTTTATTCCTTAAAAATATCCTTATTTAATTTATTAAAATAATTTCTTTTAATTTCACTTGCTAATTTCTTTAAATAAATAAGCAAGTATAACTCATAAAAGCTTATGATATCAAATTTTACCTAAGAAGGTATTTTTAAAATATATCAACCTTAAGGTTATAAAGGTCTTTTATAACATTATTAAGATGTTTCAACTTAGAGATATTATAATATTTCTTTATTTTCAATCATATCCATATAATACTTAAATTATTATTTTCTCAATAAAGAATATTTTATTAATAGTATTATCTTAGTGACACATAATTTAAATGTCTAGACCATATTATATAAAGACTAACATAATATTAAATAAATTTTATTTATTTTATTGTCATAATTCTTTCCATATCTATAGTTTACATAAATATGATCATGGCTTAAAATATCTTATATTATGCTTATAGTATATTATGATATCTTAAGTCCTAAAAAATTATCTTATAGTATCCTTTTCATGCCATACCTCTTAACAATATAACAACATATTATATATATCCATTTAAGAGCACCATTGTCATATTTATAATAACATTTTATGTCTTTGTAGGAAATCTCTACACCTAGAGATAGATTAAACTAATATTTTACTAAATGGTAACTTTATTAATATTACTATTATTAATATAATTATATTCATATAACTTGTTATTCTCCACACTTAGAGATAAGTCACATAATGTTGTATATAATTAATAATATCTCTTTATAAAAGCAATATTCATTATAAAACTATAATCCATATGCTACAATTTTTATAATAATACTTTTATAAGACTTTCTTAAAAATTATTTAAAATAATCATGTCTTGCTACTATTATAATATGATATAAGAATTAAACACTTTATCTATTGTCTATAATAATATCTTCAACTAACAAGATCTCTCTTAATATATTTATTAGATTTAATCTTACAACTAACTTATTTACTTTACGTATTTCTACTAATAACTTATTTGAAATACATAACTTAATTAATTTAATGAAAATAAAAGGGTTTAGAATTATACTATTTTAGCTTTTTATATTACAGAATTCAGAAAAAGAGAGGCAGGGGAGGACCGGCGGAGGCAGCAGGGAGGCTCTGGCGGGGCAGGGCGTTGGCGGTGCACCGGTGGACAAGGTGGTGGCCGGCGGTCTCATGGGAGAAAAGAGGAGGCTCTTGGAGGAGCTTTGAATGGAGAACTTGGATTGGCAAGGGGCTGATTTTTTGGAGACTTGAGAGCAATTTGCAAGAAGGAAATAGGGATGGTTGAAGGTGTGAGTTTGAAGGGAGTCTTAAGCTCCTTTATATAGGCAAAGGGGCAAGCTTCTTCAATCAATGACAATGGTGGAGGATCAATGAAGGAGAAGGGAATGCTCACCAATTGGGCAAAATTGTCTTTGTTGATGATGATAAAAGATGATGTAGGGCATATGAGGTCATAGAGATAGACATACAAGCAAGAGGAAGAAGAAGGACATGCAATGGCTAGTTTTTGATTCTACGTCAGTGAAATCAGACATAGGTCTGATGGCTATTTTGGAGAAGAAGAAGATAGGGTTGATATAAAATAAAAAGGGTGGGGTGATTGAGTAAGAAATTACAAATGGTCTAGGGGATTAGGGGGAGAATGGGCGTGTGCGTGTGTTTGCAAGAGGTCTCGGGGTTCAAGTCCCGACTCTTGCATTCTTTTTACTAGACATTTATTGTAATTTTAATGCCTTGTTGTAATTTATTTTTTTAATAAAATATCGAGATTCATAATGCATTTAATTTACTCATAACCCTTATGATGCATTGTTGAATTTTATTTATTTTAATTTACTTAATAATCTCTTTTTATAGAGAAAATAAGGGTTATTATACTATATTAGAAATTCTCTTTTACATAGAGAAAAGAATTACAAAAATAAATATTGTATTATATTTGGTTTTAAAACCTTGGAATATCGCGGATATTACAATAGTACCCACTTAAATTAGTTTCGTCCCCGAAACTAGAGAAAAGTAGGGCGGTACCGAGATGGGAAAGAAAGGCATCTACAAAATTCACAACTTGTGAGGATACTACGGGGTCTAGTACCTCCTTAAAAGGATAATACTAATGGTTCTCAGGAAGACATTAACTGGGGAAAACGTCTCTGCATATCTTGCTCGGTTTCCCAGGTTTCCCAAGTTGTACCTTCCTTGCCATCTTCGGACCAAAGTACCCGAACTAGAGGTACTTCTTTGTTGCGTAGTTGCTTCACTCGGTGCTCTACTATCTTAAGTGGTCTCTCCTCATAAGTGCCATCCGACTGGATTTCGACCTCGCCGAAGTTCATTACGTGGGATTCATCGGGCACATACTTCCTTAGAAGTGACACATGGAACACATTATGCACAGGGTGAGCTGAAGGCGGTAAGGCAACTCGATAAGCTAGGTTTCCGACTCTTTCTAAGATCTCAAAGGGTCCTACGTATCGAGGGTTAAGCTTGCCTCATTTTCCGAAGCGGAAAACATCGTTTGTGGGAGATACCTTGACAAAAATCTATTCTCCCACCATGAACCCGATGTCTCGCCTCTTTAGGTCTGCATATGATTTCTGTCGACTCTGAGCAGTCAGCATTCTTTGGCTGATAAGAGCAACCTCTGAGGCAGTCCTTTCTACTAGCTCCGGCCCGAGAAGTATTTTGTCGGCATTGTCGTCCCAACAGAGCGGAGAACGACATTTCCGGCCGTACAAGGCCTCGAAAGGAGCCATCTTGATGGTGGAGTGCCAGCTGTTGTTGTAGGTTAATTCTATAAGATTCAAGTTATCATCCCAACTTGTTGTGCGGTCTAGCGCACAGGCTCGGAGCATGTCTTCAAGAGTTTGGATGGTCCTTTCTGATTGACGATCGGTTTGAGGATGGAAAGTTGTGCTGAACTTCAATTATGTGCCCATGTCCTTATGTAAACCTTTCCAAAAGGAGGCCATGAAACGACCGTCTCGATTAGAGATAATCGTCTTTGGGGTTCCATGGAGACGGACGATTTCCTTAACGAAAACTGTTGCTAACTTTGGAGCTTTCCACTTCTTTTGGATGGGGATGAAGTGGGCGCTCTTGGTGAGCCGATCCATGCTAACCCAAATGGAATCCTTTTGCTTTTGAGTCTTGGGCAGGTCGGTCACGAAGTCCAATGCTATATCCTCCCATTTCCATTCGGGCACGAGAAGGGATTGCAATTTTCCTCTAGGTCTTCTGTGTTCGCTCTTTACTTTCTGACAAACTAATCACTTAGATATGAACTCCTCGACATCTTGTTTCATATTTGGCCACCAAAAATTTCTTCGTGCATCCTTTTACATCTTACTTGCTCCTGGGTGTACTGAATAGGCAGATGCGCGGGCTTCTTTTAATATGATCTTTTGAAGCTCGTCCACGGCTGGAACACAAATCCGATTTCGAAACCAAAGGGAACCGTCATCCTGAATGACGAATCTCGGTGCCTTGCCTTCTTGCACTTCTCCACTTATCCTGATTAGCATGAGGTCATCTGATTGCTTTTCTCTGATTTCGGCTAACAAGTCGGAATGGATTTCCAAGGTGTTTAGGCAACTTTGCTGTCTTCCAAACCAGACCTCAATGCCTTCTCTTATCAGTTCTTGCTGCAGCTTTGGCTGAACTGTTAGCATTGCAATCAAGCCCTCTTGTTATGTCTTACGACTGAGAACGTCTGCTACGACGTTAGCTTTGCCCGGGTGATAGAGCAGCTCGATGTCGTAGTCCTTTAGTAGTTCCAGCCATCTTCTTTGCCTCATGTTTAGTTCCTTCTGAGTGAACACGTACTTCAAACTCTTGTGGTCGGTGAAAATCTGACATTTGACCCCGTACAAGTAATGTTGCGAAATTTTTAAGGCAAACACCACTACTGCTAATTCGAGGTCATGCGTCGGATCGTTTACTTTGTAGACCTTGAGCTGTCTGGATGCATAGGCGATTACTTTCACTTTCTACATTAGCACGCATCCCAAGCCTTGCTTTGAGGCATCATTGTATACTACGTAATCTTCGTGTCCATTAGGCAATGTTAGCACTAGTGCACTCGTGAGACGCTTCTTAAGTTCTTGGAAACATTCCTCACACTTCTCGTCCCACACAAACTTCTTATGGGTCTTTCGGAGTAGCTTCGTCATAGGGAGGGCAATCCTCGAGAACCCTTTGACGAACCTTCGGTAGTACCCTGCAAGTCCTAGGAAGCTGCGTATTTCTTTTGCATTCTTTGGTTGCTTCCATTCTGAGACTGCTTTGATTTTCTTCGGGTCTACGATAACTCCTTCTTGGATGATGACGTGGCCTATGAAAGCCATAGGTCGCACTTGGACAACTTGGTGTAAAGCTGGTTGTGCCTTAGGATCTGTAGCACGGTTCGAAGGTGTTCTTCATGTTCTGCTTGATCTCCGGAATAGATTAAGATGTCGTCGATGAAGACGATGACAAACTTGTCGAGGTATACATGGAAGCATTGGTGCATCAAGTCCATGAATACCGCAGGTGCATTGGTCAACCCAAATGGCATCACTACAAATTCGTAGTGGCCATAACGGGTGCGGAAAGCGGTCTTCGGAATGTCCTCTTCTCGAATCCGAAGTTGGTGATCTCCTGACCTCAAGTCGATTTTTGAAAAGACTTTCGCACCGCAAAGCTGATCTAGGAGGTCGTCTATCCTTGGAAGGGATACTTTGTTCAATTCTCTGTAGTTGATGCATAAGCGGAAAGTCCCATCCTTCTTCTTTACAAAGAGCACGAGTGCTCCCCAAGGCGACGCGCTCGGTCGGATGTAACCCTTCTGAAGCTGCTCTTCGAGCTCACTCTTGAGTTCTTTCATTTCCAGCAGGGCCATCCTGTAGGGGGCCTTGGAGATTGATGCGGTTCTTGGCTCGAGGCTTATTGCAAACTCGACTTCTCGTCGGGGAGGTAATCTCGGAAGCTCTTCTGGGAAGACGTCGGGAAATTCTCTGGCTAAAGGAATCTCTTGAATATCCACTACCTTCTTCTCCGTCGGCTTGAGGTAGCAAAGATACCCAACACAACCCTGTCGGAGTAGCTTCCTTGCCTTCATAGCATTGATCACCTTTCCATTTTCTTCTTCTCGTTTTCCTTTGAACTTGCATATGTGCTTCCCTCCTGAGTTGATGATTACTGTTCCGGTGTAGAAGTCGATTACTGCTCCATGTTGAGACAACCAATCTCTTCCGAGAATGATATAGTAGGGGTCCATCGGAATGCATATCATGTTGGAGTTGAAGATTCTTCCTTGAATGCATAAAGGAAAACTACCTAATTGCTTGGCTCCTATAATCCTTTCTTCGTTTGGAAGGTTCACAACAAACGGCTCACACTCTCCGAGGTCGTGTAATTCTAAGAGCTCTACACACTTTTTGGATATGAAAGATTGCGAAGCACCGGAGTTGAAGAGTATAAAAACATCTTTAGAGCAAATATGGAGGGTATCTTGGCAGATAGGCTACTCCGGCTTGTCTGTGGCACGCATCTCATACAACCATTGCCCTTGACCTTGAGGATGCATAGGTCCCTTTCCTTTTTGATGAACCGTAGACTGGACCGATGTCGTCCCTGTTGTTCTGTTTGAAGCTTGAGGGCGCTGAGACATTGTGTTAGAACGGGTCTTCCGTGTCGGGTTTGTGGTTTGCTTGCAGAATTGTCGGAAATGTTCGTCCTTACTATAGTTGTAGCACCTCTTAGGAGCTTTGGGGCAATTTCGATTTAGGTGTCTAGGTTCCGCACAGTTGTGGCAGACAATCAGACTCCTCCTTGATTTTGAGCTTGGGATTTGTCTTGTTGTTCTTGCTCTTTTTAGACCACTGAGAACCATGCGGAGATGTTGACCTCTTGAACCCACTGTGATTGGAGTGGTGAGGCTTTCCTCCGTCGAACTTCCGGTGGTCGAGGACTTTAAGGGTTGACTCTATCCTGTGAGCATGATCCACATACTCCTCCAAAGTCTTGAAGGAGCGGTTAGTCATCCAGGGTTTGATGTGGTCACTCATCCAGCGGTGGAAGCGCTTGATCTTTTGTTGTTCTATGGTGATCTCCTCCTCAGCATATTAGAGGAGGTGGTTGATCTTTTTAGCTTGCTCCAGCACGTTCAACCCATGTAACTTTGGGGAGTGGAGTTCGTCCAGTTTCTCCTCTCTCACAGACTCGAAAAAGAATCAATGCATCATTTTGTCTTTAAACATGGCCCAGCTCAATCGGGGAGGGTGGACAAACTGTATCTCTCCCACCATACACCATCTTCATCTCTCAATTTTAGCGCAACCATGTGCACCTTGTCGGTTTCGGAGCAGGGCACATTCCTCAGTAGTCTCTCGACGTGGGAGTACCAATATTGGATCCCTGATGCATCGCCTTTCCCATCGTAGGAGTCGGGCTTCATGGCGTTGAATGTTTTGATCCCCACGGCGAAACTGATCTCTTTATGTTTTTCGGGAATGACCTCTACTACTGGGGCTGCTTCCTCATGTACTCCCTCTGGCACCTCCTCAGGAATAGCCTCTTGTACCAATTGTTGTACTAGAGTGCGTAATGCGGCTACAGTCTCCGCATTGAATGCTATGGGAGCTGCTAGCGCAGGGGGTGGGTTAACTGGAGGTCCACCTCTGACCTCGTATTCGCTCTCATCATGACCTTTCATAGAGATGTTGGGGTTGGCACTACGAATGGTGTCTCTTGTGTTGACCATCTGAAGGTTTTAATTTGGTTTCATTTGTTAATTCGATAATATATGCAAGAATTAACGCGCAAGATTTAGTAGTGAAAAGGAAAATTTTACTATAATTGGTTCAAACAGGAGTACAAGGCTTCATAACTTAAGCCGTTCCAAACGAAGGAAATAAAGAAAAGCTAAGCCGAATCGACTCCTTAAGGACAAAAATGGAGTCGAAAGAAGTGGTCTAAGCTCACTTCTTGGAAAGAAAAGTACAATGCTAAGGAAAACTAGACACGGTCACTGTATGTGTCGAGGAATCCTTCCTCGAAATGAGATCGATGATCCTAGTGTCGTTGTTAAGGAGTAGGTTGGCTTGTTCGATCCTTCGGCGACGACGGTTTTCACGGGCCTGTAGCTCTGCGATGCATATCCTATGCTGGAGCCTTTCCTTTTGCTCCCTCTCCATCTTGTTGACCCACTCTTCTCTGTGGCTCTGCAGCAGGCCACGGTTCACCCTACGGCTTCCGGTGGGTACAACGCCGGGAGGTGGTGGAGTGTTGACCAGGAGCTGACAAGTCCGGCGGTTGGATGATTCTCCTTCCATCCAAGTGACGAATCCCTCCATTTCTATTTCCCTGGGTGCTTGTCCTGCCCGCTCGTACAGGGTGGGTTGGCCAGGAAATCTCTCCTCCGAGCGATCAACGTTGATGGACCCAAGCTGAAGCCGTCGAAGAAATGCGTCATCCTCATGACACCAGAAGTGTGTCATAGGTGGCATAGGTCCCTCGGTCTCGGGTACTCGTGGAGGTGAGACTATCTCAACTCTCGGAATCGGGATCATGGATGGTAGGGGTGCCGATGGAACAAACACCATCTTTGGAATCAACGGTGATGGTGGTGCTTCTGGATCAATGACCACTCCGTCTGAGTCCTCTTCCTCGGACTCGTCGAACTCCTCAAATTCTTGATTCTCTTGGTTCATGGCATCCCACTCATCTTGAGCTTGCCATTCCAACTCGAAGTCGTCGCCCTCCTCTTCCCCGAGCTCAAAGTTAAGGTCGGGTACAACTCCCTCTGGTTGGTATTCGGGCACCCACTCCCTGTTCTCGTTGTCAGAATAATCTTCAAGCTCATAGACCGGTGCTATTTCCTCGTCCCTAGAGGGATAATCCTCGGGTTCATACATCAGGAATGATAGGGGTGTGATCGGCGCCGGGTATTCCTCGGGCATCTCGATAGGAAGGTTGGGATCCTCGTCGGGATCCTCCTGGGAGTCCTCCTCGGGGTCCACTTTGATGTTCGCATTTTTAGTATAGTTTTTGATAGGTTTTCTTTGTTTATTAGGTTTAGTTTTGTTTAAGTTTAGGTTTAGTTTTGATTATTTTTAGTTAGTTTTGCATAAATCTGTGGAAAGAGTGGAATCTACACTATTTTGTGAATTTTGCAGGTTTTAGCAAGGAAAGAAGATGAATGGAGCTGAATTTGGAGCATCACAGTGAAGGACGAGAGAGTGCAAGATTTAAGAAGTCGAAGCTTAAGAGTACAAGAGGAGGTGTTGAAGAAGACAAATCCAAGGGTCGTTAACGAGGTTGTGAAGGGTCGTTAACGAGGCCACGAAGAGAAAGATTTCGAGTATTATTTTTATTATTCACCGATCCTGAGCGGGAATTTATTTCCGTATCGGTTGAGTATCTTTTTAGAATCTTTATGGGTTATTAGAATATGTATTTTAGGGTTTAATATCTTTCTAGATTTTATTGCTATCTTTTAGAGATTGTTTCTATCTTTTTAGGAAAGTTTTTATCTTTTAGCCTTTTTAGTTTTTTAGGATTTTCTAGTATAAATACCCTTATATCTAGCATAGAAAAGGGGGCTTGTTTTGGAGAAGATTTGGAGGAAGGCCGAAAGAGAGAGAATCGGATCGGAAGTCGGTGACGAGGTTCGGTAGATGACGGTTTCCGAGGTTCGTTGATCGAGTTTGTGGTTCGGTGAATGTTTTGTTTAGTTTTCTTCTGAATCTCTGTAAGACGATATTTTTGTTATTAATTTAAGTTCGAAGTTTTGTTTCAATGTTTATTTTTGTTGAAATTTTTAGTTTCTTAATCATGAGTAGTGAGTAGTCTATTTTTCTAGGGTCGGGGTTAAGCCCGACGTAGTTGAGCAAAGTTAGTAACTTATGTTTGTTGTGCTTAATACCGAAACGGAAGTTGAGGTAATTTGAGTTTTAACTTGATTGAAAGAGAAAGTTAGTAACTTGAAGGTTGATATTGTTTGAAAACGGAAGTTTCAAGCTTTAGATCCAAAACAAGCAATTGAGTGAGTTAGTTTATGAAAGTAGATTAATTTACTTGTTCAGTCAATATAAGTTGATGACTCTATCTATTTAAAGGCATGATCTTATCTTCTTACGAATTCTTATGCTTGGCTATGTTGTGGTGTCCCTTGTCCTAGATTTTTTTTTTAATTGAATTATTTCTGGTAAATCTTTGTTGTTGAGTACTTGCCTCGGTACCGAATATTAATTGGAATTTTATTAGGTCGTTAATTGATATTTTTGTGTTCGGTGGTTCGGTAACGATCCTGACAAGGTCGTTAACGAGGCATCTCGTGAGTGTTGTGTTTGATTTTGTTTGATTTTTATTCGATTGATAGACAAACAACCTTGCTTCCTGTGGAACGATCCTGACTCCACTATACTTAGCGGGGTCTTGACTTATAAATTTATTTGTTGGCTGAGAATACCCTATCAACAAATTGGCGTCGTTGCCGGGGATCGAACCCGGGTCACCCGCGTGATGTCTGCCTTTTTAGTCATGTTTTTAGGGTGTGTTTTTGTGTCTTTTGAGTCTTTTTCTTTAGTTTTGTGTTTTGTTTTGAGTCGTTTATGTACGTTTTCGTATTTTCTTGAGATATGGAGTCTACATAAGCTTTTGTGGTGTTCTGTAGGTTTTTAGAAGCTATTTGGAGCATTATTTTGAAGAAAGGAGTAAAGACGGTGAAGATAGCACTCAAGCATGAAGAGAAGATAAAGATTAAGCGCTCAAGTAAAGTTATTGAAGATCAAGTTTGAGCTTGGAAAGTTATTGAAGATAGCACTCAAGCATGAAGAGAAGGCTGTTTTCGACCCTGTCAGGGTCGTTAACGAGGCGTCTGAGGATCAGCGTGTCCGAGTCGGTGTTTAATTGAAGACTTCTATCTTTTATCTTTTAATCTTTAGTTTAGTAAGTTTTTATTATGTTATTGGATCGATAGAAGGAGTATATTTTATTAGAAGATATTATTTCCTTATAGATTTAAGATAGATTTATTTTCTTATAGATAGATTTAAGATAGAATAGTTTCTCTATAAATACTCTTGTCTACCCTTTGTTATTCTCTACACAATCAATTGCCTTGGAGGGAAAGTAAGGGGAGGAGAGAGGCGTGTGAGAGGGGGAAGAAACGAGTTTTTTGTGGGGAAGAACTATTGTTTGGATTCGGTTGTAATCTTTCTTTTTAATTTAATTTGGATGTTTTCAATTATTATGCTTTGTGAGTAGTCTCTCTCTCTAGGGTTGGGGTTAAACCCAACAATGGTTGTGCATGCTTGTTTATAATCATGTCTTGATTGTTTTTATTGCATGAATCTATTCTCTTGCTCTTAATCCTTGAAGCGAAAGTGGATTGGAATTTCTCATTCATAGTTGAAGCGAAAGTGGAAACTTTGAATCAGAATAGTCAAATTAGGGTTTTGAAGCGAAAGTGGATTTATCCTAGTTGAAGTAGAAGAGATAGATAGTAAGTTTATTGATAGAGCGAAAGTTGATTGATTTACTTGCTTTAGTTAACGAAAGTTAACACCTTTATGTGCTAAAAGCATGATCTATGTGTTTCATTAACGTTTGGCATGCATGATTGTTGTTGTGGTGACACCTTTACCTTAGAATTCCACTTTCCTTGCTAAAAACCCTACCTTTATTGATTGCTTGCGTGAGAAGTAACAAAACTTGATACTGACTTTCTCCCTGCGGACGAACCTGACTCTACTATACTCAGCGGGGTCTTGATATAAATTTATTTGTTGTCAAGAAACCCTATCAACAAATTGGCGCCGTTGCCGGGGAAGCAACGAGTTGTTAGTTTATCTTTGGGATCGGGAATATCCCGACCCCGTTTTTGTTTTTAACTTTTGTTTTCTTTGTTTGTTTTCTCAGTGTATGCCGGTAGGACGAAGAAGGCTTCAGTTTGATAGCTCCAGTTATTACTCAGAACCCAAACGTTCCCTGCACCGACGACTCCGAGAAAATCGAGCCATGGCCACAGCTGAAGAGATGGATTGAGAGTTAGAGATCCTCCGGACCCAGATGGAGGCACTGAAAGCCGAGAAGGACGGCGCAGACGCAGACAAGGCTCGACTGCAAGAAGAGCTAAATGCCTATGCAAGGAATGCCAAGCAATACATGCATCCGGAACTGAGGGTGCCAGAATCTCCTATTGTGCTTCCTGCGATAGAGAAACCTTTTGAGATAAAGTCTCAATTTATATCCTTAATCAAACGGGCTCAGTTTGAAGGGAGACCTGCTGAGTGCCCTATGGAGCATATTAGAAATTTTCTTGATTTATGTGACACCATAGCTGCTGAAGGTGTCTCGCTAGAATATGTTCTGTTAAAAGCTTTTAGATGGTCACTTACTGGAAAGGCCCTGAACTGGTTAGAGAGCCTACCTTCTAAGTCTATCAGGACTTGGAAAGCTTTGTATGATCAATTTCTTACAAAGTTTTTCCCTCCTGCTAAGACAACGGAGTTAAGAAAACGCATCACTTCTTATCACCAGTTGCCTAATGAAACATTTGTTGAAACATGGGAAAGATTTAAAGAGATGCTTAGACAATGCCCTACTCATGGGCAACCTTTATATGTTTTGCAAGAAATCTTTTTCCAGGGTATCAACGCGGAGACCAAGAACCGCATCAACACGCATATTGTGTGCGGTTTTATAGAGATGAACCCGACAGAGGCGTGGGAGCTGTTGGACAAGCTGGCGAATTACGATGCTATGTACGGAACCCAACAGGCTCCACAAACTCAAAAATGTCTCTATGTTCCCAACCGAGATGAAGTTGACCCCGATGTTAAAAATCAATTCTTACAAGATGAGGTCAACCGTCTGAGGAAACAGGTATGTTTTCTGAAATCCTCTCAATCATGTCAAGAATGTGGTTCTTCTGCACATAATACTTCTGCTTGCACTAACATTGAGCAGGTTAGAACCGTTGAGACAATAGCTGAGATGAACTACATGAGAGGACCCTACAGGAACCAGCCTAATTATAATGACAGGTCAAATAACTATCAACCATGGGGCAACCAGAATACAAATCACAATTATGCAGGGCCCCCACAAGATAGACGACCTGCACCATATCGACCTCCAGGCCATCAGGAGACACCATCATGGGTTCAGGAGATTAAAGAGAGCATCAACGGAGTGAATAACAAGGTTGATGACGTCCAAGCCAAGCTGAACCGCCAGGATAAAAGATGGGGAGAGTTCGATATTTGGAAGAGGAGCGTTGATTCCCAACTAGGAGACCTTGTTGCACGGATTCCAAGACCACAAGGGCAACTCTCGGGCCGTCCCGAGGAGAACCCGAGAGGCCAAATAGCAGCGGTACACCTCAGAAGTGGGAAGACACTGCCGGAGAGAGTTCAAGCTGAAGAGAAGGAGGAACAAGACCTCGCTAACCGTCTCGTTAAGGAGCCAGCGAGAGCAACTACCAAGCCTACAAACAAGGATGACGAGGCTCCGAGGGTATCTAACGACCCTAACCCAGGTAAGTCTACTAATCCGAGCCTCCCTCTCAATCCCAGGGTAGTTAACGACCCTATCAGGGTCGGTAACGACCCGCCGAGGATATCAGTCGACCTCAATGTCGACCCGGTACTCTCACCTCTCGAGCCTAACTTGGTTCCGAGAATGGTGAAAACTCTTCCATTTCCAACTAAGAAATCTATGGACTCTACTGAGAGGAAGTTCAGGCGTTTCGTTAAAATACTTCAGGGCATTAATATTTCCATCCCATTCGCTGAGGCCCTAAGCGAAATGTCGGCTTACACAAAATTCTTGAAAGATATTCTTAACAAGAAAAGATCTATTACAGAGCTGCAGGATGAAGTCAGATCAATAGCTCTACCAGAAAAGCTTGGAGATCCCGGGAGGTTTGCAATCACAATCGGCATAGGCAACCACAAGTTCAAAGCTTTATGTGATCTTGGTGCCAGTGCTAGTCTTGTTCCGCTCTCAATCTGGTCTAAAGCCAATATGGGACCACTAGAGCCAGTAAACATGAACCAATACATGGCAGATGGGTCAAGTGTCAAGGCCACAAGAATAGTGGATGATTACCCTATTCAAGTCGGGGAAATTCTTTATACCGAATGATTTTATCGTCCTTGATATGCCTGAAGACCCTCATGTGCCCATAATTCTAGGGCGACCATTTTTAGCCACAGTAGGAGCCAGAGTTGATGTATGGAAGGGACTCCTCACTTTTGATATAGGAGAAGAACGGGTGGAATTCAACTTGGATCAAAAAGCCAACGACCAAATTGGAGTGGCACAAATAGAGTTGACCCAAACCGAACTCGACACCACAGTCCCTACAGAGCCACATATACCGATCACTGAGTCTCACTTGCATGAGTTCAACCAAGGCCCTACTACAGAGGTTACAGAAAAATCCAAACCACCTTGGCTTGCGGACTACACTAACAATCCAGGGATATCGAGCTTGCTGATAGAAGAAGAAGGTCCTATTTAGCAATTCAAGCACACAGAGGCAGTAAGGCTACAGGCAAGGTATCTCTAGACCCCAACATGGCCAAACATGAACCACCATGAGATTAGCAAGTGAGCTCGTCGGGCTAACGACGTTAAACATAGCGCTTACGGGAGGCAACCCGCTTTTAGAATAGGTTTAGTTTATTTTATTTTCTTTTTATTTTCTTTTTCTTTTTAGGTTATTCTTAGCTTTCTTTTATTTTTTCTTTTTAGTTTTAATTAGGATAGAAATAAGATCATTTGAGCTAACAAGATTTCAGAAAAAAGGGGTCGAAAATTCACTCAGAAAGGCCACGACGGCTCGTTAACGACCCACCCAGGGTCGTTAACGACCCGGTTCGGACGACCCAATTCGTCACAATACGGGGAAGGTAAGTAATTATAACCTAGTTAACTTCTTTAACCCTAGCCGCTGCCCCTTCTACCCATTACCCCTCCTATAAAAACCCTTCTACCCCTCCCAAAATTCTACCACAATCCCTTCAACATTCACTCTCAAACCCAAAACTCTCTCAATCCCTCTCAATTCTCTCCCAACGAGTCGGAATCCCCACATTAACGACCGCCGGAGACGCCATGGTTACCGGAGTTCGGAGGCCACACACCGTCGACGCCAAGCTCGTTAACTACCCCGATTCCGACCCTTGTTCTTTAAATTCTCGGTTCTCCGGTATGATTTCTAAACCCTTGCTTGAAATTGCTTAATTGTTTATTTATAGGGTTGAATTTCATATCTTGAATCATGATTTTTAGGGAGATCGATGAGCATGCTTAAATTCCATTCTAAAAATTCTTGATTGTGCTTAGTTGTTCATGTTCTAGGTAGAGTACTAATGTTAGATTAACTATGGTAACCCTTTAGTTAGGAAAGCATGAATTTTTCTTGTCCTAGATCTAAAAAGTTCGAACTTTGCATGTCAAAATTCCGAGTAATTCTTAGCATGTTCGGGATGGGTAATTGAGTACGTATGGGGTGCTTTTACCCTATGGGGGATTTGTGGAAAATAATAGAAGATTGCATGCTTGATTAGTGCTGATTAGAGGTAGATTTAATTTCGGAACATACTGGTTTTGCTCTCGGCGGGTCGTTAACGACCCACCCAGGCTCGTTAACGACCTTGCACTTTATCGATGATCGATCCGAGGCCAGCATCGTGAACAACCCAATTAGGTAGTTTATGAATAAATCCGAGGTTAATTTTGAGACCAAGTATGGGGTCTCGTACCTATTATTTTTGAATGGATCTTATCTTGGAAATTTTTTATTATTTTGTAGGATCCATGGCTAGTTCAAGTAGACCCGCTACCCGAGCCCATAAGAAGAGGAGGAACCACAGGTCTCCATCTCCACCCCGAGTGGACGATGTGATTTTGAGCAGTCAGAGCCAAGTACGGCGCTACCGGGATTTTTTGGAGAAGGACCATTACACCCGATGGTTCTCGAAGTCTAGCGTCGTCTCTACGGGCATCTACACGGATGTCAAGGACGCCTTCATCATCCTTGGGGCCGCACACTTATTGAAGCAAGAGAGCTTGCCGCATTATCCGGCCCTCACATCCGAGTTCTTGGCCACCTTGGAGACCAACTTCTCGTCGAAGATCTCGGGGGGACGCATTCGGTTCCGGCTCGATAACGAGGACCGTGATTTCACAATGGCAGAGTTCAATGCAATTTTGGAGCTCCCAAACCCGACGAGGGACTATAGCTTGAAGGACTACCGAGTGACCCGCACTTAGAGCTACATCACCGGAGAGGTTCAATCCTCTACCGCGGCGCTATCCGGGGAAAACATCGTCAACCCCATCTTCAGGATTATCTTGAGAGTCCTGGCCGCAACATTTTGGCCGAAGAAAGAGTTGAACCGGCCTACAAGAACGGAAGTCGCTTGCTTCCGCACCATCCTTTTCGAGGAGCCCGACCCCTTGAACTTGGGGTACGAATGGCTCTACTATGTCGAGAAGTCCACCAAGTCCAAGGAAGTGTGGTGTGGCAATTTGGTTAGCCTCTTGGCTAAGAATCTTGGAGTTGATCTCACCCGCTACACACCGGCCCACGCCCAACTAGTCATCCCTTCCCTCGACATGTACGAGCTACTATACGTACCAGATTGGTATGAGACGTGGACAGGACACCCTTACCCTTTGGAGCCAAAACCGGAGGACGAGCTCTCACTTAGGCCTTGTGAGACCCGGTTTGAGCGGGATGATGTGGATGAATATGAATAAGAAGAAGAGCAAGAGGATACCGAGGTGGTTGGCAATGACACCGAGGAAGCCGACACCGAGGGCGGCACTGAGGAGCTCAACTTTGAAGAAGAAGACATGGACACGGAGGGATTAGGAGGCCACATCTTCGTCGACGAGCCTACCAAGGTCGTTAACGACCATTTCCGGCCATCACCCAACACTGTTAACGAGGCAACCAACTTCGTTAACGAGGTTCCGCAAGCCACTGTCGACCCACCACCAGCTCCTGTCGACCCTCATGCATACGGTCTCATGCCTTATAACCCGGTGATGTATCAAGACCATTTCCAGCCTCACTACCCACCACCTCCTCAGCTCGAGTACATAGGATCGAGTATACCACCACCATGGGCCGAGGATCTTTCTGCACGGATGCAACAGCTTCACCTCCAGACGGATCACATTCATAGGAGGATGGATAGATGGGAAACCGTTTATTCCGCTCGCATGTCGATGGAGGACGAGCGGCAGCGTCAGAGAGAAGCAGAGGATGCTGAGCGCTGGAGGACAATGTACGACTTCATGGGGAACTTTGAGCACTATTTTCCTCCACCGAACCGTTGATTCAAGCTCAAGATGAAGTCTCCTTTGCTTGTTTCCACTTTTGTAAGTTTTATGTTTTCTTTTTCTTCTTTTTAATTTTTTGTTTTGTTTTCTATTTCTTTTCCCTCCTTTTCTTATTTTCCTTACAGTGGGGACACTGTAATTATTAAGTATGGGGTGGGGAGAAAGTAGAGAAATTATGTCCTAGGTGTTTCTTTGTTCTATGTAGTTGTTATTTCTTTTTAAATAGAAAAAAATCGAAAAAACCAAAAAAAATTGAAAAATTTAAAAAATCCAAAATCCAAAAAAGAGTTTATCATTGATAGAATATCCCTTCTTAAAGATCTATGATAGCAATCACTAGCTTAATCATATAATTCCTTGCAAACATGTCTTTGAAAGTATAGCCGGATTCTTAAAATTGAAATTATTGTTTTTAGAAGAGAATAGCATTTGATGAAATTGAGCACATATACTTTATAGCATAGATGATGCAATCCAACAAAATCTACCTTGTGAGAAAGTTTTGACCTTATAGGGAGAACATTTATAAATCCCTCTTCTTTTTTGTGTGATTTACTCTCTTTATGCATATTATCTCTTGGAATTGCGATGGTTATCTATTTCTTGAGACCCTTATAAGATTTTTAGTTCATTACTTGTGAAAATCATATGATGGAGAACTTATTTTTATGAGCCCTATTATTCCCTATCTACCTTTACATTATTCCTTCTTTTGATAACCAATTCTGGCCTGAAACCTTTTCTTATTTTTAGCTCCACAAAAATTATTCCCTACCCGAGATAAGCTTGACCCTATACGGGAATTAGGACTTAGATTGGAGAGGTAAAGTTTTGTGTTTCGTTAAAAAGAAAAGAGTTTAAATTTTCTTGAATTGAAGGGTATTTGGGAAGGGTAGATTGGAAGTCTCTTGTTATTACATGTAAGAAAGGTCTCTTGATTAAAAGATGCACAAAATAAAGTTTTAAAGGAAGAAATGTATACGGTGGATCGTTAACGACCCGGATGTGGGTTCGTTAACGAGGCTGCGAAAAAAAAAAGAAAAAAAAGAGAAAAAAAAAGAGAAAGAAAGAAAGGAAAAGTTGAAGTGCATTTGTGTTTATAAATAATATCAGGAGATTCTTTTATTTTGGTTATGAGACTTTCTAGGATGATAAAGGGTGAGTGAAAATGAGTGTGCATAAAGAAGAGTGAGTTTGGTATATGTTTTTATGAGAGTTTTTGGATGTGTGAGTTTTTAGGAGTCTTTGATTCCCAGATATTATTAGCACCACATAGCCAAAATATTTTCCACTCCCTATTGTCTTTTACCAAGCCCCATTACAACCCGGCCGAATGGAAGCTTCTATGAAGTTTTTCATTGAGCCTAAGTTCTCTTGATGATTCTTTGCTTGTTTTGACAAATCTTGGGTGGAGAGTATTGGTGATATAAGTTCCAATTTCTATGAGTTTTTGTATATAAGATGAGTTGAGAGATTGAAATTATAAGCCCAAACACTTGAGAGTTGAGTGAAACACGTTATATCCCTTGAGAGGTTGGATTGTATTATTTTATGTCTATTTAAGTGCATATATGTGTAAGGATGTTAATAGTCTTTTGCTATAATTTTCTTATGTGTAGATGTTGCTTTTTAGAAGATGGCTATGTCTTAATGAGCATGATTTGTTTTGGTTTTGGTTAGTATCCTGTTTATTGCTTGAGGACAAGCAAGTCTAAGTATGGGGTATTTTGATGTTCGCATTTTTAGTATAGTTTTTGATAGGTTTTCTTTGTTTATTAGGTTTAGTTTTGTTTAAGTTTAGGTTTAGTTTTGATTATTTTTAGTTAGTTTTGCATAAATCTGTGGAAAGAGTGGAATCTACACTATTTTGTGAATTTTGAAGGTTTTAGAAAGGAAAGAAGCTGAATGGAGCTGAATTTGGAGCATCACAGTGAAGGACGGGAGAGTGCAAGATTTAAGAAGTCGAAGCTTAAGAGTACAAGAGGAGGTGTTGAAGAAGACAAATCCAAGGGTCGTTAACGAGGTTGTGAAGAGTCGTTAACGCGGCCAAGAAGAGAAAGATTTCGAGTATTATTTTTTTTATTCACCGATCCTGAGCGGGAATTTATTTCCGTATCGGTTGAGTATCTTTTTAGAATCTTTATGGGTTATTAGAATATGTATTTTAGGGTTTAATATCTTTCTACATTTTATTTCTATCTTTTAGAGATTGTTTCTATCTTTTTAGGAAAGTTTTTATCTTTTAGCCTTTTTAGTTTTTTAGGATTTTCTAGTATAAATACCCTTCTATCTAGCATAGAAATGGGGGGGCTTGTTTTGGAGAAGATTTGGAGGAAGGCCGAAAGAGAGAGAATTGGATCGGAAGTCGGTGACGAGGTTCGGTAGACGACGGTTTCCGAGGTTCGTTGATCGAGTTTGTGGTTCGGTGAATGTTTTGTTTAGTTTTCTTCTGAATCTCTGTAAGACGATATTTCTGTTATTAATTTTAAGTTTGAAGTTTTGTTTCAATGTTTATTTATGTTGAAATTTTTAGTTTCTTAATCATGAGTAGTGAGTAGTCTATTTTTCTAGGGTCGGGGTTAAGCCCGACGTAGTTGAGCATATTTGATGAGTAAGATTGTGTGTTGAATGCCTTTTATCTTTTATTAAGATTGTTTGTTGTGCTTAATACCGAAACGGAAGTAGTAATTTGAGTTTTAACTTGATTGAAAGAGAAAGTTAGTAACTTGAAGGTTGATATTGTTTGAAAACGGAAGTTTCAAGCTTTAGATCCAAAACAAGCAATTGAGTGAGTTAGTTTATGAAAGTAGATTAATTTACTTGTTAAGTCAATGAAAGTTGATGACTCTATCTATTTAAAGGCATGATCTTATCTTCTTACGAATTCTTATGCTTGGCTATGTTGTGGTGTCCCTTGTCCTAAATTTTTGTGTTAATTGAATTATTTCTGGTAAATCTTCGTTGTTGAGTACTTGCCTCGGTACCAAATATTAATTGGAATTTTATTAGGTCGTTAATTGATATTTTTGTGTTCGGTGGTTCGGTAACGATCCTGACAAGGTCGTTAACGAGGCATCTCGTGAGTGTTGTGTTTGATTTTGTTTGATTTTTATTAGATTGATAGACAAACAACCTTGCTTCCTGTGGAACGATCCTGACTCCACTGTACTCAGCGGGGTCTTGACTTACAAATTTATTTGTTGGCCGAGAATACCCTATCAACACACTTCCAAGTCTTCCCCGGTGTGTGGCTCCTTGGGCTCATAGATGGGGTCGTCATGTGCACTGTCGTATGGGAAGTATGGGTTAGGAGCTTGGATTACATTGAGGGCTTCTTCGATTTGAAATCTAAGCTGAGTGGTTCTCCTTGTTTCAACCATGGTGTCTGAGGAAGGGAAAGAAGAAAGGTGTTAATATAGAACATCCTTAGTTTGTATAATGTGAAGGCATAGTGAAGGAAGTCAAGGCGTTATTTATAAAAACCACATATAAACATTTATTTCAAGACTTTTCATTTTCTTGGCCCTATTCAAGAGTCTAAGATTTTTATTTTACTTACGAAGAAATTCTTACTTTACTAATAAGCTTTGCAAATGTAAAGTTAAGTTTATCAAAAGGTTCAAACAACTAGTGTAAAGTTAAAAGTTGAAATACTTAGGTTACTTAAGTTTCGAAAAGGTGGATAAGGAAGTTTAAAAGGATTGTAGTTCTAGAACTAAGTACTTAGTAATAATGTTTGCAAACCTTTTAGAAATTTATCTTAGCTAAGAAGTTTAAGTTAGAAGGTTGACATTATCGAGAATCTGTAACGGATATAGAAGGAAATTTTCGATAAATGGAAGTTCGGATAGCGGAAGAAAAACTTAGATTTGTTCTCGATTTTCAAAAAAAATCGGTTTTTAAAAGTTGTCGGTTTTGGAAACAAAACGTTCTGCTCTGATACCACAATTGTAACACCCCTATTTTACAACATTGGGTATTACCGCCAATGACCTCAGAATTCACCGTCCAAAGTCACCCAAGACTCTTAGAATGATATAGAATGATTAAATGTGGAATTGAAACATAATCATATAAATAAAAGTTGCTCTCGAAAGAGACTTTGTTCTTACAACCCAACTTTCATTACTTAAAACCAAAAGCTTGTTCGAGAATACAATTCATAAAAACTTTGTCCTTGAAGCAATAATAGAAATAAACCAAAAGGATTTGCAAATACATCTTGGAGCTCCTCATCCTTCCTTTGCCCTTCACTTTACGCATTGTTGAAATTCCTAGGTTCTGACATAATTCGCGAGGGGCGAGAATATGCCAGGAAAACATGCGGAAAAGAAGAATTAGTCTAAGAGACTAAGCAAGCGGGAACAGAACTTCCCAAGGGTAATTTGGTAATTTGAGTAACATCAAGGAAGATATTAACGGTTTGTGTTTTTAGGATAAGGTTTATTTATGTGAGGTTTAACGGTACGAAGGAGAGCGTATCTCGAGCGAAGATAGCGCGATAATCGAGAGAAGAACTATGAGATTGTAGACTTCTTTTAGAATAGAGAGTATGTTGTGAATCGAGACTATATTAAATCATACAAGTTGAAAACCTCTCGCGTCCTGTGCGGAACGAGAGCCGGATCGATCATTTGAGATCGGTCCGGTTTTAATGTCTTTTAAATGTGCATTGGGCACTTATCTTATATAGTGACAAAAATATTCCATTTCGTTAATGATTTTTTAAAGGGGTGTGGGAGCTCGGACGGCCCGATCCACCAAGGGAAACACGGTTTCCGGCACTTAGCTAGAGTGCGCTTGTCCCTCCTTGCAATCGGAGCGAACTGGATCAAGATCCTGAAAGTCGTACTTTAAGCGCAAAGGCATACGACTTAGTAAACTTATATAGAGGCGTCAGATAATTCCGCGCCCCTTACTAGTTTGTTCGACATTGATATCAAAACGAGACCGTAAACAATCAAGGCCACAACCATACTAGCATATATGGTCCTATCAAGTAAAGAGCGAACTATGCTAACAATGGGGTCATTACCTCTAACAATCGATATTTCCTAAGTTCATTTATTACTTAGCACACAAGTTGTTCCCAACATCGAGAATTTCACAGAATGAAGAGTATTAGGTCACAAGGGGAATTTCCACTTGCCTTGCTTTCACGACTAGTATACCGATAAGACGGAAAGTGAGGTTCGCGACTTCGAACAAGAATCTCGACCTATCGACACGGAAATTTACGAACGATGTTTTAATACGAATTCCTTTTTAAGGTTTGGAAATTCTCTTATATACTTAGTATAGGAGAAGAAATTCTAAATTATTATAATAATAATTTAGATGGCTAAATAAAATAATAATATTCCTTTATTATTATTTTTATTTTATAATATCCTTTTATTCCTTAAAAATAGAGTTTGGTTCAAATGAAACAAACTCTTATCCTAAAACGTGAAACGAATGCACTTTTCCTAGTTAGTAGTGCACTTTTTATACAAAAGTGCATTGAAAAATACAAAACGTGCATTACAAAAAGTATGAAAAGTGCACTAAAAAGTACGAAAAGTGCAAATGCGAAAAAGTGCACTCTAAAGTAGGAAAAGTGCACTCCAAACTACAAAAAGTGCATTCGTTTCACGATAAAAGTTCATTTCAAGATAAGAGTTTGTTTCATTTGAACCAAACTACTTAAATATATCCTTATTTAATTTATTAAAATAATTTCTTTTAATTTCACTTGCTAATTTCTTAAAATAAATAAGCAAGTATAACTCATAAGAGCATATGATATCATATTTTACGTAAGAAGGTATTTTTAAAATATATCAACCTTAAGGTTATAAAGGTCTTTTATAACATTATTAAGATGTTTCAACTTAGAGTTATTATAATATTTCTTTATTTTCAATCATATCCATATAATACTTAAATTATGATTTTCTCAATAAAGAATATTTTATTAATAGTATTATCTTAGTGACACCTTATTTAAATGTCTAGACCATATTATATAAAGAAAACAAAAATAAGCTACTTTCTTAGTAGTTTCCATAAATAGGATTTCCCACATACATTATAAAGTAAGTTTTCCATAGAGTAACATAATATTAAATAAATTTTATTTATTTTATTCTCATAATTCTTTCCATATCTATAGTTTACATAAATATGATCATGGCTTAAAATATCTTATATTATGCTTATAGTATATTATGATATCTTAGGTCCTAAAAAATATCTTATAGTATACTTTTCATGCCATACCTCTTAACAATATAACAACATATTATATATATCCATTTAAGATCACCATTGTCATTTATATAATAACATTTTATGTCTTTGTTGGAAATCTCTACACCTAGAGATAGATTAAACTAATATTTTACTAAATGGTAACTTTCTTAATATAACTATTATTAATATAATTATATTCATATAACTTATTCTCCACACTTAGAGATAAGTCACATAATGTTTTATATAATTAATATTATCTCTTTATAAAAGCAATATTCATTATAAAACTATAATCCATATGCTACAATTTTGTAACAATACTTTTATAAGGGTTTCTTAAAAATTATTTAAAATTATCATGTCTTGCAAATATTATAATATGATATAAGAATTATAAACACTTTATCTATTGGCTATAATAATATCTTCAACTAACAAGATCTCCCTTAATATATTTATTAGATATAATCTTACAACTAACTTATTTACTTTACTTAGTTCTACTAATAACTTATTTGAAATACATAACTTAATTAATTTAATGAAAATAAAAGGGTTTAGAATTATACTGTTTTAGCTTTTTGTATTACAGAATACAGAAAAAGAGAGGCAGGGGAGGACCGGCGGAGGCGGCAGGGAGGCTCCGGCGGGGCAGGGTTGTCCGGCGAAGGCTCGGCGGGGCGTCGGCGGTGCACCGGTGGACAAGGTGGTGGCCGACGGTCTCAAGGGAGAAAAGAGGAGGCTCTTGGAGGAGCTTTGAATGGAGAACTTGGATTGACAAGGGGTAGATTTTTGGGAGACTTGAGAGCAATTTGCAAGAAGGAGAGAGAGATGGTTGAAGGTGTGAGTTTGAAGGGAGTTTGAAGGGAGATTATATAGGCAAAGGGGCAAGCTTCTTCAATCCATGGCAATGGTGGAGGACCAATGGAGGAGAAGGGAATGCTCACCAATTGGCACCAATGTTTTTGTTGATGGTGATGAAAGATGATGTAGGGCATATGAGGTCATAGAGATAGACATACAAGCAAGAGGAAGAAGAAGGAAATGCAATGGCTGCTTTTTGTTTCTATGTCAGTGAAATCAGACATAGGTCAGATGGCTATTTTGGAGAAGAAGAAGATAGGGTTGATATAAAATAAAAAGGGTGGGGTGATTGAGTAAGAAATTGCAAATGGTCTAGCGGATTCGGGGGGGGGGGGGGGGATGGGCGTCTGAGTGTGTTTGCAAGAGGTCTCGGGTTCAAGTCACGGCTCTTGCATTCTTTTTACTAGACCTTTATTGTAATTTTAATGCCTAGTTGTAATTTATTTTATTTAATAAAATTTCGAGATTCATAATGCATTATTTTTATTTAAATGCTTTTAATTTACTCATAACCCTTATGATGCATTGTTGAATTTTATTTCTTTTAATTTACTTAATAATCTCTTTTTAAAGAGAAAATAAGGGTTATTATAATATATTAGAAATTCTCTTTTACATAGAGAAAAGAATTATAAAAATAAAATATTATATTATATTTGGTTTTAAAACCTTGGAATATCGCTGATATTACAGAATTGTTCTTGGTTGTTATGATATATGCTGCATGAACATTACATTGATCAATCTCGTGCTTAATTAGTATTGTGGAATTGAGTGTTGGATTGAAAATTGATATGCCATTGTATATAACTATATGACGTGTTTGGTGTGCATATTAGTTTGGTATGTATATGAATGACTGAGTTCATTATTTTGATAATCTATGTTTTGTTCTACATGTTTGATTTGCTTGTTTGGCCATACCAAGATTGTTAGCTAATGTGTTCCACTTTCAATGTTTTAGGTAAACATCCTTGTATGGGGAATGTTCTAGGAGATCACTTCTTGGACGATGATGCTCGAACTCGATGTGACGTGTCTTAGTGGGAAGTGAGGGCTTGAGTTCCTAGTTGGAAGTATAATGTAGTTTGTAGTCACACTATTAAAACTAAGAAGTCTTACAAATTTCTCCAACTTGTTCTCCAAGTCTTCCTCCAATCTCCACAAAATACGTAAAAAGCTAGAGCAAAAAAAACCGGAACCCTAAAATACAGTGTTTTGCCCCCTAATTAAACTACGAAACAACATAAAACAACTTCCTAAAATAGAAGATAGAATATATCCATAAAGATCTCGGAATAAGGAGAAAGTCGGCACCATGAACGACCCAAATGGGTCGTGCACGACCCCCCTAGGGTCGGTCCTGAATGCTCGATTTTTGGTTGGGTCGATCTTGGATTGTGCTGGCTCATGCTCGACCCTATGATGGTCGTTCTTATCTTGCTTTGGCTCGTGCACGAGCTCCTTTAGCTCGATTCTACTCCTTTTGTTGGGACGTTGTTGGGACCTCTGGTTCTAAACAACGGATCAACGATGCCATTCTCCGAGTTTTGATAATGACAAACACCATGAGGAACTAATGTGGTTTGTTCAAGTATTTCTAAGGAACGCAGGTCCAGCCAAGAACTCAAATGAATGACCAAAAGCCACAGAAGCTCACAATGCGGAGTTTCCATCAAGGTAACTCTGAAGAGGAAAGTTCCCATAAAATGGGAACTTCTAGGAATGATCAAGACAACACAGTTTACACGATGAAGATTTTTCATCAAGGGAACTATGAAGAAGACAGTTCCCATAACATGGGAACTCACATGTGAGGACAACGACCGTTCAGCGCAGATCGCGGGATTCTGTCTTGGACAGTCCGAAGGAACAGTTTGAGGATCAGACTGTCACGAATGATCCAACGGTCTGATTGATTCAAGAAGTTGACCTAGTTCAAACCAAAGTCACATGTGAAGAAAGTACAACTTGGGCATCAAGCAAAGGGCATTTTGGACACAAATGAAAGAAGCGATTGCCCAAGCACACCAGGTCTATAAAGCCAAATGAATAGTACTCGGATTGAGTACTTCTCCCAAAACTCACAAATACCCACACCGGAGAAAAGAGAAAGAAGAAGAAGAGAAGTCCCCGGCGGAGAGTGTTTGATCTCGACGACGGTGAAGCCGAAGTTCCCAGGGGCAAGGGAACTGAGAAGTCGGTCTAAGGTTTGAGTTACTTGTATTTTGTTGTTGTGAGCTTAGGAACTCAGTTGAGAGGTTTCACTAGTGTTGCTAGAGTTAGGTAGAACTCGTAGGAACAGAGAAGTGTGGATCCGACTGTTGTAACTAAGGAACAAAGCAATCAATATAAGTAAGTCATTCAAAATCCTCCAAGCGGAGGTAGAGGTTTACCCACACAACTAGTTGGTTGTAGTGGGGTTCCTCTATAAGGGAACTGCGTTCTTTACTGCTTTTAATACTTGCGTTTACTTTACTTCCGCTGCCTTGGGAACAACTTAACAACCAGTTCCCAAGCTCTTTGCTAACGGTTTACGATTCTACACCTTTTTTCGTCTTTCTTCCTTAACTTCTCAAGAAATGTGGGAAGCCATCCAACAAATGCACGTTGGGAACTCAGATCTCCGAGAAGATCTTCAAATGAATGCAAGAAGGGAGTTCTTCAACTTCCAAATGGAGATGGTAGAGTCTGTCAATAGTTATCAGTCCCGATTTGAAGGACTTTGCACCAAAATGGAAGGCTTGGGGATCACCAAAGAAGAAGTCACCCATAAGATGAAGGTTCAACAACTCTTCAACGGATTGACTGGAGAATGGGCAAACGAGAGAACAATGTTCAAGGAGAATCTGGAAAATAGAACTCTCATGCTCCATCAAGTGTTTGGAAAGCTAGTGGGACACGAGAAGAGAAAGATCGATGATAAGGAACAGACGCGAGCACATCAAGGGATCGCACTCAAACTTGAGAAGATGCTCAAGTCAACTCAAGAACAATACGAAGACTCCAAAGAAGAAGAGGATGAGGAGCTAGTTCTCGTGACAAAGGCTCTTCGGAACTTCTACAAAGGGAAGCTCAAAAAGAACAGTGGGAACTAGGGAAAAGGACAAAGTTCCCAAAGAAAACCTGCAGAGAAGGACCTCTCCGATATCACATGCTACAAGTGCAACAAGAAAGGACACTTCGCTAAGGAATGCCCACAGGGAACGGACGACCGAAAGCAAGGGAAAAAGGCCTACATCGCCACCTGGAGCGATGATGAGGACGAAGATCCCGAGTCATGGGCACTCCCAAACATGTGCGGAATGGCCATAGGAGAAACCACTAGGGAACAACCTAGTGAGGTAACCACTGAAACTGTTCTTGCTTCTTTGAATAACTATGAAAAACCTGAGCTGTTAAAAATTCTTTCAAGTCTTGTCAAATATAATATAAAACTACAAAACAAGTTGGAAAAACAGGAACACATAAATGCTCAATTAGTTGGTCTTGAACCTTGTCCCAACTGCATATCTCTTCTTGAAAAACTCAAGTCCCATGTGTCTCACATCGTAGGTCTAGAAAATGAAATCAAAACTCTAGAAAGAGATGAGAACACCCTCTTACAAAACCTGAGTAAGACTCCCGAACATCTTGAAGCCTCTAGTACCCAAATCAAGTTTGTCCCAGCCAAACACGGCATAGGATACAAAACTGAGAGCCCAACGAACGGGAAGTCACCCCTGAGTAAACATGAAATCCATGAGTGTAGGGCCTTAGAACTCCAATGTGAGAAACAGAAAAATGCTCATCTCGAGGAGAAAATCCGGGTCCTAGAGAGTGGGAAAGGTGGTGAGAAAGATTATTACACTAGGAACATTGGGCATAGACTTTATGTCCAAATTGCAAAGGAAAACGGGTCACGAGTGTACAATAAGGAAACTATGGATAATAAACAGATCCAGTCATGAAAGACGTCCTCATCGGAGGGCTTTACAACCAAGTAAGCCCTTTCTTACCACCTCCTCCTCCGGCCGACCAAACTTTGGCCTGGACCTCCTCTTCCGCCATCTCCTCTGAATCTCTTCCTCCTCCTTCCTCCACCAACATCTCCTCCGGTATTGTCATCCTTAACAGTTTCGGAGATGCTCGTCCTTCTCTAAACGAGAAGCCCAGAAAATCCAAACACCACCATTCATCCAACAAACGCCATTCATCCAAAGACCCCTCAAAATCCAAAAATTCCAAAAAATCCAAACACTCCAAAGATCCCTCACAATCCAAAATACGCAAACACTCTGGGGCCTCTGAATACTCGGAGCCCAGAAAGAAATCTTTCTTCAAAATTGACAATTACTTGAACTGCTCCAAGGACAGTTCCTGTATTGCCAAACCCCCCTTCGTCTTCCATTCGGACTCTGGGACTTCCCAATCCCAGAGCCAACTCACCTCTTCTTCCCTCCCTCTTCCCATACTTGAGGGACCTCCCAAACCTCTTCCCCAAAAACAAAAAACTCCTCCACCACCTCCCTCTGTTCCCACAACAAAGGGAACTCCACCTCCACCACCCCCTTCTTCTCCCACAACGAAGGGAACTCCACCTCCACCCCACAAAACTCCTTCTCCTCCTTCCTCACCCATACACAAGCCTATCCCTCCAACTCCTGCCTCGGGGATCTCTACTCCCTAGGTTCCCAAATCCACTCCTCCTCCCCCTTCTACACAACTCTCCACTCCTCTCTCCTCTTCTATCCCTTCTTCCACCACATCCCCAACAACCACTAAACTTCCTTCTCCCTCTCCCTCCAAAACTGCCGTCGTCCTCACTTCGGATGACGATGACGTTCCTCTCTCCGTTGTCATCGGAAAAGGATCAAGGACCCTCCTCCTCTCATCATGGGCACTGTAGATGAAGAGGCCCAGCTCAAGGCTATAGAGGACGAGCTCAACCAGGTTCCCACTGAAGCAACAACTGACCAAGGGACCAAGTCCCAAGGGAAGGTGGCTCTTGAAGAGCCCACGGAGAAAAGGGACCCAACACTTGCTGTTGGTGTTGGGGCAAGTACAAGTCATCCTGAGGATGACGAGGAGGATTCAAGCTCAAGCTCGAGCTCCTCCTAGGAAGAAGGGACCTCCAATGAAGAGGTCAAAAAAGAAGAAGAAGAGGCTCCAGCTGAAAAGGAGCCCGCTAAGATCCCAACACTTGGACACCAAATGGTGGTGTTCGAGGGTTCCCATCAGCCAAGGGAACAAGTGCTGATGATCAAAGCGGCTGAGCCCTCTCAGCAGAAAGGACCAAGAACAGTCTCAAGGGGGAACACTTCGAAGAGCACTACAAAAAGGGGGAAGGGACCTGCGCTGAAAAGGTTCCCTGTTGACGAACGCCGAAAGCTTCTCCCTCCCCTCATCATCTCTGAAGAAATGCTCTAGGAAAACTGATTAGGGGAACTGTGGGACCTGATCAAGGCCCAAGGCTGGGAGCACCTCTCCAAAGAACCCGTGAGGGTAGATCCCTCACAAGTGTGTCGGTTCTACAACAACTTTGTAGTCCGCAAAGACGGCACTCAGGGAACTCTCTCCCTCGAAGGCCACGAGTTCATATTCACCACGTCTACCATCCACCTTCAGCTTCAGGTCCCTGTTAAGGGATTCCATGATTTGCCCAACAAGCTGTGGGGCGACTTCGACAACGCTGAGGTGTACAACACCAACTATGAGGGCCGAGTTCCCGCCAATGGGACCTCGACCCATCATTTGTCCCTAATAGCCAACCTGGCTCATCAATTCATCATCAATATGGTGATTCTTCGCCAAGAGAAGCGTCTGGTCATCAATATCCCCGATGCCATCATCCTCTATCACTTCCTCCTCAAGAAGCCCATCAACCTTCCCAGAATTATATTAGGGCATATGGAGAAGTGTATGGCGTCCAAGTCCCATTCCCTTCCCTACTCTGGGCTTATCAAGAAGCTTCTACAAAAAGAGGGTCTTTACGATGCCTCCAAGGAAGAAGTTCTGATTGGAAGGGAACTGGACATCTCAGTGGTCTAGAAGATGCGGCACTCTGAGCTTGTAGAGGAATCGGCTTAACTGGAGTCTGGTGAAGAAGGGAACTCTCAAGTGTTGCTTCGCATTGCCAACACCCTCGACCAGATTGCCAGGGACCAAGCAACATTGGCCAGGGGACAAGAAAAACTTACACAGGTCCTGACGCATCTTTGTGATGCCCTGTTCCCTATGGACCCATGATCTCTCCTCCTTTTCCCCTAATCCAAATTTATCCACAAAAATGTACTTTTGTTCCCCTTGTACATATTTTCTCAAGTAATGAAATGGCCTTTAATTTGAATGCGTGTTCCTTTTCTTCCTTATAATTGCATTGCTTGTTTTCGATGATGTCAAAAGGGGGAAAGGCAAAAAATGCGAGATGAGTTAAAAGTTTAAGTTATCACAGAACATGCATAAGCTAAGGGGGAACAATTGCATAAAAATCTAAGTAAGATCTAAGTGTTTTTAATCGAAGTGGCTCCCCAGAATCATCCTTAGGAACTCATTCGCATATCATTCATTGAAATACTTGCATATTTTGTGATGGGTTTGTCATCATCAAAAAGGGGGAAATTGTTGGGACGTTGTTGGGACCTCTGGTTCTAAACAACGGGTCAACAATGCCATTCTCCGAGTTTTGATAATGACAAACACCATGAGGAACTAATGTGGTTTGTTCAAGTATTTCTAAGGAACGCAGGTCCAGCCAAGAACTCAAATGAATGACCAAAAGCCACAGAAGCTCACAATGCAGAGTTTCCATCAAGGGAACTCTGAAGAGGAAAGTTCCCATAAAATGGGAACTTCCAGAAATGATTAAGAGAACACAGTTTACACTATGAAGAGTTTCCATCAAGGAAACTCTGAAGAAGACAATTCCCATAACATGGGAACTCACATGTGAGGACAACGACCGTTCAGCGCAGATCGCGAAATTCTTTCTTGGACAGTCCAAAGGAACAGTCTGAGGATCAGACTGTCACGAATGATCCAACGGTCCGATTGATTCAAGAAGTTGACATAGTTCAAACCAAAGTCACATGTGAAGAAAGTACAACTTGGGCATCAAGCAAAGGGCATTTTGGACACCAATGAAAGACGCGATTGCCCAAGCACACCTGGTCTATAAAGCCAAATGAATAGTACTCGGATTGAGTACTTCTCCCAGAACTCACAAATACCCACACCGGACAAAAGAGAAAGAAGAAGAAGAGAAGTCCTCGGCGGCGAGTGTTTGATCTCGACGACGGTGAAGCCGAAGTTCCCGGGGGCAAGGGAACTGAGAAGTCTGTCTAAGGTTTGAGTTACTTGTATTTTGTTGTTGTGAGCTTAGGAACTCAGTTGAGAGGATTCACTAGTGTTGCTAGAGTTAGGTAGAACTCGTAGGAACAGAGAAGTGTGGATCCGGCTGTTGTAACTAAGGAACAAAGCAATCAATATAAGTAAGTCATTCAAAATCCTCCAAGCGGAGGTAGAGGTTTACCCACACAACTAGTTGGTTGTAGTGGGGTTCCTCTATAAGGGAACTGCGTTCTTTACTGCTTTTAATACTTGCGTTTACTTTACTTTCGCTGCCTTGGGAATAGCTTAACAGCCACTTCCCAAGCTCTTTGCTAACGGTTTACGATCCTACACCTTTTTTCGGCTTTCTTCCTTAACTTCTCTTCATAGCTTGTCCATAGCTCATCCACCCTCTCTTATGATGCTCCAAATCCTTTGTTATGCTCCAAAACTACTATGAAAAGACAAAAAAGATGCGTAGTTTCCGAATCTAAAAGGAAATACGAAAACTAAGGCAAAAAGACTCAAAAACATAAAACTCTAGCACAAAAACTAACTAGATCTAATCTATCTAGATACTAAAAACCTACCTAAAAAGCGAACATCATTTTTTTCTCCTTTTGCATTTACAAATAGACTTGTGATCTAACATTGTACGCCAAGTGTTCAATGAAATGTCCATGTAAGTTTCACTCCTAAATGTGGCATTTGGTTTCTATGCTCGAATCAATTCGTTATACGATCAGTCTTGATTTCGTAGTAAAGAATGTGCTTATTGACGTGATACTATACTCATTCTTTATGCTTATGCCTAGATGTCTTAAAAGTTCACATGTTTTTTCTCCTTTTGCCTTTAAAATGACTTGTGATATAACATTGCAAGCCAAGTGTTCGATGAAATGTCCATGTAAATGTTACTCCTAAATGTGGCATTCGATTTCTAGGTTCGAATTTATGCTTTTATTCGATCGGTCTTGATTTTGTAGTGCAAAATGTGCTTATTGGCTTGATGCTATCCTCATTCTTCATGCTTATGCATAGATGTCTTTAAAGTTCACTTTTTTTTTCTCCTTTTGCCTTTAAATATTGACTTGTGATCTAACATTGAAAGCCAAGTGTTCGATCAAATGTTCATGTAAATGTTACTCCTGAATGTGGCATTCGATTTCTAGGTTCGAATTTATACTATTATTAGATCGATCTTGATTTTGAAGTGCAAAATGTGCTTATTGGCCTGATACTATCCTCATTCCTTATGCTTATGCCTGGATGTCTTAAGAGTTCACTTGTTTTTTTTCTCTTTTTGCCTTTACAAATAGACTTGTGATCTAACATTGCACGCTAGATGTTCAATGATATGTCCATGTAAGTTTCACTCCTAAATGTGGCATTTGGTTTCTATGCTCGGATCAATGCCTTTATTCGATCGGTCTTGATTTCTTAGTGCATAATGTGCTTATTGGCTTGATACTATCCTCCTTTATACTTATGCCTAGAAGTCTTAAAAGTTCACTTGTTTTTTCTCCCTTTGCCTTTAAAATGACTTGTGATATAACATTGCAAGCCATGTGTTCGATGAAATGTCCATGTAAATGTTACTCCTAAATGTGGCATTTGATTTCTAGGTTCGAATTTATGCTTTTATTCGATCAGTCTTGATTTAAATTGCAGTTTGTGCTTATTGGCTTGATACTATCCTCATTCTTTAGGCTTATGCCTAGATGTCTATAAAGTTCACTTCTTTTTTCTCCTTTTGCCTTTAAAATGACTTATGATCCAACATTGCAAGCCAAGTGTTCGATGAAATGTCCATGTAAATATCACTCCTAAATATGGCATTCGGTTTCTAGGTTCGAACTTATGCTTTTATTCGATCGGTCTTGATTTTGTAGTGCAGAATGTGCTTATTGGCTTGATCCTATCCTCATTCTTCATGTTTATGCATAGATGTCTTTAAAATTCACTTTTTTTTCTCCTTTTGCCTTTAAAAATTGAGTTGTGATCTAACATTGCAAGCCAAGTGTTCAATGAAATGTCAATGTAAATTTCACTCCGAAATGTGGCATTCGGCTTCTAGGTTCGAATTAATGCTTTTATTCCATCGGTCTTGAGTTAGTAGTGTAGAATGTGCTTATTGGCTTGATACTATCCTCATTCTTTATGCTTATGCCTAGATGTCTTTAAAGTTCACTTGTTTTGTCTCCTTTTGCCTTTAAAAATTGACTTGTGATCTAACATTACAAGCCAAGTGTTCGATGAAATGTCCATGTAAATGTTACTCCTAAATGTGGCATTTTATTTCTAGGTTCGAATTTATGCTTTTATTCGATTAGTCTTGATTTTGTATTGCAGAATGTGCTTATTGGCTTGATACTATCCTCATTCTTTATGCTTATGCCTAGATGTCTATAAAGTTCACTTCTTTTTTCACCTTTTGCCTTTAAAATGACTTATGATCCAACATTGCAAGCCAAGTGTTCGATGAAATATCCATGTAAATATCACTCCTAAATATGGCATTCGGTATCTAGGTTCGAATTTATGCTTTTATTCGATCGGTCTTGGTTTTTTAGTGCAGAATGTACTTAATGGCTTGATACTATCCTCATTCTTTATGCTTATGCATAGATGTCTTTATATTTCACTTGTTTTTTCTCCTTTTGCCTTTAAAAATTGCTTTGTGATCTAACATTGTAAGCCAAGTGTTCAATGAAATGTCCATCTAAATGTTACTCCTAAATGTGGCATTCGATTTCTATGTTTGAATTTATGATTTTATTCGATCGGTCTTGATTTTGTAGTGTAGAATGTGTTTATTGTCTTGATACTATCCTCATTCATTATGCCTATGCCTAGACGTCTTTAAAGTTCACTTGTTTTGTCTCCTTTTGCCTTTAAAAATTGACTTGTGACCTAACATTACAAGCCAAGTGTTCGATGAAATGTCCATGTAAATGTTACTCCTAAATGTGGCATTCGATTTCTAGGTTCGAATTTATGCTTTTATTCGATCGGTCTTGATTTTGTATTGGAGAGAGTGCTTATTGGCTGGATACTATCCTCATTCTTTATGCTTATGCCTAGATGTCTATAAAGTTCACTTCTTTTTTCTACTTTTGCCTTTAAAATGAATTATGATCTAACATTGCAAGCCAAGTGTTCGATGAATTGTCCATGTAACTATCACTCCTAAATATGGCATTCGGTTTCTAGGTTCGAATTTATGCTTTTATTCGATCGGTCTTGATTTTGTAGTGTAGAATGTACTTATTTTCTTGATACTATCCTCATTCTTTATGCTTATGCATAGATGTCTTTAAAGTTCACTTGTTTTGTCTCCTTTTTCCTTTAAAATTGACTTGTGATCTAACATTTCAAGCCAAGTGTTCGATGAAATGTCCATGTAAATGTTACTCCTAAATGTGGCATTCGATTTCTATATTCGAACTTATGCTTTAATTCGATCGGTGTTGATTTTGTAGTGTAGAATGTGCTTATTGGCTTGATACTATCCTCATTCTTTATGGTTATGCATAGATGTCTTTAAAGTTCACTTGTTTTGTCTCCTTTTGCCTTTAATAATTGACTTATGATCTAACTTTGCAAGCCAAGTGTTTGATGAAATGTCCATGTAAATGTTACTCCTAAATGTGGCATTCGATTTCTAGGTTCGAACTTATGCTTTAATTCGATCGGTCTTGATTTTGTAGTGCAGAATGTGCTTATTGGCTTGATACTATCCTCATTCTTTATGCTTATGCCTAGATCTCTATAAAGTTCACTTCCTTTTTCTCCTTTTGCCTTTAAAATGACTTATGATCTAACATTGCAAGCGAAGTGTTCGATGAAATGTCCATGTAAATATCACTCCTAAATATGGCATTCGGTATCTAGGTTTGAATTTATGCTTTTATTCGATCAGTCTTGATTTTGTAGTGTAGAATGTGCTTATTTGCTTGATACTATCCTCATTCTTTATGCTTATGCTTTTATTCTAGGTTCGAATTTATGCTTTTATTCGACCGGTCTTTATATTGTAGTGCAGAATGTGCTTATTGGCCTGATACTATCCACATTCTTTATGCTTATGCCTAGATCTCTATGAAGTTCACTTCCATTTTCTCCTTTTGCCTTTATAATTTATCTTTGGATCTAACTTTGCAAGCCAAGTGTTCGATGAAATGTCCATATAAATGTTAATCCTAAATGTGGCATTCGATTTCTAGGTTCGAATTTATGCTTTTATTCGATCGATCTTGATTTTGTAGTGCAGAATGTGCTTATTGGCTTTATACTATCCTCATTCTTTATGCTTATGCCTAGATGTCTTTAAAGTTCACTTGTTTTATCTCCTTTTGCCTTTAAAAATTGACTTGTGATCTAACATTGCAAACCAAGTGTTCGATGAAACGTCCATGTAAATGTTACTCCTAAATGTGGCATTCGATTTCTAGGTTCAAATATATCCTTTTATTCGATCGGTCTTGATTTTGTAGTGCAGAATGTGCTTATTGGCTTTATACTATCCTCATTCTTCATGCTTATGGCTAGATGTCTTTAAAGTTCACTTGTTTTGTCTCCTTTTGCCTTTTAAAAATTGACTTGTGATCTAATATTTCAAGCCAAGTGTTCGATGAAATGTCCATGTAAATGTTACTCCTAAATGTGGCATTCGATTTCTAGGTTCGAACTTATGCTTTAATTCGATCGGTGTTGATTTTGTAGTGTAGAATGTGCTTATTGGCTTGATACTATCCTCATTCTCTATGCTTATGCATAGATGTCTTTAAAGTTCACTTGTTTTGTCTCCTTTTCCCTTTAAAAATTGACTTGTGATCTAACTTTGCAAGCCAAGTGTTCGAGGAAATGTCCATGTAATTGTTACTCCTAAATGTGGCATTCGAGTTCTAGGTTCGAATATATCCTTTTATTCGATCGGTCTTGATTTTGTAGTGTAGAATGTGCTTATTGGCTTGATACTATCCTCATTCTTTGTGCTTATTCCTTGATCTCTATAAAGTTCACTTCCTTTTTCTCCTTTTGCCTTTAAAAATTGACTTGTGATCTAACATTTCAAGCCAAGTGTTTGATGAAATGTCCATGTAAATGTTACTCCTAAATGTGGCATTCGATTTCTAGGTTCGAACTTATGCTTTA
This sequence comes from Fallopia convolvulus, assembly GCA_964016875.1. Lineage (NCBI taxonomy): Eukaryota > Viridiplantae > Streptophyta > Magnoliopsida > Caryophyllales > Polygonaceae > Fallopia > Fallopia convolvulus. The sequence continues at coordinate 33,840,542 of OZ024734.1, read as the reverse complement.
ATTCGATCGGTGTTGATTTTGTAGTGTAGAATGTGCTGATTGGCTTGATACTATCTTCATTCTTTATGCTTATGCATAGATGTCTTTAAAGTTCACTTGGTTTTTCACCTTTTGCCTTGAAAAATTGACATGTGATCTAACATTGCAAGCCAAGTGTTCGATGAAATGTCCATGTAAATGTTACTCCTAAATGTGGCATTCGATTTCTAGGTTCGAATTTATGCTTTTATTCATCCGGTCTTGATTTTGTAGTGCAGAATGCGCTTATTGGCTTGATACAATCCTCATTCTTTATGCTTATGCATAGATGTCTTTAAAGTTCACTTGTTTTGTCTCCTTTTGCCTTTTAAAAATTGACTTGTGATCTAACATTTCAAGCCAAGTGTTCGATGAAATGTCCATGTAAATGTTACTCCTAAATGTGGCATTCGATATCTAGGTTCGAACTTATGCTTTAATTCGATCAGTGTTGATTTTGTAGTGTAGAATGTGCTTATTGGCTTGATACTATCCTCATTCTTTATGCTTATGCCTAGATCTCTATAAAGTTCACTTGCTTTTTCTCCTTTTGCCTTTAAAATGACTTATGATCTAACATTGCAAGCGAAGTGTTCGATGAAATGTCCATGTAAATATCACTCCTAAATATGGCATTCGGTATCTAGGTTTGAATTTATGCTTTTATTCGATCGGTGTTGATTTAGTAGTGTAGATTGTGCTTATTTGATTGATACTATCCTCATTCTTTATGCTTATGCATATATGTCTTTAAAGTTCACTTGTTTTGTCTACTTTTGCCTTTAAAAATTGACTTGTGATCTAACATTTCAAGCCAAGTGTTCGATGAAATGTCCGTGTAAATGTTACTCCTAAATGTGGCATTCGATTTCTATGTTCGAACTTATGCTTTAATTTGATCGGTGTTGATTTTGTAGTGTAGAATGTGCTGATTGGCTTGATACTATCCTCATTCTTTATGCTTATGCATAGATGTCTTTAAAGTTCACTTGTTTTTTCACCTTTTGCCTTGAAAAGTTGACTTGTGATCTAACATTGCAAGCCAAGTGTTCGATGAAATGTCCATGTAAATGTTACTCCTAAATGTGGCATTCGATTTCTAGGTTCGAATTTATGGTTTTATTCATTCGGTCTTGATTTCTTAGTGCAAAATGTGCTTATTGGCTTGATACAATCCTCATTCTTTATGCTTATGCATAGATGTCTTTAAAGTTCACTGGTTTTGTCTCCTTTTGCCTTTAAAAATTGACTTGTGATCTAACCTTGCGCGCCAAGTGTCCAATGAAATGTCCATGTAAATTTAACTCCTAAATGTGGCATTCGGTTTCTAGGTTCGAATTTATGCTTTTATTCGACCGGTCTTTATATTGTAGTGCAGAATGTGCTTATTGGCCTGATACTATCCACATTCTTTATGCTTATGCCTAGATCTCTATGAAGTTCACTTCCTTTTTCTCCTTTTGCCTTTATAATTTATCTTTGGATCTAACTTTGCAAGCCAAGTGTTCGATGAAATGTCCATATAAATGTTAATCCTAAATGTGGCATTCGATTTCTAGGTTCGAATTTATGCTTTTATTCGATCGATCTTGATTTTGTAGTGCAGAATGTGCTTATTGGCTTTATACTATCCTCATTCTCGGACCCGGATAAGCAAGGGGATTCTAGTTCTGATTCAATTGCAAAGAGCGCTAGGCACCTCAAGCTTCAGTCAACACTTTATGCTTATGCCTAGATGTCTTTAAAGTTCACTTGTTTTATCTCCTTTTGCCTTTAAAAATTGACTTGTGATCTAACATTGCAAACCAAGTGTTCGATGAAACGTCCATGTAAATGTTACTCCTAAATGTGGCATTCGATTTCTAGGTTCAAATATATCCTTTTATTCGATCGGTCTTGATTTTGTAGTGCAGAATGTGCTTATTGGCTTTATACTATCCTCATTCTTTATGCTTATGGCTAGATGTCTTTAAAGTTCACTTGTTTTGTCTCCTTTTGCCTTTTAAAAATTGACTTGTGATCTAACATTTCAAGCCAAGTGTTCGATGAAATAGTACTCGGTCTGAGTACTTCTCCCAGAACTGTCCAAGACAAATGGACTATAAAGCCAAATGAATAGTACTCGGTCTGAGTACTTCTCCCAGAACTTACAAACACCCACATCAGAGAAAAGAAAGAAAAGGAAGAGAAGTCCCCGCCGGCGAGTGTGTGATCTCGACGACGGTGAAGCTGAAGTTCCCTGGATCAAGGGAACTGAGAAGTCAGCGTAAGGTTTGAGTTACTTGTGTTTTGCTGTTGTGAGCTTAGGAACTCAGTTGAGAGGATTTACTAGTGTTGCTAGAGTTAGGAAGAACTTGTAGGAACAGAGAATTGTAAATCCGGCTGTGTAACTAAGGAACAAAGCAAATCAATATAAGTAAGTCATTCAAAATCCTCCAAGGGAGGTAGCGGTTTACCCATTCAACTAGTTGGTTGAAGTGGGGTTCCTCTATAAGGAACTGTGTCCCTTTACTTATCTTATGCTTTTGGTTCTTGTTCCTTATAATTTCTTGAATTGTTCCCTTAATATTCTTTGTTCCTATTCTTCCATATTGTTATCTTCTTTGTGCCTATCACCTGCATATTTATTTGTTATTCCGCTGCCCAAGGAACAGTTTTCATAACTGTTCCTTGACTCTATTCTAACACACAACTTTCCAACAATTGGTATCAGAGCAAGGTTGCTCTAGATTGTGTGTTACTTGCAGGTAATTAGGGAACAATATGACATTGTCAACAAGTGATGACGTTGATTGTTGCATAGAGGCACTACGTTCCTTGTACTCCAAGGGAAATCTCCAAAGGAAAAATGATGGAAGTGTTCCCACCATAAAACTAGAGCTTGTGGGAGAGGAACAACAAAAGATACTTGATGTAGTGACCAAGGAAAGGGAGAAGATCATTAGGAACTGTCCTAAGAAGAAGAAAGGAAGAGGGAATGTGTCTTTCTTTTTTGATGCATGGGGGAACAATCATGATGATGAATCTGACGAATGGACAAGTACAAGTACTTGTTTTGTTGCTAAGGAACAAAGTGCATCTGATTGTGAAGAAGAGGTAAGTGAAAGTTCCCATCTTTTCAATGATTTGAAAAATTATAAGAAAAGTTCCCTAATTAAATTTATTGAGAAAATTTGGAAGGAAAAGGAAAAACTGAAAGAGGAACTTGAAAATCATGATAGTTATTCTTCCATTCCTTGTGATGCTTGTTATTCTCTTAAAATTGATGTTGGGAACTTGATGTCTGAGAATCGGGAACTACATGCTAAGTTAGAAAGTCATAGAGCTGAAAACTTGAAACTTTCTAAGGAACTAAACTTTGTTGTTCCCTCTGACCAAACTGAGTTGTATAGCTTGTGATCTAAAGTTGATAAGCTTGTTTCCACTAACCTTATGAATGAGAAGAAACTCTACGAGTTAAGATGTGTTAAGGAACAGGTGGAACAAAAATTTGAAGATAAGGAATTGCTCCATCTTCAAAGAAGGTTGCAAAGTGCTAATGACAGGAACACGCACTTGGAGGCTAAGCTAAAAGATCTTGAAAATCATAGTTCCTTAAACCACACATGGGCTAGAGGACAAAGGGCACATAAGGTTTGGGAACAACAAGCTAGATCAAAGAAGCAAGCTTCATGGAACAATGGCATTCATGTGCGGTGCAAACCCAAGAGACAAGAGGAACAGAAAGGAGAATCAAGTGCCCAAGGTGCACATCATAATCATCCAAAGGTGATGAACCAAGCTGAGAAGAGGGAACCTCGTAGGGAAACAAGGTTTCAAGAGAGAAAAGCACAACCTCATTTCCAACAAAGCCATGGGAACTGGGAACGTCGTGGGCACTATTCTTTCAAGAACCATTGGAAATTCACTGGATTAAGAAGGAAGGACCAAAAGGTGCAACAACCTAGGAAAGGTAAGTCTTCAGTTCCTTCCATACAATCTTGTTTCATGAAGTGTGGAAATGTTGAATTTTTTAATGCTAGTCCTAACCCAAGGGAACCCAAACTTGTTTGGGTGCCCAAAATCAAGACTTGAGTTTGTGTTGTAGGGAGTTGTGAGGGAAACAACTCAGGAACAAGTGTCACATTGAAAAATTTCCTCACAATCTCAAGTGGAAGTGAGATAGGAACTCACTTAATGTGCAAGAAGTGCAACAATTTAGGGGGAACAAGGTCAAGAACAAAAAATTCCCCTCTCAAAAAAAAAATTAACAAGCTGAATGCTAGTTGTGGAACACAATGAGGTAAGTGTTTCTTAACCCATAATGTGCTCATCTTTCATGCATGGGAACAATAGAGCTGATCTTTGAGAAAAATCCATTGAGATGGAACTTTGTAGAACTGAAAATCAAGTTGCAAGGAAATTCACCAAAGCTTTGGATAGAAATTAGCTCAAGGAACATCTAAGGATGCTTCCTTGCATGATCTTCTTAGAATTAAACAAGTCCCGGTTCACTATTCTTTCAATGATTGGCTAGTTTAAGGGAACTTTGGTAGGGAACAATACTTAGTAACTTTCTTCATGATAATATGATGACTTGTTTGATGGACTATGCCTTCACTATCCTTTTTTTTGCATGGAGTTGTTACATATGCATGAGTTTTTCTTTTTTTGGCCCAAAATGATCAACCTGAGTTCCTATCCCACTATATTAGCCGAAATGATGGTTGATCATAAGACTTGTCCCTTAACCTTGATCCAGGTAAACGTCTCCTATGAGCCTAATATGTTTTAAGCCCTAATATACTGGATTCAATTACCTGGATGTCTTTTGTTCCTTTCCATGCTTATTTGTTTGGATATGCTTAACTTATTGTTCCACAAAAATCCCATGCTATCCAAACCAAGCCCTCGTTACTCAATCATGGTGTAGAAGAGTGGGAACTTTGTTTTTACTGGATGACAAGGGAACAACAAGTCAAGGGAAGAAGAAAAGAGGATAAAGCTCTAGATATAGTTCCATTCTTTGAGGGGGAACAAGTTGCAAGTTCCTTCATATTAAGTTGCAAGTTCTCTAAAGCATATGCAAGTTGCAAGTTCAAAAAAAAAAAAAAAAAAAAAAAAAAGGGGAACCAACTGTCTCATAAAGGAAAAGTTTCAAGAAAATTTGAAGAAATGTACAAGGAAGGATAAGAGGAACTAAAGCAAGGAAATGGATGTAAAAATCAAGGAACCCACGTCTATTGTGAGGAACAATGGTAATGCTTGACATCCATGGGAACACACCCTCTTCGAAATCATGATTGAGTCCCCTACAAGATTTCCTTTGCCCATCAATTCCAATATATTGCTTTTCCTTGTGCATATGCTTCCAGTTCCATTGCTCTAACTATTTCTTGCTTATGATGATTGTGTAGTCTCATCCCTCTATCATCATCTCAATATGATCCTTGAGTTAAGATTGTGCTTTGTATCTGTACCTCTTACTTGAAGTTCATTTTTCGATGATGCCAAAAGGGGGAAGTGTGAAAAATTGTAGAGATGCGTTGTTCTAAGAGATGTAGAATTTACTTTTCCATTTGCTAAGAGGGAACTACTTGATAACTTTCACTAGTAGGAACTACAAGTCCATCTCAGGGGGAACAAAAAGGTTTAGGGAACAACCATGCATTTTATTGAGGAACTTTCATTTATTCAGGGGGAACTAGAACTTGTTTTGCTCTACAATTTTGAAGAGTTTGTCATCATCAAAAAGGGGGAAATTGTTAAGGCAAGGTTCCCTTGCCCCTTTGGGTTTTGATGATAACAAACATTTGCCCCTTGCCCTCAGGGGGAACTAGTATTTGTTTTGCTCTATAATTTTGAAGGGTTTGTCATTATCAAAAAGGGGGAAATTGTTAAGGCAAGGTTCCCTTGCCCCTTTGGGTTTTGATGATAACAAACCCTTGGCATTTGATATGTTCTATGAAGTGTTTCAGGGAAGGAATTGTCCAAGGGAACAATGAAAGGAACTGTTCCTCTAACTAGAGGGAACAGTGATGGGAACTGTGAAGTTCAAGGCTCCAAGAGAAGCAAGACAAAGAATGAAGATTCAAGGGAACGATGAAAGGAACTGTTCCCTTGATAGAGGGAACAGTAAAGGGAACTCTCAGTGTAATAGGATGACACTGTTCCCTTGACAATTGAAAATGATAGAAATACCAAGAAGAAGGAACACTGAAGGGAACACTAGTGTATTATGATGGGAACAGTTCCCATCTAGGGAATATGATGGGAACAGTGAAGTTTCAAAGATCAAAGGAACAGTGATGGGAATGCTAGTGTAATATAAGGAACTGTTCCCATCTAGGGAACATGATGGGAACATTGAAGTTTCAAAGCTCAAAGGAACAATGATGGGAACGCCAGTGCAATTTGAGGAGTTGTTCCCATCCAGGAACATGATGGGAACAATGAAGGTTTAAGGCTCAAAGGAACAGTGATGGGAACGCCAGTGCAATATGAGGAGTTGTTCCCATCCAGGAACATGATGGGAACAATGAAGGTTCAGGCTCAAAGGAACAATGAAGAGAACGACAATGTAATGTGAAGGAACTGCTCCCATCCAAGGAATAGCTCCCCAAGACCAAAGCTCCAGGAGAAGAAAGACCACTGGCCACAATGAAGAGTTTCCATCAAGGGAACTCTGAAGAGGAAAGTTCCCATGAAGTGGGAACTCCCAGAAACAAACAAGAAAACACAAGCTTACAACGATGAAGAGTTTCCATCAAGGGAACTCTGAAGAAGTCAGTTCCCATGAAATGGGAACTCACATGTGAAGACAACGACCGTTCAGCGCAGATCGCGGGATTCTGTCTCAGACAGCCAGAGGGAATAGTCTGAGGATCAGACTGTCACGCTTCATCCAACGGTCCGATTGATTCAAGAAGTTGACCTAGTTCAAACCAAAGTCACATGTGAAGAAAGTACAACTTGGGCATCAAGCAAAGGGCATTTTGGACACAAACGAAAGATGCGACTGCCCAAGACAAATGGACTATAAAGCCAAATGAATAGTACTCGGTCTGAGTACTTCTCCCAGAACTTACAAACACCCACATCAGAGAAAAGAAAGAAAAGGAAGAGAAGTCCCCGCCGGCGAGTGTGTGATCTCGACGACGGTGACGCTGAAGTTCCCTGGATCAAGGGAACTGAGAAGTCAGTGTAAGGTTTGAGTTACTTGTGTTTTGCTGTTGTGAGCTTAGGAACTCAGTTGAGAGGATTTACTAGTGTTGCTAGAGTTAGGAAGAACTTGTAGGAACAGAGAATTGTAAATCCGGCTGTGTAACTAAGGAACAAAGCAAATCAATATAAGTAAGTCATTCAAAATCCTCCAAGGGAGGTAGAGGTTTACCAATTCAACTAGTTGGTTGAAGTGGGGTTCCTCTATAAGGAACTGTGTCCCTTTACTTATCTTATGCTTTTGGTTCTTGTTCCTTATAATTTCTTGAATTGTTCCCTTAATATTCTTTGTTCCTATTCTTCCATATTGTTATCTTCTTTGTGCCTATCACCTGCATATTTATTTGTTATTCCGCTGCCCAAGGAACAGTTTTCATAACTGTTCCTTGACTCTATTCTAACACACAACTTTCCAACATGATCTAACATTGCACGCCAAGTGTTCGATAAAATGTCCATGTAAATGTCACTCCTAAATGTGGCATTTGGCTTCTAGGTTTGAATTTATGTTTTTATTCCATATGCCTTGATTTTGTAGTGTAGAATGTGCTTATTGGCTTGATACTATACCCATTCTTTATGCTTATGCATAGATGTCTTTAAATATCACTTTTTTTTTCTCCTTTTTCCTTTAAATATTAACTTGTGATATAACATTGCATGCCAAGTATTCAAGAAATGTCCATGAAAATGTCACTCCTAAATGTGGCATTCGGTTTCTAGAATCAAATTTTTGCATTTATTCAATACCTCTTGATTTTGTAGTTCAGAATTTGCTTATTGTCTTGATACTATCCTCACTCTTTATGCTTATGCCTAGATGTCCTTAAAGATCACTTACTTTTCTCCTTTTGCCTTTAAAATTACTTCTGATCTAACATTGCACCCCAAGTGTTCGATGAAATGTCCATGTAAATGTCACTCCTAAATGTGGCATTCTGTTTCTAGGTTTGAATTTATGCTCTTATTCGATCGGTCTTGATTTTTTAGTGCATTATGTGCTTATTGGCTTGATACTATCCTCATTCTTTATGCTTATAGGCAGATGTCTTTAAACTTCACTTGTTTTTTCTCCTTTTGCCATTAAAATGACTTGTGATCTAACATTGCACATCAAGTGTTCGATGAAATGACCATCTTGTGATCTAACATTGCACATCAAGTGTTCGATGAAATGACCATGTAAATGTCACTCCTAAATGTTGCATTCGGTTTCTAAGTTCGATTTATACTTTTATTCGACACGTACGTCTTGATTTTGTAGCGTAGAATGTGATTATTGGCTTGATACTATCCTCATTCTTTGTGCTTATGCCTAGATGTCTTTATAGATCACTTGAGGTTTCGGTTTCTTGGTTCGAATTTAAGCTCTTATTCTATCAAGCATGATTTTTAGTGCAGAATGTTCTTATTGGCATGATACTATCCTCATTCTTTATGCTTATGACTAGACGTCTTTAAAGTTCACTTGGTTTTTCTCCTTTTGCCATCAAAATGACTTGTGATCTAACATTGCACGCCAAGTGTTCGATGAAATGGTCATGTAAACGTCACTCCTAAATGTTGCATTCGGTTTCTAGTTTTGAGTTTATGCTTTTATTCGATACGAACGTCTTGATTTTGTAGCATAGAATGTGCTTATTGGCTTGACACTATCCTCATTCTTTGTGCTTATGCCTAAATGTCTTTAAAGATCACTTGTGTTTTCCCCATTTACCTTTGAAATGACTTGTGATCTAACATCGCACGCCAAGTGTTCAATGAAATGTCCTTGTAAATGTCACTCCTAAATGTGGCATTCGGTTTCTTGGTTCGAATTTAAGCTCTTATTCTATCAATCCATATTTTGTAGTGCAGAATGTGCTTATTGGCTTGACACTATCCTCATACTTTATGCTTATGCCTAGATGTCTTAAAATATCACTTGTTTTTTCCTCCTTTTGCATTTAAAAATGAGTCGTGATCTAACATTGCACCCTAAGTGTTTGATGAAATGTCCATGAAAATGTCAATCCTAAATGTGGCATTCGGTTTCGAGATTCGAATTTATGCTCTTATTCGATAGGTCTTGATTTTGTAGTGCAGAATGTGCTTATTGGCTCTATACTATCCTCATTATTTATGCTTAGGCCTAGATGTCTTAAAAATCACTTGTTTTTTCTCCTTTTTCCTTTAAAAATTTACTTGTGGTCTAACATTGCACGCCAAATGTTCGATGAAACGTCCATGTAAAAGTCACTTCTAAATGTGGCATTCGGGTTCTAGGTTAGAATTTATGCTCTAATTCAATCGCTCTTGATTTTTTGTTGCAGAATGTGCTTATTGGCTTGATACTATCCTTACTCTTTATGCTTATGCCTAGATGCTTTTAAAGTTCACTTGTTTTTTCTCCTTTTTCCTTTAAAATGACTTGGGATCTAACATTGCACGCCAAGTGTTCGATGAAATGACCATGTAAATGTGACTCCTAAATGTTGCATTTTGTTTCTAGGTTCGACTTTATGCTTTTATTTGATTTGTGTTGATTCTGTAGTGCAAAATATGCTTATTGTCTTGATACTATCCTCATTCTTTATGCTTATGCCTAGATGTCTTTAAAGTTCACTTGTTTTTTCTCCTTTTGCGTCTATACTGACTTGTGATCTAACATTGCACGCCAGGTGTTTGAAGAAATGGACGTCATGATTTTTTAGCATAGAATGTGCTTATTTTCTTGATAATATCCTCATTCTTTGTGCTTATGCCTAGATGTTTTTAAAGATCACTTGTGTTTTCCCTTTTATCCTTTCAAATGAATTGGGATCTAACATCGCACACCAAGTGTTCGATGAAATGTCCTTGGAAATGTCACACCTAAATGTGGCATTCGGTTTCTAGGTTCGAATTTATGTTCTTATTCTATTAATCTTGATTTTGTAGTGTTGAATTTGTTTATTGGGTTGATATTAACCTCATTCTTTATGCTTATGCCAAGATATATTTAAAGTTCACTTGTTTTTTCTCCTTTGGCCTTTAAATTGACTTGCGATCTAACATTGCACGCCAAGTGTTTGATGAAATATTGATGTAAATATCACTACTAAATGTGGCATTCGGTTTCTAGGTTCGAATTTATTCTTTTATTCGAAACTCTTGAGTTTGTAGCGTAGAATGTGCTTATTTACTTGATACTATCCTCATTCTTTGTGCTTATGCCTAGATGTCTTTGAAGTTCACTTGTTTTTTTCTCCTTTTGCCTTTAAAACATGACTTGTGATCTAACAATGCACGCAAAGTGTTCCATAAAGGGTCCATTTAAATGTCAGTCCTAAATGTGCCATTCGGTTTCTAGGTTCGAATTTATGCTTTTATTCGATACATCTCTATTTTGTAGTGCATATTGTGCTTATTGGCTTGATACTATCCTCTTCTTTATACTTAGGTCTAGATATCTTAAAAGATCACTTGTTTTTTCTCCTTTTTCCTTTAAAAATTGACTTGTGATCTAACATTGCACGCCAAGTGTTTGATGAAATGTCCATGTACAAGTCACTCCTAAATGTGGCATTTGGGTTCTAGGTTCGAATTTATGCTCTTATTCGATCGGTCTTGATTTTTTTAGTGCAGAATGTGCTTAATGGCTTCATACTATCCTCACACTTTATGCTTATGCCTAGATGTCTATAAAACTCACTTGTTTTTTCTCCTTTTGCCTTTAAAATGACTTGTGATCTAACATTGCATGCCAAGTGTTTGACGAAATTTCCATCTAAATGTCACTCCTAAATGTGGCATTCAGTTTCTGGGTTCGAATTTATGCTCTTATTCGATCAGTCTTTAGCTTTTAGTGCAGAATGTGCTTAGTGGCTTGATACTATCCTCATTCTTAATGCTTATGCCTAAATGTCTATAAAGTTCACTTATTATTTCTCCTTTTTCCTTTAAAATGACTTCTGATCTAACATTACAAGCCAAATGTTCGACGAAATGACCATGTAAATGTCACTCCTAAATGTGGCATTTTGTTTTTAGACTGGAATTTATGCTTTTATTTGATCGGTCTTGATTTTGTAGTGCACAATGTGCTTATATGCTCTATACTATCCTCGTTCTTTATGCTTATGCCTAGATGTCTTTAAAGTTCACTTGTTTTTTCTCCTTTTCCGTTAGATGACTTGTGATCTAACATTGCACGCCAAATGCTCGATGAAATCTCCATGTAAATGTCACTCCTAAATGTGGTAATCGGTTTCTAGGTTCGAATTTATGCTTTTATTCGATACGCCTTGAATTCGTAGTGCATAATGTGATTATTGGCTTGATACTATCCTCATTCTTTATGCTCATGCCTAGATGTCTGTAAAGTTCACTTGTTTTTTCTCCTTTTGCCTTTAAATTGACTTGTGATCTAACATTGCATGTCAATTGTTCGATGAAATGTCCATCTAAATGTCACTCCTAAATGTGGCATTCGGTTTCTAGGTTCGAATTTATCCTCTTATTCTATCAATCTTGATTTTGTAGCGTAGAATGTGCTGATTGGCTTGATAATATCTTCATTCTCTGTGCATCTGCCTAGATGTCTTTAAAGATCACTTGTGTTTTCTCCTTCTACCTTTAAAATGACTTGTGATCTAACATCGCAAGTCATGTGTTCGATGAAATGTCCTTGTAAATGTCACTCCTAAATGTGGCATTCGGTTTCTAGGTTCGAATTTATACTTTTATTCGATACTCTTGTGTTTGTATCGTAGAATGTGCTTATTGGCTTGATACTATCCTCATTCTTTGTGCTTATGCGTAGATGTCTTTAAAGTTCACTTGTTTTTTCTCCTTTTGCCTTTAAAAATTGACTTGTGATCTAACATTGCACGCAAAGTGTTCCATCAAATGTCCATGAAAATTTCACTCCTAAATGTATTATTCGGTTACTATGTTCGAATTTATGCTTTTATTCAATACCTCTTGATTTTGTAGTGCGGAATGTGCTTATTAACTTCATAATATCCTCATTCTTTATGCTTAGGCCTAGATGTCTTAAAGATTACTTGTTTTTTCTCCTTTTTCCTTTAAAAATTGACTTGTGATCTAATATTGCAGGCCAAGTGTTCGATGAAATATCCATGAAAAGTTCATTCCTAAATGTGGCATCCGTTTCTAGGTTCAAATTTATGCTCTCATTCGATTGGTCTTGATTTTTTAGTGCAGAATGTGCTTATTGGCTTGATAATATCCTCGTTCTTTATGTTTATGCCTAGATGTCTTGATAGCTTGCATATAGGTATAGATTAGGATGCATATTTATAATTATTTTACTAAGTTTTAGTTAGTTTTAGTTGGTTTTACTTTAGTTCCTAGGATCTAGTGTTTTCGGGTAGTTGCGCTTGTTTTGTTCTGTGATACAAATGAAGATTGGAAGAACCAAGACCCAAGAGCTTGAAGGATAAAAACGCTTAAATCCGGGCTATGCAATGAAGGTCTTGTTTGGACACCTCTATCTTGCAATGCTTGGTTTGGAAGCTACAATGCTTGGATGAAGCTGAATTTGTTATCACTGGAAAGCTAACTCAAAGAGCTACAATTTATTATTTTCTCCGAGTCCAAATTCCAACTCGAAGGGGGTGAAAAAAGCCTCTGAAGTGTCGCTTGAAATGCTATACCGAGAAGTGCCGCGGGCTGGAGAACAAGATGTCGTGATCGCGCCACTTTATGTTGAGATCGTGCCTTGTTGTTTCGCTACGAGAGAATTGAGCCGACGAAATGGGCTTCGAGTTGGGCCATGATATATGATTTCCGACTGGTTTGATGTAATTTCGGGATAATTTGATATTTTGATACTTTTTAGGGTATTTAAACCTTGTTTTTAGTTTTCTCTCTCTCTAATTATTGTCATAACCTTGGGTCAAACTTTGGAGGCTAGGGTTTTCTCTTTGGAGGCAGACTTTGAAACTTTTGTAAGTGTGATTTTAATTTAATTATGCATTGATAAATTTATTGTGTTTGGCTAGTTATTGAAGTCATGATTTGTGTGTAGTTGTGAGGTTTGATTGATTCTCAACAAACATGAATAGAGTTTATTCCCTATAATGAATTGAATCTAAACTAGGGTTTTATTAGATTAGCTACCTAATTGAATTTCTAATTATAACTGAATCTGATTAATTATCGGTTGGAGTTAATTTGATCAAGAGTATACTTAAATCAACTTAGTACTGGTTGGACTAGTTGGTTGAAGAAGGGAATAAATTCACAAGTCACATGGATGTCTGGTTGCTCTAAGTGTTTGTTTCTATTGATAACTTGAATCGTCTTGTTGTTATTTAATTGAATCTAGAAGGTTTTCTAGGTTGTTATTTAATTAGGGTTGTTAGACTGGTAAGTCTATCAACTAAATCTGAAGTTCGGGTTTTAATCCTTAGTAGGATCATTACCCATAATAGATTATTCAAGTGAGAAGAGAATCAATAGAACCAATGATCAACAAATCCATATCATGATGGATTTAACTAGTTGAACGCGTTTGTCTCTCATATATTCAAATCATCCTTGCATTCATATTTATTTCTATTTTTGCATAGTAGCTTAGATAGTCATTTATAATAACCCCCCTTTGGTTACTTGGCATACAAGTAATAACACAAATACAAGAGTCTATGTGGGATAGACCCTTACTTGCCGCTCTACTGAGTTGGTTAAGCTAAGGTATCTTTGATAGGTATTAATGACCACAGAAAATACCTCATCCAATTTGGCGCCGTTGCCGGCGACTCGTCGCTATTTGTGTTTTACTTTGTGTGCTATTATTTGTGTTATGAACCTCTCTTACGGTTCATAACACCCGTGCTACTAATCTATGGCTTTGTTCGATTGTAGACAATTGCACGGTGAACACTTCCATGATTATTTTTCAAGATTTCAAGACCATGTGTTTGAACTTGGTCCATGAGGATTACAATATAGTGATAGAGAGGTGAACATGGGAGTTATCCATGGTATGAATCTTGAGACAAGGGGATTGACTGACTACATGAGTAATGAGAGGCTTTTATTTATGGAACCTGAGGAATGTTGCGATTTCTTCTGTTTCATGAGTCATCAAAGCTTTTTAGTCGAGTCATCTTCACAACCATCCCAGTCGGTTGATATGCCTCTTGAAGATATAATCACGGATGTCTCAAAAGGGGCGAATGCTTTAATCATGGAGCATTGTGAGTCATGTTCTTCAAGTTTTCATTCCACAATCTCATGTCCTTTTGAGTTATGTGGAAGGAGTGATGAAATCACATTGGAGTCAAACGATCATGAGTCAGACACTTAGATTGAAGTTGAGGAGCAATCTAGTACACTTGATGTGAGTTATGAAGATAAATTTGATGCCCCACATGAATTCACACCTATTAAGGCAAGTTGAGCAGATCATCACAGAGCCAAGAGAAGTTTGTGCAGGCATAGAGATTCTTACAGAGCCTAGGGAGCCTAAATCATCTTCACTCATGTGGCGTAAATTGTTAGAGGCTTTTGTGGTTTTGGAAGAAGATTACATTGCCGATCATGACGACTTCTTTGTTGATGAAGTAGACAACCATGAGGGAGAAAATCAACATGATGCATCTATTAAGTCTCCAGTTGTCATGGTGCCCCCTATGTTAGGCCTTGACACTCTTTGCTTCAATTTCCCCACCTTCTCACATCAAGATCTTATGGAATTCAAAGATGAGGAGCCAAGCCTACAACACAAGGTGGAAGATGGAGAATATCTGGAGTTCATCCTGGATAGAAGTGGTATTGCTAATAAGTGCTTTAATTCATACTGTAAGTATTTTCTAAAGCCACCACTTCTGTTGAACTTATTTGAGCAAATGCAATCTCATGCCAATTGGGCACACGGGTTTGATAAATTAAAACGGTCTTTGCAAGCTATATTATGCATCTTTAATTTATCATTGTGTTACTTATGCTTTTCTGAGATGTGTGCACAAGGCTTGGACAGGTTATTAAGGGCATTGACAATGTCTAATCTTATGAAATCATGCTAAGAGTCAAGCTAATGACGTTAAACAAGCGCTTATTGGTAGACAACCCAATTCTTTCATTCTTAGTTATTTATTTTTAGATAGTTTTTCTTTGTATGTTGTAAGATTCTAGGTACAATTATCAATCCCTGAAATACACAAAAAGGCGCGGGTGAATATGCAGCGAGGCGCGAACGCGGCTAATCCTGGCTCACACCGCGTAATTTCAACAAAAAGCGAGGTGTGGGCGGAGGGTGAAGATGTTGCGGCCGCGACAGTCTGGGCATGAGCCCGCGACACCGCGTTTTTAACGCATCATAAAGAGGGTCGGCCGAGTCATTCACACTCACCCAAATACAACTTCATCTCCTTCTTCACGCCCTCTCTTACCCAAAAACTCCATTGAAGGCCTATCAAGCTCGGATTTATCATCAAAATCTCCTAAAACTCCATCCAACAATAAGATTCAAGTAAGCTTTTCCATTCTTAACTCCAAATTACTCAAATTTAAGCTTAAATTCGAATTAGAATCAAGTTCTAGGTTTTTTAGAAAAGCTTAGATCTAGGCTAATTTAGTTCGATTTTGGCTTAATTCCTTCACAAAAGTTTGTTCTCTGCTCAATTATAAGCTAGCTTTGTGCTTATTTTGCTCATTTGTGAAGATTTGAGATTAACCCTAGAATTTTTTATTAATTTTGATTAAAATATTCTAGGTATTGGGGGAAGAGCTGAGAGTGATTGAGAGCTTATTTGTGAAATATTGTTGTGGTTGTCCATGCCGGGACAACAAAAATAAAATTACATTTGTGTTGTTTGGTGGTACTTGTGCAGGAATTTGACAAAATTTAGTTACAATGGGTCCTAAGAGAGCAAGTCAAGGTGCTTCTACCTCTCGTGCTGCTGCTTCTAGAGCACGGGGAAATAATGGGACACGACCAATTCGTCCTTCTACTACTAGAAGACGAGCTCTAGAGGCGCCAAAGCCATTACCCATTGTAGGAGAGGCTACTCCTGAGCAGTATGGGTTCAGTTTGAATGAAAGTTGGAGCCGGGATCGGTTCAAAAATTTTGCAGAGAGGGTATGGAAACCCACCCGCTTTATTGATTGGGAATTTATGGAGGAGTTGGGGATTCACTGAAAATTGAATGAGGTTGCTCGCGCCTTGAGATTTAAGGAGTTTATCCAGTTGAGAGAGGCCACTTACAAAGGCTTCACATTGGAGTTTCTTAGTACTCTGAAATGTGATATTGCTGACGGGCCAAAAGTTCAATCAGGTTTGTGTACGTTCCGGTTGAGGAATGTGCAAAGGAGGGTGACACTGAATGACATTAATGTCATGTTTGGCTTTCCTAAGATTAATGACGAAGAAGTAACTCGTTGTGAGACAGAAGCTACTTGGTTGATCGCAGATTTCTGGTGTTATATTACAGGGCAGGTTGTTTACAAGCCTTCAAGGGCTAAGTCATCTTTTATTACTCATCCAATCCTCCGTATTCTTCAGAGGTTCATAGCTCACACCATTAGTGGGAGAGGGGATGGGGAAAACAATTGCCCCAAGAAGGATTTACTTCTATTGTGTGCATGTTTGATGCAAGAAAAAGTCAACTTAGCTGGTTTGTTGATGTCTCAGTTGTCCCAAGTGGCTCGAGTTCCAAGCACTTCTATTGCTATTTGCGGGATTGTTACTAGATTTTCTCGCCATTTTAACATTGATTTGAGGGGATATCAGCCTGATTTTCAACCTTTACCCATGAGTTTCAAGATGTTTCATAGCATGAATGTGTGTTACAAAGTTAGGGGGACATATTATTGGGTGCTGGGAGATTCAGGTCGTGCCATGAGCATGCCTGATGAAGCGAGGACTAAGAAAAAGATTGGGAGGTAGAAATGGAAGACTTGGATGATCGAAGTACTACATAGTGATTTGCCTATGGAGCAGGTCAGACGTTAGGATACACGGGCCAGACAACCTAGAGTGCCAGCTTATCATGCACAATATGAGGTGTTAGAGGAGGTTGATGATGAAGTTCTTGATGAGGATTATGAGATGGACGTAGACTCTGATGATGATGATGATTAGAGTGAGGAGGAGGAGCTAGACGCTGATGGTAATGCATTACATGGTGTGGGCTACTCTTCAGCCTAGTTTGATCAGTTGTCTGGGATGATGCAGCAGATGCAGTTGAGTCAGACTCAGGGGTTCACGGGATTACATGATTATGTGGATGATCATTTCACCACATTTCAGACACATCAAGATCAGAGGATCTCCGCTCTTCAGGCTCATTAGGATCAGCAATTTGCTACTTTTCAGGCCCAACAGGAGGCATTCCAAGCGCGTCATGTTGAGCAGTTTAGGCTGCTCCATAATAGACTGGATGGTTGGAGTTCCACCGGCTACCCGCCTCATCCGTATTATCCTCAGTACAGCTTTCCTCTTCCGCCATATCCTCAGTTCCTTGCTTATCCACCACAACCACCGTGGAACGGTCCGCCGCACTACCCGCCAGATTACTAGAGTTTTGTGAGTTTTCTCTTTCCTTTACTTTTTACTACACTTTGGGGACAAAGTATGTTTTAAGCATAGGGGAAGGGAATTACTTGTGCGTTGCATGTAGTTGCATTAGATTAAGTCATGTTTAAAATTTTTGCCTGAAAAATGAAAAAAAAATTAGAAAAATCTGAAATAAACTACAAAAATATTGCATTTAGGTTGTTATTTCCCCATTGTTTGATTCCTCTTGTTTTTCTATGCTAAGTATGAGTCCTAACCCATGATTTGCATGATTTACTGAAGTTGATATGATATGAGCATGATCATTGATTAACTACCTTGATTATAGGATGGAGCATGTATTTAGCTTGCGTATTTGATTCATTATGAAGTTCTAGACAAAAATTAGCCTTGTGAGATATTTTTGGCCTTTTATGATATTTTTGTTCTCTACATTCTTGAGTGTATCACCATGATTATCTAGCTCTAGAACTTGCGTTATGAATCTTTTTCAAGGCTGCTTTATATGATTAAATGCATGACATTAAAATGATTGAGGCAATGTTTCTTATTGGCCTATTATTTCCCTTCCTACCTTGACAAGATCCATGTTCTTGACACCCAACTTATTTGTGCTTTAAGCCTGTTTTTATGAGCTCCACAAAATAGTTCCTAGCCTAATAAGCTTGACCCATCCGGGATTTAGGACTTTAGGTTGTGTTTTTTTGTTTTGTGTGAGCTATGTATAAGTATGGGGGATGTTGGAAGCAAAAGGTGGAAAAGAGGAAATACAACTCTTGGTTGAAAAGTGAAAAAAAAATGAAGATGAAAAGTTTGTGCAAAGCAAAAGAAAAAAATTGAGCGTAATTGTTAGTAGTCTTCATTTGTATGAAAGAAAGAGTTGAGGAAGAGGCAAAGAAAAAAAGAATGAAAAAAAAAGAAACAAAGTTTATAGAAGTGTGTTTGGAGTTGAGAAAGAAAAGTTTGGGAGAAGTAAGAGAAGAAAAGTGTGAAGTTTGGGTTAGGATTAGTTCTTTATCCCAGATTTAGAACCAGAAGACAAATATTATCCCTTCAAATTTCTCTTTACCTTGGCCCCATTGCAACTCTTAAAAAGACCTCTTGATTTTTTTTATGTGTTTAATCCCCAACAGTGGAGATTTAGAACTCTGATGCAAATTTATGGTAGTCTAGTTTTCATGGTTGATTTTGAGTGAAACACATACCCTTAAACACTTGAGAATTTGAGTGCAAGAACATTTACCTTGGTGAGGTCTAGAATGGATGAATGGTCTTTACTTTTTGCTTGTTATAATGCATGTTAAGAAGTCTTGGTTGGGTTTTTGATTATATGTGAAATGCTTGTTTGATTTGAGATGGATGCATGATTGCATTTCTGTGGTGTGTTTTGGATTTATGTCTTGCTTGAGAACAAGCAAGGGTTAAGCACGGGGGAATGATGCGTCCCTCGTATGGGATGCGACGGATCTTTGCGGTGTTTGAGTAGTAGGTCTCGAAATACGCGGTACAAGGCTTTGAAAATACTCGGATCACCGTTGGAATGATCAAGTATGGCACGAACAACTTCGAATAATGCAATACATGAGAGCTAGGATTGAATAATAGTGGCGCCGCAATGGCACTATAGAGAAATAAGGAGAAAACCCTCGACTCTATTAATCTCTAAGTGTGCGCTGAATGAAAACAAGCAATAAACACCCCTTATATAGAGGCGGCACAAGCAAAAACCTAGAAGAAACCCTAAATCCTGCGGGGCGCCTAGGGCTAGTATGTAGACTAGGCCTAGCGACGCGAGTCCAAAAGTCATCGGTGCAAGGCCCATTAAATACTTGCTAAACCCAGAAAACCTCTAATAGTAATGTTCGTAAGTGTAAAACATGCAAAAAATACTATAAAAAGGATAGGTCGTTTGTGACCATGCTCGCAGTGTCGCGACAAGGCTGGCTCGGCGCTGGCGAGGTCAAGACACGGCGCTGGCGAGGTCAAGACATGGCGCTTGCGAGGCTGGCAAGGCGTCACGGCGCTGGTGAGGACGCTAGCACGGATGCTGGTGCGCGGGTCACTTGAACATCAAGTTGCGATCCAAGGCATCGTGCTAGGTTGGAGTCCAATGGTGCCAAGGTGTTGGAGGTTGGCATCGTGGGCTCGAGTTAAGATTCCTCGACGCCGAGGACGCACAAGGCAGTGTGCGTCGGCGCGGCGAGGGTCACTCTGTGGCCTGCGGTGAGGAGCGCCACGAGTGAATGTGTCGCGGTCTATATTGTTCGAGTCCTGGCACGGATAATGGGGCCATCCGAGCGAAGTGTGAATGCATCGTCCTCTTGGCTAGCATCCATGATGGGGGTCGCTTCACCCTCCCCCACTTGGTTGGGAAATGTCCTCGTTTCCTCATATGTAGGCTCGATGTAGGGAGAGTGTTTGGCATCGATTTTGTAAGCGTTGTCCGCGATCCGCTCCAAAACTTTGAAAGGGCCGTCTCCTATTTGATGAATGTCTTCCGTGACTCTGGAAAACGGTCCTTGAGAAGATGCAACCATACGAGATCTTTGGGGTTGAAAACTAGACGCTTGCGACCCTTGTTATGTTGTGCCTCGTACTAGGCTGCCCGACGCTCCAATTGTAAACGGTTAGCAATGAGCTTGGGAACTGGCAATTAAGCTGTTCCCAAGGCAGCGAAAGTAAATAATCGCAAGTTATAAAAACAGTAAAAGGCACAGTTCCTTTATAGAGGAACCCCACTACAACCAACTAGTTGTATGGGTAAACTTCTACCTCCTCTTGGAGGATTTTGAATGACTTACTTATATTAATTGCTTTGTTCCTTAGTTACACAGCCGGATTTACACTTCTCTGTTCCTACAAGTTCTTCCTAACTCTAGCAACACTAGTAAATCCTCTCAACTGAGATCCTAAGCTCACAACAGCAAAACACAAGTAACTCAAACCTTACGCTGACTTCTCAGTTCCCTTGCTCCTGGGAACTTCAGCTTCACCGTCGTCGAGATCACACACTCGCCGGCGGTGACTCCTCTTCCCTTTCTTTTCTTTTCTCTGGTGTGGGTATTTGTGAGTTCTGGGAGAAGTACACAGACCGAGTACTATTCATTTGGCTTTATAGTCCATTGAGCTTGGGCAGTCGCATCTTTCATTTGTGTCCAAAATGCCCTTTGCTTGATGCCCAAGTTGTACTTTCTTGACATGTGAATTTGGTTTGAACTAGGTCAACTCCTTGGATCAATCGGACCGTTGCATGAAACGTGACAGTCTGATCCTCAGACTGTTCCCTCGGGCTGTCTGAGACAGAATCCCGCGATCTGCGCTGAACGGTCGTTGTCCTCACATGTGAGTTCCCATGTCATGGGAACTGACTTCTTCAGAGTTCCCTTGATGGAAACTCTTCATCGTTGTAAGCTTGTGTTCTCTTAATTGTTTCTGGGAGTTCCCATTTCATGGGAACTTTCCTCTTTAGAGTTCCCTTGATGGAAACTCTTCATTGTGGCCTGCATTGCCTTTTGGTCATTCATAAGAGTTCTTGGCTGTACCTGTGTTCCTTAGAAATACTTGAACAAACCACATTAGTTCCCTATGGTGTTTGTCATTATCAAAACTTAAGAGAATTAAATCGTTGATCCGTTGTTTAGAACCAGAGGTCCCAACAACGTCCCAACAATTTCCCCCTTTTTGATGATGTCAAACCCATCACAAAATATGCAGGTATTTCAATGAATGATATGCTGATGAGTTCCTAAGTATGATTTTGGGAAGTCACTTTTAGTGAAACACTTAGATTTAGGGAACCACTTCTGGTGAGACACATAGTTCCTATTAAGCTTTATATGCAATTGTTCCCCCTTAGCTTATGCGTGGTCTGTGATAGCTTAAACTTTTAACTCATCTCGCATTTTTTGTCTTTCCCCCTTTTGACATCATCGAAAACAAGCAAAGCAATAATAGGAAAGAAGGGAACACGCAATCAAAATAAAGACCATTTCATTACTTAAGATAATATGTACAATGGGAACCCAAGGACAATTTGTGGTCAGTTTTGGATTAAGGGAACAGGAAAGGAGAGATCACGGGTTTTGAGGGAACCACGCGTCACAGAGGCGCGTAAGGACTTGTGTAAGCTTTTCTTGTCCTCTGGCCAACGCTGCTTGGTCCCTAGCAATCTGGTCGAGGGTGTTGGCAATGCGGAGCAACACTAGAGAGTTTGCCTCTTGTGTACCAGACTCTAGTGGAGCCGCCTCCTCTACAGGCTCCGAGTGCCTCATCTTCTGGGCAACTGTAATGTCCAGTTCCCTTCCAAGCTCGATTTCGTCTTTAGAGGCGTCGTAAAGACCCTCTTTTTGTGGGAGCTTCTTGATCAGCCCGGAGTAGGGAAGGGAGTGGGACTTGGAAGCCATGCACTTCTCCATGTGCCCAAGGATTATTCTGGAAAGATTTATGGGCTTCTTGAGGAGGAAGTGGTAGAGGATGATGGCATCTGGGATGTTGACGACCAGGCGCTTCTCTTGGCGTGGGATCACCACGTTGATGATGAATTGGTGAGCGAGCTTGGCAACCAAGGACAGATGATGCGTCGAGAGGACTTTAGAGGGAACCCGACCCTCAAAAATTGTGTTGCACACCTCGGCGCTATTGAAGTCGCCCCAGAGCTTGTTGGGCACCTCGCTAAGCCCTTGACCAGGGACCTGGAGTTGAAGGCGGATTGTCGACGTTGTAAAAATGAACTCGTCGCCTTCATGGGAGAGAGTTCCCTGAGTGCAGTCATTGGTGATATTGAAGTTGTTGTAGAACTGACGCACTTGTGAGGGATCTACGCTCACAATCTCTTGGTAGAGTCTCTCCCAGCCCTGGGCCTTGATGAGGTCCCACAGTTCCCCTAGCCCATTTTCAGTCAACACGTCTTTTGAAACAATGAGTGGAGGAAGGAGCTTCCTGCGCTCATCCACATGGTGCTTGGTGGAAGAGGTCCCCTTCCCCTTCCTTGATGTGCTTCTTGACGTGTTCCCCCTAGAGACCGTGCGAGGTCCTTTCGGCTGAGGGGCTGCAGCTGCTTCAATCATAAGCACGCGGTCCCTTGGTGGTTGGGAACTCGTGGACACCACCATTTGGTGTCCAAGTGTAGGGATCCGTGCTAGCTCCTTAGCAGCTGGAGCTTCTTCTTCTTCTTCGACCTCATCTTGGGAGGTCCCTTCTTCCTCGGAGGAGCTCGAGCTTGAGCCCTCCGCGTCATCTTCAGGATGACTCGTTGTTGCCTCAGCACCTCCAACTGGTGCGAGGTCCCTTCTCGCCTTGGGCTCTTCGGGAGCCACCTTTTCTGGGGACTTTGTCCCTTGGGAGACTGTGTGCTCAGAGGTGCCCCGATTGAGCTCTTCCTCGATTGCCTTGAGCTGGGCTTCCTCCTCCAGAGTTCCCATGATGATTGGAGGAGGGTCCTTGGTCATTTTGCTGATGACCACAGAGAGAGGTAGATCGTCGTCGTCTGAGGTGAGAGCGACGGTACTTTTGGATGGTGAGGGAGAGGGGAGTTTGGTGGTGGTGGGAGATGTGATGGAAGAGGTGAGAGGAGAAGAAGGAAGAGGGGTGGTTAGTTGAGTGGAAGGGGGAGGAAGGGATCTGGTGACCTGGGGAGTAGAGATCCCCGAAGTAGAAATGGGAGTGGTGGAGATGTGTTTTGGTGAAGAGGGAGGAGAAGGAGTTTTGTGAGGTGAAGGTGGAGTTGGAGATCTCGTAATGATGGGAACGGGAGGAAGTGAAGAAGATTGGGAAGGTGGAGTTCCCGTCGTGGCGGGAACTGGAGAAGATGGCGGAGGAGGAGTCGGTTGTTTTGTGAGAGTGCCCTTGGGGTTGGGAACTGAGGGAGGTGGTGGAGGGGGAGTTGGTCGTTTTGTGGGAGGAGGTTTGGAAGGTCCCTCGATTTGAAGAGGAGGGATGGAGGAGGAAGAGGGGAGTAGACTCTGGGGTTCAGAGGTCCCATCGTCGGAAGGGAAAGGGTAAGGAGGTTTGGGAACACAAGAACTCTCCTTGGAGCAGTTCAGGTATTCCTCAAACTTGAAGAAAGCCTTCTTTCTGTGCTCCGAGAATTCAGAGGCCTCAGAGTGTTTACGCTTTTTGGATTTGGAGGGGTCGTGAGAGTGTTTGGATTTTTTGGATTTTGAGGGATCTTTTGATGAGTGACGGCGTTTGGATGAATGGGGGTGTTTGAATTTGTGGGATTTTTCATTGATTGAGGGGCGAGCGTCTCCGAAGTTGTCAACGATGACAACTCCGGAGGAGGTGTTGGTGTGGGAAGGAGGGAGAGGAAGAGATTCGGAAGAGGAAGAGGTCCAGGAGACAGTTTCGTCGGCCGGAGGAGGAGGAGGGGGCAAGAAGGAGCTTACTTGGTTGTACAACCCTTGGATTAGTACGTCTTTCATGACGGGGTCTTGCTCTTTTTCGATCTCTCATAATTGAGAAATGAAGAGGATTCGGGGATTGGCAAGCACCCACTCTTTGATCTGGGCGAAAGTGTGTAGAGGGGCCATTTTTGTAAGGAATTGGGAGGTTTTGGAGGTTTCTTGAAAAGAGAGTGAAAGGGATTTGGTGAAGACGAATGACAGAGATGTAAGATGGAATAAAGGGTCCAAAAATAGCAAAGAGGGGTTTTAAAGGAGAGAGGGAGTGGAGGGTAGAAAGGGAAGTGGATTAACCTCGATAACCGTTGCCCAATGAACGTGGGGCGTCGTTTCAACTTCTCGAGCACGCCTCTGGACACGCGTCACGATCTCTTGGGAAGTCCTTTTCAAATTTTGAATACTTGGCCTTTAACGCTTCAGAGCCTCTGACACAAAAGTCCGCTTCCCAAGTGACGGTTTTTCTTTGAAGATTAGTCAGCGTTCCCTTTGTAGATGCATCAGTTCCCATGATCTTTTCAAGGTCAGGGAGAGTGAAGTGGTTAAGGGAACTTCACACTCATCCTTTTGTGGGGCTAGGGAACTCAAAGGGAACCAGACAATTTGCGACTCGATAAAGGAAATATGTTGGCTCATGAGAAGCATTTGTCTGGTCCCTAGCTTAGGGTGGGTCATATGATCAACCGTCATGGTGGCTTGTAAAGAGGGATAAAGGGAACTCTGGTTGATCATTTTGGGCCAAAAGAAATAGAGTTCCTTTGTACACATTTTTCTCTAGACTAGTAATCATGGCATAGTGAAAGCAATAAATCCAAGTTTCCTATCATGCAATCTTATATAAACTAGTCAGGCATTGAGAGAGAGACAAACATGGACTTGTTTAGTTTAGAGTTATCATCCCTAGAAGCATTCGAAAACGCTGGTAGGGACGTCTGTCTAAAGCTTTGGTAAGAATGTCCGCAATTTGCTCTTCAGTTCTACAGTGTTCCATCGAGATGTTCCCATTTTCAACATTGTCACGTAGAAAGTGATGCCTTATATCAATATGCTTAGTTCTAGAATGATGCACAGGATTTTTGGAAATGTTTATGGCACTAGTGTTATCACAGAATATGGGAACTGGGCCAAAAGACATACCGTAATCCTGGAGTTGTGACTTAAGCCATAGAACTTGGGAACAACATGATGCGGCAGCCACATATTTGGCTTCAGCTGTGGAGAGTGCCACTGAGTTTTGCTTTTTAGATCCCCACGAGACTAGGCATGACCCTAGGAACTGGGCCATTCCTGATGTGCTCTTTCTGTCAACCAAGTGCCCTGCAAAATCTGCATCTGTGTATGCAATGAGCTCAAGGGAACTGTTCCTTGAATACCAAAGGCACAAGTTATCGTTGCCTTTGAGATACCTGAAAATTCTATTCACCTCTTTCAGGTGTGATTCCTTAGGGTTAGCTTGAAAACGAGCACAAAGACATACGGAGAACATGATATCAGGTCTACTAGCAGTTAAGTAGAGAAGGGACCCGATCATACATCGATAGTTCCTTTGGTCCACACTGATACCTGTTTCATCCGCATTGAGCCTTGAATTTGGTGAGATGGGAGTGTCAATGGGCTTTGAATGTTCCATCCCATACTTCACAAGCATTTCCTTGATGTATTTCTGTTGATGAATCTTTGTTCCCTCCTTGGTTTGGGATATTTGAAGTCCCAGGAAGAACGTGAGTTCCCCAATGAGACTCATTTCAAACTCACTGCTCATGAGGTCCTTAAACTTCTCTACAAGAGTTTCGTTAGTTGCTCCAAACACAATGTCATCAACATATACTTGCACAATCAAAATGTCTTTAAAAACAAAGTCTTGTCTATGGAACCACGAAGGTACCCATGGGACAAGAGGAATTGAGCAAACCTGTCATACCAAGCTAGGGGAGCTTGTTTGAGTCCGTAAAGAGCCCTCTCCAGGAAATAGACATGGTTGGGTAGTTTCTCATCTTCGAATCCTGGAGGTTGGGCTACATACACTTCTTCCTTGAGATGTCCATTGAGGAAGGCTGTTTTCACATCCATTTGATAAAGCTTGAATCCCTTATGAGCGGCATAGGCGATTAGGAGTCTGATGGCCTCGATCCTGGCAACCGGCGCGAAGGTCTCATCGTAGTCAATTCCTTCCTCTTGCCTGTATCCTTGTGCCACCAACCTAGCCTTGTTCCTTGCTACAACCCCAGTATCATCGAGCTTGTTCCTAAAGACCCATCGAGTTCCTATGATGTTCTTGTTTTTGGGCCTAGGAACTAGCTTCAAGACTTTGTTCCTCTTGAATTGGTGGAGTTCTTGTTGCATGGCTTGAATCCAATCTGGGTCCTTCAAGGCTTCTTTGATATTTTTGGGTTCCACCATAGAAACAAACACGTTAAAAGCACAAAAATTATTGAGAGAGGAACGAGTTTGTACACCTTTATCAAGAGAGGAGATGATGTTCTCAATGGGGTGGTCCTTCCTTTGTTGAAAGGTTCTTGTATGAGTGACTTCCCTTGCATGTGTGTCATCTTCAGTTGGTGTTTCCTTGTCATGGGAACTCTCATCTTCAGCTTCTTCATTTGATGTTTCTTTAGAGATTTCTGGCAGGTTCCCTCATTGTTCCCCTTGAATACTTGATTCTGGCAGGGTATTGTCTTGGGGGACAACAGAGTTGTTCCCTGAAGAGGGAACCTCGAGAGAGTCGGAGATGTCTTGTAGTTCTTCTGAGGAAGGAGCCTCGAGGGAGGTTTGATCAGTGAGGGTTGGACCTTCGTCGTTGTTCCCTGGTTGTGGGATATTGCTTGCACTTGGATAATCTTCATCCCTTTTCCTTGGCTCATCCTCGTCATCATCATCGTCTTCATGTCTGACTAGCTTGAACAGAGTTCCCTTCCCTTGGGTCTCGGTTCCCATCTTTACAGACTTTTCGTTGAAGACGACATGAATGCTTTCCTCTATCTTCTTGGTTCTTTTATTGTAGACCTTGTAAGCCTTGCTTTGAGATGAGTATCCCAGGAAGATCCCTTCGTCGCTTCTGGGGTCGAATTTTCCAAGATTGTCTTTGCCGTTGTTGTGAACAAAGCATGTGCAACCAAATGTTCTCAAGTGTGAGATGTTTGGTTTTCTCCCTTTAATGAGCTCATAGGACGTCTTGTTGATCAGGGGCCTTTTCATGGCTCGGTTCAGGATGTATGTAGCTGTGGAAATGGCTTCAGTCCAGAAGTACTCAGGAACTCCACTTTCAATCATCACGCGTCTAGCCATGTCCTATAGAGTTCTGTTCTTTCTCTCTACCACTCCATTTTGCTGAGGAGTGCGAGGAGCTGAAAAGTTGTGAGAGATCCCATTTTGCTCACAGAAGTTTAGGAACTCCGAGTTTTGAAACTCAATTCCGTGATCAGATCTGATTGCTTTCAGTTTCAGCCCCAAGCTTACTTCTGTCCTTTTTATGAAGGACTCAAATTCTTCAAACGCTTGTGATTTTGCCTTCAAGAAAATAACCCAGGTGAATCTTGAAAAATCATCAATTAAAACATAGATGTACCTTTTTCCACCGTAGCTAGCTGTTCTCATGGGACCACAGAGATCCATGTGAATTAACTCCAAGGACCTGGTTTTGCTTACCACCTTCTTAGGTTTGAAGGAGTTCCTGGTCTGTTTCCCTCGAACCCATGCTTCACACATTTTGACTCCTTCGAGATTGATCCGTGGAAGACCAATGACTAGATCCTGTAGGTAAAGCTTCAGGATTTGATATACACCAGCATGTCCCAGTCTTCGATGCCAGAGTTCCGTGTCATCTTGGGAACTCGCAAGACACAACTTCATTGGTGGTTCAAAGTTGGTGTCCACCACATACACATTGTTGTATCTTCTTCCTCTCAGAATTACTTTGTTGGTCTTCTTGTTGATGACGAGACATTCATATGAGTCGAAAGTGACGATGTTGTTCCCTTGATCACACATCTGGGAGACACTCAACAGATTGTATCCCAGATCCTTTACCAGATTTACGTTGCTAACTTTGATAGATCTATTGAGAAACACTTCTCCTTTTCCAATAACTTCTCCCTTGTTTTTTTTGCCAAATGAGACATGGCCTCCTTCGGCATGAGTGTGGAGTGAGATGAGGATATCCTTGTTTCCTGTCATATGGTTCGAGCATCCACTATCTATGAACCATGTACTGTTCCCTCTCACTACAACCTACAAGGAAAAGTTAGTGTTTTGAGACCCAGGCAAGATGACTCTTGCCAGGTCCCTTGCAAGGGAAAACATTTTCATTCAAGATATAGTCAGAAATGTTGATGTCTTTGGAATTTTGAGAGTTGGAGTTCCTTTGGTGATGAGCATGACGTTTTTGTTTGTTTGGGAACTCATGGCGTCTAGGGGTTTGGGCTCTCTTCTTGGGACATGCATCCTTGTAGTGCCCATGAGCACCACAGTGCCAACACGTCTAATAGTATTCTCCCAGGTAGTATTTTGGGTGTGGTCTCTGGATACGGTTCCTATCCATGGTTTCTTTGTTGTACACCCGAGACCCATTTCCCTTAGGAATTTTGACATAGATTCTATGTCCGGAGTTCCCAGTATAGTAGTCTTTCTCACCATTGTTTCCACTCTCTAGGACCCTGATTTTCTCCTCGAGATGAGCATTTTTCTGTTTCTCGCACTGGAGTTCTAAGGCCCTACACTCATGGATCTCAGGTTCGCTCAGGGGTGACTTTCCGTTCTTGGAGCACTCACCTTTGTATCCTATGCCATGACTGGCTGGGACAAACTTAATTTGGGAACTAGAGGCTTCAAGATGTTGGGGAGTCTTACTTAGGTTTTGCAAGAGGGTGTTCTCATCTTTCTCTAGAGTTTTGATTTCTCTTTCTAGATCTACAATGTGAGACACATGGGACTTGATTTTTTCTAGAAGGGATATGCAGTTGGGACAGGGCTCAAGACCAACTAATTGAGAATTTATGTGCTCCTGTTTTTCCAACTTGTTTTGCAGTTTTATGTTATCTTTGATAAGACTTGAAAGAATTTTCAACAACTCAGGTTTTTCATAGTTACTCAAAGAATCAAGAACAGTTTCAGTGGTTACCTCACTGGGTTGTTCCCCAGTGGTTTCTCCTATGGCATTGCCACACATGTCTGGGAGTGCCCATGACTCGGGATCTTCATCTTCATCATCGCTCCAGGTAGCGATATAGGCCTTCTTTTCTTGCTTCCTGCCATCAGTTCCTTGTGGGCATTCCTTCGCAAAATGTCCTTTCCTATTGCACTTGTAGCAGGTCACATCTGAGAGATCCTTTTCTGTGGGCTTTCTTTGGGAACTCTGTCCCTTTCCCCAGTTCCTACTGTTCCGTTATGACTTCCCTTTGTAGAAATTTCGATGAGCCTTTGTTACACCTGCATGTCCCAGTCTTCGATGCCAGAGTTCCGTGTCATCTTGGGAACTCGCAAGGCACAACTTCATTGTTGGTTCAAAGTCAGTATCCACCACATACACATTGTTGTATCTTCTTCCTCTCAGAATTACTTTGTTGGTCTTCTTGTTGATGACGAGGCATTCTTCTGAGTCGAAAGTGGCGATGTTGTTCCCTTGATCACACATCTGGGAGACACTCAAAAGATTGTATCCCAGATCCTTTACCAAATTTACGTTGCTAACTTCGATAGATCTATTGAGCAACACTTCTCCTTTTCCAATAACTTCTCCCTTGTTTTTGTTGCCAAATGAGACGTGGACTCCTTCGGCATGAGTGTGGAGTGAGATGAGGATATCTTCATTTCCTGTCATATGGTTCGAGCATCCGCTATCTATGAACCATGTATTGTTCCCTCTCACTGCCACCTACAAGGAAAAGTTAGTGTTTTGAGACCCAAGCAAGATGACTCTTGCCCGGTCCCTTGCAAGGGAAAACATTATCATTCAAGATATAGTCAGCAATGTTGATGTCTTGAGAATTTAGAGAGTTGGAGTTCCTTTGATGATTAGCATGATTTTTTTGTTTATTTAGGAACTCACAGTTTCTAAGGGTTTGGGCTCTCTTCTTGGGACATGCTTCTTTGTAGTGCCCATGAGCACCACAGTTCCAGCACGTCTTATAGTATTCTCCCAGGTAATACTTTGGGTGTGGTCTCTGGATCCTGTTTCTATCCATGGTTTCCTTGTTATACACCCGTGACCCGTTTCCCTTAGCAATTTTGACATAAAGTCTATGTCCAGTGTTCCCAGTGTAATAATCTCTCTCACCACAATTCCCACTTTCTAGGACCCTGATTTTCTCCTCAAGATGAGCATTTTTCTGTTTCTCACATTGAAGTTCTAAGGACCTACACTCATGGATTTCATGTTCACTCAGGGGTGACTTACCGTTCTTTGAGAACTCTCCTTTGTATCCTATGCCATGTCTGGTTGGGACAAACTTAATTTGGGAACTAGAGGCTTCAAGATGTTCGGGAGTCTTACTCAGGTTTTGCAAGAGGGTGTTCTCATCTTTCTCTAGAGTTTTGATTTCTCTTTCTAGATCTACGATGTGAGACACATGGGAAATGAGTTTTTCGAGAAGGGATATGCAGTTGGGACAGGGTTCAAGACCAACTAATTGAGCATTTATGTGTTCCTGTTTTTCCAACTTGTTTTGCAGTTTTATGTTATCTTTGACAAGACTTGAAAGGATTTTCAACAGCTCGGGTTTTTCATAGTTATTTAGAGAATCAAGAACAATTTCAGTGGTTACCTCACTGGGTTGTTCCCCAGTGGTTTCTCCTATGGCCATGCCACACATGTCAGGGAGTGCCCATGACTCGGGATCTTCGTCTTCATCATCGGTCCAGGTAGCGATGTAGGCCTTTTTTCCTTGCTTCCGGCCATCAGTTCCCTGTGGGCATTCCTTCGCGAAGTGTCCTTTCTTGTTGCACTTATAGCATGTGACATCCGAGAGATCCTTCTCTGCGGGTTTTCTTTGGGAACTTTGACCTTTTCCCCAGTTTCCATTGTTCCTTTGGGACTTCCCTTTGTAGAAGTTTCGAAGAGCCTTTGTTAAGAGAACTAGCTCCTCATCCTCTTCTTCTTCGGAGTCTTCATGTTGTTCTTGGGTTGATTTGAGCATTTTTTCGATCTTGAGTGCGATCCCTCGATGAGCTCGAGTTTGTTCCTTATCGTCGATCTTTCTCCTCTCGTGTCCCACTAGCTTTCCAAACACTTCATGGAGCATAAGTGTTCGATTTTCTGGATTTTCCTTGAACATCGTTCTCTCGTTTGCCCATTCTCCAGTCAATCCATTGAAGAGCTGTTGGACCTTCATTTTGTGGGTGATTTCTTCTTTTGTGATCCCCAATCCCTCCATTTTAGTGCAAAGTCCTTCAAATCGGGATTGGTAGCTATCGACCGACTCTCCCATTTGCATTTGGAAGTTGTAGAACTCCCTTTTTGCATTCATCTGAAGATCTTCTCTGAGATCTGAGTTCCCAACGTGCATTTGTTGGATGGCCTCCCACATTTCCTTAGCTGTGTCAAGGTTGGCAACCCTGTCACAATCTTGTACTCACATGGATCTCTTTAGGTACTGTTTGGCTTTGTAGTTTGCCTCCATGCACTTGTACTCGTTGGGTCCCCACTTTGAGAGGTCGTTGACTATAGCTGGATCGATTTCGAAGTTCCCTCTCTCGATGACACACCAGGCTTGGTAGTCTTGGCCACGCATCCAATCCTTCATGTCGCGTTGCTAGCTTTCAAATCTTCTTGTAATAAGCCTTGGCGGCTTACTAGTATTGTTCCCCACCTGAGTAAGTTCCTGAGCCATTTGATACCTGCAATGCAATACCAATTGTTGGATCGTAAACGGTTAGCAGTGAGCTTGGGACTGGCAATTAAGTTGTTCCCAAGGCAGCGGAAGTAAATAATCGCAAGTTATAAAAACAGTAAAAGGCACAGTTCCTTTATAGAGGAACCCCACTACAACCAACTAGTTGTATGGGTAAACATCTACCTCCTCTTGGAGGATTTTGAATGACTTACTTATATTAATTGCTTTGTTCCTTAGTTACACAGCCGGATTTACACTTCTTTGTTCCTACAAGTTCTTCCTAACTCTAGCAACACTAGTAAATCCTCTCAACTGAGTTCCTAAGCTCACAACAGCAAAACACAAGTAACTCAAACCTTACGCTGACTTCTCAGTTCCCTTGCTCCTGGGAACTTCAGCTTCACCGTCGTCGAGATCACACACTCGCCGGCGGGGACTCCTCTTCCTTTTCTTTTCTTTTCTCTGGTGTGGGTATTTGTGAGTTTTGGGAGAAGTACACAAACCGAGTCATGGGAACTGACTTCTTCAGAGTTCCCTTGATGGAAACTCTTCATCGTTGTAAGCTTGTGTTCTCTTGATTGTTTCTGGGAGTTCCCATTTCATGGGAACTTTCCTCTTTTGAGTTCCCTTGATGGAAACTCTTCATTGTGGCCTGCATTGCCTTTTGGTCATTCATAAGAGTTCTTGGCTGTACCTGTGTTCCTTAGAAATACTTGAACAAACCACATTAGTTCCCTATGGTGTTTGTCATTATCAAAACTTAAGAGAATTAAATCGTTGATCCGTTGTTTAGAACCAGAGGTCCCAACAACGTCCCAGCAATCCGCTCATACAACTTGAAGATGGCATCGGCGCATTTGGCCGCGTCGATGTGCTCTCCATTCTTCAAGGGCCGAGGGACTAAATCCATCGGAGAATGCGGGTTGAGGCCGTAGAAGATCTTG
Organism: Fallopia convolvulus; assembly: GCA_964016875.1. Classification (NCBI taxonomy): domain Eukaryota; kingdom Viridiplantae; phylum Streptophyta; class Magnoliopsida; order Caryophyllales; family Polygonaceae; genus Fallopia; species Fallopia convolvulus. Next base: position 33,807,652 of record OZ024734.1, on the reverse strand, counting down.
AACGGCGTCTTCTTTGTAGCCGAGTGTTTGGACCTGTTATATGCAAACTGAACAAATGGTATTAGATCCTCCCACTAGCGTGGGTTATGTTTGAGCACCGTCAGAAGATGGGTGCCCAAGGTCCGATTGGTCACCTTAGTCTGACCATCGGTTTGGGGATGATGAGATGTAGAAAACATTAATTACGTCCCTAGCCTTCACCAAAGTGTTCTCCAAAAGTGGCTACAAAAATTTCTGTCTCGATCACTAACACTAGTGCGAGGCACACCATGAAGCTTCACGACATGCTCAAAAAACAAGTTTGCGATTTCAGTCGGATTGTTGTTTCCTTTGCATGGCACAAAGTGAGCCATTTTGGAGAAGCGGTCCACAATCACAAAGATCGAATCTTTACCGCGCCTTGTCATTGGAAGGCCCGTGATAAAATCCATGGAGAGATCTTCCCACGGGGTATACGGAATGGGCAAGGGCGTGTATAGGCCATGAGGTTGGGACCTCGATTTAGCGGTTTGACATGGCACGCAACCGCTTCAATACTTGTGAACATCGGATGCCATGTGTGGCCAAAAAATGCTCCCGAAGTGCTGCTAGGGTCTTGGCTATGCCAAAAATGGCCTCGGCCGTCATGAGCTTCTTTGAGCAATAGATGCCTCACAGACGATGTCGGAATACAAAGCTTTCCGGCTCGGTAGAGGTATCCATTGTCCAAAAAATAGGACTCATGGATTCGACTTCGCTCATGGTTCGCCATGATCGGTTTAAAAAATTGATCATGCATATATAATTCCTTAATCAAGGAGAACCCGAGCAAATTGGCCTGAAGTTGAGTTAAGAGAATATACCTGTGGGAGAGACCGTCGGTCACGACATTCTTCTTACCTTTTTTGTGGGGGATGATGTACGAAAAGGTTTCCATAAACTCCACCCATCGAGCATGGCGTCTATTGAGACCGTGTGAATCACGAATTCGCTACGCCATAGGTAATGCTGCAATGTTTTTAAAACCCGAATAAGTGCGTACAACTCCTTGTCATACGTCGCGTAATTAAAAGTTGCCCCCGTATGTTTCTCACTAAAGTATGAAATGGGGCGCCTATCTTGGAGGAGTACTCCGCCTATGCCATAGTCAAAAGCGTTGCACTCAACCTCAAAGCGTTTAGCAAAGTCTAGCAATTGCAAGACCGGAACGCTACACAAAGCAGATTTTAATGCCTGAAAGGCGGCCTCATGGCGTGGCATCCACTTGATTGTGGTGGCCTTCTTGGTGAGGTTATGGAGTGGCCCGACGATGGAACTAAAGTCCTTGACGAAACACTAAAAAATCCTACCAGCCCTAAGAAGGAATGAACCATCGTTGGGGTCGTAGGGGTGGGCTAGTCTCGGATAGCGCGGATCTTGTCGTCATCCACTTTTAGCCAATCCTTGGACACGACGAACCCAAGAAAACTCATCGTGACCATGCAAAACGAACACTTGTCCAAATTTACAAACAAAGAATGTTCACGAAGGTAATCTAATACCATCCTAAGGTGCCTTGCGTGTGAATACAAGTCCTTAGAAAAAAACCAAAATGTCGTCAAAATACGCGACGACAAAACGTCCTAAAAATTTTCTAAAAACAAAATTCATCAACCTCATAAAAGTACTAGGGTCGTTTGTTAAGCCAAAAGGCATGACAAGGCATTCGTACAAAGCATGCCTGGTTTTGAATGCGGTCTTCCACTCGTCGATTTCATGCATCCTGATTTAGTGGTATCCGCTTCGAAGATCAATCTTGGAGAAAGAGGCGGCGCCGTGGAGTTCATCAAGCATGTCGTCAAGCCTTGGAATTGGATGCTTGTACTTCACCGTGATTTGATTAATGGCCCGGAAGTCGACGCACATACGCCACGAACCATCTTTCTTCGGAACAAGGATCATCGGCACGGCGCACGAGCTCAAAGACTCTCGGACAAAGCCCTTGTCCAAAAGCTCTTGAACCTGTCGTTGTAGCTCTTCGGTTTCCTTTGGTGTGCTCGATTCCACAGATTGGCGGCAAACCCTTCGGTAGCTCATCCACCATGATGTCTTCGTATTCCTTCAAAAGAGAAACAATACAAGACGGAAGTGAAGAATCAACAGATTTAGAAATATTAAGTAAAGGATAAAGAATTAAACACGAAAGACTCCCATGAATTGATTTGGCAATGTCTCGACGTCGGGCCAAATGGAGCCAATCTTGGCACGTTCCAAACAATGGTGGCTCGGCGTCTTCACTCGTTAGGACAAATTCTAGGGCGTCTTTTTGGTACGTTGTAGCTGATGGATTTTGATTGGAAATGGCCTTTGAAACGCCGGTGAACTCGTCCCTGAGCTCTTGGTAGACTAATTTTCGCGTTGCAACGGCGTGTTGCGCGACGCTAGGAGGCACTAGCGGTGGTCCGTTTCTCAAATTCTTCTACCCCGGGCGTTGTTTCTTCAAATCTATTGGAAAATCTAATTTAATAGCTTTTCCACCAGAAACACCTGTAGTACCTTCAGAAATCTGTTGGAGTCCTTGTTTTGAGAAATCGGTGGTGTTCGGCGCGTTACCGAGGACACGGGAAGCAAGATGTCGGCTCCGCTCCATGTTTTGTTGGCGTTGTCCATCTTAAACATCTTGAAGAATGTTTTTTGGAGGTTTGGCACTAGAAGCACCGGTGGAATCTGCATTTGTTGTTGGGGACGCCGAAGGCATCGTGCTCGGCGCGGTGGTGCCGCTGTCTCTAGCCTTTTGCCTTTGCCTCTCGGCTTCATCATGTAGAGATTCACTAGGCGACATTGGTAAGAAGGTCACGCGCTTCCCGTGCTAATTGAACATGTAAGTGTTCAAATACCCATCGTGAAACACGCGACGATTGTATTGCCATGGGCGCCCCAACAATAGGTGTCTGGCATCCATTGGCGTTACCTCACAAAGAATGGAATCAAAATAAGCACCAATTGAAAAAGAAAACATAACTTGCTTGTCAACCCTATCGCCGTCGTCGTTTGAGATCCATTGTAACTTGAATGGCTGCGGATGTCGCGTCGTTGGTAAATTGAAGTGATCCAACACTTTCTTGGACAAAAAAATAGGACAACTCCCCGAGTCTATGATTACGCTTAAAGACACGTTATTGACCAAACAACGGGTATGGAAAAGTTGCTCCCGTTGATCGATTTTAGGTGCCTCTCGCATACTCAAGGCTCGGCGAGTCACAAGTTGGAGTTTGGAGACGCCGATTGCATCAGAGGGGTCACATTCCAACTCAGTGGAGCCTTCACTTGGTGCTTCGACTTCCTCTTCATCTTGACTTTCACAAGGCTCTCCTTGTGCCGAAAACAACACTTTCTTCTGGTTAGGGGAGTTCCGCATGATGTGGCCACTGCCTCCGCACTTGTAGCACGCCATGTCTCGTGCACAATCAACACTTGGCTCGGCGTTGCGTGGCACGACTGGCGCTTTTGAAGGCGTGGCGTCCGTCTTTGGTTTGGAACCTGTCGTAGCACTTTGCAAAGAAGAAGAAACCCTATTAGTAGAAAAACGGGATTGATTAGGGTTAGAGGCATACCTTTGATTCGACCAACCAGACTTGGCTCGCATCTCTTGCTTATGGATTTGCATTGCGGTGTGAACCAACTTGTTTAGATCTTTGATTGGTAGAATTTCTAAGCGATCTTGAATTGATTGTTTAAATCCCGAAATGAACATCGTTCTCATAGTCGAGGGGGAGACACTCATGCCCGCCTTGAAGAACATGTCTTCGAGTTTGGCAAAGTACTCCTCTAGCGTCATGGAACCTTGCTTGATGCGCATGATTTCGATGTGCATCTTGTCTTTGTAATCCGCCGGGATGTATCTCTTCTTCAAAACATAAACAAGTTGATGCCACTCCCGGATAAGGGGTTTGCCTTGTCGAATCCTTTCGACTCGAATCGGTTCCACCATGTCCGAGCGGCCCCATGGAAGTGCAATGTCACAACTTCCACTTTCTCATCATCTTAATAACCTAAATGACGGAGCGTGTGCTCCGTGCCCTGCAACCACTTGATAAACACATAAGGATCATAAGAACCGTGAGAAGGTTCGAATTTTACCTTGATATCGCGGGGGTTGTGGCATGGATCTCGAGCTTCTTGATGATCGTTGTCGCGTCGCGGACTGCGGTGCCGACGCGAGCGCACGTGGCGATCACACCGGTGCCGAGGCGGGCCTTGAGGCGTATCGTATTCTCCATCATTATGATCGTCACCATCATCGGGTCTTCGAGGACGCCGTGCGTCGCGGTCCCTGTCGTGCCTTCCCTTTGAGCCATCCTTGCATCTCGAGCCATGGACTCGGTCATACTCTTTGCGGTTCTTGGCTAGGCACGGCGGTGGGATCCAATCCGAAGTCCGGTTCTCATGTTCTTCAAGATCCTGCACATGTGGATGATCAAAAGAAGACTCGTTAGAATAATCACTAAACTCTTCATAATCATTCTGAAAATCCAAGAACGGACTCCGAGCACTTTGATGCTCGAGGTCATCCTCAACTCTATATGCGTCGGCGTTGTAGTAATTGGCCCCGTGCTTCCGCTTTGGGGTTTCGTAAACATACGCCGGTGACTTATGCTTCTTTTTCTTTTTCTTGTGATCCCCACTCTTGTGTTGGCGTCTATAGTCCTCGGAGTCGTACTCCTCACCGGAATATACATCGTACACTTGTGTGTCCCGATAACCTCGTGCCATTTGATAGCGATCCGCGGTCCGGGGACCACCATCATGCTTATCATTGTGGCGACTTTCTTTGATCGACTCCTTTCGGTTTATTGTTCCAAATTGAGACGAAGGCTGGGCATGCTGCTTCCCTTTGGCACGAGCACGAGCAACGTCATCCGCTGACACCCCCGGGTTAGTGTGGATCTCCGAGGCAAGGACATGAGGCCCCGACACGGTGTGCTTCGATTGGGCCTGGCTCTCGGCTAAGAGCCTTTCGAGCTCTTGGATGTGTGCCAATGCTTCCGAGAAAAATTTTGGTTGGTAGGCTATGTAGTTGGATTGTGCCAATGACTCCGAGACGATACCTATAGTCACACCAGTCATCGCAGTAAGAAGTTCACAAGCAAAAGACAACGAGTTACGGTTCGCTTAAGTCAAGCCGACCCTTTAGTTCAAACCACAAGAACAAGGATTGGCTAGGATAAGGTCACTCAACTTGGTCCACCAATAAAGGCTACGAAACAACAATGTATGCAAAGTAAGACACAAGTATAGGCAAGACAAAACCAAAAACCACAAGCAATGAGGATATACGATTAAAGTTGCCGAAAAGAGAACCAACAAGTTGGATCGATCTTGCCTTATTTTGGCTATGATAGTCGAAGCAAGTTTTTTTAATTTTTTTATTTTATGCAAATTCGACTCTAGGCTTTCTCCTCTAGAGCAAACAAAGCATGAAATTTAGTGAATCAACACAAGCAACACGCAAGATGCAAGATAGAAATCGGTAAAACAATACCTAATGTGCAAGCAACAAGCACGACAAAGAGTAATTTTCACCAAAATCAATACATCTAGCGAGTTAGGGCAAGGCTGATTTAATTTCAAACAATATACAAGTGTAAGAAAAAATAATTTGGGACCCTAGATGGAGGTTTACGAAGTGGAGGATGGAATCTAGGGTTAGATGCAATGGGATGATCGTGTGTGAATAAACGAAAGAGGGTGAAACGAGACTTACTCAAACCTTGGCTCTGATGCTAGTTGATGCGTCCCTCGTATGGGATGCGATGGATCTTTGTGGTGTTTGAGTAGTAGGTCTCGAAATACGTGGCGGAAGGCTTTGAAAATACGCGGATCACCGTTGGAATGATCGAGTATGGCACAAACAACTTCGAATAATGCAAAACACGAGAGCTTGGATTGAATAATAGTGGCAACACAATGGCACTAGAGAGAAATAAGGAGAAAACCATCGACTCTATTAATCTCTAAGTATGCACTGAATGAAAACAAGCAATAAACCCCCCCTTATATAGAGGCGGCACAAGCAAAAACTAGAAGAAACCGTAAATCCTGCGGCGCGCCTAGGGCTAGTACGCAGACTAGGCCCAGCGGCGCGAGTCCAAAAGTCATCGGCGCAAGGCCTATTAAATACTTGCTAAAACCATAAAACCTCTAATAGTAATTTTCGTAAGTGGAAAACATGCCTATAAAAAGGATAGGTCGTCCGTGCCCGTGCTCGCAGTGTCGCGACAACACTGGCGCGGTGCTGGCGAGGTCAAGACACGACGCTGGCGAGGATGTTGGCGCGGACGCTGGTGCGCGGGTCACCCGAACCACAAGTTGAGATCCAAGGCACGGTGCTAGGCTTGAGTCCGATGGTGCCAAGGTGTTGGAGGTTAGTATCGTGGCCTCGAGTTGAGGTTCCTCGACGCCGAGGATGCACAAGGCAATGTGCGTTAGCGCGGAGAGGGGTGCGCCATGGCGTGCGGTGAGGCACGCCACGAGTGACTGTGTGGTAGTCTTGATTGCTCGAGTCCTGGCACGGGTGATGGGACCATCCGAGTGAAGTGTGAATGCATCGTCCTCCTGGGTAGCAGCCATGACGGGGGTCGCATCAGGGAATTTGATAGCTTGCATATAGGTACAGCTTAGGATCTTGTATTTTACTACGTTTTAGTTAGTTTTAGTTGGTTTTACTTTAGTTTCTAGGATCTTGTATTTTCGGGTAGTTGCGCTTGTTTTGTTCGGTTTTGCATATCTTTAGGTAAACAAGCATGGACGGGATGGATATTAGAGGACTATGGTGAAGTTTGAGGAAGATTAGAGTGATACAAGTGAAGATTGGAAGAACCAAGAGCTTGAAGTATAAAAACGCTTAAATCCGGGCTATGCATTGAAGGTCTTGTTTTGACACCTCTATCTTTCAATGCTTGGTTTGGGAGCTAAAGTGCTTGGATGAAGCTGAATTTGTTATCACTGGAAAGGTAACTCAATGAGCTACAATTCATATTTTTACTCCGAGTCCAAATTCCAGCTTGAAGAGGGTGAAAACAGCCTCTGTAGTGTCGCCTGAAATGCTGAACCGAGAAGTGCCGCGGGCTGGAGAACAAGATGACGCTGCCGCGCCACTTTATGTTGAGACCGTGCCTTGTTGTTTCGCTGCGAGAGAATTGGGCCGACGGAATGGGCTTCGAGTTGGGCCATGATTATATGATTTCCGATTGGTTTGATGTAATTTCGGGATAATTTGATATTTGGATATCGTTTAGTGTATTTAAACCTTGTTTTTAGTTTTCTCTCTCTAATTATTGTCATAACTTTTGATCAAACTTTGGAGGCTAAGGTTTTCTCTTTTGAGGCAGAGTTTGAAACCTTTGTAAGTTTGATTTTAATTTAATTATGCATTGCTAAATTTATTGTGTTTGGCTAGTTATTGAAGTCATAATTTGTATGTAGTTTTGAGGTTTGATTGTTTCTCAACAAACTTGAATAGAGTTTATTCCCTGTACTTAATTGAATCTAAATTAGGGTTTTATTAGATTAGCTACCTAATTCAATTTCTAGTTATAACTGAATCTGATTAATTACCGGTTGGAGTTAATTTGAGCAAGAGTATACTCTAATCAACTTAGTACCGGTTGGACTAGTTGGTTAAAGAAGGGAATAAATTCACAAGTCACTTGGATGTCTGGTTGCTCTAAGTGTTTGTTTCTATTAATAACTTGAATCGTCGTGTTGTTATTTAATTGAATCTAGAAGGTCTTCTAGGTTGTTATTTAATTAGGGTTGTTAGACTAGTAGTTCTATCAATTAAATCTGAAGTTCGGGTTTTAATCCTTAGTAAGATCATTATCCACAATAGATTATTCAAGTGAGAAGAGACTCAATAGAATCGATGATCAACAAATCAATATCATGATGGATTTAACTAGTTGAACACGTTTGTCTCTCATATATTCAAATCATCCTTGCATTCATATTTATTTATATTTTTGCATAGTAGCTTAGATAGTCATTCATAAAAACACCCCTTTTGTTACATGGCATACAAGTAATAACACAAATACAAGAGTCTTTGTGGGATCGTCCCTTACTTGCTGGTCTATTGAGTTGCCTACAAAGTTCATTTCTTTTTTCTCCTTTTGCCTTTAAAATGACTTGTGATCTAACATTGCACACCAAGTGTTCGATGAAATGTCTAAGTAATCATCACTCCTAAATGTGGCATTCGGTGTCTAGGTTCGAATTTATACTTTTATTCGATCAGTGTTGATTTTGTAGTGCATAATGTGCTTATTGGTTTGATACTATCCTCATTCTTTATTCTTATGCCTAGATGTCTTTAAAGTGAACTTGTAATTACTCGTTTTGCCTTTAAAAATTGAATTTTGATCTAACATTGCACGCCAAGTGTTCGATGAAATGTCCATGTAAATGTCACTCCTAAATGTGGAATTCCGTTTCTAGGTTTGAATTTATGCTTTTATTCCCTACACCTTCATTTTGTAGTGCAGAATGTGCTTATTGGCTTGATACTATCCCCATTCTTTATGCATATGCCTAGATGTCTTTAAAGATCCTTTGTTTTTTCTCCTTTTGCCTTTAAAAATTGACATGTGATCTAACATTGCACGCCAAGTGTTCGATGAAATGTCCATGTAAATGTCACTCCTAAATGTGGCATTCGATTTCTAGGTTCGAATTTATGCTTTTATTCAATCGGTCTTGATTTTTTAGTGCATAATGTGCTTATTGGCTTCATACTATCCTCATTCTTTATTCTTATGCCTAGATGTCTATAAAGTTCACTTGTTTTTTCTCCTTTTGCCTTGAAAATGACTTGTTATATAACATTGCACGCCACGTGTTCGATGAAATGTCCATGTAAATGTGACTCCAAAATATGGCATTTTGTTCCTAGGTTCGAATTTATGCTTTTATTTGATTGGTATTGATTATGTAGTGCAGAATGTACTTATTGGCATGATAATATTCCCATTCTTTATGCTTATGCCTAGATGTCTTTAAAGTTCACTTGTTTTTTCTCCTTTTGCCATGAAAATGACTTGTTATCTAACATTGCATGTCAAGTATTCGATGAAATGGCCACCATGTAAATGTCACTCCTAAATGTTGCATTCGGTTTCTAGGTTCGAATTTATGCTTTAATTCGATACTTAAGTCTTGATATTGTAGCGTAGAATGTGCTTATTGGCTTGATATATCCTCATTCTTTGTGATTATGCCTAGATGTCTTTAAAGATCACTTGTGTTTTCTCCTTTCACCTTTAAAATGACTTGTGATCTAACATCGCACGCCAAGTGTTTGATGAAATGTCCCTGTAAATATCACTCCTAAATGTGGCATTCGGTTACTTTTTATCTAATTTTAGCTCTTATTCTTTCAATCTTGATTTTGTAGTGCACCATGTGCTTATTGGATTGATACTATCCACATTCTCTATGCTTATGCCTAGATGTCTTTAAAGTTCACTTATTTTTTCTCGTTTTGCCTTTCAAAATTGAATTGTGATCTAACATTGCACGCCAAGTGGTCGATGAAATATCCATGGAAATATCACTCCTAAATGTGGCATTCGGTTTCTAGGTTTGAATTTATGCTTTTATTCCATACGCCTTGATTTTGTAGTGCAGAATGTGCTTATTGGCTTGATACTATCCCCATTCTTTATGCTTATGCCTTGATGTCTTTAAAGATCCTTTCTTTTTTCTCCTTTTGCCTTTAAAAATTGACATGTGATCTAACATTGCACGCCAAGTGTTCGAATTTATGCTTTTATTCGATCGGTCTTGATTTTTTAGTGCATAATGTGCTTATTGGCTTCATACTATCCTCATTCTTTATTCTTATGCCTAGATGTCTATAAAGTTCACTTGTTTTTCTCCTTTTGCCTTGAAAATGACTTGTTATATAACATTTCACGCCACGTGTTCGATGAAATGTCCATGTAAATGTGACTCCAAAATATGGCATTTTGTTCCTAGGTTAAAATTTATGCTTTTATTTGATTGGTCTTGATTATGTAGTGCAGAATGTGCTTATTGGCATGATACTATTCCCATTCTTTATGCTTATGCCTAGATGTCTTTAAAGTTCACTTGTTTTTTCTCCTTTTGCCATGAAAATGACTTGTTATCTAACATTGCATGCCAAGTGTTCGATGAAATGGCCACCATGTAAATGTCACTCCCAAATGTTGCATTCGGTTTCTAGGTTCGAATTTATGCTTTAATTCAATACTTAAGTCTTGATATTGTAGCGTAGAATGTGCTTATGGGCTTGATATATCCTCATTCTTTGTGATTATGCCTAGATGTCTTTAAAGATCACTTGTGTTTTCTCCTTTCACCTTTAAAATGACTTGTGATCTAACATCGCACGCCAAGTGTTTGATGAAATGTCCCTGTAAATATCACTCCTAAATGTGGCATTCGGTTACTTTTTATCTAATTTTAGCTCTTATTCTTTCAATCTTGATTATGTAGTGCACCATGTGCTTATTGGATTGATACTATCCACATTCTCTATGCTTATGCCTAGATGTCTTTAAAGTTCACTTATTTTTTCTCGTTTTGCCTTTCAAAATTGAATTGTGATCTAACATTGCACGCCAAGTGGTCGATGAAATATCCATGGAAATATCACTCCTAAATGTGGCATTCGGTTTCTAGGTTTGAATTTATGCTTTTATTCCATACGCCTTGATTTTTTAGTGCAGAATGTGCTTATTGGCTTGATACTATCCCCATTCTTTATGCTTATGCCTTGATGTCTTTAAAGATCCTTTGTTTTTTCTCCTTTTGCCTTTAAAAATTGACATGTGATCTAACATTGCACGCCAAGTGTTCGAATTTATGCTTTTATTCGATCGGTCTTGATTTTTTAGTGCATAATGTGCTTATTGGCTTCATACTATCCTCATTCTTTATTCTTATGCCTAGATGTCTATAAAGTTCACTTGTTTTTCTCCTTTTGCCTTGAAAATGACTTGTTATATAACATTGCACGCCACGTGTTCGATGAAATGTCCATGTAAATGTGACTCCAAAATATGGCATTTTGTTCCTAGGTTAAAATTTATGCTTTTATTTGATTGGTCTTGATTATGTAGTGCAGAATGTGCTTATTGGCATGATACTATTCCCATTCTTTATGCTTATGCCTAGATGTCTTTAAAGTTCACTTGTTTTTTCTCCTTTTGCCATGAAAATGACTTGTTATCTAACATTGCATGCCAAGTGTTCGATGAAATGGCCACCATGTAAATGTCACTCCCAAATGTTGCATTCGGTTTCTAGGTTCGAATTTATGCTTTAATTCAATACTTAAGTCTTGATATTGTAGCGTAGAATGTGCTTATGGGCTTGATATATCCTCATTCTTTGTGATTATGCCTAGATGTCTTTAAAGATCACTTGTGTTTTCTCCTTTCACCTTTAAAATGACTTGTGATCTAACATCGCACGCCAAGTGTTTGATGAAATGTCCCTGTAAATATCACTCCTAAATGTGGCATTCGGTTACTTTTTATCTAATTTTAGCTCTTATTCTTTCAATCTTGATTTTGTAGTGCACCATGTGCTTATTGGATTGATACTATCCACATTCTTTATGCTTATGCCTAGATGTCTTTAAAGTTCACTTATTTTTTCTCGTTTTGCCTTTCAAAATTGAATTGTGATCTAACATTGCATGCCAAGTGTTCGATGAAATATCCATGGAAATGTCACTCCTAAATGTGGCATTCGGTTTCTAGGTTTGAATTTATGCTTTTATTCCATACGCCTTGATTTTGTAGTGCAGAATGTGCTTATTGGCTTGATACTATCCCCATTCTTTATGCTTATGCCAAGATGTTCTTAAATATCACTTGTTTTTTCTCCTTTTGCCTTTAAAAATTGACTTGTGATCTAATCTCGCACGCCAAGTGTTCGATGAAATGTCCATGAAAATGTCACTCCTAAATGTGGCATTCTGTTTCTAGGATCGAATTTTTTTCATTTATTCGATACGTCTTGATTTTCTAGTGCAGAATGTGCTTATTATCTTGATACTATCCTCACTCTTTATGCTTATGCTTAGATGCTCTGTAAAGGTCACTTGTTTTTTCACCTTTTGCCTTTAAAATAACTTGTGATCTAACATTGCACACCAAGTGTTCGATGAAATGTCCATGTAAATGTCACTCCTAAAAGTGGCATTCGATTTCTAGGTTCGAATTTATGCTCTTATTCGATCCGTCTTGACTTTTTATTGCATAATGTGCTTATTGGCTTGATACTATCCTCATTCTTTATGCTTATGCTTAGATGTCTATAAAGTTCACTTATTTTTTCTCCTTTTGCCTTTAAAATGACTTGTTATCTAACATTACATGCCAAGTGTTTGATGAAATGGCCACCATGTAAATGTCACTACTAAATGTTGCATTCGGTTTCTAGGTTTGAATTTATGCTTTAATTCGATACATACGTCTTGATTTTGTAGCGTAGAATGTGCTTATTGGCTTGATATATTCTCATTCATTGTGATTATGCCTAGATGTCTTTAAAGATCACTTCTGTTTTCTCCTTTTACCTTTAAAATGACTTGTGATATAACATCGCATGCCAAGTGTTCGATGAAATGTCCTTGTGAATGTCACTCCTAAATGTGGCATTCGGTTTCTTTGTTCGAATTTAAGCTCTTATTCTATCAATCTTGATTTTGTAGTGCAGAATGTGCTTATTGGTTTGATAATATCCTCATTCTTTGTTCTTATGCCTAGATGTCTTTAAAGTGAACTTGTAATTACTCGTTTTGCCTTTAAAAATTGAATTTTGATCTAACATTGCACGCCAAGTGTTCGATGAAATGTCCGTGTAAATGTCACTCCTAAATGTGGAATTCCATTTCTAGGGTTGAATTTATGCTTTTATTCCCTACACCTTCATTTTGTAGTGCAGAATGTGCTTATTGGCTTGATACTATCCCCATTCTTTATGCTTATGCCAAGATGTCCTTAAATATCACTTGTTTTTTCTCCTTTTGCCTTTAAAAATTGACTTGTGATCTAATCTCGCACGCCAAGTGTTCGATGAAATGTCCATGAAAATGTCACTCCTAAATGTGGCATTTTGTTTCTAGGATCGAATTTTTTTCATTTATTCGATACGTCTTGATTTTCTAGTGCAGAATGTGCTTATTATCTTGATACTATCCTCACTCTTTATGCTTATGCTTAGATGTCTGTAAAGGTCACTTGTTTTTTCACCTTTTGCCTTTAAAATAACTTGTGATCTAACATTGCACACCAAGTGTTCGATGAAATGTCCATGTAAATGTCACTCCTAAAAGTGGCATTCGATTTCTAGGTTTGAATTTATGCTCTTATTCGATCCGTCTTGATTTTTTATTGCATAATGTGCTTATTGGCTTGATACTATCCTCATTCTTTATGCTTATGCTTAGATGTCTATAAAGTTCACTTATTTTTTCTCCTTTTGCCTTTAAAATGACTTGTTATCTAAAATTACATGCCAAGTGTTCGATGAAATGGCCACCATGTAAATGTCACTACTAAATGTTGCATTCGGTTTCTAGGTTCGAATTTATGCTTTAATTCGATACATACGTCTCGATTTTGTAGCGTAGAATGTGCTTATTGGCTTGATATATTCTCATTCATTGTGATTATGCCTAGATGTCTTTAAAGATCACTTCTGTTTTCTCCTTTTACCTTTAAAATGACTTGTGATATAACATCGCACGCCAAGTGTTCGATGAAATGTCCCTGTAAATGTCACTCCTAAATGTGGCATTCGGTTTCTTTGTTCGAATTTAAGCTCTTATTCTATCAATCTTGATTTTGTAGTGCAGAATGTGCTTATTGGTTTGATATTATCCTCATTCTTTGTTCTTATGCCTAGATGTCTTTGAAGTGAACTTGTAATTACTCGTTTTGCCTTTAAAAATTGAATTTTGATCTAACATTGCACGCTAAGTGTTCGATGAAATGTCCATGTAAATGTCACTCCTAAATGTGGAATTCCATTTCTAGGGTTGAATTTATGCTTTTATTCCCTACACCTTCATTTTGTAGTGCAGAATGTGCTTATTGGCTTGATACTATCCCCATTCTTTATGCTTATGCCTAGATGTCTTTAAAGATCCTTTGTTTTTTCTCCTTTTGCCTTTAAAAATTGACATGTGATCTAACATTGCACGCCAAGTGTTCGATGAAATGTCCATGTAAATGTCACTCCTAAATGTGGCATTCGATTTCTAGGTTCGAATTTATGCTTGTATTCGATCGGTCTTGATTTTTTAGTGCATAATGTGCTTATTGGCTTCATACTATCCTCATTCTTTATTCTTATGCCTAGATGTCTATAAAGTTCACTTGTTTTTCTCCTTTTGCCTTGAAAATGACTTGTTATATAACATTGCACGCCACGTGTTCGATGAAATGTCCATGTAAATGTGACTCCAAAATATGGCATTTTGTTCCTAGGTTCGAATTTATGCTTTTATTTGATTGGTCTTGATTATGTAGTGCAGAATGTGCTCATTGGCATGATACTATTCACATTCTTTATGCTTATGCCTAGATGTCTTTAAAGTTCACTTATTTTTTCTCCTTTTGCCTTTAAAATGACTTGTTATCTAACATTACATGCCAAGTGTTTGATGAAATGGCCACCATGTAAATGTCACTACTAAATGTTGCATTCGGTTTCTAGGTTTGAATTTATGCTTTAATTCGATACATACGTCTTGATTTTGTAGCGTAGAATGTGCTTATTGGCTTGATATATTCTCATTCATTGTGATTATGCCTAGATGTCTTTAAAGATCACTTCTGTTTTCTCCTTTTACCTTTAAAATGACTTGTGATATAACATCGCATGCCAAGTGTTCGATGAAATGTCCTTGTAAATGTCACTCCTAAATGTGGCATTCGGTTTCTTTGTTCGAATTTAAGCTCTTATTCTATCAATCTTGATTTTGTAGTGCAGAATGTGCTTATTGGTTTGATAATATCCTCATTCTTTGTTCTTATGCCTAGATGTCTTTAAAGTGAACTTGTAATTACTCGTTTTGCCTTTAAAAATTGAATTTTGATCTAACATTGCACGCCAAGTGTTCGATGAAATGTCCGTGTAAATGTCACTCCTAAATGTGGAATTCCATTTCTAGGGTTGAATTTATGCTTTTATTCCCTACACCTTCATTTTGTAGTGCAGAATGTGCTTATTGGCTTGATACTATCCCCATTCTTTATGCTTATGCCAAGATGTCCTTAAATATCACTTGTTTTTTCTCCTTTTGCCTTTAAAAATTGACTTGTGATCTAATCTCGCACGCCAAGTGTTCGATGAAATGTCCATGAAAATGTCACTCCTAAATGTGGCATTTTGTTTCTAGGATCGAATTTTTTTCATTTATTCGATACGTCTTGATTTTCTAGTGCAGAATGTGCTTATTATCTTGATACTATCCTCACTCTTTATGCTTATGCTTAGATGTCTGTAAAGGTCACTTGTTTTTTCACCTTTTGCCTTTAAAATAACTTGTGATCTAACATTGCACACCAAGTGTTCGATGAAATGTCCATGTAAATGTCACTCCTAAAAGTGGCATTCGATTTCTAGGTTTGAATTTATGCTCTTATTCGATCCGTCTTGATTTTTTATTGCATAATGTGCTTATTGGCTTGATACTATCCTCATTCTTTATGCTTATGCTTAGATGTCTATAAAGTTCACTTATTTTTTCTCCTTTTGCCTTTAAAATGACTTGTTATCTAAAATTACATGCCAAGTGTTCGATGAAATGGCCACCATGTAAATGTCACTACTAAATGTTGCATTCGGTTTCTAGGTTCGAATTTATGCTTTAATTCGATACATACGTCTCGATTTTGTAGCGTAGAATGTGCTTATTGGCTTGATATATTCTCATTCATTGTGATTATGCCTAGATGTCTTTAAAGATCACTTCTGTTTTCTCCTTTTACCTTTAAAATGACTTGTGATATAACATCGCACGCCAAGTGTTCGATGAAATGTCCCTGTAAATGTCACTCCTAAATGTGGCATTCGGTTTCTTTGTTCGAATTTAAGCTCTTATTCTATCAATCTTGATTTTGTAGTGCAGAATGTGCTTATTGGTTTGATATTATCCTCATTCTTTGTTCTTATGCCTAGATGTCTTTGAAGTGAACTTGTAATTACTCGTTTTGCCTTTAAAAATTGAATTTTGATCTAACATTGCACGCTAAGTGTTCGATGAAATGTCCATGTAAATGTCACTCCTAAATGTGGAATTCCATTTCTAGGGTTGAATTTATGCTTTTATTCCCTACACCTTCATTTTGTAGTGCAGAATGTGCTTATTGGCTTGATACTATCCCCATTCTTTATGCTTATGCCTAGATGTCTTTAAAGATCCTTTGTTTTTTCTCCTTTTGCCTTTAAAAATTGACATGTGATCTAACATTGCACGCCAAGTGTTCGATGAAATGTCCATGTAAATGTCACTCCTAAATGTGGCATTCGATTTCTAGGTTCGAATTTATGCTTGTATTCGATCGGTCTTGATTTTTTAGTGCATAATGTGCTTATTGGCTTCATACTATCCTCATTCTTTATTCTTATGCCTAGATGTCTATAAAGTTCACTTGTTTTTCTCCTTTTGCCTTGAAAATGACTTGTTATATAACATTGCACGCCACGTGTTCGATGAAATGTCCATGTAAATGTGACTCCAAAATATGGCATTTTGTTCCTAGGTTCGAATTTATGCTTTTATTTGATTGGTCTTGATTATGTAGTGCAGAATGTGCTCATTGGCATGATACTATTCACATTCTTTATGCTTATGCCTAGATGTCTTTAAAGTTCACTTGTTTTTTCTCCTTTTGCCTTTAAAATGACTTGTTATCTAACATTACATGCCAAGTGTTTGATGAAATGGCCACCATGTAAATGTCACTACTAAATGTTGCATTCGGTTTCTAGGTTTGAATTTATGCTTTAATTCGATACATACGTCTTGATTTTGTAGCGTAGAATGTGCTTATTGGCTTGATATATTCTCATTCATTGTGATTATGCCTAGATGTCTTTAAAGATCACTTCTGTTTTCTCCTTTTACCTTTAAAATGACTTGTGATATAACATCGCATGCCAAGTGTTCGATGAAATGTCCTTGTAAATGTCACTCCTAAATGTGGCATTCGGTTTCTTTGTTCGAATTTAAGCTCTTATTCTATCAATCTTGATTTTGTAGTGCAGAATGTGCTTATTGGTTTGATAATATCCTCATTCTTTGTTCTTATGCCTAGATGTCTTTAAAGTGAACTTGTAATTACTCGTTTTGCCTTTAAAAATTGAATTTTGATCTAACATTGCACGCCAAGTGTTCGATGAAATGTCCGTGTAAATGTCACTCCTAAATGTGGAATTCCATTTCTAGGGTTGAATTTATGCTTTTATTCCCTACACCTTCATTTTGTAGTGCAGAATGTGCTTATTGGCTTGATACTATCCCCATTCTTTATGCTTATGCCAAGATGTCCTTAAATATCACTTGTTTTTTCTCCTTTTGCCTTTAAAAATTGACTTGTGATCTAATCTCGCACGCCAAGTGTTCGATGAAATGTCCATGAAAATGTCACTCCTAAATGTGGCATTTTGTTTCTAGGATCGAATTTTTTTCATTTATTCGATACGTCTTGATTTTCTAGTGCAGAATGTGCTTATTATCTTGATACTATCCTCACTCTTTATGCTTATGCTTAGATGTCTGTAAAGGTCACTTGTTTTTTCACCTTTTGCCTTTAAAATAACTTGTGATCTAACATTGCACACCAAGTGTTCGATGAAATGTCCATGTAAATGTCACTCCTAAAAGTGGCATTCGATTTCTAGGTTTGAATTTATGCTCTTATTCGATCCGTCTTGATTTTTTATTGCATAATGTGCTTATTGGCTTGATACTATCCTCATTCTTTATGCTTATGCTTAGATGTCTATAAAGTTCACTTATTTTTTCTCCTTTTGCCTTTAAAATGACTTGTTATCTAAAATTACATGCCAAGTGTTCGATGAAATGGCCACCATGTAAATGTCACTACTAAATGTTGCATTCGGTTTCTAGGTTCGAATTTATGCTTTAATTCGATACATACGTCTCGATTTTGTAGCGTAGAATGTGCTTATTGGCTTGATATATTCTCATTCATTGTGATTATGCCTAGATGTCTTTAAAGATCACTTCTGTTTTCTCCTTTTACCTTTAAAATGACTTGTGATATAACATCGCACGCCAAGTGTTCGATGAAATGTCCCTGTAAATGTCACTCCTAAATGTGGCATTCGGTTTCTTTGTTCGAATTTAAGCTCTTATTCTATCAATCTTGATTTTGTAGTGCAGAATGTGCTTATTGGTTTGATATTATCCTCATTCTTTGTTCTTATGCCTAGATGTCTTTGAAGTGAACTTGTAATTACTCGTTTTGCCTTTAAAAATTGAATTTTGATCTAACATTGCACGCTAAGTGTTCGATGAAATGTCCATGTAAATGTCACTCCTAAATGTGGAATTCCATTTCTAGGGTTGAATTTATGCTTTTATTCCCTACACCTTCATTTTGTAGTGCAGAATGTGCTTATTGGCTTGATACTATCCCCATTCTTTATGCTTATGCCTAGATGTCTTTAAAGATCCTTTGTTTTTTCTCCTTTTGCCTTTAAAAATTGACATGTGATCTAACATTGCACGCCAAGTGTTCGATGAAATGTCCATGTAAATGTCACTCCTAAATGTGGCATTCGATTTCTAGGTTCGAATTTATGCTTGTATTCGATCGGTCTTGATTTTTTAGTGCATAATGTGCTTATTGGCTTCATACTATCCTCATTCTTTATTCTTATGCCTAGATGTCTATAAAGTTCACTTGTTTTTCTCCTTTTGCCTTGAAAATGACTTGTTATATAACATTGCACGCCACGTGTTCGATGAAATGTCCATGTAAATGTGACTCCAAAATATGGCATTTTGTTCCTAGGTTCGAATTTATGCTTTAATTTGATTGGTCTTGATTATGTAGTGCAGAATGTGCTCATTGGCATGATACTATTCACATTCTTTATGCTTATGCCTAGATGTCTTTAAAGTTCACTTGTTTTTTCTCCTTTTGCCATGAAAATGACTTGTTATCTAACATTGCATGCCAAGTGTTCGATGAAATGGCCACCATGTAAATGTCACTCCTAAATGTTGCATTCGGTTTCTAGGTTCGAATTTATGCTTTAATTCGATACTTAAGTCTTGATATTGTAGCGTAGAATGTGCTTATCTGCTTGATATATCCTCATTCTTTGTGATTATGCCTAGATGTCTTTAAAGATCACTTGTGTTTTCTCCTTTCACCTTTAAAATGACTTGTGATCTAACATCGCACACCAAGTGTTTGATGAAATGTCCCTGTAAATATCACTCCTAAATGTGGCATTCAGTTACTTTTTATCTAATTTTAGCTCTTTTTCTTTGAATCTTGATTTTGTAGTGCAGAATGTGCTTATTGGCTTGATACTATCCCCATTCTTTATGCTTATGCCTAGATGTCCTTAAATATCACTTGTTTTTTCTCCTTTTGCCTTTAAAAATTGACTTGTGATCTAATCTCGCACGCCAAGTGTTCGATGAAATGTCCATGAAAATGTCACTCCTAAATGTGGCATTCTGTTTCTAGGATCGAATTTTTTTCATTTATTCGATACGTCTTGATTTTCTAGTGTTCAATGTGATTATTATCTTGATACTATCCTCACTCTTTATGCTTATGCTTAGATGTCTGTAAAGATCACTTGTTTTTTCTCCTTTTGCCTTTAAAATAACTTGTGATCTAACATTGCACACCAAGTGTTCGATGAAATGTCCATGTAAATGTCACTCAGTGGCATTCGATTTCTAGGTTCGAATTTATGCTCTTATTCGATCCGTCTAGATTTTTTATTGCATAATGTGCTTATTGGCTTGATACTATCCTCATTCTTTATGCTTATGCTTAGATGTCTGTAAAGTTCACTTATTTTTTCTCCTTTTGACTTTAAAATGACTTGTTATCTAACATTACATGCCAACTGTTCGATGAAATGGCCACCATGTAAATGTCACTCCTAAATGTTGCATTCGGTTTCTAGGTTCAAATTTATGCTTTAATTCGATACATACGTCTTGATATATTCTCATTCTTTGTGATTATGCCTAGATGTCTTCAAAGATCACTTCTGTTTTCTCCTTTTACCTTTAAAATGACTTGTGATATAACATCGCACGCCAAGTGTTCGATGAAATGTCCCTGTAAATGTCACTCCTAAATATGGCATTCGGTTTCTTTGTTCGAATTTAAGCTCTTATTCTATCAATCTTGATTTTGTAGTGCACAATGTGCTTATTGGATTGATATAATCCACATTCTTTATGCTTATGCCTAGATGTCTTTAAAGTTCACTTGTTTTTTCTGGATTTGCCTTTAACATTAGAATTATGATTTAACATTGCACGACAAGTGTTGGATGAAATGTCCATGTAAATGTCACTACTGAATGTGGCATTCGATTTCTAGGTTTGAATTTATGCTTTTATTCCATACGCCTTGATTTTGTAGTGCAGAATGTGCTTATTGGCTTGATACTATCCCCATTCTTTATGCTTATGCTTAGATGTCTTTTAATAGCACTTGTTTTTTCTCCTTTTGCCTTAAAAATTGACTTGTGATCTAATATCGCACGCCAAGGGTTCCATGAAATGTCCATGAAAATGTCATTCCTAAATGTGGCATTCGGTTTCTAGGTTCGAATTTTTGCTTTTGTAGTGTAGATTGTGCTTAATGGCGTGATACTATCCTCCATCTTTATACTTATGCCTAGTTGTCTATAAAGTTCACTTCTTTTTTCTCCTTTTTCCTTTAAAAATTGACTTGTGATCTAACATTGCACGCCATGTGTTCGATGAAATGTCCATGTTAAAGTCACTCCAATATGTGGCATTCGGTTTCTAGGTTCGAATTTATGCTCTTATTCGATCGGTCTTGATTTTTTAGTGGAGAATGTGCTTATTGCCTTGATACTATCCTCATTATTAATGCTTATGCCTAGATATCTATAAATATCACTCATATTTTCTATCCTCATTATTAATACATACGTCTTGAGTTTGTAGCATAGAATGTGCTTATTTGCTTGATATTGTTCTCATTCTTTGTGCTTATGCCTAGATGTCTTTAAAGTTCACTTGTTATTTCTCCTTTTGCCTTTAAAAATTTACTTGTGACCTAACATTATTACACGTAAAGTGTTCCATGAAAATGTCACTCCTAAGTGTGGCATTCGGTTTCTAGGTCCGAATTTTTGCTTTTATTCGATACGTCTTGATTTTGTAGTGCAGAATGTGCTTATTGACTTGATATTATCCTCATTCTTAATGCTTACGCCTAGAATTCTATAAAGTTCACTTGTTTTTTCTCCTTTTTCCTTTAAAATGACTTGTGATCTAACATTGCACGGATGAAATGACAATGTAAATGTGACTCTTAAATGTGGCATTCTGTTTCTAGGTTCGAATTCTTGCTTTTATTTGATCGGTCTTGATTTTGTAGTGCAAAATGTGCTGATTGGCTTGATCCTATCCTCATTCTTTATGCTTATGCCTAGAAGTTTTTAAACTTCACTTGTTTTTCTCCTTTTTCCTTTAAAATGACTTTTGATCTAACATTGCACGCCAAGTGTTCGATGAAATGGCCATGTAAATGTCACTCGTTAATGTTGCATTCGGTTTCTAGGTTCGAATTTATGCTTTTATTCGATACGTACGTCTTGATTTTGTAGCATAGAATGTGCTTATTGGCTTCATACTATCCCCATTCTTTGTGCTTATGCCTAGATGTTTTTAAAGATCACTTGTGATTTCTCCTTTTACCTTTAAAATGACTTGTGATCTAACATCGCACACCAAGAATTCGATGAAATGTCCATGTAAATGTCACTCCTAAATGTGGCATTCGGTTTCGAGATTCGAATTAATGCTCTTATTCGATCGGTCTTGATTTCGTAGTGCAGAATGTGCTTATTGGCTCTATACTATCCTCATTCTTTATGCTTAGGCCTAGATGTCTTAAAAATACTTTTTTTTTTCTCCTTTTTCCTTTAAAATTGACTTGTGATCTAACACTACATGCCAAGTGTTCGATGAAATGTCATGTAAAAGTCACTTCTAAATGTGGCATTCGGGTTCTAAGTTCAAATTTGATATCTGCTTTTTAGGTAGGTTTTTAGTGTCTAGATAGATTAGATTTAGTCGGTTTTCGTGCTAGAGTTTTATGTTTTTTAGTCTTTTTGCTTTAGTTGTCGTATTTCCTTGAGATTCGGAAACTAACCATCTTTTGTGTCTTTTTGTAGGTGTTTTGGAGCTCAAATGAAGAATTTGGAGCATTGCAAGAGGAGGTAGAAGAGCTATAAGGAAGGAACAAAGGCAAAAAGAGGTGTGAAATCGAGCCAAAGGAGGTCGTGCACGAGCAAGAACAAGCCCAGATCGAGCTAAGATAGGTCGTGCACGAGCAAGAACAAGCCCAGATCGAGCCAAGTTAGGTCGTGCACGAGCCAAGTCAAGTCTTGCTCGACCCAACCAGAATTCATGCCCTCAGGCAGGACCCACTTTGGGTCGTGCGTGGCGCCGACTTTGCCTTATTCCGTGATCTTTTAGATATAATCTATCTTTGTATTTTAGGAAGGTTGTTTTATCTTATTTTCTAGTTTAATTAGGGCTCCTTTTCCTCTATAAAAGGTGGTAAAACCCTTTAGTTCAAGGTTCTAGTTGGAGTTCGATTTTTATTCCGCTTTTTTGGCATTGGAGAAGACTTGAGGAACAAGTTGGAGACCTTTTGTAAGACTTCTTTTAGTTTAATTTGAGTTTTGATTTGGATTAATCATGTCTTCTTGTTTCTTTGTCATGAGTGAGTAGTCTTCTTAGATTCTAGGATTGGGTGAAAACCCAACACAATCATGCATGTCTAAAATTTAAATTCATGATTTGAATGCTTGATGATCATATCTATCTATCTTGTGCTAAATTCCTTTGCGAATGTTGAGGCATATATATCTTGCGATTAACCCAAAAGCGAAAGTGTAAAGTTGATTGCTTGATTAGTTCTAATAGGATTATTTGCGAAAGTTGATATTCCTAGGTTGGAGGATAGATAGAAAGTTGTTTAATTTGCGAAAGTTGATTGAATAACTGGAATTGTTTGCGAAAGTTGACTCTTCTATGATCTAAGTTGCATGATAATTGTGAGATCTTGTTGGAAGCATATATGATTGTTGTTGTGGTAGCCATAGCTCTAGAATTTGCCTTTTTATATTATTAAAACTCGTTAAATTGATTCGATCTCAACCCTACCAAAGCCGTGCTCGAATCCTTGCTTTCGCTTGTGCTCGTTCGTCTGTGTTTGTGCTAAGGACCGACTCTCATAGGGTCGTGCACGACCCCCTTTAGTTAAGTCCTGACGTGTTTTGCTCGTTATTTCTTTGCTTTTCGTAGTTTATTGACTAATCTTTAGCACTATTCTCATTCCCGCGGACGAACCTGACTCTCCTATACTCATTGGGGTCTTGATATAAATTTATTTGTTCAAGAGACCCTTCAACAAATTGGCGCCATTGCCGGGGAGTGTGCAATAGTGCCTAGTATAGTTGATATTTGGGTTAGGGTCTAGCCCTTACCCTTTTGTTGTTTTCTAATATTGTTTTCTTTGTCTTTGATCGTAGTGTATGCCATCTCGTTTTCCCGTAGAACCTTTGGGATAGACTACGACAGCGAGCTCGAGAGATCCTTCCACCGACGTTTGAGAGAAAAACGAGTAATGGCCGACGTTGAGACTCTTGCTCGACAAATGGAGGAACTCCGCACTCAGATGGAGCGCATGCAAGCGGACCGAGACACTCAGGTTGCAAATGCGCAGCGGCTCCAGGAGCGACTGGACGCTATTCCGCAAAACGCAAAGCAATACATGCATCCGGAATTTAAGGTTCCCGAATCCGCTATTGTCTTCCCTGAAATTGAGCGCGCCTTTGAGATCAAGTCTCATTTCATCACTCTTATCAAGCGATCTCAATTTGTGGGCAAGAACACTGAGTGTCCTATGGAGCATATCAAGAACTTCACTGATTTATGTTATACCATTGCTGCCGATGACGTGTCACTTGAATATGTACTCTTGAAGGCATTCAAATGGTCTTTGTACATGGAAGGCTTACCTCCTAGGTCGGTTCGTACATGGAAGGCTTTGCACGACCTATTTCTAACAAAGTTCTTTCCACCGGCCAAGACTACAGAGCTAAGAAAGCGCATCACATCTTATCATCAACTTCCCAATGAAACTTTTATGAAAACTTGGGAGCGGTTTAAGGAACTTCTTCGGCAATGTCCTACTCATGGACAACCACCCTATGTGCTTCAAGAGATTTTCTTTCAGGTGGTTAATGTCGCTACAAAGGACAGAAGCAACCTTCACACCGATTGCGGGTTCATTGAGATGGATCCCGATCAATCATGGGATTTGTTGGACAAACTAACCAACTATGATGCCATGTACGGTACCCAGCAAGCTAGGCCGACGGAGAGGAAGCTTTATGAACCACAATCTGATGTGGTTGATCGGGATGTGAAGTTCCAATTCATGCAAGATGAGATCAACCGATTCAAAAAGCAAGTAAGTGACTTTAAATCTACTCAATCTTGTCAAGAATGCGGGTCTTCTGCCCATACTACTTCCAATTGCACTAACATGCAGCAAGTGCGAGCCGCTGAGGCATATGAGGAGGCGAATTATATGAGACGTTCCTTTAGGAACCAAAACAATTATGCAGGGAGGAACAATGCTCAACCATCTTGGGGCAATCCAAATTATGACAAATACAAGCAAGCCCCTCAACAAGAGCAACGTCCCCCTGCCTACCGTCCTCCGGACTATCAATAGCCACCATCTTGGGTACAAGGGCTGCAAGAAGGAATCAATGGAATGCGACCCGAGCTTACCACGCAAATGAAAGGTGTTCATGCTAGGTTGGCAGAATTTGACGCATGGAGAAAGAATGTCGATTCCCAACTTGGCCAGCTAGCTACTCGATCAAATCCCGAGACCTCATGGACAACTCCCGGGCCGCCCCGACGAGAATGCTAGAAGTCGACCAAGCGATGGTGAAATCCGAGCCATGCACCTAAGGAGTGGCAAGGCATTGCCCGAGCCACCCAAGCATAAGTAGGAGGAACAAGCCTCAGGACCGACCCACTTAGGGTCGAGCACGATCCACTCTAGGTCGAGCGCGACGTCTTTAGGGTCGAACACGACCACCTCGAGGGTCGTTCCCGAGGGTGCTGTTAATGAGTAAGAAGAGGTGATCGACCCTGTCAGGGTCGAGCTCGACCACCCTTCATCAGGTAAGTCTTCTAAACCTTCTCTTTCTATTCAATCTCCATCTAAGGTACTTCCTTTCCCTTCTAAGAAACCTAAGGACTCGACGGAAGGAAAATTTAAGCGCTTTGTTAAGTTGCTTCAAGGCTTGAATCTTTCCTTTCCTTTCACTGAGGCATTGAATGAAATGCTTGCTTATACTAAATTCTTGAAGGATATTTTATCTAGGAAGCGATCAATGTTGGAACTAACGGATGAGGTGAGATCGTTGGAGCTTCCCGAAAAGCTAGGCGACCTAGGTAAGTTTGCTATTACAATTGGTATTGGCGCTTACCGTTTCAAAGCTTTGTGTGATCTAGGTGCTAGTACAAGCTTGTTCCACTTTCAATTTGGTCCAAGACCAACATGGAGCCATTAGTACCGGTGAACATGAGGTTATACATGACTGATGGGTCGTTCGTCAAGACAACGGGAGTGGTTGATGATTTCCCGGTTCAAGTGGGGAAGTTCTTTGTGCCCAACGATTTCATAGTGATGGAGATGCCCGAGGATCCCGTGGTGCCCATTATTCTCGGACGGCCATTCTTAGCCACAGCGGGAGCCATCATTGATGTCAAGAACCGTCTTCTCACCTTTAACATTGGAGAAGAAGTGGTTGAGTTCCAATTCAACCCAACCATGAAGGAGTCCAATCATGAGGAGGTCAAGATGCTATACACACCCTCCGACTACATTGAGTGCAACAACCCAACGGAGAAATTATTGACTTGGGATCCTCTACCACACGTTTTTGGGGTTTCAAGACCGACCCTCCAAGGGTCATGCACGACCCTCCTAGACGACGGCGAGGAGCCCTACCTTGACTTGGATGCACTTAAGGCAGAGCATGAGGAGGAAGTTAGCTTGCCCGAGCCTACTCCCGAGCTTAAGGAGCTCCCCGACTCCCTGATGTACGCTTTTCTTGGTCCTAATTATACTCTTCCCGTCATTATTAATGCTAACTTGAGTATGGAAGAAGAGAACAAATTTCTTCATGTGCTTAGGACTCATAGGAAAGCCATAGGGTATTCATTAGAGGAACTTAGTGGTATTTCACCCTCATTGTGCATTCATAGGATTTATATGGAGGATGATCATAAACCCACTATTGAGCATCAACATAGGCTAAACCCTAACATGAAAGAGGTAGTGAATAAGGAAATTCTTAGGATGCTAGATGTCGGTATCATATTTCCTATCTCCGATAGTAAATGGATTAGCCTCGTACATGTAGTTCCAAAAGGGGGGATGACGGTTGTTGAAAATGAAAAAGGGGAGTTGATTCCAACTAGGACCACCACTAAGTGCCACTAGGAAGGATCACTTTCCACTCCCCTTCATTGACCAAGTCCTAGAACGCTTAGCCCAACACGATTACTTTTGATATTTGGATGGCTATAGTTGTTTTTGGCAGATTCCCATTCACCCCGATGATCAGGAGAAGACGACATTCACTTGTCCATATGGGACGTGTGCTTATAGAAGGATGCCATTTGGGCTTTGCAACGCCCCGTCCACGTTGCAAAGATGCATGATGGCCATCTTCTCCGACATGATTGAGGAAATAGTGGAGGTATTTGTGGACGATTTCTCAGTTTATGGTTCCACTTTTGATTCATGTCTTGCTAACCTTTCTAGAGTCCTTAAAAGATGTGAAGAGACTAACCTTGTGCTCAATTGGGAAAAGTAGGGCTTGGCATAGGTCCAAAACCGGACCGGACCGGACCGGGACCGAAATCCTCCAAATCTTTGGACCTAGGACCGCACCTAAATTTCTCGGTCCGTTCTGGTCTCGGTCCCGGTCCGGTCCAGTTTTGGACCGGTTTGGACCTGGATATTATTTTTTTTAAAAATTAATATTTTTCAACGAAAAAATTATGTTTTTAGTAAAAAAAAATTACGTATTATTTATGAAAAATATAATGTTACGAAGTATATACATAAAAGTGAAACTTAAATAATAAATAATAAATTTTATAATATAAGAAATATTATTTTTATATATAAATTTATAATTTTATATATATTTTTAAAAAGTCGGTCTGGACCTGGACCGGACCGGGACCGAAATTTTAAATTTCATGGACCGAGGACCGGACCTATATACCCTCGGCCCCGTCTCGGTCTGGTCTAGTCCAAAATTTCGGTCCAGACCTAAATTTGCCCAGCCCTAGGGAAAAGTGTCATTTCATGGTTGGAGTGGGAATCGTCTTAGGTCATCTAGTGTCTAGACGCGGGATTGAGGTGGACAAGGCAAAAATTGAGCTTATTGAGAAATTGCCCCCTCCATCCTCCGTGAAAGATGTTAGCAGTTTTTTGGGCGATGTGGGTTTTTATAGACGCTTTATTCAAGACTTTTCTAAGATTTCTAAGCCATTGACTAACCTACTAATGAAAGATGTAGTGTTTAGCATGTCTCCAAATTGTCTTGAAGCATTTTACAGGTTGAGGAAAGCCCTCGTGACGGCCCCCATTATGCGATCACCGGATTGGACACTTCCCTTCGAAATCATGTGTGATGCTAGTGATTATGCCATAGGAGCGGTTCATGGGAAGCGGAAGGACAAGAAGCTTCATGCCATCTACTATGCAAGTAAGACGCTTGACGAAGCTCAAAGTAAGTGCACCACAACCGAGAAAGAGTTTCTCGCCGTGGTATTTGATTTTGAGAAATTTCACTCTTACTTAGTAGGTTCTAAGGTGATTGTTTATACTGACCATGCTACTTTTAGATTTTTAATGGTGAAAAAAGACGCCAAGCTAGCATAGGTTGCTTCGTTGGATGCTCTTATTGTAGGAATTCGATCACGAAATCCGAGACAAGAAGGGAGCAGAGAACATAGTGGCGGATCACCTATCTAGACTGCCCCTTGAGCATGTCATGGAGTCCGGCGGATGAATCCCCATCAATGATTCACGCCCATATGAGACTCTTTTGCATGGCAGCAACGAGCCCCATGGAGACAAGGGTAGTGAAGAAACCGAGGCCTCAGGACCGACCAAGTCAGGGTCGAGCACGACCCTAACTGATGAAAGGATCGATGGAGGGGATGATGGTGCAAAGAGATCGCCACGAGAATCCAAGGAATTCCGACAACAAACACCACGCAACTGACCCGTCTTCAACTGGCAGGATCTTCCTCGTCCGAACTCGAAATTGATTGATTCCAATTCGAGAAGTTAGATCTATGAGTCTAGTTGAAGTCCTCAAAATATGAGACCGATATGATGAGCGGATTGAAAGTTATGTCGAATTTACTGAGATGGTGCAGAAACCTCCGAGATGGATGATGGTTCGAAATGGAGAGAACAAGGGGATATGGATGCTTGATAACTTGGATATGACTCACCAAGCTCTCAAACAAACTAGGATGCTCGAAATTGTCGGATATGACTCACCAAAAATTGAACAACGAGAATTGAACGAAACAAAACAAGAACTTCGAATTGAAAATGCAAGGAAAAGAGAAGCAAATTTCGTCCAAGTCTCTCCGGGAGAAAGGAGGCCAAAAATGGGCCTTATAACCCTAATGCCACGCCTCTCTCAACTCAGCCACCCTCACTTCTCTCTAATTACATAAAACACCCTTAAATTTCAAGAAATTAAACTAAAACCCTTAACAAAACATAATTCATGTTTTAGCACTAGTCGAACCAATAGTCACAAGAACACTCCAACCTTCACCGTCATTAGCCATCGGAAACTTATGAGCCATGAGCTCCTCCTTGATTTTGTCTAGTATAGACTTATCTAGGGCTCGTGTGATGCGCCCAAGATAGGGTATGGCTCCTTGTCTCGGCTTCATAGCGCCTCGAACATCGTCTTTGGTTGCTTGTCCAAGTATTGGCTCCCCTTTATCGTGCAGATTGGGCTTGTCTTTAGGGATGGAATCTTCACTCAAATCATGGGGACATGACTCGGTAGATGGAATCACATCATCCTCCTCCCCTTCAAAAAGATTCGTCCTCGAATCTATCAAGCCTTGTGAGCTCAACAAAGAAGGTAGGGCTTCTAGCTCTCTTGGTGTGGCATTCTCCATGACAAAGACATCCTTCTTGGCCTCCACAAGAAAAGGAATGTAATCACCTCTTTGAGTGACTAAAACAGCCTCGTCCTCTTCATGGAGCAAGAAGGGCAAACATGAAGGAATCGTAGGAAATGCATCCATCCATGGTGTAGCCAACGAGTTCATGGAGCTAGGAGTGATGGTAGGACGACGCTTGATTTTAGGAGACAATTCCACAACTTCCTCCTCTTCTTGCAATATGTGCATCATTTCTATTGGACACTTGATGGTAATGAGTTGTTCCAATCCATGGAAAGGAGTCTCTCTTTTTGGTTGTTCTATGTCACACATCACTCTTTGTTGGAAGAAATTCTCCTCCCCTTTACAATGGGTCGTCCTCGAACCATGATCCTCTTCTCGTATATCCTTGATCTTCACCACTTGAGGCACTTGTGTCCTCTCGTCCAGCCCCAGGATTTGGCGCTCCAAGGCATCCATGCGTGTCGCCAAAGCTTCCACGGATTGTTGCATGGATTGTTGAAAAGTTTGTATCATGGCAGCCACCGAACTAGTGAACGTCTCCTCAACTTGTTCCTTATTCTTGTCATCACCTACACTTGTCATTGTAAAAACAAGGCAAAGATCAAGGTATAGAGGTCACATGAATTAATCACCAAGACTTGTCCGAGATGAAAATCCGACAAGTTGCAAGTAGGAGATGACCAACAAAATGGAACAAGAAAAGCTCAAACACAACAACAAAAGATGTCTCGTCTTGGTGTCGTTCCCGTATCCTAGCACCGTAACCAACAACAAGCATGTAATGATATAAAGGGGTCAAAAGAAAGCTAGATTATGGACTCAATTCCCACGTTTTTACTCAGCCAAATTCAGCAAGACACACTTAAATCAAGCACTAAAGGAAGACATTAATCAAGCAACAAATGCACCCTTTCAACTACCAACTTTTGATAACTCTTTTGAGTGTTCTATTGGAACGTTTTTTGAGCATGGTTGGCAGCCATGGCTGAACACACACTCAGCCAAGACAACCACAAGATCAAGACAAAGCAACGACCACAACAACACACAACAAGGACACTATGGTCGCACACAACAACACAACGCATCCAATAAAGAGTTCGAACCTAAAACTTGAAACAAGTGGAAATTCAAGGTCGGAACAAGGTTTAGATGGCGATACCTTCGCGTGGCTCTGATACCACTTGATGAAAGGATCGATGGAGGGGATGATGGTGCAAAGAGATCGCCACGAGAATCCAAGGAATTCCGACCACAAACACCACGCAACTGACCCGTCTTCAACTGGCGGGATCTTCCTCGTCCGAACTCTAAATTGAGTGATTCCAATTCGAGAAGTTAGATCTATGAGTCTAGTTGAAGTACTCAAAATATGAGACCGAGATGATGAGCGGATTGAAAGTTATGTCGAATTTACTGAGATGGTGCAGAAACCTCCGAGATGGATGATGGTTCGAAATGGAGAGAACAAGGGGATATGGATGCTTGATAACTTGGATATGACTCACCAAGCTCTCAAACAAACTAGGATTCTCGAAATTGTCGGATATGACTCACCAACAATTGAACAACGAGAATTGAACGAAACAAAACAAGAACTTCGAATTGAAAATGCAAGGAAAAGAGAAGCAAATTTCGTCCAAGTCTCTCCGGGAGAAAGGAGGCCAAAATGGGCCTTATAACCCTAATGCCACGCCTCTCTCAACTCAGCCACCCTCACTTCTCTCTAATTACATAAAACACCCTTAAATTTCAAGAAATTCAACTAAAACCCTTAACAAAACATAATTCAAGTTTTAGCACTAGTCGAACCAATAGTCACAAGAACACTCCAACCTTCACCGTCATTAGCCATCGTAAACTTATGAGCCATGAGCTCCTCCTTGATTTTGTCTAGTATAGACTTAGCTAGGGCTCGTGTGATGCGCCCAAGATAGGGTATGGCTCCTTGTCTCGGCTTCATAGCGCCTCGAACATCGTCTTTGGTTGCTTGTCCAAGTATTGGCTCCCCTTTATCGTGCAGATTGGGCTTGTCTTTAGGGATGGAATCTTCACTCAAATCATGGGGACATGACTCGGTAGATGGAATCACATCATCCTCCTCCCCTTCAAAAAGATTCGTCCTCGAATCTATCAAGCCTTGTGAGCTCAACAAAGAAGGTAGGGCTTCTAGCTCTCTTGGTGTGGCATTCTCCATGACAAAGACATCCTTCTTGGCCTCCACAAGAAAAGGAATGTAATCACCTCTTTGAGTGACTAAAACAGCCTCGTCCTCTTCATGGAGCAAGAAGGGCAAACATGAAGGAATCGTAGGAAATGCATCCATCCATGGTGTAGCCAACGAGTTCATGGAGCTAGGAGTGATGGTAGGACGACGCTTGATTTTAGGAGACAATTCCACAACTTCCTCCTCTTCTTGCAATATGTGCATCATTTCTATTGGACACTTGATGGTAATGAGTTGTTCCAATCCATGGAAAGGAGTCTCTCTTTTTGGTTGTTCTATGTCACACATCACTCTTTGTTGGAAGAAATTCTCCTCCCCTTTACAAGGGGTCGTCCTCGAACCTTGATCCTCTTCTCGTATATCCTTGATCTTCACCACTTGAGGCACTTGTGTCCTCTCGTCCAGCCCCAGGATTTGGCGCTCCAAGGCATCCATGCGTGTCGCCAAAGCTTCCACGGATTGTTGCATGGATTGTTGAAAAGTTTGTATCATGGCAGCCACCGAACTAGTGGACGTCTCCTCAACTTGTTCCTTATTCTTGTCATCACCTACACTTGTCATCGTAAAAACAAGGCAAAGATCAAGGTATAGAGGTCACATGAATTAATCACCAAGACTTGTCCGAGATGAAAATCCGACAAGTTGCAAGTAGGAGATGACCAACAAAATGGAACAAGAAAAGCTCAAACACAACAACAAAAGATGTCTCGTCTTGGTGTCGTTCCCGTATCCTAGCACCGTAACCAACAACAAGCATGTAATGATATAAAGGGGTCAAAAGAAAGCTAGATTATGGACTCAATTCCCACGTTTTTACTCAGCCAAATTCAGCAAGACACACTTAAATCAAGCACTAAAGGAAGACATTAATCAAGCAACAAATGCACCCTTTCAACTACCAACTTTTGATAACTCTTTTGAGTGTTCTATTGGAACGTTTTTTGAGCATGGTTGGCAGCCATGGCTGAACACACACTCAGCCAAGACAACCACAAGATCAAGACAAAGCAACGACCACAACAACACACAACAAGGACACTATGGTCACACACAACAACACAACGCATCCAATAAAGAGTTCGAACCTAAAACTTGCAACAAGTGGAAATTCAAGGTCGGAACAAGGTTTAGATGGCGATACCTTCGCGTGGCTCTGATACCACTTGATGAAAGGATCGATGGAGGGGATGATGGTGCAAAGAGATCGCCACGAGAATCCAAGGAATTCCGACCACAAACACCACGCAACTGACCCGTCTTCAACTGGCGGGATCTTCCTCGTCCGAACTCGAAATTGAGTGATTCCAATTCGAGAAGTTAGATCTATGAGTCTAGTTGAAGTACTCAAAATATGAGACCGAGATGATGAGCGGATTGAAAGTTATGTCGAATTTACTGAGATGGTGCAGAAACCTCCGAGATGGATGATGGTTCGAAATGGAGAGAACAAGGGGATATGGATGCTTGATAACTTGGATATGACTCACCAAGCTCTCAAACAAACTAGGATTCTCGAAATTGTCGGATATGACTCACCAACAATTGAACAACGAGAATTGAACGAAACAAAACAAGAACATCGAATTGAAAATGCAAGGAAAAGAGAAGCAAATTTCGTCCAAGTCTCTCCGGGAGAAAGGAGGCCAAAAATGGGCCTTATAACCCTAATGCCACGCCTCTCTCAACTCAGCCACCCTCACTTCTCTCTAATTACATAAAACACCCTTAAATTTCAAGAAATTCAACTAAAACCCTTAACAAAACATAATTCAAGTTTTAGCACTAGTCGAACCAATAGTCACAAGAACACTCCAACCTTCACCGTCATTAGCCATCGGAAACTTATGAGCCATGAGCTCCTCCTTGATTTTGTCTAGTATAGACTTAGCTAGGGCTCGTGTGATGCGCCCAAGATAGGGTATGGCTCCTTGTCTCGGCTTCATAGCGCCTCGAACATCGTCTTTGGTTGCTTGTCCAAGTATTGGCTCCCCTTTATCGTGCAAATTGGGCTTGTCTTTAGGGATGGAATCTTCACTCAAATCATGGGGACATGACTCGGTAGATGGAATCACATCATCCTCCTCCCCTTCAAAAAGATTCGTCCTCGAATCTATCAAGCCTTGTGAGCTCAACAAAGAAGGTAGGGCTTCTAGCTCTCTTGGTGTGGCATTCTCCATGACAAAGACATCCTTCTTGGCCTCCACAAGAAAAGGAATGTAATCACCTCTTTGAGTGACTAAAACAGCCTCGTCCTCTTCATGGAGCAAGAAGGGCAAACATGAAGGAATCGTAGGAAATGCATCCATCCATGGTGTAGCCAACGAGTTCATGGAGCTAGGAGTGATGGTAGGACGACGCTTGATTTTAGGAGACAATTCCACAACTTCCTCCTCTTCTTGCAATATGTGCATCATTTCTATTGGACAATTGATGGTAATGAGTTGTTCCAATCCATGGAAAGGAGTCTCTCTTTTTGGTTGTTCTATGTCACACATCACTCTTTGTTGGAAGAAATTCTCCTCCCCTTTACAAGGGGTCGTCCTCGAACCTTGATCCTCTTCTCGTATATCCTTGATCTTCACCACTTGAGGCACTTGTGTCCTCTCGTCCAGCCCCAGGATTTGGCGCTCCAAGGCATCCATGCGTGTCGCCAAAGCTTCCACGGATTGTTGCATGGATTGTTGAAAAGTTTGTATCATGGCAGCCACCGAACTAGTGGACGTCTCCTCAACTTGTTCCTTATTCTTGTCATCACCTACACTTGTCATCGTAAAAACAAGGCAAAGATCAAGGTATAGAGGTCACATGAATTAATCACCAAGACTTGTCCGAGATGAAAATCCGACAAGTTGCAAGTAGGAGATGACCAACAAAATGGAACAAGAAAAGCTCAAACACAACAACAAAAGATGTCTCGTCTTGGTGTCGTTCCCGTATCCTAGCACCGTAACCAACAACAAGCATGTAATGATATAAAGGGGTCAAAAGAAAGCTAGATTATGGACTCAATTCCCACGTTTTTACTCAGCCAAATTCAGCAAGACACACATAAATCAAGCACTAAAGGAAGACATTAATCAAGCAACAAATGCACCCTTTCAACTACCAACTTTTGATAACTCTTTTGAGTGTTCTATTGGAACGTTTTTTGAGCATGGTTGGCAGCCATGGCTGAACACACACTCAGCCAAGACAACCACAAGATCAAGACAAAGCAACGACCACAACAACACACAACAAGGACACTATGGTCGCACACAACAACACAACGCATCCAATAAAGAGTTCAAACCTAAAACTTGCAACAAGTGGAAATTCAAGGTCGGAACAAGGTTTAGATGGCGATACCTTCGCGTGGCTCTGATACCACTTGATGAAAGGATCGATGGAGGGGATGATGGTGCAAAGAGATCGCCACGAGAATCCAAGGAATTCCGACCACAAACACCACGCAACTGACCCGTCTTCAACTGGCGGGATCTTCCTCGTCCGAACTCGAAATTGAGTGATTCCAATTCGAGAAGTTAGATCTATGAGTCTAGTTGAAGTACTCAAAATATGAGACCGAGATGATGAGCGGATTGAAAGTTATGTCGAATTTACTGAGATGGTGCAGAAACCTCCGAGATGGATGATGGTTCGAAATGGAGAGAACAAGGGGATATGGATGCTTGATAACTTGGATATGACTCACCAAGCTCTCAAACAAACTAGGATTCTCGAAATTGTCGGATATGACTCACCAACAATTGAACAACGAGAATTGAACGAAACAAAACAAGAACATCGAATTGAAAATGCAAGGAAAAGAGAAGCAAATTTCGTCCAAGTCTCTCCGGGAGAAAGGAGGCCAAAAATGGGCCTTATAACCCTAATGCCACGCCTCTCTCAACTCAGCCACCCTCACTTCTCTCTAATTACATAAAACACCCTTAAATTTCAAGAAATTCAACTAAAACCCTTAACAAAACATAATTCAAGTTTTAGCACTAGTCGAACCAATAGTCACAAGAACACTCCAACCTTCACCGTCATTAGCCATCGGAAACTTATGAGCCATGAGCTCCTCCTTGATTTTGTCTAGTATAGACTTAGCTAGGGCTCGTGTGATGCGCCCAAGATAGGGTATGGCTCCTTGTCTCGGCTTCATAGCGCCTCGAACATCGTCTTTGGTTGCTTGTCCAAGTATTGGCTCCCCTTTATCGTGCAGATTGGGCTTGTCTTTAGGGATGGAATCTTCACTCAAATCATGGGGACATGACTCGGTAGATGGAATCACATCACTAACAAAGGTTGGACCCCTCATGACCGACCCTGCCAAGACCCCTTTAGGTTCGACCACGACCAAAGTAGCGTCGATCACGACCCCTACCCTCGTGTCAGCCCTCGAGCACAACCCAAATGGGCCGTGCACGACCCTCTCCCTAGGTCGAGCAGGTAAGTTTTATCCATCATCTTCGGTTCATTCAAGTTCAAATGATATACCATCTTTATGTTCTCTCCCTACATTTATTCTTGCTTTACGTTGGTCAAAGACCCCTTGGTTTGCGGATTTTGCTAACTATATTGTAGGAGGCGAGATCCCGGCGGGTTTAACCCCTCAAGCCAAGAAGAAATTCCTCCACGACGTCAAGAAATACTATTGGGATGATCCTTAATTGTTCAAACATGGAAGCGCTCACATCTTTCGACTTTGTATTCCGGATGATTAGATTGAGAGCGTCATACGCCATTGCCACACTCTACCAACGGGAGGCCATGCTAAGGGATTCAAGACCACGGTGAAGATTCTTCAAAGTGACTTGTATTGGCCAACGCTTTTCAAAAATGTACATGAGTTTGTGACAAGGTTTGACAAATGCCAGCATTCCGGAAACATCACTTGGAGAAATGAGAATCCGCTCACCGGTATCTTGGAAGTCGAGCTTTTTGATGTGTGGGGGATACACTTTATGGGACCCTTTCCTTCATCAGGTCCTTATAAGTACATCCTAGTAGCGGTTGATTATGTCTCCAAGTGGGAGAAGGCTATTGCCACAAAAACAAATGATGCTCGGGTGGTTGCTAAGTTCATGAAATAAAACATCTTCCCTCGTTCTGGACTCCCTCGAGTTCTTATAAGTGATGGTGGCTCACACTTCATTGAGAGGAGCTTTGAAGCTCTTTTGACCAAATATCGGGTCTCTCACCGGGTGGCAACACCTTATCACCCTCAAACAAGTGGTCAAGTGGAGGTCTCAAACCGTCAAATAAAGAGCATCTTGGAGAAGACGGTATCCCGGTCAAGGAAAGATTGGTCTTCAAAGCTTGATGATGCACTTTGGGCATACCGCACCGCTTACAAGACGCCACTTTGCACCACTCCTTACAATTTGGTGTATGGCAAATCATGTCACTTGCCCGTCGAGTTCGAACATAAAGCTCTATGGGATCTCAAGGAGATCAACATGGACCTCGACGTGGCCGGAGCAAAACATTTCATGGACTTGCAAGAATTGGAGGAATTGAGGCTCAAGGCGTATGAAAACTCCAAGATCTACAAGGAGAAAACCAAGAGGTGGCACGATAAGAAGCTTGTTCCAAAACTCTTCAAAGTCGATGACCAAGTACTCATTTTCAACTCTAGGCTCCGACTTTTCCCTAGAAAGCTAAAGACTCGATGGAGTGGACCATGCAAGAGTGGAACCCGATGAAGAAATCCGAGCCACATGGGCTCTCAACACCTCGGACTGAGCTAAGATAAGTCGTCAAGCTAATGATGTTAAACAAGCGCTTACGGGAGGCAACCAGGTCTTTAGTTAGTTTTATTATTTTTTTTATTTTTGTTTAGATTAGGTTCTTTTACTAACCTTCCCCAGACTAGGATAGAATACGTTTGTTTGGAATAGAATTTTGTGGGATTTTTACAGGGTCCTAAGCTTCAAATAAGGGTTCAAAAACAAGGGACTAGACGACTTTTACAAAAGGTGCAATTTAAGGTAATTTTCGACCACTTGCAGGGGGTCGACCACGATCCTATATGGGTCGTGCATGACCATGGTGTGCAATTTCGAAATTGCCCTTCTCCTACGAGGTAAGTTATTTCTATCCCTTTTTTTAATAAAATCAAAACCGACCCTATCCCCCTCTATTCTGTTCGAACATGAGTCAAACTCCATCCCCTAGCCTCCATTGCTTTCCCTTGCTCTACCCCTCCCATCCTCACCAAATCACCAAGTACACAATCGGAAAACCACAACTACTCCACCGCCTCACCACCACCACACCATTGCAGCACCAACCCTCGCCCAAGCACAGATCTAGGGTCAAACACGACTGCACTTCATACCCCAAATCTAGATCTAGGTCGAGATCGACCCCTTTTTCCACTTCTCTTACTTGTATCTCGGATTTTCGGCATGGATTTCTAACCCTCTACTCTTAATTTTGATTATTCTTCATTGAAATTGAATTTTTTGGGTTGGATATGCATTAATTGGAATTTTTGATTTAGGGTTGAGATTTGGAAAGTGCTTGCATAATGGGTTTTGTTTTTTATTTGTGCAAGTTTGGTGAAGTTTAGATTCGAATTTTAAGGGGTATTGTGGTTAAATTTTGATGATTGGTGCCAATTTCGATGATAGAGGCATTCTCCTACATTTGGGGCGAGAAATTGCTTGTGTGGAACAATCACCATTATCCCATCCTCACTTCTGAGTTCTTGGCCACCTTCTCCACTAAGATTAAGAGTCCTCACACTGGTGGCAGGATGGAATTTCAGCTTGGCAACAAATGGTTCAAGCTTACCTTGAAGGACCTCAACGATGCATTCGGGTTCCCTAACCCAATTTATGATGAAAAGGTCAAGCAAGGTCCTTTTCCGGGGTTCAAGAGTCTGCATTCCACAACTTGGCTAGCAACGACCTCGCTAGCCCGCTCTTTGGGATCATCCTGCGCATTCTTGTGATCACGTTCTTTTTAAGGGCCGAACAAACAAAAGGGAGGTAAACATGTTGAGAACCATGTTGTTTTCTTCCCCCGAGCCTCTTAACATTGGTTTCGAATGGATGAGGAGTGTGGAGGAGTTCAAGGGCAAATCAGATTCGGTTTACCTTGAAGGGATGATCGCTCGGCTTGCCCACAACCTTGGGGTCAACATGAAAGCTTATTCACGAGAGAAGCCGATATTTATGGACATCCTGTACCTCATTAATGCAAAGATGATAAAGAAGCACCCCGACACTCCCGACAAGTATTGCTCCACTTTTCATGGCAAGACAGTTGTCATCATTCGAGAGCGGGTTGACTTGCTCCATTTGTAAAATCGGTATGATGTGTGGTCCAACGACAAATATCGTTTGAAGAAACACCCCGAGCATGACGAGTCTTTGAGAACTCGCCCCCGCCGCTATCCGAGTCCCGAGCTTGGTTATGAAATTCTTTCCTTAATAGCCCATCATCCCCTTAGGCACGACCCCACATGGGTCGAGCATGACCCATCTGGGTCGTTCCAGCCTCCATCCCAGCCATCTCAACAGTTCGTGCACGACCCATATGGGGTCGAGCCGACCCTACATGACCATTTCAATCCTCTATGCCACCCTTTCAACCTACTTTTGGGGCGACTTATGATATCAGGACCTCCTCAGATGCTTAATCGGTCCCGGGAATAAAGAGACAATGCTGCAAGACGAGGCTCCGGTGTATGACATGGCTTATTTGGCTCGGGAGATGGTGGCTATAAGGGTTGATCAAAGGCAACATCATGAGGCGGTGATGCGTGGGCAAGCGTCCATTATGGAGCAACAAAGACAAACCAGGTCTTTGGTGGACCACCATTATCAAGAGTTCCAACAGTTCCAGACGTATTATGAGGCTCACAAGAGATGGATGATTACCGTTGGGCTCATATGGAGAGCTACATGCATTAGAACCAAGGGAACTACCCGGATCGAGATGGGGGGTACCACCGGTGCATCCGCCATTCCGTCCACGTCGCCGACCTCCACCTTCACAATGATGAGCTCCACCACCTTTCCAAGATTCAAAAGTTCATTGTGAGTTTTCTTCTTCTTATCTCTTTACTTTTTCATATCATTTTTTATGCATGAGGACATTGCATGATTTAAGTATGGGGTAGGAGAAGAAGAAAACTCACATGTTGTGTTTAATTGACTCTTTGTGTTAGTTGTTTGCTTTGTTTGCTTGTTGATGGTTTGTTTTGTTTAAAGAAAAATTGAAAAATTAAAAAAATAATTAAAAAATGTCAAAAATATTTCTTTTTTTGTTTAGGATAGAAGAATGCTCCATCTTAGATGTACTATGATGAGATTTTATTTCTTGCTTATCATATAATTCCTTTGGCATATTTGGATAGTATAGCCCAAGTCTTGATTCTTGAAGCCGCTATGAGTTCGTTCATGCATGTTGATTATGATTAAGAACATATTTTTCATAAGCCACTTTTTATCCTCTCTTTTACCTACCTTTACATTAACCTCTTTTTGAAGCCAAGTTGAGCCTTAAGCCTTTTATTTTTAGCTCCACAAAATTATTCCCTAGCCAAGATAAGCTTGATCCTATCCGGGGAATAGGACATAGTATTGGTTGTGATAATTTTGTTGAGTGAGATTGTTTGGTTCATGTGTGGGGGCAATTATGGGTTAGGAAAAGTTAAAAAATCTTGCAGTTTATCATGTAAAAGGAGTTTGGTTCCATGAATGCACTTGCAAAGAAAGAAAGAAAAAAAAAGATGGTACCAACCTCCCATAAAAAAAAATGAAAATCAAAAGGGAGAAAAATAAAGCAAAGAGTTGAATAGTGAATAATGTGCATGAGGCAAATTTACTTAATAATTAGAAGCAAGATTAAGTTGGGATAATCAAAAGGGTTGAAGAAATAAGTGAGTTTTGAGCATAATGTTGAGAGAGTTTGGTATATGTTCTTTTTGAGAGTTTTGGTAATGTGTGAGTTTTTAGGAGTCTTTGATTCCCGGATATTATTAGCACCACATGGCCAAATAACTCCCTACCTTATTGTCTTTACCAAGCCGCATTACAACCCGGGCGAATAAAGTCTTCTATGAAGATTTCATTGAGCCTAAGTTCTTATGATGATTGATGTATTTGGACTTCTCTAGGTAGAGAGATTGGTGATATAAGTCTCAATGATAAAATTGATGTTGCATAAAGATTGAGTTGAGAGTTGATATTAATAGCCTAAACACATGAGAGTTGAGAGAAACACATTAATATCCCTTGTGAGGTTGGATTGTGAT
Organism: Fallopia convolvulus; assembly: GCA_964016875.1. Taxonomy (NCBI): domain Eukaryota; kingdom Viridiplantae; phylum Streptophyta; class Magnoliopsida; order Caryophyllales; family Polygonaceae; genus Fallopia; species Fallopia convolvulus. The sequence goes on along the minus strand of OZ024734.1, from coordinate 33,766,615 downwards.
TGCCTACGCTTGGGACTCATACATATGTGATGATGTTAAAATTGCTTGTCTACTTTTTCACTTGTGTTTAAAATGTTTTGACAAAGGCTATGCTTGAAGATTGTGTTATGGGTCTTGATTTTGCATGATTATTGCTTGAGGACAAGAAAGTCTAAGTATGGGGTATTTTGATATCCGCTTTTTTGGTAGGTTTTTAGTGTCTAGATAGATTAGACTTAGTCGGTTTTCATGCTAGAGTTTTATGTTTTTGAGTCTTTTTGCTTTAGTTTTCGTATTTCCTTGAGATTCGGAAACTGCGCTTCTTTTGTGTCTTTTTGTAGGCGTTTTGGAGCTCAAATGAAAAATTTGAAGCATTGCAAGAGGAGGTGGACGAGCTATAAGTGGAGAAGCTAAGGAAGAAGGGCAAAAAGAGGAGTGAAATTGAGCCAAAGGAGGTCGTGCACGAGCCAAGTCAAGTCTTGCTCGACCCAACTAGAATTCATGCCCTCAGGCACGACCCTAGGAGGGTCATGCACGACCCACTTTTGGTTGTGTGTGGCACCGACTTTGCCTTATTCCATGATCTTTTAGATATATTCTATCTTTGTAGTTCAGGAAGGTTGTGTTATCTTATTTCCTAGTTTAATTAGGGCTCCTTTTCCTCTATAAAAGGAGGTAAAACCCTTTAGTTCAATGTTCCGATTGGAGTTCGATTTTTATTCCGCTTTTTTGGCATTGGAGGAAAACTTGAGGAACAAGTTGGAGACTTTTTGTAAGACTTCTTTTAGTTTAATTTGAGTTTTGGTTTGGATTGATCATGTCTTCTTGTTTCTTTGTCATGAGTGAGTAGTCTTTTAGATTCTAGGGTTGGGTGAAAACCCAACACAATCATGCATGTCTAAAATTTGAATTCATGATTTGAATGCTTGATGATCATATCCATCTATCTTGTGTTAAATTTCTTTGCGAAAGTTGAGGCATATATATCTTGCGATTAACCCAAAAGCGAAAGTGTAAAGTGGATTGCTTGATTAGTTCTAATAGGATTGTTTGCGAAAGTTGATATTCCTAGGTTGAAGGATAGATAGAAAGTTGTTTAATTTGCGAAACTTGATTGAATAACATGAATTGTTTGTGAAAGTTGACTCTTCTATGATCTAAGTTGCATGATAATTGTGAGTTCTTATTGGAAGCATGTTTGATTGTTGTTGTGGTAGCCCTTGCTCTAGGATTTGCCTTTTTATATTCATTAAAACTCGTTAAATTTATTCGATCATGACCCAACCAAGGTCGTGCTCGAACCCTTGCTTTCATTTGTGCTCGTTCATGTATGTTTGTGCTCCGGACCGACCCTCATAGGGTCGTGCACGACCCCCTTCAGTTCGGTCCTAACGTGTTTTGCTCGTTATTTCTTTTCTTTTCGTAGTTTATTGACTAATCTTTAGCACTATTCTCATTCCCATAGATGAACCTGACTCTGCTATACTCAGCGGGGTCTTGATATAAATTTATTTGTTCAAGAGACCCTTCAACAGAATTTATGCTCTTATTCAATCGATCTTGATTTTTTAGTGCAGAATGTGCTTATTGGCTTGATACTATACTCACTCTTTATAGTTATGCCTAGATGTCTATACAGTTCACTTACTTTTTCTCCTTTTTCTTTTAAAATGAGTTGTGATCTAACATTGCACGCCAAGTGTTCGATGAAATGACATTGTAAATGTGAATCCTAAATGTGGCATTCTGTTTCTAGGTTCGAATTTATGCTTTTATCTGACCGGTCTTGATTTTTTAGTGCAAAATGTGCTTATTGGCTTGATACTATTCTAATTCTTTATGCTTATGCCTAGATGTCTTTAAAGTTCACTTGTTTTTTCTCCTTTTGCTTTTAATATGACTTGTGATCTAACATGGCACGCCATGTGTTTGATGAATGGATCATGTTAAAGTCACTCCTAAATGTGGCATTCGTTTTCTAGGTTCGAATTTATGCTCTTATTCGATCGGTCATGATTTTTTAGTGGAGAATGTGCTTATTGGCTTGATACTATCCTCATTCTTAATGCTTATGCCTAGATGTCTATAAAGTTCACTTGTTTTTTCCCCTTTTTCCTTTATAATAACTTGTGATATATCATTGAACGCCAAGTGTTCGATGAAATGACCATGTAATTGTGACTCCTAAATGTGGCATTCTGTTTCTAGGTTCGAATTTATGCTTTTATTTGATCGGTCTTGATTTTGTTGTGCAGAATGTGCTTATTGGCTTGATACTATACTCATTATTTATGCTTATGACTAGATGTCTTTAAAGTTCACTTGTTTTTTCTCCTTTTGCCTTTAAAATGACTTGTGATCTAACATTTCACGCTAAGTGTTCGATGAAATGGCCATGTAAATGTCACTCGTTACTGTTAAATTCGGTTTCTAGGTTAGAATTTATGCTTTTATTCGATACACACGTCTTGATGTCGTAGCATAGAATATGCTTAGATGTCTTTAAAGATCACAAGTGTTTTTACTCTAACATTCGAATTTATGCTTTTATTCTAACATTTTATGCTTTTATTCGATACACACGACTTGATACTATCCTCATTCTTTGTGATTATGCCTAGATGTCTTTAAAGATCACTAGTGTTTTGTCCTTTTACCTTTAAAATTACTTGTGATCTAACATCGCACGCCAAGTGTTCGATGAAATTTTCCTGTAAATGTCACTCCTAAATGTGGCATTCGTTTTTTTGTTCGAATTTATGCTCTTATTCTATAAATCTTCATTTTGCATTGCAGAATGTGCTTATTGGATTGATACTATCCTCATTCTTTATGCTTATGACTAGATGTCCTTAAAGTTCACTTGTTTTTTCTTCTTTTGCCTTTAAAAATTGACTTGTGATCTAACATTGCAGGCAAAGTGTTCCATGAAATGTCGATGAAAATTTACTCTTAAATGTGGCATTCGGTTTCTAGCTTTGAATTTAAGCTTTTATTCGATACACTTGAGTTTGTAGCGCAGAATGTGCTTTTTGAATTGATACTATCCTCATTCTTTACGCTTATGCCTAAAATGTCCTTAAAGATCACTTGTTTTTTCTCCTAATGCGTTTAAAATTTGACTTGTGATCTAACATTGAACGTGATGTGTTCGATGAAATGTCCATGTAAAAGTCACTCCTAAATGTGGCATTCGAGTTCTAGGTTCGAATTTATGCTCTTATTCGATCGGTCTTGATTTTTTAGTGCAGAATGTGCTTATTGGCTTGATACTATCCTCACTCTTTATGCTTATGTTTAGATGTCTATAAAGTTCACTTGTTTTTTCTCATTTTTCCTTTAAAATGACTTGTGATCTAACATTGCACGCCAAGTATTCGATGAAATCACCATGTAAAAGTGAGCCCTAAATGTGGCATAATGTTTCTAGGTTCGAATTTATTCTTTTATTTGATCGGTCTTGATTTTGTGGTGCAAAATGTGCTTATTGGCTTGATACTATCCTCATTCTTTATGCTTATGCCTAGATGTCTTTAAAGTTCACTTGTTTTTTCTCCCTTTACCTTTAAAATGACTTGTGATCTAACATTGCACGCCAAGTGTTCAATGAAATGGCCATGTAAATGTCACTCCTTAATGTTGCATTCAGTTTCTAGGTTGGAATTTATGATTTTATTCGATACGTACGTCTTGATTTTGTAGCATAGCATGTGCTTATTGGCTTGAAACTATCCTCATTCTTTGTGCTTATGCCTAGATATCCTTAAAGATCAATTGTGTTTTCTCCTTTTACCTTTAAAATGACATGTGATCTAAGATTGCACGCCAAGTGTTTGACGAAATGTCCTTGTAAATGTCACTCCTAAATGTGACATTCGGTTTCTTGGTTCGAAATTATGCTATTATTCTATCAATCTTGATTTTTTAGTGCAGAATGTGCTTATTGGATTGAAACTATCCTCATTCTTTATATGTATACCTAGATGTCTTTAAAGTTCACTTGTTTTTTCTCCTTTTGCCATTAAAAATTAATTTGTGATCTAACATTGCACGCAAAGTGTTCCATGAAATGTCCATGAAAATATCACTCTTAATTGTGGCATTTGGTTTATAGGTTCAAATTTATGCTTTTATTCGATACTCTTGAGTTTGTAGCACAAAATGTGCTTATTGGCTTGATACTATCCTCATTCCTTACGCTTATGCCTAGATGTCCTTAAAGTTCACTTCTTTTTTCTGCTTTTGCCTTTAATTTGACTTGTGATCTTACATTGCACGCCAAGTGTTTGACGAAATGTCCTTGTAAATGTCACTCCTACATGTGGCATTCGGTTTCTAGGTTCCAATTTATGCTTTTATTCGATCGGTCATTATTTTGTTGTGTAGAATGTGCTTATTGGATTGAAACTATCCTCATTCTTTATATGTATACCTAGATGTCTTTAAAGTTCACTTGTTTTTTCTCCTTTTGCCATTAAGAATTGATTTGTGATCTAACATTACACGCAAAGTGTTCCATGAAATGTCCATGAAAATATCACTCTTAATTGTGGCATTTGGTTTATAGGTTCAAATTTATGCTTTTATTCGATACTCTTGAGTTTGTAGCACAGAATGTGCTTATTGGCTTGATACTATCCTCATTCTTTACGCTTATGCCTTTATGTCCTTAAAGTTCACTTCTTTTTTCTGCTTTTGCCTTTAATTTGACTTGTGATCTAACATTGCACGCCAAGTGTTTGATGAAATGGCCATGTAAATGTCATTCCTCAATGTTGCATTGGGTTTCTACGTTCAAATTTATTCTTTTATTAGATACGTACGTCTTGATTTTGTAGTATAGAATGTGCTGATTGGCTTGATACTATCCTCATTCTTTGTGCTTATGCCTAGATGTCTTTAAAGATCACTTGTGTTTTCTTCTTTTACCTTTAGAATGACTTGTGATATAAGATCGCACGCCAAGTGTTCAATGAAATGTCCCTGTAAATGTCACTCCAAAATGTGGCATTCGGTTTCTTGGTTCGAATTTATGCTCTTATTTTATCAATCTTGATTTTTTAATGCAAAATGTGCTTATTGGATTGATACTATCCTCATTCTTTGTGCTTATGCCTAGATGTCTTTAAAGTTCACATGTTTTTTCTCCTTTTTCCTTTAAAAATTGACTTGTGATCTAACATTGCACGCAAAGTGTTCCATGAATTGTCCATAAAAATATACTCTTAAATGTAGCATTCGGTTTCTAGCTTTGAATTTATGCTTTTATTCGAAACTCTTGAGTTTGTAGCACAGAATGTGCTTATTGGCTTGATATTATCCTCATTCTTTACGCTTATGCCTAGATGTCATTAAAGATCACTTGTTTTTTCTCCTAGTGCGTTTGAAAATTGACTTGTGATCTAACATGGGACGCCAAGTGTTCCATGAAATGTCAATGAAAATGTCACTCCTAAATGTGGCATTCGGTTTATAGGTTCGAATTTATGCTTTTATTCGATACATCTTGATTTTTTTGTGCAGAATGTGCTTATTGGCTTGAGACTAACCTCATTCTTTATTCATAGGCCTAGGTGTCTTAAAATATCACTTGTTTTTTGTCCTTTTGCCTTTAAAATCGACTCGTGATCTAATATTGCACGCGAAGTGTTTGATGAAATGTCCATGTAAATGTCATTCCTAAATGTGGCATTCGGTTTCGAGATTCGAATTTATGCTCTTTTTCGATTAGTCTTGATTTTATAGTACAGAATGTGCTTATTGGCTCTATACTATCCTCATTCTATATGCTTAAGCCTAGATGTCTTAAAAATCACTTGTTTTTTTCTCCTTTTTCCTTTAAAAATTGACTTGTGATCTAACATTGAACGCCAAGTGTTAGATGAAATGTCTTTGTAAAAGTCACTCCAAAATGTGGCATTTGGGTTCTAGGTTCGAATTTATGCTCTTATTCGATAGGTCTTGATTTTTTTAGTGCAGAATTTGCTTATTGGCTTGATACTATACTCACTCTTTATGCTTATGCCTAGATGTCTATAAAGTTCACTTGTTTTTTCTCCTTTTTCCTTTAAAATGACTTGTGATCTAACATTGCGCGCCAAGTGTTCGATGAAATGACCATGTAAAAGTGACCCCTAAATGTGGCATTTTGTTTCTAGGTTCGAATTTATTCTTTTATTTGATCGGTCTTGATTTTGTGGTGCAAAATGTGCTTATTGGCTTGATACTATCCTCATTTTTTACGCTTATGCCTAGATGTCTTTAAAGTTCACTTGTTTTTTCTCCCTTTGCCTTTAAATGACTTATGATCTAACATTGCACGCCAAGTGTTCAATGAAATGGCCATGTAAATGTCACTCCTTAATGTTGCATTCGGTTTCTAGGTTGGAATTTATGATTTTATTCGATACGTACGTCTTGATTTTGTAGCATAGCATGTGCTTATTGGCTTGAAACTATCCTCATTCTTTGTGCTTATGCCTAGATATCATTAAAGGTCACTTGTGTTTTCTCCTTTTACCTTTAAAATGACATGTGATCTAAGATTGCACGCCAAGTGTTTGACGAAATGTCCTTGTAATTGTCACTCCTAAATGTGACATTCGGTTTCTTGGTTCGAATTTATGCTCTTATTCTATCAATCTTGATTTTTTAGTGCAAAATGTGTTTATTGGATTGAAGCTATCCTCATTCTTTATGCTTATACCTAGATGTCTTTAAAGCTCACTTGTTTTTTCTCCTTTTGCCATTAAAAATAGACTTGTGATTTAACATTGCATGCAAAGTGTTCCATGAAATGTCCATGAAAATATCACTCTTAATTGTGGCATTCGGTTTATAGGTTCAAATATTATGCTTTTATTCGATACTCTTGAGTTTGTAGCACAGAATGTGCTTATTGTCTTCATATTATCCTCATTCATTACGCTTATGCCTATATGTCCTTAAAGTTCACTTGTTTTTTCTCCTAATGCATTTAAAAATGACTTGTGATCTAACATTGCACACCAAGTGTTCCATGAAATGCCAATGAAAATTTCACTCCTAAATGTGGCATTCGGTTTTTTGGTTGGAATTTACGCTTTTATTTGATACGTCTTGATTTTTTTGTGCAGAATGTGCTTATTGGCTTAATACTATCCTCATTCTTTATTCTTAGGCCTAGATGTCTTAAAATATCACTTGTTTTTTCTCCTTTTGCCTTTAAAAATGACTCGTGATCTAACATTGCAAGCCAAGTGTTCGATGAAATGTCCATGTAAATGTCACTCCTAATTGTGGCATTCGGTTTCGAGATTCGAATTTATGCTCTTATTCGTTCGGTCTTGATTTTGTAGTGCAGAATGTGCTTATTAGCTCTATACTATCCTCATTCTTTATGCTTAGGCCTAGATGTCTTAAAAATCACTTGTTTTTTCTCCTTTTGCCTATACAAATTGACTTGTGATCTAACATTGCACGCCAAGTGTTCGATGAAATGTCCATGTAAATGTCACTGCTAAATGTGGCATTCAATTTCTGGGTTTGAATTTATGCTTTTATTAAATACGCCTTGAATTTGTAGTGCAAAATGTGCTTATTGGCTTGATACTATCCCCATTCATTATGCTTATGCCTAGATGTCTATTAATATCACTTGTTTTTGCTCATTTTGCCTTTAAAAATTGACTTGTGATATAGCATTGCACACCAGGTGTTCGATAAAATGTCCATGAAAATGTCACTTTTAAATGTCGTATTCGGTTTCTAGGATCGAATTTTTGAATTTATCCGATACGTCTTGATTTTGTAGTGCAGAATGTGCTTATTGTCTTGATACTATACTCACTCTTTCTGCTTATGCCTAGATGTCTTTAAGGATCACTTGTTTTTTCTCCTTTTGCCTTTAAAATGACTTGTGATCTAACATTGCACGCCAAGTGTTCGATAAAATGACCATGTAAATGTGACTTCTAAATGTGGCATTCTATTTCTAGGTTCGAATTTATGCTTTTATTTGATTGGTTTGTAGTGCAAAATGTGCTTATTGGCATGATACTATCCTCATTCTTTATGCTTATGCCTAGATGTCTTTAAAGTTCACTTGTTTTTTCTCCTTTTGCCTTTAATATAACTTGTGATCTAACATTGCACGCCAATTGTTCGATGAAATGGCCATGTAAATGTCACTCCTTAATGTTGCATTCGGTTTCTAAGTTCGAATTTATGCTTTAATTCGATACGTACGTCTTGATGTTGTAGCGTAGAATGTGCTTATTGGCTTGATACTATCCTCATTCTTTGTGCTTATGCCTAGATGTCTTTAAAGATCACTTATGTTTTTTCCTTTTACCTTTAAAATTACTTGTGATCTTACATAGAACGCCAAGTGTTCGATGAAATGTCCCTGTAAATCTCACTCCTAAATGTGGCATTCAGTTTCTTGGTTCGAATTTATGCTCTTATTCTATCAATCTTGATTTTGTAGTGCATAATGTTCTTATTGGCTTGATACTATCCCCATTCTTTATGCTTATGCCTAGATGTCTTTAAAGATCCTTTGTTTTTTCTCCTTTTGCCTTTAAAAATTGACATGTGATCTAACATCGCACGCCAAGTGTTCGATGATGTGTCCATGTAAATGTCACTCCTAAATGTGGCATTCGATTTCTAGATTCGAATTTATGCTCTTATTCTATTAATCTTGATTTTGTTGTGCGGAATGTGCTTAATGGCTAGACACTATCCTCTATCTTTATGCTTATCCCTAGATGTCTATAAAGTTCACTTGTTTTTTCACCTTTTTCCTTTAAAAAATGACTTGTGATCTAACATTGTACGCCATGTGTTCGATGAAATGTCCATGTAAAATTTACTCCTAAATGTGGCATTCGGTTTCTAGGTTCGAATTTATGCTCTTATACAATCAATCTTGATTTTTAGTGGAGAATGTGCTTATTGGCTTGATACTATCTTCATTCTTAATGCTTATGCCTAGATGTCTATAAAGTTCACTTGTTTTTTTCTCATTTTTCCTTTAAAATGTCTTGTGATCTAACATTGCACGCCAAGTGTTCGATGAAATAACCATGTAAATGTGACTCCTAATGTGGCATTTTGTTTCTAGGTTCGAATTTATGCTTTTATTTGATCGGTCTTGATTTTGTAGTGTAGAATGTGCTTAATGGCTTGACACTGTCATCTATCTTTATGCTTATCCCTAGATGTCTATAAAGGTCACTTGTTTTTTCTCCTTTTTCCTTTAAAAATTCACTTGTGATCTAACATTGCACACTATCTGTTGGATGAAATATCCATGTAAAATTCATTCCTAGATGTGGCCTTCGGTTTCTAGGTTTGAATTTATGCTCTTATTCGATCAGTCTTGATTTTTTAGTGGAGAATGTGCTTATTGGCTTGATACTATCCTCATTCTTAATGCTTATGCCAAGATGTCTATAAAGTTCACTTGTTTTTTCTCCTTTTTCCTTTAAAATGACTTGTGATCTAACATTGCACGCCATGTGTTCGATTAAATGACCATGTAAATGTGACTCCTAAATGTGGAATTTGATTTCTAGGTTCGAATTGATGCTTTTATTTGATCGGTCTTGATTTTGTAGTGCAAAATGTGCTTATTGGCTAGATACTATCCTCATTCTTTATGCTTATTCCTAGATATCATTAAAGTTCACTTGTTTTCTCTCCTTTTGCCTTTAAAATGACTTGTGATCTAACATTGAACACCAAGTGTTCGATGAAATGGCCATGTAAATGTCACTCCTAAATGTTGCATTCGGTTTCTAGGTTCCAATTTATGCTTTTATTCGATACATACGTTTTGATATTGTAGCATAGAATGTGCTTATTGGCTTGATACTATCCTCATTGTTTGTGCTTATGCCTAGATGTCTTCAAAGATCACTTATGTTTTCTTCTTTTACTTTTAAAATAACTTGTGATCTAACATCGCACGCCAAGTGTTCAATGAAATGTCCCTGTAAATGTCACTCCTAAATGTGGCATTCGGTTTCTTGGTTCGAATTTATGTTCTTCTTCTATCAATCTTTATTTTGTAGTGCAGAATATGCTTATTGGCTTGATACTATCTTCATTCTTAATGCTTATGCCTAGATGTCTATAAAGTTCATTTGTTTTATCTCCTTTGCCTTTAAAATGACTTGTGATCTAACATTGCACGCCAAGTGTTCGTTGTAATGACCATGTAAATGTGACTCCTAAATGTGGCAATCTGCTTCTAGGTTCGAATTTATGCTTTTATTCGATCGGTCTTGCTTTTGTAGTGCAAAATGTGCTTATTGGATTGATACTATCCTCAATCTTTATACTTATGCATAGATGTCTTGAAAGTGCACATGTTATTACTCGTTTTGTCTTTAAAAATTGAATTGTGATCTAACATTGCACGCCAAGTGTTCGATGAAATGTCCATGTAAATGTCACTCCTAAATGTGGCATTTTTTTTTCTAGGTTGGACTTTATGCTTTTATTTGATCGGTCTTGATTTTGTAGTGCAAAATGTTCTTATTGGCTTGATACTATACTCACTCTTTATGCTTATGCCTAGATGTCTATAAAGTTCACTCGTTTTTTCTCCTTTTTCCTTTAAAATGACATGTGATCTAACATTGCACGCCATGTGTTCGGTGAAATATCCATGTAAAATTCACTCCTAAATGTGGCATTCGGTTTCTAGCTTCGAATTTATGCTCTTATTCGATCATTCTTGATTTTTTAGTGGAGAATGTGCTTATTGGCTTTATACTATCCTCATTTTTAATGCTTATGCCTAGATGTCTATAAAGTTCACTTGTTTTCTCTCCTTTTGCCTTTAAAATGACTTGTGATCTAACATTGCACGCCAAGTGTTCGATAAAAATTCCATGTAAATGTCACTCCTTAATGTTGCATTCAGTTTCTAGGTTCGAATTTAAGCTTTTATTCGATACGTACGTCTTGAGTTTGTAGCGTAGAATGTGCTTATTGGCATGATACTATCCTCATTGTTTGTGCTTATGCCTAGATGTCTTTAAAGATCACTTGTGTTTTCTCCTTTTACCTTTAAAACTACTTGTGATCTATCATAGCACGCCAAGTGTTCGATGAAATTTCCTTGTAAATGTCACTCCTAAATGTGCCCTTCAGTTTCTTGGTTCGAATTTATGCTCTTATTCTATCAATCTTGATTTTGTAGTGCAGAATGTTCTTATTGGATTGATACAATCCTCATTCTTTGTGTTTATGCCTAGATGTCTTTAATGTTCACTTGTGTTTTCTCCTTTTGCCTTTAAAAATGACTTGTGATCTAACAGCGCACGCCAAGTGTTAGATGAAATGTCCATGGAAATGTCACTACTAAATCTGGCATTCGGTTTCTAGGTTCGAATTTATACTCTTATTCTATTAATCTTGATTTTGTAGTGCAGAATGTGCTTAATGGCTTGACACTATCGTCTATATTTATACTTATCCCTAGATGTCTATAAAGTTCACTTGGTTTTTCTCCTTTTTCCTTAAAAAATTGACTTGTGATCTAACATTGCACGCCATGTGTTCGATGAAATATCCATTTAAAATTCACTCCTAGATGTGGCATTCGGTTTCTAAGTTCAAGTTTATGCTCTTATTCGATCAGTATGGATTTTTTAGTGGAGAATGTGCTTATTGGCTTGATACTATCCTCGTTCTTAATGCTTATGCCTAGATGTCTATAAAGTTCATTTGTTTTTTCTCCTTTTTCCATTAAAATGACTTGTGATCTAACATTGCACGCCAAGTGTTCATTTGTTTTTTCTCCTTTTTCCATTAAAATGACTTGTGATCTAACATTGCACGCCAAGTGTTCGATGAAATAACCATGTAAATGTAATTCCTAAATGTGGCATTTTGTTTCTAGTTTCGAATTTATGCTTTTATTTGATCGATCTTGATTTTGTAGTGCAGAATGTGCTTAATGGCTTGACACTATCCTCTATCTTTATGCTTTCCCTAGATGTCTATAAAGTTCACTTGTTTTTTCTCCTTTTTCCTTTAAAAATTGACTTGTGATCTAACATTGCACGCAATGTGTTCGATGAAATGTCCATCTAAAATTCACTCCTAGAAGTGGAATTCGGTTTCTTGGTTCGAATTTATGCTCTTATTCGATCAGTCTTGATTTTTTAGTGGAGAATGTGCTTATTGGCTTGATACTATCCTCATTCTTAATGCTTATGCCTAGATGTCTATAAAGTTCACTTGTTTTTTCTCCTTTTTCCTTTAAAATGACTTGTGATCTAACATTGCATGCCAAGTTTGATGAAATGACCATGTAAATGTGACTCCTAAATGTGGAATTTGATTTCTAGGTTCGAAATTATGCTTTTATTTGATCGGTCTTGATTTTGTACTGCAAAATGTGCTTATTGTCTTGATACTATCCTCATTGTTTATTCTTATGCCTAAATATCTTTAAAGTTCACTTGTTTTCTCTCCTTTTGCATTTAAAATGACTTGTGATCTAACATTGCACACCAAGTGTTCGATGAAATGGCCATGTAAATGTCACTCCTAAATGTTGCATTCGGTTTCTAGGTTCCAATTTATGCTTTTATTCAATACATATATCTTGATTTTGTAGCATAGAATGTGCTTATTAGGTTCATACTATCCTCATTCTCAGTGCTTATGCCTAGATGTCTTTATAGATCACTTATGTTTTCTCCTTTTACCTTTAAAATGACTTGTGATCTAACATCGCACGCCAAGTGTTCGATGAAATGTCCATGGAAATGTCACTCCTAAATGTGGCATTCGGTTTCTTGGTTCGAATTTATGTTCTTATTCTATCAATCTTTATTTTGTAGTGCAGAATATGCTTATTGGATTGATACTATCTTCATTCTTTATGCTTATGCCTAGATGTCTTTAAAGTTCAATTGTTTTTTCTCCTTTTGCCTTTAAAAATTGACTTGTGATCTATCATTGCACCCCAAGTGTTCGATGTAATGTCCAAGTAATCGTCACTCCTAAATGTGGCATACGGTTTCTACGTTCGAATTTTTGCTTTTATTCGATCGGTCTTGATTTTGTATTGCAGAATGTGCTTATTGACTTGATACTATCCTCATTCTTTATGCTTATGCCTAGATGTCTTAAAATTGCACTTGTTATTACTCGTTTTGCCTCTAAAAATTGAATTGTGATCTAACATTGCACGCCAATTGGTCGATGAAATGTCCATGTAAATGTCTCTCCAAAATGTGGCATTCTGTTTCTAGGTTCGAATTTATGCTTTTATTTGATCGGTCTTGATTTTGTAGTGCAAAATGTGCTTATTGTCTTGATACTATCCTCCTTCTTTATGCTTATGCCTAGATATATTTAAAGTTCACTTGTTTTCTCTCCTATTGCATTTAAAATGACTTGTGATCTAACATTGTACGCCAAGTGTTCGATGAAATGGCCATGTAAATGTCACTCCTAAATTGTTGGGACGTTGTTGGGACCTCTGGTTCTAAACAACGGATCAACGATGACATTCTCTGAGTTTTGATAATGACAAACACCATAGGGAACTAATGTGGTTTGTTCAAGTATTTCTAAGGAACACAGGTACAGCCAAGAACTCCCATGAATGACCAAAAGCCACAGAGGCTCACAATGCAGAGTTTCCATCAAGGGAACTCTAAAGAGGAAAGTTCCCATGAAGTGGGAACTCCCAAAAATGATCAAGAGAACACAAGCTTACAACGATGAAGAGTTTCCATCAAGGGAACTCTGAACAAGACAGTTCCCCTGACACGGGAACTCACATGTGAGGACAACGACCGTTCAGCGCAGATCGCGGGATTCTGTCTCGGACAGGCCGAAGCAACAGTCAGAGGATCAGACTGTCACGCTTCATCCAACGGTCCGATTGATCCAAGAAGTTGACCTAGTTAAAACCAAAGTCACATGTGAAGAAAGTATAACTTGGGCAGCAAGCAAAGGGCATTTTAGACACAAACGAAAGATGCGACTGCCCAAGCCAACCTGGACTATAAAGCCAAATGAATAGTACTCGGATTGAGTACTTCTCCCAAAACTCACAAACACCCACACCAGAGAAAAGAAACAAAAGGAAGAGAAGTCCCCGCCGGCGAGTGTGTGATCTCGACGACGGTGAAGCCGAAGTTCCCAAGGACAAGGGAACTGAGAAGTCGGTATAGGGTTTGAGTTATTTGTAGTTTGCTGTTGTGAGCTTAGGAACTCAGTTGAGTGGATTTACTAGTGTTGCTAGAGTTAGGAAGAACTCGTAGGAACAGAGAAGTGTGAATCCGGCTGTTGTAACTAGGGAACAAAGCAATCAAACAAGTAAGTCATTCAAAATCCTCCAAGCCGAGGTAGAGGTTTACCCATACCACTAGTTGATTGTAGTGGGGTTCCTCTATAAAGGAATTGTGTTTTTATTGTGTTTCATACTTGCGAACTGTTTACTTCTACTGCCTTGGGAACAGTTTAATTGCCAGTTCCCAAGCTCTTTGCTTACCGTTTACGATCCAACAATTGGTATTAGAGCTTGTGCTCTAGATTTGTGTTAGCATCGCAGGTATCAAATGGCTCAGGAACTTACTCAGGTGGGGAACAACACTAGTAAGCCGCCAAGGCTTATTACATGAAGATTTGAAAGCTGGCAACGCAACATGAAGGATTGGATGCGTGACCAAGACTACCAAGCCTGGTGTGTTATCGAGAGAGGCAACTTCGAAATCGAACCAGCTATAGTCAACGACCTCTCAAAGTGGGGACCGAACGAATACAAGTGTATGGAGGCAAACTACAAAGCCAAACAATACCTGAAGAGGTCCATGTGCGTACAAGACTGTGACAAGGTAGCAAACCTTGACACAGCTAAGGAAATGTGGGAAGCCATCCAACAAATGCATGTTGGGAACTCAGATCTCCGAGAAGATCTTCAGATGAATGCAAAAAGGGAGTTCTACAACTTCCAAATGGAGATGGGAGAGTCTGTCGATAGCTACCAGTCCAGATTTGAAGGACTTTGCACCAAAATGGAAGGCTTGGGGATCACCAAAGAAGAAATCACCCATAAGATGAAGGTCCAACAGCTCTTCAACGGATTGACTGGAGAATGGGCAAACGAGAGAACAATGTTCAAAGAAAATCCGGAAAATAGAACACTCATCGAGGGATCGCACTCAAGATCGAGAAGATGCTCAAATCAACCCAAGAACAACACGAAGACTCCGAAGAAGAAGAGGATGAGGAGCTAGTTCTCTTAACAAAGGCTCTTCGAAACTTCTACAAAGGGAAGTCCCAAAGGAACAATGGAAACTGGGGAAAAGGACAGAGTTCCCAAAGAAAACCCGCAGAGAAGGATCTCTCGGATGTCACATGCTATAAGTGCAACAAGAAAGGACACTTCGCGAAGGAATGCCCACAGGGAACTGATGGCCGGAAGCAAGGAAAAGGCCTACATCGCTACCTGGAGCGATGATGAAGACGAAGATCCCGAGTCATGGGCACTCCCAAACATGTGTGGCATGGACATAGGAGAAACCACTGGGGAATAACCCAGTGAGGTAACCACTGAAATTGTTCTTGATTCTCTAAATAACTATGAAAAAAACGAGCTGTTGAAAATCCTTTCAAGTCTTGTCAAAGATAACATAAAACTGCAAAACAAGTTGGAAAAACAGGAACACATAAATGCTCAATTAGTTGGTCTTGAACCCTGTCCCAACTGCATATCCCTTCTCGAAAAACTCATTTCCCATGTGTCTCACATCGTAGATCTAGAAAGAGAAATCAAAACTCTAGAGAAAGATGAGAACACCCTCTTGCAAAACCTGAGTAAGACTCCCGAACATCTTGAAGCCTGTAGTTCCCAAATTAAGTTTGTCCCAGCCAGACATGGCATAGGATACAAAGGAGAGTGCTCAAAGAACGGTAAGTCACCTCTGATTGAACATGAAATCCATGAGTGTAGGTCCTTAGAACTTCAATGTGAGAAACAGAAAAATGCTCATCCTGAGGAGAAAATCAGGGTCCTAGAAAGTGGGAATTGTGGTGAGAGAGATTATTACACTGGGAACACTGGACATAGACTTTATGTCCAAATTGCTAAGGGAAACGGGTCACGGGTGTATAACAAGGAAACCATGGATAGAAACAGGATCCAGAGACCACACCCAAAGTATTACCTGGGAGAATGCTATAAGACGTGCTGGAACTGTGGTGCTCATGGGCACTACAAGGAAGCATGTCCCAAGAAGAGAGCCCAAACCCTTAGAAACCGTGAGTTCCTAAATAAACAAAAACATCATGCTAATCATCAAAGGAACTCCAACTCTCTAAATTCTCAAGACATCAACATTGCTGACTATATCTTGAATGATAATGTTTTCCCTTGCAAGGGACCGGGCAAGAGTCATCTTGCTTGGGTCTCAAAACACTAACTTTTCCTTGTAGGTGGCAGTGAGAGGGAACAATACATGGTTCATAGATAGCGGATGCTCGAACCATATGACAGGAAACAAAGATATCCTCATCTCACTCCACACTCATGCCGAAGGAGGCCACGTCTCATTTGGCAACAAAAACAAGGGAGAAGTTATTGGAAAAGGAGAAGTGTTGCTCAATAGATCTATCAAAGTTAGCAACATAAATTTGGTAAAGGATCTGGGATACAATCTTTTGAGTGTCTCCCAGATGTGTGATCAAGGGAACAACATCGCCACTTTCGACTCAGAAGAATGCCTCGTCATCAACAAGAAGACCAACAAAGTAATTCTGAGAGGAAGAAGATACAACAATGTGTATGTGGTGGATACTGACTTTGAACCAACAATGAAGTTGTGCGTTGCGAGTTCCCAAGATGACACGGAACTCTGGCATCGAAGACTGGGGCATGCAGGTGTAAATCAAATCCTGAAGCTTTATCTCCAGGATCTGGTCATTGGTCTTCCACGGATCAATCTCGAAGGAGTCAAAATGTGTGAAGCATGTGTTCGAGGAAAACAAACCAGGAACTCCTTTAAATCAAAGAAGGTGGTAAGCACAACCAGGTCCTTAGAGCTAATTCACATGGATCTATGTGGTCCCATGAGAACGGCCAGCTACGGTGGAAAAAGGTACATGTATGTTTTAATTGATGATTTTTCAAGATTCACTTGGGTTATTTTCTTGAAGGCAAAATCACAAGCATTTGAAGAATTCGAGCCCTTCATCAAAAAGACAGAAGTAAGCTTGGGGCTAAAGCTGAAAGCCATCAGATCTGACCATGGAACTGAGTTTCAAAACTTAGAGTTCCTGAACTTTTGTGACAAAAATGGGATCTCCCACAATTTCTCAGCTCCTCGCACTCCTCAGCAAAATGGAGTTGTCGAGAGAAAGAACAGAACCCTGGAGGACATGGCGAGGACCATGATGATTGAAAGCGGAGTTCTTGAGTATTTCTGGGCTGAAGCCATCTCTACAGCTACATACATCTTGAACCGAGCCATGACAAGGCCCTTGATCAAGAAGACATCCTATGAGCTCATCAAGGGGAGAAAACCAAACATCTCCCATCTAAGGACCTTCGAATGCACATGCTTTGTCCATAACAATGGCAAAGACAATCTTGGAAAATTCGATCCCAGAAGCGACGAAGGGATCTTCCTGGGATACTCATCTCAAAGCAAAGCTTACAGGGTTTTGAACAAAAGAACCAAGAAGATAGAAGAAAGCATCCATGTCGTCTTCAACGAGAAATCCGTAAAGATGGGAACAGAGACCCAAGGGAAGGGAACTCTGTTTAAACTGGTAAGACAAGAAGACGATGATGATGATGATGATGAGCCAAGGAAGAGGGATGAAGACTATCCAAGTACAAGCAACATCCCACAACCAGGGAACAACGACGGAGATCCAACTCTCACTGATCAAATCTCCCTCGAAGTTCCCTCTTCAGAAGAATTACAAGACACCTCCAACTCTCTTGTTCCCCAAGACAATACCTTGCTAGAATCAAGTATTCAGGGGGAACAAAGAGGGAACTTGCCAGGAATATCTGAAGAAACACATAATGAAGAAGCTGAAGATGAGTGTTCCCATGACAAAGAAGCCTCCACTGAAGATGACACAAGTGCAAGGGAACCCACTGATACAAGAAACATTCAACAAAGGAAGGACCACCCCATTAAGAGCATGATCTCCCCTTATGATAAAGGTGTACAAACTCGCTCCTCTCTCAATAATTTTTGTGCTTTTAACGTGTTTGTTTCAATGGTGCAACCCAAAAATATCAAAGAAGCTTTGAAGGACCCAGATTGGATCCAAGCCATGCAAGAGGAGCTCCACCAGTTCGAGAGGAACAAAGTTTGGAAGCTAGTTCTTAGGCCCAAGAACAAGAACATCATAGGAACTTGATAGGTCTTTAGGAACAAGCTCGATGATACTGGGGCTATAGCAAGAAACAAGGCTAGGCTAGTGGCACAAGGCTACAGGCAAGAGGAAGGAATCGACTACGATGAGACCTTCGCACCAGTTGCCAGGATCGAGGCCATCAGACTTCTAATTGCCTATGCTGCTCACAAGGGATTCAAGCTTTATCAAATGGATGTGAAAACAACCTTCCTCAATGGACATCTCAAGGAAGAAGTATATGTGGCTCAACCCCCAGGATTCGAAGATGAGAAACAACCCAACCATGTCTATTTCCTGGAGAGGGCACTCTACGGACTCAAACAAGCTCCCCGAGCATGGTACGACAAGTTTGCTCAATTCCTCTTGTCCCATGGATACTTTCGAGGTTCCATAGACAAGACTTTGTTTTTAAAGAAAGAGTCTAAAGACATTTTGATCGTGCAAGTCTATGTTGATGACATTGTTTTTGGAGCAACTAACGAAACTCTTGTAGAGAACTTTAAGGACCTCATGAGCAATGAGTTTGAAATGAGTCTCATTGGGGAACTCACGTTCTTCCTGGGACTTCAAATATCCCAAACCAAGGAGGGAACAATGATTCATCAATAGAAATACATCAAGGAAATGCTCGTGAAGTATGGGATGGAACACTCCAAGCCCATTGACACTCCCATCTCACCGAATTCAGGGCTCAATGCGGATGAAACAGGTATTAGTGTGGACCAACGAAACTATCAAGGTATGATCGGGTCCCTTCTCTACTTAACAGCTAGTAGACCTGATATCATGTTCTCCGTATGTCTTTGTGCTCGTTTTCAAGCTAACCCTATGGTATCACACCTGAAAAAGGTGAAGTGAATTTTCAGGTATCTCAAAGGGAACGATAACTTACGCCTCTGGTATCCAGGGAAAAGTTCCCTTGAGCTCATTGCATACACAGATGCGGACATTGCAGGGCACCTGGTTGATAGAAAGAGCACATCTGGAATGGCCCAGTTCCTAGGGTCATGCTTAGTTTCATGGGGATCTAAAAAGCAAAACTCAGTGGCACTCTCCACAGCTGAAGCAGAATATGTGGTTGCCGCATCTTGTTGTTCCCAAGTTCTATGGCTTAAGTCACAACTCCAGGATTATGGTATGTCTTTTGGCCCAGTTCCCATACTTAGTGATAACACTAGTGCCATAAACATTTCCAAAAATCATGTGCATCATTCTAGAACTAAGCATATAGATATAAGGCATCACTTTCTACGTGACAATGTTGAAAGTGGGAACATCTCGATGGAACACTGTAGAACTGAAGAGCAAATTGCGGACATTCTCACCAAAGCTTTAGACAGACGTCTCTACCAGCTTTTTCGAATGCTCCTAGGGATGATAACTCTAAACTAAACAAGTCCCTGTTTGTTTCTCCCTCAATGTCTGACTAGTTTATACAAGATTGCATGATAGGGAACTTGGACTTATTGCTTTCACTATGCCATGATTACTAGTCTAAAGATATATGTGTACAAAGGAACTTTATTTCTTTTGGCCCAAAATGATCAACCAGAGTTCCCTTTATCCCTCTTTACAAGCCACTATGACGGTTGATCATATAACCTACCCCAAGCTAGGGACCAGACAAACGCTTCTCATGAGCCAACATGTTTCCTTTATCGAGTCGCAAATTGTCTGGTTCCCTTTGAGTTCCCTAGCCTCACAAAAGGATGAGTGTGAAGTTCCCTTAACCACTTCACTCTCCCTGACCTTGATAAGATCATAGGAACTGATGCATACTAGCAAGGGAACGCTGACTCATCTACTAAGCAAAATCGTCACTTGGGAAGCAGACTTTTGTGTCAGAATCTCTGAAGCGTTAAGAGCCAAGTATTCAAATTTTTTTAAAAGGACTTCCCAAGAGATCGTGACGCGTGTCCAAAGGCGTGCTATGGAAGTTGAAACAATGCCCCACGTTCATTGCGCAACGGTTATTGAGGTTTTCCACTTCCCTTTCTACCCTTCACCCCTTCTCTCCTTAAAACCCTCATTTGCCAATTTTGGGCTCTTATTCGATCTTCCACCTGTGTCATTCGTCTTCTTCACATCCCTTTCACTCTCTTTTTCAAGAAACCTCCCAAAACCTTACAAAAATGGCCCCTCAACACACTTTCGCCCAAATCAAAGCGTGGGTACTTGCCAACCCTCGTATCCTCTTCATCTCTCAATTACGAGAGATCGAAAAAGAGCAAGACCCCGTCATGAAAGACGTCCTCATCCAAGGGCTTTACAACCAAGTAAGCCCATTCTTGCCCCCTCCTCCTCCGGCCGACGACACTGTGGCCTAGACCTCTTCCTCCTCTGAATCCCTTCCTCCTCCCTCAAACACCAACACCTCCTCCGGAATTGATATTGTTGACAGCTTCGGAGATGCACGACCATCCATCAATGAAAAACCCAAAAAATCCAAACATCGCCATTCATCCAAACGACGCCACTCCTCCAAAGACCCCTCAAAACCCAAAAAATCCAAACATTCCCACGATCCCTCCAAATCCAAAAAACACAAACATACTGAGGTCTCCGAATTCTCGGAGCCCAAGAAAAAGCCCCACTTCAAGTTTGAGGAATACTTGAACTGCTCTAAGGAGAGTTCCTGTATGACCAAACCTCCTTATGCTTTCCCTTCCGACGATGGGACCTCCCAATCCCAGAGTCTACTCCGTTCTTCTTCCTCTCTCCCTCTTCCCATAACTAAGGGACCTCCCTAACCTCCTCCCACGAAACAACCCACTCCACCACCTCCTTCTGCTCCCACCCCAAAGGGAACTCCACCTTCTTCACTCCCTTCCGTTCCCACAACAACGGGAACTCCAACTCGACCTCCACCTCACAAAACTCCTTCTCCTCCTCCCTCACCACAACACACATCCACCTCTCCCATTCCTACCTCGGGGATCTCTACTCCCCAGGTTACCAAAATCATTCCTCCTCCTTCTACCCAACTCTCTACTCCCATTTTTTCTTCTCTTCCTTCTTCCACCACATCCCCCACCACCACAAAACTCCCCTCTCCCTCACCATCCAAAAGTGTCGTCGCCCTTACCTCGGACGATGATGATCTCCCTCTCTCCGTGGTCATCGACAAAATGACCAAGGACCCTCCTCCTATCATCATGGGAACTGTGGAGGAGGAGGCCCAGCTCAAGGCAATCGAAGAAGAGCTCAACAGGGACCCCTCTGACCACACCACTGATCAAGGGACCAAGTCCCCAGAGAAGGTGGCTCCGGAAAAGCCCACGGAGACAAGGAACCTCGCACCAGCTGGTGGTGCTGGGGCAACAACAAGTCATCACGAAGATGACGCGGAGGGCTCAAGCTCGAGCTCCTTTGAAGAAGAAGGGACCTCCCATGATGAGGTCGAAGAAGAAGAGGCTCCAGCTGCTAAGGAGGAGGAAGGGGACTTCTTCAACAAAGCACCCTGTGGATGAACGCAGGAAGCTCCTTCCTCCACTTATCGTTTCCGAAGACATGCTCAACCAAAATGGCCTAGGGGAACTGTGGGACCTGATCAAGGCCCAGGGCTGGGAGAATCTCCGCAAAGAAACTGTGAGCGTAGATCCCTCACAAGTGCGTCAACAATCCGTCTTCAGCTCCAGGTCCCAGGACAAGGGCTCAACGAGTTGCCCAACAAGCTCTGTGGCGACTTCAATAGCGCCAAGGTGTGCAAAACTATCTTTGAGGGTCGAGTTCCCTCTAAAGTGCTCTCGACGCACCATATGTCCCTGGTCGCCAAGCTCGCTCACCAATTCATCATTAATGTGGTGATCCCTCGCCAAGAGAAGCGTCTGGTCGTCAACATCCCTGATGCCATAATCCTCTATCACTTCCTCCTTAAGAAGCCCATCAACCTTCCCAGAATCATCCTTGGGCACATGGAGAAGTGCATGGCTTCCAATTCCCATTCCCTTCCCTACTCTGGGTTGATAAAGAAGCTCCTACAAAAAGAGGGTCTCTACGACGCCTCTAAGGACGAAATAGAGCTTGCAAGGGAACTGGACATTTTAGTTGTCCAGAAGATGAGGCACTCTCAGCCTGTAGAGGAAGCGGCTCAACTGGAGTCTGGTGAACAAGAGGGGAACTCTCAAGTGTTGCTCCGTATCGCCAACACCCTCGACCAGATTGCCAGGGACCAAGCGGCGTTGGCCAGAGGACAAGAAACGCTTACACAAGTCCTGACGCGCCTCTGTGACGCCCTGTTCCCTCAAGCCCCATGATCTCTCCCTTCTTTTTCCCTTAATCCAAAAATGACCACAAAAATTGTACTTAAGTTCCCTTGTATATATCTTCTTAAGTAATGAATTGGTCTTTAATTTGATTGCGTGTTCCCTTCTTCCCTATTATTGCTTTGCTTGTTTTCGATGATGTCAAAAGGGGGAAAGACAAAAAATGAGAGATGAGTTAAAAGTTTAAGTTATCACAGACCACACATAAGCTAAGGGGGAACAATTGCATAACAAGCTAAGTAAGAACTAAGTGTCTCACCAGAAGTGGCTCCCCAAATCTAATCGTTTCACTAGAAGTGACTCCCCAAAATCTTACTTAGGAACTCATCAGCATATCATTCATTGAAATACTTGCATATTTTGTGACGGGTTTGTCATCATCAAAAAGGGGGAAATTGTTGGGACGTTGTTGGGACCTCTGGTTCTAAACAACGGATCAACGATGACATTCTCTAAATTTTGATGATGACAAACACCATAGGGAACTAATGTGGTTTGTTCAAGTATTTCTAAGGAACACAGTGATGGCCGGATCGAAGGAAGGGATGATGGTGCAAAGAGATCGCCACGAGAATCCAAGGAATTCCGACAACGAACACCACGCAAACTGACCCGTCTTCAACTGGATGGATCTTCCTCTTCCAAACTCGGACTTGAGTGATTCCAATTCGAGAAGTTAGATCTCTGAGTCTACTTGAATCCCTCAACATTTCACACCTATATGATGAGTGGAGTGAAAGATATGTCTAATTTACTGAGGGGGTGCAGAAACCACCGAGATGGATGATAGATCGAAATGGGAAGAACAAGGGGATATGGATGCTTGACAACTTGGATATGACTCACCAAGCTCTCAAACAAACTAGGATGTCCGAGATTGTCGGATATTACTCACCAACAACTTGAACAACGAGAATTGAACGAACGAAAAAAAAAAGAACAAATACTTGAATTGAAAGATGCAAGGAAAGTAAGCAACAAGGTTTTTCGTCCAATCTAGCAACCAAGGGTGAGGGGGACGACCATATAACCTAGAAAGCAACCTCACAAAGTTAGCCCCTTCACTTAAGGAACTTACAAAAATTAACCCAAAAACCCGAAAACTTAATAATTGTCCTTTCCGTCGAATTTTTCAGTTAGAACCATGAAGTAGAATAAAACTCCAACCTCTTCATTGCACTCTTTCGGAAAGCTACACCCCATGAGCTCTTCTTGCACTTGACATAGAATGGCCTTAGCTCGGGATCGCGTAATACGACCTAGATAAGGTGGTGTAGTTCCTTGAGCTTTGGCACCATCAAAACCGGAAGGCAAGGGCGCGCCATCATCCAAGCTTGTTGGCGCGTCTAGGGTATGCCGAGGCTCCTCCAAGTGTTCCGACGTGTGCTCCTCCAAGTGTTGCTCCTCCAAGTGTTCCGAAGTGTGCTCCATAGTTGGCTCGGACATCGATGGAATCACATCACACAGGTACAGCCAAGAACTCCCATGAATGACCAAAAATCACAGAAGCTCACAATGCAGAGTTTCCATCAAGGGAACTCTGAAGAGGAAAGTTCCCATGAAGTGGGAACTCCCAGAAATGATCAAGAGAACACAAGTTTACAACGATGAAGAGTTTCCATCAAGGGAACTCTGAACAAGACAGTTCCCATGACATGGGAACTCACCTGTGAGGACAACGACCGTTCAGCGCAGATCGCGGGATTTTGTCTCGGACAGCCCGAAGGAACAGTCTGAGGATCAGACTGTCATGCTTCATCCAACGGTCCGATTGATCCAAGAAGTTGACCTAGTTCAAACCAAAGTCACATGTGAAGAAAGTACAACTTGGGCATCAAGCAAAGGGCGTTTTAGACACAAACGAAAGATGCGACTGCCCAAGCCAACCTGGACTATAAAGCCAAATGAATAGTACTCGGATTGAGTACTTCTCCCAGAACTCACAAACACCCACACCAGAGAAAAGAAAGAAAAGGAAGAGAAGTCCCCGCCGGCAAGTGTGAGATCTCGACGACGGTGAAGCATAAGTTCCCAAGGACAAGGGAACTGAGAAGTCGGTATAGGGTTTGAGTTATTTGTAGTTTGTTGTTGTGAGCTTAGGAACTCAGTTGAGAGGATTTACTAGTGTTGCTAGAGTTAGGAAGAACTCGTAGGAACAGAGAAGTGTGAATCCGGCTGTTGTAACTAAGGAACAAAGCAATCAATACAAGTAAGTCATTCAAAATCCTCGAAGCGGAGGTAGAGGTTTACCCATACAACTAGTTGGTTGTAGTGGGGTTCCTCTATAAAGGAACTGTGTTTTTAATGTCTTTCATACTTGCGAACTGTTTACTTCTGCTGCCTGGGGAACAACTTAATTGCCAGTTCCCAAGCTCATTGCTAACCGTTTACGATCCAACATAAATGTTGCATTCGGTTTCTAAGTTCCAATTTATGCTTTTATTCGATACATACGTCTTGATTTTGTAGCATAAAATGTGCTTATTGGCTTGATACTATCCTCATTCTTTATGCTTATGCCTAGATATCTTTAAAGTTCCTTGTTTTCTCTCCTTTTGCCATTAAAATGACTTGTGATCTAACATTACACGCCAAGTGTTCGATGAAATGTCCATGAAAATGTCACTCCTAAATGTGGCATTCGGTTTCTAGGATCGAATATTTTCATTTATTCGATACATCTTGATTTCGTAGTGCAGAATGTGTTTAGTGTCTTGATACTATCCTCACACTTTATGCTTATGCCTAGATGTCTTTAAAGATCACTTGTTTTTTCTCCTTTTGCCTTTAAAATGACTTGTGATCTAACATTTCACGCCAAGTGTTCGATGAAATGTCCATGTACATGTCATACCTAAAAGTGGCATTCGGTTTCTAGGTTCGAATTTATGATTTCATTCGATACTCTTAAGTTTGTAGCGTAGAGTGTGCTTATTTTCTTGATATTATCCTCATTCTTTGTGTTTATGCCTAGATGTCTTTAAAGTTCACTTGTTTTTTCTCCTTTTGCCTTTAAAATGACTTGTGACCTAACATTGCATGCAAAGTGTTCCATGAAAATGTCACTCCTAAATGTCGCATTCGGTTTCTAGGTTCGAATTTTTCCTTTTATTCGA
Source organism: Fallopia convolvulus (assembly GCA_964016875.1). Lineage (NCBI taxonomy): Eukaryota > Viridiplantae > Streptophyta > Magnoliopsida > Caryophyllales > Polygonaceae > Fallopia > Fallopia convolvulus. The sequence goes on along the minus strand of OZ024734.1, from coordinate 33,740,865 downwards.
TACGTCTTGATTTTGTAGTGCAAAATGTGCTTAATGACTTGATACAATCCTCCATCTTTATGCTTATGCCTAGATGTCTATATAGCTCACTTGTTTTTTCTCCTTTTTCCTTTAAGATTTGACTTGTGATCTAACATTGCACGTCATGTGTTGGATGAAATAACCATGTAAAAGTCACTCTTAAATGTGGATGACTCGGTTAAAATCGGTGTTGCCAAGATCAAAGATAAATAACCCTAAACTACTAACTAGTATAGCAAGCAAGCAAGGGATCGTACCCAAGAGAATCGGATTTCTGACTAATCAGCAAAGAACAAAGACAGGGGTTTTGGTAGTTTAGGCAAACAAATAAACAAGAAAATATTATTGAGATTAAATCAATGGAAGAAAGCAGAGTTTCTTCAACCAATTCCACATTTTTAATCATTCGATCATCAATTCATCCACTTTTCGATTAATTCCTTAGTTAATTCCAATCCTTATAAAAGATTTCCGCTTGTCCACGGCCCAGATGAAACGATGATATGAACAAGAACATTTAATTCAAATCATACAAAATATTAAGGATAGAAGGATATCAATTCATGCAATCAAGCTACGAGTCTCATGCATAAAATAATAATCAAATACTCTTTCTCAATTCTAGTCCACGGTCCTAGAAAAGAGTTGTTTCAAGGATAAATAAGATTGCATAGACAACAATCAAACCTAATCCAAACAGTAGATCTAAGTTAATCAAACAAGTTCATCAGGCTTATCAAATCAAACATAGATCATATAAATAAAACCAAGAGTTTTGATATTAACCAAGGGATAGAAAAGTTACTAGAATCTCACGAATTACATAAAAAGGCTTCCTTGATTAAACAAACTCCAAGGGGAAATTAGTTCTCCATAATACTGAAATAAAATCCTAAAAGTAAAAGTATGCTAGAATTGTGTCTCCCTAAAGTGAAACTCGCAACTAAGCTTAAATAGTAGAAAATAAGTCCAAAACCCTAAGATATAATAATACTAAAAGATAAAATATTAAACGAAGGTGGCGCTGAAAATCCTCGATCCGCGAGCGTGGACTATTTCTGCGTCCGCGAATCCACTTGATGTCCGAGGCCGCAGATACTCCTCGATCCGCGAGCGCGGAAATTTTCCGCGGGTGCGGATCTTCTGACAACTTACTAGTGTCAACTTGGGAGGTGGTTTTGACCCACTTAGAGTTGGAATTTGAACTCGCCTTACAACCATGAATTGTAGCTCTTCGAGTTAGCTTTCAAATGATACCAAATTCAGCTTCATCCAATCACCGTAGCTCCCAAACGATGCGTCACGAGAAAATGGCGTCGAAACAACTCCAATTCAACATTTGTCTTCAAAACTCTTGCAATTCTTTAAATCGCGTGTTCGGTCTTCATATGACAATTATGCTCAACACTAACCTAAACACACTCAAATCATACCTAAAATACAAGATTTAACCTATACTAAATAGAGCATATCAAATTCTCCCATACTTAAACCTTGCTCATCCTCGAGTAAGCTCAAAATAAATCTAACAATCAATCCTATCATGGTTTACAACATAGTACAAGGGAAGACAAAAATCACTCACCTCACCAACCCGAACCCAAAATAGAGAAATAATGAGCAACAACATGAAAGCTCAAATCACACACCTCACCAATACAAGATATAACACTCAAACTCTAAAAAGTGTAGAGCAACCTAGGATCTACCCAACATCTAAAGTGTAATCCTCAGACCCCAAATTAGAATATGATCCTAAACACTCTGATTTTACCACTCATTCTACTTAGGGGCCCTTTCTGGTTTTCACCTAATCACTCTTTTCATTTTTCTTAGGTGTGCTCACAAATACTCACATCTCTCATAAACCTCTTATTACCCCAGCCTAATGCCGGTCCGGGTTACCTGCTTATTACCTGAGCCGCCCTTTCAGGTTTTCAACTCATCCCAGGATTTTTATGCCTTTTTTATATGTTTTATGGCTTTTTTCAATTTTTTTTGTATTTCTCTATACAAAACATGGAACAAAAGTCCCATAAAAATAACGAAAAATAAACTGAAATGTAACTAACTATGATAGGCGTAGTGAGTACTTCCTCCCCCATACTTAAATCCTTCATTGTCCTCAATGAAGTAAAAAGAAAGGAATTAAGCATACAAGAGGAAAATCAGAAGACTCACATACGAAAGAAGAGATGGAAGAACTCTCAATGGCTTGGATGAATAGCTCGGAAATCTCCAGATGATCCGTCATCAAGAAAAACGCGGGCGCGGGTGGTGCTCCGATCGTGAAAAAAATGGTTAGAGAACACGATCAACAAAACTGACCACGAACTCACAACGAACTCTGAATCTCGCCTAAAGCATTAATGTAGTACGAGCCTTGAAGAGGAATATTCCCCCATACTTGAGGAATTCCAAGGAACTAGACATGGAAAGAATTAGAAAAATGGATTGGGGGGGTGATGATAGAATATGGAAGAACACTCTTTTTTTTCTCTTCTTTTTTTCTTAACTTATTTCGGGGGTTTCAATCGAAAACCTTTTATTTCAGGGGTTTCACCTAAAAGCCTTTTATTTCAAGGGTTTCACCTTAAAACCTTTTATTTTTATTTATTTTATTTCTTAAGGTTTTTTTTTATTTTTCTGATTAAAAAGAAAATTAATTTTGTCAGGCCGATCCGCGGGCGTGGAAAAATTCCGTGGGCGTAGATCGGCCGCGGGCGCGGAAAAAATCCGGGGACGCGGATCGGTCGCGGGCTCGGACTGGCTTCTTTTGATGGGAAAAATTGTACCTACAAGTTAGCCCGACAAAAACAAAAAAAACTAAAACTAAACTAAAAATATAAAAAGAAATAAAAAGAAAAAGAAAAACTTACCTCGGGTTGCCTCCCGAGGAGCGCCTTTGTTTACCTTCATTTGGCCCGACGTCTCTTATGCTCAGAATGGATCATCATCTATCTGAAACTGGACCTTTTTCCCTTCATGTGTCATAGATAATAGGCCCTTTCAAACATAAATTACGACACTTGCCGTCTTCATAAATGGACGGCCCAACAGCAAAACTGGGTCGTATCTCCCCTTACCGATATCTAGAACATAAAAGTCCGTCGGAAAAATTAAGCCATCCACCTACACTAAGACATCTTCCAGAAATCCTTTCGGATGCACTTTAGAGTGGTCAGTCAGTTCAATAGTAATATTAGAATCCTGTAATGGCCCTAGACCTAACCGTTCATATATGCTAAGTGGCATGACATTAATGGATGTACCTAGATTAAGCATAGAATGCTCAATTTTGGCCTCACCAATTGTAACGGGAACAGTAAATCTCCCTGGATCTCCATACTTCTTAGGCAATTGCCTTTGATGCATGGAAGATACATTTTCAGTATTTTCCACAAGATTAATTTTCTTAACATGTCCCTTTTCTTATTGCTTCCTCTTAATAGTACATAATTCTTTCAGAAATTTAGCAAAACGAGGAATGCTTTGAACAAGTTTAAGTAAAGGGATATTTACCTCACACTTGGAGAAGGTTTCAAAATTTTCCTTGTCACTAGTTGGCCTCCTGGTGTCCTTAAGTGCCTCAGGAAATGGTGGAGCGGGCTTTTGTGAAGCCATGGGGGGAAACGAAGGCCTAACGTAATCATCGGATTCTGTCAGAGGGGAGATCCGCGAGCGCGGAAATTTTCCGTGGTCGCGGATGATCCGCGGGCGCGGAAATTTTCCGTGGGCGTGGATTCTACGTCTGCCTCGATTTCTGCGCCGCGGTCAGAATTGTCCTCCGGTGAACTCGGCTGGTTTCCGCTGGCCGAATTTTCACTATCCAACTCTTTCCCACTCCTTAATGTCATTGCACATACATTCTCTCTCGGGTTAATGGGCTGAGATGGCAGTTTTCCCGAGTCCTTAACTTCTAGACGATTCAGAGTGGTTGCAATCTGACATAACTAAAGTTCCAAACTCTTCATCGCAGCCTTAGTCTCTTGGTTTTCCTTCATAAGCTGATTGATAATGGCTGGATTTTCCTGAGGAGCCTGGGGCCTTGGCACATAATTAGGTCTGGGAACATTGTTGGGCTGACCTCCTTGTGGTGGAAAAGGTGGTTGAGGTTGTTGACTCGACCTAAAGTTAGGATGGTTTGCCCACCCCGGATTAAAGGTATTTGAATATGGGTCATTCCGGGGCCTTTGTTCATAGTTCCCTATAGCATTCACATCAGCTGCTGGCTCTTGCATGATAAGGCATGCATCAGAAGGATGGCTAGATTCACCACAGATTCCACAAGCCCTTGAACTTGAAGCTCCAATTCCCGCCAACAGTTGCTTCAGCATAGCTTTCAACTCCCTTACTTCAGCATTCAAGGAGTCATTAATAAAATGGACAGACCTACTGTTGGGTCTTTTTCTCTGATTTCTGCATTGCTCTGCTAGAGTCTCCAACTTCTCAAACGCCTGCCTAGGAGTGAGATTCTCATATGAACCTCCAATTGAAGCATTCATCAGGCGCCTATCAGCATCACATAGACCCTCAATAATATAGCAAATCAGGTCTTTATTAGAATAGCGATGGTAGGGACAACAGGCTATGAGTCTCCTGTAACGCTCATAGTAGTCATACAAGCTCTCATCATCTCCTTGATCCAAACTACTTATCTGATTTTTGATGGACGTTTGCTTGGCAGCAGGGAAATATTTCTCCAGAAAAGCACCCTTCATCTGAGCCCAAGTAGTGATCGTCTCAGGTTTTATGTAAAGGTACCATTCCTTAGCTGAATCAGCCAAAGAAAATTGAAAAGCGCTTAGCATAAGCTGATGTTTAGTCACATTAGCTGGATTCATTCCCAAGCAGATAGAATGGAACTCTGCAAAGTGTTTATTTGGATCTTTCCCACTCAGCCCATGGAACTTAGGCAAATAATGGAGAAGACTTGTTTTTCACATGCTCTCTTTGATTAAAGTTATTTGCTTTGTTTAAATGAAGAGTGGGTAGTTTTTGATTGCCTTCTATCCTCTGAATTGCTTCTTGTGCTTATGCTTAGACGAGAGTCGAAATAATTTGAGTTTTTAGCTTGATTGAGAGAGAAAGTTGTGAACTTGAATGTTGATATTGTTTGATAACGAAAGTTTCGAGCTTTGGATTCACAACAAGTATGCATAACGAAAGTTGATTGATTTGCTTATTAGTCAGCGGAAGTTGATAGATTTATCTTTAAATGCATGATCTTTATCTTCACATAAGTTTATATGCATAGCTATGTCGTGGTAACCCTTTTCCTAGATCTTTTTATCAATTGAATTCTTAAGTTTAGCTATCGATTTTACTCATTACCGAGGTACAGTGGATCGGTACTGAGCCTGCACTTAGTTTGTTAATTGCTCTGTTTTCAGTAGAATTCCAGGTTCGTTAACGACCCTGACAAGGTCGTTAACGAGGTTTGTCGTAGCTGTTCTTGCTTCTTTTGCTTTGTTTTCTTGTTTTTATAGTTGGTAAACAAACAGCCTTGCTTCCCGTGGACGATCCTGACTTCGCTATACTCAACAAGGTCTTGACTTATAAATTTATTTGTTGTCAAGAAATCCCTATCAACATATCAACACTGTTGCGGGGGAATCAACAGTGTTTGTTTGTTTATCTGTGGGTCTGGGAATAGCCCGACCCCGTTTTTTGTTTTTAATTTTGTTTTCTTTGTTTGTTTTCTCAATGTATGCCATTAGGACGTCCCAGGCTCAAATTTGACAACAGTGGTTATTATTTTGAACCTGAATCTGCTATACGCAGCGGTGTCTTGATTATAAATTTTTTTGTTGCCAAGAAACCCTATCAACGAGCTAGCGAGGGTCGTTACTGAGCCTGAACAACTCGGTACCTGTCACACCCCGTCTTTCGACAGGGCGCTACGTGGTAGTAGACCTTACCAGGTACTACTTAGGTGAGTTGACACCAACTCTTTTAGGATCTTACAACGCAGGCACGACGAGAAAACAAGTAAAACATCCAACTTTCAGATTTATAAAATTGAATATAAAACATGTTTGAATGCCCGAATGCATAAACAAAATTATCAAGTAACCCTTCCCGAATTTTCCTCCAAATATTCCAAACAACACTAAAAAATTACAATTAAAAATAATGCAACAGAACTAATAATAATAATAATAATAAATTCTCCCGAAATACACCCGAAAAAACCAAACTAATGAAACGTGCGTCCACGATCCACTCCACCATCCGGCCATGGCTCTTGCACAGTTTCCTGTAGCATACCTATATCTGGAAAAATAATCCCCGAAGGGTCAGCTACTAATCTACCAAGCTAGATAATATGCGGAAATTATAAGACGTTTAAAAACACTTTTCTATAGTCAGCAACCAGAATCCACAACTCCAATCATAACTCTAAAGGCCAATACCTAAATTGGACGGTTAGTCACACATAAGCCAAACATACATACACAGAATCGAATAATTAAAACAACATGATTCATTCTCCATCTCGTCAGCCCATCCACAGTGCAGAGGCAGGCCCTCCCACTCCTCGATCACATCACTTCTTTCTTCTAACCCCGGCTAAGCCTCCACTAGAGCACTTGCCAAAACACATAGATAGCATTTTCTTTTAAAGGGGCACGGTTTCTCTGTCACACGGACCATACAGAGAAAACGTTCGAAAAACTTTGGACGATAAAACACATTTAAAACCAACTTTTCACACATAATCACAAGCAATTCCAAACAGTTCAAAAAGATTTTCGGGACTAGTTCCCAAAACCAATCCTACAATCACAGCATAAAATCTAACAAGGCAGAATAGAACCGAGCAAGTCGAAAATGACTTACCTCAACGACGACCCTTGGTGCGATTTAACGAACCCGAGTAAAGCTAGAAGCCTAAGAATATTAAGGATCATTACTAATTAGTTAGCTAGCAGATAAAACCTACTAAATAAGTAATTACAACCCATCTCAACCAGAATCGACAACTCTTAAGACTGATCTAGCACCAATTATACATATTTTAACTTAACCGATCGCCAAATATATACATATATTGCTTTCCAAGTAAACAATACTAAATTAATTAAGCTACCTAATTATTTTACAATTTGAAGTCACACACCACCTATGAAAATCCTTCCGTAAAAGATCACAATGAATCACCTACAAACCTCTGACATGAATTAATTTAATTAAATGAACACACCAAATCTATCCACTAAAACTGAGCTTAATATATAGTAATGTTAATATATATAACTCATATTATTGTAATACTAATTAATTAACATATTTCTAACTAGATTCAACACATTCATGCGGAGATGAACACTTAAACAAACAACCCATGCTACTGTATCATTATGAAGTAGAATACTAATAGCTTGCACACCCACACTAATCTAACAACTAATCAACTTAACCTACTACCTAAATAACTAGATGTGCACTTAAACACCAACTAAGTAATAAAACTTGGCCAGAAATTCTCATTCCCACCACACAAAAATTGACTCGTGATCGGCCAAACTAATTAATTAAACTACACCATTGACAACGAAACTATTTAATACCATAATTACCCCAACCTTGTTCATGCATTCAACTTCCTACAACAGAGAAAACCAAAGCTTAAATAAGGAAGAGGACAGTTCTCATACGTTACCCACCGGTGGTGATCGAAGAAGTTGATCGGATTGGACGACAATAGAAACAGCTCCCAGAACAACTCGGACCACGGCGAACGTCCAACACTGGTGGAGAACAGAACTAGCAACCAGACAACTGGACACGATGAGACCATTGGACAGACCAACGACGAATGCGGGTGAGGCGCGCTTGCCGACACCCGACGCAATTGGTTAACGAGGAAGAAGGTGTGGTTTGGGAAGGTGACTCTAGGTTAATGAAGAAGAAGTGGTGGCACAGGCGGAGGAAATCGGTTTATATAATGCGGCCCCTAGGTTTTCTAAGCGAAAGATAGGTTTATAACTTTTAATAATACAATATATATGCTAAAGGTTTATAAAATAATTACTTATTAATATTTTTATGAATACGTTACATGTACACATATACTCGTTTGCAAAAGCATACATGGACTAATTTAAAATAACAGAATTCCTAATACCAAAACGAGAACCAAAACCGATTAATATAAAAACATATCCCGGAGATAGCCCGGATATTACAGTACCGATACTCCCAGGGTTGTTACCGACCCCAACCCAGGTAAGTTCTCTACACCGAGCTCCTCTCTTAATCCCAGGCTCATTACCGACCCCACCGGGGTCGGTATCGACCCTTTTAAGGCACCAATCGACCCTAATGTCGACCCGGTAGCATTACCTCTCGAGCCCACCTTGGCTCCGAGATTGGTGAAATCTCTTCCCTTTCCTACTAAGAAGTCTAAGGACTCAACTGAAGGCAAGTTTAAGCGTTTCGTAAGATTTTTCAGGGCTTAAATATTTCTATACCATTCGCTGAACCCCTAAGCGAAATGCCGGCTTACACAAATTTTTTGAAGGAAATTCTTCGCAGGAAACGATCCATAACAGAGCTTCAAGATGAGGTCCGATCTATTACTCTTCCAGAGAAGCTAGGCGACCCAAGGAGATTTGCCATCGGGATTGGCATAGTCGACCACCGATTCAAGGCTCTATGTGATTTGGGAGCCAGTGCTAGTTTACTTCCCTTGTCAATTTGGTCGAAAGCTAACATGGGACCTTTGGAACCTATGGATATGAGGCTGTACATGGCGCACGGATCAAGTGTGAAAGCTGCAGGAGTCGTTGACGATTATCCCATTCAAGTGGGGAAATTCTTCATTCCAAACGATTTCATTGTCTTCGACATGCTTGAAGATCCTCTGGTCCCCATCATTCTAGGCAGGCCATTCCTTGCTACAACAGGCGCTAGGGTTGACGTTCGGAAAGCACTCCTCACCTTCGATATAGGAGAGGAACGGGTAGAATTCAGCCTTAATCAAGATGCCAACGACACAACTGCTGCCGCACAAATCGAGATGTCCCAACCAGAGCTTGACATTGCTGATTCTGAAGTTTCTCCCACAACAAATAAGGATTACAACAGTGCAAACGAAACCACTACCGACCCCCCTAGGCCGATACCGAGACTTTCATACAACAATATGACAGAGGTGTCTCGTTTTGGCACGACACCAAGAGCGGATTTGCTTTTGAAGGCTCGTTAACGACCTCAACTACCGCGGTGCAGACATCCTCACCAATGGATCAAGGTGATTATTCTAACCACGGATGCACTATTACTGATAATGATCCTTCTTTATATTCTATTCCTACACCGTACCCTACTATCTATGCTATAGAGGAATCGAAACCGCCTTGGTTCTCGGATTTCACCAACCCTTGTGTAGGAATAGCGGGAATATTGCTAGAAGATGAAGGACCAAATTTGGTAAGACGAGCTAACAATTCCTTCAAAGCTAAGTATGGGGTCTCTCAAAACCCCGACATAGCCGAGAAGGAACCCCCGTGATTAGCAAGGTATGTTCGTCGGGCTAACGACGTTAAAAATAGCGCTTACGGGAGGCAACCCAATTTTTAGTATTAGTTTAGTTTTCTTTTCTTTTTAGATCTTTTTCTTAGCATTCTTTTGAGTTTTCTTTTAGTAGTCTAGAAGTTAGCAAGATAGGATTGTTCGAAACTAATGTGGTATAGGAAGTTGGGCTCGGAAAAACACTGAAATACAAGGCCTCGTTACCCATTCCCAATTCAATCTTTGTTCTTCAATTTTTCAAATCTACGGTATGATTTCTAAACCCTAACTCTTTTCTTGCAAATTTCATGATATTTTGGGTAAAATTCATATCTAGATCTTGATTGAGTAATTGGTTTGCATGTCTATGTTGCATTGTGCTTCTATTGCTTCTATTATGGGTGATTGATCTTGATCTATACTTGGTTATTCTTGCTTATTTTGCATTGAAATTTTGATGAGGAAAGCATGAATTAACTTGTTCTTGAATTGATTGATCTTTTCACCATGAATTTTGGAAACTATTGGCATGTTCAGATAGGGTATGGAGCAAGTATGGGATTGCATGTGCTAGATTGTGTGTTTTATGTGGGATTGTGGCTGATTTAAGCTAGAATTGTTGGAAATTTTTGAGGTTTGGTACTCGGAATAGACTGCAAGTTGTTCTCGCCCAGGCTCGTTAACGACCTATTAGGGTCGTTACCGACTTGTGATATGCTCAGTTTAAAACCAAACCCAGATACCTCGTTAACGACCCAATTGGCTCGTTAATGAGGCATGTCGAGAGCACTTCTGAGAGCAAGTATGTGTTTTTCTTTTTTGTTGGTTTGTGTGGATCTTATCTTGGATATTCATGGTCTTTGCAGGTACAAATGGCAAGCACTAGCCGATCTAACACTAGAGCTGGAAAGAAGAAGAGGACTCAAAGGTCCCCATCTCCTCCACGCATGGATATTGTCATATTGGCTACTCAAGAGCAAGTAAGGATCTTTGAGGCCATTCTTGGAAAGGACCATTTCACTAGGTGGTTCTCGAGGTCAAGCGCTACGCCGCTGGGGAACTATGAGGACGTCACGCATGCCTTCTCCATTCTTTGAATACCCCAACTATTGTAGAAGGAGGAAATACCACATTACCCGACCCTCACCGCCAAGTTCTTGGCCGCCCTCCGAACAAGCATCACGACCAAGACTTTGGTCCGTAGGATCAGGTTCCGGCTAGGCAATGTTAACCATGAGTGCACAATGGCTGAGTTTAAGCACTTCTAGAGCTTCCTCACCACTCTATGGATTACAAGATCAAGAACTTCAAGGTCACCGACACTTGGGGTTACATTTCCGGGGAGGTTGAACCTTCTGCAGCAACACTACCAAGGGTAAGCATCATCAACCCTATCAGCCGGATCATACTCCGAGTCTTGGGTGCCAGCTTTTGGCCCAAGAAAGAGCTTTCAAGACCAACACGGATGGAGGTTGCATGCCTCCGTACCATTCTTTTGGAGGATCCCGCCCCCTTGAATTTGGGGTATGAATGGTTGCAATACATTGAGAAGCATGGGTCAAGTAAAAAGAAGTATGGTGCGGGAATCTGGTGAGTCTTCTGGCGGCAAAACACGGTGTCAATCTTGCGCACTATACGCCAAACCGTGCCCAAAAGCTCGATAAAGCATATTGGTTCAACTCCGGCATTTTTGTGAGGACCGAAAGAGGGCACGCCACCAAGATACTTGACCAAAGTGTGCTTCTTACCCGAGACAAGATTGAGTTGCTTTACGTGCCAAATTGGTACGAGACTTGGACGGACCATGCATTCCTGTTAGAGAAAAAGCCACAAGATGACCCATCGTTGAGGGAATGTGAGTCAAGGTTCGCTAGAGAAGGCGAGGAAATGGATGAATATGATGATGCAATGGAGGCAGCCACGGAGGAGATAGATAGCGAGGATGATGACCTCGGTACTGAGGTTCTGGGCGATGAAGACAACCTCGTTAACGACCCGCCTGGGCTCGTTAACGACTACTTCGAGGCTAGTAACGAGGAATTCAGCTTTGGTAACGACCCATCGCTGTTGAGAGGGTTTTACTTAACAACAAATAAATTTGTAGTCAAGACCCCGCTGAGTATAGGGGAGTCAGGATTGTTCCACGGGAAGCACGGTTATTTGTTTATCGAACGACTAAACAAAAATAAAACAAATAAAGCAACACAATCTCACACGACCAACCTCATTAACGACGTTGTCAGGGTCATTAACGAACCTGGATAAACTACTAACACACACTAACAAACTAAGAACAGGTTCGGTACCGAGGCAGCGAATATTAGTAACGACTATAATCAAAGAAATTCAAATAAAAACAAATATCTAGGACAAGGGTCACCACAACATAGCTATGCATATAAACTCGTAAGAAGATAAAGATCATGCCTTTAAATAGATAAATTCATCAACTTTCGCTGATTAGCAAGCAAATCAATTCATTCTCATAAACTAATTCACCTAATCACTTGTATTGGATCCAAAGCTCGAAACTTTCGTTGTCGAACAATATCAACCTTCAAGTCTATAACTTTCTCTTTCAATCAAGTTAAGAACTCAAATTACCTTGATTCTCATATAGGTATAAACACAACTAGCAATCTAAAAAATAGATAAAAGGCATTCAACACATCAACTTACTCATCAAACCATGCATAACTATGCCGGGTTTAAACCCCGACCCTAGATAAAAAACTACTCACTACTCATAACTATAAAGCAAACAACTTCTATATGAGAAAACATTTAAAACAAAACAACTACTTCAAATTAATAGGAAAATTTCGTCTTACAGAATTCAGAAGAAACCCGAAAAGAACAAGAACACCGAATCGAAAACACAATTAACGACCTAAGCTTCACTCTCGTTAGCCTCGGTTCCGACCTCTCTCTCTCGGCTTCTCTCCTCTTCGAACACGTCCGAACCCTTCCTCTTTCTAGTTAGAAAAGAAGGGTATTTATACTAATAAAGCTATCAAATAAAAAGGCTATAAGATAAAAACTTTCCTAAAAGATAGAAACTAACTCTAAAAAGATAGAAATAAAACCCAAAAGATAATAAAACCTAAAATACAAAATATAATAACCCTAAAAACTCATTAAAAACCCTACCGACACGGAACAAACTTCCGCACAGGGTCGGTAATCATAAGATCGAACTCTCAAAAAATTCTATCTCGTAGCCTCGTTAACGACCCTTCACAGCTTCGTTAACGAGCATGGAGTTGGCTTCTTCAACACTTCTTCTCTAAAAATCTTGACTTCGACTCTTTTATCTCGTATTCTTCCGTCCTTCACCATAACACTCTATTCAGCTTCAAAAAGCACCATTTCCTTGCTAAAACCTACAAAAAGACACAAAACGGAGTAGCTTCCATACTTTTCACAAAATATGCAAAACTATTCAAAAACACACAAAACTATCCCTAAAACTACTAAAACTAAACCTAACATACTAAGAAAACCTACTAAAACTATACCAAAAACACGAACATCAAAATACCCCATACTCAAACTTGCTTGTCCTCAAGCAATCACTAAACATAAATCAAAACCAAACAATCATACTTATCAAGCCAATAGCCAACATTTAAAAAACAACTTAAACACATAGAAGAAAAATAGCAAATGACTATTAATGTCATTACACATATATGCACTAAATAGACATAAGAAAATACAATCCAACCTCACAAGGGATATGTGTTTCACTCAACTCTCAAGTGTTTAGGCTCATAAATTCAACTCTCAACTCATCTTATATACAAAAACTCATAGAAGTTGGAACTTATATCACCAAACTTTCCACCTAAAATTTGTCAAAACAAGAAAAAATCATCAAGAGAACGTAGGGGGCTCAATGAAAAACTTCATAGACGCTTCCATTCGGCCGGGTTGTAATGGGGCTTGGTAAAAACAAATAGGCGTGGAAATATTTTGGTCATGTGGTGCTAATAATATCCGGGAATCAAAAGACTCCTAAAAACACACACATATACAAAACTCTTATAAAAATATATACCAAACTCACTCTGCAATATGCACTTTCTCACTCTCCCATTATATCCTACAAAGTCTCATAACATAACTCAAAAAAATCTCTGATTTATCTATTAAACACACATGCACATCTTCTTCCTTTTTCTTCTACATTCTGTATCAACTTCTTTTCCTTTTCCTTTTTTTCTTCTTTTCCTCGCAACCTCGTTAACGCACCCACATGGGTCGTTAACGAGCTTCATCGTGTATACTTCCTTCATTTTTTTCAACAAATTTCTTTTGTGCATCCTTTATCATCAAGAGATCTTTCTTTGTACAAAATAAAACAAGAGACTTGCAATCTACCCTTCCCAAACCCTTGATTTCGAACCAAAACATAACATATCACTCTCTCTTTTTTTACACTCAACAAAACATACCTCTCCAAACAAAGTCCTAATCCCCGGATAGGGTCAAGCTTATCTCGGCTAGGGAACAATTTTTGTGGAGCTAAAAATAAAAGGCTTCAGGCTCAAATTGGCTGTAAAAAAGAAGGATCATGTAAGGGTGGATAGGGATTAATAGGGCTTATAAAAATAAGTTCTCTATCATACGATTTCCACAAGTAATGAACTATAAATCTTATATAGGTCTCAAGAAATAGATAACCATCACAATTCCAAGAGATAATATGTATATAGAGAGTAAATCACACAAGAAAGAAGAGGGATTTTTATATGTTCTCCCTATAAGGCCAAAAATAACTCACAAGGTAATTATTTTGTTGGATTGCATCACTTATGCTAAAAAGTATACATTCTCAATTTCATCAAATGCTTTTCCTTCCTAAAAACAACTTCAATAACAAGATTCCGGCTATACTATCAAAGACATGCTTGCAAGGAATTATATGATCATGCTAGCAACTACTATCATGGAACCATAAGAAAGGGATATCTGTCAATTCTAAAACTCTTTTTTGAAATTTAAAAAAAAAACAATTTTTTTTTTCGATTTTTATAGATATAAAAAAAACTACTCAAAACACATAAAACATAACACAAGACAAATAAGTTTTCTATCCTTTCCCACCCCATACTTAAAAATTACAGTTTCCCCACTGTAAGAAAAATAAGAAGAAAATAGAAAAGAAAATCAAAAGAACAAAAAAGAAAGAAAAGAAACAAAAAAACAAAAACTTACAAAGTCATGAAGCAGAAAACAAGAAAACTCTTCAAACTGAATCAACGGTTAGGTGGTGGAAAGTAATACTCGAAGTTCCCCATGAAGTCTTACATCGTCCTCAAGCACTCTACATCATCCGCCTCTCTCTGCTGATGCCTCGTATCCTCAAACGCCATGCGAGCAGAATAGACACTCTCCCATCTATCCATCCTCCGATGAATATGTGTCTGCTGAAGGTTAAGTTGTTGCATCCGAGCTGAAAGATCTTCGGCCCATGGTGGGGGGATACTTGATCCAGTGTACTCGGGCAGAGGAGGTGGTTGATAGTGAGGCTGGAAGTGGTCTTGGTAAAGCACTGGGTTGTATGGTATGATTCCATAAGAATGAGGGTCGATAGGAGGCTGGGAGGGGTCGGTAGGTGCTCTCGACGGGTCGTTACCGAAGTTGTGTGCCTCGGTAGGAGCATCGGTAGAGGCCTCGAAATGGTTGTTAACGACCCTGGTGGGCTCATTAACGAAGACATAGGTGCCCAAAACTTTTGTATCGAGGTCTTCTTCCTCGATGTCGAGCTCCTCTGTTCCTCCCTCTGTAGCTGCCTCTTGAGTCTCATCTTCATCATCTTCGTCCATCTCTTCTCCCTCTCTCTCAAACCGCGTCTCACATGGCCGGAGCGTAAGCTCATCTTGCGGCTTGGGCTCTAATGGGAATGCATGCCCCGTCCACGCTTCGTACCAATTCGGTACATAAAGAAGCTCCAGCTTTTCGAGGGTGGGTACAACATCTCGGCCTTGAACTTTTGTAACGAACCCATCCCGGACTTGAGTAAAGATACCGGAATTAAACCAGTAGTTCTTGTTGAGCAGGTGAGCGTGGGCCGATGTGTAGCGGGTGAGATCAACTCCAAGATTGGTCGCCAAGAGGCTAACCAGATTCCCACACCACACTTCCTTTGACTTGATTGACTTCTCCACATAATATAGCCATTCGTACCCCATGTTCAATGGGGCGGGCTCCTAAAAAAGAATAGTGCGGAGGCATGCAACCTCTGTCCTTGTCGGCCTGTTTAACTCCCTCTTTGGCCAGAATGTAGCGGCTAGGACTCGGAGGATAGTCCTGAATTTGGGGTTGATGATGCTTGCCTCGGATAATGCCGTAGTGGAGGACTCTACCTCCCGGTAATATAGCTCCAAGTCCTTGTCACCGTATAATCTTTAATACTATAATCTCAAGAGGGATTTGGGAGCTCCAGAATAGCATTGAACTCCGCCAAAGTATACTCTCGTTTCACATTACCGAGCCGAAATCGGATGCGTCCTGCCGAAGTCTTTGTCGGGAAGCTCGTCTCAAGAGTGGCTAGAAACTCGGATGTGAGAGCCAGAAACTGTGGTAAATTCTCCTTCTTCAGCAAGTGAGGCGCACCGAGAATAGCAAAGGCCGCTTTGACATCTTCGTAGATCTTCATAGATTTGGCACTTGATCTCAAGAACCACCGAGTGTTGTGGTCCTTGTCTAGGATGGCGTTGTATCGGTCCGCTTGCCCTTGAGTACGCAAGATCACGTTATCCATGCGAGGTGGAGATGGGGACCTCTGATTCATGTTCTTCTTTTGGGCTCGGGTAGCGGCTCGGCTTGAACTTGCCATGTGGACCTACAAATAAATACGATTTTTCCAAGATAAGATCCATTCAAGTAGATAAACAAGAGACCTCATACTTGGTCTCAGAATAGCCCTCAGAATGCCTCATTAACTACCCAATTGGGTTGTTAACGGATCTGGACTGGTTTTTCAACCTTGAGGATATGCAGGGTCGTTAACGAGCCTGGGTGCGTCGTTAACGAGCATAGGTGGGTCGTTAACGAGCCTGCGCAGGAACCGGTCGAAAATTTCCGAGTGAAAAAGACTCTAAAATTCCGCCATGAATCAAGCATGCATCATTCCTAATCCTATGCAAGACACACAATCAGATATACGCACCCCATACTTGCTCAATTACCCATCCCGAACATGCTAGAATTGCCCAAAATTATCATGGTGAAGATCAAACTCGATTTCTAGAACAAGAAAATTCATGCTTTTCCAATCAAATTACAATGAGGAACTAGGCACGAACAACCCTTCCTAGATCGAGAACAACTAAGCACGAACATATTTCATGAGCAAAAGCAAAACATGCAATTTGACCACCTCTCTATAAACTCAATCTAAATACGAAATTTCTACCCTAAAAACCATGAATCATGTAATAAAGAGTTAGGGTTTAGAAATCATACCGGTAGATTGAGAAATTGAAGAACAAAAGATCGAAAATTGGGTGGTTAACGAACTTGGATCACGCCGGTAACAAATGCAGGGGGTTGCGGACTTCGATAACGGGGGTGTTTGGATTTCGGTAGGGATTTTGGAAGTTTAAGCTTGGGATTTGAGGATTTGAGAATAGAATTTTAGAAGGTTTAGAAGGGTTATATAGGAGAGGGTAGGGGAAGAGGTGAAAGGGGTGGCCCATGGGTAGATATAAGATAGATTAGGTTTAAAAAAACTTACTTGCCCGTTCTCCGAGTCGGGTCGCCAAACCGGGTCGTTAACGACCCTGGGTGGGTCGTTAACGAGCCACCGTAGCCTCTTTGAATGATTTTACGAGCCCATCTCCTGAATCTTGTTAGCAAAAAAAAGAAACTATCCTATTTTCTATCCTAAGAACTCAAAACAAAGCTAGGAAAAAGATCTAAAAAAAAAGGAAAAATCTAGTCTATACTAAAAGCGGGTTGCCTCCCGTAAGCGCTATTTTTAACGTCGTTAGCCTGACGTACTTACCTTGGCTCAAGGTGGCTCTTTTGCAGCTATGTTGGGGTCTTGAGGTACCCTATACATAGCTTTGTAGGCATTATTAGCTTGAGTCAATAAATTTGGTCCTTTATCTTCTATCAGTATGCTCGGTATTCCTACATAAGGGTTAGTGAAATCCGAAAACCAAGGTGGTCTGGACTCCTCTGTAGCATATATAGTGGGGCATGGTGTAGGAGAAAAGTATGAAGAATGACCAGAGCCAGCATTAGCGAATTCATATTTAGAGTATGATGTTCGTGTTTTTGGTATAGTTTTTAGTATGTTTTCTTAGTTTGTTAGGACTAGTTTTGATAAGTTTAGGGTTAGTTTTGTGTGTTTTTGGATGGTTTTGCATATTTTATGAAAAGTATGGAAGCTACTCCGTTTTGTGTCTTTTTGTAGGTCTTAGCAAGGAAACGATGCTTTTTGGAGTTGAATTTGGAATGCTATGGTGAAGGACGGAAGAATACGAGATGAAGAAGTCGAAGTCTAAGCTTTTAAAGTTGAAGTGATGAAGAAGTCAAAATCCAGGCTCGTTACCGAGGCTATGCAGGGTCGTTGACGAGGCTAGCGATAGGGCTTTTTCGAGAAATCTTAGTGATGACCTACCGATCCTGTGCGGGAATTTATTCCGTGTCGATAGAGTGTTTTTAATGAGTTTTAGGGTTATTATATTTTATTTTAAGTCTTGTTATCCTTCTAGGTTTTTATTTATACCTTTTTAAGAGTAGGTTTCTATCTTTTAGGAATGTTTTTGTCTTATATCCTTATTTATATATATAACTTTATTAGTATAAATATCCTTCTGTATAGCCTAGAGAAAGGGTGGCAAGTAGAGAAGAAGTAGGAGGCGAGTTTGGAAGAGCCGAAAGAGAGAGAAGAGTCGGAGAAAGATATCGAGCCACAGTGGAACGAGAGTTAGCCGAGGTCGTTAATTACGAGTTTCGATTCGATTTTATGTTTTTTGGTTTTTTCTGAATTATGTAAGACGATATTTTCCTATTAATTTGAAGTAGTTGTTTTGTTTTCAATGTTGTCCTTTATAGAAGTTGTTTATTTCATAATTATGAGTAGTGAGTAGTTTTATTATTTAGGGTCGGGGTTGAAACCCGGCATAGTTATGCATGGTTTGATGAGTAAGATGATGTGTTGAATGCCTTCTATCTATTTTTGAGATTGCTTGTTCTGTTTATACCTAGATGAAAGTCAAGGTAATTTGAGTCTTAACTTGATCGAGAGAGAAAGTTAGAAACTTGAAGATTGATATTGTTTGAATACGAAAGTTTCAAGCTTTAGATCCAAAACAAATGATTGAGTGAATTAATTTATGAGAGTAGATTAACTTACTTACTAGTCAATGAAAGTTGATGAATTTATTTATTTAAAGGCATGATCTTTATCTTCTTACAAGTTTATATGCATGACTATGTTGTGGTGACCCTTGTCCTAGATCATTGTTTTTATTTGAAATTCTCCTAGATCATATTCGTTACTGAGTTCTTAGCTTCAGTACTGAACTTATTTTTAGGTCGTTAGTAGTATACAGGTTCGTTAACGACCCTGACAAAGTCGTTAACGAGGCTGGCCGTGAGTATTTTGCTTGTTTTTGTTTGATTTTCATTATTAGTAGTCGATAGATAATCAAACCGTGCTTCTTGTGGAATGATCTTGACTCCCCTATACTCAGCAGGGTCTTCACTTATAAATTTATTTGTTGTCAAGAGTAAAGGCCCGTCAACAAATTGACGACATTGAAAGGGAAGCAACGAGTTTGTTTGTTTATCTATGGGTCTGGGAATAGCCCGACCTCGTTTTTATTTTTAATTTCTATTTTCTTTGTCTGTTTTCTCAGCGTATGCCGGTAGGACGTCGAAGGCTTGAATTTGACAACACTGGTTATTATTCAGAACCTGAACGTTCCCTGCACCGTAGACGCCGAGAGAACCGAGCCATGGCCACACCTGAAGAGATGGCTCGTCACTTGGAAATCCTTCAAAACCAGATGGAGGCGTTGAAAACTGAGAAAGAAGACACTGCTGTCGAGGCTGAGCGTCAACGAGTTAACAATGCTCGTCTACAAGAAGAGCTGAATTCCTATCCGAGGAATGCCAAACAATACATGCATTCGGAACTGAGGGTTCCAGAATCCACAATTGTGCTTCCGGAGATAGAGAAACCATTTGAGATTAAGTCTCAATTTATATCCTTGATTAAGTGGCCTCAGTTTGAAAGGAAACCTATTGAGTGCCCTATGGAACATATTAGAAATTTTCTTGACTTATGTGACACCATAGCTGTTGAAGGTGTCTCACTTGAATATGTTCTGTTAAAAGCTTTCAGGTGGTCTCTTGCTGGAAAGGCCCTGAGCTGGTTGGAGAGCTTACCTCCTAAGTCTATCAGGACTTGGAAGAACTTGTATGATCAATTTCTTACAAAATTCTTCCCTCCTGCCAAGACAACGGAGCTGAGGAAGCGCATCACCTCTTATCACCAGCTGCCTAATGAGACTTTTGTTGAAACATGGGAAAGATTTAAAGAAATGCTTAGAAAGTGCCCCACTAATGGGCAACCTTTATATGTTCTTCAAGAAATCTTTTTCCAAGGTATCAACACCGAGACCAAGAACCGCATCAACACGCATACAGCGTGCGGTTTTATACAGATGGACCCTACGGCTGCATGGGAATTGCTGGATAAGTTGTCCAATTATGATGCCATGTATGGAACCCAGACATTAAAAAGTTGACCTAGACATTAAAAATCAATTTCTACAAGACGAGGTCAACCGCCTAAAGAAGCAGGTAAGTTTTCTAAAATCCTCTCAATCCTGTCAAGAGTGTGGCTCTTCTACCCATAGTACTTCTGCTTGCACTAACATAGAGCAAGTAAGAGCCGCTGAGACAATTGCTGAAATGAATTACATGAGAGGCCCATACAGGAACCAACCTAGTAATTTTGACAGGTCAAACAACTATCAAACGTGGGGCAATCAAAATCCAAATCCAAGCTATGCAGCGCCTCCACCGAATAGACGACCTGTGCCTTATCAACCTCCAGGCCATCAGGAGCCACCATCATGGGTACAAGGGTTACAGGACAGCATTAATGGAGTCCACAATAAAGTTAATGAAGTTCAAGCCAACCTTAACCACCAAAATAAAAGATGGGGAGAGTTCGATGTATGGAAGAAGAATGTTGATTCCCAACTAGGGAACCTTGCTGCACAGATTCCGAGGCCACAAGGGCAACTTCCGGGCCGTCCCGAAGAGAACCCTAAAGGACAGATAGCAACGGTACATGTTAGGAGCCGAAAGACACTACCGGAGCGTGTCCAAGCTAAGGGCAAGACTGAAGAGGACACCACAGTTCAGCTCGGTAACGAGCCAACGAGGGCAAGTACTGAACTGGGTCAACATGGTGACAAGGTTCCTAGGGTCGTCAACGACCCTAGACCAGGTAAGTTATCTAATCCGAGCCCTCATCTCAATCCCAGGGTAGTTAACGAACCCATCAGGGTCGGTAACGATCCTCCGAGAATACCTAACGACCCTAGTGTCGACCCGGTAACTTCACCTCTCGAGCCTAACTTGGTTTCGAGAATGGTGAAATCTCTTCCATTTCCCACTAAGAAATCTATGGACTCTACTGAGAGTAAGTTCAAGCATTTCGTAAAGATTCTTCAGGCATTAATATTTCCATCCCATTCGCTGAGGTCCTAAGCAAAATGCCGGCTTACACGAAATTTTTGAAAGATATTATTAGCAGGAAAAGATCCATCACAGAGTTGCAGGATGAAGTCCGATCTATTGCTCTACCGGAAAAGTTAGGAGATACAGGAAGATTTGCCATAACAATTGGCATTGGCGACCACAAATTCAAAGCTTTATGTGATCTGGGAGCCAGTGCCAGTTTACTTCCTCTCTCAATCTGGTCTAAAGCAAACATGGGGTCACTAGAGCCAATCAACATGCGGTTATACATGGCAGATGGCTCTTGCATCAAACCTATAGGGGCTGTAGAAGACTTTCCGGTTCAAGTGTGCAAATTCTTTGTTCCAAACGATTTCATTGTCATGACAATGCCCGAAGATCCGTTAGTGCCTATTATTTTGGGGAGACCGTTCCTCGCCACAACTGGAGCCATAATTGATGTTAGGAGGGGACTCCTAACTTTTGAAATTGGGGATGAGGTGACGGAATTCCGGTTCAAATAGTCAATGAAAGAGACTGATAGAGCCGAAGTCAAGATGCTCTACACCCACAATCAGATCATCGAATGTGGAGACCCCGTTGGAAGATTGGTGTCAAATGATGAATTTTCAGATCAAAGATGGGCAGAAATAGCCCCTACAGTTTCGGTAAAAAGCTCCCCAACCCCAGTACCGATTCTCCTGGAAGAAGAAGCAAGATCGTTAATGACTCCATCAGCATCGTTAACGACCCTAGCCGAAGACAATGAAATTTCAGCATTTGAATACCTCGAAGAGGTGTTGAAGACGGGTCCAGAAGAACTGATTCTAATTCCATCTGAACCTTCTCCAACACTTAAACCTCTTCCGGACTCTCTCAAGTATGAATTCCTTGGTCCTAATTCTACCTTTCTTGTCATCATTAATACTAAATTAAAAGATGAGGAAGTAGAAAAACTGCTGAATGTGCTTAAGATGCATAGAAAAGCCATAGGCTACTCCCTAGATGATATAACTGGCATATCTCCTTCTCTTTGCATGCATAGGATATACATGGAGGATAATCATAAACCCACTATAGAGTATCAACGTAGGTTAAATCCTAACATGCAGGATGTAGTAAAAAACGAATTCATTAAATTACTTGATGCTGGGATCATATTTCTTATATCGGATAGCCAATGGGTGAGTCCGGTCCATGTAGTCCCAAAAAAGGGGGGGGGAGACTGTCATAGAAAACGAAAAGGGAGAGCTTATTCCGACTAGGACCACTACCAGTTGGAGGATGTGCATTGATTATAGGAAGCTTAATAGTGCTACTAGAAAAGATCATTTTCCGCTTTCTTTCATTGATCAGGTATTAGAAAGCTTAGTCCAGCATGATTATTTCTGTTATCTAGATGGCTATAGCGGCTTTTGGCAGATTCCCATTCATCTTGATGATCAAGAGAAGACTACCTGTACATGTCCCTATGGAACTTTTGCTTATAAAAGAATGCCATTGGAGCTTTGCAATGCCCCCGCCACCTTTCAAAGGTGTATGATGGCCATTTTTTCGGATATGATAGAGGACATTGTAGAGGTTTTCATGGCTGATTTTTCTGTTTATGGTTCTTCATTTGATGCTCGTCTTGCTAACCTTGCACGTGTGCTTAAAAGATGTGAAGAAACCAATCTTGTGTTAAACTGGGAAAAATGCCATTTCATGGTTCAAGAGGGGATAGTACTAGGACATCTTGTCTCTAAGAGAGGGATAGAAGTAGATAGAGCAAAAATTGAGCTTATTGAAAAACTACCTCCTCCCTCTTCTGTAAAGACATTAGGAGTTTCCTAGGGCATGTTGGTTTTTACAGACGCTTTATTTAGGATTTTTCTATGATAGCTAAACCTTTGACTAACCTACTAATGAAAGATGTAGTGTTTGAGCTCTCCCCAGAATGTCTTGAAGCATTTTACAGGTTGAGAGCAGCCCTCGTGTCCGCCCCTATTATGCAGTCCCCGGATTGGACATTACTCTTTGAGATAATATGCGACGCTAGTGACTATGCAGTCGGCGCAGTCTTGGGTCAGCGAAAGGATAAGAAACTCCACGCCATCTACTACAACGGAGAAGGAGTTCCTTACTGTGGTATTTGCTTTTGAAAAATTCCGGTCCTACCTTGTTGGATCCAAAGCGATTGTTTACACTGGCCATGAGGCTGTTAGATAACTAATGGCCAAAAAGGATGCCAAGCCTAGATTGCTTCGTTGGATGCTCTTACTTCAGGAATTTGACCATGAAATAAGAGACAAGAAGGGAGCAGAGAACCTAGTGGCGGATCACTTAGCCAGATTGCCGGTTGAGCATATCGCTGAATCCAACAATGAAGTGCCAATAAATGATTCTAGACCAGACGAACACCTCATGCTGAATGAGGTTGAACTCAACAAGACCCTCGTCACCGACCCCTTCAGGGTCATTAACGAGGCACCGAGGTTAGAATGCATAGATCACGAGAGAAAAGACCCAAGGTGCATCGACATATTAGTCAGGCAGGTCGTTACCATTCCATGGGAGGTCATCACCGAGGATAATACTACATCTCCAGGGTCGTTAACGACCCACTCAGGCCCGGTTATGACTGGGTCAGGTAAGATTTCTGAACCAAAACTCATTCAATTCAATTCAATTCCTTCCTCTCTTACCATTCTATTTCTTCTACATCAATTCATGCTGTTAGTGGGTCAAAAGCCCCTTAGTTCGCGGATTTCGCTAACTATCTTGTAGGAGGTGTGATTCCCGAGGGACTAACCCCACAAAAGAAAAAGAAGTTCCTCCACGATGTAAAATAGTACTATTGGGATGATCCTTACTTGTTTAAACAAGGAAGTGACCACCTCTTTAGACGCTGTATCCCAGAAGAGGAGATAGAGAACGTGATCCGTCAATGTTACACACTACCTACCAGAGGCCATGCAAAAGGGTTCAAAACCACGACGAAGATTCTTCAAAGTGGTCTCTATTGGCCAACCATGTTCAAGGATGTAAAAGCTTATGTGACAGCATGTGATGGATGCCAACACTCAGGCAACATCACTTGGAGACATGAGATTCCACTAACCGGGATACTAGAGGTCGAGTTATTCGACGTATGGGGGATAGACTTCATGGGACCTTTTCCCGCATCAGGCCCCTACAAGTATATCCTAGTGCCAGTCGATTATGTCTCTAAGTGGGTGGAGGTTGTTGCTACAAGGACCAACGACGCTAAAACTATGGCCAAATTTATTAAGACTAACATCTTTCCCAGGTTTGAAGCATTTTTGGCTAAGTATGGGGTATCACATCAGGTGGCAACACCGTATCATCCCCAAACCAGTGGCCAAGTTGAAGTTTAAAACATGCAAATAAAGAGCATATTGGAGAAGACTGTGTCCCGTTCTAGGAAGGATTGGTCTTTCAAATTGGATGACGCTCTATGGGCATACAAGACAACATACAAGACGCCTCTGCGCACCACTCCTTATAATCTAGTGTATGGCAAAGCATGTCATTTACCGGTTGAGATGGAGCATAAAGCATTGTGGGCTCTTAAGGAGATCAACATGAACCTCGACCAGCAGGAGCAAAAAGATTCATGGACTTGCAAGCACTAGAAGAATTGAGGCTTAAGGCGTACGAAATGTTTAAATTTACAAAGAGCGCACCAAGCGGTGGCATGATCAGAAATTAGTGCCCAAAACCTATGAGGTTGGCGATAAGGTACTTCTTTTCAACTCTAGACTCCGTTTATTTCCAGGGAAGCTTAGGAAACGATGGAGTGGGCCATTCGTGGTTCATCACATCTATCCCCACGGTGCGGTAGAGTTGATCAATAACCAAGGCGCAATCTTCAAAGTTAACAAACACCGACTGAAAAAGTTTCATGAGCAACCCGACCTAGATGAAGAGATTAGAGTCACTATGGCTCTTACAACGTCGGATTAGCCAAGGTAAGTACGTCGGGCTAACGACGTCAAAAATAGCGCTTACGGGAGGTAACCCACTTTTAGTATAGACTAGATTTTTTTTCCTTTCTTTTTAGATCTTTTTCCTAGCTTTCTTTTGAGTTTTTATTAGTTTTTAGGATAGAAAAAAGGATAGTTTCCTTTTAGCTAACAGGATGCAGGAGATGGGCTCGTAAACCATTCAAAGAGGTTATGGTGGCTTGTTAACGGCCCACCCAGGGTCGTTAACGACCCGGTTTGGTGACCCGACTCGGCAAACGGGCAGGTAAGGTATGTTTTTAACCCTAATCTATCTTCTATCTTCTACCCACCCTTGCCGCCTCTTACCTACCCCTCCTCATATCTCTACCCTCTCCTATATAACTCTTCTAAACCTCCAAAAATTCTACTCTCAATTCCTCAAATCCAAAAGCTCAAACCCTCAAAAATCCTACCAAAAACTCTTCACCACCGATCGGAATTCACAACTCCACCGAACTGCGGAAAACACCCCGTTACCGAAGTCCGCATCCCCTGTTTTCATTACCGGCGAGATCCGGGCTCGTTAACCACCCAACCTTTAATCTTTTGCTCTTCAATTTCTCAATCTTCCGGCATGATTTCTAAACCCTAACTCTTAATTGCATGATTCATGGTTTTTAGGGTCAAGAATTTCATATCTAGATTGCGTTTATAGAGGTGGTTGAATTGCGTGTTTTATTCTTGCCCATGAATTTTCTCTCGAACATTGGTAGTGGTTCTCGATTTAGGAAATTTATTCATGCCGAGTTCCCCATTGCAATATTAATTGGAAAAGCATGAATTTTCTTGTTCTAGATATTGAGTTCGATCTTTACCATGTTAATTTTGGGCAATTCTAGCATGTTCGGGATAGGTAATTGAGCAAGTATGGGGAGCTACCCGATTGTGTGTCTAGTGTAGGATTATGGAGGATGCATGCTTAATTCATGGCTTATATCTTAGAGTTAATTACACTCGGATTCTGCGAACTGGTTCTCGGCAGGTCAAAAACGACCCACCCAGGCTCGTTAACGACCCTGCGTATCTTCAAGGTTGAAAAAACCAGTCTAGACCCGTTAACGACCCAATTGGGTAGTTAACGACGAATCCCGAGGGCTATTTCGAGACCAAGTATGGGGTCTCTTGTTAATCTACTTGAGTGGATCTTACCTTGAAAAGGTCGTAATTTTTTCTAGGACCACATGGCAAGTTCAAGCCGAGCCGCTACCCGAGCCCAAAAGAAGAAGAGGAATCAGAGGTCCCCATCCCCACCTCGCATGGATAACGTGATCCTGCGCACGCAAAGGCAAGTGGACCGATACAACGCCATCCTAAACAAGGACCACAACACTAGGTGGTTCTCGAGGTCTAGTGCTAAAGCCATGAGGATCTATGAGGATGTTAAGGAGGCCTTTGCTATTCTCGGTGCGTCTCACTTGCTGAAGAAGGAGAATTTACCACACTTTCCGGCTCTCACATCCGAGTTCCTAGCCGCTCTTGAGACATGCTTCCCGACGAAGACTTTGGCGGGACACATTCGATTTAGGCTCGGCAATGTGAACCGAGAGTATACTTTGGCAGAGTTCAATGCTATTCTGGAGCTCCCAAATCCATCTCGAGATTACATTCTCAAAGATTATAAGGTGACAAGGACTTGGAGCTACATCACCGGGGAGGTAGAGCCCTCCGCTGCAGCAATATCCGGGGCAAGCATCATCAACCCCATATTCAAGATCATCCTCCGAGTCCTAGCCGCTATATTCTGGCCAAAAAGAGAGTTGAACAGGCCGACAAGGACAAAAGTTGCTTGCCTCCGCACTATTCTTTTTTAGGAGCCCGCCCCATTGAACTTGGGGTACGAATGGCTTTATTATGTGGAGAAGTCAACCAAGTCAAAGGAAGTATGGTGCGGGAATCTGGTTAGTCTCCTGGGGACCAATCTTGGAGTCGATCTCGCTCGTTACACGCCCTATCACGCCCAATTGCTCAACCGGAACTATTGGTTTAGCTCCGATATTTTCACTCAAGTTCGGGATGGGTATATTACTAAAGTTCAAGGCCGAGATGTTGTAGTCACCCGAGACAAGTTGGAGCTCCTTTACGTACCGAATTGGTACGAGGCATGGACGGGGCATGCATTCCCGTTAGAGCCCAAGCCAGAGGATGAGCTATCACTTAGGCCGTGTGAGACAAGGTTCGAGCGAGAAGGAGAAGCGATGAATGAAGATGAAGATGAGACTGAAGAGGCAGCTACTGAAGGAGGCATAGAGGAGCTCAACCTCGAGGATGAAGACCTCGATACAGAAATCATAGGCAAAAATATCTTTGTAAACGAGCCAACCAGGGTCGTTAACGACCACTTCGAGGCCTCTAACGATGCTCCTACTGATGCACACAACTTCTATAACGACCCGCCGAGAGCATCTACCGACCCCTTCCAGCCTTCTATTTACCCTCACTCTTATGATCTCATGCCATACAATTCGGTGCTTTACCAAGACCATTTCCACCCTCACAATCACTATCAACCACCTCCTCAACCTGAGTACACTATACCAAGTATCCCGCCTCCATGGGCCGAAGATCTTTCTGCTCAGATGCAACAGCTTCACCTTCAGCAGAACCATATTAATAGGAGGATGGATAGATGGGAGAGTGTCTATTCTGCTCGCATGAAATTTAAGGATACGAGGCATCAGCAGAGAGAGGCGGAAGATGTAGAGCGCTAGAGGACGATGTATGACTTCATGGGAAACTTCAAGCATTACTTTCCTCCACCGAACCGTTGATTCAGTTTGAAGAAGTCATTCTTGTTTCCTACTTCATGACTTTGTAAGTTTTTTTGTTTTCTCTTTTCTTGTTTTCTTTTGTTTTCTTTTCTATTTCTTTCCTTCTTATTTTTCTTACAATGGGGAAACTGTAATTTTAAGTATGGGGCGGGAGAAAGTAGAAAACTTGTTGTCTTGTGTTTTGCCTTATGTGTTTTATGTGTTTTGAGTAGTTCTTTGTTCCATGAAAAAAAGAAGAAAAAAATTGAAAAAATTGAAAAAAGTCAAAAAAGAGTTTTAGAATTGATAGATATCCCTTTCTTATGTTCTATGATAGTAGTTGCTAACATGATCATATAATTCCTTGGAAGCATGTCTTTTAAATATAGCCAGATTCTTAATTTGAAGTTGTTTTTAGGAAGGAATAGCATTTGATGAAATTGAGCATGTACTTTTTAGCATAAGTGATGCAATCCAACAAAATTGGCCTTGTGAGTTATTTTTGGCCTTATAGGGAGAACATAAAGAATCCCTCTTATTTTTTGTGTGATTTACTCTCTATATGCATATTATCTCTTGGAATTGTGATGGTTATCTATTTCTTGAGACTTATTTTTATAAGCCCTATTAATCCCTATACACCTTGACATGATCCTTCTTTTTGACAACCAATTTGAGCCATAAGCCTTTTATTTTTAGCTCCACAAAAATTGTTCCCTAGCCGAGATAAGCTTGACCCTATCCGGGGATTAGGACTTAGTTTGGAAAGGTTTGTTTTGTTGACTTTTAAAAAAAAAAAGAGTGAGATGTTATGATTGGGTTTGAATTTAAGGATTTTTGGGAAGGGTATATTGGAGGTCTCTTAAATTGTTTATAAAAGAAACATCTCTTGGTACAAAGGATGCAAGAAATAAGATCGTTTGTTGAAAAAAGAAAGAGGAAGAGTACACGATGAAGCTCGGTAACGATCATGTTGGCTCGTTAACGAGGCAGGAAAAGAAAAAAAAGGG
Source organism: Fallopia convolvulus (assembly GCA_964016875.1). NCBI lineage: Eukaryota > Viridiplantae > Streptophyta > Magnoliopsida > Caryophyllales > Polygonaceae > Fallopia > Fallopia convolvulus. The sequence goes on along the minus strand of OZ024734.1, from coordinate 33,711,846 downwards.
GAGAAAATATGAAGTAGAAAGAAGTAAGAAGTGCATGTGTGTTTAATAGATAAACTAGAGATTCTTTTGAGTTGTTTTTATGAGACTGTCTAGGATATATTGGGTGAGTAGAGAGTGTGCATAATGAAGAGAGAGTTTGGTATCTTTTGAGAGTTTTTGGATGTGTGACTTTTTAGGAGTCTTTGATTCCCGGATATTATTACCACCACATGACCAAAATATTTCCACGCCTTATTGTTATTACCAAGCCCCATTACAACCCGTCCGAATGGAAGCTTCTATGAAGTTTTTCATTGAGCCCCCTAAGTTCTCTTAATGATGTTTGCTTGTTTTGAGAAATCTCGGGTGGAGAGTTTGGTGATATAAGTTTCAATTTCTATGAGTTTTTGTATATAAGATGAGTTGAGAGTTGATTATTCTAAGCCCAAACACTTGAGAGTTGAGTGAAACACATATATCCCTTGTGAGGTTGGATTGTATTTGCTTATGTCTACTTGGAGTATATATGTGTGATGACATTAATAGTCATTTGCTATTTTCTTCTATATGTTTTGATGTTGCTTTTTAAATGATGGCTATAGTTTGATAAGTATTGTTGTTTGGTTTTGATTTTTGTTTAGTGATTGCTTGAGGACAAGCAAGTCTAAGTATGGGGTATTTTGATGTTCGTGTTTTTGGTATAGTTTTTAGTATGTTTTCTTAGTTTGTTAGGACTAGTTTTGATAAGTTTAGGGTTAGTTTTGTGCGTTCTTGGATGATTTTGAATATTTTGTGAAAAGTATGGAAGCTACTCCGTTTTGTGTCTTTTTGCAGGTTTTAGCAAGGAAACGGTGCTTTTTGGAGCTGAATTTGGTATGCTATGGTGAAGGACGGAAGAATACGAGATGAAGAAGTCGAAGTCTAAGCTTTTAGAGTTGAAGTGATGAAGAAGTCAAAATCCAGGCTCATTAACGAGGCTATGCAGGGTCGTTAACGAGGCTAGCGATAGGGTATTTTCGAGAAATCTTAGTGATGACCTACCGATCCTGTGTGGGAAATTATTCCATGTCGGTAGAGTGTTTTTAATGAGTTTTAGGGTTATTATATTTTATTTTAAGTCTTGTTATCATTCTAGGTTTTTATTTCTATCTTTTTAAGAGTAGGTTTCTATCTTTTAGGAAAGTTTTTATCTTATATCCTTATTTATTTAGATAGCTTTATTAGTATAAATACCCTTCTTTATAGCCTAGAGAAGGGGTGGCAAGTAGAGAAGAAGTAGGAGGCGAGTTTGGAAGAGCCGAGAGAGAGAGAAGAGTCGGAGTTGGAGATCGAGACACGGTGGAACGAGAGTTAGCCGAGGTCGTTAATCACGAGTTTCAATTCTGTTTTATTTTTTTTTGGTTTCTTCTGAATTCTATAAGACGATATTTTCTTATTAATTTGAAGTAGTTGTTTTGTTTTCAATGTTCTCCTATATAGATGTTGTTTATTTCATAATTATGAGTAGTGAGTAGTTTTCTTATCTAGGGTCGGGGTTGAAACCCGGCATAGTTATGCATGGTTTGATGAGTAAGATGATGTGTTGAATGCCTTCTATCTATTTTTGAGATTGCTTGTTGTGTTTATACCTAGATGAAAGTCAAGGTAATTTGAGTCTTAACTTGATCGAGAGAGAAAGTTAGAAACTTGAAGGTTGATATTGTTTGAATACGAAAGTTTCAAGCTTTAGATCCAAAACAAGTGATTGAGTGAATTAATTTATGAGAGTAGATTAATTTACTTACTAGTCAATGAAAGTTGATGAATTTATTTATTTAAAGGCATGATCTTTATCTTCTTACAAGTTTATATGCATGACTATGTTGTGGTGACCCTTGTCCTAGATCTTTGTTTTTATTTGAAATTCTCCTAGATCATATTAGTTACTGAGTTCGTAGCTTCGGTACCGAACTTATTTATAGGTCGTTAGTAGTATACAGGTTCATTAACGACCCTGACAAAGTCGTTAACAAGGCTGGTCGTGAGTATTTTGCTTGTTTTTGTTTGATTTTCATTATTAGTAATCGATAGATAAACAAACCGTGCTTCTTGTGGAATGATCCTGACTCCCCTATACTCAGCAGGGTCTTGACTTATAAATTTATTTGTTGTCCAGAGTAAAGGCCCTTCAATAGAGTACTCACCTTGACTATGCCCTTGCATGTGGGACTCGATGATTGGCCAATGCGGTTCGGTAGGGACTTTTTTGAAATTCTCGTCCATTTTGGTAGTTGGAGGAGGCTCGGTAGGGTCAACTATGTCGAGTTCCGGTTGGGTCAACTCGATCTGTGCAGCCGCAGTTGGGTCAATGGCGTTTTGGCCCAGGCTGAATTCCACGCGTTCCTCACCAATATCAAAAGTGAGAAGTCCTTTCCGCATATCGACCCTAGCACCTGTTGTAGCTAGGAATGGCCTACCTAGGATAATGGGGACAAGAGGATCTTCAGGCATATCGAGGACGATGAAATCATTCGGTATAAAGAATTTCCCGACTTGAATGGGATAGTCGTCCACGACTCTTGTGGATTTTACGCATGATCCGTCTTCCATGTATAGGTTCATATCTACAGGCTCCAGTGGTCCCATGTTGGCTTTAGACCAGATTGAGAGAGGAAGTAAACTAGCACTGGCTCCCAGATCACATAAAGCTTTGAATTTGTGGTCACCTATGCCAATTGTTATGGAAAACCTTCTTGGATCTCCTAGCTTTTCTGGTAGAGCTATAGATCGGACCTCGTCCTGCAGCTCTGTGATGGATCTTTTCCTGCTAAGAATATCCTTCAAAAATTTAATGTAAGCCGGCATTTCGCTTAGGGCCTCAGCGAATGGGATGGAAATATTAATGCCTTGAAGAATCTTTACGAAATGCTTGAACTTACTTTCAGTAGAGTCCTTTGATTTCTTAATAGGAAAAGGAAGAGATTTCACCATTCTCGTAACCAAGTTAGGTTCGAGAGGAAATGCTACTGGGTCGACACTAAGGTCGTTAGGAACTCTCGGCGGGTCATTATCGACCCTGATGGGGTCGTTAACTACCCTGGGATTGAGAGGAGGGCTCGGATCAGAAAACTTACCTGGACTAGGGTTGTTAGGTACCCTCGGAGCCTCATCACCATGGTGTGTTGGTTCGGTACTCGCTCTCGTTGGGTCGTTACAGAGTTGAATCGTGGCGTCCTCTTCAGTCTTGTCCTTAGCTTGGACTCGCTCCGATAGTGTCTTTCCGCTCCTAAGATGTATCGTTGCTATCTGTCCTCTAGGGTTCTCCTCGGGACGTCCCGGGAGTTGCCCTTGTGGTCTTGGAATCTGTGCAGCAAGGTTCCCTAGTTGGGAGTCGACATTCTTCTTCCATATATCAAATTCTCCCCATCTTTTGTTTTGATTGTTAAGGTTGGCTTGGATTTCGCTAATGCCTTCCTGTAACCCTTGTACCCATGATGGTGGCTCTAGATAGCCTGAAGGTCGATACGATGCAGGTCTTCTATCTGGTGGCGGCGCTGCATAGTTGGCATTCGTATTTTGGTTGCCCCATGCTGGATAGTTATTTGACCTGTCAAAATTACTAGGATGGTTTCTGTATGGGCCTCTCATATAGTTCACTTCAGCATATGTCTCGGCAACTCTTACCTACTCTATGTTAGTGCAAGCAGAAGTACTATGTCTCGGCGGCTCTTACCTCTTTCTTCAGGCAGTTGACCTCGTCTTGCAGAAACTGGTTTTTGACATCAGGGTCAACATCTTCCTTGTTGGGCACGTAGAGATGCCTTTGGGGATGGGGAGATTGTTGGGTACCGTACATGGCATCATAGCTAGACAGCTTGTCCAACAATTCTCATGCAACCATGTGTTCCATCTCTATCAAACCACACGCTGTATGCGTGTTGAGGCGGTTCATCGTCTTTGCATTGATACCCCTGGAAAAAGATTTCTTGGAACACATATAAAGGTTGCCCATGAGTGGGGAATTGTCTAAGCATCTCTTTAAATCTTTCCCATGTTTCAACGAAAGTCTCGTTAGGCAGCTGGTGATAGGAGGTGATGCGTTTTCTCAACTCCGTTGTCTTAGCAGGAGGGAAAAACTTAGTAAGAAATTGATCATACAAAGCTTTCCAAGTCCTGATAGACTTAGAAGGTAAGCTCTCCAACCAGCTCAGGGCCTTTCCAGTGAGAGACCACATGAAAGCTTTTAACAGAACATATTTGAGTGAGACACCTTCAGCAGCTATGGTGTCACATAAATCAAGAAAATTCCTAATATGCTCCATAGGGCACTCAGTAGGTTTCCCTTCAAACTGAGCCCGTTTGATCAAAGATATAAATTTAGACTTAATCTCAAATGGTTTCTCTATCTCTAGAAGCACAATTGGAGACTCTAGCACCCTCAGTTCCGGATGCATGTATTCTTTGGCATTCCTTGGATAGGCATTTAGCTCTTCCTGTAGGCGAGCATTGTTGACTCATTGACGCTCAGCCTCGGCAGCAACGACTTCTTTCTCGGTCTTTAAAGCCTCCATTTGCCTCTGTAGTTTGGCCATCTGACGAGTCATCTCCTCAGGTGTAGCCATAGTTCGGTTCTCTCTGCGTCTACGGTGTAAGGAACATTCAGGTTCAGAATAATAATCGGCGTTGTCAAATTCGAGCCTTCGACGTCCGACTGGCATACGTTGAGAAAACAGATAAGAAAACAATTAAAAACAAAAACGGGGTCGGGCTATTCCCAGACCCACAGATAAACAAACAAACACTGTTGTTTCCCAGGCAACGTCGCCAATTTGTTGAGAGGGTTTTACTTAACAACAAATAAATTTGTAGTCAAGACCCCGCTGAGTATGGGGGAGTCAGGATCGTTCCACGGGAAGCACGATTATTTGTTTATCGAACTACTAAACAAAAATAAAACAAATAAAGCAACACAATCACACACGACCAACCTCGTTAACGACTTTGTCAGGGTCGTTAACGAACCTGGATAAACTACTAACACACACTAACGAACTAAGAACAGGTTCGGTACCGAGGCATCAAATCTCAGTAACGAATATAATCAAAGAAATTCAAATAAAAACAAATATCTAGGACAAGGGTCACCACAACATAGCTATGCATATAAACTCGTAAAAAGATAAAGATCATGCCTTTAAATAGGTAAATTCATCAACTTCCGCTGATTAGCAAGAAAATCAATTCATTCTCATAAACTAATTCACCTAATCACTTGTTTTGGATCCGAAGCTCGAAATTTTCATTGTCGAACAATATCAACCTTCAAGTCTATAACTTTCTCTTTCAATCAAGTTAAGAACTCAAATTACCTTGATTTTCGTCTAGGTATAAACACAACAAGCAATCTAAAAAATAGATAAAAGGCATTCAACACATCAACTTAAACCATGCATAACTATGCCGGGTTTAAACCCCGACCCTAGATTTGAAAACTAATCACTACTCATAACTATAAAGCAAACAACTTCTATATGAGAAAACATTGAAAACAGAACAACTGCTTCAAATTAATAGGAAAATATCGTCTTACAGAATTCAGAAGAAACCCGAAAAGAACAAGAACACCGAATCAAAAACACAATTAACGACCTAAGCTTCACTCTCGTTAGCCTCGGTTCCGACTTCTCTCTCTCGGCTTCTCTCCTCTTCGAACACGTCCAAACCCTTCCTCTTTCTAGCTAGAAAAGAAGGGTATTTATACTAATAAATCTATCTAATAAAAAGGCTATAAGATAAAAACTTTCCTAAAAGATAGAAACTAACTTTAGAAAGATAGAAATAAAACCTAAAAGATAATAAAACCTAAAATACAAAATATAATAACCCTAAAAACTCATTGAAAACCCTACCGACATGGAACAAACTTCCGCATAGGGTCGGTAATCATAAGATCAAACTCTCGAAAAATTCTATCTCGTAGCCTAGTTAACGACCCTTCACAGCCTCGTTAACGAGCCTAGAGTTGGCTTCTTCAACACTTCTTCTCTAAAAATCTTGTCTTCGACTCTTTTATCTCGTATTCTTTCGTCCTTCACCATAACACTCTATTCAGCTTCAAAAAGCACCATTTCCTTGCTAAAACCTACAAAAAGACACAAAACGGAGTAGCTTCCATACTTTTCACAAAATATGCAAAACTATCCAAAAAAACACAAAACTATCCCTAAAACTACAAAAACTAAACCTAACATACTAAGAAAACCTACTAAAAACTATACCAAAAAACACGAACATCAACCGCCACCGCCTACCGTGCCTCAGTCATATGAGATGATGCCCTACAACCCGGTGATTCACCAAGACTACTTGCAGCCCCAGGATCATTACACACCACCTCCTCAGCCCACCTATTCTGGATCAAGTGTTCCACCTCCATGGGCCGATGATTTATCTTTTCAAATGCAACAACTCAACCTGCAGCAGACACAGCTCACCCAGAGGATGGAGCGTTGGGAGAGTGTCTATGCAACTCGCATGGCTTTGGATGATGCGAGGCATCAGCTGGCGGATGCTCATTGGAGGACGATGGAGCAAAGGGTGACGGTTGATGAGGAGCGCTGGACGACCATGTACGAGTTCATGGGCAACTTTGGGCGTCAGCTTCCACCACCACGACGACGATGATTCAGCTTTCTAAGGATGTTCTTTTCCGCTTCATTTTATCTTGTGAGTTTCTCTCTTTTTCCTTACTCTTTTCTTCTGCTTAGTTTTATTACAATGGGGACACTGTAATTTTAAGTATGGGTTAGGGGAGGGAAGAAAACTTGCTTGTGTGTTTGTTTAGTTGTTTTGTTTTGTTTGTTTGCTTTGTTAAAGTTTTGTTTTTGAAAAAATGATAAAAAATAACAAAAAAAATTGAAAATTTTTAAAAATTTCAAAAAAGGAGAGTTTTTAGAATGGATAAATGCCACGTCTTTTGGTTCTATGATAGTTAATTCCTAGCATGATCATGTAATTTCCTTTCAAGCATGTTTTGATGGTATAGCCTGATTCTTAATATGAAATTGTTTTTATAGAGGAATAGCATTTTGATGAAATCGAGCATGTATAACTTTTAGCATAAGTAGTGCAATCCAACAAAAATTGCTACCTTGTGAGTTATTTTTGGCCTTATAGGGAGAACAAAAAAAATCCCTCTTCTTTTCTTGTGTGATTTACTCTCTTTATGTATATTATCTCTTGGAATTGTGATGGTTATCTATTTCTTGAGACCTATATGAGATTTTTAGTTCATTACTTGTGGAAGTCAAATGATAGAGAACTTATTTTTATAAGGCTTATTTATCCCTATCCACCTTATCATTATCCTCTTTTTGAAGCCAAATTGAGCCTTAATCCTTTTATTTTTTGCTCCACAAAAATTATTTCCCTAACCGATAAAAGTTTGACCCTATTCGGGGATTAGGACTTAGTTGGAGTGATATGCTTTGTAGAGTAAAAAATGTTATGTTTGGTTCAAAACAAGGGTTTTGGGAAGGGTAGATTGGAAGTCTCTTGTTTTATTTTGTAAAAGGTCTCTTGGTAGTAAAGATGCACAAAAGAAAAAGAAACGAGGAGAATGCTTTGGATCGATTGTGATGTTAAGAAAAACGAGGAGAAGTGTAGCTCGGTAACGACCCTTTTTGGGTCGTTTTTGTTTGAGGGTAAAGGAAAGAGAAAAAAAAAGAGCTGAAAAAGAAAAAAATGCAGAATGAAAAAAGAAGAAAGAGAAGCAGGTGTGCATTTGTGTTTAAAGTTAAACCGGAGATTCTTTATGTTTATATGAGGCAATCTAGGATAAAAGGTGAGTGAAAGAAGAAATGAGTGTGCATAAGTTTGAGAGAGTTTGGTATTGTTTATATGAGAGTTTTGGTATATGTGTGAGTTTTTAGGAGTCTTTGATTCCTGGGTATTATTAGCACCACAGAGCCAAAATATTTCCACACCTTATTGTCTTTACCAAGCCCCGTTACAACCCGGCCGAATGGAAACTTCTATGAAGTTTTTCATTGAGCCTAAGTTCTCTTGATGATTTTTTCTTGTTTTGATAAATCTTAAGTGGAGAGTTTGGTGATATAAGTTCTAATTTCTATGAGTTTTTGCATATAAGATTGAGTTGAGAGATTGAATTTATAAGCCCAAACACTTGAGAGTTGAGTGAAACACATATCCTTGGTGAGGTTGGATTGTATTTCCTTATGTCTATTAGTGCTTATATATGTGTGATGACGTTAATTGTCATTTGCTATTTTCTGCTATGTTTTGAAGTTGCTTTTGAGTTGATGGCTATTGCTTGATGGGCATGTTTGTTTGGTTTTGGTTATTGTATAGTGATTGCTTGAGGACAAGCAAGCTTAAGTATGGGGTCTATGATGTTTGTGTTTTTGGTTTAGTTTTAGGTGTCTTTCTTGGGATGTTTAGTTTAGTTTGGGTAGGTTTTAGAGTTAGTTTTGTGTGTTTTTGGATAAATTTGCATATTTTGTGGGAAGTATGGAAGCTACTTCGTTTTGTGTCTTTTTGTGGGTTATTGAGCGAAAAGGAGCACTTTTCAAGTAAAGTTGAAGTGAAGTGGTGGAAGGTGGAATGCATGGAAGAAGAGAAAGAAGATTGCATGGGAAGATCAAGTTAGAGTGCAAGTTAAAGCCAAGGAAGAGTTCATAAGAAGCCAAAACAGAGGCTCATTAACGACATGTGGGTCGTTACCTAGCTATAAATCAGAATTTTTCTTAAGGAGTTCAGCAAAGTCTACTGACCCTGTGCTGGTCGTTAATGACGTGACCTGTGTTTGTAGGGCACAACCGACTTTCGAAATTAATATCTTTTATCTTGTTATCTTTTAAGTAGGGTAAGTTTTTTATCTTTTAGGTCTTTTATAGATAGCTTTCTTAGTATAAATACCCTAGTTCTAAGTCTAGACAAAGGGGGTGGGATTCGATTATTTTGAGAGAGAAGTTGAGAGAGAGAGAGAGAAGTCGGGCTGATTCCGATTAAGAGAGAGGAGTGGTTCAGTGATCGACTCTTGTTCGGTGTTCTTAGTGTTTTCGAATTCTACGAGTTTGTAAGACGATATTCTTTCAATTTCAAGTAAGTTTTGCTTTTCACATGTTCTCTTTGATTAAAGTTATTTGCTTTGTTTCACTGAAGAGTGAGTAGTTTTCTTTTCTTGGTCGGGGTTGAAATCTGGCATAGTTGTGCATGTTTGAATGAATGTCTTGAGCTTTTGATTGCCTTCTATCCTTTGAATTGCTTGTTGTGCTTATGCTTAGACGAGAGTCGAAGTAATTTGAGTTTTTAGCTTGATCAAGAGAGAAAGTTGTGAACTTGAATGTTGATATTGTTCAATAACAAAAGTTTCGAGCTTTGGATTCAAAACAAGTAATAAAGTGAATTGATTTATGAAAGTTGATTGATTTGCTTGTTAGTCAGCAAAAGTTGATAGATTTATCCTTAAAGGCATGATCTTTATCTTTACATAAGTTTATATGCATAGCTATGTTGTGGTAACCCTTGTCCTAGATCTTTTTATCAATTGAATTTCTTAAGTTTAGCTATCAATTTTACTCGTTACCGAGCTACAGTGGATCGGTACCGAGCCTGCACTTAGCTCGTTAATTGCTCTATTTTCAGTAGAATTCCACGTTCGTTAACGACCTTGACAAGGTTGTTAACGAGGTTTGTCGTAGCTGTCTTTGCTTGTTTTGCTTTGTTTTGTTGTTTTTATAGTTGGTAAACAAAAAGCCTTGCTTCACGTGGACGATCTTGACTTTGCTATACTCAGCGAGGTCTTGACTTTAACATAAAGTCATTTACTTTCGTTGATTAAACAAGCAAATCAATCAATTTTATAAGGAAATAAATCATAAATATCATGTCGATCTTGACTTTGTTGTCAAGAAATCCCTATCAACAGTCTACCACAACATAATTATGCAATTTCAAACAATATGAATCATAAATATCATTCCTTTAACATAAAGTCATTAACTTTCATTGATTAAACAAGCAAAATCAATCAATTTTCATAAATCAATTCACTTAATCTACTTGTTTTGATCTAAATTTCGCAATTTTCGCCTCAAACTTTACCTCTTTTTTAAATTCGCAACTTTCTCTTTCAATCAAGTTAGGAACATGAAATACTTCAACTTTCGTCAAAGCTTTTGCACAAACAAGATAAAAGGCTTTCAATTCATTCATCACATCATCATTCATGCACAATCATGTTGGGATTCTAACCGCAACCCTAGAATAAGAGAATACTCACTCATGATAATTGAAGACAACTAAATTAAATTAAGAAGAAAAGAGAAGCTTACAACTGAATCCAAACAAAACGTGTCCTCCAAGAAAACTCCACAACTCGTCCTCTCTCTACTCCTCACGCCCTACTCTCTCTCTCTCCTCTACCCGAAACTAGGTTAATTGTGGCCTCAGAAAACTAAGGCTAAACAAGGGTTTATCTAGAAAAACTAAAGCTATTTATAAGGAAATAAATCTTCTAAAAGAGATAATGAATCTCGAAAAGATATATCCCCTTAAGGAAATAAATAAAATGGATAAAAACACATTAATTGCGCCAACTCTGACACGGAGCACCTCGTTACCGACCCCCACAGGGTCGATATCGACCCCCTTCAGCATAGTTTTATGTGGTGTAACTAAGAGTAAAACTTTAGTAGCGGGTTCGTTACACCTCGGTTTGACTCGATTCTGTTTCCTATGGCTTTGTAACGAGTTTCTCTACTTCTTTCTTAGCTTGAACTTGATTCTTCACCTCTTTCTCGACTTCATTCATTTGGTTTCTCATCTTCTCCTAAAATATGCTCCAAATAGCTTCTAAAAACCTACAAAAACACCACCAAAGCTTATGTAGACTCCATATCTTAAGGAAATACGTAATCCTACACAAACGACTCAAAACAAAACACAAAACTAAAGAAAAAGACTCAAACACACAAAAACACACCCTAAAAAAGAGGACACCACTCAGGCCCTTGACGGCTCACACGAAGAGCAACCGCGCTCGCGGGTGAGGTCGGGTCACGATTCATGCCATCTTTGAGCAAGCCACCTTACTCGGTGCGTGATAGGGTTCGATCCTCCAAGCAAATATCGGAGTTCGCATGATTACCTTGGGGGCCACGATCGCGGTTTTCTGGGCTACCGTCGCAGTTTTAGGGTGTTCTTCTTCCAATGGTACTACTGTTGTTGCATCTTCTTGTGGTCGACTATTTGCTCTTTGAAAGTACCTCGAAGTACGGGTATTTTCTTGGCATGCCCTTTATGGAATTTTAAGTGTTCGCACTACTTTGGTGCGCATGAGAGTGGTTGATTCCGAATCTTGTGCTCGTTGCTCGAACACAAGTGAAACTCTCTGGCATGCTTTGTTTGAATGCCTTGGTGCTAAATCTATTTGGTAAACTTCACCTTTATACAACTTTTTATTACACTTTCATGATTTGTCTTTTTCAAAATTGCAGTTCACATACTGAATTCTCATGGCAAAGAAGGTTTAACTCAACTTTTTTTATTATCTTCGGTATCATGGACATATAAGAATTAGTTTCTGTTTCAACATATTTAGACTAATAGTTTGGCAATGTTGTCTGTTTTTTCAAGCTTTGTTAATGCTTGTTCAAATGTATCGAGCACCATGACAACATCAGCATTGTCGTGTCCACCACTTTTGAATCGATAATTGCTACCACCCCATACTTGCACAAAGGTGAATACAGATGCTACAAGTCTTCCCACAAATGAGACATGTTTAGGTGTTGTCATAGGAGACTCCTATGGTTTTGTTATTGTTGTTGTTGTTATAAGTTTACCAACAGCATATCCGACTCCCATTTTTGAAGCTTTGGCGTTGCTTTTTGGGCTCAGCACTTTGCAAAGGATTGGTGCCAACCACATTCAAGTGGAGACAGATTTTCAAATTGTTGTCCATGTTATCAACAATCATACCACTGATTTATATTATTTAGGAAGTGTTTTAGTCGACATTTCTTTATCTTTGTCCTCTTTTATGTATACTATTTGTACTCATGTTCATCGCTCGGGTAATTAAGTTGCTCATTCTATGGCTCGAAATTAACCCGATGCTGTCTATGAGCAATTATTCATCTCTGAGATACCGACAAGCATACTATCTTTGGCTGAACTTGATTTATAATAAGATCAAAACTCTTTGTTGTAAAAAAAGGTAGGTAGTTGTTTGTAGTTGAATAAAATAATAAAAATAGAAATAATAGTAATTAATTTCATTTCTTCTATTAAATAAAAAATAAGAATGATAACTTTTAACTAATTATAAATAATTATTTATGTCCAAATGCAAAGTAATCTACTATATATATATAAGCAATAAGGTTTGGAGCCACCATATTGCGCTACCTCAGCTTTTGACACATGACATCCCATTATTAATCCACGTAGGATTTTTTCACATGGCATTTAATCCTTGCTCCATAAAAATTATATATTAATTATTCTTTCTGATCCATATTCCACATGGCAAATTTTTTCCACTTAATTAAAATTTATTTTTATTTTCCAAATTTAGATAATATCTTAATTTTGGTAGGAGATAATATCTTAACTAATGGTTGAATTTTTTCTTATAAGCCAATAAAATATATATGCTCAATCTTTTTAACATTTTATTTGTTTCTTTAGTTCTATTTTATCTATTTACAATAAAATTATATTTAATTTTTTCTTATTAAATTATATATTATTATTAAATTAGTTATTATTTTTCAAAATCTCATCTCTTCCATATTTTCAAAATTTATCTTTTTGGCTTTATTTTTTTCATATTTTGTTTCTTTTTGTTAAATTAAACCTATTTATGAAATATTGTCAAGGAAAATGAGCAATGTAGATTTTATTTTATCTTAATAATATATGTTTATTCTCAATTTTAAACTTAATAATCTAGATCTAATTTGTTTTATTTGATTTTGAAAAACAAAATAATTTGTATACATATTTCGGGAAATAAATTACTTACATTAAATTTTATATTATATTTTTATTCATTAATATGTTTTTTATAATATATCTAAAAAATATCGAGTCATAGTCGTGCAGGGCATGACGGGGACAACTAGTTTATTTCAACTCCAACTCATATTTTACATAGTTATTCATCTAAGTCTCAAATATTACCTATAACCGGTTAAACAACTTTTATGTCCACACACACTCTACATCTACTGCAATTTTCAGACCTGCAAATCTGCAATCTTGTAAACCGGATGAATACGTTAGGCAATTTTTACATCTACCGGTCTATGAAAACAACAAATCCAACTAACACATCCATATTAAACATGAGAGAGAGATTTCTGATTTCTGCGCTCTCCATGAACAACACAAGAAACATAGCTACAAACATATGCACAAGAATTACAGAAGTCAATTAGGAGAGAACTACGACACAACCCTTTGAAATCCATAGTTCATCCGTAGCAGACTCTTGCAACACAATCATCAATGAAGCATAGTTGAACAAGAGATACATCCGTCTGCCGTCTGCCCACTGCCCAGTAGAATCTGAAAGGAGAGGGGGGATTTGAGCATGGAAGAATTGTTTTTGTTTCCTTACTTCTCAAGGCACTTAATAAGCATGCCATGAAAGCAGGATGGAGCAATAAGAGCATTTCCTTTGACTTTGATATATTTATGCACTAAGGATTCTTTCAACTTTGCTATTGTACTCAAACTATCTCACAAGACAAAGTTAAGAGTATTCATGACTCCAAACTAAAGATAATGAACAATATAATCTAAAAGCGTGTCTTCTTTTCTGAATAATATTGCGGCAAAAGGCTTGGGCATTCCCTGTCATGTTTTACAGCATCCCCAATCATATCCCATGTACAACTCTCTGTAATGTAAGAGATTACTTGTAAAACGAACCATTGAAGAAAGAAAGGAAACAGAAGTAAAATGAGCAAGAAAGAGAGAGAAAAAAAAAGAGCACATAATTAATTAATTGGCTTCAAACATCGAAAAGCACACAGATTAGATTTCTAAAGAAGATTATCAACCTTGTGGTCTGAATTCTGAAATGAATAGTCCTCAAGTAGATAGATAATGGATTGAAACTAAAATACAAACCTAGAGCAGTACCCCTGGAGGACTTTATATCATTCAACTTAGCAACCTGAAAACAATGCAACATTGTGTAAACAATACCTACAGAACTGAACTGAAAGGAGTATTATTATCTCAATAGTTGAGAATTACTTGTTTTGCCAATCCAAAATCTGCAGGTTTCACAGTTCCATTGGAGTCAACGAGTATATTTGCACACTTTATATCCCTGAAAAGCATATAAACATATTAGACATGTTACAGAAAATAGATCAGATTCCAATAATTCAAAGAGTTCAATTATAAAATTACCCTAAATGAAATGAGGAATTGCAGGGAAAGGACTACCCAAGAACAATACTATAGTTGAAAGGTAATAGAGGTAATTTGACGTAGAATTAAAATCAATAATAATCACAAGAGCTACTCTATCCAGAAGTTTAATCAACTTTCATATAGCCAACTTTTATCTTGCTGCAATGGAAGAGCTAGTGAGCTCCTCAAAGAACGTGGACCAAGCTATATAGTTATAGAAAGAAATATATACTAAAAAGCCAATCATGTAATAATATTTCAGTAAGAATTTTTGGGAGAAACCTGAGGGTTCATTAAATTAATAAGCAAAGTCGACTATTTTCAGAAGCATTTATATTCATTATTCAGATCTCTCTCTTTTTTTTTCTGGCATACTACCAAGGATAGTACAACAAACATTGTAAATTGATAACTCATGAATCAGAACCATAATAGGTAAACAAAACAACTAGTAAGAGTAATCCCCAAGGCACATTCAATAAATTGGTTTTAACTGCGTTGCGAGCTGCAACAAATATTCTACTTAAACCTGATTGATTTGGTTTTATCCAGGTATTTGGCTGCATTACTTACCTGTGAACAATGTTTCTAGAGTGAAGATATATTAAGCCCAATAGAATTTGCCTTGTATATGCAGAAACCACAGAATCTGTGAAAATGTACGTTGGCCGTAAGCTTGCAAGAGAACCTTTTGTCATAAGCTCTAAACAGATATAGAGATTTGCATCATCCTGAAATACGAACATAGGGAAAGAACTTGACAATGATTAACTAGTCTAGTATATCGGTTTCTGTATTAATGAATGTAAGATCGATGTACCTAAAATCAACAGAGGAGAAAGAAGAATCAGTAAAATCATTAAACACTCAAGATATACTAGTATGGAAAGGGCATTAATTGTTTATTCTAAGGGGAAATCCAAGGGTGGTCCTAATAAGTGGCTCCAAGAAGGCATTTAGGTACTATTCAATGCAAGGGCAGTATAGTAAAGCAACCTCAGGTTGTTAATGGCATTTCATGTCTAGGGATTATCATTGATCATTCTCTGTAATGGCATTTCTGTTGTTTTGGGGCCAGACTGAGGTTCCCCTCTTTCTGGTAATGTTCAATACTATTTTCCAGGAAAGCATTATAACTTTGCCTGCTAGTATTTCTGTGTGTGATCCTTGTGTGTGTTGTGTGTTATCTGGTCGTCGTTCTTGACTCCGTCAGAACAGCCACAATGAAGTACTATAGCCAGGACAATAAAGGGATGCATCACGCAACTCAAAAAGGTGCTCATCCTATTTAAATATCAGAATATTGCAGCACATCTTGTGAATATATTTCATGAACTTTCTATGAAATATTTAGCGCATGTGATCAATCATCAGAAAGTTCAATCATATTTTATATCACTTGAAGGGATGCCAACTAATTCATATTGTGTTTTCATGCATAAAATTTGCCAAAATAAGCAAACGAAAAATCATTCAATTGGGAGGGAAAAAAACCCTTGCAAGATTGTGAATCTTTCAGGACTAAAGAGTGTCAAGATAAAAACTCGTACAAAACCCCAAAAAAATGGTCCTAAGAAAGTAGGGCGTTACCCTATTGAGTAAGTCATGAATTAGCTCATAAAATAACAGAAACTGATGCAGCAAAATGCAAACTGCTAGATAGCAAGGATGATCGGTGAAGAATGGGATAATAAAATTTTCACATCAGCGCGATAGCCTCATGAGTGGGATATGAAAGACAATCACATACATGCTTCTATTGTGCTCAACTCAGAAAGAAAAGCAGAGTGCAACGAGGATACATACCATTTCAGTACCAAGATATTGCACTATGTTATCGTGCTTAAGCTGACTCAACATTTCAATTTCCTAGGAAAGAACAAGATTGAATCCAGAAAAAAGTGAAGATTAATGATCCGAACAAAACTGCAAATTTAAAGTTGCAAGTATAAGCAATTTTAGTTAAAAAATAATACAGATCGAATATACAGGTTAAAAAGAACCCAAACAAGAATAAAGAATTTTAACCCAGCCCACACATGAATAAACAAGTTGAAAAGAACCCAAACAAAAATGAACAATTTTAGCCGAGTCCACACAAGAATAAACATGTTAAGAAGAACCCACACAAATAGAAACAATTTTAGTTGAAAAATGTCATCAAATAGGATTAATATGACCAAACTTATATCATCAAATGCAAAAGACATTTCCTTCACTTCATAATTACAGAACGAGATACATGGAAAAAATGTAATTAACAGAGACTCGCCCTTTAAATGACTTATTATTTCATTTAACCACCCACTATAACTACAAATCATACATAACCACCCAATTAAAGACCTTCAGTGAACAAAACACCACCCCCAATGGATATTATGTTACGAATTATGATTATGTACCATGTGCTGGAAAAGACAAAAATGCCTCTCATTATTAAAGTCTCCAAGGGGGTCCACTTCCTCTCCTCTAAATGTGGCCTCTACATCCACCCTTCTCGACTTCGGACTCACCAGGAACTCGGAGTGACGACGACACTAACCAAAAAATGAGAAGCATCAAAATCCCACCGCTGGAAGTTCAGAAAAAAAGAAGCCATGTTTACTGCTTCATTAACCAGTGGCGGAGCCAGAAAAATTCGAAAGGGGGCAGACCTCGAACAATTTTCCTCAAAAAAATCGGACTAGTTTAATATATTGACATATATGTAAGATATATCGAATATATAAAGTACACAAAAAAAAATAAATTTAAGATAGTTTAACATAAAAAATACAAATTAACAATAACTTATCAATACAATAAAATTCCTAAAAAACCTACAACTAGAATGCTCTAGGACATCTCTTAGGTCTCCTAATTCTTACTTTTAAAAAAAATCACCAATATTAATTATAACATCTCATTCACATAATCACATCATAAGAAACTAAAATGAAGACACTAATCTAAGGTAGTTTAAATAGTTGAAAAAGATACTAAAATATTAAAAAATAAATAAATTTAAAGTTAGAAATAAGAAAGATAACAAAATGCGAGCAACTGGTTTCTCAGTTCAATCGATTGAGCACAATTTTGACCTAGGCTAGCTTATTTCTGTTCTTTTAATTAGAAGGCCCATTGTTTTAGGCATTAAAAAGCCCAAGTTAAATATTTATTAGAAGGCCCAATTCAATTTAACTCAATATACTATATCTATATCTGCTTTGTTTTTTTTAATTAAAATATCTTGCCTTCTTCAATATATCGATATGCTCAGAAACCAGATCTAAAGCAATCTCCGACATCGCCGCTTACTTACCGCGCTCCACCCATTGCACTTCGCCCACGCCTAACCTCCCATCTACCTTCTTCTCCACCCCCGCTCCCGTCCCATCTTTGGGGCGACTCTCTATAGAGTCCCGCTCCCCGGACCGCCGGTGGGGGCGGCCGCCCCCACCCGCCCCCCCTCCCTCCGCCACTGTTCATGACTAATAATCAAGGTGCATTATGAGCTAAAATTTGCCAACCGTTGCAGGAACAGTCCACGCCACTTGTCATGGTTGGAGGCAATGAGGTCGAGGTTTATCAAGATGTGAATTGTGACACTTGCAACAGTTATGGCAAGTTAGTATTGGGAGAAGAATACGTCATTTCCTCTGATGCGAAAGCTTCTGTAAGAGGTATGGTTTAGGTCAAGGGACTTGGTCCTTGGAGTTGGAGATGATGATGTACTTGTGGTTGATGATGATGACGAGGATGATTGCGGCAAGGATGATGAAGGGGTGTATAGAAAGTCCTTTGCAGCATTTCTGCGGTGGAGTTTTGGCCCTTGTGAAGGGGGTGGAGTCTCATTACTCCTATCCATGCTTTTTCCTTGCCTCCTCTGAGCAAATATCTGAGGTAGGTGATGCATTGAACACTACACCCATGAAAAAATGACACCCAAAACAATTAAATGTCCTCAGCTCCCTGAAACCTTTCCTTTTAGGGTTTTGATGGTCTTAGCAAAGAAGCCTTCAAATCCTGGAATCGAACCCCTCCCCTCTATTATCAGAATGGAAAGGCACAACAGTTCAGTGCTACACACTTCGTTATCTACCCCAACAACCACAGCAAAAGTGAACTCGAATTGCACCCCCAACAAACACTGGGAAAAAAAAATAATTTTTTGTCTTTATGCTACCGATTTGCTCCAATTAAGCTTGAATCTCCAACCAAACAACCAAAACCTGCTTTCAGGTCTTTTCGCTTTGCTAGATGTTTCGTTACTGTTTCTCCAAAATCTCTCCACCAAGTTTTAATCAAAAAAAAAAAACAAGCAACTGAATCAAAAATGAGCAACGACAAAAGAGAGAACCTGTAACAGCTTGCAAAGCCAACAATTAAAAAATAGAATCTACTTGGCCCAAACTCCTTTCCAGGCAGATATCACCTTATCACAACAAAAAACAAAATTGCTATTTGTTCTTTACTCCCTCTCTCTTCTTCTTCTTCTCTAAAATTCTCCTTTACTCTCGTCAAATTTGTATTCGTGAAGACGAAGACGACAGATTAACCCCGGCGACGGACGGAGAGAAAAGGGTGAGAGATTCAGAGATATGAGAAGAGGGACGGACAGGTAAACGCCGTCAAGTTGGAGAGTGAAATAACGTGGCGATGGCTCTGATTGGCGGAGGGATAGAACTATAAAACCGTGGATCCTATGCTAACTTTGTATTATAGTAATTAGTAGCCGTTAGATTTTATGAGGTCGAAAGTTGAAGGCGGAGATCATTGGGTATGCCTGTAGGGGTTGTAGGTGTTCGTACTTGTATACCCACGTGTCTGCTTGACTTCTTTAGTCTTTTTCCGTGATTGATCGTACTATCATCGTGTTCATATGTGCCTATGTGGTATTTATATATTTTTCGTACCGGTTATTTATTTTTTATAGGAAAATATTTGTGGGTTTTAATAATCATTTTTTATTCGATTCGACCAAAAAAAACATTTTCGATTCCAACTCAAACATTACCGATGAAAGTTGTATTATGTGTAATTGTACGAATAAAGACAATACATTTATTGAGGTTGGTTCAAATGAAACAAACACTTATCTTTAAACGTGAAACGAATGTACTAAATCTACTCCGTAGTGCACTTTTCATACAAAAGTTCATTACAAAATACAAAAGGTGCAATCCGAAAAAACACAATACAAAAAGTACCAAAAGTGCATTGCAAAGTATAAAAATGCAAATCCGAAAAGTGCACTCTAAAATAGGAATACTGCACTACAAACTAGAAAAAGTGCATTCGTTTCAGGATAAGATTTTGTTTCATTTGAACCAAATTCTACATTTAATTACTAAATGTCCACACACTAAACATAATAAAGAAAATTAACACAAATATTGAGCACACTCTACGGAATTATAATACGCATAATAAGGTAACAAGTAATATACTAAGTGACCTCTTCCGTCATTTAGGGAAAAAAGAGTTTATTGTATTGGCAGTTTCCTGGTGGAGCATTTGTCACCAAAGAAAAAAATTGGTTTTCCAACAAGCACCTAATGACTTTATACAAGACTTACCTCAATGTTGAGATAAGCAATCTATAACACTCCATCTTATAATCCGGGTTGCTACCTGGTTGTGGACCACACCTAGGTCCACCAAAACAAGCCTGACAACAAATTCACGAATATTGGACCTTGCAACAAAGGCACAGCAAGAAAAGCCAAGAAAACATCCAACTTATCATTTTTTAAACAACTCGATAACCAATGTGAATGAAATTGACTGCTAGCACTAAAGCCAACCTTCCGTCTACCAACATCAACTCAATATTACTATTACCTCATCACATGAGGTTAATGAATAAGAATCTGATCTTTTGAATTTAGAGTTCCCAACAAGTTCATGATGATTGTCAATATCCTCATCAGTTTCATCTTCACATGAATCACCCCTTACATGATACGGATCTGACTCTCTGACTTCAGGTGCTAATCCTTTCGCCAGCTCCCAAGTAGGCCATTCATTGTCAATCATACTTAGCGAGTCTAGTGATATTGCAGGTGGAGGAGTTAGGAAATACTGTCATTCGCCTTTAATTCATATGCTCACGACCCTGTTGAAAGGCATTACAAGAAGAACATGATTTTCAAACTCATATTTCACCTTACCAATCTCCATTACTAAGTCGTCCTGCACATCACATGGAGTAGCATCTGATAACATGACAGTGGGATCCATAACTCCCTAATTTTGGGTTGAATCTATTTCATCTTCATCAAACAGGTTGTTTTTACGCTATCGAACAAGATCAGAACTAGATTTATAGTCTTCCCATGCTGCTTTTGGAATTTCAAATGCGTCCGGTCCTGATATCCACAAACTTTCAAAAATCAGCTGACCATCATTTCCTCTGATGCGAAAGCTTCTGTAAGAGGTATGGTTTAGGCCAAGGGACTTGGTCCTTGGAGTTGGAGATGATGATGTACTTGTGGTTGATGATGATGACGAGGATGATTGCGGCAAGGATGATGAAGGGGTGTATAGAAAGTCCTTTGCAGCATTTCTGCGGTGGAGTTTTGGCCTTGTGAAGGGGGTGGAGTCTCATTACTCCTATCCATGCTTTTTCCTTGCCTCCTCTGAGCAAATATCTGAGGTAGGTGATGCATTGAACACTACACCCATGAAAAAATGACACCCAAAACAATTAAATGTCCTCAGCTCCCTGAAACCTTTCCTTTTAGGGTTTTGATGGTCTTAGCAAAGAAGCCTTCAAATCCTGGAATCCAACCCCTCCCCTCTATTATCAGAATGGAAAGGCACAACAGTTCAGTGCTACACACTTCGTTATCTACCCCAACAACCACAGCAAAAGTGAACTCGAATTGCACCCCCAACAAACACTGGGAAAAAAAAATAATTTTTTGTCTTTATGCTACCGATTTGCTCCAATTAAGCTTGAATCTCCAACCAAACAACCAAAACCTGCTTTCAGGTCTTTTCGCTTTGCTAGATGTTTCGTTACTGTTTCTCCAAAACCTCTCCACCAAGTTTTAATCAAAAAAAAAAAAACAAGCAACTGAATCAAAAATGAGCAACGACAAAAGAGAGAACCTGTAACAGCTTGCAAAGCCAACAATTAAAAAATAGAATCTACTTGGCCCAAACTCCTTTCCAGGCAGATATCACCTTATCACAACAAAAAACAAAATTGCTATTTGTTCTTTACTCCCTCTCTCTTCTTCTTCTTCTCTAAAATTCTCCTTTACTCTCGTCAAATTTGTATTCGTGAAGACGAAGACGACAGATTAACCCCGGCGACGGACGGAGAGAAAAGGGTGAGAGATTCAGAGATATGAGAAGAGGGACGGACAGGTAAACGCCGTCAAGTTGGAGAGTGAAATAACGTGGCGATGGCTCTGATTGGCGGAGGGATAGAACTATAAAACCGTGGATCCTATGCTAACTTTGTAGCCGTTAGATTTTATGAGGTCGAAAGTTGAAGGCGGAGATCATTGGGTATGCCTGTAGGGGTTGTAGGTGTTCGTACTTGTATACCCACGTGTCTGCTTTACTTCTTTAGTCTTTTTCCGTGATTGACCGTACTATCATCCTGTTCATATGTGCCTATGTGGTATTTATATATTTTTCGTACCGGTTATTTATTTTTTATAGGAAAATATTTGTGGGTTTTAACAAACATTTTTTATTCGATTCGACCAAAAAAAACATTTTCGATTCCAACTCAAACATTACCGATGAAGGTTGTATTATGTGTAATTGTACGAATAAAGACAATACATTTATTGAGGTTGGTTCAAATGAAACAAACACTTATCCTTAAACGTGAAACGAATGTACTAAATCTACTATGTAGTGGACTTTTCATACAAAAGTTCATTACAAAATACAAAAGGTGCAATCCGAAAAAACACAATATAAAAAGTACCAAAAGTGCACTGCAAAGTACAAAAAATGCAAATCCGAAAAGTGCACTCTGAAATAGGAATACTGTACTACAAACTAGAAAAAGTGCATTCGTTTCAGTATAAGATTTTGTTTCATTTGAACCAAATTCTACATTTACTTACTAAATGTCCACACACTAAACATATACGGAATTATAATACATGTAATAAGGTACCAAATAATATACTAAGTGACCTCTTCCGTCATTTAGGGGAAAAAGAGTGTATTGTATTGGCAGTTTCCTAGTGGAGCATTTGTCACCAAAGAAAAAAAATGGTTTTCCAACAAGCACCGAATGACTTTATACAAGAATTACCTCAATGTTGAGATAAGCAATCTATAACACCCTATCTTATAATCCGGGTTGTTACCTGGTTGTGGACCACACATGGGTCCACCAAAACAAGCCTAACAACAAATTCACGAATATTGGACCTTGCAACAAAGGCACAACAAGAAAAGCCAAGAAAACATCCAACTTATCATTTTTAAAACAACTCGATAACCAATGTGAATGCAATTAACTGCTAGCACTAAAGCCAACCTTTCGTCTACCAACATCAACTCATTATTACTATTAACTACACTCTTCTTGCAACTAGGGACTCAAGCCCTCAATTTCCACTAAGACACGTCACGTCGAGTTCGAGCATCATCGTCCAAGGATTGATCTCCTGGAACATTTCCCATACAAGGATGTTTACTTAAAACATTGGAAGTAGAACACATTAGCTAACAATCCCGGTATGGGCCAAACAAGCAAATCAAACATGTAGAACAAAACATAGATTATCAAAATAACACATTTAGTCATTCATATACTTATCAAACTAATATGTACACCAAAACACGTCATATAGTTATATAGACTAGCATATCAATTCCCAAACCAACACTCAATTCCACAACAACAAATAAGGACGAGATTAATTTCTTTGTCCAATTCCGTCTTACCAAAAAATACTGACTTCTTACCAACCCGCGAAGGGTTGTGAGACTAGACCAGGTACGAAGAATGAATCTATATTTGTGCACGGAAGTTGCTGGCCGTCGATACTTGGCCAAAGTGTGACCCGTTAGCCCATTCCGGCAATTGCAATGGCTTCTTTATTTCTTCAATGTAATGCTCATGCAACATATATCATAACAACCAACAACAATTCCTCCATAATCCAAACCATAATCATTCTCCAGTTCAGGCAACCCAGACCTGCCTTTGAAACATGATACACGGCTAGTGCGCACGCTAAACTCGTGTCCATTTTCTTTCCCATCACCCTTCTTTCCCCGTCTAAGCCTCTACTAGAGCACTTGCCAAAACAATCTATTTTTTTGAAGGTGATCTCCACATGTCGCATGACTATGTCCGGGTCTCTTCTCCACCGACTTGTCCGTGTCCATAATCACACCTGCAGAGATCAAGTTGCACACAATAAAATTTATTGAACTATTCCAAAAGCTTTCCAATATGAAAATATAGTATGGAATAATATTTCAAAATAGAGTTCCACACATTCAATTTACTAGTTTAACACATAACATGATCACAAGCTAAGTAAGTATAGACTACTTACCTTGAAGACGAATTCTCTAGGCCAACAAACAATAACTAACACGCAAAGTGGTCCCTTGTTGTCAAATATAACAAAAGATTTCTCAACAACGAGCTTATGGAAATATTTCTTAGTTGTATTCTCAAATTCTACAATCTCCTAATCGATAAACGATTTAGTTTCCGAATATCGATATATAACCAATCCTTAGTTATCATGCTTTAAGGAGCCATCTTGGCGAATTTATAACTAATTATCCGCTTCACTTTTGGAACAACTTTCTAAAAAAAAGTGTTCCTCAGTAACAGTTCTTAAAGGTAACCAAATCTCAGATCAAACGGATTAATAACGAATCCTGAGTAATTATCCGATGTCCTTTACTTGCCAATCGGTATCAAAACTTGTATTCGCTATAACTGATGCTCCGGACGTCCGTTTCACGAGCGGTTTGAACCTGTGGGACCGTATCAATGTTAAGATTATAAAAACCATAAATTTAATTAGCAAAGTGGAACCGAAAGTCCCTTACGGTGGCTCCGCAATCAACCCGCTAATTAATTTCGATCGTATATACCTTCACTCGAGCCCATGGCTCGTTTGGCACGATAGTGGCTCGATCCCCGAGCCCGAGGGTGGCTGGGCGTTTCCCGACGACAGTCCTTGCGGTGGGTGTGGTCGGAGGAGTTGACGATCGCCGACGGAGACGTACGACGAGGCGAGAAAGTGACCGGCGATGACGTATTCTTCTCCCGAGCCAACGCTCTGTCCAATTCTCTAGTTGGTTCCTTTCCCTCACTTGTAGCAGCCTAAGCTCACACGAAGGAAGAAGGGAAGAAGGTGAGGATGGAAGCTAGAGGAAGAAGAAAGCCGGCGGTGAATGAGCTCCCGAGTCCGTCGTTCGTCCGACCTTATCCCTCGCTCCTTCCTTTCTTATCTTTTGAATAGGTTCCAATTGGTAGACTTTAACTAGGCTGAAAGGTAGGCCGTGGATAAGGATTCTTTCTCCCATTCCTTCCTTTGTAAGCAAGAGAAAAGATAAGTTTTAAAACTCAAAATCCGTCTCGGAACGGGACTCGCGTTAAAGCGGTAAAATTATGTACCTCGGGTGGAAAAATTTACTAAACGAAAAACTTCTCGTAAATTATGTAGACCAATAAAATCAATTTTCTATGATTTAATCTTGCTACCCTTAATTTTTAAGGCTTCTGTTTCGCATTTTAAGTCCTTTCCGGTACATAATTAAAAAGACGGCTTATCCAACAAATATTCTTTTTCCACTGAAAAATCCTAGAATTCACACCGATCCATAAAATCATTTCTTTGTGATTTTAGGATGTCACCAAGAATTTTCTAGGATTTAAATTCCAACAAAAATATTGGATTAAGCATTAAAACGAACAATGAGGTTGAAAGGATATCCGAGAAAAATTCAAAAATATCCTCAAAAACCACAGTTATTACATTAGTATCCCCTTAAAAATGGTTTCGTCCTCGAAACCAAGGAGAACTTGGATCACAAGGAAGGATAGCATAAGCACACACACACAACCACTACAAACCTATACAAAAGTTTGTAGTACCCCCTTAAAAAAACAAATTGTTACTTCGTCACAAAGCATAAAACAACCACTGCTTAGTTACCAAACTTCTTCTTTACAACATTCATTAATTTGGAAAATGAATTAGCATTTCCCGTCTAGTTCCTCAAGTCTTTTCCTTACTTCCATTTTTAGGCCAAGATAACCTAATCAAACGTATTTTTCTTATTCACGATTCAACCTGACCTTTCTTCACATGTGTCATTTGGTTGAATATCCATCTCATTATTGTTGAGTAAATGAGATCTATTGAACACATACTATCAAGGAAGACATTACGGATAGAATGCACTGATGGTGGCAATGTCAACTGATAAACAAGCTTATCAGTTCTTTCTAGTATCTCAAAAGATCCAACATAGCGAGCATTTACGTTTTCTCGCATTCCCCAGCGCAATATGCCTTTCAAGGCGGATACCAGAACAAAAACATTGTTCTTTACAATGAACTTAACATGCTCTCACTTAAAACAACACACGACTGTTGTCGATTTTGAGCAGTTAGCACTCTTAGTCGTGCTAGTGTGATATTAGTTGTTGTTCTCTTGGCCAAGTCTGGCCCAAGAAGAACCTTGTCAGCATTGTCATTCCAACAAAGTAACAATCAACACTTCTAGCCTTATAAAGCCTTAAAAGAGTCATTTCTTTATCGTGTAATCAAAATTCTTGTGTGTGAATTCACTCAAACTCAAACTACCATTCGAACTCGTGTGGAATCCAAAATACATGTCCTCAGAAGTTTGAATTTGTTTCTTTTCATTGTTCATCAGTTTGATGAAGGAATCCAACGCTAAAATTCAATTCACTCCACAAAGCTTGAGGTCACTCCTTTCAAAAATTTGACATGAACCACCTATCTCAATCAGAGATAAAAGTCTTTGGAGTTTTATGAAGATCAAAAACTTCATGCATGAACACCTTAGCTAACTTCTTTACTCTTTAAGTCATCTTAATTGTATTAAAAAGAGCAGTCTAGGTGAGTTTATTAACAACCTCCATATGCACCCTTCTTTCATTAAGTCTTGAACGACTAATGACAAGAATCCATTGTAACATCTTCCCACTTTCCTTCTGAAACAGAAAGAGACTTTAACATTTCATCTGGTCTTCTATGCTCAATTCAGGACTTCCAAACAAACCAAACACATCAAAACAAACTCGGTGACATTTCACTTCATGTCAGGCCATCATTATCTCAAATCCTTATATATTTTCTGGTTCCAGGATGAACTAATTAAGCAAACAACTATGCTTCCTTTGAAATAAGCTTTCAAAGCTCATCAACAACAGATACACATAAACAGTTTTGAAACCAAGCAATCCATAATCTTTAATAACAAATCCCGGTGTCTTACCTTCTTGATCTTCTCCATTGATCTTAAATAATATTACTTTCCCATACTACTTTCCCTTGATCTGGTCAACAGATTTTGAATAAAATCCTAGGGGATTCACACAACCTTGTTGTCATCTAAACTAAACCTTTAGCCCTTCTCAAATTAGTTTCTTTACAAGGATTACTTAAAATCCTTACTCAATTTCCTTTTTGAGATAAAATCTCAGTATTACTTTAACCAAGAATATGAGATTTATCCAACACATGACAAGATAATAACCTATCTTGTCAATCCTTTACATTCTTTTCTCAACCAAAACTCAGCTTGGGCATACTGACATTCAAAAGTAGTTATCTTACTCAACCACTTCAAACTAAACTCTTATGCATTACTATACCAACATAATGGACAATAATACCTTTAGTCCAATAATTTCCAACAAAATTGTCTCCATTGACAATTTTTAGTCTTTTTCATCAAAGAACTGTTTAGACTTCACTTAACATTTTAACTTGTTGAGCAACCTAACTCTTAGGATTAAAAACATATCCTCACGTGTCCACTCTCTATATCCAACAACTTATCAGGATGAGATTGAAAATCAATACTAATTTACATATCCAAACTCCAGACCCATTGGAGTTCTGCTTAAAGTTCTCACTTGACTATCTTATCTCAAAGAGATTTAAGTTTTCAAGACAACATGAAAACAATTAACCACTAATGGAGAAATTACTAGTACATATTTTATTCCAAAGAAAGGATTACTACAATATCATTCCTTAGAAAGGGTTCCATTCCAGGAGTCCATATCAAGTTACTTTCAAGGACAATTTCGCTAAAAAGGCAATGACTTTCTTAGGTCATGACGTCAACCAAGATGAACTACTAGCAACTGCTTAGAGAATTCCAATAATCGTTGACTGAAACCAATCCCAAACTTTTAGAGAAGTACGGAGTTACTCCATGCTCTTCAAAGACCAAAACAGATTTGTAAAGAATTTTACAGAATTTCTTTACTTATAATCGAACTGTTTTGGGAAGTTTGACCATACTCCTTAAATGGTATAGGATACCAAGGATATACTAACTCAAAAAAGCTTTACAAGATACTAACTATAATAATAGATATAGGAATTGCTATAATGCAAAAGAAAGTTTGCATCTTTTCATCTCAACCAACTACACTTGCAAAACTCATATAATTGCAAAACTTATATGATTGCCAAATCATACCAGAAACGTGTTATTCTTTACGACCCAAGTGAAATCACTTATCAAATGGTCAAATTCCAAATTCCCATCACAACCTTTGTGTAATCATTCCAACCTTGACAAGAAATGTAACATCTACAAATTTCTTATTTCGAACTTAAACCTGAGGAATTATGTGATCTAATTCCACCATAAACCTAACCAAATAGTCAGTGAACACTCATTTTATTTCTCCATAAACACTGTAAGGGCATACGTCAATCTAAACGACATCACTACACCTTTATAATGATCATATCTTCCTCAAAAAGCCATCATAGGAATATCTTTTCTTCAACTAATGATAACCCGATCTCAATTCCACTTTTGAAAACACCATGCCGCCATGCAATTGTCCAACAAGTCGTCATTACAGGACAATGAGTTTCTGGTCACAAGAATTACTTAGTTCAACTCTCAGTAATCAATACACAATCATAGGAAAATATCCTTCTTTGAGACTATATGGTTCAGAACTTTCGATATTCGTCTCCTCTCCAACTCCAATCCACTACTAATCTATCCCACTTGAAGGTGGTATCCAGAAAGCTAATCCCATAATAACATTCACAACTTACAAACATCAGGTACATTCTAGATGTGTAGTCTTTCCTTGTCCTCTTGAAAGGTAGATCACTAGTACCCCATATATCCATCACTGCATAACTTGGCAGCTTTTTCCACACTCATTACTAACCTAACTCCTTAGACCATACTTCTTTGATATACAGTCAACTACCTTCGATCTCGGTTGCCTCTGCAATTCCCCAAACTAACCCAAATGCTCTACAACAACATTTTGATTAGGCACAACTCCCGTGCCCCTCAAATTCAGAAGAATTTCCACCCAGATGGCTCGAATAACATTAACAATATCTAGTGGTACTTCAAACTATGGCACCACTACTAGTCCACAAACTCTTCCTCCAATAGAAGCATCTTTTTCTTAGAGTTTTTACATCTTCCACTCCCGAATTTAGTTCTCAAGCTATCTTCATCCTTGATTCATAGTCTATGATATCCAAATCATAGATCAACTCGGGATTAACACTTCACTTGAAGATGATCTAATGAATCATCATTGGAAGAAAACAAGCACATGCCCTTGAGAGCATTCTTGATTCATTCTTAATAATTGCTAAACCACGACTAAGCCATCCTTTTTCATCACGAATGTCATCGAATCTTGCTATGATGACACTTTAGAACATATATATGATCTTTTATCTATTGCCTCCAATTGCATCTAAGTTATCATCCCCCACTGATCATCATTGCTACATTCCAACCTTCATTGGAGTAAAATCCTTATAGCTCGTATAGAAATCATCCTCAATCCTTTCACACCTTGGGAATCCAAAACTTCAATCTCTACTTGATCTCATGAATAGCATATTCAAAACAACTGAAATATTTATCCAATAACTTGATAGATATCACAAAACTAAAAACTTTTCAAATAGGTTGACATACCCCAACGATCTTGTTGGTTCTAAATATTCATCATCATTATCGTCATACTTCTACGAATATCTTTTATATCGTGTCACTTATAATCTTTATTGGAATCATACCAATGTTCAACAACATCTTTGTAAAGTCTCCTCCTCACACTTGATCCTTTAAGCAAAGCTTGGATAACTAAAATAGGTCCTTCCAATCTCACTAGTTAATCTGTGATATGGTGAATCGATAACCCAGAGATGTTGTCTCATTAGATCAACCAAAAGAAATACGACTAGTTTAGACCAAATCTGACTCATGCCTTCCTCTTTGGGTTAACTCGTGGATCTTCCTACCTTGATCATTGAAGGATGGTTAGTTCCCAACTATACCGTTCAAGGTAATAATCTTATTATATATACTTGTATTTCCAACATGGATTCTCTTATCTTTCTCCTCTCAGATAGTCACAATCCTCATTATTACTTGGTTGAAGATGTTTGGGAATTTATCCCCCAGCCTACTTTTTAGCAAGCTTGTCAAAGGTAATGTCGATGGTAGCTCATGCCTCCTAATCGTGCTGAGCTCTTCGTCTCATGTTTCTTTCCTAAGTAACCTAACAATGTCTATTGTGAAAGTCAACCCCAACTATTTGTCTATCACATTATGGTATTATCTCCACTTAAGTCTTCAAAATATGGTACAAGATTACTTCCATAGCCTTATCCTAAGGCTCACTTTTCATGAATTGTAAGTTAGCCCTCTTAGAAAGCTAATGCACTAATAATCATGCTTAGTTATTCAATTAATTTTACCAACCTTCTTTAACTAAGTGTTAATTTAAGTTTAACGCTATCACGTCTTCATTCTTCACTGTGTCTACTAATTCTTCCACTTATAGAGGTAGTAACATCCATCGTTACACCATCCTCGAGAACAATTAGTATCTTTTTTTTAATTAGGCTTGCATATCTTATATCACTTATTAGTATTCTTAACTTGAGCTCAGGAGCAATTGCTTTTCTCCTTCCGCACAATCAATCTTTACTTATTTTACTTATCATGACATTAATCTATCAACACAATCAGTTACTTGGATTTCTACAAACATCTACTTCTATTAAACAAGCAAAATGTTTACGGAGATCCTCTTGTATGATGATGATGTCTCGACGTGTCTTTCTATCCCAAATGCACTACTTCTATTTTACTTTGTTTGTACCTTTGTTTTGCCTGTTCTTTTGCTTTTTAGTTTAGTAATTAGACACAACCGCCCTTGTAGGCTTCGATTGCTTTCAGATTCAGCAACGCTCATTACTATTCTCATAGACGGCCAAATCCATTAGATTCGAACCGTGTAGCCTTACGACCTTCGATTCCATCGCTTGACTCGGTGTTGAGAGGGATTTACCTAACAAAAAACAAATTTGTAGTCAAGACCACGCTGAGTATAGCGAAGTCAGGATCGTCCATGAGAAGCGAGGTTGTGTCTAATTACTAAACTAAAAAGCAAAAGAACAGGCAAAACAAAGCTAGAAACAAAGCAAAATAACTAAATAAGCACACTAGAAGGGGTCGATATCGACCTTGTCAAGGTCGTTACGGAGGTATGAATTCAGCAGAAAAACTAAGTAAACATCAAGAAAAAGGGGGAATTTACAGGTCGGTACCGACCTAGGCAGGGTCGATATTGAGGCACCTGGGTTTGAATTTCGACTTAAAATTGGGAAAAACATCTAGGATAAGGGTCTATGATGTTCGTGTTTTTGATTTAGTTTTGGTGCCTTTCTTGCGATGTTTAGTTTAGTTTTGGTAGGTTTTAGAGTTAGTTTTGTGTGTTTTTGGATAAGTTTGCATATTTTGTGAGAAGTATGGAAGCTACTCCATTTTGTCTCTTTTTGTAGGTTTTTGAGTGGAACGGAGCACTTTTCATGTAAAGTTGAAGTGAAGTGGTGGAAGGTGGAATGCATGGAAGAAGAGAAAGAAGATTGCATGGGAAGATCAAGTTAGAGTGCAAGTTAAAGCCAAAGAAGAGTTCGTAAGAAGCCAAAATAGAGGCTCATTAACGACATGTGAGGGTCGTTACCGAGCTGTAACTCAGAATTTTTGTTAAGGAGTTCAGCAAAGTCTACCGACCTTGTGCAGGTCGTTAACGAGGTGACCAGTTTCGGTAGGTCACAACCGAATTTCGGAATTAATATCTTTTATCATGTTATCTTTTAAGTAGGGTAAGTTTTTATCTTTTAGGTCTTTTATAGATAGCTTTCTTAGTATAAATACCCTAGTTCTATGTCTAGACAGGGGGGGATTCGATTACTTTGAGAGAGAAGTCGAGAGAGAGAGAGAGAGAAGTCGGGCTGATTCCGATCGAGAGAGAGGAGTAGTTCGGTGATTAATTCTTGTTCGGTGTTCTTAGTGTTTTCGAATTCTACGAGTTTGTAAGACGATATTCTTTCAATTTCAAGTAAGTTTTGTTTTTCACATGCTCTCTTTGATTAAAGTTATTTGCTTTGTTTCAATGACGAGTGAGTAGTTTTTGATTGCCTTCTATCCTTTGAATTGCTTGTTGTGCTTATGCTTAGACGAGAGACGAAGTAATTTAAGTTTTAGCTTGATCGAGAGAGAAAGTTGTGAACTTGAATGTTGATCACGAAAGTTTCGAGCTTTGGATTCAAAACAAGTAATAAAGTGAATTGATTTATGAAAGTTGATTGATTTGCTTATTGGTCAGCGAAAGTTGATAGATTTATCTTTAAATGCATGATCTTTATCTTGACATAAGTTTATATGCATAGCTATGTTGTGGTAACCCTTTTCCTAGATCTTTTTATCAATTGAATTTCTTAAGTTTAGCTATCGATTTTACTCATTACCGAGGTACAGTGGATCGGTACTGAGCCTGCACTTAGCTCGTTAATTGCTCTGGTTTCAGTAGAATTCCAGGTTCGTTAACGACTCTGACAAGGTCGTTAACGAGGTTTGTCGTAGCTGTTCTTGCATGTTTTGCTGTGTTTTCTTGGTTTTATAGTTGGTAAACAAACATCCTTGCTTCCCGTGGACGATCCTGACTTCGCTATACTCAGCAGGGTCTTGACTAATAAATTTATTTGTTGTCAAGAAATCCCTATCAACAAATCGCCACCGTTGTTGGGGAATCAACAGTGTTTGTTTGTTTATCTGTGGGTTTGGGAATAGCCCGACCCCGTTTTTTGTTTTTAATTTTTTTTCTTTGTTTGTTTTCTCAGTGTATTCCATTAGGACGTCCCAACCTCGAATTTGACAACACTGGTTATTATTTTGAACCTGAATCTGCTATACGCAGCGGTGTCTTGATTATAAATTTTTTTATTGTCAAGAAACCCTATCAACGAGCTAGCGAGGGTCGTTACTGAGCCTGAACAACTCGGTACCGATACTCCCAGGGTTGTTACCGACCCCAACCTAGGTAATTTCTCTACACCGAGCTCTTGTCTTAATCCCAGGCTCATTACCGACCCCACCAGGGTCGGCATCGACCCTTCTAAGGCACCAATCGACCCTAATGTTGACCCGATAGCATTACCTCTCGAGCCCACCTTGGCTCTGAGATTGGTGAAATCTCTTTCCTTTCCTACTAAGAAGTCTAAGGACTCAACTAAAGGCAAGTTTAAGCGTTTCGTAAGATTTTTCAAGGCTTAAATATTTTTATACCATTCGCTGAGGCCCTAAGCGAAATGCCGGCATACACAAATTTTTAGAAGGACATTCTTCGCAAGAAACGATCCATAACAGAGCTTCAAGATGAGGTCCGATCTATTACTCTTCCAGAGAAGCTAGGCGACCCAAGGAGATTTGCCATCAGGATTGGCATAGGCGACCACCAATTCAAGGCTCTATGTGATTTGGGAGCCTGTGCCAGTTTACTTCCCTTGTCAATTTGGTCGAAAGCTAACATGGGACCTCTGGAACCTATGGATATGAGGCTGTACATGGAGGACGGATCAAGTGTGAAAGCTACAGGAGTCGTTGACGATTATCCCATTCAAGTGGGGAATTCTTCATTCCAAACGATTTAATTGTCTTCGACATGCTTGAAGATCCTCTAGTCCCCATCATTCTAGGCAGGCCATTCCTTGCTACAGCAGGCGCTAGGCTTGACGTTCGGAAATGAATCCTCACCTTCGATATAGGAGAGAAATGGGTAGAATTCAGCCTTAATCAAGATGCCAATGACACAACTGTTGCTGCACAAATCGAGATGTCCCATCCAGAGCTTGACATTGCTGATTCTGAAGTTTCTCCCCCAACAAATACGGATTACAAAAGTGCAAACGAAACCACTACCGACCCCCCTGGGCCGATACCGAGCCTTTCATACAACAATATGACGAAGGTGTCTCGTTTTGGCACGACACCAAGAGAGGATTTGCTTTTGAAGGCTCGTTAACGACCTCAACTACCGTGGTGCGGACATCCTCACCAATGGATCAAGGTGAGTATTCTAACCACGGATGCACTATTACTGATAATGATCCTTCTTTATATTCTATTCCTACACCGTACCCCACTATTTATCCTATAGAGGAATCGAAACCGCCTTGGTTCTCGGATTTCACTAACCCTTGTGTAGGAATAGCGGGCATATTGCTAGAAGATGAAGGACCAAATTTGGTAAGACGAGCTAACAATGCCTTCAAAGCTAAGTATGGTGTCTCTCAAAACCCCGACATAGCCGAGAAGGAACCCCCGTGATTAGCAAGGAACCCCCGTGAATAGCAAGGTATTTTTGTGAGGACCGAAAGAGGGCACGCCACCAAGGTACTTGACCAAAGTGTGGTTCTTACCCGAGACAAGATTGAGTTGCTTTACGTGCAAAATTAGTACGAGACTTGGACGGACCATGCATTCTCGTTAGAGAAAAAGCCACAGGATGAGCCATCGTTGAGGAAATGTGAGTCAAGGTTCGCAGAGAAGGCGAGGAAATGGATGAATATGATGATGCAACGGAGGCAGCCACGGAGGACCAAGATAGCGAGGATGATGACCTCGATACCGAGGTCCTGGGCGATGAAGACAACCTCGTTAACGACCCGCCTGGGCTCGTTAACGACTACTTCGAGGCTAGTAACGAGGAATTCAGCTTTGGTAACGACAAATCGCTGTTGAGAGGGTTTTACATAACAACAAATAAATTTGTAGTCAAGACCCCCCTGAGTATAGGGGAGTCAGGATCGTTCCACGGGAAGCACGATTATTTGTTTATCGAACTACTAAACAAAAATAAAATAAATAAAGCAACACAATCACACACGACCAACCTCATTAACGACTTTGTCAGGGTCATTAACGAACCTGGATAAAATACTAACACACACTAACAAACTAAGAGCAGGTTCTGTACCGAGGCAGCGAATCTCAATAACGACTATAATCAAAGAAATTCAAATAAAAACAAATATCTAGGACAAGGGTCACCACAACATAGCTATGCATATATACTCGTAAGAAAATAAAGATCATGCCTTTAAATAGATAAATTCATCAACTTTCGTTGATTAGCAAGCAAATCAATTCATTCTCATAAACAAATTCACCTAATTACTTGTTTTGGATCCAAAATTCGAAACTTTCGTTGTCGAACAATATCAACCTTCAAGTCTATAACTTTCTCTTTCAATCAAGTTAAGAACTCAAATTACCTTGATTCTCATCT
Organism: Fallopia convolvulus; assembly: GCA_964016875.1. Lineage (NCBI taxonomy): Eukaryota > Viridiplantae > Streptophyta > Magnoliopsida > Caryophyllales > Polygonaceae > Fallopia > Fallopia convolvulus. The sequence continues at coordinate 33,676,605 of OZ024734.1, read as the reverse complement.
AGGTATAAACACAACTAGCAATCTAAAAAATAGATAAAAGGCATTCAACACATCAACTTACTCATCAAACCATGCATAACTATGTCGGGTTTAAACCCCGGCCTTAGATAGGAAAACTACTCACTACTCATAACTATAAAGAAAACAACTTCTATATGAGAAAACATTTAAAACAAAACAACTACTTCAAATTAATAGGAAAATATCGTCTTACAGAATTCAGAAGAAACCCGAAAAGAACAAGAACACCGAATCGAAAACAAAATTAACGACCTAAGCTTCACTCTCGTTAGCCTCGGTTCCGACTTCTCTCTCTCGGCTTCTCTCCTCTTCGAACACGTCCGAACCCTTCCTCTTTCTATCTAGAAAAGAAGGGTATTTATACTAATAAAGCTATCTAATAAAAAGGCTATAAGATAAAAACTTTCCTAAAAGATAGAAACTAACTCTAAGAAGATAGAAATAAAACCTAAAATACAAAATATAATAACCCTAAGAACTCATTAAAAACCCTACCGACACGGAACAAAGTTCCGCACAGGGTCGGTAATCATAAGATTGAACTCTCAAAAATTCTATCTCGTAGCCTCGTTAACGACCCTTCACAGCTTCGTTAACGAGCCTGGAGTTGGCTTCTTCAACACTTCTTCTCTAAAAATCTTGACTTCGACTCTTTTATCTCGTATTCTTCCGTCCTTCACCATAGCACTCTATTCAGCTTCAAAAAGCACCATTTCCTTGCTAAAACCTACAAAAAGACACAAAAAGGAGTAGCTTCCATACTTTTCACAAAATATACAAAACTATTCAAAAACACACAAAACTATCCCTAAAACTACTAAAACTAAACCTAACATACTAAGAAAACCGACTAAAAACTAAACCAAAAACACGAACATCAAAATACCCCATACTTAAACTTGCTTGTCCTCAAGCAATCACTGAACATAAATCAAAACCAAACAATCATACTTATCAAGCCAATAGCCATCATTTAAAAAAAAAACTTAAACACATAGAAGAAAAATAGCAAATGACTATTAATGTCATTACACATATATGCACTAAATAGACATAAGAAAATACAATCAAACATCACAAGGGATATGTGTTTCACTCAACTCTCAAGTGTTTAGGCTCATAAATTCAACTCTCAACTCATCTTATATACAAAAACTCATAGAAATTGGAACTTATATCACCAAACTCTCCACCTAAGATTTGTCAAAACAAGCAAAAATCAACAAGAGAACTTAGGGGGCTCAATGAAAAACTTCATAGACCCTTCCATTCGGTCGGGTTGTAATGGGGCTTGGTAAAAACAAATAGGCATGGAAATATTTTGGTCATGTGGTGCTAATAATATCCGGGAATCAAAAGACTCCTAAAAACACACACATATATAAAACTCTCATAAAAATATATACCAAACTCACTCTGCAATTTGCACTTTCTCACTCTCCCATTATATCCTAGAATGTCTCATAACATAACTCAAAAAAAATCTCTGATTTATCTATTAAACACACATGCACATCTTCTTCCTTTTTCTTCTCCATTCTGTATCAACTTCTTTTCCCATTCCTTTTTTTTCTTCTTTTCCTCGCAGCCTCGTTAACGCACCCACATGGGTCGTTAACGAGCTTCATCGCGTATACTTCCTTCACTTTTTTCAACAAATTTCTTTTGTGCATCCTTTATCATCAAGAGATCTTTCTTTTTACAAAATAAAACAAGAGACTTCCAATCTACCCTTCCCATACCCTTGATTTCGAACCAAAACATAACATATCACTCCCTCTTTGTTTACACTGAACATAACATACCTCTCCAAACTAAGTCCTAATCCCCGGATAGGGTCAAACTTATCTCGGCTAGGGAACAATTTTTGTGGAGCTGAAAAAAAAAAGGCTTCAGGCTCAAATTGGCTGTCAAAAAGAAGGATCATGTAAGGGTGGATAGGGATTATAAAAATAAGTTCTCTATCATATGATTTCCATAAGTAATGAACTATAAATCTTATATAGGTCTCAAGAAATAGATAACCATCACAATTCCAAGAGATAATATGTATATAGAGAGTAAATCACACTAGAAAGAAGAGGGATTTTTATATGTTCTCCCTATAAGGCCAAAAATAACTCACAAGGTAATTATTTTGTTGGATTGCATCACTTATGCTAAAAAATATACATGCTCAATTTCATCAAACGCTTTTCCTTCCTAAAAACAACTTCAATAACAAGATTCCGACTATACTATCAAAGAATGCTTGCAAGGAATTATATAATCATGCTAGCAACTACTATCATGGAACCATAAGAAAGGGATATCTATCAATTCTAAAACTCTTTTTTGAAATTTTAAAAAAAAATTTAATTTTTTTTTCCGATTTTTATAGATATAAAAAAACTACTCAAAACACATAAAACATAACACAAGACAAATAAGTTTTCTATCCTTTCCCACCCCATACTTAAAAATTACAATGTCCCCGCTGTAATAAAAATAAGAAGAAAAGAAATAGAAAAGAAAAGCAAAAGAACAAAAAGAAAGAAAAGAAACAAAAAAACAAAAACTTACAAAGTCATGAAGCAGAAAACAAGAATACTCTTCAAACTGAATCAGCGGTTAGGTGGTGGAATGTAATGCTAAAAGTTCCCCATGAAGTCGTACATCGTCCTCAAGCTCTCTACATCATCCGCCTCTCTCTACTAATGTATCGTATCCTCAAACGCCATGCGAGCAGAATAGACACTCTCCCATCTATCCATCCTCCGATGAATATGTCTGCTGAAGGTTAAGCTGCTGCATCCGAGCTGAAAGATCTTCGACCCATGGTGGTGGGATACTTGATCCAGTGTATTCGGGCAGAGGAGGTGGTTGATAGTGAGGCTGGAAGTGGTCTTGGTAAAGCACTGGATTGTATGGCATGATTCCATAAGAATGAGGGTCGATAGGAGGCTGGGAGGGGTCGGTAGGTGCTCTCGTCGGGTCGTTACCGAAGCTGTGTGCCTCGGTAGGAGCATCGGTAGAGGCCTCAAAATGGTTGTTAACGACCCTGGTGGGCTCATTAACGAAGACGTTGGTGCCCAAAACTTCTGTATGGAGGTCTTCTTCCTTGATGTCGAGCTCCTCTGTTCCTCCCTCTGTAGCTGCCTCTTGAGTCTCATCTTCATCATCTTCGTCCATCTCTTCTCCCTATCTCTCAAACCATGTCTCACATGGCCGGAGCGTAAGCTCATCTTGCGGCTTGGGATCTAATGGGAATGCATGCCCCGTCCACGCTTCGTACCAATTCGGTACATAAAGAAGCTCCAGCTTATCGAGGGTGGGTACAACATCTCGGCCTTGAACTTTTGTAACGAACCCATCCCGGACATGAGTAAAGATACCAGAACTAAACCAGTAGTTCCTGTTGAGCAGCTGAGCATGGGCCGGTGTGTAGCGGGTGAGATCAACTCCAAGATGGGTCGCCAAGAGGCTAACCAGATTCCCACACCACATTTCCTTTGACTTGATTGACTTCTCCACATAATATAGCCATTCGTACCCCAAGTTCAATGGGGCGGGCTCCTCAAAAAGAATAGTGTGGAGGCATGCAACCTCTGTCCTTGTCGGCTTGTTTAACTCCCTCTTTGGCCAGAATGTAGCGGCTAGGACTCGGAGGATAATCCTGAATTTGGGGTTGATGATGCTTGCCTTGGATAATGCCGCAGTGGAGGACTCTACCTCCTTGGTGATATAGCTCCAAGTCCTTTTCACCGTATAATCTTTAATACTGTAATCTCAAGAGCGATTTGGGAGCTCCAAAATAGCATTGAACTCCGCCAAAGTATACTCTCGTTTCACATTACCGAGCCGAAATCGGATGCGTCCCGCCGAAGTCTTTGTCGGAAAGCTCGTCTCAAGAGTGGCTAGAAACTCGGATGTAAGAGTTAGAAAGTGTGGTAAATTCTCCTTCTTCAGCAAGTGAGGCGCGCCGAGATATCAAAGGCCTCTTTGACATCTTCATAGATCTTCATAGATTTGGCACTTGATCTCGAGAACCACCGAGTGTTGTGGTCCTTGTCTAGGATGGCGTTGTATTGGTCCGCTTGCCCATGAGTACGCAAGATCACGTTATCCATGCGAGGTGGAGATGGGGACCTCTGATTCCTGTTCTTCGTTTGGGCTCGGGTAGCGACTCGGCTTGAACTAGCCATGTGGATCTACAAATAAATACGATTTTTCCAAGATAAAATCCATTCAAGTAGATAAGCAAGAGACCCCATACTTGGTCTCGGAATATCCCTCGGAATGCCTCATTAACTACCCAATTGGGTTGTTAACGGATCTGGACTGGTTTTTCAACTTTGAGGATATGTAGGGTCGTTAACGAGCCTGGGTGGGTCGTTAACGAGCATGGGTGGGTCGTTAACGAGCCTGCGCAGGAACCGGTCAAAAATTTCCGAGTGAAAAAGACTCTAAAATTCTGCCATGAATCAAGCATGCGTCATTCCTAATCCTATGCAAGACACACAATCGGATATACGCACCCCATACTTGCTCAATTACCCATCCCAAACATGCTAGAATTGCCCAAAATTATCGTGGTGAAGATCAAACTCAATTTCTAGAACAAGAAAATTCATGCTTTTCCAATCAAATTACAACGAGGAACTAGGCACGAACAACCCTTCCTAGATCGAGAACAATTAAGCACGAACATAATTCATGAGCAAAAGCAAAACATGCAATTCGACCACCTCTCTATAAACTCAATCTAAATACGAAATTTCTACCCTAAAAACCATGAATCATGTAATAAAGAGTTAGGGTTTAGAAATCATACCGGTAGATTGAGAAATTGAAGAACAAAAGATCGAAAATTGGGTGGTTAACGAGGTTGGATCTCTCCGGTAACGAATGCAGGGGCTGCGGACATCGGTAACGGGGGTGTTTTCCGAAGTTCAGTGGAGGTGAGAATTCTGATCGGTGGTGAAGGATTTCGGTAGGGATTTTGGAAGTTTAAGCTTGGGATTTGAGGATTTTAGAGTAGAATTTTAGAAGGTTTAGAAGGGTTATATAGGTGAGGGTAGGGGAAGAGGTGAAAGGGGCGGCCCATGGGTAGATATAAGATAGATTAAGTTTAAAAAAACTTACCTGCCCGTTCTCCGAGTCTAGTCGGCAAACCGGGTCGTTAACGAACCTAGGTGGGTCGTTAACGAGCCGCCGTAGCCTCTTTGAATGATTTTACGAGCCCATCTTCTGCATCATGTTAGCTAAAAAAAGAAACTATCCTATTTTCTATCCTAAATACTACTAAAAACTCAAAAGAAAGCTAGGAAAAAGATCTAAAAAAGAAAGGAAAAATCTAGTCTATACTAAAAGCGGGTTGCCTCCTGTAAGCTCTATTTTTAACATCGTTAGCCCGATGTACTTACCTTGGCTCAAGGTGGCTCTTTTGCAGCTATGTTGGGGTCTTCAGGTACCCTATACTTAGCTTTGTATGCATTGTTAGCTTGAGTCACTAAATTTTGTCCTTTATCTTCTATCAGTATGCCCGGTATTCTTAGATAAGGGTTAGTGAAATCCGAAAACCAAGGTGGTCTGGACTCCTCTGTAGCATATATAGTGGGGCATGGTGTAGGAGCAAAGTATGAAGAATGATCAGAGCCAGCATTAGCGAATTCATAGTTAGAGTATGATGTTCGTGTTTTTGGTATAGTTTTTAGTATGTTTTCTTAGTTTGTTTAGGACTAGTTTTGATAATTTTAGGGTTAGTTTTGTGATTTTTTGGATGGTTTTGCAAATTTTGTGAAAAGTATGGAAGCTACTCCGTTTTGTGTCTTTTTGTAGGTTTTAGCAAGGAAACGGTGCTTTTTGGAGCTGAATTTGGAATGCTATGGTGAAGGGCGGAAGAATACGAGATGAAGCAGTCGAAGTCTAAGCTTTTAGAGTTGAAGTGATGAAGAAGTCAAAATCCAGGCTCGTTAACGAGGCTATGCAGGGTTGTTGACGAGGCTAGCGATAGGGTTTTTTCGAGAAATCTTAGTGATGACCTACCGATCCTGTGCGGGAATTTATTCCGTGTCGGTAGAGTGTTTTTAGTGAGTTTTAGGGTTATTATATTTTATTTTAAGTCTTGTTATCCTTCTAGGGTTTTATTTCGATCTTTTTAAGAGTAGGTTTCTATCTTTTAGGAAAGTTTTTATCATATATCCTTATTTATTTATATAGCTTTATTAGTATAAATACCCTTCTGTATAGCCTATAGAAGGGGTGGCAAGTAGAGAAGAAGTAGGAGGCGAGTTTTGAAGAGCCGAGAGAGAGAGAAGAGTCGGAGAAAGAGATTGAGCCACGGTGGAACGAGAGTTAGCCGAGGTCGTTAATCACGAGTTTCGATTCGGTTTTATGTTTTTCGGTTTCTTCTGAATTATGTAAGACGATATTTTCCTATTAATTTGAAGTAGTTGTTTTTTTTTCAATGTTGTCCTTTATAGAAGTTGTTTATTTCATAATTATGAGTAGTGAGTAGTTTTCTTATCTAGGGTCGGGGTTGAAACCCGACATAGTTATGCATGGTTTGATGAGTAAGATGATGTGTTGATTGCCTTCTATCTATTTCTGAGATTTCTTGTTGTGATTATACCTAGATGAAAGTCAAGGTAATTTGAGTCTTAACTTGATCGAGAGAGAAAGTTAGAAACTTGAAGGTTGATATTGTTTGAATACGAAAGTTTCAAGCTTTAGATCCAAAACAAGTGATGAGTGAATTAATTTATGAGAGTAGAGTAACTTACTTACTAGTCAATGAAAGTTGATGAATTTATCTATTTAAAGGCATGATCTTTATCTTCTTACAAGTTTATATGCATGTCTATGTTGTGGTGACCCTTGTCCTAGATCTTTGTTTTTATTTGAAATTCTCCAAGATCATATTCGTTACTGAGTTCGTAGCTTCGGTACCGAACTTATTTTTAGGTCGTTAGTAGTATACAGGTTCGTTAACGACCCTGACAAAGTCGTTAACGAGGCTGGCCGTGAGTATTTTGCTTGTTTTTGTTTGATTTTCATTATTAGTAGTCGATTGATAAACAAACCGTGCTTCTCGTGGAATGATCTTGACTACCCTATACTCAGCGGGGTCTTGACTTAAAAATTTATTTATTGTCAAGAGTAAAGGCCCGTCAACAAATTGGTGACGTTGCCAGGGAAGCAACGAGTTTTTTTGTTTATATATGGGTCTAGGAATAGCCCGACCCCTATTTTGTTTTTAATTTCTATTTTCTTTGTCTGTTTTCTCAGCGTATGCCAGTAGGACGTCGAAGGCTTGAATTTGACAACGCTGGTTATTATTCAGAACTTGAACGTTCCCTGCATCGTAGACGCCGAGAGAACCGAGCCATGGCCACACCTGAAGAGATGGCTCGTCAGATGGAAATCCTCCAAAACCAGATGGAGGCGTTGAAAACCGAGAAAGAAGACACTGTTGCCGAGGCTGAGCGTCAACGAGTTAACAATGCTCGTCTACAGGAAGAGTTGAATGCCTATCCGAGGAATGCCAAACAATACATGCATCCAAAACTGAGGGTGCCAGAATCCCCAATTGTGCTTCCGGAGATAGAGAAACCATTTGAGATTAAGTCTCAATTTATATCCTTGATTAAGTGGGCTCAGTTTGAAAGGAAACCTACTGAGTTCCCTATGGAACATATTAGAAATTTTCTTGACTTATGTGACACCATAGATGTTGAAGGTGTCTCACTTGAATATGTTCTGTTAAAAGCTTTCAGGTGGTCTCTTGCTGGAAAGGCCCTGAGCTGGTTGGAGAGCTTACCTCCTAAGTCTATCAGGACTTGGAAGAACTTGTATGATCAATTTCTTACAAAATTCTTCCCTCCTGCCAAGACAACGGAGTTGAGGAAGCGCATCACCTCTTATCACCAGTAGCCTAATGAGACTTTTGTTGAAACATGGGAAAGATTTAAAGAAATGCTAAGACAGTGCCCCACTCATGGGCAACCTTTATATGTTCTTCAAGAAATCATTTTCTAGGGTATCAACACCGAGAGCAAGAACCGCATCAACACGCATACATCGTGCGGTTTTATAGAGATGGACCCTACGGCTGCATGGGAATTCCTGGATAAGTTGTCCACTTATGATGCCATGTATGGAACCCAACAAACTCCCAAGCCCCAGAAGCGTCTCTACGTGCCTAACCGATAAGAAGTTGACCTAGACATTAAAAATCAATTTCTACAAGACGAGGTCAACCGCCTGAAGGAGTAGGTAAGTTTTCTGAAATCCTCTCAATCCTGTCAAGAGTGTGGCTCTTCTACCCATAATACTTCTGCTTGCACTAACATAGAGCAGGTAAGAGCCGCTGAAACAATTGCTCAAATGAATTACATGAGAGGCCCATACAGGAACCAACCTAGTAATTTTGACAGGTCAAACAACTATCAGACGTGGGGCAATCAAAATCCAAATCCAAGCTATGCAGCGCCTCCACCGGATAGACGACTTGCGCCTTATTGACCTCTAGGCCATTAGGAGCCACCATCATGGGTACAAGGGTTACAGGAAAACATTAATGGAGTCCATAATAAAGTTAATGAAGTTCAAGCCAACCTTAACCACCAAAATAAAAGATGGGGAGAGTTCGATGTATGGAAGAAGAATGTTGATTCCCAACTAGGGAACCTTGCTGCACAGATTCCGAGGCCACAAGGGCAACTTTCGGGCCGTCCCGAAGAGAACCCTAAAGGACATATAGCAGCAGTACATCTTAGGAGCGGAAAGACACTACCGGAGCGTGTCCAAGCTAAGGACAAGACTGAAGAAGACGCCACAGTTCAGCTCGGTAACGAGCCAGCGAGGGCAAGTACCGAACTGGGTCAACATGGTGACGAGGCTCTCAGGGTCGTCAACGATCCTAGACCAGGTATGTTTTCTAATCCGAGCCCTCATCTCAATCCCAGGGTAGTTAACGACCCCATCAGGGTCGATAACGATCCTCCGAGAATACCTAACGACCCTAGTGTCGACCCGTTAACTTCACCTCTCGAGCCTAACTTGGTTCCGAGAATGGTGAAATCTCTTCCATTTCCCACTAAGAAATCTATGGACTCTACTGAGAGTAAGTTCAAGCGTTTTGTAAAGTTTCTTCAGGCATTACTATTTCCATCCCATTCGCTGAGGCCCTAAGCAAAATGCCGGCTTACACGAAATTTTTGAAAGATATTCTTAGCAGGAAAAGATCCATCACAGAGTTGCAGGATGAAGTCCAATCTATTGCTCTACCGGAAAAGTTAGGAGATCCAGGAAGATTTGCCATAACAATTGGCATTGGCGACCACAAATTCAAAGCTTTATGTGATTTGGGAGCCAGTGCTAGTTTACTTCCTCTTTCAATCTGGTCTAAAGCCAACATGGGGCCACTAGAGCCAATCAACATGCGGTTATACATGGCAGATGGCTCTTGCATCAAACCTACAGGGTTGTAGAAGACTTTTCGGTTCAAGTGGGCAAAATTCTTTGTTCCAAACGATTTCATTGTCATGACAATGCTCGAAGATCCGTTAGTGCCTATTATTTTGGGGAGACCGTTCCTCGCCACAACTGGAGCCATAATTGATGTTAGGAGGGGACTCCTAACTTTCGAAATTGGGGATGAGGTGACGGAATTCCGGTTCAAATAGTCAATGAAGGAGACTGATAGAGCCGAAGTCAAGATGCTCTACACCCACAATGAGATCATCGAATGTGGAGACCCCGTTGGAAGATTGGTGTCAAATGATGAATTTTCAGATCAAAGATGGGCAGAAATAGCCCCTGCAGTTTTGGTAAAATGCTCCCCAGCCCCAGTACCGATTCTCCAGGCAGAAGAAGCAAGCTCGTTAACGACTCCATCACAATCATTAACGACCCTGGCCGAAGACAATGAAATTTCAGCATTTGAATACCTCGAAGAGGTGTTGAAGATGGAGCCAGAAGAACCGATTCTAATTCCAGCTGAACCTTCTCCAACACTTAAACCTCTTCCGGACTCTCTCAGGTATGAATTCTTTGGTCCTGATTCTACCTTTCTTGTCATCATTAATACTAAATTAAAAGATGAGGAAGTAGAAAAACTGCTGAATGTGCTTAGGATGCATAGAAAAGCCATAGGCTACTCCCTAGATGATATAACTGGCATATCTCTTTCTCTTTGCATGCATAGCATATACATGGAGGATAATGATAAACCCACTATAGAGCATCAACGTAGGTTAAATCCTAACATGAAGGATGTAGTCAAAAAGGAATTCATTAAATTACTTGATGCTGGGATCATATTTCCTATATCGGGCAACCAATGGGTGAGTCCGGTCCATGTAGTCCCAAAAAAAGGGGGGGGGGGATGACTGTCATAGAAAACGAAAAGGGATAGCTTATTCCGTCTAGGACCACTACCAGTTGGAGGATGTGCATTGATTATAGGAAGCTTAATATTGCTACTAGAAAAGATCATTTTCCGCTTTCTTTCATTGATCAGGTATTAGAAAGCTTAGCCCAGCATGATTATTTCTGTTATCTAGATGGCTATAGCGGCGTTTGGCAGATTCCCATTCATCTTGATGATCAGGAGAAGACTACCTTTACATGTCCCTATGGAACTTTTGTTTATAAAACAATGCCATTTGAGCTTTGCAATGCCCCCGCCACCTTTCAAATGTGTATGATGGCCATTTTTTCGGGTATGATAGAGGAGATTGTAGAGGTTTTCATGGATGATTTTTCAGTTTATGGTTCTTCATTTGATGCTTGTCTTGCTAACCTTGCACGTGTGCTTAAAAGATGTGAAGAAACCAATCTTGTGTTAAACTGGGAAAAATGCCATTTCATGGTTCAAGAGGGGATAGTGCTAGGACATCTTGTCTCTAAGAGAGGGATAGAAGTAGATAAAGCAAAAATTGAGCTTATTGAAAAACTACCTCCTCCCTCTTCTGTAAAAGACATTAGAAGTTTCCTAGGGCATGCTGGTTTTTACAGACGCTTTATTCAGGATTTTTCTAAGATAGCTAAACCTTTGACTAACCTACTAATGAGAGATGTAGTGTTTGAGCTGTCCTCAGAATTTCTTGAAGCATTTTACAGGTTGAGAGCAGCCCTCGTGTCCGCCTCTATTATGCAGTCCCCGGATTGGACATTACCCTTTGAGATAATATGCTACGCTAGTGACTATGCAGTCGGCGCAGTCTTGGGTCAGCGGAAGGATAAGAAACTCCATGCCATCTACCACAACGGAGAAGGAGTTCCTTGCTGTGGTATTTGCTTTTGAAAAATTCCGGTCCTACCTTGTTGGATCCAAAGCGATTGTTTACACTGACCATAAGGCTGTTAGATACCTAATGGCCAAAAAGGATGTCAAGCCTAGATTGCTTCGTTGGATGCTCTTATTGCAGGAATTTGACCATGAAATAAGAGACAAGAAGGGAGCAGAGAACCTAGTGGCGGATCACTTAGCCAGATTGCCGGTTGAGCATATTGTTGAATCCAACAATGCAGTGCCAATAAATGATTCTAGACTAGACGAACACCTCCTGCTGAACAAGGTCAAACTCAACAAGACCCTCGTCACCGACCCCTTCAGGGTCATTAACGAGGCACCGAGGTTGGAATGCATAGATCACGAGAGCAAAGACCCAAGGTGCATCGACATATTAGTCAGGCAGGTCGTTACCATTCCACGGGAGGTCGTCACCGAGGATAATACTACATCTCCAGGGTCGATAACGACCCACTCAAGTCCGGTGACGACCGGGTCAGGTAAGATTTCTGAACCAAAACTCATTCAATTCAATTCAATTCCTTCCTCTCTTACCACTTCTATTTCTTCTACATCAATTCATGTTGTTAGTGGGTCAAAAGCCCCTTAGTTTGCGGATTTCGCTAACTATCTTGTAGGAGGCGTGATTCCCGAGGGACTAACCCCACAAAATAAAAATAAGTTCCTCCATGATGTAAAACAGTACTATTGGGTTGATCCTTACTTGTTTAAACAAGGAAGTGACCACCTCTTTAGACGCTGTATCCTAGAAGAGGAGATAGAGAACGTGATTCGTCAATGTCACACACTACCTACCGGAGGCCATGCAAAAGGGTTCAAAACCGCGACGAAGATTCTTCAAAGTGATCTCTACTGGCCAACCATGTTCAAGGATGTACAAGCTTATGTGACAGCATGTGATGGATGCCAACGCTCAGGCAACATCACTTGAAGACATGAGAATCCACTAACCGGGATACTAGAGGTCGATTTATTCGACGTATGGGGGATAGACTTCATGGGACCTTTTCCCGCATCAGGCCCCTACAAGTATATCCTAGTGGCAGTCGATTATGTCTCTATGTGGGTGGAGGTTGTTTCTACAAGGACCAACGACGCTAAAACTGTGGCCAAATTTATTAAGACTAACATCTTTCCCAGGTTTGGCGTTCCAAGAGTCCTCATTAGTGATGGTGGTTCTCATTTCATTGAGCGGAGTTTTGAAGCAATTTTGGCGAAGTATGGGGTATCACATCGGGTGGCAACACCGTATCATCCCCAAACCAGTGGCCAAGTTGAAGTTTCAAACATGCAATTAAAGAGCATATTGGAGAAGACAATGTCCCATTCTAGGAAGGATTGGTCTTCTAAATTGGATGACGCTCTATGGACATACAGGACAGCATACAAGACGCCTTTGCGCACCACTCCTTATAATCTAGTGTATGGAAAACATGTCATTTACCGGTTGAGATGGAGCATAAAGCATTGTGGGGTCTTAAGGAGATTAGCATGAACCTCGACCGGCAGGAGCAAAAAGATTCATGGACTTGCAAGCACTAGAAGAATTGAGGCTTAAGGCGTACGATAATGTTGAAATTTACAAAGAGCGCACCAAGCGGTGGCATGATCAGAAATTAGTGCCCAAAACCTATAAGGCTGGCGATAAGGCACTTCTTTTCAACTCTAGACTCCGTTTATTTCCAAGGAAGCTTAGGACACGATGGAGTGGGCCATTCGTGGTTCATCACATCTATCCCCACGGTGCGGTAGAGTTGATCAATAACCACGACGCAATCTTCAAATTTAACGGCCACCGAATGAAAACGTTTCATGAGCAACCCGACCCAGATGAAGAGATTAGAGTCACTATGGCTCTTGCAACGTCGGATTAGCCAAGGTAAGTACGTCGGGCTAACGACGTCAAAAATAGCGCTTACGGGAGGTAACCCACTTTTAGTATAGACTACCTTTTTTTTCCTTTCTTTTTAGATCTTTTTCCTAGCTTTCTTTTGAGTTTTTAGTAGTTTTTAGGATAGAAATAGGATAGTTTCCTTTTAGCTAACAAGATGCAAGAGATGGGCTCGTAAACCATTCAATGAGGGTACGGTGGATCGTTAACGACCCACCCAGGGTCGTTAACGACCCGATTTGGTGACCCGACTCGGCAAACGGGCAGGTAAGGTATTTTTTTAACCCTAATCTATCTTCTATCTTCTACCCACCCTTTCCACCTCTTACCTACCCCTCCTCATATCTCTACCCTCTCCTATATAACCCTTCTAAACCTCCCAAAATTCTACTCTCAATTCCTCAAATCCAAAAGCTCAAACCCTCAAATATCCTACCAAAAACCCTTCACCACCGATCAGAATTCACAACTCCACCGAACTTCGGAAAACACCCTGTTACTAAAGCCCGCAGCCCCTGTTTTCAATACCGGCGAGATCCGGGCTCGTTAAGCACCCAACCTTCAATCTTTTTCTCTTCAATTTCTCAATCTTCCAGTATGATTTCTAAACCCTAACTCTTTATTACATGATTCATGGTTTTTAGGGTCAAGAATTTCATATCTAGATTGTGTTTATAGAGGTGGTTGAATTGCGTGTTTTATTCTTGCCCATGAATTTTGTCTCGAACATTGGTAGTGGTTCTCGATTTAGGAAAGTTATTCATGCCGAGTTCCCCATTGCAATATTAATTGGAAAAGCATGAATTTTCTTGTTCTAGATATTGAGTTCGATCTTCACCATGTTAATTTTGGGCAATTCTAGCATGTTCGGGATAGGTAATTGAGCAAGTATGGGGTGCGTATACCCGATTGTGTGTCTAGTGTAGGATTATGGAGGATGCATGCTTAATTCATGGCTTATATCTTAGAGTTAATTACACTCGGATTCTGCGAACTGGTTCTCGGCAGGTCGTTAACGACCCACCCAGGCTCGTTAACGACCCAAGTTTGGATGGTGGCGCGCCCTTGCGAGGGGACGATGGTGGCGCGCCCTTGTGAGGGGATGGAGTTGGCGCACCCTTGCAGAGTGTTGTTGACGCGCCACTGCCAACAAACGGAGCGCCCTTGCAGCCACTCGATGCTCCCTTGCGTGGGGACGTTGGCGCGCCTTTGCCAAGGGACGGAGCGCCTATGCACACGGCTGGAGGCGCGCCCTTGCCTAAGGCGGATTCCGGACTTGATGGTGCCAAGGCTCAAGGAACTACACCACTTTGTCTAGGTCGTATTACGTGATCCCGAGCTAAGGCCATTCTATGTCAAGTTCAAGAGGAGCTCATAGGGTGTAGCTTTCCGAGAGAGTGTATTGAAGATGGTTGGAGTATTTTGTTGCTTGAAGGTTCTAAGTGAATTTCGGGATTTAGGGTTAATTTATGTAATTTCCTTAAGTGAGGGGGTTGATTTTGTAAGGCTTTGTGTTAGGTTTTAAGGCCGGCCTCCTCCTCCTCCTTGACTTAGATTAGACGAAATTGTTACTCTCTTTTTCTCGCATTTTTCAATTCAAAGTTCTTGATTTTGTCTGGTTCAATCCTCGTTGTTCGATTGTTGGTGAGTAATATTTGGAAATTCGTGCATCTTAGTTTGTTTGAGATCTTGGTGAGTCATATCCAAGATTTTCGAGCATCCATATCCTCTCGTCTTCATCACCATCCACGGCTTGCTAGGAGATTACCCGGGTTCTTCGTGGCGATCTCTTTGCATCTTCACCATCTCCAATGATCCGTTCATCATAAGTGTAATAAGAGTTGAAAAGAGGAAAAAAGTTAAAAGAAAGAAAGAAGAAACAAAGTGCTTAAATGAGTTTATGGAGTTGGTGAAGAATGTTTGGGAGTACTGAGTAGTAAGAAGAAAGAAAAGAAAGTGTACAGTTTGGGTTTTAGGATTAGTTCTTTATCCCGGATTTATCACCACATGACTAAACATTGTCCCTTCCAAATTTCTCTTTACCTTGGCCCCATTGCATCCCTTACAAAGACCTCATGATTTTTTTTTGTGTATTTGGTCCACAATGGTGGAGATTTAGGACACTTATGCAAGCTTATGGTAGTCTTGTTCTCATGGTTGATTTTGAGTGAAACACGTCCTTAAAAACTTGAGAGTAAGAGTGCAAACACATTTACTCAGGTGAGGTCTAGAATGAATGAATAATCTTTGCTCTATGCTTAATACAATACATGCTATGAAGTCTTGGTCGGGTTTTAATTGTATGTCAATTGCTTGTTTGATTTGAGATGGATGCATGATTGCAATGTTATGGTGTGACTTGGATTTATGTCTTGCTTGAGGACAATCAAGGGTTAAGCATGGGGGAATTTGATAGCCTGCATTTAGGTATAGCTTAGAATGCATATTATATTTATTTTGCCTTGTTTTAGATTAGTCTAAGTTTAGTTCTTAGGTTCTTAGGATTTCTAGGAAATTAGGGTTTTGCAGATCTTTAGGTAAATAAGCGTGGACATGATGGATCTTAGGGGACCATGGTGGAGTTTGAGGAAGCTTAGAGTGATACGAGCGAATATCAAAAGCACCAAGACCCAAGAGCTTGAGGGATAAAAACGCTTAAACCCGGGCGATGCATTGGAGTCTTGTTTCGACACCTCTATCTTGAAATGCCTGGTTTGGGAGCTATAGTGGTTGGAATAAGCTGAATTTGGTATCACTGGAAAGCTAATTCAAAGAGATACAATTCATCTTTTTACTTCGAGTCCAAATTCCAACTAGAAGGGGGTCAAACCAGCCTCTGAAGTATCGCGTCAATGTTGAACGGAGAGTGCCGCGGGGAACAACATCATGTCTGCGGCCGCGCCACCCAAGAAGGAGCCCGCGCCGTATGCCTTTCGAGTTGGGCCTTGATTATATGATTTCCGACTGGTTTGATGTAATTTCGGGGTTTATTGATCTTTGAATATCTTAGGGGTATTTAAACCTTGTTTTTAGTTTTCTCTCTTGTCATAACTTAGATCATACTTTTGGAGGCTAGGGTTTTTCTCTCTAGAGGTGAACCTTTGAACCTTTTGTAAGTTTTTCTTAATTTAATCATGAATATATTCCCTGTGCTTAATTGAATCAAAATTATTCTAGGGTGTTGTTAGCTTGATCATAGATTGCATACTATTGTGCGGTTTGATTGATTCTCATCAACTTGAATATATTCCCTGTGCTTAATTGAATCAAAATTATTCTAGGGTGTTGTTAGCTTGATCACCTAATAGAATTTCTAGGTTAAATTACAACTAATCTGATTAATACCCGTTCGGGATTGATTAGATAAAGCAGCAACTATAATTGTTTAGACCCGTTCGGGCTATTCAGTTGTAGAAGGGAATAAAGAACAATTACTTGATTAGATGTTTGCGTCAGGTATTTGTTTCTATCGATACTTTTAACTTAAAGTTGTCGTTTAATTGAATCTAGACGTTTTTTTAGGTTGATAAGGGATTAGGGTTGTTTAGACTGTTAGATCTTTCAACTAGAATTGATGTTTGGGTCATAATCCTTAGTAGGAGTATAATCCACAATAGATTATTCAAGTGAATCGAGAATCAAGAGAATCAATGATCAATAAGCATATCTATGATGGATTTAACTAGTTGAAC
This sequence comes from Fallopia convolvulus, assembly GCA_964016875.1. Taxonomy (NCBI): domain Eukaryota; kingdom Viridiplantae; phylum Streptophyta; class Magnoliopsida; order Caryophyllales; family Polygonaceae; genus Fallopia; species Fallopia convolvulus. The sequence goes on along the minus strand of OZ024734.1, from coordinate 33,659,702 downwards.
ACTTGTCTCTCATATATTTACAATCAAATTTACATTCATATTTAATTTTAGGGAAATTCCGGTTGGTACCCTCGAGTTTTTGGCTTTTCCGGATGGTGCCCTGAAAAAAACTTATTCCGAGTGGTACCCCTGAACTTTTGTTAAAGTTCGCCAGATGCCCTTACTAGTGAATTTTTGTTAGTTTTTAACTAAATAAGTATGTTTTCTAATGAAAAAATATTTTTTATTTAATTAAATTAAAACAAAATTTAATTTTAATAACAATTAAAATAAATCATATAAAATATTAAATAAAAAATATTATATTATATATATTTTTCAAGTTGATTGTATGTTGTATAATTAAAAAAATTGAAGTTAAAACAAAAAGTATTACAATTTTTATATTAAAATTAATAATTAAAATTTTCATGTAGGTTTTATGTTATAATTTTGACAATTTTTTAGAAAAGTTAATAGAACTTTCGTTATGGTACTCTCAAGTTACATTAAAATTTTAATTTATATTAAGTTTTTTAAATTTTCAAAATTCCTATATAAAATCTACATGAAAATTTTTAATCATGCATTATTTTTATTTTAATATAAATATTATAATGTTTTTGGTTTTAAATTAACATTATTGTAATTATACAACATACAATCTACTTGACAATATATATAATATAAATTTTAATTTAATATTTTTATAGGATTTATTTGAATTTTTATTAAATTAAAATTGGTTTAATTTATTTAAATAAAAAAATATACATATTTCATTCTAAAATATACTTATTTAGTTAAAAACTAACGAAAATTCACTAGTAAGGGCATCTGGCGGACTTTTACAAAAGTTCAGGGGTACCACTCGGAGTACCAACCGAGGGTACCAACCGGAATTTCCCTTAATTTTAATTTGCATAGTAGTTTAGAATATTCACTCTAAAAACCCCTTTCTTTGGTTGGCATCCAAGTAATACCACAAATACACGAGTCCTTGTGGGATCGACCCTTACTTACCATTCTACTATGTTTGGTTAAGTTAGGATTCTTTGATAGGTAAACAACTGAAAAATACCTCATCAATCACGGCCACGCTCGACTCCGGTTGGCGGCGCCTTTGGCACGGTGGCGCGTATCGTGGTTGATAGCGTTGGTGCTTGATATGAGCGTCCCATGGCTTGTGTACCTGAGGTAGAAGAGCACACATTAGTATAAACATATGGACATGAATTATAAGTTCCATACCTAGATTAGCCCGATTGGTAACAACGAATGTCACGGTGCAATTGGTTGTAAACTTGCATGGACATGTGTGTAAGAGCATTGAGATCTTTGATTTGTAGAATCTCAATCTTATCCTCGATATATGTGTTAAGACTCGAGAGAAATTTCGTCCTCAATGTAGAGGGAGACACGCTAATAGAAGCTTTATAGAACATGTCCTCCAATTTGGAGAAATATTCCAAAGGTGTCATAGATCCTTGTTTTAGCATACCAAATTCTAACCTCATTTGATTCCGATAATCACTAGGAACATACTTTCATAACATAAACAAGTTGATCCCAAGTCTCCATGGGATCGAGGTACCATTTCTCACGATCATCCACAAAGTGATGCCACCACACCCATGCCGTACCTTTGAAGTGTAGCATGGCCGTGGTTACCCATTCGAATTTGTCAAGCTTGCAATACCTCAAAGTGTACTATGTGTCCTGAATCCATTCAAGGAAAATAGCGGGATCATACTCACCCAAGAAAGGCTCAATTTTGACCTTGACATCGTGACGTTGTGGCCGTGGTGCCTCTCGAGCGCCCCGATCATCATCACGGTGTCGGCAGCCATGGTCCCGGGTTGATGGGGACCTAGCCAAGTCACCATCGGGGTACCTAAGTTGCTTTGTTAGCCATAGATGATTCTAGGTGATATTTTGTTTCATTGTTTGAATTAGATTGTGAGACCTTCGACGGGTAGTATCAATCTTCATTGGGATCCTCACGATCTAGGTTTAGACCCTCAAGAGAAATCTTTCTTGGAATTTCTAGGTCCAACATCCGTCTTCAACATTGGAGGAGACAAATCCCCTAGTCTAGATGGAATGTTGGCTAGTTTTTATAGAAAATACTAGCACATTCCGAAAAGATTTTATCCAAAGTGGTAAAGAGTTTTTTTTCATTCCAGAAAAATGCTTAAACAACTCAACCACATGTTCAACACTCTACTCTTAAAGTGTGAAACCCAATCTCAACCAATCATTATAGACCCACATGTCTATATAACAAGATCTATAAAGTCATCTCCATAATACTGACTAAAAAAAAGAAACATCCAAGATAACACTCTGGTGGCACATGAAATCTACCATTCATTTCTTCATAAAAAAAAGGAAAAAAATGGTGAATTTCCAGTAAATTGAATATGAAAAATGCGTACAACCAGATTAGTTAGGATCCCCTATTCCACATACTTAAGAAATTTTGTTCAAAAACAAATTCATTGGGTGGGTTTGGGAACACATTGAGACTGTGTCATTCTTATTGTTGGTAAATAACAGACTCACATACCAAGTCTTCCCTAAAAGAGGGCTGAGAGAACGTGACCTTTTATCCCCATATCCATTTATCCTTGTTGTAGAAGTCTTGGCAAGACAACTCCACTCTTTTTTACTTGATTAAAAAAACGGGATAGGAATCCACATTGTGAGAGGCTGAACCATAATCCCCTTTTTGGCATTCGTTGACAACATCATAATTTTTGCTAAAGCGAATAGTCAAACCTGTAAAAATATCAAAAACATCATCGACAACTATTGTCAAAGCTCGGGCCAAAAAGTTAACTTTCACAAATCAGCTGTGAAAGGTCACGGAAAACACTAACAAGTAACAACAATACTAAAATGAACCTAAAACAAATCCTTCATATAACAAACATTGAAGCCCTCGACAAATACCTATGGTGCTCAATCATCAATTGAAGAGTCACGACATCCACATTCAAACCTCAAACACTTAGAACTAGGGCCCAACTTTCAAAATGGAAAGGTAACTCACTTTCTTAAGAAGGTTGTAAGACCTTTATCAAAGCAAATCTCTCGGCACAACCGAACTACCTTATGCAATCATTCTTGCTACTGAAATCCATCCTCAAGGAACGTGACCAGATAAACAAAAGCTTCTTGTGGAACAAATACAACAACTTCAAACCCTTAATTAGTTGGAATTCCATTTATCTCCCCCCCCTCGAACCAAGGGGGGCTTGGAATTACAAAAGCATAAGAGATGAATCAAACTCTCTAAATGAAACTACTTTGGAAAATCCTAGCGGATCTGAACAACATATGGGTCAAAATCGTAACAAAAAGGTACCTAAAGAGGGATATATTGTTTGACTATTGTAAGAAACATAACACATCATTGAAATGATCAATTCTCATAAGCCTATGCGAACTCTTCTTCTTCGGGCTCCGTTCGCAAGTAGGTGACAGTCCAACCATCCAGTACTACAAATGTAACTGGACTAGGCTTGGGATTTTACAACCAAGGATAACAACTGAACCAAACATATATTAGGATGAACTTGTCGTTGAATATCTCCTTAATGACAATACATGGAATGTTGTGAAACTTCAACAAATTTTGAATTTGGAGGTTGTGAATATTATAACCCAAATTTTTACCCGTCAAAATGAAATTCTTGACAAACTCTATTAGGAGCCAAATAAAAATGGTTGGTCACTCCATAGTGCAATGGATCCATAAGAATAAATGTGAACACTTCATTACCCTGGATTGGATCTGGAATTTGAATATTGCACCAAAAATCAAAATTTTCCTATGGAAAAAATCTAAAATGGCCTCGGAACAAAAATCAAGCTTGTAAAAACCATATTGCGTTACTTCAAGGTTGTATTGCCTACAATAATTCAAATGAAGACACCCCCACCTCCTACTTAGGTTTCCACACAAAAGAAATCTTGAAATCCATCAATACAAAGTTCGGTCACATTATCGACTAGATTATCACTGAAAATAAAAGAAACCACACCAATTCATTCAAGAAATCTGCTCGAAGGTTTCCATTGATGAGATGGAATGTCTAACAACTTTGTGGTGGTCTTTATGGTATATTAGAAATATGAAATCCTTTCACACTAACAATAGCCAAACTCAAAGCAACCAAAGCAACATTTGTGACTTCATTCGTAACTGAGATCAGAATGGAAAAATGCTACTTCTTCTGAGCTATCGCATCTCCCTTCTAACTCGGTAAGCAAAGAAATGAAAACTAGAAGGAGAGGGAAAAAATCTTAAGTGGGAAAACTCCAACGAGAACTTCATTAAACTCAATTATGATGGCGTTGTTGGCCATGGTGACATTTCTAGCTTTGGATTCATTCACTGGGATCACCGAGGTTTCCTTGTCTATTTCGATGGTTTCTTTTTCTGAAGGAATTTTGTTTTAATGATTGAGGCCATCTCCCCTCTTGAGGGAATTCATGAGACCACCAAACGTGGCATCCTCAACATTCATATTGAGGGGGATAGGTTTCAGTTGATCAAACTTGTGTAAGACGATCGGAGTTGCCACAAGGAGATTGAGTTGATTAGGGAAGACAACTCTAGGGCAGCCCACTTCCCATTATGTTTGTCCCTTACTTCCTTTCCTTAAATAAATCTATGGCCTTTTTTATTTTAGTAGTTGGACTGTTATATTAATGGCTCCATCCGAGTGAGAGAACATATGGTTTATCTTTATAGAAAGCGCACTCTTGTGCACATTGCACTAAATATTTTGTTGGCAGGTGTAGCCCACAAAACATTAAAAAAATATGGATAAGGAAAATGAAATATATATAAATTAAACCCAATATATATGAGTAGTACTTAAACATCTACCATTAAAATTCCGAAAAAAAAATTTGAACTGGAAAAAGAGGCCTTAATCATAAGTTTAAATCTGAAATGGATACAACATCCAACAAACAATGCAAAAAACTTGAGAAATTAAAGAACAAAATTTCACAAGTTGAGCAAAAACTATACTCGATCTTGTATAGATAGTAGAGGTCCCCTCATGTTAAAATTTCACGCAAGAACGAGTCTTGGAGATGGTTCTCTTCCTTACAGAAATCCCTTTACTTACTCCTACTAGGCTCTTCCGTTGCAATGCAGGGGTTGCGTACAACCTAAGAACTCAAATTAAAAACTGCAAAATGAAGTCACTTAGATCGAAGTGATGACTTAGAACATCTACAATAGAGAGTCTTAGACCAAAGTTCGTATTTCACTTTTTTAATATTGAGTTTATGTTGGTGATTTGTGAAAAGTCATCAATCCCTTTGTGTGCTTGTATTAAGAAAAGAGTCACATAAAGGTATCAATTGAGAATATCAACCTTTGTGATCTACCATGATTTGTTTGGAGGATTAGAAGTGGTCAAAGAAATTTATGTTCGTGTTTTTAGCTTAGTTTTGGAGTGTTTTTCTAGGTTGTTTAGTTTATTTTATTTGAGCTTTTGTGTTAGTTTTGTGTCGTTTTAGATGAGTTTGCATATTTTGAGAAAAGTGTGGAAGCTACTCTGTTTTTGTGTTTTTATGTAGGTTTTTGAAGCGAGTTGGAGCATTCTAGAGGCATCGAGATAGAGAAGAGACAGAGGAGCATGGCAAGCTGAGGAAGAGTTTAAGACACTTTAAAAAATTCCCGGGAAAACGAGCAAACACAAGCTCGTTACCGACCCACGAGGGTTCGGTACCGAGGCATCAAGAAATGTGAAGTTTAGTAAAAATCAGCAAGAGGCTATTGACCCTGACAGGGTCGACACCGAGGGTCCCCTGTTTCGGTAGACATAGCCAACTTTAGTGTTTTAATGATTTTATTCCGTAATCTTCTAGTTTTAGAAAGTTTTATCTTTATGGAAACTTTTTAGATAACTTTTCTAGTAAAAATACTCTTGTCTTTAGTTGTTTTAAAGGGGGCAGACGTGATCTTGAAGGAAACGGTTGGCATACGCACGAACCCCTCTCTCTACTTTGTTAATTTGGATAGTTTTTAAGGAGACTTGGAGGTGAAGTTTGTTATTTCTGGTTGTTTTCTAAGAGAAGAAGTTTTAATTCAAGTAAGCTTAGTTTTTATTCATACTTATGTTTTCATTCATGTATTTTGTTTGTTCTTCTTTAAGCATGTGTGAGTAGTCCTCTTTTCTAGGATTGGGGTTGGAAACCCAACATGATTATGCATGAAAGATGGTTTGTTTGAATTGAATGCCTTCTATCTATTTATTCTTCTTTATGCTTATACTTTAACGAAAGTTGAAGTAATTTGAGTCTATGGCTTAATCGAAAGAGAAAGTTATAAACTTGAATTGAGATAAAGTTTGATAACGAAAGTTGAAAACTTTGGATCAAAACAAGTAGTTTAAAGTGAATTGATTTATGAAAATTTATTGATTTGCTTGTCTTCTCAATGAAATTTGATACATTTAAGTTAAAGGCATGATATTTATCTTCCATATCGTTTGAATTGCATAGTTATGTTGTGGTGAACCCTTGTCCTAGATTTTTCTTTTTAATTGAAAGTTCGTCTTTGCTCCCTACTCACATCGTTACCGAGGCCCCTAAGCTCGGTGCCGAACCTGTGTTTTCATTGTTAAAGCTGCTTCGTTTTAGTTCAGTACAGCATCGATACCGACCTTGACAAGGTCGGTACCGACCTGTTTGATTCGTTAGCTGATCGTTACCCTTTGTTTTTGTTTTTGTTTTGTGTGTTCTATTGCTTTATAGATCAGTAATTAAACATAACCTTGCTTCCGGTGGACGATCCTGACTCCCGGTACTCAGCGGGGTCTTAACTACAAATTTATTTGTTGTCAGTAAAATACCTTTTGACATAAACATAGCTAATTGAGATTCTGAGACATGCGCCAAAACTTGGGCGCTTGAACCTCACGTGCCAAGGGCGCGGCATGGGCACTGCGCTTGGTATGGACGCGCCCATGCCTTGGCTGTGGCACAGCACGATCATGTCATCAGTAGGGGCATGTCTATACTTTGGGCTATGGCATGCCTAGTGCTTACGATGGCATTAGGATGGTGTGGTAGTTACGAGACAGTGTTGCGGCGCCCCTATACCATGGCACAAGGCGCCAGACACTTGTCTTGATGCTCAACCGAGCTAGGTTTTTTATTTTGAGCAAGGAAACAATGTAAGTTAACTTTGTGCATTATTATGTAAGTGCATGGTAGCTTCTCTAAGCTTAGTGAATGTCTTAGACAAGGACCAAAGCTTGAGAATAGCTTGGCACATTGTTACGAATGCTAGAACGTAGTTTGAAAGCTTCAAACTAGCATGTACGTTAGCTCCATAAGCTAAACTTAGCTCCTAGCTCGAGGAGCTAGCTTGGAAATTAGCTCAACTAGCTAGGGACTAGCTCAATTAACTTATAGTTAGCTCAAATAACTTGGAAGTTAGCTCAACTAGCTAAAACTCAGCTCAAGCCAGCTCAACTAGCTGGATGTCAGCTCAACCAGCTGAGGGCCAGCTACACTAGCCCGGTGACCTAGCTTGGTACCTAGCTATTGTAACTTGGACCTAGGCCTATGTGGGACATGGTGGGCCAGCCCATTATGCGATCTTGAAGGAAACGGTTGGCACACGCACGGACCCCTCTCTCTAGTTTGTTAATTTGGATAGTTTCTAAGGAGACTTGGAGGAGAACTTTTTTATTTCTGGTTGTTTTCTAAGACAAGAAGTGTTCTTAATTCAAGTAAGCTTAGTTTTAATTCATTGTTATGTTTTCATTCATGTATTTTGTTTGTTCTTCTTTAAGCATGTGTGAGTAGTCCTCTTTTCTAGGATTGGGGTTGGAAACCCAACATGATTATGCTTGAAAGATGCTTTGATTGAATTGAATGCATTCTATCTATTTATTCTTGTTTATGCTTATACTTTAACGAAAGTTGAAGTAATTTGAGTCTATGGCTTAATCGCAAGAGAAAGTTATAACCTTGAATTGAGATAAAGTTTGATAACGAAAGTTGAAAACTTTGGATCAAAACAAGTAGTTGAAAGTGAATTGATTTATGAAAATTGATTGATTTGCGTGTCTACTCAATGAAAGTTGATACCTTTAAGTTAAAGGCATGATATTTATCTTCCATATCGTTTGAATTGCATAGTTATGTTGTGGTGAACCCTTGTCCTAGATTTTTCTTTTAATTGAAAGTTCGTCTTTGCTCTCTACTCACATCGTTACCGCGGCCCCTAAGCTCGGTGCCGAACTTGTGTGTTTTGTGCTAAAGCGGCTTCGTTTTAGTTCAGTAAAGCGTCGATACCGACCTGTATGATTTGTAAGTTGATCGTTACCCTTTGTTTTTGTTTTTGTTTTGTGTGTTCTTTTGCTTTATAGATCAGTAATTAAACATAACCTTGCTTCCCGTGGACGATCCTAACTCCATGTACTCAGCGGGGTCTTGACTACAAATTTATTTGTTGTAAGTAAAATCCCATTCAACAAATTGGCGTCGTTGTCGGGGAAGCAATAGGGTTGTGTTTAGTTACTTGTGGGTTAGGGAATAGCCCGACCCCGTTTTTGTTTCTAAGTTAGTTTACTTTTGTTTGTTTTCTCAGCTTATGCAAGTAAGAAGACGTCGGCTTGAATTTGAACAACCTGATTACTATTCTGAGCCTAAACGTGTTCTTCATCACAGGAGACGAGAAAATCGTACCATGGCTGTAACACCTAAGAGACGGCTCATCAAATGGTTGCACTCCACCGACAAATGGAGGTGTTGCAAGCCGAACGAGACGTTGTTGTTGCTGTTGCCGACCGTGAACGGAAGCCAATACCCGTTTACAAGAACAATTGAATGTTATTATGAGGAATGTCAAGAAATACATGAACCCAAAACTGAGGGTGCCAGGATCAGTAATCATGCTTCCAAAGATAGGGAAAGCCTTCGAGATTAAATCTCAATTCATATCCTTGATTAAGAGGGCTCAGTTTGAATGGAAACCCACTGAGTGCCCAATGGAGCATATTAGAAATTTTGTTGATTTATGTGACACTATTGTTGCACATGGTGTATCTTTAGGATATGTTTAACTAAAGGCTTCTAAGTGGTCCCTTGCAGGAAAGGCCCTAAGCTAGTTAGAGAGCCTACCTCCTACGTCGGTTTGGACGTGGAGAGCTTTGCATGATTTATTCATGACTAAGTTCTTCCCTCCAGCAAAAACTACGGTGTTAAATAAACGCATCACTTCTTACCACCAGCTGCCTAATGAGACCTTTGTGGAGACATGGGAGAGATTCAAGGAGATGCTTAGGCAATGCCCCACCCATGGAAAGCCACATTACGTAATTCAAGAAATTTTCTTTCAAGGGATAAATGTTGAGACGAAAAGTTGCATCAACCTGCACACCGACTGCGGTTTCATAGAGATGGATCCCAATGAGGCATGGGCATTACTAGACAAGTTGACCAATTACGATGCCATGAATGGGACCCATCAGTCGTCCCATCCTCAAAGGCGACTCTACACTCCGAATAACGATGAGGTTGATCTAGATGTCATAAATCAATTCTTGCAAGATGAGATCAACCCGCTGAAGACATAGGTAAGTTTTCTGAAAACCTTTCAACAATGTCTTGAGTATGGCTCTCATGCTCATAGTACTTCTGCTTGTACTAACATTGAGCAGGTTAGAGCCGCCGAGAAATATGCTGAAGTGAATTACATGAAATGTCAATACAGAAACCCACCTAAGAACTATGACATGCCAAACAATTATCCTACTTGAAGAAACTCCAATCAAGGTCAAGGCCATGTACCCCCTCCACCGGAAAGAAGACCCCCACCCTATAGACCTCCAGGCTATCAAGAGCCTCCATCTTGGGTACAAGGCATCCATGATGGAATTAATGGAGTCCGGGCTGACCTTAATAATCAAATAAAAGGTGTACAAGCCCAATTGGGAGAGTTCGATACATGGAGAAAAAGCATCAACTCCCAACTTGGCAACCTAGCTGCACAGATTCTGAGACCTCAAGGTCAACTCTCGGGTCGCCCCGAAGAGAACACGAGAGGACAAATAGTAGTTGTACACCTAACGAATGGAAAGACACTATCGGACCGTGCTGAAGCCAAGGAGAAAGAGCCCGGTGACGAAGAAGATGCTCAAGTTCGGATCGATAATGGACCCACCAGGGTTGATACAAAGCCTCAAACACTCGGTATCAATCACACACAGGTCATTAACGACCCCAATCCAGGTATGTCTTCGCCACCAAACCCCTTTCTTAGTTCTAAGATCGATACCGACCCCCTTAGGGTCGATACCGACCCTTCTACAGCACTAATCGACCCCTTGTCGATTCGGTAGCGCCACCTCTCGAACCCGTTTTGGTTCCAAGACTGGTGAAGTCTACTACTAATATCAATCTGGTCCAAGGCCAATATGAGACCAATGGAGCCTATAAACATGAGGCTGTACATGATGGATGGAACCTGTGTCAAGCCTACAGGAGTCGTAGATGATTTTCCAGTTCAAGTGGGAAAGTTCTTTGTCCCAAATGATTTTATAGTCATGGACATGCCCGAAGACCCGGTGGTGCTTATAAATAGGGAGGCCATTCTTAGCCACATTTGGAGCTATAATCGACGTTAGGAGGGGACTCCTAACCTTTGAGATTGGGGATGAGACAGTGGAGTCCCGCTTTAACCCCACCATGAAAGACACCATTGAAGCTGAGGTCAAAATGCTCTACTCCCACGCTGACTACATTGATGTGGGGACCCGATCGAGAGGCTGATGGCTGTGGATATAGTTTCGAGTAGAAGACTGGTGGAACTTGACCTTGCAGCTTCAGCACCAATCCTACATGGGTCGTTACCAAAGCTACTAGCAAGAAGTAATCATACAGGTTCTGCAGCATCGGTATCGGTCCCCAATTGTTCGATATCGAGGCTCTTGGCAGGCTACCACGAGTCGTTACCGACCCCCTCTTGGTCGATACCGACCCCTCTGACAAAAGATGAAGAGCTTCTAGCATTTGATTATCTCGAGGAAGTCTTGAAGAAAAAGCACGAAGAGCCCATTCTTATCCCAACCGAGCCCACTCCAACTCTCAAGCCCCTTCCAAACTCCCTCAGGTATGAATTTCTTGGTCCTAACTCTACTTTCTCCATCATCATAAATGCTCAATTAAAAGACGATGAAGTAGAGAAGTTGATTTCTGTACTTAGGACCCATAGAAAAGTCATTGGCTACTCTTTAGATCACATAACTAGCATATCACCTTCATTATGCAGCATAGTATCTACATGGAGGATAATCACAAACCCACAATATAGCATCAACGTAGACTGAATCCTAATATGAAAGATGTGGTGAAAAAAGAAATTTTAAAACTACTTGATACCGGGATTATTTTTCCTATATCGGATAGCCAATGGGTTAGTCCGATCCATGCAGTGCCTAAAAAGAGGGGAATGCCTGTAATAGAAAATGAGAAAGATGAATTGATCCCCACCAGGACCACAACTAGTTGGCGGATGTGCATTGACTATAGGAAGCTAAATAGTGCTACAAGAAAAGATCATTTTCTGCTTCCTTTCATTGATAAAGTTTTAGAACGCTTAGCCCAGCATGATTACTTTTGTTATTTAGATGGTCATAGCTGTTTTTGGAAGATTCCCATTCATCCTAATGATCAAGAGAAAACAACCTTTACTTGTCCCTTTGGGACTTTTGCTTACAAAAGAATGCCATTTGGGCTTTGTAATGCCCCTACAACTTTTCAAAGGTGCATGATGGCTATCTTCTCAAATATGATAGAGGACATAGTTGAGGTTTTTATGGATGATTTTTCTGTGTATGGTTCTTCATTTGATTCTTGTCTAGTTAATCTAACCAGGGTACTTAAAAGATATGAAGAAACCAATCTTGTTCTAAACTGGGAAAAATGCCATTTCATGGTCCAAGAAGGGCTAGGACATCTCGTCTCTATGAGGGATAGAGGTAGATAAAGCCAAGATTGAGCTCATTGAACAACTACCCCCTCCCTCTTTTATAAAAGATGTTAGGAGTTTTTTAGGACATGCTGGTTTCTATGGACGTTTTATTCAAGATTTTTCTAAGATAGATAAACCATAGACTAACCTATAAATGAAAGAGGTAGTGTTTGAGCTGTCTACAGAATATCTTGAGGCTTTTCACAGGTTAAGAGAAGCACTTGTCTCTGCTCCTATTATTCAGTCCCTAGATTGGACACTTCCCTTTGAGATAATGTGTGATGCCAGCGACTATGGTATTGGTGTAGTATTAGGACAGAAGAAGGATAAGAAGCTCCACGCAATTTATTATGCAAGTAAGACGCTTGATGAGGTGCAGAGTAAGTATATCACGACGGAGAAGGAATTCCTTGCCGTGGTATTTGCATTTGAAAAACTCCATTCTTATCTTGTTGGATCTAAAGTGATTATTTATACTGACCATGAAGTCGTTAGATATTTAATGGCTAAGAAGGATGCCAAACCTAGGCTACTTCGTTGGATGCTCTTGTTATAGGAATTTGACCATGAAATCATAGGCAAGAAAGGAGCTAAAAACTTGGTGGCAGATCACCTATCTAGGTTACCAGTTGAACACATCACAGAGTCCAACAGTGTTGTGCCAATCAATGACTCCAGATCGGACGAGCACCTCATGCTGAACGAGGTCGAAAACTGCAGGAGGTTCGTTAATGACCCTGCATGGGTCGATATCGACCCATCACAGAGGCTGGAGGACGCTGGGAACACCAATACCAAAGCAGAGAGTTCGACAATGAGTCCGGCATGATCGATAACGAAGTAAATGTGATCGTTACCGAGAAGATTACTGAAGCAACAAGGTCAATAACGACCCAACCTAGTTCGGTAACGACCCAGTCAGGCGAGTTTGCTCAACTTAGTTCAATTCCTTCCCATTCAGATCTTTAGATATCTCTTTCCTCTACTTATCTTCATTCCTTTCATGCTATTAGAGGGTCAAAAACCCGTTGGTTTGCGGAATTTGCTAACTACATTGTAGGAGGCGTGATTCCTGAGGGCTTGACTCCACAAAAGAAGAAGAAGTTCTTACATGATTTCAAACAGTACTATTGGGATGATCCTTACTTGTTCAAACAAGGAAGTGATCACCTCTTTAGGTGCTGCATACCAGAATAAGAGATTGAGGGTGTAATCCGTCAATGTCACACACACCCAACCGGTGGCCATGCAAAAGTTTTCAAAACCACGGAAAAGATTCTTCAAAGTGGTCTTTATTAGCCAACAACTTTTAGGGACGTACAGAATTATGTGACCTCATGTGATGAATGCCAACACTCTGGATACATCACTTGGAGGCATGAGAACCCGCTAACATGGATCCTAAAGGTTGAGCTTTTCGACGTTTGGGGCATAGACTTTATGGGACCCTTTCCTTCATTAGGACCTTATAAGTACATCCTGGTGGCGGTTGATTTTGTCTCTAAGTGGGTGGAAGCCATTGCTACAAGGACCAATGACGTAGAAACCGTGGCCAAATTTATTAAGACTAACATTTTCCCTAGGTTTGGAGTGCCACGTGTCCTCATTAGTGATGGTGGTTCACATTTCATAGAGAGGAGCTTTGAAGCTCTCTTAGCTAAGTCTGGGGTATCACATAGGGTGGCGACACCCTACAATCCCTAAACTAGTGGTCAGGTTGAAGTTTCAAACAAGCAAATCAAGAGCATCTTGGAGAAGACGGTCTCCCGCTCTAGGAAGGATTGGTCATCTAAGCTTGATGACGCTTTATGGGCTTACGGAACAGCGTACAAAACACCTCTATGCGCCACTCCCTACAACCTAGTGTATGGCAAGGCGTGCCCTTTGCTAGTCGATTTAGAGCACAAGGAATTATGGGTTCTCAAAGAGCTCAATATGGACATCGACAAGGCTGAGCAAAAAGATTCATGGACTTGCAAGAGCTAGAGGATTTCAGGCTAAAGGCATATGAGAACGCTGAGATCTACAACGAGTGTACCAAGCGATGGCATGAACAAAGATTAGTGCCAAAAACTTATGAAGTTGGTGACAAGGTACTCCTCTTTAACTCTAGACTCCGCTTATTTCCAGGGAAGCTGAGATCAAGATGGAGTGGGCTATTCGTGGTCCACCAGATATACCCCCATGGAGCGTTGTATCTAGTAGATAACAATGGAGCCATCTTCAATGATAATGGACATAGGCTGAAAAAATACTTTGAGCTGACTGGCCCAAAGGAAGAAATTATAGCCACTTGGGCTCTCACATCGTCGGATTAGCCAAGGTAAGCTCGTCGGGCTAACGACGTTACAAATAGCGCTTACAAGAAGCAACCCGCTTTTTATTTTTTGCTTTCCTAGTTCGTTTTGGTAGCTTTCTTTTGACTTCTTTTTAGAGTAGAGTTAACTTTTCGGAATAGAATGTTTTGCTAAAAGTGCTACAGGAGAAGGGTCGATAACGAAGCAAATAGGTGCTACCTAGGTAGGCTCGATACCACCCCCTACAGGTTCGGTATCGATCCACAAAGAATAACTGAAAGAAACCCGGTTTCGACCCCAGGTATGTTTCTTAAGACCCTTCCACTTACTTTCCTTTTTCACTCCTTCCTCACAAGCCCAACCCTTGCGCCGCACTCTCCTTCCCCGTCCTCTTCATCATCGTTGCTCAACCAACCATCGAAGACCACCACTCGAGCCACAACACTCGACTGTCGAAACACCAATTAAGCAGAATCTCGCACACACCAATCCACCAGCAAAACCGAATCCCCACCGGGCACCAAGCAATCCCTAAATTTTGTTCGTTACCGATCCACACACCCTCGTTACCAACCCAAAACCCTAAATCTCTACTTGAATTTCTTGTGGATTCATGGCATTTTTTGGTTAATTTTCATGCCTAGATCTAGACCCAGTTTGAGATTTTTCGTGCTTGATTTGTTGCCTCCTTGCTTTAATATTGGTGTTTTGTTTTAATGAACATGGTTCCCTCATGTTTGGAAATTAAATTATTTCGTTATATGAAGCATGAGTTTACTTGTTCTTGCTTTGATATGTTTTACACCAAGTTATGGCAATTATGGCATGATTAAGATAGGTTTCTGAGTATGTATGGGGTTTTGGATACTTGTTTTGTGTGGTATTGATAGGATTCATGCTTGACTAAATCTTTCATGAGTGTTGCATGTTTTAAAATTGAGGCCTTACCCCTCGATAATGGCTCAATGATGACAAGACAGGCTCGACACCGACCCCTGCAGGGTCGGTACCGACCCTCTCTTAAAAAGAATACAGTTTTTTTAGTGTTCTCGTTACCGACCCCAAAGGGTTCGGTACCATCCCTCTAGAATGCGAGAATTTAAATGGATGAGCTTGGTTTCCATGCAAGTATGGGGTTCTTTGGTTTATTCAGTGTTCTAAAAAACGCTAGACGGGGGCTAGACGGCGGGCTAGGGCCTAGCGCCTAGACGGCTAGGCGGGGGCCTAGGCGGAATCTGAGCGGATGAGGCAGATTGGTATGATTTTTTATATAAGATTATTATTTGTGATTGGTAAGAATATATAAATAAAAAATAATCCTATTATAATGTCTCTAAATAAATTCAAGCCTATAGCGTTCTTAGGGTCCGCCAAAGCTACCAAGAAGGCCGCCCAACCCGCCTAGGCGCCCGCCTAGTCCGCCTAGGCGGGCTGTTTGTTTGTGTTTTTATAGGGTTTCAATGGAAAGAACAAGTGGAGCTAGAAAGAGGGCCAGCTAGAGAACAAAGAGGCCCAGCCAGTCTCCTTCTCCATCATCATCATCATCTCCATCTCCACCACGTATGGATAATGTGGACTTAAAAACCGATGCACAGGAAGAGATCTTCAACATCGTCTATAACAAACCTCACAAAACAAGATGGTTTTCCAAGTTTGATGGGAAGAAGCTTTTAATTTATGAGGACCTCAAGCACGCTTTGTCCATCATAGGAGCCGCTCACCTCCTAAACTTTGAAGAAATCCCTCATTATCCGGCCCTCACCACTGAGTTTGTAGCCACTCTCCAAACAAAATTCAAAAGTCCAAGATCAGAGGGGAGGATCACCTTCAGACTCGGGAATGGGGACTACAATCTCAACATGTTCGAGTTCAACACTCTTCTTCATTTTCCCGGCCCCTCCCGAGAGTACATAGCCCTCGATGATTTCAAAGTTCCTGAGACATGGGGCTACATCACGGGCCAAGATCGTTGCACTACACCAACATTCCCCAGCTCCCACATCATCAACCCACTCTTCCGCATCATCCTTAGGATTCTTGGCTCCGCCATTTGGCCCAAGAAGGAATTATCTCAACCCACAAGGACGGAGATTGGTTGCCTCCGTACCATGCTTTTCACCGATCCCGCTCCAATGAACTTGGGGTACGAGTGGGTGACGTATGTGGAGCAATATGGGGCACAATTAGGGGAGCAATATGGGGCACAATATGGCCCTTCTAGCTTTATCTTGTGAGATCGATCTCACACGCTACACTGCACTCCGTTCACAAAAGCTAGGCACAAACTATTGGGTGTCTTTAGGGATTTCTCTGAGATACAATGAGGGAGTCACCACTACGGTCAATGGTCGCCATGTATTGGTCACGTTGGATAAAGTCGATCCCTTGTACCTTCCCAATTGGTATGAGACATGGACTGATGTGACCCGGGATTCCGCATCCAAAAGCTCAAGACAAATGAAAAGGTTATTTTCTCGTTCTCGGATCCATTGAACACGCTTCAGTATTTTAGCTCGTTTGGAGGTTGTGGTTGTGTGATTTGGGCCATTAAAGAACCGTTGGAAAGCCTACTTGATGCTCTACAACTTCTATGTTTAACGTTTTTCCTAAATCAGCCAAGAACATTCTCGAAATCACCAATCTATCTAGAAGCTCGAATCTGGACGTGAAAGGTTTTGATCATATTTAAGTCAAAGAAAGCCAAACAACTTCATCACCTACATGGAATTAAAAGGGACGTCTTCCATCAATTTTAATCATTTAAGTATGTAGTAGGTGAGGTGGTAGGTGAGAGTGAACATGAAGGGTTTTGTAACCCAATTTTGTATGCCTATTTAAAGGTCCTTGTTTCTCTTGTAATAGGATAAGTTGAATTTGCGGAAAAAACCAATGGGAGTGTTTGAGAGTGATTTCCTTGTTTGGTGTGTCATATCCAAACATGTTCGGTGAGTTATATCCGAACGAATCCTTAGTTTCTCTTTAGGTGAGTTATATCCTATGAGATTCGAACCCTCTTTCGATTCTCTTGTGGTGAGTCATATCCACATAAGATTCAATTGCTTATCCCTCTTTCGAATGACCCTGGTGTGTCACATCCTTGGTCTTTCGGATGCTTATCCCTATATTTACAACTAAAGTTAACTTTCCATTTTGCTTGAATCACTTGTAATCTCTTTCGCTTTAATCTCAAAATAAATACCCCAAGCAAGGCAGGCCAAGATCAAATTGATTTGAACTTTCTTCGACAATGATCCGATTTTCATCATTTGGTATCAGAGCTAGAAGTCGAAGAGAGATTCTCAAGGCTATAGGTCAATGAAGATTCATGGACGAATCTTTTCAAAGGTGGAGAAGATGATGTTATCCGGGATTCCGCATCCAAAACCTCAAGACAAATGAAAAGTTTATTTTCTCGTTCTCGGATCCATTGAACACGCTTCAGTATTTTATCTCGTTTGGAGGTTGTGGTTGTCTGATCGGGGACATTAAAGAACTGTTGGAAAGCTTACTTGATGCTCTACAACTTCTATGTTTAAAGTTTTTCCTAATCAGCCAAGAACAGTCTCAAAATCACCAATCTTTCTAGAAGCTCGAATCTGGATGTGAAAGGTTTTGATCATATTTAAGTCAAAGAAAGCAAAACAACTTCATCACCTACATGGAATTAAAAGGGACGTCTTCCATCAATTTTGATCATTTAAGTATGTGGTAGGTCAGGTGGTAGGTGAGAGTGGACATGAAGGGTTTTGTAACCCAATTTTGTATGCCTATTTAAAGGTCCTTGTTTCTCTTGTAATAGGATAAGTTGAATTTGTGGAAAAAACCAATGGGAGTGTTTGTGAGTGATTTCCTTGTTTGGTGTGTCATATCCAAACATGTTCGGTGAGTTATATCCGAACGAATCCTTCGTTTCTCTTTAGGTGAGTTATATACTATGAGATTTGTACCCTCTTTCGATTCTCTTGTGGTGAGTCATATCCACATAGGATTCGATTGCTTATCCCTCTTTCGAATGACCCTGGTGTGTCACATCTTTGGTCTTCTGATTGCTTATCCTTATATTTACAACTAAAGTTAGCTTTCCATTTTGCTTGAATCACTTGTAATCTCTTTCGCTTTCATCTCAAAATAAATACCACAAGCAAGACATTCCAAGATCAAATTGAGTTAGAACTTTCTTCGACAACGATCCGACTCTCATCATGGACGTCCACACCATTTCCGCTGGCTACAAAACCTGAGGATGATGCTTCACTGAGGATAGCTGAATCACGGTACGAGATGTAGGAAGACGACATGCAAAAAGATGAGCATGATGCTACTGTGGAGGTCAGTATCGAGCCATATGGCTTATGTACCGATGGGGTGGCTGATGTAGATGGGCTCATTAACGTGCTAGATGAGCGCAGTATCGTGGTGTATGAACCCACTACCGAACCCTACAGGGTCGCTACCGACCCCCGATTTCGCCAGAACCAGCAAGGTACAGATGGGTACAACCACAATCATGCCTCCAACTCCGACTCTGCTCCACCATAGTGGGAAATGACTTAGCTTCCCGGATGCAGCAGCTTCGCATGGCTCAATACCACATGCATGACCAGATGAACCCAGTTCCAAGAAGCCTATGCAGCTCGAGTGGAAGTTGAGGAGGATCATCACAAGATTTCTGAGTCCCGATGGAGGACAGGAGAGGACTGATGGAATGCTACTAAAGAGCGTTGGAGGGCCACTGCTATGTTCATGGACTACTTTGAGAGGCGCTTTTCGCCTTTTCCCTGATTCCCTCATTTCTCTTCAAGGATGTTTCAAGATGTTTCTACGACTTCAAAAACTACTTTGTGAGTTCATTTTCTTTTCCCTATCTCTTTCGTTTGCTTTGCTTTGTTTTTTTTACAGTGAGGACAGTGTATAGCTTAAGTATGGGGTGGGGAGGGAAAAGAAAACTCTTCTGTTCTTTAGTTTGTTGTTCTTGTTTGTTGGCTTTAGTTGTTTTAGTTGCCTTTCTTTGCATAAAAAAATTGAAAAAATTGAAAAAAATCACAAAACGATTTTAGGACAGATAGTACCCTTATCTTTATGGTTCTATGATTGCTTTTGCTTGCATGATCATCTAATTCCACTTAGCATGTTTTTGATAGTTTAGCCTGAGTCGCATGATAAAAATGTTTTTAAAAGTGTAAGATTAGCATGTGATTTAACTGAATGCATATGACTTTTAGCATGTGTTTATTGCAATCCAACAAAATTACCTTGTGAGCTTATTTAGTCTTGATTTTCATGTGTGATTTACTCTCTTATATGTATATTATCTCTTGAAATTATGATGTTTATCTATTTCTCAAAACCTCTATAAGATTTAATTCATTACTTGTGAAATCATATTATAGAGAACTTAATTTTTTACGAGCCCTATTAATCCATATCCGCCCTTACATTATTCCTTGTTTTTGAAGCCAATTAGTGCCTTAAGCCTGTTATTTTTAGCTCCACAAAATTGTTCCCTAGCTGAAATAAGTTTGACCCTATCCGGGGATTAGGAGTTAGTTGGTTGAAGTTTTTTTGTTGAGTAAAGATGTATATTGGCTCAAAAGAAAGGAACGGGTTCGGTAGATTGGAAGTCTTTTTGTTAAAAAAGTTGTAAAAAGAACTCTTGGTAAAAGAAGTACATGAGTAAGGAAAGAAGAAAAAGAATGAAGTTTTAGTAGATTGTTACCGACCCTGTAAGGTTCGATACTGAGATTATCTCAGCAGAAAGAAAGAAAAAGAAGGGAGACAGTACAGATTCGTTACCGAACCCAGTGGGGTCTGTACCGAGCCCTTCTCAGAAAAAATGCAGAAAATTCAGAAAAAAATGGGAAGAAAAACAGTATATGTGCAAGTGCAATTAAAGACAAAGCAAAGAGTTTCCTTATGTATATGAGACTTTCTAGGATTTATTTGGTGAGTGAAAGAAAATGAGTGTGCATTAAGAGAAATTGAGTTTGGTATGATCTTTTGAGAGGTTTTTGTAATGTGTGAGTTTATAGGAGTCTTGATTCTCGGATTATTATCACCACATAGCCAAAATATTTCCATGCCTTATTTTTTTACCAAGCCCCATTACAACCCGACCAAATAGAAACTTCTATGAAGTTTTTCATTGAGCCTAAGTTATCTTGATGATTTTAGTTGTTTTGACATCATTGGTGGAGAGTTTGGTGATATAAGTTTCAATTTCTATGAGTTTTTGCATCTTTGATTGAGTTGAGAGTTGAACTTATAAGCCTAAACACTTGAGAGTTGAGTGAAACACTATACCCTTGGTGAGGTTGGATTGTGATTTCTTGTGTCTATTTATTATTCGTATATGTGTGATGACGTTAAGAGTCACTTGCTATTTTTAGTTATGTTGAAGTTGCTTTTTGATGAAGGCTATTACTTGATAAACATGTTGATGGTTTTGATTTATGTTTAGTGATTGCTTGAGGACAAGCAAGCATAATTATGGGGTATTTTGATGTTCGTGTTTTTAGCTTAGTTTTTGAATGTTTTTCTATGTTGTTTAGTTTATTTTATTTGTTCTTTTGTGTCGTTTTAGATTAGTTTGCATATTTTGAGAAAAGTGTGGAAGCTACTCTGTTTTTGTGTTTTTATGTAGGTTTTTGAAGCGAGTTGGAGCATTCTAGAGCATCGAGATAGAGAGGAGACAGAGGAGCATGTCAAGCTGAGGAAGAGTTGAAGACACTTTAAAGAAATCCCGGGAAAATGAGCAAACACAGGCTCGCTACCAACCCATGAGGGTTCGCTACCGAGGCATCAGGGAATGTGAAGTATAGCAAAAATCAACAAGAGTCTACTGACCCTGACAAGGTCGACACCGAGGGTCCCCTGTGTCGGTAGACATAACCGACTTTAGTGTTTTAAAGATTTTATTCCGTAATCTTCTAGTTTTAGAAAGTTTTATCTTTATGGAAACTTTTTAGATAACTTTTCTAGTAAAAATATTCTTGTCTTTAGTTGTTTTAAAGGGGGCAGACATGATCTTTAAGGAAACGGTTGGCACACGCACGGACCCCTCTCTCTAGTTTGTTAATTTGGATAGTTTTTAAGGAGACTTGGAGGTGAAGTTTGTTATTTCTGGTTGTTTTCTAAGAGAAGAAGTGTTCTTAATTCAAGTAAGCTTAGTTCTTAGTCATACTTATGTTTTCATTCATGTATTTTGTTTGTTCTTCTTTAAGCATGTGTGAGTAGTCCTCTTTTCTAGAATTGGGGTTGGAAACCCAACATGATTATGCATGAAAGATGGTTTGTTTGAATTGAATGCCTTCTATCTATTTATTCTTGTTTATGCTTATACTTTAACGAAAGTTGAAGTAATTTGAGTCTATGGCTTAATCGAAAGAGAAAGTTATAAACTTGAATTGAGATAAAGTTTGATAACGAAAGTTGAAAACTTTGGATCAAAACAAGTAGTTTAAAGTGAATTGATTTATGAAAATTTATTAATTTGCTTGTCTTCTCAATGAAATTTGATACATTTAAGTTAAAGGCATGATATTTATCTTCCATATCGTTTGAATTGCATAGTTATGTTGTGGTGAACCCTTGTCCTAGATTTTTCTCTTAATTGAAAGTTCGTCTTTGCTCCCTGCTCACATCGTTACTGAGGCCCCTAAGCTCGGTGTCGAACCTGTGTTTTCATTGTTAAAGTTGCTTCGTTTTAGTTCAGTACAGCGTCGATACCGACCCTGATAAGGTCGGTACCGACCTGTTTGATTCATTAGCTGATCGTTACCCTTTGTTTTTGTTTTAGTTTTGTGTGTTCTATTGCTTTATAGATCAGTAATTAAACATAACCTTGCTTCCGATGGAATATCCTGACTCCCTGTACTCAGCGGGGTCTTGACTACAAATTTATTTGTTGTCAGTAAAATACCTTTCGACAGAAATATAGCTCATTGGGATTCTGAGACATGCGCCAAAACTTGGGCGCTTGAACCTCATGTGCCAAGGGCGCGGCATGGGCACTGCGCTTGGTATGGACGCTGATCGCCTCGGATTGCGAGGGTCTAGAGATACAATTTATAACCCGACCCTGTTGTAGCACGTGGTGGGTGTCGAACACTCGGGAAGTCTACTCGATCGATGTGCCTAGATACTAGGAAGCTAGAAAGGAGAGCATAAAACAATGGAAAACAAAGAAAACAGTCGGGACCGACACTGGATAAGTCGGGCCCGAGGTAGCTATGGATGTCGAACTTCAAGGATTTAAAAGTAGATCTTGGGGTTTTGGGTTCCTTCCCTAGTAGATTAAGGCTTTTCCACCCCAATTCAAGCAATGAGTGATGATCGGACTAGGATCGAGTGCTTTCGCCCTCGTTCCAACCACTTCTACACCTCGATCATTGGGGAAATCCCCTTCGAAGCAAGGTCTTGAGATTGACACATGTTCACTTTCGCTACTTTGCCAATCTCAAGCCTTGATTCCCAACTTTCGCAAGGAATTGTAGCTCTATGTAGAGTGGGTTCCTTAGATCAAACACTCAAGGCTATGGAATTGGTGTTTCTAGCCTAAACCTAGCTAGGGTTTTCCCCCATAACCCAAGATCAAGGAGATCTACTCCATGTGACAAGCAAAGAAAGCAATCAAATCAAAAGGGAAAGCAATCATCATAATCAATCTCAAAACAAAGCAAAGTTTCATTCAAATCCAAAGCAATCCACAAATTCCAATCAAGGGTTTTCAAATCCACAAGAACAAAGCAAATCAAAGCAAATCTACCAACAAAACCTATCAAGTCTTCCTCTCTTGGCCGATTCTCTCTCTCTTCCTCCTCCTCTCCTTCCTCCTTGCTCTCCAAGTATCCTCTTGGTTCCTTCTCTAGGTGTGCGAACCCTTTCCCCCCTTTTGTGTGTATGAGAGGGAACCCTTTCTTAGAAGACAAGAGGGCCTTTTATAGATTAGATGAGGGGCAAAAGTGGAAGTCCACAAATTCGTGCCTTGGAGCCCAAGTAGTTCGGTGACCGAATCGGACCGACACGGAGGACCTCGGGCCCGAGTTACTGTGCATCTCGGTCCGAGGTTGGAAACTTCAAAGTCGGGCCCGACGTGGTTGCAACTCGGTCCGGACCTCGTTCCACTTTCTTCTTGTTGGCTTCTCTTGTTCTTCTTCATGGCTTGCTCCTCTCTTTCCCGCATTAACTCGGCCTTTGCTCCATGTCTCGACCCTCCTTCAAATCGATCGTCGATTCATGCCAAATTACCTACAAAACACATAAAATGCACATAGTCTCCGAATCTCATAGAAATACGGGAACTAAGCTAAAAAGGAACAAAACGCACAAGAAAAGGGGAAAAAGAGACATATTTACAAAGGAAATCATATATGAAAACACCACCAAATAGAGAGACATCAAAATACCCAATACTTAAACTTGCTTGTCCTCAAGCAATAACAATGTAAGCAAGACCGAAACATAATCTTCAAGTAAAGCCTCGTATGAAAACACATTTTAAGCACAAGTGATTGATATTCAAGCAAGATTACATCATAACACATGATTAAGTGTTCCAAGGAATAAAGTCAATGCAACTAAGCCTCACTTTAGGGATATGTGAATGTGTATCACTCATCATGTGTTTGGGTTTAGCAATGAACACTCAAGCTCAAAAATCATGCAAGTAAGGACTTTACTATTGAAGCTAATATCACTAATTCCTCCACCTAGAGATGCCTAATGCAAAGTACACAAAGAATTTCGAACTTGGCTCAATGGAGGTCCTCAAAGAGGTTCCATTCGGCCGGGTTGTAATGGGGCTTTTGGTATTTCTCAAGGTGGGAATTATTTGGTCTCGTGGTGCTTTCAATGGGGATTGAACAACCTAAACTCTCACCAACTTCACCAAAATTCCACAATTACTTTCACACTCACCCAAAAGACTTAACATTTTCCTTTCAACCCAAAATTTCACTTAACATTCCACTTCATCTTTGCTCTTATGCTTTTTGTTGGATTTTCAACAGTTTCTACATTTGGACCGACTTTCTTATGACATCGGGCCCGATGTTGCTTGTAACTCGGTCGGACCATTTTCTTCACTTAAGCTCTCTGCTTTATTCCACTTTACATTTCCAACATTTTCTTTCTTTCTTTTCTTTCTTTTTTTTTTCATTTTTGTACAACAAAGATGCACTACCCACATGATTCATAACACTATTCTTTGCCCTTAAACCCAAGAGAATCTCAACTCTTCAAATACAATCCAAACCTCTCTTCTAAAGTCCAATCCCATAAGGGTCAAGTCATATAAGGCTAGGAATAATATTTTTGAGGAGTTTCAAACAAAGGCTTAGGCTAGAACGAGGCTACAAACAAAGGATTAACTTCATGGTAGGATATGGAACATTTATGTGACTAGAAGAATAAAGTTCAAAATCAATGTGACCATGCTAGGACAATTCTCATGACGGTCTTGGAAAATAGATAAACACCGCAATAGCAAGTTTTACTAAGCATGAATGAGCTAATCACACAAGAAACATGAGGGATATGCAAATATGAACAAGCATCCCTAAAATGGCCAAAAATCAATCTCACAAGGGTCACTCATACTTAGTTGCATAAGAACTCATCCTAGAACTCACATGTTTAATAAAACAAGCAAGATATCATGATCACATCAAAAGCAACATCATTTTAGAGGCTAAACCATCCAAAAATATGCAAAGGAATTTACATGCTCACATCATCATTAGCTTTTATTTTGGCAATCTAAGATGGGAATTTCTAGTCCAAAACCTACAAAACACAAAATCTTTTTGTTGTTTTTAACACAATTTTTTCACATTTTTTTTAGATTTTATGGATTTTTTTTTTTGCAAAAAATTCTCTAAAACCAAAAACTCATCCATTCAAGACCAAATTAATCATCCATGTCTTTCATCAACCACAAACCAAGAAACAAACATCCCAAATACAAACTAGAAACACAAACTAAATATCCTCAAAATAACAAACAAACATAAACAAGTGAAATCATGAACACACTTACCCCCACCCCATACTTAAAATTTTGATGTCCCCATCAAACAAGGAAATCAAAACTTAAAAGCAAGAGAGAAGAGTATGAAAAGCTCACAATTTCTTATTCTTCAATGGCATGTATAGGATCAATCGAAGGGGTTGTCACGTCTACGTCCTCTTTGGAGCCTTGCTTGCCGCTCCCTCTCGTACACTTGCTCTTGGTAGAAGTCTTGTGGTGGTGGTTGGAGTTGAGGCTTCGGGCGTGTCCATTGGTCCTCACGGGAAGGGAAGTTCCCGCCCATCCACGTGTTGAAGCTATCTTGGACCCGCCACCTTTGGTCTTCCACCTCCCTAAGCTCCTCTACCTCTCGTCTAGTGTAGCCGAGGGCTCGGTTCATCATTTGTTGGCTAGCTTGGAAAGAACTTTGTTGTTGAAGCATTTGTTGTTGTTGTTGGTACATTTGTTGTTGATGTTGGTACATTTGTTGTTGTTGGAGATTCACTTGATGGACCTCTTGGAGAACATTTTCTTGTTGAAGTTGGAGATGGGCCATTTGGTTGGCTAAGAAGGACATGTCCACCGGTTGTTGTTTCTCGGGAAACACCATTCCCGGACCGTACCATTGGGCATAGCCTTCATAACCGCCACCTTGAGCTTGCTCTCTCATTGCACCGCTCCCTTCTCCACGTTCATAATGCCTCAGGACCTCACCACCATGGAATGAACTGGACCGACGTTGAGGGAAGTCGGGCCCGACTTGGTGTGTACCTCGGTCCGCCTGTGTTGAAGCTTGGTGCGTGGCTCGGAGGTTGGCCATCAAACTTTGGAAGCGCTCATCTTCTTCATTTAGCTCTTGATCGACTTCCATGTCTTCCCCACGAGGTGCAAACACAAAGTTGTCTTGGTCGGAATCCGGTGTAGATGGAGGGGAGGTAAACCGAATGTGTTGAGATTGTTGTTGCCGCCCCTCTCTTGCACCTTCGGGGTCACCAAATGAGTGTGGCTTGCCGGCCCACACTTGGTACCAATTTTGATACCGAGAAAGATCATAGAGGTTGTGCACTAACCGGATCGACACACCATCATAGTTTGAGTGAGAGGCCAAGGAAATCATGTAGAGCTTCTCCTTGATGATGTTGGCCTTCTTGAAATACTTCATGTTCATGAACTCAACACCATTCGGAGCCGGAGAATACTTGTCAAGATCAACTCCTAGACGCATGGCAAGCCTTGCTATCATCCTGCCGAAGTAGATCCAAGAGGAGCTTTGGAAGTCTCGCACCATCTTGACCCACTCCCATGCAAGGTTCATGGGCTTCTCGGTGTTGAAGAGCATCTCATGGAGCAACATGATCTCCTCCTTCATCGGCTTGCTCAACTCATGACGAGCATAGATTGCACACCCCAAGACTCGCACCATGACCCGAAAAAGAGGGCTAGCAATCTCGGTTGTGGAGGCGCCCTTTCTCATCTCACTCTTCCCGGCCAGATGACGCCACACTTGGTTCACCTTCTCATTGTTGACGCCGGCCTCTTATCTTGGGCATGGAAACCCGAAGTAGGTAGCCAAATCCCTAAGAGTGAGATTGTGGTCCTCATTGCCCAATCAGAAAGTGATCGCCCATTCCTCATCCTCCACATTATCATAAGTGCACTCGAATGTGGCCATGAATTCCGAGGTGAGGGCGGGGTAGTGAGTGTTGTCCCACCTTAGCATCCCATTGAGACCGATGTGGGAGTAGCACCTTGGAAGAGCTTGATCCATGTCCATCTTCCTCACGGCTTCCCAATCAAGCCACCTTGTGTGATGCTCAAGCGCCATATATCTTGCATAGCTCTCCACTTGCTCATCCTCCTCCAAATAGACATCGTCCAACTTTGGCTCTTTCCTTGACTTCTTGGACTTCTTCCTTGGCCTTTCCATATGAGATGATGAAGCTCTTGTCTCCATGGTACCTACACACATTCAACCAAACAAAAGGGTCCAAGATAAACTCCATACAACTCAACAAAAGCACTCATCAACACACAACAACACTTCAACACAAAGGGAATCCCATACTTAGTCTCTAGACACACATGCATCTCAATCCAACCTAAATCATCATGGACATTTTCTAACAATGGCTAAGCAAATGATCATTCTACATCATGATTAGGCTATAGCCAACAATGAAACACATGAATCCACATGATATCACAAGAAGAAAGCAAAAACAACATGGATCGACTTCCAACTTATGTCGGGCCCGACTTACTCAACCTCGGTCCGACTTGTTGCACCGACTTCCACACCTCGGGCCCGACTCTCTTGGGCACGTCGATCTCGACCTAGTTCGTGCTTCGACTCTAACCTCAAATCAACCCAAATCACTCTATCAATCATTTAAATTTCAAATTCAACCATCAAACATCCCTAATCGAAGTTCTAAATGGATCTATGCATGCATAAACAACTTTAAAGCTCAATTTCACGAATCATGCAAATCCACCATTGATGCTCAAGCTCAAGCTCTCAATCAAACATGGCATTACTCAATCTACGCAATGAAAGCACAAAATTTTCAAAGAAATAAGTAGAGATCGAGTAACACATATCGGATTCGAAGAGACTTTTAAACAAATAAGCAACTTAGAACTCAAATTTCCTAGATCTAGATCTAGATGGGGGACGAAGGACTATATTGAACTCGAGATTTCTACTTGGGTTCGGGTTTGGGAGGCCTTTTTGTGGTTGGAACGAGATGAAGTAGGGAGTGTGTGGATCGAGTATGGAAGGGGAGGGGCGGCTGACTTTGAGAGTGTTTGAGGGAGATGGGTTGTATTTTGGGAATGGTAGTTGATAATGAAGATGGTAGGTAGGTGGGGGATAATATTTAATGGGGGAAAGGGACAAATTAGGTCAAGGGCCAAATTGGCATTCCAACTAGTCAAATCGGGTCGGACCGACTTCATGGACCGACGTCCCTATGTCGGGCCCGACTTACCTGGGCTCGATGTGGGAGTATTCGGGTCACCAATTTTACTCCATCCTCTTGCAACTTCTTTCCCATATTTCCATTTATATATTTCACCTCAAATCCTACACAACCTTGAAGAATGCTCAACACCATAAATCCACAAAACACTAGGTAGAGATTGGTTAGGGAAAAGCTAGGCTAAACTAAGAAAATTCAAACAAAAAATTACGAAAAGAAAGCTACTAGCTCGGGTTGCCTCCCGCGAAGCTCTCGTTTAGAGTCACTAGCTTGACTTCCTAACCTCAACCTTATGGCGGGTGAAACACGGTGAATTGCTCGCCATTGTTATGCCCATTCCCATTGCCTTCATACCCATAAAACCACCAACGATGGTCTATATAAGCATGGCTCTCCAATCTCGGGCCTATCTCATCATACTCCTCCAACGGATGAGATTTCTCCTCCTTACTTGCTCCATCATGTTTTTCTTTTCCTACACCAAAGTTATCCAAAGAATTCCTAGGAGATTCTACCAATTCATCTTTCAAATCACTAAGGCAAATGTAGGAGTCTCCTAAGTCATCGTTCAAATCACTTAAACAAATGTAGGAATCAAAATTTTGGGAAGAATTGTGGTCATCACCAACATTAAAAGGATATAAATAAGGATACTCTTCGTCTCTTCTTGGGCTAGTATTGATCCTTGACTCATTTTGATCCTTGAATTGTTCCAACAACTCCCTTACTTGTATTTGTTCATTGAAGCCTTCATCACTTCTCAACACAACGACCTCTCTAGCAACTTCCAGTTCTTCACTTTCTCTTTTGGCACTCTCTTCAAGTTTAAGGATGGCCAAGGCGTCCGGCTCATTCAAAGCTTTGTTGAAGTGAAAATTGACCTTTTCTTCCCCAATCTCAAAGGAAACCTTGCCATACTTGACATCAAACCTTGCCCCCGCCGTAGCTAAGAATGGTCTTCCTAAGATTATTGGGACCAAAGGATCCTCATGCATGTCCAAGATCACGAAATCATCGGGGACAAAGTACTTTCCAACTCGCACCGGAACGTCATCCAATATTCCCTTAGCCTTGATGATGGAACCGTCGGCCATAGTTAGGGACATATCGGCCGGCTCCATTTCTCCCAAATTTGCTCTTCTCCAAATGCTAGCGGGCATCACCGAAACACTTGCCCCAAGGTCACATAAGGCTTGGAAGTTTTGAGACCCCACACCAATGGTTATAGCAAAGCGACCGGGATCTCCTAGCTTTTGCGGTAACTCCAAGGTCTTGACCTCATCTTGCATTTCAACTATGGACCTCTTCTTGCTCAAAATCTCCTTTGAAAACTTGGCATAAGATGGCATCTCGCTCAATGCATCGGTGAACGGGATGGAGATGTTCAAGCCTTGCAAGAGTTTGAGAAAGCTCTTGAACTTGTTCTCAATAACATCTTTCGGCTTCTTCGAGGGATATGGAAGAATTGTTGCACCTTGAATCTTGCTTGGATCAACCTCTTTGGACTTCCCCACTTCACTTGCAACATTTCCTGGTTGGACCGACTGGGGCACCATGTCGGGCCCGATGTTGTGAATCTCGGTCTTGGGCAGAGGAGTCGGATCGAGGTCTGTGTATGTCGGTCCCGAGTTGCTCTCGACCTCGGTCTGTGGTAAAGGAGTCGATCTTCTTGCTGGGTCGACTTCGGGGGACGTCGGACCCGACTTGCTGGGTAAATTGGTCTGACTCTCTTCATTCTTCTTAGGCATGTGTGGCTCGGGTAGGTTTCGGCCACTTCTCAATCCAATTGCCCGGACTTCATTTTGATTGTTTTGAGCTCGAGGATTCTCCTCGGGTCGGCCCGGAAGTCTCCCATTCTCTCTCGGGGCTTGAGTCGCGATTTGGGCAAATTGATTGTCGACTTGCCTCCTCCATGCTCCAAACTCATTGAATTGGGTCCTCATCTCCTTGAACCCGTCTCTCATCTCTTGAGCAAATGATTGTAGCTCATTGAATCCCAGTGGTCTATATGGTGGTGGTGGCGCCCTTGGCTCATTTTGGTTGAAGTTGTTGTTGTAACCTTGAGCTTGACCGTTGTTCCACCGACCATTGCCACCATTGTTGAAATTGCCTCTTCCACCGAAATTTCCTCGAACAAAGTTTGCCTCCTCAATTCGCTCGACCAAGCGCACTTGGCTCTCATTCGGACAAACTTGTGTAGAATGTGCAAAGGATCCACACTCCTCACAAGCTCTAGCATTTTGCTTGTAGTAGTGGACTTGCCTCTTAAGCTTGCTCACTTCACCTTCAAGGAATTGGAGCTTCACATCCCTATCAATGTCTTCTCCCTTTGGATCATATAACTTCCTTGCACCTTCACCTTGGACTTTCACCTCTTTGCTAGCTTGACTCACCCCATACATAGCCTCATAATCGGATAGCTTGTCAAGTAGCTCCCAAGCTTGATCCGGTGTCAAGTCTATGAACCCACAATTGGTGTGGAGATTGAGCTTGTCCTTCGTTACCGGATTGATGCCTTGGAAAAAGATATCTTGAAGCACATATGGTTGTTGGCCATGAGTAGGACATTGGCGCAACATCTCCTTGAAACGGTCCCATGCTTCGAAGAGAGGCTCATTCGGACTTTGTTGAAAGCTTGCAATCTTCCTTCTTAGCTCGGTTGTCTTTGAGGGCGGGAAGAACTTCATCAAGAAAGCATCATAGAGTGTCTTCCAAGTTGTGATTGACCTAGGAGCTTGGCTCTCGAGCCAATGTGTGGCCTTGCCCCCAAGTGACCATTTGAACGCCTTTAGAAGCACATACTCCAATGTCTCCTCATCGGTAGAGATCGTCTCACACATGTCCACAAAGCGTTTGACGTGCTCTATGGGACACTCATGTGGACGGCCCTCGAATTGATCACGCTTGATGAGGGTGATGAATTGCGTCTTGATCTCAAAATTCTTGGCAACCTCGGGAAGCACAATAGCCGGCTCGGGTACCCTCAACTCCGGATGCATGTATTGGCATGCATTCTTGGGTAGAGCGTTGAGTTGAGCCTCGGCTCTCATCCGTTGCTCCCGTTCTCTTCTTGCCACCTCCTCTTGATTGTCCCTCTCAAGTTGCAATCTAGCCATTTCGGCCCTAAGTTGAGCCAACTCCTCATCAACATGGAGAGCTTGATTCGCCATCCTTTTCCTTCTTCGGGCTTCCTTGAGAATACTTTCCGGATCACTCACAAACTCAAGCTCGGGAGGAACGAGCTAGCATACACCTATGAAACAAAGACACAAACCAAAACAAATCAAAAACAAACAAAGGGTTTGGGCTATTCCCTCACCCAAATCACTACCAAAACACAAGAAACTCACCAAATTGGCACTCAATGCACTTAGACTTCCCCGACAACGGTGCCAATCTTTTGATCGCCTCGGATTGCGAGGGTCTAGAGATACAATTTATAACCCGACCCCGTTGTAGCACTTGGTGGGTGTCGAACACTCGGGAAGTCTACTCGATCGATGTGCCTAGATACTAGGAAGCTAGAAAGGAGAGCATAAAACAAAGGAAAACAAAGAAAACAGTCAGGACCGACACTGGATAAGTCGGGCCCGAGGTAGCTGGGGATGTCGAACTTCAAGGATTTAAAAGTAGATCTTGGGCTTTTGGGTTCCTTCCCTAGTAGATTAAGGCTTTTCCACCCCAATTCAAGCAATGAGTGATGATCGGACTAGGATCGAGTGCTTTCGCCCTCGTTCCAACCACTTCTACACCTCGATCATTGGGGAAATCCCCTTCGAAGCAAGGTCTTGAGATTGACACATCTTCACTTTCGCTACTTTGCCAATCTGAAGCCTTGATTCCCAACTTTCGCAAGGAATTGTAGCTCTATGTAGAGTGGGTTCCTTAGATCAAACACTCAAGGCTATGGAATTGGTGTTTCTAGCCTAAACCTAGCTAGGGTTTTCCCCCATAACCCAAGATCAAGGAGATCTACTCCATGTGACAAGCAAAGAAAGCAATCAAATCAAAAGGGAAAGCAATCATCATAATCAATCTCAAAACAAAGCAAAGTTTCATTCAAATCCAAAGCAATCCACAAATTCCAATCAAGGGTTTTCAAATCCACAAGAACAAAGCAAATCTACCAACAAAACCTATCAAGTCTTCCTCTCTTGGCCGATTCTCTCTCTCTTCCTCCTCCTCTCCTTCCTCCTTGCTCTCCAAGTATCCTCTTGGTTCCTTCTCTAGGTGTGGGAACCCTTTCCCCCCTTTTGTGTGTATGAGAGGGAACCCTTTCTTAGAAGACAAGAGGGCCTTTTATAGATTAGATGAGGGGAAAAAGTGGAAGTCCACAAATTCGTGCCTTGGAGCCCAAGTAGTTCGGTGACCGACTCGGACCGACACGGAGGACCTCGGGCCCGAGTTACTGTGCATCTCGGTCCGAGGTTGGAAACTTCAAAGTCGGGCCCGACGTGGTTGCAACTCGGTCCGGACCTCGTTCCACTTTCTTCTTGTTGGCTTCTCTTGTTCTTCTTCATGGCTTGCTCCTCTCTTTCCCGCTTTAGCTCGGCCTTTGCTCCATGTCTCGACCCTCCTTCAAATCGATCCTCGATTCATGCCAAATTACCTACAAAACACATAAAATGCGCATAGTCTCCGAATCTCATAGAAATACGGGAACTAAGCTAAAAAGGAACAAAACGCACAAGAAAAGTGGAAAAAGAGACATATTTACAAAGGAAATCATATATGAAAACACCACCAAATAGAGAGACATCAGACGCGTCCATGCCTTGGCCGTGGCACAACACGATCATGTCATCGGTAGGGGCATGTCTATACTTTGGGCTATGGCACGCCTAGTGCTTACGATGGCATTAGGATGGTGTGGCAGCTACGAGACAGTGTTGCGGCGCCCCTATACCATGGCACAAGGCACCAGACACTTGTCTTGATGCTCAACCGAGCTAGGTTTTTTGTTTTGAGCAAGGAAACAATGTAAGTTAGCTTTGTGCATTATTATGTAAGTGCATGGTAGCTTCTCTAAGCTTAGTGAATGTCTTAGACAAGGATCAAAGCTTGAGAATAGCTTGTCACATAGTTAGGAATGCTAGAACGTAGTTTGAAAGCTTCAAACTAGCTTGTACGTTAGCTCCATAAGCTAAACTTAGCTCCTAGCTCGAGGAGCTAGCTTGGAAATTAGCTCAACTAGCTAGAGACTAGCTCAATTAACTTATATTTAGCTCAAATAACTTGGAAGTTAGCTCAACTAGCTAAAACTCAGCTCAAGCCAACTCAACTAGCTAGATGTCAGCTCAACCAACTGAGGGTCAGCTACACTAGCTCGGTGACCTAGCTTGGTACCTAGCTGTGTTAAATTGGACCTAGGCCTATGTGGGACATGGTAGGCTAGCCTATTAGGCATGGTATTGGGCTAAGATGCGCTGATCCTATGGGCAGAAATTTGGGCCAAATGGATTGCCAACTTGGGCTTGTTTTTGGGCTTGATAATGGGCTTCGTCTAAAGAATTTTGGACCAACTTCTTGGGCCTTTCTAGGCTGATTTTGGATGGCACATATGGGTCTTTCTAGGGTTTGTTGGCCGCCCATATAAGGCGGGGAGAGAGAGAGAGAGGGAGAGAGAGAGAGAGAGAGAGAGAGAGAGAGAGAGAGAGAGGAGTTTGGATAAGGATGAAGGTTGTTATGGAGAGAGTGATGAGATATTCTCAGTATCGTTATACCTATCAAAGAAACCATAAGGTTCGACCCCACAGAGACTCGTGTAAATGTATTATTACTTAGATGACAAGTAACCGAACGAGGGCGGTTTATGAATGATTATTCTATTCTACTTTGCAAAGTAAAAAGTAAATATGAATGCAAAGGTGTTAAAATCAATAAGAGACAAGTGTGTTCAACTAGTTAAATCCATCATAGATATGCTTATTGATCGATTCTCTTAATTCTCTTCCCACTTGAATAATCTATTGTGAATTATGACCCTACTAAGTATTATGACCCGAACTTGAGATTTAGTTGATAGAACTACCAGTCTAACAACCCAAATCATCTAACAACCTAGAAGTACTTCTAGATTCAATTAGACAACAATTTAACGATCCAAGTTATCAATAGAAATAAGCACTTAGAGCAATCAGACATCTAAGTGACTTGTGAATTTATTCCCTTCTTTAACCAACTAGTCCAACCAGTACTTAGTTGATGAAAGTTCTACTCTTGATCAAATTAACTCCGATCAGTAATTAATAAGATTCAGTTATAACTAAAAATTCAATTAGGTGATCAATCTAATAAAACCCTAGGTTAGATTCAATTAAGCATAGGGAATAAACTCTATTCAAGTTTATTGAGAATCAATCAAACCTCACAATAGGATCCAGTTACGGTGAAGTTGGAAATTAACTCTACCAATAAAGTTCCCCACTGTCATCATAAGTGTCAGGCTTCATAGCGTTGAAGGTTTTGAGAGCACTTGAGAAGCTCGTCTCATCTTCGCGCTCATGTTGATCATTGGCCCTCCTGTTCGCAGCTTGGTTAGCTTCCACAACACTAACTTGATTGGATAAAACCGCAGGTATGGCTTCTCGTACCATCTGTTGGATCATGGTACGAAATGCTTCCATCGTGGCCTCGTTGAAGGCTATTGCTGGGTTAGGTGGTGGGTCCCTGTCATCTCTTTGTCGGCCTCTCACTCCATATTCAACTTCATCATCCAAGCCTTCATCTCGAGCATGGTTTTTGTTTTTTTGCATGCTATTTCCTCGCATGTTAACCATCTGAATAGTCGAACATTAAACATTTTCAACAATTAACACTTATGTAACGCAAGACGCAAGCAATTATAAACGAACGACATTATATTAAACCAACATGGTTCATAATATAGCATGTCCCCAACTAGGGAGAAACAAAGTACGAAGGGTCTATAACATCGAGGATACATCTGGCCCAACCATTCAAGAACCCAAAGAAATGGTTGAGCATACTAAAATTGTTTGACATACATCAAGATTAACAACAACTAAGGAAAAGCTAAACCTACGGATCACAGAAGTAGTCAAGAAAACCATCGTCGAACCAACATTCGTCGAGAACTTCCCCCGCGTGATTGAGTAGCATGTCAGCTTGTTCAATACCCCTTTTGAGCCTGTTAATCGAATACTGGATGTCCGCACGACGTCTCTCATCCCGAGGAATCTCGCATTGATAGCGCCCGAGCTCGCTCAACCAATCACTCCTTGTTGCGCGAAGCCTAATCACATCTGGATAGCGAGGTACACCAGCATTTGGAACCAAGGGGGGTGGGGGTTCCGAGGTTGTGGCTCCACCTGAGGCTGTGACGACTCCAGTTTTTCCCAATTGGAGAAGCCTTGCGTTTGGTATTCTACGGGCGTTTCATCCATCTCCCAAAATTGGTAGTATTCGGGGAAGGGAATTAGGGATGGTGTTTCGATCTTGGGAGTCAGGAGCGGAGGGACCTCCGGCTCGTAATCGGTGCCTCAACTTCCCGCCCCGACTCGGGGTCCTTGGGCTCATACTCGAGTGGCTCCATTCCTTCCTCGGGTTCATACTCTTGATAATCCCCCATCTCTTGATCAGAATCGTACTCTGCCGGCTCATACGGAGGTGTCTCCAGCTCATAGTACTCCTGGTGGACTCGTAGGAGGCAGGCTCGTACTCCCCAACGTAGTAAGCCGCCTCCTCCCTTTCCTCTTCTGAGTCATAATACTCGTACTCCTCAGGGTCTTCTTCGGGATCTTCCTCAAGATCCCCTTCGGGGTCTTCTTTAGCGGCCTCTTGTGCCGGTGGTATGACTTCGACATCCACCTGTATCTCCTTCTCAGGAAGGAGAAAAGGGTCCTCTTCAGGGTTTTCTTATGGTCGAAGGGGTAGAGGGGGAAACTTGTCCTCTACTTCCCTTACATCTTCTAGGGAAATCTCCCTAATGCGTCTTATGCTCCTCGCGAGCATGGGGTCCTTTACGGAGTGACAAGAGTTAATATAGAATCAAGGTGATTCTATAGTCTAGGTAGAGATGAAGATGTCATTCTAGGGAGGTTTGAAAGATTTTATTGTCGTTATTATTTGAAACCGTTTGAAAACGTTTTCAAGCTTGGTTCTTTTTGAAAGGAAAAGTTGAAAACAATTTTAAGAAAGCGATTTTAGAAAACGTTCGGCTCTAATACCATAATTGTAACACCCCTATTTTGTAACATTGGGTGTTACCGCCATTGACCTCGGATTTTTCCCCTCCAAGGTCACCCAAGGCTAATAATAAGAATTATGTAAAAGCGAAATCTTAAAGTACTTGAATTACAAACATGCCATCAACAAGTGATGCGATAAAATAATCCTTACAAAATTAAATTAAAGTAGTAGAGTGTTTCCAAAATGAAAAGCAACGGAAAGTACATCATAACTCTTGCTCAAAAGAAAATGATATTAAACTCGAAGGCGAAGGGAACATGTGGTACAGAGTTGAAATCTCCCCCTTGTGACATCTTCAGTTATCTCCTCTTCCACTCTTTGATACGTTGTCCCTAGTACTTGATATTTCCGCGAGACCCAAGAAATACCTGTCAAAATGCATAGTAGAAAACGGTTAGTCTAAGGAGACTAAGCAAGTAGGAACGGAAATCTCAAAGTGAGGGTGTATGGCGACAACCAACTTTTGAGAGCTAAGAGAAAAGGGGATAGCGAAGGAAAGAAAGTTTGAGTGGCGCTTTTATATCATAAGAGAAAAACTTTTCGAAATGATGAAAGAAGGTTTAGAGGTTTTGCTTGGAAAAGGAGACTACGAGAAAAGTAGTTCCATTGAGTCAAGGATAATGTTGGGAAATTATAAATATTGCACAACAAGTTTTGAAAACTTCCCTCGACTTATCGGACCATAACCAACCTTATCTAACCTAATCGTTAAGATTGGAAAGGTGATCTTTCAAAGTCGAGGGTAAAGATGGACGTTCCGAGTTGAACTCAATCCATCCCAAGTTCTTAAGTTTGTGGTTAAGACACTTATCTTATTTAGGTCATAAAACATTTACACTTCAAGTGACGATTTTTAGGTGTGGGGGCTACGAAGGCCGGTCCACTTAAAGGACGAGTTTCCAGCACCTAGCTAGGGTGCAGTAGACCCCCTCAATGGAGGAGCGACTACAGGATCATGATCCAATTACCGAGCGAAGAGAGGGCGGAAGGCGGAAGGCCATACCACTCGATAAGTTATATAGAGGTGTCGGAGCAAAATCCGCACCCCTAATTCTATCCTAGTCCACATCAAGCCTCAAAAGACACTTAACAAGCAAGGTCAGACGCAAGAGACCTAAAGTACTAATCCTAGTACAACTAGTGCTAATCGTAATGATAATGATAATAATAATATGATTATGTCTAGCAACAATAGTCCTAAGTTCAATTTTAATATCAAAATAAGGTCAACCTAAGGTCCAAAGAGAATTTTCGCTTGCCTTAGTTTCCGGATTGACTAACTGACGTCGGATCTAAGACGGGTCCCTTCTCGAGAGATCAACCTAAAACGGCTCAACATAAGGAAACAGAATATTATCTTTCCATTTCATTTCCATCTTGGCTTGTTACAAAAGCCCCTTTTTTAAAAGGGAGTTAGCTTAGTATTGTATTTGTATGAAAAATATTCCAACATGCCTAAAATATTATTCCATTAATATTATCATGCTAGAAGATTATTCATAATTTATCTAAAAATTATAAATATCTAAAGTGGCATGCTAGAATTTATTTTCATACATTTCGTATAATATCTAAAAGTAGGTTTTATTTATGTCTATTCTTCAAACTAATGATAATTTTAAAATAAAGCAATTTGAAATAAAATAGTAGATAAATAAATAGAGGTCGGGATTATACCAATAGGATGGAACAAAATTTGGGCTAGGGAACGAATGGGCCGGACGGAAGAGCTTTTGGCCGATATGGCTTCTTCTCCCACTTGTAAGTTGTTGAAAAGAAAGAAATGGGCTTTGGTCAAAATGGCTCTACTCGACCCGGACAGAATACAACTCAATGAAAAACAACAGGCCCAAGGTCAAGAAAGGAGAGCAACCCAACAAAAATACCCCAATCTACCTGCTCCTCTGTCTTCTTCTTCGTTCCTTCTTCTTGACAGAACGAGCAACACACCAGCGACAGCAAGCAACAACAATGAGCGCAACAGTGGCAGGAATGGCGACGACGAGGCGCGGTGGTGGCATCCGGCGAGACTCCTGGATGGCTGGCGAAGGTGTGGTGACAGATGTGGTCGAAAAGAGGGAACAGAAGAGGCTCAAAAAGGGTTTCGAAAATTGAACGAAAAAAATTTCAGATTCATTTGATTTTGGCCGGAAATTGAACGAGAGAGAAAGAGGCGTTGGGTGTGAGGCTCAACCTCCGTCCTGCTCCCATTAAATAGCCCCAATGGCTTCAAGGGCTGAACCAAAAATGATAGGCCAATGGCCTAGTTCCTTGGAACGAGATTTGTATGGGAAAGGGGGTGGGGGGAGATAGGACTGGAGAGGGGTAGGCGGCAGCGGCGCGAAGTGACGTCTCCAATGATGGACCGGTGGTTCGAGTCCTCAGACTGGACAATGGACGGAACCGACGGGTATTTGGGGGAGAGACAAAAACGAAAGAAGTTTAAAAGTTAATTCGGGGATTAAAATAATAAAGAAGAATGATTAGTATAGTGGTTGGGAAGGAGATGGGTGGAATGCTTGGAACGAGAGGTCTCGGGTTCAAACCCGACCTTTCGCACATTCGCCCATTTAATTTCTTTTTGTTAGTTGAACCCAAAAACCACTATTTTACCATAAGCAAGGAGTTAGGAAAATTATTAAAATTCTTGTATAAAGTTATTCAAAAAAATTATTATTTCCAAGGAGAGAAAATTAATTTTTTTTTATAATTTAAAATATAGTAATAAAATTAGCGAACATTACAATCTTAGGGGACCATGGTGGAGTTTGAGGAAGCTTAGAGTGATACGAGTGAAGATCAAAAGAACCAAGAACCAAGAGCTTGAGAGAAAAAAACACGTAAACCTGGGCAATGCATTGGAGTCTTGTTTCGACAACTCTATCTTCCAATGCTTGGTTTCGGAGTTATAGTGGTTAGATGAAACTAAATTTGGTATCACTGGAAAGATAATTCAAAAAGCTATAATTCATATTTTTACTCCGAGTCCAAATTCCAACTAGAAGGGGGTCAAAACAGCCTTTGAAGTGTCACTTCAATGCTGAACGAAGAGTGCCGCGCACAACAACATCATGTGCCGCGGCCGTGCCACCAAAGAAGGAGCACGCACCGCATGCCTTTCGACGGTGATGGTTGGGCCGAGCATTTGAGCTTCAAGTTGGGCCTTGATTATATGATTTCCGACTGGTTTAATGTAATTTCGGGGTTTATTGATCTTTGGATATCTTAGGATTATTTAAACCTTGTTTTTAGTTTTCTCTCTTGTCATAACTTAGATCATACATTT
Source organism: Fallopia convolvulus (assembly GCA_964016875.1). Taxonomy (NCBI): domain Eukaryota; kingdom Viridiplantae; phylum Streptophyta; class Magnoliopsida; order Caryophyllales; family Polygonaceae; genus Fallopia; species Fallopia convolvulus. The sequence continues at coordinate 33,619,930 of OZ024734.1, read as the reverse complement.
GGAGGCTAGGGTTTTTCTCTCTAGAGGCAAACCTTTGAACCTTTTGTAAGTTTTTCTTAATTTAATCATGCATTGCTCAATTCCTTTGTGTTTGAATAGTTATTGAAATCATAGATTGCATACTAATGTTAGGTTTGATTGATTCTCATACTCTTGAATAGGTTTTATTCCCTGTGCTTAATTGAATCAGAAATATTCTAGGGTTTTATTAGCTTGATCACTTGATAGAATTTCTAGGTTAATTTACAACTAATCTGATTAATGCCCGTTCAGGTCGGGCTATTTAGTTGTAGAAGGGAATAAACCACAAATAACTTGATTAGCTGTTTGCGTCAGGTATTTGTTTCTATTGATACTTTGAACTTAAAGTTGTTGTTTAATTGAATCTAGACGTTGTTTTAGGTTGTTAAATGATTAAGGTTGTTTAGATTGTTAGTTCTTTCAACTAGAATTGAAGTTTGGGTCATAATCCTTAGTAGGAGTATAATCCACAATAGATTATTCAAGTAAATTGAGAATCAAGAGAATCAAACGTCAATAAGCATATCTATGATGGATTTAACTAGTTGAACACTTGTCTCTCATATATTTACAATCATATTTACATTCATATTTACATTTAATTTGCATAGTAGTTTAGATATTCACTCTAAGACCCCCTTTCTTTGGTTACTTGGCATCCAAGTAATAACACAAATACAAGAGTCCTTGTGGGATCGACCCTTACTTACTATTCTACCAAGTTTGGTTAAGTTAGGATTCTTTGATAGGTAAATGACTGAAAAATACCTCATCAAATTTGGCGTCGTTGCCGGGGACCTTTGAAAGAGAATCGGACGATCATTGAGTTAGCTGATTATCCCACCGTTAGGCCAAGGGGGAAGCTTGAGGATGTGCTGGTCAAAGTTGATTCCTTGGTATTCCCAGCTGATTTCCTGATTTTTGATTTGGGACCGGGGAATGATAGAGCGCCTATGCTGCTAGGGAGACCATTCTTAAACACTACAAACACCATGATTGATGTTCCCCAAGGCATATTGAAGATGGCATTTGATGGGAAGGAGGTCGAATTCCATAGCTCAAATACTTCTTAATATCCTTTTTACGTCAAGCTAATGATGTTAAACAAGCGCTTATTGGGAGGCAACCCAATGTTTAGAGTAGTTTTCTTTATTTTTAGTTAAATCTTTTGCTTTTTAGGTAGTTTTTGTGTGTGTTCTAGATACCCCAGGTTCAAAAGTCAATAACCCGAATGAATTAGAGGAGCGCGGGCATGAAGGACAGAGGCGTGATCGCGCTAGTTGGGGCCCACACCCCTGTAATTCCACCAGAGAGCAGACGAAAGTGGCGTGGGTGGATTTGCCAGACGGCGCGGCCGCGCCACGTGTTTTATCGAAAATTAAATAAATTCGACCGAGCAATTCACACGCATACTCTCTTCCTTCTCCTTCCTTCCGCCCCTCTCTCTCCCTTTCCACCATTGATGAAGCTTCAAGGTCGGATTTGCACCGAAATTTTACTCAAACAACATCAAAACTTCAAGTTTCAAGTAAGCTTTTCCAATCTAACCTTCTAATTTCTCAAATTTAGGCATAAATCCGAATTTTTTTGTGCATTTTCTATGTTTTCTAGAAAAGCTTAGATCTAGGCTAATTTAGTTCGATTTTTGCTTAATCCCTTCACAAAAGTTTGTTCTTTGCTCGATTATAGGCTCGATTTGTGCTTATTTTGCTAATTTGTGAAGATTGGAGATTAACCCTAGAATTTTTGATTAAATTTGATTAAAATATTCTAGGTAGTGGGAGAAGAGAGTGATTAAGAGCTTATTTGTGAAATATTGTTGTCGTTGTCCTTGTCGGGAAAACAAAAATTGCATTTGTGTTGTTTGGTGGTGCTTGTGCTGGAATTTGAAAAAAAAAATTAGGTACCATGGGTCCTAAGAGAGCTAGTCAGGATGCTTCTACTTCCCGTGTTGCTGCTCCTAGAGCACGGGGAAATACTGGGTCACGAGTAGTTTGTACTTCTACTACTAGGAGACGAGCTTTAGAGGCGCCTGAACCAATACCCATTATGGGAGAGACCACTCCTGAGCAGTATGGCTTCCCTTTTTCTCAGGATTGGAGCCGGGATAGGTTTCGGAGTCTTATAGGACGGGCATGGAAGCCCACTCGCTACATTGATTGGGAGTTCATGCAGGCATTGCGGCTTCAAGGAGAGTAGATCAAGGCTGCTCAGTCCTTGGGATTTGGAGATTTCATTCACTTGAGAGAGCCTACTTACAAAGGCCTCACTTTGAAATTTCTGAGTACTCTGAAGTGTGACATTACTGAAGGGCAGAAAGTTGAGGATGGGATGTGTAGATTTCAGCTGAGAGGTTTACAAAGAAGGATGACTCTGAATGAGATTAATGCAATGTTTGGCTTTCTTGAGATTGAGGACAAAGATGTGACCCGTTGTGAGAGCCAAGATACTTGGTTGACCGTGGATTTTTGGTCTAGCATTATAGGGAAGCAAGTCTACAAGCCTTCAAGGGCTAAATCTTCCTTCATCTCTCATCCGGTTATTCGTGTACTTTAGAGATTCATTCCCCACACCATTAGTGGGAGAGGGGATGGGGAGAACAATCGCCCAGGAATGGTCTATTGCTTCTATGTGCATGTTTGGAACAAGAGGAAGTCAATTTAGCTGGGTTGCTGATGACTCAGTTGTATCATGTAGGCCGAGTTGGAGGTAACTCTATTGCTATTAGTGGTATTGTTACTTGATTTGCCCGTCATTTCCGCATTAACCTGAGTGGATATCAAGTTGATATGGAGCCTTTACCTATGAGCTTCAGGATGTTCGATATCATGAATGTGTGCTATTTTTCTAAGGGGACATATTATTGGGTGATAGGAGATTCGGGTCGAGTTCTGAAGTTGCCTAATGAGAGGAGGACTAAGATTGATGTTGGGATAGAAAACTCTAACACTTGGATGATTGAGTTGTTAGATAGTGATTTGCCTGTGCAGAGGGTTAGAGGTTAGAGTTCAAATGTCAGACAGCCTAGAGTACCAGCTCACCGTGCATAGTATGAGGTGTTAGAGGAAGGTTATGATGATGAAGCTGAAGATGAGGATTATGAGATGGAGGTAGATGATGTTGATGAGAGTGAGGACGAGCAGTTGACTACTGAGGCTGGCAATGAGCATCAGGGTATGGGCTATTCTTCAGCCCAGTTTGATCAGTTGTCTGGGATGATGCAGCAAATGCAGTTGAGCCGGACTCAGGGGTTCACGAGATTACATGATTATGTGGATGAGCGTTTCACCAAATTTCAGTCACATCAGGATCATTAGTTTGCTGCTTTTCAGGCTTAGCAGGAGGCATTCCAAGCACGTCATGATGAGTAGTTTAGGCTGCTCAATACTAGATTGGATGGTTGGAGTTCCACCGGCTACCCGCTTCATCCATACTATCCTCAGTACAGTTTTCCTCCGCCACCATATCCTCAGTTCCCCGCTTATCCACCAGCGCCGCCATAGGATCCCCGGCACTACCCGGATAGTTAGATTTTTGTGAGTTTTTCTCTTTCCTTTACTTTTTATTTTGCTTTGGGGACAAAGTATGTTTTAAGCATGGGGGAAGGGAATTACTTTTGCATTGCATGTAGTTGCATTAGATTAGGGCATACTTAAATTTTTGCATGCATTGATTGAAATCTTGAAAAATGAAAAAATCAGAAAAAATTGAAAAAATAAAAAAAAGTGCATTTAGTTTCTTATTTCCCCATTGTTTGATACCTCTTGTGTTTCTATGCTAAGTATGAGTCCTAACCCATGATTTGCATGATATATTAAAATTTTCTATGATATGAGCATGAACATTGATTATTTAACATGACTATAGGACTGAGCATGTGTATTTAGCTTGAGTTGTAGATTCATTCTGAAGTTCTAGACAAAAATTTGCCTTGTGAGATTTTTGGCCTTTCATAATTATTTGTTCTCTGTCTTGAGTGTATCAACATGATTATCTAGCTCTAGAACTTATGTTATGACTCTTTTTTCAAGGCTCATTATATGATTGAATGCATGACATTAAACTGATTGAGGCAATGTTTCTAATTAGCCTATTATTTCCCTTCCTACCTTACAAGATCCATGTTTTGACACCCCATTTCTTTTGAGCCTTAAAACCTATTTTTATGAGCTCTACAAAATTTTCCTAGCCTAATAAGCTTGACCCCATTTGGGATTTAGGACTTTAGGTTGGTTTTGTTTTATGTGAATTTGGTATAAGTATGGGGAGGTTGAAAGAAAGGTGGATAAGAGGAAATACAACTCTAGTGTGTAAAGTGAAAAAAATGAAGGAGGTTGAAAGAAAAGAAGGAAGAAAAAGTAAGCTTGAAAGGTTAGTAACCTTCATAAGTTGATGTGATTCCATCGACATCCGAGCCAACAAAGGAGCACACGACGGAACACTTGGAGGAGCCATAGCCTACCCTAGACGCGCCTACAAGCTTGGATGGTGGTGCGCCCTTGCGAGGGGACAATGGTGGCGCGCCCTTGCGAGGGATGGAGTTGGCGCACCCTTGCAGAGGGTTGTTGACATGCCTCTACCAAGGGACGGCGCGCCCTTGCAGCCACTCGGTGCGCCCTTGCGTGGGGACGTTGGCGCTCCATTGCCAAGGGACGGAGCGCCTACGCATACGGTTGGAGGCGCGCCCTTGCCTATGGCGGATTCCGGACTTGATGGTGCCAAGGCTCAAGGAACTACACCACCTTATCTATGTCGTATTAAGCGATCCCGAGCTAAGGCCATTCTATGTCAAGTTCAAGAGGAGCTCAAGGGGTGTAGCTTTCTAAGAGAGTGTATTGAAGATGGTTGGATTATTTTGTTGCTTCATGGTTCTAAGTGACAATCCTTCGGTTAAGGACAATTATTAAGTTTTCGGGATTTCGGGTTAATTTATGTAATTTCCTTAAGTGAGGGGGCTGAGTTTGTAAGGCTTTGTGTTAGGTTTTAAGGCCGGCCTCCTCCTCCTCCTTGACTTAAATTGGACGAAATTGTTATTCTCTTTTCCTTGCATTTTTCAATTCAAATTTCTTGATTTTGTCTCGTTCAATCCTCGTTGTTTGGTTTTTTGTGAGTAATATCCGACAATTCGTACATCTTAGTTTGTTTGAGATCTTGGTGAGTGATATCCAAGATTTTCGAGCATCCATATCCTCTCGTGTTCATCACCATCCACGGCTTGCTAGGAGATTTCCCGGGTTCTTCGTGGCGATCTCTTTGCAACTTCACCATCTCCATCAATCCGGTCATCAAGTGGTATCAGAGCCACGCGAAGGTATCACCATATAAACCTTGGTTCGAACTTGGTGTGGTTGCGTTGTTGTTGTTGTTTGCGGCCCTAGTTGTCTTTGTCTTGTGTTGTTGTGGACGTTTTTCTGTCTTGAAATTGTGTTGTTTTGGCCGAGTTTGGTGCTTAGTCATGGCTGCAAATCCATGCTCCAAAAACGTACAAGGATAGACTTCAAAGGTCCCTTTAACTTGATAGTTGAAAGGTTGCATTTGATGCTTGATTAATGACTTCCTTTAGAGCTTGATTTAAGTGTGTCTTTGCTGATTTTTGCTGAGTAAAAAACTTGGGATTGAGGTCAAAACCAGCCTTGTTTGATTTCATTACATGCTTGTTGTCGGTCACGGTTCTAGGATATGGGAACGACACCAAGACGAGACATCTTGTGTTGTTGTTTAATTGTCTTAGAATCCTTTGTTGAATAATCAGAAAAACCTTGCCGGCGGCGTAAAGCTAATAAGGGGCCAGGCACAGAAAGAAAGATTAAGACTAGAAAAACCTTGCCCGGCGGCGTAAAGCTAATAAGGGGTCGGGCACGGAAAGAGTAGTCATCTTGTAGTGCCTAGCAAAGGACTACAAAAGTCGTCTTCTAGTAGTGCCTAGCAAAGGCCTACCCGAAACCCAAAAAAAATAATTAATTAATTTCGTAATATTTGGTGTTTAGTCTTGGTGGTTTAGTAGCTTCCTAGCATTGTTTTCCTAAGCAAGTGTGTGGTGAATTTTTCTCTTTGTTGCCTTTGTTGTTTTTGCCTACTTGCAACTTGTCGGATCTTCATCTCGGGCAAGTCTTAGTGGTTGATTCAAGTGACCTCTATACCTTGATCTTTGTCGTGTTTTTTAAGATGACAAGTGTAGGTGATGATAAGAATAAGGAACAGGTTGAAGAGACGTCCACTAGTTTTGTGGTTGCCATGTTGCAAACCATGCAACAATCCTTGCAACAATCTTTTCAACAATCCGTGCAACAATCCATGGAAGCTTTGGAGACTAGGTTGGCTGATTTGGAGAGCCAAGTGCAGGGCTGAGATGATAGAGCATGGGTGTCTCAAACGGGCGCTCTACCAAGTGTGCTACAAAGCGCGAACCAAGTGGAGTCGATGCATGAAGAGGCTTCTACGTCTTACTTGCCAATCACGGAGGCACAATCATCCATCGGTGTGAGTACCTCCATGGGGATTGTGCCTCCTTACATCCCTCCGACGAGCTTCCACAATCCACACTTTGTGGCTAATTCCGGGGTAAGGCCTTCATTCGCTAAATTTTCTAATAATATTCCTATTAGTTCTACTAACTTTTCAGGATATGGAGCGCCGAGCTATCAAGAGGCCAATGCTGCAACGGCCACTCAAGCCCCACCTATTTTGCATCTAACAAGGCGTGGCCAACCGCCTAGAGGGCTAGCCAATGTTGGCGTCGGGCAGCCTTGGCAAGGCGCGCCCGTGCATCATGAGGAGCGGCCCCGGGATCCCCATCACGGCATCAAGTGAGCGTGCCGACTTTTTCGGGAACTTTCGACGCTGATGCAGGCCTTGATTGGCTTGCCAAGGTGGAGTCAATCTTTGACTTCTATGGCTATGATGATGCGAGGCGAGTGGCCATGGCGGCCATACATTTTACCGACTTTGCTTACCAATGGTCGCTCTAGGACAAGGCTTTGAGGAGAGCACGTCAGATACCTCAACTTAACACATGGCAAGATCTAAGAGAGGCCTTAGAGGAGCGGTTCGTGCCTCAAGATTGTATGGAGCGCATCCATGTCAAGTTGGAGCAAGTGCGTCAAGGAAATCGGACCCCCGATGAGTTTTACAAGGAGCTACATATGCTCATCTTTCGTCCCGAGTACTATTTCCCGACAGGTATGTCATCTCTAAATTTGTCAATGTGTTAATTTCGGAACTAAAAACTGTTGTGAGTATGCAGCATTTTTGTAAGGGTACCGATATTGAGCAAGTGCTTCATTACACCAACCATATCTGCAAGCAACTTGCTCAACAGCGTTCAAGTTCAACCACTTCTCGAGAGTGGCAGGCTTCATCCACAGCTCCTAGGGAACCACCAACTCAGTTTAGGAAGCCGGAAATAAGGAAGGACTCGATCCCTCAACCGAGGAAAGAGTTTCCCCCACGTCCTCGGCAAGAAGGCGGAGTAAAGGCGAGCGATGTGAAGTGTTTCAAGTGCCTTGGCCATGGGCACTATGCTCGGGATTGTCCCAACGAACGGAAGGTTCTCCTTAACTCCCAAGGGGAGTACGAGTATGAGGTAGAAGGGGCTGCGGAAGAGGAAGAAGAGAGCCCCGAGGTTGAGGAAGACGAGCTCCACGTCACCGCCGAGGATGGAGAGTGCTTCGTGGTCCAACAGACGCTCTTCATGACGGAGAACACCACCGCACCTAGCCAACGGGAAGTTATCTTTCACACTCGATGCAAAATTATGGATAAGGTATGTAGTGTGATTATCGATAGCAGATCTTGTTGTAATATTATTAGTCAAGAGGTGGTGGATCACTTTTCCTTGAAAACTACTTGCCATCCTTTACCTTATCCTTTATGTTGGTTGAATTCTAACGCCCCGATCCAAGTCAAGGAAGGGGCTCGTGTTTGTTTTTCTATAGGGCCTTACAAGGATGAGGTGGAGTCTGATGTGGAACCGATAACCGCTTGTCATCTCCTTTTAGGGCGCCCTTGGCAATATGACAAGAGAGCTATTCATGATGGCGTCTCCAACGAGTATCATTTTCAAATGGAGGCAAAGAAGGTGACATTGCATCCGATGACCCCCCATGAAATCAAGTTGGACCATGTAGCGAAGGAGCAAAGAAAGATGCATGCGCTTCGAGAGGGAAAGAAGGACAAGAAGCTAGCTCTAGGCGGCCCTTATACGCTCTTGCTTTTGGCCAAATCGAAGGAGATTCTTCATACTTTCAAGGGAAGTGGTGTTTGTCTTTTGCTTGTTTTTCAAGAATCTTATTTATCTTCCCAAGAATTAGTTGATCTTCCTCCTTCCATATCTACACTTTTGCAGGACTTTGAGGAGCTTTTCCAAGAAGAGGTGCCACCGGGACTACCACCGCTTAGAGGAATCGAGCATCAAATCGATTTTGTCCCCGGTGCCAATCTACCGAACCGTCTAGCCTATCGAGCCAATCCAGAGGAAACTAAGGAGCTTCAACGGCAAGTTAAAGAGCTCCTTGATAAGGGCTATGTGCGTGAGAGCCTCATCCCGTGTGTCGTGCCCATCATTCTTGTGCCTAAGAAGGACGGCACATGGAGAATGTGCGTTGATTGTCGGGTGATCAACAATATTACTATCAAGTATCGTCATCCGATTCCGAGGCTTAAGGATATGCTTGACGAGCTTCATGGAGCGAGTCTCTTCTCCAAAATTGATCTCAAGAGCGGATATCATCAAATAAGGATGAAGTAGGAAGATGAATGGAAAACGGCGTTCAAAACCAAGCAAGGCCTTTACGAGTGGTTGGTTATGCCCTTCGGATTATCCAACGCTCCGAGCACTTTCATGCGCTTGATGAACCATGTCCTCCGCCCTTTTATTGGTAAGTTTGTGGTTGTATACTTTGATGATATTTTAATTTATAGCCACGATTTATCATCCCATGTCAAGCACCTTAGGTAAGTGCTTGAAGCTTTGAAACGGGAACGCCTATTTGCTAACTTCAAGAAGTGCCACTTTTGTTCGGATCACGTGGTATTTCTTTGTTTTGTTGTGAGTAGGAATGGACTTCAAGTGGATGAAGAGAAGGTGAAGGTTTTTTAGGTTCTTAGGATGTCTAGGAAATTAGGGTTTTGCAGATCTTTAGGTAAATAAGCGTGGACATGATGGATCTTAGGGGACCATGGTGGAGTTTGAGGAAGCTTAGAGTGATACGAGCGAAGATCAAAAGCACCAAGACCCAAGAGCTTGAGGGATAAAAACGCTTAAACCCGGGCGATGCATTGGAGTCTTGTTTCGACACCTCTATCTTGAAATGCCTGGTTTGGGAGCTATAATGGTTGGAATAAGCTGAATTTGGTATCACTGGAAAGCTAATTCAAAGAGATACAATTCATCTTTTTACTCCGAGTCCAAATTCCAACTAGAAGGGGATCAAACCAGCCTCTGAAGTATCGCGTCAATGCTGAACGGAGAGTGCCGCGGGGAACAACATCATGTGCCGCAGCCGCGCCACCCAAGAAGGAGCCCGCGTCGTATGCCTTTCGAGTTGGGCCTTGATTATATGATTTCCGACTGGTTTAATGTAATTTCGGGGTTTATTGATCTTTGAATATCTTAGGGGTATTTAAACCTTGTTTTTAGTTTTCTCTCTTGTCATAACTTAGATCATACTTTTGGAGGCTAGGGTTTTTCTCTCTAGAGGTGAACCTTTGAACCTTTTGTAAGTTTTTCTTAATTTAATCATGAATATATTCCCTGTGCTTAATTGAATCAAAATTATTCTAGGGTGTTGTTATCTTGATCATAGATTGCATACTATTGTGCGGTTTGATTGATTCTCATCAACTTGAATATATTCCCTGTGCTTAATTGAATCAAAATTATTCTAGGGTGTTGTTAGCTTGATCTCCTAATAGAATTTCTAGGTTAAATTACAACTAATCTGATTAATACCCGTTCGGGATTGATTAGATAAAGCAGCAACTATAATTGTTTAGACCCGTTCGGGCTATTCAGTTGTAGAAGGGAATAAACAACAATTACCTGATTAGATGTTTGCGTCAGGTATTTGTTTCTATCGATACTTTTAACTTAAAGTTGTCGTTTAATTGAATCTAGACGTTTTTTTAGGTTGTTAAGGGATTAGGGTTGTTTAGACTGTTAGTTCTTTCAACTAGAATTGATGTTTGGGTCATAATCCTTAGTAGGAGTATAATCCACAATAGATTATTCAAGTGAATCGAGAATCAAGAGAATCAATGATCAATAAGCATATCTATGATGGATTTAACTAGTTGAACACTTGTCTCTCATATATTTACAATCAAATTTACATTCATATTTAATTTTAGGGAAATTTCGGTTGGTACCCTCGAGTTTTTGGCTTTTCCGGATGGTGCCCTGAAAAAAACATTGCGAGTGGTACCCCTGAACTTTTGTTAAAGTTCGCCAGATGCCCTTACTAGTGAATTTTTGTTAGTTTTTAACTAAATAAGTATGTTTTCTAATGAAAAAATATTTTTTATTTAATTAAATTAAAACAAAATTTAATTTTAATAACAATTAAAATAAATCATATAAAATATTAAATAAAAAATATTATATTATATATATTTTTCAAGTTGATTGTATGTTGTATAATTAAAAAAATTTAAGTTAAAACAAAAAGTATTACAATTTTTATATTAAAATTAATAATTAAAATTTTCATGTAGGTTTTATGTTATAATTTTGACAATTTTTTAGAAAAGTTAATAGAACTTTCGTTATGGTACTCTCAAGTTACATTAAAATTTTAATTTATATTAAGTTTTTTAAATTTTCAAAATTCCTATATAAAATCTACATGAAATTTTTTAATCATGCATTATTTTTATTTTAATATAAATATTATAATATTTTTGGTTTTAAATTAACATTATTCTAATTATACAACATACAATCTACTTGACAATATATATAATATAAATTTTAATTTAATATTTTTATAGAATTTATTTGAATTTTTATTAAATTAAAATTGGTTTAATTTATTTAAATAAAAAAATATACATATTTCATTCTAAAATATACTTATTTAGTTAAAAACTAACGAAAATTCACTAGTAAGGGCATCTGGCGGACTTTTACAAAAGTTCAGGGGTACCACTCGGAGTACCAACCGAGGGTACCAACCGGAATTTCCCTTAATTTTAATTTGCATAGTAGTTTAGAATATTCACTCTAAAAACCCCTTTCTTTGGTTGGCATCCAAGTAATACCACAAATACACGAGTCCTTGTGGGATCGACCCTTACTTACCATTCTACTATGTTTGGTTAAGTTAGGATTCTTTGATAGGTAAACAACTGAAAAATACCTCATCAATCACGGGCACGCTCGACTCCGGTTGGCGGCGCCTTTGGCACGGTGGCGCGTATCGTGGTTGATAGCGTTGGTGCTTGAGATGAGCGTCCCATGGCTTGTGTACCTGAGGTAGAAGAGCACACATTAGTATAAACATATGGACATGAATTATAAGTTCCATACCTAGATTAGCCCGATTGGTAACAACGAATGTCACGGTGCAATTGGTTGTAAACTTGCATGGACATGTGTGTAAGAGCATTGAGATCTTTGATTTGTAGAATCTCAATCTTATCCTCGATATATGTGTTAAGACTCGAGAGAAATTTCGTCCTCAATGTAGAGGGAGACACGCTAATAGAAGCCTTATAGAACATGTCCTCCAATTTGGAGAAATATTCCAAAGGTGTCATAGATCCTTGTTTTAGCATAGCAAATTCTAGCCTCATTTGATTCCGATAATCACTAGGAACATACTTTCATAACATAAACAAGTTGATCCCAAGTCTCCATGGGATCGAGGTACCATTTCTCACGATCATCCACAAAGTGATGCCACCACACCCATGCCGTACCTTTGAAGTGTAGCATGTCCGTGGTTACCCATTCGAATTTGTCAAGCTTGCAATACCTCAAAGTGTACTATGTGTCCTGAATCCATTCAAGGAAAATAGCGGGATCATACTCACCCAAGAAAGGCTCAATTTTGACCTTGACATCGTGACGTTGTGGCCGTGGTGCCTCTCGAGCGCCCCGATCATCATCACGGTGTCGGCAGCCATGGTCCCGGGTTGATGGGGACCTAACCAAGTCACCATCGGGGTACCTAAGTTGCTTTGTTAGCCATAGATGATTCTAGGTGATATTTTGTTTCATTGTTTGAATTAGATTGTGAGACCTTCGACGGGTAGTATCAATCTTCATTGGGATCCTCACGATCTAGGTTTAGACCCTCAAGAGAAATCTTTCTTGGAATTTCTAGGTCCAACATCCGTCTTCAACATTGGAGGAGACAAATCCCCTAGTCTAGATGGAATGTTGGCTAGTTTTTATAGAAAATACTAGCATATTCCGAAAAGATTTTATCCAAAGTGGTAAAGAGTTTTTTTTCATTCCAGAAAAATGCTTAAACAACTCAACCACATGTTCAACACTCTACTCTTAAAGTGTGAAACCCAATCTCAACCAATCATTATAGACCCACATGTCTATATAACAAGATCTATAAAGTCATCTCCATAATACTGACTAAAAAAAAGAAACATCCAAGATAACACTCTGGTGGCACATGAAATCTACCATTCATTTCTTCATAAAAAAAGGAAAAAAATGGTGAATTTCCAGTAAATTGAATATGAAAAATGCGTACAACCAGATTAGTTAGGATCCCCTATTCCACATCCTTAAGAAATTTTGTTCAAAAACAAATTCATTGGGTGGGTTTGGGAACACATTGAGACTGTGTCATTCTTATTGTTGGTAAATAACAGACTCACATACCAAGTCTTCCCTAAAAGAGGGCTGAGAGAACGTGACCTTTTATCCCCATATCCATTTATCCTTGTTGTAGAAGTCTTGGCAAGACAACTCCACTCTTTTTTACTTGATTAAAAAAACGGGATAGGAATCCACATTGTGAGAGGCTGAACCATAATCCCCTTTTTGGCATTCGTTGACAACATCATAATTTTTGCTAAAGCGAATAGTCAAACCTGTAAAAATATCAAAAACATCATCGACAACTATTGTCAAAGCTCGGGCCAAAAAGTTAACTTTCACAAATCAGCTGTGAAAGGTCACGGAAAACACTAACAAGTAACAACAATACTAAAATGAACCTAAAACAAATCCTTCATATAACAAACATTGAAGCCCTCGACAAATACCTATGGTGCTCAATCATCAATTGAAGAGTCACGACATCCACATTCAAACCTCAAACACTTAGAACTAGGGCCCAACTTTCAAAATGGAAAGGTAACTCACTTTCTTAAGAAGGTTGTAAGACCTTTATCAAAGCAAATCTCTCGGCACAACCGAACTACCTTATGCAATCATTCTTGCTACTGAAATCCATCCTCAATGAACGTGACCAGATAAACAAAAGCATCTTGTGGAACAAATACAACAACTTCAAACCCTTAATTAGTTGGAATTCCATTTATCTCCCCCCCTCGAACCAAGGGGGGCTTGGAATTACAAAAGCATAAGAGATGAATCAAACTCTCTAAATGAAACTACTTTGGAAAATCCTAGCGGATCTGAACAACATATGGGTCAAAATCGTAACAAAAAGGTACCTAAAGAGGGATATATTGTTTGACTATTGTAAGAAACATAACACATCATTGAAATGATCAATTCTCATAAGCCTATGCGAACTCTTCTTCTTCGGGCTCCGTTGGCAAGTAGGTGACAGTCCAACCATCCAGTACTACAAATGTAACTGGACTAGGCTTGGGATTTTACAACCAAGGATAACAACTGAACCAAACATATATTAGGATGAACTTGTCGTTGAATATCTCCTTAATGACAATACATGGAATGTTGTGAAACTTCAACAAATTTTGAATTTGGAGGTTGTGAATATTATAACCCAAATTTTTACCCCTCAAAATGAAATTCTTGACAAACTCTATTACGAGCCAAATAAAAATGGTTGGTCACTCCATAGTGCAATGGATCCATAAGAATAAATGTGAACACTTCATTACCCTGGATTGAATCTGGAATTTGAATATTGCACCAAAAATCAAAATTTTCCTATGGAAAAAATCTAAAATGGCCTCGGGACAAAAATCAAGCTTGTAAAAACCATATTGCGTTACTTCAAGGTTGTATTGCCTACAATAATTCAAATGAAGACACCCCCACCTCCTACTTAGGTTTCCACACAAAAGAAATCTTGAAATCCATCAATACAAAGTTCGGTCACATTATCGACTAGATTATCACTGAAAATAAAAGAAACCACACCAATTCATTCAAGAAATCTGCTCGAAGGTTTCCATTGATGAGATGGAATGTCTAACAACTTTGTGGTGGTCTTTATGGTATATTAGAAATATGAAATCCTTTCACACTAACAATAGCCAAACTCAAAGCAAACAAAGCAACATTTGTGACTTCATTCGTAACTGAGATCAGAATGGAAAAATGCTACTTCTTCTGAGCTATCGCATCTCCCTTCTAACTCGGTAAGCAAAGAAATGAAAACTAGAAGGAGAGGGAAAAAATCTTAAGTGGGAAAACTCCAACGAGAACTTCATTAAACTCAATTATGATGGCGTTGTTGGCCATGGTGACATTTCTAGCTTTGGATTCATTCACTGGGATCACCGAGGTTTCCTTGTCTATTTCGATGGTTTCTTTTTCTGAAGGAATTTTGTTTTAATGATTGAGGCCATCTCCCCTCTTGAGGGAATTCATGAGACCACCAAACGTGGCATCCTCAACATTCATATTGAGGGGGATAGGTTTCAGTTGATCAAACTTGTGTAAGACGATCGGAGTTGCCACAAGGAGATTGAGTTGATTAGGGAAGACAACTCTAGGGCAGCCCACTTCCCATTATGTTTGTCCCTTACTTCCTTTCCTTAAATAAATCTATGGCCTTTTTTATTTTAGTAGTTGGACTGTTATATTAATGGCTCCATCCGAGTGAGAGAACATATGGTTTATCTTTATAGAAAGCGCACTCTTGTGCACATTGCACTAAATATTTTGTTGGCAGGTGTAGCCCACAAAACATTAAAAAAATATGGATAAGGAAAATGAAATATATATAAATTAAACCCAATATATATGAGTAGTACTTAAACATCTACCATTAAAATTCCGAAAAAAAAATTTGAACTGGAAAAAGAGGCCTTAATCATAAGTTTAAATCTGAAATGGATACAACATCCAACAAACAATGCAAAAAACTTGAGAAATTAAAGAACAAAATTTCACAAGTTGAGCAAAAACTATACTCGATCTTGTATAGATAGTAGAGGTCCCCTCATGTTAAAATTTCACGCAAGAACGAGTCTTGGAGATGGTTCTCTTCCTTACAGAAATCCCTTTACTTACTCCTACTAGGCTCTTCCGTTGCAATGCAGGGGTTGCGTACAACCTAAGAACTCAAATTAAAAACTGCAAAATGAAGTCACTTAGATCGAAGTGATGACTTAGAACATCTACAATAGAGAGTCTTAGACCAAAGTTCGTATTTCACTTTTTTAATATTGAGTTTATGTTGGTGATTTGTGAAAAGTCATCAATCCCTTTGTGTGCTTGTATTAAGAAAAGAGTCACATAAAGGTATCAATTGAGAATATCAACCTTTGTGATCTACCATGATTTGTTTGGAGGATTAGAAGTGGTCAAAGAAATTTATGTTCGTGTTTTTAGCTTAGTTTTGGAGTGTTTTTCTAGGTTGTTTAGTTTATTTTATTTGAGCTTTTGTGTTAGTTTTGTGTCGTTTTAGATGAGTTTGCATATTTTGAGAAAAGTGTGGAAGCTACTCTGTTTTTGTGTTTTTATGTAGGTTTTTGAAGCGAGTTGGAGCATTCTAGAGGCATCGAGATAGAGAAGAGACAGAGGAGCATGGCAAGCTGAGGAAGAGTTTAAGACACTTTAAAAAATTCCCGGGAAAACGAGCAAACACAAGCTCGTTACCGACCCATGAGGGTTCGGTACCGAGGCATCAAGAAATGTGAAGTTTAGTAAAAATCAGCAAGAGTCTATTGACCCTGACAAGGTCGACACCGAGGGTCCCCTGTTTCGGTAGACATAGCCAACTTTAGTGTTTTAATGATTTTATTCCGTAATCTTCTAGTTTTAGAAAGTTTTATCTTTATGGAAACTTTTTAGATAACTTTTCTAGTAAAAATACTCTTGTCTTTAGTTGTTTTAAAGGGGGCAGACGTGATCTTGAAGGAAACGGTTGGCATACGCACGAACCCCTCTCTCTAGTTTGTTAATTTGGATAATTTTTAAGGAGACTTGGAGGTGAAGTTTGTTATTTCTGGTTGTTTTCTAAGAGAAGAAGTGTTAATTCAAGTAAGCTTAGTTTTTATTCATACTTATGTTTTCATTCATGTATTTTGTTTGTTCTTCTTTAAGCATGTGTGAGTAGTCCTCTTTTCTAGGATTGGGGTTGGAAACCCAACATGATTATGCATGAAAGATGGTTTGCTTGAATTGAATGCCTTCTATCTATTTATTCTTGTTTATGCTTATACTTTAACGAAAGTTGAAGTAATTTGAGTCTATGGCTTAATCGAAAGAGAAAGTTATAAACTTGAATTGAGATAAAGTTTGATAACGAAAGTTGAAAACTTTGGATCAAAACAAGTAGTTTAAAGTGAATTGATTTATGAAAATTTATTGATTTGCTTGTCTTCTCAATGAAATTTGATACATTTAAGTTAAAGGCATGATATTTATCTTCCATATCGTTTGAATTGCATAGTTATGTTGTGGTGAACCCTTGTCCTAGATTTTTCTTTTTAATTGAAAGTTCGTCTTTGCTCCCTACTCACATCGTTACCGAGGCCCCTAAGCTCGGTGCCGAACCTGTGTTTTCATTGTTAAAGCTGCTTCGTTTTAGTTCAGTACAGCATCGATACCGACCTTGACAAGGTCGGTACCGACCTGTTTGATTCGTTAGCTGATCGTTACCCTTTGTTTTTGTTTTTGTTTTGTGTGTTCTATTGCTTTATAGATCAGTAATTAAACATAACCTTGCTTCCGGTGGACGATCCTGACTCCCGGTACTCAGCGGGGTCTTAACTACAAATTTATTTGTTGTCAGTAAAATACCTTTTGACATAAACATAGCTAATTGAGATTCTGAGACATGCGCCAAAACTTGGGCGCTTGAACCTCATGTGCCAAGGGCGCGGCATGGGCACTGCGCTTGGTATGGACGCGTCCATGCCTTGGCCGTGGCACAGCACGATCATGTCATCGGTAGGGGCATGTCTATACTTTGGGCTATGGCATGCCTAGTGCTTACGATGGCATTAGGATGGTGTGGTAGCTACGAGACAGTGTTGCGGCGCCCCTATACCATGGCACAAGGCGCCAGACACTTGTCTTGATGCTCAACCGAGCTAGGTTTTTTATTTTGAGCAAGGAAACAATGTAAGTTAACTTTGTGCATTATTATGTAAGTGCATGGTAGCTTCTCTAAGCTTAGTGAATGTCTTAGACAAGGACCAAAGCTTGAGAATAGCTTGGCACATTGTTACGAATGCTAGAACGTAGTTTGAAAGCTTCAAACTAGCATGTACGTTAGCTCCATAAGCTAAACTTAGCTCCTAGCTCGAGGAGCTAGCTTGGAAATTAGCTCAACTAGCTAGGGACTAGCTCAATTAACTTATAGTTAGCTCAAATAACTTGGAAGTTAGCTCAACTAGCTAAAACTCAACTCAAGCCAGCTCAACTAGCTGGATGTCAGCTCAACCAGCTGAGGGCCAGCTACACTAGCCCGGTGACCTAGCTTGGTACCTAGCTATTGTAACTTGGACCTAGGCCTATGTGGGACATGGTGGGCCAGCCCATTAGGCGATCTTGAAGGAAACGGTTGGCACACGCACGGACCCCTCTCTCCAGTTTGTTAATTTGGATAGTTTTTAAGGAGACTTGGAGGAGAAGTTTTTTATTTCTGGTTGTTTTCTAAGACAAGAAGTGTAAGCTTAGTTTTAATTCATAGTCATGTTTTCATTCATGTATTTTGTTTGTTCTTCTTTAAGCATGTGTGAGTAGCCCTCTTTTCTAGGATTGGGGTTGGAAATCCAACATGATTATGCACGAAATATGGTTTGTTTGAATTGAATGCCTTCTATCTATTTATTCTTGTTTATGCTTATACTTTAATGAAAGTTGAAGTAATTTGAGTCTATGTCTTAATCGAAAGAGAAAGTTATAATCTTGAATTGAGATAAAGTTTGATAAGGAAAGTTGAAAACTTTGTATCAAAACAAGTAGTTTAAAGTGAACTAATTTATGAAAATTAATTGATTTGCTTGTCTACTCAATGAAAGTTGATACCTTTAAGTTAAAGGCATGATATTTATCTTCCATATCGTTTGAATTGCATAGTTATGTTGTGGTGAACCCTTGTCCTAGATTTTTCTTTTAATTGAAAGTTCGTCTTTGCTCTCTGCTCACATCGTTACCGAGGCCCCTAAGCTCGGTACTGAACTTGTGTGTTTTGTGTTAAAGCTGCTTTGTTTTAGTTCAATACAACGTCGATACCGACCTGTATGATTCGTTAGCTGATCGTTACCCTTTGTTTTTGTTTTGGTTTTGTGTGTTCTTTTGCTTTATAGATCAGTAATTAAACATAACCTTGCTTCCCGTGGACAATCCTAACTCCTTGTACTCACCGGGGTCTTGACAACAAATTTATTTGCTGTCAGTAAAATCCTTTTCAATTAATTGGCTCCGTTGTCGGGGAAGCAATAGGGTTGTGTTTAGTTACTTTTGGGTTTCAGAATAGCTCCACCCCGTTTTTGTTTCTATGTTAGTTTACTTTTGTTTGTTTTCTCAGCTTATGCAAGCAAGAAGACGTCGGCTTGAATTTGAACAACCTGATTACTATTCTGAGCCTGAATGTGTTCTTCATCACAGGAGACGAGAAAATCGTACCATGGTTGTAACACCTAAAGAGATGGCTCATCAAATGGTTAAACTCTACCGGCAGATGGAGGTGTCACAAGCCGAATGAGACGCTGCTGTTGCTGCTGCTGCCGACCGTGAATGGGAAGCCAATACCCGTTTACAAGAACAGTTGAATGTTATTCTAAGGAATTTCAAGCAATACATGCACCCAGAACTGAGGGTGCTAGGATCAGCAATCGTTCTTCCAAAGATAGGGAAAGCCTTCGAGATCAAATCTCAATTCATATCCTTGATTAAGAGGGCTCGGTTTGAAGGGAAACCCAGTGAGTGCCCAATGGAGCATATTAGAAATTTTGTTGATTTATGTGACACTATTGTTGTAGATGGTGTTTCTTTAGAATATGTTTAACTAAAGGCTTTTAAGTGGTCCCTTGCAGGAAAGGCCCTGAGCTGGTTAGAGAGCCTACCTCCTAGGTCGGTTAGGTCGTGGAGAGCTTTGCATGCTTTATTCATGACTAAGTTCTTCCCTCCAGCCAAAACTATGGTGTTAAATAAACGCATCACTTCTTACCACCAGCTGCCTAATGAGACCTTTGTGGAGACATGGGAGAGATTCAAGGAGATGCTTAGGCAATGCCCCACCCATGGAAAGCCACATTACGTAATTCAAGAAATTTTCTTTCAAGGGATAAATGTTGAGACGAAAAGCTACATCAACCTGCACACCGACTGCAGTTTCATAGAGATGGATCCCAATGAGGCATGGGCATTACTAGACAAGTTGACCAATTACGATGCCATGAATGGGACCCATCAGTCGTCCCAGCCTCAAAGGCGACTCTACACTCCGAATAAAGATGAGGTTGATCTAGATGTCATAAATCAATTCTTGCAAGATGAGATCAACTCGCTGAAGACATAGGTAAGTTTTCTGAAAACCTTTCAACAATGTCTTGAGTATGGCTCTCATGCTCATAGTACTTCTGCTTGCACTAACATTGAGCAGGTTAGAGCCGCCGAGAAATATGCTGAAGTGAATTACATGAAATTTCAATATAGAAACCCACCTAAGAACTATGACATGCCAAACAATTATCCTACTTGAAGAAACTCCAATCAAGGTCAAGGCCATGTACCCCCTCCAACGGAAACAAGACCCCCACCCTATAGACCTCCAAGCTATCAAGAGCCTCCATCTTGGGTACAAGGCATCCATGACGAAATTAATGGAGTCCGGGCTGACCTTAATAATCAAATGAAAGGTGTACAAGCCCAATTGGGAGAGTTCGATACATGGAGAAAAAGCGTCAACTCCCAACTTGGCAACCTAGATACACAAATTCCGAGACCTCAAGGTCAACTCTGGGGCCGCCCCGAAGAGAACACGAGAGGACAAATAGTAGTTGTAAACCTAAGGAATGGAAAGACACTACTGGACCGTGCTGAAGCCAAGGAGAAAGAGCCCGGTAACGAAGAGGATGCTCCAGTTTGGATCGATAATGGACCCACCAGGGTTGATACAAAGCCGCAAACACTCGGTATCAATCACACACAGGTCGTTAACGACCCCAATCCAGGTAAGTCTTCGTCACCAAACCCCTCTCATAGTTCTAGAATCGATACTGACCCCCTCAGGCTCGACCGACCCTTCTACAACACTGATCGACCCCTTATCGATTCGGAAGCGCCACCTCTCGAGCCCGTTTTGGTTCAGAGATCGGTGAAGTCTACTACTAATATCAATCTGGTCCAAGGCCAGTATTAGACCAATGGAGTCTATAAACATGAGGTTGTACATGGCGGACGGAACCTGTGTCAAGCCTACAGGAGTCGTAGGTGATTTTCTAGTTCAAGTGGGAAAGTTCTTTGTCCCAAATGATTTTATCGTCATGGACATGCCCGAAGACCCGGTGGTGCCTATAATATTAGGGAGGCCATTCTTAGCCACAGTTGGAGCTATAATCGACATTAGGAGGGGACTCCTAACCTTTGAGATTGGGGATGAGACAGTGGAGTCCCGCTTTAACCCCACCATGAAAGAGACCATTGAAGCTGAGGTCAAATTGCTCTACTCCCACGCTGACTACATCGATGTGGGGACCCGATCGAGAGGCTGATGGCTATGGATATAGTTTCGAGTAGAAGACTGGTGGAATTTGACCCTGCAGCTTCAGCATCGACCCTACATGGATCGTTACCGAAGCTATTGGCAGGAAGTAATCATACAGGTTCTGCAACATCGGTATCGGTCCCCTATTGGTTGATACCGAGGCTCCTGGCAGGCTACCACGAGTCGTTACCGACCCCCTCTTGGTCGATACCGACACCTCTGACAGAAGATGAAGAGCTTCTAGCATTTGATTATCTCGAGGAAGTCTTGAAGACAGAGCATGAAGAGCCCATTCTTATCCCAACTGAGTCCACTCCAACGCTCAAGCCCCTTCCAAACTCCCTCAGGTATGAATTTCTTGGTCCTAACTCTACTTTCCCCATCATCATAAATGCTCAATTAAAAGACGATGAAGTAGAGAAGTTGATTTTTGTACTTGGACCCATAGAAAAGTCATTGGCTACTCTTTAGATGACATAACTAGCATATCACCTTCATTATGCAGTATAGAATCTACATGGAGGATAATCACAAACCCACAATATATCATCAACGTAGGCTGAATCCTAATATGAAAGATGTGGTGAAAAAAGGAAATTTTAAAACTACTTGATATCGGGATTATTTTTCCTATATCGGACAGCCAATGGGTTAGTTCGGTCCATGCAGCCCCTAAAAAGAGGGGAATGCCTGTTATAGAAAATGAGAAAGATGAACTGATCCCCACCAGGACCACAACTAGTTGTCGGATGTGCATTGACTATAGGAAGCTAAATAGTGCTACAAGAAAAGATCATTTTCCGCTTCCTTTCATTAATCAAGTTTTAGAACGCTTAGCCCATCATGATTACTTTTGTTATTTAGATGGCTATAGCTATTTTTGGAAGATTCCCATTCATCCTAATGATCAGGAGAAAACAACCTTTACTTGTCCCTATGGGACTTTTGCTTACAAAAGAATGCCATTTGGGCTATGTAATGCCCCTGCAACTTTTCAAAGGTGCATGATGGCTATCTTCTGAGATATGATAGAGGACATTGTTGGGGTTTTTATGGATGATTTTTCTGGGTATGGTTCTTCAGTTGATTCTTGTCTAGTTAATCTAACCATGGTACTTAAAAGATATGAAGAAACCAATCTTGTTCTAAACTGGGAAAAATGACATTTCATGGTCCAAGAAGGGATAGTACTAGGACATCTCGTCTCTAAGAGGGATAGAGGTAGATAAAGCCAAGATTGAGCTCATTGAACAACTACCCCCTCCCTCTTTTATAAAAGATGTTAGGAGTTTTTTAGGACATGCTGGTTTCTATAGACGTTTTATTCAAGATTTTTCTAAGATAGATAAACCATTGACTAACCTATAAATGAAAGACGTAGTGTTTGAGCTGTCTACAGAATATCTTGAGGCTTTTCACAGGTTAAGAGAAGCACTTGTCTATGCTCCTATTATTCAGTACCTAGATTGGACACTTCCCTTTGAGATAATGTGTGATGCCAGTGACTATGCTATTAGTGCAGTATTAGGACAGCAGAAGGATAAGAAGCTCCACGCGATTTATTATGCAAGTAAGACGCTTGATGAGGTGCAGAGTAAGTATATCACGACGAAGAAGGAATTCCTTGCCGTGGTATTTGCATTTGAAAAATTCCGTTCTTATCTTGTTGGATCTAAAGTGATTATTTATACTGACCATGAAGTCGTTAGATATTTAATGGCTAAGAAGGATGCCAAACCTAGGCTACTTCGTTGGATGCTCTTGTTATAGGAATTTGACCATGAAATCATAGACAAGAAAGGAGCTGAAAACTTGGTGGCAGATCACCTATCTAGGTTACCAGTTGAACACATCACAGAGTCCAACAATGATGTACCAATCAATGACTCCAGACCGGACGAGCACCTCATGCTGAATGAGGTCGAAAACTACAAGAGGTTCGTTAATGACCCTGCATGGGTCGGTATCAACCCATCACAGAGGCTGGAGGACGCTGTGAACACCGTTACCAAAGCAGAGAGGTTCGACAATGAGGTCGACATGCTCGATACCGAAGTAAATGTGATCGTTACCGAGAAGATTACTGAAGCAACAAGGTCGATAACGACCCATCCTGGTTCGGTAACGACCCATTCAAGTGAGTTTTCTCAACTTAGTTCAATTCCTTCCCATTCAGATCTTCAGATATCTCTTTCCTCTACTTATCTTCATTCCATTCATACTATTAGAGGGTCAAAAACCCGTTGGTTTGCGGATTTTGCTAACTACATTGTAGGAGGCGTGATTCCCAAGGGCTTGACTCCACAAAAGAAGAAGAAGTTCTTACATGATGTCAAACAGTACTATTGGGATGATCCTTACTTGTTCAAACAAGGAAGTGATCACCTCTTTAGGCGCTGCATACCAGAAGAAGATATTGAGGGTGTAATCCGTCAATGTCACACACATCCAACCGGTGGCCATGCAAAAGTTTTCAAAACCACGGCAAAGATTCTTCAAAGTGGTCTTTATTGGCCAACCATTTTCAAGGACGTACAGGATTATGTGACCTCATGTGATGAATGCCAACACTCTGGAAACATCACTTGGAGGCATGAGAACCTGCTAACATGGATCCTAAAGGTTGAGCTTTTCGACGTTTGGGGCAAAGACTTTATGGGACCCTTTCCTTCATTAGGACCCTATAAGTACATCCTGGTGGCGGTTGATTTTGTCTCTAAGTGGGTGGAAGCCATTGCTAAAAGGACCAATGACGCAAAAACCGTGGCCAAATCTATTAAGACTAACATTTTCCCTAGGTTAGTGACTAGAGACTACTAACCCTAGGTTAGTGGCCAAATTTAAAGAAATCCTGGGAAAACGAGTAAACACAGGCTCGTTATCGACCCATGAGGGTTCGGTACCGAGGCATCAAGAAATGTGAAGTATAGCAAAAATCAGCCAGAGTCTACTGACCCTGACAGGGTCGATGTTGGGACATTGTTGGGACCTCTGGTTCTAAACAACGGATCAACGATGTCATTCTCCGAGTTTTGACAATGACAAACACCATAAGGAACTAATGTTGTTTGTTCAAGTATTTCTAAGGAACACAGGTACAGCCAAGAACTCCCATGAATGACCAAAAGCCACAGAAGCCTACAATGCAGAGATTCCATCAAGGGAACTGTGAAGAGGAAAGTTCCCATGAAGTGGGAACTCCCAGAAATGATCAAGAGAACACAAGCTTACAACGATGAAGAGTTTCCATCAAGGGAACTCTGAACAAGACAGTTCCCATGACATGGGAACTCACATGTGAGGACAACGACCGTTCAGCGCAGATCGCGGGATTTTGTCTCCGATAGCCCGAAGGAACAGTCTGAGGATCAGACTGTCACGCTTCATCCAACGGTCCGATTGATCCAAGAAGTTGACCTAGTTCAAACCAAAGTCACATGTGAAGAAAGTACAACTTGGGCATCAAGCAAATGGCATTTGAGACACAAACGGAAGATGCGACTGCCCAAGCTCACCGGGACTATAAAGCCAAATGAATAGTACTCGAATTGAGTACTTCTCCCAGAACTCACAAACACCCACACCTGAGAAAAGAAAGAAAACGAAGAGAAGTCCCCGTCGGCGAGTGTGTGATCTCGACGACGGTGAAGCCGAAGTTCCCAAGGACAAGGGAATTGAGAAGTCGGTGTAAGGTTTGAATTATTTGTATTTTGTTGTTGTGAGCTTAGGAACTCAGTTGACAGGATTTACTAGTGTTGCTAGAGTTAGGAAGAACTCGTAGGAACAGAGAAGTGTGAATCCGGCTGTTGTAACTAAGGAACAAAGCAATCAATATAAGTAAGTCATTCAAAATCCTCCAAGCGGAGGTAGAGGTTTACCCATACAACTAGTTGGTTGTAGTGGGGTTCCTCTATAAAGGAACTATGTTTTTACTGTCTTTCATACTTGCAAACTGTTTACTTCCGCTGCCTTGGGAACAACTTAATTGCTAGTTCCCAAGCTCTTTGCTAACGGTTTACGATCCAACAATTGGTATTAGAGCAGGTTTGCTCTAGATTTGTGTTAGCATCGCAGGTATCAAAAGGCTCAGGAACTTACTCAGGTGGGGAACAACACTAGTAAGCCGCCAAGGCTTATTACAAGAAGATTTGAAAGCTGCCAACGCGACATGAAGGAATGGATGTGTGGCCAATACTACCAAGCCTGGTGTGTTATCGAGAGAGGCAACTTCGAAATCGACCCAGCTATAGTCAACGACCTCTCAAAGTGGGGATCCAACGAATACAAGTGTATGGAGGCAAACTACAAAGCCAAACAGTACCTGAAGAGGTCCATGTACGTACAAGACTGTGACAGGGTAGCAAATCTTGACACAGCTAAGGAAATGTGGGAATCCATCCAACAAATGCACGTTGGGAACTCAGATCTCCGAGAAGATCTTCAGATGAATGCAAAAAGGGAGTTCTACAACTTCCAAATGGAGATGGGAGAGTCTGTCGATAGTTACCAGTCCCGATTTGAAGGACTTTGCACCAAAATGGAAGGCTTTGGGATCACCAAAGAAGAAATCACCCATAAGATGAAGGTCCAACAACTCTTCAACGGATTGACTGGAGAATGGGCAAACGAGAGAACAATGTATAAGGGAAATCCGGAAAATAGAACACTCATGCTCCATCAAGTGTTTGGAAAGCTAGTGGGACACGAGAAGAGAAAGATCGATGATAAGGAACAAACTCGAGCTCATCGAGGGATTGCACTCAAGATTGAGAAGATGCTCAAATCAACTCAAGAACAACACGAAGACTCCGAAGAAGAAGAGGATGAGGAGCTAGTTCTCGTAACAAAGGCTCTTCGAAACTTCTACAAAGGGAAGTCCCAAAAGAACAGTGGGAACTGGGGAAAAGGACAGAGTTCCCAAAGAAAACCCGCAGAGAAGGATCTCTCGGATGTCACATGTTATAAGTGCAACAAGAAAGGACACTTCGCGAAGGAATGCCCACAGGGAACTGATGGCCGGAAGCAAGGGAAAAAGGCCTACATCGCTACCTGGAGCGATGATGAAGACGAAGATCCCGAGTCATGGGCACTCCCATACATGTGTGGCAAGTCCATAGGAGAAACCACTGGGGAACAACCCAGTGAGGTAACCACTGAAACTGTTCTTGATTCTCTAAATAACTATGAAAAACCTGAGCTGTTGAAAATCCCTTCAAGTCTTGTCAAAGATAACATACAACTGCAAAACAAGTTGGAAAAACAGGAACACATAAATGCTCAATTAGTTGGTCTTGAACCCTGTCCCAACTGCATATCCCTTCTCGAAAAACTCACGTCCCATGTGTCTCCCATCATAGATCTAGAAAATGAAATCAAAACTCTAGAAAAAGATGAGAACACCCTCTTGCAAAACCTGAGTAAGACTCTCGACCATTTTGAAGTCTCTAGTTCCCAAATTAAGTTTGTCCCAGCCAAACACGGCATAGGATACAAAGGTGAGTGCTCAAAGAATGGAAAGTCACCCCTGAGTGAACATGAAATCCATGAGTGTAGGGCCTTGGAACTTCAATGTGAGAAACAGAAAAATGCTCATCTTGAGGAGAAAATCAAGGTCCTAGAAAGTGGGAACGGTGGCGAGAGAGATTATTACACTGGGAACACTGGACATAGACTTTATGTCCAAATTGCTAAGGGAAACGGGTCACGGGTGTACAATAAGGAAACCATGGATAGGAACAGAATCTAGAGACCACACCCAAAATACTACCTGGGAGAATACTACAAGACATGTTGGAACTGTGGTGCTCAAGGGCACTACCAGGAAGCATGTCCCAAGAAGAGAGCCCAAACCCTTAGAAACTGTGAGTTCCTAAACAAACAAAAACATCATGCTAATCACCAAAGGAACTCCAACTCTCAAAATTCTCAAGACATCAACATTGATGACTATATCTTGAATGATAATGTTTTCCCTTGCAAGGGACCTGGCAAGAGTCATCTTGCCTGGGTCTCAAAACACTAACTTTTCCTTGTAGGTGGCAGTGAGAGGGAACAATGCATGGTTCATAGATAGTGGATGCTCGAACCATATGACCGGAAACAAGGATATCCTCATCTCACTCCACACTCATGCCGAAGGAGGCCATGTCTCATTTGGCAATAAAAACAAGGGAGAAGTAATTGGAAAGGGAGAAGTGTTGCTAAATAGATCAATCAAAATCAGCAATGTCAACCTGGTGAAAGATCTGGGTTACAACCTCTTAAGTGTTGCCCAGATATGTGATCAAGGGAACAATGTTGTCACCTTCGACTCAGACGAATGCCTAGTCATCAACAAAAGGACCAACAAAGTGATTCTGAGAGGAAGAAGGCACAAAAACGTTTATGTAGTAGATACAGAATTTGAACCACAAATGAAGTTGTGTCTTGCAAGCTCCCAAGATGACATGGAACTCTGGCATAGAAGACTGGGACATGCAGGTATAAATCAAATTCTGAAGCTTTATCTACAGGATCTGGTCATTGGTCTTCCACGAATCAATCTCGAAGGAGTCAAAATGTGTGAAGCATGTGTTCGAGGGAAACAGACTAGGAACTTCAAACCCAAAAAGGTTGTAAGCACAACCAGGCCTTTAGAGCTAATTCACATGGATCTCTGTGGTCCCATGAGAACGGCCAGCTACGGTGGAAAAAGGTACATGTATGTTTTAATTGATGATTTTTCAAGATTCACCTGGGTTATTTTCTTGAAGGCAAAATCACAAGCATTTGAAGAATTCGAGCCCTTCATCAAAAGAACAGAAGTAAGCTTGGGGCTAAAGCTGAAAGCAATCAGATCTGATCATGGAACTGAGTTTCAAAACTCAGAGTTCCTCAACTTTTGTGACAAACATGGGATCTCTCAAAACTTTTCGGCCCCTCGCACCCCTCAGCAAAACGGAGTGGTCGAGAGAAAGAATAGGACCCTGGAGGACATGGCCAGAACCATGATGATTGAAAGCGGAGTTCCTGAGTATTTCTAGGCTGAAGCCATCTCTACAGCTACATACATCTTGAACCGAGCCATGACAAGGCCTTTGATCAAGAAGACATCCTACGAGCTCATCAAGGGGAGAAAACCAAACATCTCCCATCTAAGGACCTTCGGATGCACATGCTTTGTCCATAACAATGGCAAAGACAATCTTAGAAAATTCGATCCCAGAAGCGACGAAGGGATCTTCCTGGGATACTCATCTCAAAGCAAAGCTTACAGGGTTTTCAACAAAAGGACCAAGAAGATAGAAGAAAGCATCCATGTCGTCTTCAACGAGATATCCGTAAAGATGGGAATAGAGACCCAAGGGAAGGGAACTCTGTTCAAACTGGTCAGACAAGAAGACGATGATGATGGTGATGGTGATGAGCCAAGGAAGAGGGATGAAGACTATCCAAGTGCAAGCAACATCCCACAACCAGGGAACAACGACGGAGATCCAACTCTCACTGATCAAATCTCCCTCGAAGTTCCCTCCTCAGAAGAATTACAAGACACCTCCAACTCTCTTGTTCCCCAAGACAATACCCTGCCAGAATCAAGTGTTCAGGTGGAACAAAGACGGAACTTGCCAGGAATATCTGAAGAAACACTCAATGAAGAAGTTGAAGATGAGTGTTCCCATGACAAAGAAGCCTCCACTGAAGATGACACAAGTGCAAGGGAACCCACTCATACAAGAAACTTTCAACAAAGGAAGGACCACCCCATTGAGAACATCATCTCCCCTTATGATAAAGGTGTACAAACTCGCTCCTCTCTCAATAATTTTTGTGCTTTTAACGCATTTGTTTCAATGGTGGAACCCAAAAATATCAAAGAAGCTTTGAAGGACCCAGATTGGATCCAAGCCATGCAAGAGGAGCTCCACCAGTTCGAGAGGAACAAAGTTTGGAAGCTAGTTCCTAGGCCCAAGAACAAGAACATCATAGGAACTCGATGGGTCTTTAGGAACAAGCTCGATGATACTGGGGCTGTAGCAAGAAACAAGGCTAGGCTAGTGGCACAAGGCTACAGGCAAGAGGAAGGAATCGACTACGATGAGACCTTCGCACCGGTTGCCAGGATCGAGGCCATCAGACTTCTAATTGCCTATGCTGCTCACAAGGGATTCAAGCTTTATCAAATGGATGTGAAAACAGCCTTCCTCAATGGACATCTCAAGGAAGAAGTATATGTGGCCCAACCCCCAGGATTCGAAGATGAGAAGCTACCCAACCATGTCTACTTCCTGGAGAGGGCACTCTACGGACTCAAACAAGCTCCCCGAGCTTGGTATGACAGGTTTGCTCAATTCCTCTTGTCCCATGGATACCTTCGAGGTTCCATAGATAAGACTTTGTTTTTAAAGAAAGAGTCTAAAGACATTTTGATCGTGCAAGTATATGTTGATGACATTGTTTTTGGAGCAACTAACGAAACTCTTGTAGAGAACTTTAAGGACCTCATGAGCAGTGAGTTTGAGATGAGTCTCATTGGGGAACTCACGTTCTTCCTGGGACTTCAAATATCCCAAAACAAGGAGGGAACAAAGATTCATCAACAGAAATACATCAAGGAAATGCTCGTGAAGTATGGGATGGAACATTCCAAGCCCATCGACACCCCCATCTCACCAACGGAACTATCGAGGTATGATTGGGTCCCTTCTCTACTTAACAGCTAGTAGACTTGATATCATGTTCTCCGTCTGTCTTTGTGCTCGTTTTCAAGCTAACCCTATGGAATCACACCTAAAAGAGGTGAAGAGAATTTTCAGGTATCTCAAAGGGAACGATAACTTGTGCCTCTGGTATCCAAGGAACAGTTCCCTTGAGCTCATTGCATACACAGATGCAGACTTTGTAGGGCACCTGGTTGATAGAAAGAGCACATCTGGAATGGCCCAGTTCCTAGGGTCATGCTTAGTTTCATGGGGATCTAAAAAGCAAAACTCAGTGGCACTCTCCACAGCTGAAGCAGAATATGTGGTTGCCGCATCGTGTTGTTCCCAAGTTCTATGGCTTAAGTCACAACTCCAGGATTATGGTATGTCTTTTGGCCCAGTTCCCATACTTTTTGATAATACTAGTGCCATAAACATTTCCAAAAATCATGTGCATCATTCTATAACTAAGCATATAGATATAAGGCATCACTTTCTACGTGACAATGTTGAAAGTGGGAACATCTCGATGGAACACTGTAGAACTGAAGAGCAAATTGCGGACATTCTCACCAAAGCTTTAGACAGACGTCCCTACCAGCGTTTTCGAATGCTCCTAGGGATGATAACTCTAAACTAAACAAGTCCCTGTTTGTCTCTCCCTCAATGCCTGACTAGTTTATCTAAGATTGCATGATAGGGAACTTGGACTTATTGCTTTCACTATGCCATGATTACTAGTCTAAAGATAAATGTGTACAAATGAACTTTATTTCTTTTGGCCTAAAATGATCAACTAGAGTTCCCTTTATCCCTCTTTACAAGCCACCATGACGGTTGATCATATAACCCACCCTAAGTTAGGGACCAGGCAAACGCTTCTCATGAGCCAAAATATTCACTCCTTTATCGAGTCGCAAATTGTCTGGTTCCCTTTTGAGTTCCCTAACTCCACAAAAGGATGAGTGTGAAGTTCCCTTAACCACTTCACTCTCCCTGACCTTGATAAGATCATGGGAACTGATACATACTAGCAAGGGAATGTTGAATCATCTACGAAGAAGAACCGTCACTTGGGAAGCGGACCTTTGTATCAGAAGCTCTGAAGCGTTAAGGACCAAGTATTCAAATTTTGAAAAGGACTTCCCAAGAGATCATGACGCGTGTCCAGAGGCGTGCTATGGAAGCTGAAACGATGCCCCACATTCATTGGGCAACGGTTATCGAGGTTTTCCACTTCCCTTTCTACCCTTCGCCTCTTCTCTCCTTAAAACCCTCATTTGCCATTTTTGGGCTCTTATTCCATCTTCCATCTCTGCCATTCCTCTTCTCCACATCCCTTTCCCTCTCTTTTTCCAGAAACCTCCAAAAATCCTTACAAAAATGGCCCCTCAACACACCTTTGCCCAGATTAAAGAGTGGGTGCATCCCAACCCTCGAATCCTCTTCATCTCTCAATTGAAAGAGATTGAGAATGAGCAAGACCCAATTATGAAGGACGTTCTTATCCAAGGGCTCTACAACCAAGTAAGCCCCTTTTTGCCACCTCCTTCGGCCGACGACACTGTGGCCTGGACTTCCTCCGCTACTTCCTCTGAATCCCTTCCTCCTTCCTCAACCACCAACACCTCCTCCGGAATTGTCATCGTTGACAGTTTCGGAGATGCTCCTCCCTCCATCAATGAGAAACCTCGAAAATCCAAACACCGTCATTCATCCAAACAACGCCACTCCTCCAATGACCCCTCAAAACCCAAAAAATCCAAACATTCCAAAGATCCCTCCAAATCCAAAAAACGCAAACATACTGAGGTCTCCGAATTCTCGGAGCCTTGGAAAAAGCCCCACTTCAAATTTGAGGAATATTTGAACTGCTCCAAGGAGAGTTCCTGTATGACCAAACCTCCTTACGCTTTCCCCTCCGACGATGGGACCTCCCAATCCCAGAGTCTACTCCCTTCTTCTTCCTCTCTCCCCCTTCCCATAACTGAGGGACCTCCCAAACCTCCTCCCACGAAATAACCCACTCCTCCACCACCTCCTTCTACTCCCACCCCAAAGGGAACTCCACCTTCATCACTTCCTTCCGTTCCCACAACAACGGGAACTCCAACTCCACCTTCACCTCACAAAACTCCTTCTCCCCCTTCCTCACCAAAACACACATCCACCTCTCCCATTCCTACCTCGGGGATCTCTACTCCCTAGGTTACCAAAACCATTCCTCCTCCTCCTTCTACCCAACTCTCTACTCCCATTTCTTCTTCTCTCCCTTCTTCCACCACATCCCCCACCACCACAAAACTCCCCTCTCTCTCACCATCCAAAAGTGTCGTCGCCCTTACCTCGGACGACGATGATCTCCCTCTCTCCGTGGTCATCGGAAAAATGACCAAGGACCCTCCTCCTATTATCATGGGAACTGTAGAGGAGGAGGCCCAGCTCAAGGCAATAGAAGAAGAGCTCAACAGGGACCCCTCTGAACACATAACTGACCAAGGGACCAAGTCCCCAGAGAAGGTGGCTCCTGAAGAGCCCACGGAGACAAGGGACCCCGCACCAGCTGGTGGTGCTGGGGCAACAACAAGTCATCCCGAAGATGACGCGGAGGGCTCAAGCTCGAGCTCCTCCGAGGAAGAAGGGACCTCCCATGATGAGGACGAAGAAGACGAAGAGGCTCCAGTTGCTAAGGAGCGAGCACGGATCCCAACACCTAGACACCAAATGGTGGTGTCCACGAGTTCCCAACAGCCAAGGGACCGCGTGCTCATGATTGAAGCGGCTGCACCCCCTCAGCAGAAAGGACCTCGAACGGTCTCTAGGGGGAACACGTCCAGGAGCACTACAAAGAAGGGGAAGGGGACTTCTTCAACAAAGCACCCTGTGGATGAACGCAGGAAGCTCCTTCCTCCACTTATCATTTCCGAAGACGTGCTCAACGACAATGGCCTACGGGAACTGTGGGACCTGATCAAGGCCCATGGCTGGGAGAATCTCTGTAAAGAAACTGTGAGTGTAGATCCCTCACAAGTGCGTCAATTTTACAACAACTTCACCATCTCAAATGACTGCACTCAGGGAACTCTCTCCCACGAAGGCGACGAGTTCATTTTTACTACGTCAACAATCCGCCTTCAGCTCCAAGTCCCAGTTAAGGGACTTAACGAGTTGCCCAACAAGCTCTGGGGCGACTTCAATAGCGCCGAGGTGTGTAACACTATCTTTGAGGGTCGAGTTCCCTCTAAAGTGCTCTCGATGCACCATCTGTCTCTGGTCGCCAAGCTCGCTCATCAATGTGGTGATCCCTCGCCGGGAGAAGCGTCTGGTCGTCAATATCCCTGATGTCATTATCCTCTATCACTTCCTCCTCAAAAAGCCCATCAACCTTCCCCGAATCATCCTTGGGCACATGGAGAAGTGCATGGCTTCCAAGTCCCATTCCCTTCCCTACTCTGGGCTGATAAAGAAGCTCCTACAAAAAGAGGGTCTCTACGACGCCTCTAAGGACGAAATAGAGCTTGGAAGGGAACTGGACATTTCAGTTGTCCAGAAGATGAGGCACTCTGAGCCTGTAGAGGAAGCGACTCAACTGGAGTCTGGTGAACAAGAGGGGAACTCTCAAGTGTTGCTCCGTATCACCAACACCCTCGACCAGATTGCCAGGGACCAAGCAGTGTTGGCCAAAGGACAAGAAAAGCTTACACAAGTCCTGATGCGCCTCTGTGATGCCCTGTTCCCTGAAGCCCCATGATCTCTCCCTTCTTTTTCCCTTAATCAAAAAATGACCACAAAAATTGTACTTGAATTCCCATTGTAAATATTTTCTTAAGTAATGCATTGGTCTATAATTTGATTGCGTGTTCCCTTCTTCCTTATTATTGCTTTGCTTGTTTTCGATGATGTCAAAAGGGGGAAAGACAAAAAATGCGAGATGAGTTAAAAGTTTAAGTTATCACAGACCACGCATAAGCTAAGGAGGAACAATTGCATAAAAAGCTAAGTAAGAACTAAGTGTCTCACCAGAAGTGGCTCCCCAAATCTAATTGCTTCACTAGAAGTGACTTCCCAAAATCTTACTTAGGAACTCATCAGCACATCATTCATTGAAATACTTGCATATTTTGTGATGGGTTTGTAATCATCAAAAAGGGGGAAATTGTTGGGACGTTGTTGGGACCTCTGGTTCTAAACAACGGATCAACGATGTCATTCTCTGAGTTTTGACAATGACAAACACCATAAGGAACTAATGTGGTTTGTTCAAGTATTTCTAAGGAACACAGGTACAGCCAAGAACTCCCATGAATGACCAAAAGCCACAGAAGCCTACAATGCAGAGTTTCCATCAAGGGAACTCTGAAGAGGAAAGTTCCCATGAAGTGGGAACTCCCATAAATGATCAAGAGAACACAAGCTTACAACGATGAAGAGTTTCCATCAAGGGAACTCTGAACAAGACAGTTCCCATGACATGGGAACTCACATGTGAGGACAACGACCGTTCAGCGCAGATCGCGGGATTTGTCTCGGATAGCCCGAAGGAACAGTTTGAGGATCAGACTGTCACGCTTCATCCAACGGTCCGATTGATCCAAGAAGTTGACCTAGTTCAAACCAAAGTCACATGTGAAGAAAGTACAACTTGGGCATCAAGCAAAGGGCATTTGAGACACAAACGAAAGATGCGACTACCCAAGCTCACCGGGACTATAAAGCCAAATGAATAGTACTCGGATTGAGTACTTCTCCCAGAACTCACAAACACCCACACCTGAGAAAAGAAAGAAAAGGAAGAGAAGTCCCCGCCGGCGAGTGTGTGATCTCGACGACGGTGAAGCCGAAGTTCCCAAGGACAAGGGAACTGAGAAGTCGGTGTAAGGTTTGAATTATTTGTATTTTGCTGTTGTGAGCTTAGGAACTCAGTTGACAGGATTTACTAGTGTTGCTAGAGTTAGGAAGAACTCGTAGGAATAGAGAAGTGTGAATCCGGCTGTTGTAACTAAGGAACAAAGCAATCAATATAAGTAAGTCATACAAAATCCTCCAAGCGGCGGTAGTGGTTTACCCATACAACTAGTTGGTTGTAGTGGGGTTCCTCTATAAAGGAATTGTGTTTTTACTGTCTTTCATACTTGCGAACTGTTTACTTCTGCTGCCTTGGGAACAGCTTAATTGCTAGTTCCCAAGCTCTTTGCTAATGGTTTACGATCCAACAGTCGACAACGAGGGTCCCCTGTGTCGGTAGACGTAACCGACTTTAGTGTTTTAATGATTTTATTCCGTAATCTTTTAGTTTTAGAAAGTTTTATCTTTATGAAAACTTTTTAGATAGCTTTATTAGTAAAAATACTCTTGTCTTTAGTTGTTTTAAAGGAGGCAGACGTGATCTTGAAGGAAACGGTTGGCACACGCACGGACCCCTCTCTCTAGTTTGTTAATTTGGATAGTTTTTAAGGAGACTTGGAGGAGAAGATTGTTATTTCTGGTTGTTTTCTAAGACAAGAAGTGTTCTTAATTCAAGTAAGCTTACTTTTTATTCATAGTTATGTTTTCATTCATGTATTTTGTTTGTTCTTCTTTAAGCATGTGTGAGTAGTCCTCTTTTCTAGGATTGGGGTTGGAAACCCAACATGATTATGCATGAAAGATGGTTTGTTTGAATTGAATGCCTTCTATCTATTTATTCTTGTTTATTCTTATACTTTAATGAAAGTTGAAGTAATTTGAGTCTATGGCTTAATCGAAAGAGAAAGTTATAAACTTGAATTGAGATAAAGTTTGATAATGAAAGTTGAAAACTTTGGATCAAAACAAGTAGTTTAAAGTGAATTGATTTATTAAAATTGATTGATTTGCTTGTCTTCTCAATGAAAGTTGATACATTTAAGTTAAAGGCATGATATTTATCTTCCATATCGTTTGAATTGCATAGTTATGTTGTGGTGAACCCTTGTCCTAGATTTTTCTCTTAATTGAAAGTTCGTCTTTGCTCCCTACTCACATCGTTACCGAGGCCCCTAAGCTCGGTGTCTAACCTGTGTTTTCATTGTCAAAGCTGCTTCGTTTTAGTTCAGTACAACGTCGATACCGACCCTGACAAGGTCGATACCGACCTATTTGATTCGTTAGCTGATAGTTACCCTTTGTTTTTGTTTTAGTTTTGTGTGTTCTATTGCTTTATAGATCAGTAATTAAACATAACCTTGCTTCCGGTGGACGATCCTGACTCTCTGTACTCAGCGGGGTCTTGACTACAAATTTATTTGTTGTCTATAAAATCCCTTTCGACAGAAATATAGCTAATTTGAGATTCTGAGACATGCGCCAAAACTTGGGCGCTTGAACCTCATGTGCCAAGGGCGCGGCATGGGCACTGCGCTTGGTATGGGTGCGTCCATGCCTTGGTCGTGGCACGGCACGATCATGTCATCGGTAGGGGCATGTCTACACTTTGGGCTATGGCACGCCTAGTGCTTACGATGGCATTAGGATGGTGTGGCAGCTACGAGACAGTGTTGCGGCGCCCCTATACCATGGCACAAGGCGCCAGACACATGTCTTGATGCTCAACCGAGCTACGTTTTTTTTGTTTTTGAGCAAGGAAACAATGTAAGTTAGCATTGTGCATTATTAAATAAGTGCATGGTAGCTTCTCTAAGCTTAGTGAATGTCTTAGACAAGGACCAAAGCTTGAGAATAGCTTGGCACATAGTTACGAATTCTAGAACGTAGTTTGAAAGCTTCAAACTAGCTTGTAAGTTAGCTCCATAAGCTAAACTTAGCTCCTAGCTCGAGGAACTATCTTGGAAATTAGCTCAAATAGCTAAGGACTAGCTCAAGTAAGCTCAATTAACTTATAGTTAGCTCAAATAACTTGGAAGTTAGCTCAACTAGCTAAAACTCAGCTCAAGCCAACTCAACTAGTTGGATGTCAGCTCAACCAGCTAAGGGCCAGCTACACTAGCTCGGTGACCTAGCTTGGTACCTAGATATGCTAACTTGGACCTAGGCCTATGTGGGACATGGGGGGCCAGCCCTTTAGGCGTGGTATTGGGCTAAGATGCGCCGATCCTATGGGCTGAAATTTGGGCCAAATGGATTGCCAACTTGGGCTTGTTTTTGGGCTTGATGATGGGCTTTGTCTAAAGAATTTTGGACCAACTTCTTGGGCCTTTCTAGGCTGATTTTGGATGGCACATATGGGTCTTTCTAGGTTTTGTTGGCCGCCCATATAAGAGGGGGGAGAGAGAGAGAGAGAGAGAGAGAGAGGAGTTTGGATACGGATGAAGGTTGTTATGGAGAGAGTGATGAGGTATTTTCAGTGGTCGTTATACCTATCAAAGAAACCTTAAACTTTACCAAACTTAATAGAGCGGTAAGTAAGGTTCGATCCCCTAGAGATTCGTGTAAATGTATTATTACTTAGATGCCAAGTAACCGAAAGGGGGCGGTTTATGAATGATTATTCTATTCTACTTTGCAAAGTAAAAGTAAATATGAATGCAAAGGTGTTAAAATCAATAAGAGACAAGTGTGTTCAACTAGTTAAATCCATCATATATATGCTTATTGATCATTGATTGTCTTAATTCTCTTCCCACGTGAATAATCTTTTGTGAATTATGACCCTACTAAGGATTATGACCCAAACATTAGATTTAGTTGATAGAACTACCAATCTAACAACCCTAATCATCTAACAACCTACAAGTCCTTCTAGATTCAATTAGACAACAGTTTAACAATCCAAGTTATCAATAGAAACAAGCACTTAGAGCAATCAGACACCTAAGTGACTTGTGAATTTATTCCCTTCTTTAACCAACTAGTCCAACCGGTACTAAGTTGATGAAAGTTCTACTCTTGATCAAATTAACTCCGATCAGTAATTAATAAGATTCAGTTATAAATAAAAATTCAATTAGGTGATCAATCTAATAAAACCCTAGGTTAGATTCAATTAAGCATAGGGAATAAACTCTATTCAAATATGTTGAGAATCAATCAAACCTCACAATAGGATCCTGTTACGGTGAAGTTGAAAATTAACTCTACCCTAAAGTTGGAAATATTAATACTAGTATTATTTAAAAAGGAGCTGATTTAATATAGTGGGATTAGAGGGAGTTAAAATAGGAAAGATATCGTGAAAATCTATTCTTTCAATCTTCCTCTATCCTACCTGCATCTCCCATCAACTAAACTCTACAACACCATTTCAATTTCATATTGTCATCACTTTTACAAGTTTTTTATCTTCCCGTTACTCATTTCTCTCCTTCCTAATTAGCTATAATCCTAGAAATAAACTGAGATGGCATGAATCTGATTTTCTTCTCATCACCACATCCAATTCTTTACCCACATGAACTTGGAAAACAATAACAAGTTCAGTTTTAATTCTAATTTTGAAATGAATAATAGTTAATTAATTGACATAAAAATCCATTGTCCTTTGTAAAATTATGAAGGATTATACGAAACAAAAAAAAATTAAGCCAAGCTTTTAGACTCGCCCATTTACAATTTTTTTCAATCTCCATCTACCATAACAGAAGGCTTTATTGATAGTAAATGCATTTTCTTTTAAATTAGATTTGCGAAAATAAACTTGTTATTGGTTTTTCACGGTGCATAGTCTGTGGAAACACAAGATTAGGTGGGATACATAGATCGTTTACTGAATTTTATACCACCATTACATTCATTGCTATATAAAATATATATGAACGAGATCAAATCGAAGAAATGTGCAGAGACGGAGAATAAATTTGTAAAGGGTAGAGTTAGAGAACAAAGATAATAAGGAAGGTGAGAGAAAAGATTTTGAATGATTTTTTTATGCTATTAATTTATTTATTTTAAGTGCTTATTATAATCTTATTAAATCTCAGCCATATAAGTAAATCAAAGGCTGAAATTTCTCCAACTCTATGGGTA
The DNA here is from genome assembly GCA_964016875.1 of Fallopia convolvulus. NCBI lineage: Eukaryota > Viridiplantae > Streptophyta > Magnoliopsida > Caryophyllales > Polygonaceae > Fallopia > Fallopia convolvulus. Next base: position 33,581,220 of record OZ024734.1, on the reverse strand, counting down.
GAGTTAATTCCAACTCTACGGTAACAAGATCTCTCACAATAATATGCAATCTATGACTTCAATAAATAGTCAAACACAACGAATTTAGCAATGTATAATTGAATTAAAGAAAAGCTTACAAAAGATTCAAAGGTTGCCTCTTTGAGAGAAGAAACCGTAGCCTCCAAATTGTCTTCCAAGTTATTAAAAGAGAGCTAAAACAAGGTTTAAATACCCAAAGGTTTCCAAAGATCAAATTATCCCAAAATACATCTTAACGGTTGGGACCCATTAACTCAAGCCCAACTCGAAGCCCAAAATATAACCCAGGTTCGACCCAAACATCTCCGCGTAAAAGCATACGCCGCGGTCACTTCTTGGGCAGTGCGGTCGCGGCATTTAGTGATGTAGCCCGCAGCACTCTCGGTTCAACATTCAAGTGACACTTCAGAGGCTGTTTTTACCCTGTTCGAGTAGGAATTTGGAATCGAAGTAAAAATATGACTTGTAGCTCTTTGAATTAGCTTTCCAATTATAACAAATTAATCAACATCAGATCACTATATCTCCCAATCCAAGCATTTCAAGATAGAGGTGTCAAAACAAGACTCCAATGCATGACCCTGATTTAAGTGTTCTTTTTCCACAACCTCTTGGGACTTCATTCTTCCAATCATCACTTGAATTACTCTAAGCTTCATCAAATTCCACCATAGTCCACTAAGATCCATCCAGTCCATGCTTGTTTACTTAAAGGTCTGCAAAATCGAACAAAACAAGCGCAAAACTCAAATTTCCTAGAAAACCTAAAAAATCTAAGAACTAGACTAAACTAAGCTAAAACCATGCAATATATGCATCCTAAGCTATACCTAAATGCAAGCAATCAGAGAGAAACCTCCTAACCAACTTCCTAGATTCTCTCTTAGATACTCTCAACCTTTCTAACTCCTCTAACTTCTTATAACCACTTCTAACCACCTTTTGGACAACCGACTACATGTTTATAAATGGGACATGTTGGGCATCATTTTGCACATGTCGTGAGACAACAAAATCGGTGGAATTCTTAGTGGTTTTGTGGGAGAGTCACATGAAAAATCCAACACTTTGTAGTGGTTTTTATGGAGCACTTTTCTCAAGTAAAGATCAAGCAAGAGACGCATGATACGAATAAGGTATGTGTGTTCCTGATGGAAATTGTTTTGCCAACTTTGTCCATTGTTGTTGTTGGAACGTTTTATCTCACAACGATATTGTGGAATACCCTTGGCATGGAATATGGGCAATATTCGTTGAAGGAAAGCTCGATCTATTTGAGTGACTCGTTGTCATTATCAATGACATATTTATAGATGTTTTAAATAGTCGGCGGTGATTAATCTAGTGGTCTACATCCAACAAGATTACCCTTCGATGTCTACTCACTAGAATACCCTTCGGGGTCTACTCAAATCGCCTAGACTATCCTTTTAGATCTACAAGGGCCAACTTTACTTCAACTTAACTTCGCAAATATACTATTCTACTTATCCTAAATTTAACAGTTTATGCCATATAAGCCTTAGAGATTTTATCCCACATCCATAATATTCATCCAAATAAATATATGGCCCCATCAATTTAATTTTAATTTTTTATTTCTTTCTAAATAAATATTCCTCACCCAATCAAACTGTGTGAATTATGCCTAGATTGATAAATTGTGCAAAGAGTTATGGTGATGGGGTCCATTATATTACTATTTTATTAAAAAGAAAGGTTTTTGTGAGGCCTTGTCAACCAAATTATCTCTTTTACTGACAAAGTCTAACCCTTTTATTATTTTCTTATTTTTTTGGATTTTTAAGATTTTTATTATTTTCTCATTTAAATAAAGATACTCGTAGGGATGAATTTTTTATTATTTTCTTATTTTTTCGGGTTTTAAGATTTTTGTTATTTTCTAATTGGGATTTTTCTTTTGGTGCCCATGTGGTTTCGACTTTTCTTTTTGGTGCCCAAAAAAATTCTTATTCCTTTTGGTACCCACCTACATTTTCCGTCAAAACAATATTAAATAAAACTGAAATATGGGTCTTTTTGTTTAATTTCAGTCGCTCTCACTCAAGAGGAAAGGTCCAAATTTGAGACTTCCTTTTAGTTTTTTATGCTGGGTGATAAGAACTTAGAAGGCCGAATCCCTAATTTCGTATGTCCAAATTTGTTGGGCGACAGAACTCAGAAGGCCGACGAGCATTAGAGCGACGCCCAAGGACACATGTCGGTGAGGCCGAGGCGGAGAAGGATGCGTTCAATCTGCGACTTCCGATTCCGGCGATGAGGGTGCGAAATCAGTTGCTAATCAAGTGCGAATCTTGTGCGAAAATCAGGTACGAAATCCCAAATTTCGTATGTTATATTTTCGATTTGGGTTTGAAATTTGATTCATTAGTATATTAGGGTTTTGATTTGGGGGGGACTTTTGAATTTAGGTTTTTGATTTGGGGAACCTTCGATGATTTGAGATTTTCAAACATGGTTTGATTTGAGGCCGAGAACCACACGTGGTGAGGTCGGATTCCTATTTTCGATACTTTCTTTGGCTAATCTGACTGAGCAAACAATTGATAGATGAATCTTAGCAATATATATATCAATGATTTGAGATTTGGGTAAAATTAGGGCTTTGAAAGCTGAATTGATGAATCTGAGCAAAATATATATTGATGATTGAGTAAAATTAGGGATTGTAAATGTAGAGTTATGTCGCCCGTCGGTCTTCCGAGTGCGTCGCTCCTCTTGTGCTCGTCGGTCTTTCGAGTTTTTTTTTAAAAACCATATTTCAGTTTTTTTTTTAATATTTTTAATGGAAAATGCAAATTTTGGATGGAATTTGAGATTTGAGTCTATTTTGGCTACGAAAAGGAAAAAATTAAAAGTAGGAGGGTAATAAAAAAGGAATAAGAAATTTTTTTTTTGCACCAAAAGAAAAAGTCGAAAACCATATGGTCACCAAAAGAAAAATCCCTTTCTAATTTTTTGGGTTTTAAGAAATTTAGAAGTTCACTGATAAAGAGGCTTTCAGGGCACGGTACGACGACACTTGAAAGAAGAGAGACGGGAAAGGATGAATGTATGCAGAACTTGTGGGGCATTTTTCTTACAATTCAGCCTTCATTCAATTGATGCATGAACAGGTAATTCGGTCCACCAGAAACTTTGGTGTATACAAATTAAGAAAAAGCACACTGATGGATGAGCCTCCAAACCCACAATTGATAATCAAGAAGAAAATCAACCGGAATTTACCAAGTACTCACAAAGCATTAGTAATCGATTGCAACGTTCATCCTAGACTACATTGTAAAACCACTTAGGACAATAACGAGTCTATCCAGAAGCATGACATCAAACTAAATGAATAGGCAAGCCTTTAACAGTTATGGTCTGAGTGCCAAATTTAAAAACTAATCAACAAAAATCTTGAAAAACAAACTAGCATCTGTCAAATTTCTTTCTGCACTGTTCAGATGAGGACTCGACCTCCAGAATGTCCCGAGAGCCTGAAATGAAAACAAGAAATACATATCATTATCTTACATCGAACCATAGTCCATAGAGGTTATTAATAAATGTTCTATCGCAGCATCATGGCCATAAAAACAAGACGGAGTTGTTATTCTAGCAGCTTGTGCTTCGACGGTGTTGCCCAAAGAAAAGAGAATTTAAATTATGATAAACAATAACACAAAAGGCACCACATAATGAATTCACATACCTGTAAAGATTCCTAAGTCCGTTGTCCATCATTCTGTGGACTTCCCAATTCTTGATTTTCTTTGTTGGCAACTTCATGTCCAGAAATAGTGCTGCCAAACAGCATAACTTTAGTTTTATCTGTATTGGGTGCAGAGGTTCTGGAAAGAAGACCCTTGACATGTGGTTGAACTACCAAATGGCTTGTGCTTGGGCTATGTGGTTCTGGTGAGACGTCTGATTGTAAGCTACCAATATTCAGATCAGTTGACATGACCACCTTTTGATGTAGATTATTGCCAGCATGACCAGCAGGTAACAGCTGACGAGTACCATCGACTGCATTAGCTAAATTTGGAAGATTGTAAATGTATTGTTGCCTGGCTCCCTGCATGCCAGCAGGAAATATACTGGTGTAATTCGAATAGGATGAGCAGAGGTGATTCCCAATCATTGAATTACTAAAACCCATGTGAGGTAATGGATAATCTGCCTCCCTTTCAGTCGGAAGCCTCGGTTTTTTGGCTGGGGGGAATGATGCATCATTGGGTGGCGTCTGTGAAACCCGTTCTACCTGCCAAGGACTAACTTTGCTCATCTTCTCCAGAATGGCGTCGGGTTCATCCCACGCAACCTGCAGGTTTAGCATTTGTCGTAACGATTAATGACAGTAGAGTCTTTGACATGCATAGAGTAAAACAGGAGATGAAACAAGTTCTACACAAGCATTAACTATCCCCACGAAGCTCGTAGTATGTGTCAAGATCAGAAACCTCTAGTCATCATCCGTGTTAGAATGGTTAGTTTTCAAGTTTAGAACCGAAAAAAAAAAGGGGGCTACTAAGTATTAACATAGGAAGCCTAAGCCACCAAGTAATCAGGATGAAATTAATGAAGAAAAGCTCATGAAAAAGCTAGCCTAACCTCTCCTAACTCTCCTCCCCACAAGTTTGTGAGTTGAAAGCAGATATTGATTACAAGATGGCGTATTCGGGGGAATGGGTTCGCTAACACTACTAATCCCGGCGAAGGGACACACTATATACGATAGAGATGTAGAAACAACAAGATGGAAGGAGATCACTCTACAATCTAAATCAGAAATCTGCATTCACCTATCAAGAAGGTCAATAATATAAGTAAGGATGCAATACCAGAGCATATCAGTAATCAGTCATTTTACTTGTATGTATGAAGTAGCAATAGCAGAGCATAGTACCTGGAGCATATTCCATGGAGAGCTTTGGGAATCAGGGAGCAAGACACAAGTAACAGTTCCTTCAAACCAAGTCATGCGTGAGGAATCCTCGGTCTCCACGGCCATCTTAACCCTGGTGCCAGCAGTCCAAGAGATGGCCCTAGCCGCATCCACCCTATCCGCATCGACCACAAAATCCCGCGACCCTGCCTTGGGGTAGTACACCGCCTCAAACGCCATGTTCTTCGCCGCCAGCTCCAGCGCCTCAGCCACCGACTCCGGCGGCACTTTCTCCTTCTTCTTTCTTGCCAGGCTGCCTCCCACCGCCGCCTCCTTCCCCGAGCCGGCCATGGCCGCGTACGCCATCAGCCACCTCGTCACTTCCGCCGACGAGACCGACTTCTTAGCCCTCCGGACCCCAAGAAACAGCTCCTCCTCGTCCTTGTCCTTGACCTTTCTCTTCATAAAGACCACGGAATCCCCCGCGATAAGCTTCTTGCTGTTGACGTACTTGCTCCACCCGGTGGTCAAGAGGTGCCTCCTCGGCGTCCCCCTGTAGATGTGACGGAATTTCCAGGCCTGTCCTCGCAGGTCGGTGATGGTCAGCGTCTGAACCGGCGGATCCGCCGCGTAATCGAGCGGCGGGAAGATGGAGTCCGCGCAGAATCGCGGCACCGAGAACCCGCCGCCGTTGTTGGCATCCGACGGCGTCAGAACCTTGGCAAAGGAGACCACCACCACCTCGGGATTCCGTTCCCCCTCCTCCGGTCGGCGCCCGTCGTCGCGAGGCTCCAGTCGGATCCTCGTAAAGACCTCGTCGGAGTCGGGATCGACAAGATACAGCACCTGGAGCACTCGGCATATAAGAAAGGGCCTCGGAGGGAGATGAGCGACGGACGAGAGCACAGACTGGGGATCGGACGAGTGCTCCATGTGACCCTGGGGGAAGTAGTAAACCCTAGAGCCTATGGCCGGGATATGGACGGACTTTCCAGCGCATGCCGTCCAGATCGCCGGCTCTACTTCACGCTCGCATTGCTCCGGCTGGTTGTTGCGCTGACGGTGATGGCAATCGGCCGCCATTCTTGGACGGCGACTGTTGTGAGAAATAGAGAGAACAGGAGATAGAAAGAAAGAGAGAAAGACAGAGACAGGAAATAAAAAAGGGATGGTCGTGCTCCCAATTTTTTTATTTTTATGACGGATTTATTGGGATTCAATTTCTAGGGTTTTGATCTGGATTAATCAAAGGAATCCTTCCTACTCGCGTATATCATTCTTTTTATTCTCTCTCCAAATTTTAGTTTTATGGTCGTGTGTTCTACTCCCAATCTGTGTTAACCGTGTTTCTCTAATCTCAATCCCTCCTTAATCTCGTTACTCTAAATCTTACACCGTTGATTCCAAACATTTAAACTACTTGGATGAGTACTTCAAGAATTTTGTGCTTTGTAAAAAGATAACTCTTATGTCTTTTATGAAAGATACTGTATGTTTATAATATCTAATCAAATGATTACGACATATTATAATACCTTTGTGACCTAAACATTTACTTATAATTGTTTGATAAAAACATTAAACATTTACTTGGATATAATAATTATGAATGTATTGTTTTGGTAGAATTGTACATATTTCATCTTCATTGTCATTAAAAAAAATTACCTTTTATGAAATTATAATGGATTGACTATTGTAAACTCCGGGTTAACGTTTGAAGATCATTTCTATTACCCAAATGGTGTTAATAGGTAATAAAAAGGATAGGAAAAAATTACTGGTTGTTACTCAAAAGATAAAAAAATACTGATTGATATGGTTTCATTTTTGTGATTTGGAAGAATAAAAGTAGTTAAGATTTGTAAGGGTTAATAAAACCAGCGGTCCTAGAGACACGTAGCATAGTTAAATTACAATAGATATTCTTTAACAAACCAATTGCCGATTCAATTGTTTTTCATTAAAAAGAGTATACTACTCCGTACTATTTTTACTATATTTTTACTAGTGGAGAAAGAGTGTGGTGCCAAAGGGCGCAAAAAAAAAGAATAAATCTAGCCCGTTTATTCCAAAATCAAATATACATTAAAAAATCAACGTCCTTAATTAAACATTCACTAAAAAAGATGAAATATGACACGGGCGAATTTTTCCCGTATTATTCGCGTATTTTTCAATAAAATACGGGACGGGTAAATTTTTCTGTATTATTCGTGTGTTTTTCAATAAAATACGGCACCGACGAATTTTCCCCGTATTATTCGAAAAATACGTTTTATGAGACGCGCTCAATTTTTCCATTGAAACTAGCGATTTGTTCATCAATATTCACTAATTGTTCATCAACACTAACTAGTTGTGCATCTAGTTTTTGATAAAATTGTTCATCGATTTCGAACTTTTTTAATTTTTAATATTATTAGGATTTTTATTTTGAAAATTTATATATGTTGATATTATTTTAGGATAATATAGAAATATGATAAATTAATCTAAGAAAAATTCTATCCATAATAAAGATGTTATCTAATGTTAAATCTTAAGTAGTAATGTTAAATATTTCATATTTGACATGATAATTTAGTTAACTTAAAAAGATTATATTTAAAATAAAATATAATATAAAAGCATTAAATAATTGATAAAAAATCATCGATAAATATTATTTAAAATAATTTATTTAAGTTATTGTTTCTATCACAATATAAGCTATTTGCCACGTAGGATTTTACCATGTGCCACCTAGGATTATTTGTACATGTCATTCTCATAATGTATATATATTGAAAAGATTCTATCTAACATAAAATAAACAATAGTATATATTATGATAGATTTGGAGTATATAATTGATTATCAGTTGATTACATTATCTTTATCTATATATGTATTTCTATAAAAGTTTTCTTAAATCAAATTGATAAGAATTACATTATCTATGTCTTTTTATCTATTTATTATGTAAAAGATTTTTTAAAAATTAAATTTTGGTTAAAAAATTCTGTCTATAACTATATATTAAAGTTGTATCTTTTTGATCCACCACATTAACTTTGGCCCAACTTTATTTTTAAAATTTTAACTTTTATTTATATTACTTTATCTTTTTCAAATAATTTTTATCTCTATTTATTTATAAAAATTGTAAAAATTCAAATTTTATTTGATTCTAAAAATAAAAAAAACTATCATATGTGGGTGTATTTTTTTATCTTTTATGTATCATTATATTAAAATAAATAAGCTCATATAATCCGAGTCGTAGTCGTGCATTTTTTATCTTTTATGTATCATTATATTAAAATAAATATGTTCATATTTATTCCTAATCGTAGTCGTGCATGGCACGACGGGTATAACTAGTTACAATAGATATTCTTTAACAAACCAATTGCCGATTCAATTGTTTTTCATTAAAAAGAGTATACTACTCCGTACTATTTTTACTAGTAGAGAAAGGGTGTGGTGCCAAAGGGCGCAAAAAAAAAAGAATAAATCCAGCTCGTTTATTCCAAAAAATCAAACATTCATTAAAAAATCAACGTCCTTAATTAAACATTCATTAAAAAGATGAAATATGGTACGGGCGAATTTTTCCCGTATTATTCGCGTATTTTTCAATAAAATACGGCACGGGTAAATTTTCTTGTATTATTTGTGTGTTTTTCAATAAAATACGACACCGACGAATTTTCCCCGTATTATTCGAAAAATACGTTTTATGAGACGCGCTCAATTTTTCCATTGAAACTAGCGATTTGTTCATCAATATTCACTAATTGTTCATCAATCCTAACTAGTTGTGCATCTAGTTTTTGATAAAATTGTTCATCGATTTCGAACTTTTTTAATTTTTAATATTATTTTTTAACCTTATTTATGTCTATGAATACAATATTATCTAGTTTTTGATGCACATATAATTAGTTTCGATATACCCATATTTGTTCATTGATATACTCGTATTTGTTCATTGATATACCCCGATTTGTCATTGATATACCCATGTTTGTTCATTGGTATGCCATTGTTTGTTCATTGGTATACCATTGTTTGTTCATTGATATACCATGTTTGTTGATGGATATACCCCTATTTGTTTATTGATATAACCTTGTTTGTTCAATCATATACCCTTTTTGTTCATTGATATAACCTTGTTTTCTCATTAATATACACTTATTTGTGAAATAAACTTATGTTTGTGTGTCAATATCATCAATTTGTACATTTAGGACTATCTATTTTTGTATTTTTACATTTATTTTGTGCTTTAATGTTATCTTTTTCCCTTACTCATATAATTAGTTTTCACTAACATAATCATATAATTAGTTTCAATGCACATATATATTATCTACTTTATGTAGTTGTTATACGAATCCTTTCTTGAGTGTAAAATGTTAATATATTAAATATCCAATTCAGCTAAGTCAATTATACATGGCGGAATATTAGTTACAACGACTTGCTCATCTTCAGATTAAGATACAAATGTGTGATAAAGTGAGCTACACAATTGTCATGTCTACCTATATGAGCACAACAACAAAAAAACGAATAAAGTGCTTAATATAGTACCTAAATAAGATAAGTACGTTTGATGTAGAAGCTTGAATACAAAGGATAACAAATAAAGAATCTGACTTTGCAATAATATGATGTATGCTAGGAGAACGAGCCAGTTGTAAACTGAAGAGGAATGTTTGTGCCTTAGCTATGTTTGGAGCCCAAGAAGTAGCCACACGTTTCACAACAACAACATTGACAAATCCAAACGAGTTAAACAAGACAATACCGAGACTGACATCAAAACAATTAGTTTTGTCTCATATACGACTAGTTATGATGCACACACATATATTAATGCATACAATTTCCATACACATTCGTCTTTTTTATGTACAAACAATAGATTTTTGATGCACAAACAATAGTTTATTTATGCACAAAATTATAGTTTTGATGAACAAAATCACAGTGTTGATGAACAAATTCACAATGTTGATGAACAATCTGGGCGCGCGTCCTATTTCTGTTTTCTATGAACAAATCACAATGTTGATGAACATATTCGATACATATTAACCCATTTTTTATGTACAAATAATAGATTTTTTATGCATAAACAATAGTTTATTTATGACAAAATCACAATGTTGATGAACAAATTCACAGTGTTATGAATAATCTGCGCGTGCGTTCCATTTCCTTTTTTCAAAAATACGCGAATAATTCGCCAAAAATTCATTTGTGCTGCTTTTCACCCTTTTAAGTGAAATGATTAGCGCCTTTGATTTTTCTTCATCCAACGATTATTGTTCATTCTTATTTTACACCTATGCGTATATTCTCACCTCAACCAAACTCTTATTAGTAAGTACATTATTTAACTACGCTCTCAAAAAAAGTATTATTTATTTTTCTATCATGGTAAAATCGAGGACTCTAACCAAATAAAATAAAGGTTAAGAAACTTATAGTTAAAAATTTTAAAATTTAATAGTAAGAATTTCAACCCTAGATAAAACAATTAAAATAATAATAATGTGATATGGAATGAGAAAAATCAAATAAAATTGTGCCTTGTAATCCTATAGTTTAACGCTATCCATTATATGTACTAAACTTAGACAAATTTCGTGTGGTACCCTCGGAATTCGCAAAAATTTGACTTATGCCCGATTTGGTTAATCTTAACGACGACATTAAGTTTGTTTAATAAGAAAATTTTATTTGAAAAATGTGTACAAAGCTAGTGAAATTGATGTCGTTGTTGGTTAGGTGTGGGATACAGGTTGACATTGCACACGAGAGGTTGGTGGTTGGAGTTGGCAAATATAAAGGGCGGAAAATAAGTGTTCATGATTGTTTTGCATTTCTGGATTGAAGTATAGTTCTAATTTAGGTGTTTTCACATTTAGGGTTTTTTGGAATTTGGGGTTAATCTTGATTGTGACACTATTAAGGGTGCCATACCCTTTTGTTAGTCACTTAATATCTTACCTTTGTCATATGATATACTCTTCAAATTTATGTGCACTAGTATTCTACATCTACATTCCTTTTAAAAACCAAGCAATGTAACAAATTCATAGAACACTAGTGATTTTTTTGGACATTGATGTTTTTGCCTCAATATCTCATCAATATTTGTGTATTCTTTTACACTAATTGCTCACTCTGTTGTATTCCCTTTAATTATTTAAAGGATTGATAAGTGAGGGTATAGGAAACAAAGTGAAATTCTCTAATGTAAAATGTCAACTGTCACATGGAAATGAGACTTATCATGAAAACCAAGAGCAAATGAGGACCCTTGGATTTGAGAAATGGATGGCTAAGATTAGAAGAGATAGGAGCAAAATGGCTTAAAAAAATTTGACAAAAAAATTACAAAAAATAAATTAAAAACTAAATATTGTTTTTATTTTTTCGCATATTTTTTTCCAAAAAACACGATAATTGACATTTTACGTTCTGTTCACAAATTTTATACACATGATCACATTTTTACAAGGGCTGTTCACATATAACCACATTTTAATTTCAGAAAATTTAGTATATGTTCACATATAATACATATACGTTCACATATTAGTATTGCATTTTCACGTTTTATGGCCTTATGTTCATACTCGATTTACATCATTCTACATAGGTAAAAAGACTTAAAAAATAAAGTAAGAAAATAAAAAAAATTCATTTTTTTTCGCTTATTTTTGCCAAAAACACGACGGTTGACATTTTACGTTCTGTTCACATATTTTATACACATGCTCACATTTTTACAAGGGCTGTTCACATATAACCACATTTTAACTTTAGAAAATTTAGTATACGTTCACATATAATATAGATACATGCACATATTAGTATTGCATGTTCACGTTTTATGGCTTTATGTTCATACTCGATTTACAACATTCTACATACATAAAAAGACTTAAAAAAATAAAGTAAGAAAATTAAAATTTTTTTTTAATTTTATTATTTTTGTAATCGGATGGCCTAGATTCATTTTTAGTGTTTCAATCGGATGGTCCAGATTTGTTCTTAGTTTTCATGATAAACCCCATTTTCATTTGATTCAATCTCGAAGATGCACACTAAAACAAATCAATCCAATCATCACACACATAAAAATAATGAAAGCCAAAGCAATAATAAGATAAATGGATAACATACACTTATCATTCAAATCAAATCTTGATTCTTCATTCATCCATGGAAACAAGTTGGGGTTGAGTTATCTTCCAAATTCTCCAAGTACAATAGACCTTAAACAACCAAAAGTGGGAATCTTCTACCTAAATCTAAGTTCTCAGCTAACTAAAAGTCTATTTAGAAATGTAAATCTAGAGAAATTAGAAGGTGAAATAAACGAGAGCTAAAACCTTAGAACGAGAGACTAAAAATGAGGCATAAGTCTTGCAAAAGTCTCTACAAAAGCTATTTATATGGGCCACCAAAAAAAGACGTATGGTTTTAGTTGTTTTCTCGAAATTAGGTAGTGTAGGATCGTTAGTACTTAAACAAGTCGGCGACTCCTGCGAAGTCGTCAACTTTGAGTAGTAAAGCAGCGGAATGAATAAACAGGAAAAAGAAACGTTACCAACTGTCAATGACAAGCGATGTATAGTAGAGAATCTTCGTAAACCAACTAGTTTACTTAGAGAAAAACCACTCCCTTCCAAGTAGACCTATCCTAATGCTGGCTTGGGTCGGGCTAAATTTTAATTTTTGTCCATATAAGCGGGCTCGGCCTAGGTCCGGCCCGCACATATGGGCCAAGAATGTTGTCCATATCCGCTCAAGTTTGCGGGTCGGGCTGTCCCGCAATCTATTTTCTTTATTTATTTATTTTATCACTAAATCCGCTACAAAGTTCAAAAAAGAAAAGAATAAACAGTTAATGAACAAAACATTAAATTAGTGTATAGAATTCACAATTTTATTCAAAATGAATGTGGAAGACTAGTAATTTAATTATAAACCCAAAACGTTTTGAATTAGAAAAATCAACTAACATATAACGAGAGTAAATTAATCAACAAATGAAACTCCACATACTAACACGCGACAATCACTAAATTATAATACTTAAAATATATCAATCGACACTTAACAAATTTAATATATATATATATATATATATTTATCTAACTCTATTTTTTTAATATAATAGAAAATATGCGGGCCGGGCCAACCGACCCGCATGGGCCAAATAGTCAGTCTAAGCCCAACCCATTTTAAATATGGGCGGGGCGGGGCGGGCCTAACGGGACTAAATCCCTATCCAAGCCCATTATTTTTTGCCGACGGGCTGGGCGGGCCGGGTGGGCCGACCCGCATTTGGACAGGTCTACTTCCAAGCTTCTTACTTGGTTGGATTTCAAGATCCCTTAGACTCGCTCTATTGATTTCTTGAGTGTTTACAAAGCTCTCCCATGTACAAGAATGAATCCCACACCGTTGAACCATGCTCTACCTTTGCACTCACACTCTCAATCTCACGCTATGCCTAAGAACACTCGACTCACCACTTGTACGAGTCTCACGCACAAGTTCACTCTTTCTTTCTTACACGAATTGTGAAATGACGCTCAAAAGTCTTACCACTATCCTAAACACAAAGGTATTTAAGCTAAGGTAAGAGAGATCTCGTGTGTATCAAATCTCATTCGATAAGGGAAATGACACACACTCAATCTTTACATATCTTTCCAAATTTATCAAATATGCACATAACAAAATATTCTAGGAGATCAAACCGTCTTCATCTTATTTTAGCATTCTTTGTGATGAACTTCTCCTAAAATAGAACGACACAATTGTCTCCAAATGCACGCACAGAATCTGTGTGTTCCTTCCTTAAATAGTTTTCTCGCCAGTTGGTCATGTCAATGACTTTGCCAAGTCGCCGACTCGACTTGGAAACTCGGAGTCACTGACTTTCCTAAAACCATCAAAACACTAAATCTTCTAAAAAATTCCCCCTTTTTGATGGTGACAAACAACATGTCCTAATAAGATCTTTGCAGCATACATACAACATCACAGTATAATGAGCAAAGCACAAAAGACATAAAAAGTCCCTCCTAAGCTTAGTAACCACATGGTTTCAGTTTTTAGATCCCGCTACTAAATCTATTTCCTTGGTTAATTCCCCCTTTTTGCATCATAAATTTTTTTTTTATTAAAACAAGAAAAGAAGTTAGAGGCAAACATGGAAACTTATGCATAATATCAAAACAATCATAAAGAGTCATCCACAAAAGCAAACGATAATGTACGATGCAAACACACATAATTCTGAAAATGCAGTACAACCAAAACGAACTTAAAAAGAAAAAAATTTTAAACTGGGGAGATAATGTGGAAAGTGTAGAAGAGAGGGGTAGAGATAGTCATGAGTATGCTCTGTCACTAACATCAAGATCCAAAGTCATTGAGCCTATCCTTGATTGCACTGATCTTTGACAGCAAAAACCACACATGTTTTGAACCTTCTCGCGCATCCCCTTCAGAATTATATTCTGCTTCTTAAAAATCTTTCAGTTCATCAGCTACTTGAGTAGATTGCATTCCCTCTTCTTGGTGATCCTTGTCACTAACCTCAGAAGTCTTTGACACCCATTGTCCATCAACCCAGTTCCAACCAAATTTCCTAATCATTTCTTTGTTTAGGATCCTAACGTTGAGGACATCACCACCATCCACATAGACTTTGTGCTCAACCATCAACAATGAAATCAGCATACCATAAGGAAGCGCATGCTTAGTAGTTTCAAGCACATGTTTCATGTGGAGCATCATTAGTCTAGGCATGTTCACCTTCTTCCCCCTTAGAATCTTGTTCATAACCATCAAATCTTGAATGAAAGCAGCATTTATCTTAAGTTCTCTTGGTAGAAGGTTGTTTGATTAGGTAATTGAACATCACCTTCTTTTCAATTCCCATCTTGTTGACCAGTTAAGGACTAGTGAAATTGTCATCACTGTCAGTGGTAGCTTTGATGATCTCACGATCATCGACTCCTTCTGGTCATACTACTTTATAGTACTCAACAAAACCTTCATGTGGGATCTCCAAGATGTCACTAACATCCTTGTTGGTAAAAGAGTACTTCTTCTTCCCAACAGTGTATCTCCCTATGGTCATGTTCCTAGTGTCCTCGATCTCCAAGGATTCATAGAACATTTTGACCATTTGAGGATTGTACTCGTACTCTCCTTGAATCAAATGACCCCATTTATACTTCTTGATCCAGTCATTGACCTTAGTCAATTTGAACTCTTCTATGACGTTTTCCTCCCACAACAGATCCTTGGTAAATTCCCTAGAAGTCATATCAACAACAACACTAGTTTTCTTCTTTTTGCTAGACCCGACCCTTTAATTTTGGTGGTGACCTCCCCCTTTTCTTCCTTGTGACCTTCTCAGAGAAAGAAGAGTCACCGCCCTCTAATGCACCATCTGGGGTTGCCAACCCTCTAGCCTTTTTAGCCTTGAGAGCCACAGTCGTGGCTCTAGCACTAGCTGATGTAGTTTTAGGGCGAAAGGAGGGAGACATCTCAATTTCATCCTCTTTTAGTAATTCCGAGTCATCACCAAACAAGTCTTTTTCCAAGTTTCTTTTGACAGATTCAACATTCTTCGATTTCTTAGAAATCAGTTTGGGATCAGAACGAGTACCTTCATCAGACATTTCAGTCGGTTCCTTTGGAGAGTCGTCGACGTTCATAGTAGTGTCCTTGTAACTGACTTTTGGGGAGTCACTGACCTACTTTGTCTGATCCTTGGTAGATAGCCATTGACCTCTTCCTTTTCAGGTTTGTACTTGAGTGCCCTCCGTTACATCCTCCGAGCCTTTCTCTTCTTCCTTTTCCTCAAAAGATCTGACAACGATTTCGGTTTCTTCAAACTCCATCGACTCCAAGTTTGGAGTTATTACTCTCTCTTCCAAAATATCTGCCTCCTTTTGTTTGGGTAAGGATGCTTCACCGGTTACTGAAACAACCACCAATAGCGTCGTTTGGCGCTGAGTTTCAAATTCCGGTAAAGGGCTAGGGTTTTGATTTTTTGTTAGGGGGATTGAGGAATTTGGGGTTTTTCGGTGGGAATGGGAGAAGTGGGAGTTTATTTTGGAGAAGAAGGGTTAGGATTTTGGTTTTGTGAAGAAGAGGGGTTCTGTGTTGGTGTTTCAATGACGGTTGGAAGAGAAATTGAGGAAGATGCTTGCCCCGACAAAAGTGAGCGAATAAATTCATCATCGAAAAAGCAATGATTTTCTTCTTCACCGATTTGGGAATCGGTTTAATTTTTGGGAGAAGCAGGGTGGTCGAATGTCTTGGAGGGGGACGCCATTAAAGAGGGTTGAAGGATTAAGGGTTTGAATTTGAGAGAGAGAAAGGAATCGAGAGAGAGAGAGAGAGAGAGAGGGAGGGAGGGAGAGAGAGAGAGAGAGAGAGAGAGAGAGAGAGAGAGAGAGAGTGTACCTTTTCTAATGACGGTTTAAGTATTTAAGAAGAGAGCTTCCCAATTAAAAGAAGTTTTCAAATCACTTCAGATCTTCTGTTTCTTCCTTGTTGAAAAAACTTTCCGAAATTCAAAAGATCTCGTTAAGACATGATCTCATTCACACACCAAAACACAAAGTCACTGACCCTGATCAAGTCGGCGACCCAAATCACAAAATCTGCTCTTCTCATATGTCCATGACTTTTGCTCTATTAAAAATTACTTGGTGTTGGGGTTGCACAGGGATTGCCAAAGCAACCAAGCATGAGACATGATATTTATGTGGATTTGTCGATCATGATGATAAGTCTCCGTTTAAAGAAAGATCAAAACGGGCTCATAGAGACTCTCAAAGCATGATAGGTTAGGGACAAGCATTAGAATCAACCGTCATTTGGGCTTGTAATGAGAGATAAGATCATCTGGTTTGATTCTTTTAGGCTAAAACAAAGAGCTCAAAGAGGTTGCATACATACTGAATGTAGTAACCGACAAGTCAATTGCATGGGGTTTCATAAACATGATGCCTATCAAGAATGTAAAGATTTATACCATAAAAGTATGACCTCGAAACATATGCAAAGCAATCAATTCTATCCAATCATCGAGGGAATTCATGTAGGGGAATATATCATTGAAGAGAGATCATACCTAGTTCCATTCGGAGTTGTTCAAAGGGTTCACAATTTAAGGCCTTTGTGAAGATGTCTGCTCTTTGATCACTTGTTCTAAAGAATTCCATAGTGACCATGCCTTTTTCCACACAATCTCGAAGAAAGTGGTGCCTTATCTCAATATGTTTTGTCTTTGAATGTTGCACCAGATTCTTTGAGATGTTGATTTCACTAGTGTTGTCACATAGTATGGGCACTGACCCACACTTCACACCATAGTCACCGACTTGTTGCTTAATCCATAAGAGTTGAGAGCAACACGCTGCAGCCGCAATGTACTCTGCTTCCGCTGTTGATAGAGGAACAAAATTTTGCTTTCTAGATCCCCATGACACAAGGCAAGGCCCAAGAAATTGAGCATCCTTGAAGTGGTTTTTCTATCAACACGATTTCCTGCAAAATCTGCATCTGTGTAGCCGATAAGTTCAAAATCAAATCCTCTTGGATACCACAAACATAGATTGTCAGTCCCTTTAAGATATCGAATGATTCTCTTAACAACTTTCAAGTGGGACTCTCTTGGATCAACTTGAAATCTGGCACATAGGCTTACTCCAAACAAAGTATCAGGTCTACTCGCAGTAAGATAAAGCAATGATCCAATCATACCCCTGTACATAGTAGCATTGACTTCTGGATCCTTGTCATCTTTTCCAAGTGAGGTAGTCGGAGACATGGGAGTGTCAAAAGGACTAGAACTCTCAAGACCAAACTTCTTAACACAATCTCTGAGATACTTTTGTTGATGAACTCGTGTCCCATCCTCACTTTGAACAACTTGAAGTCCTAAAAAGAACTTGAGCTCATCGACCATGCTCATTTCAATCTCACTAGACATGAGGTCAGAGAACTTCTTCACCAGCTTATTTTCTGTTGAACCAAAGATGATGTCATCTACATAGACTTGAACAACCAATGTATGGCTTCCTTCCTTTAACAAGAACAGAGTCTTGACTACTTCTCCTCTAACATATCCATGTTGAATCAAGAACTAAGATAATCGATCATACCAAGCACACGGTGCTTGCTTTAATCCATAAAGAGCTTTGTCCAGTTTGTACACATGATCCGGGTGGGCGACATCTTCAAAACCCGGAGTCTGCTCAACATATACTTCCTCTTTCAGATCTCCATTCAAGAATGCAGTCTTGATATCCATTTGTTGTAGTTTGAACCCATGATGAGCAGAATAGGCAATGATTAGCTGAATAGCCTCAAGACGAGCTACAAGAGCAAACGTCTCATCATAGTCAATGCCCTCCTGCTGATTGTATCCCTTAACTACCAGCCTTGCTTTGTTTCTGACCACATTTCCTTCATCATCCAGCTTATTACTGAACACCCAACGTGTTCCAATCACGGATCTTCCCTTTGGCCTCAAGACCAAGTGTCAAACCTTATTTCTTTCAAACTGATGAAGCTCCTCTTGCATGGCACTAACCCAGTCCAAATCTTTCAACGCTTGATCAACATTTATAGGTTCCAACATTAAGATGAAAGCATTGAAGGCAAAGAAGTTCTTCAAAGAAGATCTAGTTTGCACACCCTTTGCAAAATCAGTGAGGATGTTGGTGACAGATTAGGCATTTTTCTGTTTATAATTCCTGACCCGTAGATTTGTCAAGTCACCAACTTGAGTCTGTGGCGTTCTCTCTGGCTCTTTCTCATTTTCTGACTCATTGTCACTTGCACTTCGGTCTTGATTTCTTCCCCCTAAACTATCTGAGTCGGCGACACCAGCATTGTCACTGACTGTTGATTCTTTTTCTGTTGTAACAGTTGGAAGTATATCCTCTTGAACCAGATAATATCCTTGATCACCATCATCAAGATCTTCAATCATCGAGCCTCCCATCGTGTTCTCGTCGAACACAGCATGAACGCTTTCTTCAATCTTTCTCGTCCTCTTGTTGAACACTTTGTAGGCTTTACTATGAGGGGAGTGACCTAAAAAAGTGCCAACATCACTCCTTGGGTCAAATTTTTCCAGACTGTCCTTAGCATTATTATGAACATAGCACTTCCATCCAAAAGTGCATAAGTGGGCGACACTAGGCTTAACTCCTCTAAGCAATTCATAAGGAGTTTTTCCAAGGAGTGGACGAAGCTTGGCTCGATTCATCACATAGAAAGATGTTTTAATGGCTTTACCCCAGAAATTCCATGGAAGACCACTTGAGATAAGCATGGTCCGTGAAATGATCTCCAAGGCACGATTCTTCCTCTCAACCACGCCATTTTGTTGAGGAGTTCTTGGCGCTGAGAAGTTGTGAATTATGCCATTTTTCTTGCAGAAAACCAGAAACTCAAAGTTGTCGAATTCCGTTCCATGATCTAACTTGACAGATACAAGAGCAACTCCATGCTTTTTCTCAACAACCTTTACCCAAGCTTCAAATTTTTCAAAGACCTAATCCTTTGAAGACATAAAAATTGTCCAAGTATGCCGTGAAAATTCATCGACAATAACAAAGATATAACTATTTCCTCCTCGACTTTGGATTCTCATGGGACCACATAAATCTATATGTATTAACTCTAAGGGTTTAGTGGTACTTACCTTCTTCTTGGATTTGAAGGATGACTTCACTTGCTTATCTCTTACACAAGTCTCACAAACTTCATGCTTGTTAGGATCAATCTTGGGTAGTCCTCTAACTAGCACTTGTGATGAAAGGATCGATGGAGGGGATGATGGTGCAAAGAGATCGCCACGAGAATCCAAAGAATTTCGGCAACAAACACCACACAATCTGACCCGTCTTAAACTGGATGGATCTTCCTTGTCCGAACCCGGAATTGAGTGATTCCAAAACAAGAATTTAGACCTATGAGTCTAGTTGAAGTCCTCAAAATATGAGAGCAAGATGATGAGTGGATTGAAAGTTATGTCGATTTTACTGAGATGGTGAAGAAACCACCGAGACGGATGATGGATCGAAATGGAGAGAACAAGGGGATATGGATGCTTGACAACTTGGATATGACTCACCAAGCTCTCAAAAAAACTAAGATGCCCAAGATTGTCGGATATTACTCACCAACAACTTGAACAACGAGAATTGAACGAACGAAAACAAGAACAAGAACTTGAATTGAAAGATGCAAGGAAACTAAGCAACAAGGTTTTTCGTTCAAATCTAGAGAACGAGGAGGAGGAGGCCGACCTTAAACCTAAAACAAAGCCTTACAAAATTAACCCCCTCACTTAAGGAAATTACATAAATTAACCCGAAATCCCAAAAACTTATAAAGTGTCCTTAATCGTCAAAAATGTCACTTGTCGGAACACGAGTCAAAAGGAGACTCCAACCTTCTTCTTTGTAAACCTTTGGAAACTTATGATCCATGAGCTCCTCCTTGATCTTGTCAAGGATTGCCCTAGCATGTTCTCGAGTGATGCGCCCATAATAGAGCGTCGTGCCTTGACTCGGCTCCTTAGCGCCTCGGACACCGGCCTTGGATATGTGTCCAAATGAAGACTCTCCCTTGTCGTGCAAATTGGACTTGTCTTTAGGGATGGAATCTTCACTCAAATCATGGGGCCATGACTCGGTAGATGGAATCACATCATCCTCCTCCCTTCAAAAAGATTCGTCCTTAAATCTACCAAGCCTTGTGAGCTCAACAAAGTAGGTAGGGCTTCTATCTCCCTTGGTGTGGCATTCTCCATGACAAAGACATCCTTCTTGGCCTCCACAAGAAAGGGAATGTAATCACCGCTTGGAGTGACTAAAACAGCCTCGTCCTCCTCATGGAGCAAGAAGGGAAAACATGAAGGAATCATAGGAAATGCATCTCCATGGTGTCGCCAACGAGTTTATGGAGCTAGGGGTGATGGTAGGACGATGCTTGATTTTAGGAGACAAATCCACAACTTCCTCCTCTTCTTGCAATATGTGCATCAATTCTATTGGACACTTGATGGTAATGAGTTGTTCCAATCCATGGAAAGGAGTCTCTCTTTTGGTTGTTTTGTGTCACTCATCACTCTTTGTTGGAAGGAAGTCTCCTCCCCTTTACAAGAGGTCGTCCTCGAACCTTGATCCTCTTCTCGTATCTCCTTGATCTTCACCACTTGTAGCACTTGTGGCCTCTCGTCCAGCCCTAGGATTCGGCGCTCCAAGGCATCTGATCGCTCACGAATGCGAGGGTCTAGAGATACAATTTATAACCCGACCCCGTTGTAGCACGTGGTGGGTGTCGAACGCTCGGGAAATCTACTCGATTGAGGTGCCTAGACACTAGAAAGCTGGAAAGGAGAACTTAAAACAAAGGAAAACAAAGAGAACAGTCGGGACCGACACAAGTGTCACGTCAGGCCCGATGTTGGCGACAAGAGGGAAGTCGGGACCGACGTAGAGCAAGTCGGGCCCGATGTAGCTGGGTTTGTCGAACTCAAAGATTGAAAGTAGATCTTGAGCTTTTGGGTTCCTTCTCTAGTAGATTCAGGCTTTTCCACCCCAATTCAAGCAATAAGTGATGATCGGAATAGGATCGAGTGCTTTCACCCTCGTTCCAACCACTTCTACACATCGATCCTTGGAGAAATCCCCTTCGAAGCAAGGTCTTGAGATGGACAAATGTTCACTTTCGTTACTTTGCCAATCACAAGCCTTGATTCCTTACTTTCGTAAGGAATTGGAGCTCTATGTAGAGTGGGTTCCTAGATCAAGCACTCAAGGCTATGGAATTGGGGTTTCTAGCCCAACCTAGCTAGAGTTTTCCCCCATAACCCAAGATCAAGGAGATCTACTCCATATGGCAAACAAAGAAAGCAAACAAATCAAAAAGCAAAGCAATCAACATCATCAATCTCAAACGAAAGCCAAATTTCATTCACAAATCAAAAGCAATCCACAAACTCCAATCAAAGGTTTCCAAATCCACAAAATCAAAACAAGGCAAAGCTAATCTATCAACCAAACATATCAAATCTCCTAGCAATCTCCTCTCCTAGGCCGATTCCCTCTCTTCTCCTTCTCCTCTCCTTCCTCCTTGCTCTCCAAGTATCCTCTTGAGAGTTTTTGAGGGTTGGTTCCTTGCTAAGTGTGTGGGAACCTCCTTCCAATTAGAAGATAAGAGAGCCTTTATAGATGAGGGGCAAAAGTGGTAGTTTACAATTTCGTGCCTTGGAGCCCAATCCAGCCAGCGACCGACTCGGACCGACACGGAGCACCTCGGGCCCGACTTACTAGGCAAGTCGGTCCGAGGTCGAGAAATTCATCTCGGGTCCGGCGTTGGTTCCAGCTCGATCCGGACCTCGTTCCACCTTCTTCTTTTTGGCTTTTCTCTTGTTCTTCTTCATGGCTTGCTCCTCTCTTTCCCTCTTAAGCTCGGGCCTTGCTCCATGTTCTGATTCTCCTTCAAAACGACCCTTGATCCATGCCAAAACACCTACAAAACACATAAAACGCGCATAGTCTCCGAATCTCATAGAAATACGGGAACTAAGCTAAAAAGGAACAAAACACACAAGAAAAGGGGAAAAAGAAACATATTTACAAAGGAAATCATATATAAAAACACCACCAAATAAAGAGACATCAAAATACCCCATACTTAAACTTGCTTATCCTCAAGCAATAACAATTGAAGCAAGACCGAAACATAATCTTCAAGTAAAGCCTCGTATGAAAACACATTTAAGCACAAGTGATTGATATTCAAGCAAGATTACATCATCACACATGATTAAGTGTTCCAAGGAATAGAGTCAATGCAACTAAGCCTCACTTTAGGGATATGTGAATGTGTATCACTCATCATGTGTATGGGTTTAGCAATGAACACTCAAGCTCAAAAATCATGCAAGTAAGGACTTTACTATTGAAGCTAATATCACCAAATCCTCCACCTAGAGATGCCTAATACAAAGTACACAAAGAATTCGAACTTGGCTCAATGGAGGTCCTCAAAGAGGTTCCATTCGGCCGGGTTGTAATGGGGCTTTTGGTATTTCTCAAGGTGGGAATTATTTGGTCTTGTGGTGCTTACAATGGGGATTGAACAACCTAAACTCTCACCAACTTCACCAAAATTCCACAATCAATTTCACACTCATCCAAAAGGCTTAACATTTTTCCTCTCAACCAAAAATTTCACTTAACATTCCACTTCATCTTTGCTCTTAGGCTTTTTGTTGGATTTTCCACACTTTCTACACTGGACCGACTTTCTTATGACATCGGGCCCGATGTGGTGTGTAACTCGGTCGGATCCTTTTTCTCCACTTAAGCTCTTTACCTTCATTCCACTTTCCATTTCCAACATTTTCTTTCTTTCTTTCTTTCTTTCTTTCTTTTTTTTCATTTTCTTTTTGCACAACCAAGATGCACTACCCACATGATTCATAACACCATTCTTTGCCCTTAAACCAAAGAGAATCTCAACTCTTCAAATACAATCCAAACCTCTCTTCTAAAGTCCAATCCCATAAGGGTCAAGTCATATAAGGCTAGGAATAATATTTTTGAGGAGTTTCAAACAAAGGCCTAGGCCAAAATGGGGCTACAAACAAAGGATTCACTTCATGGTAGGATATGGAACATTTATGTGACTAGAAGAACAAAGTTCAAAATCAATGTGACAATGCTAGGACAAATCTCATGACGGTCTTGGAAAATAGATAAACACCGCAATAGCAAGTTTTACTAAGCATGCATAAGCTAATCACACAAGAAACATGAGGGATATGCAAATATGAACAAGCATCCCTAAAATGGCCAAAAATCAATCTCACAAGGGTCACTCATACTTAGTTGCATAAGAACTCATCCTAGAACTCACATGTTCAATAAAACAAGCAAGATATCATGATCACATCAAAAGCAACATCTTTTTAGAGGCTAAACCATCCGAAAATATGCAAAGGAATTTACATGCTCACATCATCATTAGCTTTCATTTGGCAATCTAAGATGGGAATTTCTAGTCCAAAAACTACAAAACACAAAATCTTTTTGTTGTTTTCAATACAATTTTTCAAATTTTTATGGATTTTTGCAAATTTTTTCTCTAAAACCAAAAACAAAGACTCATCCATTCAAAACCAAATCAATCATCCATGTCATTCATCAAACCACAAACCAAGAAACAAACATCCCAAACACAAACTAGAAACCGAAAACCAAATATGCTCATAATAACAAACAAACATCGAAGGGGTTGTCACGCCTACGTCCTCTTTGGAGTCTCGCTTGCCGCTCCCTCTCGTACACTTGCTCTTGGTAGAAGTCTTGTGGTGGTGGTTGGAGTTGAGGATCCGGGCGCGTCCATTGGTCGTCACGGGAAGGGAAGTTCCCACTCATCCATTTGTTGAAGCTATCTTGGACCCGCCACCTTTGGTCCTCCACCTCTCTAAGCTCCTCCACCTCTCGCCCAGTGTAGCCGAGGGCTCGTTTCATCTCTTCTTGGCTAGCTTGGAAAGCACCTTGTTGTTGAAGCAATTGTTGTTGTTGTTGGTACATGTATTGTTGTTGAAGATTCACTTGATGGGCCTCTTGAAGAACATTCTCTTGTTGAAGTTGAAGATGGGCCATTTGGTTGGCCAAGAAGGACATGTCCACCGTTTGTTGTCACTCGGGAAACACCATTCCCGGACCATACCATTGAGCGTAGCCTTCATAACCGCCACCTTGAGCTTGTGCTTGCCTTGCACCACTCCCCTCTCCATGCTCATAGTGCTTCGGGACCTCATCACCATAGAAGGCACCGGACCGACTTTGAGGGAAGTCGGGCCCGACGCCATGTGTACCTCGGTCCGCCAATGTTGGAGCTTGGTGCGTGGCTCGGAGGTTGGCCATCAAGCCTTGGAAGCGCTCATCTTCTTCATTTTGCTCTTGATCGACGTCCATGTCTTCCCCACGAGGTGCAAACACAAAGTTATCTTGGTCGAAATCCGGTGAAGATGGAGGGGAGGTAAACCGAATGTGTTGAGGTTGTTGTCGCTGCTCCTCTCTTGCACCTTCGGGGTCACCAAATGAGTGTGGCTTGCCGGCCCACACTTGGTACCAATTGTGATACCGAGAAAGATCATAGAGGTTGGGCACCAACCGGATCGACACACCATCATAGTTCAAGTGAGGGGCCAAAGAAATCATGTAAAGCTTCTCCTTGATGATGTTGGCCTTCTTGAAATACTTCATGTTCATATACTCAACACCATTCGGAGCCGGAGAATACTTGTTAAGATCGACTCCTAGACGCACGGCTAGCCTTGCTATCATCCCGCCGAAGTAGATCCAAGAGGAGCTTTGGAAGTCTCGCACCATCTTGACCCACTCCCATGCAAGGTTCATGGGCTTCTCGGTGTGGACGAGCATCTCATGTAGCAACATAATCTCTTCCTTCATCGGCTTGCTCAACTCATGACGAGCATAGATTGCACATCCCAAAACTCGCACCATGACTCGAAAAAGAGGGCTAGCAATCTCGGTTGTGGTGGCGCCCTTTCTCATCTCGCTCTTCCCGGCCACATGCCGCCACACTTGGTTCACCTTCTCGTTGTCGACGTCGGTCTCTTCTCTTGGACATGGAAACCCGAAGTAGGTAGCCAAGTCCCTAAGAGAGAGATTGTGGTCCTCATTGCCCAATTGGAAAGTGATCGCCCCTTCCTCATCCTCCATATTATCATAATTGCATTCAAAAGTGGCCATGAATTCCGAGGTGAGGGCGGTATAGTGGGTGTTGTCCCACCTTAGCATCCCATTGAGACCGATGTGGGAGTAGCACCTTGGAAGAGCTTGATCCATGTCCATCTTCCTCACGGTTTCCCAATCAAGCCACCTTGTGTGATGCTCAAGCGCCATATACCTTGCATAACTCTCAACTTGCTCATCATCCTCCAAGTAAACATCATCCAACTTTGGCTCTTGTCTTGACTTCTTGGACTTCTTCTCCGGCCTTTCCACATGAGATGATGAAGCTCTAGTCTCCATGGTACCTACACACATCCAACCAAACAAAAGGGTCCAAGATAAACTCCATACAACTCAACAAAAGCACTCATCAACACACATCAACACATCAACACAAGGGGAACCCCATACTTAGTCTCTAAACACACATGCATCACAATCCAACATGAATCATCATGAATATCTTCTAACAATGGCTAAGCAATTGATCATACTACATCATGATTAATCTATAGTCAACAATGAAACACATGAATCCACATGATATCACAAGAAGAGAGCAAAAGCAACATGGATCGACTTCCAACCTATGTCTGGCCCGACACATCCTCAACCTCGGTCCGACTTGAGGGACTGACTTCCACAACTCGGGCCCGACTTACCTGGGCACGTCGATCTCGACCTAGTTCATGCTTCGACTCTAACCTCAAATCAACCCAAATCACTCTATCATGCACTTAAATTTCAAATTCAACCATCAAACATCCCTAATCGAAGTTCTAAATGGATCCAAGCATGCATAAACAACTTTGAAGCTCAATTTCACAAATCATGCAAATCCACCATTGATGCTCAAGCTCAAACTCTCAATCAAACATGACATTACTCAATCTATGCAATGAAAGCACAAAATCTCCAAGGAAATAGGTAGAGATCGAGTAACACATACCGGATTTGAAGAGTATTGGACTTTTAAACAAATAATCTACTTAGAACTCAAACATTCTCAACCTAGATCGAGATGGGGGATGAAGAACGAGATTGAACTCGAAATTTCTACTTGGAATCGGGCTAGGGAGGCCTTTTTTTTGTGATTGGATCGAGATGAAGAAAGGGAGAATGGGGGATCGAGTATGGTGAGAGGAGGGGGGGGGGGGGGGCGATTTTGAGAGTGTGAGGGAGATGGGATGTATTTTGGGAATGGTGGTTAATATGAAGATGGTAGGTAGGTGGGGGATGGCATTTAATGGGGGAAAGGGACAAATTAGGTCAAAGGGCAAAAATGGCATTCCACCCAGTCCGATCGGGTCGGACCGACGTCGTGGACCGACGTCCCTGTGTCGGGCCCGACTTACCTGGGCTCGAAGTGGGGTGTTCGGGTCACCAATTTTACTCCATCCTCTTGCAACTTCTTTCTCCATATTTCCATTTATATATATTTTTTTTTCCTCAAATCCTACACAACTTTGAAGAATACACAACACCAAAAATCCACAAAACACTAGATAGAGATTGGTTAGAGAAAAGCTAGGCTAAACTAAGAAAAATCAAACTGAAATTACGAAAAGAAAGCTACTAGCTCGGGTTGCCTCCCGAGAAGCGCTCGTTTAGAGTCACTAGCTTGACTTCCTAACCTCAATCTCATGGCGGGTGAAACACGGTGAATTGCTCGCCATTGTTATGCCCATTCCCATTGCCTTCATACCCATAAAACCATCAACGATGGTCCATATAGGCATGGCTCTCCGATCTCGGGCCTCTCTCATCATACTCTTCCAACGAATGAGATTTCTCCTCCTTACTTGCTCCATCATGTTCCTCTTTTCCTACACCAAAGTTATCCAAAGAATTCCTAGGAGATTCTATCAATTCATCTTTCAAGTCACTAAGGCAAATGTAGGAGTCTCCTAAGTCATCTTTCAAATCACTTAAACAAATGTAGGAATCAAAAGTTTGGAAAGAATTGTGGTCATCACCAACATCAAAAGGATATAAGTAAGGATACTCTTCATTTCTCTTTGGGCTAGCATTGATCCTTGACTCATCTTGTTCCTCAACTTGCTCCAACAACTCCCTTGCTTGTATTTGTTTATTGAACCCTTCATCACTTCTCAACATAATGACCTCTCTAGCAACTTCCACTTCTTCTCTTTTTCTCTTGGCACTCTCTTCAAGTTTGAGGATAGCCAAGGCGTCCGGCTCATTCAAAGCCTTGTTGAAGTGAAAGTCGACCTTTTCTTCACCAATCTCAAAGGAAACTTTGCCGTTTTTGACATCAAACCTTGCCCCCGCCGTAGCTAAGAATGGTCTTCCTAAGATGATTGGGACCAAGGGGTCCTCGTGCATGTCCAAGATCACGAAATCATCGGGAACAAAGTACTTTCCAACTCGCACCGGCATGTCATCCAATATTCCCTTAGCCTTGATGATGGAACCGTCGGCCATAGTTAGGGACATATCGGCCGGCTCAATTTCACCTAAATTTGCCCTTCTCCAAATACTAGCGGGCATCACCGAAACACTTTTCCCAAGGTCACATAAGGCTTGGAAGTTTTGAGACCCCACACCAATAGTGATAGCAAACCGACCGGGATCTCCTAGCTTTTGCGGTAACTCCAAGGTCTTGACCTCATCTTGCATTTCAACTATGGACCTCTTCTTGCTCAATATCTCCTTTAAAAACTTGGCATAGGATGGCATCTCGCTCAATGCATCGGTGAACGGGATAGAGATGTTCAAACCTTGAAAAAGCTTGAGAAACCTCTTGAACTTGTTCTCAACAACATCTTTCGGCTTCTTTGAGGGATATGGAAGAGTTGTTGCACCTTGAATCTTGCTTGGATCAACCTCCTTGGACTTCCCCACTTCACTTGCAACATTTCCTGGTTGGACCAACTTAGGCACCACGTCGGGCCCGATGTCGTGTATCACGGTCCTGGGGCAGAGCTAAGGCAGAGTAGTCGGATCGACATCTGGGTACGTGGGGCCCGACTTACTCTCAACCTCGGTCCGGGGCAGAGGAGTTGATCTTCCTGCTGGATCGACTTCAGGGAACCTTGGACCCGACTTGCTGGGTAAGTTGGTCCGACTCTCTTCATTCTTCTTAGGCATGTGTGGCTCGGGTAGGTTTCGACCACTTCTCAATCCAATTGCCCGAACTTCATTTTGATTGTTTTGAGCTCGGGGGTTCTCCTCGGGTCGGCCCGAAAGTCTCCCATTCTCTCTCGGGGCTTGAGTTGCAATTTGGGCAAATTGATTGTCGACTTGCCTCCTCCATGCACCAAACTCATTGAATTGGGTCCTCATCTCCTTGAACCCATCCCTCATCTCTTGAGCCAATGATTGTAGCTCATTAAATCCCGGTGGCCTATATGGTGGTGGTTGCGGCACCCTTGGCTCGTTTTGGTTGAAGTTGTTGTTGTTGTAGCCTTGAGCTTGACCATTGTTCCACCGGCCATTACCACCATTGTTGAAGTTGCCTCTTCCACCGAAATTTCCTCGAACATAGTTTGCCTCCTCAATTCGCTCGGCCAAGCGCACTTGGCTCTCATTCGGACAAACTTGTGTAGCATGTGCAAAGGATCCACACTCCTCACAAGCTCTAGCATTTTGCTTGTAGTAGTGGACTTGCCTCTTAAGCTTGCTCACTTCACCTTCAAGGAATTGGAGCTTCACATCCTTGTCAATGTCTTCTCCCTTTGGATCATATAACTTCCTTGCACCTTCACCTTGAACTTTCACCTCTTTGCTAGCTTGACTCACCCCATACATGGCCTCATAATCGGATAGCTTGTCAAGTAGCTCCCAAGCTTGATCCGGTGTCAAGTCTATGAACTCACAATCGGTGTGGAGATTGAGCTTGTCCTTCGTTGCCGGATTGATGCCTTGGAAAAAGATGTCTTGGAGCACATATGGTTGTTGGCCATGAGTAGGACATTGGCGCAACATCTCCTTGAAATGGTCCCATGCTTCGAAGAGGGGCTCATTCGGACCTTGTTGAAAGCTTGCAATTTTCCTTCTTAGCTCGGTTGTCTTTGAGGGCGGGAAGAACTTCATCAAGAAAGCATCATAGAGTGCCTTCCAAGTTGTGATTGACCTAGGGGCTTGGCTCTCGAGCCAATGTGTGGCCTTGCCCCCAAGTGACCAATTGAACGCCTTTAGATGCACATACTCCAACGTCTCCTCGTCGGCAGAGATCGTCTCACACTTGTCCACAAAGCGTTTGACGTGCTCTATGGGACACTCATGTGGACGGCCCTCGAATTGATCACGCTTGATGAGGGAGATGAATTGCGTCTTGATCTCAAAATTCTTGCCAACCTCGGGAAGCACAATAGCCGGTTCGGGTACCCTCAACTCCGGATGCATGTATTGGCGTGCATTCCGGGGTAGAGCGTTGAGTTGAGCCTCGGCCCTCATCCGTTGCTCCCGTTCTCTTCTTGCCACCGCCTCTTGATTGTCCTTCTCAAGTTGCAATCTAGCCATTTCGGCCCTAAGTTGAGCCAACTCCTCATTACCATGGAGAGCTTGATTCTCCATCCTTTTCCTTCTTCGGGCTTCTTTGAGAATACTTTCCGGATCACTCACAAACTCAAGCTCAAGTGTTCCTCGGGTGGAACGAGCTCGCATAAACCTACGAAACAAAGACACAAACCAAAACAAATCAAAAACAAACAAAGGGTTTGGGCTATTCCCTCACCCAAATTACTACCAAAACACAAGAAACTCACCAAATTGGCACTCAATGCACTTAGACTTCCCCGACAACGGCGCCAATCTTTTGATCGCTCACGAATGCGAGGGTCTAGAGATACAATTTATAACACGACCCCGTTGTAGCACGTGGTGGGTGTCGAACGCTCGGGAAATCTACTCGATTGAGGTGCCTAGACACTAGAAAGGTAGAAAGGAGAACTTAAAACAAAGGAAAACAAAGAGAACAGTCGGGACCGACACAAGTGTCACGTCGGGCCCGATGTTGGCAACAAGAGGGAAGTCGGGACCGACGTAGAGCAAGTCGGGCCCGATGTAGCTGGGTTTGTCGAACTCAAAGATTGAAAGTAGATCTTGAGCTTTTGGGTTCCTTCTCTAGTAGATTAAGGCTTTTCCACCCCAATTCAAGCAATAAGTGATGATCGGAATAGGATCGAGTGCTTTCACCCTCGTTCCAACCACTTCTACACATCGATCCTTGGGGAAATCCCCTTCGAAGCAAGGTCTTGAGATGGACAAATGTTCACTTTCGTTACTTTGCCAATCACAAGCCTTGATTCCTTACTTTCGTAAGGAATTGGAGCTCTATGTAGAGTGGGTTCCTAGATCAAGCACTCAAGGCTATGGAATTGGGGTTTCTAGCCCAACCTAGCTAGAGTTTTCCCCCATAACCCAAGATCAAGGAGATCTACTCTATATGGCAAACAAAGAAAGCAAACAAATCAAAAAGCAAAGCAATCAACATCATTAATCTCAAACCAAAGCCAAATTTCATTCACAAATCAAAAGCAATCCACAAACTCCAATCAAAGGTTTCCAAATCCACAAAATCAAAACAAGGCAAAGCTAATCTATCAACCAAATCTATCAAATCTCCTAGCAATCTCCTCTCCTAGGCCGATTCCCTCTCTTCTCCTTTTCCTCTCCTTCCTCCTTGCTCTCCAAGTATCCTCTTGAGAGTTTATGAGGGTTGGTTCCTTGCTAAGTGTGTGGGAACCTCCTTCCAATTAGAAGATAAGAGAGCCTTTATAGATGAGGGGCAAAAGTGGTAGTTTACAATTTCGTGCCTTGGAGCCCAATCCAGCCAGCGACCGACTCGGACCGACACGGAGCACCTCGGGCCCGACTTACTGGGCAAGTCGGTCCGAGGTCGAGAAATTCATCTCGGGTCCGCCGTTGGTTCCAGCTCGATCCGGACCTCGTTCCACCTTCTTCTTTTTGGCTTTTCTCTTGTTCTTCTTCATGGCTTGCTCCTCTCTTTCCCTCTTAAGCTCGAGCCTTGCTCCATGTTCCGATTCTCCTTCAAAACGACCCTTGATCCATGCCAAAACACCTACAAAACACATAAAACGCACATAGTCTCCGAATCTCATAGAAATACGGGAACTAAGCTAAAAAGGAACAAAACACACAAGAAAAGGGGAAAAAGAAACATATTTACAAAGGAAATCATATATAAAAACACCACCAAATAAAGAGACATCAGCATCCATGCGTGTCGCCAAAGCTTCCACGGATTGTTGCATGGATTGTTGAAAAGATTGTATATGGCAGCCACCGAGTTGGAGAACTCCTCGTCAAACTTTTGTTTTTCTTTTTCATCACCTACACTTGTCATCTTAAAAACACGGCAAAGATCAAGGTATAGAGTGCACTTGAATTAACCACCAAGACTTGCCCGAGATGAAAATCCGACAAGTTGCAAGTAGGAGATGACCAACAAAATGGAACAAGAAAAGCTCAAACACAACAACAAGAAAAGAAACAACCAAGCAAGACTAGCAATTCTCGGTGTCGTTCCTGTATCCTAGCACAAATTCTTTCACAAGCATGTAACGAACACAAAATCAAGGCTGGTTTTTAGTTTCAATCCTACGTTTTTTACTCAACAAAATTCAGCAAAGATCAATTCATTTCAAGCACTAAAGGAAGGCTTTAATCAAGCAACAAATGCACCCTTTCAACTACCAACTTTTGATAACTCTTTTGGGTGTTCGATTGGAACGTTTTTTGAGCATGGTTTGCAGCCATGGCTGAACACACACTCGCCCAAGACAACCACATGATCAAGACAAAGAAACGACCACAACACAAAACAACAATTCGATAATGGCCGCAAATAACAACAACAACAACGCAGCCCTAAGGAGTTCGAACCCTAAACTTGCAACAAGTGGAAATTCAAGGTCGGAACAAGATTTAGATGGTGATACCTTCGCGTGGCTCTGATACCACTTGATGAAAGGATCGATGGAGGGGATGATGGTGCAAGGAGATCGCCACGAGAATCCAAAGAATTCCGACAACAAACACCACACAATCTGACCCGTCTTAAACTGGTTCGATCTTCCTTGTCCGAACTCGGAATTGAGTGATTCCAAAACAAGAATTTAGACCTATGCGTCTTATTGAAGTCCTCACAATATGAGAGCAAGATAATGAGTGTATTGAAAGTTATGTCGATTTTACTGAGATGGTGCAGAAACCACCGAGATGGATGATGGATCGAAATGGAGAGAACAAGGGGATATGGATGCTTGACAACTTGGATATGACTCACCAAGCTCTTAAACAAACTAAGATGCCCGAGATTGTCGGATATTAGTCACCCACAACTTGAACAACGAGAATTGAATGAATGAAAACAAGAACAAGAACTTGAATTGAAAGATGCAAGGAAAGTAAACAACAAGGTTTTTCGTTCAAATGTAGAGAATGAGGAGGAGGAGGACGACCTTAAACCTAACACAAAGCCTTAAAAAATTAACCCCCTCACTTAAGGAAATTACATAAATTAACCTGAAATCCCGAAAACTTATAAAGTGACCTTAATCGTCAAAAAAGTCACTTGTCGGAACACGAGTCAAAAGGAGACTCCAACCTTCTTCTTTGTAAACCTTTGGAAACTTACGATCCATGAGCTCCTCCTTGATCTTGTCAAGCATTGCCCTAGCATGTTCTCGAGTGATGCGCCCATAATAGAGCGTCGTGCCTTGACTCGGCTCCTTAGCGCCTCGGACACCGGCCTTGGATATGTGTCCAATTGAAGATTCTCCCTTGTCGTGCAAATTGGACTTGTCTTTAGGGCTGGAATCTTCACTCAAATCATGGGGTCATGACTCGGTAGATGGAATCACATCAACTTGATTATAAAGTTTGTCCAGAAGTTGAAAGCTCGCATGACCAAATCCTTTGTGCCAGAGGTCGGGGACATATGTAATTGTTCTACGACACAGTTTTTCCTTGGGTTCAAAACAAGAGTCCACTTTGTAGAGATTATTTTCACACACTCCTTTTAGAAGAATCTTTGTCGAGTCAATTTCTTGCACCTGCCAAGCCTTCTTATCAAAGACAACTTGATATTTTCCACTAGCACAAATTTGGGAAACATTTAGCAGCTTAAAACTGAGATTATCAACGAGATTCACATTATCTATAGTCAACTTATTTAAAAATCTTACCGTACCAGTACCAGAAATACCACCTTTACTATTGTTGCTGAAGTTAATATTACCTCCCTTGTATTCTTGAAGTGAGACAAAACCCCTAGGGTTCCCGGACATATGAGTTGAGCACGCACTATCAATAAACCAGGGCTCCTTGTCGCCCACTTTAAGATGCATTGAAAAAATTAGTTCTTACGAACCCAAAGTTGTCTAACTCCTCTGGGTTTGGAAACATAGTAAGTTCTAGGACAACGCTTATCACAACTAGCACACATAGATCCTGGGGGACAGTCAGTGACAACAGGTTTGTCTAAACTGTTATACCAGGGTCCGTGACCTGGCAATTTCTTCATCTCTTGCCTTTTTGTGACAATCATGTTGATAATGACCAACCTTGCCGCAATACCAACATGTTCTATGAGACTTTAGGCCAACATACTTACTGTAGCCCGGATAGATGAGTTTATTGTTGATGCGTGATTGAAAATCAATTGTAAGGGAGCCAATTTCTAGGTTTCTTTCTGGAACATATTGTGCACCTTTTGATCAGGATACCATTATTGTTTCCCTTTGTCTTGTTTGGCCACCACATGAGTAGAACAACTTGCATTGTCACTACCCATAGGGACTTTACCATTAGACAAAAAGGGAGCATTTTTGGTACTTTGAGTGTTGGGTGCACGAGCATATCCAATCCCGGACCTATCAATCTCCTTCACAAATTGTTTTTGTAGTCATTTCAGACCTCTTGAGCCTTTTCAGCAACAAATTCAATAGCCATTTCTTTCTTTTAGTCTCATCATCAACTTTTAAATCTTCTAGTTCTTTGGATAGCTTAGCATGATTGAGCCTAAGCATAAGTCTTTCTTCTTCTAGGTTAGTGACTTGTTTTTCCATGTCTTCAACTTGCTTTTTCATGTCGACGACTTGGGTTTTTGAGTCAGAACAAGACTCACAAGTCACTGACTTAGGAGAAGAAATATTTTCCAGTTCAATAGCTTTAGAGGACCAGAGTTTGTTATCATCAAAAAGATTGGAGATAGTTTCTTCATTTTCTTCCACTTCTTCTCTTAACTCAGTGACCGGAGTTCCAAGTTTTTCAATGATAGCAACTAGTTGTTCTCTAGACTTTTAAGCAAGAAGAGAGGAGAGTTCAGAGTCATTTACCTCTTGGGATGATTTGTCTTCAATGGCCATACAACAGTTTCCTCTTTTCGGCGACACCTCGTCATCATTGTCGGACATGTCCCAAGTTGCCATCATTCCTTTGCCAGCTTCTCCGTATTTTCATTTTGGACATTGCTTGGCAAAGTGTCCTTTAGGTTGGCACTGATAACATATCACTTCATTCATGTCATTTACTTCTTTGACTCTAAAGTCTTGATAGGAGCTTTGTTGCGGTTCCATAGCCTCTTCATAGCCCTATAGATGAGAGCAGCATCCTCATCTACTCCTTCAGTGTTAATGTCTCCCTGAGCTAAGTTAAAAGCCCTTTCGACTTTTAAAGCGATGTTCTTGACCTTCTCCGAGTCAAGAATCTTACCTCCTTTGTTGGATACCTCCATACATGGTGAGTTGACCAACAACATCTTCCAAGGTCAGCTCCTTGGTTTCTTTTTGAGTAAGCAGTGAAGCCGCGATAGTATCCTAGCTTTTGTTCAATTGAGAGATCAACTTGTTGGTTTGCTTCTATTGAGGAAGCTTTTCTCCAAGGAATTCCAGTTGGTTAACAATGGTTTGGAACCTGGAGTAATAATTCCGGAAAGACTCACCTTTTCCTTGATAGAGATTCTCAAATTCTCTATCAAGACTTATGATCCTATCATTTTTGACATCCTCATTACCATGATGAAGCCTTTTGAGAGCATCCTAGATGTCCTTAGCAGTCTTGTATCCGATGACCTTTTTAATGTCACTGTCCGTGAGAGCATGATGAAGTACCTTCTTTGCCCTATCATTCTTTTCCAGTTTCTTGAAGTTGACATCATCGTACTCAGCAATGCTCTTTTCAGTCTTTCCATCTTTCCCAAGGAAGGTTTCTGGGCCAATCTCAATCACCTTTAACAACTGACCATCCAGAGAGCAGATATGGGTCTTCATCTGTTCATCCCACCAATCGTACTCTCCAACCTTGAGGATTGGAGGCTTCCAGAAAGAGTCACTCACGAAAGTGTTGGTGGACGACATTTTCTTATAAAATAAGTACTAAAAAAACATAATATAGAGCCTTTGCTCTAATACCAATTGTAGGATCGTTAGTACTTAAACGAATTGGCAACTCTAGCGAAGTTGTCGACTTTGAGTAGTAAAGCAGCGGATTGAATAAACAGGAAAAACAAACGTTACCAACTATCACTGACAAGCGATGTATAGTGGAAACTCTTCGTAAACCAACTAGTTTACTTAGAGAAAAACCACTTCCTTCCAAGCTTCTCACTTGGTCGGATTTCAAGAGTCCTTAGACTCGCTTTATTGATTTCTTGAGTGTTTACGAAGGTCTCCCGTGTACAGGGATGAATCCAACACCCTTGAACCACGCTCTACCTTTGCACTCACACTCTCAATCTCTTGCTATGCCTAAGAACACTCGGCTCACCACTTGTACGAATCTCACAGACACGTTCACTCTTTCTTTCATACACGAATTGTGAAATGATGCTCAAAAGTCTTACAACTATCCTAGACACAAAGGTATTTAATCTAAGGTAAGAGAGATCTCATGTGTGTCAAATCCCATTCGATAAGAGAAATGACACACACTCAATCTTTACATATCTCTCCAAATATATCAAATATGCACATAATAAAATATTCTAGGAGATCAAATCTTCTTCATCTTATTTTAGCATTCTTTGTGACGACCTTCTCCTAAAATATATCGACGCAGCTGTCTCCAAATTCATGCACACAATCTGTGCGTTCCTTTCTTAAATAGTTTTCTCGCCAACTGGTCTTGTCAGTGATTTTGACAAATCATCAACTCGACTTGCAAACTCGTAGTCACTGACTTTCCTACAATGAAAGGATTAATTTTTAACAACATAGACAAGTTTTTCTTTACTTGGTCGGTATTGGTGATAAAACTAATGCTGTTCCCTAGGACTAGCAACAAAATATTCAAGAAGATTAACACTTTTGCTCCTAAACTTAGGCATTGTCTTTGAGTTTCCTTAGGGTTGGTTGTTCCTACGGGACTTAGGAGTATGTATTTGGTTTTCATTAACATTTTTGTTCACATAGGACCTTTGCTTGTTAGATTAGGCCTATCTTTCTTGCAATCCTTCTTAACATGTGGTTGGGTTGCAATCCTTTTTAACATGTCAGCTTGGGCTTGTCTTTTCTTGCAATCCTTCTTAACACTGGGGGACCATGTGGTTGGTTTGCATTAACATTTTAGTTCACATAAGCCCTTTTCTTGTCATCTTAGGCATGCCTTTTCTTGCAATCCTTCTTAACATGACCCCCATTCCCACAATACTAACAAGCCTTAAGGTAATCTCTCATAAAGTACTTAGGGTGATTCTTCTGCACCATTTGTTCCTTGATCCTTTAAGGATCAATGGTTTTTGGTTCTTTACCTTTAGCTTGTTTGATATAGATTTCATGAGCAACCTCCCCTTAGTACCAATAGTTTTCATGATCACATATCCTACCCTCTAGAACTTGGATTCTTTTGTTCAAGTGGATATTTTTATCTTTCAAGCTTTCAAGTTTCGATAAATGTTTCTCATAAAACTCAGCGGGATCAAAATCCTGATAATTACTATCCTTAGTGTAATCTCTTGTAAATCTTATCCCAAATCTCCGAGGGACAAACTTGAGACCCTCCCTGAGTGTTTCACCTTTAGAAATTTTCTTATCTTTTTCAAGCTTTTTTAGAATATTATATCAATCTACTTATAAGGCTAGAACATCTGATCTAAGATCGTTATTAATCTTTTTCAAGGAGTTTAGTTCCTTTTGTGCTTCATCACATTTTCCGCAAGGAACAAAGGAGTTTTCAATTATGCTTTTGAGGGTATGCTTTAGCTCATTGCATTGATCATCAACTTTAGTGAATACAATTTTCACTTCTTGGTTATGTTTATTAAGTTGTTTGATCAATTTAATAAGACTAGACTTCTCAAGAGATTTAAGAGATTCAAAGAAATCATCATCACTAACCTCTTCGGTTGGTGTGGCAATAGCCATTCCACACATGTTCTTTGCGCAACTTTCAGTTCATCTTCTTTGGGATTTCCCCATGTGGCGATGTATGCCTTCTTCCCTTTCCCATCATTGTCACCTTTGCAATAGTTCGTTGCAAAGTGCCCTTTTTTCGACACTTGTAGCACGTGACATCCTTCATGTCACCCTTCTCCTCATTGTTACCACAAGAACTAGTGTTAGAGTAGGAGTTGAAGGGTCTAAAATTTCCTTGATTGTAGAACCTCCGTATAGCTTTGGTGAAAAAGGTTGTCTCATTGTTGGTATCAACTATGTCTTCCTCGCCTTCCTCCTCTAGGTACTGCATGGCTTTCTCTTCTTCTCATTAGCTTTCTCCCGTTAGTCCTTCCAAGATTATTACCATTAGCATCAATTTCATTGACCTTATCATGAGATCTCTTCTTCTCATGGTTGAGCAATATTTCGAAGATCTCATGAAATTGGAGATTCCTATTAGCTAGATTTTCGTAGAAGGTTGTGCAGTCATGGGAACCATTCTCCCGTTAGTCCTTCCAAGATTATTACCACCTTGATCCTAATGGATATTTGATCTTCACCTATTCCCAAACTAATTAATCGAGCATAGATTGTATCTAACCGAGACTAGTATGATGAGATTGATTCCCCTTCTATCATGTCGAAGTTTTGGAAGTCTCTCTTTGCTGCAATGATGAGAGTGTTTTTAGATCGGTACCCCTATTGTAAATCTGATCAAGAGCCTTCCATATCTTCTTGGCGGTTTTCAATTTGGAAACATTACAAAAATCCTCGGGACTAAGACTATTGTTGATGTAGGTTTTTGCCAAGAAGTTGTAACACCCCCTTACTTATCCTGGAGGTATTACCGCCACTAACCCCGATTAGAACTAAACCAGAGTTACCCAAGGCTTTAACCTGACAAAACTTACTAAAACAAGGTCAACGAAACCATTTAAAAGCTAACAAATTAAGTAACAAAAATTACAGCGGAAGAGAAACTAAAAGGTCTTATACAAACCTTAACTTAAAAAGAAATCAATAAATAGAACAACCTTCTATTTGAACAAAGTCTTTAAAAAACGTTTTTCTTAGGTTCTTAGCTTTACAACTCAACTTCGTTTTGAAATAGTTCAACCATGATCTTTACTCAAGTATAGCTTTTGGAAACCCTTCTTCAACTTCTTAGACTTCAAACTTCTGAATCTACTCTTAAGAACAACTTTCTTGAAGACCTGATGTGTCGTATACCAACGGTGGACACCAGCCGAC
Source organism: Fallopia convolvulus (assembly GCA_964016875.1). Lineage (NCBI taxonomy): Eukaryota > Viridiplantae > Streptophyta > Magnoliopsida > Caryophyllales > Polygonaceae > Fallopia > Fallopia convolvulus. The sequence continues at coordinate 33,541,852 of OZ024734.1, read as the reverse complement.
CATACAAAAGAAAAGAAGATGGACAGGTTAGTCTAATGAAAAACTAAGCAAGTGGAGAAACTAATTTGGTTCCTAAAGTTGTGAGTAAACATATTGGCATCAAAATCCACATAGACTCGAATTATGATTCTACAGTTAGCAGTCTTATAGAGAATAAGAATGAGACTTGCATATTCAAGAGAGAGAAAACCACAGCTTGTGGTTCCTTTAAGAAGCATAAACAATTAATGGAAACTTATACTAACCACACAACATTCACAAACGTCTTTAACGACTAATCAGCTTAACTTAATAAAAATTTGATTAAGAATCATTCTTAATCAGGAGCAAGAATGGTTATCAAAAGAACTAACCATTCAGTTACATTAATGTGCCTATCGCACTCTCTTCATTTTATGATTTTAACATTACACATTCATTTTAATAACATTTAATCGACCCAAACTGCTGCCGATCAAATTTCTTGTAACTGATGTCGTTAGGGTGAGAGGGCCTATTTCATCCGTGACCGCTTGAACCACATCAGTTTCTTTTGCACTTAGCTAGAGTGCACCGTTGTCCTCCTCCAACGTGGAGCGAGACATGAGTCATGACTCCAATAATGGGATCTGATAGTAAACTATGCGCCCAATACAGACTTTGTTATAAAGAGGTCACTGGAGACTCGGCTCCTACCCCTGAACTAACTTAAATCACTAAAAGTGTTTTAGCCGAAGACCATTAAAGAGATGTTTTGGAGTCTAAACTCCCATCTCTAACTATTTTATTTCACAACAATGTCTTAGCATGGGACAGCTAAGCACACAAGATCACACAACAGTTCTAAGTTCAGTTCTAGCGCAAAAATTGAGATAACAACATGGTCGTTATTTCTAACAAAATAGCAACCTATCAAATTTTATTCAACACACAAATTATTCCCAACATGAAGATCAAATGGAATTCAATTCCTCATTAATACAATAACGCAAGAGAGAATCGTCCACTTGCCTTAGAAGGCGTGCTCAATGTCCTTAGCAATTCCAACAGAACTCTTTATCTCCCTTCTGTCAATCGATGTTACAACTTGTATTCGCTATAACTGATAATACGGACGTACGTTTCACAAGCGGTTTGAACCTGTGAGACCGTATCAACGTCAAGATCTTAGGAATATCAAAATTAATTAGCAAAGCGGAGCCTAAAGGTCCTTACGGTGGCTCCGCAACCAAACCGCTAATTAATTAAGCTCAACCTCTACCTTTACTTGAACCTATGGCTCGCTTGGTTCGTTAATGGCTCGATCCAAGAGCCCAAGGGTGGCTGGGTGTTGTCCGGTGGCAGCCCTCGCGGTGGGTGGTCCGGCAGTGGCTAACAGAGGTGGTCGACGGCGGCCCGAAACTCCCACCGGAGCTTGCACATAACGAAAGGGCAAGGGAGCTCCCGCGGTTCGAAGCAAGAAGCTAGGCATGGGCTAAGATCACCCTGGCTCGAGCCGTGATGGTCCGTGAAGCATCTGTTGGAGGCTGGCCCAGGAGACTGGTCTCTGGCGACGACGTTTAGCGAGGCAAGGATACGCTGGCGATGAAGAGTTCGAATTCTTAACGAAAGGGCAAGGGAGCTCCCGTGGTTCGAAGCAAGAAGCTAGGCATGGGCTAAGATCACCCTGGCTCGAGCCGTGATGGTCCGTGAAGCATCTGTTGGAGGCTGGCCCAGGAGACTAGTCTTTGGCGACGACGTTTAGCGAGGCAAGGATACGCTGGCGATGAAGAGTTCGAATTCTTTCTTCCTGAGTCCGTCGTTTTTCCTGCTTCTCTCACTGGTTCTGGCTGCTGTTGCACAGCGGGGAAAGAGGGAGATGAACTGGCAGGGAAGGCGAGGAAGAGGGAGGCAGCCGGCGGTGAAGAAATTAGGAAACCGAGTCCATCGTTCCTTCGATCTCTCGCTCAAACTCCTCTGTTTCTCCAATTTGTTCGAGTTCCTTCCTGATACTTTCTCTCTAGTTCCTTCCATAATAAGGCAGAGAGGTGATGGGTTTTAAAGCCAAAACCCGTCTCGGAACGAGATTCGCGTTAAAGTGGTAAAATTATATTCCTCGGTTTGAAAAACTTCTTAAACGAAAAACATCCCGTAAATTATGTAGACCAATAAAATGATTTTTCCATGATTTTATCACGCTACCTTCAATTTTGAAGGCTTCCATTTCGTATTTTACATCCTTTACATTACATAATTAAAAAGACGGCTTATCCAATAAATATTCTTTTTCCATCGAAAAATCCTAGAATTCACATCGATCCATAAAATCATTTCTATGTGATATTAGGATATCACCAAGAATTTTCTAGGATTTAAATTCCAACAAAATATTGGATTAAGCGTTAAAACGGACAAAGAGGTTAAAAGGATATTTGAGAAAAATTCAAAAATATCCTTAAAAACCACAGTTATTACATAGTACCCCCTTAAAAATGGTTTCGTCCTCGAAACCAAGGAGAACTCGGATCATAAGGAAAGATAGCACAATCACACACACACAACCACTACAAACCTATATAGAAGTTTGTAGTACCCCCTTAGAAAAACATATTGTTACTTCTGCACAAAGCACAAAACAATCACTGCTTTGTTACCAAACTTCTTCTTTACAACGTTCACTAACTTTGGAAAGTGACTCAGCATTTCCTGCCTGGTTTCTGAAGTCTTTTCTTTACCTCCATATTTAGACCAAGGTTACCTAACCAAAGGTATATTTTCTTATTCACGATTCAAACTGGTCTTTCTCCATAGTGTCATCTGGTTGAATATCCATATCATTATTGTTGATTACATGAGATATATCGAACGCATACTATCTGAGAAGAAACACAAGGAAGACATTATGGATAAAATGAACTGAAAGTGGCAATGCCAACTATTAAACAAGCTTACCAGTTCTTTCCAGTATCTCGAAAAATCTAGTATAGTGAGTATTTAAGTTGTCTCGCTTTCTCCAGTGGAATACACCTTTCGAGGCACATACTATAACAAAAACGTTGTTCTCTACAGTGAACTCAACATGCACTCAAATTAAAACAACACACGACTGTTGTCGATTTGAGAAGTTAGCACCCTTGGTCATGTTAGTGCGATATCAGCTACTGTTCTCTTGGCTAAAAGTAGCCCACGAAGAACCTTGTCGGCATTGTCATTCCAACAATTGACAACCAACACTTCCGGCCTTACAAAGCCTTATAAAGAGTCTTTTTCTTTATTGTGGTATCGCAATTCTTGTATATGAATTCACTCAAACTCAAGCTAACATCCCAACTTGTGTGGAGTCTAGCAATCATGTCCTCGAGAGTTTGAATTTGTTTCAATGCATTGTTCATCAATTTGATGAGGGAAGCCAACGCTAAAATTCAACTCAATCCACAAAGCTTGATGTCACTTCTTTCAAAACCTTGTCATGAACCATCCATCTTAATTGCATTAAAAAGAATACTCTAGGTGAGTTTATTAACAACCTCCATATGCATTCTTCGTTCATTAAGTCTTGAACGACTAATGACAAGAATCCATTGTAACATCTTCCCACTTCCATTCTGAAACAGGAAGAGACTATAACATTTCATCTGGTCTTCTATGCTCAATCAGGACTTCTAGACAAACTAAACATATCAAAACGAACTCAGTGATATTTCGCTTCATGTCAGGCCATCAAAAGTTTTATCTTAAATCCTTATACATTTACTTGTTCCAGGATGAACTAATTAAGCAAATAAATATGCTTCTTTTGAAATAAGCTTTTAAAGCTCATCAACAACAGATACAAATGAACAGTTTCAAAACCAAGCAATCCATAATCTTGAATAACAAATCCTGGTGTCTTACCTTCTTGATCTTCTCCATTGATCTTAAATAATATTACTTTCCCATACTACTTTTCCTTGTTCTAGTCAACAAATTTTGAATAAAATCCTAGGGTATTCACACAACCTTGTTGTCATTCAATCTAGACCTTTAGTCCTTCTCAAATCAGTTTCAGTTGTAATACTAATTTAATTGTCAACATGGTTATGAAACTTTCTTTACAAGGATTACTTAGAATCCTTACTCAATTTCCTTTCTTGGGATAAAATCTCAGTGTTACTTTAACCAAGAACGTGAGATTCTTTTCCAACACATGACAAGGTAATAACCTATCTTGTAAATCCGTTACATCCTTTTCTCAACAAAACTCAGCTTGGGCATACTAACATCCAAAAGTAGTTATCTTACTCAACTACTTCAAACTAAACTCTTATGCATTACTATACCAACATATTGGACAATAGTACCTTTAGTCCAATAATTTCCAACAAAATTGTCTCCATTGACAATTTTCATTCTTTTTCATCAAAGAATTGTTTAGACTTCACTTAACATTCTGACTTGTTGAGTAACAAAACTCTCAAGATTAGATATAGTAATTGGCAATACTACTAAAATAGTATTCAATGCCAATACTAAGTTAACTCAAAGGATTTTTACAAGATAGTTGATATAGCAGTTGGTATACAAGAAACCTTTCGTCTTTGAATTTCAATAACTTTACTCATAAAAAAATTATATGATTGCCAATTCATACTAGAAACCATTCTTTAAAACACAAGAAAATCACATATCCCTTAGATAAGCAATACATCATATAAAAATAGTCTTAAAATCTGGCTCAATCACTTTACATGGAAGGAAATGCTTACTTCTAAAAATCTTATCAAGACAGTACTGCACATTACTTAGATTATGACAAAGATTTGCAATTCTTACAAACTCTTTATTTCATCTAAAACCCAAGGAATTATGTGATCTTATTCCACCATGTGGATGGGGAAATAAAATTAAACATTATCCTTTACTAGATTCTCATAGGAATAAGACATGTAAACTTGCCTTACCATGTGATTAGGATGGAAGACAAATTACATTCTTACTCACCACTATGAAAACCGTAGAAAAACTTATTCTCAAATCGTTTTAACAACTAACATTGCCTTCGAAATTCATATCTGAATTATTTCTCAAAATCAAAGATCTTCTTTAAAAGAATGACCCACACAAAAATGCCTTCAAAAAAAATATATTCTCTTGAATCAAAGCGACTTGATAAATAAGAATTATACCCAAGCTAACACATAAGAAAAACTAATAAGATCATAAAACACCACAATCCAAGAGTAAAGGATAACATGTTTACAAGATTAGATGAAACGGTAGCATGGTTAACATTTAACCACAACAAGAAATATCTATCAATGAATCTAAAAAGATATTTAAGACTTGTCAGAAACTCGAAATAGGTTAAAAGCAAACTTGCTTTAACTTTAAATATTACAAAAATAAAGATTAGCTACCACTTAGAAGGATAGGGGCGCGTTAACTAATGCATCATATAAAATGACTAACCTTATTTTAATGATGGTATTAACGCTCTTGTCCTGGTTTTATGCTGACATTTTCATCTAAGTTGACCTTACCAACTTAGACAAAGTTCTGAATCAAAGATGAGTCTCAAAGGAGCAAAGACAAACTAATTCATTTCTAAACACCTCACTTCCCTTTTGAAGTATAACACTTCTTTTCTTCTTGAAAGTAGTTCATGGTGACGTACCTTGACCTTTTCTCACTTCCAATACACTATGATACTTTTACGTACTCCATAGTATGAAGTAATCCTCATTTGATACGACTTTGTCAGAACTCATCTTAACTTTACAAGCTCCAATAAAAAGGTTGATTACTTGAATTCATTTACTTGCAATCCTTACTAAAGAAAAGATTTCAACATCTTTATGCTTATAACATAGATTCTCCTGAGCTCATTCTCGATTTGTATATCATCTTGACATATTGCTTTAAGATGAAGTATTAATGATTCCCCACTAGAATTTAATGCTTGAGTTCATCTATTCTCCAAAACCATAGATCTTCTGGAGCTTACTTGTCATCTCAACTCCTATAATCAAAGGTAAACAAACTTACTCTGTAACAAGTCCCAAGGTATATACTACATTTTATCCTTACATAAGTAAATTCTTCCAATTTCCAATTCCTTATCACATATGGAAGTACATGGCTCCACATAACCTTTGGAGATCCTTCCAAATTCTACCTTGGTTAAACAAATCGAAATCTTTCATTATTGTCTCCTCTTCTCAAATAGATCCGCAAAGATGAAATATTCCTTTTTATTATCTTAATTTCAACCCACTTTGCAAGGGAAGAACATATTGTTCGGAGATCACCTAACACTTAACAATTTCAACTGTACCACCTTAGGCATTGAATTTGACTAATATATAATCTTTAGAACCCAACCATAGCTAAAATTATCTCCCAGGGTTATGATCTAAACCTTATTGATCATAACATTGAATGATTGAGATTTTTCTCTCAACTGTTTACAAAACACAGATAGTTATACCAAAATTATTCTATGAGTAATTCTTTAAATCCTGAACCTCATTGTTTCTATCATTGAAGAAACATAAGCCCATACCATTGACAACTTAGAAATGTCTTTAGCATTAATTCCCATATTGCTTTATTATACATCTCAAGCCTCATATCCTTATCCTGAACTGTCATAATGCTACAAAATTCCAATAGAATAGCCTTCTGGATTAAACACTTGAGTATCAAAAACTCATCCTAGTCAATCAACACTTGCACTAAGTGGTTAATTGAATATGAACACATTACCAATAAACTTCTACTTGTTTAATCAATTTTAACGAATCCACCTTATCCATCACAACCTTGATGATTAACCACTTATACACATCTTAAACTGAACCAACATCCCTCCTTTCTTCCTTACTATAGTCACAAGAAATTACCATGTCGTTTCGGATTCTCAATCCTTTCAACTTAAAGGATACACATACATAGAAATCCTAGTTCGAATCGGATTAGAACTGAGTTGCATTTCCCTTAGATTAACAATTTAATTGATCTAACACTGGAGCACTTCAAAGCTCGTACTCTCACTTCCAAACAATAGAAAATATAGAATATCCAAGATTCTATACTATAGACTTACCAACAAAATTTGTTGAAGAAAGTTTCCAAAGATAACCCTTTTCCTTTCAGGATTCCTATATCACCACACCATCCACATTGAACTTTCATAAACACTCCAACCTTGTCAAGATTTCCCAAACTGAAAGCCAAAAGTAGAGATTCCAACTCCTACTTCTCTTGAAACTCAACTCCAAAACGTAGAGTTTTTAAGAAAGTATTTTTGTAGAAATTCGTAATCATATAACTTCAATCTCAAAGAAACTTGACTTTAAAATTTCCTTTTTACAGACAATGCATTAACATACACATTTCAAACAAGCAAACTACCAAAGAAGTGTTTTTGTGAGCTGGTTGCTGAGAAAGCCTTTTTTTATATTTGTCAGAAGGATGATAAAGATTACTGTTGGAATTGCTAAGGACGTTGAGCACGCCTCCTGAGGCAAGTGGACGGTTCTCTCTTGCATTATGGTTATTAAATGAGGAATTGAATCTCATTTAATATTTGTATTGGGAACAACTTATGTGCTTATTAAAATATGATAGGTTGTTATATTTGTTAGAAATAATGACCATATTGTTTATTCAGTTTTGCGGTAATATTGGATTTAGGTCCGTTATGGGTGACCTTGTATGCTGTCTCACGCTGAGACATTCTTGTTGAATTAAGGTAGTTTCAGGGAGGGGAATGTGGTTCCATATCCTCTCTTTAAAAGAATATTACATTAGGAGGGGCCTAATCCTAATGGTGGGTCATGACTCTTCCCCTGCTCTTCGTGTGAGAGGGGTGATGCACACTCTAGCTACGTGCAAGTTTGGGACGATGTAGTGTAGATGACAGGGTAATAGGCCTCTCTATATCTACCTCACCATATGCAAATGAAAGACCAAGGATAGCTTAAGTCCTGTGATCTTGGTACAGGGTAGATGACCATGGATGAAATACTCCGATGATCTCTACAATACCAGAACATTTCGGTAGTAGTTCGAGCCGATTAAAAGCCACCAACTTGGTTGTGAAAAGTTTTGAAAGTAATATAAGATAAGTGCGTTAGGCACATTAATATACCTGAATGGTTCGTCCAGTCGGAAGGCCATTCTTGCTCCCGGTTATGAATGATTCTTAATCAAACTTTGATTAAGTTAATCTGAATAGTCGATGGTGGCTTTTCAAAATTTTATGTGATTAATATGAGTTCCTAACAATTGTTTATGCTTCTTAAAAAAACCACAAGAGATGATGTTCTCTCCCTTGATTATGTAAGTCTCCTTCTTATTCTCTATAAGATTGCTAATTGTTGGATCATAATCTGAGTCTAATCGGATTTGGATGCCAATATGTTTAGTTACAACCATAAGAACCAAGTTAGATTCTCCGCTTGCTAGTCTTTCATTAGACTAACACGTCCATTTTTTTTCTTTTATATGGTTGGCTGGTGTCCACCGTTGGTTTACGATACATCAGGTTCTTCTTGGAAGTTGATTCAAGAGGCAAATTCAGATGTTTGAAGCTCCAGAAGTTGAAGAAAGGTTTCCAATGGCTATACTTGAGTGAAGATCATGATTGAACTACTTCAAAGCAAAGTTGAGTTTCAAAATAAGAACTCAAGGAAGACTTGATGAAGATTTTGTTTAAATAGAAGGTTGTTCTATTTATTTATTCTTTTATGTTAAGGTTTGTATAAGACCTTTTACGTGTTTTTCCGTTGTAATATTTAACTTAAGTTTGTTAGGTTTTCAAATGGTTTCATTTACCTTGTTTTTAGTTTTTTCAGTCAGTTTAAAGCCTTGGGTAGCTTCGGTTTAGTCTTAATCGGGGTTACTGGCGGTAATACCTCCAGGGTAGGAAGGAGGTGTTACAGAAGTGGTATCAGAGCTAAACGTTCCAAATCTTGATTAAGACTTTCATCCTTCCATATAGAATTATGGAGAATTCTTTATTGGTGTTATCTTAGAACCATTTATGGAAAGTGGTTAAGACTGGAAGTCAGACTCGTGAAGAGATAGAAAGAGGAAAGCGAATTGGAGAACATGAGGTAATAAGTTTGTAATAACTTTTGTGAATAAGGTCCTATGATGGACATTGGATTTTCCTGGAGATGGGAATGGATCCCGAGAAGGATCCAAAGTAAGATTAGGTGAAGATTTCTAAAGTTGAACCGGTTCTAGACCAAGTTCTCAATAAATTCCTATTCTCTCTTGAGAGTCTAAATTGGGTGTACCCTCGTCGTTTCTTCCATATTAGGAAACTTCTTGTGAGATTTTGAAGTTAAGTATTGTACTTCATAAAGACTTTCTAGTTCAAAGGTTTGCTATTTTAAGCCGTATGATGGAATATTTCAAGTTAAGAATTTTTGTTAGAAAGTTCATGATTCAAAGTTATGTGAAAGAAATTGTTAATTCTTTTTCTTGAAATGTGAATGTTCAAGTGTTGTCTTTAAAAAGGAAATTTTAAAGTGAGTTTCTTTGACATCGAAGTCATAAGGGTAAGAGTTTTCATGAGAATATTATTATAGGAATTTATGAATTTTTTTTTGAAATTCGATTTTCAATAGAAGGAATGAGTTGGAACCTCTACTTCTCAATGTTAAGATTTGGAGAATCTTATAAGTCTTAAGTAATTCTAAAAGATGAGTATGGATCATGAAGTGATGTAAAAGAATCCTGAATAGAAAAGGGATTATCTTTGGAAACTTTCTTCAACAACTATGTTTGTGACTCTATAGTATAGAATCATGGATATTCTGTACTTTTCTTTGCCAGTTGGAAGTTAAAGAGCTTTGAAGTGCTCAAGTGTTGGATCGATTGAATTGTTAATCTATTGGAAAATGCAATTCAATTTTTAACCTGATAGTGTTCAAACTCGGATTTTCATATATGTTGATATCCTTGGAGTTAAGAGGATTGAGAATCCTAAATGGAATGGGAGCCTCTTTTGGTTAGAGTAAGAAGAAAAGGAAGAATGTTGGTTCAACTTAAGTTGTGAACAAGTGGTTAATCATCAAGGTTGTTGTGAATAAGGTTGATTGGTCAAAATGGATTGAACAGGTAAAAGTTCATTAGTAATGTGTTTATGTTTAATTAACTACTTGGCACAAGTATTATGATTACATGAGTTGTTGATATCCAGATGACTAACCTATGTGACAACGTTATTGGAGTTACGTTGTATGATACCCAACTCGGGATAATGAGAAAAGACTTGAGGTCTATAATGGACTAGTAATGAAATCAGTAGTAAGATGTTCTAAATTGCCAATGGTATTGGCTTATGTTTCTTCAAGGATGGAAATGATAAAGTTCGGTTTTGAGAAGATCATTAAAGGAATGATTTTGGTATGTTTGTTTGTGATATTTTAAACAATTGGGAGAAAAATAGCAATCATCTATCGTCAATAAGGCTTAGACTCTATCGCTGAAAGGATAATTTCAGTTGTGTTTGGATTTCAAAGATTTTATATTTGTCAAATCTGATGCCTAAGGTAGTACTGGTAAAACTGTTAAGTTGTCGGCAAGTCTCCTAACCACAAGTTCTTCCTTTGCAATGTGGTTTGAGCTTGAGCTAATAAAAAGGTATATGTCTACTCCTTATGGTTAAGTAAGAAGACAAGAATGATAGAGAAGTCTAGTTTGTTTACCAATGTTGAATTGGGATAGGTTCAAGAATATTTTGATTAGCCATTGCATTCATTCTTCTGTTAAAAGAGATTGGAAATTAAAGGAATTTCCTTATATGTAGAGTGATGTAACGATTGCATGTTTTGAACTAGATGCATAGTTTGAAAGTTCATTTTTATATCAAGAAGATTAAGTTATAAAAGGATGGAAAGTCCTTAAAACCGTCAAAAGAGTTTGATAGTCACTCTTGGATATCAGAATTTAAATGACTATTAACTTGCAGAAGGCTTGTTGTTTTGTGAATGGATGAACTCAAGTAGTAGTTTCTTTGTCAATGGATCATATTTGCATAACTTTAAAGTAGTATGTCAGGGAGGCATACAAGTTGAGAATGATCGAAGAAGAATCTTTGCTATGAGTATGTAGATGTCGCAATCACATTTTCCCTAAGGTTTGCAAGTAAGTGGATTGGAGTGATCAACTCTTTTATTGAACATGTGAAGTTAAGTTGGGTTAAGACTGAGTAAATCAGGCAGAGATTACTCAATACTATGGATTATAGAAATGTCTAGCAGTATGTCTAATTAAGAAAAGTTAAGGATGTCATCAAGTTCTACTTTGAGGAGGGAATGAAGTATTACATTAGAAAGAAAATGTAGTACGCATAATGAATTGGATTGTCTTAGGTCCTTTGAGGCTCAATTTTGATTTGAAACTTTGGTCAAGTTGGTAAGGTCAGCTAATGTGCAAGTGTCATCACAGAACTAGAACAAAGTGTTAGTAGCATCATTAAGATAAGGTCAGCAATTTTATTTGATACACTAGCTTGACGCGCCCAATTCTTCAATAGAGTAGCTAATCTTTGTTTCCATAGTATTCAAAGTTAGAGAAAGTATGTTAGTAACCTATGTCGAGTTCCTGTCAAGCTGTCATGATTTAAGGGATATTTGAAATTGTATTGTGATTTTCTCTTTTGAGAAAGATCTTAGGACTTTGTAGAGTTCAAGTATGATTTTTTCCAAAGAAATGTTGAATTGATATGCAGGATTCATGAATAAAATTTTCTACGATTTTCATAGTGGTGAGTAAGAATGTGATTTGTCTTCCATCTTGATCACATGGTAAGGCAAGATTACATGTCTTATTCCTATGAGAATACAGTAAAGGATTATGTTTATTTTATCTCCCCATCCTGATCACATGGTGGAATAAAATCACATAATTCCTTGGGTTTTAAAGAATAGTTTCTAGTATGACTTGGCAATCATATAAGTTTTGCAATTATATGAGTTTTCCAAGTATAGTTGTCTGAGATGAAAAGATGCAAGCTTTCTTTTGCATTATAGCAATTTCTATATCTAGTATCTTGTAAAACTCCTTTGAGTTAGTACATTCTTGGTACCCTATACCATTTAAGGAGTATGGTCAAACTTCCCAAAACAGTTTGATTATAAGTAAGGAAACTTGGTAAGATTCTTTACAAATCCGTGTTGGTCTCTGAAGAGCATGGAGTAACTCCGTACTTCTCTAAAAGTTTGGGATTTTTTTCAGTTAATGATTATTGGAATTCTCTAAGCAGTTTGCTAGTAGTTCATCTTGGTTGACGTCATGACCTAAGAAAGTCATTGCCTTTTTAGCAGAATTGTCTTTGAAAGTAAGTTGATATGGCCTCCTGGAATGGAACCCTTTTTAAGGAATGATATTGTAGTAATCCTTTCTTTGGAATAAAAGATGTACTAATAATTTCCCCATTAGTTATATTTGTTTTAATTTTGTCTTGAAAACTTAAATCTCTTTGAGATAAGATAGTCAAGAAAGGACTTTAAGCAAACCTCCGATGGGTCTGGAGTTTGGATATGTAAATTAGTATTGATATTCAATCTCAGCCTGATAAGTTGTTGGATATAGAGAGTGGACACGTGAGGATATGTTTTTAATCCTAAGAGTTAGGTTGCTCAACAAGTCAGAATGTTAAGTGAAGTCTAAACAATTCTTTGTTAAAATAGACTAAAATTGTCAATGGAGACAATTTTTTTGAAAATTATTGGACTAAAGGTATTATTGTCCAATATGTAGGGATAATAAAGTGTAAGAGTTTAGTTTGAAGTAGTTGAGTAAGATAACTACTTTTGGATGTCAGTATGCCCAAGTTGAGTTTTGGTTGAGAAAAGGATGTAAATGATTGACAAGATAGGTTATTATCTTGTACTGTGTTGGATAAATCTCATATTCTTGGTTAAATTAATACTGAGATTTTATCTCAAAAAGGAAATTGAGTAAGGATTTTAAGTAATCCTTGTAAAGAAACCAATTTGAGAAGGACTAAAGGTTTATTTTGGATGACAACAAGGTTGTCTGAATCCCCTAGGATGTTATTCAAAATTTATTGACCAGATCAAGGAAAACTAGTATGGGAAAGTAATATTGTTTAAGATCAATGAAGAAGATCAAGAAGGTAAGACACTAGAAATTGTTATTTAAGACCATAGATTGATTGGTTTCAAGACTGTTCATGTGTGTCTATGGTTGATGAGCTTCGAAAGCTTAATTCAAAGGAAGCATAGTTGTTTGCTTAATTGGTTCATCCTGGAACAAGTAAATGTATATGGTTTTTAAGATAAAACTTTTGATAGACTGACATGAAGCGAAATGTCACCAAGTTCGTTTTGGTATGTTTGGTTTGTTTGGAAGTCTTGATTGAGCATAGAAGACCAGATGAAATGTTGTAGTCTCTTCCTGTTTCAGGATAGAAATGGGAAGATGTTACAATGGATTCTTGTCGGTAGTCGTTCAAGACTTAATGGAAGAAAAGATGCAATATGGAGGTTGTTAATAAACTCACCTAGAGTGTTCTTTTTAATGCAATTAAGCTGACTTAAAGAGTACAAAAGTTAGCTGAGGTATTCATGTATGAAGTATTTCATCTTCATAAAAACTCCAGAAACTATTATATCTGATTGAGATGGATGGTTCATGCCAAGTTTTGAAGGGAGTGACAACAAACTTTATTGAGTGAATTGAATAGTAGCGCTGGCCTCCCTCATCAAACGGATGAACTATGCAAGGAAACAAATTCAAACTCCTGAGGACATGTATTCTGGATTCCACACAAGTTGGGATGTTAGCTTAAATTGAGTGAATTCACAAACAAGAATTTTGATTACACGATAAAGAAATGATTTTTTTTAGGCTTGGTAAGGCTGGAAGTGTTGATTGTCAAATTCTTGGAATGACAATGCTGACAAGGTTCTTCATGGGCTAGATTTGGCCAAGAGAACAACAATTGATATCGTACTAACATGTTCAAGGGTGTTAATTGCTCAAAATTAACAACAATCGTGTGTTGTTTTAAAGCGAGAGCATGTTAAGTTCATTGTAAAGAATGACGTTTTTGTTCTAATACCCGCCTTGAAAGGCATATTCAGCTGGGGAATGCGAGACAACGTAAATGCTCGCTATGTTGGATCTTTTGAGATACTGGAAAGAACTGATAAGCTTGTTTATCGGTTGGTATTGCCACCTTCAGTGCATTCTATCTATAATGTCATCCTTGTGATTCTTATAAGATAGTATGCGTTCAATATATCTCATGTACTCAACAATAATGAGATGGATATTAAACCAAATGACACCTGTGAAGAAGGGTCAGGTTGAATCGTGACTAAGAAAAAAATACCTTTGATTAGGTTACCTTGGCCTAAAAATGGAGGTGAAGAAAAGACTTGAGAAATTAGACAAGAAATGGTGAGCCATTTTCCAAAGTTAATGAACGTTGTAAAAGAAGAAGCTTGGCAACTAACCAATGGTTGTTTTGTGCATTGTGCAAAAGTAACATCATTTTTTTTAAGGCGGTACTACAAACTTCTATATAGGTTTGTAGTGGTTGTGTGTATGTGCTGGTGCTATCCTTCCTTGTGATCCGAGTTCTCCTTGGTTTCGAGGATGAAACAATTTTTAAGGGGGTACTAATGTAATAACTGCGGTTTTTGAGGATATTTTTGAATTTTTCTCGGATATCCTCTTAACCTCTTTGTTCGTTTTAACGCTTAATCCAATATTTTTGTTGGACATTAAATCCTAGAAAATTCTTGGTGATATCCTAAAATCATAACAAAATGATTTTATGGATCGGTGTGAATTATATGATTTTTCGGTGGAAAAAGAATATTTATTGGATAAGCCGTCTTTTTAAATATGTACCGGAAAGGATTTAAAATACGAAATGGAAGCCTTAAAAATTGAAGGTAGCAAGATAAAATCATGAAAAATTGGTTTTATTGGTTTACATAATTTACGGGACGTTTTGTATTTAGTAAGTTTTTCCACCCGAGGTACATAATTTTACCGCTTTAACGCGAGTCCCGTTCCGAGACGAGTTTGGTTTTATAAACTGCCTTTTCTTTTGTTAATTTTGAAGGGAACGAGACAGAGATAAGGATAGAATTGAAGGCATATCTTCTTGCCTCGTCAAAGTCTATCATTGAGTTTAAAAACAAAAGGAAGGAACTAGCGAGAGAAATCAAGGACTACACCGTCGGCGTCCTCTTCTTCCTCGCCTTCCCTACCATCTTCTTACACCTCCATCTCCACCTTCCTCCGCCTCTTCTTCATCGTTGTGTTGCTATTGCTATAGACTCGAACCATGGAAAGAATCAGGCGGAACGACAAGCTCGGGAGGAAAGAATTCATGCCGTCGGTAGTCTTTCTCGCCTCGCCGTACGTCGCCACCGATGATCGTTAGCTTCTCCGACCACCACCCACCGCAAGGGCCGCCAGCGGTCAACACCTAGCCACCCTTGGGCTCGGGGATCGAGCCACTATCAGGCCAAATGAGCCATGGGCTCGAGTGAAGGTATATACGATCGAAATTAATTAGCGGGTTGATTACGTAGCCACCGTAAGGGCCTTTCAGTTCTGCTTTACTAATTAAATTTATGTTTTTTATAATCTTGACGTTGATACGGTCTCACAGGTTCAAACCACTCGAGAAACGGACGTTAGGATTTTCAGTTATAGCGAATACATGTTTTGGATACCGATTAGCAGGTAAAGGACTTCGGATTATTACTCGGGATTCGTTGTTAATCCCTTTGATCCGAAATTTGGTCACCTTTAAGAACTCTTGCTAATGAACAATTTTTATTTATAAAACTGTTTCAAAAGTGAAACGGATAATTAGTTATAATTCCGCCAAGATGGCTCCTTGAAGCATGATAATTAAGGATTTATTATATATCGATATTCGGAAATTAAATCGTTTATCGATTAGGAAGTTGTAGGAGTTGAGAATAAAAATAAGAAGTGTTTCTGTGAGCTCGTTGCTAAGAAATCCTTTTGTTATATTTGTCAAAAGGATGATAAAGATTACTGTTGGAATTGCTAAGGACGTTGAGCACGCCTTCTAAGGCAAGTGGATGGTTCTCTCTTGCATTATGGTTATTAAATGAGAAATTGAATCTCATTTAATATTTATGTTGGGAACAACTTGTGTGCTTATTAAAATATGATATGTTGTTATATTTGTTAGAAATAATGACCATATTGTTTATTCAATTTTGCGGTAGAACTGGATTTAGGTCCGTTATGGGTGACCTTGTATGCTGTCTCACACTCAGACATTGTTGTTGAATTAAGGTAGTTTCAGGGAGGGGAACGTGGTTCCATATCCTCTCTTTAAAAGAATATTACATTAGGAGGGGCCTAATCCTAATGGTGGGTCATGACTCTTCCCCTGCTCTTCGTGTGAGAGGGGTGATGTGTTGAGAGGGTTTCTTGACAACAAATAAAGTTATAGTCAAAACCTCGCTGAGTACAGCGAACTCAGGATCGTTCCACAGGAAGCAAGGTTGTTCGTTTATCAATCTATTAAAAAGCAAACAAAAACAAATAAAAACACTTACACGCAACCTCGTTAATGACGTTGTCAGGGTCGTTAACGAACCACCGTAAACAAAAATACTCAAATAACGATCTAAATAAATTCGGTACCGAGGCAAGTAACTCAGCAACGAAAATTCACTTAAAATAATTCAGATAAAACAAAGATCTAGGACTAGGGACACCACAACATAGCCAAGCATATAAACTCGTAAGAAGATAAGATCATGCCTTTAAATAGATAGAGTCATCAACTTTCGTTGACTATGAAGTAAATTAACCAACTTTCGCATCCTAATTCACTTAATTGCTTGTTTTGGATCTAAAGCTTGAAACTTTCGTATTCAAACAATATCAACCTTCAATTTACTAACTTTCTCTTTCAATCAAGTTAAAAACTCAAATAACCTCAACTTTTGTTTCAGTATAAGCACAACAAACAATCTCAATAAAAGATAAAAGGCATTCAACACACAATCTTACTTATCAAACATGCTCAACTATGTCGGGCTTAACCACGATCCTAGAAAAGAAGACTACTCACTAATCATAATTACTAAACAAATAAACTCAATATAAGAAAACATTGAAAACCAATCACTACTAAATTAAATACAAAAATCTGTCTTACAGAAGTTAAGAAGAAAACCGAAAAAGAACAAAACACCGAACCAAAACCTCGATCAACGAACTCGGTAACTTTCGTCCACCGACCCTCGAACTCGACTTTAATCGACTCGCCCCTTTGGTTCTTCCTCCTCTTCTTCTCTCTCTAATTCGAACTTCCTCTCTCTATGCTAGATAGAAGGGTATTTATACTAGAAAGCTAAAAACTAAAAAGGCAAAAAGATATAAACTTTCCTTAAAAGATAGAAATAAAACTCTAAAAGATAGAAACAAAATCTAAGAAGATAATAAGACCTAAAATACATATTCTAATAACCCTAAAAGATTATAAAAAGATATTCAACCGACACAGAAATAAATTCCCGCTTAGGATCGGTGAATCATAAAGTCAACTTTCGAATCTTCTCTCTCGTGGCCTCGTTAACGAGCCCTCACAACCTCGTTAACGATCCCGGGCTTTGTTTTCTTGCACACTTCCTCTCTTAAATCTTGAACTCTGACTTCTTCAATCTTGTATTCCTCTGTCTTTCACTGTAACGCTCCAAATTCAGCTCCGTATAGGACTTTTCCTTGCTAAAACCTACAAAATACACAAAATAGCGTAGCTTCCACTCTTTTCATAGAAATATGCAAAACTATCTAAAAAAACTCAAAACTAAACCTAAACTTAACAAAACTAAACCTAATAAACAAACAAAACCTACTAAAAACTATACTAGAAATGCGAACATGAAAATACCCCATACTTAAACTTGCTTGTCCTCAAGCAATCAACAAACATTAACCAAAAACAAAAACAAACATGCTCATCAAGACATAGCCATCATCTAAAAAGAAACATCTACACATGAGAGAAATATAGCAAAAGACTATTAATGTCCTCACACATATATGCACAAAAATAGACATAAGACAATACAATCCAACCTTACAAGGATATTGTGTTTCACTCAACTCTCGAGTGTTTAGGCTTATAAATTCAATCTCTCAACTCATCTTATATACAAAAACTCATAGAAATTGGAACTTATATCACCAATACTCTCCACCCAAGATTTGTCAAAATAAGCAAAAACCATCAAGAGAACTTAGGCTCAATGAAAAACTTCATAGAAGTTTCCATTCGGTCGGGTTGTAATGGGGCTTGGTAATAACAATAAGGCGTGGAAAATATTTTGGCTATGTGGTGCTAATAATATCCGGGAATCAAAGACTCCTAAAAACTCACACATATCAAAAACTCTCATAAAACAACATACCAAACTCACTCTCATTATGCACTTATTTTCACTCACCCATTATCATCCTAGAAAGTCTCATAAGAAATAAAAGAATCTCTGATATTATCTATAAATACAAATGCACTTCAACTCTTCACTTCCTTTTATTTTTTTCTTTCTTTCTGTTTTTTTTCTCGCTGCCTCGTTAACGAACCTCCTTCAGGATCGTTAACGAGCCTCCGTATACATTCTGTCCTTACTTTCTCACCTCCATCAAATACTTTATTTTGTGCATCTTTTGCTTATCAAGAGATCTTTCTTATTACAAGTAAAAATAAGAGACTTCCAATCTACCCTTCCCAAATATCCTTCAATCAAAGCAAAAATTATAAGAAACTCCTCTGTTTTTAATACACAACAAAACATACCTTCCAATCTACATCCTAATTCCCGGATAGGGTCAAGCTTATCTCGGCTAGGGAATAATTTTGTGGAGCTATAAATAAAGGCTTCAGGCTAAATTTGGCTATCAAAAGAAGGATCATGTAAAGGTGGGTAGGGAATAATAGGGCTTATGAAAATAAGTTCTCCATCATATGATTTTCACAAATAATGAACTAAAAAACTCATACGGGTCTCAAGAAATAGATAACCATCACAATTCCAAGAGATAATATGCATATAAAGAGTAAATCACACAAGAAAATCAAGGCTAATAAGCTCACAGGGTAATTTGTTGGATTGCATCACTTATGCTATAAAGTATACGTGCTCAATTTCATCAAATGCTATCTTCTTCTAAAACAAATAATTTCAAGTTAAGAGTCCGACTATACTATTAAAGACATGCTTGCAAGGAATTATATGATTAAGTTAGCGACTACTATCATAGAACCTAAGAAAGGGATATCTATCAATTCTAAAACTCTTTTTTAGATTTTTCAAATTTTTCGATTTTTTTTATATTTGTGAAAACTACTCAAAACACAACAACACAAAAGACAACTAACATTCTATTTTCTCCCACCCCATACTTAAAATTACAGTGTCTCCACTGTAAGAAAAATAAGAAGAAGGAAAAGAAATAGAAAAGAAAACAACAAATGATAAAAAAGAAAAAGAAAAACATAAAAACTTACAAAGTTTTAAAAGTGGGAAACAAGGAAAAACTGCGTCTTCAGGCTGAATCAACGGTTTGGTGGAGGAAAGTAATGCTCAAAGTTCCCCATGAAGTCATACATCGTCCACCAACGCTCAACGTCATCCGCCTCTCTCTGACGATGCCTCTCATCATCCATAGACATGCGAGTAGAATTGACGGATTCCCATCTTCCATCCTCCTATGAATATGATCCTTCTAGAGGTGAAGCTGCTGCATCCGTGCAGAAAGATCCTCGGCCCATGGTGGTGGAATACTCGATCCTGTTTACTCGGGCTGAGGAGGTGGTGGGTAGTGAGGCTGGAAATGATCTTGATACATCACCGGGTTGTAAGGCATGAGTCCATAGGAATGAGGGTCGACAAGGGCAGGTGGTGGGTCGACAGAAGCTCTCGGCACCTCGTTAACGAGGCTAGGTGCCTCGTTAATAGTGTAGGCAGGGGGCTGGAAATGATCGTTAACGAGCCTGGTGGGCTCGTCAACGAAGACGTTGCTGCCCAATACTTCCGTGTCGATATTGTCATCCTCAAAGTTAAGCTCCTCAGTTCCACCCTCGGTGTCGGCTTCTTCCGTGTCGTCGCCCACTACCTCGGTCTCCTCATCTTCATCTTCATCCATTGCTTCATCCTCTCGCTCAAATCTTGTCTCACATGGCCGTAGTGATAGCTCATCCTCCGACTTGGGTTCCAATGAATAAGCATGTCCCGTCCACACCTCGTACCAATTTGGTACGTAGAGAATCTCAAACTTGTCGAGGGTCGGTGTAACGATGCGATCTTGTACTTTCACCTTGAATCCTCTCTCGGCTTGAATGAAGACACCGAAGCTATACCAATAGTTCTTGTTGAGGAGGTGTGCGTGAGCCGGTGTGTAACGAGTAAGATCTACTCTAAGGTTTTTAGCCAAGAGGCTAACCAAATTGCCCCACCAAACCTCGTTGGACTTGGTTGATTTCTCAATATAGTAGAGCCACTCATACCCCAAATTCAAAGGGTCGGGTTGCTCGAAAAGGATGGTGCGGAGACAAGCAACTTTCGTCCTCGTTGGCCTGTTCAACTCTTTCTTTGGCCAAAACGTAGCGGCTAGGACTCGGAGAATAATCCTGAAGATGGGGTTAATGATGGTTTCCCCGGATAATGCCACTGTGGTGGATTGGACCTCTCCGGTGATGTAGCTCCAAGTGCGAGTCACTCTATAGTCTTTCAAGCTGTAATCTCTAGACGGGTTTGGGAGCTCTAAAATTGCGTTGAACTCTGCCATGGTGAACTCATGGCTCACATTGCCGAGCCAAAACCGGATTCGTCCCGCCGAAGTCTTCGACGAGAAGCTAGTCTCTAAGGTGGCCAAAAACTCGGATGTGAGGGCCGGATAGTGTGGTAAATTCTCCTACTTCAGGAGATGAGCGGCGCCAAGAATAACAAAAGCTTCTTTGACGTCTGTGTAGATCCCTTGGTTTACGACATTGGACTTTGAGAACCAACGGGTGTATTGGTCCTTCTATAATATGGCACGGTATCGATGCACTTGGCCTTGAGTACCTAAAATCACGTTGTCCATGAGAGGAGGAGATGGTGACCTCTGGTTCCTCTTCTGCTTCTGAGCTCGAGTAGCGGGTTTGCTTGAACTTGCCATGAGATGCTACGAAATAATCAAGAATTTTCCAAGATAAGATCCACTCAAAATAGGTAGGCAAGAGACCCCATACTTGGTCTTGAAATAGCTTCGGAATTATTCGTTAACTACCCAATTGGGTCGTTTACGATTTTGGACTGGTATTGATTTTTGAGGCATTGCAGGGTCGTTAACGAACCTGGGTGGGTCGTTAACGAGCTGCCGAGACTCAAATCGCAGAATTTCCGAGTTTAATCTACTTTAAAAATAAAGCATAAATCAAGCATGCAATCTTCTATAACTCTCCACAAATCCCACGATCGGATATAAGCACCCCATACTTGCTCGATTACCCATCCCGGGTCATGCTAAATTTTTACCCGAAATTTTGACATGCAAAATCTAAAACTTGAAACTTGAACAAGAAAAATTCATGTTTTTTTACAATCAATCGTAATGGAACATCTAACACGAATATCCTTCTCTAGATCTAGAATTATGAAGCAAAATCAAACTTTCAAGAGCAAAATCCAATTATGAACATCGATCCTCTATATGAACTCAATTCTAGACATGAAATTTCTACCCTAAAACCATAAATCATGCAATTTCGAGTTAGGGTTTAGAAATCATACCGGAACACCGAAAAATTTGAAGAACAAGGGATCGGAAATTGGGTGGGTGACGACATTGGTGAGGGTTATCGAAGCTTGGATCCTCGTCGGTGGAGGGTAGGGTTTCTGGGGCTTCGGTAACGACGGTTGCTCAGTGGTGGTTGGTGTGAGATTCCAATCGGTGGGAGGGGGATTTCAAGCTCTTTGGTTGGGTTTTTGAGAAGTTTGGATTTGAGAGAATGTGATGGTAGATTTTTGGAAGAGGTAAAAGTGTTTTTTATAGGAGAGGGAAGGGATAGGAAGGGGTAGAGGGTGGCGGCCAGGGTAGTAAAAGATAGATTAGGTTAAAAAAACTTACCTGCCCATTTTTGACGAGTCGGATCGTCGAACCGGGTCGTTAACGACCCTGGGTGGGTCGTTAACGAGCTGCCGTAGCCTCTTGGAGTGATTTTCGATCCCTTCTCCTAAAATCTTGTTACCTCAAAAATTCTAATTTCTATCCTATCTAAAACTTAAAAAGAAACTCAAAAGAAAGCTAAGAAAAGTAATCTAAAAAGAAAAGGAAAAAGAGAAACTAAATCTATTCTAAAAGCGGGTTGCCTCCCGTAAGCGCTATTTTTAACGTCGTTAGCCCGACGAACTTCTTTGGCTCATGGTGGCTCTTGTGTAGCCATGTTGGGGTCTTGAGGTACCCCATGTTTAGTTTTGCAGTTCTTATGTGCTTGAGTTGCTAAATTGGGACCTTTTTCTTCTATCAGTATGCCCGGTATTCCTACATGATGGTTAGTAAAATCCGAAAACCAAGGTGGTTTGGACTCTTCTGTGGTGCATATAATAGGGCGTGGTGTAGGAACAAAAGATAAGGAATAATCATGCTCCTCTTTAGCCGATTCATAATTAGAGTACTTACCTTGGTTGTACTTTTGCACGTGGGAATCGGTAATCGGCCAATGAGACTCGGTAGTGATAGTGGTGTCGAGTTCTGGTTGAGTCAAATCGATTTGTGCGACTCCAATTGGGTCGTTGGCTTTTTGATCCAAGTTGAATTCCACCCGTTCTTCTCCGATATAAAATGTGAGGAGTCCTTTTCACACATCAACTCTTGCGCCTGCTGTGGCTATAAATGGTCGACCGAGAATTATGGGGACATAAGGGTCTTCAGGCATATCTAGGCCTTGACAGATGACCCATCTGCCATGTACAAATTCATGTCTACCGGCTCTAGTGGTCCCATATTAGCTTTAGACCAAATTGAGAGAGGAACTAAACTAGCACTAGCACCCAGATCACATAAAGCCTTGAACTTGTGGTTGCCTATGTCGATCGTTATTGCAAATCTTCCTGGGTCTCCTAGCTTTTCCGGTAGAGCTATTGATCTGACTTCATCTTGTAGCTCTGTAATGGATCTTTTCCTGCTAAGAATATCTTTCAAAAAATTTGTGTAAGCCGACATTTCGCTTAGGGCCTTAGCGAATGGGATGGAAATATTAATGCCCTAAAGAATCTTAACAAAACGCTTGAACTTAATCTCAGTAGAGTCCATAGATTTCTTAGTTGGAAATGGAAGAGATTTCACCATTCTCGGAACCAAGTTAGGCTCGAGAGGTGAGAGTACCGGGTCGGCACTAGGGTCGTTTATTGTCCTCCGCGGGTCGTTACCGACCCTGGTGGGGTCGTTAACTACCCTGGGGTTGAGAGGAAGGCTCGTTTTAGAGAACTTACCTGGGGTAGGATCGTCAGGAATCCTCGGAGCCTCGTCATGAACCTCGTCATCCTTGTTTGTGGGCTCGTTATTTGCCCTCGTTGGCTCGTTAACGAGCCGTTTGGTGACGTCTTGTTCCTCCTTGTCTTCAGCTTGAACTCTCTCCGGTAATGTCTTCCCGTTTCTGAGGTGTACGGCTGCTATTTGGTCTCTAGGGTTCTCCTCGGGGCGGCTTGTGAGTTGTGCTTGTGGTCTTGGAATCCGTGCAGCTAGGTCCCCTAGTTGGGAATCAACACTCCTCTTCCAAATATCGAACTCTCCCCATCTTTTATCTTGTCGGTTCAGTTTGGCTTTAACTTCATCAACTTTGTTGTTCACTCCATTAATGCTTTCCTTTATTTCCTGAACCCATGATGGCGTCTCTTGATGGTCTGGAGGTCGATAAAGTGCAGGTCGTTTATCTGGTGGGGGCATTGCATAGTTTTGATTTGTATTTTGATTGCCCCATGCTTGATAGTTGTTTGACCTATCATGATAACTAGGCTGGTTCCTGTAGGGTCCTCTCATATAATTCATCTCAGCTATTGTCTCAGCGGCTCTAACCTGCTCGATGTTAGTGCAAGCAGAAGTACTATGTGCAGAAGAACCACATTCTTGACATGTTTGAGAGGATTTCAGAAAACTTACCTGTTTATTCAAACGATTGACCTCGTCTTGTAAGAATTGATTTTTAACATCTAGGTCAACTTCTTCTCGGTCAGGTACGTAGAGACGTTTTTGAGTTTGTGGAGCTTGCTGGGTTCCATACATAGCATCGTAATTAGCCAGCTTATCCAACAATTCCCACGCAACAGTAGGTTCCATCTCTATAAAACCGCACGCAGTATGCGTGTTGATGCGGTTCTTGGTCTCTGCATTAATGCCCTGGAAAAAGATCTCTTGTAAAACATATAAAGGTTGCCCATGAGTGGGGCATTGCCTCAACATCTCCTTAAATCTTTCCCAAGTCTCAACGAATGTTTCATTAGGCAGCTGGTGATAGGAGGTGATTCATTTCCTTAACTCCGTAGTCTTAGCAGGAGGGAAGAACTTTGTAAGAAATTGATCGTAAAAAGTTTTCCATGTCCTGATAGACTTAGAAGGCAGGCTCTCCAACCAGCACAGGGCCTTTCCAGTAAGAGATCATCTAAAAGCTTTTAACAGAACATATTCTAGTGAGACACCTTCAGCAGCTATGGTGTCACATAAATCAAGAAAGTTTCTAATATGCTCCATAGGGCACTCAGTAGGTATCCTCTCAAACTGAGCCCGTTTAATTAAGGATATAAATTGAGATTTGATCTCAAAAGGTTTCTCTATCTCCGGAAGCACAATAGAACATTCTGGCACCCTCTGTTCCGGATGCATGTATTGTTTGGCATTCCTCGGATAGGCATCAAGCTCTTCTTGTAAACGAGCCTTGTCAGCTCGTTGACGCTCAACTTCGGCATCTGCGCCGTCCTTCTCGGCTTTAAGTGCCTCCATTTGAGTCCGGAGGATTTCCAACTATTGAGCCATCTCTTCTGCCGTGGCCATTGCTCGGTTTTCTCGGAGTCTACGGTGCAGGGAACGTTCGGGTTCTGAGTAATAACCAGTGTTATCAAACTGAAGCCTTCGTCGTCCTACCGGCATACACTGAGAAAAATAGACAAAGAAAACAAAAATTAAAAACAAAAACGGGGTCGGGCTATTCCCGAACCCAAAGATAAACTGACAAACTCGTTGCTTCCCCGGCAACGGTGCCAATTTGTTGAGAGGGTTTCTTGACAACAAATAAATTTATAGTCAAAACCCCGCTGAGTACAGCGAAGTCAGGATCGTTCCACAGGAAGCAAGGTTGTTCGTTTATCAATCTATTAAAAAGCAAACAAAAACAAAAAAGAACACTCACACGCAGCCTCGTTAACGATGTTGTCAGGGTCGTTAACGAACCACCGTAAACAAAAATACTCAAATAACGATCTAAATAAATTCGGTACCGAGGCAAGTAACTCAGCAACGAAAATTCACTTAAAATAATTCAGATAAAACAAAGATCTAGGACTAGGGACACCACAAGATAGCCAAGCATACAAACTCGTAAGAAGATAAGATCATGCCTTTAAACAGATAGAGTCATCAACTGTCGTTGACTATCAAGTAACTTAACCAACTTTCGCATCCTAATTCACTTAATTGCTTGTTTTGGATCTAAAGCTTGAAACTTTCGTATTCAAACAATATCAACCTTCAAGTTACTAACTTTCTCTTTCAATCAAGTTAAAAACTCAAATAACCTCAACTTTCGTTTCGGTATAAGCACAACAAACAATCTCAATAAAAGATAAAAGGCATTCAACACACAATCTTACTTATCAAACATGCTCAACTATGTCGGGCTTAACCACGATCCTAGAAAAGAAGACTACTCACTAATCATAATTACTAAAAAAATAAACTCAATATAAGAAAACATTGAAAACCAATCACTACTAAATTAAATACAAAAATCTGTCTTACAAAAGTTAAGAAGAAAACCGAAAAAGAACAAAACACCGAACCAAAACCTCGATCAACGAACTCGGTAATTTTCGTCCACCGACCCTCGAACTCGACTTTAATCGACTCACCCCTTCGGTTCTTCCTCCTCTTCTTCTCTCTCTAATTCGAACTTCCCCTCTCTATGCTAGATAGAAGGGTATTTATACTAGAAAGCTAAAAACTAAAAAGGCAAAAAGATATAAACTTTCCTTAAAACATAGAAATAAAACTCTATAAGATAGAAACAAAATCTAAGAAGATAATAAGACCTAAAATACATATTCTAATAACCCTAAAAGATTATAAAAAGATATTCAACCGACATAGAAATAAATTCCCGCTTAGGATCGGTGAATCATAAAGTCAACCTTCGAATCTTCTCTCTCGTGGCCTCGTTAACGAGCCCTCACAACCTCGTTAACGATCCTGGGCTTTGTTTTCTTCCACACTTCCTCTCGTAAATCTTGAACTCTGACTTCTTCAATCTTGTATTCCTCTGTCTTTCACTGTAACGCTCCAAATTCAGCTCCATATAGCACTTTTCCTTTCTAAAACCTACAAAATACACAAAATAGCGTAGCTTCCACTCTTTTCATAGAAATATGCAAAACTATCTAAAAACACTCAAAACTAAACCTAAACTTAACAAAACTAAACCTAATAAACAAAGAAAACCTACCAAAAACTATACTAGAAATGCGAACATCATGATGTGCACTCTAGCTAAGTGCAAGTTTGGCACGGTGTAGTGTAGATGATAGGGTAATAGGCCTCTCTATCTCTACCTCACCATATGCAAATGAAAGATCAAGGATAGCTTAAGTCCTGTGATCTTGGTACAGGGTAGATGACCATGGATGAAATACTTCGATGATCTCTACAATAACAGAATATTTCGGTAGTAGTTCGAGCCGATTAAAAGCCACCAACTTGGTTGTGAAAAGTTTTGAAAGTAATATAAGATAAGTGCGTTAGACACATTAATATACCTGAATGGTTCGTCCAGTCGGAAGGCCATTCTTGCTCCCGATTATGAATGATTCTTAATCAAACTTTGATTAAGTTAATCTGAACAGTTGATGGAGGCTTTTCAAAATGTTATGTGATTAATATGAGTTCCCAACAATTGTTTATGCTTCTTAAAGAAACCACAAGCGGTGGTGTTCTCTCTCTTGATTATGTAAGTCTCCTTCTTATTCTCTATAAGACTGCTAACTGTTGGATCATAATCCGAGTCTAATCGGATTTGGATGCCAATATGTTTAGTTACAACCATAAGAACCAAGTTAGATTCTCTGCTTGCTAGTCTTTCATTAGACTAACCCGTCCATTTTTTTTCTTTTATATGGCCGGCTAGTGTCTACCGTTGGTTTACGATACATCTGGTTCTTCTTGGAAGTTGATTCAAGAGGTGGATTCAGATGTTTGAAGCTCCAGAAGTTGAAGAAAGGTTTCCAATGGCTATACTTGACTGAAGATCATGATTGAACTACTTCAAAGCGAAGCTGAGTTTCAGAAATAAGAACTTAAGGAAGACTTGATGAAGATTTTGTTTAAATAGAAGGTTGTTCTATTTATTTATTCTTTTAAGTTAAGGTTTGTATAATACCTTTTACATGTTTTTCCGCTGTAATATTTAACTTAAGTTTGTTATTTTTTCAAATGGTTTCATTTACCTTGTTTTTAGTTTGTTCAGTCAGTTTAAAGCCTTGGGTAGCTTCGATTTAGTCTTAATCGGGGTTACTGGCGGTAATACCTCCAGGGTAGGAAGGGGGTGTTACACCAATCCACCCATAATACTATCAGATATGTGCACTCTTCTCCTCCTCTAACGCCCACAACCGCCGCATACACCATACTTCTCCTCGTGAATAAAGTTTTTCACACAAACCCTCACTTATCCAAAATTTTGGGTTTTCACTAAAAACCCTAAAATCAACTCCCTTTTGGGCTCATTCCTCAAAACTAGTAGAATCCTCTAACAACAAAATTGAGAATTTACCACTTATGCTTGAACCATCACTCTTTCTACCCCGCCTCCCTTGTCCTTCGTTTCTTTTTAATTTGAATAAACAAGCGCACATAGAACTAACCCCAATTATATTCTCTTTTTTTTTTTTACAATTAAAATTAACTATTTCCATGCACAAGTTTTTAGTTTTCTATGCTTTCTCTTGTGGTACTAATCCATGAAAATTCGTTCTTGTAGTTTGTTCTTGATACTTGCAAATCATTCACTAGATCCGAATTGCTTTGCTATGGTAAAACTATATCTCTAAATGGCATGCTTAGAATATTTGCCATTTGGATCAAAAGCTTCTTCTAATATTTGGATAATTGCTTTGCTAGGTCATTTATTCGGTCTTGAAAAGTTGAAATGCTATTTAGCTCTTCAAACATTTTAAACCTATGAGTTGGTTATGAGTTGTTTAGTTTTATGAAGATTCAATACATCCTTAATTAAATATTGATTATCATTTTGATGAACATTTCCTTTTCTAATTCATTACCTATGAGTTGATTATCATGTGGTAGCTGTGTGTCTGATGTTGGTTTATCAACTTTCATATGCTCAGCTTTTAAATTTGAGGAGTTTTATTATCTTCGTTTCCCCTTTATAGATGTGAAAGAACTTTATTTTTCATTGGAAGTATTTAATGCATTTTTTTCTTATCAGGGTTCATATATTGCTTAGTTGGAAGAACAAATATGTTTGAGCATTTATCAGTTATTTATTGCAAACTATTAATGCCTCAAACAAATTTTAGGTGCAAAAAGATCAATCATTGGAGCAACATGCATATTCTTTTTGGGCATTCCCTGGCAGTATTATTGTTTGGCATTGTTCCACCTTGTACTAAAGATTTTACGAGTACAGTGAATATAAGTCTAATTTGCAACTCCCCCACCAGCTACAAAGTTGAAAATAAATTGTTTTTATTCTTAGATATGCTCTTAAAACTCAAATCAATTGAAAAATTGTGAATTATCTTGTACAGGTGGTACATCTTGTCTATACAATAGGAACTCATGGGAGAAGTTAAGATCCATTTTCCAATATTTCACTATCATTTGCAGATATACCCTCTTTGATGGCTTGGAGATTGAATCCACTAATGTCGGTTTGCTATTTATTTAGAGCAAATAAATGTTGGTTGTGTTGTTCTTTAAGATTGGTATAACTTATGTAGGTGTTGATTATATGTGATTCTATGTTGGTGTTGGTAATATTTGGTTCTTTTTCAAAGATATTTTGAGAGACTTTTGTAACATATATTTATCGTTTACTAGAAATGTTTGCCTTATTCTGTGGAATAAATGAGCAGGTTGTATTTGAAAATGAAAAAAAATGAGCAGGTTGTATTTGAAAATGAAAAAATGAGCAGGTTTGGGTATATGTACATGGAAATAGGTTTGCCCGTTTAGTTTACTCGCGAACAAAATAAATGAGTGGGCTACATAGTCTATATGAGAATATATAAATATGTTTGCTCGACTAGTTTGCCCGTGAGAAAATTCAACAAGTGGATCGCGAACCGAGCTCGAGCTTGACAAGCCACTAAATGAATTGAGCTCGAACAAAATTTTGAGCTCGAATCGAGGTTGAGGTCGAGCCTGATCATGCCTCTTAAACATTGAGCCGAGGTTGAACAATTGAAAGTTCGGCTCGACTCAGTTTCGACAACAACCCTACGCTTAGATGAGGAAGTCCCTCGAGTTGGAGTAGACATCACACCAGGAGTGGGGTCATCTTTCCTCTTCTTTTAGCTTCAACTCCTTCAAGGGTAGACATCACAGCTGCCGATCTGGTTGTTCTAAAACATGCAAGTCACCGAGAAAAATATAAAGATAAGATAAACGTTAAAGGTAACACGTGGATTTAATATTTCTAGAAAAGATCTTTCACTAGAGGCAAAACGTGGATTTGATCGATGATATGTGGGGAAGCTTCTCTTACCTTCAACGCGTCGACATTCACTTGATGAAGTATTTTCAGTGGTCGTTATACCTATCAAAGAACCTAACTTAACCAAACTTAGTAGAATGGCAAGTAAGGGTCGATCCCACAAGGACTCCTTTATTTATGTTCGTACTTGCGTGCCAAGTAATAGAAATAGGGGGGGTTTACGAATGATTTCCTAACCTATCATGCAAATTAAAACTAACTATGAATGAAAATATGATTGTGCTTAACAAATATGAGAAAAGCGTGTTTATCTAATTAAATTCATCATAGATATGCTTATTGATCATCGATTCTCTTGATTCTCAATTCCCTTGAATAATCTACCATGGATTATTATCCAAAACTTTATATTTAGTTGAAAGAGATAACAGTCTAAACAACCCTAATCATCTAACAACCTAGAACAACGTCTAGATTCAATTAAATGACAGCTTTAAGTTCAAAGTACCGATAGAAACAAATACTCAACGCAAACACCTAATCAAGTTATTTGTGGTTTATTCCCTTCTACAACTGAATAGTCCGAACGGGTCCAAACAATTATAGTTGCTACTTTATCTAATCAATCCCGAACGGGACTTAATCAGATTAGTTGTAAATTAACCTAGAATTCTATTAGGTTGCCAATCTAACAAAACCCTAGAATAATTTTGACTCGATTAAGCACATGGAATAAAACCTATTCAAATTGTTGAGAATCAATCAAACCTGACAATATTATGAAATCTTTGATTTCAGTAACTAGTCACACAATGAATTTAGCAATGCATAATTAAATTAAAAGCAAACTTACAAGAGGTTCAAAGATGGATCTTTTGAGAAAACTCTCTCCAAAACCCTAGCGTCCAAAATTATATTCTTAGCTATGATAGAGAAACTAAAAACAAGGTTTAAATACCACAAGACTTTCTAAGACCAAGATATCCCGAAATTACAATAAACCAGTCGGAAATCATATATAATCAAGGCCCAACTCGAAGCCCAAAACAAGCGGCCCAATTTCTTCGCATAAAAACAAGGCGTGCAAGCTCTTCCTAGTGTGGTGAGGTCGCACACTCTGTATAATGTGCCCACGCCCCGTTGTACTGAACCGTGTCCTTCAAAATGATATGCACTCTCGCCTTATGCTCGTGTGATCTTTACTTGTATTTCTTCAATCTTTATCATGCACTCAAATTCACCACCCTAGCTAGCCCGGATCATACCTTGCTTGCTTTAATACCTAAAAACCTGCAAAACATAGCAAACAAGCGCAATCTGCCCGAAAACGATAAATCCTAAAAACTAAGCTAAAACTAAGCTAAACCTATGCAGAGCAAACATAAAACTTGCATCTAAACTATACCTATATGCAAGCTATCAAATTCCCCCATGCTTAACCCTTGCTTGTCCTGAAGCAAGACATAAATTCAAATCACACCATAGGAATGCAATCGTGCATCCATCTCATAATCAAATGAGCATTTCAACATATAATTAAAACCCCACCGAGACTTCATAGCATGTATTGTATTAAGCATAGAGCAAAGATTATTCATCCATTCTAGACCTCACCAAGGTAAATGTGTTTGCACTCAAACTGTCAAGTGTTAAGGACGTGTTTCACTCAAAAATCAACCATGAAAACTAGACTACCATAAGCTTGAATCATCATCCAAATTCTCCACCGATGTGGATCAAATACATAACAAAAATCATGAGGTCTTTTTAAAGGGTGTAACGGGGGCAAGGTAAAGACAAATTTGGAAGGGATCAATTTTTGGCTTGTTGTGCTAAATCCGGGATAAAGAACTAATCCTAAACCCAAACTTCAACACACTTTTCATCTCATCTTTCCCAAACTTTCTTTTCCAACTCCATACACTCTCATTCAAGCTCTTTGTTTCTTTTTTTTTTCTTTGTTCACTCTTTTTTCTTGCCTCTTCTTCAACTCTTTTTCTTACACTTATGAAGATTATTAACATTTGTACTCAACTTTTTCTTTGCTTTGCAACATACTTTTCATCTTCATTTTTTCACTTTACACACTAGAGTTGTCTTTCCTCTCTTCCACCTTTTTCCTTCAACTTCCCCCATACGTGTACCAAATTCACAAAAAAAAAACCAACCTAAAGTCTTAAATCCCGGGTGGGTCAAGCTTATTAGGTTAGGGATCGTTTTGTGGAGCTAATAAAAATAGGCTTAAAGCTCAAAAGAAATAGGGGTGTGAAAACATGGATCTTGTAAGGTAGGAAAGGAAAATAATAGGCTAATAAGAAACATTGTCTCAATCATTTTAATGTCATACATTCAATCATATAAAGCATCCTTGAAAAAGAGTCATAACGCAAGTTCTAGAGCTAGATAATCATGGTGATACACTCAAGAATGTAGATAACAAAAATAATCAATGAAAGGCCAAAAATCTCACAAGGCAAATTGTTGTCTAGAACTTTAGAATAAATCTAAAAACTCAAGCTATATACATGCTCAACCTATAGTCAAAGTAAATAATCAAAGATCATTCTCATATCATAGAGATCTCAACATCATGCAAATCATGGGTTAGGACTCATACTTAGTATTGAAATACAAGAGAAATCAAACAATGGGGAAATAATAACCTAAATGCAATATTTTTGTATTTTTTTTAATTTTTCTGATTTTTTTTCATTTTCTTAAGATTTTAATCAATGCACGCAAAAATTTTAAATATGCCCTAATCTAATGTAACTACATGCAATGCAGAAGTAATTCCCTTCCCCCATGCATAAAACATACTTTGTCCCCAAAGTAAAGTAAAAAGAAAAGGAAAGAGAAGAACTCACAAAGATCTTTAGTCATCCGGGTATTGATGGTAATCTGACGGTGGTGGTGAAGGGTTCATTGGGAAATCTATCATCGGACCTGGGTATCTCAAACACACACAAAAACTACCTAAAAAACAAAAGATTAAATCTGAAAAAACAAAACTACTCTATGCCTTGGGTTGCCTCCCGAGAAGCACTTGTTTAATGTGATTAGCTTGACCTTGATCATGAATTGACAAGATTAGACATTGTTAATGCCCTTAATAACCTGTCGAATCCCTGTGCACACATCTCAGAAAAACATAAGTAGAACACGATAAATTGAGATTGAATAATATACCATTCAAAAACCGTTTCAACTTATCAAAAGTATGAGCACTATTTTCATGAGAAGGTATATAATGAAACCAATTTACGTCAAGAGGTGGATACTCAAAGCACTCATCAACATTACCACTCTTACCAAAGATGAACCCCAATTAATCTCGAGATTTCCATAAGAGAAAAAATTCGATCCTAGAAACCGAATGCCACATTTAGTTGTGACATTTACATTTGCATTTCATCGAACACTTGGCGTGCAATGCTAGATCACAAGTAAATTTAAAGGCAAAAGAAGAAAACCAAGTGATCTTTATAGACATCTAAGCATAAGCATAAAGAATGAGGATAGTATCAAGCAAATAAGCACATTCTACACTACAAAATCAAGACCGATCGAATAAGAGCAAAAATTTGAACCTAGAAACCGAATGCCACAGTTTGTTGTGACATTTTCATTGGCATTTCATCGAACGCTTTGCATGCAATGTTAGATCACAAGTTATTTTTAAGGAAAAACGAGAAAAAACAATTGCACTTTAATGACATCGAGGTATAAGCGTAAAGAATGAGGATAGTATCAAGCCAATAAGCACATTCTACACTACAAAATTAAGACCGATCGAATAAGAGAAAAAATTAAAACTTAGAAACCGAATGCCACCTTTAGTTGTGACATTTACATTGGCATTTTATCGAACAATTGGCGTGCAATGTTAGATCACAAGTCAATTTAAAGGCAAAAGGAGAAAAACAAGTGATCTTTAAAGACATCTAGGCATAAGCATACAGAATGAGGATAGTATCACGCCCATAAGCACAATCTACACTACAAAATCAAGTCCGATCAAATAAGAGCAAAAATTCGAACCTAGAAACTGAATGCCACATTTAGTTGTGACATTTACATTGACATTTCATCGAATACTTGGCGTGCAATGTTAGATCACAAGTCATTTTTAAGGCAAAATGAGAAAAAAAACAATTGAACTTTAAAGACATCGAGGCATAAGCATAAAGAATGAGAATAGTATCAAGGCAATAAGAACTTTCTGCACTACAAAATCATGACCGATCAAATAAGAGAAAAAATTCAATCCTAGAAACCGAATGCCACATTTAGTTCTGACATTTACATGGATATTTCATTGAACACTTGGCGTGCAATTTTAGAACACAAGTAATTTTAAAGGCAAAAGGAGAAAAAACAAGTGAACTTTAAAGACATTTCGGCATAAGCATAAAGAATGAGTATAGTATCAAACCAATAATCATATCACGCACAACAAAATCAAGACCGATCGAATAAAAGCATAAATTCAAACATAAAAACCGAATGCCTCATTTATGTGTGACATTTACATTTACATTTACATTTACATTTAGGAGGATAATATCAAGCCAATAAGAAAACCAAGTGATCTTTATAGACATCTAAGCATAAGCATAAAGAATGAGGATAGTATCAAGCAAATAAGCACATTTTACACTACAAAATCAAGACCGATCGAATAAGAGCAAAAATTTGAACCTAGAAACCGAATGCCACATTTAGTTTTGACATTTTCATTGGCATTTCATCGAACGCTTTGCATGCAATGTTAGATCACAAGTTATTTTTAAGGCAAAACAAGAAAAAACAATTGCACTTTAATGACATCGAGGTATAAGCATAAATAATGAGGATAGTATCAAGCCAATAAGCACATTCTACACTACAAAATTAAGACCGATCGAATTAGAGAAAAAAATTAAAACTTAGAAACCGAATGCCACATTTAGTTGTGACATTTTCATTGGCATTTCATCGAACGCTTTGCATGCAATGTTAGATCACAAGTTATTTTTAAGGCAAAACAAGAAAAAACAATTGCACTTTAATGACATCGAGGTATAAGCATAAATAATGAGGATAGTATCAAGCCAATAAGCATATTCTACACTACAAAATTAAGACCGATCGAATAAGAGAAAAAAATTAAAACTAAGAAACCGAATGCCACATTTAGTTGTGACATTTACATTGGCATTTTATCGAACACTTGGCGTGCAATGTTAGATCACAAGTCAATTTAAAGGCAAAAGGAGAAAAACAAGTGATCTTTAAAGACATCTAGGCATAAGCATACAGAATGAGGATAGTATCAAGCCCATAAGCACAATCTACACTACAAAATCAAGTCCGATCAAATAAGAGCAAAAATTCGAACCTAGAAACCAAATGCCACATTTAGTTGTGACATTTACATTGGCATTTCATCGAACACTTGGCGTGCAATGCTAGATCACAAGTCAATTTAAAGGCAAAAGGAGAAAAAACAAGTGAACTTTAAACACCTCTTGGCATAAGCGTAAAAAATGAGGATAGTATCAAGCCAATAAGCACATTCTGCACTACAAAATCAAGACCGATAGAATAAGAGTAAAAATTCTTACCTAGAATCCGAATGCCACATTTAGTAGTGACATTTACATGGACATTTCATCGACCACTTGGCGTGCAATGTTAGATCACAAGTCAATTTTAAAGGCAAAAGGAGAAAAAACAAGTGAACTTTAAACACCTCTTGGCATAAGCATAAAGAATGAGGATAGTATCAAGCCAATAAGCACATTCTGCACTACAAAATCAAGACCGATTGAATAAGAGTAAAAATTCTTACCTAGAAACCGAATGGCACATTTAGTAGTGAGTTTTGCATGGACATTTCATCGATCATTTCGCGTGCAATGTTAGTTCACAAGTCAATTTTTAAAGGCAAAAAGAGAAAAAACAAGTGAACTTTAGAGACATCTAGGCATAAGCATAAAGAATGAGGTTAGTATCAGGCCAATAAGCACATTCTGCACTACCAAATCAAGACGTATCGAATAAAAGCAAAAATTCGAACCTAGAAACCGAATGTCAAATTTAGTAGTGATATTTAAATGGACATTTCATCAAACACTTGGCGTGCAATGTTAGATCACAAGTCAATTTAATGGCAAAACGAGAAAAAACAAATGATCTTTAAAGACATCTAGGCATTAGCATAAATAATGAGAATATTATCAACCCAATAAGCACGTTTTTCAGTACAAAATCAAGACTGGTGTCGAACATAAGCATATCTTGGAACCTAGAAACCGAATGGCACAATTAGGAGTGACATTTACAGGGATTTAAAGACATCTAGGCATAAGCATAAAGAATGAGTACAATATGGAGCAAAAAAACACATTTTGCACAACAAAAGCAAGATCGACCGAATAAAAGCATAAATTCGAACATAAAAACTGAATGCCACATTTAGGAGTGACATTTACATGGACATTTTATCAAAAACATGGCGTGCAATTTTGGATCACAAGTCATTTTAAAGGCAAAAGTACACAAAACAAGAGATCTTTTAAGACATCTAGGCCTAAGCATAAAGAATGAGAATAGTATCAAGCCAATAAGCACATTCTACACTACAAAATCAAGACGTATCGAATAAAAGAAAAAATTCGAACCTACAAACCGAATGACACATTTAGTAGTGACATTTACATGGACATTTCATCGAACACTTGGCGTGCAATGTTAGATCGCAAGTAAATATTATAATTGCAAAAGGAGAGAAAAAATGAACTTCAAAGACATCTAGGCATAAGCATAAAAATTGAGGATAGTATCAAGCCAATTAGCACATTTTCCACTAAAATATCAAGACCGATCGAATAAGAGCATAAATTTGAACCTAGAAACCGAATGCCACATTTAGGAGTAACATTTACATGGACATTTCATCAAACACTTGGCGTGCAATTTTAGATCACAAATCACTTTAAAGGCAATAGGAGAAAAAACAAGTGATCTTTAAAGACATCTAAGCATAAGCATAAAGAATGGGGATACTATCAAGCCAATAACCAAATACTGCACTACGAAATCAAGACCGGTCGTATAAGAGCATAAATTCGAACCTAGAAACCGAATGGCACATTTAGGTGTGACATTTACATGGACATTTCATTGAACACTTAGCGTGCAATGTTAGATCACAAGTTAATTTAAAGGCAAAAGAGAAAAAACTAGTGAACTTTAAAGACATCTAGGCATAATCACAAAGATTGAGGATAATATCAAGCCAATAAGCACGTTTTGCACTACAAAATCAAGACCGATCGAACAAAAGCA
The DNA here is from genome assembly GCA_964016875.1 of Fallopia convolvulus. NCBI lineage: Eukaryota > Viridiplantae > Streptophyta > Magnoliopsida > Caryophyllales > Polygonaceae > Fallopia > Fallopia convolvulus. Next base: position 33,504,606 of record OZ024734.1, on the reverse strand, counting down.
TATCTTCGAACCTAGAAACCGAATGGCACATTTAGGAGTGAAATTTACATGGACATTTCATCGTAAACTTGGCGTGCAATGTTAGATCACAAGTCAATTTTTAAATGCAAAAAGAGAAAAAACAAGTGAACTTTAGAGACATCTAGGCATAAGCATAAGGAATGAGGTTAGTATCAAGTCAATAAGCACATTCTGCACTACCAAATCAAGACATATCGAATAAAAGCAAAAATTCGAACCTAGAAACCGAATGTCAAATTTAGTAGTGATATTTACATGGACATTTCATCAAACACTTGGCGTGCAATGTTAGATCACAAGTCAATTTAAAGGCAAAACGAGAAAAAACAAGTGATCTTTAATGACATCTACGCATTAGCATAAATAATGAGAATATTATCAATCCAATAAGCACGTTTTTCACTACAAAATCAAGACTGGTCGAACATAAGCATATCTTCGAACCTAGAAACCGAATGGCACATTTAGGAGTGACATTTACACGGATTTATCATCAAAAACTTGGCGTTCATCGTTAGATCACAAGTCATTTTAGAGGCAAAAGGAGAAAAAAACAAGTGAACTTTAAAGACATCTGGGCATAAGCATAAAGAATGAGTATAGTATGGAGCCAAAAAACACATTTTGCACAACAAAATCAAGATCGACCAAATAAAAGCATAAATTCGAACATAAAAACTGAATGCCACATTTAGGAGTGACATTTACATGGACATTTTATCGAAAACTTGGCGTGCAATTTTAGATCACAAGTCATTATAAAGGCAAAAGGACAAAAAACAAGAGATCTTTTAAGACATCTAGGCCTAAGCATAAAGAATGAGAATAGTATCAAGCCAATAAGCACATTCTAAACTACAAAATCAAGACGTATCGAATAAAAGAAAAAATTCGAACCTACAAACTGAATGACACATTAAGTAGTGCCATTTACATGGACATTTCATCGAACACTTGGCGTGCAATGTTAGATCGCAAGTAAATATTATAATTGCAAAAGGAGAAAAAAAATGAACTTCAAAGACATCTAGACATAAGCATAAAAATTGAGGATAGTATCAAGCCAATTAGCACATTTTCCACTAAAATATCAAGACCGATCGAATAAGAGCATAAATTTGAACCTAGAAACCGAATGCCACGTTTAGGAGTGACATTTACATGGACATTTCATCAAACACTTGGCGTGCAATTTTAGATCACAAATCAATTTAAAGGGAATAGGAGAAAAAACAAGTGATCTTTAAAGGCATCTAAGCATAATCATAAAGAATGGGGATACTATCAAGCCAATAAGCAAATACTGCACTTTGAAATCAAGACCGGTCGTATAAGAGCATAAATTCGAACCTAGAAACCGAATGGCACATTTAGGTGTGACATTTACATGGACATTTCATTAAACACTTGGCGTGTAATGTTAGATCACAAGTTAATTTAAAGGCAAAAGAGAAAAAACTAGTGAACTTTAAAGACATCTAGGCATAATCACAAAGAATGAGGATAATATCAAGCCAATAAGCACGTTTTGCACTACAAAATCAAGACCGATCGAACAAAAGCATATCTTCGAACCTAGACACCGAATGGCACATTTAGGAGTGAAATTTACATGGACATTTCATCGTAAACTTGGCGTGCAATGTTAGATCACAAGTCAATTTTTAAAGGCAAAAAGAGAAAAAATAAGTGAACTTTAGAGACATCTAAGCATAAGCATAAGGAATGAGGTTAGTATCAAGCCAATAAGCACATTCTGCACTACCAAATCAAGACGTATCGAATAAAAGCAAAAATTCGAACCTAGAAACCGAATGTCAAATTTAGTAGTTATATTTACATGGACATTTCATCAAACAATTGGCGTGCAATGTTAGATCACAAGTCAATTTAAAGGCAAAACAAGAAAAAACAAGTGATTTATAAAGACATCTAGGCATTAACATAAAGAATGAGAATATTATCAACCCAATAAGCACGTTTTTCACTACAAAATCAAGACTGGTCGAACATAAGCATATCTTCGAACCTAGAAACCGAATGGCACATTTAGGAGTGACATTTACATGGATTTATCATCGAAAACTTGGCGTTCATCGTTAGATCACAAGTCATTTTAAAGGCAAAACGAGAAAAAACAAGTGATCTTTAAAGACATCTAGGCATTAGCATAAATAATGAGAATATTATCAACCCAATATGCACGTTTTTCAGTACAAAATCAAGACTGGTGTCGAACATAAGCATATCTTCGAACCTAGAAACCGAATGGCACATTTAGGAGTGACATTTACATGGATTTATCATCGAAAACATGGCGTTCATCGTTAGATCACAAGTCATTTTAGAGGCAAAAGGAGAAAAAAACAAGTGAACTTTAAAGACATCTAGGCATAAGCATAAAGAATGAGTATAGTATGGAGCCAAAAAACACATTTTGCACAACAAAATCAAGATTGACCGAATAAAAGCATAAATTCGAACATAAAAACTGAATGCCACATTTAGGAGTGACATTTACATGGACATTTTATCAAAAACATGGCGTGCAATTTTAGATCACAAGTCATTTTAAAGGCAAAAGTACACAAAACAAGAGATCTTTTAAGACATCTAGGCCTAAGCATAAAGAATGAGAATAGTATCAAGCCAATAAGCACATTCTACACTACAAAATCAAGACGTATCGAATAAAAGAAAAAATTCGAACCTACAAACCGAATGACACATTTAGTAGTGACATTTACATGGACATTTCATCGAACATTTGGCGTGCAATGTTAGATCGCAAGTAAATATTATAATTGCAAAAGGAGAAAAAAAATGAACTTCAAAGACATCTAGGCATAAGCATAAAAATTGAGGATAGTATCAAGCCAATTAGCACAATTTCCACTAAAATATCAAGACCGATCGAATAAGAGCATAAATTTGAACCTAGAAACCGAATCCCACGTTTAGGAGTGACATTTACATGGACATTTCATCAAACACTTGGCGTGCAATTTTAGATCACAAATCAATTTAAAGGCAATAGGAGAAAAAACAAGTGATCTTTAAAGACATCTAAGCATAAGCATAAAGAATGGGGATACTATCAAGCCAATAAGCAAATACTGCACTACGAAATCAAGACCGGTCGTATAAGAGCATAAATTCGAACCTAGAAACCGAATGGCACATTTAGGTGTGACATTTACATGGACATTTCATTGAACACTTGGCGTGCAATGTTAGATCACAAGTTAATTTAAAGGCAATAGAGAAAAAAACTAGTGAACTTTAAAGACATCTAGGCATAATCACAAAGATTGAGGATAATATCAAGCCAATAAGCACGTTTTGCACTACAAAATCAAGACCGATCGAACCAAAGCATATCTTCGAACCTAGAAACCGAATGGCACATTTAGGAGTGAAATTTACATGGACATTTCATCGTAAACTTGGCGTGCAATGTTAGATCACAGGTCAATTTTTAAAGGCAAAACGAGAAAAAACAAGTGAACTTTAGAGACATCTAGGCATAAGCATAAGGAATGAGGTTAGTATCAAGTCAATAAGCACATTCTGCACTACCAAATCAAGACATATCGAATAAAATCAAAAATTCGAACCTAGAAACCGAATGTCAAATTTAGTAGTGATATTTACATGGACATTTCATCAAACACTTGGCGTGCAATGTTAGATCACAAGTCAATTTAAAGGCAAATCGAGAAAAAACAAGTGATCTTTAATGACATCTAGGCATTAGCATAAATAATGAGAATATTATCAATCCAATAAGCACGTTTTTCACTACAAAATCAAGACTGGTCGAACATAAGCATATCTTCGAACCTAGAAACCGAATATCACATTTAGGAGTGACATTTACATGGATTTATCATCGAAAACTTGGCGTTCATAGTTAGATCACAAGTCATTTTAGAGGCAAAAGGAGAAAAAAACAAGTGAACTTTAAAGACATCTGGGCATAAGCATAAAGAATGAGTATAGTATGGAGCCAAAAAACACATTTTGCACAACAAAATCAAGATCGACCGAATAAAAGCATAAATTCGAACATAAAAACTGAATGCCACATTTAGGAGTGACATTTACATGGACATTTTATCGAAAACTTGGCGTGCAATTTTAGATCACAAGTCATTATAAAGGCAAAAGGACAAAAAACAAGAGATCTTTTAAGACATCTAGGCCTAAGCATAAAGAATGAGAAAAGTATCAAGCCAATAAGCACATTCTACACTACAAAATCAAGACGTATCAAATAAAAGAAAAAATTCGAACCTACAAACCGAATGACACATTAAGTAGTGACATTTACATGGACATTTCATCGAACACTTGGCGTGCAATGTTAGATCGCAAGTAAATATTATAATTGCAAAAGGAGAAAAAAAAGGAACTTCAAAGACATCTAGGCATAAGCATAAAAATTGAGGATAGTATCAAGCCAATTAGCACATTTTCCACTAAAATATCAAGACCGATCGAATAAGAGAATAAATTTGAACCTAGAAACCGAATGCCACGTTTAGGAGTGACATTTACATGGACATTTCATCAAACACTTGGCGTGCAATTTTAGATCACAAATCACTTTAAAGGCAATCGGAGAAAAAACAAGTGATCTTTAAAGACATCTAAGCATAAGCATAAAGAATGGGGATACTATCAAGCCAATAAGCAAATAATGCACTACGAAATCAAGACCGGTCGTATAAGAGCATAAATTCGAACCTAGAAACCGAATGGCACATTTAGGTGTGACATTTACATGGACATTTCATTGAACACTTGGCGTGTAATGTTAGATCACAAGTTAATTTAAAGGGAAAAGAGAAAAAAATAGTGAACTTTAAAGACATCTAGGCATAATCACAAAGAATGAGGATAATATCAAGCCAATAAGCACGTTTTGCACTACAAAATCAAGACCGATCGAACAAAAGCATATCTTCGAACCTAGAAACCGAATGGCACATTTAGGAGGGAAATTTACATGGACATTTCATCGTAAACTTGGCGTGCAATGTTAGATCACAAGTCAATTTTTAAAGGCAAAAAGAGAAAAAACAAGTGAACTTTAGAGACATCTAGGCATAAGCATAAGGAATGAGGTTAGTATCAAGCCAATAAGCACATTCTGCACTACCAAATGAAGACGTATCGAATAAAAGCAAAAATTCGAACCTAGAAACCGAATGTCAAATTTAGTAGTTATATTTACATGGACATTTCATCAAACACTTGGCGTGCAATGTTAGATCACAAGTCAATTTAAAGGCAAAACAAGAAAAAACAAGTGATTTATAAAGACATCTAGGCATTAACATAAAGAATGAGAATATTATCAACCCAATAAGCACGTTTTTCACTACAAAATCAAGACTGGTCGAACATAAGCATATCTTCGAACCTAGAAACCGAATGGCACATTTAGAAGTGACATTTACATGGATTTATCATCGAAAACTTGGCGTGCAATGTTATATCACAAGTCATTTTAGAGGCAAAAGGAGAAAAAAAACAAGTGAACTTTAAAGACATCTAGGCATAAGCATAAATAATGAGTATAGTATGGAGCCAAAAAACACATTTTGCACAACAAAATCAAGATCGACCGAATAAAAGAATAAATTCGAACATAAAAACTGAATGCCACATTTAGGACTGACATTTACATGGACATTTTATCGAAAACTTGGCGTGTAATTTTAGATCACAAGTCATTTTAAAGGCAAAAGGACAAAAAACAAGAGATCTTTTAAGACATCTAGGCTTAAGCATAAAGAATGAGAATAGTATCAAGCCAATAAGCACATATTACACTACAAAATCAAGACGTATCGAATAAAAGAAAAAATTCGAACCTACAAACCGAATGACACATTTAGTAGTGACATTTACATGGACATTTCATCGAACACTTGGCGTGCAATGTTAGATCGCCAGTAAATATTATAATTGCAAAAGGAGAAAAAACAAGTGAACTTTAAACACCTCTTGGCATAAGCATAAAGAATGAGGATAGTATCAAGCAAATAAGCACATTTTCCACTAAAATATCAAGACCGATTGAATAAGAGTAAAAATTCTTACCTAGAAACCGAATGCCAAATTTAGTAGTGACTTTTACATGGATATTTCATCGAACACTTGGCGTGCAATGTTAGATCGCAAGTGAATGTTATAATGGCAAAAGGAGAAAAAAATGAACTTTAAAAACATCTAGGCATAAGCATAAAAATTAAAGATAGTATCAAGCCAAATAGCACATTTTCCACTAAAATATCAAGACCGATTGAATAAGAGCATAAATTCGAACCTAGAAACCGAATGCCACGTTTAGGAGTGACTTTAACATGGACATTGCATCGAACACTTGGTGTGCAATGTTAGATCACAAGTACATTTAAAGGCAAAAGGTGAAAAAACAAGTGATCTTTAAAGACATCTAGGCCTAAGCATAAAGAATGAGAATAGTATCAAGCCAATAAGCACATTCTGCACTACAAAACCGAGACGTATTAAATAAAAGAAAAAATTCGAACCTACAAACCGAATGAAACATTTAGTAGTGACTTTTACATGGATATTTCATCGAACACTTGGCGTGCAATGTTAGATCGCAAGTGAATTTTTTAAAGGCAAAAGGAGAAAAAAATGAACTTCAAAGACATCTAGGCATAAGCATAAAAATTGAGGATAGTATCAAGCCAATTAGCACATTTTTCGCTACAATATCAAGACCGATCGAATAAAAGCATAAATTTGAACCTAGAAATGCCACGTTTAGGAGTGACATTTACATGGACATTTCATCAAACACTTGGCGTGCAATTTTAGATCATTAATCAATTTAAAGGCAAAAGGAGAAAAAAAAGTGATCTTTAAAGACATCTAAGCATAAGCATAAATAATGGGGATACTATCAAGCCAATAAGCACATACTGCACTACGAAATCAAGACCAGCCGTATAAGAGAATAATTCGAACCTAGAAATTGAATGGAACATTTAGTTATGACATTTACATGGACATTTCATCGAACACTTGGCGTGCAATGTTAGATCACAAGTTAATTTAAAGGCAAAAGAGAAAAAACTAGTGAACTTTAGAGACATCTAGGCATAAGCATAAAGAATGAGGATAATATCAAGCCAATAAGCACGTTTTGCACTACAAAATCAAGACCGATCGAACAAAAGCATAACTTCGAACCTAGAAACCGAATGGCACATATAGGAGTGAAATTTACATGGACATTTCATCGTAAACTTGGCGTGCAATGTTAGATCACAAGTCAATTTTTAAAAGCAAAAGGAGAAAAAACAAGTGAACTTTAAACACCTCTTGGCATAAGCAAAAAGAATGAGGATCGTATCAAGCAAATAAGCACATTCTGCACTACAAAATCAAGACCGATTGAATAAGAGTAAAAATTCTTACCTAGAAACCGAATGCCACATTTAGTAGTGACTTTTACATGGATATTTCATCGAACACTTGGCGTGCAATGTTAGATCGCAAGTGAATGTTATAATGGCAAAAGGAGAAAAAAATGAACTTCAAAAACATCTAGGCATAAGCATAAAAATTGAGGATAGTATCAAGCCAAATAGCACATTTTCCACTAAAATATCAAGACCGATCGAATAAGAGCATAAATTCGAACCTAGAAACCGAATGCCACGTTTAGGAGTGACTTTAACATGGACATTACATCGAACACTTGGTGTGCAATGTTAGATCACAAGTACATTTAAAGGCAAAAGGTGAAAAAACAAGTGATCTTTAAAGACATCTAGGCCTAAGCATAAAGAATGAGAATAGTATCAAGCCAATAAGCACATTCTGCACTACAAAACCGAGACGTATTAAATAAAAGAAAAAATTCGAACCTACAAACCGAATGAAACATTTAGTAGTGACTTTTACATGGATATTTCATCGAACACTTGGCGTGCAATGTTAGATCGCAAGTGAATTTTTTAAAGTCAAAAGGAGAAAAAAATGAACTTCAAAGACATCTAGGCATAAGCATAAAAATTGAGGATAGTATCAAGCCAATTAGCACATTTTTCGCTACAATATCAAGACCGATCGAATAAAAGCATAAATTTGAACCTAGAAACCGAATGCCACGTTTAGGAGTGACATTTACATGGACATTTCATCAAACACTTGACGTGCAATTTTAGATCACAAATCAATTTAAAGGCAAAAGGAGAAAAAAAAGTGATCTTTAAAGACATCTAAGCATAAGCATAAATAATGGGGATACTATCAAGCCAATAAGCACATACTGCACTACGAAATCAAGACCAGCCGTATAAGAGAATAATTCGAACCTAGAAACTGAATGGAACATTTAGTTATGACATTTACATGGACATTTCATCGAACACTTGGCGTGCAATGTTAGATCACAAGTTAATTTAAAGGCAAAAGAGAAAAAACTAGTGAACTTTAGAGACATCTAGGCATAAGCATAAAGAATGAGGATAATATCAAGCCAATAAGCACGTTTTGCACTACAAAATCAAGACCGATCGAACAAAAGCATAACTTCGAACCTTGAAACCGAATGGCACATATAGGAGTGAAATTTACATGGACATTTCATCGTAAACTTGGCGTGCAATGTTAGATCACAAGTCAATTTTTAAAAGCAAAAGGAGAAAAAACAAGTGAACTTTAAACACCTCTTGGCATAAGCAAAAAGAATGAGGATCGTATCAAGCAAATAAGCACATTCTGCACTACAAAATCAAGACCGATTGAATAAGAGTAAAAATTCTTACCTAGAAACCGAATGCCACATTTAGTAGTGACTTTTACATGGATATTTCATCGAACACTTGGCGTGCAATGATAGATCGCAAGTGAATGTTATAATGGCAAAAGGAGAAAAAAATGAACTTCAAAAACATCTAGGCATAAGCATAAAAATTGAGGATAGTATCAAGCCAAATAGCACATTTTCCACTAAAATATCAAGACCGATCGAATAAGAGCATAAATTCGAACCTAGAAACCGAATGCCACGTTTAGGAGTGACTTTAACATGGACATTGCATCGAACACTTGGTGTGCAATGTTAGATCACAAGTACATTTAAAGGCAAAAGGTGAAAAAACAAGTGATTTTTAAAGACATCTAGGCCTAAGCATAAAGAATGAGAATAGTATCAAGCCAATAAGCACATTCTGCACTACAAAACCGAGACGTATTAAATAAAAGAAAAAATTCGAACCTACAAACCGAATGAAACATTTAGTAGTGACTTTTACATGGATATTTCATCGAACACTTGGCGTGCAATGTTAGATCGCAAGTGAATTTTTTAAAGGCAAAAGGAGAAAAAAATGAACTTCAAAGACATCTAGGCATAAGCATAAAAATTGAGGATAGTATCAAGCCAATTAGCACATTTTTCGCTACAATATCAAGACCGATCGAATAAAAGCATAAATTTGAACCTAGAAACCGAATGCCACGTTTAGGAGTGACATTTACATGGACATTTCATCAAACACTTGGCGTGCAATTTTAGATCACAAATCAATTTAAAGGAAAAAGGAGAAAAAAAAGTGATCTTTAAAGACATCTAAGCATAAGCATAAATAATGGGGATACTATCAAGCCAATAAGCACATACTGCACTACAAAATCAAGACCAGCCGTATAAGAGAATAATTCGAACCTAGAAACTGAATGGAACATTTAGTTATGACATTTACATGGACATTTCATCGAACACTTGGCGTGCAATGTTAGATCACAAGTTAATTTAAAGGCAAAAGAGAAAAAACTAGTGAACTTTGGAGACATCTATGCATAAGCATAAAGAATGAGGATAATATCAAGCCAATAAGCACGTTTTGCACTACAAAATCAAGACCGATCGAACAAAAGCATAACTTCGAACCTAGAAACCGAATGGCACATATAGGAGTGAAATTTACATGGACATTTCATCGTAAACTTGGCGTGCAATTTAGATCACAAGTCAATTTTTAAAAGCAAAAGGAGAAAAAACAAGTGAACTTTAAACACCTCTTGGCATAAGCAAAAAGAATGAGGATCGTATCAAGCAAATAAGCACATTCTGCACTACCAAATCAAGACCGATTGAATAAGAGTAAAAATTCTTACCTAGAAACCGAATGCCACATTTAGTAGTGACGTTTACTTGGACATTTCATCGACCACTTGGCGTGCAATGTTAGATCACAAGTCAGTTTTTAAAGGCAAAAGGAGAAAAAACAAGTGAACTTTAAACAACTCTTGGCATAAGCATAAAGAATGAGGATAGTATCAAGTCAATGAGCACATTCTGCACTACACAATCAAGACCGATTGAATAAGAGTAAAAATTCTTACCTAGAAACCGAATGCCACCTTTAGTAGTGACGTTTACATGGACATTTCATCGACCATTTCGCGTGCAATGTTAGATCACAAATTAATTTTTAAAGGCAAAAAGAGAAAAAACAAGTGAACTTTAGAGACATCTAGGAATAAGCATAAGGAATGAGGTTAGTATCAAGCCAATAAGCACATTCTGCACTACCAAATCAAGGCGTATCGAATAAAAGCAAAAATTCGAACCTAGAAACCGAATGTCAAATTTAGTAGTGATATTTACATGGACATTTCATCAAACACTTGGCATGGAATGTTAGATCACAAGTCAATTTAAAGGCAAAACGAGAAAAAACAAGTGATTTTTAAAGACATCTAGGCATTAGCATAAGCAATGAGAATATTATCAACCCAATAAGCACGTTTTGCACTACAAAATCAAGACTGGTCGAACATAAGCATATCTTCGAACCTAGAAACCGAATGGCACATTTAGGAGTGACATTTACATGGATATATCATCAAAAACTTTGCGTGCAATGTTATATCAAAAGTCATTTTAGAGGCAAAAGGAGAAAAAAACAAGTGAACTTTAAAGACATCTAGGCATAAGCATAAAAAATGAGTATAGTATGGAGCCAATAAACACATTTTGCACAACAAAATCAAGATCGACCGAATAAAAGCACAAATTCGAACATAAAAACTGATTGCCACATTTAGGAGTGACATTTACATGGACATTTTATCGAAAACTTGGCATACAATTTTAGATCACAAGTCAATTTTTAAAGGTAAAAAGAGAAAAAACAAGTGAACTTTAGAGACATCTAGGCATAAGCATAAGGAATGAGGTTAGTATCAAGCCAATAAGCACATTCTACAATACAAAATCAAGATGTATCGAATAAAAGCAAAACTTCGAACCTAGAAACCGGATGTCAAATTTAGTAGTGATATTTACAAGGACATTTCATCAAACACTTAGCGTGCAATGTTAGATCACAAGTCAATTTAAAGGCAAAACGAGAAAAAACAAGTGATCTTTAAAGACATCTAGGCATTAGCATAAATAATGAGAATATTATCAACCCAATAAGCACGTTTTTCACTACAAAATCAAGACTGGTCGAACATAAGCATATCTTCGAACCTAGAAACCGAATGGCACATTTAGGAGTGACATTTACATGGATTTATCATCGAAAACTTGGCGTGCATCGTTAGATCAAAAGTCATTTTAGAGGCAAATGGAGAAAAAAACAAGTGAACTTTAAAGACATCTAGGCATAAGCATAAAGAATGAGCATAGTATGGAGCCAAAGAACACATTTTGCACAACAAAATCAAGATCGACCGAATAAAAGCATAAATTCGAACATAAAAACTGAATGCCACATTTAGGAGTGACATTTACATGGACAATTTATCGAAAACTTGGCGTGCAATTTTAGATCACAAGTCATTTTAAAGGCAAAAGGACAAAAAACAAGAGATCTTTTATGACATCTAGGCCTAAGCATAAAGAATGAGAATAGTATCAAGCCAATAAGCACATTCTACACTACAAAATCAAGACGTATCGAATCAAAGAAAAAAATCGAACCTGCAAACCGAATGACACATTTAGTAGTGACATTTACATGGACTTTTCATCGAACACTTGGCGCGCAATGTTAGATCGCAAGTAAATATTACAATTGCAAAAGGAAAAAAAAATGAACTTCAAAGACATCTAGGCATAAGCATAAAAATTGAGGATAGTATCAAGCCAGTTAGCACATTTTCCACTAAAATATCAAGACCGATCGAATAAGAGTATAAATTTGAACCTAGAAACCGAATGCCACGTTTAGGAGTGACATTTACATGGACATTTCATCAAACACTTGGCGTGCAATTTTAGATCACAAATATTTTTAAAGGCAATAGGAGAAAAAACCAGTGATCTTTAAAGACATCTAAGCATAAGCATAAAGAATGGGGATACTATCAAGCCAATAAGCAAATACCGCTCTACGAAATCAAGACCGGTCGTATAAGAGCATAAATTCGAACCTAGAAACCGAATGGCACATTTAGGTGTGACATTTACATGGACATTTCATCGAACACTTGGCGTGAAATGTTAGATCACAAGTTAATTTAAAGGCAAAAGAGAAAAAACTAGTGAACCTTAAAGACATCTAGGCATAATCACAAAGAATGAGGATAATATCAAGCCAATAAGCACGTTTTGCACTACGAAATCAAGACCGATCGAACAAAAGCATATCTTCGAACCTAGAAACCGAATGGCACATTTAGGAGTGAAATTTACATGGATATTTTATCGTAAACTTGGCGTGCAATGTTAGATCACAAGTCAATTTTTAAAAGCAAAAGGAGAAAAAACAAGTGAACTTTAAACACCTCTTGGCATAAGCATAAAGAATGAGGATAGTATCAAGCAAATAAGCACATTCTGCACTACAAAATCAAGACCGATTGAATAAGAGTAAAAATTCTTACCTAGAAACCGAATGCCACATTTAGTAGTGACTTTTACATGGATATTTCATCGAACACTTGGCGTGCAATGTTAGATCGCAAGTGAATGTTATAATGGCAAAAGGAGAAAAAAATGAACTTTAAAAACATCTAGGCATAAGCATAAAAATTGAGGATAGTATCAAGCCAAATAGCACATTTTCCACTAAAATATCAAGACCGATTGAATAAGAGCATAAATTCGAACCTAGAAACCGAATGCCACGTTTAGGAGTGACTTTAACATGGACATTGCATCGAACACTTGGTGTGCAATGTTAGATCACAAGTACATTTAAAGGCAAAAGTTGAAAAAACAAGTGATCTTTAAAGACATCTAGGCCTAAGCATAAAGAATGAGAATAGTATCAAGCCAATAAGCACATTCTGCACTACAAAACCGAGACGTATTAAATAAAAGAAAAAATTCGAACCTACAAACCGAATGAAACATTTAGTAGTGACTTTTACATGGATATTTCATCGAACACTTGGCGTGCAATGTTAGATCGCAAGTGAATTTTTTAAAGGCAAAAGGAGAAAAAAATGAACTTCAAAGACATCTAGGCATAAGCATAAAAATTGAGGATAGTATCAAGCCAATTAGCACATTTTTCGCTACAATATCAAGACCGATCGAATAAAAGCATAAATTTGAACCTAGAAACCGAATGCCACGTTTAGGAGTGACATTTACATGGACATTTCATCAAACACTTGGCGTGCAATTTTAGATCACAAATCAATTTAAAGGCAAAAGGAGAAAAAAAAGTGATCTTTAAAGACATCTAAGCATAAGCATAAATAATGGGGATACTATCAAGCCAATAAGCACATACTGCACTACGAAATCAAGACCAGCCGTATAAGAGAATAATTCGAACCTAGAAACTGAATGGAACATTTAGTTATGACATTTACATGGACATTTCATCGAACACTTGGCGTGCAATGTTAGATCACAAGTTAATTTAAAGGCAAAAGAGAAAAAACTAGTGAACTTTAGAGACATCTAGGCATAAGCATAAAGAATGAGGATAATATCATGCCAATAAGCACGTTTTGCACTACAAAATCAAGACCGATCGAACAAAAGCATAACTTCGAACCTAGAAACCGAATGGCACATATAGGAGTGAAATTTACATGGACATTTCATCGTAAACTTGGCGTGCAATGTTAGATCACAAGTCAATTTTTAAAAGCAAACGGAGAAAAAACAAGTGAACTTTAAACACCTCTTGGCATAAGCAAAAAGAATGAGGATCGTATCAAGCAAATAAGCACATTCTGCACTACAAAATCAAGACCGATTGAATAAGAGTAAAAATTCTTACCTAGAAACCGAATGCCACATTTAATAGTGACTTTTACATGGATATTTCATCGAACACTTGGCGTGCAATGTTAGATCGCAAGTGAATGTTATAATGGCAAAAGGAGAAAAAAATGAACTTCAAAAACATCTAGGCATAAGCATAAAAATTGAGGATAGTATCAAGCCAAATAGCACATTTTCCACTAAAATATCAAGACCGATCGAATAAGAGCATAAATTCGAACCTAGAAACCGAATGCCACGTTTAGGAGTGACTTTAACATGGACATTTCATCGACCATTTCGCGTGCAATGTTAGATCACAAGTCAATTTTTAAAGGCAAAAAGAGAAAAAACAAGGGAACTTTAGAGACATCTAGGCATAAGCATAAGGAATGAGGTTAGTATCAAGCCAATAAGCACATTCTACACTACAAAATCAAGACGTATCGAATAAAAGAAAAAATTCAAACCTACAAACCGAATGACACATTTAGTAGTGACATTTACATGGACATTTCATCGAACAATTGGCGTGAAATGTTAGATCGCAAGTGAATGTTATAATGGCAAAAGGAGAAAAAATATGAACTTCAAAGAAATCTAGGCGTAAGCATAAAAATTGAGGATAGTATCAAGCCAATTAGCACATTTTCCTCTAAAACATCAAGACCAATCGAATAAGAGCATAAATTTGAACCTAGAAACCGAATGCCACGTTTAGGAGTGACTTTAACATGGACATTGCATCGAACACTTGGTGTGCAATTTTAGATCACAAGTACATTTAAAGGCAAAAGGTGAAAAAACATGTGATCTTTAAAGACATCTAGGCCTAAGCATAAGCATAAAGATTGGGATACTATCAAGCCAATAAGCAAATAATGCACTACGAAATCAAGACCGGTCGTATAAGAGCATAAATTCGAACCTAGAAACCGAATGGCACATTTAGGTGTGACATTTACATGGACATTTCATCGAACACTTGGCGTGCAATGTTAGATCGCAAGTGAATGTTATAATGGCAAAAGGAGAAAAAACTAGTGAACTTTAAAGACATCTAGGCATAATCACAAAGAATGAGGATAATATCAAGCCAATAAGAACGTTTTGCACTACAAAATCAAGACCGATCGAACAAAAGTATAAATTCGAACATAAAAACTGAATGCCACATTTAGGAGTTACATTTACATGGACATTTTATCGAAAACATGGCGTGCAATTTTAGATCACAAGTCATTTTAAAGGCAAAAGGACAAAAAACGAGAGTTCTTTTAAGACATCTAGGCCTAAGCATAAAGAATGAGAGTAGTATCAAGCCAATAAGCACATTCTACACTACAAAATCAAGACGTATCGAATAAAAGAAAAAATTCAAACCTACAAACCGAATGACACATTTAGTAGTGACATTTACATGGACATTTCATCGAACACTTGGCGTGCAATGTTAGATCGCAAGTGAATGTTATAATGGCAAAAGGAGAAAAAAAATGAACTTCAAAAACATCTAGGCATAAGCATAAAAATTGAGGATAGTATCAAGCCAATTAGCACATTTTCCATTAAAATATCAAGACCGATCGAATAAGAGCATAAATTCGAACCTAGAAACCGAATGCCACGTTTAGGAGTGACTTTAACATGGACATTGCATCGAACACTTGGTGTGCAATGTTAGATCACAAGTACATTTAAAGGAAAAACGTGAAAAAACAAGTGATCTTTAAAGACATCTAGGCCTAAGCATAAAGAATGAGAATAGTATCAAGCCAATAAGCACATTCTGCACTACAAAACCGAGACGTATTGAATAAAATAAAAAATTCGAACCTACAAACCGAATGAAACATTTAGTAGTGACTTTTACATGGATATTTCATCGAACACTTGGTGTGCAATGTTAGATCGCAAGTGAATTTTTTAAAGGCAAAAGGAGAAAAAAATGAACTTCAAAGACATCTAGGCATAAGCATAAAAATTGAGGATAGTATCAAGCCAATTAGCACATTTTTCGCTACAATATCAAGACCGATCGAATAAAAGCATAAATTTGAACCTAGAAACCGAATGCCACGTTTAGGAGTGACATTTACCTGGACATTTCATCAAACACTTGGCGTGCAATTTTAGATCACAAATCAATTTAAAGGAAAAAGGAGAAAAAAAAGTGATCTTTAAAGACATCTAAGCATAAGCATAAATAATGGGGATACTATCAAGCCAATAAGCACATACTGCACTACGAAATCAAGACCAGTCGTATAAGAGAATAATTCGAACCTAGAAACTGAATGGAACATTTAGTTATGACATTTACATGGACATTTCATCGAACACTTGGCGTGCAATGTTAGATCACAAGTTAATTTAAAGGCAAAAGAGAAAAAACTAGTGAACTTTGGAGACATCTATGCATAAGCATAAAGAATGAGGATAATATCAAGCCAATAAGCACGTTTTGCACTACAAAATCAAGACCGATCGAACAAAAGCATAACTTCGAACCTAGAAACCGAATGGCACATATAGGAGTGAAATTTACATGGACATTTCATCGTAAACTTGGCGTGCAATTTAGATCACAAGTCAATTTTTAAAAGCAAAAGGAGAAAAAACAAGTGAACTTTAAACACCTCTTGGCATAAGCAAAAAGAATGAGGATCGTATCAAGCAAATAAGCACATTCTGCACTACAAAATCAAGACCGATTGAATAAGAGTAAAAATTCTTACCTAGAAACCGAATGCCACATTTAGTAGTGACGTTTACTTGGACATTTCATCGACCACTTGGCGTGCAATGTTAGATCACAAGTCAGTTTTTAAAGGCAAAAGGAGAAAAAACAAGTGAACTTTAAACAACTCTTGGCATAAGCATAAAGAATGAGGATAGTATCAAGCCAATGAGCACATTCTGCACTACACAATCAAGACCGATTGAATAAGAGTAAAAATTCTTACCTAGAAACCGAATGCCACATTTAGTAGTGACGTTTACATGGACATTTCATCGACCATTTCGCGTGCAATGTTAGATCACAAGTCAATTTTTAAAGGCAAAAAGAGAAAAAACAAGTGAACTTTAGAGACATCTAGGAATAAGCATAAGGAATGAGGTTAGTATCAAGCCAATAAGCACATTCTGCACTACCAAATCAAGGCGTATCGAATAAAAGCAAAAATTCGAACCTAGAAACCGAATGTCAAATTTAGTAGTGATATTTACATGGACATTTCATCAAACACTTGGCATGGAATGTTAGATCACAAGTCAATTTAAAGGCAAAACGAGAAAAAACAAGAGATTTTTAAAGACATCTAGGCATTAGCATAAACAATGAGAATATTATCAACCCAAGAAGCACGTTTTGCACTACAAAATCAAGACTGGTCGAACATAAGCATATCTTCGAACCTAGAAACCGAATATCACATTTAGGAGTGACATTTACATGGATTTATCATCGAAAGACATCTGGGCATAAGCATAAAGAATGAGTATAGTATGGAGCCAAAAAACACATTTTGCACAACAAAATCAAGATCGACCGAATAAAAGCATAAATTCGAACATAAAAACTGAATGCCACATTTAGGAGTGACATTTACATGGACATTTTATCGAAAACTTGGCGTGCAATTTTAGATCACAAGTCATTATAAAGGCAAAAGGACAAAAAACAAGAGATCTTTTAAGACATCTAGGCCTAAGCATAAAGAATTAGAAAAGTATCAAGCCAATAAGCACATTCTACACTACAAAATCAAGACGTATCAAATAAAAGAAAAAATTCGAACCTACAAACCGAATGACACATTAAGTAGTGACATTTACATGGACATTTCATCGAACACTTGGCGTGCAATGTTAGATCGCAAGTATAAAAATTGAGGATAGTATCAAGCCAATTAGCACATTTTCCACTAAAATATCAAGACCGATCGAATAAGAGAATAAATTTGAACCTAGAAACCGAATGCCACGTTTAGGAGTGACATTTACATGGACATTTCATCAAACACTTGGCGTGCAATTTTAGATCACAAATCACTTTAAAGGCAATAGGAGAAAAAACAAGTGATCTTTAAAGACATCTAAGCATAAGCATAAAGAATGGGGATACTATCAAGCCAATAAGCAAATACTGCACTACGAAATCAAGACCGGTCGTATAAGAGCATAAATTCGAACCTAGAAACCGAATGGCACATTTAGGTGTGACATTTACATGGACATTTCATTGAACACTTGGCGTGTAATGTTAGATCACAAGTTAATTTAAAGGGAAAAGAGAAAAAACTAGTGAACTTTAAAGACATCTAGGCATAATCACAAAGAATGAGGATAATATCAAGCCAATAAGCACGTTTTGCACTACAAAATCAAGACCGATCGAACAAAAGCATATCTTCGAACCTAGAAACCGAATGGCACATTTAGGAGGGAAATTTACATGGACATTTCATCGTAAACTTGGCGTGCAATGTTAGATCACAAGTCAATTTTTAAAGGCAAAAAGAGAAAAAACAAGTGAACTTTAGAGACATCTAGGCATAAGCATAAGGAATGAGGTTAGTATCAAGCCAATAAGCACATTCTGCACTACCAAATGAAGACGTATCGAATAAAAGCAAAAATTCGAACCTAGAAACCGAATGTCAAATTTAGTAGTTATATTTACATGGACATTTCATCAAACACTTGGCGTGCAATGTTAGATCACAAGTCAATTTAAAGGCAAAACAAGAAAAAACAAGTGATTTATAAAGACATCTAGGCATTAACATAAAGAATGAGAATATTATCAACCCAATAAGCACGTTTTTCACTACAAAATCAAGACTGGTCGAACATAAGCATATCTTCGAACCTAGAAACCGAATGGCACATTTAGGAGTGACATTTACATGGATTTATCATCGAAAACTTGGCGTGCAATGTTATATCAAAAGTCATTTTAGAGGCAAAAGGAGAAAAAAACAAGTGAACTTTAAAGACATCTAGGCATAAGCATAAATAATGAGTATAGTATGGAGCCAAAAAACACATTTTGCACAACAAAATCAAGATCGACCGAATAAAAGAATAAATTCGAACATAAAAACTGAATGCCACATTTAGGACTGACATTTACATGGACATTTTATCGAAAACTTGGCGTGTAATTTTAGATCACAAGTCATTTTAAAGGCAAAAGGACAAAAAACAAGAGATCTTTTAAGACATCTAGGCCTAAGCATAAAGAATGAGAATAGTATCAAGCCAATAAGCACATATTACACTACAAAATCAAGACGTATCGAATAAAAGAAAAAATTCGAACCTACAAACCGAATGACACATTTAGTAGTGACATTTACATGGACATTTCATCGAACACTTGGCGTGCAATGCTAGATCGCCAGTAAATATTATAATTGCAAAAGGAGAAAAAACAAGTGAACTTTAAACACCTCTTGGCATAAGCATAAAGAATGAGGATAGTATCAAGCAAATAAGCACATTTTCCACTAAAATATCAAGACCGATTGAATAAGAGTAAAAATTCTTACCTAGAAACCGAATGCCAAATTTAGTAGTGACTTTTACATGGATATTTCATCGAACACTTGGCGTGCAATGTTAGATCGCAAGTGAATGTTATAATGGCAAAAGGAGAAAAAAATGAACTTTAAAAACATCGAGGCCTAAGCATAAAAATTAAAGATAGTATCAAGCCAAATAGCACATTTTCCACTAAAATATCAAGACCGATTGAATAAGAGCATAAATTCGAACCTAGAAACCGAATGCCACGTTTAGGAGTGACTTTAACATGGACATTGCATCGAACACTTGGTGTGCAATGTTAGATCACAAGTACATTTAAAGGCAAAAGGTGAAAAAACAAGTGATCTTTAAAGACATCTAGGCCTAAGCATAAAGAATGAGAAGAGTATCAAGCCAATAAGCACATTCTGCACTACAAAACCGAGACGTATTAAATAAAAGAAAAAATTCGAACCTACAAACCGAATGAAACATTTAGTAGTGACTTTTACATGGATATTTCATCGAACAATTGGCGTGCAATGTTAGATCGCAAGTGAATTTTTTAAAGGCAAAAGGAGAAAAAAATGAACTTCAAAGACATCTAGGCATAAGCATAAAAATTGAGGATAGTATCAAGCCAATTAGCACATTTTTCGCTACAATATCAAGACCGATCGAATAAAAGCATAAATTTGAACCTAGAAATGCCACGTTTAGGAGTGACATTTACATGGACATTTCATCAAACACTTGGCGTGCAATTTTAGATCACAAATCAATTTAAAGGCAAAAGGAGAAAAAAAAGTGATCTTTAAAGACATCTAAGCATAAGCATAAATAATGGGGATACTATCAAGCCAATAAGCACATACTGCACTACGAAATCAAGACCATCCGTATAAGAGAATAATTCGAACCTAGAAACTGAATGGAACATTTAGTTATGACATTTACATGGACATTTCATCGAACACTTGGCGTGCAATGTTAGATCACAAGTTAATTTAAAGGCAAAATAGAAAAAACTAGTGAACTTTAGAGACATCTAGGCATAAGCATAAAGAATGAGGATAATATCAAGCCAATAAGCACGTTTTGCACTACAAAATCAAGACCGATCGAACAAAAGCATAACTTCGAACCTAGAAACCGAATGGCACATATAGGAGTGAAATTTACATGGACATTTCATCGTAAACTTGGCGTGCAATGTTAGATCACAAGTCAATTTTTAAAAGCAAAAGGAGAAAAAACAAGTGAACTTTAAACACCTCTTGGCATAAGCAAAAAGAATGAGGATCGTATCAAGCAAATAAGCACATTCTGCACTACAAAATCAAGACCGATTGAATAAGAGTAAAAATTCTTACCTAGAAACCGAATGCCACATTTAGTAGTGACTTTTACATGGATATTTCATCGAACACTTGGCGTGCAATGTTAGATCGCAAGTGAATGTTATAATGGCAAAAGGAGAAAAAAATGAACTTCAAAAACATCTAGGCATAAGCATAAAAATTGAGGATAGTATCAAGCCAATGAGCACATTCTGCACTACAAAATCAAGACCGATTGAATAAGAGTAAAAATTCTTACCTAGAAACCGAATGCCACATTTAGTAGTGACGTTTACATGGACATTTCATCGACCATTTCGCGTGCAATGTTAGATCACAAGTCAATTTTTAAAGGCAAAAAGAGAAAAAACAAGTGAACTTTAGAGACATCTAGGCATAAGCATAAGGAATGAGGTTAGTATCAAGCCAATAAGCACATTCTACACTACAAAATCAAGACGTATCGAATAAAAGAAAAAATTCAAACCTACAAACCGAATGACACATTTAGTAGTGACATTTACATGGACATTTCATCGAACAATTGGCGTGAAATGTTAGATCGCAAGTGAATGTTATAATGGCAAAAGGAGAAAAAATATGAACTTCAAAGACATCTAGGCGTAAGCATAAAAATTGAGGATAGTATCAAGCCAATTAGCACATTTTCCTCTAAAACATCAAGACCAATCGAATAAGAGCATAAATTTGAACCTAGAAACCGAATGCCACGTTTAGGAGTGACTTTAACATGGACATTGCATCGAACACTTGGTGTGCAATTTTAGATCACAAGTACATTTAAAGGCAAAAGGTGAAAAAACATTTGATCTTTAAAGACATCTAGGCCTAAGCATAAGCATAAAGATTGGGATACTATCAAGCCAATAAGCAAATAATGCACTACGAAATCAAGACCGGTCGTATAAGAGCATAAATTCGAACCTAGAAACCGAATGGCACATTTAGGTGTGACATTTACATGGACATTTCATCGAACACTTGGCGTGCATTGTTAGATCATAAGTTAATTTAAAGGCAAAAGAGAAAAAACTAGTGAACTTTAAAGACATCTAGGCATAATCACAAAGAATGAGGATAATATCAAGCCAATAAGCACGTTTTGCACTACAAAATCAAGACCGATCGAACAAAAGTATAAATTCGAACATAAAAACTGAATGCCACATTTAGGAGTTACATTTACATGGACATTTTATCGAAAACATGGCGTGCAATTTTAGATCACAAGTCATTTTAAAGACAAAAGGACAAAAAACGAGAGTTCTTTTAAGACATCTAGGCCTAAGCATAAAGAATGAGAGTAGTATCAAGCCAATAAGCACATTCTACACTGCAAAATCAAGACGTATCGAATAAAAGAAAAAATTCAAACCTACAAACCGAATGACACATTTAGTAGTGACATTTACATGGACATTTCATCGAACACTTGGCGTGCAATGTTAGATCGCAAGTGAATGTTATAATGGCAAAAGGAGAAAAAAAATGAACTTCAAAAACATCTAGGCATAAGCATAAAAATTGAGGATAGTATCAAGCCAATTAGCACATTTTCCATTAAAATATCAAGACCGATCGAATAAGAGCATAAATTCGAACCTAGAAACCGAATGCCACGTTTAGGAGTGACTTTAACATGGACATTGCATCGAACACTTGGTGTGCAATGTTAGATCACAAGTACATTTAAAGGAAAAAGGTGAAAAAACAAGTGATCTTTAAAGACATCTAGGCCTAAGCATAAAGAATGAGAATAGTATCAAGCCAATAAGCACATTCTGCACTACAAAACCGAGACGTATTGAATAAAAAAAAAAATTCAAACCTACAAACCGAATGAAACATTTAGTAGTGACTTTTACATGGATATTTCATCGAACACTTGGCGTGCAATGTTAGATCGCAAGTGAATTTTTTAAAGGCAAAAGGAGAAAAAAATGAACTTCAAAGACATCTAGGCATAAGCATAAAAATTGAGGATAGTATCAAGCCAATTAGCACATTTTTCGCTACAATATCAAGACCGATCGAATAAAAGCATAAATTTGAACCTAGAAACCGAATGCCACGTTTAGGAGTGACATTTACATGGACATTTCATCAAACACTTGGCGTGCAATTTTAGATCACAAATCAATTTAAAGGCAAAAGGAGAAAAAAAAGTGATCTTTAAAGACATCTAAGCATAAGCATAAATAATGGGGATACTATCAAACCAATAAGCACATACTGCACTACGAAATCAAGACCAGCCGTATAAGAGAATAATTCGAACCTAGAAACTGAATGGAACATTTAGTTATGACATTTACATGGACATTTCATCGAACACTTGGCGTGCAATGTTAGATCACAAGTTAATTTAAAGGCAAAAGAGAAAAAACTAGTGAACTTTAGGGACATCTAGGCATAAGCATAAAGAATGAGGATAATATCAAGCCAATAAGCACGTTTTGCACTACAAAATCAAGACCGATCGAACAAAAGCATAACTTCGAACCTAGAAACCGAATGGCACATATAGGAGTGAAATTTACATGGACATTTCATCGTAAACTTGGCGTGCAATGTTAGATCACAAGTCAATTTTTAAAAGCAAAAGGAGAAAAAACAAGTGAACTTTAAACACCTCTTGGCATAAGCAAAAAGAATGAGGATCGTATCAAGAAAATAAGCACATTCTGCACTACAAAATCAAGACCGATTGAATAAGAGTAAAAATTCTTACCTAGAAACCGAATGCCACATTTAGTAGTGACTTTTACATGGATATTTCATCGAACACTTGGCGTGCAATGTTAGATCGCAAGTGAATGTTATAATGGCAAAAGGAGAAAAAAATGAACTTCAAAAACATCTAGGCATAAGCATAAAAATTGAGGATAGTATCAAGCCAATGAGCACATTCTGCACTACAAAATCAAGACCGATTGAATAAGAATAAAAATTCTTACCTAGAAACCGAATGCCACATTTAGTAGTGACGTTTACATGGACATTTCATCGACCATTTCGCGTGCAATGTTAGATCACAAGTCAATTTTTAAAGGCAAAAAGAGAAAAAACAAGTGAACTTTAGAGACATCTAGGCATAAGCATAAGGAATGAGGTTAGTATCAAGCCAATAAGCACATTCTACACTACAAAATCAAGACGTATCGAATAAAAGAAAAAATTCAAACCTACAAACCGAATGACACATTTAGTAGTGACATTTACATGGACATTTCATCGAACAATTGGCGTGAAATGTTAGATCGCAAGTGAATGTTATAATGGCAAAAGGAGAAAAAATATGAACTTCAAAGACATCTAGGCGTAAGCATAAAAATTGAGGATAGTATCAAGCCAATTAGCACATTTTCCTCTAAAACATCAAGACCAATCGAATAAGAGCATAAATTTGAACCTAGAAACCGAATGCCACGTTTAGGAGTGACTTTAACATGGACATTGCATCGAACACTTGGTGTGCAATTTTAGATCACAAGTACATTTAAAGGCAAAAGGTGAAAAAACATGTGATCTTTAAAGACATCTAGGCCTAAGCATAAGCATAAAGATTGGGATACTATCAAGCCAATAAGCAAATAATGCACTACGACATCAAGACCGGTCGTATAAGAGCATAAATTCGAACCTAGAAACCGAATGGCGCATTTAGCTGTGACATTTACATGGACATTTCATCGAACACTTGGCGTGCATTGTTAGATCATAAGTTAATTTAAAGGCAAAAGAGAAAAAACTAGTGAACTTTAAAGACATCTAGGCATAATCACAAAGAATGAGGATAATATCAAGCCAATAAGAACGTTTTGCACTACAAAATCAAGACCGATCGAACAAAAGTATAAATTCGAACATAAAAACTGAATGCCACATTTAGGAGTTACATTTACATGGACATTTTATCGAAAACATGGCGTGCAATTTTAGATCACAAGTCATTTTAAAGGCAAAAGGACAAAAAACGAGAGTTCTTTTAAGACATCTAGGCCTAAGCATAAAGAATGAGAGTAGTATCAAGCCAATAAGCACATTCTACACTACAAAATCAAGACGTATCGAATAAAAGAAAAAATTCAAACCTACAAACCGAATGACACATTTAGTAGTGACATTTACATGGACATTTCATCGAACACTTGGCGTGCAATGTTAGATCGCAAGTGAATGTTATAATGGCAAAAGGAGAAAAAAAATGAACTTCAAAAACATCTAGGCATAAGCATAAAAATTGAGGATAGTATCAAGCCAATTAGCACATTTTCCATTAAAATATCAAGACCGATCGAATAAGAGCATAAATTCGAACCTAGAAACCGAATGCCACGTTTAGGAGTGACTTTAACATGGACATTGCATCGAATACTTGGTGTGCAATGTTAGATCACAAGTACATTTAAAGGAAAAAGGTGAAAAAACAAGTGATCTTTAAAGACATCTAGGCCTAAGCATAAAGAATGAGAATAGTATCAAGCCAATAAGCACATTCTGCACTACAAAACCGAGACGTATTGAATAAAATAAAAAATTCGAACCTACAAACCGAATGAAACATTTAGTAGTGACTTTTACATGGATATTTCATCGAACACTTGGCGTGCAATGTTAGATCGCAAGTGAATTTTTTAAAGGCAAAAGGAGAAAAAAATGAACTTCAAAGACATCTAGGCATAAGCATAAAAATTGAGGATAGTATCAAGCCAATTAGCACATTTTTCGCTACAATATCAAGACCGATCGAATAAAAGCATAAATTTGAACCTAGAAACCGAATGCCACGTTTAGGAGTGACATTTACATGGACATTTCATCAAACACTTGGCGTGCAATTTTAGATCACAAATCAATTTAAAGGAAAAAGGAGAAAAAAAAGTGATCTTTAAAGACATCTAAGCATAAGCATAAATAATGGGGATACTATCAAGCCAATAAGCACATACTGCACTACGAAATCAAGACCAGCCGTATAAGAGAATAATTCGAACCTAGAAACTGAATGGAACATTTAGTTATGACATTTACATGGACATTTCATCGAACACTTGGCGTGCAATGTTAGATCACAAGTTAATTTAAAGGCAAAAGAGAAAAAACTAGTGAACTTTAGAGACATCTAGGCATAAGCATAAAGAATGAGGATAATATCAAGCCAATAAGCACGTTTTGCACTACAAAATCAAGACCGATCGAACAAAAGCATAACTTCGAACCTAGAAACCGAATGGCACATATAGGAGTGAAATTTACATGGACATTTCATCGTAAACTTGGCGTGCAATGTTAGATCACAAGTCAATTTTTAAAAGCAAAAGGAGAAAAAACAAGTGAACTTTAAACACCTCTTGGCATAAGCAAAAAGAATGAGGATCGTATCAAGAAAATAAGCACATTCTGCACTACAAAATCAAGACCGATTGAATAAGAGTAAAAATTCTTACCTAGAAACTGAATGCCACATTTAGTAGTGACTTTTACATGGATATTTCATCGAACACTTGGCGTGCAATGTTAGATCGCAAGTGAATGTTATAATGGCAAAAGGAGAAAAAAATGAACTTCAAAAACATCTAGGCATAAGCATAAAAATTGAGGATAGTATCAAGCCAATGAGCACATTCTGCACTACAAAATCAAGACCGATTGAATAAGAGTAAAAATTCTCACCTAGAAACCGAATGCCACATTTAGTAGTGACGTTTACATGGACATTTCATCGACCATTTCGCGTGCAATGTTAGATCACAAGTCAATTTTTAAAGGCAAAAAGAGAAAAAACAAGTGAACTTTAGAGACATCTAGGCATAAGCATAAGGAATGAGGTTAGTATCAAGCCAATAAGCACATTCTACACTACAAAATCAAGACGTATCGAATAAAAGAAAAAATTCAAACCTACAAACCGAATGACACATTTAGTAGTGACATTTACATGGACATTTCATCGAACCATTGGCGTGAAATGTTAGATCGCAAGTGAATGTTATAATGGCAAAAGGAGAAAAAATATGAACTTCAAAGACATCTAGGCGTAAGCATAAAAATTGAGGATAGTATCAAGCCAATTAGCACATTTTCCTCTAAAACATCAAGACCAATCGAATAAGAGCATAAATTTGAACCTAGAAACCGAATGCCATGTTTAGGAGTGACTTTAACATGGACATTGCATCGAACACTTGGTGTGCAATTTTAGATCACAAGTACATTTAAAGGCAAAAGGTGAAAAAACATGTGATCTTTAAAGACATCTAGGCCTAAGCATAAGCATAAAGATTGGGATACTATCAAGCCAATAAGCAAATAATGCACTACGAAATCAAGACCGGTCGTATAAGAGCATAAATTCGAACCTAGAAACCGAATGGCACATTTAGGTGTGACATTTACATGGACATTTCATCGAACACTTGGCGTGCATTGTTAGATCATAAGTTAATTTAAAGGCAAAAGAGAAAAAACTAGTGAACTTTAAAGACATCTAGGCATAATCACAAAGAATGAGGATAATATCAAGCCAATAAGCACGTTTTGCACTACAAAATCAAGACCGATCGAACAAAAGTATAAATTCGAACATAAAAACTGAATGCCACATTTAGGAGTTACATTTACATGGACATTTTATCGAAAACATGGCGTGCAATTTTAGATCACAAGTCATTTTAAAGGCAAAAGGACAAAAAACGAGAGTTCTTTTAAGACATCTAGGCCTAAGCATAAAGAATGAGAGTAGTATCAAGCCAATAAGCACATTCTACACTACAAAATCAAGACGTATCGAATAAAAGAAAAAATTCAAACCTACAAACCGAATGACACATTTAGTAGTGACATTTACATGGACATTTCATCGAACACTTGGCGTGCAATGTTAGATCGCAAGTGAATGTTATAATGGCAAAAGGAGAAAAAAAATGAACTTCAAAAACATCTAGGCATAAGCATAAAAATTGAGGATAGTATCAAGCCAATTAGCACATTTTCCATTGAAATATCAAGACCGATCGAATAAGAGCATAAATTCGAACCTAGAAACCGAATGCCACGTTTAGGAGTGACTTTAACATGGACATTGCATCGAACACTTGGTGTGCAATGTTAGATCACAAGTACATTTAAAGGAAAAAGGTGAAAAAACAAGTGATCTTTAAAGACATCTAGGCCTAAGCATAAAGAATGAGAATAGTATCAAGCCAATAAGCACATTCTGCACTACAAAACCGAGACGTATTGAATAAAAGAAAAAATTCGAACCTACAAACCGAATGAAACATTTAGTAGTGACTTTTACATGGATATTTCATCGAACACTTGGCGTGCAATGTTAGATCCAAGTGAATTTTTTAAAGGCAAAAGGAGAAAAAAATGAACTTCAAAGACATCTAGGCATAAGCATAAAAATTGAGGATAGTATCAAGCCAATTAGCACATTTTTCGCTACAATATCAAGACCGATCGAATAAAAGCATAAATTTGAACCTAGAAACCGAATGCCACGTTTAGGAGTGACATTTACATGGACATTTCATCAAACACTTGGCGTGCAATTTTAGATCACAAATCAATTTAAAGGCAAAAGGAGAAAAAAAAGTGATCTTTAAAGACATCTAAGCATAAGCATAAATAATGGGGATACTATCAAACCAATAAGCACATACTGCACTACGAAATCAAGACCAGCCGTATAAGAGAATAATTCGAACCTAGAAACTGAATGGAACATTTAGTTATGACATTTACATGGACATTTCATCGAACACTTGGCGTGCAATGTTAGATCACAAGTTAATTTAAAGGCAAAAGAGAAAAAACTAGTGAACTTTAGAGACATCTAGGCATAAGCATAAAGAATGAGGATAATATCAAGCCAATAAGCACGTTTTGCACTACAAAATCAAGACCGATCGAACAAAAGCATAACTTCGAACCTAGAAACCGAATGGCACATATAGGAGTGAAATTTACATGGACATTTCATCGTAAACTTGGCGTGCAATGTTAGATCACAAGTCAATTTTTAAAAGCAAAAGGAGAAAAAACAAGTGAACTTTAAACACCTCTTGGCATAAGCAAAAAGAATGAGGATCGTATCAAGAAAATAAGCACATTCTGCACTACAAAATCAAGACCGATTGAATAAGAGTAAAAATTCTTACCTAGAAACCGAATGCCACATTTAGTAGTGACTTTTACATGGATATTTCATCGAACACTTGGCGTGCAATGTTAGATCGCAAGTGAATGTTATAATGGCAAAAGGAGAAAAAAATGAACTTCAAAAACATCTAGGCATAAGCATAAAAATTGAGGATAGTATCAAGCTAATGAGCACATTCTGCACTACAAAATCAAGACCGATTGAATAAGAGTAAAAATTCTTACCTAGAAACCGAATGCCACATTTAGTAGTGACGTTTACATGGACATTTCATCGACCATTTCGCGTGCAATGTTAGATCACAAGTCAATTTTTAAAGGCAAAAAGAGAAAAAACAAGTGAACTTTAGAGACATCTAGGCATAAGCATAAGGAATGAGGTTAGTATCAAGCCAATAAGCACATTCTACACTACAAAATCAAGACGTATCGAATAAAAGAAAAAATTCAAACCTACAAACCGAATACACATTTAGTAGTGACATTTACATGGACATTTCATCGAACAATTGGCGTGAAATGTTAGATCGCAAGTGAATGTTATAATGGCAAAAGGAGAAAAAATATGAACTTCAAAGACATCTAGGCGTAAGCATAAAAATTGAGGATAGTATCAAGCCAATTAGCACATTTTCCTCTAAAACATCAAGACCAATCGAATAAGAGCATAAATTTGAACCTAGAAACCGAATGCCACGTTTAGGAGTGACTTTAACATGGACATTGCATCGAACACTTGGTGTGCAATTTTAGATCACAAGTACATTTAAAGGCAAAAGGTGAAAAAACATGTGATCTTTAAAGACATCTAGGCCTAAGCATAAGCATAAAGATTGGGATACTATCAAGCCAATAAGCAAATAATGCACTACGAAATCAAGACCGGTCGTATAAGAGCATAAATTCGAACCTAGAAACCGAATGGCACATTTAGCTGTGACATTTACATGGACATTTCATCGAATACTTGGCGTGCATTGTTAGATCATAAGTTAATTTAAAGGCAAAAGAGAAAAAACTAGTGAACTTTAAAGACATCTAGGCATAATCACAAAGAATGAGGATAATATCAAGCCAATAAGAACGTTTTGCACTACAAAATCAAGACCGATCGAACAAAAGTATAAATTCGAACATAAAAACTGAATGCCACATTTAGGAGTTACATTTACATGGACATTTTATCGAAAACATGGCGTGCAATTTTAGATCACAAGTCATTTTAAAGGCAAAAGGACAAAAAACGAGAGTTCTTTTAAGACATCTAGGCCTAAGCATAAAGAATGAGAGTAGTATCAAGCCAATAAGCACATTCTACACTACAAAATCAAGACGTATCGAATAAAAGAAAAAATTCAAACCTACAAACCGAATGACACATTTAGTAGTGACATTTACATGGACATTTCATCGAACACTTGGCGTGCAATGTTAGATCGCAAGTGAATGTTATAATGGCAAAAGGAGAAAAAAAATGAACTTCAAAAACATCTAGGCATAAGCATAAAAATTGAGGATAGTATCAAGCCAATTAGCACATTTTCCATTAAAATATCAAGACCGATCGAATAAGAGCATAAATTCGAACCTAGAAACCGAATGCCACGTTTAGGAGTGACTTTGACATGGACATTGCATCGAACACTTGGTGTGCAATGTTAGATCACAAGTACATTTAAAGGAAAAAGGTGAAAAAACAAGTGATCTTTAAAGACATCTAGGCCTAAGCATAAAGAATGAGAATAGTATCAAGCCAATAAGCACATTCTGCACTACAAAACCGAGACGTATTGAATAAAAAAAAATTCGAACCTACAAACCGAATGAAACATTTAGTAGTGACTTTTACATGGATATTTCATCGAACACTTGGCGTGCAATGTTAGATCGCAAGTGAATTTTTTAAAGGCAAAAGGAGAAAAAAATGAACTTCAAAGACATCTAGGCATAAGCATAAAAATTGAGGATAGTATCAAGCCAATTAGCACATTTTTCGCTACAATATCAAGACCGATCGAATAAAAGCATAAATTTGAACCTAGAAACCGAATGCCACGTTTAGGAGTGACATTTACATGGACATTTCATCAAACACTTGGCGTGCAATTTTAGATCACAAATCAATTTAAAGGCAAAAGGAGAAAAAAAAGTGATCTTTAAAGACATCTAAGCATAAGCATAAATAATGGGGATACTATCAAGCCAATAAGCACATACTGCACTACGAAATCAAGACCAACCGTATAAGAGAATAATTCGCACCTAGAAACTGAATGGAACATTTAGTTATGACATTTACATGGACATTTCATCGAACACTTGGCGTGCAATGTTAGATCACAAGTTAATTTAAAGGCAAAAGAGAAAAAACTAGTGAACTTTAGAGACATCTAGGCATAAGCATAAAGAATGAGGATAATATCAAGCCAATAAGCACGTTTTGCACTACAAAATCAAGACCGATCGAACAAAAGCATAACTTCGAACCTAGAAACCGAATGGCACATATAGGAGTGAAATTTACATGGACATTTCATCGTAAACTTGGCGTGCAATGTTAGATCACAAGTCAATTTTTAAAAGCAAAAGGAGAAAAAACAAGTGAACTTTAAACACCTCTTGGCATAAGCAAAAAGAATGAGGATCGTATCAAGAAAATAAGCACATTCTGCACTACAAAATCAAGACCGATTGAATAAGAGTAAAAATTCTTACCTAGAAACCGAATGCCACATTTAGTAGTGACTTTTACATGGATATTTCATCGAACACTTGGCGTGCAATGTTAGATCGCAAGTGAATGTTATAATGGCAAAAGGAGAAAAAAATGAACTTCAAAAACATCTAGGCATAAGCATAAAAATTGAGGATAGTATCAAGCCAATGAGCACATTCTGCACTACAAAATCAAGACCGATTGAATAAGAGTAAAAATTCTCACCTAGAAACCGAATGCCACATTTAGTAGTGACGTTTACATGGACATTTCATCGACCATTTCGCGTGCAATGTTAGATCACAAGTCAATTTTTAAAGGCAAAAAGAGAAAAAACAAGTGAACTTTAGAGACATCTAGGCATAAGCATAAGGAATGAGGTTAGTATCAAGCCAATAAGCACATTCTACACTACAAAATCAAGACGTATCGAATAAAAGAAAAAATTCAAACCTACAAACCGAATGACACATTTAGTAGTGACATTTACATGGACATTTCATCGAACACTTGGCGTGCAATGTTAGATCGCAAGTGAATGTTATAATGGCAGAAGGAGAAAAAAAATGAACTTCAAAAACATCTAGGCATAAGCATAAAAATTGAGGATAGTATCAAGCCAATTAGCACATTTTCCATTAAAATATCAAGACCGATCGAATAAGAGCATAAATTCGAACCTAGAAACCGAATGCCAAGTTTAGGAGTGACTTTGACATGGACATTGCATCGAACACTTGGTGTGCAATGTTAGATCACAAGTACATTTAAAGGAAAAAGGTGAAAAAACAAGTGATCTTTAAAGACGTCTAGGCCTAAGCATAAAGAATGAGAATAGTATCAAGCCAATAAGCACATTCTGCACTACAAAACCGAGACGTATTGAATAAAAAAAAATTCGAACCTACAAACTGAATGAAACATTTAGTAGTGACTTTTACATGGATATTTCATCGAACACTTGGCGTGCAATGTTAGATCGCAAGTGAATTTTTTAAAGGCAAAAGGAGAAAAAAATGAACTTCAAAGACATCTAGGCATAAGCATAAAAATTGAGGATAGTATCAAGCCAATTAGCACATTTTTCGCTACAATATCAAGACCGATCGAATAAAAGCATAAATTTGAACCTAGAAACCGAATGCCACGTTTAGGAGTGACATTTACATGGACATTTCATCAAACACTTGGCGTGCAATTTTAGATCACAAATCAATTTAAAGGCAAAAGGAGAAAAAAAAGTGATCTTTAAAGACATCTAAGCATAAGCATAAATAATGGGGATACTATCAAGCCAATAAGCACATACTGCACTACGAAATCAAGACCAGCCGTATAAGAGAATAATTCGAACCTAGAAACTGAATGGAACATTTAGTTATGACATTTACATGGACATTTCATCGAACACTTGGCGTGCAATGTTAGATCACAAGTTAATTTAAAGGCAAAAGAGAAAAAACTAGTGAACTTTAGAGACATCTAGGCATAAGCATAAAGAATGAGGATAATATCAAGCCAATAAGCACGTTTTGCACTACAAAATCAAGACCGATCGAACAAAAGCATAACTTCGAACCTAGAAACCGAATGGCACATATAGGAGTGAAATTTACATGGACATTTCATCGTAAACTTGGCGTGCAATGTTAGATCACAAGTCAATTTTTAAAAGCAAAAGGAGAAAAAACAAGTGAACTTTAAACACCTCTTGGCATAAGCAAAAAGAATGAGGATCGTATCAAGAAAATAAGCACATTCTGCACTACAAAATCAAGACCGATTGAATAAGAGTAAAAATTCTTACCTAGAAACCGAATGCCACATTTAGTAGTGACTTTTACATGGATATTTCATCGAACACTTGGCGTGCAATGTTAGATCGCAAGTGAATGTTATAATGGCAAAAGGAGAAAAAAATGAACTTCAAAAACATCTAGGCATAAGCATAAAAATTGAGGATAGTATCAAGCCAATGAGCACATTCTGCACTACAAAATCAAGACCGATTGAATAAGAGTAAAAATTCTCACCTAGAAACCGAATGCCACATTTAGTAGTGACGTTTACATGGACATTTCATCGACCATTTCGCGTGCAATGTTAGATCACAAGTCAATTTTTAAAGGCAAAAAGAGAAAAAACAAGTGAACTTTAGAGACATCTAGGCATAAGCATAAGGAATGAGGTTAGTATCAAGCCAATAAGCACATTCTACACTACAAAATCAAGACGTATCGAATAAAAGAAAAAATTCAAACCTACAAACCGAATGACACATTTAGTAGTGACATTTACATGGACATTTCATCGAACCATTGGCGTGAAATGTTAGATCGCAAGTGAATGTTATAATGGCAAAAGGAGAAAAAATATGAACTTCAAAGACATCTAGGCGTAAGCATAAAAATTGAGGATAGTATCAAGCCAATTAGCACATTTTCCTCTAAAACATCAAGACCAATCGAATAAGAGCATAAATTTGAACCTAGAAACCGAATGCCACGTTTAGGAGTGACTTTAACATGGACATTGCATCGAACACTTGGTGTGCAATTTTAGATCACAAGTACATTTAAAGGCAAAAGGTGAAAAAACATGTGATCTTTAAAGACATCTAGGCCTAAGCATAAGCATAAAGATTGGGATACTATCAAGCCAATAAGCAAATAATGCACTACGAAATCAAGACCGGTCGTATAAGAGCATAAATTCGAACCTAGAAACCGAATGGCACATTTAGGTGTGACATTTACATGGACATTTCATCGAACACTTGGCGTGCATTGTTAGATCATAAGTTAATTTAAAGGCAAAAGAGAAAAAACTAGTGAACTTTAAAGACATCTAGGCATAATCACAAAGAATGAGGATAATATCAAGCCAATAAGCACGTTTTGCACTACAAAATCAAGACCGATCGAACAAAAGTATAAATTCGAACATAAAAACTGAATGCCACATTTAGGAGTTACATTTACATGGACATTTTATCGAAAACATGGCGTGCAATTTTAGATCACAAGTCATTTTAAAGGCAAAAGGACAAAAAACGAGAGTTCTTTTAAGACATCTAGGCCTAAGCATAAAGAATGAGAGTAGTATCAAGCCAATAAGCACATTCTACACTACAAAATCAAGACATATCGAATAAAAGAAAAAATTCAAACCTACAAACCGAATGACACATTTAGTAGTGACATTTACATGGACATTTCATCGAACACTTGGCGTGCAATGTTAGATCGCAAGTGAATGTTATAATGGCAAAAGGAGAAAAAAAATGAACTTCAAAAACATCTAGGCATAAGCATAAAAATTGAGGATAGTATCAAGCCAATTAGCACATTTTCCATTGAAATATCAAGACCGATCGAATAAGAGCATAAATTCGAACCTAGAAACCGAATGCCACGTTTAGGAGTGACTTTAACATGGACATTGCATCGAACACTTGGTGTGCTATGTTAGATCACAAGTACATTTAAAGGAAAAAGGTGAAAAAACAAGTGATCTTTAAAGACATCTAGGCCTAAGCATAAAGAATGAGAATAGTATCAAGCCAATAAGCACATTCTGCACTACAAAACCGAGACGTATTGAATAAAAGAAAAAATTCGAACCTACAAACCGAATGAAACATTTAGTAGTGACTTTTACATGGATATTTCATCGAACACTTGGCGTGCAATGTTAGATCGCAAGTGAATTTTTTAAAGGCAAAAGGAGAAAAAAATGAACTTCAAAGACATCTAGGCATAAGCATAAAAATTGAGGATAGTATCAAGCCAATTAGCACATTTTTCGCTACAATATCAAGACCGATCGAATAAAAGCATAAATTTGAACCTAGAAACCGAATGCCACGTTTAGGAGTGACATTTACATGGATATTTCATCAAACACTTGGCGTGCAATTTTAGATCACAAATCAATTTAAAGGCAAAAGGAGAAAAAAAGTGATCTTTAAAGACATCTAAGCATAAGCATAAATAATGGGGATACTATCAAGCCAATAAGCACATACTGCACTACGAAATCAAGACCAGCCGTATAAGAGAATAATTCGAACCTAGAAACTGAATGGAACATTTAGTTATGACATTTACATGGACATTTCATCGAACACTTGGCGTGCAATGTTAGATCACAAGTTAATTTAAAGGCAAAAGAGAAAAAACTAGTGAACTTTAGAGACATCTAGGCATAAGCATAAAGAATGAGGATAATATCAAGCCAATAAGCACGTTTTGCACTACAAAATCAAGACCGATCGAACAAAAGCATAACTTCGAACCTAGAAACCGAATGGCACATATAGGAGTGAAATTTACATGGACATTTCATCGTAAACTTGGCGTGCAATGTTAGATCACAAGTCAATTTTTAAAAGCAAAAGGAGAAAAAACAAGTGAACTTTAAACACCTCTTGGCATAAGCATAAAGAATGAGGATCGTATCAACCAAATAAGCACATTCTGCACTACAAAATCAAGACCGATTGAATAAGAGTAAAAATTCTTACCTAGAAACCGAATGCCACATTTAGTAGTGACGTTTACTTGGACATTTCATCGACCACTTGGCGTGCAATGTTAGATCACAAGTCAATTTTTAAAGGCAAAAGGAGAAAAAACAAGTGAACTTTAAACACCTCTTGGCATAAGCATAAAGAATGAGGATAGTATCAAGCCAATGAGCACATTCTGCACTACAAAATCAAGACCGATTGAATAAGAGTAAAAATTCTTACCTAGAAACCGAATGCCACATTTAGTAGTAACGTTTACATGGACATTTCATCGACCATTTCGCGTGCAATGTTAGATCACAAGTCAATTTTTAAAGGCAAAAAGAGAAAAAACAAGTGAACTTTAGAGACATCTAGGCATTAGCATAAGGAATGAGGTTAGTATCAAGCCAATAAGCACATTCTGCACTACCAAATCAAGGCGTATCGAATAAAAGCAAAAATTCGAACCTAGAAACTGAATGTCAAATTTAGTAGTGATATTTACATGGAGATTTCATCAAACACTTGGCATGGAATGTTAGATCACAAGTCAATTTAAAGGCAAAACGAGAAAAAACAAGTGATCTTTAAAGACATCTAGGCATTAGCATAAATAATGAGAATATTATCAACCCAATAAGCACGTTTTGCACTACAAAATCAAGATCGACCGAATAAAAGCATAAATTCGAACATAAAAACTGAATGCCACATTTAGGAGTGACATTTACATGGACATTTTATCGAAAACTTGGCGTGCAATTTTAGATCACAAGTCATTTTAAAGGCAAAAGGACAAAAAACAAGAGATCTTTTAAGACATCTAGGCCTAAGCATAAAGAATGAGAATAGTATCAAGCCAATAAGCACATTCTACACTACAAAATCAAGACGTATCGAATAAAAGAAAAAATTCAAACCTACAAACCGAATGACACATTTAGTAGTGACATTTACATGGACATTTCATCGAACAATTGGCGTGAAATGTTAGATCGCAAGTGAATGTTATAATGGCAAAAGGAGAAAAAATATGAACTTCAAAGACATCTAGGCATAAGCATAAAAATTGAGGATAGTATCAAGCCAATTAGCACATTTTCCTCTAAAACATCAAGACCAATCGAATAAGAGCATAAATTTGAACCTAGAAACCGAATGCCACGTTTAGGAGTGACTTTAACATGGACATTGCATCGAACACTTGGTGTGCAATTTTAGATCACAAGTACATTTAAAGGCAAAAGGTGAAAAAACATGTGATCTTTAAAGACATCTAGGCCTAAGCATAAGCATAAAGATTGGGATACTATCAAGCCAATAAGAAAATAATGCACTACGAAATCAAGACCGGTCGTATAAGAGCATAAATTCGAACCTAGAAACCGAATGGCACATTTAGGTGTGACATTTACATGGACATTTCATCGAACACTTGGCGTGCATTGTTAGATCATAAGTTAATTTAAAGGCAAAAGAGAAAAAACTAGTGAACTTTAAAGACATCTAGGCATAATCACAAAGAATGAGGATAATATCAAGCCAATAAGCACGTTTTGCACTACAAAATCAAGACCGATCGAACAAAAGTATAAATTCGAACATAAAAACTGAATGCCACATTTAGGAGTGACATTTACATGGACATTTTATCGAAAACATGGCGTGCAATTTTAGATCACAAGTCATTTTAAAGGCAAAAGGACAAAAAACGAGAGTTCTTTTAAGACATCTAGGCCTAAGCATAAAGAATGAGAGTAGTATCAAGCCAATAAGCACATTCTACACTACAAAATCAAGACGTATCGAATAAAAGAAAAAATTCAAAACTACAAACCGAATGACACATTTAGTAGTGACATTTACATGGACATTTCATCGAACACTTGGCTTGCAATGTTAGATCGCAAGTGAATGTTATAATGGCAAAAGGAGAAAAAAAATGAACTTCAAAAACATCTAGGCATAAGCATAAAAATTGAGGATAGTATCAAGCCAATTAGCACATTTTCCATTAAAATATCAAGACCGATCGAATAAGAGCATAAATTCGAACCTAGAAACCGAATGCCACGTTTAGGAGTGACTTTAACATGGACATTGCATCGAACACTTGGTGTGCAATGTTAGATCACAAGTACATTTAAAGGAAAAAGGTGAAAAAACAAGTGATCTTTAAAGACATCTAGGCCTAAGCATAAAGAATGAGAATAGTATCAAGCCAATAAGCACATTCTGCACTACAAAACCGAGACGTATTGAATAAAAGAAAAAATTCGAACCTACAAACCGAATGAAACATTTAGTAGTGACTTTTACATGGATATTTCATCGAACACTTGGCGTGCAATGTTAGATCGCAA
Organism: Fallopia convolvulus; assembly: GCA_964016875.1. Lineage (NCBI taxonomy): Eukaryota > Viridiplantae > Streptophyta > Magnoliopsida > Caryophyllales > Polygonaceae > Fallopia > Fallopia convolvulus. The sequence continues at coordinate 33,465,698 of OZ024734.1, read as the reverse complement.
GTGAATTTTTTAAAGGCAAAAGGAGAAAAAAATGAACTTCAAAGACATCTAGGCATAAGCATAAAAATTGAGGATAGTATCAAGCCAATTAGCACATTTTTCGCTACAATATCAAGACCGATCGAATAAAAGCATAAATTTGAACCTAGAAACCGAATGCCACGTTTAGGAGTGACATTTACATGGATATTTCATCAAACACTTGGCGTGCAATTTTAGATCACAAATCAATTTAAAGGCAAAAGGAGAAAAAAAAGTGATCTTTAAAGACATCTAAGCATAAGCATAAATAATGGGGATACTATCAAGCCAATAAGCACATACTGCACTACGAAATCAAGACCAGCCGTATAAGAGAATAATTCGAACCTAGAAACTGAATGGAACATTTAGTTATGACATTTACATGGACATTTCATCGAACACTTGGCGTGCAATGTTAGATCACAAGTTAATTTAAAGGCAAAAGAGAAAAAACTAGTGAACTTTAGAGACATCTAGGCATAAGCATAAAGAATGAGGATAATATCAAGCCAATAAGCACGTTTTGCACTACAAAATCAAGACCGATCGAACAAAAGCATAACTTCGAACCTAGAAACCGAATGGCACATATAGGAGTGAAATTTACATGGACATTTCATCGTAAACTTGGCGTGCAATGTTAGATCACAAGTCAATTTTTAAAAGCAAAAGGAGAAAAAACAAGTGAACTTTAAACACCTCTTGGCATAAGCATAAAGAATGAGGATCGTATCAACCAAATAAGCACATTCTGCACTACAAAATCAAGACCGATTGAATAAGAGTAAAAATTCTTACCTAGAAACCGAATGCCACATTTAGTAGTGACGTTTACTTGGACATTTCATCGACCACTTGGCGTGCAATGTTAGATCACAAGTCAATTTTTAAAGGCAAAAGGAGAAAAAACAAGTGAACTTTAAACACCTCTTGGCATAAGCATAAAGAATGAGGATAGTATCAAGTCAATGAGCACATTCTGCACTACAAAATCAAGACCGATTGAATAAGAGTAAAAATTCTTACCTAGAAACCGAATGCCACATTTAGTAGTAACGTTTACATGGACATTTCATCGACCATTTCGCGTGCAATGTTAGATCACAAGTCAATTTTTAAAGGCAAAAAGAGAAAAAACAAGTGAACTTTAGAGACATCTAGGCATTAGCATAAGGAATGAGGTTAGTATCAAGCCAATAAGCACATTCTGCACTACCAAATCAAGGCGTATCGAATAAAAGCAAAAATTCGAACCTAGAAACCGAATGTCAAATTTAGTAGTGATATTTACATGGACATTTCATCAAACACTTGGCATGGAATGTTAGATCACAAGTCAATTTAAAGGCAAAACGAGAAAAAAACAAGTGATCTTTAAAGACATCTAGGCATTAGCATAAATAATGAGAATATTATCAACCCAATAAGCACGTTTTGCACTACAAAATCAAGACTTGTCGAACATAAGCATATCTTCGAACCTAGAAATCGAATGGCACATTTAGGAGTGACATTTACATGGATATATCATCAAAAACTTTGCGTGCAATGTTATATCACAAGTCATTTTAGAGGCAAAAGGAGAAAAAAACAAGTGAACTTTAAAGACATCTAGGCATAAGCATAAAAAATGAGTATAGTATGGAGCCAATAAACACATTTTGCACAACAAAATCAAGATCGACCGAATAAAAGCATAAATTCGAACATAAAAACTGAATGCCACATTTAGGAGTGACATTTACATGGACATTTTATCGAAAACTTGGCGTGCAATTTTAGATCACAAGTCATTTTAAAGGCAAAAGGACAAAAAACAAGAGATCTTTTAAGACATCTAGGCCTAAGCATAAAGAATGAGAATAGTATCAAGCCAATAAGCACATTCTACACTACAAAATCAAGACGTATCGAATAAAAGAAAAAATTCAAACCTACAAACCGAATGACACATTTAGTAGTGACATTTACATGGACATTTCATCGAACAATTGGCGTGAAATGTTAGATCGCAAGTGAATGTTATAATGGCAAAAGGAGAAAAAATATGAACTTCAAAGACATCTAGGCATAAGCATAAAAATTGAGGATAGTATGAAGCCAATTAGCACATTTTCCTCTAAAACATCAAGACCAATCGAATAAGAGCATAAATTTGAACCTAGAAACCGAATGCCACGTTTAGGAGTGACTTTAACATGGACATTGCATCGAACACTTGGTGTGCAATGTTAGATCACAAGTACATTTAAAGGAAAAAGGTGAAAAAACAAGTGATCTTTAAAGACATCTAGGCCTAAGCATAAAGAATGAGAATGGTATCAAGCCAATAAGCACATTCTGCACTACAAAACCGAGACGTATTGAATAAAAGAAAAAATTCGAACCTACAAACCGAATGAAACATTTAGTAGTGACTTTTACATGGATATTTCATCGAACACTTGGCGTGCAATGTTAGATCGCAAGTGAATTTTTTAAAGGCAAAAGGAGAAAAAAATGAACTTCAAAGACATTTAGGCATAAGCATAAAAATTGAGGATAGTATCAAGCCAATTAGCACATTTTTCGCTACAATATCAAGACCGATCGAATAAAAGCATAAATTTGAACCTAGAAACCGAATGCCACGTTTAGGAGTGACATTTACATGGACATTTCATCAAACACTTGGCGTGCAATTTTAGATCACAAATCAATTTAAAGGCAAAAGGAGAAAAAAAAGTGATCTTTAAAGACATCTAAGCATAAGCATAAATAATGGGGATACTATCAAGCCAATAAGCACATACTGCACTACGAAATCAAGACCAGCCGTATAAGAGAATAATTCGAACCTAGAAACTGAATGGAACATTTAGTTATGACATTTACATGGACATTTCATCGAACACTTGGCGTGCAATGTTAGATCACAAGTTAATTTAAAGGCAAAAGAGAAAAAACTAGTGAACTTTAGAGACATCTAGGCATAAGCATAAAGAATGAGGATAATATCAAGCCAATAAGCACGTTTTGCACTACAAAATCAAGACCGATCGAACAAAAGCATAACTTTGAACCTAGAAACCGAATGGCACATATAGGAGTGAAATTTACATGGACATTTCATCGTAAACTTGGCGTGCAATGTTAGATCACAAGTCAATTTTTAAAAGCAAAAGGAGAAAAAACAAGTGAACTTTAAACACCTCTTGGCATAAGCATAGAGAATGAGGATCGTATCAAGCAAATAAGCACATTCTCCACTACAAAATCAAGACCGATTGAATAAGAGTAAAAATTCTTACCTAGAAACCGAATGCCACATTTAGTAGTGACGTTTACTTGGACATTTCATCGACCACTTGGCGTGCAATGTTAGATCACAAGTCAATTTTTAAAGGCAAAAGGAGAAAAAACCAGTGAACTTTAAACACCTCTTGGCATAAGCATAAAGAATGAGGATAGTATCAAGCCAATGAGCACATTCTGCACTACAAAATCAAGACTGATTGAATAAGAGTAAAAATTCTTACCTAGAAACCGAATGCCACATTTAGTAGTGACGTTTACATGGACATTTCATCGACCATTTCGCGTGCAATGTTAGATCACAAGTCAATTTTTAAAGGCAAAAAGAGAAAAAACAAGTGAACTTTAGAGACATCTAGGCATAAGCATAAGGAATGAGGTTAGTATCAAGCCAATAAGCACATTCTGCACTACCAAATCAAGGCGTATCGAATAAAAGCAAGAATTCGAACCTAGAAACCGAATGTCAAATTTAGTAGTGATATTAACATGGACATTTCATCAAACACTTGGCATGGAATGTTAGATCACAAGTCAATTAAAAGGCAAAACGAGAGAAAACAAGTGATCTTTAAAGACATCTAGGCATTAGCATAACTAATGAGAATATTATCAACCCAATAAGCACGTTTTGCACTACAAAATCAAGACTGGTCGAATATAAGCATATCTTCGAACCTAGAAACCGAATGGCACATTTAGGAGTGACATTTACATGGATATATCATCAAAAACTTTGCGTGCAATGTTATATCACAAGTCATTTTAGAGGCAAAAGGAGAAAAAAACAAGTGAACTTTAAAGACATCTAGGCATAAGCATAAAAAATGAGTATAGTATGGAGCCAATAAGCACGTTTTGCACTACAAAATCAAGACCGATCGAACAAAAGTATAAATTCGAACATAAAAACTGAATGCCACATTTAGGAGTGACATTTACATGGACATTTTATCGAAAACATGGCGTGCAATTTTAGATCACAAGTCATTTTAAAGGCAAAAGGACAAAAAACGAGAGTTCTTTTAAGACATCTAGGCCTAAGCATAAAGAATGAGAGTAGTATCAAGCCAATAAGCACATTCTACACTACAAAATCAAGACGTATCGAATAAAAGAAAAAATACAAAACTACAAACCGAATGACACATTTAGTAGTGACATTTACATGGACATTTCATCGAACACTTGGCTTGCAATGTTAGATCGCAAGTGAATGTTATAATGGCAAAAGGAGAAAAAAAATGAACTTCAAAAACATCTAGGCATAAGCATAAAAATTGAGGATAGTATCAAGCCAATTAGCACATTTTCCATTAAAATATCAAGACCGATCGAATAAGAGCATAAATTCGAACCTAGAAACCGAATGCCACGTTTAGGAGTGACTTTAACATGGACATTGCATCGAACACTTGGTGTGCAATGTTAGATCACAAGTACATTTAAAGGAAAAAGGTGAAAAAACAAGTGATCTTTAAAGACATCTAGGCCTAAGCATAAAGAATGAGAATAGTATCAAGCCAATAAGCACATTCTGCACTACAAAACCGAGACGTATTGAATAAAAGAAAAAATTCGAACCTACAAACCGAATGAAACATTTAGTAGTGACTTTTACATGGATATTTCATCGAACACTTGGCGTGCAATGTTAGATCGCAAGTGAATTTTTTAAAGGCAAAAGGAGAAAAAAATGAACTTCAAAGACATCTAGGCATAAGCATAAAAATTGAGGATAGTATCAAGCCAATTAGCACATTTTTCGCTACAATATCAAGACCGATCGAATAAAAGCATAAATTTGAACCTAGAAACCGAATGCCACGTTTAGGAGTGACATTTACATGGATATTTCATCAAACACTTGGCGTGCAATTTTAGATCACAAATCAATTTAAAGGCAAAAGGAGAAAAAAAAGTGATCTTTAAAGACATCTAAGCATAAGCATAAATAATGGGGATACTATCAAGCCAATAAGCACATACTGCACTACGAAATCAAGACCAGCCGTATAAGAGAATAATTCGAACCTAGAAACTGAATGGAACATTTAGTTATGACATTTACATGGACATTTCATCGAACACTTGGCGTGCAATGTTAGATCACAAGTTAATTTAAAGGCAAAAGAGAAAAAACTAGTGAACTTTAGAGACATCTAGGCATAAGCATAAAGAATGAGGATAATATCAAGCCAATAAGCACGTTTTGCACTACAAAATCAAGACCGATCGAACAAAAGCATAACTTTGAACCTAGAAACCGAATGGCACATATAGGAGTGAAATTTACATGGACATTTCATCGTAAACTTGGCGTGCAACAAAAGGAGAAAAAACAAGTGAACTTTAAACACCTCTTGGCATAAGCATAGAGAATGAGGATCGTATCAAGCAAATAAGCACATTCTCCACTACAAAATCAAGACCGATTGAATAAGAGTAAAAATTCTTACCTAGAAACCGAATGCCACATTTAGTAGTGACGTTTACTTGGACATTTCATCGACCACTTGGCGTGCAATGTTAGATCACAAGTCAATTTTTAAAGGCAAAAGGAGAAAAAACCAGTGAACTTTAAACACCTCTTGGCATAAGCATAAAGAATGAGGATAGTATCAAGCCAATGAGCACATTCTGCACTACAAAATCAAGACTGATTGAATAAGAGTAAAAATTCTTACCTAGAAACCGAATGCCACATTTAGTAGTGACGTTTACATGGACATTTCATCGACCATTTCGCGTGCAATGTTAGATCACAAGTCAATTTTTAAAGGCAAAAAGAGAAAAAACAAGTGAACTTTAGAGACATCTAGGCATAAGCATAAGGAATGAGGTTAGTATCAAGCCAATAAGCACATTCTGCACTACCAAATCAAGGCGTATCGAATAAAAGCAAGAATTCGAACCTAGAAACCGAATGTCAAATTTAGTAGTGATATTAACATGGACATTTCATCAAACACTTGGCATGGAATGTTAGATCACAAGTCAATTAAAAGGCAAAACGAGAGAAAACAAGTGATCTTTAAAGACATCTAGGCATTAGCATAACTAATGAGAATATTATCAACCCAATAAGCACGTTTTGCACTACAAAATCAAGACTGGTCGAATATAAGCATATCTTCGAACCTAGAAACCGAATGGCACATTTAGGAGTGACATTTACATGGATATATCATCAAAAACTTTGCGTGCAATGTTATATCACAAGTCATTTTAGAGGCAAAAGGAGAAAAAAACAAGTGAACTTTAAAGACATCTAGGCATAAGCATAAAAAATGAGTATAGTATGGAGCCAATAAGCACGTTTTGCACTACAAAATCAAGACCGATCGAACAAAAGTATAAATTCGAACATAAAAACTGAATGCCACATTTAGGAGTGACATTTACATGGACATTTTATCGAAAACATGGCGTGCAATTTTAGATCACAAGTCATTTTAAAGGCAAAAGGACAAAAAACGAGAGTTCTTTTAAGACATCTAGGCCTAAGCATAAAGAATGAGAGTAGTATCAAGCCAATAAGCACATTCTACACTACAAAATCAAGACGTATCGAATAAAAGAAAAAATTCAAAACTACAAACCGAATGACACATTTAGTAGTGACATTTACATGGACATTTCATCGAACACTTGGCTTGCAATGTTAGATCGCAAGTGAATGTTATAATGGCAAAAGGAGAAAAAAAATGAACTTCAAAAACATCTAGGCATAAGCATAAAAATTGAGGATAGTATCAAGCCAATTAGCACATTTTCCATTAAAATATCAAGACCGATCGAATAAGAGCATAAATTCGAACCTAGAAACCGAATGCCACGTTTAGGAGTGACTTTAACATGGACATTGCATCGAACACTTGGTGTGCAATGTTAGATCACAAGTACATTTAAAGGAAAAAGGTGAAAAAACAAGTGATCTTTAAAGACATCTAGGCCTAAGCATAAAGAATGAGAATAGTATCAAGCCAATAAGCACATTCTGCACTACAAAACCGAGACGTATTGAATAAAAGAAAAAATTCGAACCTACAAACCGAATGAAACATTTAGTAGTGACTTTTACATGGATATTTCATCGAACACTTGGCGTGCAATGTTAGATCGCAAGTGAATTTTTTAAAGGCAAAAGGAGAAAAAAATGAACTTCAAAGACATCTAGGCATAAGCATAAAAATTGAGGATAGTATCAAGCCAATTAGCACATTTTTCGCTACAATATCAAGACCGATCGAATAAAAGCATAAATTTGAACCTAGAAACCGAATGCCACGTTTAGGAGTGACATTTACATGGATATTTCATCAAACACTTGGCGTGCAATTTTAGATCACAAATCAATTTAAAGGCAAAAGGAGAAAAAAAAGTGATCTTTAAAGACATCTAAGCATAAGCATAAATAATGGGGATACTATCAAGCCAATAAGCACATACTGCACTACGAAATCAAGACCAGCCGTATAAGAGAATAATTCGAACCTAGAAACTGAATGGAACATTTAGTTATGACATTTACATGGACATTTCATCGAACACTTGGCGTGCAATGTTAGATCACAAGTTAATTTAAAGGCAAAAGAGAAAAAACTAGTGAACTTTAGAGACATCTAGGCATAAGCATAAAGAATGAGGATAATATCAAGCCAATAAGCACGTTTTGCACTACAAAATCAAGACCGATCGAACAAAAGCTTAACTTCGAACCTAGAAACCGAATGGCACATATAGGAGTGAAATTTACATGGACATTTCATCGTAAACTTGGCATGAAATATTAGATCACAAGTCCTTTTAGAGGAAAAAGGAGAAAAAACAAGTGATCTTTTAAGACATCTAGGCCTAAGCATAAAGAATGAGAATAGTATCAAGCCAATAAGCACATTCTGCACTTCAAAATCAAAACCGATCGAATAAGAGCAAAAATTCAAACCTAGAAACCGAATGCCACATTTAGTAGTGACTTTTACATGGACATTTCATCGAACACCCGACGTGCAATGTCAGTTCACATGTCAATTTAAAAAAAGGAGAAAAAACAAGTGATCTTTAAAGACATCTAGGCATAAGCATAAAAAATGAGTATAGTATGGAGCCAATAAACACATTTTGCACAACAAAATCAAGATCGACTGAATAAAAGCATAAATTCGAACATAAAAACTGAATGCCACATTTATGAGTGACATTTACATGGACATTTTATCGAACGCTTGGCGTGGAATGTTAGATCGCTGATATGCTGGTTTTAGTACAGCGTAATTCTGTATTTTTATTAGGATTTTCTGAGTGTTTTAGGCTATATTAGGTGATTATCTGTAATATCAGCAGAAGCCTACAATTGAAGATTAGGAAGACAGAAATCCTAAATTCGAAGTTGAAGTTCAAGGAGTCAAGATCCGCGCCCTCGGATCGGATCCGAGCCCGCGGTGCCGAGGTAGAAGCAAAACCATCCGAGGGCGAGGAAGGCTGAATCCGCGACCGCGGATTATTTCCGTACTCGCGGATCGTTGGGGTTCCGCGGTCGAGGCAAGCGAGAAGATCCGCACCCACGGATTTAATCCGCACTCGCGGATCGAGGGTTTCAGCGCCGCCTTCGTTTCGATTTTATTTTATCTTTTTTATTTTTATATTTTTATATTTTCGGACTTTATTTCTTAGCTTCATTGGGGACAATGAAGGGTTTAAGTATGGGGGAAGGGATTCACTGCTATATTTGTATTATATGTACAGTTGCATTCTATTTCTGTCATAATTATAAAAAATAAAAATAAAAATTAAAAAAATTAAAAAAAAAACATAAAAAATATGGAAAAAGGCATATAAGATCTTGTGATGAGCTGAAAACCCGAAAGGGCGGCTCAGGTAATAATCAGGTAACCCGGACCAGCATTAGGCTGGGGTAATATGAGGTTAATGAGAGATGTGAGTATTTGTGAGCACACCTAAGAAAAATGAAAAGAGTGATTAGGTGAAAACCCTAAAGGGCGCCTAAGTAGAATGAATGGTAAAATCAGAGTGTTTAGGATCATATTCTACTTTGGGGCTTGGGGATTACACTTTAGATATTGGGTAGATCCTAGGTTGCTCTACACTTTTTGGAGCTTGAGTGTTATATCTTGTATCTGTGAGGTGTGTGATTTGAGCTTTCTTGTTTTGCTCACTATCTCTCTACATGGGTGTGGGTTGTGAGTTGAGAGTAGATTTTTCATATTTCCCTTTACTTCCTGTGGATCTTTGATAGGATTGATTGTTAGATTTATTTTGAGCTTACTCGAGGACGAGCAAGATCTAAGTATGGGGGAATTTGATACGCTGGTTTTAGTACAGCGTAATTCTGTATTTTTATTAGGATTTTCTGAGTATTTTAGGCTAGATTAGGTGATTATCTGTAATATCAGCAGAAGCCTACAGTTGAAGATTTGGAAGACAGAAATCCTAAATTCGAAGTTGAAGTTCAAGGAGTCAAGATCCGCGCCCTCGGATCGGATCCGAGCCCGCGGTGCCGAGGTAGAAGCAAAACCATCCGAGGGCGAGGAAGGCTGAATCCGCGACCGCGGATTATTTCCGCGCTCGCGGATCATTGGGGTTCCGCGGCCGAGGCAAGAGAGAAGATCCGCGCTCGCGGATCGAGGGTTTCAGCGCCGCCTTCGTTTCGTCTTTATTTTATCTTTTGTATTTTTATATTTTTATATTTTCGGACTTATTTTCTACTATTTAAGGTTTGTTTCGAGGTTCACTTTAGGGTTACGACACAATTTAGAGACAATTTCTAGCATATTTTCAGTATTATGGGGAACTAATTTCCCTTTGGAGTTTGTTTAATCAAGGAAGCCTTTTTATGTATTTTGTGAGATTCTGGTAACTTTTCTATCCCTTGGTTAATATCAAAACTCTTGTGCTTAATCTATGATTATCAATTGATTTCTCTTGGTGCGCAACTTGTTGAATTTGATTGATATTCTATTGTTTGGATTTGTTTGATTGTTGTTTGTGCAATCTTATTTATCCTTGAAACAACTCTTTTGTAGGACAGTGGACTAGAATTGAGAAAGAGTGTTTGATTGTTATTTTATGCATGAGACTCGTAGCTTGATTGCATGATTTAATATCCTTCTATCCTTAATATTTTGCATGATTTGAATCAAGCGTTCTTGTTCATATCATAATTCCGCTTGGACCGTGGACAAGCGGAAATCTTTTATAAGGATTGGAATTAACTAGGGAATTAATAGAAAAGTGGATGAATCAATGATCGAATGAGTAAAAAGGTGGATTTGATTGAATGAACTCTACTTTCCTTCACTTGATTTAATCTCAACAATATTAGCTTGTTTGTTTGTTTACTTGAACTCCAAAACCCCTGTCTTTACTCTTTGCTGATTGATCAGAATCCCGATTCTCTTGGGTTCGACCCCTTGCTTGCTTGCTATACTAGTTAGTAATTTAGGGTTATTTATCTTTGATCTTGGCAACAACGATTTTAGCCGAGTCAATGGCAAGTGAATTTTTTATAAGGCAAAAGGAGAAAAAATCAACTTCAAAGATATCTAGACATAAGCATAAAAATTGAAGATAGTATCAAGCCAATTAGCACAATTTCCACTACAATATCAAGACCGATCGAATAAGAGCATAAATTTGATCCTAGAAACAAAATGCTACGTTTACGAGTGACATTTACATGGATATTTCATCGAACACTTGGCCTGCAATGTTAGGGCACAAATCAATTTATAGGCAAAAGGATAAAAAACTAGTGATCTTTAAAGACATCTAGGCATAAGCAAAAATAATGGAGATACTATCAAGCCAATAAGCACATTTTGCATTACAAAATCAAGACCGATCGTATAAGAGCATAAATTCGAACCTAGAAACCGAATGCCACATTTAGGAGTGACTTTAACATGGACATTGCATCGAACACTTGGTGTGCAATGTTAGATCACAAGTCAATTTAAAGGCAAAAGGTGAAAAAACAAGTGATCTTTAAAGACATCTAGGCCTAAGCATAAAGAATGAGAATAGTATCAAGCCAATAAGCACATTCTGCACTACAAAATCAAGACGTATTGAATAAAAGAAAAAATTCGAGCCTACAAACCGAATGAAACATTTAAAGTGACATTTACATGGACATTTCATCGAACACTTAGCGTGCAATGTTAGATCGCAAGTGAATTTTTTAAAGGCAAAAGGAGAAAAAAAATGAACTTCAAAGATATCTAGGCATAAGCATAAAAATTGAGGATAGTATCAATCCAATTAGCACATTTTGCACTACAATATCAAGACCTATTGAATAAGAGCATAAATGCCACGTTTAGGAGTGACATTTACATGGACATTTCATCAAACACTTGGCGTGCACTTTTAGGTCACAAATCAATTTAAAGGCAATAGGAGAAAAAAAAGTGATCTTTAAAGACATCTAAGCATAAGCATAAAGAATGGGGATACTATCAAGCCAATAAACAAATACTACACTCGAAATCAAGACCGGTCGTATAAGAGCATAAATTCGAACCTAGAAACCGAATGGCACATTTAGGAGTGAAATTTACATGGACATTTCATCGAAAACTTGGCGTGCAATGTAAGATCACAAGTCGTTTAAATGGCAAAAGGAGAAAAAACAAGTGATCTTTTAAGACATCTAGGCCTAAGCATAAAGAATGAAAATAGTATCAAGCCAATAAGCACATTCTGCACAGCAAAATCAAAACCGATGGAATAAGAGCAAAAATTCAAACCTAGAAACCGAATGCCACATTTAGTAGTGACATTTACATCGACATTTCATCGAACACCTGGACATTTCATCAATACGTATCAAGACGTATCGAATGCTACGTTTATGAGTGACATTTACATGGACATTTCATCGAACACTTGGTCTGCAATGTTAGGTCACAAGTCAATTTAAAGGAAAAAGGTGAAAAAGAAGTCATCTTTAAGGACATCTAGGCATAAGCATCAAGAATGAGGATAGCATCAAGACAATAAGCACATTCTGCACTACAAAAACAAGACGTATCGAATAAAAGCAAAAATTCGAACCTAGAAACTGATTGCCTAGTTTAGGAGTGACATTTACATGGACATTTCATCGAACACTTGGCGTGCAATATTAGATCACATGTCATTTTACACTACACATCTAGCATAAGTATAAAGAATGAGGATAGTATCAAGCCAATAGGCACATTCTACATACAAAAGCAGGACGTATCGAATAAAAACAAAAATTCAAACCAAGAAACTTGATGCCACATTTAGGACTGATATTTACATGGCCATTTCATCGAACACTTTGCTCGTAGTGTTAGTTCACAGATCATTTTTTAAAGGAAAAAGATGAAAAATAGGTGAACTTTAAAGACATCTAGGCGTAAGCATAAAGAATGAGTACAGTATCAAGCCAATAAGCACATTTTCCACAACAAAATAAAGACCGATAAAATAAAAGCATAAATTGGAAACTAGAAACCTAATGCCACATTTAGGAGTCACGTTTACATGGAGATTTCATCGACCACTTGGCGTGTAATGTTAGATCACAAGTCAATTTTTAAATGTAAAAGGAGAAAAAACAAGTGTACTTTATACACATCTAGGCATAAGCATAAAGAATGAGGATAGTATTAAGCCAATAAGGACCTTCTACACTACAAAATCAAGACCGATCGAATAAGAGCAAAAATTCAAACCTAGAAACCGAATGCCACATTTAGTAGTGACATTTACATGGACATTTCATCGGACACTTGGCTTGCAATGTTAGTTGACATGTCAATTTAAAAAAAAGGAGAATAAACAAGTGATCTTTAAAGAGATCTAGGCATAAGCATAAAGATTGAGGAGTGTATCAAGCCAATAAGCACATTCTGCCATACAAAATAAAGACATATCGAATAAAAGCATAAATTCGAACCTAGAAACCGAATACCACATTTAGGGGTGACATTTACATGGATATTTCATCCAAATCTTGGCGTGCAATGTTAGATCACAAGTCATTTTAAAAGCCAAAGGAGAAAAAACAAGTGAACTTTAGAGTCATCTAGGCATAAGCATAAAGAATGAGTATAGTATCGAGCTAATAAGCACATTTTGCACAACAAAATCAAGATCAACCGTATAAAAGCATAAATTCGAAAATAATAACTGAATGCCACATTTAGGAGTGACATTTACATGGACATTTTATCAAAAACTTGGCGTGCAATGTTAGATCACAAGTCATTTTACACTATACAATCAAGTGATCTTTAAAGGCAAAACAAGAATAAAACAAGTGATCATTAAAGACATCTAGGCATAAGCATAAAGAATGAGGATAGCAGCAAGCCAATAAGCACAATAAATGAGGATATTATCAAGCCAAAATGCACATTCTACAATACACAATCAAGAGGTATCGAATAAAAGCATAAATTCGAACCTAGACACTGTATAATACCTTTAGGAGTGACATTTAAGTGGAAATTTCATCGAACACTTGGCGTGAGATTTTAGATCACAAGTCATTTTTAAAGCAAAATGAAAAAAAAATACAAGTGAACTCTAAAGACATCAAGGCATAAGCATAAAGAATGAGGATAGTATCAAGCCAATAAGCACATTTTGCACCACAAAATCAAGACCGATCGAATAAAAGCATAAATTCGAACCTAAAGACCGAATACCACATTTAGCAGTGACATTTATATGGATATTTCATCGAACACTTGGCGTGCAATGTTAGATCACGTCATTTTATAAGAAAAAGGAGAAAAAACAAGTGAACTTTAAAGACATCTAGGCATAAACATAAAGAATGAGTATAGTATCAAGCCAATAAACACATTTTGCACAACAAAATCAAGACCGATCGAATAAGAGCAAAAATTCAAACCTAGAAACCGAATGCCACATTTAGTAGTGACATTTACATGGACATTTCATCGAACACTTGGCGTGAAATTTTAGTTCACAAGTCATTTTAAAGGCAAAAGGAGAAAAAACAAGTGATCTTTATAGACATCTAGGCATAAGCATAAAGAATGAGGATAGTATCAAGCCAAGAAGCACATTCTACACTACAAAATCAAGACCGATCGAATAAAAGCATAAATTGGAACCTAGAAACCGAATGCCTCATTTAGGAGTGACTTTTACATGGAGATTTAATCGAACACTTGGCGTGCAATATTACATCAAAAGTCAAATTTTAAAGGCAAAATGAGAAAAAACAAGTGATCTTTAAAGACATCTAGACATAAGTATAAAGAACGAGGATAGTATCAAGCCAAAAAGCCCTTTCTATACTACAAAATAAAGACGTATCGAATAAAAGCATAAATTCGAACCTAGAAACTGAATAATACATTTAGGAGTGATAATTACATGGACATTTCATCAAACACTTGGCATGCAATGTTAGATCACAAGTCATTTTAAAGGCAAAAGGAGAAAAAACAAGTGATATTTATGGACATCTAGGCATAAGCATTAAGACTGAGGATAGTATCAAACCAATAAGCACATTCTACACTACAAAATAAAGACCGATCGAATAAAAGCATAAATTGGAACCTAAAAATGAAATGCCACATTTAAGAGTGATGTTTACATGGATATTTCATCAAACACTTGGCGTGCAATATTAGATCACAAGTCAATTTTTAAAGGCATAAGGAGAAAAACAAATGAACTTTAAAGTCATCTAGGCATAAACATAAAGAATGAGGATAGTATGAAGCCAATAATCACATTCTACACTACAAAATCAAGACGTATCGAATACAAGCAAAAATTCTAACCTAGAAACTGAATGCCACGTTTAGGAGTGACATTTACATGGACATTTCGTCGAACACGAGGCATACAATGTTAGATCCAAAGTCATTTTAAAGGAAAATGGAGATAAAAACAAGTTATCTCTAAAGACATCTAGGCATAAGCATAAATAATGAGGATAGTATCAAGCTAATAAGCACATTCTGCCTACAAAATCAACGCGTATCGAATAATAGCAAAAATTCGAACCTAGAAACCTAATGCCAAATTTAGGAGTGACATTTTCGTGGCCATTTCATCGAACACTTGGCGAGCAATGTTAGATCACAATTCAATTTTTAAAGGCAAAAGGAGAAAAAACAAATGAACTTTAAAGACATCTAGGCATAAGCATAAAGATTGAGGATAGTTTCAAGCCAATCAGCACATTCTGCACTATAAAATCAAGACCGATCGAATAAGAGCAAAAATTCAAACCTAGAAACTGAATGCCACATTTAGTAGTGACATTTACATGGACATTTCATCGGACACTTGGCTTGCAATGTTAGTTGACATGTCAATTTAAAAAAAAGGAGAATAAACAAGTGATCTTTAAAGAGATCTAGGCATAAGCATAAAGATTGAGGATTGTATTAAGCCAATAAGCACATTTTGCACTACAAAATAAAGACATATCGAATAAAAGCATAAATTCGAACCTAGAAACCGAATACCACATTTAGGGGTAACATTTACATGGATATTTCATCCAAATCTTGGCGTGCAATGTTAGATCACAAGTCATTTTAAAGGCCAAAGGAGAAAAAACAAGTGAACTTTAAAGTCATCTAGGCATAAGCATAAAGAATGAGTATAGTATCGAGCTAATAAGCACATTTTGCACAACAAAATCAAGATCAACCGTATAAAAGCATAAATTCGAAAATAAAAACTGAATGCCACATTTAGTAGTGACATTTACATGGACATTTTATCAAAAACTTGGCGTGCAATGTTAGATCACAAGTCATTTAACACTACACAATCAAGTGATCTTTAAAGGCAAAACGAGAAAAAAACAAGTGATCATTAAAGACATCTAGGCATAAGCATAAAGAATGAGGATAGCAGCAAGCCAATAAGCACAATAAATGAGGATATTATCAAGCCAAAATGCACATTCTACAATACACAATCAAGAGGTATCGAATAAAAGCATAAATTCGAACCTAGACACTGTATAATACCTTTAGGAGTGACATTTAAGTGGAAATTTCATCGAACACTTGGCGTGCGATTTTAGATCACAAGTCATTTTTAAAGCAAAATGAAAAAAAAATACAAGTGAACTCTAAAGACATCGAGGCATAAGCATAAAGAATGAGGATAGTATCAAGCCAATAAGCACATTTTGCACTACAAAATCAAGACCGATCGAATAAAAGCATAAATTCGAACCTAAAAACCGAATACCACATTTAGCAGTGACATTTATATGGATATTTCATCGAACACTTGGCGTGCAATGTTAGATCACGTCATTTTAAAAGCAAAAGGAGAAAAAACAAGTGAACTTTAGAGACATCTAGGCATAAGCATAAAGAATGAGTATAGTATCAAGCCAATAAACACATTTTGCACAACAAAATCAAGACCGATCGAATAAGAGCAAAAATTCAAACCTAGAAACCGATTGCCACATTTAGTAGTGACATTTACATGGACATTTCATCGAACACTTGGCGTGAAATTTTAGTTCACAAGTCATTTTAAAGGCAAAAGGAGAAAAAACAAGTGATCTTTATAGACATCTAGGCATAAGCATAAAGAATGAGGATAGTATCAAGCCAAGAAGCACATTCTACACTACAAAATCAAGACCGATCGAATAAAAGCATAAATTGGAACCTAGAAACCGAATGCCACATTTAGGAGTGACTTTTACATGGAGATTTAATCGAACACTTGGCGTGCAATATTACATCAAAAGTCAAATTTTAAAGGCAAAATGAGAAAAAACAAGTGATCTTTAAAGACATCTAGACATAAGCATAAAAAACGAGGATAGTATCAAGCCAAAAAGCCCTTTCTATACTACAAAATAAGGACGTATCGAATAAAAGCATAAATTCGAACCTAGAAACTGAATAATACATTTAGGAGTGATAATTACATGGACATTTCATCAAACACTTGGCGTGCAATATTACATCAAAAGTCAAATTTTAAAGGCAAAATGAGAAAAAACAAGTGATCTTTAAAGACATCTAGACATAAGCATAAAAAACGAGGATAGTATCAAGCCAAAAAGCCCTTTCTATACTACAAAATAAGGACGTATCGAATAAAAGCATAAATTCGAACCTAGAAACTGAATAATACATTTAGGAGTGATAATTACATGGACATTTCATCAAACACTTGGCGTGCAATGTTAGATCACAAGTCATTTTAAAGGCAAAAGGAGAAAAAACAAGTGATCTTTAAAGACATCTAGACATAAGCATAAAAAACGAGGATAGTATCAAGCCAAAAAGCCCTTTCTATACTACAAAATAAGGACGTATCGAATAAAAGCATAAATTCGAACCTAGAAACTGAATAATACATTTAGGAGTGATAATTACATGGACATTTCATCAAACACTTGGTGTGCAATGTTAGATCACAAGTCATTTTAAAGGCAAAAGGAGAAAAAACAAGTGATATTTATGGACATCTAGGCATAAGCATTAAGATTGAGGATAGTATCAAACCAATAAGCACATTCTTCACTACCAAATAAAGACCGATCGAATAAAAGCATAAATTGGAACCTAAAAATCAAATGCCACATTTAAGAGTGATGTTTACATGGATATTTCATCAAACACTTGGCGTGCAATATTAGATCACAAGTCAATTTTTAAAGGCATAAGGAGAAAAACAAATGAACTTTAAAGTCATCTAGGCATAAACATAAAGAATGAGGATAGTATCAAGCCAATAATCACATTCTACACTACAAAATCAAGACGTATCGAATACAAGCAAAAATTCTAACCTAGAAACTGAATGCCACGTTTAGGAGTGACATTTACATGGACATTTCGTCGAACACGAGGCATACAATGTTAGATCCCAAGTCATTTTAAAGGAAAATGGAGATAAAAACAAGTTATCTCTAAAGACATCTAGGCATAAGCATAAATAATGAGGATAGTATCAAGCTAATAAGCACATTCTGCCTACAAAATCAACGCGTATCGAATAATAGCAAAAATTCGAACCTAGAAACCTAATGCCACATTTAGGAGTGACATTTTCGTGGCCATTTCATCGAACACTTGGCGAGCAATGTTAGATCACAATTCAATTTTTAAAGGCAAAAGGAGAAAAAACAAATGAACTTTAAAGACATCTAGGCATAAGCATAAAGATTGAGGATAGTTTCAAGCCAATAAGCACATTCTGCACTATAAAATCAAGACCGATCAAATAAGAGCAAAAATTCAAACCTAGAAACTGAATGCCACATTTAGTAGTGACATTTACATGGACATTTCATCGGACACTTGGCTTGCAATGTTAGTTGACATGTCAATTTAAAAAAAAGGAGAATAAACAAGTGATCTTTAAAGAGATCTAGGCATAAGCATAAAGATTGAGGATTGTATTAAGCCAATAAGCACATTTTGCACTACAAAATAAAGACATATCGAATAAAAGCATAAATTCGAACCTAGAAACCGAATACCACATTTAGGGATGACATTTACATGGATATTTCATCCAAATCTTGCGTGCAATGTTAGATCACAAGTCATTTTAAAGGCCAAAGGAGAAAAAACAAGTGAACTTTGAAGTCATCTAGGCATAAGCATAAAGAATGAGTATAGTATCGAGCCAATAAACACATTTTGCACAACAAAATCAAGATCAACCGAATAAAAGCATAAATTCGAAAATAAAAACTGAATGCCACATTTAGGAGTGACATTTACATGGATATTTTATCAAAAATTTGGCGTGCAATGTTAGATCACAAGTCATTTTACACTACACAATCAAGTGATCTTTAAAGGCAAAACGAGAAAAAAACAAGTGATCATTAAAGACATCTAGGCATAAGCATAAAGAATGAGGATAACAGCAAGCAAATAAGCACAATAAATGAGGATATTATCAAGCCAAAATGCACATTCTACAATACACAATCAAGAGGTATCGAATAAAAGCATAAATTCGAACCTAGAAACCGTATAATACCTTTAGGAGTGATATTTATGTGGAAATTTCATCGAACACTTGGCGTGCGATTTTAGATCACAAGTCATTTTTAAAGCAAAATGAAAAAAAAATACAAGTGAACTCTAAAGACATCGAGGCATAAGCATAAAGAATGAGGATAGTATCAAGCCAATAAGCACATTTTGCACTACAAAATCAAGACCGATCGAATAAAAGCATAAATTCGAACCTAAAAACCGAATACCACATTTAGCAGTGACATTTATATGGATATTTCATCGAACACTTGGCGTGCAATGTTAGATCACGTCATTTTAAAAGAAAAAGGAGAAAAAACAAGTGAACTTTAAAGACATCTAGGCATAAGCATAAAGAATGAGTATAGTATCAAGCCAATAAACACATTTTGCACAACAAAATCAAGACCGATCGACTAAGAGCAAAAATTCAAACCCAGAAACCGATTGCTACATTTAGTAGTGACATTTACATGGACATTTCATCGAACACTTGGCGTGAAATTTTAGTTCACAAGTCATTTTAAAGGCAAAAGGAGAAAAAACAAGTGATCTTTATAGACATCTAGGCATAAGCATAAAGAATGAGGATAGTATCAAGCCAAGAAGCACATTCTACACTACAAAATCAAGACCGATCGAATAAAAGCATAAATTGGATCCTAGAAACCGAATGCCACATTTAGGAGTGACTTTTACATGGAGATTTAATCGAACACTTGGCGTGCAATATTACATCAAAAGTCAAATTTTAAAGGCAAAATGAGAAAAAACAAGTGATCTTTAAAGACATCTAGACATAAGCATAAAAAACGAGGATAGTATCAAGCCAAAAAGCCCTTTCTATACTACAAAATAAGGACGTATCGAATAAAAGCATAAATTCGAACCTAGAAACTGAATAATACATTTAGGAGTGATAATTACATGGACATTTCATCAAACACTTGGCATGCAATGTTAGATCACAAGTCATTTTAAAGGCAAAAGTAGAAAAAACAAGTGATATTTATGGACATCTAGGCATAAGCATTAAGACTGAGGATAGTATCAAACCAATAAGCACATTCTACACTACCAAATAAAGACCGATCGAATAAAAGCATAAATTGGAACCTAAAAAGCAAATGCCACATTTAAGAGTGATGTTTACATGGATATTTCATCAAACACTTGGCGTGCAATATTAGATCACAAGTCAATTTTTAAAGGCATAAGGAGAAAAACAAATGAACTTTAAAGTCATCTAGGCATAAACATAAAGAATGAGGATAGTATCAAGCCAATAATCACATTCTACACTACAAAATCAAGACGTATCGAATACAAGCAAAAATTCTAACCTAGAAACTGAATGCCACGTTTAGGAGTGACATTTACATGGACATTTCGTCGAACACGAGGCATACAATGTTAGATCCCAAGTCATTTTAAAGGCAAATGGAGATAAAAACAAGTTATCTCTAAAGACATCTAGGCATAAGCATAAATAATGAGGATAGTATCAAGGTAATAAGCACATTCTGCCTACAAAATCAAGACGTATCGAATAATAGCAAAAATTCGAACCTAGAAACCTAATGCCACATTTAAGAGTGACATTTTCGTGGCCATTTCATCGAACACTTGGCGAGCAATGTTAGATCACAATTCAATTTTTAAAGGCAAAAGGAGAAAAAACAAATGAACTTTAAAGACATCTAGGCATAAGCATAAAAATTGAGGATAGTTTCAAGCCAATAAGCACATTCTACACTATAAAATCAAGACCGATCGAATAAGAGCAAAAATTCTAACCTAAAAACCGAATGCCACATCTAGTAGTGACATTTACATGGAAATTTCATCGAACACTTGGCGTGCAATGTTAGATCACAAGTCATTTTGAAGGCAGAAGGAGAAAAAACAAGTGAACTTTAAAGACATCTAGGCATAAGCTTAAAGAATGAGGATAATATCAAGCCAATATGCACATTCTACACTACAAAATCAAGACCGATTGTATAAGGGCCTAAATTCGAACCTAGAAACCGAATGCCACGTTTAAGAGTGACATTTACGTGGACATTTCATCGAACACTTGGCGTGCAATGTTAGATCACAAGTCTTTTTAAAATCAAATGGAGAAAAAATAAGTGAACTTTCAAGACATCTAGTGTTGGATCGTAAGGGGTTAGCGAGAGCTCGGGAACTGGCGGTTAGGTTGTTCCCAAGGCAGCGGAAGTAAATGAAAGCAGGTAAGCAAACAATAATGGACACAGTTCCCTTATAGAGGAACGCCACGATAACCAACCAATTTTGTGGGTAAACCTTTACTTCCGCTTGGAGGATTTTGAATGACTTACTTGTATTATTGATTGTTTCTTAGTTACAACCAGCCAGATTCAAACTTCTCTATTCCTACGAGTTCTACCTAACTCTAGCAACACTAATGAATCTTCTCAACTGAGTTCCTAAGCGAACAACTCAACTAAAACAAGTGAATCAAACCTTATACCTTGACTATCTCAGTTCCCCACTCATGAGAACTTAGCTTCGTCGTCGTCGAGATCAGACACTCGCCGCCGGGGACTTCTCTTGTTCTTTCTTTCTTTCTTTCTCTAGGAGTATAAGTGAGTTCTGGGAGAAGTGCTTTGACCGAGCACTATTCACTTGACTTTATACTTGTGAATACTTGGGCTCCAATCTTGACTTTCATTTGTGTCCGAAATGCCCTTTTGTCTTGTAGGCCAAGTCGTTGTCCTTCACATGTAACAATTTTGAATTGAGTCAACTTTGAGAGTTGATCGGGCCGTTGGATCAAACGACTCAGTCTGTTCCTCAGACTGAGCGTTTGTTTTGTCTTGAGGCAGGATCCCATAAATCTCGCTGACTTGTCTTTGTCTGCACATGTGAGTTCCCATGTTATGGGAATTGTCTTCTTTCGAGTTCCTTTGAGAGGAACTCTTTATCATGTAAACCAGTGTTCCTTGAGCGTTCATCAAGATTCTTCACTGGACCTGTGTTCCTTAGAAATCCTTGAACATAACACTTTAGTTTCCATATGGTGTTTGTCATTATCAAAACTGGAGAATGGCATCGTTGTTCCGCTGTTTAAAACTAGAGTTCATAACACCGTCCCAACATCTAGGCATAAGCATAAAGAACGAGTATAGTATAAAGCTAATAAACACATCCTGCAAAACAAAATCAAGACCAATCAAACAAACCCATCACAAAAATAACCAAGTATTTCGAAGTATGATATGCAGAAAAATTCCTATGATATGCAACAGAGTTCCTATGTGAGATGATGTGAGTTACTAGAGATCCATGTCTATGAAACACAGTGTTCTTACTTAGCATTTTAAGAGATAGTTCCCCCTTAGCAATAGCATATTCTGTGATAACTCAAAATAAGACTCATCTCACATATTTTTTCCTTCCCCCTTTTGGCATCATCGAAAACAAATAAGCATAAATAAGGAATGAAAGGAACACGCAATCATACTAGAAACCATTTATATTACTTAAGCATCTTAATGTACATAAGGAACACATAACATTGTGTGGGGGAAAACAGGAATAAGGATTAAGAAAGGGAGATCATGGGCTTGGGGGAGCAAGAGTTCACTCAGCCAGGACAAAGCGTGTATAATTTTCTCTTGGGTCCCTACCATCCTTTCAAGCATGGCTGCTATGTGGAGCAACACTTGAATGTTCCCATGCTCAGGGCCTTCACCAAAAGGAAGTGCCTCTTTGTCCTCATCTTGCTCGGAGTGACGCATCTTCTGGACCACAGAACGGTCCAGTTCCCTTCCTATGGTCACTTCTTCCTTGCAAGAATCATAGAGCCCTCCCTTGAGCATCAGTTTCTTGATCAGGCCAGCATAGGGCAGGAAATGGGAAGTCGAGGGCATGAACTTTTCCATGTCCCAAAAGATGATGCAGGGAAGATTGATGGGCATCTTGTGGAGGAAGTGGTAGAGAAGGATGGCGTCTTGGATGTTGAGCTGGTGACGCTTTTCTTGCCTTGGGATCACCACAGTCATGATGAACTAGTGAGCCATCTTAGCGATGAGGGACAGATTGTGAGTGGGTGTTCCAGTCCTGGGAACACGGCCCTCGTAGATGGCGTTGTAAATGGCATCGCTATTGAACTCGCCCCAAGTCTTGATAGGGACAGCGCTGAGGCCCTTGATAAAGACTTGTAGTTGAAGACGGATGGAGGAGGCAGTGAAGACAAAGTCGTCGCCCTAGAGGGAGAGAGTTCCTTTGGTGCCCTCTATGACTAAATTGTTGTAGAAGAGGCGCACCTGAGCGGGGTCGATGCTCACAGCAGGTTCACAGACCTATTCCCATCCTTGGGCCTTAATGAGGTCCTAGAGTTCCCCAAGGCCTTTTTCTTGGAGTTGTTCCTCATTGAGGACGAGGGGAGGGATGAGTTTTCGGTCCTCCTTGATGGGAACCCTCTTCGAGGCAGTTTTCTTCCCCTTCTTTGCCTTGTTCCCCTTGGAGGCATCGGCCTTTCTTTTCAGTTGGGGGATTCAGCCGCTTCGATCATAAGGGCAGGTTCCCTTTCTTCTTGGGCAACCACCGACACCACCATTTGGCGCCCTTGATCCTTTTCAGCATCTTGTACCTCGGTGGTAGCATCACCATTCGAGTTCCCTTCTTCTTCCAAGGACAAGCCCATGTCCTCTTCGTCATCTCCGTCGTGATGACTTGTGCTTGTCCTAGCACCGTCAGCTGCTGCTGGGTTCCCTTCTTCCTAGGCCTTGCTCCCTTGCTCTTGGGAAGGCTCTCTGAGCACACCTCTGAGCTCCTCTTTGAGAGCGTCGAGGCGAGCATTCTCCTCGGCAGTTCCCATGAGTATGGGAGATTGTATCCTGGCCTTTTTGCGGACGACCTCAGCAATTGGGAGCTCGTCATCATCAGAGTCATGGTAGAAGGTCTGCAGGGCCGGAGGGGGAGAGGGAAGTTTAATTGTGGAGGGAGATTTATGTGGAGAGGGTGATATATGGATTTGAGAGATGGGTGGAGTTGGGACCATTGAAGAAGATGGAGCAGTAGAAGTAGTAGTAGTGGGAGCCTTGGGCCTAGAGTTCCCAAAGGCAGGCTTTGGATTGTGAGAGGGAGATTTGGATATGGGGGATGTAGGTGGCGTGAGAATTTTGAGTGGGTTGAGTGTTCCCTCAGAGGTTGGAAGGGACTCAGGGGGAGGCAGGGTGTCCTTGGGACTTGATTTCCCAGGGACGGTGTTGGTAGGAGAGTAAGGAGGAGGAAGGAGATCCTGGGATTGAGAGTTCCCAGAGTCGGATAAGAGGAGAAAGATTAGAGGGGTTTGATGGTGTAGGAGTCAGGCTTGGAGAGGTACATGACTTCATCCATGCGAAGAAGAGATTTCTTCCTCTTTTTA
Source organism: Fallopia convolvulus (assembly GCA_964016875.1). Taxonomy (NCBI): domain Eukaryota; kingdom Viridiplantae; phylum Streptophyta; class Magnoliopsida; order Caryophyllales; family Polygonaceae; genus Fallopia; species Fallopia convolvulus. Next base: position 33,440,954 of record OZ024734.1, on the reverse strand, counting down.
GAGGGAAGAGAGGGAGAGGAAGAGGAAATTTATGTGTGTTTGCGTTTGGAAGAGGAGTGTTTGGAAGAGTGTTTCGATTTAGAGAAGGAGTGTTTGGATTTTGAGGGTTTGGATTGTTCGTGTTTGGATGGGGGTTTGGGACCGAAAGTTTCAACAATGACGGTCCCGGAGGAGGAGACTGAGCGAGGTTGAGGAGGAGGAGGTGGAGGAGGGAGAGATTGAGAGGATGTGGTGGTGGAGGAAGGAATCACTAGGGTTTGCGTTGCCGGGAGAGGAGGAGGAAGAAAGGGACTAACATATTTGTAGAGACCTTCGAAGAGGATTCTACGAAGGGCAGGATCTTGTTCTTTGTCAACATCCCTTAACATGGTGATGAAGAGGGTTTTGGGATTGGCTTGGATCCACTCACGAATCTGTTCAAGAGTGTGAATTGGAGCCATGACGGAATTTGTGAAAAGAAGGAGTTTTGGAAGTTTGCTTGAAAAAGGAGGAAGGAAAGTTTCAAAGAGAGGGAGTTGTAGAGAGTGAAGGATGAAGAAAGGCCCAAAAAGGGCAAAGTGGGTTTTTATGTAAGAGAGAGACAAGGGTGGAAAGGGAAGTTCGAAAAAACTCAATAACCGTTGGCCAATGAATGTGGAGGAGCGTTTCAACTTCCATACATGCTTATGACATGCATCGCTTTCTTCCAAGGGAAGTCACTTCGAGAATTTCAAACGTTTGGCCCATAATGCTTCAAGTGATGTTTCATCTTTTCAGCACACCAGTTCCCATGATCTTTGAAAAGGTCAGATTGAGTGGAGGGGTTAAGGGAACTCTAACTCAACTTTTTGTGAGGCTTGGGAACTCAAAGTGGAACTAGAAAATTACAACTCGATAAAGGGATAAGGAGTTTGGCTCATGAGAAGCCTTTGTCTGGCCCTTGGCTTAGGGTTGGTTTTATGATCAACCGTCATGGTGGCTTGTAATGAGGGTTAAAGGGAACTCTGCTTGATCATTTTGGGTTGAAAGAAATAGAGTTCCAAAAGTACATTAAAAGCTTTAGACTAGTAATATGGCAACATGAAAGCAATTGTCCCTACTGTTCCCTATCATGCAAATCAATATAAACTAGCCAAGCACTGAGTGAATAACAAACATGGACTTGTTCAGTTTAGAGTTATCATCCCTAGGAGCATCCAGAGACGCTGGACGTTTGTCTAAAGCCTTAGTAAGAATGTACGCAATTTGCTCTTCAGTTCTACAATGTTCCATGGAGATGTTCACATGCTCTACATTGTCACGTAGGAAGTGATGCCTGATGTCTATATGCTTAGTACGTGAATGATGCACAGGATTTTTAGATATGTTAATGGCACTTGTATTATCACATCTAATGGGAACAGGGCCAAAGGACATACCGTAATCATGTAGTTGGTACTTGAGCTATAGAACTTGGGAACAACATGAGGCGGCAGCCACGTACTCTACTTCAGCTGTGGAGAGTGCCACGGAGTTTTGCTTCTTTGGTCCCAATGAAACCAAACACGATCCTAGGAACTGAGCAATTCCTGAGGTGCTTTTACGATCAACTAGGTGCCCAGCGAAATCTGCATCTGAGTATGCAACGAGCTCAAGGGAGGTGTTCCTTGGATACCAAAGGCACAAGTTGTTGTTCCCTTTGAGATACCTGAAAATCCTCTTCACCTCTTTCAGGTGTGATTCTTTAGGGCTAGCTTCAAAACGTGCGCATATGCACACTGAGAACATGATATCAGGCCGACTAGCAGTTAAAGAGAGGAGAGACCCAATCATACCTCTAAAGATCCTTTGATCAACACTTACCCCTGTCTCATCTTCGTTGAGCCTGGAGTGTTCCATCCCATACTTCACTAGCATTTCTCTGATGTATTTCTATTGATGAATCCTTGTTCCCCCCTTAGTTTGAGATATTTGAAGTACCCATAAGAACGTGAGTTCCCCTATGAGACTCATCTCGAACTCACTGCTCATTAAATTCTTAAATTTCTCAACAAGGATTTCGTTAGTGGCTCCAAAAACAATGTCATCAACGTGTACTTGAACAATCAATATATCTTTAGATTCTTTCTTAAGGAAAAGAGTTTTGTCTATGGAACCTCGAAGATACCCTTGAGACAAAAGGAATTGAGCAAACTTGTCATACCATGCTCAGGGAGCTTGTTTGAGACCGTATAGGGCCCTCTCCAGGAAGTACACATGGTTTGGGAAGTGCTCATCCTCAAATCCTGGTGGTTGTGCCACGTAGAATTCTTCTTTGAGGTGCCCGTTTAGGAACGCCGTGTTAAAATCCATTTGATAAAAATTTGAATCCTTTGTGGGCTACATAGGCTATGAGAAGACGTATAGCCTCAATCCTTGCAACTGGTGCGAAGGTCTCATCGTAATCCATTCCCTCTTCTTGCCTATAGCCTTGAGCAACCAAACGGGCCTTGTTCCTTGCTACAACCCCAGTGTCATCAAGCTTGTTTCGGAAGACCCATCGTGTTCCTATGATGTTCTTGTTCTTGTGCCTAGGAACCAGTTTCCACACCTTGTTCCTCTCGAATTGATGGAGTTCCTCTTGCATGGCTTGAATCCAATCTGGGTCCTTTAGAGCCTCCTTGATGCTCTTGGGTTCCACCATTGAGACAAAGGCGTTGAAGGCGTTGAGGGAAGAGTGAGTCTGTACGCCTTTATCATAGGGAGTTATGATGTTGTCAATGGGGTTGTCCTTCTTCTGGTGGTAGTTCCTGGTTCGGATATGTGAGACTTCAACCTGTTCCCTTGTTTCTTCATCTGTATCTTGGGCTTCTTCTTCCTCAGGGGAACAGTTGTGCTCAACTTCTTCGCTGAGACTCTTGTCATGATTTTCTTCAAGATTCCCTCGTTGTTCCCCCTGAATACTAGACTCTGGTACAACTTCATTTTGGGGAACAAGAGAGTTTGATACATCTTGTGGCTCTTCCGTTGAAGAGGGAACTTCAAAGGAGCTTTGATCTGTGGAATTTTGATCTCCTTCATTGTTCCCATGTTGTGGGATGTTGTTCCCACTCAGACAGTCTTTATCTCTTTTTCTTGGTTCATCATCATCGTCTTCCTCTTCTCGCCTGACTAGTTTGAACAGAGTTCCCTTTCCTTGGGCCTCTGTTCCCACCTTTACAGATTTTTTGTCGAAGATGACATGAATGCTTTCTTCTATCTTCTTGGTCCTCTTGTTGTAGACCCTGTACGCCTTGCTTTGGGAGGAGTATCCTAGGAAGATCCCTTCATCACTCCTTGGGTCAAACTTCCCAAGATTGTCTTTGCCATTATTGTGGATGAAGCATCTGCACCCAAAGGTCCTTAGGTGAGAGATGTTGGGCTTCCTTCCATTGATTAGCTCATATGATGTCTTCTTGATCATAGGACGTATCATGGCTCGATTCGAGATGTAAGTGGCTGTGGAGATGGCTTCGGCTCAAAAATTTGCAGGAACTCCACTCTCTAGCATCATGGTCCTTGCGATGTCTTCCAAAGTTCTGTTTTTCCTTTCCACCAAGCCATTTAATTTAGGAGTGCGAGGAGCCGAGAAGTTGTGGGATATGCCGTTGTTGTCATAGTACCTTAGGAACTCTGAGTTTTTGAACTCATTTCCGTGGTCAGATCTGAGTACTTTGAGCTTGATTCCCATGATAACTTCCATCCTCTTGATTAGAGTCTCAAACTCTTTGAAAGTATCTAATTTTGGCCTTAAGAAAAGAAACCATGTAAATCTTGAAAAATCATCAATTAAAACATACATGTACCTTTTTCCTCTGTAGCTTTCGGCGTCCATGGGACCACAAAGATCCATGTGGATTAGCTCCAAGGGTCTTGTTGTGCTGACTACCCTTTTTGGTTGAAGGAACTTCTGGTTTGTTTGCCACGAACACAAGCTTCACACATCTTGGCTCCCTCGATGTTTATTCGAGGAAAGCTAATAACCAGATCTTGTAGATAGAGCTTTAGGATTTGATTGATTCCTGCATGGCCTAATCTCTTGTGCCAGAGTTCCGTTTCATCACTAGGCACTCCCTTGAATCAAAAGTGACAATGTTGTTCCCTTGATCGCATATTTGAGATACGCTCAGGATGTTGAATCCCAGGTCCTTCACCAAGTTGACGTTGCCGATTTTGATTGATTTATTGAGTATTACTTCCCCTGTTCCTATGATTTCCCCTTTATTCTTGCTGCCAAAGGACACATGACCTCCTTCGGCCTTTGGGTGAAGTGAGGTGAGGTTGTCTTTGTTCCCAATCATATGGTTCAAACATCCATTGTCAATGACCCATGTGCTGTTCCCCCTCACTGCCACCTCACTGGGTTGTTCCCCAGTGGTGTCTCCTATGACCATTTCGCACATGTCCGGGGATTCACAAGATTCAGGATCTTCGTCCTCGTCATCGCTCCAGGTGGCGATGTAGGCCTTCTACCCTTGCCTTCGGTCGTCAGTTCCCTGTGGGCACTCCTTGGCGAAGTGTCCCTTTTTGTAGCACTTGTAGCATGTGACGTCCGAGAGGTCCTTCTCAACGGGTTTTCTTTGGAAACTCTGTCCTTTCAGTGAGTTCCCATTGCCTCTTTTGAACTTCCCTTTGTAGAAGGATCGAAGGGCCTTTGTTACCAGGACTAGTTCCTCATCCTCTTCTTCTTCGGATTCTTCATGTTGCTCTTGAACTAACGTGAGCATCTTTTCAAGTTTGAGGGCAATCCCTTGGTGTGCCCTCTTTTGCTCCTTGTCGTCTTGCTTCCTTTTCTCATGTCCCACCAGTTATCCAAAAACTTGGTGCAACATCAGAGTTTTGTTCTCAAGTTTTTCTTTGAACATGGTCCTTTCATTTGCCCATTCACCAGTTAGGCCATTGAACAGATGTTGGACCTTCATCTTGTCGGTGATCTCCTCTTTTCTGATTCCTAGTCCCACGAGCTTGGTGCATAGGCCTTCGAAGCGCGATTGGTAATCGTCAACAGATTCTCCCATTTCCATCTGGAAGTTGAAGAACTCCCTTCTGCCATTCATTTGGAGGTCCTCTTTGAGGTCAGAGTTCCCAATATGCACTTGTTGGATTGCTTCCCACACTTTCTTGGCTATGTCTAGGTTAGCCACCCTGTCACAATCTTGAACGGTCATAGCATTTTTGAGGTATTGCTTAGCTTTAAAGTTGGCCTCCATGCATTTCCATTCATTTGGCCCCCATTTGGAGTAGTCGTCCTTGATGGATGGATCCACTTCAAAGTTCCCTTTCTCTATGACGCACCTAGCTTGATAGTCCTGGCTCCGCATCCAGTCCTTCATGACGCGTTGCCAATTCTCGAATCTTGCCGTGACGAGCCTTGTATGCTTATTGTTGTTGTGGCCGACTTGGGTGAGTTCGTGAGCCATTGTTGAAACCTGCGATGCTAACACAAATCTAGAGCGACCTGCTCTAACACCAATTGTTGGATCGTAAAGGGTTAGCGAGAGCTTAGGAACTGGCGGTTAGGGTGTTCCCAAGGCAGCGGAAGTAAATGAAAGCAGGTAAGTAAACGATAATGAACACAATTCCCTTATAGAGGAACCCCACGACAACCAACGAATTGTGTGGGTAAAGCTCTACCCCCCTTGGAGGATTTTGAATGACTTACTTGTATTATTGATTGTTCCTTAGTTACAACCAGCCAGATTCAAACTTCTCTGTTTCTACGAGTTCTACCTAACTCTAGCAGCACTAATGAATCTTCTCAACTGAGTTCCTAAGCGAACAACTCAACTAAAACAAGTGAATCAAACCTTACACCTTGACTATCTTAGTTCCCTTGCTCCTGAGAACTTAGCTTCGCCGTCGTCGAGATCAGACACTCACTGCCAGGGACTTCTCTTCTTCTTTCTTTCTTTCTATGGGAGTATAAGTGAGTTCTGGGAGAAGTGCTTTGACTGAGCACTATTCACTTGGCTATATACTTGTGAATACTTGGGCTCCAATCTTGACTTTCAATTGTATCCCAAATGCCCTTTTGTCTTGTATGCCAAGTCGTTGTCCTTCACATGTAACAATTTTGAATTGAGTCAACTTTGAGAGTTTATCGGGCCGTTGGATCAAACGCCTCAGTCAGTTCCTCAGACTGAGCGTTTGTTTTGTCTAGAGGCAAGATCCCGTAAATCTCGCTGACTTGCCTTTGTCTGCACATGTGAGTTCCCATATGATGGGAACTGTGTTCTTCAGAGTTCCTTTGAGAGGAACTCTTCATCATGTAAACCAGTGTTCCTTGAGCGTTCATGAAGATTCTTCACCAGACATGTGGTCCTTATAAGTACATGAAATAAGACGTTAGTTCCCATATGGTGTTTGTCATTATCAAAACTGGAGAATGACATCGTTATTCCGATATTTAAAACTAGAGTTCATAACACCGTCCCAACATCTAGGCATAAGCATAAAGAACGAGTATAGTATAAAGCCAATAAACACATCATGCACAAGTATATCAAGACCAATCGAACAAAAGCATGAATTCGAACATAAAAACCGAATGCCACATTGAGGAGTGACTTTTACATGGACATTTCATTGAAAACTTGGCGCGCAATGTCAGATCACAAGTCAATTTTTAAAGACAAAAAGAGAAAAAACAAGTGAACTTTAAACACTCTTGGCATAAGCATAAAGAAAGAGGATAGTATCAAGTCAATATGCACAATCTGCACTACAAAATCAAGATCGATCCAATAAGAGCAAAAATTCGAACCTAGAATCCAAATGCCACATTTAGTAGTGATATTTACATGGACATTTCATCGAACACTTGGCGTGCAATGTTAGATCACAAGTAAATTTATGGGCAAAAGGAGAAAAAACTAGTGAACTTTACACACATCTAGGCATAAGCTCATTGTGCACTACAAAATCAAGACCGATCGAATAAGAGAAAAAATTCGAACCTAGAAACCGAATGCCACATTTAGTAGTGATATTTACATGGACATTTCATCGAACACATGGCGTGCAATGTTGTATCACAAGTAAATTTAAAGGAAAAGGAGAAAAACTAGTGAACTTTAAGCACATCTAGGCATAAGCATAAAGAATGAGGATAGTATCAAGCCAATACGCACATTCTTCACTACAAAATCAAGACAGATCGAATAAGAGCAAAAATTCGAACCTAGAAACCGAATGTCACATTTAGTAGTGACATTTACATGGACATTTCATCGAACACTTGGCGTGAAATGTTAGATCACAAGTGATTTTGAAGGCAAAAGGAGAAAAAACAAGTGATTTTTAAAGACATCTAGGCATAACCATAAAGAATGAGGATAATATCAAGCCAATAAGCACATTCTGCACTGGAAAATCAAGACGTATCGAATAAAACCAAAAATTCGAACCTACAAACCGAGTGCCACATTTAGTACTTACATTTACATTTACATAAACTGTGAAGACATCTAGGCATAAGCATAAAGAATGAGGATAGTATCAAGCCAGAATGCATATTCTACACTACAAAATCAAGACGTATCTAATAAAAGCATAAATTCGAATCTTTAAACCGAATAATACCTTTAGTAATGACATTTACATGGAAATTTCATCGAACACTTGGCGTGCAATGTTAGATCACAAGTCATTTTAAAGGCAAAAGGAGAAAAAGCAAGTGAACTTTAAAGATATCTTGGCATAAGCATAAAGAATGAGTATAGTATCAACCCAATAAACACATTCTGCACAAAAAAATCAAGACTGATCGAATAAAAGCATAAATATGAACCTAGAAACTGAATGTCACATTTAGGAGTGACGTTTACATGGACATTTCATCGAACATTTGGCGTGTAATGTTAGATCACAATTCATTTTGAAGGCAAAAGGAGAAAAAACAAGTGAACTTTAAACACATCTAGGCATAAGCATAAAGAATGAGGATACTACCAAGCCAATAAGCACATTCTGCACTACAAAATCAAGACCGATCGAATAAGAGCAAAAATTCCAACCTAGAAACCGAACGCAACATTTAGTAGTGACATTTACATGGACATTTCATCGAACACTTGGCGTGAAATGTTAGATCACAAGTCATTTTAAAGGCAAAAGGAGAAAAAAAAAGTGATCTTTATAGACATCTAGGCATAAACATAAAAAATGAAGATAGTATCAAGCCAATAAGCACATTCTACACAAGAAACCGAATGCCGCATTTAGGAGTGACGTTTACATGGAGATTTCATCGAACACTTGGCGTGCAATGTTTGATCAAAAGTCAATTTTTAAAAGCAAAACTAGAAAAAACAAGTGATGTTTAAAGACATCTAGGCATAAGCATAAATAATGAGGTTAGTATCAAGCCAAAAAGTACATTCTACACTACAAAATAAAGACATATCGAATAAAAGAATAAATTCGAACCTAGAAACCGAATAATACATATAGGAGTGACATTTACATGGACATTTCATCAAACACTTGACGTGCAATGTTAGATCACAAGTCATTTTAAAGACAAAAGAAGAAAAAAGAAGTGATCTTTATAGACATCTAGGCATAAACATACAAAATGAAGATAGTATCAAGCCAATAAGCACATTCTACACTACAAAATCAAGTCCGGTCGAATAAAAGCATAAATTATAACATAGAAACTGAATACCACATTTAGGAGTGACATTTACATGGAGATTTCATCGAACACTAGGCGTGCAATGTTAGATCACAAGTCATTTTAAAGACAAAAGAAGAAAAAAGAAGTGATCTTTATAGACATCTAGGCATAAACATACAAAATGAAGATAGTATCAAGCCAATAAGCACATTCTACACTACAAAATCAAGTCCGGTCGAATAAAAGCATAAATTATAACATAGAAACTGAATACCACATTTAGGAGTGACATTTACATGGAGATTTCATCGAACACTAGGCGTGCAATGTTAGATCACAAGTCATTTTTAAGGCAAAATGAGAAAAAAAAAACAAGTGAACTTTAAAGACATATAGGCATAAGCATAAAGAATATGGATAGTATCAAGCGAATAAGCACGTTTTGCACTACAAAATCAAGACCGATCGAATAAGAGCAAAAATTCGAACCTATAAACCGAATGCTACGTATAGGAGTGACATTTACATGGATATTTCATCGAACTCTCGGCGTGAAGTGTTAGATCACAAGTCATTTTAAACGCAAAAGGAGAAAAAACAAGTGAAAATTAAAGACATCTAGAATTATGCCTAAAGAATGAGGATAGTATGAAGCCAATAAGCACATTATGTTCTACAAAATTAAGACCGATCGAATAAGAACATAATTTCGACCCTATAAACTAAATGCCACGAAAAGGAGTGACAATTACATGGAAATTTCATCGAACACTTGGGTAATGTTAGATCACAAATCGTTTCAACAAAGAAAAAGGAGAAAAAACAAGTGAACTTTAAAGACATCTAGGCATAAGCATAAAGAATGAGGATAGTATGAACCCAATAAGCATATTCTACACTACAAAATCAAGACCGATTGAATAAAAGCATAAATTCGAACCTAGAAACCGAATGCTAAATTTAGGAGTGACATTTACATGGACATTTCATCGAACACTGTGCGTGCAATGTTAGATCACAAGTCATTTTAAATCCAAAAGGAGAAAAAACATGTGAACAATAAAGGCATCTAGGCATAAGCATAAAAAATGAGGATAGTATCAAGCCAATAAGGAAATTTAGGACTGACATTTACATGAACATTTCATCGAACACTCGGCGTGCATCGTTAGATGACAAGTCATTTTAAAGGCAAAAGGAGAAATAACAAGTGAACATTAAAAACATCTAGGCATAAGCATAAAGAATGAGGATAGTATCAAGCCAATAAGCACATTGTACACTACAAAATAAAGACCGATCGAATAAACATATAAATTCGAACCTAGACACCGAATGTCACATTTATGAGTGTTATTTACATGGACATTTCATCGAACACTTGGCGTGCAATGTTAGATCTCAAGTCATTTTAAAGGCAAAAGTAGAAAAAACAAGTGATCTTTAAAGACATCTAGGCATAAGCATAAAGAATGAGGATAGTATCAAACCAATAAGCACATTCTACAGTAAAAAAATCACGACCGATCGAAAAAGAACATAAATTCGAACCTAGAAACCGAATGCTACGTTAAGGAGTGATAAATACATGGACATTTCATTGAACACTTGACGTCCAATGTTAGATCACAAATCATTTTAGAGGAAAATGGAGAAAAAAAAGTGAACTTTAAAGACATCTACGCATAACCATAAAGAATGATAATAGTATCAAGCCAATAAGCACATTATGCACTACAAAATCAAGACCGATCGAATAAGAGCATAAAATCGAACCTAGAAACCGAATGCTACATTTAGGAGTGACATTTACATGGACATTTCATCGAACACTTGTCGTGCAATGCTAGATCACAAGTAAATTTAAAGGCAAAAGGAGAAAAATCTAGTGAACTTTAAACACATCTAGGCATAAGCATAAAGAATGAGGATAGTATCAAGCGAATAAGCACATTTTGCACTACAGAATCAAGACCAATCGAATAAGAGAAAAAATTCGAACCTAGAAACCAAATGCCACATTTAGTAGTGATATTTACATGGACATTTGATCGAACACTTTGCGTGCAATGCTAGATCGCAAGTAAATTTATAGGCAAAAGGACAAAAAAACTAGTGAACTTTAAACACATCTAGGCATAAGCAAAAGAACGAGTATAGTATAAAGCCAATAAACACGTTCTACACAACAAAATTTAGACAAATCAAACAAAAGCATGAATTCGAACATAAAAACCGAATGCCACATTTAGCAGTGACATTTACATGGACATTTCATCGAAAACTTTGCGTGCAATGTCAGATCACAAGTCAATTTTTAAAGGCAAAAAGAGAAAAAACAAATAAATGTTAAACACATCTTGACATAAGCATAAAGAAAGAGGATAATATCAAGTCAATAAGCACATTCTGCACTACAAAATCAAAACCGATCGAATAAGAGAAAAAATTCGAACCGAGAAACCAAATGCCACATTTAGTAGTGAGATTTAGATGGACATTTCATCGAACACTTGGCGTGCAATGCTAGATCACAAGTAAATTTAAAGGCAAAAGGATAAAAAGCTAGTGAACTTTAAACACATCTAGGCATAAGCATAATGAATGAGGATAGTATCATGCCAATAAGCACATTCTGCACTACAAAATCAAGACCGATCGAATAAGAGACAAAATTCGAACCTAGAAACCGAATTCCACATTTAGTAGTGAGATTTACATGGATTAAAGACATCTAGGCATAAGCATGAAGAATGAGGATAGAATCAAGCCAAAAAGCACATTCTACACTACAAAATAAAGATGTATCGAATAAAAGCATAAATTCGAACCTAGAAACCAAATAATACCTTAAGAAATGACATTTACATGGAAATTGCATCGAACACTTGGCGTGCAATGTTAGATCACAAGTCATTTTAAAGGCAAAAGGAGAAAAAACAAGTGATCTTTATAGACATCGAGGCATAAGCATAAAGAATGAGGATAGTATCAAGCCAAGAAGCACGTTTTGCACTACAAAATCAAGACCGATCGAATAAAACCATAAATTCGAACCTAGAAACCGAATGCCACATTTAGCAGTGACATTTATATGGATATTTCATCGAACACTTGGCCTGCAATGTTCGATCACAAGTCATTTTAAAGGCAAAAGGAGAAAAAAAAAGTGAACTTTAAAGACATCTAGGCATAAGCATAAAGAATGAGTACAGTATCAAGCCAATAAACACATTCTGCAAAACAATGTCAAGACCGATCGAATAAAAGCACAAATTGGAACCTAGAAACCGCATACCATATTTAGGAGTGACGTTTACATGGACATTTTATCAAACACTGGGCGTGTATTGTTAGATCACAAGTCAATTTTTAAAGGCAAAAGGAGAAAAAAGAAGTGAACTTTAAACACATCTAGGCATAAGCATAAAGAATGAGGATAATATCAAGCCAATAAGCACATTCTACACTACAAAATCAAGACCGATCGAAAAAGAGCAAAAACTCGAACCTAGAAACCGATTGTTACATTTAGTAGTGATATTTACATGGACATTTCATCGAACACTTGGCGTGAAATGTTAGATCACAAGTAAATTTAAAGGCAAAAGGAGAAAAAGCTAGTGAACTTTAAACAAATCTAGGCATAAGCATAATGAATGAGTATAGTATCATGCCAATAAGCACATTCTGCACTACAAAATCAAGACCGATCGAATAAGAGAAAAAATTCGAACCTAGAAACCGAATTCCACATTTAGTAGTGACATTTACATGGATTAAAGACATCTAGGGATAAGCATGAAGAATGAGGATAGAATCAAGCCAAAAAGCACATTCTACACTACAAAATAAAGATGTATCGAATAAAAGCATAAATTCGAACCTAGAAACCGAATAATACCTTTAGAAATGACATTTACATGGAAATTTCATCGAAAACTTTGCGTGCAATGTCAGATCACAAGTCAATTTTTAAAGGCAAAAAGAGAAAAAACAAATAAATGTTAAACACATCTTGACATAAGCATAAAGAAAGAGGATAGTATCAAGTCAATAAGCACATTCTGCACTACAAAATCAAAACCGATCGAATAAGAGAAAAAATTCAAACCGAGAAACCAAATGCCATATTTAGTAGTGAGATTTAGATGGACATTTCATCGAACACTTGTCGTGCAATGCTAGATCACAAGTAAATTTAAAGGCAAAAGGATAAAAAGCTAGTGAACTTTAAACACATCTAGGCATAAGCATAATGAATGAGGATAGTATCATGCCAATAAGCACATTCTGCACTACAAAATCAAGACCGATCGAATAAGAGAGAAAATTCGAACCTAGAAACCGAATTCCACATTTAGTAGTGACATTTACATGGATTAAAGACATCTAGGCATAAGCATGAAGAATGTGGATAGAATCAAGCCAAAAAGCACATTCTACACTACAAAATAAAGATGTATCGAATAAAAGCATAAATTCGAACCTAGAAACCGAATAATACCTTTAGAAATGACATTTACATGGAAATTTCATCGAACACTAGGCGTGCAATGTTAGATCACAAGTCATTTTAAAGGCAAAAGGAGAAAAAACAAGTGATCTTTATAGACATCGAGGCATAAGCATAAAGAATGAGGATAGTATCAAGCCAAGAAGCACGTTTTGCACTACAAAATCAAGACCAATCGAATAAAAGCATAAATTCGAACCTAGAAACCGAATGCCACATTTAGCAGTGACATTTATATGGATATTTCATCGAACACTTGGCCTGCAATGTTCGATCACACGTCATTTTAAAGGCAAAAGGAGAAAAAAAAGGTGAACTTTACAGACATCTAGGCATAAGCATAAAGAATGAGCACAATATCAAGCCAATAAACACATTCTGCAATACAACGTCAAGACCGATCGAATAAAAGCACAAATTGGAACCTAGAAACCGCATACCATATTTAGGAGTGACGTTCACATGGACATTTTATCAAACACTCGGCGTGTAATGTTAGATCACAAGTCAATTTTTAAAGGCAAAAGGAGAAAAAAGAAGTGAACTTTAAACACATCTAGGCATAAGCATAAAGAATGAGGATAATATCAAGCCAATAAGCACATTCTACACTACAAAATCAAGACCGATCGAAAAAGAGCAAAAACTCGAACCTCGAAATCGATTGCCACATTTAGTAGTGATATTTACATGGACATTTCAACGAACACTTGGCGTGAAATGTTAGATCACAAGTAAATTTAAAGGCAAAAGGAGAAAAATCTAGTGAACTTTAAACACATCTAGGCATAAGCATAATGAATGAGGATAGTATCATGCCAATAAGCACATTCTGCACTACAAAATCAAGACCGATCGAATAAGAGAAAAACTTCGAACCTAGAAACCGAATGCCACATTTAGTAGTGACATTTACATGGATTAAAGACATCTAGGCATAAGCCTGAATAATGAGGATAAAATCAAGCCAAAAAGCACATTCTACACTACAAAATAAAGATGTATCGAATAAAAGCATAAATTCGAACCTAGAAACCGAATAATACATTTAGGAATGAGATTTACATGGATATTTCATCAAACACTTGGCGTGCAATGTTAGATTACAAGTCATTTTAAAGGCAAAAGGGGAAAAAACAAGTGATCTTTATAGACATCTAGGCATAAGCATAAATAATGAGGATAGTATCATGCCAATAAGCACATTCTATACTACAAAATGAAGACTTATCGAATAAAAGCATGAATTGGAAGCTAGAAACCGAATGACACATTTAAGAGTGACGTTTACATGGACATTTCATCGAACACTTGGCGTACAATGTTAGATCACAAGTCAATTTTTAAAGGCAAAAGGAGAAAAAAAAAGTGAACTTTCAGGACATCTAGGCATAAGCATAAAGAATGAGGATAATATCAAGCCAATATGCACATTCTACACTACAAAATCATGACCGATCGTATAAGAGCATAAATGCGAACGTAGAAACCGAATGCCATGTTTAGGAGTGACATTTACGTGGACATTTCATCGAACACTTGGCGTCCAATGTTAGATCACAAGTCAATTTTTAAAGGCAAAAAGGAGAAAAAAGAAGTGAACTTTAAACACATCTAGGCATAAGCATAAAGAATGAGGATAATATCAAGCCAATAAGCACATTCTACACTACAAAATCAAGACCGATCGAAAAAGAGCAAAAACTCGATCCTAGAAATCGATTGCCACATTTAGTAGTGATATTTACATGGACATTTCATCGAATACTTGGCGTGAAATGTTAGATCACAAGTAAATTTAAAGGCAAAAGGAGAAAAAGCTAGTGAACTTTAAACACATCTAGGCATAAGCATAGTGAATGAGGATAGTATTATCCCAATAAGCACATTCTGCACTACAAAATCAAGACCGATCGAATAAGAGAAAAAATTCGAACCTAGAAACCGAATTCCACATTTAGTAGTGACATTTACATGGATTAAAGACATCTAGGCATCAGCCTGAATAATTAGGATAGAATCAAGCCAAAAAGCACATTCTACACTAAAAAATAAAGATGTATCGAATAAAAGCATAAATTCGAACCTAGAAACCGATTAATACATTTAGGAGTGACATTTACATGGATATTTCATCAAACACTTGGCGTGCAATGTTAGATTACAAGTCATTTTAAAGGCAAAAGGACAAAAAACAAGTGATCTTTATAGACATCTAGGCATAAGCATAAATAATGAGGATAGTATCATGCCAATAAGCACATTCTACACTACAAAATGAAGACCGATCGAATAAAAGCATGAATTGGAAGCTAGAAACCGAATGGCACATTTAAGAGTGACGTTTACATGGACATTTCATCGAACACTTGGCGTACAATGTTAGATCACAAGTCAATTTTTAAAGGCAACAGGAGAAAAAAAAAAGTGAACTTTCAGGACATCTAGGCATAAGCATAAAGAATGAGGATAATATCAAGCCAATATGCACATTGTACACTACAAAATCATGACCGGTCGTATAAGAGCATAAATTCGAACGTAGAAACCGAATGCCATGTTTAGGAGTGACATTTACGTGGACATTTCATCGAACACTTGGCGTGCAATGTTAGATCACAAGTCATTTTAAAGGCAAAAGGAGAAATAACAACTGAATATTAAAAACATCTAGGCATAAGCATAAAGAATGAGGATAGTATCAAGCCAATAAGCACATTCTACACTACAAAATAAAGACCGATCGAATAAACGCATAAATTCGAACCTAGACACCGAATGCCACATTTATGAGTGTTATTTACATGGACATTTCATCGAACACTTGGCGTGCAATGTTAGATCTCTAGTCATTTTAAAGGCAAAAGTAGAAAAAACAAGTGATCTTTAAAGACATCTAGGCATAAGCATAAAGAATGAGGATAGTATCAAGCCAATAAGCACATTCTACAGTAAAAAAATCAAGACCGATCGAAAAAGAACATAACTTCGAACCTAGAAGCCGAATGCTACGTTAAGGAGTGACAATTACATGGACATTTCATTGAACACTTGGCGTCTAATGTTAGATCACAAGTCATTTTAGAGGAAAATGGAGAAAAAAAAAGTGAACTTTAAAGACATCTAGGCATAAGCATAAAGAATGACAATAGTATCAAGCCAATAAGCACATTCTGCATTACAAAATCAAGACCGATCGAATAAGAGCATAAAATCGAACCTAGAAACCGAATGCTACATTTAGGAGTGACATTTACATGGACATTTCATTGAACACTTGGCGTCCAATGTTAGATCACAAGTCATTTTAGAGGAAAATGGAGAAAAAAAAGTGAAATTTAAATACATCTAGGCATAAGCATAAAGAATGATAATAATATCAAGCCAATAGGCATATTCTACACTACAAAATCATGACCGATCGTGTAAGAGCATAAATTCGAACGTAGAAACCGAATGCCACGTTTAGGAGTGACATTTACGTGGACATTTCATCGAACACTTGGCGTGCAATGTTAGATCACAAGTCATTTTAAAGGCAAAAGGAGAAAATACAAGTGAACTTTAAAGACATCTAGGCATTAGCATAAAGAACAAGTGTGGTGGCATTGTAAAAAATGCTTTGAAAGAAAAAACATGTTCTGAGTTCCCTGCTTGTGTGAATGTTAGAAACCGCCGTTGTGGTGGCTGTGCAAGGGCAACCACCACCCCAAAACCCGAATCCTCCTCTCCGAAAGTGGAAAGAGCTGCTTACGAATGAATCGGGGTTCCCGCGACCTCGACTTGCTACGGAATTTCTTCATGGGAAGGTGAATGTCTCCTTCCCTAGTGGTCCGCAGGGGGAACCGGTGGTCAAGACTGATCCTGCTGTGAGAATGGCGATGGTTGAAGTTTGGAAGTTATCAAAGACCTATGGAATCCGAGTGCTTAAATGATGGTGGCAGATTTACGTAATAACTATTATGTGGTGAAGTTCGAATCAAAAGCAGATTACATAAAGGCGCTGGTGGGTGGTCCTTGGATGATTTTCGGGCACTACCTAATCATCAAAACTTGGACTCCAAGCTTTAGGCCAAAATCGGATAGCATTACGACATCGCCGGCCTGGGTTCGAATTGCGAAGCTGACTCTAGTCTATTACGAAGAAGAGCTTCTCGTCATGGTGGCTGCTGGCATAGGAAGACCCATAAAAGTGGATACCAAGACCCTATACTCGAACAGATGCAGATATGCCAAAGTTTGTGTTGAGATTGATTTAATTGCTCCACTCAAAGGAACTATTCTGATTGATGATGAAAGGTACTTCCTCTAATATGAGGGATTACACCAGATTTGCTTCAACTGTGGCTGGTATGGTCATCTTGTCTCCACTTACCCCACTGCGAAACCAGCCAATGACAGTTCGAAGGACCCTTCTGGTTCCAACGCTCCCGTTGCTCAAAACAAGGATTCGAGTAGTTCGGTAACGACGTCGGAGCAACCAGCGGCCTCGACGGTGAGTCTCCACGGCCCATGGATGGAATTCCCTAAGAGGAAGAGTAATGGGAAAGGCAAGAGCAAGACGAACGGGGCAAACGCTGTTGTGGGCGCCGCCGGCAACCGATTTAGTAGTCTTGGGGAACCCAATGCCGATGGAGGCAAAACAATCAATGAGAAGAACATTGGCAGTGGGAATGAGGCAAGACCAATTATTGCTCAGCAGGCCCAACAAAGTAAGAAAGAAGGGAATGTTTCGGGATCGGGTGAGAAGTTGATGCAAGCGGCGTTGAATGCGGCTACTCCTAAGGCAATATTCAATGCCAAAACTAATGCTGGAAACCAACAAGGGGGAAAGAAAGATCCCAAAAAGAGAAATAAAGGCAAGAAATCCAATACAGGCCATGAGGAGAAACGGGTCGCTCCATCTAGACCATCCAAAAGGCCCAGAAGTACCTATGATCTAGAAACTTTTACCCCATTTGAGAATGGACCACTTAAGTGCAACGAGACCGCTCGCCGTTCCCAACCAGCCCGTGAAGATGGTGCTAATGCCCCTGATGTTAATGTTTCTAATGTTCCTATGGCCTTTTCGGCGAGCGATGTTCTCCTGGTGGAGGCTAACGCCACCATCGCGGGGATCCAGAGCCAAATATTGGTTGTTGAGCACGGTAAGGGCGCGTCTGACTCTATAGAGGATGCTATGGAGGAAGACCGTGGGGGTGACCCTGCGAACCAGTCCTTTTAATCTATTTTTCCTTTCTCCCCGTTCCGGGATCAATGAATTGGATTATATAGAATTGCCCAGGGACAGGCAGTGATGGCTTCCGCCGGGCCTCTCGTTACCTTATCAAGCACCATAAAGTGGATGTGCTAGTGATTATTGAGCCCAAGATTTCTGGAGTGAGAGCCGATCAAGTCTGCAAGCATTTCAAGTTTTCCAAGGCGTTCAGAGTTGAATCCAGGGGCTTCGCTAGGGGCCTGTGGATTCTTTGGAATGAGGACAAGATCTCGATCAACATGGTTTCCACTTCCGATCGTTTTATTCATTCTTCTATTAATCTCTCAGGCAATGTTTCTAATTTTATCTTAGTTTATGCTCCGCTTAATGAGACTGACATGAAACCTTTTTGGGACAATTTGCAGTTGTTGATGAACTCTACTGCTGGCCCGACGTTCGTGGGTGGCGACTTCAATTATGTGCTGCATGATTGGGAGAGTATTGGTACTGTGAATTCTCTGTTGACGGATATTGATAGATACACTGACTGGGTGAACAATACTAGGCTTATTGATATGGGCTACTCTAGATCGACGATTACCTGGTCGACATGCAAGATGACTTCGGATTTCAAGGCTAGAAGATTGTACCCAGTTTTCTTGAATACTGATGCTAGGATTTCTTGGCCTAATGAAACTCTGGTCAACAACTGGAAAGATAAAGTTAATATTCCGGATGCTTTGCAAGGTCTCAAGGATGTTCTCCGCAAGTGGAACAAGGAAATTTTCGGAAAAATTCACATTATGAAACAGAAAATTATGGATACATTGAATGATATTGGTCACGCTTACAGTTATGGGCTGTCTCAACATCTGATTGCTGAAGAAAGTAACCTTCACTGTGAGCTGGATCATTTACTTGAGCAAGAAGAGCTGTTGTGGTTCCAAAAATCCCGGGAGAATTGGCTGGTTTTTGGTGATCGCAATACTACCTTCTTCCATGTCTCGACTATTGTCAAGCGAAAGTGGAATTTTATAGATTGCCTGATTAGGCGAGACAACGAGAGGATCGAATACCAAAATGCAATGGAGAATCATGTTGTGGACTACTTTAAAAGCCTGTATGCCCTATAGGCTAATGATATTCCGAACAACCTGTTTAAGCATCTAAATTCTGATAAGTGGTGTTCTCTGATTAAACCTGTTTTTGATGAGGAGGTGCTTGAAGGTGTAAAGAAAATGAGAGGTTTCAAAGCCCCAGGTGTGGACGGATTCTAGCCTATTTTCTTCTAGAAATGCTAGACCACTATTGGGCGCTCTCTTTGTGAGTTTTTTAAAGAGTTCTTCAGGTGTGGCACTCTTCCTGCTGGGGTTAACGAAACCTTAATTGTCCTGATTGCTAAGGTGTCCAAGCCGGAGTTAATCACGCATTTGCGGCCTGTCAGTCTTTGCAACGTTGTCTGCAAGACCATCACGAAAGTCATGGTTAATCGCAAGAGACCTCTCGTTGCTGAAATTGTGTGGCCAATGCAACGTAGCTTTCTCCCAGGACGATACATTACGGACAATATTGTTATTGTCCAGAAGCTCGTGCACTCTATGCGCAAGAAGCAAGGCCGCAAGGGATGGATGATATTAAGGATTGATTTCGAGAAAGCCTATGATAGGCTTAACTGGGCTTTCGTTACTGAGACTTTTCTTGTTGCGGGTTTTCCCAGACAATGGACGGATTGGGTAAAGGAATGCATCGAGTCGACGACCATGAGACTTCTTTGGAACGGTGAGATGACCGACAACTTTAGACCGGGAAGGGGGCTTCGTCAGGGAGACCCGATCTCTCCTTACCTTTTTGTTTTGTGCATGGAAAGACTTAGCCAGATGATTCAAGTCGGTGTGCAGGACGGTGTTTCGAAGCCTATCCGGATTACGAGAGGAGGTCCAGAGTTGTCTCATATCTTCTTTGTGGATGGCGTCATCTTAGCTGCGGAAGCTTCCATCGAGCAGATGAGGGTGATCAATGAGATCCTGGACCGGTTTTGTACGGCCTCTGGCCTGAGGGTGAACAAAGCTAAATCCAAGTTATTTTTCTCTAGGAACACTAGCAGCGATACGATTGATGGTCTGAAATGTGAGAGTGGATTTGAGGTTACGTGTGATCTCGGTAGCTATCTGGGTATGCTGGTGTTGCACAAGAAAGTTATCAAGGAAACTTTTACCCCCCTAATTGATAAGTTAAATGCTCGTCTTGTGCCTTGGAAGGGTAAATTTCTTACCCTCGTGGGAAGAATTACCCTCGCTAAATCAGTTCTAACCTCCTTGCCAGTTTATGTGATGTCGACGGTCATTCTCCCTAAGAAAACGTGCGACCATATTGACAAACTCGTTAGGAACTTCATTTGGGGTCATGAGGATGGAACTCGTATGATTCTTCTTATTGGTTGGGATGATATTTGTAAACCGAAACATGAAGGAGGGGTGGGCATTCGCTCGATGAGTAAGCTGAACACTACGATCTTGGGTGGCAATTTCTGAACTCGGACAATGACAGCTGGTGCTTGGTTCTTAAAGCTAAGTATGTTCACGATAATGGGAGGATGGTGTCGAGCTCGTCATCTGTTTGGCAAGGTATAAGGAAAGGTATTGCAGCTGTTTTATCGCCTGGATGCAAGTGGAATGTGGGTGATGGCTCTCTGGTGATATTTTGGACTGATCATTGGCTGGGATCGGAGCCCTTGATTTATGCGGCTCGCTTGGTGTTTTCTCCAGCTATGTTACAGCTCAAAGTGGCCGACTTGTGAGTTCATGGAGAAGGTTGTAGATGGGACATCCTGGATGGTCTTCTTCCGGCTAGAACTCTGATGAAATTGGCGGCTCTGCGTCTCGCCTACAACACTGAAACTAGGGATGCAATCTGCTGGAAGTTCACATCGGACGGGAACTATTCCATTGACTCTAGTTACAATCTGCTCAATAATCTGTCACCCTTGCAGTGATCTGGTAGCGGCGTGTACAAAGAGGTCTAGAGACTTCAAGTGTCGGAGCAGGTTCAGACTTTTGTCTAGTTGACTATCCGAGGTGTTGTTCTCACCAACAGGGAGCATGTGAGATGTCACTTGGCCGTGAACGATGGATGCACTAGGTGCAATACTGGCAACGAAACCCTTGACCGTCTCTTTCGGGACTACCCGGATATTTCTTCAATTTGGCAATCGGTGGTTCCTATGGATCTCCTTGTTGATTTTTCAATGTTCCTTTTGCAGGTTGGATTCTCCATAATATAACAACCCAGCTGGAGCTATGTCAAGGGATCCCTTGGGCATCGTTCTTCGCTACGGCGTTATGGTGGATTTGGATGGAGGAAAGAGAGGATCTTTTAGGATGGGAGGCAGCCTGGTGATGTGGTCGAATTTGTCAAGACAAAGATGAAGGAGTACTTGGTAGCTTGGACTAACCGGAAGAGAAATCAAGAGAAGCGTTTTCGCAAGGAATTGAGGATTGCTTGGGAGAGAACGATGGAGGGATTTATCAAGATCAACACCGACGTTTCCATCGACGATGATGGGAAGGATACGGTTGGTGGTGTTTTGCGCGACTCGGAAGGGAGATGGATTGGTGGATTTGTCCACAACATTGGCAGCTGCTCTGTTCCTACTGCGACATTATGGGGCATCATGGATGCTCTTGAGATTGCTTGGTCTCGTGGGTTCAGAAGCATCTTGTTTGAGTCGGATTCGTTGTTGTTGGTGAGTCTCATCAAGAAGCGCATCAACCCCTCTCATCTTGTGGGTTCCTACTAAGGATTATTACCAAAACTTCAATTCTAGTTGAAAGAACTAATAGTCTAAACAACTCTAATCATTTAACCACCTAAAACAATGTCTAGATTCAATTAAACAACAGCTTTACGACTCAAGTTATCAATAGAAACAAACACTTAGAGCAAACAGATATCTAAGTTATTTGTGGATTTATTCCCTTCTACAACTGAATAGCCCGAACGGGTCCAAACAATTATAGATGCTACTATATCTAATCAACCCCGAACGGGCTTTAATTAGATTAGTTGTAAATTAACCAAGAAATTCTCTTAGGTGATCAATCTAACAAAACCCTAGAATAATTCTGATTCAATTAAGCACAGGGAATAAAACCTATTCAAGTTGTTGAGAATCAATCAAACCTCACAATAGTCTGCAATCTATGATTTCAATAACTAGTCAAACACAAGAGAATTTAGCAATGCATAATTGGAATTAAGAAAAGCTTACAAAGGTTTCAAAGTCTGCCTCAGGAGAGAAAAACCCTAGCCTCCAAAAGTTGATCAAAAGTTATGACAATAGAGAGAGAAAACTAAAAACAAGGTTTAAATACCCCACAAAATATCCAAATATCAAATTATCCCGAAATTACATCAAACACGTCGGTCAAGATCTATCTTAAGCCCATCTCGAAGCCCAAAACTGGTTGTCGAACTCTCTAGCACGGGAATAGACGGCGCGGTCATTTTAACAGGAGGCGCGGCCGCGCAGGTTCATGTTATTCCCTTGGCACTTCTCGGTTCAGCATTTCAGGCGACACTTAAGAGGCCATTTTCACCCCCTTTGAGTTGGAATTTGGACTCGGAGTAAACAAATGAATTGTAGCTCTTTGGGTTATCTTTCTAGTGATACCAAACTTAGCTTCATCCGACTACTATAGCTCCCAAACCAATATTTGCAAGATAGAGGTGTCAAAACAAGACCTTCAATGCATATCCCGGGTTTAAGCGTTCTTTTCACACAAGCTCTTGGGTCTTGGTTCTTCCAATCTTCACTTGAATCACTTTAAGCTTCCTCAAACTCCACCATAGTCCGCTAATAGCCATCCTGTCCATGCATGTTTACATAAAGATCTGCAAAACCGAACAAAACAAGCGCTGATAAGGATCGAATCGGTGGAGTCGGCGCAAGGCCACTTCGAATGCTCTCTTCTTGGCAGGGAATTGGATGGATGGGTCTCGGAGATGGATTGATGGACGTGTGAGGGGTTGTGAAACCAGAGATGGATGATGGAAATGGAGGGTAGTTGTATATGAATGAGTTTAGGGCGTGGATATGACTCACCACACTCGAAACTCAAACTACGAGATTCAAGGACAAGGATGTGATGCACCTTGCTCTTGGATCTCAAGTGTGATCCGATATTACTCACGAATCAAGATTGAAAACAAAAAAACAAACGATTTTATTCAAGGCAAAAATGCCTCAAAACATTGCGTAAACATGGAAAAACAAAACAAGGGTTTTCCTCTTCAAATTCAACATGTCTAGCTAAGGGAAAAAACGTCCCTTTTAAGAGAAAGAAGCTCCCAACAAAAGACTCTTCAAAACCAGCTATAATCACATAATTGATGGTAGTAGACCCTTGGAAACCAGCCATAATCACATAATTGATGGTAGTAGACCCTTGGAAACCGACATTAAAAGCACCTTCATCTTGGCACACAAGAGGCGTCTTGGTGTTGTAGGCGTTGGCATTGGAGGGGTCGGTCTCAACGTGACGAGGCTCGGTACCGTGGAGATGTAGCTCGGGACTATAAGCTTGGGGCTTGGAAGAAACTGCTTGCGCTTGCTTGGTCGTGGCGCGCCTGGCACGCCCGGGTGGCTCGGTACCGACGACGGATGGGTCATGAAGAAGCTCAGTACCGTGGGCTACTTGGCCATGATGATGTGGCACGTGAGACATAGTCACATCATCCTCCCTCCCTTGAAAAGGATTCATCCTCGAATCTATCAAGCCTGCAAAACCATGGACACATCGAGGGAAGCACAAGCAAGTATAATCTATGAAAGTCAAGTTATGAACAACATTTCCAAGTTCAATATGATATAATCCGATGAATGCAAAAACAATACACTTTCTGGGTCTTATTCTACAAGCATGAAACATACCATAGTTTCTCCCAAAGTGACATAGTGAATTCCAACTCAAGAAAGCATGGAAACTACGCATTTTTATAAAATGACATGTGTTGAGATAGTGAACTATGATGAAAACAAGAATACTTAGGCCTCGATGTCACAAACTCATAAACAGGAAATGAAATCATTTGAGTAATTGAATGTGACATATCCAACACATATTCACGCTTATGGTTAAGAGGAGTGTAGGAAACTGCCCTGAGAGATGTAATCTTAGGACAAGCGATCGTCCCGGCTGTGTTGTGGACAGCTTCTGATTCGAACATGTTTGAGGTCGTTCTCTGAGCTCCGAACTCGAAATTGAGTGATTCCAATTCCCACATGCAAATACAGAACTCTACTAGACCCCTACCAAATTTCAGCACGAAAACGCAAGAGAGCTGGGTGTTATGGCCATTCTTCCCAGGCTGCGCAGAGATATCCGAAGAACACATTTCCGGCATTACCTCATCGTTGCTCTCGTTGAGTAGGAACGGTATACATGACGGTACCTTGGAAGTCAAGTCAGTCCATGGCGTAGCTATTGAAGTCATCGAACTTCTCTTGATGATAGGCCAACATGCATGTCGTGGTGGAGCTGGACATGGAGTAACACTCGACGAAGGGTTGTGCCACGGTTTGGAGCTCGGTAGTGAAGGTTTGGAGCTCGGTACCGATGGGTTAGAATGGGACCTCTCGGTGGAGACGAGGGGAACAAAGCGTTCTTGAAGTGCACGCTTAAGCTCTTGCCAAGTTCGGATCGGCTGTAGTCCATCACGTCGTCGAGCCACCTCGTATTGTATCCACCAATGGTAAGCAAAGTCGATGAAGTGGACGGTGGCGACGACTATTCTTTTCTCATCCTCATAGCCATAGTAGTCAAACACGGTCTCGGTCTTAGCTATCCAATCGAGACAAGCGTCGGCTCCGGTGGTTCCCGAGAAGGTTTGGATTTGGAGCTTGATTCCTTAGTGGCGCTCCCCCCCTTGCTGGCGCCCATCGCCATAAGCGGGTTGTTGTTGCCACGCCTCTTGAAAAGGAGCTCGATAGGCCGCTTGTACATGAGGCGCGCCTTGGACACCTCCGCACCGAGGGTAGAGAAGGGTCGTGCCCGTGTGCGCCGGTGTCGTCATAGGAGTATAGCCATACTGCTCATTGCCTACATTGTTAGTGTGCGAAGGCAACGGAATAATTATTTGGAAAAGTGGAAGGAACAAATTCAGTCCTTACCCCGGAAGACGTCACAAAAGGTTGGTGGAAATTTGACCCCGAAAGATGGACTTGTGACACGGGTTGAATGTAGGAGGTAGAACCTTCTTCCAAATGTATGCCTCGAGTGGTGGAGATGATCGGCTCTAGATGAGAGCTCACTCCAAGTGACAAAGGTGGTTCTCGGTTGATGCTTTGGGCATTGGTGGCACTAGCTTGGATGAGTTCGTCATGCCTTGTCAACCTTTGCTCAATATCATCAAACCTATAACAAAAAGAACGAAGATCTTGTTGCATAGATTGTAGCATAGCAGCCACGGATGAATCGGAGTTAGCATCCCGATCCCGAGGTGAGCCATCATTCCCTACATCCGACATCTTGCACAAACTTCACCAAACAAGTTAAATCCAACAAGCAAGTGGTACTTCGAGCCACACACAACCAATTCTCAACTTAGACTAGAAAAGTGCCAAACTTGCAAGTGTTAGGACTTTGGTGTAAAACGAACAAGAAATGGCTCAAAAGAAAGGCACAAGCAATGGCAATGCAATACAAGCAACAAGTTTGTCTATCACTCGAAATTAGGAAGCTACTAGGTACCAAGTTTACAAACAAAAGATAAACAAAAGAAAAGCTTATGCAACTCTAGGACCCTTTTAGGAATTTCTTTCTCACGGGGTCCGACTTATTTTGTGCCTGGACCCTTATTAGCCTTTTGGCCGCCAAGCAAGGTTTTTCTAGCCCCGCTTCTTTTTCTTTCCAAGTCCGAGTTTTGACTTCTAAGGCACAATTTCAGCCTATTACAAACAAACATACAAAGCTTCAAGTCAAGCAAGACTTACACCCCTACTCGGTGTTTCTCTTTTTTTTTTCTTTTTATACGCCTTGGTACTTTTCCCGTATCCTAACCCGAGTGAGTACACAATATTGCAATCTTGAATTCAGTTTTATATCATGCCAAACATGCTCGAAATGTCATGGTAAATGGACAAAAAATTCAGCCACAAATGTGATATTAAAGACGAGTGAAATGAAAGGCCAACGGGTGACTCTTGGCGTTTGTTTCGGCTTTAATACACTCAAGCAAAGCGTTAAGGCTTCTTCAACCTTTGGACAACCTCACAAATCAGGTTTGGTCGTCCTCCAAAGGCAGATCTAGGAACTCAAGGATCGGAGACACCAAACAACACAAGCAAGCAAGATCGGTAACAAGTTTTAGGGTTCGGTTTTGCAAGGGATTTTGTGGCACGACTTGTGAAGGTAAACACTTGCAAAGTTCAAGCAAATTTCAGATCTAAAAAGAGATAAAGAAGGTGTACCTTGCGTGGCTCTGATACCACATGATAAGGATCGAATCGGTGGAGTCGGTGCAAGGCCACTTCGAATGCTCTCTTCTTGGCGGGGAATTGGATGGATGGGCCTCGGAGATGGATTGATGGACGTGTGAGGGGTTGTGAAACCAGAGATGGATGATGGAAATGGAGGGTAGTTGGATATGAATGAGTTTAGGGCGTGGATATGACTCACCACATTCGAAACTCAAACTACGAGATTCAAGGACAAGGATGTGACGCACCTTGCTCTTGCATCTCAAGTGTGATCCGATATTACTCACGAATCAAGATTGAAAAAAAAAAAACAAACGATTTTATTCAAGGAAAAAATGCCTCAAAACATTGCCTAAACATGGAAAAACAAAACAAGGGTTTTCCTCTTCAAATTCAACATGTCTAGCTAAGGGAAAAAACGTCCCTTTTAAGAGAAAGAAGCTCCCAACAAAAGACTCTTCAAAACCAGCTATAATCACATAATTGATGGTAGTAGACCCTTGGAAACCAGCCATAATCACATAATTGATGGTAGTAGACCCTTGGAAACCGACATTAAAAGCACCTTCATCTTGGCACACAAGAGGCGTCTTGGTGTTGTAGGCGTTGGCATTAGAGCGGTCGGTCTCAACGTGCCGAGGCTCGGTACCGTGGAGATGTAGCTCGGGACTATAAGCTTGGGGCTTGGAAGAAACTGCTTGCGCTTGCTTGGTCGTGGCGCGCCTGGCGCGCCCGGGTGGCTCGGTACCGACGACGGATGGGTCATGAAGAAGCTCGGTACCGTGGGCAACTTTGCCATGATGATGTGGCACGTGAGACATAGTCACATCAAGCGCTAAACCCAAATTTCCTAGAAAACCTGAAAACCTAATCACTAAACTAAACTAAGCTAAAACCAAGCAAAATAAACATAAATATGCATCCGAAGATAAAATGCAAGCTATCAAATTTCCCCATGCTTAACCCTTGCTTGTCCTCAAGCAAAACCTAAATCCAAAACACACCACAAAAATGCAATCATACATCAATCTCAAGTCAAACAAGCATTTCACATATAATTATAAACCCGACCAAGATTTCTTAACATGCATTATAACAAGCATAGAGTTAAGACCATTCATTCATTCTAGACCTCACCAAGGTAATTGTGTTTTCACTCAAACTTTCCAGTGTTTAAGGGTATGTGTTTCACTCAAAATCAACCATGAAAACTAGACTATCAATTGCTTGCATCAGAGTTCTAAATTTCCACCGTTGGGGATCAAAAAAATAACAAAAATCATGAGGTCTTTTTAAGGCTTGTAATGGGGCCAAGGTAAAGAGAAATTTGGATGGGATAATATTTGGCTTGTGGTGCTAAACCCGGGAGGAAGAACTAATCCTAACCCAAAATTCGACACTTTCTTTTCTCACTTCTCCCAAACTTTTCTTTCTCAACTCACTACATTTTCATTCAAGCACTTGTTTCTTTCTTCACTCTTTTATTTCTTTGCCTCTTCGACTGTTTTCTTTTACATTTATGAAGATTACTAACAATTCTCTCAACTTTTCTTTGCTTTTGCAACAAACTTTTCATCTTCATTTTTTTTCTTTGCCACCAAGAGTTTTATTTCCTCTTTTCCACCTTTTTCTTCCGACTCCCCCATACTTACATCAAACTCACACAAAACAAAACATAACCTAAAGTCCTAAATCCCGGATGGGTCAAGCTTATTAGGCTAGGAAAATTTTGTGGAGCTATCAAAAATAGGTTTAAAGCTTAAAAGAAATGGGGTGTCAAGAACATGGATCTTGTAAGGTAGGAAGGGAAATAATAGGCTATAAAGAAACATTGCCTCAATCATTTTAGTGTCATGCATTCAATCATATAAGCAGTC
Organism: Fallopia convolvulus; assembly: GCA_964016875.1. Taxonomy (NCBI): domain Eukaryota; kingdom Viridiplantae; phylum Streptophyta; class Magnoliopsida; order Caryophyllales; family Polygonaceae; genus Fallopia; species Fallopia convolvulus. The sequence continues at coordinate 33,412,292 of OZ024734.1, read as the reverse complement.
TTGACAAAGGGTCATAACACAAGTTCTAGAGCTAGATAATCATGGTGATACACTCAAGAATGTAGAGAACAAATATATCATGAAAGGCCATAAATATCTCACAAGGCTACTTTTTTTTCTAGAACTTCAGAATGAATCAAATACTCAAGCTAAATACATGCTCCATCCTATAATCAAGGTAATTAATCAACGATCATGCTCATATCATATCAACTTCAGCATATCATGCAAATCATGGGTTAGGACTCATACTTAGCTTAGAAACACAAGAGGTATCAAACAATGGGGAAATAAGAACCTAAATGCAATATTTTTGTATTTTTTTCCAATTTTCTGATTTTTATTTTATTTTTCAAAAATTTTAATCAATGCATGCAAAAATTTTAAACATGACCTAAACTAATGCAACTACATGTAATGCAAACAACTATTTCCCTTCCCCCATTCTTAAAACATACTTTGTCCCCAAAGTATAGTAAAAAGTAAAGGAAAGAGAAAAACTCACAAAACTCTAGTAATCCGGGTAATGCGGCGGGAAATACGACGGTGGTAGTGGTGGTGTAAGACTTCGGAACGGAACTCGGATCGGACACCGTCAGCGTGGGCACTGTAACAGGAGCCGCGGGCACACCATCCTTGGGCCGCGCTCGCGCCACAAAAGGACGCGGTTGCGCCATGCCAAAATTTGCCCGCGCCCGATTGCTTCGATTTTCTATTAGAATTACGCGGGTAAGGCTTGGGCATGCGTGGTCGCGCCTCTTGTCTTGTATGCCCGCGCTCCTCTGCTTGTTTCGGGGTACTAATCCTTGAACCTGGGGTATCTAAGACACACACAAATCTACCTAAAAAGCAAAAGCTTACTGAAAAGTAAATCTACTCTAAACCTTGGGTTGCCTCCCAAGAAGCGCTTGTTTGATGTCATTAGACATTATCAATGCCCTTAATAACATGTCAAAGCCTTGTGCACACATCTCGGAAAAGCATAAGTAACACATTGAGAAATCAATTATGCATAATATAACTTTCAAAGGCCGTTTGAATTTATCAAACCCATGTGCCCAATTTTCATGAGATGGCATTTGTTCAAATAAATTCAACAGAAGTGGTGGCTTTAGAAAATACTTACAGTATGAATAAAAGCACTTGTCAGCAATACCACTTTTATCTGAGATGAACACCGGATATTCTCTATCTTCCACCTTGTGTTGTAGGCTTGGCTCCTCATCTTGGAACTCCATAAGCTCTTGATGTGAGAAGATGGTGAAACAGAAGCAAGGAGTGTCAAGGCCTAGCATAGGGGGCACCATGACATTGGGAGACTTAATAGATGCATCATGTTGATTTTCTCCCTCATGGTTGTCTACTTCATCAACAAAGAAGTCATCATGATCGGCAAAGTACTCTTCTTCCAAAACCGCAAAAACCTCTAACAATTTACTCCACATGAGTGAAGATGATTCAGGCTCCCGGGGCTCTGTAAGAATCTCCATGCCTGCACAAACTTCTCTTGGCCCTGTGATGATCTGCTCAACTTGCCTTATAGGTGTGAATTCATGTGGGGCATCAAATTCATCTTCATAACTCACATCAAGTGTAGTAGATTGCTCTTCAACTTGAATCTGAGTGTTTGATTCATGATCGTTTGACTCCTATGTGATTTCATCACTCCTTCCACATAACTCAAAAGGACATGAGATTGTGGAATGAAAACTTGAAGAACATGACTCATAGTGAACCATGATTAAAGCATCTGCCCCCTTTGAGATATCCCTGATTATATCCTCAAGAGACGTATCAACCGGCTGGAATGGTTGTGAAGATGACTGGACTAAAAAGCTTTGATGACACATGAAACTGAAGAAATCCCAGCATACCTCAAAACAAAAATAAAAGCATCTCATTACTCATGTAGTCAGCCAATCCCCTTGTCTCAAGATTCATACCATGGATAACTCCCATGTTCACCTCTTTATCACTATATTGTAATCCCCAAGCACCAAGTTCAAACACATGGTCTTGAAATCTTGAAAAACAATCATGGAAGTATTCATCTTGTAGATGTCTACAACCGAACAAAGCCATATATTAGTAGCACGGTTGTTATGAACCGTAAGATAGGTTCACAACACCAATAATAGCACACAAAGTAAAACACAAATAGCGAAGAATCATCGGCAACGACGCCAAATTTAATGAGATATTTTCAGTGGTCTGTTATACCTAACAAAGAATCCTAACTTAACCAACTCAATAGAGGGGCAAGTAAGGGTCAATCCCACAAAGACTAGTGTATTAGTGTTATTACTTAAATGCCAAGTAACTAATATGGGTTTTTTATGAAGGATTAAGTAATTAACTAATCTAATATGCAAAGTAAATCTAAGTATGGATGCAAATATGATTTAAATATATGAAGGACAAACGTGTTCAACTATTTAAATCCATCATAGATATGCCTATTGATCATTGGTTCTCTTGATTCTCAATTCCCTTGAATAGTCTATTGTGGATTACATTCCTACTAAGGATTATTACCCAAACATAAATTCTAGTTGAAAGAACTAACGGTCCAAACAACCCTAATCATTTAACAACCAAAAACAACGTCTAGATTCAATTACACAACAACTTTACGACTCAAGTTATCAATATAAACAAACACTTAGAGCAAATAGACATCTAAATTATTTGTGGATTTATTCCCTTATACAATTGAATAGCCCGAACAGGTCCAAACAATTATAGATGCTACTTTATCTAATCAACCCCGAACGGGCATTAATAAGATTAGTTGTAAATTAACCAAGAAATTCTATTAGGTGATCAATCTAATAAAACCCTAGAATAATTCTGATTCAATTAAGCATATGGAATAAAACCTATTCAAGTTGTTGAGAATCAATCAAACCTCACAATAGTATGCAACCTATGATTTCAATAACTAGTCAAACACAAGAGAATTTAGCAATGCATAATTGGAATTAAGAAAAGATTACAAAGGTTTCAAAGTCTGTCTCAAGAGAGAAAAACCCTAGACTCCAAAAGTTCATCAAAAGTTATGACAATAGAGAGAGAAAACTAAAAACAAGGTTTAAATACCCCACAAAATATCCAAATATCAAATTATCCCGAAATTACATCAAACACGTCGGTCAAGATCTATCTTAAGCCCATATCGAAGCCCAAAACTCGCTGCCCAACTCTTTAGCACGGGAATAGACGGTGCGGTCATTTTAACAGGAGGCGCGGTCGCGTAGGTTCATGTTATGCCCGCGGCATTTCTCGGTTCAGCATTTCAGGCGACATTTCAGAGGCTGTTTTCACCCTCTTCGGGTTGGAATTTGGACTCGGAGTACGAATATGAATTGTAGCTCTTCGAGTTAGCTTTCCAGCGATAACAAATTCAGATTCATCCGACCAGTATAGCCCACAAACCAAGCATTGCAAAATAGAGGTGTCCAAACAAGGCCTTCAATGCATAGCCCGGGTTTAAGCGTTCTTTTCACACAAGCTCTTGGGTCTTGGTTCTTCCGATCTTCACTTGAATCACTTTAAGCTTCCTCAAACTCCACCATAGTCCGCTAATATCCATCCCGGCCATGCTTGTTTACCTAAAGACTTGCAAAACCGAACAAAACAAGCGCAAAACCGGAATTTCCTAGAAAAGCTAAAAACCTAAGAACTAAACTAAACTAAGCTAAAACCAAGCTAAATAAACATAAATATGCATCCTAAGCTATACATAAATGCAAGCTATCACAATGTTAGATCACAAGTAAACTTTAGGCAAACGGAGAATAAACTAGTGAACTTTAAACACATCGAGGCATAAGCATAAAGAATGAGGATAGTATCAAGCCAATAAGCACATTCTACACTACAAAATCAAGATGTATCGAATAAAAGCAAAAAATTCGAACCTAGAAACTGAATGCCACGTTTAGGAGTGACATTTAGATGGAAATTTCATTGAATACTTGGCATACAATGTTAGATACCAAGTCATTTAAAGGCAAAAGGGGAAAAAAATAAATTATCTTTAAAAACATCTAGGCATAAGCATAAATAATGAGGATACTATCAAGCCAATAAGCACATTCTACATACAAAATCAAGACGTATCGAATAAAAGCAAAAATTTGAACCTAGAAACCGAATGCCACATTAAGGAGTGACATTACATGGCCATTTCCTCGAACACGTTGCGTGCAGTGTTAGATCACAAGTCAAGTTTTAAAGTCAAAAGGACAAAAAACAAGTGATCTTTAAAGACATCTAGGCATAAGCATAGAAAATGAGGATAGTATCAAGCAAAAATGCACATTATACACTACAAAATCAAGACGTATCGAATAAAAGCATAAATTCGTACCGAGAAACTGAATAATACCTTGAGAAGTGACATTTATATCGACATTTCATCAAACACTTGGCGTGCAATGTTAGATTGACTCGGCTAAAATCGTTGTTGCCAAGATCAAAGATAAAAAACCCTAAACTACTAACTAGTATAGCAAGCAAGCAAGGGGTCGAACCCAATGATCGCTCTCGGATGCGAGGGTCAAGAGATACAATTTATAACCCGACCCCGTTGTAGTACGTGGTGGGTGTCGAACACTCGGGAAGTCTACTCGATCGATGTGCCTAGATACTAGGAAGCTAGAAAGGAGAGCATAAAACAAAGGAAAACAAAGAAAACAGTCAGGACCGACACTGAGGTCACGTCGGGCCCGAGGTTGGCGACAAGAGGAAGTCGGGACCGACACTGGGTAAGTCGGGCCCGAGGTAGCTGGGGATGTCGAACTCAAAGATTTTAAAAGTAGATCTTGGGCTTTTGGGTTCCTTCCCTAGTAGATTAAGGCTTTTCCACCCCAATTCAGGCAATGAGTGATGATTGGAATAGGATGGAGTGCTTTCGCCCTCGTTCCAACCACATCTACACCTCGATCCATGGGGAAATCCCCTTCGAAGCAAGGTCTTGAGATTGACACATGTTCACTTTCGCTACTTTGCCAATCTCAAGCCTTGATTCCCAACTTTCGCAAGGAATTGTAGCTCTATGTAGAGTGGGTTCCTTAGATCAAACACTCAAGGCTATGGAATTGGGGTTTCTAGCCTAAACCTAGCTAGGGTTTTCCCCCATAACCCAAGATCAAGGAGATCTACTCCATGTGACAAGAAAAGAAAGCAATCAAATCAAAAGGGAAAGCAATCATCATAATCAATCTCAAAACAAAGCAAAGTTTCATTCAAATCCAAAGCAATCCACAAATTCAAATCAAAGGTTTTCAAATCCACAAGAACAAAGCAAATCAAAGTAAATCTACCAACAAAACCTATCAAGACTTCCTCCCTTGGCCGATTCTCTCTCTCTTCCTTCTCCTCTCCTTCCTCCTTGCTCTCCAAGAATCCTCTTGGCTCCCTTGGAACTCCCTTTTTGTGTGTGTGTGGGAACCCTTTCTTAGAAGACAAGAGGGCCTTTTATAGATTAGATGAAGGGCAAAATTGGAAGTCCACAAATTCGTGCCTTGGAGCCCAAGTAGTTCGGTGACCGACTCGGACCGACACGGAGGACCTCGGGCCCGAGCTACTGTACATCGGGCCCGAGTTCAAAGTCGGGCCCGATGTGGTTGCAACTCGGTCCTGACCTTGTTCCACCTTCTTCTTAGTTGGCTTCTCTTGTTCTTCTTCATGGCTTGCTTCTCTCTTTCCCGCTTTAGCTCGGCCTTTGCTCCATGTCTCGACCCTCCTTCAAATCGATCCTTGATTCATGCCAAATTACCTACAAAACACATAAAAGGTGTGTAGTCTCCGAATCTCATAGAAATACGGGAACTAGGCTAAAAAGGAAGAAAACGCACAAGAAAAGGGGGAAAAGAAACATATTTACAAAGGAAATCACATATGAAAACACCACCAAATAGAGAGACATCAAAATACCCCATACTTAAACTTGCTTGTCCTCAAGCAATAACAATGTAAGCAAGACCGAAACATAATCTTCAAGTAAAGCCTCGTATGAAAACACATTTTAAGCATAAGTGATCGATATTCAAGCAAGATTACATCATCACACGTGATTAAGTGTTCCAAGGAATAAAGTCAATGCAACTAAGCCTCACTTTAGGGATATGTGAATGTGTATCACTTATCATGCGTTTGGGTTTAGCAATGAACACTCAAGCTCAAAAATCATGCAAGTAAGGAGTTTACTATTGAAGCTAATATCACCAATTCCTCCACCTAGAGATGCCTAATGCAAAGTACACAAAGAATTTCGAACTTGGCTCAATGGAGGTCCTCAAAGAGGTTCCATTCGGCCGGGTTGTAATGGGGCTTTTGGTATTTTTCAAGGTGGTAATTATTTGGCCTTGTGGTGCTTACAATGGAGATTGAACAACCTAAACTCTCACCAACCTCACCAAATTCCACCATTACTTTCACACCCACCCAAAAGACTTAACATTTTCCTTTCAACCCAAAATTTCACTTAACATTCCACTTCATCTTTGCTCTTATGCTTTTTGTTGGATTTTCAACACTTTCTACATTTGGACCGACTTTCTTATGACATCGGGCCCGATGTTGCTTGTAACTCGGTCGGACCATTTTCTTCACTTAAGCTCCTTGCTTTATTCCACTTTACATTTCCAACATTTTCTTTCTTTCTTTTCTTTCTTTTTTCATTTTTGTACAACAAAGATGCACTACCCACATGATTCATAACACCATTCTTTGCCCTTAAACCCAAGAGAATCTCAACTCTTCAAATACAATCCAAACCTCTCTTCTAAAGTCCAATCCTATAAGGGTCAAGTCATGTAAGGCTAGGAATAATATTTTTGAGGAGTTTCAAATAAAGGCTTAGGCTAGAACGGGGCTACAAACAAAGGATTATCTTCATGGTAGGATATGGAACATTTATGTGACTAGAAGAATAAAGTTCAAAATCAATGTGACCATGCTAGGACAATTCTCATGACGGTCTTGGAAAATAGATAAACACCGCAATAACAAGTTTTACTAAGCATGAATGAGCTAATCACACAAGAAAAATGAGGGATATGCAAATATGAACAAGCATCCCTAAAATGGCCAAAAATCAATCTCACAAGGGTCACTCATACCTAGTTGCATAAGAACTTATCCTAGAACTCACATGTTCAATAAAACAAGCAAGATATCATGATCACATCAAAAGCAACATCATTTTTAGAGGCTAAACTATCCAAAAATATGCAAAGGGATTTACATGCTCACATCATCATTAGCTTTTATTTTGGCAATCTAAGATGGGAATTTCTAGTCCAAAACCTACAAAACACAAAATCTTTTTGTTGTTTTTAACACAATTTTTCAATTTTTTTTTTTATGGATTTTTTTGCAAAAATTTCTCTAAAACGAAAAGCTAATCCATTCAAGACCAAATTAATCATCCATGTCATTCCACAAACCAATAAGCAAACATCCCAAATACAAACTAGAAACACAAACTAAATATCCTCAAAATAATAAACAAACATAAACAAGTGAAATCATGAACACACTTACCCCCACCCCATACATAAAATTTTGATGTCCCCATCAAACAAGGAAATCAAAACTTAAAAGCAAGAGAGAAGAGTATGAAAAGCTCACAATTTCTTATTCTTCAATGGCATGTATAGGATCAATCGGCGAGGACGAGAGCCCATGAGGCTCTAACTTCTTCGTTTGGACCGTCCTTGTCATAGAACTTCTTCACTCGATGACCATTCACTTTGAAAATATGTCCTTGTTCATCAACCAAGTCCACCGCACCATGAGCATAGACACGGTGGACCACAAATGGTCCGCTCCACCTAGTCCTTAACTTCCCGGGGAAAAGTTTAAGCCTTGAATTGAAAAGGAGAACCTTGTCACCGGTTTGATAGGTCTTTGGAATTAACTTCCTATCATGCCACTTCTTGGTCTTCTCCTTGTATAGCTTGGAGTTCTCATAGGCCTTCAACCTTAATTCCCCCAACTCATGAAGTTCTAGAAACCTTTTCTCACCGGCCAAGTTGATATCCCAATTCATCTCTTTGAGTGCCCATTTCGCCTTGTGCTCAAGCTCTACCGGAAGATGACATGCCTTGCCATAAACTAGATTGAAGGGTGTAGTTCCCAACGGTGCCTTGAAGGCGGTTCTATAAGCCCAAAGTGCATCATCGAGCTTAGAGGCCCAATCTTTCCTTGATCGAGATACGGTCTTCTCCAAGATAGCCTTGATTTGACGGTTTGACACCTCGACTTGAAACCTTGTTTGAGGATGATAAGGAGTAGCCACTCGATGAGACACCCCATACTTAATCAACACATTTTCGAAGCACCTCTCAATGAAATGAGGTCCGCCATCACTTATGAGAACCCTAGGCACACCAAACCTTGCAAAAATGTTGCTTTTCAAAAACTTCATCACCACCTTAGCATCATTGGTTCTTGTTGGTATGGCCTCCACCCATTTTGAGACATAATCTACGACTACCAAGATGTACTTGTAAGGCCCTGATGTGGGAAATGGTCCCATGAAGTCAATACCCCATACATCAAATAACTCAACTTCTAGAATGCCAGTTTGAGGAGTCTCATTCCTCCTTGATAGGTTCCCCTCTCTTTGGCACTCCTCACACTTCCTCACATAATCATGCACATCCTTGAACATGGTTGGCCAATAATAACCACATTGAAGAATTTTTGTCGTGACCCCCCGTAGGCAAGGAGTGGCAATGGTGAATTATGCTTTCAACCTCTTCACTTGACACACACCGTCTATAGATTTGATCACGCCCTTCCTTGTAGAGATATCGATCATCCCAAAAGTATTGTTTAGCATCATGTAAGAATTTCTTCCTAGCTTGATAAGACAAATTTGGTGGGATCACTCCCCCTACGGCAAAGTTAGCAAAATCCGCAAACCAAGGGGAGACCCCTCGTCTTACGGCACTAATAGAAAGAAGGCCAGTGGGAGAGAAAGAAGCAATTAATTGAGAACGAGAAGGAATGGAAATCGAGCTAGGAAACTTACTTTCTTCCACGGACCGACATTGAAGTGTACCGGGCCCGACATGGTTGGACGCCGATCCAGCTTCACAGACACACAGGTCACTCGGGCCCGATGTTGAAGTCCTCGGTCCCGACTCACTCGTACTTGCCTTGCCTTCGGTCCGATGTTCTAAACCTCGGGCCCGACTTACTTCGGTTCGTCGATCCACCCTTCCTTTCCTCCTTTCCGCTCATGAGACCTTCATTTGCTCTTGAATCATCTATAGTCAAACCATCCTCCATCTCCAACGTGTACTCGATGGGCAAACGGGATAGATGATCCGCTACCACATTTTCCGCACCAGTTTTGTCCTTGATCTCATGGTCAAACTCTTGGACAAGGAGCATCCATCTTAGAAGCCTCGGCTTTGCATCTTTCTTCTTCATGAGGTATTTGATTGCCGCATGGTCCGTGAAGACTACCACCTTTGATCCCACAAGATATGAACGGAATTTCTCAAATGCAAACACTATCGCAAGAAACTCTTTCTCCGTTGTTGTGTAATTGCACTGAGTTTCATCCAAAGTTTTGCTTGCGTAGTAGATGGCATGCAACTTTGCATCCTTCCTTTGCCCAAGGACGGCCCCTACGGCGAAATCACTAGCATCACACATCACCTCGAATGGAAGATTCCAATCGGGTGCCGCCATTATTGGAGCCGAGATCAAGGCATCCTTTATCAAGAGGTTAGACAATGGTTTTGCAATTTTAGAAAAATCCTTGATGAACCGTCTATAAAATCCTACATGACCTAAGAAACTTCTAACATCACGAACACAAGAGGGAGGAGGTAGTTTTTCAATTATTTCAACCTTAGCTTTATCTACCTCTATCCCCCTACTTGAAACTAGGTGTCCTAGTACTATGCCCTCCTTCACCATAAAGTGGCATTTTTCCCAATTAAGCACCAAGCTAGTCTCCTCACATCTAGTCAAAACCTTGTCTAAGTTAGCTAAGCAAACATCAAATGAGGAACCGTAGACGGAGAAATCATCCATAAACACTTCTACTATATCCTCAACCATATCGGAGAAGATGGACATCATGCATCTTTGAAATGTTGTCGGCGCATTACATAAACCAAAAGGCATGCGTCTATAGGCAAAAGTCCCATAAGGACATGTGAATGTCGTCTTCTCTTGATCATCGGGATGAATAGGGATTTGCCAAAACCCGCTATACCCGTCTAGGTAGCAAAAATATTCATGTTGTGCTAATCTTTCTAGGACTTGGTCTATGAAAGGAAGAGGAAAATGGTCCTTGCGAGTGCCACTATTAAGCTTACGGTAATCAATACACATACGCCATTTTGTTGTGGTTCTCATAGGTATCATTTCTCCCTTTTCATTTTGCACAACGGTGAGACCTCCTTTCTTAGGAACTACATGCACGGGACTCACATACTTGCTATCGGAAATTGGGAAGATAATTCCCGCATCCAACATCCTAAGTATTTCACTCTTTACCACTTCTTTCAATGTTAGGATTTAATCTTCTTTGGGGTTCAATAGTGGGTTTATGTTTATCCTCCATGTAAATCCTATGCATGCAAATTGAGGGAGAGATTCCCTTTAGTTCCTCTAGTGAATATCCTAAAGCTCCTCTATGTTTTCTTAGAACCTCCAACAACTTAGACTCCTCCTCATCATTCAAGTTGGCATTTATGATTACGGGTAAAGAAGAGTTGGGACCAAGAAATGCGTACCTCAAATCTTTTGGAAGCTCCTTGAGTTTTTGAGATGATTCCGGTGGTGCTTGAACTTCTTCTTTCTCGGCCTTGAACACCTCCAAATAAGACATCCTTTCCTCCAATTGCTCATGCTCAATCATATTGAGGGCTAGACCTTGGCGCTCTATCTCAATTTCTCTAGGTGGTGGGGTGGCTTTCAACCTAAGCTCCCTTGGCCTTGACTTCTTAGAAACGGCTTCCCATTGCAATCCAAGAGGAACTTGGATCATCTTAGCTTCCTTATGTACGGTCCCCTTTGAAGTTGGCCTAAAGAAAAACTCAATTTCTCTTCCTCCAATGTCAAGAGACAAGTGGCCCTTCTTTACATCAATGATTGCCCCAACCGTAGCAAGGAAAGGTCTCCCTAGTATGATCGGTTCACCCGGCACTTCTATCATGACCACCACAACAAAGTCGATTGGGACATAGTGGCCTTCAATGCAAACGGGATAATCCTCGACGATACCAATTGGCTCGATGGACGACCCATCCGCTATCGTTAACCTCATGTTGATCGGAGCTATGAGACCCATAGATGTGGATTTCCATATGGTGTAAGGAATGATGCTCGTGCTTGCTCCAAGATCACACAAGGCTTGGAAATTTTGGGACCCCACACCAATGGTTATAGCAAAGCGACCGGGATCTCCTAGCTTTTGTGGTAACTCCAAGGTCTTGACTTCATCTTGCATTTCCACTATGGACCTCTTCTTGCTCAAAATCTCCTTTAAAAACTTGGCATAAGATGGCATCTCACTCAATGCGTCGGTGAACGGGATAGAGATGTTCAAGCCTTGCAAGAGTTTGAGAAACCTCTTGAACTTGTTCTCAACAACATCTTTTGGCTTCTTCGAGGGATATGGAAGAATTGTTGCACCTTGAATCCTGCTTGAATCAACTTCTCTGGACTTCCCTACTTCATTTGCAACACTTCCTGGTTGGACCGATTTGGGCACCATGTCGGGCCCGATGTTCTGAATCTCGGTCCTGGACGGAGGGGTTGGATCGAGGTCTGTGTACGTCGGTCCCGAGTTGCTCTCGACCTCGGTCCGTGGTGAAGGAGTCGGTCTTCTTGCTGGGTCGACTTCGGGGAACTTCGGACCCGACTTGCTGGGTAAGTTGGTCCGACTCTCTTCATTCTTCTTAGGCACGTGTGGCTCGGGTAGGTTTCGGCCACTTCTCAATCCAATTGCCCGGACTTCATTTTGATTGTTTTGAGCTCGAGGATTCTCCTCGGGTCGGCCCGGAAGTCTCCCATTCTCTCTCAGGGCTTGAGTCGCAATTTGAGCAAATTGATTGTCGACTTGCCTCCTCCATGCACCAAACTCATTGAATTGGGTCCTCATCTCCTTGAACCCATCTCTCATCTCTTGAGCAAATGTTTGTAACTCATTGAATCCCGGTGGTCTATATGGTGGGTGTGGCGCCCTTGGCTCGTTTTGGTTGAAGTTGTTGTTGTAGCCTTGAGCTTGACCGTTGTTCCACCGGCCATTGCCACCATTGTTGAAATTGCCTCTTCCACCGAAATTTCCTCGAATATAGTTTGCCTCCTCAATTCGCTCGGCCAAGCGCACTTGGCTCTCATTCGGACAAACTTGTGTAGCATGTGCAAAGGATCCACACTCCTCACAAGCTCTAGCATTTTGCTTGTAGTAGTGGACTTGCCTCTTAAGCTTTCTCACTTCACCTTCAAGGAATTGGAGCTTCACATCCCTATCAATGTCTTCTCCCTTTGGATCATATAACTTCCTTGCACCTTCACCTTGAACTTTCACCTCCTTGCTAGCTTGACTCACCCCATACATGGCCTCATAATCGGATAGCTTGTCAAGTAGCTCCCAAGCTTGATCCGGTGTCAAGTCTATGAACCCACAATCGGTGTGGAGATTGAGCTTGTCCTTCGTTACCGGATTGATGCCTTAGAAAAAGATGTCTTGAAGCACATATGGTTGTTGGCCATGAGTAGGACATTGGCGCAACATCTCCTTCAAACGGTCCCATGCTTCGAAGAGGGGCTCATTCGGACCTTGTTGAAAGCTTGCAATCTTCCTTCTTAACTCGGTTGTCTTCGAGGGCGGGAAGAACTTCATCAAGAAAGCGTCATAGAGTGTCTTCCAAGTTGTGATTGACCTAGGGGCTTGGCTCTCGAGCCAATGTGTGGCCTTGCCCCCAAGTGACCATTTGAACGCCTTTAGAAGCACATACTCCAATGTCTCCTCGTCGGTGGAGATCGTCTCACACATATCCACAAATCGTTTAACATGCTCTATGGGACACTCATGTGGACGGTCCTCGAATTGATCACGCTTGATGAGGGAGATGAATTGCGTCTTGATCTCAAAATTCTTGGCAACCTCGGGAAGCACAATAGCCGGCTCGGGTACCCTCAACTCCGGATGCATGTATTGGCGTGCATTCCGGGGTAGAGCGTTGAGTTGAGCCTCGGCTCTCATCCGTTGCTCCCGTTCTCTTCTTGCCACCTCCTCTTGATTGTCCCTCTCAAGTTGCAATCTAGCCATTTCGGCCCTAAGTTGAGCCAACTCCTCATCAACATGGAGAGCTTGATTCGCCATCCTTTTCCTTCTTCGGGCTTCCTTGAGAATACTTTCCGGATCACTCACAAACTCAAGCTCAAGTGTTCCTCGGGAGGAACGAACTAGCATACACCTGTGAAACAAAAACACAAACCAAAACAAATCAAAAACAAACAAAGGGTTTGGGCTATTCCCTCACCCAAATCACTACCAAAACACAAGAAACTCACCAAATTGGCACTCAATGCACTTAGACTTCCCCGACAACGGCGCCAATCTTTTGATCGCTCTCAGATGCGAGGGTCAAGAGATACAATTTATAACCCGACCCCGTTGTAGTACGTGGTGGGTGTCGAACACTCGGGAAGTCTACTCGATCGATGTGCCTAGATACTAGGAAGCTAGAAAGGAGAGCATAAAACAAAGGAAAACAAAGAAAACAGTCAGGACCGACACTGAGGTCACGTCGGGCCCGAGGTTGGCGACAAGAGGAAGTCGGGACCGACACTGGGTAAGTCGGGCCCGAGGTAGCTGGGGATGTCGAACTCAAAGATTTTAAAAGTAGATCTTGGGCTTTTGGGTTCCTTCCCTAGTAGATTAAGGCTTTTCCACCCCAATTCAGGTAATGAGTGATGATCGGACTAGGATCGAGTGCTTTCGCCCTCGTTCCAACCACATCTACACCTCGATCCATGGGGAAATCCCCTTCGAAGCAAGGTCTTGAGATTGACACATGTTCACTTTCGCTACTTTGCCAATCTCAAGCCTTGATTCCCAACTTTCGCAAGGAATTGTAGCTCTATGTAGAGTGGGTTCCTTAGATCAAACACTCAAGGCTATGGAATTGGGGTTTCTAGCCTAAACCTAGCTAGGGTTTTCCCCCATAACCCAAGATCAAGGAGATCTACTCCATGTGACAAGCAAAGAAAGCAATCAAATCAAAAGAGAAAGCAATCATCATAATCAATCTCAAAACAAAGCAAGGTTTCATTCAAATCCAAAGCAATCCACAAATTCAAATCAAAGGTTTTCAAATCCACAAGAACAAAGCAAATCAAAGTAAATCTACCAACAAAACCTATTCGTGCCTTGGAGCCCAAGTAGTTCGGTGACCGACTCGGACCGACACGGAGGACCTCGGGCCCGAGTTACTGTGCATCTCGGTCCGAGGTTGGAGACTTCAAAGTCGGGCCCGATGTGGTTGCAACTCGGTCCTGACCTCGTTCCACCTTCTTCTTAGTTGGCTTCTCTTGTTCTTCTTCATGGCTTGCTTCTCTCTTTCCCGCTTTAGCTCGGCCTTTGCTCCATGTCTCGACCCTCCTTCAAATCGATCATTGATTCATGCCAAATTACCTACAAAACACATAAAAGGTGCGTAGTCTCCGAATCTCATAGAAATACGGGAACTAGGCTAAAAAGGAACAAAACGCACAAGAAAAGGGGAAAAAGAAACATATTTACAAAGGAAATCACATATGAACACACCACCAAATAGAGAGACATCACCCAAGAGAATCGGAATTCTGATTAATCAGTAAAGAGCAAAGACAGAGGTTTTGGGAGTTCAGGCAAATAAACAAACAAGCAAATATTATTGAGATTAAATCATTGGAAAGAAAGCAGAGTTGATTCAATCAATTTCACCTTTTTACTCATCCGATCATTGATTCATCCACTTTTCTATTAATTCCCTAGTTAATTCCAATCCTTATAAAAGATTTCTGCTTGTCCACGGTCCAAGCGAAACGATGATATGAACAAGAACGCTTAATTCAAATCATACAAAATATTAAGGATAGAAGGATATTAATTCATGCAATCAAGCTACGAGTCTCATGCATAAAATAATAATCAAATACTCTTTGTCAATTCTAGTCCACGGTCCTAGAAAAGAGTTGTTTCAAGGATAAATAAGATTGCACAGACAACAATCAAACAAATCCAAACAGTAGAATATCAATCAAATTGAACAAGTTGCGCACCAAGAGAAATCAATTGATAATCATAAAATTAAGCATAAGAGTTTTCATATTAAACAAGGGATAGAAAAGTTACCAGAATCTCACGAAATACATAAAAAGGCTTCCTTGATTAATCAAACTCCAAAAGGAAATTAGTTCTCCATAATACTGAAATAAAAACCTAAAAGTAAAAGTATGCTAGAAATTGTGTCTCTCTAATTGTGTAACTCGAAACTAACTTAAATAGTGGAAAATAAGTCCGATAATATAAAGATATAAAATTACTAAAAGATAGAAAATAACGAAACAGAGGCGGCGCTGAAAAGCCAAAATCTGCGAGCGCAGAATATTTCCGCGGGCGCGGATCAATCCTCTACCCTCGGCCGCGGAATCCCTTCGATCCGCGAGCGCGGAAATAATCCGCGTCCGCGGATCCACCTTTCCTCGCCCTCGGCTGCTCAACGATCCGTGATCGCAGAATATTTCCGTGGGCGCGGATCTTTTGACATCTTACTGTGCCAACTTCGGAGGTAGTTTTGACCCACTTAGATTTGGAATTTGAACTCGCCGTACAAAGATGAATTGTAGCTATTCGAGTTAGCTTTCCAATGATACCAAATTTAGATTCATCCGATCACCTTAGCTCCCGGAATAAGTGTTACAAGAAAGTGGTGTCGAAATAACTCCAAATCAACACTTGTCTTCAAAACTCTTGCAATTCTTCAAATCGTGCCTTCGGTCTTCATATGACAATTATGCTCAAAACTAACCTAAATACACTCAAATCATACCTAAAATACAAGAGTTGACCTATACTAAATAGAGTGTATCATAAATCACAAGTCATTTTTAAGGAAAAATGAGAAAAAAACAAGTGAACTTTAAAGACATCGAGGCATAAGCATAATGAATGAGGATAATATCATGCCAATAAGCACGTTTTGCACTACAAAATCAAGGCCGATCAAATAAAAGCATAACTTCGAACCTAGAAACCGAATACCACATTTAGAAGTGATATTTACATGGACATTTCATCGAACAATTGGCGTGCAATGTTAGATCACAAGTCATTTTAAAGGCAAAAGGAGAAAAAACAAGTGAACTTTCAAGACATCTTGGCATAAGCATAAAGAATGAGTATAGTATCAAGCCAATACACACATTCTACACAACAAAATCTAGACCGATCTAATAAAAGCATAAATTGGAACCTAGAAACCGAATGCCACATTTAGGAGTGACGTTTACATGGACGTTTCATCGAACACTTGGCGTGCAATTTATGCTAGATCACAAGTCATTTTAAAGGCAAAAGGAGAAAAAAATAAGTGATCTTTATAGACATCTAGGCATAAGTCCAAAGAATGAGGATAGTATCAAGCCAATAAGCACATCTAAACTACAAAATCAAGTCGTATTGAATAAATTCATAAATTCGAACCTAGAAACCGAATAATACATTTGGGAGTGACATTTACATGGACATTTCATCGAACACTTGGCGTGCAATGTTAGATAACATGTCATTTTTTAGGCAAATGAGAAAAAAAACAAGTGAACTTTAAGGACATCGAGGCAGAAGCAAAAAGAATGAGGATAGTATCAAGCCAATAAGCATGTTTTGCACTACAAAAATCAAGACCGATCTACTAAAAGCATAAATTCGAACCTAGAAACCCAATGCCGCATTTAGGAGTGACATTTACATGGACATTTCATCGAAAACTTGTCGTGCAATGTTAGATCACAAGTCATTTTTAAAGGCAATAGGAGAAAAGACCGATCGAATAACATCTAGGAATATCTAGCCAATAAGCACATTCTGCACTAAAAAATCAAGACCGATCGAATAACAACAAAAATTCGAACCTAGAGACAAAATGCCACATTTAGTAGTTACATTTACATGGACTTTTCATCGAACACTTGGCGTGCAATGTTTGATCACAAGTCATTTTGAAGGCAAGAGAGAAAAAACAAGTGATCTTTAAAGATATCAAGGCATAAGCATAAAGAGTGAGGATAGTATCAAGCCAATATGCACATTCTACACTACAAAATCATGACATTTCGAATAAAAGCATAAATTCGAACCTAGAAACCAAATAATACATTTAGGAGTGACATTTACATGGCTATTTCATCGAACACTTTTGTGTGCAGTGTTAGATAACAAGTCAATTTCTAAAGGCAAAAGGAGAAAAAACAAATGTACTTTAAGAACATTGAGGCATAAGCATAAAGAATGAGGATAATATCAAGCCAATAAGCACGTTTTGCACTACAAAATTAAGACCGATCGACTAAAAGCATAAATTTGAACCTAGAAACGGAATTTAGGAATGACATTTACAAGGATATTTTATCGAACACTTGGCGTGAAATGTTAGATCACAAGTCATTTTAAAGGCAAAAGGAGAAAAAACAAGTGATCTTTATAGACATCTAGGCATAAGCATAATAAAATGAGGATAGCATCAAGCCAATAAGCATATTCTACACTACAAAAACAAGCCCGATCGAATAAAAGCATAAATTGGAACCTTGAAACCGAATGCCACATTTAGGAGTGACGTTTACATGGACATTTCATCGAACACTTGGCGTGCAATGCTAGATCACAAGTCATTTTTAAGGCAATAGGAGAAAAAACAAGTGATCTTTAAAGACATCTAGGCATAAGCATAAATAAGGAGCATAGTATAAAGCCAAAAAGCACATTCTACACTACAAAATAAAGACGTATAGAATAAAAGCATAAATTCGAAACTAGAAATCTAATAATACATTTAGGAGTGGCATTTACATGGACATTTCATCAAACACTTGGCGTGCAATGGTAGATCACAAGTCATTTTTAAGGAAAAATGAGAAAAAAAACAAGTGAACTTTAAAGACATCAAGACATAAGCATGAAGAATGATGATAGTATCAAGCCAATAAGCACGTTTTTCACTACAAAATCAAGGCCGATCGAATCAAAGCATAGATTCGAACCTAGAAACCGAATGCCACATTTAGGAGTGACATTTACTTGGACATTAAATTTAACAATTGGCGTGCAATGTTAGATCACAAATCATTTTAAAGGCAAAAGGAGAAAAACAAGTGGACTTTAAAGACGTCTAGGCATAAGCATAAAGAATGAGTATAGTATCAAGCCAATAAACACATTCTGCACAAAAAAATCAAGACCGATCGAATAATAGCATAAATTGGAACCTAGAAACCGAATGCCACATTTAGGAGTGACGTTTACATGGACATTTCACCGAACACTTAGCGTGCAATGTTAGATCACAAGTCAATTTTTAAAGCCAAAAGGTGAAAAAACAAGTGAACTTTAAACATATCTAGGCGTAAGCGCAAAGAATGAGGATAGTATCAAGCCAATAAGCACATTCTACACTACAAAATCTAGACCGGTCGATTAAAAGCAAAAATTCGAACCTAGAAACCGAATGCCTGATAACTTGCATTTAGAGCATATTAGGACATGCATTTAGGACCCTAGTTTATATGTTTTCATGCATTAGTCTCATGTTTCCAGTACTTTTAGTTTATTTTCCGTTATAGATGTCTACACGCGTATATTTATGCTTTTCAGGTACTTTGGAGAGTTTCGAGCTTTTATTGGAATGTGTTTGGATACAAGACGGAATCAAGACTTCAGTCTAGGAGGCATCGGGACCGGAAAACATCAACTGAGGAGTCCAAAATAAGAGGATTCAAATGGTCAAGGACAAAGTCGTGCACCATGGTGCACGGTCGTGCAGGCGATTGTGATGAATGTCGGATCGTGCGACTTTAGCTCGAGCCAGTTGAGGATCCTGCGTCACACACGCACGATTGTGCGTTTTAACTCAGAGAAAGGTGTCGCCCGTGCATGTTTAGGTGCACGGTCATGCGTCATCCATGCCAAGGTCGTGCGTTTTATGAGTCGTGCGCTGCTTTGTACGATCATGCGCCTCGGCGCACGACGCGCGCCATGGGTCATGCGTCCTTTGTATGATTTGTTTTTAGGCCGCCTCTCTTATTTTATCCTTAGTATAAATACTTTACTTTGTCTTCTAGATGAGGGTTCAAACTTTTAACCTAGTTTTTATTCCTCTTGAGACAAGTTTAGAGAGATTTTGGAGAATTTGAATACTTTTGTTAAATTGAGTTTGGATTTGCTGGATTTGAATCAAGTTTGTTTGTTTCTTCAATCCGGTATGTTTAATCTCGTTATTGAATTGATTTCTTCTATTTCCATGTCTAGCTAAACCCCAAATTTTAAGATTGAGGTGAACACAATGATGTCTAAGTAGACTTATTTATTAAATTGCACAATCCGTTGTTTGAAGCTTTGTTTGATTCATTCCTAGATGTTTTATGCCCTAGTAATTTATTGAATGGGAACTTGCCAAAGTTTGAGACTAAAAGGTGAAAACTTTGTTAAGTAGTCAGACAGGGGATTGAGACTGAAGGTACTTTTTCCTATTGGAACCCTAGGATTTGAACCTGAGTTTTCTCTATTATGAAAGTATATTCAATTCTCTTGTGGAATAAAAATTGTCATAGAAATCTTAAGGTTGGTTTGAGTTAGCAACTCGCAAAAGGGGATGTTGATTCAATTTAATCTTAAATTCTACGTGCTTAAAGGTCTAGATTTTAATTTGCAAGTCACAAAAATGGATGTTTAATTGAGTCTAGATACGTTTGTTAACATTCGAAAGAATTTAGCGGATACATTAGACATTTGACTTCAAACAAAGTCATAATTAAGATTGTGCAATTATCTTTTATAGTCTTCCGAAGAATTATTGTGGTGATCCTTAATCTTAGAAGCCTTTCTCTCATTGATTTGCCCATATTTACTTATTTGTTTGCTTTAATTAGTTTCATAGCAAAAATCACAATTCACTCTTTTCTTATTTTTACGGCTTAGTCTACTGTTTTGAATACAATTAATATTGCATAGTCCTAGAGTTCGACACCTTGGTATTACAACCGATCCCGTACACTTGTGGGGTAGGATTTGGCCTATCAAGTTTTTGGCGCCGTTGCTGGGGACTATAGTTAGTATTGTTTGTTTCTCACAACCGGTAGATTAGGTCTGTTTTTCTTTTTAATTTTGTTTCTTTTGTTTGTGTTTTCATATTGCTCTCTAGTTCATGCGAAGAGCCCTGAACGCTCAACCACTCAACAATTTTGATCCTGAAATTGAGCGTACTTTCCGTAGAAGACTAAGAGAGCAACGTGCAATCCAAGCTATGGGTGATCAAAACCAAGATGATGAGGTTTTGCATAGATCCTATGTTGTTGATCTAGAAGCCCAAATAGCGGCTGTCAATAATCGATTGGTTGTGTTGGAGCAAAACCAAGCTCTCCAAGAGGAAGAACAACACCCACAAACTCTTACTGAATATATGAGGCCTGCTCAACATGGGCCTATTTCTTGTGTTCTCTATCCTGAGGTGCAAGCTCGTTACATTGAATTGAAGCCCTCCTTGATCAACATGGTCCAACAAAATCAATTTGGAAGTCTTCCATTTGAAAATACTCATCAGCACCTCACTACTTTTATTGATCTTATGGAAACTGTCAAAATCCATGATGTCTCAGATGACGCACTCAGGATGAGAGCATTCTCATCCTCTTTAAGGGACAAGGCCAAGACATGGTTCAAGACTCTTCCTCAGAACTCCAACAGAACATAGGATGAGTTTGCCTCAGCCTTCTTGAACAAATACTTCCCACCTAAGAAGACTTCTGAGATGAGGCAGCAAATCAGTAATTTCAAGATGAAAGATGGAGAATCTTACTTTGAAGCTCGGGAGAGATTCAAGGAGCTTCTTGTGTTGTGCCCCCATCATAGGCAATCTAAGGTGGCGCTTCTTGATACCTTCTACAATGCAATTGATGGTGCAACTCGTTTGCTAATTGACGCCTCATTTGGAGGTGGCATGTCTAATCTGCAAACAGACGAGGCATGGGATTTGATTAAAAAACTGCATTGCATTCTCACAACGATTGTGATGTTCGTTCCACCTCTAGTGTCAAAATAGCTGTTGGGAGGTATGAGGTGGATGACAATACTCACTTGAGAGCTCAGGTTGAATCTCTAACTCAAAAGATGAAGCAAAAATGGAGGTAGCCTTGGCCAAAGCTGAAAAGACAAGTACTCCTAAACCATCAAGTTTTGGGGTTCATTGTCAATTTTGTGGAGAGGATGATCACACTATATCAGCCTGTCATTTGTATGTTGTTCAACGTGAGTCACAAGAAGGAGAAGTGAGCTACATGAATAACTACAATCGGGGTGTAAGGAATGATCCATACTCCAATACTTACAACCCCGGTTGGAGGAATCATCCAAACTTCTCCTATGGAAATAGTCAAGCATAACAAAGACAACCACCTAGTTTTCAATCAAAGACTCCCCAACCACAAGTTGTTCCTCCTGTGCCACAACCTCAAAAATCAACAATGGAGCTTCTACTTGAGCAACTTGTGGCGGGTCAAAAAGCAACTCAGTCCTTTCAACAAGATGTAATCTCAGAGTTACAAGAGGTGAAAAAGCAAGAGAAGATGTTTGAGCAACAATTAGCCCAAAAAAGCCTTGAGTGCTCCAAGACCCAATGGTCAATTACCTGGACAACCTGAAGCTAACCCAAGAGGTCAAGTGAATGATGTGTCTTTAAGAAGTGGAAGAGAACTTGAAACTCCTCCACCCAAGACTCAAATGGTGAAGGAAAATGAGCCACAAGAAAAAGAGGTCCCTGAAGAGTCAAAAGAAGATGAAAAGGAGCCTCCACCACCATACAAGCCACCTCTACCATTTCCTCAAAGAAGAGCTCAAGTCCAATTGGATCAACAATACAGGAAATTTGTGGATGTGCTGAAGAAGCTTTACATTAATATTCCTTTCACAGATCCCTTGAAGCAAATGCCCTCTTATGTGAAGTTCTTGAAAGACATCCTATCTAACAAGAGGAAACTTGATGAATGTCAATCCGTGTCTCTAAGCAAGGAATGCAGCGCTCTTATCGAAACAATCTTCCTCCAAAACTTGAAGAACCAGGTAACTTTTTTGTCCCTATTTTCTTTGGTAATACTAATAATTATGCTTTATGTGATCTAGGAGCTAGTGTTAGTATTATTCCCTTATATACTTGCAAAGAATTGGGTTTGGGAGAACCTAGACTTATAGGGATGACACTTTATATGGCGGATAGATCATCAACTCGGCCCATAGGAATTATTGAGGATGTGCCTATCCGTATAGGTAAGTTCTTTATCCCTTTGGATTTTATTATTCTTGACATTGATGCATATATGCTTGTCCCAGTCATCTTGGGAAGACCCTTTTTAGCTACTGCAGGTACCATGATTGATGTTAAGCAGGGGGTCCTCTCTTTCACAATTGGTGATGAGAAAATAGAGTTTTGTTTTTCTAAAGCTATTAAACAATCTTCTTGTGAGGATGATGATGGCAGGTTAGATGTCATAGACAGGGAAGTTCATGGCTCGTTAATGTATGTGGTTTCTAAAGACCCATTGGAGCTTTGTTTGACCACAAGTGTAGACTAGGTGGAGAAAGGAGAACTACTTGCTGATGTAGTTCAAGACTTGAAGGCAACAAAAGAGAACTGCACCAAAAGAGCTGCTGAGATCTTGAAGAGAGATGATCCAACTCCCAAAGGAGATCCAAAAGATGCACCAAAAGTGGATTTAAAGCCACTTCCATCCACATTGAGGTACGAGTTTCTAGGACCAAATTCTACATATCCTGTTATTGTCAATGCTAGTTTAAGTGATGATGAGACTGAAAAATTGTTGCATGAGCTTAGACTGCATAGAAAAGCCATATGATACACCATTGATGATCTAAAAGGAATTAGTCCCTCATTGTGCATGCATAGCATCTTAATGGAAGATGACCATAAAACTTCAATTGAGCATCAAAGAAGACTTAACCCAAATATGAAAGAAGTAGTGAAAAAAGATGTGCTTAAATTGTTGGATGTTGGCATTATTTATCCTATTTCTGATAGTAATTGGGTTAGTCCTGTTCATGTGGTTCCAAAAAAGGGTGGGATGACTGTTGAAAAGAATGAGAAAAATGAATTAATTCCCACTAGGATTGTTACGGGTTGGAGAATGTGCATAGATTATAGGAAATTGAACAAAGCAACCCGTAAGGATCACTTCCCTCTTCCTTTCATTGATCAAATGTTAGAAAGATTAGCCCAACATTCACATTTTTGTTATTTAGATAGGTACAGTGGTTTCTTTCAAATTCCTATTCAGCCAGATGATTAGGAGAAAACCACTTTTACATGCCCTTATCGCACCTTTGGTTATCGAAGAATGCCACTTGGATTATGTAATGCCCCTGCTACTTTTCAAAGATGCATGATGGCTATCTTTTCTGATTTGATTGAGGATATTATGGAAGCTTTCATGGATGACTTTTCTGTTTATGGTTCTTCTTTTGATACTTGTTTGACTAACTTGTCAAGAGTGCTACAGAGATGTGAAGAAGTTAACCTGGTGTTGAATTGGGAAAAATATCATTTCATGGTGAGTGAGGGAATAGTTCTTGGTCATCTTGTCTCTAACCGTGGTATTGAAGTTGACAAGGCAAAGATTGAAGGCATTGAAAGATTGCCACCTCCCATGTCAATTAAAGGGGTTAGAAGTTTCTTAGGACATGCAAGTTTTTATAGGAGGTTTATTCAAGATTTTTCTAAAATTGCTAAGCCTCTTACCAATTTATTGCTTAAAGATGTGGAATTTAACTTCTCCCATGAGTGTTTTGAGAGCTTCAACAGGTTAAAGTTGGCTTTGATTTCAGCTCCAATAATGCAGCCTCCTGATTGGAATCTTCCCTTTGAAGTTATGTGTGATGCAAATGATTTTGCAGTAGGGGTTGTGTTGGGACAAAGAAAGGATAAGAAGCTTCATGCCATCTACTATGCTAGCAAGACTCTTGATGAAGCCCAAGTGAATTATGCTACTACAGAAAAAGAGTTGCTTGCTATAGTGTTTGCCTTTGAGAAGTTCAGGTCCTATTTAGTGGGAGCTAAAGTAATTGTCTACACTGATCATGCTGTTATTCGATATCTCTTGGGCAAGAAGGATGCTAAGCCTAGATTGATTCGTTGGATCCTTCTCCTTCAAGATTTTGATTTGGAGATCAAGGATAAGAAGGGGGCAGAAAACTTGGTTGCTGATCACCTCTATTGATTGATGCCCCAAGAAGAGAAGCCACTTGATTCAGTCCCCATAGATGATTCCTTTCCTGATGATCATCTCTTTGGGATAACACATTAGCTCGTACAACTTGCAACTTCGAAGATGCCCTGGTATGCTGATTTTGTCAATTACTTAGTTTGTAATGAGTTACCTCCTGGGCTATCTTGGCAGCAAAAGAAGAAATTCATGGCTGATGTAAGACATTATTATTGGAGTGAGCCTTTTCTTTTTAAGAGGTGTGCTGATGGTGTGATAAGGTGGTGCATTCCTGAAGAAGAGGTGGAGAGTGTCATTCGACATTGTCATTCCTTACCATGTGGAGGCCATGCTAGCTCTTCAAAGACAACCACCAAGATTCTCAATTCAGCTTTATATTGGCCATCAATGTTCAAAGATGTCCACCAATTCATCTCCTCATGTGATTCTTGCCAATGGACTAGAAATATCTCAAGAAGGAATGAAATGCCTCTCAACAATATCCAAGAGGTGGAGATCTTTGATGTTTGTGGGATAGATTTCATGGGCCCTTTTCCATCTTCTTGCAACAACAAGTACATTCTTATAGCAGTGGATTATGTGTCCAAGTGGGTAGAAGCAATTGCATCACCAACTAATGATTCAAGAGTTGTGTCCAAGTTCTTCAACAAGGTGATTTTTCCAAGGTTTGGCACTCCTAGAGTTGTTATAAGTGATGGTGGATCCCATTTTATTGAGAAGAAGTTTGAAGCTTTATTGAAGAAATATGGGGTGACTCATAAAATTGCAACCCCGTATCATCCTCAAACTAGTGGCCAGGTGTAAGTCTCTAATAGAGAAATCAAAAGCATATTGGAAAAAAACTGTGTCCCGATCCCGAAAAGATTGGTCAATGAAGTTAGATGATGCTCTTTGGGCCTACAGAACTTCTTACAAGACTCCCATCGGTACTACCTGATAGCTTGCATATAGACGTAGCTTAGTTGCATGTTTTATATATGTTTTAGTTAGGTTTAGGTTAGTTTTTATGTAGTTTTTAGGTTTTTGTGTTGTCGATTATGCGCTGGTTTGCTCGGTTTTACAGGTTTTTAGGTTCAGGAGCAACAGCGGGGCGAGTACAGATTGACCATGGTGGTAGTGGACGAGGCGAAGGAGCTAAGGAAGCTAGGATATGCTAGGAGAAGAGCCAAGACAAGAAAGAACGAGCCAAGAAGACAAGCCAATTGCTCGGCTTGCATCCCGTGTAACCAGCCCGAGCAATCACAACTGGTTGCCACATGCGCGGGGTAGCAATTGCGCGGCCGCGCAATTCCAGGCCGATGCCGCGCAATCTGGTGCTTTTCAGCAAACATGGATTTGGGCCGAGTTGTTGGTTTTGGGCTTTTGGTATTGGGTTATTTGGATTCATGTCATCCGAGTTTATATGTTTAAAGATAGAATTTGAGGGATATTTTTAGTAGACATATAAATAGTTTATGTTAGTTTTATTTTTCATAACTTTTGATCATACTTTTAGAGGCTAGGTTTTCTCTCAAGGAAGAACCTTTGAACCTTTGTAACTTTGATTTTAATTCAATTATGCATTGCTAATTCCATTGTCTTTGACTAGTTATTGAAATCATAGATTGCATAATATTATGAGGTTTGATTGTTGATAGGGTTTCTCGGCCAACAAATAAATTTGTAAGTCAAGACCCCGCTGAGTACAGTGGAGTCAGGATCGTTCCACAGGAAGCAAGGTTGTTTGTCTATCAATCTAATAAAAATCAAATAAAAGCAAGCAAAACACTCACGAGATGCCTCGTTAACGACCTTGTCAAGATCGTTACCGAACCACCGAATATAAAAACATCAATTAACGAACTAATAAAATTCTAACTAACACTCGGTACCGAAGCAAGTATTCAGCAACGAAGATTTATCAGAAATAATTCAATAAAAACAAATATCTAGGATAAGGGACACCACAACATAGTCAAGCATAAGAATTCGTAAGAAGATAGATCATGCCTTTAAATAGATAGAGTCATCAACTTTCATTGACTAGACAAGTAAATTAATCTATTTTCATAAACTAAGTCACTCAATTGCTTGTTTTGGATCTAAAGCTTGAAACTTCCGTTTTCAAACAATATCAACCTTCAAGTTACTAACTTTCTCTTTCAATCATGTTAAAATTCAAATTACCTCAACTCCCGTTTCGGTATTAAGCACAACAAACAATTTCAATAAAGATAAAAGGCATTCAAAACACTATCTTACTTCATCAAACATGCTCAACTATGTCGGGCTTAACCCCGACCCTAGAAAAATAGACTACTCACTACTCATGATAAACAAACTAAAAACTTCAATAAAAACAAACATTGAAACAAAAACTCAACTTAAATTAATAACAAAAATATCGTCTTACAGAGAATCAGAAGAAAAACCAAAACAAAACAATCAGCGAACCACAAACTCGATCAACGAACCTCGGAAACCGTCGTCACCGACTTCCGATCCGGCAGCCTCTCCTTCGGCCTTCCTTCCTTCTCCAAACCTATCTCTAAAACTCTACTCCAAAATTCGCCCCCCTTTCTATGCTAGATAGAAGGGTATTTATACTAGAAAATCCTAAAAAACTAAAAAGGCTAAAAGATAAAAACTTTCCTAAAAAGATAGAAACAATCTCTAAAAGATAGAAATAAAATCTAAAAAGATATTAAACCCTAAAATACATATTCTGATCACCCATAAAGATTCTAAAAGATACTCAACCGATACGGAAATAAATTCCCGCTCAGGATCGGTGAATAATAAAATAATACTCCGAAATCTTCTTCGTCGTGGCCTCGTTAACGAGCTTGGGGTTTTGTTTTCTTCAACACATCCTCTCGTTTTCTTGAGCTTCGACTTCTTAAATCTTGTACTTTCCCGTCCTTCACTGTGATGCTCCAAATTTAGCTCCATTTAGCTCCTTTCCTCGCTAAAACCTGCAAAATACACAAAATAGCGTAGATTCCACCCTTTTCGTAGATTTATGCAAAACTAACTAAAAACACTCAAAACTAAACCTAAACTAGAAAAAATTAATTCTAATAAGCAAAGAAAACCTATCAAAAACTATACCAAAAATGCGAATATCATTGATTGATTCTCATCAACTTGAATAGGTTTTATTCCCTGTGTTTAATTGAATCAGAATTATTCTAGGGTTTTGTTAGATTGATCACCTAATAGAATTTCTAGGTTAATTTACAACTAATCTGATTAATGCCCGTTCGGGGTTGATTAGATAAAGTAGCATCTATAATTGTTTGGACCTGTTCGGGCTATTCAATGGTAGAAGGAAATAAATCCACAAATAACTAAGATGTTTGTTTGCTCTAAGTGTTTGTTTCTATTGATAACTTGACTCGTAAAGTTGTCGTTTAATTGAATCTAGATGTTGTTTTAGGTTATTAAATGATTAGGGTTGTTTAGACTGTTAGTTCTTTCCACTATTTATGAAGTTTGGGTCATAATCCTTGGTAGGAGTATAATCCACGATAGATTATTCAAGGGAATTGAGAATCAGGAGAATCGATGATCAATAAAGCATATCTATGATGGATTTAACTAGTTGAACATATTTCTCTCATATATATTTACAATCAACTTTGCATCTAGATTTACTTTTTAGTTACATATTAGATTAGATTGTTAATCATTCAAAAACCCCTTTTTAGTTACTTGGCATATAAGTAATAGCATAAATACACGAGTCTCTGCGGGATCGACCCTTGCTTACCGCTCTATTGAGTTTGTTAAGTTAGGATTCTTTGATAAGTATAAGGACCACCGAAAATACCTCATCAAATTTGGCGTCGTTGTCGGGGACTCGTCGCTATTTGTGTTTATTACTTTCGTGTTGTTGTGGGTGTGAACCTGCTATATGGTTCATACCCGTTCTACTAATCCATCTTTTGCTGTTTTTGATTCAAAAATAGAAAGGACACTCTCTAGGTTACGCAGACACGCTCGTGCGACTGCTCGTGAATTGCACCTTAACCTGGCGTCTTCCTCGTCTGATTCTGACACTGAGAGCATCCCTGAAATAGTAGAGATGGCTGATCAAACACTGAGACAGTTGAATGCACCAAATCTGGAGCAACAACCGCTGGCGGTGCAATTCCATGCTCTTGGTGAGGGAGTCAAGTTCGAGTTGAAATCTGGGTTGATTCACCTTTTGCCTTCATTCCATGGGCTTAGTGGTGAAGATCCCAACAAACATCCTTCTGAAATTCATGTTGTGTGCTCAAGCATGAAGCCTGCTGATGTGACTCATGACCAGATTGCGTTGAGAGCCTTTCCTTTCTCTCTCAAGGATCAGGCTAAAGACTGGTTTTATTACTTGGCTCCGGGAAGTATTGATACATGGGCTAAGATGAAAGAAGCTTTTCTAGAGAAGTACCTCCCTGCTACAAGGCTCAATGAACTGAAGAAGATGATTAGCAACATTGAGCAAGAAGCTAATGAGACCTTGTATGCATACTATGAGAGATTCAAGAGGCTGATAGCCAGCTGTCCGTTTCATGGCTACACTGATCAAGATTTGATTTTATACTTGTTTAACGGCATCTTGGATGATGAGAGAAGGATGGTTAATGCAGCTTGCCAAGGTAATATTCTCAACAAAACTCCTGTTGTTGCGTTTGAACTATTCACACAACTGTCTGAGGGCACAAGACAGTTCAGAAGAGAGACTAGCTCGAGAGTTGCAAATTCTGTGGTGACTCATTCAAGAATCCAAGATGAAGTCACTGAGTTGAAAACGATGATGAAGCAGCTTTTGCAACAAGGTGGTAGACAACAGGTGAAATCTTGTGAGATTTGTTTTGATAATATGCACCCCACTGATGCTTGCCCTACACTTCAAGATCAAAACGCTGAGGTGAATGCAGTGGGAGGATATGGACCACCTAGGTCGAGGTATGACCCCTTTTCCAACACCTACAATCCAGGCTGGAGGGATCTTCCTAATTTGAGGTATGGTAATTCAAGCAACCAGCAGTTCAACAATCAAGGTGGCCAAGCTCAGTACAGAACACCTTTCCAACCTCAAGCTCAGGGAGTAAATCCGAATGCTATGTCCACTGACTAGATGATCAAAAATCTAACTCATACGGTTTCGACAATACATGGTTCTCTAACTCAACTTCAACAGGAAACCAAGTCCAGTATAATGAACCTAGAGAATCAAGTTAGTCAGATTGTTGAGGCAGTGAGCAAACTGGAAGCTAGATATTCAAGTAAGCTACCGTCTCAGACAGAGCTTAACCCGAGGGCGAATGTCAGTTTTGTCTCCATTTATGATGAGTCTGAGGCGTGACAAGTATACCAATTGAGCAAGGCTGAAGAAACAAAGGAACAAAGCGAAGGCAAATTGCTCGGCTTGGCTGCTAAAAGCGCGGCCGAGCAATGTGCACCCCGCGCAATGTGCTCCCAGTTGGAATTGCGCGGGATCGAAGGTGAAAGTGCGGCCGCATAATTGGTTGCGAAGTCGTGCAATCTGGGCGAGCTGAAAGACACTTCTGAACCTCTTTTGAAAGCCTATGTACCTGTCCCACCCTTTCCTGAAGCGTTGAAAGAAACCCGGAAATTGAAGAATGATAAAGAGCTGTTCGAGGTCTTCAGTACATGTAAAGTTAATGTCCCGTTACTGAATCTGATCAAGAGTGTACCTCGGTATGCAAAGTTTCTGAAAGAGTTGTGCACTCTGAAAAGGGGACATAAGGAGAAAAGTCAAAAGCAAGTCAAAGAAAAAGAACATGTGTCTGCTGTGTTTCAGAAACATTTGCCTGAGAAGTGCAGCGACCCTGCATGTTCACTATTCCTTGCATGATTGGAAGCACCAAGGTGAATGAAGCTTTAATTGATTTAGGTGCATCTGTCAATGTGATTTCTTCGTCCTTATATGAGAAACTCGGTATGGGACCATTAAAAGAGACCCGAACCATAGTAGAGTTAGCTGATCATTCCATTGTGAGGCCCAAAGGAAAAATTGATGATGTATGGGTTACGGTGGACTCCTTGAAATTTCCGGCTGACTTTCTAGTGATGGACATGGGATCGGGAGTTGGAAAGATATCAATGTTGCTTGGACGACCATTCTTGAAGACTGCCAATACAAGGATTAACATACCTCAAGGCATTCTGAAGATGGGATTCGATGGAAAGGAGATCGAATTCCACAGCTTATATCCTTTTTAATATCCTTTTTACGTCAAGCTAAAGACGTTAAACAAGCGCTTCTTGGGAGGCAACCCATGTTTTAGGATAGTTTTGCTTTGATTTTTGCTTTCTGTTTTACAATTTTTGTTTTTTAGTTTAGGTAGAAATAATCCTCAAAATTTTAGATAGCTTGGGTAAGCCATGAAGTACAGAAATACTCGGAAGGGGGGAAAAATTACGTGGCCAAAATTTTAGATAGCTTGGGTAATCCTCAAAATTTTAGATAGCTTGGGTAAGCCATGAAGTACAGAAATAATCCTCAAATTTTTAGATAGCTTTCTTCCACTTCGCCACCCCTCTTTCCCTACCTCCCCCTCTAAAATTCCATTAAAGCTCAAGCCTTCAACCTCCTTTCAAGCTTCTAAAGGCGGGATTTCAACCTCAATCAAGCAAATACCTTCAAATCAAGCAAAAACCAAGTAAATCCACTCCAAATCTCTCTTAATTTCGGTTTTATTTTGATTAAATCTAGATCTAGGTTTAGTATATTAAAACCCGAATTTGACCCCTTTAGGCTCGGATTTAGGCTTAAGTTCTTCACAAAAGTTTGTTTATTGCATGATTCTAGCCTAGATTCGTGTTTTATTTGAACTTTTTGTACAAATCCGAAAATTACCTAGAATTTGATTAAATTTTGATTAAATTGTTCTAGGTAGTGGGGGAAGAGAGTGTTTGAGCGATTATTTGTGAAAAATTGTTGTGGTTGTCCTTGCCGGGACAACAGAAATTGTGTTTGCTTGGTCCGTTTGAGGTGTTGTGCAGGTTCTTGTGAATTTCTGATATAATGGCTCCAAAAAGAAGTAGAACAGACAGAGCTTCATCATCCCGAGCTGCTTACGCTCCCCCTGTTGTGGTGGGAGAAACCACCCAAGAAACTTTTGGGATCAATTTGGCAAAGAATAATCATGTGATCCGGTTTGAGAATCTGAAAGACAGGGAATGGAAAGCAACTAGGTTCATTGACTGGAACCTGATGAATGAGATCAGGATTGCTCATCTATTGAATGAGATAGGGGCGCATCTACATATGGGCAAGTTCTTGAAGTTGTGTGAACCCACTTTCAAAGTGTTGACATTGGAGTTTCTGAGTACGTTGTCCATTGATTTTAGAGGAGAAGGAGAGATTAAGTTCTGGCTCGGAGGTGTAAGGAGGAAGATGACCTTGAAAGAGGTCAACCGGGCATTTGGGTTCCTTCATATATATGATAGTGATGTAGTGCTCACTGAAACTAGTGCTACATGGGCTGACAGGCATTTCTGGAAAGCCATAACTAGGAGACCCACTTATAACCCAACCCGAGAAAAGGCCTCTCCCATCACTCATCCCGCCATCAAAGTTTTTCAACGATTTATTGCTGGTAGCATGAATGGGCGGGGTGATGGTGGAAACAACTGCCCAAAGAAAGATGTGGTTGTGTTGGCCGCTTGTTTGAAGAGAAAAAGGATGATTTTGGGTGCCATGCTGATGAATCATATGTACCATGTTGGAAACAAGGGTGGAGGAGCTATCTGTATTGGTGGGATTGTGACCCATCTGGCCAAGCACTTTGGCGTTGATCTAAGCAGATTACAGGTTGACATCCCATCGGTGGCTATAAACTTCACTATGCTCAAGAACTCCTACTATTGGGTGCTTGGGGATTCTGGGAAAGTAATGAAGCTTCTTGATGGAAGCCGAGTGAAGATAGGGAACAACCCAGATAACTGGTTCATTGAGGTTCAGGATGGAGATTTGGATGTGACTAATGTCAGGGGCCTAGTTAGAGGTAAAAATAAGGCCCCAATTGTTGTTGAGGAATCTGAAGAGGGCGAGATGGATGAGGATTTTACCATGGCTGAAGAAGAAGAAGAAGAGGAAGAATCTGCTGAGTATGTACACTGAGGAGGAGGATGAGTCTGAGGATGATAACCAGCAGCGACAGTTTGATCCGTCTTTACCTGCTGGAGGTGATCATCATTATTCTGATACGCAGTACAACCAGATGATGGAGATGATGAGACAGATGCAGCTGGAGATCATGCAACGCTACAATAGTATGACGTCTCACATCGATCAGAGCTTTCAGAACATGAGAGGTTATGTGGATCAGAGGTTCACATCGTATCAGACTCAACAAGATCAACAGCTTGCTGCTTTTCAGGCCCTCCAAGATGAGTAGTTCAGACTGCTCAACACTAGATTGGATGGATGGAGTTCAGCAGGCTATCCTCCTCATCAGTCTTACCCTCAATATGCCTTTCCAGATCCGCCGTATCCTCAGTTCCCACCCTACCAGCCACCACCAGCACAGAAGATTCCACCATATCATCCACCGCAGCCAGAGTTTCATCCGGAGTATCAGCCACCGCCACCACAAGATTTTCCGCCTTATTACCCGCCAAACAACTAGGTTCTGTGAGTTTTTCTCTTTCCTTTACTTTTTACTATACTTTGGGAACAAAGTATGTTTTAAGCATGGGGGAAGGGAATTACTTGTTTGCATTTCATATAGTTTGCATTAGATTAGGTCATGTTTAAAATTTTTGCATGCATTGATTAAAATCTTGAAAAATGAAAAAAAAAATTTGAAAAATTTGAAAAAATACAAAAATATTGCATTTAGGTTCTTATTTCCCCGTTGTTTGATTCCTCTTGTTTTTCAATGCTAAGTGTAAGTTCTAACCCATGATTTGCATGATTTACTGAAGTTGATATGATATAAGCATGATCATTGATTACATGACTTGATTATAGGATGGAGCATGTATTTAGCTTGAGTATTTGATTAATTTTGAAGTTCTAGACAACAATTAGCCTTGTGAGATTTGATTTTTGGCCTTTCATGATATATTTGTTCTTTACATTCTTGAGTGTATCACCATGACTATCTAGCTCTAGAACTTGCGTTAATACTCTATTTTGAGGCTGCTTTATATGATTAAATGCATGACATTAAAGTGATTGAGGCAATGTTTCTCATAAGCCTATTATTTCCCTTCCTACCCTACAAGATCCATGTTTTTGACACCCCGTTCTTTTAAGCTTTAAGCCTATTTTTTATAGCTCCACAAAATTTTCCTAGCCTAATAAGCTTGACCCAGGATCCGGGATTTAGGACATT
Source organism: Fallopia convolvulus (assembly GCA_964016875.1). Classification (NCBI taxonomy): domain Eukaryota; kingdom Viridiplantae; phylum Streptophyta; class Magnoliopsida; order Caryophyllales; family Polygonaceae; genus Fallopia; species Fallopia convolvulus. The sequence continues at coordinate 33,378,426 of OZ024734.1, read as the reverse complement.
AGTTTGTGTTTTTGTTTTGTGTGAGTTATGTATAAGTATGGGGGAGTTGGAGAAAAAGGTAGAAAAAGAGGAAATAAAGCTCTTGGGTTCAAAGTGAAAAAAAAATGAAGATGAAAAACATATGTTGCAAAGCAAAAGAAAAGAAAAAGTTCTTAAATGTTAGTAGTCTTCGTTAACAAAGAAAAAGAAAGAGTTGAAAAGAGGCAAAAGAAAAAAAAACAGAAGCAAAGTGTTTGAATGTAAATGTATGGTGTTGAGAAAGAAAAGTTTGGAAGAAGTAAGAAGAAGAAGTGTTGAGTTGGGTTTAGGATTAGTTCTCTATCCCAGATTTAGCACCACATGCCAAATATTATCCCTTCTAAATTTCTCTTTACCTTGGCCCCATTACAAGACGGAAAAAGACCTCATGATTTTTGTTATATATTTGATCCCCAACGGTGGAGATTTAGAACTCTGATGCAAGCATATGGTAGTCTAGTTTTCATGGGTGATTTTTGAGTGAAACACGTCCTTTGTACACTTGAGAGTTGAGTGCAAACACAATTTCCTCGGTGAGGTCTAGAATTGATGAATGGTCTTTAGTTGTTGCTTACCATAATGCATGTTGAGAAGTCTTGGTTGAGTTTTTAATTATATGTGAAATGCTTGTTTGATTTGAGATGGATGTATGAGTGCATTTCTATGGTGTGATTTGGATTTATGTCTTGCTTGAGGATAAGCAAGGGTTAAGCATGGGGGAATTTGATAGCTTGCATATAGGAGTAGCTTAGTTGCATGTTTTATATATGTTTTAGTTAGGTTTAGGTTAGTTTTTATGTAGTTTTTAGGTTTTTGTGTTGTCGGGTATTATGCGCTGGTTTGCTCAGTTTTACAGGTTTTTAGGTTCAGGAGCAACAGCGGGGCGAGTACAGATTAACCATGGCGGTGGTGGACGAGGCGAAGGAGCTAAGGAAGCTAGGATATGCTAGGAGAGAATCCAAGACAAGAAAGAACGAGCCAAGAAGCCAAGCCAATTGCTCGGCTTGCATCCCGCATAACCAGCCCGAGCAATCACAACTGGTGGCCAGTTGCGCGGGGTAGCAATTGCGCGGCCTCGCAATTCCAGGTCGATGCCGCGCAATCTGGCGCTTTTCAGCGAACATGGATTTGGGCCGAGTTGTTGGTTTTGGGCTTTTGGTATTGGGTTATTTGGATTCATGCCATCCGAGTTTATATGTTTAAAGATAGAATTTAAGGGATATTTTTAGTAGACATATAAATACTTTATGTTAGTTTTATTTTTCATAACTTTTGATCATACTTTTGGAGGCTAGGTTTTCTCTCAAGGAAGAACCTTTGAACCTTTGTAAGTTTTATTTTAATTCAATTATGCATTGCTAAAATTCCATTGTGTTTGACTAGTTATTGAAACAATAGATTGCATAATATTGTGAGGTTTGATTGATTCTCATTAACTTGAATAGGTTTTATTCCCTGTGTTTAATTGAATCAGAATTATTCTAGGGTCTTGTTAGATTGATCACCTAATAGAATTTCTAAGTTAATTTACAACTAATCTGATTAATGCCCGTTCGCGGTTGATTAGATAAAGTAGCATCTATAATTGTTTGGACCCGTTCGAAAGAATTTAGCGGATACATTAGACAGTTGCCTTCAAACAAAGTCTTATATAAGATTGTTCAATCATCTTTTATAGTCTACCGAAGCATTATTGTGGTGATCATTAATCTTAGAAGCCTTTCTCTCATTGATTTGCCCATATTTACTTAATTGTGTGCTTTAATTACTTTCATAGCAAAAATCATAATTCAATCTTTTTTTATTTTTACGACTTAGTCTATTGTTTTGAATACAATTAATACTACATAGTCCCAGAGTTCGACACCTTGGTATTACAATCGATCCCGTACACTTGCGGGGTAGGATTTGTCCTATCAATGCCACATTTAGTAGTGACATTTACTTGGACATTTCATCAAACACTTGGCGTGAAATGTTAGATCACAAGTCATTTTAAAGGCAAAAGGAGAAAAAACAAGTGATCTTTATAGACATCTAGGCATAATCATAAAGAATGAGGATAGTATCAAGCCAATAAGCACATTCTACACGACAAAATCAAGACATATCGAATAAATTCAAAATTAGAACCTAGAACCGAATAATACATTTAGGAGTGACATTTACATGGACATTTCATTGAACACTTGGCATGCAATGCTAGATCACAAGTCATTTTTAAGGGAAATGAGAAAAAAACAAGTGAACTTTAAAGACATCGACGCATAAGCATAAAGAATGAGGATAGTATCAAGCCAATAAGCACATTTTACACAATATCAAATCAAGACCGATGTAATAAAAGCATAAATTCGAACCTAGAAACCGAATGCTGCATTTAGGAGTGACATTTACATGGACATTTCATCAAAAACTTGGCGTGCAATGTTTGATCACAAATCATTTTTAAAGGCAATAGGAGAAAAGACTCGTGAACTTTAAAGACATCTAGGCACAAGCATAAATAATGAGTATAGTATCAAGCCAAAAAACACATTCTGCAAAACAAAATCAAGACCAATCGAATAAAATCATAAATTCGAACATAAAAACCGAATGCCACATTTAGGAGTGACATTTACATGGACATTTCATCGAACACTTGGCGTGCAATGTTAGATCACAAGTCATTTTAAAGGCAAAATGAGAAAAAACAAGTGATCTTTAAAGACATCTAGGCATAAGCATAAAGAATGAGGATAGTATCAAGCCAATAAGCACATTCTCCACTACAAAATCAAGACCGATCGAATAAGAGCAAAAATTCACACCTAAAAACAGAATGCCACATTTAGTAGTGACATTTACATGGACATTTCATCGAACACTTGGCGTGCAATGTTTGATCAGAAGTCATTTTGAAGGGAAAAGGAGAAAAAACAAGTGATCTATAAAGACATCTAGGCATAAGCATAAAGAATGAGGATAGTATCAAGCCAATAAGAACATTCTACATTACAAAATTAACACCGATCGAATAAGAGAAAAAATTCGAACTAAAAACCGAATGCCACATTTAGTAGTGACATTTACATGGACATTTCATCGAACACTAGGCGTGAAATGTTAGATCATAATTCATTTTAAAGGCAAAAGGAGAATAAAAAAGTGATCTTTATAGACATCTAGGCACAAACATTAAGAATGAGGATAGTATCAAGCCAATAAGCACATTCTACACTACAAAATCATGACCGATCAAATAAAAGCGTAAATTAGAACCTAGAAACCGAATGCCACATTTAGGAGTGACATTTACATGGACATTTCATTGAACACATGGCGTGTAATGTTAGATCACAAGTCATTATAAAGGCAAAAGGAGAAGAAACAAGTGATCTTTAAAGACATCTAGGCATAAGCATAAAGAATGAGGATAGTATCAAGCCAAGAAGCACATTCTACACTTCAAAATAAAGACGTATTGAATAAAAGTATAAATTCGAACCTAGAAACCAAATAATACATTTAGAAGTGACATTTACATGGAAATTTCATTGAACGGTTGGCGTGCAATTTTAGATCACAAGTCCATTTTAAGGAAAAATGAGAAAAAAAAAGTAAACTTTAAAGACATCGAGGCATAAGCATAAATATTGAAAATAGTATCAAGCCAATAAGCTCTTTTTGCACTACAAAATCAAGACCGATAGAATAAAAGCATAAATTAGAACCTAGAAACCCAATGCCACATTTAGGAGTGACATTTACATGGACATTTCATCGAACAATTGGCGTGCAATGTTAGATCACAAGTCATTTGAAAAGCAAAAGGAGAAAAAAAAAAGTGTAAAGACATCTAGGCATAATCAAGCCAATAAACACATTCTGCACAACAAAATCAAGACCGATCGAATAAAAACATAAATTGGAACCTAGAAACCGAATGCCACATTTAGTAGTGACATTTACATGGACATTTCATCGAACACTTGGCGTGCAATGTTAGATCACAAGTCATTTTAAAGGCAAAATGAGAAAAAAACAAGTGATCTTTAAAGACATCTAGGCATAAGCATAAAGAATGAGGATAGTATCAAGCCCATAAGCACATTCTCCACTACAAAATCAAGACCGATCGAATAAAAGCATAAATTGGAACCTAGAAACCGAATGCCACATTTAGGAGTGACGTTTACATGGACATTTCATTGAACACTTGGCGTGCAATGTTAGATCACAAGTCTCTTTAAAGGCAAAAGGAGAAAAAACAAGTGATCTTTAAAGACATCTAGGCATAAGCATAAAGAATGAGGATAATATCTAGCCAATAATGACATTCTCCACTAAAAAATAAAGAGCGATCGAATAAAAGCATAAATTGGAACCTAGAAACCGAATGCCACATTTAGGAGTGACGTTTACATGGACATTTCATTGAACACTTGGCGTGCAATGTTAGATCACAAGTCATTTTAAATGCAAAAGGAGAAAAAACAAGTGATCTTTAAAGACATCTAGGAATAAGCATAAAGAATGAGGATAATATCAAGCCAAAAAGCACATTCTACACTACAAAATAAAGACGTATTGAATAAAAGTATAAATTCGAACGTAGAAACCGAATAATACATTTAGGAGTGACATTTACATGGACATTTCATCGAACGGTTGGCGTGTAATTTTATGTCACAAGTCATTTTTAAGGAAAAATAAGAAAAAAAGTAAACTTTAAACACATCGAGGCATAAGCATAAAGAATGAAAATAGTATCAATCCAATAAGCACGTTTTGCACTACAAAATCAAGACTGATCGAATAAAAGCATAAATTCGAACCTAGAAACCCAATGCCACATTTAGGAGTGACATTTACGTGGACATTTCATCGAACAATTGGCGTGCAATATTAGATCACTAGTCATTTTAAAAGCAAAAGGAGAAAAAACAAGTGTAAAGACATTTAGGCATAATCAAGCCAATAAACACATTCTACACAACAAAATCAAGACCGATCGAATAAAAGCATAAATTGGAACCTAGAAACCGAATGCCACAATTAGGAGTGACGTTTACATGGACATTTCATTGAACACTTGGCGTGCAATGTTAGCTCACAAGTCATTTAAAAGGCAAAAGGAGAAAAAACAAGTGATCTTTAAAGATATCTAGGCATAAGCATAAAGAATGAGGATAATATCAAGGCAAAAAGCACATTCTACACTAAAAAATCAAGACCGATCGAATAAAAGCATAAATTGGAACTTAGAAACCGAATGCCACATTTAGAAGTGACGTTTACATGGACATTTCATTGATTACTTGGCGTGCAATGTTAGATCACAATTCATTTTAAAGGCAAAAGGAAAAGAAACAAGTGATCTTTAAAGACATCTAGGCATAAGCAAAAAGAATGAGGATAATATCAAGCCAAAAAGCACATTCTACACTAAAAAATAAAGATGTATTGAATAAAATCATAAATTCGAACCTAGAAACCGAATAATACATTTAGGAGTGACATTTACATGGACATTTCATCGAACGGTTGGCGTGCAATGTTAGATCAAAAGTCATTTTTAAGGAAAAATGAAAAAAAAGTGAACTTTAAAGACATCGAGGCATAAGCATAAAGAATGAAAATAGTATCAAGCCAATAAGCACGTTTTCCACTACAAAATCAAGACCGATCGAATAAAAGCATAAATTGGAACCTAGAAACCGAATGCCACAATTAGGAGTGACGTTTACATGAATATTTCATTGAACACTTGGCGTGCAATGTTAGCTCACAAGTCATTTTAATGGCAAAAGGAGAAAAAACAAGTGATCTTTAGAGACATCTAGGAATAAGCATAAAGAATGACGATAATATCAAGCCAAAAAGCACATTCTACACTACAAAATAAAGACGTATTGAATAAAAGCATAAATTCGAACCTAGAAACCGAATAATACATTTAGGAGTGACATTTACATGGACATTTCATCGAACGGTTGACGTGCAATGTTAGATCACAAGTCATTTTTAAGGAAAAATGAGAAAAAAAAGTGAACATTAAAGACATCGAGGCTTAAGAATAAAGAATGAAAATAGTATCATGCCTATAAGCACATTTTGCACTACCAATTCAAGACCGATCGAATAAAAGCAGAAATTCAAACCTAGAAACTCAATGCCACATTTAGGAGTGACATTTACATGGACATTTCATTGAACAATTGGCGTGCAATGTTAGATCACAAGTCTCTTTAAAGGCAAAAGGAGAAAAAACAAGTGATCTTTAAAGACATCTAGGCATAAGCATAAAGAATGAGGATAATATCTAGCCAATAATGACATTCTCCACTAAAAAATAAAGAGCGATCGAATAAAAGCATAAATTGGAACCTAGAAACCGAATGCCACATTTAGGAGTGACGTTTACATGGACATTTCATTGAACACTTGGCGTGCAATGTTAGATCACAAGTCATTTTAAATGCAAAAGGAAAAGAAACAAGTGATCTTTAAAGACATCTAGGCATAAACATAAAGAATGAGGATAATATCAAGCCAAAAAGCACATTCTACACTACAAAATAATGACGTATTGAATAAAGGTATAAATTCGAACCTAGAAACCGAATAATACATTTAGGAGTGGCATTTACATGGACATTTCATCGAACGGTTGGCGTGTAATGTTAGATCACAAGTCATTTTTAAGGAAAAATGAGAAAAAAAAAAGTGAACTTTAAAGACATCGAGGCTTAAGAATAAAGAATGAAAATAGTATCAAGCCTATAAGCACATTTTGCACTACCAATTCAAGACCGATCGAATAAAAGCAGAAATTCAAACCTAGAAACCCAATGCCACATTTAGGAGTGACATTTACATGGACATTTCATCGAACAATTGGCGTGCAATGTTAGATCACAAGTCATTTTAAAGGCAAAAGGAGAAAAAACAAGTGAACTTTAAAGACATCTAGGCATAATCAAGCCAATAAACACATTCTGCACAAAAAAATCAAGACCGATCGAATAAAAGCATAAATTGGAACCTAGAAACAGAATGCCACATTTAGGAGTGACGTTTACATGGACATTTCATCAAACACTTGGCGTGCAATGTTAGATCAGAATTCAATTTTTAAAGGCAAAAGGAGAAAAAACAAGTGAACTTTAACGAATTCGTGGCATAAGCATAAAGAATGAGGATAGTATCAAGCCAATAAGCACGTTTTGCACTACAAAATCAAGACCGATCGAATAAAACCATAAATTCGAACCTAGAAACCGAATGCCACATTTAGGAGTGACAAATACATGGACATTTCATCGAACACTTGGCGTGCTATGTTAGATCACAAGTCATTTTAAAGGCAAAAGGAGAAAAAATAACTAAACTTTAAAGACATCTAGGCATAAGCATAAGGAATGAGTATAGTATCAAGCCAATAAACACATTCTGCACAACAAAATCAAGACCGATTGAATAAAAGCATAAATTGGCACCTTGAAACCGAAATCCACCTTTAGGAGTGACGTTTACATGGACATTTCATCGATCACTTGGTGTGTATTGTTAGATCACCAGTCAATTTTTAAAGGCAAAAGGAGAAAAAACAAGTGAACTTTAAACACATCTAGGCATAAGCATAAAGAATGAGAATAATATCAAGCCAATAAGCACATTTTGCACCATAAAATCAAGATCGATCGTATAAGAGCAAAAATTCGAACCTAGAAACAGAATGCCACATTTAGTAGTGACATTTACATGGACATTTCATCGAGCACTTGGCATGCAATATTTGATCACAATTCATTTTGAAGGCATTAGGAGAAAAACCAAGTGATCTTTAAAGACATCTAGGCATAAGCATAAAGAATGAGGATAGTATCAAACCAATAAGCACATTTTACTAAAAAATCATGACATATCGAATAAAAGCATTAGTTCGAAAATAGAAACCGAATAATACATTTAGGAGTGACATTTACATGGCCATTTCATCGAACATTTTCCGTGCAGTTTTAGATCACACGTCAATTTTTAAAGCCAAAAGGAGAAAAAACAAGTGAACTTTAAATACATCGAGGCATAAGTATAAAGAATGAGGATAGTATCATAAGCATGTTTTGCACTACAAAATCAAGACCGATCGAATAAAAGCATAAATTCAAACCTAGAAACCCAATGCCACATTTAGGAGTGACATTTACATGGACATTTCATCGAACAATTGGCGTGCAATGTTAGATCACAAGTCATTTTAAAGGCAAAAGGAGAAAAAACAAGTGAACTTTAAAGACATCTAGGCATAATCAAGCCAATAAACACATTCTGCACAAAAAAATCAAGACCGATCGAATAAAAGCATAAATTGGAACCTAGAAACAGAATGCCACATTCAGGAGTGACGTTTACATGGACATTTCATCAAACACTTGGCGTGCAATGTTAGATCAGAATTCAATTTTTAAAGGCAAAAGGAGAAAAAACAAGTGAACTTTAACGAATTCGTGGCATAAGCATAAAGAATGAGGATAGTATCAAGCCAATAAGCACGTTTTGCACTACAAAATCAAGACCGATCGAATAAAACCATAAATTCGAACCTAGAAACCGAATGCCACATTTAGGAGTGACAAATACATGGACATTTCATCGAACACTTGGCGTGCTATGTTAGATCACAAGTCATTTTAAAGGCAAAAGGAGAAAAAATAACTAAACTTTAAAGACATCTAGGCATAAGCATAAGGAATGAGTATAGTATCAAGCCAATAAACACATTCTGCACAACAAAATCAAGACCGATTGAATAAAAGCATAAATTGGCACCTTGAAACCGAAATCCACCTTTAGGAGTGACGTTTACATGGACATTTCATCGATCACTTGGTGTGTATTGTTAGATCACCAGTCAATTTTTAAAGGCAAAAGGAGAAAAAACAAGTGAACTTTAAACACATCTAGGCATAAGCATAAAGAATGAGAATAGTATCAAGCCAATAAGCACATTCTGCACCATAAAATCAAGATCGATCGTATAAGAGCAAAAATTCGAACCTAGAAACAGAATGCCACATTTAGTAGTGACATTTACATGGACATTTCATCGAGCACTTGGCATGCAATATTTGATCACAATTCATTTTGAAGGCTGTTGGAAAGTTGTGTGTTAGAATAGAGTCAAGGAACAGTTATGAAAACTGTTCCTTGGGCAGCGGAATAACAAATAAATATGCAGGTGATAGGCACAAAGAAGATAACAATATGGAAGAATAGGAACAAAGAATATTAAGGGAACAATTCAAGAAATTATAAGGAACAAGAACCAAAAGCATAAGATAAGTAAAGGGACACAGTTCCTTATAGAGGAACCCCACTTCAACCAACTAGTTGAATGGGTAAACCTCTACCTCCCTTGGAGGATTTTGAATGACTTACTTATATTGATTTGCTTTGTTCCTTAGTTACACAGCCGGATTTACAATTCTCTGTTCCTACAAGTTCTTCCTAACTCTAGCAACACTAGTAAATCCTCTCAACTGAGTTCCTAAGCTCACAACAGCAAAACACAAGTAACTCAAACCTTACGCTGACTTCTCAGTTCCCTTGCTCCAGGGAACTTCAGCTTCACCGTCGTCGAGATCACACACTCGTCGGCGGGGACTTCTCTTCCTTTTCTTTCTTTTCTCTGATGTGGGTGTTTGTAAGTTCTGGGAGAAGTACTCAGACCGAGTACTATTCATTTGGTTTTATAGTCCATTTGTCTTGGGCAGTCGCATCTTTCGTTTGTGTCCAAAATGCCCTTTGCTTGATGCCCAAGTTGTACTTTCTTCACATGTGACTTTGGTTTGAACTAGGTCAACTTCTTGAATCAATCGGACCGTTGGATGAAGCGTGACAGTCTGATCCTCAGACTGTTCCCTCTGGCTGTCTGAGACAGAATCCCGCGATCTGCGCTGAACGGTCGTTGTCTTCACATGTGAGTTCCCATTTCATGGGAACTAACTTCTTTAGAGTTCCCTTGATGGAAACTCTTCATCGTTGTAAGCTTGTGTTTTCTTATTTGTTTCTGGGAGTTCCCACTTCATGGGAACTTTCCTCTTCAGAGTTCCCTTGATGGAAACTCTTCATTGTGGCCAGTAGTGGCTTTGTCATTCATAGGAGTTCTTGGTTGTACCTGTGTTCCTTAGAAATACTTGAACAAACCACATTAGTTCCCTATGGTGTTTGTTGGACTGGCTTGTGAGTTCCCTTAGATGGGAACAGTTCCTTCATTTTACACTGAGAGTTCCCTTCATTGTTCCCTTGATTGTTTCTTCTCCTGGAGCTTTTCTCTTGAGGAACAGTTCCTTCATATTACACTGATAGTTCCCTTCATTGTTCCTTTGAGTCTTTCTTCTCCTGGAGCTTTGGTCTTGGGGAGCTATTCCTTGGATGGGAGCAGTTCCTTCACATTACATTGTCGTTCTCTTCATTGTTCCTTTGAGCCTGAACCTTCATTGTTCCCATCATGTTCCTGGATGGGAACAACTCCTCATATTGCACTGGCGTTCCCATCACTGTTCCTTTGAGCCTTAAACCTTCATTGTTCCCATCATGTTCCTGGATGGGAACAACTCCTCAAATTGCACTGGCGTTCCCATCATTGTTCCTTTGAGCTTTGAAACTTCACTGTTCCCATCATGTTCCCTAGATGGGAACAGTTCCTTATATTACACTAGCATTCCCTTCAGTGTTCCTTCTTCTTGGTTTTTCTATCATTTTCAGTTGTCAAGGAACAATGTCATCCTATTACACTGAGAGTTCCCTTTACTGTTCCCTTGAATCTTCATTCTTTGTCTTGCTTCTCTTGGAGCCTTGAACTTCACAGTTCCCATCACTGTTCCCTCTAGTTAGAGGAACAGTTCCTTTCATTGTTCCCTTGGACAATTCCTTCCCTGAAACACTTCATAGAACATATCAAATGCCAAGGGTTTGTTATCATCAAAACCCAAAGGGGCAAGGGAACCTTGCCTTAACAATTTCCCCCTTTTTGATAATGACAAACCCTTCAAAATTATAGAGCAAAACAAATACTAGTTCCCCCTGAGGGCAAGGGGCAAATGTTTGTTATCATCAAAACCCAAAGGGGCAAGGGAACCTTGCCTTAACAAAGGCATTAGGAGAAAAACCAAGTGATCTTTAAAGACATCTAGGCATAAGCATAAAGAATGAGGATAGTATCAAACCAATAAGCACATTTTACTAAAAAATCATGACATATCGAATAAAAGCATTAGTTCGAAAATAGAAACCGAATAATACATTTAGGAGTGACATTTACATGGCCATTTCATCGAACATTTTCCGTGCAATTTTAGATCACACGTCAATTTTTAAAGCCAAAAGGAGAAAAAACAAGTGAACTTTAAATACATCGAGGCATAAGTATAAAGAATGAGGATAGTATCATAAGCATGTTTTGCACTACAAAATCAAGACCGATCGAATAAAAGCATAAATTGGAACCTAGAAACCGAATGCCACATTTAGGAGTGACGTTGACATGGACATTTCATTGAACACTTGGCGTGCAATGTTAGATCACAAGTCATTTTAAAGGAAAAAGGAGAAAAAACAAGTGATCTTTAAAGACATCTAGGCATAAGCATACAGAATAAGGATAATATCAAGCCAAAAAGCACATTCTACATTAAAAAATCAACACCGATCGAATAAGAGCAAAAATTCGAACCTAAAAACCGAATGCCACATTTAGTAGTGAAATTTACATGGACATTTCATCGAACAGTTGGCGTGCAATGTTAGATCATAAGTCATTTTAAAGGCAAATGGAGAAAAAAGGTGATCTTTATAGACATCTATGCATAAGCATAAAGAATGAAGATAGTATCAAGCAAATAAGCACATTCTACACTAAAAAATCAAGACCGATCAAATAAAAGCATAAATTAGAACCTAGAAACCGAATGCCATATTTAGGAGTGATGTTTACATGGACATTTCAATGAACACTTGGCGTGCAATGTTAGATCACAAGTCATTTTAAAGGCAAAAGGAGAAAAAACAAGTGATCTTTAAAGACATCTAGGCATAAGCATAAAGAATGAGGATAATATCAAGCCAAAAAGCACATTCAACACTACAAAATAAAGACGTATTGAATAAAAGCATAAATTCGAACCTAGAAATCAAATAATACCTTTAGGAGTGACATTTACATGGACATTTCATCGAACATCTTGGCGTGCAATGTTAGATCACAAGTCATTTTTAAGGAAAAACGAGGAGAAAAACAAGTTAACTTTAAAGACATTGAGGCATAAGCATACAGAATGAGGATAGTATCAAGCCAATAAGCACGTTTTGCACTACAAAATCAAGACCGATTCAATAAAAGCATAAATTCGAACCTAGAAACCGAATGCCACATTTAGTAGCGACATTTACATGGACATTTCTGTAATAATTGCGGTTTTTGAGGATATTTTTGAATTTTTCTCAGATATCCTTTTAACCTTTTTGCCCGTTTTAAAACTTAATCCAATATTTTTGTTGGAATTTAAATCCTAAAAAATTGTTGGTGATATTCTAAAATCACAAAAAAATGATTTTATGGATCAGTATGAATTCTAGGATTTTTCAGTAGAAAAAGACTATTTATTGGATAAGCCGTCTTTTTAATTATGTATTGTAAAGGATTTAAAATACGAAACAAAAGCCTTAAAAATTGAAGGTAGCGTGATAAAATCATGGAAAATTGTTTTTATTGGTCTACATAATTTACGGGACGTTTTTTATTTAGTAAGTTTTTCCATCCGAGGTACATAATTTTACCGCATTAACGCGAGTCCCGTTCCGAGACGGGAATCCCATTACACCGGCCTTCTTTACTTAACGGGGAAGGGAGCCCATTTAGGATAGACTCAAAATTCTATCTCGTTAGCTTTTAAAAAAAAATAGAGGAGAGAAGTCGAGAGGGATTAGGGCGACGACGAGCTCGGGAGTTACTCCACCGCCGGCCAACCTTCTCCGCCCCTTCCACCTCCATCTTCATCTCCTACCTCATCTACTCCTTCCATGGGTGCTGGGTTGTTGATGCCTTGTTCAAGGAAGGGAGAGTAAGGACGGAACGCCGGACTCGGGGAGAAAGACGTCTTCACCGCCGGCTATCTTCTTGCCTCGTTATGCCACGTCGCCGGCGACCACCAGGCTGTCCAACCACAAACCACCATGGGAGCCGCTGTCGGGCAACGCCCAACCACCCTCGGGCTCGGTGATTGAGCCATGATCGAGCCAAACGAGCCATGGCCTCGAGTGAAGGTATATACGATTGAAATTAATTAGCGGGTTGATTGTGGAGCCACCATAAGGGCCTTTCAGTTCCGCTTTGCTAATTAAATTTATGGTTTTTATAACCTTGACGTTGATACGGTACCACAGGTTCAAACCGCTCGAGAAACAGACATCCGGATCTTCAGTTATAGCGAATACAAGTTTCGGATACCGATTGGCAGGTAAAGGACTTCGGTTAATTACTCAAGATTCGTTGTTAATCCATTTAATCCAAGATTTGGTCACCTTTAAGAACAGTTGCTAATGAACAATTTTTATTTAGAAAATTGTTTCAAAAGTGAAGCGGATAATTAGTTATAATTCCGCCAAGATTGCTCCTTGAAGCATGATAACTAAGGATTTATTATATATCGATATTCGGAAATTAAATCGTTTATCGATTAGGAAGTTGTCGGAGTTGAGAATACAACTAAGAAGTGTTTTTGTGAGCTCGTTGTTGAGAAATTTATCTCATTCTTGCGTTATTGTTATTAAATGAGGAATTTATCTCATTTAATATTTGCATTGGGAACAACTTGTATGATTAATAAAATATGATAGGTTGTTATATTTGTTAGAAATAATGACCATGTTGTTTATTTAGTTTTGCGGTAGAATTGGATTTAGGTCCGTTATGGGTGACCTTGGATGCTGTCTCATCCTGAGACATTGTTATTGCATTAAGGTAATTTCATGGAGGGGGACGTGGTTCCATATCCTCTCTTTAAAACAATATTGCATTAGGAGGGGCCTAATCCTAATGGTGGGTCATGACTCTTCCCCTTCTCTTCGTGTGAGAGAGGTGATGCGCACTCTAGCTAAGTGCAAGTTTGGCACGGTGCAGTGTAGACGACAGGGTAATAGGCCTCTCTATCTCTACCTCACCATATGCAAATGAAAGATCAATGATAGCTTAAGTCCTGTGATCTTGGTACAGGGTAGACGACCATGGATGAAATACTCCGATGATCTCTACAATACCAGAATATTTCGGCAGTAGTTCGAGCCGATTAAAAGCCACCAACTTGGTTGTGAAAAGTTTTGGAAGTAATATAAGATAAGCGCGTTAGGCACATTAATATACCTGAATGGTTCGTCTAGTCGGAAGGCCATTCTTGCTTCCAGTTATGAACGATTCTTAATCAAACTTTGATTAAGTTAATCGTAATAGTCGATGGAGGCTTTTCAAAATGTTATGTGATTAAAGTGAGTTCCCAACAATTGTTTATGCTTCTTAAAAGAAACCACAAGCGGTGGTATTCTCTCTCTTGATTATGCGAGTCTCCTTCTTATTCTCTATAAGACTGCTAACTGTTGGATCATAATCCGAGTCTAATAGAATTAGGATGCCAATACGTTTAGTTACAACCATAAGAACCAAGTTAAATTCTCCGCTTGCTAGTCTATCATTAGACTAACCCGTCCATTTTCTTTTCTTTTATTTGGTTGGCTGGTGTCCACCGTTGGTTTACGAAACATCAGGTTCTTCTTGGAAGTTGATTCAAGAGGCGGATTCAGATGTTTGAAGCTCCAAAAGTTGAAGAAAGGTTTTCAATGGCTATACTTGAGTGAAGATCATGATTGAACTACTTCAAAGCGAACCTGAGTTTCAGAAATAAGAACTCAAGGAAGACTTGATGAAGATTTTGTTTAAATAGAAGGCTGTTCTATTTATTTATTCTTTTAAGTTAAGGTTTGTATAAGACCTTTTACATGTTTTTCCGCTGTAATATTCAACTTAAGTTTGTTAGTTTTTTCAAATGGTTTCATTTACCTTGTAGTTTGTTCAGTCAGTTTAAAGCCTTGGGTAGCTTCGGTTTAGTCTTAATCGGGGTTATTGGCGCTAATACCTCCAGGGTAGGAAGGAGGTGTTACAGAAGTGGTATCAGAGCTAAAAGTCCATAGTCTTCTTTAAGACTATCATCCTTCCATATAGAATTATGGAGAATTCTATATTGGTGTTATCTTAGAACCATTTATGGAAAGTGGTTAAGATTGGAAGTCAGACTCGTGAAGAGATAGAAAGAGGAAAGGGAATTGGAGAACATGAGGTAATAAGTTTGTAATAGCTTTTGTGAATAAGGTCCTATGATGGACATTGGATTCCCTGGAGATGGGAATGGATTCCGAGAAGGATCCAAAGTAAGATTAGGTGAAGATTCCTAAAGTTTCGGTACTAGACCAAGTTCTCAATGAATTCTTATTCTCTCTTGAGAGTCTGAATTGGGTGTACCCTCGTTGTTTCTTCCATATTAGGAAACTTCTTGTGAGATTTTGAAGTTAAGTATTGTACTTCATAAAGACTTTCTATTTTGAAGGTTTCCTATTTTAAGTTCGTATGATGGAAGATTTCAAGTTAAGAATTTTTGTTAGAAAGTTCATGATTTAAGTTATGTGAAAGAAATTGTTAATTTCTTTTCTCGAAATGTGAAAGTTCAAGTGTTGTCTTTAAAAAGGAAATTTTAGAGTAAATTTCTTTGACGTTGAAGTTATAAGATTAAGGGTTTTCATGAGTATATTCTTAGAGGAATTTCTGAATTTTGAAATTCGAGTATCAATAGAAGTTGGAGTTGGAACCTCTACTCCTCAATGTTGAGATTTGGAGAATCTTATGAGCCTTGAGTGATTCTAAAAAGATCAATATGGATCATGAAGGGATGTAAAAGAATCCTGAAAAGAAAAGGATTGTCTTTGGGAACTTTCTTCAACAACTGTGTTTGTGACTTTATAGTATAGAATCATGGATATTCTGTACTTTTCTTTGCCCAGTGGGAAGTTAAAGAGCTTTGAGGTGCTCAAGTGTTGGATCAACTGAATTTTTAAATTATTGGAAGATGCAGTTCAATTTTGAATCTGAGAGTATTCGAACTCAGATTTTCATATATGTTGTTATCCTTTGAGTTAAGAGGATTGAGAATCCTAAATGGAATGGGAATTTATTATGATTATAGTAAGAAAGAAATGAAGAATATTGGTTTAGTTTAAGTTGTGAACTAGTGGTTAATCACCAAGGTTCTCGTGAATAAGGTTGATTGGTTAAAAAGGATTGAACAAGAAGAAGTTCATCGATGATGTGTTTATGTTCAATTAACTACTTAGTACAAGTGTTAATTGATTACATGAGTTATTGATATCCAAATGATTAACCTATGTGACAACGTTATTGGAGTTTCGCTGTATGATACCCAACTCGGGATAATGAGAAGAGACTTGAGGTCTATAATGGACTAGTAATGGAATCAGCATTGAGATATTCTAATTTTCCAATGGTATTGACCTATGTTTCTTCCAGGATGGAAATGATAAGGTTTAGTTTTGAGAAGATCAATCAAGGAATGATCTTAGCATATTTGTCTATGATGTTTTAAACAGTTGAGAGAAAAATATCAATCATTCAATATTGTGGACGATAAAGCTTAGACCCTATCACTGGAAGATAATTTCAGTTGTGTTTGGGTTTTGAAGATTTTATATCAGCCAAATCTAATGTCTAAGGTGGTACTGGTGAAACTATTAAGTTGTCGGCAAGTCTCCTAAACACAAGTTTTTCCTTTGCAATGTGGTTTGAAGTTAAGTTAATAAAAAGGTATATGTCTTCTCCTTATGGTTAAGTAAGAAGACAAGAGAATAATGGAGAAGTTTAGTTTGTTTGCCAATGTTGAATTGGGATAGGTTCAAGAATATCTTGTTTGGCTATGTGCATTCTGTTGTTAAAAGAGATTGGGAATTAAAGGACTTTCCTTATATATAGAGACGTATATGGATTGAATGTTTTAAACTAGATGCAAAGTTTGAAAGTTCACTTCTTATTTTGAGAAGATTAAATTGTAAGAGGATTGAAAGTCCTTAAAATCGGGATTTAAGTGACTATTAACTAGCAGAAGGCTTGTTGTTTTGTGAATGGATGAACTCAAGTATTAAATTTTTGTCAATGGATCATATTTGCATAACTTTAAAGTAGTATGTCAAGGAGGCATACAAGTTGAAACTGATTAAAGAAGAATCTTTGCTATGAGTATCAAGATGTCGGAATCACATTTTTCCCTAAGGTTTGCAAGTAAGTGGATTGGAGTGATCAACTCTTTTATTGAACCTGTGAAGTTAAGTTTGGCTAGGATTGAGTTAAATCAGGCAGAGATTACTCAATACCATGTATTATAGAAGAGTCTAGTAGTATGACTAATTAAGAAAAGTCAAGGTATTGCATCAGGTTCTACCTTGAAGAGGGAAGGAAGTGTCACATTCAAAGAGAAATGTGGGGCTCAGAAGTGAATTGGATTATATTAGCTCATTTGAGGCTTAGTTTTAATTTGAAACTTTGACCAGGTTGGTAAGGTCAGCTAATGTGCAAGTTTTTATCACAGAATTAGAACAAAGTGTTAGTAGCATCATTAAGATAAGGTCAGCAATTTTATTTGATGCATTAGCTTGACGCGCCCAATTCTTCAAGAGAATAGCTAATCTTTGTTTCCACAGTATTCAAGGTTAAAGCAAGTATGTTAGTGACCTATTTCGAGTTCCTGTCAAGCTGTTATGATTTAAGGGATATTTGAAATTGTTTTGTGATTTTCTCTTTTGAGAAAAATCTTACGACTTTGTAGAATCCTGGTGATGTCTCTCTATTTGGTGGTGTTTTCATATGTGATTTCCTTTGTAAATATGTTTCTTTTTCCCCTTTTCTTGTGCGTTTTGTTCCTTTTTAGCCTAGTTCCCGTATTTCTCTGAGATTCGGAGACTACGCACCTTTTATGTGTTTTGTAGGTAATTTGGCATGAATCAAGGATCGATTTGAAGGAGGGTCGAGACATGGAGCAAAGGCCGAGCTAAAGCGGGAAAGAGAGAAGCAAGCCATGAAGAAGAACAAGAGAAGCCAACTAAGAAGAAGGTGGAACGAGGTCAGGACCGAGTTGCAACCACATCGGGCCCGACTTTGAAGTCTCCAACCTCGGACCGAGATGCACAGTAACTCGGGCCCGAGGTCCTCCGTGTCGGTCCGAGTCGGTCACCGAACTACTTGGGCTCCAAGGCACGAATTTGTGGACTTCCACTTTTGCCCTTCATCTAATCTATAAAAGGCCCTCTTGTCTTCTAAGAAAGGGTTCCCACACACACACAAAAAGGGGGTTCCAAGGGAGCCAAGAGGATTCTTAGAGAGCAAGGAGGAAGGAGAGGAGAAGGAAGAGAGAGAGAATCGGCGAAGGGAGGAAGTCTTGATAGGTTTTGTTGGTAGATTTACTTTGATTTGCTTAGTTCTTGTGGATTTGAAAACCTTTGATTTGAATTTGTGGATTGCTTTGGATTTGAATGAAACTTTGCTTTGTTTTGAGATTGATTATGATGATTGCTTTCCCTTTTGATTTGATTGCTTTCTTTGCTTATCACATGGAGTAGATCTCCTTGATCTTGGGTTATGTGGGAAAACCCTAGCTAGGTTTAGGCTAGAAACCCCAATTCCATAGCCTTGAGTGTTTGATCTAAGGAACCCGATCTACATAGAGCTACAATTCCTTGCGAAAGTTGGGAATCAAGGCTTGAGATTGGCAAAGTAGCGAAAGTGAACATGTGTCAATCTCAAGACCTTGCTTCGAAGTGGATTTCCCCATGGATCGAGGTGTAGATGTGGTTGGAACGAGGGCGAAAGCACTCGATCCTAGTCAGATCATCACTCATTGCCTGAATTGGGGTGGAAAAGCCTTAATCTACTAGGGAAGGAACCCAAAAGCCCAAGATCTACTTTTAAAATCTTTGAGTTCGACATCACCAGCTACCTCGGGCCCGACTTACCCAGTGTCGGTCCCGACTTCCTCTTGTCGCCAACCTCGGGCCCGACGTGACCTCAGTGTCGGTCCCGACTGTTTTCTTTGTTTTCCTTTGTTTTATGCTCTCCTTTCTAGCTCCCTAGTATCTAGGCACATCGATCGAGTAGACTTCCCGAGTGTTCGACACCCACCACGTACTACAACGGGGTCGGGTTATAAATTGTATCTCTTGACCCTCGCATCCGAGAGCGATCACCTGGTAGGAAATTTTTTAAGAAATGTTGATTTGACATACGGAACTCATCAATAAATTTTTCTACGGTTTTCATGGTGGTGAGTAAGAATGTGATTTTTCTTCCATCTTGATCACATGGTAAGGCAAGATTACATGTCTTATTCCTATGAGAATGCAGTAAAGGATTATGTTTATTTTATCTCCCCATCCTGATCACATGGTGGAATAAGATCACATAATTCCTTGGGTTTTAAAGAATAGTTCTAGTATGTTTTGGCATAAGTTTTGCAAGTATAGTTGGTTGAGATGAAAAGATGCAAGCTTTCTTTTCCATTATAGAAATTTCTATATCTAGTATCTGGTGAAACTCTTTTGAGTTAGTATATCCTTGATATCCTATACCATTTAAGGAGTATAGTCAAGCTTCCCAAAGCAGTTCGATTATAAGTAAAGAAATTTGGTAAGATTCTTTACAAATTTATGTTGGTCCTTAAAAAGCATGGAGTAACTCCGTACTTCTATAAAAGTTTGGGATTATTTTCAGTTAATGATTATTGGAATTCTCTAAGCAGTTTGCTAGTAGTTCATCTTGGTTGACGTCATGACCTAAGAAAGTCATTGCCTTTTTAGCGGAATTGTCCTTGAAAGTAAGTTGATATGGACTCTTGGAAGGGAATCCTTTCTAAGGAATGATATTGTAGTAATCCTTTCTTTGGATTAAAGGATGTACTAGTAATTTCTCCATTAGTTGTTATTTGTTTTCATGTTGTCTTGAAAACTTAAATCTCTTTTAGATAAGATAGTCAAGTGAGGACTTTAAGCAGAACTCCAATGGGCCTGGAGTTTGGATATGTAAATTAGTATTGATATTCAATCTCATCCTGATAAGTTGTTGGATATAGGGGGTGGACACGTGAGGATATGTTTTTAATCCTAAGAGTTAGGTTAATGAGAATCGGATCGTTGTCGAAGAAAGTTCCAACTCAATTTGATCTTGGCCTGCCTTGCTTGTGTTGTTTATTTTGAAATGAAAGAGAAGAGTTGACAAGTGATTCAAACAAACGGGAAAACTCACTTTAATTTTAAATATAGGGATAAGCAATCGAAAGACCAAGGATATGACACACCAAGGTAATTTGAAAGAGGGATAAACAATCGAATCTTATGTGGATATGACTCACCACAAGAGAATCGAAAGAGGGTTCGAATCTCATAGGATATAACTCACCTAAAGAGAAACGAAGGATTCGTTCGGATATAACTCACCGAACATGTTTAGATATTACACACCAAACAAGGAAATCACTCTCAGATACTCCCATTGGTTTTTTCACAAATTCAACTTATCCTATTACAAGAGAAATAAGGATCTTTAAATAGGGTTACAAATTGGGTTACAAAACCCTTCATTTTCATCTCACCTACCACATATTTAAATGAATACAATTTATGGAGGACGCCCCTTTTAAGTCCATGTAGGTGATGGAGTTGTTTCGGCTTCTTTTGACTTGAATATGATGAAAACCTTTCACGTCCCGATTCGAGATTCTAGGAATATTGATGATTTCAAGACTGTTCTTGGCTGATTTAGGAAAAACGTTAAACATAGAAGTTGTAGAGCATCAAGGCAGCTTTCCAACGGTTCTTCAATGGCCCCAATCAGACCATCACAGCCTCCAAATGAGCCAAAATACTGAAGCATGTTCTAGGGATCCGAGAACGAGAAAATAACCTTTTTCATTTGTCTTGAACTTTCGGATGCGGAATCCCGGGTCACATCATCCTCTCCACCTTTGAAAAGATTCGTCCTCGAATCTTCATGCACCTATAGCCTTGAGAATCCCTCTTCGTCTTCTAGCTCTGATACCAAATAATGAGAATCGGATCGTTGTCGAAGAAAGTTCCAACTCAATTTGATCTTGGCCTGCCTTGCTTGTGTTGTTTATTTTGAAATGAAAGAGAAGAGATGACAAGTGATTCAAAAAAACAGGAAAACTCACTTTAATTTTAAATAGGGATAAGCAATCGAAAGACCAAGGATATGACACACCAAGGTAATTTGAAAGAGGGATAAGCAATCGAATCTTGTGTGGATATGACTCACCACAATAGAATCGAAAGAGGGTTCGAATCTCATAGGATATAACTCACCTAAAGAGAAACGAAGGATTCGTTCGGATATAACTCACCGAACATGTTTGGATATTACACACCAAACAAGGAAATCACTCCCAGACACTCCCATTGGTTTTTTCACAAATTCAACTTATCCTATTACAAGAGAAATAAGGACCATTAAATAGGGTTACAAAATTGGGTTACAAAACCCTTCATTTTCATCTCACCTACCACCTCACCTACCACATATTTAAATGAATACAATTTATGGAGGACGCCCCTTTTAAGTCCATGTAGGTGATGGAGTTGTTTCGGCTTCTTTTGACTTGAATATGATGAAAACCTTTCACGTCCCGATTCGAGATTCTAGGAATATTGATGATTTCAAGACTGTTCTTGGCTGATTTAGGAAAAACGTTAAACATAGAAGTTGTAGAGCATCAAGTCCGCTTTCCAACTGTTCTTCAATGGCCCCAATCAGACCACCACAGCCTCCAAATGAGCCAAAATACTGAAGCATGTTCTAGGGATCCGAGAACGAGAAAATAACCTTTTTTATTTGTCTTGAACTTTCGGATGCGGAATCCCGGGTCACATCATCCTCTCCACCTTTGAAAAGATTCGTCCTCGAATCTTCATGCACCTATAGCCTTGAGAATCTCTCTTCGTCTTCTAGCTCTGATACCAAATAATGAGAATCGGATCGTTGTCGAAGAAAGTTCCAACTCAATTTGATCTTGGCCTGCCTTGCTTGTGTTGTTTATTTTGAAATGAAAGAGAAGAGATGACAAGTGATTCAAAAAAACGGGAAAACTCACTTTAATTTTAAATATAGGGATAAGCAATCGAAAGACCAAGGATATGACACACCAAGGTAATTCGAAAGAGGGATAAGCAATTGAATCTTATGTGGATATGACTCACCACAAGAGAATCGAAAGAGGGTTCGAATCTCATAGGAAATAACTCACCTAAAGAGAAACGAAGGATTCGTTCGGATATAACTCACCGAACATGTTTGGATATTACACACCAAACAAGGAAATCACTCCCAGACACTCCCATTGGTTTTTTCACAAATTCAACTTATCCTATTACAAGAGAAATATGGACCTTTAAATAGGGTTACAAAATTGGGTTACAAAACCCTTCATTTTCATCTCACCTACCACCTCACCTACCACATATTTAAATGAATACAATTTATGGAGGACGCCCCTTTTAAGTCCATGTAGGTGATGGAGTTGTTTCGGCTTCTTTTGACTTGAATATGATGAAAACCTTTCACGTCCAGATTCGAGATTCTAGGAATATTGATGATTTCGAGACTGTTCTCGGCTGATTTAGGAAAAACATTAAACATAGAAGTTGTAGAGCATCAAGTAAGCTTTCCAACGGTTCTTCAATGGCCCCAATCAGACCACCACAGCCTCCAAATGAGCCAAAATACTGAAGCATGTTCTAGGGATCCGAGAACGAGAAAATAACCTTTTTCATTTGTCTTGAACTTTCGGATGCGGAATCCCGGGTCACATCATCCTCTCCACCTTTGAAAAGATTCGTCCTCGAATCTTCATGCACCTATAGCCTTGAGAATCTCTCTTCGTCTTCTAGCTCTGATACCAAATAATGAGAATCGGATCGTTGTCGAAGAAAGTTCTAACTCAATTTGATCTTGGCCTGCCTTGCTTGTGTTATTTATTTTGAAATGAAAGAGAAGAGATGACAAGTGATTCAAACAAACGGGAAAACTCACTTTAATTTTAAATATAGGGATAAGCAATCGAAAGACCAAGGATATGACACACCAAGGTAATTCGAAAGAGGGATAAGCAATCGAATCTTATGTGGATATGACTCACCACAAGAGAATCGAAAGAGGGTTCGAATCTCATAGGATATAACTCACCTAAAGAGAAACGAAGGATTCGTTCGGATATAACTCACCGAACATGTTTGGATATTACACACCAAACAAGGAAATCACTCCCAGACACTCCCATTGGTTTTTTCACAAATTCAACTTATCCTATTACAAGAGAAATATGGACCTTTAAATAGGGTTACAAAATTGGGTCACAAAACCCTTCATTTTCATCTCACCTACCACCTCACCTACCACATATTTAAATGAATACAATTTGTGGAGGACGCCTCTTTTAAGTCCATGTAGGTGATGGAGTTGTTTCGGCTTCTTTTGACTTGAATATGATGAAAACCTTTCACGTCCAGATTCGAGATTCTAGGAATATTGATGATTTCGAGACTGTTCTCGGCTGATTTAGGAAAAACATTAAACATAGAAGTTGTAGAGCATCAAGTCAGCTTTCCAACGGTTCTTCAATGGCCCCAATCAGACCACCACAGCCTCCAAATGAGACTTAAGCATGTTCTAGGGATCCGAGAACGAGAAAAGAACCTTTTTCATTTGTCTTGAACTTTCGGATGCGAAATCCCGGATCACATCATAGGTTGCTCAACAAGTCAAAATGTTAAGTGAAGTCTAAACAGTTATTTGATGAAAAAGACTGAAAATTGTTAATGGAGACAATTTTGTTGGAAATTATTGGACTAAAGGTATTATTGTCCAATATGTTGGTATAGTAATGCGTAAGAATGTAGTTTGAAGTAGTTGAGAGAGATAACTACTTTTGAATGTTAGAGTGCCCAAGCTGAGTTTTGATTGAGAAAAGGATGTAAAGGATTCACAAGATAGGTTATTACCTTGTCATGTGTTGGATAAATCTCATATTCTTGGTTAAAGTAATATTGAGATTTTATCTCAATAAGGAAATTGAGTAAGGATTTTAAGTAATCTTTGTAAAGAAAATAATTTGAGAAGGACTAAAGGTTTAGTTTGGATGACAACAAGGTTGTGCGAATACCCTAGGATTTTATTCAAAATCAGATGACCAAATCAAGGAAAACTAGTATGAGAAAGTAATATTATTTAAGATCAATGGAGAAGATCAAAAAGGTAAGACACTGGGATTTGTTATTAAAGATTATGGATTGCTTGGTTTCAAAACTGTTCATGTGTATCTGTTGTTGATGAGCTTTGAAAGCTTATTTCAAAAGAAGCATATTTATTTGCTTAATTAGCTCATCCTGGAACAAGTAAATGTATAAGGATTAAGATAAAACTTTTGATGGACTGACATGAAGCGAAATGTCACCGAGTTCATTTTGATATGTTTAGTTTGTCTGAAAGCCCTGATTGAGCATAGAAGACCAGATGAAATGTTATAGTCTCTTCCTATTTCAGGATAGAAGTGTGAAGATGCTACAATGGATTCTTGTCATTAGTCGTTCAAGACTTAATGAAAGAAGGATGCATATGAGGTTGTTAATAAACTCACCTAGAGTGTTCTTTTTAATGTAATTAAGATGACTTAAAGAGTACAGAAGTTAGTTGAGGTGTTCATGCATGAAGTTTTTCATCTTCATAGAACTTCAAAGACTATTATCTCTGATTGAGATGAATGGTTCATGCCAAAGTTTTGAAGGGAGTGACATCAAACTTTGTGGAGTGAATTAAATTTTAGCGCTGGCTTCCCTCATCAAACTGATGAACAATGTAAAAAAACAAATTCAATCTCCCGAGGTCATGTATTTTGGATTCCACATGAGTTGGAATGTTAGCTTGAGTTTGAGTGAATTCACATACAAGAATTGTGATCACACGATAAAGAAATGATTCTTTTTTATGCTTTGTATGGCTATAAGTGTTAGTTGCCAATTTGTTGGAATGAAAATGCTGAGAAGGTTCTTCATGGGCCAGACTTGACCAAGAGAACAACAGCTGATATCACACTAACATGTTCAAGGGTATTAACTGCTCAAAAGCAACAACAGTCGTGTGTTGTTTTAAAGCGAGAGCATGTTAAGTTCATTGTAAAGAACGACGTTTTTGTTCTAGTATCCGCCTTGAAAGGCATATTTCGCTCGGGAATGCGAGACAACATAAATGCTCGCTATGTTGGATCTTTTGAGATACTGTAAAGGATTTAAAATACGAAACGGAAGCCTTAAAAATTGAAGGTAGCGTGATAAAATCATGGAAAATTGGTTTTATTGGTCTACATAATTTACGGGACGTTTTGTATTTAGTACGTTTTTCTATCCGAGGTACATAATTTTACCGCTTTAACGCGAGTCCCGTTCCGAGACAGGAAATCCCATTACACCGGCCTTCTTTACATAAAGGGGAAGGGAGCCCATTTTGGATAGAATCAAAATTCTATCTCCTTAGCTTTTGAAAAAAAAATAGAGGAGAGAAGTCGAGAGGGATTAGGACGACGACGAGCTCGGGAGTTACTCCACCGTCGGCCAACCTTCTCCGCACCTTCCACCTCCATCTTCATCTCCTACCTCATCTACTCCTTCCATGGGTTTTGGGTTGCTGCTGCCTTGTTCAAGGAAGGGAGAGTAAGGACGGAACGCCGGACTCGGGGAGAAAGAAGTCTTCACCGTCGGCTATCTTCTTGCCTCGTTATGCCACTTCGTCGGCGACCACCGGGCTGTCCGACCACCAACCACCATGGGAGCCGCTGTCGGGCAATGCCCAGCCACCCTCGGGCTCGGGGATCGATCCATGATCGAGCCAAACGAGCCATGGGCTCGAGTGAAGGTATATATGATCGAAATTAATTAGCGGGTTGATTGAGGAGCCAACTTAAGGGTCTTTCGATTCCGCTTTGCTAATTAAATTTATGGTTTTTATAATCTTGACGTTGATACGGTCCCTCAGGTTCAAACCGCTTGAGAAACGGACGTCCGGATCTTCAGTTATAGCGAATACAAGTTTCGGATACCAATTGGAAGGTAAAGGACTTCGGTTAATTACTCGGAATTCTTTGTTAATCCGTTGGATCCAAGATTTGGTCACCTTTAAGAACTGTTGCTAATGAACAATTTTTATTTAGAAAATTATTTCAAAAGTGAAGCGGATAATTAGTTATAATTCCGCCAAGATGGCTCCTTGAAGCATGATAACTAAGGATTTATTATATATCGATATTCGGAAATTAAATCGTTTATCGATTAGGAAGTTGTAGGAGTTGAGAATAAAACTAAGAAGTGTTTCTGTGAGCTCGTTGCTGAGAAATCCTTTGGTTATATTTGTCAGAAGGATGATAAAGATTTTTGTTGGAATCGTTGAGGACGTTGAGCACGCCTTCTAAGACAAGTGGACGATTCTTTCTTGCGTTATTGTTATTAAATGAGGAATTGGATCTCATTTAATATTTGTGTTGGAAACAACTTGTATGATTAATAAAATATGATAGGTTGTTATATTTGTTATAAATAATGACCATGTTGTTTATTCAGTTTTGCGGTATAATTGGATTTAGGTCCGTTATGGGTGACCTTGGATGTTGTCTCATGCTAAGACATTGTTGTTGAATTAAGGTAATTTCAGGGAAGGGAACGTGGTTCCATATCCTCTCTTTAAAAGAATATTGCATTAGGAGGGGCCTAATTCTAATGGTGGGTCATGACTCTTCCCCTGCTCTTCGTGTGAGAGGGGTGATGCGCACTCTAGCTAAGTGCAAGTTTGGCACGGTGCAGTGTAGACGACAGGGTAATAGGCCTCTCTATCTCTACCTCACCATATGCAAATGAAAGATCAAGGATAGCTTAAGTCTTGTGATCTTGGTACAGGATAAAATACTCTGATGATCTCTACAATACCAGAATATTTCGGCAGTAGTTTGAGCCGATTAAAAGCCACCAACTTGGTTGTGAAAAGTTTTGAAAGTAATATAAGATAAGCGCGTTAGGCACATTAATATTCCTGAATGGTTCGTCCAGTCGGAAGGCCATTCTTGCTTCCAGTTATGAACGATTCTTAATCAAACTTTGATTAAGTTAATCTGAATAGTCGATGGAGGCTTTTCAAAATGTTGTGTGATTAATATGAGATCCCAACAATTGTTCATGCTTCTTAAAAGAAACCACAAGCGGTGGTGTTCTCTCTCTTGATTATGCGAGTCTCCTTTTTATTCTCTATAAGACTGCTAACTGTTGGATCATAATCCGAGTGTAATCGGATTTGGATGCCAATATGTTTAGTTACAACCATAAGAACCAAGTTAGATTCTCCGCTTGCTAGTCTATAATTAGACTAACCCGTCCATTTTCTTTTCTTTTATTTGGTTGGTTGGTGTCCACCATTGGTTTACGACACATCAGGTTCTTCTTGGAAGTTGATTCAAGAGGCGGATTCAGATGTTTGAAGCTCCAAAAGTTGAAGAAAGGTTTCCAATGGCTATACTTGAGTGAAGATCATGATTGTTCAGTCAGTTTAAAGCCTTAGGTAGCTTCGGTTTAGTCTTAATCGAGTTTACTGGCGGTAATACCTCCAGGGTAGGAAGGAGGTGTTACAATTTCATCGAACATTGGCATGCAATGTTAGATCACAAGTCATTTTAAAGGCAAAAGGAGAAAAAACAAGTGAACTTTAAAGACATCTAGGTATAAGCATAAAGAATGAGTATAGTATCAAGCCATAAAGACATTCTGCACAAGAAAATCAAGACCGATCAAATAACAGCATAAATTAGAACCTAGAAACCGAATTCCACATTTAGGAGTGACGTTTAAATGGAAATTTCATCGAACACTTGGCGTGCAATGTTAGATCACAAGTCAATTTTTAAAGGCAAAAGGAGAAAAAACAAGTGAACTTTAAACACGTCTAGGCATAAGCATAAATAATGAGGATAGTATCAAGCCAATAAGCACATTCCGCACTACAAAATCAAGACCGATCGAATAAGAGCAAAAATTTGAACCTCGAAACCGAATGCCATATTTAGTAGTGACATTTACATGGATATTTCATCGAACACTTGGCGTGCAATTTTATATCACTACTCATTTTAAAAGCAAAAGGAGAAAAAACAAGTGATCTTTAAATATATCTATACATAAGCATAAAGAATGAGGATAGTATTAAGCCAATAAGCACATTCTACACTTAGTAGTGACATTTAGTAGTGACATTTACATGTGATCTAACATTCGGCTTCTAGGTTCCAATTTATGCCACATTTAGGAGTGACATTTACATGGAAATTTTATCGAACATTTAACGTGCAATGTTAGATCACAAGTCATTTTAAAGGCAAAAGGAGAAACAACAAGTGAACTTTAAAGACATCTAGGCATAAGCATAAAAAATGAGGATAATATCAAGCCAATAAGCACGTTTTACACTAAAAAATCAAGACCGATCGAATAAAAGCATAAATTGGAACCTAGGAACCGAATGCCACATTTAGGAGTGACGTTTACATGGACATTTCATCAAACACTTGGCGTGCAATGTTAGATCACAAGTCAATTTTTAAAGGCAAAAGGAGAAAAAACAAGTGAAATCTAAAGACAGCGAGACATAAGTGTTGAAGGGATTCTTGAACAAATAAATTTATATTCAAGACCCCGCTGAGTACAGCGAAGTCAGGTTCGTCCACGGGAATGAGAATTGTGCCAAAGATCAGTTGATAAACTAAGGAAAGCAAGAGAACAAACAAGGGACTAAGGGTCGAACACGACCTTATGGGGTCGAGATCGAATCAACTTAATGGGTTTTAATCAAGTATAAAAAGAGCAATCCTAGGGTAGGGCTACCACAACAACAACCATACATGCTTTCAACAAGAATTCACAACTTTCATGCAATCTAGATCATAGAAAAGTCAACTGTCGCAAACAATTCAAGTTATTCAACCAACTGTCGCAAATTAAACTACTTTCTATTTATCTTTCAACCTAGGAATATCAACTTTCGCAAATAATCCTATTTAGATCTAATCAAGCAATTAACTTTACACTTTCGCTTTTAGGTTAATTGCAAGATATTCCCTCAACTTTCGCAAAGGTATTAAGCACAAGATAGATAGATATGATCTTCAAGCATTCAAGTCATGAATTCAAGTTTAGGCATGCATGATTGTGTTGGGTTTTCACCCAAGCCTAGAATCTAAGAAAACTACTCACACATGGAGAAGGAAGAAGAAGACATGATCATAAAAATAAATCGAAACATCAAATTAAAAACAAGAGGTCTTACAAATTTCTCCAACTTCCTCCAAGTCTTCCTCTTAATCTCCAAACCAAAGCTAGAAAAGAGATCCCCTCCTCTCCAAAGAGAGAATATCTCATACTAAAGGGTTTAACCTCCTTTTATAGAGGAAAAGGAGCCCTAATTACACTAAGAAACAAGATAAAACTACTTCCTAAAATAAAAGATAGAATATCTCCATAAAGATCTCGGAATAAGGGAGAGTCGGCGCCTCGATCGACCCACATAGGGTCGTTCTCGACCCCCCTGGGGTCGGTCCTGAGGCTTACAATTTTGGGTGGGTCTAGCACGACTCTAATAGGGTCGTTCACGACCCCCCTGGGGGTCGGTCCTGAGAGCTTGTTCGAACAACCTTGAGTAAAACTTGCGTAGAAGATTCGTTACAACTCCGTTTGACTCGATTCTTTTTCCTATGTTCTTGTAATGAATTTCTCTATCTCTTTCCAGGATCAAACTTGATCTTCAATGACTTTAATTGAGTGCTTAATCTCCATATTTTCTTGCAATGCTCCAAACTCTTCTTTCAAGCTCCAAAACTCCTACAAAAAGACACAAAAGATGCGTAGTTTCCGAATCTCAAGGAAATACGAAAACTAAGGCAAAAAGACTCAAAAACATAAAACTCTAGCACAAAAGCTAACTCAATCTAATCTATCTAGACATTAAAAACCTACCTAAAAAGCGGACATCAAAATACCCCATACTTAGACTTGCTTGTCCTCAAGCAATAATCATGCAAAATCAAGACCAATAACACAATCTTCAAGCATAGCCCTTGTCAAAACATTTTAAGCACAAGTGAAAAAGTAGACAAGTAATTTTAACGTTGTAATATTCGGGTTCATTTTTTTTATTATTATTCTAGGTCGGAAAAACGAATTTCGTGAAGTACAAGTAATCGAAATCTTAACGCGCAAGTAATCTCCGGCATAGAATTCGACTCGTTACAATCCTTTAATTTGATCAATACCTTTATTATTATAGCTATAAAAATTATAAATGCGTTAGTTGATCCATAAGAGTACGGGTAACATCGAATCTGATCGGAATTAATTATATAACCGACTAGTAAGTAGATAAGTATAGTTTAACAACCTAAATCGAATTGGTTACAAAGATTTTTATCTCAAATTTTCTTTTATCTAAAAAAAGAAAAGAAAGAGGATAATTATGAATCTAATAGTTTTGTATCTGTGATATAGTTTTTAGCCTATCTTGTTAACAAATACAACCAATTAACGATATCTTAGAGCAAAGATGATATATATATATATATATATATATATATATATTATTTTTCTCTTCTTAATTAAGCTAACCTTATCCTTTGAAACACACACGTATAAATTCTTATCATTCTTTAACCTCGTTACACCTTCAACCGAGATCTGGCTTTTCATAACGCCACCGATACCTTTCGTTCTCGTTTCTCGTTCTCTCAAACCACACCCTTGTTCGTTGTTTTCACGCCATGGCCAAGTTCGTTGTCTTCAATCGTCGGTCGTCTTATCGTGTCCTCTCGGATTATTGAGGAGTTGATCGCACCGATCTCGTCTTTCATCGCCGACCTTTGTTTCTTTCCCAATTCAATTCAACTAATCATCAATCCCTTTCCGATGGCAATCTCATAGAGATCTGAAGTTAGTCGAGGTTTTGGTCGCCGTCCCCGTTAATTGTTCTGGTGAGTTTAAGTACTCTCTATTTCGTTATCCTTCCCTGTTTTCCTTTTTCGGTTCAACTTAATTGTCGGGTCGTGGTCCCTAGGCAGCGTTCTAATTTCTGTCAATGGCGGGTTGGCGTAGTGGGTCTTGGTTCCGTTGGCGGGGATGCGGACCTGCTTGTTGCTATTGGCAGGCTGGTTCATGGTGTTCCTTTAGAACAAAGATGGGAGGGGTAATCTTGGGCTAAGTAGTTGAGTTTAGGGGTTAAAAAAAAAAAAAAAAAAAATTTATTAGACTAATCTGATGATATGTATAAACTCTCTGGTACAACGGGGAAGAAGATGATTTTTTTTTATTGGGTTGTAATGCTAGTTTAGTATAAGTGGGAGTTCGAATAGGTTGATAAATATATACCTGTATGTGGGGGTGCTCGATCACATCATATATACAAGCCTAGTTAAATTATTTAATTAGTTAGTTAGCTATATGTATATATACATATGTACATGATCGATTAAATTATTTAATTCAAGTATACATGCGTGTGAATTGGTAATTTGTCCCCATATGTACGTTAATCAATATGTATTATGTATATACTAATTAATTAGTGTGGGGGGTTGTTTGTTGCAGGTTTAGTTATTGATTTTAGGTTTAGTTGAGTTTGGTAACTAAGGGTTTGGTAACTTAATTAAGTTGAAACGTATAATATATAATAATTATACTTGTGGTATGTGAAAAGTTGGTTTTTAATTAGTTTATAAGGGTAGTTGGTGGTGGGGATTGACTAGTATGTGGTTAGTAAGAATCGTTAACTTAAACACAGTGAGTCCGAAGGGTGTTAGGAGAGTTAACTTGTTGGTTCTCAATCGGTCATTGTTATAGTAATTCTTTTTTTTTCGTTAAAATCTCCAAGCTTTCGCGTTATTAAAATTATCGATCGTTAATATGTTTAGGAGATCCTGTTTGTTCAAAGTATTGGTTTTCTAGCGTTCTTCAGACAAACCTTCACTTGAGGTAAGTCGTTTTTCGACTTGCTCGGTTCTTTTCTCCCTTGTTAGATTGCGTATCGATATTGTAGGGCGGGTTTTGGGAACTAGTCCCGAATGCCTTTATAAACTATTTTGAACTTCTTGTATTATTGTGTGTAAAATGGTTTGAACATGTTTTATCGGAAGGATATTTTTAGAACGTTTTCTCTGTGTTGGTACCGTTTCCGACACGGCCCATCGTAGCTGGTGTTGAGGAAGTGTTGGCTACTTTGACCCGTGTGACTGGGGAAAATCGTGCCCCTTCAATACGAAAATTATTATCTGTGTGTTTTTGGCAAGTGCTCCAGTGGAGGCTTAGCCCGGAGTTAGAAGGGAGATTGGGAAGTGGAGTGGGAGGGCCTGCCTCTGCACTCGGCGCGGTGATGAGCGCCTTGGAAGTCGGATCGTGGACAAAGGAAGAATTGCATTGCTGTGTGATTGTGATTGTGATTGTGAATGCGTATGTGACTTGTGTGACTGATATAACTAATTTAGGTATTGGCCTCTAGAGTTATGATTGCGATTGTGGATTTGTATGCTGACTTTAGATAACTGATTTCAAAACGTTCTACAGTTTCCATATTCTTTCTAGCTTGGTAGATTAGACGCTGACCCTTCCGGGAACATTTTTCAGTTCCAGGTATGAATCAGGGAACCGTGCAGGAACCGAGGCAAGATGGCGGGCCGGAGCGGTAAAGAGCGCGTGTCATAGTGGGATTGGTTTTTATTAGTTATTTATAACAGTTAGGATGTTGATTTTGATATTTGTTAGACGCAGTTGGTATTGTGTTTCAGTTATTGTCTTTTGGATCAGATAGTTCAGTTTCAGTAGGCGTTATGACGTATTTGATTATTTATGATTTTCGGGAATTCATGCATTATTACGTTTTCTAAGTTTTATTAAATAAAGGTTGGATGTTTTATTATGTTTTCTCGTCGTGCCCGAGTTGTAAGGTCCTACAGTGTAGTTGTTAACCTAAATAATAGTACCTTGTAAGGTCTATTCCCTAGTAGCGCCTCGTCGAAAGACGGGGTGTTACAAATTGGTATCAGAGCCAGGTTGACAACAGGGCACATGGAACTGACCAACAAAGAGTACCCGAGGTCCACCTTAAAACCAAAACCGGCCG
Source organism: Fallopia convolvulus (assembly GCA_964016875.1). Taxonomy (NCBI): domain Eukaryota; kingdom Viridiplantae; phylum Streptophyta; class Magnoliopsida; order Caryophyllales; family Polygonaceae; genus Fallopia; species Fallopia convolvulus. Next base: position 33,345,062 of record OZ024734.1, on the reverse strand, counting down.
GTGTTTTCAAATGTTTTTACTGGGGTAGACATGTTGCATATAGGGGGGTAGGTGACACGTCGCGACTCCGCCCCATCAGCCGAAGAACCTCACGTAGAATAGTAAGAATACTATTAGTAAATAGGATGTTTAAATTTTGATCGTAGGACTTTCTGTTATAGATGGCCCCACCAACTAGAGCCAGAGCTGCTGAAGCCAATGGAAGAGGCCGAGGGAGAGGCCGCGGTAGAGGCCGAGGTCGGGGCCGTGGTAGGGGTAGAGGAGAGGCCCCTGTAGCTGCTGAGCCAGAGGTACAACAGGATAACCATCAGGAGGAGGTTGCTGAGAGTCAGGATGTGGCTGCTGCTGTTTATCGAGAGGACAGTGCCTCTGTCGCTGGAGGAGGTCTCCCAGCAAACGGGGCTCAGTTGGGAGGAGGAGTACCGCCAGTGGGATTGGCCCCAGAGGTGACTGCTGCGATTCAGCTGTTATTGCAGACGTTGATGGGTGCGGGAGCTGCACCGAATCTGAACGCAGTTGCGGGGCAACAAGAGGCTGAGAGAAGGGCACCAGGACCAGACTCTGTTTTGGCTGCCCAACTAGGAGCAATGCCAGATTCGCGAGGACCAGTGGTAGCTGATCATGTGGTCGAACCGAGGATACAGTATCGCGAGCCTCAGCCTGACAAATGGCTCGTGGAGTTTAGGAAGACTGGAGTGCCGAACTTTGCTGAGCTCAGGATTCTGACGTAGAACAGTGGTTGAGGAGGGTGAAATCCGCGTTGGACTCCATTAAGGCACCGGAGGAGCGGAAGATGTCCTTAGTACAGAGTCTGCTACAGGAGAGCGCTTTTGACTGGTGGGAATTGTGTAGGGACCACCGGAATGAGGTGACTTTCGAGGAGTTTGAGAGGCGGATTCGAGATCAGTACTGTCCTCCGGTGGTGAGGGCGGCTCGGGAGGCTGCTTTTCGGGATGTTGGACCTGAAAATATCACAATATCTGAGACTATTCTGAAGTTTCAGCAAGAGTTGGCAGCGGTGCCAAATGCTGCCCCTACTGAGGAGTTGAAGATTGCGACCTTTCTAAAAAGGTTGCAGCCGCATTTACGTGCTTATGTGTCTGGACTTAGACTCACGACATTGACAGAGGTTCAGCAGTCTGCTTTGGCGTATGCTATAGCCACTCTGAGGCCGGAACAGGTGAATGCTCAGGTAGGAGGGGGTAAGAGACGGAAAATGGCAGCTGCATCGACTTCTAGGGGTGACAATCAGTCTGGACAGTACCCACAGAGTAGACTTGAGTTCCAGCCATCGGGACGCCAAGAACGATCACAACAGAGTCGGGCTGCCGAGAATCAAAGACAATGCTACAACTGTGGAAGCGCTGAGCACTTGAGAAATCAGTGTCCTAGTCCAATGAAGGATTGTTTTACATGTGGGAAGCCCGGACATCTTCAAAGGTTCTGTACGGTTGGCGCGCCTTCGCAGAGATCGGTACCGGGAACGGGAAATTGGGGAGTCCATCATCGGCCACCAGCACGGCAAACACCAGATCAGAGTATTGGTCGGAGCGCAGGAGCTAGTAACACTGGCGCAATTCCTACTCGAGTGTTTGAGATGAAGGGAATGGAAGGATCGGATGTCTTCGCTCCACCCGACGACCTAGCTTGAGATTTCTAATTGTCGGTTGATAGTATGGTTTAGCTGCTAGTAGTTTAGTTTTCAGGACATGGGGATCTCTAGTTGTTCATTAGGTTTGTTCGGTTGTTTGAATCGGGATTTTGTTGCTTTGTTTATGACTGTTTATTTTATTGATTGTTGCTCGGAGAATTGTTTTGTTTGGACGTTGTTCATGAAAACGAGATTGTTTTGTTTGTTTATTATGGCCTTACTCTTATACCCTAGTTTCGTAGATATTTAGAACAGCGGTTCGGGGACGAATCGTTTTTTTTAGAGGGAGGTATTTGTAGAACGATAGGTCTAGTAATCTCTTAATTATTCCTTGGTTATTTCAGTTCCGTTCATTCCTAAGTTTCGGGACGAAACTTTCTTAAGGGGGATAATATGTAATATTCGGGTTCATTTTTTTTATTATTATTCTAGGTCGGAAAAACGAATTTCGTGAAGTACAAGTAATCGAAATCTTAACGCGCAAGTAATCTCCGGCATAGAATTCGACTCGTTACAATCCTTTAATTTGATCAATACCTTTATTATTATAGCTATAAAAATTATAAATGCGTTAGTTGATCCATAAGAGTACGGGTAACATCGAATCTGATCGGAATTAATTATATAACCGACTAGTAAGTAGATAAGTATAGTTTAACAACCTAAATCGAATTGGTTACAAAGATTTTTATCTCAAATTTTCTTTTATCTAAAAAAAGAAAAGAAAGAGGATAATTATGAATCTAATAGTTTTGTATCTGTGATATAGTTTTTAGCCTATCTTGTTAACAAATACAACCAATTAACGATATCTTAGAGCAAAGATGATATATATATATATATATATATTTATTATTTTTCTCTTCTTAATTAAGCTAACCTTATCCTTTGAAACACACACGTATAAATTCTTATCATTCTTTAACCTCGTTACACCTTCAACCGAGATCTGGCTTTTCATAACGCCACCGATACCTTTCGTTCTCGTTTCTCGTTCTCTCAAACCACACCCTTGTTCGTTGTTTTCACGCCATGGCCAAGTTCGTTGTCTTCAATCGTCGGTCGTCTTATCGTGTCCTCTCGGATTATTGAGGAGTTGATCGCACCGATCTCGTCTTTCATCGCCGACCTTTGTTTCTTTCCCAATTCAATTCAACTAATCATCAATCCCTTTCCGATGGCAATCTCATAGAGATCTGAAGTTAGTCGAGGTTTTGGTCGCCGTCCCCGTTAATTGTTCTGGTGAGTTTAAGTACTCTCTATTTCGTTATCCTTCCCTGTTTTCCTTTTTCGGTTCAACTTAATTGTCGGGTCGTGGTCCCTAGGCAGCGTTCTAATTTCTGTCAATGGCGGGTTGGCGTAGTGGGTCTTGGTTCCGTTGGCGGGGATGCGGACCTGCTTGTTGCTATTGGCAGGCTGGTTCATGGTGTTCCTTTAGAACAAAGATGGGAGGGGTAATCTTGGGCTAAGTAGTTGAGTTTAGGGGTTAAAAAAAAAAAAAAAAAAAATTTATTAGACTAATCTGATGATATGTATAAACTCTCTGGTACAACGGGGAAGAAGATGATTTTTTTTTATTGGGTTGTAATGCTAGTTTAGTATAAGTGGGAGTTCGAATAGGTTGATAAATATATACCTGTATGTGGGGGTGCTCGATCACATCATATATACAAGCCTAGTTAAATTATTTAATTAGTTAGTTAGCTATATGTATATATACATATGTACATGATCGATTAAATTATTTAATTCAAGTATACATGCGTGTGAATTGGTAATTTGTCCCCATATGTACGTTAATCAATATGTATTATGTATATACTAATTAATTAGTGTGGGGGGTTGTTTGTTGCAGGTTTAGTTATTGATTTTAGGTTTAGTTGAGTTTGGTAACTAAGGGTTTGGTAACTTAATTAAGTTGAAACGTATAATATATAATAATTATACTTGTGGTATGTGAAAAGTTGGTTTTTAATTAGTTTATAAGGGTAGTTGGTGGTGGGGATTGACTAGTATGTGGTTAGTAAGAATCGTTAACTTAAACACAGTGAGTCCGAAGGGTGTTAGGAGAGTTAACTTGTTGGTTCTCAATCGGTCATTGTTATAGTAATTCTTTTTTTTTCGTTAAAATCTCCAAGCTTTCGCGTTATTAAAATTATCGATCGTTAATATGTTTAGGAGATCCTGTTTGTTCAAAGTATTGGTTTTCTAGCGTTCTTCAGACAAACCTTCACTTGAGGTAAGTCGTTTTTCGACTTGCTCGGTTCTTTTCTCCCTTGTTAGATTGTGTATCGATATTGTAGGGCGGGTTTTGGGAACTAGTCCCGAATGCCTTTATAAACTATTTTGAACTTCTTGTATTATTGTGTGTAAAATGGTTTGAACATGTTTTATCGGAAGGATATTTTTAGAACGTTTTCTCTGTGTTGGTACCGTTTCCGACACGGCCCATCGTAGCTGGTGTTGAGGAAGTGTTGGCTACTTTGACCCGTGTGACTGGGGAAAATCGTGCCCCTTCAATACGAAAATTATTATCTGTGTGTTTTTGGCAAGTGCTCCAGTGGAGGCTTAGCCCGGAGTTAGAAGGGAGATTGGGAAGTGGAGTGGGAGGGCCTGCCTCTGCACTCGGCGCGGTGATGAGCGCCTTGGAAGTCGGATCGTGGACAAAGGAAGAATTGCATTGCTGTGTGATTGTGATTGTGATTGTGAATGCGTATGTGACTTGTGTGACTGATATAACTAATTTAGGTATTAGCCTCTAGAGTTATGATTGCGATTGTGGATTTGTATGCTGACTTTAGATAACTGATTTCAAAACGTTCTACAGTTTCCATATTCTTTCTAGCTTGGTAGATTAGACGCTGACCCTTCGGGGAACATTTTTCAGTTCCAGGTATGAATCAGGGAACCGTGCAGGAACCGAGGCAAGATGGCGGGCCGGAGCGGTAAAGAGCGCGTGTCATAGTGGGATTGGTTTTTATTAGTTATTTATAACAGTTAGGATGTTGATTTTGATATTTGTTAGACGCAGTTGGTATTGTGTTTCAGTTATTGTCTTTTGGATCAGATAGTTCAGTTTCAGTAGGCGTTATGACGTATTTGATTATTTATGATTTTCGGGAATTCATGCATTATTACGTTTTCTAAGTTTTATTAAATAAAGGTTGGATGTTTTATTATGTTTTCTCGTCGTGCCCGAGTTGTAAGGTCCTACAGTGTAGTTGTTAACCTAAATAATAGTACCTTGTAAGGTCTATTCCCTAGTAGCGCCTCGTCGAAAGACGGGGTGTTACAAACGTCATCACATATGTATGAGTCTCAAGCGTAAGCAATCACAATCCAACCTCACAAGGGATTTTAATGTGTTTCACTCATCTCTCATGTGTTTAGGCTATTAATATCAACTCTCAACTCAATCTTTATGCAACATCAACTTTATCATTGAGACTTATATCACAAATCTCTCTACCTAGAGAAGTCAAAACACATCAATCATCATAAGAACTTAGGCTCAATGAAATCTTCATAGAAGAATCCATTCGGCCGGGTTGTAATGGGGCTTGGTAAAGACAAATAGGTGTGGAAAATTTTTGGCCATGTGGTGCTACTAATATCCGGGAATCAAAGACTCCTAAAAACTCACACATCTCCAAAACACTCATAAAAGAACATATACCAAACTCTCTCAACATTATGCTCAAAACTCACTTATTTCTTCAACCCTTTTGATTATCCCAACTTAATCTTGCTTCTAATTATTAAGGAAATTTTCCTCATGCACATTATTCACTATTCAACTCTTTGCTTTATTTTTCTCCCTTTTGATTTTCATTTTTTTTTATGGGAGGTTGGTACCATCTTTTTTTTTCTTTCTTTCTTTGCAAGTGCATTCAGGGAACCAAACTCCTTTTACATGATAAACTGCAAGATTTTTTATTACTTTTCCCAACCCATAATTACCTCACACTTGAACCAAGCAATCTCACTCAACAAAACTATCACAACCAATACTAAGTCCTAATCCCCGGATAGGGTCAAACTTATCTTGGCTAGGGAATAATTTTGTGGAGCTAAAAATAAAAGGCTTAAGGCTCAAATTGGCTTCAAAAAGAGGATAATGTAAAGGTAGGTAAAAGTGAGGATAAAAGTGGCTTATGAAAAATAAGTTCTTAATCATAATTAACATGCATGAACGATCTCATAGCGGCTTCAAGAAATAGATAACCATATCAATGACAAGAGATTAATGCACAAAGAGAGCAAATCACACATATAAAGAAGAGGAATTTTTGATGTTCTCCCTATAAGGCCAAAATTCTCACTAGGTAAAATTTTTGTTGGATTGCAACTACTTCTACTTAAGACACATATGCTCAATTTCATCACAACTCAATTTTCACTATTAAAAGCAATTTCTCAAGACTTGGGCTATACTATCCAAATATGCCAAAGGAATTATATGATAAGCATGAAAATTATTTCTCATCATAAGACATCTAAGATGGATCATTCTTCTATCCTAAAACAAAGAAAGAAATATTTTTGGATTTTTCGACATTTTTCAATTTGTTTCAAATTTTTTTAAAGCTTTTTCTTAACAAAACAAACTAGCAAGCAACAAGCAAACAATCCAACAAAAAAGACTCAATTATGTACAACATGTGAGATTTCTTCTTCCCCCACCCCATACTTAAATCATGCAATGTCCCCATGCATGAAAATGATATGAAAAAGTAAAAGAGAAAGGAAGAAGAAACTCACAAAGAACTCTTGGAAGCTTGTAAAGAAGATGGAGCTCATCATGGTGAAGATGGAGTGGTTGAAGCTTAGGACCCTGCAAAAATCCCACAAAACTCTATTCCAAACATATATATTCTATCCTAGTGTAAGGAAGGTTAGGAAGATCTAATCTAAAAATAAATAAAATAAAAATAAAAATAATAAAACTAACTAAAGAGCGGGTTGCCTCCTGTAAGCGCTTGTTTAACGTCATTAGCTTGACGACTTACCTTAGCTCAGTCTGAGGTGGTGAGAGCCCATGTGGCTCGGATTCCTTCGTCGGGTTCCACCTTTGCATAGTACTTCTTCAAGCGGTGCCCGTTGACTTTGAAAATCGCTCCGTTCTCATCTATAAGGTCGACCGCCCCATGTGGATAAATGTGGTGAACCGTGAACGGTCCACTCCATCTTGTCTTTAGCTTTCCAGGGAAGAGTCGGAACCTAGAGTTGAAAAGGAGTACGTGGTCACCGAGTTTGAAGAGCTTTGGAACAAGCTTCTTGTCATGCCACTTTTTGGTTTTCTCCTTGTAAATCTTGGCATTTTCATAGGCCTTGAGCCTCAATTCTTCCAATTCTTGCAAGTCCATGAAGCCTTTTGCTCCGGCCGCATCGAGATCCATGTTGAGCTCCTTAAGAGTCCATAAAGCTTTGTATTCAAGCTCGACGGGCAAGTGGCATGACTTTCCATACACCAAATTGAAAGGAGTGGTGCGGAGAGGCGTCTTGTAAGCGGTGCGGTATGCCCAAAGTGCATCATCAAGCTTTGAAGACCAATCTTTTCTTGACCGGGATACCGTCTTCTCTAAGATGCTCTTTATTTGACGGTTTGAGACCTCCACTTGACCACTTGTTTGAGGATGATATGGTGTTGCCACCCGGTGAGAGACCCCATACTTGGTCAAAAGAGCTTCAAAGCTCCTCTCAATGAAGTGTGAGCCACCATCACTTATAAGAACTCGGGGGGCTCCAAAACGGGGAAAGATGTTTGATTTCATGAACTTAGCAACCACCCGAGCATCATTTGTCTTTGTTGCAATGGCCTCCACCCACTTGGAGACGTAATCAACCGCTACAAGGATGTACTTATAAGGGCCCGATAAAGGGAAGGGTCCCATAAAGTCTATCCCCCACACATCAAAAAGCTCTACTTCCAAGATACCGGTGAGCGGGTTCTCATTCCTCCAAGTGATGTTTCTGGATCGTTGGCACTCGTCACATCTTGTCACAAACTCATGCACATCTTTGAAAAGTGTTGGCCAATACAAACCACTTTGAAGAATCTTCGCCGTGGTCTTGAATCCCTTAGCATGGCCTCTCGTTGGTAGAGTGTGGCAATGGCGAATGACGCTTTCAATCTCATCATCCGGAATACAACGTTGAAATATATGATCACTTCCTTGCTTGAACAAGTAGGGATCATCCCAATAGTAGTGCTTGACGTCGTGGAGGAATTTCTTCTTGGCTTGAGGGGTTAAATCCGTCGGAATCTCGCCTCCTACAATATAGTTAGCAAAATCCGCAAACCAAGGGGTCTTTGACCCACGTATAGCAAGAATAGAAGTAGGGTGAGAAGAAAAATATGGTAGATCATTAGGACTCGAAAAAACTGAAAAAGGCGAAGAAGACTTACCTGCTCGACCCAGGGAGAGGGTCGTGCACGAGCCAACTGGGTCGTGCTCCAAGGCTAGCTCAAGGGAAGGGGTTGTGCTCGACCCTGTGATGGTCATGGAAGGGTCGGTCCTGAGAGGTCCAACCTCTGTTGGGGTCGTGCACGACCTTGGCAGGGTCGGTCCTGAGGCCTTGATTTCTTCATTAGCCTTTTCTCCATAGGGCTTATTATTGCTTTGCAAAAGAGTCTCATCAGATCGTGTATCATTGATGGGAATTGATCCGCCGGACTCCTGAATATGCTTAAGGGGTAGTCTTGATAGGGGATCCGCCACTAAGTTCTCCGCTCCCTTCTTGTCTCGGATTTCGTGATCGAATTCCTGGAATAAGAGCATCCAACGAAGCAACCTAGGCTTGGCATCTTTTTTCGCCATTAAAAATCTAACCGCAGCATGGTTAGTATAAACAATCACCTTAGAACCTACTAAGTAAGAGTGAAATTTTTCAAAAGCAAACACCACGGCGAGAAACTCTTTCTCGGTTGTAGTGTACTTACTCTAGGCTTCATCGAGCGTCTTACTTGCATAGTAGATGGCATGAAGCTTCTTGTCCTTCCGCTGCCCAAGAACCGCTCCTATGGCATAGTCACTAGCATCACACATGATCTCAAAGGGAAGTGACCAATCCGGTGATTGCATAATGGGGGCCATCACAAGGGCTTTCCTTAACCTGTAAAACGCTTCAAGACATTCTGGAGACATGCTAAACACTACATCTTTCATTAGTAGGTTAGTCAATGGTTTAGCAATCTTAGAAAAGTCTTGAATAAAGCGTCTATAGAAACCCGCATGCCCCAAAAAGCTCCTAACGTCTTTAACGGAGGATGGAGGGGGCAATTTCTCAATAAGCTCAATTTTTGCCTTGTCCACCTCTATCCCGCGTTTAGACACTAGATGTCCTAAGATAATACCCTCTCTAACCATGAAATGACACTTCTCCCAATTAAGCACAAGGTTAGTCTCTTCACATCTTTTAAGGACTCTAGAAAGATTAGCAAGACATGAATCGAAAGTGGAACCATAAACTGAAAAATCATCTATAAATACCTCCACTATTTCTTCAATCATGTCGAAGAAGATGGCCATCATACATCGTTGAAAGGTGGTCGGGGCGTTGCACAGCCCAAAAGGCATCCTCCTATATGCAAACGTCCCATACGGACAAGTAAATGTCGTCTTCTCCTGATCATCGGGGTGAATGGGAATCTGCCAAAAACCACTATAGCCATCCAAATAGAAAAAGTAATTGTGTTGGGCTAAGCGTTCTCGGACTTGGTCAATGAAGGGGAGTGGAAAATGATCCTTCCTAGTAGCACTATTAAGTTTCCTATAGTCTATGCACATTCTCCATTTAGTGGTGGTCCTAGTTGGAATCAACTCCCCTTTTTCATTTTCAACAACCGTCATCCCCCCTTTTTTAGGAACTACATGTACGGGGCTAACCCATTTACTATCGGAAATAGGAAATATGATACTGGCATCTAACATCCTCAGAATTTCCTTTTTCACTATCTCTTTCATGTTAGGGTTTAGCCTACGCTGATGCTCAATAGTGGGTTTATGATCATCCTCCATATAAATTCTATGCATGCACAAAGAGGGTGAAATACCACTAAGTTCCTCTAATGAATACCCTATGGCTTTCCTATGGGTCCTAAGCACAACAAGCAATTTATTCTCTTCTTCCATACTCAAATTAGCATTAATAATAACGGGAAGAATAGAATTAGGACCAAGAAAAGCGTACCTCAGGGAGTCGGGGAGCTCCTTAAGCTCGAGAGTGGGTTCGGGCAAGCTAACCTCCTCCTTAAGCTCCGCTTTGAGTGCCTCCAAGACAAGGCATTGTTCCTCACCTTCGTCTAGAAGGGTCGTCCATGACCCTTGGAGGGTCGGTCTTGAGACCCTAAGATCGTGTGGTAGAGGATCCCAAATCAATAATTTATCCATTGGGTTGTTGCACTCAATGTAGTTGGAGCGCGTGCATAGCATCTTGATCTCCTCTTGATTTGACTCCTTCATGGTTGGATTGAATCGAAACTCAACCACTTCTTCTCCAATATTAAAGGTGAGAAGACCGTTCTTGACATCAATGATGGCTCCCGCTGTGGCTAAGAATGGTCGTCCGAGAATAATGGGCACCACGGGATCAGCAGGCATCTCCATCACTATGAAATCATTGGGCACAAAGAACTTCCCAACTTGAACCGGGAAATCATCCACTATTCCCTTTGGTTTGACACACGACCCATCCGCCATGTATAGCCTCATGTTCACCGGTACTAAGGGCCCCATGTTGGTCTTGGACCAAATTGAAAGTGGAAGCAAACTCGTACTAGCACCTAGATCACACAAAGCTTTGAAACGGTAAGCTCCAATACCAATTGTAATAGCAAACTTACCTGGGTCGCCTAGCTTCTCGGGAAGCTCCAACGATCTTACTTCATTTGTTAATTCCGACATGGATCGCTTTCTAGATAAGATCTCCTTCAAGAATTTAGTATAAGCAGGCATTTCATTCAAAGCCTCAGCGAAAGGAATGGAAAGATTTAAACCTTGAAGCAACTTAACAAAGCGCTTGAACTTACCTTCCGTTGAGTCCTTGGGTTTCTTGGAAGGGAAAGGAAGTACTTTAGATGGAGATTGAATGGAAAGAGAAGGGTTAGAAGACTTACCTGGCGAAGGGTGGTCGAGCTCGACCCCAGTTGGGTCGATCACCTCTTCTTCCTCGTTAATAGCCTCCTCAGGAACGACCCTTGAGGGGGTCGTGCACGACCCTAAGGGGGTCTTGCACGACCCTAAGGGGGTCGTGCACGACCCTAAGTGGGTCGGTCCTGAGGCTTGTTCCTTCTCTTTTTTCTTGGTTGGCTCGGGCAACTCCTTGCAACTCCTTAGGTGCATGGCTCGGGCTTCACCATCGCTTGCACGGCTTCTAGGATTCTCCTCGGGACGGCCCGGGAGTTGTCCCTAAGGTCTCGGGATTTGAGATGCTAGTTGTCCAATTTGGGAATCGATGTGTTTTCTCCATGAGTCAAATTCTCCAAATCTTTCATGAACCCCATTCATTTGCGTAGTTAGCTCGGATCGTATTCCATTGATCCCGGTCTGGACCTCAGCTCGAACTCCGTTCATTCCTTCTTGCAGCCCTTGTACCCATGACGGTGGCTCTTGATAACCCGGAGGGCGGTAGGGAGGGGGACGTTGCTCTTGTTGGGGTTGCTTGTATTGGTCATAATTGGAATTTCCCCAAGATGGTTGAGCATTGCTCCTCCCTGCATAATTGTTTTGGTTCCTATAGGAACCTCTCATGTAGTTTGCCTCCTCATAAGCCTCAGCGGCTCGTACTTGCTGCAAGTTAGTGCAATTGGAAGTAGTATGGGCAGAAGACCCGCATTCTTGGCAAGATTGAGAAGATTTAAAGTAACTTACTTGCTTTTTCAAACGATTGATCTCATCCTGCATGAATTGGAACTTCACATCTCGATCAACCACCTCGGATTGTGGCTCATACAGCTTCCTCTCCGTGGGCTTAGTGTGTTGGGTTCCATACATGGCATCATAGTTGGTTAGTTTGTTCAATAGTGCCCATGCTTCTTCTGGAGTCATGTCGATGAACCCACAATCAGTGTGAAGGTTAATGCGATCTTTGGTAGCCGCATTAATGCCTTGAAAGAAGATCTCTTGGAGAACATAAGGAGGTTGCCCATGAGTAGGGCATTGGCGTAGAAGCTCTTGGAATCGTTCCCATGTCTTCACAAGCGTCTCGTTTGGAAGTTGATGGTAGGAGGTGATGCGCTTCCTAAGCTCCGTTGTTTTTGCCGGTGGAAAGAACTTGGTCATGAATAAATCATGCAAAGCCTTCCACGTCGTGATAGATCTTGGTGGCAAGCTCTCCAACCAACTCAAAGCTTTTCCTGCAAGAGACCACTTAAAAGCCTTCAAGAGAACATATTCAAACAAGACACTGTCAACAGCAATAATGTCACATAAATCAGTAAAGTTCTTAATATGCTCCATTGGGCATTCAGTGGATTTCCCGTCAAATTGAGAACGCTTTATTAAGGATATGAAGTGAGATTTAATCTCAAAAGTGCGGTCGATCTCCGGGAGCACTATCGCCGATTCGGGCACCCTCAGTTCTGGGTGCATGTATTGTTTGGCATTCCTTGGGATAGCGTGCAGTTGCTCCTGAAATCGCCGTGCAGCTGCATCTGAAGCGTCTCGTTCCGCTTGCAAGTGCTGAATCTGAGTGCGTAGTTCCTCCATTTGTCGAGCCATAGCCTCAGCGTCGGCCATTGCTCGTTGTTCTCTCAAACGATTGTGGAAGGACCTCTCGGGTTCGTTGTAGTAGTCAATCTCAAGAGTTCTCCGGGAGGAACGAGATGGCTTATGCTGCGAACAAAAACAAAGAAAACAAATTAAATAAAAACAAAGGGGTAAGGGCTAGTCCCAAACCCCAAATATCAACTAAACTAGGCATTATTGTTCACTCCCCGGCAACGGCGCCAATTTGTTGAAGGGATTCTTGAACAAATAAATTTATATTCAAGACCCCGTTGAGTACAGCGAAGTCAGGTTCGTCCACGAGAATTGTGCCAAAGATTAGTTGATAAACTAAGGAAAGCAAGAGAACAAACAAGGGACTAAGGGTCGAACACGACCTTATGGGGTCGAGATCGAATCAACTTAATGGGTTTTAATCAAGTATAAAAAGAGCAATCCTAGGGTAGGGCTACCACAAAAACAACCATACATGCTTTCAACAAGAATTCACAACTTTCATGCAATCTAGATCATAGAAAAGTCAACTGTCGCAAACAATTCAAGTTATTCAACCAACTGTCGCAAATTAAACAACTTTCTATCTATCTTTCAACCTAGGAATATCAACTTTCGCAAATAATCCTATTTAGATCTAATCAAGCAATCAACTTTACACTTTCGCTTTTAGGTTAATTGCAAGATATTCCCTCAACTTTCGCAAAGGTATTAAGCACAAGATAGATAGATATGATCTTCAAGCATTCAAGTGATGAATTCAAGTTTAGGCATGCATGATTGTGTTGGGTTTTCACCCAACCCTAGAATCTAAGAAAACTACTCACACATGGAGAAGGAAGAAGAAGACATGATCATAAAAATAAATCGAAACATCAAATTAAAAACAAGAGGTCTTACAAATTTCTCCAACTTCCTCCAAGTCTTCCTCTTAATCTCCAAACCAAAGCTAGAAAAGAGATCCCCTCCTCTCCAAAGAGAGAATATCTCATACTAAAGGGTTTAACCTCCTTTTATAGAGGAAAAGGAGTCCTAATTACACTAGGAAACAAGATAAAACTACTTTCTGAAATAAAAGATAGAATATCTCCATAAAGATCTCGGAATAAGGGAGAGTCGGCGCCCCGATCGACCCACATAGGGTCGTTCTCGACCCTCCTGGGGTAGGTCCTGAGGCTTACAATTTTGGGTGGGTCTAGCACGACCCTGATAGGGTCGTTCACGACCCTCCTGGGGGTCGGTCCTAAGAGCTTGTTCGAACAACCTTGAGTAAAACTTGCGTAGAAGATTCGTTACAACTCCGTTTGACTCGATTCTTTTTCCTATGTTCTTGTAACGAATTTCTCTATCTATTTCCAAGCTCAAACTTGATCTTCAATGACTTTACTTGAGTGCTTAATCTCCATCTTTTCTTGCAATGCTCCAAACTCTTCTTTCAAGCTCCAAAACTCCTACAAAAAGACACAAAAGAGGCGTAGTTTCCGAATCTCAAGGAAATACGAAAACTAAAGCAAAAAGACTCAAAAAAATAAAACTCTAGCACAAAAGCTAACTCAATCTAATCTATCTAGACATTATAAACCTACCTAAAAAGCGGACATCAATAAGCATAAAGAATGAGGATAGTATCAAGCCAATAAGCGCATTTCGCACTACAAAATCAAGACCGATCAAATATAATCATAAATTCGAACCTAGAAACCGAATGTCACACTTAGAAGTGACATTTACATGGACATTTCATCGAACACTTGGCGTGCTATGTTAGATTACAAGTCATTTTTAAAGGCAAAAGGAGAAAAAATAACTGAACTTTAAAGATATCAAGGCATAAGCATAAAGAATGAGTATAATATCAAGCCAATAAACACGTTCTGCATAAAAAAATCAAGACCGATCAAATAAAAGGATAAATTGGAACCTAGAAACCGAAAGCCACCTTTAGGAGTGATGTTTACATGGACATTTCATCGAACACTTGGCGTGCAATGTTAGATCACAAGTTAATTTTTAAAGGCAAAAGGAGAAAAAACAAGTCAACTTTAAACACATCTAGGCATAAGAACAAAGAATGAGTATAGTATCAATCCAATAAGCAAAATCAAGACCGATCGAATAAGAGCAAAACTTCGAACCTAGAAACCGAATGCCACATTTAATAGTGACATTTACATGTGATCTAACATTCGGTTTCTAGGTTCCAATTTATGCCACATTTAGGAGTGACATTTACATGGAAATTTTATCGAACAATTGGCGTGCAATGTTAGATAACCAGTCAACTTTTAAAGGCAAAAGGAGAAAAAATAAGTGAACTTTAAACACATCTAGGTATAAGCATAAAGAATGAGGATAGTATCAAGCCAATAAGCACATTCTGCACCACAAAATCAAGATGGATCGAATAAGAGCAAAAATTCGAACCTAGAGACAGAATGTCACATTTGGTAGTGACATTTACATGGACATTTCATCGAACACTTGGCATGCAATGTTTGATCACAATTCATTTTGAAGGCAAAAGGAGAAAAACCAAGTGATCTATAAAGACATCTAGGCATAAGCATAAAGAATGAGGATAGTATCAAGCCAATAAGCACATTCTACTACAAAATCATGACATATCGAATAAAAGCATACGTTCGAAAATAGAAACCGAATAATACATTTAGGAGTGATATTTACATGGCCATTTCATCGAACATTTTGCGTGCAGTGTTAGATCACACTTCAATTTTTAAAGGCAAAAGGAGAAAAAACAAGTCATCTAGGCATAAGCATTAAGAATGAGGATAGTATCAAGCCAATAAGCACGTTCTGCACAACAAAATCAAGACCGATCGAATAAAAGCATAAATTGGAACCTAGAAACTGAAAGCCACATTTTGGAGTGACATTTACATGGACATTTCATCGAACATTTGTCGTGTATTGTTAGATCACAAGTCAATTTTGAAAGGCAAAAGGAGAAAAAACATGTGAACTTTGAACAAATCTAGGCATAAGCATAAAGAATGAGGATAGTATCAAGCCAATAAGTACATTCTGCACTACAAAATCGACACCCATCGAATAAGAGCAAACATTCGAACCTAGAAACCGAATGTCACATTTAGTAGTGACATTTACATGGACATTTCATCGAGCACTTGGCGTGAAATGTTAGATCACAAGTCATTTTAAAGGCAAAAGGAGAAAAAAAAAGTGATCTTTATAGACATCTAGGCATAAGCATAACGAATGAGGATAATATCAAGCCTATAAGCACATTCTACACTACAAAATCAAGACTTATCGAATAAAAGCATAAATGGGACCCTAGAGACCGAATGCCACATTTGGGAGTGACGTTTACATGGACATTTTATTGAACACTTGGCGAGCAATGTTAGATCACAAGTCATTTCAAAGGCAGAAGGAGAAAAAACCAGTGAACTTTAAAGACATCTAGGCATAAGCATATAGAATGAGTATAGTATAAAGCCAATAAACACATTCTACACAACAAAATAATGACCGATCGAATAAAAGCATAAATTGGAACCTAGAAACCGAATGCCACATTTAGGAGTGACTTTGACATGGACATTTCATTGAACACTTGGCGTGCAATGTTCGATCACAAGTCATTTTAAATGCCAAAGGAGAAAAAAGAAATGATCTTTAAAAACATCTAGGCATAACCACAAAGAATGAGGATAGTATCAAGCCAATAAGCATGTTTTGTACTACAAAATCAAGACTGATCGAATAAAAGCATAAATTCGATCCGAGAAACCGAATGCCACATATAGGAATGACATTTACATCGACATTTCATCGAACAATTGGCGTGCAATGTTAGATCAGAAGTCAATTTTTAAAGGCAAAAGCAGAAAAACAAGTGAACTTTATACACATTTAGGCATAAGCATAAAGAATGAGTATAGTATGAAGGCAATAAGCACATTGTACACTACAAAATAGAGATGTATCGAATAAAATCATAAATGCGAATATAGTAACCTAATAATACATTTTGGAGAGACATTTACATGGACATTTTATCGAACACTTGGCGTGCAATGTTAGATCACAAGTCATTTTTAAGGCAAAATTAGAAAAAAAAACACGTGAACTTTAAAGACGTCGAGGTATAAGCATGAAGAATGAGGATAGTATCAAGCCAATAAGCAAGTTTTGCACTACAAAATCAAGATTGATCAAATAAAAGAATAAATTCGTACCTAGAAACCAAATGTCACATTTAGGAGTGACATTTACATGGACATTTCATCGAACACTTGGCGTGCAATGTTAGATCAGAAGTCAATTTTTAAAGGCAAAAGGAGAAAAACAAGTGAACTTTAAACACATCTAGGCATAAGCATAAAGAATGAGTATAGTATCAAGCCAATAAACACATTCTGCACAACAAAATCAAGACCGATCAAATAAGAGCATAAATTCGAACCTAGAAACCGAATGCAACATTCAGGAGTAACATTTACATGGAAATTTCATCACACACTTGACGTGCAATGTTAGATAACAAGTCAATTTTTTAAAGCAAAAGGAGAAAAAACATTTGAACGTTAAAAATATTTAGGCATAAGCATAAAGAATGAGGATGGTATCAAGCCACTAAGCACATTCTGCACTACAAATCAAGACTGATCCAATAAGAGTAAAAATTCGAACCTAGAAACCGAATGCCTATTATAGTGTTGACATTTACAAGGACATTTCATCGAACACTTGGCGTGCAATGTTAGATCACAAGTCATTTTAAAGACAAAAGAGGAAAAAACAAGTGATCTTTAAAGACAACTAGGCCTAAGAATAAAGAATGAGGATAGTATAAAGCCAATAAGCACATTCTATACATCAAAATGAAGACATATCAAATAAAAGCGTAAATTCGAACCTAGAAACTAAATAATACATTTAGGGGTGACATTTACATTGACATTTCATCGAACACTTGGCGTGCAATGCTAGATCAAAAGTCATTTTTATTGACAAATGAGAAAAAAAACAAGTGAACTTTAAAGACATCGAGGCATAAGCATAAAGAATGAGGATAGTATCAAGCCAATACGCACATTTTGCACTACAAAATCAAGACCGATTTAATAAAAGCATAAACTCGAACCTAGAAACCGAATGCCACATTTAAGAGTGACATTTACATGGACATATCATCGAATACTTGGTGTGCAATGTTAGATCACAAGTCATTTAAAAGGGAAAAGGAGAAAAAAACACTGAACTTAAAGGCATCTAGGCATAAGCGTACAGAATGAGTATAGTAACAAGCCAATAAACATATTCTTCACAACAATATCAAGACCAATTGAATAAAAGAAGTAATTCGAACATAAAAACCGAATGCCACATTTAGGAGTGAGATTTACATGAACATTTCATCGAACACTTGGCGTGCAATATTAGATCACAAGTCTATTTTTAAAGGAAAAAGGAGAAAAAACAAGTGAACTTTAAACACCTCTAGCCATACGCATAAAGAATGAGGATAGTATCAAGCCAATAAGCACATTCTGCACTACAGAATCAAGACCGATAGAATAAGAGCAAAAATTTGAACCACATATAGTAGTGATATTTACATGGTCATTTCATTGAACACTTGGCGTGGAATATAAGATCACAAGTCATTTTAAATGCAAAAGGAGAAAAAAAACAAGTGATCTTTAAAGACATCTAGGCATAAGCATAAAGAATGAGGATAGTATCAAGCCAATAAGCACATTATGTAGTAAAAAATCAAGAAAGATCGAATAAGAACATAAATTCGAATCTAGAAACCGAATGCCACTTTAAGCAGTGACAATTACATGGAAACTTCAAACATATAAACTGAATGCCACAATAAGTAGTGACATTTACATAGACATTTCTTCGATCACTTGGGGTGCAACGTTAGATCACAAGTCATTTTAAAGGCAAAAGGAGAAGAAAAAAAGTGATCATTAAAGACATATAGGCATAAGCATGAAGTATGAGGATAGTATCAATCCAATAAGCACAATCAACACAACAAAATCAAGACGTATCAAAAAAAGGATAAATTCGAACCTAGAAACCAAATAATACATTTAGGAGTGACATTTACATGGACATTTCATCGAACACATGTCGTGCAATGTTAGATCACAAGTCGATTTATATGAAAAATTAGAACAAAAAGAAGTGAACTTTAAAGAAGTCGAAGAATAAGCATGAAGAATGAGAATAGTATCAAGCCAATAAGCACGTTTTGCACGACAAAATCAAGACCGATCGAATAAAAGCATAAATTCGAACATGGAAACCAAATGCCACATTTAGGAGTGACAATTACATGGATATTTCATCGAACACTTGCGTGCAATGTTAGATCACAAGTCAATTTTTAAAGGCAAAAGGCGTAAAAACAAGTGAACTTTAAACACATCTAGGGATAAGCATAAAGAATGAGGATAGTATCAAGCCAATAAGCACATTTTGCACTACAAAATCAAGACCGATCGAATAAGAGCAAAAATTCGAACCTACAAACCGAATGCCATATTTAGTTGTGACTTTTACATGGACATTTCATCGAACACTTGGCGTGCAATGTTAGGTCACAAGTCATTTTAAAGGAAAAAGGGAAAACAACAAGTGATTTTTAAAGATATCTAGGTTTAAGAATAAAGAAGGAGGATAATATCAAGCCAATAAGCACATTCTATACATCAAAATCAAGACATATTGAATAAAAGCATAAATTCGAACCTAGAAACTGAATAATACATTTAGGAGTGACATTTACATGGACATTTCATCGAAAATTTGGCGTGCAATGCTAGATCAAAAGTCATTTTTATGGACAAATGGAAAAAAAAACAAATGAACTTTAAAGACATCGAGACCTAAGCATAAAGAATGAGGATAGTATCAAGCCAATACACACGATTTGCACTACAAAATCAAGACCGATCAAATAAAAGCATAAACTCGAACCTAGAAACCGAATGCCACATTTAGGAGTGACATTTATATGGACATTTCATTGAATACTTGACGTGCAATGTTAGATCACAAGTCATTTTAAAGGCAAAAGGAGAAAAAACCACTGAACATAAAGGCATCTAGGCATAAGCATAAAGAATGAGTATAGTATCAAGCCAATAAACATATTCTGCACAACAAAATCAAGACGGATTGAATAAAAGCATAAATTCGAACATAAAAACCGAATGCCACATATAGTACTTATATTTACATGGTCATTTCATCGAACACTTGGCGTGGAATATAAGATCGCAAGTCCTTTTAAAGACAAAAGGAAAAAAAAAAACAAGTGATCTTTAAAGACATCTAGGCATAAGCATAAAGAATGAGGATAGTATCAAGCCAATAAGCACATTTACACTACAAAATCAAGACGTATCGAATAAAATCATAAATTCGAATATAGAAAAATAATAATACATTTTGGAGAGACATTTACATGGACATTTCATCGAACACTTGGCATGCAATGTTAGATCACAAGTCATTTCTAAGGCAAAATTAGAAGAAAAAAAAGGTGAACTTTAAAGACTTCGAGGCATAAGCATGAAAAATGAGGATAGTATCAAGCCAATAAGCAAGTTTTGCACTACAAAATCAATACCGATCGAATAAAAGCATAAATTTGAACCTGGAAACCAAATGCCACATTTAGGAGTGACATTTACATGGACATATCATCGAACACTTGGTGTGCAATGTTAGATCACAAGTCAATTTTTAAAGGCAAAAGGAGAAAAAAAACAAGTGAAGTTTAACCACATCTAAGCATAAGCATAAAGAATGAGAATAGTGTAAAGCCAATAAGCACATTCTGCACTTCTAAATTAAGACCGATCGAATAAGAGAAAAAATTTGAACCTAGAAACTGAATGGCACAATTAGTAGTGACATTTATATAGACATTTCTTCGATCACTTGGGTGCAATGTTAAATCACAAATCATTTTAATGGCAAAACGAGAAAAAACAAGTGATCTTTAAAGACCTCTAGGCATAAGCATAAAGTATGAGGATAGTATTAATCCAATAAGCACATTCTACACAACAAAATCAAGATGTATCAAAAAAAGCATAAATTCGATCCTAGATATTGTATAATACATTTAGGAGTGACATTTACATGGACATTTCATCGAACACTTGGCGTGCAATGTGAGATCAAAAGTCATTTTTATGAAAAAATGTGAAAAAAACAAGTGAACTTTAAAGACATCGAGGCATAAGCATAAAGAATGATGATAGTATCAAGCCAATACGCACCTTTTGCACTACAAAATCAAGACCGATTGAATAAAAGCATAAACTTAAACCTAGAAACCGAATGCCACATTTAGGAGTGACATTTACATGGACATTTCATCAAAAACTTGGCGTCCAATGTAGGACACAAGTCATTTTAAAGGCAAAAGGAGAAAAAACAAGTTAACTTTAAAGGCATCTAGGCAGAAGCATAAAGAATGAGGATAGTATCAAGCTAATAAGCACATTCTACACTACAAAATAAAGACGTATCGAATAAAATCATAAATTCGAATATAGAAACAGAATAATACATTTTGGAGAGACATTTACATGGACATTTCATCGAACACTTGTCGTGCAAAGTTAGATCACAAGTCATTTTTAATGCAAAATTAGAAGAAAAAAAACAAGTAAACTTTAAAGAAGTCGAGGCATAAGCATGAATAATGAGGATAGTATCAAGCCAATAAGCACATTTTGCACTACAAAATCAAGACGAATCGAATAAAAGCATAAATTCGAACTTGTAAACCAAATGCCACATTTAAGAGTGACATTTACATGGACATTTCATCGAACAATTGGCGTGCAATGTTAGATCACAAGTCAATTTTTAAAGGCAAAAGGAGAAAAAACATGTGAACTTTAATCACATCTAGGCATAAGCATAAAGAATGAGGATAGTATCAAGCCAATAAGCACACTCTACACTACAAAATCAAGACCAATCGAATAAGTGCAAAAATTCGAACCTTGAAACCGAATGCCATATTTAGTAGTGACATTTACATGGAAATTTCATCGAACACATAGCATGCAATGTCATATCACTAGTCATTTTAAAGGCAAAAGGAAAAAAACAAGTGATCTTTAAAGACATCTAGACATAAGCATAAAGAATTAGGATAATATTAAGCCAATAAGCACATTCTACACAACCAAATCAAGACGTATCGAATAAAAGCATAAATTAGAACCTAGAAACCGAAAAAAACATTTAGGAGTGACATTTACATGGACACTTCATCGAACACTTGGCGTGCAATGTTAGATCAAAAGTCCTTTTTATGGAAAAATGAGAAAAAAACTAGTGAACTTTAAAGACATCGAGGCAAAAACATAAAGAATGAGGATATTATAAAGCCAATAAGCACGTTTTGCACTACAAAATCAAGACTGATCGAATAAAAGAATAAATTCAAACCTGGAAACAAATTGCCACATTTAGGAGACATTTGCATGGACATTTCATCGAACACTTGGCGTGCAATGTTAGATCACAAGTTAATTTTTAAAGGCAAAAGGAGAAAAAACAAGTGAACTTTAAACACATCTAAGAATAAGCATAAAGAATGAGATTATTATAAAGCCAATAAGCACATTCTGCACTACAAAGTCAAGACCGATTGAATAAGAGAAAAAATTCGAACCTAGAAACTGAATACCACAATTAGTAGTAACATTTACATGGACATTTCTTCGATCACTTGGGGTACAATGTTAGATCACAAGTCATTTTAAAGGCAAAAGGAGAAAAAACAAGTGATTTTTAAAGACATCTAGGCATAAGCATAAAGTATGAGCATAGTATCATTCCAATAAGCACATTCTACACAACAAAATCAAGACGTATCGAAAAAATCATAAATTCGATCCTAGAAACCGAACAATACATTTAAGAGTGACATTTACATGGACATTTCAGCGAACACTTGGCGTGCAATGTTAGATCAAAAGTCATTTTTATGAAAAAATGTGAAAAAAACAAGTGAACTTTAAAGACATCGTGGCATAAGCATCAAGAATGAGGATAGTATCAAGCCAATACGCACGTTTTGCACTACAAAATCATGAGCGATCGAATAAAAGAATAAACTCAAACCTAGAATCCGAATTCCACATTTAGGAGTGACATTTACATGGACATTTCATCAAAAACTTTCCGTGCAATGTTAGATCACAAGTCATTTAAAGGCAAAAGGAGAAAAAACAAGTGAACTTTAAAGGCATCTAGGCAGAAGCATAAAGAATGAGGATAGTATCAAGCCAATAAGCATATTCTACACTACAAAATCAAGACGTATCGAATAAAATCATAAATTCAAATTTAGAAACCGAATAATACATTTTGGAGAGATATTTACATGGACATTTCATCGAACACTTGTCGTGCAATGTTAGATCACAAGTCATTTTTAAGGCAAAATTAGAAAAAAAAAAAGTGAACTTTAAAGAAGTCGAGGCATAAGCATGAAGAATGAGGATAGTATCAAACCAATAAGCACGTTTTGCACTACAAAATCAACACCGATCGAATAAAAGCATAAATTCGAACATGGAAACCAAATGCCACATTTAAGAGTGATATTTACCTAGACATTTCATCGAACAATTGGCGTATAATGTTAGATCACAAGTCAATTTTTAAAGGCAAAAGGAGAAAAAACAAGTGAACATTAAACACATCTAGGCATAAGCATAAAGAATGAGGATAGTATCAAGCCAATAAGCACATTCTGCACTACAAAATCAAGACCGATCGAATAAGAGCAAAAATTCGAATATAGAAACCGAATGCCATATTTAGTAGTGACATGTACATGGACATTTCATCGAACACTTGGCGTGCAATGTTAGATCACTAGTCACTTTAAAGGCAAAAGGAGAAAAATAAGTGATCTTTAAAGACATCTAGACATAAGCATAAAGAATGAGGATAGTATTAAGCCAATAACCACATTTTACACAACCAAATAAAGACGTATCCAATAAAAGTATAAATTCGAACATAGAAACCGAATAATACATTTAGGAGTGACATTTCAATGGACACTTCATCGTACACATGGCGTGCAATGTTAGATCAAAAGTCATTTTTATGGAAAAATGAGAAAAAAAAACTAGTGAACTTTAAAGACATCGAGGCATAAACATAAAGAATGAGGATTGTATAAACCTAATAAGCACGTTTTGCACTACAAAATCAAGACCGATCGAATAAAAGAATAAATTCGAACCTGGAAACCAAATGCCAAATTTAGGAATGACATTTACATGGACATTTCATCGAACACTTGGCGTGCAAAGTTAGATCACAAGTTAATTTTTAAAGGCAAAAGGAGAAAAAACAAGTGAGCTTTAAACACATCTAGGCATAAGCATAAAGAATGAGGATAGTATCAAGCCAATAAGCACATTCTACACTACAAAATCAAGACCGATCGAATAAGAGCAAAAATTCGAACCTCGAAACCGAATGCCATATTTAGTAGTGACATTTACATGGACATTTCATCGACACTTGGCGCGCAATGTTAGATCACTAGTCTTTTTAAAGGAAAAAGGAGAAAAAACAAGTGATCTTTAAAGAGATCTAGACATAAGCATAAATAATGAGGATAGTATTAAGCCAATAAACACATTCTACACAACAAAATCAAGACGTATCGAATAAAAGCTTAAATTCGAACTTAGAAACCGAATAATACATTTAGGAGTGACATTTACATGGACACTTCATCGAACACTTGGCGTGCAATGTTAGATCAAAAGTCATTTTTATGGAAAAATGAGAAAAAAAACTAGTGAACTTTAAAGACATCGAGGCATAAACTTAAAGAATGAGGATAGTATAAAGCCATGAAGCACGTTTCGCACTACAAAATCAAGACCGATTGAATAAAAGAATAAATTCGAACCTGGAAACATAATGCCACATTTAGGAATGACATTTACATGGACATTTCAATGAACACTTGGCGTGCAATGTTGGATCACAAGTTAATTTTTAAAGGCAAAAAGAGAAAAAAAAACAAGTGAACTTTAAAGGAGTCGAGGCATAAGCATGAAGAATGATGATAGTATCAAGCCAATAAGCACATTTTGTACTATAAAATCAAGACCGATCGAATAAAAGCATAAACTCAAACCTAGAAACCGAATGTCACATTAATGAGTAACATTTACATGGACATTTCATCAAAAACATGGCGTCCAATGATAGATCAAAAGTCAATTTTTACATGGACATTTCATCGAACACTTGTCGTGCAATAAGCACATTTCATCGAACACTTGTCAGTTTTATGGCAAAATTAGAAAAAAAAACAAGTGAACTTTAAAGAAGTCGAGGAATATGCATGAAGAATGGGGATAGTATCAAGCTAAATAAGCACATTGTGCACTACAAAATCAAGACCAATCGAATAAAAGCATAAATTCGAACTTGGAAACCAAATGCCACAATTAAGAGTGACATTTACATGGATATTTCATCAAACACTTGGCGTGCAATGTTGGATCACAAATCAAATTTTAAAGGCAAAAGGAGAATAAACAAATGAACTTTAAACACATGTAGGAATAAGCATAAAGAATGAGGATAGTATCAAGTTAATAAGCACATTCTACACTTCAAAATCAAGACCGATCGAATAAGAGCAAAAATTCGAACCTAGAAACCGAATGCCATATTTAGTAGTGACATTTACATGGAAATTTCATCGAACACTTGGCGTGCACTGTTAGATCACAAGTCATTTTAAAGGAAAAAGGAGAAAAAACAAGTGAACTTTAAAGGCATCTAGGCAGAAGCATAAAGAATGAGGCTAGTATCAAGCCAATAAGCACATTCTACACTACAAAATCAAGACGTATCGAATAAAATAATAAATTTGAATATAGAAACCGAATAATACATTTTGGAGAGAAATTTACATGGACATTTCATCGAACACTTGTCGTGCAATGTTAGATCACATGTCATTTTTAAGGCAAAATTTGAAAAATGCGAGTCAACTTTAAAGAAATCGAGGCATAAGCATGAAGAATGAGGATAGTATCAAGCCACTAAGCACGTTTTGCACTACAAAATCAAGACCGATCGAATAAAAGTATAAATTCGAACTTCGAAACCAAATGCCACATTTAGGAGTGACATTTACATGGATATTTCATCGAACACTTGGCGTGCAATGTTAGATCACAAGTCAATTTTCAAAGGCAAAAAGAGAAAAAAACAAGTCAATTTTAAACACATCTAGGAGTAAGCATAAATAATGAGGATAGTATCAAGCCAATAAGCATATTCTGCACTACAAAATCAAGACCGGTCGAATAAGAGCAAAAATTCGAACCTAGAAACCGAATGCCATATTTAGTAGTGACATTTACATGGACATTTCATCCAATACTTAGTTTGCAATTTTAGATCACTACTCATTTTAAAAGCAAAAGGAGAAAAAACAAGTTATCTTTAAAGATATCTAGACATAAGCTTAAAGAATGAGGATAGTATTAACCCAATAAGCACATTCTACACTACAAAACCACGACATATCGAATAAAAGCATAAATTCGAACCTAGATACCGAATAATACATTTAGGAGTGACATTTACATGGACATTTCTTCAAACACTTGGCGTTCAATGTCAGATCACAAGTCATTTTTAAGGCAAATTTAAAAAAAAAACAAGTGAACTTTAAAGATTTTGAGGCATAAGCATAAAGAATGAGGATAGTATCAAGCCAATAAGCACGTTTTGACTACAAAATCAAGACCGATCAAATAAAATCATAAATTCTGACCTAGAAACCAAATGGCACATTTAGGTGTGAAATTTACATGGATATTTCATTGAAAACATGGCGTGCAATGTTAGATGACTAGTCATTTTAAAGGCAAAAGGAGAAAAAACAAGTTAACTTTAAACACATATATGCATAAGCATAAAGAATGAGGATAGTATCAAGCCAATAAGCACATTCTTCACTACAAAATCAAGACCGATCCAATAAGAGCAAAAATTCGAACCTAGAAACCGAATGCCACTTTTTGTAGTGACATTTACATGGACATTTCATCGAACACTTGGCGTGCAATGTTAGATCACAAGTCATTTTAAAGGCAAAAGGAGAAAAAACATGTGATCTTTAAAGACATCTAGGTATAAGCATAAAGAATGAGGATAGTATCAAACCAATAAGCATATTCTACACTACAAAATCAAGACGTATCGAATAAAAGCATAAATTTGAACCTAGAAACCGAATAATACATTTATGACTGTCATTTACATGGACATTTCATCGAACACTTGGCGTGCAATGTTAGATCACAACTCAATTTTTAAAGGCATAAGGAGAAAAAACAAATGAACTTTAAACACATTTGGACAAAAGCATAGAGAATGAGGATAGTATCAAGTGAATAAGCACATTCTGCACTACAGAATCAAGACCAATCGAATAAGAGCAAAAATTCGAACCACATTTAGTAGTGACATTTACATGGACTTTTCATCGAACACTTGGCGTGGAATGTTAGATCACAAGTCATTCTAAAGGAAAAAGGAGAAAAAACAAGTGATCATTAAAGACATGTAGGCATAAGCATAAAGAATGATTATAGTATCAAGCCAATAAGCACATTCTAAACTACAAAATCAAGACGTATCGAATAAAAGCATAAATTTGAACTTAGAAACCGAATAATACATTTAAGAGTGACGATTACATGGACATTTCATCGAACACTTAGCGTGCAATGTAAGATCACAAGTCTATTTTTAAAGGCAAAAGGAGAAAAAACAAGTGAACTTTCCCTACAAAATCATAACGAATGAGGATAGTATCAAGATAATAAGCAGATTTTTCCCTACAAAATCAAGACTGATCGAATAAGAGCAAAAATTTGAACCAAGAAATCGAATGCCACATTTACTAGTGATATTTAATTGGACATTTCATCGAACACTTGGCGTGCAATGTTAGATCACAACTCATTTTAAAGACAAAAGGAGAAAAAACATGTGAACTTTAAAGACATCTAGGCATAAGCATAAAGAATGAGGATAGTATTAAGCCAATAAGCAAATTCTGCACTAGAAAATCAAGACCGATCGAATAAGAGCAAAAATTCGTACCTAGAAACCGAATGTTACATTTAGTAGTGACATTTACCTGGACATTTCGTCGAACACTTGGCTTGCAATGTTATATCACAAGTCATTTTAAAGGCAAAAGGAGAAAAAACAAGTGATCTTTAAAGACATCTAGGCATAAGATAAAGAATGAGGATAGTATCAAGACAATAAGCACATTCTACACTACAAAATCAAGACGTATCGAATAAAAGCATAAATTGGAACCTATAAACCGAATAATTGTTTAGGAGTAACATTTACATGGACATTTCATCGAACACTTGGCGTGCAATGTTAGATCACAACTCAATTTTTAAAGGCAAAAGGACAAAAAAACAAGTGAACTTTAAACACATCTAGGCATAAGAATAAAGAATGAGGATAGTATCAAGCCAATAAGCAAATTCTGCACTACAAAATCAAGACCGATCGAATAAGAGAAAATATTCGAACCTAGATACCGAATGCCATATTTAGTAGTGACATTTACATGGACATTTCATAGAACACATGGCGTGCAATGTCCGATCACAAGCCATTTTAATGGCAAAAGGAGAAAAAAAATAGTGATCGTTAAAGACATCTAGACATAAGCATATAGAATGAGGATAGTATTAAGCCAATAAGCACATTCTGCATTACAAAATCAAGACCGATCGAATAAGAGCAAAAATTCGAACCACATATAGTAGTGACATTTACATGGACATTTCATCGAACACTTGACTTATAATGTTAGATCACATGTCATTTTAAAGGCAAAAGGAGAAAACAAGTGAACATTAAAGACATCTTGGCATAAGCATAAAGAATGAGGATAGAATCAAGCCAATAAGCACATTCCACACTAAAAAATCAAGACGTATCGAATTAAAGCATAAATTCGAAACTAGAAACCGAATAATACAATTAGCAGTGACATTTACATGGACATTTCATCGAACAATTGGCGTGTAATGTTAGATCACAAGTCAATTTTTAAAGCCAAAGGGACAAAAAACAAGTGAACTTTAAAGACATCTAGGCATAAGCATAATGAATGAGTATAGTATCAAGCCATAAAGCACATTCTACACTACAAAATCAAGACCGATCGAATAAGAGCAAAAATTCGATCCTAGAAACCGAATGCCACATTTAGTAGTGACATTTACATGGACATTTCATCGAACACATGGAGTGCAATGTTAGCTCACAACTCATTTTAAAGGAAAAAGGAGAAAAAACAAGTGTTCTTTAAAGACATCTAGGAATAAGCATAAAGAATGAATATAGTATCAAGCCAATAAGCACATTCTACACTACAAAATCAGGACGTATCGAATAAAAGCATAAATTCGAAACTAGAAACTGAATAATACATTTAGCAGTGACATTCACATGGACACTTCATCGAACAGTTAGCGAGCAATGTTAGATCACAAGTCAATTTTTAAAGCCAAAAGGACAAAAAACAAGTGAACTTTAAAGACATCTAGGCATAAACATAAAGAATGAGGATAGTTTCAAGCCAATAAGCACATTCTGCACTACAAAATCAAGACCGATCGAATAAGAGCAAAAATTCGATCCTAGAAACCGAATATCACAGTTAGTAGTGACATTTACATGGACATTTCATCGAACACTTGGAGTACAATGTTAGCTCACAACTCATTTTAGAGGCAAAAGGAGAAAAAACAAGTGTTCCTTAAAGACATCTAGGAATAAGCATAAGGAATGAGTATAGTATCAAGCCAATAAGCACATTCTACATTTCAAAATCAAGATTTATAATAAAAGCATAAATTCGAACCTAGAAACCGAATAATACATTTAGGAGTGACATTTGAATGAACATTTAATCGAACACTTGGCGTGCAATGTTAGATCACAAGTCATTTTTAAGGCAAAATGAGAAAAAAAAAAACTGAACTTTAAAGACATCGAGGAATAAGCATAAAAAATGAGGATAGTATCAAGCCAATAAGCACGTTTTGCACAACAAATCAAGACCAATCGAATAAAAGCATAAACTCGAACCTAGAAATCGAATAATACATTTAGGAGTGACATTTACATGGACATTCATCGAACACTTGGCGTGCAATGTTAGATCACAACTCATTTTAAAGGCAAAAGGAGAAAAAAACAAGTGATCTTTAAAGACATCTAGCCATAAGCATAAAGAATGAGGATAGTATCAATCCAATAAGCACATTCTACAGTACAAAATCAAGACGTATCGAATAAAAGCATAAATTCGAACCTAGAAACCGAATAATAAATTAGGAGTGATATTTACATGGACATTTCATCAAACACTTGGCGTGCAATGTTAGATCACAAGTACATTTTTAAAGGCAAAAAGAGAAAAAACAAGTGAACTTTAAACACATCTAGACATAAGCATAAAGAATGAGGATAGTATCAAGCCAATAAGCACATTTTGCACTACAAAATCAAGACCGATCGAATAAGAGCAAAAATTCGATCCTAGAAACTGAATGCCACACTTAGTTGTGTCATTTACATGGACAATTCATCGAACACTTGGAGTGCAATGTTAGATCACAACTCATTTTAAAGGCAAAAGGAGAAAAAAACAAGTGATCTTTAAAGACATCTAGCCATAAGCATAAAGAATGAGGATAGTATCAATCCAATAAGCACATTCTACAGTACAAAATCAAGACGTATCGAATAAAAGCATAAATTCAAACCTAGAAACCGAATAATAAATTAGGAGTGATATTTACATGGACATTTCATCAAACACTTGGCGTGCAATGTTAGATCACAAGTACATTTTTAAAGGCAAAAAGAGAAAAAACAAGTGAACTTTAAACACATCTAGACATAAGCATAAAGAATGAGGATAGTATCAAGCCAATAAGCACATTTTGCACTACAAAATCAAGACCGATCGAATAAGAGCAAAAATTCGATCCTAGAAACTGAATGCCACATTTAGAAGTGACATTTACATGAACCTTTTCATCGAAAACTTGGTGTCCAATGTTAGATCACAAGTCATTTTAAAGGCAAGAGGAGAAAAAAACAAGTAAACTTTAAAGACATCGAAGCATAAGCATAAAGAATGAGGATAGTATTATGCCAATAAACACATTCTACACTACAAAATCAAGACGAATCGAATAAAAGCTTAAATTCGAACCTAAAAAATCGAATAATACATTTAGGAGTGACATTTACATGGACATTCATCGAACACTTGGCGTGCAATGTTAGATCACAACTCATTTTAAAGGCAAAAGGAGAAAAAAACAAGTGATCTTTAAAGACATCTAGCCATAAGCATAAAGAATGAGGATAGTATCAATCCAATAAGCACATTCTACAGTACAAAATCAAGACGTATCGAATAAAAGCATAAATTCGAACCTAGAAACCGAATAATAAATTAGGAGTGATATTTAAATGGACATTTCATCAAACACTTGGCGTGCAATGTTAGATCACAAGTACATTTTTAAAGGCAAAAAGAGAAAAAACAAGTGAACTTTAAACACATCTAGACATAAGCAAAAAGAATGAGGATATTATCAAGCCAATAAGCACATTCTGCACTACAAAATCAAGACCGATCGAATAAGAGCAAAAATTTAATCCTAGAAACCGAATGCTACATTTAGTAGTGACATTTACATGGACAATTCATAGAACACTTGGAATGCAATGTTAGATCACAACTCATTTTAAAGGGAAAAGGCGATAAAACAAGTGATTTTTAAAGACATCTCGGCATAAGCATAAAGAATGAGGATAGTATCAAGCCAATAAGCACATTCTACACTACAAAATCAAGATGTATCGAATAAAAGCATAAATTCAATCCTAGAAACCGAATAATACATTTAGGAGTGACATTTACATGGACATTTCATCGAACACTTGGCGTGCAATGTTAGATCAAAAGTCATTTTTATGGCAAAATGAGAAAAAAAAACTGAACTTTAAAGACATCGAGGCATAAGCATAAAGAATGAGGATGGTATCAAGCCAATAAGCACGTTTTGCACAACAAAATCAAGACCAATCGAATAAGAGCAAAAATTCGATCCTAGAAACCGAATGCCACATTTAGTAGTGACATTTACATGGACATTTCATCGAAAACTTGGCGTGCAATGTTAGATCACAAGTCATTTTAAAGGCAAAAGGAGAAAAAACAAGTAAACATTAAAGACATCTAGGCATAAGCATAAAGAATAAGGATAGTATCATGCCAATAAGCACATTCTACACTACAAAATAAAGACGTATAATATGAAAGCATAAATTCGAACCTAGAAACCGAATAATACATTTACGAGTGACATTTACATCGACATTCATCGAATACTTGGCGTGCAATGTTAGATCACAAGTCATTTTTATGGTAAAATGAGAAAAAAAAAACTGAACTTTAAAGACAACGAGGCATAAGCATAAAAAATGAGGATAGTATCAAGCCAATAAGCACGTTTTGCACAACAAAATCAAGACCAATCGAATAAAAGCATAAACTCGAACCTAGAAACCGAATGCCACATTTAGAAGTGACTTTTACATGGACATTTCATTGAAAACTTAGCTTGCAATTTTAGATCACGAGTCATTTTAAACGCAAGAGGAGAAAAAAACAAGTAAACTTTAAAGACATCTAGGCATAAGCATAAAAAATGAGGATAGTATCGTGCCAATAAGCACATTCTACACTACAAAATCAAGACATATCGAATAAAAGCATAAATTCGAACCTAAAAAACCGAATAATACATTTAGGAGTGATATTTACATGGACATTTCATCGAACACTTGGCGTGCAATGCTAGATCACAAGTCAATTTTTAAAGGCAAAAGGAGAAAAAACAAGTGAACCTTAAACACATCTAGACATAAGCAAAAAGAATGAGGATATTATCAAGCCAATAAGCACATTGTGCACTACAAAATCAAGACCGATCGAATAAGAGCAAAAATTTAATCCTAGAAACCGAATGCTACATTTAGTAGTGACATTTACATGGACAATTCATAGAACACTTGGAATGCAATGTTAGATCACAACTCATTTTAAAGGGAAAAGGCGATAAAACAAGTGATTTTTAAAGACATCTAGGCATAAGCATAAAAAATGAGGATAGTATCAAGCCAATAAGCACATTCTACACTTCAAAATCAAGATGTATCTAATAAAAGCATAAATTCGAACCTAGAAACCGAATAATACATTTAGGAGTGACATTTACATGGACATTTCATCGAACAATTGGCGTGCAATGTTAGATCACAAGTCATTTTCATGGCAAAATGAGAAAAATAAACAACTGAACTTTAAAGACATCGAGGCATAAGCATAAAGAATGAGGATAGTATCAAGCCAATAAGCACGTTTTGCACAACAAAATCAAGACCAATTGAATAAAAGCATAAAAGCGAACCTAGAAATTGAATGCCACATTTAGGAGTGACATTTACATGGACATTTCATCGAAAACTTGGCGTGTAATGTTAGATCACGAGTCATTTTAAAGGCAAAAGGAGAAAAAACAAGTAAACTTTAAACACATCTAGGCATAAGAAAAAAGAATAAGGATAGTATCATGACAATAAGCACATTCTACACTAGAAAATCAGGATGTATCGAATAAAAGCATAAATTCGAACCTAGAAACATTCATCGAACACTTGGCGTGCAATGTTAGATCACAAGTCAATTTTGAAAGGCATAAGGAGAAAAAACAAGTGAACATTAAACACATCTAGGCATAAGCATAAAGAATGAGGATAGTATCGAGCAAATAAGCACATTCTGCACTACAAAATAAAGACCGATCAAATAAGAGCAAAATTTTGAACCACATTTAACAGTGACATTTCGGGGACATTTCATCGAACACTACAAGTCATTTTAAAAGCAAAAGGAGAAAAAACAAGTGAACTTTAAAGACATCTAGGCATAAGCATAAAGAATGAGTATAGTATCAAGCCAATAAGCACATTCTGCACAACAAAATAAAGACCGATCGAATAAAAGCAAAAATTCATAACATAAAAATTGAATGCCATATTTAGGAGTGTCATTTACTTGGACGTTTCATCGAACAGTTGGCGTGCAATATTAGATCACAAGTCAATTTTTAAAGGCAAAAGGAGAAAAAACAAGTGAACTTTAAAGACATCTAGGCATAAGCATAAAGAATGAGGATAGTATCAATCCAATAAGCATATTCTGCACTACAAAATCAAGACTAATCGAATAAGAGCAAAAATTCGAACCTAGAAACCGAATCCCTTATTTAGCACTGACATTTACATGGACATTTCATCGAACACGTGGCTTGCAATATTATATCACAAGTCAATTTAAAGTTAAAAGGGGAAAAAACAAGTGATCTTCAAATACATCTAGGCATAAGCATAAAGAATGAGGATAGTATCAAGCCAATAAGCACGTATTGCACTACAAAATCAAGACCGATCGAATAAAAGGATAAATTCGTACCTAGAAAACGAATCCCACATTTTGGAGTGATATTTAAATGGACATTTCATCAAACACTTGGCGTGCAATGTTACACCACAAGTTATTTTAAAGGCAAAAGAAGAAAAAACAAGTGAATTTTAAAGACATCTAGGCATAAGCATAATGAATGAGTATAGTATCAAGCCAATAAACACATTTTGCATAATAAAATCAGGACCGATCGAATAAAAGCATAACTTCGAACATAAAAATTGAATGCCACATTTAGGAATGACATTTACATTGATTTTTCATCGAACAATTGGCGTGAAATGTTAGATCACAAGTCATTTTAAAGGCAAAAGGAGAAAAACCAAGTGATCTTTAAAGATATCTATGCATAAGCATAAAGAATGAGGATATTATCAAGCCAATAAGCACGATTTGCGCTACAAAATCAAGACCGATCGAATGAAAGCATAAATTCGAACCTAAAAACCGAATGCCACATTTAGTAGTGACATTTACATGGACATTTCATCGAAAACTTAGCGTGCAATGTTAGATCACAAGTCAATTTAAAGGCAAAAGGAGAAAAAACAAGTGAACTGTAATGACATCTACGATAAGCATAAAGAATGATTATAGTATCAAGCCAACAAGCACATTCTACACTACAAAATCAAGACGTATCGAATAAAAGCATAAATTTGAACCTAAAAACCGAATAATACATTTAGGAGTGACATTTACAAGGACATTTCATCGAACGCTTGGCGTGCAATGTTCGATCACAACTCAATTTTTAAAGGCAAAAGGAGAAAAAACAATTGAACTTTAAGCACATATAGACATAAGCATAAAGAATGAGAATAGTATCAAGCGAATAAGCACATTCTGCACTACAAAATCAAGACCGATCGAATAAGAGAAAAAATTGGAACCTAGAAACCGAATGCCATATTTAGTAGTGAAATTTACATGGACATTTCATCGAACAGTTGGCGTGCAATGTTAGATCACAAGTCAATTTTTAAAGGCAAAAGGAGAAAAAACAAGTGAACTTTAAACACATCTAGGAATAAGCATAAAGAATGAGGATAGTATCAAGCCAATAAGCACATTCTGCACTATAAAATCATGACCGATCGAATAAGAGAAAAAATTCGTTCCTAGAAACCGAATGCCATATTTAGTAGTGACATTTACATGGACATTTCATCGAACACATCGAGTGCAATGTTAGATCACAAGTCAATTTTTAAAGGCAAAAGAAGAAAAAACAAGTGAACTTTTTACACATCTAGACATAAGCATAAAGAATGAGGATAGTATCAAGCCAATAAGCACATTCTGCACTACAAAATCAAGACCGATAGAATAAGAGCAAAAATTCGAACCACATTCATTAGTGACATTTCGGGGACATTTCATCGAACATTTGGCTTGGAACGTTAGATCAGAAGTCATTTTAAAAGCAAAAGGAGAATAAACAAGTGAACTTTAAAGACATCTAGGCATAAGTATAAAGAATGAGTGTAGTATCAAGCCAATAAACACATTCTGCACAACAAAATCAAGACCGATCGAATAAAAGCAAAAAATTCGTAACATAAAAACTGAATGCTACATTTAGGTGTGACATTTACTCGGACGTTTCATCGAAGAATTGGCGTGGAATGTTAGATCACATGTCAATTTTTAAAGGGAAAAGGAGAAAAAACAAGTGAACTCTAAAGACATCTGGGCATAAGCATAAAGAATGAGGATAGTATCAAGCCAATAAGCAAATTCTGCACTACAAAATCAAGACTAATCGAATAAGAGCAAAAATTCGAACCTAGAAACCGAATCCTACATTTAGTGCTGACATTTACATGGACATTTCATCGAACACGTGGCGTGCAATGTTATATCACAAGTCAATTTTAAAAGGCAAAAGGTGAAAATACAAGTGATCTATAAAGGTATCTAGGCATAAGCATAAAGAATGAGGATAGTATCATGCCAATAAGCTCATTCTGCACTACAAAATCAAGACGTATCGAATAAAAGCAAAAATTCGAACCTAGAAACCGAATTCCATATTTAGGAGTGACATTTACATAAACATTTCATCGAACACTTGGAATACAATGTTAAATCCCGAGTCATTTTAAAGGCAAAACGAGAAAAAACAAGTGATCTTTAAAGACATCTAGGCATAAGCATAAAGAATGAGGATAGTATCAAGCCAATAAGCACATTCTGGATACAAAATCAAGCCGTATCAATAAAAGCATACATCGAACCTGGAAACCGAATGCCACATTTAGGAGTGACATTTACATGGCCATTTCATTGAACACATTGCGTGAAGTGTTAGATCACAAGTTGATTTTTAAAGGCAAAAGAAGAAAAAACAAGTGATCTTTAAAGACATCTAGGCATAAGCATAGAGAATGAGGATAGTATCAAGCCAATAAGCACATTATGCACTACAAAATCAAGACGTATCGAATAAAAGCAAAAGTTCGAACCTAGAAACCGAAAGCCATATTTTGTAGTGACATTTACATGGGCATTTCATTGAAGACTTGGCGTGCAATGTTAAATCACAAGTCAATTTTTAAAGGCAAAACGAGAAAAAATATGTGAACTTTAAAGACATCTAGGCATAAGCATAAATAATGAGGAAAGTATCAAGCCAATAAGCACATTCTGCACTACAAAATCAAGACTGATTGAATAAGAGCAAAAATTCAAACCTAGAAACCGAATGCCACATTTAGTAGTGACATTTACATGGACGTTTCATCGAACACTTGGCGTGCAATGTTAGATCACAAGTAATTTTAAAGGCAAAAGGAGAAAAAACAAATGAACTGACTCGGCTAAAGTTGTTGTTGCCAAGATTAAAAATAAACTACCCTAAATTACAAACCAAGTATAGCATGCAAGTAAGGGATCGAACCTAAGAGAATCGGTATTCTGAACAATCAGCAAAGAACAAAACAGGGGTTTGTGGAGTTTAGGCAAACAAGCAAATTTAATTATCAAATCAATTAAGGAAAAGCAGTGTTCATTCAATCAATTCCACCTTTTTAATCATTCGATCATTGATTTATCCACTTTTCTATTAATTTCCAGGTTAATTCAAATCCTTATAAAAGGTTTCCGCTTGTCCACGGTCCAAGCGGAATTATGATAAGAACAAGAATGCTTAATTCAAATCATGCAAAGAATTAAGGATAGAAGGATATCAAATCATGCAATCAAGCTACGAGTCTCATGCATAAAATAACAATCAAACACTCTTTCTCAATTCTAGTCCACGGTCCTAGAAAAGAGTTCTTTCAAAGATAAATAAGATTGCACAGACAACAATCAAACTAATCCAAACAGTAGATCTAAGGCCATTAAACAAGTTGATCAGGCTCATAAAATCAAACATAGATCATATATATAAAAACAAGAGTTTTGATATTAACCAAGGGATAGAAAAGTTACCAGAATCTCACGAATTGCATAAAAAAGCTTCCTTGATCAAACAAACTCCAAGGGAAATTAGTTCTCCATAATAAAACTGAAATAAAACCTAAAAAGTAAACGTATGCTAGATAATGTGTTAGTCTAAACTGAATACGAAACTAAGCTTAAATAGTAGAAAAACAACTGAAACTTAAAGATATAAAAATAGATAAAGGATAAAATAAAGCCGAGTCGACGCTGAAACACCACGACCCGTGAGCGCGGGCTACAGCCGCGAGCGCGGCTCATCTCTTCACTTCTCGGCCGCGGAAACTCGCCCAACCGCAAGCGCGGTTTTGACCCGCGGGTGCGGGTCTACAACAGCATTCTGGTGTCAACTTCGAAGGTGGTTTTGACCCACTTAGAGTTGGAATTTGTACTCACCATAAAAACATGAATTGTAGCTCTTCAAGTTAGTTTTCCAATGATACCAAATTCAGCTTCATCCGATCACCGTAGCTCCCGAACGATGCGTCACAAGAAAATGGCGTCAAAACAACTCCTAATCAACACTTGTCTTCAAAACTCTTGCAATTCTTCAAATTGTGTCTTCGGTCTTCATATTACAATTATGCTCAAAACTAACCTAAACACACTCAAATCATACCTAAAATACAAGAGTTAACCATAATAATATAAAGTGTATCAAATTCTCCCATACCTAAACTTTGCTCGTCTTCGAGTAAGCTCAAAATAAATCTAACAATCAATCCTATCAAGGTTTACAGCATAGTACAAGGGAAGACAAAAAATCACTCACCTCACCAACCCGAATCCAAAATAGAGAAATAATGAGCAACAACATGATAGCTCAAACACACACCTCACATAGATACATAGTCAATAAGCTCTCAAGCTCTAAAAAGTGTAGAGCGTCCTAGGATCTACTCGACATCTAAAATGTAATCCCCAAGCCCCAAAGTAGAATGAAATCCTAAACACTCCAATTTTTCCACTCAATTCTACTTAGGCGCCCTTTCGGGTTTTCAACTCATCACAGGATTTTTATATGCCTTTTTCTCTTTTTTATGGCTCTTTTTCATCATTTTTTTTCAAACTGAAAATACTGAATCAAATGACAGAAAATGACATGCAACTGTACATATATTACAAATATAGCAGTGAATCCCCTCACCCATACTTAAACCCTTCATTGTCCCCAATGAAGCTAAGAAAATATAGAACAAAGTATAGAAGAGGGAATCAAAAGACTCATTGTTGATCAGGTGGAGGAAATGATGAAAAATCAGGCCACTGAGTCTAGAAAAATAAAGTGGCCTATCTCTGATGCTCCCACATCGCATCCTATCGAACTGTTAAATGCTGCAATCCACTCAGAACTCGCTCCTCAAATGTCATCTCAAGAGTCCAAGGCAAACTAGAAGGAACAGAAGTAGAAGCAAAAGTAGATGTAGTAGCGGTTAGGTACACCCCAACCAGCTGCAGACTGTGGACCAGGAGCCCATCCAAATGGCTTAGAAGAAAATCTAGAATAATAAGCCTCAACACGATCATCCCAACCTCCACCATCATCCTCATAATCCTCCATATCAACCTGCTCTACAGGGGCATCTACATCAGGTTGTAAATGAAATGCATATACAGTATCTCCATACTGTAAAGCGGCAGGCAAACGCAGAAAAGGTGTAGGAGGGTGCCCATGCAACCAAGTCCAACCTCCCTCAGCTGAACCTCTCAAACAACTAGCCCGAACTAAAGCCTGATGGGTATAATTGTAACCATCAGTTAGATGTCCTCCATATCGGGCCTCAATCTGCTCTATAATAACAAATCTGGTGGCTAAATGAGTAACCATACCACCCAATCCTATCAACCCCCTTCTCCTCGGATACTTCCTAGATGATGTAATAAATAATCCAAACCAGTCTGGGTACTCAGATGGAAAAGGGAACAGACATCTAATAATCCTCATGTCATGTGCAAACACCTTGTTCGCCTCTCCCTGCCCTAGAAATGCCATAGCTAGGACCTTATGACATAAACGCACACAAGGGTGGGGAATCTTACTGTTCGTCTCCCCAGAATTAGTGTTGAAGGGGGAGCCAGTAAGAGTATGCCAGAAATCAAAAATTGTAGCATCAGTCAGTATACTCTTCCACTCATCAGTAGGTGGTGAAGTGATCCCAAAGTTAAAATAGGCCTCTTCTCAGGTCATACTACATAATCTATCACAAGCTTGGAAACTCAAAACCCCATCAGAAAAGCGGAAAGTGGACAAAAACTCTATGCTAAGGCCTTTGTAAGTAGGGATAGGCATGGTACTGAATCTACCTAAACCCCCAGTCTCAAGCAATCGCTCTGTAAACTCCCTAAATCCCAAATCTATCACTGTAGGGAAATCAAAGAACTTGGTACTAACAAAAGTCCTAGTGTCATACTTATCCCACAACTCCTTTTGTGCCTCAATTAGATTCTATAAACCGAAATATGCCATAGCTAAATAAAACATAATCGATCAAGAAAAAATACCCGGAAACTAGAACCCGCGGGCGCTGACAGAAACAGGGGGCGCAGATTTGGAAACTGCAATCCGCGAGCTCAGTATCAAAGGGCGAGCGCGGAACTGAAGAAAGCAACCCGCGAGCGCGGTTCTAATCCACGATCGCGGTTCAGCGAAAAACTAGATCTGAGCTTTTCGCTCAACAATGGCGACCGAAAGTTCTCCCAAATCTCACCAAACAACAATCCCAACTCCGAAAATGCAGAAATCGAACTCAAAACAGCTAGAGGAGGGACTAACCGTTGTAGATCTAACCCGAAATTGCCAAAACCTCCAATCCAAGCAAAACTCCGGCCGCCTTAAGTTAATCCTCCAGTGATCTTGCGAACCGCGAGCTCGGTTGTGGGCCGCGGGCGCGGGTCTGCGGTGG
This sequence comes from Fallopia convolvulus, assembly GCA_964016875.1. Classification (NCBI taxonomy): domain Eukaryota; kingdom Viridiplantae; phylum Streptophyta; class Magnoliopsida; order Caryophyllales; family Polygonaceae; genus Fallopia; species Fallopia convolvulus. The sequence continues at coordinate 33,304,631 of OZ024734.1, read as the reverse complement.
GCGCGGGAGTGCGGCGACGGCACGGTGGAAGTGGTGGTTTTTGTGGATTTTGGTGCTTGAAGAGGCTTTGAAGTTAGGTAATGTGAGGGGTTTGGTGAGTTGTGAGGAGGAAGACAACATATGGGTGGGGGGTTATAATTTTGAGAAGGAAAAGTATGGAAGAGAGGTAGGGCAATTTTGAAGAGGGATTTTTTTTGTATTATTCTGGGCTTGGGTTGGTACTAATTCGGGCTTTTTCGGGGGTTTCACCCGAAAACCTTTTATTTTAGGGGTTCATCTGAAAGCCTTTTATTTCGGGGGTTTCACCCGAAAAACTTTTTTTTATTATTTTATATTTTTATTATTTTTTATTTTTTATTTTTTTTATTTTTTTTTATGAAAAAGCAAAGATTCCTTGGCATGGGAAGCTGCCTTTGAGGCATGGAAGATACGTTTTCAACAAGATTAATTTTCTGAACCTTCCCTTTTTCTTTTTGTTTCCTCTTAATAGTACATAATTCTTTCAGAAACTTTGCAAAACGAGGAATACTTTGAGCAAGTTTAAGCAAAGGAACATTTACCTCACACTTGGAGAAGGTTTCGAAAATTTCCTTGTCGTTGGCTGGCCTCCTGGTGTCCTTTAGTGCCTCAAAAAATGGCGGAGCGGGCTTTTGTGAAGCCATGGGAGGAAACGAAAGCCTGACTTAATTATCAAAAACTGTCGGAGAAGGGACCTGCGAGTGTTGATAGGGACCTGCGGGCGCGGTTCTGGTCCGCGTTCGCGGGTTCTGGTTGACACACAACTTCAGCCTCGTATTCTGTGTCGCGATTCGGATCGTCCTCCTGCAAGCTCGGCTGGTTTTCGCTGGCCGGGATTTCAATATTCAGCTCTTTCCCACTCCTCAACGTAATTGCACTCACATTCTACCTCGGGTTAATAGTCTGAGATGGCAGTTTCCCCGACTCTTTGGCTACTAGACGGTTAAGAATGGTTGCAATCTTACTTAATTGATTTTCAAGGCTTTTCACTGCAACCTTGGATTTGATATCTTTTATATTACTTCGATAGTACGTTCACTTGCGAGCCTATCAGTGACGCTCTGGAATGCTGCCTACAAAAATCTGCTCCAAAAAACTACAAGAAAACACAAAAATTTTGTGTAGCTTCCATACTTCTCACAAAATATGAAAACTAAAGCAAATGACACAGAAGATACACAAAACCTAACTAACATGACTCAAAAACCTACAAAGACACTATAAACCAATACTAAAAACACGAACATCACTACCGAGGAAGTGGGGTCGTTACCGAGGGTCACCAAGTGGGTAACGAGGCACTCAATGGAGAAAAAATCGAAGGAAGTTCAAAAAAACCCTACCGACCCTGACGGGGAGGCACTCCATGTCGGTAGAGGTTGATTCGAGTCGACGCAATTAATGACAACTATCCCATATCTTTATGTTTTTAGATAGTTTCCTTTGTAGATTTATCTTGATAGATTTATTTCCTTAGGAGTAGCTTTAGCTTTAATATAAAAACCCTTGTCTTAGAGTAGTTTTCTTATCATACAATCATGTAAGTTTACTTTTAATTGAATTTAATTGTTTTTTTCAGCCATGAATATGTGTAAGTAGTCTTCTTCTTTCTAAGGTTGGGGTTAACCCAACAATGGTTGTGTGTGCTTGCCTTTGATCATGATTTGATTGTTTTTACCCATAATCTCTTCTCTTGTGCTTAAATCCTTAATCGATAGATAAGGAATTTCTCGTTCATAGTTTGAAGCGAAAGAGACAAACTATGAATCAGAATAAGTTGATTAGGGTTTTAAAATCAAAGTTGATTAACCCTAGTTAATATTTTAGAGACATAGTAAAGTTTATTGATTTAACAAAAGTTAGTTGATTTGCTTGCATGATTGACGAAAGTTGACTACTTTATGTGATAAAAACATGATCTTCGTGTTTCATTGGTGTTGACATGCATAATTTTTGTGGTGGTGATACCTTAACCTTAGAATTCTTTCTCTTATTGATAAAAACCCAATCTTTTGCTCTTACTTGCGCCTAGACCTGGCAAAATATGACCCGAACCGAAAACCGACCCGACCCGTCCGAAATTTTTTGGGTCATAACCCGAAAAAATTAACCCGAAACCCGATTTTAACCGAACCCGATGACCCGAGAAATTTCTGGGTCAAACCCGACCGGGTTTGGTTCAACCCGTTGGGTCAAACTAAAAAGCGAGAATGGTGAAAAAAATTTCACACCAAGTCAAGTTTGGTTGCAGTCTTCTTCCTTCCTCTAATCAATAGTTGGACTTGACTCCAATTGATTGCTTGAAAAACTAATTTTCAAGATTATTAACATTAAACAAACCAATTAGTTGAAGATGTTATAAGTTAATATCTCCGAAAAAGATGTATATATATACTTCTCAAGGTTTGGGCAAAGGATTAATAGTAACAAATTAAAATTATTAATAGCCAATCGATTAAAGATGTTCTAGGTTACATAAATGATTATGATTTTATCAAAGCTGAAATATATACAAAATGGGGGAATACCATACTTTTTAATAATACGTGGATTGTAAGTTTTCCTATTCTGAATTGATATATGTTTCCTAGTATATGCATACAAGAACTCTATGAGGTCATGTGTTATTTTTTCTTCATAATCAATTTTGAATCTCTTACGATTTGAACTTTGAGGTCAATCATTTCTTGTTGAAATTCTTCTGCCATCAAGCACCATGAATGTGAAATTGGGACTTGTCATTGTGCTTATTCACCCCCTTAGTCTAACACATGATTGGTTATAAAAATGTTCCTTCTTTTTGAGCCAATACAAAAATGTTCCTAAAATAGTGAGATACCACTTTATGATTAAATATTAATATTAATGAATACAAAATTTGAGCGTCTTGTATCCAAAATCCAAATCCTTATATTTAGGGTCAAGTTAGATTATACTATAACTTTTTAGGTAAATAAGCGAGAATGAAAAAAAAATTAACTAAAAATTAACAAATAAACTGTTAAAATAAATAGGAAAACCCAGGTTATTTAACCCGTTGACCGACCCGAACCCGCAACAAACCCGTAGGGACCCGACCTGTTTGAACCCGATAAATTTGTGACCCGAAATGACCCGACCCGAAATTGACCCGAACCTGACATACCGAAACCCGAACCCGACCCGCCCGACCCGATTGACAGGTCTACTTGCGCCCTAAGTGAAATGAATCTTGATACTGACTCTCTCCCATGGACGAACCTGACTCTGCTATACTCAACGGGGTCTTGATTTATAAATTATTTGTTTGTCAAGAAACCCTTACAACAAATAGGTGATCAACGTGTTGATATTTTTGAACTAGAGCATGAGCTCAAAGAGAATAACACGTTACCCAAGGGGTTTCAACGAGACCTAAGAAAATCATAATCACAACCTAAAGAAGATTGCTTTACAAAGAAAATTTTATATTCCCAACCACGATCGTGTTTCAAAACATCACAAATCAATTCAAAAACTCCCATATGGGATTTGAGGGTAAAGCAACCTTCATCACTTTTCGACAAACAATACGCATGGAACAGATCCTTAGCACATATTGGAATGTTGTGGACCAAACACAAGAAATCAATAGCAATAAGAATCCTCCAAGCTTGAGGGAAGAGCTGGCTAGGGGAAATGTCAAGGGTTTCAGGGAATTCGGCCACTAAAGGTGACAGTAGGAAATAATGGCCAATTCAAAAGGGGTACTCATAAAGACATACCCAATCATTGCAAAATGAGTCGGCCCACTCTCCTATTTTTTGGGTACAAATGATGGAGGAAGAGGGAAAACCGACGGAGAAGGCGAATGAAGAAGGGTCTACAAACATAATAACCATGTGTTGAGAAGTAGGCAAGACGCGAGTTTTGGTGAAATTGAGGGTTTCTTCTGACTTGTAACAAGGAGAAGTCGGAGCAGAGGATGAGGTTGAATCTTCCATTGGAGCAAAGTTATTAAAATCGAGATTCGGATCGTAAAATCGTGAGATCCTACAATCCTATATGGGATTATGATCCGGATCGTAGATTAAGATCGAAATTTATTAGAATCGGTTTAGAATCATGTTAGAAACGTATATGATCGTATATGATCTTAAAAGATCCTGTATAAAATCGTAAGATCCTACCCAAATTGTTTACTTTGTGCTTATAAAACTTGTTTTAGTACCAATTGGATTAATTATTAGTGAAATCACATCACTTAAATGCTCATTTTGTCTCTTTTAACCTCATTTACCTCCCAATTTCCCTCTTTCCGACTCCCAATTGTTGAATTTACAACAAATTTTTCTAATAAAGACCCATAATCTTTCTTCAACTCTTTATGTGAGCATATATATATTTTAAATGTGCTTCTTGTGCATATATAAGTTTGGAATATCAATTTTCGGCATTGTGATTATTAAATTTTAATAAAATTATATATTATTTGGTTTTAGTGACTATGTTTTTTTGTATAATATCTACATTATATTAGTTTTAGTGACATTTAGGATCTTACGATCCTACGATACGATTTTACGATCCGATCAATAAGACCTTCTGTGAATAGATCCTAGAAACTCGATTTTAATAACCTTGCATTGGAGAAAGAAAGAAGAAACCCTAGAAAAACGAAGTAGAAGAGAGGAAAGTTAGTACCTAGCTTCAGGAAGATCAAAGGGTAGGGTAAGGGCAAGTCTCCAAAAGTTGATTGGAATAAATAGGGAAACACGGGTGATGTGATTGTTGCAAGTATCGAATTCCAAGGCAAGTTCATACCCACTCAAAACTTTTTGGAGGGAATTTTGGGCGGGTTTGACCGTATTGTTGGGCTTCAAGTAATTGGATTTCTTTTGAAATTACTAAGATCTGATATAGAAGAAAATGAAGGTAGCGACTCTAGAAGGGGTGAGAAAGGCGGGACTATCTTTAAGTTTGGAGATGTTAAAGCTAAGAATGGGGGGTCGACATCCCCGACAAGGGAATTAACGTGGCCAAACGTTACAACAAAATGGGTTATAAAGGGGAAGATACAGAAGGGAGAAGGGGACACTCCTCTATTAGATATATACGACGATTACTTTCTGTTCACCATCATTCCCAAGCTCAGATATACTCATCGATTCATAGATTGTTTGTATCAAGATATTACTCAGTTATTTTCAGTGTTAGCATATCAGTTCTCACAATGTGTAGCGTTACACTTATAATATATTGAACTCTTTCATTTATTTCTTGCAAATTCTTTTATCGTCTATTTCATTTTATAACGTGTTAATGTGTTTCGATATGTGTTTGATTAAGATTTCTCACATTATAACAAAGTCTTACGCTTACGTGTTAGGTTTGTCAAAACAGTTAACTCCATCAGTTATTCTATTCTTCATTATTTATCACTACCTAAAGGAGCATCAAACGATTCCAAAAAAAAAAAGAGCATCAAACAAATATCAAAAAGTAGCACGTATGCGTATGTTATCCCCCTTTTTCTTGCTTACGGTATCGGCTTAACAAAATACAGCAAGTCAGGATGAACAAATTATGACACTAAGGGCTTGTTTGGATTACCGACATTATAATGTCATTTTGCATTATAATTAATTTTACTTCATTATAATGCATGGAATTCAAAAAGTGTGTTTGGTGCATAATTATAAACATTAAAGCATATTTTAAGACAAAAATTACATTTTCCTTTTCCTTCCACCTTGACCTCCCATGTCCCCGACCTCCATCGATGTTGTTCGATTATCATTCCCCTGTAGCAGTAGAGGAAGAGGGGGTGTACATCACCGATTGCCGGCTCCCCAAGCACCACTCTCCAGATCCGTTGTTGACGTCACTCACCCTCTTTGACCCGGCTCTATGGCGGCTGATCTAGCCTTCCAATGGCTCAAGCAAGCATATTCAGTACGCCATCTACATAATCGACAATTGCAAGGTAGGATAGAGGTTGCACGGAATTCGAATGGTGACAGGGTCGGGAAGAGGCGGTGGATCTAAACTGGAAGGGTTGATTTGCGGTGTCCTTCTCTTCTCCTAATTTTACAGTAAACCCTAAATCGAAAATTTCTTCAAATTTGTGCAATTTCCTTGGTCAATTCATTTTTTGGGGGACGAATTTGTGTGTCTTTGTGTTAAATCGTTGATGCAAATTAGGATTTTGGACTCACTTCACCAAAGAGCAAATTTTTGGTTTCTTTGCAAAATCTAAAATTTTGGGTTCTTAAACTTAATCTATAGCTGCTAGAGAGGTTGGTAGCGCAGGCAAAGTGGGTGGTGGTGTCGTGGTGGTGGTGGTCGGCAAAGATGAAGTGGCCGCCGGTCGACCGGTGAAGTGGGTTTTTGTGATAGTGGTTGAACAATTGAATTGAAGGGGATAGAGAAAGGTAGGAGAGATAGGATAATGATGTATTAAATGTATGTCCAACTAAACACACATTTTTTGTATAATGTGTTTTAATAGAATCCTAAAATGTCAAATAATGTAATTATAAAATTAATTCAAAATAATACAAAATGACATTATAATACATGTAATCCAAATGCCTCACGAGTCACGACAGCGTTCCATGCAAAAAACAAGCTCAAGTAGTTCAAATGATTGTACCGACATGGCGACATGCTTGCCATTTTTGCAAGGACAAATTTGCAGAATAATTAAAATAATTAAATAAAGAAGTTGAAAAATCTGGTGATTTTCCTTTCCAACTTGCTGCGGTGTTTCTGTTGTGTGACGGATGGATGAGTAGTACTAGAAGACATGGGAGGGGGGCCCACTCCCTGGGCTACAGAGACAGAGACGCATGGAAGACGGTTTCCGCCCCTCCGGCGCCCCTATCAATTCCCACGGACTACTTTGTCCGCTTCTCATTCCCCTATCCTTTTCGCTTCCATTTCGTGCGGTTGCGGAATTCTCTTTCGTCTGCAGAACTGGGATTTGAATCTTCGCCATTCCATTGGCGAAAACCCTTCCGGGGGTTTCCGTCACCACTGAGCTTGGCTCACTCGGTTGGTTTCGAACTCAACCGGCCTTCCGCGCCTCTCTCTCTCTCTCGTTTGCCTGAGACCTAGGTTAGTTATGCTTTCGTCGTATCTTGTTGACTTGTTCTTCTGGATAGGCTGCCATGTTCATTATCGAGCTCTTAATGCTTCCTTGACCTCCAATATCTTGTTTCGTTCGGGGGGGGGGGGGGGGGGGGGGGGGAAATGCTTCTTCATTTATTCGGTAGTAACAGATCCATCTATTTCCTTTGTTTTGTTGTTTTAAGTTGCTGTTCCTGCTACCTGGTTGTCTTTGTTTGTTGTCTTGTGGAAAGGTCTGCATGATCCTCACTGTACCTTTGTCTTTTGACATAAAGTGAATCACCCAATCAATGAGGTGGACCTTTAGAATCTAATAATCTAGGCCATGTCCAGATCAATTATTTTGGTTTGATGGTGTTTTCCCTTTCCCGTTAATTATATTGCTTTTTAGATATGTTTTATAACAAATCAAATCTAAAATGGTCAAGTGTCATCATCTCACGAACACAAATGATCAGATGGAACCCAGAGGGTGTATCCAGTTGAACCCAGTGGACCAGATGTGCAGAAGCCCGCTCAAGTGAAGCCAACAAGAGGAAATCGACATGTTTCAAGTGTCATGGAGCCTCCCTTGTGTACCAGTTAATTTGCTTCATTAACAAGCGGTCATAGATTTTCTTCTCCATGCAGTAAGGATCATTTGGATTAATCTCCTTCCCAAACTTTGCTTGCTTTAAAGCTTTGATAACTATCATATTTTACATTAAGTTCATTCTTTTGGTGCCATTATTTTCTGTTTCTCCTGCCAGTTCAGGTGATCGGTCTGTGGATTTTGACTCGGAGAGTAGGTGTGTCCTGCTTATCATAGCTCAATAAAAAGAAGACAACTTGCAGATCCTTGCTTGTGGTATTTATATTGCTTTGTTATTATTGCCTTTTTTAGAGATGTAACAAATCAGCATGTACACGCATCAAGTTCTGTAACTTCAGACATGTCTCTTGATAAGTCAGATGTTCAATTCAGTAATAGCCTATGGACGGACAAAGATGCAAATCCTGAGGATAGTCCTAGTCCTACAGGGTGTCCTGATGATGAGACCACATTGCATTGCGCGTTTGATGATCGAACAGATATTGACATTTGGGATCCTCCATCTGCTCAAAATGTAGATATGTGGGCTATGCTTGATGATCAAGAAGATGAAGATGACGACGATGAAGACAACAATGAATGTGGGGATGGTGTAAAATGGGGTAAGTCAAGTTCCTTAAATAGTGTCAAGTACATCAATAAGGAGCCAAGGAGCTCCCAGTTTAAAGAGAAAAACGAAAAGAAGAGGAAAGAGGTGATGAATGGGAAGTTCAAGAACCTGGTGAGTCAATTGCTTAAAACTGTTGGTGTGGTTAATTTGGAAAAGGAGGGTGAGAGTTGGGTGGATACTGTTTCTTCCTTGGCATGGGAAGCTGCTTTATCTGTTAAGCCTGATGCAGCTGAGGGAAAAGCTATGGATCCTGCTGGCCATGTGAAGGTGAAATGTGTCGCAACCGGATCACTTAATGAAAGGTGTGCCTATTTAGAGCTTGCTATAAATTTGTCTGTGGATTTTTTGTTGAAAGGGTATATAATTTCTTGTGCTTCTAAAAAGGAGTTTTGGTGTCTTCTTGTTCCTACAATCCTACATGCAGAAACGAGTATCTGAATCATATAGGTTATTATTTTCAGGTGTGGATTACTTTCAGTGTCACTCGCTCACTAGAACTATTGTTTGGTTATCCTAGTCTATATAAGACAATCTTCTAGCTTCTACGAAGAAATAAAGAGAATATTTTTAGCTTGAAAATGTGATTTCTGATCCAATTGAAGAACGAGAACTTAGAAGCCATTTGCTAGGCCCATTAGTATTAGTATACAATACAATCTATAGATATTACTTGCATGAAGCTTCAGCTGGTTGAAAAATAAGCTATTACCTTCTAGATGACGTGTCATTTTAAATGATAGTAGTGTTAATGAAATGGGTTGTTTCAATGAGCACAAACATGTAAAGGGACATAAAAGGGTGCATAGCATGAAACTTATATATCATCTATGAACTGTTTTCTCACAAGTTATTTCCTTATTTGTATTTCCAAGCTGTCTATAATATTTCTGCTGTTGTCTTATTGTTAACGTTAGAAATTTGTATGTATTTAAATGTTGTAATTGCTTGGCTGCTATTTGTGGAAGCAATAACAAATGTGTCTACAAATTTCTATTAAAAAGTTGAATGGTAACACTAATACCTGAGAGAATTTTATATATAAAAAATATTATCCCACAAAATTATATTAAAGCAATTCTCGAGTTTATCTCAAAGATTGGTCTAGAATCTAATTTCATAAGCTTCTAATAAGTGTATCTGAATAAATATAGTTATTACCAAATATGTAAGATTATATTTAGACTTCAAATAAACAAATAGGAATGCCTAATGTCATGTCCACTCTAGTATGAGTTCATATGTTCGACTCTATTAATATTTGATTTTGCAGTAAACTTATTAAAGGCTTGGTCTTCAAGAAGCATGCTGCTCACAAACACATGGCGACAACGTATACCAACCCCACACTAATGCTCATTCAGGGAATGCTGGGTCATTCTACTGGGTTGTCATCATTCAACTCTATGATAGCTCAGGTAAGTTTATCATACATGTCCTTTGATTGTTAGGGATGGAAGGATTAAAATTCTAACCTTATGATGAATATGATAAGGATAATGTGCAAAAAAAGGACAATATGGCAGAAGATGCTAGAAACCTTCTCGAGCATCTGGAAGCATGCCGCCCAAATGTGGTTCTCATGGAGAAATCAGCTCCTCGTGATGCGTTAGAGACAATACTTAAAATGGGAGTGACCCTTGTTGTTGATATGAAGCTCCATCGCTTGGAAAGAATTGCTCGCTGTACAGGTTCACCCATTTGGTCTGCTAATAATATGCAGGGTCAGAAGCTGAAACGATGTAATGTGCTTTATTTTAAAAGATTTGTTGAGGAGCATGCTCAGCTTGGTGAAGGTGGAAAGAACTCATATAAAACCTTAATGTTTTTGGAGGACCATAAATGTTTGGGTTGTACGGTCAGTATACCTTTCTCTTTTCAGTACAGTGAAAATCTGGAAGATAAAACAAATTTGATCCTATATGTAACCTTTAGGATCAGTAATTGCTTTTCAATTTAAAATATTTCTTATGATGGATTAATGCCAATAATATCATCGTTTATCTTATCTCTTTATTCAATAGTTGAACATAATACTCTTAAAAAACAAAGGAGATTCTCATAGTTAATTGGGAATTCATAGTCAACCTTTTTTGCCTTTCCTGATGAAAGAATCTTTTGTTTCCTTGTTGATAATATTTTTCCCAATTGTATATAGCTTTAGATAATTCTAGAGGTAACTCTCTAGCCTGTATATATTCTCTTATTCATTAATTAAAAGGTAACCATTTCCTTTCTCCAAATGTTTTCTATCTTACAGACTACCAGGGTAGGGGAGTCAGGGGGTAAAAATTTCTATCTAGATGTGGTTGCTATCAAGCCATGATTACTTTGATTATTTATTTTTCTGTGTATACCTGCTATCACCGTAATTTGCTCTACCCCTTGTAATTCAGAGCTGTTTCCTCAATTGCTAGTAGTGATGAGATGCTCTATCTTTGATACACAGATTTTGCTCAAGGGATCTCACATTGAGGAGTTGAAAAAGATCAAATCTGCTTTACAATGTGCAGTTGTTATGGCATACCATTTTATCCTGGAAACATCTTTCCTCATGGATCAGGAGGTGATGCTCTCTACCGTTTTCTCTGATGGGGTTCCTAGCAAACTATACAAAGAGTGCTCCAATATTTATTCAAGTGTTTCTCATAATGAGGCGGGCCTTCTTGAGGCTTCAGTGGATAGAACTAGTTTCCCTTTATCAAGTGGATTTCATGAAGAGCATGCAGTCAAATCTGATCTATTCTCCACTGAGCAAATCTCGTCTGGTGGGATTGGCTCTTTAAGCTTTTCTAATTGGAAGGATATGGCAGGTACAATTGGTATTCCCATGTCTGGAAGCACCCATCAAGAGTCTATTCAAGTAGATGGAGATGGACACAATTTGAGTTCACCATCAGAGGCAGCATTTCAAGATGTGATGGGGTTTGCATCAGCCGAAGAGTACATGAAACCTTACCTTCACTTAGGTTACAAATATTCAGAGATTCAGGCTGGAAATTCAATGGCTGAGAATTTAATTGAAACTCTTGATATTTCCCAACCCTTATTATGTAGCGGGTAATCTCTCTCTGATTCACAAAAAAATGGTAGTGATGATAGTGATGAATATAATGGAAGAAAGGATGACATCAATGTCGTGTTCTCGGAGAGCATTTTGGTCTTGATGTCTAGTCGAAGTGCTAATAGAGGGACTGTTTGCGAGCAAAACCATTTTTCACATATCAAGTTTTACAGGAATTTTGATGTTCCTTTTGGCATGTTCTTGCGGGATAATGTGCTCAATCAGGTTCCTCAAACTGCTTCCTTTTGGAATCTTTACTTCATTTATTCTTAAGTTTCAAATAATTTATTCTTAAGCTTCAATCTGTCTTGAGTAAAACAGTAAACAGGAAGAAAAAAGTCTCTGCAATGACATATCATATTTGAACTGTATTCAGCAAAATTCTTTTATTTAAAAGCTAGAAGGCTGACACCTGAACATTTAAACCTGAATATTATACATGCAGAGTGTTGAATGCAAGGCATGTGGTGAACACCCAGAAGCTCACTTTTACTATTATGCCCATCACAACAAGCAGCTCACGGTAAGGGTGAAGCGAATTCCTGGTGCACCTTTGCCTGGTGAATCTTCAGGGAAGCTTTGGATGTGGAGTCGCTGTGGTAAATGCAAGTCTGAAAAGGAGGGGAAAATGAACACCACGAATCTAGTCTTAGTATCCAATGCTGCTCGTAGATTGTCATTTGGAAAGTTCTTGGAGCTTAGCTTTTCAAACTATTCATCACTTAACAGTTTATCCAAATGTGGGCATTCTCTCCACAGAGATTTCCTCTACTTCTTTGGGTATGTCACGCACCCCTATTGAACTTGTTCCTGAGTTTTTGTTGCTTCTTTTTTCCTTGCTAGAAAATTATGCTATGTTTGGTTCAAGGATCACCATTAGAATCTAAGAGATATCAATTACACTTCTTTCCGGTAGTTTTATATCTCTAATGCTGCTTAATTGTTACAGGACGTGTTTTCAAAAAATAAAGTAAAATAAAATGTACATGACATGCAGGTTAGGCCGTATGGTTTCCATGTTCAGGTACTCCCCTGTTGCCAAATACACTGTTGTTGTGCCACCGCAGAAGCTTGAATTTAACGCTCCAATTGAAGGAGATTGGCTGCAGAAGGAAACTGAACATGTATGCCTTCATCATACTCTTTGTTTTGTATTCGTAATAAAAAAAAATATGTCAACAATACTGATGCGTTCTTTTTTTTTTTGTCCATTTCTGTAGGTTCAGACTAGAGTAGCTTTATTGTTCAAGGAGGTTTCTGAATATCTGAGAAATTTAGAAACAATATTTTCTGGCTTGACTCTGGATATTAATGGTTCAATAAAAGAGTTTATCGACATTAAGAAGATGTTGGCGGTTGAAATTTTGGAATTTGAGGTTACCTCTCTGTTAAATACTCTTTTCTTCCATATGCTACTTAATATAAATATGAATGATGTGAAACTTTTCATTTTGTCGATTCATGTTTCTAGTCAACTTATCTTGTTTAAAAAAAATAGGAAAATGTAAAAAACAATTGCATCAAGAACGGACCTTCAATGCGCAAACTTCTCTGCTTGAACCGCTTACGGTGGGAACTGTTTCTTGAAGCATGTGTATGGAACCGGAGGTTGCAGTTGCTTTCATCTGCCCCTGCATCCGCTTACACTGCTACCATTATTAAAGCAGCACCAGAGAAGCTGAATGTGGCTCAGTACGCTTTCAAAAAATCTGAAGCAACATCACCTCAACATGCTGGGACTTCTCAAGTCATCTCAAAAGGCAATGATCATAAGGAATCAGAGATCTGTGCTGATGTTGAAGTTCAAATTGAATTTGTTCCAAGTCCAGAAGAGCTCGATATTTCGACGCCCATCAAGGAGAATCCAATCCTTTCATCTACACAAGATCTTAAAGACCACCCAGAGCTCGTCATGGAGCTTCTTTGCAGCGATGGAAGTCTTCGTGAACATACAGAAGAAACTCTTATCTTTGACCATGTGTTAACTCAAAGAAAAATACACGTCCTTGAAGAAAATGGAAAAGTCTCAAATGCCGGTGACAAAGTCCCAGCTAAGTCTCCCATTCAACCGCTTTCCAACTTGGAGAATTGTAGAGGACAGTGGGTTTGGAATTCGTTTTCTGAAATCAGGGAGGAATGCATGAAGGATCTTCATAACAGGGTTAGCTTACCAAGCTTTCTAGATTCCTTGAGATTTGATACCCTCCATTCACCTGGAGTTTTACCTACAGTCTCCCAAATCATCAGCGAAGAGGGTTCAAGGATGCACATTCCTCTCTGCAGTGATGACTATATTGTGTGTGATTATGAGGGCGAGATCTCTAGCATAATTGCCTGTGCTTTGGGGTTTATGAAAGATGTGCCCCAGCAGGTGGCTGAAAAATCACCTAGGAATGAAAATGAATCCCTCGTCGGCCTCCCACGTGCAATGTCTGTGCCGTACCCACCTTGGTCATTGCCAAGCACTAGTCGTGAACCAGATAAGCTCCATCCTGCACCAAGCATGTCATTTTTGGAGTCCGGCTTTGCCAGCTTTGATGGGTCAAACCCCGTCTTGGCATCATTGGACACCACTCACCCTGAAATTCCTCTAGGCAAGAACAAATATTCAGTGGTTTGTGTGTATGCAAAGGAGTTCCGTGGCCTTCGGAACCTATGCTGTCCATCTGAGCTTGATTATATTGCTTCCTTGAGCCGTTGCAAGATCTGGGATGCTAAAGGTGGGAAGAGCAGAGCCTTTTTTGCCAAAACCCTTGATGACCGGTTTATATTGAAGGAGATTAAGAGAACCGAGTTTGAGTCCTTCATGAAGTTTGCCTCAGAGTACTTCAAGTACATGAAACAGTCATTTGAATCTGGGAACCAGACTTGCCTTGCCAAAATTCTCGGGATTTATCAGGTCTTTTTCTATATCTTTTCTTTAAAAAAAAATTGCATTTGTTTCACTCAGATTGAAAGTTGATCTGCCTGCAGGTTACCGTGAGACTACCGAAAGGCGGGAAGGAGACGAAACACGATCTGGTGGTGATAGAGCATCTCTCTTATGGTAGAAACCTCTCTCGGCAGTATGATCTCAAGGGTGCTTTGCATGCAAGGTACACTGCTAATAAAGATGGTGCAGGAGATGTTCTCTTGGATCAAAATTTCGTCAATGACATGAACCTCTCCCCACTATATATCGGGCAAAAGGCCAAACGGCTTCTGCAACGCGCTGTGTGGAACGACACCACGTTTCTCAATGTAAGGTTTTTTCTTTTTTTAATTTTAAAAAGAAATTTCCCTCTTCTGAGTTTGGTTCAAATGAAACAAACTCTTATCCTAAAGCGAATGCACTTTTCCTATTTCGGATTGCACTTTTTCAGATTTGCACTTTTCGTGCTTTGTAGTGTACTTTTCGTATTTTTTTAGTGCACTTTTTCGGATTGTATTTTTCGTATTTTGTAATGTACTTTTGTATGAAAAGTGCACTACGAATTAGGAAAAATGCATTCGTTTCACGTTTTAGGATAAGAGTTTGTTTCATTTGAATGAACCAAACTCTCCCTTTTCTTGATAGAATAAAAATGCTGGAATAGAATTCAATGGCTCGAATGTGTTCTCATGCTGCTACCCTTGCTTTGTAGTCGATCAACGTGATGGACTACTCTCTTCTAGTTGGAGTTGATCTGATAGGGAAAGAACTCGTGTGTGGGATAATAGACTATCTGAGACAGTACACGTGGGACAAGCAGCTCGAAACGTGGGTGAAATCATCTCTTGTTGTCCCGAAGAATGTTTTACCCACCATCATCTCCCCCAAAGAATACAAGAAACGATTCAGGAAGTTCATGGATACCCACTTCCTAACCGTCCCAGATCAATGGTGTTGAACTTTCCAATCTTTGCAAGCTCTTCTGTGGGAAATCAGTCTTCGCATCATCCCAAGACTCCTTGTTCAGTTTTTCCATTATTTCTCATGTCCTATTCATTCAACCACGTAAATAATATATGTATGTATATATACACCCCGTAAATTTCAAAGATCATGGGTTTTGAATCATCTCCCCTCAGTTTTCAGAAAATTTCCAGGGAGAGTTGTATATAAGATTTGGGTCCTGACATTGGCCAGATTGAATCCATCTTGTATGTAAATTTTGCAACTTATACCCGTCACTTGTGAATAGTCTTTTTTTAGAGAAAAGTGTTGTTTTATTATTAAAGGTCTAATTCCGCCAAGGCCAAGACACTTGTCAGAGAAATAGAGCGAAACACTTGTTCATGACCTATAATAGGCAATAAATGAGATACAAAGTCACCAACAACATTTCCATGCCTAATTACATATACACTAGTACTAGATATGAAAGAGGCTAAAAGTGATTTAATATCATCTAATAATGACCCGAAATAGGATAGGTTAGGGATGTTATTATTTATTCCTAACACCAAAGAGAGCGAGTCGAACTCGAACACAATATTACTTTACCCAAAGAACGAGCCAAATGAAGACCAAAAATGATGGGCATGATGGCCAAAGCTTCTGCACATTCAACAGGCAACAAATGTGGACATCTTCGAACGACGATAGTAATACTAGCTCCATTTGAATCTTGAATGACCACACCAAATCTAATTCTGTCATCACCTTGTATTTGGTGGCGTCCATGAAGAACACCGATGGGGCGTTTGTGTTTGTACACTCCGGTTATCAATAGAAGCCTTATAAGAAAGTACCAGGTTATTAAAACCAATTAGAAGATGCTTGCCATGATTAAACTTGCCCTTGGAGAATTCCCAGATTTCGAAAACTCTAGCAGACCCAAGCAGTTAGCAAGAACTTCTCAGAATCAGCAACACCATGCACATCAATAATATGATGTAAAATATCAATCAAAGAGCAATGTTGTTTCGAAAGTATACTAGGGAGCAACTCTGAATCAGACCAAAGAACACGAGCATGAGAACAATAAAAAATAACGTGCCAAATAATTTCAAAAATGAGATGAAAAAGATCACAAATTGAAGTGGATATAATATGGTGAGAATGAAGACCAGCTTTGACACTCAGAGAGTTTGACAACATCTTCCAAGCAAAAACCTTTAACTTCGGGGGAATTTTCAACTTCCACACCATAAGAACAATAGGGGATAAAGGAGGCGAGATGTACCAGAAATTACATTGCTAGACATGCCTAAAAAATAGGCTGTTTTGACAAAAAAAATACATGTTAGCGATCTAGACTAGAACAGAACATCATCTTTGACAAAAGAGCTGAAAGGCAGTTTTACAATCAAAGAAACGTCCATGGGGTGTAGAGAAGAAGTGAGTTGCTCCAATTCCCACGCACCAGTTTCATGATTGATGAAAGAAGAGACAAACAAAATGTCATCCGTTCCCGGAACAAGTAATGGTGTACGGAAGACACTCGCACCATTGGGAATCCATTTTTCTCGCCAAACAGAAACATCAACACCATTTCCAATACGCCAAGCCAGACCTTCTAATAGAAGTGATTTTGCACTCCAAAGACTCGACCAGGTATAACGTGGATTGAGGCCTAAGCTCACAACTATGAATGTGGAACCACGATAGTACTTTTCTTTCAACATATTGGTCACCAAGGAATTAGATGAATGAAGAAGTCTCCAACCTTGTTTTGCTAGCATAGCAACATTGAAAACTTTCAAATTTCGAAACACTAAACCACCATCCTTTAAAGAAGTACAAAGAAATGACCAAGAATGCCAATGAATTTTGCGCAGATTATCAGAAGATCCCCACCAAAACCTTGCCAACATGGATTGAATTTCATCAACTAAGGAATCTAGCAATCGAAATATACTCATAACAAACAAAGGAATTACTTGCAACACAGACTATTCATTTGTGAATAGTCTCGGGTGGTTGCTGTTTAAAATGGGCATGGAATTCAGTGGAGAGAAAATTCTGTATTTACTGTAATAAATGTTTTTCCTTTTTTCATATGTGTGGATTGTAAGCGTTTTTCTTGCAGATTATATAGTTCAATTTTTTGGAGAATGCGAATTATATAGTTGTCTTAGTCGGGTTACATTAGTAGGTGTAATACAGTACCAAAGTTTATTTTTATTGCATTATTATATGCCACTATTTAGACACCTAATGTTCTTTTTTGTTTAATAAAAGACACTTAGGCCATTACAATGGGGAGGGGATTCAAACTTGCGAGCTAAATGGTCACGCACGTCATCGACCGATGACCTAGATTGGTGAGGCTTGATAGACATCAGGTTTTTTGTCCTTGCACCAATCACTGGAAAATTTAAAGCGCACTAAACCAAGTAGATGTGGAGAAAATGAAGGGACGTAAGGAACATGGAAAACCGTTTGTACAATGGTCGAAATCAGTTTTTTGCTACTTTAGTTCTTAAATTTTATTATAAAAATAATTTTTATTTTTTGAATTTTAGGTAATAATTTATTTATGATTTTAGATATTTGTCATTGGATAAATGTATATATTTTCTAGTTTGATAAAAAAAAAATCATTATTCACCATTGGTAAGGAATGAGTTGAGTAAACAATTTATAAACTTTAGAAATGTTTTATAGTAAAACCTTCCTAAATCATTATAATTTGATCTTATATAATACAAGTAGTTTATGATTATTAGGTTTATCTTTCGTGAGCATCATATGCTTATTGGGGCGACAATTGATCTTGTATGACTAAGGTGCTCACTAGGTCTTTAAGATTAGTAGCTTCTTTCCCATCTTGGTTTGTGTCGAAGAGAGGATGAAGAATCGAAGTTTTCAATTTTCAAAACCTATGAACATAATTTTGAGAATTTTTATCTTGTTGATTAGTACTATATCATGAGCTAATAAAAACACTCTTTTGTTCTCATTGTCACTTGTTCCACCGACAACTGCCATCCGGTAACCTTTCCTCGACCTACCCATATGGAGGTGGATCCCCCTTCTGACGGTGAAATCGAGACCACACCCTAAGAAGTTGAAAAGAGGTGTTGATCACGACTTCCCCAGGAATGCATAGAAATGGAAGTATAGATTGGAGAAATGTTACAAAGAATCTACAGTTGGAATTCAGTAATTGACTAAGAACAATCAAATTGATTGATAGAAGGACAATGATGTTCATATAAACAATAAAGCCGACCTTTCATCGTGGATTCCCTAGGTTGAGAAACTGAATCGAGCAAACCAAATCATTTTCATTGAAGAATTAAAGAGAGTTTACAATTGCAATTTTCCTAAATGAATGTTACAGTGTCCCCCTTATACAATAGAATTTTAAATCCCCACGCACCTCACTTGAGCTAATAACAACCTTAGCATATGCGCTCATGCGCCACTTATTCTCATTTCCTATAAAAAAATCCCTCTCATTGGAATGAATCTTGTCCTCTAGATTGAAATGAGGGAAATTTGCAAATGAGATCATAGTAGAATTTTCATGTGGCCTCCTTAACCGGTTGATTAGCCAACTTAACCAACACCTTAGTTGCAACTTGCCCTTTTTGATTGACCATCCTCCTTTCCAATATAACTTTTGGTTCCTTCACAAAGACATCAGGCAATATAGATGGCAAAGCATTATACACCACAACTAAGCCAACTTGTTTCTTAAGCTGAGAGACACGAAAGACTAGATGAATACATGATGAACCTGGCAATTCTAGCTTATATGCCACTTCCTCACATATGACAATCACTTTGTATGGACCAAATTACTTTGGTGCCAATTTATGATTAATTCTATGCACCATACCTTTTTGTCAATATGACTCACTTGTGTCTCCAAGTTTAGGGTGCCAGACTTGGTCTCTTGTTGAAATTGACTCATAGATCCTTGCATTGTAGTCACCGTTTGTGCAAGAGTTCGGATCATCTCCTCAGTAGACAGAGAATTCTGATTGGCCCCTTGAGGTCGAGGTTGGAACGGTGGCTTGTAAGAGGCTTGACCACCATGTTGATTGAACTATTGATTGCTGGAGTTCATGTACCTCAGGTTAGGATGATCCTTCCATCCAAGATTGTAGGTGTTTGAGTAGGGATCATACCTTGAACTTGATGGTCCATAGCCTCCCACAACATTGACATCAACGTGTGGCTCTTGAATTGTAGAGCATGATTAGTGGGGTGCATATCATCAAAATAGATTCCACAAGCTTTCACTTATTGTCTCCCACCTAGCTGCATAAATTAATTCATCATGTTTTCAACTCAGAAACATCTTCTTGAATTTTTAATTGGCCACAACAACATTTGTAGCATTGGAGCTAGTTGCCCTTTGGACTTGACTCGTGCCCTTCTACTAGAAAATGCATGAATAACGACTACCATAGCCACAACTTTAGCAATGAATCTAGCGACGAATATCTCCCAGCCACGGACATAGCGACGATTTAATGCTTCTGTTTCTAAACACTATGTTACTATTCAGCAATATATAATGGCGACCAACTTAGTGACGCACTTGTATTACGTTGCCGACGTTGTTGGTAATGTCAACGAGCTAGATATTTTGATCTTGATGCATTAGCGACAACATTAGCAATGAACCACAATTGTTATTTCATAGTGTAGAGTTGCTACATACGCATCTACATCTGTTGCAATGTCTTAGCGACACCAGTAGCAATGAACCATATTCGTAGCATATACGTATCTACATTCGTGGTTGTATTCGTTGCCATGTTGGTCGATACATACGCATCTACCGTTGTAATGTCTTAGCGACACCTAAAGTTGACATTGAAAATTTTGACACTACAATTGTGACACATCCGTGGTTGTATCCGTTGCCAAGTTAGTTGCTACATACGTAGCTATGTTTGTATTTAAAGGTGTTGTCATTCTAATAGTCGTATTTATATTTATTGCTAAAGATGTTGCCATTTTATTAGTCGTATTTATGTTGGTAGCTAACGACGCTGCTATTTCAATGGTTGTATCTATGTTAATAGCTAACGGTGCTGCTATTTCAATGGTTGTATCTAAGTTCGTAGCTAATGGTGTTGCTATTTTACAAGTCATATTTTTGTTTTGTTGTTGATATTGTTGCTATTTTAATGGTTGTATCAACGTTCGCAGCTAACGGTGTTGCTATTTTAATGAACCTGAATATATAATTTTCAATAAAACTTGTATATGATTTCATATAAAAATATAGTTTTTAATATTTAACTTCAAATATAAAATGACCAACACAAACCATGTAAATGTTCAAACAAATTGTAGCAATTTACTAAATATTAAAACATACCAAAAACAAAACACGCTAAATTCTTAACCAAAGTACTAAGAAGAACCCTTCAACATGTCTTAATGGCGGTAAAGAAGTTATTCTGATTTTGCATAACTTGATCAATAGATTTTTGTAGTGTTTCACCATTATTTTTAATTAGTCTCATCTTGGACTTTCTCGACAACAATCTGATCTCCTCCACTTTATCCTCCATGTTTGTCATCTTCTCTCCTAAATGAAGTTTGTGATGGAATTATAGAGGGTTGAAGAAGAGGCTGAGATGAAGACAAGGAAGGTTGTGATGCATTGCTTGAAGAATCCATTAGTTGGGATATCCTCCTTTGACCATTGATACGAGAAATTCTAGGCATCATGTATATATGACCATATGAAGTCAAGGAAATAGTTTACAAAAATGAAAAATTAATTAGTACAATTCACAAGTAAGGAGTAAAATACCTCCATTTTTAACAGGATGAAGCTACTATAATGATCAAAGAGTACAAAATATAGAGCACACAAACATAACAAATTTTCAAGAAAAGAAATAATAATCACCTTACATAATGTGAACTTGAAATTTAAAAGCTTTAATTGGAATCCAACGAAAATTATAGATACATGATGTATAACCTTCAAATCGTTCAATAAATAAACAATAGCTTAGTACTCTAAATTTTTAATGTTAGAATGCGTATAGAATATTATGCGTATTAAGATGAAGAATCCATATATATTACCTATTAACAATGCGTCCATAAATAATCAAGGTCTTTTCTAAATTAATCACATATATGCTATAAAAAAGATTAATTTAGAAGGAAAATTAATCAAGTAAGTATATACTGTTAATAATGAACTAAATTAACATGTACTTTCGACATTAAATGAATTAACATAATAAAAACCTACAATCAAGTAAGTATGTGATCAAAACGATCAAGATCAAGATCAATGAATTCAATGAATTCAATGTTAGTAGGTTAATTATTAACAGTGTATTGATGAGGTATTTTCAGTGGCCGTTAATACATATCAAAGAAAACTCAACTTAACCAACTCAGTAGAGCGGAAAGTAAGGGTCGATCCCACAAGGACTTGTGTATTTGTGGTTTTACTTGAATGCCAAGTAACCAAAGGGGGGTTTATTGATTGATTTATCTAAACTACAATGCGAAAGTAAAACTAAATACGAATGCAAATATGAGTTTTAATATATGAAGGATAAGCGTGTTCAACTAGTTAAATCCATCATAGATATGCTTATTGATCATTGATTCTCTTGATTTTCAATTCCCTTGAATGATCTATTGTGGATTATAATACTACTAAGGATTATGACTTAAACTTCAAATCTAGTTGAAAGAACTAACAGTCTAAACAACCCTAACCATTTAACAACCTAAAACAACGTCTAGATTCAATTAAACGACATCTTTACGAGTCAAGTTATCAATAGAAACAAACACTTAGAGCAAACAGACATCTATGTTATTTGTGGATTTATTCCCTTCTACAATTGAATAGCCCAAATGGGTCCAAACAATTATAGATGCTACTTTATCTAATCAACCCAGAACGGGCATTAATCTGATTTGTTGTAAATTAACCTAAAAATTCTATTAGGTAATCAATCTAGCAAAATCCTAGAATAATTCTGATTCAATTAAGCACAGGGAATAAAACCTATTTAAGTTGTTTAGAATCAATCAAATATCACAATATTATGCAATCTATGATTTCAATAACTAGTCAAACACAATGAATTTAGCAATGCATAATTAAATTGAAAACAAACTTACAAGAGTTTCAAAGTTGCTCTCTTGAGAGAAAAACCTCGCCTCCAAAGTTTTATAAAAAGATCCCCATAAAAATAAACTAACAAAGGTTTATATATGTCTTCTAAATTAACCCTCAAAAAGTCTATCATTAAGCATACTCGGATAACCTAGCCTAAAAACCAAGAACTCGGCCGAGAACTTCGTCCCAAATGATGTCTGCGTGAAATTCCCAGATTGCTCGGTTTGTCCTAATGTGCTGCCGCGCAATATGCCATCTCGCGTAATCGCCTTCAGTTGGAATTGCTCGGCTTGTGAACTCGGTTTTCATCCAGCGTAATTTCCACTTCTTCTTATTCTTCATCTACACTTCTCCAAGCTTCATTGTACCATCTCCTAGCTTCTTCAAGCCATCCACCACCATCATGATCAACCGAACCTCGCTCCGATGTTTCTCATAAACCTGCAAAACCGAGCAAACAAGCACAAACTACCCGACAATACAAAAACCTAAAAACTACATAAAAACACACCTAAAACTAGCTAAAACATATATAAAACATGCATCTAAACTACTCTTATATGCAAGCTTGAATAGAGGTAGAAAGCTTGAATGCATCAATGGAGGATTAAGAGAGGATGGAGGCGGCGTATGAATGTTTGGAATGAGGAAGAAAGGACTCGGGGTGTTTTAATTTGGTTTCGCTGAAATCCTGTTAAAAGCGCGACTTGAACCTAAATTGCGCGGCCGCGCAATGTGCAAGCCCGCGTAAGTGTCCCTCAGTTGGGATTGCGTGGGATGGGGTCCAAAATTGCGTTGTCGCGCTTTTAGCAGTCAACCCGCGCAATCTGCACTGAGCTTGGATTGCTCGGGTTCGTTGCCAGATTACTTGGCCACACAATTTTAATCCCTAATCCAAGCTCTTAGCTCCTGTAAAAAGTACTTGGGTGCGTTTTCCTATGCTTGCCCGAGCTATCAGTAGGTCTGAGGATTATTTTTTTAGAAAACTAAACAACTAAAACAACAAAAGCAAAAACTCAAAACTTAAAACAAAATTCAAAGAAAAACTAAACTAAACCTTGGGTTTCCTCCAAAGAAGCGCTTGTTTAACGTCATTAGCTTGACGTAAAAGGATGTTAAGAAGGATATGAGCTATGGAATTCGTTCTCCTTCCCGTCGAATCCCATATTCAATGTGCCTTGTGGAATGTCAATCCTTGTATTAGCTGTCTTCAAAAATGGTCTTCCTAGCAACATAGACTCTTTTCTCGCTCCCGATCCCATGTCCAAGATTAGAAAATCAGCCGGAAATGTCAAGGAGTCCATCGTAACCCATACATCTTCAATCTTTCCCTTGGGCCTCATAGTGGAATGATCAGCCAACTGAACTATAGTTCGGGTTTCTTTTAATGGTCCCATACCGAGTTTAAGGAGAAAGACAGAACATTGACAGATGCACCTAAATCAATTAGAGCCTCATTCACCTTGGTGCTTCCGATCATATAAGGAATGGTGAACATGCTAGGGTCACTGCACTTCTCAGGCAAACGCTTTTGAAACACAGCTGATTCATGTTCTTTTTCTTTGACTTGCTTCTGACTTTTCTCCTTCTGTCCCCTTTTTAGTGTGCACAATTCCTTCAAGAACTTGGCATACCGAGGTACACTCTCGATCAGTTTCAATAACGGGATGTTTACTTTGCATGTACTGAAGACCTCGAACATCTCCTTGTCACTTTTCAGTTTCCGAGTTTCTTTTAAGACTTCAGGAAAGGGTGGAACAGGTACATAAGCCTTCAGAGGAGTTTCAGACAGATTCTCATTAACGACCAGATTGCGCGGGTTGCAATCCAATTGTTCGGCCGCGCAATTCACTCCTAACCCGCACAATCCCAACTTGGAGGGCATTGCGCGGTTTGACAATTGCTCGGCCGCGCATTTAGTAGGCAAGCCGAGCAATTCAATTCCGACTTGTTCCTCCGCTTCGTCAACTTTGTTTTCTGTGTACATTTGTCCTGCCTTAGAGCCATCATAAATAGAGATAAAACTCACAATCGCCCTCAGATTGAGCTCTGTCTGTGATGGGAATTTATTGGATTCTCTATCCTCTAACTTGCTTACTGCATCCACAATCTGACTAACTTGGCTCTCCAAGTTCTTAATACTAGACTTGGTCTCTTGTTGAAGCTGAGTTAGAGAACCATGCATTGTAGAAACAGTCTGAGTCAGATTTTTGATCATCTCTTCAGTGGACATAGAATTCTGATTTACTCCCTGAGCTTGAGGTTGAAAAGGCGTTCTGTACTGAGCTTGGCCACCTTGATGGTTAAATTGTTGATTGCTAGAATTTCCATACCTCAAGTTAGGATGATCCCTCCACCCTGGATTGTATGTGTTGGAGTAGGGATCATACCTAGGCCTTTGCTGACCATAATTGCCCACCATATTAACTTCAGCTTGTGGCTCATGGAGAGTGGGGCATGAATCAGTCTGATGCATATTATTAGAGAAAATTCCACAAGCTTTCACTTGCTGCCTCCCACCTTGCTATAGAAACTGTTTCATCATGGTTTTTAGCTCAGACACTTCTTCATGCAACAATGAATTAGCAACTATAACATTGGTGGCCTTAGAACCAGATTCCTTCCTGAACTGTCTTGTGCCCTCAGATAGTTGTGTAAATAGTTAAAATGCAGTAGTAGGAGTCTTGTTAAGAATATTGCCTTGACATGTTGCATTCACCATTATTCTCTCATCATCCAAGAGGCCATTAAAAAGATATAAAATCAGATCTTGATCAGTGTAGCCATGGAAAGGACAGCTGGCTATCAACCTCTTGAACCTCTCATAATATTCGTACAAGGACTCATTAGCTTCTTGTTCAATGTTGCTAATTCTTTTCTTCAGATCATTGAGCTTTGTAGCAGGGAAGTACTTCTCTAGAAAAGCTTGCTTAATCTTAGCCTATGTATCGATACTTCCCAGAGCCAAGTAATAAAACTAGTCTTTAGCCTGATCCTTGAGAGAGAAAGGAAAGGCTCTCAGCGCGATCTGGTCGTGAGTCACATCAGCAGGTTTCATGCTTGAGCACAAACATGAAATTCAAAAGATGCTTGTTTGGATCTTCACCACTAAGCCCATGGAATGATGGCAAGAGGTGAATCAGTCCAGATTTCAGCTCGAACTTGACTCCTTCACCAAGAGCAGGAAATTGCACTGTCAACGGTTGTTGTGTCAGATTAGATGCAGTTAACTGTCTCAACGTTTGGTCACCCATCTCAACAGATTCAGCAGTTTCAAATTCAGATTCGGATTCAGATTCCTCAAGAAATAACGGAAGAGCTTGAAAGTGATCCCGGATATCCTTCCTTAGCTTGAAGATTGTCCTGTCAATATCTGGATCAAAGAGCAATGGAGATGAGTTAGTAGCACGGGTATGAACCATATAACATGTTCACACCCAAAACAGCACGAAAGTAAGAACACAAATAGCGACGAGTACCCGGCAACGACGCCAAATTTGATGAGGTATTTTCAGTGGTCGTTAATACCTATCAAAGAAACCTTAACTTTATCAACTCAGTAGAGCGGCAAGTAAGGGTCGATCCCACAAGGACTTGTGTATTTGTGGTTTTACTTGAATGCTAAGTAACCAATGTAACACCCCGATAACTTATAAGGAATTGAGGTGCTCCCCATGTCAACAAGAGCTCTTCCTTTTCTAAGTTCGAGTGAGGACTAGGAACATAGAAGTTAAGCGTGCAAGGGCGAGAGTAGTACCAGGATGGGTGACCTCCTAGGAAGTCCTCGGGTTGGCATGGGATAGCACTTCTAAGGTTTCGGGCCTGACAACCAAAGGGGGGTTTATTGATTGATTTATCTAAACTATTATGCGAAAGTAAAACTAAATACGAATGCAAATATGAGTTTTAATATATGAAGGATAAGCGTGTTCAACTAGTTATATCCATCATAGATATGCTTATTGATCATTGATTCTCTTGACTCTCAATTCCCTTGAATAATCTATTGTGGATTATACTCCTACTAAGGATTATGATCCAAAGTTCAAATCTAGTTGAAAGAACTAACAGTCTAAACAACCCTAACCATTTAACAATCTATAACAACGTCTAGATTCAATTAAACGACATCTTTACGAGTCAAGTTATCAATAGAAACAAACACTTAGAGCAAACAGACATCTAAGTTATTTGTGGATTTATTCCCTTCTACAATTGAATAGCCCGAACGGGTCCAAACAATTATAGATGCTACTTTATCTAATCAACCCCGAACGGGCATTAATCAGATTAGTTGCAAATTAACCTAGAAATTCTATTAGGTAATCAATCTAGCAAAACCCTAGAATAATTTTGATTCAATTAGGCACAGGGAATAAAACCTATTTAAGTTGTTGAGAATCAATCAAATCTCACAATATTATGCAATCTATGATTTCAATAACTAGTCCAACACAATGAATTTAGCAATGCATAATTAAATTGAAAACAAACTTACAAGAGTTTCAAAGTTGTTCTCTTGAGAGAAAAACCTAGCCTCCAAAGTTTAATAAAAAGATCCCCATAAAAATAAACTAACAAAGGTTTATATATGTCTTCTAAAATAAACCTAAAAAAGTCTATCATTAAGCATACTCGGATAACCTAGCCCAAAAACCAAGAACTCGGCCGAGAACTTCGGCCCAAACGATGTCCGCGTGAAATTCCCAGATTGCTCGGTCTGTCCTAATGCGTGGTCGCAGAATATGCCATCCCGCGTAATCGCCTTCAGTTGGAATTGCTTGGCTTGTGAAATCGGTTTGCATCCAGCGTAATTTCCACTTCTTCTTGTTCTTCATCTACACTTCTCCAAGCTTCATCGTACCATCTCCTAGCTTCTTCAAGCCATCCACCACCATCATGATCAACCGAACCTCGCCTCGTTGTTGCTCATAAACCTAAAAACCTGCAAAACCGAGCAAACAAGTGCAAACTACCCGACAATACAAAAACCTAAAAACTACATAAAAACCAACCTAAAACTAGCTAAAACATATATAAAACATGCATCTAAACTACTCCTATATGCAGGCTATCATATATATAATGAACTAAATAAATCAAGTAGGTAACTGTTAATGATGAACTAAATTAACATGTGCTTTTGACACATATGCTATAAAAAAGATTGATTTAGAAGGAAAACCTCACGTTAATGAAATAATGAACTAAATTACTCAAGTAAGTACGATTTCAATAAAATAATATGACATGCTAGACCAATGAATTCAATCAAAAAAATTTGCCACAGTAAGGTCAAGATCGATTAGAAATTCCACACATATGACTCACAAATATTAAGTGATCTCAATTCGGTTGTCAATTCCAACTGAACTCTACAGTACTCGCTCTGTCCATGTCCTAACAACATTGCCAGTGATTAATAACCACAATGCCCATCTGCCATTACATCCTCCAGTTAATCAATGTAAGGAAACATGGAAGTCGTTAACGTTGTCAACTCTAAAGTTGAAATCCAACCACATCATGTTGCCCTTGATTACTGTGCACTTGTACCTATCGCAACTTTTTTTCGAGGCCTTGTTGGTTGATCACTTTGGCCTTCCACGCTTTTTGCCGGGAAATGAGGTTTTTCATGAGCTCTCCTTTTCCTTATCTTGCTTCTCCTTCTCATATGCCTCCATTCGATGCTCAAGCAAAGTATTATTCCTCATAGCATCTACCTACTCAAGCAAAGACGACTCTTTTGCAAGCGTCTACAAATGACTTGGTGATCGAGTACACATGGTCATATGTCAATTCACTACGACGCTTTCTCTCCACCATATCTTTCCATCTGATCTCGGTAAGTTCTATGGACTCTTTGTCTTCTATGGGCATGCACTACGAATCAACTCCCTCCCATACTACCTGATGCCAAAATGGGTGTATGTCACCTGGCGGGATCGACCGCTTTTTGATAATGGCTTGGTCAATCCTACGAGGGCAAGGAAGATCCATGCACTCCCCTACCCAATAATCCACACACTCCTTCTGTAATTTTCCTTCAACGGCGTCCTTGTTCAGGTACATATGCAACAACTTCATAATGCACAATATTAACACTTTGTAAAATAGGCGAACAAATATCGTCTTAGCTAATTCGAATAGGGATACTGTTCAACTCTGTTGGAATCTTGGTACGTGACATCTCCAAATGGCCCTTTATATCATCAACTTGGGATTGAATGTGATTGTGGATCCTTCCGATCACTGTGTTGAAGCCTCCTCGAGAACTGACAAGTATTTTTTAAGCACGATGTGCATGTCCTTCGCTTTGTATCATACATATATATTATTAATATAAAAAGTGAAAATTACAAATGTGTAAATCAAAATATAATAACAACCAAAATATATTAACCATTTATACGTGTGTACTTGTTTATTGTTCTCGTTTCGAAGTGGGTGCAATGATCGGTCCATGCTCTAACTATGGACTTCTTGTAAGGCCCGAGACACGACTTCTCAACATACTTCATCAGCCCTCCCCAACTCATTATGACTCTTCTAAGCCTATGCTCGTATTTTGTTGTGCTATCGACATGAATATGCCCCAACATCTATTAGCAAACCTTTATGCAACATCCCTGTTCTTTAGGATACCTACAATGTATGCTAATATGTTTGCCTTAACATGCACCCAACATAGAAGATGTTTCACCTCCTCTCCAAACACAACTTCCTTTGCTTTAATGATTGCCCTCTCTCGATTTGTGACAATCGCATTTGACAATGCTCCCACTTCCTGAAACAAACGCTTCAAACGCGCCAACACCCATGAATAAATAACAGTGTCTTCTCATGAGAGAAATGCAAAACCTATGTTGAAAGATTTGTTAGTGCATGTAAACCCAGCCATCTACAACAAAGCCATGTCGTGCATGTCAATATATGATAGTTATACAATTTTACAACAAGAATAATTGCCTCCCTATATACAAAAAAATTAAAAGATTGTACATGTCGATCTTATATGTGTTCTCCATAATTGCGGCATATAGAAACAACTTTAGTAGATGCAGCGAGGTGGGGTGCTCAAAGAAGAGGATGTCAATATGATCTGAACCACTTACCCTATTTGGATATACTCTGTAATTGTTTCTTTGTAGAAAATACAGTGCATATTGGGTGGTTGTCAGATTTTCACTATCCTCTCTTAGATACTTTGCCTACAAATTTGAAATTTGCTTCCTCGATGTTACATTTCCAAGGTAAATATTTCTCAACCGCTCCACTATACGAGCATGTGGCACATAGATATAGCTCAATTCCTTCACAAGCAGTTTTTGTGCTTCCGTCATTCGGCCTGAAAATGACTTGCCTAGCCCAGGCTATCATTTCATCTCTACTATCCCACACTCGTGATGAAAATCAGTAGAAATCTCTTCTATGTACCTATTTTAAAATTTAAAATTAATTTCAATTAAACTATGAATAAACTATGTTTCTAACAATAACATAATTTTAAACTATTATTTTTCAATCAACTCTACACTATGAAATAGCAATACTATTTTTTGTAAAATCACCTATTTAATAATTTACGCGGGGTACATATGCACAATCTTTTTTAAAGCTCACAGAGTGGACGCGCAACGCTAATTCACGCGACTTAGTGTTGCGCGGAAGGGCAAAATCGTAAACTGGAAATGGGATTCGGAAAATGAGGTTGGGCCGCACGAAATGGACTTGCCCGTACATAGAAACACACGAAACAGGCTTGCACGCCGCATTAGGGTTTAGGGCAAACGCGAGCCGCCGCGAACATTGGGTCGCGCGAAGCGGGCCTGCGCGTCAATCGGGCCACTCGAAATGGGCATGCGCAGAATGTTAGGGTTAAAATCAAACGCGAGCGGACACCATTGTCGTCTTCTTCCACCGACCTCCTCCTTTGTGAAACGACGATTCGCGCGAAACACCCTGTCGACCCAAAAAATGTCCCAAACCCTCGATCCCACCGTTCGCCGGCTTCCCTTGAACCGCCTCCGGCATCCCAAATGACCCCCGCCATCAATTCACAACCACCAGCTACCGAGGGTTCCTCGGGAGCCCCACCACCTGTCGTTACCGGCGCCACCATTGCCCTCTCCCACCGCCTTTGATTTGGGCGCGGACGCACAACCACCAGCCTCCACCGATGCTGTTTCGGGCACGAAGGTGGAACCACCAGCCACCAGTGGCACTGCTTCGGGGTCTGCCGTACAACCACCTGCCAACACCGACACTCCGATAAGATCCGGGAAGAAGAGGCGACGAGATCCGGTTAGGCGACGTTATCAAATGTTAGACGGTCGTGTGATGGATAGGGCTCCATCGACATTCGATGCTCCGACGGCTCCCGGAGCCTCACCGGCTCGTAGCCCGATCCATACTCGAGCGAAATTTACAGCTACGGTACGTTCTCTTCAAATTAATTTTTTTGTTTTAAAATTTGATTAATCATTACGAAATTAGATATTAATCAAGTTTTGTAAAATTTCGTAATTAATTATTAGTCGAATTTTATGTATTAAATTTTGTTTATACAATTGAGTTAATCTATTTCAAATATATAACTGAGTAAATCAATGTCGTTTATTTAATTGAGTAAGATATTCAATTTCATAATTTGTTTACTATTTAAATTCTTAGTTATATTTAGATTTTTTGTTGTTATTAGTTGTTTTATTTAATTTAGTTGTATTATTTAGAGTTATATTTAGATTTTGAATTATTAGTGATGAACTTGTAATTAATATGAATTCATAGTCGTAGGTTGAATTCGTGATTTAAAAAAAAAATAGAGTTATATTTAGATTTAGGATTAATAGTTATGAACTTGTAACTAATATGAATTCATAGTCGTAGGTTGAATTCGTGATTTTAAAGAAATAAAATTAAAATTATTGTAATAAATATATAAATTAAAATTCAATTTCAAATTAAAATAAAAATAAATTAAGTCGGAGTTTAAGTATGTATTTCGACCTAATGAAAATTATTGTTTTATTCATTTTTCATTACAAACGTAATGAAAACTGAAATAAAACTAGTGATGAGATATTGAGTTTTTAAGTGAGATTTTGAATTCCGATCGAAACGACGAATCATTAATTGAATTCATATTCATAGATTGAATTTCTAATTTTACATAAATAAAAGGAAACAAAAATTAGTAGAAAACTTTCTATTTTAATTTTACCTTGTCACCTAAAGGACGTACACACTAGCTTGAGCGTCGTCCTTCTCGGGAAGAGGAGGAAAAAGAAGGCGTCCAAGCTTACGGCCGCCGAGGTTGCACGTGCTGAACTTGCCAGAGTGCCGCCTACCGAGCAACATTAGATAGACCGTGATTCGGAGTTGATGCATGCCTCGGAGATGGATGTAGACCCCTCCGCCGAGATGGATGTGGATTTTACGAAGAAGCTCCTGCAGGACGACTTGCCAGACGACGTCGTAGGGGACGATCAGCTCTTCATGGATCATGACATACACTTTGATGCCCCCGTGGGTACTGCGGAGGATTTTTCGGTTGACGATTACCATATATCCGAGGCCACCATCTTTATTTTACCTCCCCCCACGACCCATGTCCCGCCACCGGTCTTTTCTAGTCGTCCACCTACTTCTTCGACCGATCCTACTACATCCGTGGTGGGACCATCAACTCCTCCGCTTACATCCACACTTCCGTCTCCCCCTCCTCCCGTTCCAGCAACACCCATCCCTCCTCACATTTCAGCTAGATCTGCCCCTCCCCTCGCTCCAGAGGGATCCCCTCCCCCTGCACCAGCAGCAGGGGCCGCTCCTGAGGACCCTCCCGCTGCGGAGGGCGCACCGGGAGGTCCTATGGATGATAGCCTATTGAGGACGTATTCCACATACGTGGCAGGCAAGATTTGGAGCGTTGTAACGTACGTAAACTTTTCTAAACTACGAGTATTTAATCTTTTTCGAAATAAATGTTTAGATTTTCTAACTCATGTTTATTTCCTCTATTTAGTATCTTAAGATCATTAGAGTGCGGTCTAGGAGCTTGGCACCTTTACGCGGGTTTCGACAATATATTCATGGAGGACCCGATTCTTGGCGAGGCATCGCCCAGCGGAGCGGTCTCACCGGGCTGATCGACCTCGAATTTGGATCGAAGGACCACATTCTCATATCTGCATTTCGGGAGCATTGGTATCCAGAGACCAACACCTTCCACTTCCCGTGGGGCGAGATTACCATCACCCTCCATGACATGCACCGCATTTTCGGGTTGCCTATAGATGGAGACGCACTTATACCCCCGATGGATCCGTTGGAGGCCGAGGCTAGTTTAGGGGATATGCTGGGTCTCGATCCACAGACAGCACACACGTGGAAGACACGGGCCCCGTCGAAGGCTATCGCAGCTTTTCTGTCGGACATGTTTACCGGGGCCCAGCCCGAACCCCCAAGGACCATTGCCATTGTGTTTCTATGGTACTTTCTCGGGATGACGTTATTCGTCGATAAGTCTGGGAATTGTATCAAGACGTGGATATTGGCATTCCTATTCGACCACGACAAGACGGGTCGATATGCTTGGGGGCGGGTTTATTGGCGGGGCTATTTCGTGAGCTCGACATGACGTCGCGCGCCAAAGCAACGGGATGCTCGAGTTGCATTCTTATTATGAGGGTACGTGCTTCAGTGCTTCAGTCTTTTTATTTCATTCTTTAAATTTGGTTGGGTTCAATATCTTATGAGTATTGTTTTAGACATGGATCATGACTTATTTCGAGCACACCCGAAGTCGGTCGACTTGGCTTTGGAGGTGCTAGAAGATCGTCGTGCAACCGCATGACAGACTAGAGATCGGGCCCCAACCGAGACTTGACGAGACTGGTGGCGATGTGACAGCTTCTAGACACGGTCCATGCAGAAGAGGTTAGAATTTGAAATCAACATGACGTACATTCATTTTTTAGTGTTGTAAAAAAGTGCGACGATTGATGATTTGTATTCCGCTTTGTATATTCGATGGATGTCGTGGGGTGTTGAGCTGGATTTTGATGGCGCGTACCGGGTGTCTCGCTATAGGGGCGTCCTGGTACTTGGGATCATACAGGAGGCGTACCATCTAGAGAGGGCATCCCTCGTCCACCATTGCAGCCTACGGTTCTGGTCCGGCATGCGGCCATTCAGAACCACCCATACACAGTTACATATGATTCGGTGGACCTCCACTAGGCACAACGTACGGAGCACCTAATCCAGTTGGATGTGCGGCATGCCGAGTATGCATGGCAGGTGGAGGAGGGTCGCTTGGCATTGTTTAGGGTCTGATCTCACGTGTACATGGAACCGACTTCAGTGCACCAGGATGACCCTCGTCCTCTTGTGCCTCACCCGATACGGGCAGTTTTTGACACGATGCTAAGTGATTTTATTTGAGTGTTTAAACTAATATTAAGTGATTTTATTTGCGTAGAGGGTACAACACACAGCGGGATATGCTCAGAGCCAGCTACTACAGATGTCGCATGATCATCCGGTTGCGCATCATCTCAGGCACATGCTCAGTATCCTAGATTTGTGACGCACCGCCTCCCCCAACCATGCCCACCCGACACTTTCCGGATTCAGTGCATGAGCGCAGCAGTGGCAACGGTACCTCGCATGAGCGCTAGACTTAGATGTTTTCGTATTTGACATACATTAGTACTTTATGTATCTATTTTTTATGGTTTAGGATGATTTTCGATTGTTGATATCATTTCACATTGCTACTCTACATCTCAGATGTTTTGGATGATTTCGGTAGGCATTTTAGATTACTTTATATATCTATGTGTGTATGTATATGATTGCAATGGAGATATTCAAATTTAAGATTTGACAAACATAAATTCATAAAAAGTGACTTATAACACTTGCTTCGAATTCGACGACGCTTACAAGCAACTTACTGAAAAAAACCAAAAACAACAATAATTAAGAATACATCATTGCGATCTAGTACGATGAATTTAGTAAACCACAATATTAATTCTTAGGCGAAATCGAATCAATCACCCGAATCTCCGCACCTTCAGTTAGGCGAAGCTGCAATGTTTCTTTGGAAAAAATGCAATGTGTTATATTGTTGTCGTCAAGAAAAAGCGGCAATATCCTAGTGGTGCTCCAAAGCCAGATTAGCTCCAGGATATGATGATGTTTTTTATTGATGCTCCTGGTATCATAGACCATTCCGTCTTTGTCTCCGTAACCCCACGGACGTGCACGATGGAGAAGTTGATGACATGTGGAGCAAAGGGGTAGGTTCGCGATGAACACGCTTTCCTTTGAGCCATCGGCGTGCCGATTATGAAATTCTGGTTTCGGTTTAGGGTTGATAGAGAGTGGAGGAATAATGGAGAAGGCTTAGGTTTTATTTTATGCTTGGAATTTGCTCGAAATTTGTTGTGTGCATGCATAAGTCTTGTCATCAGAAAAGTTGATGGTATATTGTTAGCAGAAGCATATCATGAGTCTGGTAAAAATGGAACTACCCTGTTGGGGGAAAGGGGAGCAAAAGCCGCACAACGGGCCTTCGAATCTCCATGAAATGGGCCTTCGAGGCTCGATTCCCCTAACAAGACTGTCCTAAGCAAATGTCTCCGGATCCCGACCATTGTCCCTTCGACACACCTTCAATTGATCAATCCTCGAGGTAAGAGCATCGAGCCAGTAGTCGATGCTGGGGTCGTGAAATTGACGCCATGCATGAGGAGGTGCGAGGGATAGGCGCGTTCTCCGTCAGCCATACCTGAAAAGAAATGTTATGTCACATATAATCAAGAATGATCTACAAAAACAAACAACTTCATAAAAAGTGATTACAAATTTCTCACCAGTATGAAGTGGTCCCGTTGACCAACGTGGGTGATAGCAACGACTGGTGGCGGTATCCCATGTCCTTGATTGTTCCCAAAAATCTGCAACGGTCAACACGTGTGGGAGCCTCGATAAGAACACAAGTGGCACTTGATAAAAAGTAGAAAACACAAGGCCATGTAGTGGCATTTCTAGTCAGTATCTGTTCGAGCAAGGAGACTCCACATGGCCGATATGCTCCAAGAACTCAACAAATGATGTAAGGCCCTTAGTGAACAAGACTTCATACATATCTTTATTCCGCCTGAAGCTCGCATCAAATATTGTAATACTCCTCCTCTTGCCTCCCCAATACGCAAGCAAGGGACAGAAAGCCACAATGATCGTCTCCCATCACGTCTCTAGCATCATCAATGAACGGAAATACAAAACTATCCACATTACTGATGCCAAAGTTAACCCCGCGTCATTTGATGCTTGTTGGGGGGCCACGGTGGCTTCCATCGTCCGGGGTAGCGGTGATAGGAGACGCGGTCACAACCGGAGGCGTATCAATTCCAACCCCGGTCCGTTTCTTATTCTTATATCCTTTAGGTCATCTGCATGGTCGGGATGACACCGATGTATTTGCTTTGCTCCCACTGTTGTTGTCTTTCCATCTTTGTTGTTCCCTCTCGTACTCTTCCATTACATGCTCAAGGTGTGTTTTGTCTCGGATGGTTGAATACTTGTTGGTTCCATCAGGCGTCTCGTAAGGTATCGGCTCAATAAGGTTTGTCTCTTCAGGATGCTTTAAATCTTTGAACGCTGATGTGATCTGCAACAACTGGTCTCTATGTATTTGACCACTATTTCGTAGAGCCACCATTTCGTCCCATGTTGCGTCTTGAATGGTCAAGGTACGCAGGCAAGGGCAAGATCATTGTCATCGCTAAGGCCATCCCATTCGATGTGTTTCCAAAAAGAATGTATCTCCTCCAGTTCGATGGGTACTTTAGTTATGATAACGTGTGCAACTCGATGCGTGCATGGAAGACCATGACATTCCCTCCAAAAGTAGTCTTGGCACTCCATCTCAAGTGTACCCTGCATCAACTCAAAAGCTATATCATAATACATGTCTAACAACTTACCTAGGCATTGCCTTGAAACGTGTCCGCGTATAGGACGAAACAAAGCTCTGAACGTTTTTGCCATTAGTCTGTATTTTGTTGGTTTCTGTATTTTGGTTCTCTCAATGGCTGTCCTCAAACTGTTGGTTTGAGATTCCATCTGGATGTGAATCCTTAGTATCACGGTGTTGAAGCCTCCTCGAGATGAATCCAATATCTTTTTCAGCACATCGTGCATACCTTCGACCCTAAAAAACACATGTCAAAGTTGAAATATCGAATGAATACACTTTCTAATATTCAAACTGAATTGAAATGCTAAAAATGAAATTACTTATTGGTGGTTCTCGTCTGAAAGTGGAGTGTATGATCGGTCCAAGCACGAACTATGTTCTTCTTGTATGTATTAAGCCACACCTTCTCCACGTATGCAACAAGCGTCGGTCGCCATCTTCTCTTCAATTCTACATACCTTTCTTCAAATGTCGCCTATGTGGTGGACGAAAATAGCACCCAACATGCGTTTGCAAACCCGTGTGACAACTCATGTGGATTTTCATCTTTCGCAAACACCTTTAGGCCATATGCGAGGATTTTGTGTCTGATGTGCACCCAACACAACAAATGTTGTACTTTGTCCCCGAAAACTTGACTTATTGCCTTGATTAGAGCCTGCACGTGATCTGTCATGATTGCGTTGACTTGGACTCCAAGCTCGTCATACACGCCTTTCAATTGAGTTAACACCCACCTACAACTACCGACATCTTCGTTTGAAATAAATGCAAACCCGATGCTGAATGTATTTCCGGTGCAAGTGAAGCCAACCATCTCCAATAAAGGCATGGCGTACCTAGCAGAATAAGTTGTTTTAAACATTTAAATTGGAAAAATACTAATCAAGTCGATTACAAATTAAAATAACATACCTATTGGTCTTGTATGTGGAGTCCATAATGACAACATAGGGAAACATCTTCAGCATAGGCAGATTCGTGGGGTGCACAAAAAATAAGGCATTCATAACATCAGAACCCCTTACTCGTCTTGGATGGGCAATGTATCCGCGGTCTTTCAAGAACTTTAAAGACCATTGTGTCACTGTCAGTTCTCCGCAATCCTCAAGCATTAAATTCTCCCTCATATTGTAGATTTGTCTAATTGAGGTCACATTTCCCGGGTACCTTGACCTTAACTCTTGAAGTACCATCTTCGGGGTGGCTAGATATAGGAACTTCTCTTTGACAAACTCCTTCTGCTCAGCTGTCAATCGGCCCACATATGGATGAGCTAACAAATTAGTGGGGAGCCGATAATTATGTAGTCCGCACTTTACCGTTAAGACCCATCCATTTTTTTCCTTTATTCAGACCCGATTCAATTCAAACGGACATCCACACTTCCTGGTCGAAGTATCGGTAAGTGGCTTATAAATGCTCCTATTTTCCGGTCTGGGCAACACCCTCTTGCCACATCTATATCTACCGGCTAGGTCACAAGTGAGTATGACCTTGTTTAGATTTGATTTTTTACGTCTAGTACAAAATTATTCGAAATTGCAGTTTGTCTAGCCCAATCAAGCATTTCTCTTTGGTCACTCCACAATCCATCGTAGTGGAAAGCAATAGAAAAATCTATTCCGACAACCTATGATTTCAGCATGTAAAAACAGAATATTATAGATTACACTATCCTAATTTTCAATATGCTACGTTCGTAAATTCCACTATCCTAAACAGAATATTTGGATTTGAATTTTTATCCTAAAAACATTATAGTATGGTTTCTTTGAAAAAATACCTGTTCTTGCCCGCTTGATGCATCGGAAACGGTTCCATACTCTTCTCCTGGTACACCTTCCTCATCCTCGCCTATGAAACTATTGATTGACGATGAATCTTCCTCCTCGGGATGATAATCGCTCGATAACGTATCTTCTTCTCATGACGACATTTTTAAGCAATGATGTGGAATGAAGGTATGCCAACCATGAGAACCAAAATGGGTATTTATAGGGGAAAATTCGACTGTTTTTTTCACTGTTAAGATACGCGCAACGAGGCCTCACGCCAGTCCAACAACACTTTTTCAAAAGTGTCGTTAAAATGCTCGCTACGCCGTTGCGCGGCTGCATGAAACTGTGTTGCGCGCGCAAGACTGTTTGCGGTCACTGGGCCGCACGCTCCAAAAACCTGTATTTCTTAAGTTTCGATTTTACCCTTCCGCGCAATACAAATTCGCGCGCATCCTCGTTAAGCGGATTTTTGTGTGTGCTTACAAATTTTTCCGTGTGTATAAATCAACAACCTTTTTTAACGGATATAATCGATAAGGTTCACTTAAAAAAGGCAATTTCGTCGATGAATCAAAAAGTGATGATTCATTGGATGCCATTGTATTATGTGAAAGTTGTGTTTTATTGAAAATAATGGTGATGTATGAATATATATGGATTCACTTTTTGCTCTCTAATCAATCTTGATTATGACATAAGATAAAAATAAGACTAAAAATAAAATCTTTTTTTCAAATTATCCTAAACAATCATAATTGGGTATGGCGTTGATGTGCGCGCAATTTCGGCAAAATCCTACGCAAATCCTTACGCTTCATGAAGTGTAAAGCTTTTGTTTTGGAAAAAAATTTGATCAACAAACCATTGCCCTTAATTGGGGCACGATCGAATTCAAAGGAAATGCCAAATACGAACAAAACTCACAATTCTCGAAAGTAGAGGGTAAGGATCTTTTGTTTCATTGATCTCTTGGTGTTGTTCTTTTTCATGCTTTACGAAATACTTAATTTTACATATATACGTCTAAATTACAATGATTACTTTCGATGAATCACGTTCTCCGAATTCCTAGGGCACAACTTGTAACTAACTTCCCACTTCCCGCTTATACTGGAGGCTCAGAGTGCTCTCAACAGCGCCTTCTGAACAGATCTCTCCGCTCTGCGACATAAGCTTTCTTCCTTCCATCGGGTGACTAATGACTTCTCTCATTCCAAGATCATGTCTCGTTCAGCTCGGTTGATGACTTTCCTGCGTACTTATGGGCTCAGACTACCAAATGGGTTGCTGGATAGGGCCTAACAATACCCCCAAATCCTAATCCAAATCTTTTAGGCGAGATTTGGATCGGATTTGCCATGTGAGCTTAAGCGGCGTGTGCCATGTGGTGGTTACACGTCCGTTCGATCACCCTCGAGAACTTGAAGAGTCCCATCAATCAGGCTTTAAATGCCTCGTCTCAGACCCTCTTTGAGATACGCGTTATCTCCTTCGTGCTTCATCGTCTTCTTGCTCTTCTCTCTAGCTCTTATTCCGCTCCTCTGTTGTTTAACTTCCATGGCCAACACCGACGTCAAAGACATGGGCTTCGAATCTTCTCATATCCTCGAGCCTCAAGAATGTCGCCCCTGCTCTCTTTCCTCCAACGAGGTGGAGACCCTTATTCGAAACCACGGATTTCCATCCGAAACCAATTTCTATACCCCTACATGCGAGGCCGCTGATTGGGTCAAGGAAGGCTGGGTTTGCTTTCTGGAATATCCCTTCACCTTAGGAGCCCTTTTCCCTTTCTCCCCTTTGATCCTAAACTTCCTGATGAACCTCAAAGCTTCCCCGGTGCAGTTGATGCCGTCGGTATGGAAGATCTTGTATTAGATCAGTGAACTCTACCTGGGCGAGAAGATCGACTTCACGCTGCAAGATCTACTATGCGCGTATCGGGTCTGTCCCCTTAGGGCTGGGCGCTTCACTCTTCATGCATGGGACGCCATGAACCCCCTGATCCCGAAATCAAAGGTAAATGATAAAGATTAGGCCTCACGCTTCTTCTTTGTGGAGAAATCTACCCTGGGAGAAATGTATCAGGCTGCTTTCTTCGATTCCTGGACCACCAAAAGTAAGTACTTTTAGCCCTAATTTTCACGACTCCTAATTGTTTCCGTTCGCTGTCTTGTTCTCAATTTTTTGACTCTGTGGATTTCTCGTGCAGTTCCGCCTAGTTTGGAGGCCCACGTTCTGGAGTCGGAAGCATGTAGGAAGCTCTTCTCTCTTTCGGAGGTTAAGAGGACATACCGGAGGTCTACAGAACAAATGCTTGAAGGCGAATCTAGCAACAAGACGACGACAGTCACTAGAGACCCTCGGGACGGTGAAGATGATGCAGGGTCTGGAAACTCCGAGAAGACGATTAAGGACAGTGCTCTAGCTTCTGGGGAGCTTGCTGACATGAATGTGAACCCTATCTGAAACCCTACCAGTAAGTATCCCTCATCTTTACTTCTGAATTCAATACCGACTGCTTTCTTGAATTTGACTGCTTGTCTTCTCAGAAACTTCATCTTCCCTGGGAAG
This sequence comes from Fallopia convolvulus, assembly GCA_964016875.1. Classification (NCBI taxonomy): domain Eukaryota; kingdom Viridiplantae; phylum Streptophyta; class Magnoliopsida; order Caryophyllales; family Polygonaceae; genus Fallopia; species Fallopia convolvulus. Next base: position 33,263,886 of record OZ024734.1, on the reverse strand, counting down.
GAGCTTTTTTGCCGCAACCCTAATTCAGAGTAAGCTTCGGTCAAGTGACAAGAAACCTCCCCTGGACCCAAAGGTGAAGATTGAGACAGTGTTGAAAGTGACCCCACCAAGAGGCCCTCGCCTGGAGCGACTGAAGTCATCGACTTGGATGAGAAAGGTCCCTCTGATCTATGGGAGAAGCTCTGGGGTGCTCATGGTTCAAAGAAGCCTCGCTTGGATGTCGCCAATTCTGCTTTGGTGAGGGATGCCGGCTTGTCGATTTGGAAGGTGAGTTTTCTTCACCATTTTCCTTCTTCTTTCCTTTTTTTGTTTTTTTACTCGTTACGGATGATATCCTGTCTTGGTGTGCAGGCCTTGCAAAGTGCCTTATGGGTTGCTGATGCTGTTGACAAGGAAGAGCACATTCTCAGAGATCATCAGATTAAGTGGAATGCCGAAAAGGCTGCTTTGGACAAGGAAGTGAATCTCGCAACTGATCACCAGAAAACGAACGCAGGCATACGAAGCTTGCCGAGATGGTCAAACGTCTGTCTTTTCAAGCCGCTTCAGATAAGTCCAAGATTGCTGACCTCGAAGCCAAGAACATGAGAATTCTCAATGAAGCATGTAAGATCGGGGCCTACTATTCGATGATGTCCAGAGTGGAGACGATCAAGCAGTTTGTGGCTGGTCAGCATTCGGATTGGGATCTGGACGCTGAGATTGCGTCTTTCCACGAGTGCTATCCTCCAGATCAACCGGCCCCTGGCGATGAGCTCTTGGCCTCTCTTGACACAGAGGAGGAAGGTGGTGATCGTGGTCTGAAAACAGGCGGGGTATCTGAACAAGGTAACGGGCTTTCCACGGACGCAGCGGAGCACCTGGGAGGCACTTCCGTCAATGATGAAGATTAGGGCCATGAGCCCTTGTAACAGATTTCTAAGATGGTTTTTCTTTTGTTTTTGTTTGAACGATCAGTGGGTAACATGTATGGGCCGTGTAGAGGCCGTGAACAATGTTTGTCCTTTGTCGGGACGTCTCTTCTTCCCTAGGAGGAAGAAGTAAATAGCTTTTGATGCATGAGTGTTTCTTTCTTGCGTATTTTCGTTTGGTATTGTCCTTCCTTTGTGTGCAGGATTTTTCAAGACGCGTGGATGCTTCGAACAAAAGGATTTAAGACGAGGACTCTTGTAGAAGTCTCTGGTCACGGGTGCCAACTGCGTTTACCGAAGAAGTTTATAGTTGTGTAACGGGTATCGGGTTGGGACTTGCACTCGGGAAGTTCGGTCGATTAGAGACGTCTTTAGTCTAGGATTGGTTACCTCAGTTGTTTGAACTTGTATTCGATTGTATAAGGTATTCTATATGTAAATAAAATATACTTTTGACTTTCTAATTCTACTCATGCAAAAGGAGAATAAAGGTAATCAAACAATGATGCACTAACATCATTCATTCGATAAGAGTAAACTATAGCATAGAAATCACACAACAAAGAGTCTTCACGCAAACAAGTTGAATACACTAAGGAAGATGAATCTAAAGCAAAAGCAAGATAATAAACTGCGGACTGATGACCTCTAGTGTCTTGAATATCTGACGTTGAGAACCTTCCACTGAGGATTTGGGGAGGTCTGCGCTCCGATAAAAGGAGTTCTCCCTCAGAAGTGATACTTCTTCAAATGTATTGCTTTCCAGCTCCTGGGGATAGCTTCTCCGTCCTTGGATTCTAGCTGGTAAGCGCCTTGCCCAACGACCCTTGTTATCCTATAGGGTCCCTCCCAGGTCGGGGCTAGTTTTCCCGACTTGGTTTCATGGGTGTTTTGGAAGACCCGCCGTAGTACCCAGTCACCGACCCGGAAAGTCCGGATCCTGACGTTCTGGTTATAGCTTCGGGTGACCTGTTGTTAGTGTCTTGCTAATTGTAACCGGGCTTGGTCAGGAAGTTTTCTTGAAGTATCTAAATCAGCCGACAACTCTAGATGATTACGTTCTTCGGGCACAAAGCTGGTACGGGCGGTTGGGATGACGATTTCGGCGGGAATGACCTCTTCGCATCCGTGTGCTAAAGAAAAAGGAGACTGACCAGTCGTGACCTTCGGCGTCGTGCGATCGTCCCAAAGGACGTACGGGAGCTCATCATCCCAATTAACTTTAGCTTTCGTGAGCCTCTTCTTCAGATTATTTATGATCACTTTGTTGCTAATCTCGGCCTGCCCATTTGACTGGGGATAGCGGGGGGTTGAAGTGACCAGGCTGATTTTCTAGTGACTGCAGAAGTCTCTGGTTCTCTGGCTTCTGAATTGAGAGCCATTGTCACATACAATCTCCGGGGGTACCCCGAAACGACAGAGGATATTTCTGATAATGAAAGATATCACTTGTTAATATTTAATCTCTCGATAAGCTTCAGCTCCGATCCACTTGGAGAAGTAATCAATCATAGCGAGGAAGAACACTCTCTATCCGGATGAAGGGGGTAACTTCCCGACTATGTCCATCCCCTAGCGCAAAAAGGGCCATGGTGTAAGTGTGGGGTAGAGTGGTTCAGGAGGTTAGTGAGCGGTCGGCGCATGTCTTTGACAAGCATCACACTTACGACAGAAGCCTACAACATCTTTCCTCATAGTAGGCCAAAACCACCCTTGCCAAAGCCTACATCATCACATCTTTCCTCATAGTAAGCCTACAACATCTTTCCTCATAGTAGGCCAAAACGACAAAAGCCTACAACATCTTTCCTCCGGTGTGGTTCCCGCAATCTCCTTCATTGAGTTCTTCAAGAAGTCTCTGAACACCTTCTTTGGCTAAGAAACGTTGTAATGTTCCCACCGCCGATTTGTGGAACAGTTTCCCGCCTTCTATCGTGAACTTGGTGGCCTTCATCTTTAGCAACTTAGCTTCAATTTTATCTTCTGGAAGCTTTCCCTTGGTTAGCCAATCTAGGTACGGCTGAGTCCAAGTTGCTTCGTTGGCTTCCGAGGGATCGAAGGGAGCTCTCTCGCAGTTTGATCCGTTCAGGAGCAGGTCAGGATCGGGATCATTCTGATAACTTCTGGCATCAACGTCGTCACTGCTCATGAAGATGCTGTGGGGGGCAGTTCCGAGAAGGTCGACGTCATCGGTCATTCTCTCAGACTTATTACTATTACTGGTGTGAGTTCTTCTAATGGTGAGGGATCATGATGTGAACCATCGGGATTACAGGGTACTCGTCATGATCAATGGCTGACGCTAGGCGGGCAAGAGAATCTGCTTGAGCATTCTGCTCCCTTGGGATCTGTGCTAAGGAAACCTTCTCGAAATGAGGGATCAGACTTTTGACTTCATCTAGGTAAGCTTCCATCCTCTCATCTCTTGCTTCGTACAACCCCAGTACTTGGTTGACTATCAACAATGAGTCGCACTTGACTTCTATCTATTGCATGCCCAGATCTTTGGCGAGGGTCAGCCCGAAGATCAGAGCTTCATACTCCACTTTATTGTTCATGGCTTCGAACGTACATCTTATGGATTGTGCCACCCTATCCACCTGTGTTGATTTTAGGACTACTCCTATCCCTGTTCCCCCAGCGTTAGAGGCACCGTCCGTGTGAAGCGTCCATTTGACTGGAGACTTTGCTTCTAGCGATATTAGCTCAGCTGGATCGGATCCTTCTTCTGTCGTAGGACTAAAATCAACCACAAAATCAGCCAAGGCCTGAGGTTTCAATGCGGTCCTAGGCTCGTACTTAATATCGAACCCACTCAAATGAATCGCCCACTTGGCCATTCTACCTGTGAATTCTGGCTTGTGCATCACCGTCTTAAATGGGTGTGTGGTTCTTACCACTATCAGGTGTGCCTCGAAGTACGGGCGAAGCTTGTTGGAGCACATAACTAGGGCGAGAACCAACTTTTCCATGGAAGAGTATCGAGTCTCGGCTGACAGGAGAGTTCTACTAACATAATACACAGGTTGCTGCTGCCCATCTTGTTCTCGGACCAACATCCCACTGATGGCTTTTTTTAGTGATGGCTAGGTACAAGGGTAGAGCTTCTCCTTCTTCGGGTTTGGCCAAGATCAAAGGATTGGAGAAGTATTTCTTCAGTTCCTGGAAAGCTTCCTCGTGTTTGGGAGTCCATTGGAAACATTTGTTTTTTCTAAGTACTTCGTAGAAAAGACGACATCGGTCTGTTGAATTAGATATGAACCTATTCAAGGCGACGATCTGCCCGTGAGCTTTTGGACGTCTTTCACATACCTAGGGTATTTCAACGTCGTTATTGCTCGAACCTGCTCGGGGCTGGCTTCTATCCCTCTTTGGGTGACTAAATATCCTAGGAATTTTCCCGATTTCACGCCGAACGTACACTTATGTAGGTTCAATTTCATGTTAAATTGCTTTAGGATTTCAAAAGCTTTCTCCAAGTGACTTTTGTGGTCTACAACTTTCTTTGATTTGACGAGCATATCGTCTATGTATACCTCCATAGTTTCTCCGATTTGATCTTGGAACATTTTGTTCACCAACCTTTGATATGTGGCCCCAGCGTTCCGCAACCCAAAGGGCATCACCTTGTAGCAGTACGTTCCCTTGCTGGTGATGAAGGATGTCTTCTCCTGATCACTTTCTTCCATCCTGATCTGGTTGTACCCACTAAACGTCCATGAAAGTTAGCAATTAATGGCCTGCCGTGGCATCTACCACGGCATCTATGTGAGGTAACGGAAATGAATCCTTGGGACAAGCCTTATTCAAATCCGTGAAATCTACGCACATCCTCCACTTTCCGTTTTTCTTGGGAACAAAGACTACGTTCGCCAACCACTCAGGGTACTTGACTTCTTTGATCTTTCCAGTTTCCATCAGCTTTCTCACTTCTTCATCCATTATCTTATTCCTTTCTGCGGCGAACTTCCTCCTCTTCTATTTTACGAGTGGATAATTGGGGTCCATATTTAATCTGTGCGAGATCACGTCCGGATCGATTCCCACCATATCCTCATGGGACCAAGCAAAACACTCCGAGTTCTTACCGAGGAAGTCTATCAGTTCGCTTTTCATAGCTGGCTCTAAATCTTTTCCAATCTTCACGGACCGATTGAGGTTGGATTGGTCTAGGGCCACTTCCTCTACCTGTTCATCTTTCTTTTCTTTTTCCTTGAGAATGGTAGGGTTAGTGGCCTCCTTTAATTGCTAGGTGGACTTTTGACTGGCGGCTGGTTTCAGCGCCGATTTGTAACACTCCCGGGACGTTCTTTGATCACCCCGGATCTCTTGAACCCCCCATGGAGTTGGGAACTTCACCGTTTGGTGGTCAGTGGAGGGGACGACTCATGTCATGAAGCCACGACCTTCCTATTATTACATTATAAGATTAAGGGCAATCCATAACAGAATACCTAACTAGGATATTTACGCCCTTTGCGTATGTGCGAAGGATGATGTCTCCTACGGTGTACTTCACTTCTCCGCTAAAGCCTACGAGTGTCGTGGGGTTTTTCTCCACGTCCTTCTCGCTCAGACCCATTCCTCTCAAAGCCTCCAATGTCATGAGATTGGTTGAGCTCCCTGTGTCGATGAGGACTCGCTTCATTAAGACGTTTCCGATTGACAGAAAAATCACGAGGCCGTCATGATGGGGCCCGTCAAGACCATTGACCTCATCTTCGTCAAAATGTATTGCGAGGTTGACGACGTCATTCTTCTCACATGCTGGGCGAGGAAGGGTGCTTTCTCGTGCGTTCCTCTTAGCTACTGAATAAGTGAGACCCCACACACTTGATCCTCTGGTGATCACGTTCACGACTTTTGCTGGTACCGGCGACGCTGGCCTTCTTGCGCGTGAAGCTTCCACGACATCTGGGGGAACCTGCGCATTCGGCGTGACTTCTGTAATCCTTCCCCGAGATACAAGGTAGGCAATCTCTCTTCTTAGGGCTACGCACTCCTTGGTTACATGACCGTAATCGTCATGGAAGTCGCACCACCTACTCATATCCTTGTTCGGATAGGGCTTTTCATTCCTCTTCGACCACCTAACGCCTCGTATTTTCTGAGCTATGTTCTTCACAAGGTCCTCGGGGGATATACCTAGGTTGAACTCATCATACTTCGGCGGTAATGGCTTGGTCGGTCTGGTTTCAACGCCGTTTACATTCACCGCGTCAAGGTGAGGGCGCCGGTATGGTTGGTCAAGGCTTTGAGCCAAGGCTTTGGTTTGCACATCCTCGAAGCTGTGGCAAGGGTGTCTAGTGAGCTCTTTGTAAAGATCTCCGTCTTGATTTACCCCTTGACGAAAAACATCCATCGTCGTCGGCACGTCACAGTGCGGGATGAAAATCTTTTCTCGGTTAAACCGGTCTAAGTACTCCCGAGTGGACTCTTCCGACTTTTGGAGAATCCGGTACACGTCATTGGATTGCTTCTCGAATCTCCAACTATTGGCGAACTGCACCCGGAATGAGTCCATCAACTCGGCGAAAGAACTGATACTTCCCCTTGGGAGGTTAACGAACCATTTGAAGGCTGGTCCCACGAGGGCGGTTACGAACCCCTTGCACATCAGCACCTCGCAGGAATGGTACGGTACAACGTTGGTCATCATCTTCTGCTTGAATATGGCCATGTGTTCGTCAGGATCCCCCGTACAGTCGTAAGAAGTCATACTGGGCACCGAAAACTTCTTTGGTATCTCGACCTGGGCGATGTGGGGGGCAAAAGGCGACTCATCGTAACCGTCGACTGCTTCTTTCTCTACGGGACCCCGGGTATCTTCGGTAACTGCTCGGTGAACATCCTAAATTGGTTCTTGACGATATTCTCGAGGTCTCAGGGACGGCGGGGGTCCCAATCCTCGTCATTGTCCATGGTTTCATCTTCCAAACGCTGGGGACTCACCTCTCGCGCCGATCGCAGAAGTATGGGTGCCCCTGCCCCTCCGCTCCTAGGTTTTTCCTGAGCGGGGGTAACTGATGGTACCCCGAGGACTGTTGCTGGTGGGGTAATGAACTCTAGGCCAGGATTCCTCCGAGACGGCCGGTATGGTTTCTAGAGGAACCTTCACCCCCACTGTTTCGGGTTCGATCCGTTGCTCGGTCACGTGGGCCGACAGAGGACACGGATCGAAGTTGGGAACGCAAACCGTCGTTATCGGCGGTTAACTGCTCAATGCTTGCTTTGTGCTTCTCGTTACAAGCACACTGATCGGACAATTCTTTCTCCAGAGCTTGGAGCCTTTGTGCGAATTCAGACAATTCGAGACGAAGGGCTGCCGATGCGTCCTGGTGTGCGCCTCCCTCCTCTCCGATGCCTAGCTCTTGACCATCTTCGTTAGGGTTACTCATGGCGATCTTCCAGAACTCTTTTCAATGCAAAGAACTGAATCTTTTTTCGATCGTTGGACCCCACGATGGGCGCCAAATTGTTTTGGACAAAAATTTGATCAGCAAACCTTTGCCCTTAATTGGGGTACGATCGAATTCAAAGGAAATGACAAATACGAACAAAACTCACAATTCTCGAAAGTAGAGGGTAAAGATCTTTTGTTTGATTGATCTCTTGGTGTTGTTCTTTTTCATGCATTACGAAATACTTAATTTTACATATATACGTCTAAATTACAAAGGTTACTTCCCACAAATCACGTTCTCCGGATTCCTAGGGCACAACTTGTAAACTAACTTCCCACTTCCCGCATATATTGGAGGCTCGGAGTGCTCTCACCAGCGCATTCTGAACAGATCTCTCCGCTTTGCGACGGAAGCTTTCTTCCTTCCATCGGGCATCGGGTGACTGATGATTTCTCTCATTCCAGGATCCTGTCTCGTTCAACTCAGTTGATGACTTCCCTGCGTACTTATGGGCTCAGACTACCAAATGGCTGCGGGATATTTGGGCCTAACAGCTTTGTGATGAGTCATTCCTTCTCCGCACCTAATATGACCCCTAATCGGGTGTACCAATTCACTCTCACGCTTTAGCATGAGGTCTCGTGTCGTGTGCGTCGGGCATGTTTTTTATGTGCATAAAGGAACATTTAATTACCACGGCAAGAAAAGCAATAATAAGGATCTGAAAATTAATGGTGGCCGGGCATATTATGCGATCGCCGAGAAATCTAGGTTCGAAATATTCGTCCACCTTTCTCCTCTGCCCCCAAAATCGACGTTTCCGTTTCCTTCTTTACTCTTCCAAAGTCTTCCATGCCCCTTCGATCGGCTTTCAATCTTCTCTCTAGTCCAGTGAATTCGCAATAATTGCTCAAGGCTTCAACACGATTCAATCAACCTCCCAGATTCATCTCTCTTCCCTTCCCGCTTCCCGTGTCCAGATGAACAGATTCCATTCGGATTCGCCGCTCGCCGTCGCCCCCGCCCCGATATCCTCCGCCCATCTCACCGTCCGATGATCGACGGAAAACAATCTCATCTTATTGGCATGCATCCTTTCTGCTGCGTGTCTCCTATCGCTGATCGAAATCAAGCTTCCTCTCCGGCTAACTTCTCCCCAATGCAATCATCACATCCCCTTCCCCCTCCGTTACCTACATCCTCCCTCTCAGCTCAGGCCGCCGCTCGATTGAACGGCCACGATCTCAACCGCACTGGCAGCAATCGATCGGCGAGTCACAGGGAGGCTGCGGCGGCCTTCGCGGCCAGCGAAGGGATCATGAAGCTCTCTACTAGGGAGAACAGCGCCAATCAACTTCAATTGTCGGCGGTTGACACCAGGGAGGTCAAGATCAATAATATTGTTGGGAATGGGATTTGCGGTATTCTGTATAAGTGGGTGAATTATGGGAAGGGTTGGAGGCCAAGGTGGTTTGTGTTGCAGGATGGTGTTTTGTCGTATTACAAGATTCACGGCCCTGATAAAATTGCTATTAGTAAGGAGACTGAGAAAGGTTGCAAGGTTATCGGGGAGGAGTCGATTCGGAGGATTGCTAAGAAGAAAAATGCCAATTCTCAGCATCGTCGCAAGCCTTTTGGCGAAATTCATCTTAAGGTTTTCCATTAGATTACTTTATTAATTCTTTTCTTTTTCTTTATTAGACACATCAGATCCTGTAAATTTGTTGACTGAGATTATCTTGTCCTAGATTTGAGTCTTGTCAGCATTACTATGCGGTTTTTTCAAACACCAGCAGTCCATTTGATCTTCCATATCTAAATGCAAATAATCTTGTTTTGACTATTTTCCATCCTTCGCTATATCATTCCCCACAAATCAAGGTGTAGATTCGGGTGCTTACTCAGTTTAGATCCTTCCAGATTTATAAATTACCTATCTGTAGTAGTACTTGTGCATTATTGTTCTAATAAGAACTGGTTCTGCTCCCAAGTCCCAACCTCGGGGTAAAATTTTAACTCCCATTTTGGCTTTTGGAGGAGTTTTGTTGCAGTGAAGTAGATTATTTGAAAACCTTCAGAAGCCTAATTCTTAACATCAAGTGTAATTGAAGGAGATATAGGTCAATAACCTTCAGAAGCCTAATTCTTAACTTCATGTTTGAATTTACAGGCCTCTTTCAATTAGACGGATTTGCTTTACTTAAAAGTTAAAATCTATAAGCCCTTCTGTCCTGGGAAAAGGTCTGAAACATCCAAAATTCAGATCTGTGTAGTTCAAGAAGGCCACATATGATGAAAGACAGACTAATCTAACAGAGTTATTGTTTGTATTCATGGATTTTTATTAGTTGTTATATTTACAATGCTAACTTTTGTAGGTTTCATCAATTAGGCAGAGCAGATCAGATGATAAGAGGTTTTCCATCTATACTGGCACAAAGAGGTTACATTTAAGAGCAGAGTGTCGAGAAGATAGAGCAGCATGGATGGATGCATTGCAAGCTGTGAAGGATATGTTCCCACGGATGTCTAACAGTGAGTTAATGGAACCTGTAAACCATGTTGTCGTTTCAACTGAAAAGTTGAGGCAGCGTCTACAGGAAGAGGGTGTCAGTGAGGCGGCAATTCAGGATAGCGAACAAATTATGAGGGATGAGTTTTCAGCTCTACAAAACCAGCTTATGTTGCTCAAGCAGAAGCAATGGCAACTTATTGATACTCTGCGGCATTTAGAGGTACGTGTACTGATCAGAAACTCCCCTTCCAATAGATTTCGCAGTTCTCCCAAGTCTCTCTTGCCACAGGAGTAAAATTTGGAATCTTTTGTGGCTAGATACTTTGTTAGATACCATTCAAACAAGAATCTCGTTTGAGGAAACCACTCTAGGTAAGAATCTCACCAAAGAGGAATTTTGTCGAGAAACGCTCTCAACGAGTCTTTTGATTCAATAATTCAAATCTGACTTTACAAACTGACTTAACTCGATTTAAATAGAAGAATTGACATAAGAAACTACCCACTAAGCCCATCAATAGATTAGTGCTCCTAACCTAACAACTAACGTAGTGGAAGTTGAATGAATCTAACCACTAACCACTAACTTAGCCTAATGCCTAAAAACAAGGGAACTGACTTTGACTCACTAATGCTCCTATTTATAAAACAGAATCAACGACCTCAACAATAACAAACTGACTGATTTTGACTGAAATGAAATAACATTAACTAGAACCCTATCATACTTCAATCCTAAACTATGCGTTATTGATTGTAGAGAAGGGCCCTTTGGTGTTTTTTATTTGAGTGTTTGACAACTATATATTCATGACAGTCCATTGTTTCATTGCTGCATTTGAAATAAATAAATTACTAGTCTTAGTTCTCGTGCCCTGCAAGGTGTTTTACAGAATTATAGAATTACTTATTTATATATTTTAAATTTTGATTAAATTGATATAGGTAAAGATATGTTTTAAAAACTATACATATTTAGAAAAATATGAGCATAATATCTAAACTTAGCATATGCATTCTATCTAAAAATAAAATAAATATTCTAATATTTGTATAATATATAGCAAAAAATATCTTAATAATCTTCCTATTTTTCATATCCAAAAATAAAAGATTAGTTTTTAAAATTAATGGTTATTTTGTCAAAAATTAGTTTTAAAAAAAAAGATTTGTATAATATATAGCAAAAAATATCTTAATAATCTTCCTTTTTTTCATATCTAAAAATAAAAGATTAGTTTTTAAAATTAATGGTTATTTTGTCAAGAATTAGTTATAAAAAAGGGGTGGTGTGGTCCAATCTAAAAGTGACATGTGGCGTTTAATAATTTTTTTAACCTCCGCTTTAGTATATAGTTATGATAAATTTTCCATATATCAAAGTGTTAAAATAACAATTACCTAACGGTTTTTCTAAACTATGCCTTTGGGCCATAGGTTAAGAATACTGTTTTTAGAAACTAAAACCCTAGAAGGAAATTAATAAACCCTATAAAATAATTTAGATAACCTTAAATGATATAATTCAACAAAGTTTTTCCAATTTGAGGTTCTTTAACCTATGCCTGTTAGAAAAATCATTTGTTCAATGCAGAAAGAGGCTTATGATATTTCTATTACAATTTACTAAACCCAATTACAGTTTAATAAGCAATAAATCTTTTGTCTATACAATGGTAATGTAGTTAAATCTAACTTCCTATATTTCTTTCATCAGTTGTTTAGAGTTTCATGTTGTTTGCTCGTGGTAGGACATTGGTAATTTGGTCCCTCTTTGTTTTTCAAATATTGGTTGCTTTGGGAACGTAGCATTATGAGGTGTTGGACACATGTCCTCAAGGGATGCACTTGTAGCATCATGGTTTATTAAAACACTCGGAAGAAAGCGAAAAAAGCAATGTAGACATTGCTATGGCTCCTACCAAGTTGTGTCGAATCAACCTCAACAACTTGATGAGAATTATTTCATATTCCACTACATAGATGTCTAATTGTTTTTTAACTTACCAAATAATTACATGTGCATATAAGGGGGTACCCAATGACTAGATTTATGTAGCAGCTAATTGAAGTTAATTAACTAGGATAACCTGCCTATGTTGCTAACTAGATGACAGTATATAATGAACATCCTATAGATCTCTTTCTACAGTGACACAGGAAATTTAATGTCTTATGGACAGGCAGAGGCTTTCTAGCTACTTCTAAACCAACAAACTGACTGTATGTTTGTTTTGTAGACAGAAAAGGTTGATTTAGAGAACACAGTTGTTGACGAGAGTCAGAAACAGTCTAAAGAGAAGGGTGCTTCTTCTTCTAGCTCCAAGCAAGACAAAGACAGTGGTATGCTCAAGTGTTTCTACATTATTTTTCACTAATGCTTTACAAGCTTATTAGATTTTTATTTTTGAATTAATTTTCATTTACTAATCCTCTTGATTAACTTTTTTGAACAATATTTATCGTAACACATCACCATTGATGGGTTACAAGCAAAACATTTCAAGTTACTTAAAAACATCATATAAAACTTCCATTATTTCCACATAGTGAATTTGTGGATTATTTGCCAATTATTTTCCTATTTTTTGATTATGATAGGTGTTCATATGAACCTTATTCTTACCTTGCTGGCTTATCCTCAACTATGATAAAGACTGGGTTTTGTTTGTTCAATTTTGATTGTTATATTTTATTATTATGATGCTAGATATTCAGATGCATGTCATTTTGTTGCATCAAAGTGAAAGTAATATTTAATTATTTATGTCAATTTTATCCAGCCATATGATTGCAACAAGTAAATGCCTAGTAACCCGGGGTGAGGAGCTCAGTCTAGCCATTAAGACCTCAAGGGGGAACCTAGAGGTCTCCGCTTCGATACTCACGGACGGCGAAGTCCAAAATTTAATCATTTAGAACTGTTCAGTTCTCATCCCTTCACGGACGCTCTGGGCTAGTCTCAAGTAGTATTTGGGCTACCCTAAATCTTACCCGATCAAAAAAATGCCTAGTAAACCATTGTGGTATTTATTGGGGATCTCTCTATAAAGATTATCGGGCGCATCCTCCTGACATGTTCAGGATATGGGTGCCCCCATCTTGATCCCCAAGATCCTGCTTGTGCAGGACTATACCTGGACAATGATCTTGTCTCTATGAAGATTATGTGAAATGATCCTAACCTACTTTGATGTGTTTTGGTATGTTTGGTAAACAAACTTGTAATGTAAATGGTAATCGTATGCAAACTGATAACGACTGATAACGCCATGCAGTAACTGATTCGGTGATAATGTGCTGATATTGATGCCTGATATGGAATGAATGTTTACCAGACAGGGTGTTTATGTATTCCACAATGTTAGTAGTTTCTAAATATGTGTTTTATTGTAGTTTATAATGTTTTTCTTTGCTAGTAAGTTTAGCATGTATAGATTTATATGACAATCATAATCAGATGCAATTTTTTATAATTAACAAGTCTTAGTTTTGTCAACCATAAAAATACGATTTGGCAGTCTCCTGCAGTGAAACCTGTGATTGGAGACAGCTTTCATGGTCTAGTAAGCGATTCGTTAATTGCTATTTGCTACACTTGTTTGCTTTATACAAGACATCAGCTGTTTTTTTTTGTAATTGTCTTTTTTTTTTTTATCATTGTGCTCCTGTTTTTTTCCTGCAGCAGAAGTTACTGGAAGTGATTCTGAAGAAGATATTGAAAGAGTTGATGCTGCAGAGGAAGAAACAGATGAGGAAGAAAATGCTTTCTTTGATACCCGTGATTTTCTTTCGTCAAGTTCTTTAAGGAGTAGTGGTTCTGATTTGAGGATATCATCCTTTTCCTCTGACGATGACTTGCATGCTCTTATATCTGATGATGATGTTGACTCGTTGATCAAATCTGCTGGAGCTAATTTCCCTCATGTCAAGCGTCGTAAGAAATTGCCTGATCCTATTGAAAAGGAGAAAGGAGTCAGTCTTTGGTCGATGATAAAGGATAACATTGGGAAAGATCTCACAAAAGTCTGTCTCCCAGTTTACTTCAATGAACCTCTCTCATCTCTTCAAAAGTGTTTTGAAGAATTAGAATATTCATATCTTCTTGACAGGGCCAATGAATGGGGCAAAAAGGTAAGACTTTGAGATTTTTTTGAAATTCCTTTTTATTCCTAGCTTCACAAGATTTTTTTATACTTCATGATGATAGTGATTCAGATTAGGTGTTCCACTTCCATTTTATCAGACCACAATATGCAAAATCATGATGCAAATTTCTTGGATATGGCAAACCATTATGGACATTTGATCTGATGCTTTACATTCTAGGATGAACATTTATTCGTAGAACTTGCAACTTTAACTGCACTGTATTGGCCACTCCTAGTCGCCATCCTCATATACACAGCGTTGTTATCATGCGTAAATTTATTTATTTTTTGCTTGTTTGGTTTTTATTGTTTAGCTTCCTGTGTTGTGTTTCCCTTTGAATATGTTCGAGGTTAATTATCTCTCAGCCAAATGCAATCCTCTGGGCCTAAATGTTGGATCACTTTCTCTCTTATAGTTGAACTTGTCTGTCATTGATTTTGTGGTTTCTATCATGGATTTTTCTTTATTTTCCAGAATGAGACTTCATCATTTCCTGCCGACCCAATTGGCACAGAAGTCTTTCGACTTTATTATTGTTTTCTAGAACCCTAAGGTGCACCCTACAGTAAGGGTTGGACTCACAAAACTCACAAGAGAAGAAAGAAAGAAACTAGAAGAGAAGAACACAAGAGAATTTGTTGACCCAGTTCGTCAGAATAACTATGTCTGGGGGCACTACCAAGCTAGGGACTTTCACTAGAATTGAAGATTCCAAGACTTGATCTTCTTGATCTACACTGATCTGATCAGCCTAACCTAATCCCTCAAGCTCTCTCTAGCCTTTTCTCAAAGATGGGTATTTATGGAGAACACTAGGCTTAAAGATAGAAACAAAGATATTCCAAGGGAATTAAAGATAGAACAAGATATTTTAGGATAGAAATTCCAATATCTCAATATCTTTTCCTTCCTTGTCATGCAAGTAATCCCGCTTCTATCGCCGACACGGAAAAATGCGTGGGCACCACTAGAAAAACGCGGCTGTGCTATTCATCCCCAGCCCGCGCTTTTTGGCTGTGGTCACGGTTCTGCACCTTCACTCCTCCTTCGTCTCCTTTTTCCGCCTAAATCCAAATCAAGCTCCAGAATCCCAAAAACCAGCATGTGTAATCTCAAGGACTTGCAACATTGATGGATATGATCTCTTACTAGTCCATTTTATAAGGAGTCTAACGTTCTGCTTCATAATTTTATTTGATGATGATGCAGTAAAAGAGCCCTTTAAGCTGTATCACATAATCCTTAACATAAGATTGTTCATAATGAAAAATGTTTTGCCTACACAGGGGATCCATCAAGGGAGTCTGAGGATTGAGGAAGCATTAGAACTTTGTTAAATGTTCTTCTTGTAGTTTTAATTATTCATGGTTTACTGATTTTTGTTATCAGGGCAACAGCCTTATGAGAATCCTTAATGTGGCTGCTTTTGCTGTATCTGGATATGCTTCAACGGAAGGAAGGACTTGCAAGCCCTTCAATCCGTTGTTGGGAGAGACATATGAAGCTGATTTTCCTGATAAAGGCCTTCGTTTTTTCTCAGAAAAGGTGTTTACTCACAGCTTCTTCTATGATGCTCTCATTTCCTTCTAACATTTCATAGACTGCTTCTCTAAATGAGGCTATTGTAACTTGCTACATCTTTCTTTTGTGAAACTCACATAAAAATCCATTTTAATTTACTGACTAACTTTCACAAAGAAAAAAGGATTTAAAAAATAATTCTATTTATAAAGATCACCATAATTGGTCACACCCCCTTGCGTCAAGCCAGGGGTGCCCCCATCTTTACCCCCCAGATTTCCCGCAAGGGGAGCCACACTGGGAAAATATTGTTGTTGTTGTATAAAGATCACCATA
Organism: Fallopia convolvulus; assembly: GCA_964016875.1. NCBI lineage: Eukaryota > Viridiplantae > Streptophyta > Magnoliopsida > Caryophyllales > Polygonaceae > Fallopia > Fallopia convolvulus. The sequence goes on along the minus strand of OZ024734.1, from coordinate 33,248,047 downwards.
ATGCCAGCATACAATAGGAGGAAGTCTTCCACTTTTTTTTTGCAGAAAAGGAAAAAAGAGTGGACCATTAATGTTGAATGTGTAAAGCTAGCAATGGATGGTTATGTAAGGAATACAATGACAATTGAACAAATGGAGACGTAGCTGACGGGGGTGGTGCATATGTCATCTCTCTGCAGTAATTAGTGGTCTGCCACATCTGAGCAGATGCATTTCTTTGAAACACCATGGAATTTTCTTTAATGATACTTGTGTTTATGTATGTTGTGGATAACAACGATTACCTTTTTGAGTCAGGTCAGCCATCATCCCATGATTGTTGCCTGCCACTGTGAGGGAACTGGGTGGAGATTATGGGGAGACAGCAACTTGAAAAGTAAATTTTGGGGCCGCTCGATACAACTTGAGCCTGTTGGTGTTTTGACATTGGAATTTGATGATGGCGAGGTTTTCCAGTGGAGTAAGGTTGATCTCAGATGATGGTTCTGTAGTTCAGTTTCAGCCTCCTGTATGTATGTTAACGAATTTCATCTTGCAGGTAACAACATCAATATACAACCTCATACTAGGGAAATTGTATTGTGAGCATTATGGTACAATGCGTATTCAGGGAAACCGTGACTACAGTTGCAAGTTGAAATTTAAAGAGCAGTCTATAATTGATCGAACTCCTCATCAGGTACCATTTTCATCCCTTAAGTCAAATTCCAAGATAAAAGACTGGGCTTAAAGTTCTTTTGGAATGCTTTTGCATATTAATATTGGATAAGGTTTATAAGTTAGGTAGCTGATGGCAATAATATGCTAGACGACATATGATGGTTCTGAAGCTGTCAATTTACATGAATTACAACTGGCGTGTGCAGGTACAAGGTGTAGTACAAAATAAACAGGGAAATACAATGGCAACTCTGTTAGGAAAATGGGATGAAAGCATGCATTTTGCAGAAGGAGATTATTTTGGGAAGGGAAAAGGAGCAGATACCTTGCCGATTCATTGCTTGTGGAAGCGAAGCCAGCTGCCCAAGTTCCCTACTAGATACAACCTTACTCGCTTTGCCATCACATTGAATGAGCTTACTCCAGGATTAAAGGTTTTACTGAATCCATGGTTTTATTCCAGCCACCACTAACTAATCCTCCCTTATTATTTGCAACTATTTCAAGTTCTGACTTTAAATATTTTTTGTAGGAGAAACTGCCACCCACAGATTCAAGGCTTAGGCCAGACCAACGATACCTAGAAAATGGGGAGTTTGAAAAGGCAAATGCTGAGAAGTTGCGCCTAGAGCAGAGGCAGCGCCAGGTAATTAATACAATTATGCTGCCTTTATTGGTTGATTTCTCCAAGGAAGTTTATCTGAGTGTTGTATGCAAATTGCAGGCTAGGAAAATGCAAGAAAGGGGATGGAAGCCACGGTGGTTCACCATGGACAAACAAACTGAAACATACCGCTACATTGGTGGTTACTGGGAAGCCAGGGATCGTGGATACTGGGAGTCCTGTCCTGACATATTTGGCCAAATTCCAGCCGATATATTGGACTGAAAATATATTTCCTCTTAACAAAAAGCCCCTTCTTTTCTATTTTCTCCCCTTCTTCAACCCTTATATTGATAGGAAACTGAGAGTTGTTAGGTTTCAGATGATCATGTATGTAATGTAAGCCTTCTTAGATCATGATTATTTTTGAAAATAAATAATTTCCATGTCAGCAAATGAGTCCAAGAGTTGCAGGTATTCTTTTCGCCATACTTCGTATGCTAACCTTAAAACTTGCTTAACAAATACAAAACTGCCTGACTGCAACGGATTACATGCACCTAATAAGGTCCATCAGTTCCATCGTCCAAATTAGGCAACTGATGGACCCAATCCATCCAAGAGTGTATTTGTTAACGAGCCAAAGGGCTTGCTACGCGCCCTTTTCTTCTCCAAATCTCTCCAGGGGAAAAGATATGCTCTGCGAAGCTTGCGTAATCAAACAAGAGTGGGTTTGTTTAAGGAGGCGAAGCTGTAATCACTTATGGATGGTGATCTGTGGGGGGTATGAAACGGCCTAGCTATGCTCTTATCCTTCATCATATATCACTTGTCTCCCTCCTGGTATGTTTGTGCGTATATGTGTTTGGGGCAAAACTTGAAGAGAGTCGCTCCTTGCCTTCTTTATGGTTATGGCAATAATCAATCCTACATCTAGCTTTACAAATGACTAGATGCTTGATACGAAGGAGAAATGTGAAAGATGTGAGATTTCTCCCTGTGGTATCGAGTTTCCTTGAATTACATGTTTGTAAATTGGATTACAAAAATAGCCAATGAGATGATGCCTTCTACTTTGCATTCTACCTCTTTTATACACTAAAACAAACGTAGAAGACAAGGGTTGATCATTTCATCTTCCAACCCCTTGAGCTTCGTTTGACATTCAAGTAACTTGATTCTACATAAATATGGATCTTAGGATACAATGAATCCCTTCAACATAATTCATGCCTTGCTCAAACGCGTCACTTCAGTTCCTACAAGTGACATATGGTAACATAGACTCGGTAGCTAGCGGTACAACACAGATTCTGCGCGTCTAACTTGACAAAAATTGTTGGCCCAACAATTCCCCCAACTCATCTCTTGAAAATTCGAAATTCAAAAATGAGGGAAAAACGAGTTTTTTACTCTCTAACTCAAGTTGATGGGTTCATTTCGCATGATGATGGATCTGGTTATCGAGGGAGGAAAGCGACGTGGCCAATCCTAGTCATTTCGGGTTTGGTTTATAAATTGTCATATTGCTCTGCTATAAAGGCTATTTATGGTTCTTCATTATTTACACACTTACTTCTTTTTCCAATCTAAAGAGGTGTTTTTTTTTCATTTTCTTCTCTATTCTACATCTACTTTCTTCACCGATGACTCGATCAAAGAGTATGGGGTCTGCCATGAAGAAGTCATCCATCGTCATTTCTCTTCCTTCAAAAACGTAAGCAACAATGATTCCACAACTTGTAATCTAAAGTGGAGGAATCTAGTTGCGACCCTAGATACGAGCGGGCTCCCCAAGGGGACAGTAGCGTGATTCTTTCCACCGTTGGGTAGTCCGATTGGAATTGTTTGGGATGACAAACTTTTTGTAACACCCCTAATTTTATCCTAAGGGATATTACCACTAGTGATCCCCGATGAATCTGCCCAGAACAACCCAAGGCTTTAAAATACATAATTAAAGGAAAATTAATTAAAAGCGGAATTTTATTCATTAAAGGGAACAATAGTTCATTACAATAGTATTTATTTTACATAAGATGCAGTAGCGGAAAGTAAAGCCGTATTATAAAAGGATTATTCAAATGACTTGTTGAAAATACATGATACATAAGGATAACTCATATGTTGATGAGTTCCTCGGTTTAAGACATAAGAGTTGGTGCACCACCTTTCGGATGCTTTGCTCTAGGGAAATCTTCCTTCATTCAACTCCGATTTGCCTTGATCTTCTATTCTTGATAACCACACTTTTGGTCACGTACCACCTCTTGGATACTTCACCTAGAGGGTGAATCTTTTACTTAGTCTATTCTTCATCTTCGGTCCCTAAATAGCACTCCTCAAATCTTCTAGTCTTCGTCTTCAACCTTTTTCGTAGTCTGAAATTTTTGCAAAGGGCGAGAAATACCATTCAAAAGTGCAGATTGAAATATAGATAAATTAGTCTAAGGAGACTAAACAAGTGGGAACAGAGATTTCTCACATGTAGGGATTTGTAACGTAACATTTTTTAATAGATGAGAGATTTTGGGAGCAATACCATATATTTGGAGCTTAAAGAGAATGGAAAGTAGTTCATCTTGAAAAGAGATATAATATTTTACGAGGAGGAAGGATACTGCGACAATTGTAGTTCGTTAGAAATATGAATGTAGCTGAGAAATTTTATTTATTTCACATCAAGTTTTGAAAAGCCTCCGTCGAATTATCGGATCTCAACCAACCTCATCAAATTCAAAGCTCTAGATGGGGAGGTGACCGCGAAGTGCTTAAGTACCAAGCCCACATTGACAAGCCCAAATATGCATTCAAGTTGGAAATGCTATAGTTCAAAGATGGGAGCGAGAATGGACTTCTAATTTGTACTCAATTAATCCTGGTTTCTTTTTTATTTTGCACTAGGCACTTATCTTTCTTAAGTCATTCAGTACACGATTTTTAGGTTGGTGGCTACGAAGGCCAGTCCACTTAAAGGAATGAAAGTTCAGGCTTTCAACACTTAGCTAGAGTGCAGTATCCCCCCTTAAACAAGGAGCAAATTCGAGATCATGACCCAAATATTGAGGTAAGAGAGGACAATAAACCATGCTTCTCGATAGGTTATAAAGAGATGGTAGGTGATATCCGCCTTTTTAGTCATGTTTTGAGGGTGTGTTTTTAGTGTGTTTGAGTTTTTTTCTTTAGTTTTGTGTTTTGTTTTGAGTTGTTTGTGTAGGTTTTCGTATTTTCTTAAGATATGGAGTCTACATAAGCTTTGGTGGTGTTTTGTATGTTTTTAGAAGCTGTTTGGAGCACTTTTAAGGAAAAGAGCAAAACCGAGGAGAAACACTTAAGGAAAAGCTCCAGGAATGAAGTTCATAAAGTTATTGAAGATCAAGTTTGAGATTGGAAAGAGATATATAATTTCGTTACAAGAACATAGGAAAAAGAATCAAGTCAAACGGAGTTGTAACGAATCCGCTATGCAAGTTTTACTCAAGGTTGTTCGAAGTGTTGAACAGGCTCGGTACCGAGGTGCATAGGTCGGTGCAGCGAAGACTGAGTCAGCGCAATTTAAAGGCTTTTATATTTTTTACTTTTATGTTATTAGATAGATAGAAGGGAAAGTAAGGGGAGAAGAGAGGCGTGTGAGAGGGGGAAGAGACGAGTTTTTTTGGGGAAGAACTATCGTTGTGGATTCGGTTGTAAACTTTCTCTTTAATTTAATTCAGTTTTGCTTTTAATCACGTTTTGTGAGTAGTCTCTCTCTCTCTCTCTCTCTCTCTCTCTCTAAGGTTGGGGTTAAACCCAATAATGGTTGTGCATACTTGTTTATGATCATATCTTGATTGTTTTTTTTGCATGAATCTATTCTCTTGTTCTTAATCCTTGAAAGGAAAGTTGATAGGAATTTCTCATTCATAGTTGAAGCAAAAGCGGAAACCTTGAATCAAAATAGTCAATTAGGGTTTTGAAGCGAAAGCGGATCTATCTTAGTTGAAGTAGAAGAGATAGATAGTAAGTTTATTGATTGAACAAAAGTTAGTTGGTTTACTTGCTAAAAGTTAACGAAAGTTGACACCTTTATGTGATAAAACCATGATCTATATGTGTTTCATTAGCGTTTGGCATGCATAACTGTTGTGGTGGTGATACCTTTAGCTTAGAATTCCTCTTTCTCTTGCTAATTCCCCTAGATTTAATTGATTGCTTGAGTAACAAGTAAAAAAACTTAGCACTGACTTTCTCCCTATGGACGAACCTGACTCTGCTATACACACTGGGGTCTTAATATAAATTTATTTGTTATCAAGAAACCCTCTCAACAAATTGGCATCGTTGTCGGGGAGATTTCAATACTGCCAAGTTTTGTTCTTTTTACGTTTTTCGGGACAAAGACGAGTCAGTAGCGACCCCCCTAGGGTCGGTACCGACCCTGCTGGGCAACCCAGTTTTTGTGCTTTTTCTGTTTACTTTCTAGGTCACTGTCGAGTTGTTACCAACCCTACCCAGGTCGGTACCGACCTTTTCGACAGGTAGTTGTTTCTTTCTTTTAATTTTTGTTTCACGGGATTGTTGCAGGCTCGATACCGACCCCTTGGGCCTCTGTACCGATCCTCCTTCGAGAAGAACTCGTTTTGCTTTTGCTTTTGTTTTTGTTTTGCTTTCAGTGTATGCCAACTGAAGGACGCCGAGTTGTCTCTAATCCAGTAGTAGACTTTGAACCTGAGCGATCCTTCCACCGCAATTTACGAGAAAATAAAGCATGGCTACACCGGAAGAGATGGCACAACAGATGGTCGCTCTCCAGAGGTAGATGGAGGCGTTAAAAGCTGATCGAGACGCTGCTGCTACTGTCGCTAAACGTGAACGAGTAAACGCTGAACATGAAGGAGAGTACACTGCCCGTCTGCAGGTACAGCTGAATGCCTATCCAAGGAATGCTAAGCAGTACATGCATCCAGAACAGAGGGTGCTAGAATCAGCCATTGAGCTTCCGGAGATAGAGAAAACCTATGAGATCAAACCTCAATTCATATCCTTGATCAAAAGGGATCAGTTTGAGGGAAAACCCACTGAGTGCCCAATAGAACATATTAGAAATTTCCTTGATTTATGTGACACTATTGCTGCTAACGGTGTCTCTTTAGAATATGTTCTGTTGAAAGATTTCAAGTGTTCTCTTGCAGGAAAGGCCCTGAGCTGGTTAGAGAGCCTACCTCCCAAGTCAATCAAGAAGTGGGAAACTCTGCATGACTTGTTCATGACAAAGTTCTTTCCACCTGCCAAGACTACGGAGCTAAGGAAGCGCATCACCTCCTACCACCAGCTGCCTAACGAGACCTTTGTAGAGACATGGGAGAGGTTTAAGGAGATGCTCAGACAATGCCCTACTCATGGGCAACCATAATATGTCCTCCAAGAAATCGTCTTCCAGGGGATCAATGCTGAAACGAAGAACCGCATCAACCTGCACACTGCTTGCGGTCTCATAGAGATGGATCCCGATGCGGCGTGGGAATTGCTTGACAAATTAACAAATTATGATGCAATGTATGGCACACAGCAAGACCAACAACCCCAAAGACGGCTCTACAATCCAAACAAGGATGAGGTTGACCTTGAAGTGAAGCACCAATTCTTGCAAGATGGGATCATCCGCTTAAAGAAGCGGGTAAGTTATCTTAAATTATCTCTTTCTTGTCAAGAATGTGGGTCTCAATCCCATGCTACTTCTGTCTGCACTAACTTGCAACAGGTTGGTGCTGTTGAGGCATATGAAGAGTTAACTATATAAAGAGGTCCCTATTGGAACCAAGCACATAATTCTTATGCAGGGAGGAATAACAATCAGCCACCTGGGGCAAATATGGCCAAGGGAGCCAACCTCCTCAGCAAGATCTTAGGGTTCCACCTTACAGACCTCCAAGTTATCAAGAGCCACCTTCATGGGTCCAAGGACTTCAAGAAGGAATCAATGGAGTCCAAGCTAACTTCAACGACCAGATGATAAGATGGGGAGAGTTCGATGTTTGAAAGAAAAGTGTCGACTCACAACTAGGGAACCTGGCTGCATGGATTCCAAGACCTCAAGGGCAAGTTCCGGGTCGACCCAAAGAGAACCCTAGAGGACAAATTGCATCCATACACCTTAGAAGTGACAAGGAGTTGCCAGATCGAGCCAAGCCAAAACACACTAAGCACGATAACGAAGATGATGCCCCGTTTAAGCTCATTACCGACCCCAACAAGGTCGATATCGAGGTTCAACCACTCGATATCGAGGCTCCCCAACTCGATAACGCGCCATCCATGCCAGGTAAGTCTTCTGAACCAAGCTCTCAGTTCGTTACCGATCCCCCTAGGGTCGGTACCGACCCCTTATCTACACCGATCGACCCTCTCATCGATTCGGTGGAGCCTCGATCCGGCTCTCTCTCTATCCTGAGTCCGTAAAAAACTCTTCCTTTCCCGAATAAGAAGTCTAATGATGTTACGGAAGGAAACTTTAGACAATTTGTTAAGATTCTTCAAGGGTTAAATATTTCAATTCCTTTTACTGAAGCCCTTAATGAAATGTCTGCCTACACTAAATTTTTAAAAGATATTTTAAGCAGGAAAAGATCTATCTTAGAGCTATCAAGTGAAGTCCGGTCTATAAAGCTCCTTGAGAAGTTCGGTGATCCAGGTAAGTTTGCAATTTCTATTGGTATAGGAAATAAGGTTATTAAAATCGGGATTCTAAGACCGGATCACGGAAGGTCTCATGGATTGGATCGTAAAATCGGATCGTAGGATCGTAAGATCCTATAATATCAATAAAACTAATATAATATAAACATGATACAAAAAATATAGGGTCTAAAATGAAAAAATATATAATTTTATTAAAATTTAATGATCATAATCGACATTCCAAACTTATGTATGCACAAGAAGCTCATTTTTTTAAATATATACTTTCGTAAGCGTTCCAAAGAAGCCAAGAGTATTTTGTAAAGTCGATGAAAGATTAAATGTCTTAATTAGGGAAAGAATGTTGTAAATTCAAATAATTGGGAGTCAAAAGAAGGAAATTGGGAAGTAAATAAGGTTAAAAGAGACAAATTAAGCACTTAAGCAATGCAATTTCACTAATAATTGAATCAATTAGTGTTAAAAATATATTTTATAAGCTCAAAGTAAAAAAACAGGTTAGGATCTTACGATTTTACACGGGATCTCATGAGATCTTGTACGATCCTATACGATCCTAATACGATTATACACGATTCTATTCCGATTTAACACATTTCGATTTTAATGCACGATCCGGATCAGAATCCCATATTGGATCGTGGGATCTTACGATTTTAAAATCCGGATCTCGATTTTACTAACAATGATTGGAACTCACCGTTTTAAATCTCTATGTGATCTAGGTGTCAGTGTCAGTTTATTACCATTGTCTATCTAGACCAAGGCTAACATGGGACCACTGGAGCCTGTTGATATGAATCTCTACATGGCGAATGGATCTTTTGTAAAAGCAATTGGAGTCGTTGATGATGTCCCTATCCAAGTTGGAAAATTCTTTGTCCCAAACGACTTCATTGTGCTAGACATGCCAGAAGACCCTGTGGTCCCAATCATTCTTGGAAGACCATTCTTAGCCACCGCAGGAGCACGTGTAGATGTTAGGAAGGGACTTCTCACGTTTGATATTGGTGAAGAGAAGGTTGAATTTCATTTTAATTCTCCCATAAGCGAAGTGGCTAGTTGTAGTACTAAGGAGCCTACTGACCCACTATGGCTCGGTAACGACCCCTCTCTAAGTACAAGAACGAGCAAATTCAAGGAAATCATGCCTATTAAGGAGGCTACCGACCCCCATGGGTTGGTAACGACCCTTATTTGAAGGAAAACGAGGTGGGAGGTGGATCCAGGCACGACATTGAGCCACTTCTAGATCCAACAGGGTCATTAACGACCCACATAGCCTCGGTAACGATCCCTTTTTTGCTCGATCAAGGTAAGTCCTCGTTTTATGGTTTGATTGATTCTGGTCATGATCCTTTCTCATATCCTTGTTATATATTAAATCCTACTATTAGTACTGTGAAGGAGTCAAAACCTCCTTAGTTTTCGGATTTTACTAACCCTGTTGTAGGATTACCAAGCATTCTTGTGGATGATAAAGGGCCCAATATTTTGGAAAGAAGCTATGATGTTTTTCAGGCAAAGTATGGGGTTTCTCTTGAACCTGACATAGCTGGATGGAAGCCGCCCTGATCCACCGAGGTAAGTTCGTCGGGCTAACGACGTTAAAAATAGCGCTTACGGGAAGCAAACTACTTTTTGTTTTCACTCTTTGTTTTTGGTTTTAGCTTTTTCTTTCTTAGATCTTTTTGCTAACTTTCTTTTGACTTGTTTTTAGGTTAGATTAGTGTAGTAGGGATAGAAATTTTTCTAAAGTGACTCATGTACAAGAAGAAGAAGTGCTAAAAGAAGACAATTGGTGTACAAGAATTCCAGGTTCGTTACTGACCTTCACAGGTTTGGTACTGACCTTCACAGGTTTGGTACCGACCCCTCTACCGAACCGAAGAAAAATTCAGTAATGCTCCTCAAGTGATTAATGGTTTCAGACAGCTTTAGTTTTGTTTTGTGAGTTCCCTTATTTTTGTTGTGAGTTCCCTTATTTTTAAGCTTTTAAATAGGCAAAGGTGTAGCTCTTGGTGATCCATGGCAATGAGGATTGACCATTGAAGAGGAAGAAGTTTGATGCCCATTGCTGGAGGGTGTGTTAGTTTGAGGATGACACAAGGGTGATGGTGTATTGGATGGTCTTGCAAGCAATGGGGAAGAATGGAAGACACAATTTTCATGCACTGGATGAGCGTCACTTCAATATCAGACTTAATCTGACTCTTGAAGAAGAAGAAGAAGAAGAAGAATTCAGTGGGCTTATTATCAAAAGAGTGGTGAATTGAGTAGTCAAGTTACATTGGTCTAGCGGTTTAAGGAGGGTGTGTGATTGCTTGAAAGGAGTGAGAGGTCTCGGGTTCAAGTCCCGGCTCTTTCCTCCTTTTTATTTGTTTTGCCTTATATTAATTTTATCCTTGTAATACTTCATTATTAATAAAATCCGAAATTTATATCAATCTTATTTTATTTGAATAGCTTTTACACTTTAATAATCCTTTTATAATATGTTCTTAAATTTTATTTAATTAAATTATTTAAACTCTCTTTTTAAAGAGAAAAGAATTATTTAAATGAATACCCTACTTGCTTAATATTTTTAGTTAAATTCTTAATTTCCATTGTAGTAAACTTTTATAATCTTTTATAATATAATATGAGATTATAAAGATTATTAAATTTTCTACTTTAGAGGAAAAATTTTATTGGGATAATTACCCCTTTTATTTTATTAGAATTTAGCGGATATTACACTACCCACTACCCCTTTGTTTGTCTCTTTTCCTTGAAACACAAATACTCTTTTTTTTTAGTTGACTATTTTGTAAAACATATTATCATCATTCTAATTATTGGTGTACCACATGTAAAATATTTTCTTTGAATTGATAAAGACCTTTTGTTCAGATTTTAAAAATTTGTGTCGGGTGTACCAGCAACTCAATTTGAGTTGAGAATGGCATACACAAAAAGAGAAAAAGAGGAAAAAGAATTTGTATGTTCATTTGGTGTACCACTTAAGGAAATGATCAACACGTGAGAAAGACAAGCGTTCGACATTTTTCTAGAAAAAATAGGGAGACGTGCATCTTTAAGAAAGGGAGTGCTTGCAATCTTTGTCATCTCTTCTTGTCTTCATTCCACTTTTTCCTTTGCCTTTTCCTTGCATTTTTGTTGCTTAAAATTGTGAATTCACATTTTAATCAATGCTAGGAACTACTTGCCTTTGTGTCCTTGTACGTTATACTCGCAATGATGTTGATCAACCGGTAACAATGTAAGATTCGGAGTAAATGATTGATGCCTTAATTATGAGGTTGAGAGATGAGTTGCATCCCGAAGACCATGCTTCTCATCATTATGAAGTGGAGGATGAGAATCCATTTCATGGTGAGCCACTAGCCCACCTACATGTCTAGTCTTCTAGTTTTGCTTTTGAATAATATCAGATAATCAATGGCGTACAAGTTCTGGGCTAAGGTATAGGTCATGGCGCCAATGGGAGTCATTTCTAGCAGCCTTACGAAGACTTCAACTGCAATTGGGGTTACACCTTTAATGCTAGAGATGATTAAGGTCCATGCCGAATGGACAGTGGTATAAAACTCAAAATTCCTTAATTTGCAGGTACTAATAATGTTTATGCATATGTGAAATGGGATAAAAATGGAGACCAGCCTTTGTTATTACCGATACCAGGAGGAAGAAAAGGTGGAGCTAACCACAATCCACTTCATGTAAGCAACCCTTTCCTATTGGATGTGGGGCCTTGCTGATAGAGAGTATGAGATAAGACCTCCCATTTCAACATGGGATGATTTGGAGGAAGGTATGCAATAATGGTTCCTTCGTCAAGGCAATTGTTCCTCCAAGGATCTGTATTTAGAAATGCGCTAGCCCATGCAATGAAACGATATTTTCTATCCAGAAAAGATTAGTCTCTCTAAATTCATTTCTTGTCAAAATAGAGATATTGGTGAATTTGTTGAGCAAAAGTATTATTATACTATTATAGATGCTTTTCACCATGCTAATATATTAGGTATGTAGAATCAACTTAGAAGAACTGGGTTTGGGTTTCACTAGTGCCAAGAAATGGCCATCACAAGTCTTGGCTCCTTCACAACCGCCAATGCAAATGAATCTACCACCCTCCACTATTACTGCCCAATACCAAACCAGCGAACAAAGAGCTCCACTATGAGCTCCATCAGGCTCATCCAAGGAGCCAACTGCTAATGTCCCTCTTCAAGATGTACGTTGCTAAAAATGTCAAGGATGTGGTCATTACGCTCATGAGTGTGATAACATTAAAATTGTACTCATGATAGGATTTGGAGAATATGTCATTTAAGAGGAGGAGGAACCACAAATTGATTATGAGGCTATATAGTCTATTTACGATGCATCACTCACTGAAGAAGAAGAAGAGTCCAATGACCTTGAGTGAAAACCAATCACCGATGATGTATTTACATGTCGAGTAATTTATTCAACCAAACCAAATGTAGATAATTTTCCATACTCATTGCTTAATCAATGGTAAGGTTTCCATACTCATTTCTTACATCCAAGCAACATTAAGTGAGTGATTGTTTATAAACATTCCCACGATAATAAAAGCAAAAGGTTAGCAAAAACATAAAAGAAGAAGGCATCAACGAGTGGGGGGGGGGGTATTAGAGCTCGCATCTACAACTTTGACGTTTTCATAATTGGAAGTGACCATTTTGCTTGAAGAACTACAGGAGGAATTGGCAACTTCTATGCGTTTTGTCTCTTCATTGGAAGGACCTTTGATTGAAGATGTTACTTCCTTAGCCAACGTCAACAGAGCCGCTCTTGAAGGATCTTTGTCGCGTAATGACCTTGAGTGAAAACCAATCACCGATGATGTATTTACAGGTCGAGTAATTTATTCAACCAAACCAAATGTAGATAATTTTCCATACTCATTGCTTAATCAATGGTAAGGTTTCCATACTCATTTCTTACATCCAAGCAACATTAAGTGAGTGATTGTTTTTAAACATTCCCACGATGATAAAAGCAAAAGGTTAGCAAAAACATAAAAGAAGAAGGCATCAACGAGTGGGGGGGGGATATTAGAGCTCGCATCTACAACTTTGACGTTTTCATAATTGGAAGTGACCATTTTGCTTGAAGAACTACGGGAGGAATTGGCAACTTCTATGCGTTTTGTCTCTTCATTGGAAGGACCTTTGATTGAAGATGTTACTTCCTTAGCCAACGTCAACAGAGCCGCTCTTGAAGGATCTTTGTCGGATTGGTATAATTCTTCGAGTAGTTTCCCTTTAAAACCTCCCTCATGGTCTTGGTCTTGAACGCCAAGGTGTAATAATTTTCCCATATCCTCTACCTCCTTGGCATGCCACCTATTCACTTCATCTATCTTTGCTATGTGTGTCTACAAGCTCGTGACTCTAGCATGAAGATCTAGTACTTTATTAGCTTAAGCCAATTGATTTGGATTTCTCCTTCGATAAAGCATTTGACATCATCTTCGTTTGCTCCAACTATGATTCACTGTCTGCAAACACCTTTTTTTCTTCGACATCATAGATGAAAAGGAGTGACATAGTGTCTTTCAAGGCTTGTTTAGACACGAAGGTTAGACATAGGATATGAAGTGGAACTCAACCAGGAAAAGGATATTACATACCTTCCAAAGAGTCACAAACTCCAATAGCATTGTTTTTCTCACGAGCACCAAGGTGATGTCTCTTAGTAGAAAGGGTGATTTGACCATGTCACATCAAGGCCAAGACACAAGCCTTCCCGAGGAAACAATTGAGCAAGTTGTCGACACCGCTACTGAGGCCACCACCGATCATCTTTGGACGAGGCCACCACCGATTCCCCGCACTTTTCCCCGAGCCATATTTTGGGTGAAGACTCGGTGGACCCCATGGGACAAGATGGCCTCGATATTTCGACTCAAAATGCTACAAAAAAAAGGATGAGTGTCGGTCACCCCTTGAAGGCGCCGATGCCGCAGCGGCGGCCAAGCAAGCATCGGGCACTTCACCATTTTTGGGTCGGATCACTCGGGAACGGGCTCGTGCCTTACAAGAGGATCTGAGATCTAGTCTCATGACCCAAAGAGCGCCGAGCAAGTATAATGATGGCCTTGTGTGCATGTTGGTGGCCACCAAGCGCGGAAACGCCAGGCCGAGCGCCTACGTCGGTCCTAGTCTAGCCTAGACTGTATGGCATGTCATAAATGCCGATTTTTTTTCTAGATTTTATGGCTTGTAAGTCAGATAGTAAGTAAGGACATGAAATGTTCCAAGAAGGCCAAGTGTTGACCAAGTTTTCACTTTAAAAGGAGGTGTGTTCTCCTTTCTTTACCACGTTAAAAGAACCAAATCAAGTGTCTTGTTGTCTTATGTTTTTTAATGCCATGTTTAACCTTTAATAGCATATCTTAGTTGTGTTCCAAATTGGATTCTTGAGTCACATTGAATCCCCTTTCATGATTCAATTCAAATTGAGTTACATCACTGAGTTGAATCTTAAGTTTGTACTTGTGAGGTGAGTTATATCCGAGCAAGTGCATCCATATCCCCTTCATCACACGACTCTACTCAGATCACCATCATCCCATCATCAATTTCATCCACCAAGATTCAGCCAAGGCGCCTCCAATCTTCCCTCTTGGCTCAAGTCCGATGTCTACCTTGCACCGCTCCTCATCCGACGATCCGTATCATGTGGTATTAGAGCCACGCGAGGTATACCACTTAAATCTCTTCTCTAGATCTGATTTTTCTTGATTTTGCAAGTGACTTTTTCCTTCAAACTTTTGCCTTGAACTGATCTTCCAATTCTCTTGGCCAATCCATGTTCTTTGGCCTTACTTGAGTTTGTTGTTGTCTTGACACCCTAGCCTTACCATGCCACATTTGTGGTCATGTATGGGGCTGTGAAAATTGGTTGTTGGTCGACCATAAGGTTGAATAAAGGGACCATTAAAATTGTCCTTGAATGAACTAGAATTTGGTTCTCAATGGTGATAGCAATCAAAGGACCATGAAGAATACGTTTGCAAAGAAGGTGTCTAGGAGGCCAAGACCAAGACCTTTTCCAAGGTCTCGAGCATTCAAGTTCAAGCATAACTTCAAGGAGTTGATCTTATCTGTTGAAGATATTCATCAATGGCGTTCAAGGCCACCAAGGAAGAGGATGAAGTCTTGCAAGTTCGAAAAGCTAAAAAGCCCGTCAAATTAAAAATAGTGCTCAGTAAACTGGTCAGAATTTGGGCTAGAAAAATGATCTCAAGTTCTTTTAATATGCGTTGGAAAACTAATTAAAAGATCTACAACTTTGTAGTTTACATCAAATCAAGAATCCAACAGAAAAGGGGCGAAAAATGTAATTTAGTGAGATCTGTTCAAGTCTTACGGAAATCTTATCTTTAGTTTAAATATCTATCTTTATTATATTAATTATGGACGTTTTTATGGAAGGATTTTGAGCCTAGGAGCTTTGTTAGTTGGCTGGAATATTCTTTCCTATTTTATTAATATGTTTTGACTTTTTAGGAGTTGTTAGGATAGTTTCCTTATCTATTAAGTCAGATATTTATCTGTTTGATTTAATTAAGATAAGGAGACTTAGATAGATGTTTTTATATTACTATAAGTTATCTTGTGAGACAAGCAAAAGGTCAGATTTACCCCCATAGGGCTGGCTGCCTTGTGGCTTGTTATCCAAGGAACTTTGCTTTGTATTTCCTTTAAATAGATGTTATTTTCATTCAAAAAAAATCAGCTTGAAGTAAGATTAAACCCCATAGGTTTAGTCTTGCTTTTGGGCCCCAAAGCAACCTTGTGTTCGAGCAATTGCAACTGCCATTCGATCATCATATTCTCTCTTTCAATTCAAATTTGGTTGGAAATCGAAGTACTGGCAAGATTGGGATCATGTGTGGTTAAATACTTGATCATTGAGGAGTAATCCGAGGCGATCCATATCAGTTGGTATCAGAGCCACATGTTAATCCAAGTTTCATTCTTTTCAGCAATATCAAGTGGTACTCAAAGCCAATGATATCACGAGATATCAAGTAGTATCATTCATCCAATGTCTCGCCAAGATCAAGATGTATTGGTCTGATCCATATGATGATGTTTATCCAACTCCATGGGTATAAAGACCTCCTAATATTGAGCCTTTTTCTAGAGAGTATGGATCGGATTATTACTTGGCATGGGAGCGAGCTGTTGATTACTACCTTGACTACTATTGTTATGATGAATGGGATATCTTTCCCTGGGTCACTAACTACCTTGTTGGTTCTGCCCGTTCCTTTTGGTTATGGATATGTTAATCTAGACGTCGTCAAGGCTTGATCCCAATTGCAAACTGGGACCAACTGAAGTTTGTAATGCGAAAGATCTATGTCTATGTTACAAATGATGAAGATTTGCATACACGATATAGAATGGCTTGTGCTCATGCTTGCCAAAAGAGAGCCCCACATACCCAAGAGAATATATTGCCTTTGCCAACCTCTAAAGAAGCAAGTGACCCCTCAATTCCACATTGTGGATGAAAGTTTAATGAAAGAGGTTGCAACTGAGGAAAACATGAAAGATGAGAGTACGGAGGAAGAAGATGATATCTCACATGAAGTTTCAACCAAAGAGTGTCATAATGTCCAAGAGATGATTCTATATCTTCCGCCAACTATGTTTGTTTTAAAACCTTCTTTTATGACCATGGTGCCTTTAGTACTTTCAACATTTCATGATATTTCTCCTCTTAATCTTACATGCAACTTCAAATCGAGGACAATTCCAGGTCAAGTGGGGAGAATGATAGCAATCAAAGGACCATGAAGAATACGCTTGCAATGAAGGTGTCTAGGAAGTCAAGACCAAGACCTTTTCCAAGATCTCGGGCATCCAAGTTCAAGAATAACTTCAAGGAGTTGATCTTATCTGTTAAAGAGATAGTCATCAATGGCGTTCAAGGCCACCAAGGAAGAGGATGAAGTCTTGAAGTTCGAAAAGCTAAGAAGCCCGTCAAATTAAAAATAGTGCTTAGTAAACTGGTCATAACTTGGGCTACAAAATTGATCTCAAGTTCGTTCAATATGTGTTGGAAAGCTAATTAAAAGATCTACAGCTTTGTAGATTACATCAAATCAAGAATCCAACAGAAAATGGGCAAAAATGCAATTTACTAAGAGTTATTCAGGTCTTACGGGAATCTTATTTTTAGTTTATCTTTAGTTTAAATATCTATCTTTATTATACTAATTATGGACGTTTTTATGGAAGGATTTTCAGCCTAGGAGCTTTGTTAGTTGGATGGAATATTCTTTCCTATTTTATTAATATCTTTTGCTTTTTTAGGAGTTGTTAGGATAGTTTCATTATCTATTAAGTCAAATACTTATCTAATTGATTTAATTAAGATAAGGAGACTTTGATAGATGTTTTATATAATTATAAGAGCATCTCCAATAGATGCTCTAAATTCTTGGATGTTGTGCTTTTAGAGAATTTGAGCCTATTTTAAGGTCCAACATTTTCTCCATTGCATTTTCTATTTTATAGAAAATCCCCAAAAGTTGATGTCTCTTCCCTATATATAGGGAATTTCCTAAAAAATTTTGGGGAATGCATTAAATGTTTCTAACAAATTATGCCTTCTTCCTATTGCTCAAGTTAAATTTTATAATATAATATTTTTATACATAAAATAATAATTAGAATATATGTATGATTTTCTCAAAGAGAATTTGTTGGAGTTGGAAAAAAATAGAGAATATAGGTTTTAATTTTTTATTTTGGAAATAATATAGAGAATATGTTATACATGTCCTAAAATTCTAGAATATTTTATTTTAGTATAGTCAAATAACTAGTAATTAATCATTTATTAGGTTAATACTCTATAATATTTTATTATCATTCAAGTAAAATAACAAAAAAAAATATTTATTACATTAAGATTTTAAAATCCTTTTATTTTCATTAGTAAGATAATATTTAATTAATTATTAAATATGTATTATACGATATTTTATATGTTAAAAATAAAAGCACTAAATGCATTTTTCTTCAAAATAGAGAATCTGTTGGAGTTGTGCTTAATTTTCTTTAGAGAATATGATAGTTGGTTCTCCATTTTGGAGAAACATTTAGAGCATCTCTTGGAGATGCTTTAAGTTATCTTGTGAGACAAGCAAAAGGTCAGATTTACCCCCCTAAGGCGGGCTGCCTTGTGGCTTGTTCTCCAAGGAACTTTGCTTTGTATTTCCTTTAAATAGTTGTTATTTTCATTCAATAAAAATCAGCTTGAAGTAAGATTAAACCTCTTTGGTTTAGTCTTGCTTTGGGGCCCAAAATAACCTTATGTTCGAGCAATTGCAATCACCATTTGATCATCATATTCCCTCTTTCAATTCAGATTTGGTTGGAAATTGAACTACTGGCAATGTTGGGATCCTGTGTGGTTAAATACTTGGTCAACGAGGAGTAATCCAACGCGATCATGTATCAAATGGTCTCCAAAAAATTTAATGAAGTGACTCTTCATTCATTCCCATTACTTGACTTTTGCTGGTTGATTTTACACCCCTTTGTCTCCATCTTTTTCGGCCATAGTTGTTACAAAACTGAACCGTGGTTGCACTTACGTGAAAAGTATAAGACAAGCTTGCAATATTCGTTGGGTTTTTGGGTTAAGATACGAGAAAAGTACCAGAACAGATTAGAAAACTTGTGTTTTTTTTTTGTGCGAATCTTTAAGTTGTGCTTGTTCTAGCATGTTAAGATCAACAAAGTGCCTAAAAGAAAATTTCTGACTCGGAAAAGAAAATAAACGAGAGTTATAAAAACTCGGACTTGACGAAAGTGAAAAAGAGGTTGGGCATAGAAAAATTCGAATCCTGTAAGAAAGAGAACCCGAGCTAGGCACAAATAAGTTTGTGTGAAAATTTTTGGTACCTAGTAGCTTCCTAATTCGAATTGACAAACAAAATTGCTTGCTTGTGAAGTTGTTGTGCTTGGGTACGTTGTTATCGAACCATACTTTTCCTTTGCCAAACCCGAACTCTAGTCCTTGCAATTTGAGCACTTTTCATTTCTAGGTTGAGTTTGGCATGGCGTGATTCGAAGTACACTTGTTTTTGGATTTAATCTTGTTGGTGTAGTGTGTCCAAAATGTCAAACAAGGGAAAAGACGAGGTACCCCATGAAGCAACTTTCGTGGAAGCCATGATCCAATTGGTGCAACAAACCCTCTAATCTTTTTGCATCCAATTTGATGACATAGAGGGTATGTTGTCGAGGTTCGACGAGCTTGTCCAAGCAAGTGGTAACATAGTTCCTAGTGTCAATGGTGGCCCTCCTTTGATCTCCAAGGGAACACACCTCGATCATGATGCAGTGAAGCCAGCCATGTCTCCTACCGACGTCGATGAGTCGATTCGAGTGCCTTCTGATGGACCAATTACAAGGAGTCAAGCTAAGAAGATTGCTCAAGGCACAATAGCGATCTTAGTTCGATTGGAAGCTGTGGTTGAAGGATCCAACAAGACGAGATGGGTCACGTGCATTCGGCATCAACTAAGCCCGGATTCAATGGATTAATAATATGGGTCGTGTTTCACACTCTATTTCCTTATTTAGAAACATGCAATAGCTTGTCTCACTTTAGGGCTGAATTTAGTAAGTGACCGGGTGAGATAAGTTGTTACACGGGTCAAAGTCAACCCTTTGACTTGACCAATCTAAATAGTGGAAAATATCAATTTAATTATTTTAATATGTTGGATGATTTTATTGTTAGATTGTTAAAGATATTTTCAATCAATAGGCTGATGTTAGTTGGTTGATAATCTCTCTCCTATCTTTTTGTTATCTTTTAGATATTTTGAGTTTGTTAGGATATTTTCCTTAAATAAATAAATCAGCCATGATTTATTTTATTTAAGCGAAATCTAGTTTGTTATAGGACTAGATATTTTATTATATCTTGGGAAGCAAGACATGGGCCAAATATATCTATTAGGGTCGGCCATGTAGTGCCTTGCTCTTTAAGTCAGACTCTTTTGTATTGCCTATTTATACTTTGCAATTTCATTAATGAAAAATCAGCTTGAGATTAGATAAACCCCAAAAAAGGTTTATCTAGTCTTTGGGCTCCAAAAGCACATGTGTGATTATTATTGCTTGCAAGTTCGATCAACACCAATCTGCGATACAATTCTCACGATCTCTCTCTTTGTGTTTGTTTAATTTGATTGATTTTTGGTTGTTCTAGATTTGATTGTTAAAGATCAATCTAGTTAATCAATCGGATTTAGCGTTAGAGCCAATCCGTTTGAACTATCAAACTTGATTGTTTCAATTTATCAAATCAGTTTTGTTCTTTTACATAATCAATTCGAGTTCTTCAATTACTTGCCACGCAAGTCTCTAACTTTGAAAGCGATTTAGGTTTGAAACGAGATTACAAGGCAAGATCGGGATCTGTTGGGTTAAATACGAGGTTTCTAAGGAGCAATTCGAGGCGATCACGTATCAGAGCACCTCCATGCCACGAATTGCGCCATCCATTTGGAAGAAGGATCCACCTCCTACGTGCCACAAGTGACCCGAGGGTCCTTCTCGGAGCCACACTTCATTCCACCTTATGTGCCATCCACCGGGTTAAGCAAGACTATGTCTCTCTATTTTCTACTTACCCTAATAATATTCCTTTGCCTAGATCTACTAATGACGCAAGCAACGAGCGCTATGACACGCATCCTTATGGATACACTCCCATGCCATCATCGCCGACACCCTTGGGCACGGCCCACTTGATGCCATGGCGCTTGACCATCCGGGGTGCCATGATGCCAGCACAAGGTGCGCCCCCACAACCGCCCTATAGCCACCTCAGCCCACTTTCCATAATGAGAGCCAACAAGGGAGGGAGCACCACCATGGCTTCAAACTTCAAATCCAACCATTCTCCGAGATGACCGACGCTGATGCTTGCATTGAATGGATAGCCAAGACCGAGATCGTCTTCGATTACTATGGCAATGATGATGAAAGGAGAATTGTGGTCGCCACCGTCCACTTCACCGAATTTGCTTACATGTGGTGGCTACAATTCAAGGCGTCTAGGAGGCGAGAAGGCCAACCCCCGGTCCAAACTTGGCGAGGGCTTAAGCGCGCCCTTGAGGAGCGCTTTGCTCCGGCCGACTATGCCGAGAGGACCCATGCCAAGTTGGAACAACTCCGCCAAGGAAGTCGTACTCCCGATGAGTACTACCATGAGCTATGCACTCTTATCTTTCGCTCCGGAGTTCGGTTCCCCGATGGGTATGTTATCTTCAAATTCATTAATGGGCTTCATTCCATACTCATTGCAAGATCCAAGATAAAGTATGTAGAATGATTATTGATGGTGGTTCATGTTGCAACATCATTAATGAGGAGGTAGTTACTCGTTTCTCAATTCCTATTTGTAGGATCGTTAGTACGTCTAGCTCGTCGACCTCAACTAAGTCGTCGACCTCAACTAAGTCGTCGACCTCAAAGTGAATGCAGTGGAATTTCAGCGATAAGAAAGACTTACTTGACAAAGTGATTTTTTATAGTGGAAACACTTGATCAACGAACTCTGTTATCAAGTATGAAAATCTCTCCCTTCCAAGTTCTCACTTGGAAGGATTAAAAGTCATAGCTTGTTTTATTGATGCTTTTGAATATGTCTACAAGAATAACTTGGAAGTATCCGTACTCCCAAGTATGCTAGAACTCTTATGAACCAAGTAAAACCCTATTCTCAACCAACTATCAAGCTTGCATCTCTCTTCCTCTTTTCGAACTCTCGAGCAAGTTGTTCCTCTTCAACTTATGTTAGTGAGAAGTGCCTTAATTTTTCCTCTAATTTCTCAGCCATACCTTCTTCTCCATCAACTTGCTTTTTGTGACCTCGACGCTCAATCTCACTCGGAGAACAAAACCTCACTTTGGAAAATGAGATCTAGATTGCGCTAGACTGAGAAAACTCACTAGTGGGGCTAAGTCATTCACTCACTCCCAAGTGACCAGGAAATTCTTCGACAAAATGGATGTTGGATGACACAAGAAGTTTCAACAAGGCAAAGATTGGTGTATAAAATACTCATTCTACCCTTATAAAACTGAAGGCTAGACAAGCGACTCGCCTAGTGGAGGGGATTGAGGTTCAACAAGCCATCTTCCAGCCATGGTGATTATGATGATGATTTGCATAACAAGAGTTTTTTGGCGACCCTTTGTTTTTTGCTTTTTGAAGTAAACAATCAACAAAGCGTATATTAAAACCAATGGAAGAGTGAAAAGCAATCAACAGAGTTTTATTGCCACCCTTGGAAGAGTGAAGAGTGAAAAGCCGAAGCCGAGACGTATACGCATATGCTGCTACATAGCTTTCGTATCCTCAATAGAGTTGCATTGATTAAAACCAATCACGTTTACCTTTAAATCACAAAGACTGTATTAGTTTTGGTCCTCTATGGCTACGATATAAAACAGTTCAGCAGCATTATGACATTGATTTTTCTAGACAAGAAATCATATGCAACACAATGAGACTATTCAGTGTGAAGGTGAAATAAAAACATCACAGTGCGTGGGGAGTCTTCAAAGAAAGAAACTAGACATCAGAAGCTCCTTACCTACCATAATGGTTACATAGAGAAGAACGAGGGCATTTTCAACTGGGTCTATTAACAATAATAAATGTGCAATGATGCACCAAATGTTTCAAGTGAAATGCTAGCCTACAATCTACAGCGATACAGCTGAAATAAACCCTTGTTTATATGGTTTAAGAACACAAGAAAGCATTAACAATATCTGTGTCCTGAGTCCTACCATATAGGTCAAGGCTGTTGTTACTGCTTTGCTTCCTGCAAAAGCGCTTTGCTGGCATAAATGGGTTTACAAAACCTACTAAGCAAATTTACTTCTTTACTTCTACCCAGGGCTGTGGAGGATCATTTGCTTTTATGGACTGCAGTATCTGCAAAATGCAATTAAACAAGAAACAGAAATAATAAAAAAAAAAAAAAAAAATAGAGCATCCCCCAGAGCACTTGAATAGGTTTTGCCTATTCAGAGGAACTCCTATTTATCCTCCCAAACAGCAATCGACTGTGGTGGCGGCTTGCTGGAAGGGCATCATCATCAAGTTCCCCTGCGGGTTCACCATTGTCATCCGCATACAAGCTACGAAGCCTTTCCATTCCCCTGTCTGATATAAAGCCTAACCTGTTACGAAACGACCTGCTGTTAATAAACGGGTCAATGCGGAAAAAGTTGTCATCCAAAAAACCACCAACATCTTCAAAGCTTCGGTGAAACGGATTGTTGTTATGAACCCCACCCCCTTCAATCACAAAATCCCCAAACACAATTGCACTTGGATCTGATGAGGTAATGGCACTGATCACGTCGTTGCGCTCCCTTTCTCTCTCAAGGGTCTTCCATTTCTCCTCAAGGGCGGGGTCCACATCCCTAGGCCGAGACAACGGGTGCTCAGATTTCACATGCTTCCTAAGCTGCTTGTAAGTCCCAACAAATGAACAATTCTCCTGCATGCAATTTCTCTGCTTCTTGTTGAGGTCTTTCCTTGCTTGTTCCACCACGGTCCATCCCTTGACTTGTCCACGACAGATAGGGCAAGACAACTGCGGAACTTCCTCCTTTTCGTGTGGCCATCCAGAAATAAAGGCTTCGGTAGAGGGTTGTGCACTCTCAAGTGAAGTTTGTTTTGTATATGCTTTTTTGTACTGATCTAGACAGTTGGAGAAGCGGTAACTGGTGCCACACATGTACGGGCGACATCCATTTTTGTACGAGGAACAAAGTAGTAGGACTGCATTGTGAGGGGACTCCATGCAGACAGAGCAAGTTACATCTTGCCAATCATTCTTCGATGCTATTGTGCAACGTTTCATCTTCTTTGCGACTTTATGAGAGCAGGATGCTTTCTGATGTAGATTTGCATGGTGCTTCTTGTACAAGGATCTCAGTTGTCTGGCTTTACCAACTTTTGCCATTACAATACCTAATTTCAAAATACAAAGATAAAGATGAAAATGGATTTAACTGAATCCAACAACCTATTTGATGAGAAACTAAAATGAACAATTAAAAGAGAGCCTCAATAATTATATTTCTAGGAAAAAATTACCCCAACTTCCATGAGATATATTTTCAAACACATAATTTGATCCAACTACTATATGACGTTTATGTAAGTAATGTGCATAACGAGACGTAACTAATTTATGGACAAATTGCAGGTGTATATATTCTCACTTTCTACTCATCTCTTTCACTGTCTGGTTTGCATCTATGCTCTTCACTACTGTTCAAGGCCTCTAAGATACTTAACAGCCCAGTGCAAGGTTATCCTAACATGGTCTGCTAAATTCCAAAAAACAAATATCACTGCATATTATTTGCCCCAGGCCACTGTTGTTATGACAGATATCATCTTCTGTTGCCACTGGTACACCATCACCACCCTTGAGGCTTACAAATACGAAAGCTCCTCAAAACCCTAAGGAAACCCTCTCCTGGAATTCTACCCCTTACCCAGACAACAACTGAGGGACGAGAAATTGGCAGTTGAATTGAGGGGTTGAATCAGAAGCTGTGAAAGCCAAAAGCTTGATATTCCAAAATTTTGGCTCTGACAAAGCCTGATTTTGAGTCCTCTTTGTACAAGTTATTTCCATCCATTGATCAAGAAATTGACAAGGAAAGATACACCAAAATGAGGTTTGTGTGTGTGTAATGATAAAGATGTGGAATGAAATAGAAGATTAATGTTATAAACCAGATATTAATTGAATATACAAGCCTTGAAGAAATGGAAACAGGGCGGAGGAAGGACAGAACAGTGTTAGTCATAAGGGGAGAGGTGAGAAAGGGATAACAGAAAGCTCCGATGTTCCATAACACTAGTTTGGACTACAAAACATAAATTACTATTTTTTTTTCTTAATCGAACTCCATTCATCCAATTTTCCAACTACCATTTTTTAATCAATTACAACTAATTTTTGTAATTATACAACCAAGCACACTCTAAACAAGACGACGGATAACGTGAGCTGAATCTTACTAAGGGCCCATTTGGTTTCCCACTACGGAAACATAAACGGAAAAGAAACGAACTTAGTCTATATTAGTGTCATGATACATCAACAACAAATTTTCTCTTTGAGTCACCTCCTTTTTCATACAAAAATGTACTGCAAGCCCCTACGGTCCTCCATCTGTTTCCCTAATTTAAACATGAGGTAAGTATATCCCTCATTCTCCTCTGACTATTTCTCTTCCCCCCTTCTCTAGACCCACAAACTAGTTAAGATAAATTTTGATGTCAATATATTGTGACACATAAGTAGGCTATATTAATTTTATTTCCGTTTATGTTTCCATGGTTAGAAACCAAACGGATCCTAAATAGTGATACAATGTCATGTTAGTTAACATACCTATCATCATCAAAACTAACATGCAATGTATGAAGTATGTAAGGTGACCATAACAAAATCTAAAACATGAAATTCAAAAACAATAATTCATGTACCGGAAGCATTCATAATTCAAATATTTGTTGGAGTGGGGTAACAGTGTTGAGCTACACAATACTCTTCAAAGCATTAACGTCATATTTTAGGGCACAATCTCATTAGATCTTCTAAAGTCCTAGGTTTAAAAATAACATGATATCATGCCAAACAGTATCTTATTCTCAATCAACAGTGTGACCTTGCAAAGTTTATCGGATTAACCCAAACACTAGGTTCAAAAAACATTACCATTAACAGACAAGTATACACCTGCACAAGAATCAAAACTGCCACTTGATATCACTTTTAGCCTTCAAAATAGAACATTGAGCACAATGCGCCAGAGACACACAAAAATAAAACTAAAAATAAAAAATTGGGATTGTCTGTCAAGAAGCCATAGTAATACATTGTAAAAGCATTGATAGAATAACCTCTCATAGTGGAGAACCAAAAATATGATAATTGTATTCTCTAACAGTAAGAAAATATAATTCACTTGCACATAAATTGTCTCATTCCTAGAATGGAAAAGCTCGACCTAATCTTCTGGTAAAATATTAAATAGATCTTCTTTTCCCAGAGGCAATTTTAGGAAATTCTTAGGTTTCCCAGCTACTAAATCAATTTAAGCATTAGATGAAATCTAAAATATCTAAAAACTGGCCCGTTCAACATTATGATTGAAAAAATGATGATTGTCACATTAATAAGACATGTAAGAACTGATTGGTATATTCCAATATTCACAATTGAGCATGAAAGAGTAAGCAATGCAACAAACAAATCCCTTACAGGACCTACACACAGCCAGTTTCAATTACATCCTAAAAAACAGGTCAGCAGCAGGTCTGAAACCCTATGCTTCCTATAAGTTTTGATAATCAATGTAGCAACTTTACCCAAAAAAAAAAAGAAAAGAAAAAAAGATTTCCAGTGCTCATAGATTTGGGTAGAGCAGGACATTGATTAGAAACCACACTAGAAGAATTCAACACATAACCACAATCATAGCGAAATTAGTAAATAGAATCTAATAATTTGACTAGCTAGATCAGTTTTAAGGTCCATCAAAAAAATGTCCAATTGGCAGAGAGTATGACATTTTCCAGTGTTTTTATTCCTCCGATTCTGGTCTGAACAGCTTATACGCAAGTCACAAGACCAGAATCTCAATAGCAGTGGTGAATCGGTTGAGACAAAGAGCGGAGCTTATGGATTCAAATGTTGATGAAACACAAACTACCACATAAAAAACTGAGAGATTACAAAGAAATTTATGAAAAATTCAGATTCAAATGCATAACATATAAAAACAGACAAATCCAACCAACCACCAAGTGTCGGCCTAACGCCGCAAAACCCCTCATTCAAATGTTCAAACACAAACGGTCCCAGACACAAAACTGAGAAATTAATAAGAAGATCAGATTCGCAGATCAAAAGAAACAAAGGAACACGTACACTTAACATCACAAACAAGGAAGTTACCGAAATTACACGACGAAGAAAATGGAAATCAATAGAAGACAACAGAAATTGGAAACAGAAAAGCGATAAAGCACCTGGATCGGAACCGGAGCGACGAATTATAATACGATGGGGAGGAAGTTGAGAAGGGGGTATTTTGGAGAGAGGGGAAGGAGGGAGGAAAGGTGAGAGAGGCAGGCCGATCTTCGTTCACGTTCGCGTAAATGCGAGAAATGAGATCGAGAGAGGGCCGGCGAATTTAATATAATATTATAATTCAACAAGTCCAGCACCATGGGCCCTTTCGGGCGTCACTTAAACGCCACGCACGCTTTTGCTCATTTTCTCTTTGGGCTTTTCTTTTCAAATTACTCCAATGCACGTTATTCCAAATCCAATCCACATGGATGACCATTACAAAAATCGTGCTTTTTTATGGACTATGTTTACACCCATCTTATACCCGGAAAGGGTAATAATATTTTAATGTATTTTATTCGATTTTGGCCAAAATCCCAAATTTCCGCTTTTGAATTTAAATTTCGAAAATTTTTATTGTAGCATTTTTGTTAAAAAAAAGTAAGATATTTTTTACTCCTCCCTTTCCCCCTTTTAAACTTTATCCATTTGAGTAAAGTTTTCCCCTTTCTCGACAAACGTCGGACACCAGTCATACTCCACCGGCGGCCATCAGTCCTACTACATCGCGTATCCAGCTTCGGCCTCTTGATCATCGATAGCGTACGGATTTGCGACGGCATAGTGGTTAGGCTCCTCAAATCTGCTTGATTTGATGTATAATGAGGGTTTTAATTGTTCGATTTTGAAATCCGGCAGCATATTTATACGATGTTACTCGATTGAGATTATAATTAGTTGTTTATTCATCGAGTTCAATCTGTATTTAATTTGTGTTTCTAGGGTTTAGGGTTTGTGTTTGGGGATTTATGTTGTGTTTCTAGGGTTTAGGGTTATTTGGATGGATTTTGGGTTTCTAGGGTTGATGGTTTTTTGATAGACATTTATGTATTGGAATTGAGATGAAACTGGGCATTGGTTATGTTGATTAGTGTGTTATAAAGATTTGTTTCTCTGGTGAATGTGAATACAATCGATTCCAGATTTTGTAAATTTGGTTTTGCAAAAGTACTCCAATTGTGATGTAGAGGAAGATGGCGAATTTTGGAAATCGGTTGTCAATTTTTTAATGCATATTGATACTACAATATTAAGAGTGCAATTCATTCATCTTGAGTTTGCAATGCATGCATATTGAGACTGCAATATTGAGTGTGCAATTCATTCATCTTGAATGTGTAATGCATGCATATTGAGACTGCGATCTTGAGTGTGCAATTCATTCATCTTGAGTGTGCATTGTGTAACACCCCGTCTTTTCACAAGGCGCTACGTGGTAGTAGACCTTACCAAGTACTACTTAGGTGGGTTGACAACAACACTTTAGGATCTTACAACGCGGGCACGACGAGAAAACAAATAAAACATCCAACTTCTAGATTTATAAAACTGACTATAAAACATTTTTGAATGCCTGAATGCATAAACAAAATTACCAAGTAACCCCTCCCGAATTTTTCTCAAAATATTCCAAACAACAATTAAAAATTACAATTAAAATAATTCAACAAAACTAACACTAATAACAAATCCTCCCGAAGTACACCCGAAAAACCCAAACTATTGACACGTGCATCAACGATCCACACCACCATCCGGCCAAGGCTCCTGCACGGTTTCCTATAACATACCTATCTGGAACTAGAAAAATAATCCCCGAAGGGTCAGCTACTAATCCACCAAGCTAGATAATATGCGGAAATTATAAGACGTTTAAAAACAGTTTTCTATAGTCAGCAACCAGAATCCACAATCGCAACCATAACTCTAAAGGTCAATACCTAAATTAGATGGTTAGTCGCACACTAGCCAATCACACATACACAGAATCACACAATTAAAGCAACATAATTCATTCTCCATCTCGTATTCCAATTCACAATGCAAAGGCAGGCCCTCCCACTCCTCCCATCACTTCTTTCTTCTAACCCCGGCTAAGCCTCCCTTTCGGGTTCTCAACTCAGCACAGGATTTAATGCTTTTTTTCTTCTTTTTTTTAGTTTTTTTTTTCAAACTGAAATGCAAGACTCTGAAATGCAACTATACATATATACAACTGCGAGTACTCCCTCCCCCGTACTTAAACCTTTCATTGCCCTTAATGAAATAAAAGACAAATCAGATAAAAATAAAGGAAGGGAAACAACAAACCCATTGTGGTGGAGTAAGTGGGTGATATTGTAACCAATCTGGAAATCCTGGCCACATGTGACTGAAAAACTCGTGAAGTTAAGCCTGAGTGCTCTGAATGGATGCCAAAGTAAATGATATCTCTCTTTGGGACACAAAAAGTTGTCCTAACTCCCGAAGCATCCTACTCTGCCAGTCAGTATCCCAAGGACCTCTGCCTGTCCCTCTGAAGTGTGTCTCTCCTGATGCAGTGTCCCAAGCAAAAACACCAGTCGCTAATCCACTAGCGACAGCCGACGGTGCATCATGCATAACCTGATCATCAACCTGCTCAAGATTAACAGGAGTAGGGGCAGGTTCCTGTGCAAAATCTGAAGGAAGGAAGATATCTGCAGTCTGCTCTCCATGAACAAACTCCTTAGGAAAGCGGAGATACCTCGCTGGTGGATATCGGGACTTACAAAATCCAACCATTCAGTTCATCACCCTCAAGAAGTCTAGCCCTCTTTAAAGCTTAGTCATCCAAACATATCCCACCACTCACATATTCACCGTAATAACCCTTAAGCTCATCAAACATTGTAAAACTAAGAGCAATCACAATAATCATACCCCCAAAACTCAGCCGCCCAGTCCCTATCTTCGCCTTATTCACACTCTCAATAAACAGATCAATCCAAGTCGGAATCACATGATGCTCCATCATCAAACACCATAAGGCACTCAATTCTCGTCCTGGCACCTTATTCACCTCTCCAGAACCGAAAAAAGAGTTAGCTAGCACTTTATGACATAACCTCAAACCAAGGTGCACCAAATTGTAATTTTATGCTCCTACACTTTTGTTAAGCTCAGTTCTGGTAACAGCATACCAGAAAGCAGGCAACCCTTGCTTATCATTCACCAAACGTGGCCACCATTCAGTGGGTCCAGACGTCACCCCAAACCTAGAATCCATATCACTCAAAGTCATCGTATGAGTGTTACCCATAATGCAAAACTCCACTTTGTCATCATCAATCTTTCTAAAGGTGGCTATAAAATCAGTAACTAACTTTGTAAAAGTAGGAGCATGGATATAAATGAACTCACCAAGACCCCCTTGAGTAAGCATCGACTTAGTACACAGAATAAGACCCAACTCATCCAAAAAAGATCTGTCAAAGAATTTAGTAGACAGAATTTCTCTGCTCATAACATGATCACATATCTCTTGCTCGGATTAAGTCAAAATCCGCGCTCTCTAAGTTGGCCTTCACTTAGGAGCCATAGCTTAATCAAACCAAGGAAAGGAACTAAGAACCAAATCAGAAAACTCACAAATCAAGTCGGTTTATCGACACAGAGGAAAATCGCGGGTGCGGGTAGGTGGTCGGCGAGCACGAGTTTTCTTCGACTGGGTTGCTGGTGTAAAAACCACGGGTGCAGGTGTTCCTTCGGCGACTGCGGATCTCTTCGAACTGCGGGTTGAATGTGAATGGTAGATCTGGCGACCGCGGGTGACCAAATTTGGACCGCGGTTGTCGGAAATCGAGCCTTGTTCTTCTATTGAGATTAGAATGGGGTTTTAAAGGTGTTTTTTTTAGGGAATTAGGCCTTTGCTTCCACCCACATGGATTTTTTGTGAATTTTTTTCTTGATGTGGTTTTGAGAAGGATTTAGGGAATAAAATGGAATTTGGGTTGTGGATTTGGGTTTATGGAGAAGAGAGGAAGATGAATTTGGGATTTTTAGTGAGTTTTGAAGAGATTGGTGGAATGGGTTTGAGAGCTTGAAGGAGTAATAATGGAGGTTTAGAGAAAAGAGAGGAAGAAAGGTTGAAGAAGGATAGAAAAGAGAAGGAGAGGGGGCGGCAAGCCTAGGGTCAAATCGGCATTTCTGCCGAAAATTAAAAAAAATTTAATTCTTGCGTGAACAGTACCCGCATGCGCTGGTGGGGACCGCGGTTTTGAAAACCGCGGCAGTTGGCTAGTACTTGTATGTCTGGTTTTCGAGAAGTAAACTTCCAAAAAAATGTTCTTTCGAACCTAGTACCTGAATGTTAGTCCAGGAAGATTGAAAGAAAAAAAAACTAAACTAAAAACAAAAACAAAGAAAAAGAAACGAAAACTTACCTCGGGTTGCCTCCTGAGCAACGCTTTTGTTTAATGTCGTTGGCTCGACATTTGTGCCTTCTTAGTTAGCATTTGGAATTGGATCAGCAAGACCCACCTCCTCTAGCACCTCTTGGCTGACTCCCTCATGGTATTTCTTCAATATCTGACCATTAACTTTAAACACCTTTAGGGAGTCCCCATCAATCAATTCCACAACCCCATGTGGAAATACTCGAGCAATAGTGTACGGTCCAGCCCACCTAGAATGGAGCTTTCCTAGGAAGAGTGTGAGATGAGACTGAAACAGAAGGACCTTGTCTCCAGCTTTGCACTCCTTCCTAAGGATGTTTTTTTCATGCCATGCTTTTGTTTTATTCTTGTAATTCACAACATTGTCATAAGAATCTAATCTCAACTCTTCTAACTCTTGCAATTGTAATTTTCTGAATGCTCCATCTTCTTCAATATTGAAATTGCAGTATTGGACCGCCCAGTAAGCTTTGTGCTCAAGCTCTACTGGCAAGTGACAGCCTTTTCCATAGACCAATCTGAAGGAAGAGATCCCAACGGGTGTCTTATAAGCAGTACGGTAGGCCCACAAAGCAGAGCCTCAAGATCCAATCGTTCTTGTTGGTAGCCACCATCTTCTCTAAAATTGTTTTTATCTCCCTGTTGGACACTTCAACTTGTCCATTGATCTGGGGGTGATATGCAGTAGAGATCTTCTGAGTGACATGATACTTCTTCAATAAAGCACTCACAGTTTTGTTGCAAAAATGAGTACCCTTGTCACTTTTCAAAGCTTTTGTAATCCCAAACCTAGAGAAAATGTTGTCTTTAAGGAAACCTGCAACTTCTTTTGAATCATCAATTCTGGTGACCTTTGCTTCCACCCACTTGAAAACATAGTCCGCTGCAAGTAAAATATACAGATTTTCATAAGAAGAGGGGAAAGGTCCCATAAAATTAATCCCCCAAACATCAAAAATTTCACAAAATATCATACGAGATTGAGGCATCTCATGTCTCTTAGATATATTACCCACCCTCTAACAACGATCACAAGATTTACAAAAAGCATAAGCATCTCTAAAAATATGAGGCCAATAAAAACCAGCTTCTAGAACTTTCCTAGCAGTTTTGTTAGTACCAAAATGACCCCCACATGCATAGGAATGACAGAAGGAAAGGATAGATTGTACCTCAGAATCCGGGACACAACGTCAGATTACTTGATCTGTGCAGTGCTTCCATAAATAAGGATCATCCCAAACATAGAATCGGGATTCATGACGCACCTAGTCCTTCTAGGCCTTGGAAAAATTCGGTGGGAACTCCCCTGAGACGAGGTAGTTGACAAGATTTGTGTACCATGGTCTGAAGGAATGAACACCAAAGTCGAATTACTCGAATTGCGCATTAGATTCTCCATCACTGGCAAAACCGCGGGTGCTGAAGCCAAACCGTGGGCACGGGTCGTAGGCCGCGGGTGTAGTATGCTTGCTGGCGGGCGCAGTTTTAGTGTCAGAAACTTCGAAGCTTTCATTTAAGGACCCGAGGGCACGGGGTATCCACCGGCGGGCACGGTTTTCAACTTCGACTCCAAAAAGCATGTTATCGAGAAATCGTCCTTGGATTTGATCTTGGCTTCTCGGCTTATCTTCATCTTGCACAAGCCTACTGAAATGGTCAGCCACAAGGTTTTCTGCTCCCTTTTTATCTCTGATCTCCATATCAAACTCACTTAGCAGAAGAATCCATCTGATCAGTCTTGGCTTAGCCTCCTTTTTCGTCATCAAATAACGAAGTGCTGCATGGTTTGAGTAGATTATCACCTTTGTTCCCAATAGATACTGTCTGAACTTCTCCAGAGCAATCACTACATCAAGCATTTCCTTTTTAGTGGTGGAGTAGTTTCTCTGCGCATCGTTCAAGGTCATGGAAGCATAATGTATAACATGAGATGCTCTAGCTTCTTTTTGACCTAAAACAGCCCCAACAGCGTAGTCACTTGCATCACACATGATCTCAAAAGGTTGTGACCAATTTGGGGCTTGAATTATTGGTGCACTTGTAAGGCGAGTTTTCAACTCATCAAACGCCTTTTTGCATGGCTCATTGAAATCATAAGGCACATCTTTCTTAAGCAATTCACACAATGGGAAGAGATCTTTGAAAACTTTTTAATAAACCTACGATAAAAACCCTGCATGGCCTAGAAAAGAACACACTTCACACACATTAGTAGGATAAGGCAAGGACTGAATGATATCAATCTTTGCCTTATCGACCTCAATACCCCTGGATGACACTATGTGACCCAAAACAATGCCTTGCTCAACCATAAAGTGACACTTCTCAGAGTTCAGAACCAAATTGGTTTCTACACATCTTTGAAGGATTAAAGAGAGATGGTTCAAGCAGGCATCAAAGTCATCACCATGTATTGTAAAGTCATCCATAGAAACTTCAATAAAATTTTCAATATACTCAGAAAAGATACTAACCATACACCTTTGGAACGTCCCGGGTGCGTTACATAATCCAAATGGCATTCTACGGTATGCAAAAGTGTCAAAAGGACATGTAAATGTCGTCTTCTCTTGATCCTCTAGTGCAATGGCAATCTGAAAATACCCTGAATAGCCATCTAAAAAGCAGTAATAGGAATGACCGGCAAGTCGCTCAAGCATTTGATCAATAAATGGCATGGTAAAATGATCTTTTCTGGTTACCGTGTTTAGCTTACGGTAATCAATACAAACTCTCCAACCAGTCTGGACTTTAGTGGGGACTAATTCCCCATGCACATTCTCAACTACTGTAATACCACCCTTCTTGGGCACAACCTGGGTCGGACTAACCTACTGACTATCAGAGATGGGATAAATCATACGTGCATGTAGGAGCTTCATCACCTCGTTCTTGACTACCTCCATCATAGGTGGGTTGAGCCTTCTCTGTGGCTGTCTAGATGGCTTGGCACCATCTTCTAGGAGGATCCTATGCATACATGTAGAGGGACTAATCCCTTTAATGTCAGCAATGGTTCAGCCTAGTGTTGTCTTGTGCTCCTTAAGTACCTGCACCAATCTACCTTCTTGTTCCTTGGAAAGTTTGTTAGAAATAATACAAGGCAAAGTGTCACCCTCTCCAAGGAAAGCATATTTCAAATGTTCAGGGAGCTGTTTAAGCTCAATTTCAGGGGCATGTTCTACAAAAGGAAGCAACATCTCGCTAGAAAGAGTTAGTGGTATGGGCCCAGTGGCCAAAGCATCAGTAAGGGATTCACAACAAGCATTCAAATCAACAAGGATTTCATGATATCTCTCAAGTAATTCATAATCCAAGCATGCAAGATCAATGTCATTCTCTAGAACAGATTGTAACTCATCTACACAAGTAGTATCAAATACATCTTGCACAATAAGATCAATTACATCAATGGAGCACAGAGAGTGATCATCTTGGGGGTATTTCATAGCATTATCCATGCTATATTCAAATATTTCCCCATCAAATTCCATTGTTAGGACACCTTTACTCATATCAATTTTTGTTCTAGCAGTTTTCATGAAAGGTCGACCTAACAAAATGGGTGCAACATGCACATCATGATCCATGTCAAGCACAAAGAAATCAGTAGGGAATATCAAGTTATCAACCATGACAAGGACATCCTCAACAACCCCTTTCGGGTAAACTGTGGACCTATCAGCTAATTGAACAACCACACTAGTTTCATACAAAGGTCCTAAGCCTAGTGAAGTGTAAACAGAATAAGGCATGAAATTAATAGAAGCACACAAATCAAGCATGCTTTATCAATTTTTGTGTCTCCTTTTATGCAGGGAATGCTGAACATACTTGGATCACTGCACTTCTTGGGCATACGCCTTTGAAATACAACATAGACATGTTCACTAACCTTAACCTTTTGTTTCCCCTTTAAATTTTGGTTCCTTTTAATAGTGCACAATTCTTTCAAAAATTTAGCAAATCTAGGAACGTTTTTAATCAGATTTAGCAAAGGGATATTTACCTCACATTTAGAGAATGTCTCAAAGATTTCCTTGTCATGCTCTGGCTTCTTTGTGTCCTTGAGTGCTTTAGGGAACGGAGGCATTGGCTTCTGTGAATTCATGGGAGGAAAATCGGGACGGACATACTCATCGCGGGCGCGGGGTATTTCCAGCGGACGCGGGTTTTCGAAAGTTTTCGGAACATCGTTACCACGGGTGCGGGTAGGTGACCCGCGGGCACCGTCCACAAAACCGCGGTCGCTGGATGCTGGTGATGCAGTGAAGCCTGCCATGTCTCAAACCGACGTCGATGAGTTGATTCGAGTGCCTTCTGACGGACCAATCACAAGAAGTCGAGCTAAGAAGATTGCTCAAGGCACAACAGCGATCTTGGTTCGATTGGCAGCGGTTATTGAAGAGCCTAGCAAGGCAAAGTGGGTCTCGTGCATTCGACATCAATTGAGCCCGGATTCCATGGATTGATAATATGAGGGCCGAAATGCACTATTTCTTTATTTAGAAACATATATTAGTTTGTCTCACTTTAGGGCTGAATTTAGTAAGTGACCGGGTGAGATGAATTGGTATATGGGTCAAAGTCAACCCTTTGACTTGACCATTCTAAATTAAAGAAAATATCTTATTTATTATTTTATGAACAATTTCTATCTATTTTAATAATGAAGAGAAATCAGCCAATAGGCTTATGTTAGTTGGTTGATTTTCTCTCTCCTGGTTGTTAGAGATATTTTTTTAGTTTGTTAGAGATATTTTAAGTTGTTAGGATTATTTCCTTAAATAAATAATTCAGCTATGATTTATTTATTTAAGGGAATCTAGTTAGATTTAATTAGATATTATTATATCTTGGGAAGCAAGCAAAGGAGACTCCCTCTCCCCTTCTAGGGCCGGCCAGCCTTCCTCCCTTGCTCCCCAAGTATTAGCTTTTGTATTCTCTATAAATACTTTTCAGTTTCATTAATAAAAATCAGCTTGAGATTAGATAAACCCAAATTGGTTTATCTAGTCCTTGGGCTCAAAAACAATTGTGTTGTGTGCAATACTCGGCCGATCATCATCACCATACTCTCGATTTCTCTCTCTCTTGTGTTGTTAAATTGGTTTGTTGATTTAGTCAATTAGATTGTTCTAGTTGTGATTGTTAAAGATCAAACTAGTTAATCAATTGGATTTAGCGTTAGAGCCAATCCAATTGAACTATCAAGTTGATTCCTTCAACCTATCAATTCTGTTCGTTACTTCAATTTTCGGATCTGTTTGTTACTTGGATCGCAAGTTTCTTAATTTGAGAGCTTTTGTAGGTTTGATTCGTAATTGCTGGCAAGATCGGGTTCCTGTGTGGTCAAATACGAGGTTTCTGAGGAGTAATCCGAGGCGATCACGTATCAAGTGGTATCATAATCCAGCGTCTCGCCAAGTAATTGTTTCTTTCCTTAATTTGCTTTCTAATTGATTTGATTCAGTTTTTGATCCCAAAAATCCCACCTTTACCTAAAGTTTGAATTTTTGAGACCAAAGATTGAATTTTTCACCACCACCACATAATTCCGCCACCCTACCACCACGAACCACCACCACCCCCCCAAACTGGTGTCGCTCTAGGGCACCGCACCCCCCCTCCCCAGCCCTGTCCGAACCCACCCCCACAAACCCTAGCCAATTCGGAGACCCTAAACCCTAGTTCGCCCCCCGCCCTATTCTCGTGAGCCCTAACCCTAACCCTAATTTGGCGGCAGAACCCTAACCCTAGATTGCGAGAAACCCTAGGAAACCCTAATTCTCGCAAACCCTAATCTGAAACCCTACCATACCCCAAACCCTAGAACCGAACCCTAAAACCCTAATCCAGCCGTGAGCCTCCAAAACCCTAATTCCCTTAGTTGTTCCTTGCCCTCCAAGCAATTATCCAATTAGGAGATTTTTATGGGATTTGTGCATGTTTATTGGCTGAATTGGTTGAGTTGTATTGCAATTTAGATTAGCAATTGTTTTCCTACAGTTTTATGAGTTTTTCATTCATATTGCATGATTGATTGCGATTCATATTGCTTGATTAATACTTGCTGATTTCTGTCATTGCATTCCATCAATTCGACCTACCCCTTCTTCTGTTTGTTAATTTGGCTTCTAGTTGGTTTCATTGGTAGCAAAAGTCACTTAGTTAAAAAAAAAAAATCAGTTCGTGTATACCCTTTTTAATTTCGTCCTTTGCATTGTTGCTTTGCTTTGCTTGTTTCTTCATTATAGCACAAGAGTAGTTTGTGCATAAAATCAAAAAAAAAAAAAAAAAAACAGAAAAGAAAAGTGATCTACCCCAGCTAGTTTTAAGCCATTTTCAACCCTAGTGACTGCTTGCTTAAAAAGATAGCTAAGTAGAAATCACTTTGAAGAAAAAGAGTGACGAAATAAAAGTCACTAAGCCTACCATATTTTCTGTCCTTGCATGCTGAAATTTTGGCTTTATTAACTTGCATAGAGTCAATTGAGAGATTGCATGTGTTTTAGAGCTCATAGAGGGATTATTTGCATTGCTTGTCTTATTGCATATTTGCCATTTGCTTAAGCTGCATATTTCCTTTAAATATCATTAGTATTCCATACCTACACTATATCTACCATTTTACTCCCTCAAAACAGCCCAAAAACTGAATTAAGTTGATTGGATTGCTTTGAGGCAAGTTTTGGCTTGATCAAGGTGTGGTATTGCTTGTTGTGATTTACTTTAGAACACACTACTCTCTCTACCTTCTTGCTTGTGTCAGGAACAATGGTGATTCCATCAGAACCTAACCCAACTAAATTGAGTCTCACTAAGGAGGCAATCGACTTCATTAGGTTGTCCATTAGTGAAGGTGTGCGCGTGGCCAGGCTCGAGCTGTAGAACTGGCCACGGCTGCATTGGCTCCACAACTTAAGCGTTTAGAGGAACAAATTGCAACATTGGTTGATTCATCTCAAGCTAGTCGCAAGAGCACCCCTGCAGTCGATCTTACAAGTGACCCAAATCAAGCCTCGGGTAGCGACAAAGGCAAGCAACAACTAGTGGATGACGAACATGATGTGCTTGCTAGCTACAACAAAGATAATGATCCCCCGGCTCACTACTCCCCCACAGCAGTCCGAGGTAGAGGAAGAGGCATCGGGTCGAGGACTCCACCGGTTACTCATCAACAATTCTATAATCAGCCACACAACCGGTATCCTCAAGCCACTCATCAACAATATCAACAATACAACAACTCTTTTGATGATGTGACGTATGGTTATCCCGGGGAAGAAAGGCGCCCATGGCATCCTCCCCTAGATGATTTCTATAACCAAGCTGAGGTTGTAGAAGATCTCCCACCAGCCTATGGAGTACAACGGCCGAACAACAACAACAACGTTAACCAAGTTGTAAATCAGATTGGGAAACGTGATATAAAGATCAAGATAGAACCATTCAATGGAGAGCTTAACCCGGAGAAGTATCTAGAGTGGGAACAAGCTACAAATTTCATTCTAGATCACATGGGATATGAAGAATGGGAGAAAGTTGCTGTTGTTGTCATCCACTTTATTGGGACCGCTAGAAATTGGTGGTTTAGAATGAAAGAGGATCGAATTAGAAAGGCCTTACCGCCAATTGAAACTTGGGGCCAGCTGAAGTTTGTAATGAGGAAGAAATATGTGCCTGAAGAGCATACCGAGCACATGAGATTGAAAGTTGTAACTTGCAAACAAGGCACCAAGTCTCCAACCGAGTACTTCAATGAGCTAGAGGATCTGAGTTTTAAAGCGGGAATTCATCATTCCCAACGATCTCTAAGGACCCAATTCATGGATGGACTGAATCAAAGCATTCAAGACACATTAGAGATTCAACAAATCAAGGATCTCAATGCCTTAGTACATTCAGCCCAACTACTCTATGAGCAGCAACAAAGGAAGAAGAAGGAAGCTTGGAATGCTACAAAAAGGTATGGTTCTAATCCTAGTTCAAATTCCAACTTTTATTCTTCTAACCCTTCTATGCAGCAAAAGGGAGCTTCTAGCTCACCTAAAACAACAGGTTTTCAAGGCCAAAGGCGTCCCACCAATGGACCTCCAAATCAGCCTAGAGCACGTGATTTAGTGTGCTACAAGTGTCAAGGACGAGGTCACTATGCCAAGGATTGTCCAAATCTAAAGCAAGTGCTTCTCACCACCAATGGAGGATATGTGAGTGATGAAGATATAACTCCAAATCAAGTGGAGGAGGACAGTAATGGACAAGAAGAGGAGGACGCAGAGGCCATTGAACCAGAATGCACCGAACAGCCTCTAACTTTGGTAACAATGCGTACTCTTACTTTACAAGAAACACCTAGGCTAGATCAAAGGGAAAACATTTTTCATACTAGGTGTACAGTAAAGAATCAAGTATTATGCATGATAATTGATAGTGGTAGCTGCTGTAACATTATTAATGCTAAGGTAGTTGATCACTTGCAATTAAAAATCCAACCTAGGGCTACTAGTTATGGTCTCAATGGAATTAATGATTCAGAAGGTCCTAATCTCGTCACTCATCAGTGTTTAGTCCGTGTTGCTATTGGTACTTATGTTGATGATATTATGTGTGATGTAGTTAACATGGAATGCACTCATATTTTGTTAGGAAGACCATGGTTATTTGATAGGAGAGTGATTTATGATGGCATGTTAAACACCTATTCCTTTAACTATGATGGGAGGAGAGTTTCTCTTCTACCCTTGTCTCCTCAACAAGTTTTACAGGATCAGGTACGGCGAGATCAAGCTAGGGCACTTAGGCGTGCCAAGGAAGAGAAAGCAGAGGCTGATTCCACGGCCAAAATTGCGGCCCGGCGTTCGGCGCCCGACGCGTCGACAAATCCAAGCGGCGTTTCCCAGTCTCCACCCGAGCGTTCTGGCTCAAATTTTGGGACAACATCAAACACAGGTGGGGCTACTGTTTGGGACGAAAAACGCCGAGAAAATCACCCTAAATCGTCCAAAGTGCCGTGCAACAATACCAGCAATGCATCTGGGACGAAAACTGGGCTATCTCCCAATCCACTCGAGCGTTTTGGCTCAAATTTTGGGAGCAATTCAGAGACTCAGAGAGCTACAAATATAGAAAAAGAACGCCTACAGAAAGAGCCAAAAATCGGCTTGAAAGGCAGTGTAGAAAAGCGCTCTCTTGTGACTCAGTCTAGTATTTCTTTCCCTAACTCTTCTTGCTTACTTCTTATGAGGAAAGAGATACTTATTATTAGTCAAGATGTTTCACATCTTCCAAAGTGTCTACAGGATCTATTACAGGAGTTTGAAGATGTGATGCCTGACGAGTTGCCAGAAGGCCTTCCACCAATTAGAGGCATTGAGCATCAAATCGATTTGGTGCCCGGCGCTTCATTACCAAACCGTGCAGCCTATAGAGCAAGTCCAGAAGAGACCGCTAAGCTTCAAAGACAAGTGCAAGATCTCATGGACAAAGGCTATGTGCGTGAATCTCTCAGCCCATGCGCGGTTCCGGTGATTTTGGTGCCAAAGAAGGATGGCACATGGAGAATGTGTGTTGATTGTAGAGCGATCAACCAAATAACAGTTAAGTACCGTCACCCCATTCCTAGACTAGATGATATGCTTGATGAGTTACATGGTGCTAATTTCTTTTCTAAAATTGATTTAAGAAGTGGGTACCATCAAATTAGGATGAGGGAAGGGGATGAATGGAAAACTGCCTTTAAAACTAAGTATGGCTTATATGAATGGTTAGTAATGCCTTTTGGATTAACTAATGCACCTAGTACCTTTATGAGGCTTATGAACCATGTCTTAAGAAGATACTTAGGCAGATTTGTTGTAGTCTACTTTGATGATATCTTAATCTATAGCAAAACCATGGATGAACATGTAGGTCATCTTAGGGCTGTTTTGGACACTTTAAGGTTAGAAAAGCTTTATGTTAACTTGAAAAAGTGTTCTTTTTGCTCCGAGTCTACCATTTTTCTTGGTTTTGTTGTGTCTAAAGGTGGATTGAAGGTAGATGAAGACAAGATCAAGGCAATCAAAGAATGGCCCCAGCCGACCACACCAACAATGGTCAGATCATTTCTCGGCTTGGCTGGCTTCTACAGGAGATTTGTGCGTGATTTTAGCACAATTGCAGCCCCCCTCCACGAGCTTACAAAGAAGGATACGGCCTTTAAATGGAGGGAGCAACAAGAGAAAGCCTTCAACACTTTGAAGGACAGATTATGCCACGCCCCAGTGCTTCAACTCCCTGACTTTTCCAAGGCGTTTGAGATAGAGGTGGACGCTTCTGGACATGGCATAGGAGGCGTGCTCTTACAAGACAAGAAACCCATTGCTTATTTTAGTGAAAAGCTTAGTGGGGCTGAGTTGAATTACCCTACTTATGATAAAGAGTTGTATGCTTTAATTAGGGTCCTGAAAACTTGGTC
Organism: Fallopia convolvulus; assembly: GCA_964016875.1. NCBI lineage: Eukaryota > Viridiplantae > Streptophyta > Magnoliopsida > Caryophyllales > Polygonaceae > Fallopia > Fallopia convolvulus. The sequence goes on along the minus strand of OZ024734.1, from coordinate 33,206,183 downwards.
TCATTATTTGTGGCCTAAAGAGTTTGTAATCCATTCTGATCATGAGGCCTTGAAGTACTTGAAAGGCCAATCCAGACTCAGCAGGCGACATGCAAGATGGGTTGAATTCATGGAGACCTTTCCTTATGTTGTTAAACATAAGAAAGGCAAGGAGAATGTAGTAGCTGACGCCCTTTCTCGGAGGTATGTACTCTTGAATCTATGTGATGTTAAGATCCTTGGATTTGCAATGATTAGGGAATTATATGCTAGTGATCCTCACTTTGCTGAAATCTATAAGAATTGCATGTCTAGGGGTGAAATAGATACTTACTTTATTGATGATGGATACTTGTTTAAAGCTGGAAAATTGTGCATTCCTTCATCTAGTATACGTAGGCTTCTAACTAAAGAGGTTCATGAATCAAGAGGACATAGGGGTTTAGAAAAGACTTTTGAAGGTTTAAAAGAACACTACTATTGGCCTAAAATGAGTAATTATGTGCTGAGATTTGTCAAGAGTTGTGTTGTTTGTGCTAAAGCTAAGTCTAGACTTCACCCCCATGGTTTGTACCAGCCTTTACCCATTCCTACTTCACCTTGGGAAGACATTTCTATGGATTTTATTGTAGGTTTACCTAGAACTAGGAAGGGTAGAGATTCTATCTTTGTAGTGGTAGATAGATTTTCCAAAATGGCTCATTTTATTCCTTGTCACACGACTGATGATGCAGTGCATATTGCTGATCTGTTCTTTAGGGAAATTGTCAGATTGCATGGCATTCCTTGTTCTATTGTTTCAGATCGTGATGCTAAATTTTTGAGTTATTTTTGGAAGAGTCTATGGTCTAAATTGGGAACTAAATTGCTGTTTTCTACCTCATGTCACCCACAAACTGATGGGCAAACGGAAGTTATTAATCGAACGTTAGGGGTTTTACTTAGAACTATGCTTAAAGCTAACCTCAAACGTTGGGAAGATGTGTTGCCTTTTGTGGAGTTTGCTTATAACAGGTCAATCCATTCAGCCACAAAGATGACCCCTTTTGAGGTTATTTATGGGCTGAATCCGAGGACGCCAGTAGATATGACGCCTCAGCCATACAAGGGAAAAGAGAGTTTTGAAGCTAATAAGAGGGCTGAGTTTGTGAAGAAGCTACATGAGAGGACGAAGATGCACTTGGAGAGGAAATCCATGAAGTACAAGGCCCATGCTGATAAGGGTCGGAGACAGGTTATCTTTGAAGAAGGAGATCTTGTTTGGGTGCATCTAAGGAAGGAAAGGTTCCCAAATCAAAGGAAGAACAAGTTAGATCAGAGAGGAGATGGACCATTTCGTATCATCAGGAGAATCGGCCCTAATGCATATCATGTTGACATGCCTGGTGAGTATGGTGTCCATCCAACTTTTAATGTGGCTGATCTATCTCTTTATGTGCCAGATTTTGATTCCGACGTCGAATCAGAGACGATTCGAGCTCAAGTGGAGGAGAATGATGCAGTGAAGCCTGCCATGTCTCAAACCGACGTCGATGAGTTGATTCGAGTGCCTTCTGACGGACCAATCACAAGAAGTCGAGCTAAGAAGATTGCTCAAGGCACAACAGCGATCTTGGTTCGATTGGCAACGGTTATTGAAGAGCCTAGCAAGGCAAAGTGGGTCTCGTGCATTCGACATCAATTGAGCCCGGATTCCATGGATTGATAATATGAGGGCCGAAATGCACTATTTCTTTATTTAGAAACATATATTAGTTTGTCTCACTTTAGGGCTGAATTTAGTAAGTGACCGGGTGAGATGAATTGGTATATGGGTCAAAGTCAACCCTTTGACTTGACCATTCTAAATTAAAGAAAATATCTTATTTATTATTTTATGAACAATTTCTATCTATTTTAATAATGAAGAGAAATCAGCCAATAGGCTTATGTTAGTTGGTTGATTTTCTCTCTCCTGGTTGTTAGAGATATTTTCTCTCTCCTGGTTGTTAGAGATATTTTTTTAGTTTGTTAGAGATATTTTAAGTTGTTAGGATTATTTCCTTAAATAAATAATTCAGCTATGATTTATTTATTTAAGGGAATCTAGTTAGATTTAATTAGATATTATTATATCTTGGGAAGCAAGCAAAGGAGACTCCCTCTCCCCTTCTAGGGCCGGCCAGCCTTCCTCCCTTGCTCCCCAAGTATTAGCTTTTGTATTCTCTATAAATACTTTTCAGTTTCATTAATAAAAATCAGCTTGAGATTAGATAAACCCAAATTGGTTTATCTAGTCCTTGGGCTCAAAAACAATTGTGTTGTGTGCAATACTCGGCCGATCATCATCACCATACTCTCGATTTCTCTCTCTCTCTTGTGTTGTTAAATTGGTTTGTTGATTTAGTCAATTAGATTGTTCTAGTTGTGATTGTTAAAGATCAAACTAGTTAATCAATTGGATTTAGCGTTAGAGCCAATCCAATTGAACTATCAAGTTGATTCCTTCAACCTATCAATTCTGTTCGTTACTTCAATTTTCGAATCTGTTTGTTACTTGGATCGCAAGTTTCTTAATTTGAGAGCTTTTGTAGGTTTGATTCGTAATTGCTGGCAAGATCGGGTTCCTGTGTGGTCAAATACGAGGTTTCTGAGGAGTAATCCGAGGCGATCACGTATTAGCTGGCCCGCGGTCGCGGGATGCTGGCCCGCGGTCGCGGGTTTCTTTAGGCTCGTTTTTCGAGCTCTTAGTTAAGGTAACGCGGGCGCGGGGTTCCTTTGGCGGGCGCGGGATGTCTGTTTCTGGTTCGTTCTATGATATTTCTTTTTCGCTCCTAAGTGTGATAGCACTTACATATCTATGATGGATTAACTAGTTGAACACGCTTTCCTCATACTTGTTTAACACAATCATCTTTGCATTCATACTTTAGATTTTATTTGCATAGTAGTATTAGATAATCATCCCCCACCAATAATTCTATTACTTGGCATGCAAGTAAGAACATAAATACACGAGTCTTTGTGGGATTCACCCTTACTTGCCGCACTACTGAGTTTGGTAATGATAAGGTTTCTTTGATAGGTATAACGACCAGCGGAAATACCTCATTAATGTAAAGAGAAAATGATAAGAATTCATGTGGCTAAAAGGTTGGATTCATCGATTGGAGGTTGCGTGGCATATTACTCATGTCACTCATCCCTCGTTCAGGGCGGATAATGCTCCTCTTCTGCTCTCCTTTTAATCACCTACTCACTTCAACACTAATATGCATTGCTTTAGATTTGAGGCTGCCTAGACCACACATCCTAAATTTCATAATGTTGTCAACCAAGCTTGAAAATAGAACCGAGGCATTTTCTAGAACATTCATGTGTGTATGAAGAAGTTGTTGGACCCTATTCCTTATGTTTAATCTTCCCTTGCTAGAGGGGTGGCCCAATGCCTCATTAATCATCAAGTAAAATTTACAATCTCAGTTGAGCAAAGTTCTTGAACAAAAGGAGCTTTTTTGGTTTCAAACATCACATGAGCAATGGCTTTGTTAAAGATATTGTAATAAGGCTGGGAAAAATCTAGTTCGAACCAAATTTTTTGACCGGACCGGACTGTAAAGGACTAGGACCTGATCATGGTGTTTCCAGTCCAATGCTTGGTCCAAAAAAATTGAAATTTGGTCCCTAGTTTGGTCCAAAACCAGTCTGATCTCGATCCAAAACAACTTTTTTTTATTAATAAATAAAAACTAATTTTATATAAAGAAATATCTATAATTATATAATAGAAACTACGTTTATATATATATTTAATTTTTATGTGATATAATATATATTTTCTATAAATTATAATGTTTTTATAAATAATATATATATTTATTTACAATAATAATTCTTCAAAATTAAATAATAGCCCGGTAAAAATCAGACCGGATCGAGAAAATCCGATCCGGTCCTCGATCAATTTTTAGGAAAATCGATCCTGATTCAATCTAGTTTGTACGAATTCCCACCCCTAGAATGTCACGCCTCTTTCTTCCATGTCTTAACGGTGATTCACAAGAAGCGAAATAAGATTGCCCTGCTCAAGGGTGATTATGGTGTTGTTGTTGATGATATTAAACTCATGGAGGAGCTTGCATTTGACTCTTTACAAAAACTCTATTCCATGCATCATGTTGAAAATACCTCTATTAAGATTGTAAGTGGCTTATTAATTTTACATCTTATTGATGTTGATTGGGCCTTTATTAATGCTCCGTTTGATGCCTATGAGATTACGGTTGCCATTAGACAGATGGGGGCTTTTAATGCTCCGTAGGTTTGATTCTTTCCAACCCCTTTTCTCCCATATTTATGGGGATATGGTGGGGAAGTAAGTTATTGATTTTGTTCAGCCCTCCTTTGATTTGGTTGTGTTGTCGGATGGTTTTAATGATACTCTTTTTGTGTTGCTCGCTAAGGTTTACAAGATGGAGTTGGTCAAATAAATTAGCAAGAAATTTATTTGGCATAGTGGATAAAATCAAATAAAAATCTACCTTGTTGATTGTAGTTAGGCTAGGAAGCCTAAAAGGCTTGGGGGATGGGCATTTGTTCAATGAAAGACCATAACCTTGGTATTATTGGCAATCTTAGTTTGCATTTCTTAAACTCATATAATAGTTTTTGGGCCTCGACTTTGCATTCGAAGTACATTCGACCTCCTCTTATTTCTGTTACTTCACCCTCTTATGTTTGAATGAGTACTCAAAAGGCATACGAAAAGGTGGTCGGCAAAGGGATGCGTTGGTTAATCAGTGATGGTAAATCCATCAAAATCTAGCCGGATTGTTAGCTAATGGAATCTTCCCTATTTTCAGGTTTTTGGGTCGATCGAGATGTCAAATTTGCATGTCATTGCCCGGTCATTATGGTTCAAGGGTGTGGACTAGGATTGGAACTTCTTAGTTCCCAGATTACCCTAAAAAATCTTCATGCTTCATAAAACGGTTGCAATGTTTGAGGCCCATGAGAGTTCTTCTAGCAAGAATTCCATCCTTGGTTGATTTTTCAAGGGAGCCAAGATGGATCACCATGATTAACCATGTTCAGACTTAGTTTTGAACAAACATGCATGCAAGTGTTGTTTGCATGCCTGTCTATAATAGTTTCTTTTTATATCTCTCTATTTTTAGTATAAGCTACATTTAGAGTCTTATAATACATATGGGTTGATTTTGGCTATGTGTTATGGGCATCTTGGTTATTTTAAATTTAGACTTAGGATATTCTTATTATTATAGTGTTATCGGGCTTGAATTACATGTTAGATTGCCTTTTGAGCCGTGCAAGAGTGGAAAATCCATATGGGGCGTGTGACATGCTTTCCTTGCAAAACATGTTTTCTTTCATGCCAAGTAAGATTAGGATGATAAGAAATAGATGTATTATTATATTATTATTTATTTTAGGATAGAATTTCTAGAGCTAACTGCTTTCTCTACTTAAACACATGTAATCCATTTTCATCAGGCATATTGAAAATTATTGAGGTTATACATGGATAATTTAAGCTTCAATCTTTAGTCCAAATTCTATCTTTTGCAAACACACGAGCAAAACCTTCTCTCTTGTCACTATTGTTCTAGTTGTTCCAACCATACGATAACCAAAAATCATCCCCTCTCTTTGCCTCCCTCCCTCCCTCCCTCCCTCAAATAAAACACAACCAAACACAAAATCAATCTTATATGCAAATGAATTTGAATGATTAGAGTTTAGAGCTTTTAAGTGATTCAAAGTGAATTTTGGAGAAGTTTGCAAATCTTGTTGCCCAAGTAATCCAAGGAAGTGACTTTGAATTGTTTTCATTCAAGTTCTTCACCAACAAACAAGTGAAGAATTCAAGAGAAGAAGCAATCCATAATATCTTGACAAGATCGAGACCTACGTCAATAAACGGAGTGAAGCATCCAGCCTTGCAGCGTATCACTAGTATATAAGTTGGTTGGCTACTTATCCTATTGTCAATTGGTTTTAGTATTGAATCTCATTTGACTTATGTATGGAGCCTACATATGTGCGGCCCCTAGTCCATCGACTGATGGAAAGTTTAATATGGTATTAGAGCAATCCATCTAACAACTGCTCTTGATCCAGGTTGTTTCCTATCCGTGGGTGGATTTAGCTCTAAAGAGACTAAAATGTATCCACCTTGTGTTGGTTTTGGCTCGAAAAGAGATTGAGACGTCCACCGCCCTTAGTGTTGTCTACATGTCAGTTGGGCCGAGTCAGTTGCACTTGTGGGGGCGCGTTGAGAATATAAGTTTCTCACATCTGAATGTTGGGACTAAATAAGACTATTATATAATTTTGTGGGTTACTCCTCCTATTTCCAATTGGTTTTAGGACGAAACCCTACGGGCTTATGTATTGCGCTTACATATGCACGACCTTAGTCCATTGGCCCATGGAAAGTTTAGTAGCAATTTATAGACCTAATCGACACCTAAATACATGAACATTTATCCAACTAATACCGTTAATGGCACTTAGGAAATGACAAAGAAATTAAGGCAACACGTAGGAAATCAAATAGGGAATTAACATAAATTAGGGAAATATAGGTGCATAATTTTTTCTTGTCTTGAACCATGGATCATGGGAATTAATAATTCCATTTAATGGACATGACATGGAATATTGAGCCCTTCATTGATTGTCTTGGAGGCTGTGGCCGGTTTAGTCCTGGTGGCGGCCTTAGCGTAGCCCATAGGGACAAGCCGTTGCATAGGGGCCTTTATGTAGAAGTGTCTCTCCTTTTGGCCTCCTTTTTTGCAATTTTTTTATCAAGTTAGGAGTATTCGCTACATGGGTAGTATCATCATATCATCCTTTAAGAGGATTCGTCCTTAAATCCATGTTGTAGTAGAATTCCTTGGTTCCTTGAGGACTTGACAACATGAACTCTTCGCTTTCTTCTTTGTGAGGCACTTCCTCATCGAATATGGGCTCTTAGTCTCATATGGGTGGACCTTCAAGGGTCCCTGGATCTTATTCCCACCATGAATTGGTCTATGTGGGTTCTTCTTTAAATAGTGACTTGCTCATCCAAAGCACCAAACTGGGCATGATGTTGGAGTAATCTTCTTAGTCGAAAAGGAACATCTTGGTTTTGACTTGAGGTTCCTTGAACTAGCTCGAATATCAACTAATATGAATTGAACTATGATCACTTGGAAAACTCAAATAAGGAATTATGCATCCCTCGTATGGGATGCGACGGATCTTTGCGGTGTTTGAGTAGTAGGTCTCCAAATTATGCGACGGAAGGCTTTGAGAGAACTTGAATCACCATTGGAGTGATCGAAACAATTGAGAACACGAGAGTAATTGCGAAAGATCACGAAGATTTTGATAAGAGTGGCGGCGCAAGCACAAGGATAAAATTAAGGAGACAACATCGAGTTGAATTAAACCCTAAATGTGCACTGCATAATAAATGAGCTCGAGAGCTCCTTATAAAGAGGAGGCTCTCGAAACCCTAACAAGCAACAAGGCTTAATGGACTAGGGTTTGCATGCAAGCAAGGCCCAACGTCCAAAAGCCCATAAAACATAAATAGTAAGACTAAAAATAGCAACAACTAAAAGTTCCAAAGACATAAATGGAAATATGCTAAAATAGGGAAATACATAAAATATGACTAAGTCCTACACCAAGGGGGTCGCCAAGGCCTAGGGAGTCGTGGGCTAGCCGGGATCGTGTCCAAGCATAGGCAAGGTCGCATAATTTCCCCCGCTTAGATTTGAAGCGTCCTCGCTCCGAGTTGGTGAAGGAAAGGGCGACAAAAACAGCAAAGAAGTGGAGCTTGTCATCAACCTCGGTCTTCTCGAAAGTCAATATGTATGGGGTCGATGTAGGCTCAAACTGGATCTCGAACTCGGCGTCGTAAAACAAAGGTAGTGGCCAATCCAACATCGAAGACAAGTCCAAGGAAGGTGTTGGTGTTGGTAGCGATTGTGGCGCATCGTCGGCCTCAAGAGCGGGACTAGAAACAGAAGGCGTGGTGGCCTTGATGTACTCTAGCATTGAAATTAATTGTGGTGTCGGAGCGGACTCGGGTATCGACTCAAAGATCAGCACGTTCACGGGCGTGCCAACATACTCGGTTGGCTCCTCGGTGGCCTCGACCATGGGCACATGCGGCGTGGTGATGGGCGAGACTAAAGGCGTGATTGACTCCTCGGCGGCCTCGACCACGAACATGTGTGGTGCGGCCATGGGCGTGCCAACAGGCTTGTCTGGCACCTCGAAGGCCTCGACCATGGCCATAGGTGGCGCGACCGGCACGCCAGCGGACGCGGTAGGCTTGGGCAGTCGTGGCGCGACCACGGGCAATGGTGTCGATGTCACACGGCCTGTGTCCAACGATCCTCGCTTTGGTTATTTGCCGTGCCGAACCTGTATATCTCTCGTTGTTTGGCCACGCGCCTCAAAAGATACTCTTGAAAGGCTACGGCATCCACATTTGGCGCAAAGTCTCGAGCCATATAGTACACAAGGTGGCACCATGTCTTAATTGGGGGTCCCTTCCTATACCATCGATCATCCTCCAAACGCTCAAACCAATCTCGAGCGTAGCTAGTGAAGCAACCAATGGCAATGTCACATTCTTCAAATTTGTTGTAGTCTCGTTGGCCGATGTAATTGGCCATGTGCTTTGCCCAATCCAAAAACGCCTCGGGGTCATCATACTTGGCAAAACGTCTTCGGTGAAGTCTTGTATGAGACATGACAAGAAGAGAGTAAAAGCGAACCAATGGTATAGAGACTCACAATCAATATAAGCACCCAAACAATTGAACACGCAAGGTCAAGGCTAATTTGGCTTGCCGAGAGGGCGGCTTAAGGCTAAACACGATATGTGGTATTAGAATTAAGCAACTTGCAAGACAAGCTATTCAACCAAAAAAAAAATTGCATGTAATTGATCAAGCGAGAAGTAGAACAAATTGTATCCAGTGTTCACAAGTATTGCCGCGACATGCCAAACCGCTAAATCGAGGTCCCAACCTCATGGTCTATACACGCCCTTGCCCATTCCGGATACCCCGTGGGAAGATCTCTCCATGGATTTTATCACGGGTCTTCCAATGACAAGACGCGGTAAAGATTCGATCTTTGTGATTGTTGGACCGCTTCTCCAAAATGTCTCACTTCGTGCCATGCAAAGGAAACAACAATGTGACTGAAATCGCCAACTTGTTTTTTGAGCATGTCGTGAAGCTTCATGGTGTGCCTCACACTATTGTTAGTGATCGAGACACAAAATTCTGTAGCCACTTTTGGAGAACTCTATGGGGAAAGCTAGGAACACAATTGCTCTTTTCAACCTCTTATCATCCCCAAACCGATGGTCAGACTGAGGTAACCAATCGGACCCTGGGCACCCTGCTTCGGACGGTGCTCAAACATAACCCAGGCCGGTGGGAGGATCTAATACCATTTGTTGAGTTTTCTTACAACAGGTCCAAACACTCGGCTACAAAGAGGACTCCATTCGAGATCGTCTACGGCCTCAACTCGCACTCCCCCATGGATTTGGTCCCTCGGCCCATGAAGAGTGGAGAGCACATTGACGCGGCCAACTGCGCCGACGCCATTCAGAGATTGCACGAGAGGACGAGAACTCAATTGGAGCGTCGGGCAGCCCAGTACGAGGCACAACATAACAAGGGCCGCAAGCGGTTCGTGTTCAACCCCGCAGATCTCATGTGGTTGCATCTTCGCAAGGACCGTTTTCCGGACTCACGGAAGACAAAGCTTCATCAACAAGGCGACGGCCCTTTCAAAGTCTTGGAGCGGATCGGGGACAACGCTTATAAGATCGACCTCCCAGGCAAGTATTCCGTGCATTCTACCTTCAACGTCGCCGACCTCTCTCCCTACGTTGAGCCAGCTTATGAGGAAACGGGGATGTTTCCCAACCAAGTGGGGGAGGGTGATGTGACCCCCGTCATGGATGCTAACCAGGAGGACGACGCCTTCACACTTCACTTGGATGGCCCCGTCACTCGTGCCAGGACTCGAGCAATCCAGGTCGCGACACAATCGCTTGTGGCGCGCTTCTCCGCAGGCCACGGCGCGCCCCTCGCCGCGCCGACGCACACTTCCTTGTGCATCCTCGGTGTCGAGGAACCTCAACTCGAGCCAATGATGCCAACCTCCAACACCTTGGCACCATTGGACCCGAGCCGAGCACCGTGCCATGGATCGCATCTTGAGGTTCTCGTGACCCGCGCCCCAGCGCCCGCGCCAGCGTCCTCGCCAGCGCCCGTGTCCACGCCGTGACACTCGCTAGCGCCGTGTCCTAGACTCGCCAGCGCCGCGCCAGCCTTGTCGCGACACTTCGAGCACGGTCACAGACGACCTATCATTTTTATAGTAGTTTTTGCACTGTTTCCACTTTAGAACATTACTATTAGTAGTTTTATGGTTTTAATAAGTTATTAATGGGCCTTGCGCCGATGAATAATGGACTCGCGCCGTTGGGCCTTGATCTGCGCATCAACCCTAGGCGCGCCTCCATTAGATTAGGGTTTCTTCTAGTTTTCTATTGTGTCGCCTCTATATAAGGTGGTTTAGGGTTGTTTTTCCATTCAGCGCACACTTGGGATTAATATAGTAGAGGTTTTGCTCCTAATTTCTCCCTCGTGCCAATTGCGCCGCCACATTCAATCAAAGCTCTCGTTACTTTTGCATTGTTCGTGCCAAATTCAATCCATTAAAGCCTTCCGTTACGCTGATTCGAGACCTAATACTCAAGCACCACTTCGATCCGTCGCATCCCATACGAGGGACGCATCAAGGAAGCTCGTGAGATAGCTCGGTTGTTTAGACCTCAAATAAACATTTGTGTAGAATTTTAGTTGTATTTTTGTGAAGCGATTGTGTGCTTTTTATAACTAGAATTGAAAAGGATAAGTGATATGATCTGGATAAAATCACCATGTTAAGACTAACAATGTCGACTCAACCTCATGATAAACGCACCTCAATTTAAGGACCGCTTCGATGAACTCACGATGCAAAATCAAGGAATCTCTTTTTTAAGCAACCTCGACTAGGCCTTATATTACATCATTCAAATTCAAATGTGCTACAAACGACAAAGGAGTGGGAAATTTATAGGCCAAAACCATGCCCTAATTCATTCACATTCAGCTAGGGTTGTAATCGAACCGAGTTAGGTTGATTTTGAATTGCTCGGGCTTGGCTCGATTAGTAATAGATGAGCTATAACACGAGCTTGGTTCAAGCTCAAACTCTTTTTTAGGCATGCTAAGGCTCACCGAGCTTGAGCTCAGCTCGCGAGCCACTTGTTTAATTTGTTCATAAGACAACCTCGCAAACAGCTTGTTTACTTCATCATCTATACAAGAAAATGAAGCTAAAAATGAAATTACATTGTTTAAGAGACAACCAAAACTACATAGTTATTCTTAAACTATATATTCTATGTGATACATATACATAATATATATATAATACATCATATTAGGTTCTAGATGATAAATTATTGACGATGAGATTAAGCAAATGAGGGTACAAAAAAATTAAAAATAGATATGCAATGCCTCATTATACAAAAATTACGAAATATAAGGAAGTGATTTAGTAGATATGTTTTCTCTCTCCTTCTATATTATTATGTATATTTTGTATCCTTATATTCAAAATTATATTTTCTTTTAGAACCAACTCCATTAATCGTCTCCCCAAAACTACTCCATTAATCTTCTCCCTCAAATCAAAACTATGAAATTACCATTGAAGCAATCATGAAATTGCCATTTAAGATTTTCTTTATTTTTTTTAACATTGCAGACTTGTTTTTTTTTTTTTTGAAAACGGTAAGAATTAGGACATCCCCTTTATGGGGGACGCCCTAGAGCATCCTTGCGGATGAGAGCTAAAAGCTCTGGATGATTCAGAATGTTGCCTAGCGGCAAGCTGTGGCCCAGCTTGGCAATTTTGTCGGCCACTACATTACAATTCCTACTAATATGATTGATACGAACAATATCAAAGTATTGAAGAGATATCGATATATCTGAAACAATTATATCAGTGTCCCAAGGGCATTGAACTTGTTTCCTAACCGCATTAATAATTGTCACATTATCACCCTCTATTTCTAGGTTTTTGATTCCCATGTTAAGGGCATGTAATACACCTTCTCTAAGGGCAAGTGCTTCAAGCAACTCCACAGAGACCAGACCATACTTTGTAGTTCCTATGTGAATGACTTCCGCATTAGATCCCCGTATCACTACACCAGAAGACGCCGACCTATTATTAAGCTTAGATCCATCCACGTTTAATTTATAAAAATTCATGGGGGGTTTTGTCCAGTTTTGTTTTTTATGTCTACCACCTCTCAAACTACTGTTGGGCCTCATCAGTTCCTCGTCGCTACATTTTTTTGTTCCTTCCCATGCCAGCATTTAAACTTTTATATATTGTGCCAGATCCGGAATTAAATCATCAGGTGCTTGTTGAAACACAAGTTTGTTTATAGTTGATGTCAAATTCCCCACCAACATACAGCTAGTTCTGTGAAATCTTTTATACACATTCGTTGCTTAAGTTCATTCATTATCTGTCTTGGAGACTTATTCCTAGTATCAAATTGTTGTAGAATTTGGCCAATTTTTGGGTTGATTTTGTTACAAATCTTGTGAGTATGTGGGCAATTGATAAGTAAGTGGCTAATGTCTTTATATGTACATTGACACATCAAACAACCTCCTGGCACTGGTACATGTTTATCTCTAAGTCCTTATTATGTAGGTAATCCATTGTTATCAATTTTCCATAAGAGATTTTTCACTTTGGGGAATGTATCAAGTTTCCATAACCAACTGTTTGTGATTGGGTTAATGTTTTTTATTTTTGTGATGTGATCTATGGCCGAATCTGTAGAAAACCACCCATTTCTACTAGGTGCCCAATAAAGACGATCTTTGATATCATTTTTCGGCAAATTGACTTCCATAATTTTATCAATAATAGTTGGTGGTAATTGTTGATTGAGAGCACTAGTATTCCATGTTTTATCATTATACAGGAAGTCGACAATTTTGTTGTCTGGATTATTCATATGTCCATTAATAGCGTAATTCTTCAGGGGCTCATTGAGAAGCCATCTATCTGACCAAAAGTTAATGGTTTTGCCATCACCTACTTGCCATCTAAGGCCTTCCTCAAAGGAAGGTTTGAGCGCTATCGATTTTCTCCATTGCCATGAAGTGTTCGATTTGAGTTTGTATGAAAATAAGTCCTCATTCCTAAGGTATTTCTCCTTTATTATGCGTACCCATATGTTAGTTGGTTCTGCTAGAATTTTCCATAACAATTTTATTTGGAGTGCTTTGTTCACATGTTCTGTTTTTCTAATTCCCAACCCACCATGGGATTTGGGCTTGCAAACTTTATCCTATCCAATCAGTGATTTGTATGTTTGGCTTTTGTTCTAAAAGAAACTTCTATTTATTTTATCAAGATCATTATGAACGCTTGTGGATAGCATAAAACTTTGCATTAAGTAAATTGGTTTCGCTGCTAGGTTTGATCTGATAAGGATTGTTCTTCCTTCTTGGGAAAGTGAATTAGCCTTCCATTTACTTAATTGCTCTTTCGTTTTTCCAACTGTAATATTGAAAGTTTCCTTATTTACAACACCACTAACGATCGGACATCCCAAATATTTTTCTAAATCCGTCATTGTTGTAATACATAGGGCTTGTTGTACTCGTTGTTTTTTTACACTTTTTGACGTATGAAAAGCTGATTTATGATAATTAACCTTTTGGCCTGAAATTGCATAATATTCATCAATTATATTTTTAACAGAGATACATGCCGATTGAGTTGCTTTTGAAAAAAGTATTATATCATCCGCAAAGGATAAAAATGGAATTTTTGTTCCTCCTCGTGCAAGAGCAAATCCAATGGTCTTGTTTGAGGTCATACAAACCTGTTGAAGTTTCCTTGCCAAAATTTTTGTGCCTAAAATAAAAAGGTAGGGGGATAATGGGTCACCTTGTCTTAATCCACGCTCAGGAAAAAAAGGATCAGTGGGTCCATTATTCACCAATACTGAAAAAGATACTATTTTGACACATTCTTTGATCCAACCTGTGAATTTTTTTCTCAAATCCAAATTTTTCCAAAACACTAAACATGAAATCTCAGTCTACTCTATCATATGCTTTCTCCATATCTAATTTTATAGCAACCCATCCATCTTTATTTTTTCTTCCTTTGAAAGAGTGAAAGATTTCGTGAGCAATTAGAATGTTATCCTGAATTGCTCTTTTGGCTACAAAAGCTCCTTGGAGGGGGTGGATGAGTTTTCCAAGAACCTTTTTTAATCGTTCCAGAATGATTTTAGCTATAATTTTATAGATTGTGGAACAGAGACTGATAGGCCTATAATGATTAGTTGAGTTCGGATTATCTATCTTGCGAAGTAAAGAGATAAAAGTGTGGTTTATTTTTCTCAGCATCCTGCCCGAGTGAAAAAAACTTTTCACAACTTTAATTACTGACGGACCCACAATGTCCCAGTATGTTTTGTAGAATTCCGCAGACATCCCATCTGGACCAGGGGATTTGTCTGATCCAATGTTCATGAGTGCGTTCTTGATTTCCTCGTTCGAAACTGCTTTTGTTAATTCCTCGTTTTCTGTATTTGTTATTTCTTTTGTTATTAGGTTTAGATAATCACTTAGGAGTACTGAATTAATAGGTTCCTTACAATATCTTTTTTTGAAATCGTTTCGAATCTCATTTCGAATATTTGTCTCCCCCAAAATTTGTGTACCATCGCTAGCCTTGATTTCCCTAATTAATTTTCTATTTCTTCTTCCAGTAGCAATCTTATGAAAGTAACCCGAGTTTGTATTTGTGAGTTTAATATGTTTTGTTTTTGCTCTTTGTTTCCAATATGTTTTATGATAATTTAGTATACATTCTTTTTTTTCCAATTAAGTGCAGTTGTTTCTGTATTTTATCTGGAGAAGGGGTTATGTGGATTTGGTTTTGAATTTTTAAGAGGTCTTCTTCGATCACACGTAATTGCTCAAAAGTGTTACCAAAGGTTCTTTTATTCCATTGTTTAGCGTGATTTTTAAATACTTTAGTTTTACTTACTAATTGGAACATAAATGATCCTTGAAAATCGACCCGCCAAGCTTGTTTAACTACATTTCTAAAATCTTTTCTCTGAATCCACATTTTTTCGAATTTGAAAGGTTGAGCCTTTATTATTTGTCCATTTGTTAGATCAATCGTAATTTTACAGTGATCGGATGAAGAGAAAGCATAGTGTTGTGTAATGATTTCTGGGAACCATTGTAGTATTTGGTCGCTGACTAGTGTTCTGTCAAGTTTTTCGTAAATGTTATCCTCTTCTGTCTTATTCTTTCTCCAGGTATATATACTTCCCGTAGTAGGAATGTCCAGGAGATCACATTCATTTTTAAATTTTACAAGTCTTTCAAATCTAGCATTATTAGGCAACGCTCCACCTTTCTTTTCACTTGGGTTCTGAATTTCGTTAAGATTACCCATTATAATGACGGGAAGGTGTAAATTCTGTAGATATTGGGTTAATTGCTCCCAAAAGCTATTTTTCTGGTTTTCCTGTGGTGGAGCATATACAAAACAAATTGCAATGATATAGTTCGTCGCAAGATTTGTATATTTAAGGGTAACGAATCTCGCTTCTTGATTAAGCACCTCAATTATTTCATTGTGCAGTTGATGTTCTTTCCACATCACACAAATTCCCCCGGATCTACCCCTAGCAGGTGACCAAACTATATTGTCGAAACCAGACCTTCTCCAAACTTGGTTCGAAGGCATTGTTTCAGTTTTAGTTTCCACAATAGTCATAATTTGAATTCTTTCAAGATTACAAAATGAGTCAACTTCTGGCCAGAACGACTTCCGACCTGTCCCTCTACTATTCCATAAACATATCTTCATAATAAACTTTTAACGAAATCATGTACCTTTGTTATATTTCTCCTATAGAGAAAGAATGGGTTAAGTTTTCTAGTATTTTAAACTAGTCAGATTCATATTGTGTATACTCAATATATCGCAAAACAAATAATTCGTGAAGAGCAGATAGCTCATACGAGCATAGTTAAAGCAATAATTGAGTTTAAAAACCCTGTTTATATGCCATATTCTAATACTACCTATGTTGTCTATAACTAAGTAACAAAACAGCCTGCTAAATAGTTTCCAATCAGAGTCAACATAATCAATTATGGCCATAAGCGCACACAGCCTCCACAAAACTAAGCAAAGAATGAAGGCAGAATCAATCCAGCAAAGAGAGCACATCACAAAAATTCTCCAACTATTTCTACAACATACTTTTATAATGCTTTTATATAAGCAACAAAAACACCAAATTTCCTTTTGCATCAATCTTAAATTTGTGAAATACAGGGCTCTCATGCATAGTAGAAGACTACTATTTTTGAGTGCCTTATACCGAAGTAAATAATTAGTTCTACTCATGAAAAGATAAGTAGACATCACAATGTAATAATTGAAATACCATAAATTCATAGCTTGCCAATACAACCTGCAACCCATCATACAAAAAGTTGTCATATTTAGGATCACCCAGCTTAAAATTTTGCCAAGATAATTACAACCATGATTCATTAGACCTATGCTAATACATATATGAGCATCCTCCAATCTCTGATCCATATCTATGAAAATAATTTTATTTTCTACATACAGCTCATTAGACCTGTTGTATTTGTCCAGAATTTCAGTCTTATTGTTCCTTTGATCAATTACATTCTCATTCCAGTAGTTAGGAGCTTTATTAGTCCTACTTATATAGCTGCTTTGACCTATACATCTCCAAATGCAATACAACCAATTTTGTTTGTTTTTCCTCTTCCAAATCCAGAGATATGCATGACATAAATTAGTGAAATTGACATACTCATTCAATAGACTGGGGTAATCACTCAAAATAGCATAACAAACACTGCTTGCTTCAACTATACTCCATAATCCAGTGGTACATACGCTGAGAATGTTCATAAAAAATCAACATAGCAAACAACATATAATTCAGTTAGATTCCATAACATACACGTATCATTTGTCTTGTTCAATTGGTCATCACCATTTGTGGCCTCTTTAACCATAGTGAGTCTGGGTTCATCAAAAGGTTTCTTGTTTTTGATAGTCCCAGAGGGACTAGTTTCAATTTTAATTTTCTGAGCACTACTATTTCGGGTCTCCTCGACCATAGTAGGCATTTGTTCAATGATGTTCAAAACACCAGTTTCTCTAGCTTCAAGAATTTCTGTCTTGGCACTGATACTTTTGGTTTCCTCAACCACAGCAGGCCTTGTTTCAGATTGTTCAGAGTTGCTCGTGTTGTTGGGTTGTTCAAAATAGGTTTTCACATCAGAACATATTACATTCCTAAAACAGCTCTTCCCTTTGTTCGTGATATCACTATTTTCTACCCGAAGAAATTCAGAGAGAAGCACCCAAAAGGTGCAACAAATCTGTAGTAAACTTGTATAGAGAATTTGAGTGCAATAGGACACCAAAGAAATGTGGGCACAATGTAGGGTTCCTAGGGGATTCGTTTTATAGACAATCAACAGGCACATAAGCAATTGATCATATATTCTAATATAGAGAAGAGAATAGTGAACAAGGTACACCTGTAGTATCGCAGGAGGAAGGAATCGATCGCCTCCTTCACCCGGTTTGGTCTCTCGCTGCTTCACCTAGAGAACTCCTCATAGCCATCCTTCCATAGCATTCGCTCGCCAATCCCTCGATGTTGTATTTCCTTAGTTTCCCCCTTTTTCTTTCGAACACAGTAACTCCCAAATCCAGATCTCAAACCGATCGTAGACGGTAGGCTCATACTGACTAAGCCTAGCCATCCTCTTCTTAGTTCTTCGATTTACGCTTGGATTTGCCATACTTGAGCCAATTTTTGAGTTTGATTTTCTTCCCGGAGAACTTCGCCCTCGTCGATTTTTCGAGCCACTCGCCATATTCAGAACTTCGGGGCTTAATCGGTCGCCTAAAGGCAGTAGCATGATCAAACTCACTTTTGGTGTTGATTTGGTGGAGGATTAGGCAGATTAAGAGGAAGATTGGTGTTCGATTTTGGGTTCTAGGGTTTGTTGTTCGGTGTTTCGTTCGGGGAAAGGGGGCAAGTGTTAGGGGTCATTTTTTCATTCCTAATATTTTCACCTATATCGTTGTTTCTTTTTCTTTTTTGCAGACTTGTTTTTGGACCAAAGGAAAGACGGTCCCAACATAGGTTTGTATTTTTTCATAATTTGTACATTCAAATTTTGAAGATTTCGATTTTAATTTAGGTTCATTTTTTCAAAAAGGTCCTAGATCATATATGGATGATTAATAAAATATGTGGGATTGAGAGAACGAACCCAAAATCGCACTATTATTCATCATCCTCCACCACTGGTCATCACCAATTTGTGGCTCGAGTTCGCTGCGAATCTCAAATAGTTGTCGACCATTAGTGATATTTATGTAAATGCATAGCTATATTCACTGTATGGGCCGGTGATATTTGTGCAATTAGGTGATTATATTTATGAAACTAGGTGGTCATATACACCTTATTAGATAGTGATATTCATGTGACTAGGTGATCATATTCACCACATTAGCTAGTGATAGTCATGTAATTAATTGGGTGACCATATTTATTGAATTAGATGTTGGTATTCGTGTAATTGGGTGGTTATATTTATGTAACCGTGTGGTCATATTCATCATATTAGATAGTGATATTCTTGTAATTGGGCGGCCATATATCATCATATTATCTAGTGATATTCACAATGTTAGTTGATGATATTCATAGAACTGGATTAATAGTGATTTTCTTATCATTAAATGGTGATATTTGTGTAGCTTTTCGATTCAAGTTATCTATGCATTATTATGTCAATTGATATTCGCAATTTTATATTGAAATATTCATTGAAGTTGATATGGTCGTTGATATTATAATGAGATTATACATTTACTCATATTGATCATATTCGTTATTATAATGAGATTATACATTATAAAAAATTATATATTTATTGTTTTTTATGTTGATATTCATTTGACATGCTATAAAAATGGATATTCATTATTTATCACGTTACTATTTATTAGGCAAGCGGCGAGAATGAAATTAATAAATTTATTTGAATATCAATTAATTAAAATATAGGGGATAAAAAAATACAAAAATTATATCAATAGCCCATATTTATCTCTTCCCAAATTCTTTCCTTTCATTTTAAATCAATCACTCCTTTTTTCAAGAACCACCAATATTTTTTTTTGGTAGAACAAGAACCACCAATATTAAATATCCTAATTTTGATCTAATATTTCTCTTTATATTTTTCAATTAAATAACCTCATATCTTACAACTTTTTATATTCAATTCGATGTCTGAAATTCTTACTTTCTACCATAATTGGTCTTCTACCGGAATTTGCCTCATAATACATAATATATATTTAATATATAGTGAATCTTGTTCATGAATTCATAATCAAGTTTGTTCAAGAACGTATAAACGAGCTTGTTCATAAGCATATAATTAATCTTGCTCGTGAACAAACGAGCCGAGTTTTCTAGTGCTCATGCTCAACTCATTTATCTTTTGAGCCTTAAAATTTTGTTTAACCTTCGCTTGTTTACAAATCGAGCCAAACATGACGTCGTCTTCATCGCGCTGAACACTGAATTTCTCAAAAATGGCTCGGTTCATTTTCAACCCTACATTCATCCAACTAATTCCATTAATGGAACCTAGCAAATGACAAAGCAACTAAAGTAATAAATAGAGAATGAAATAGAAAATTATTAAAACTTGGGAAAATATTGACATGTCAGTTCTTCTCATGTCTTGATTCATGGTTCAAGGGAACTAAGAACTCCATTTAATGGACATGACATGAAATCTCGAGCCCTTCATTAATTCTCTTGGATTGGTGGCCATTTTGGGCCCAATGGTAGCCTTGGTCAAGCTTGTAGGGCTCGTTGTTGCATGATGCATGGTGGCCTTGACATAGACACTCCTCTCCCTTTAACCTCTTTCTTAGCTTCTCTAATCAAGCTAGGAGTTGCCCCCACCCAAGACACAACAACCATCATCCTTCCCTAATTTGCTTTCGGTCCCCTTTAATAGTTGGAATATGATGAATATCCTTTCCCGAAGGTGTTTAGGCTGGTTGGTGCTTTGGCTGAAAGTGTTAGCAATTGCTTTATGGTCTCTTTAACACCGGAAAATTGAAAGAGTCTTTGATGATGCGGTTTGAGTCAACAATGGAGTTTGTTTTGTGATGAAGAGAGTGACCCAGTGCCACATTGCTTGGAATTCTAGGGGCATGAAAATTTTGAATACTTAAAAGGATGGTTTCTCACATTTCTTTGGGGCTGAATTTCTTCTATGGTTCCTAACCTATCACATAGAGTTTCTATTAGTCCCTAACTTTTATAAATATTTTTCTAGGTCCTTAATCTTAGAAAAATGTTACTATTTGGTCCTTTTTTATTTTAGACTTTATGTTTAATTACAACCAAGCACCCAAACGTTTTTTTATCATAATACATATATCTATCTCTTAAAAAAATATCACAATCTACACATTTTAAGGGGAAATAATAAATTATCGCTCCATATTTATCCCTTTTTCAAAACAAATAGTACTTTTTATATAAATAAAACATATTGTTAAAAATAAAGGTGAGTTATACATATTTATTGCCCTCTTATGAATGTAATAGTTATTAAAATATTTTATAATAATTTTGAAAGAAAAAAAAACAACTTTTAACAAAAAAAAATCTATTTTCTCCTATTTACCCCTTATTTATAAAGTTTTTTATAAAGTGATTTTTTTAACCATCACTTTTTTGCAATTATTTTATAAACTTCATAAAATTTTGATAAAATTTTTTTTTAATAAAAATAAATCACCCCTTATTTACCCTTTGTTGAAAAAAATCTAGTAATGTTTTTTATATCAAAAGTATAGATTAAAAAAAATCAATAATCATATTTGTTTGTACAAAATCATATGGTCCAGTGAATAAGGTGTAAATGTGTAGTGATATTTTATTATTTCCCCTTAAAATATGTAGATTGTGATCTTTTAAAAAAAAGATAAATATTGGTATTATGATAAAAGTAAATATAAGTAAATAAAAGTAAATATAAATATAAAGTTTGGGTGATTGCTTGTAATTATGATAAAAGTAAATATAAAGTTTGTAGTGATATTTTATAATTTGGTATTATGCTAAAAGTAAATATACGTTTTGAAATAAAAGTAAATATAAAGTTTGGGTGATTGCTTGTAATTAAACTTAAAGTCTAAAAATGAAAAAGGTCCAAATTATAACACTTTTTAAAGGTTAGGGACTTCAAAAAACATTTACAAAAGTTAGGGACTAATAAGAATTTTATATGATAGGTTAGGGACCATGGAAGGAATTCACCCTTTCTTTGGAGAAGCCCAAAGTGGATATAATTAAGATCAATTTTGATTGTTCTGTTAATGTCGATGTTTGTGCAACTACCGTGAGGGTGCTTTGGGATTTCAATGGTCAGTGGTAGGTGGGTTCATGCATGACTCCAGTCATTGTACCATCCCAAGAGTTGACTTATGGGACATTTTTAATGGTTTAAAACTAGGTTGGAGTAGAGGTTTTTATATAAAGATTTTGGAAATGAATTTTGATGTGACTATGTCCCATCAAGTGTCACAAGCACCTAGCCATGTTAGCCAATTTGGTCCTTGTTGTGACTCATGTCCGTAATTTCGATCTCTAATCTCCTAATACAAGTCCACAACTCCAATCTCCTAACCAATCCACCAACGATGACACCTTGATATCTATGAACCTTTCTGGTCCTAAACCAAGTCCTCAAGCTAAGAGCAGCGAGGGAAGTGCACCGATGTCACCTATGGATGACCTTCACTTCACTCTTCTCGGGGTTGTCGACACTGATGCATCCCAACTCCTGGATGTGGGTTTGATTCGTGTGAGAAACGCCGGATTTGGTCTTAGATTCACGACTTGAGTTAATTCTATTGTTGAATCCTTAGGTGAGTCCCTTGTTGTATTGCACGAAAGGCTTGGATCCAGAGGTTCAACGACCAGAGTAGCGGCAAAAGAGAGTATCGCAGTCTCAGGACTACGTGTGATTGAACGATGCCTCGGGACTAGGAAAATACGTGGAGAGCGTCAACACAACCTCAGGACTAGGCTGTCATGATGCAAGGAGAATCGGGATCGAGTTGGTGTCGAAGTGTCGACGGAAAAAAGGGGGTTGAGAAGATAGAATTTGATGTCGAACAAAAGGGAGGAGGAATGATCTCTCTAAACTCAATCTTTGATTAATTTTGACGTAAGTCACAATGTGCATACTGTCATGCTTAACCTAATGGGCTAGCCCATGCAACAGACATGGAGCGCACGTCCAAGCCCATAATAAGCACATAGGGAAAGTCTTGGCTTTAATTTTTCACCATGTGAAAGGTAGGAAGAGGATTGGTTTTGTAAGCCTTTAACTAGGCACTTTTTTGTGAGACACGTTTTAATCATCAAAAATAAAGAAATGGATATCCTTATTCTTTTTTTTTCGAAGGCTTGTTCGTGAGTTATATTGAACAAATCCGAGCCTCAATCCGGGTTTGTCGCATCCCTTAATTGTAGTTCAAATATGTCCCTTCTAGTGTGATGAGTCATATCCACTCAAGAGGATTATCTATCCCCTACCCTTCTTTCCAAATCCATCACCAACACCATCATTAACCTTTCGACATCACTCCATCACCGGATTTCCACGACTTCTCTTCAAGTGTCCGACCTTGAACCTTTTGAGTCCAGATCTCATTTGATAACGACCTCGCCTCCGATGTAGCTATTCCCGGGAGAAAACTAGGTAGCCTAGCCAACTAAGACAAGGATACCTAATGGAGTCGATTGAATGAGTCTTTCTCTCCATTAACAATCTCTTTTTTTTTAAATAGATTCATCTTGATTTTGATTGCTTACTTTAGTACAATCCCTTGGCGAGGGAAACCCTGGGTTCATTTCTAAGACTAGACTCACTGCTTCCTCTATTCTAGTTTCGGCATAGGAAGTGGTAGGAGACGATACAGAGCTATAGTGATAAGGGAATACGTAACTCGTTACAGTAAACCCGTTAAACCAGTAATTCATGTAGTTACATGTGCTAATAAATATCTCATATATGATGTTTCATTGGACAATGTAATGATATTAATGATGAGTTAAAGTGGAGTGGGGAAGTAGTCCTTCAAAAAGGCAAGTCGGTAGACTTTCCTTCTTTCACAAAATAGTAAAGTCAAGCTCTCAGCCATGGTTATTAAAATCCCGATTCGATTCAACGATTTTAACGATTTTACAATCCAAAGTGACAGAGCGATTCACGATTCTAGGTAGAATCTTATTTGTGGTAGAATCTTAAGTGATCACAATAAAAGCTTATAAAATCTTTTGTGCGATCCGATTTTATATACGATTCTACAAAATGACCATTACTATTTATATATTATTAATTTGTTCAAGTTTTTTTAACTAACAATTTACTTATTACAAAATCAAATCAAAAATGGAAACGCTCTCTAAAGAACAAAACCCCCAGACCTCGACCCCAAGAACAACTTGCCCCAAATACCAAATCTCAAACCCTAGTTTGAGCAATCAAGAAATTCAAAATGCAATCCTGTACAAAAAATCCAATCAAGCTAGTAGCAATGATGATTTGCAACTGGGTTGGGCTGATTTCCCTCGAAATTGGGTGTCGAGTCCCGCGAATGCCTCCATTACTGGCGACAAAGATCCGGCGTGTTCGTACATTTACGGCGTCGGATTCATTCGAAAACTGCTGGCTTTGACTCATAATCACCAGAATCGTTTCGGGCAAGGGGGTTTGGGATCCTTTCTCACAGAATCAAAAGCGATTAAAACATTAGGGTTGGTGAGGGTTAAACACTATGTGCTTCTGTTCTTGGGGAGAATGTTGGGTTCCTCGATGAAACGACGGCTACTGAGGGATCTCTGGGAGAGAAGAAATGTGAACACCCTAGAGATAAACGTCCCCAAGCAACGATGGATGCCTTCTCGGGAGGGTCTAGCTCCTCCTCCTTCTAGGTTGTCTCCTTCCTATCTATATGCAGAAAATTTAATTGGAAAATTGCTTAATTCTAAAATGGAAATTGTTTGCTATAAAAGGAGTTGGTGGGGAGGCTTCTCCCCCATGCTATCCACTCCCAAAAATCTCTATACCTTGTTCTGTATGAATTTTTTCTGTAATATTTCTCTCTGGAAACCACCTCAAGTGGATTGTACCATGGAAAAAAAGAAGGATCTTCGAAAAGACACAAAAAAATCATTTAAGAATGTGCTCTGTTCTGACTCCCAATTTTCTAAAGACCAAGAGGTTTGTGCCTCTGTGCACAACCAACCTGATGACTCTCCTACCATGGTTGATTCAACCTTTAAGGGTAGACCAAACAAAAAGCCTTTTGAGGCAGGCCCTTCGGGGGCAAAAAAAGAAAAGAGTAAAGGAAAACCCAAGCTTGACATGGCTGCATTTCCGGAACAACTACCAGGAGTGAAGGAAAACAACATTCGTCTAAAGGACACTTCCCTGTTTGCATTTGTTCTTGGTGATAATAAAAGACACTGGCAAAAACATAGGTTTATCGATACCAAGATAACTAATATTATGTATTGGTCTACTCTCATGATAAACAAGCAACAGGACCACTTGACACTACCTGCCTTTGGAATTGTTTTGGTAAGCATTGTGATGTTTTTTTAAAATTGATTATTCAGGTCTGGAATGAGAATAGAGATAGTCTTAATAATAGGATTTGGGTAAATCAAAGCTTCAATTCTGTAAGGAAATCAAAATGTGATTGTTTGTGTGTACTGATGATGTGCAAGAAACAAGTTGGGAGTGATGTTATTGGTTTCAACAAGAAAGGTATTCTTGCCAATATCTATATATATGTTGCTAGTATAGAGAAGCTCAGCATTATTCTTAACCCTCTGCTCTATGACAATTCGGACTATTTGCTTTGCTATGTTATGCACTCTCACCTTTGGTTGATCTGTTTCAACTTCATAAAGCAAAATCGGATTAGTTTCGGATGGACCTTAAACTCAAATAGTCATTATACCTGTTTTAGAAGAGACCGGAACTATATTTTGAAAAAGAAGTTAACTTTTTGGATGTATAGGCTTGCTGTTTTGCTGAGTGAAGCAATGATTAAAAAAGATGGTGTTGTGCGGAGCAGGAGCATCTTCGGCCGGCTGCTGATGCTGTGCGTTAACAAGGCTGCCCCAAGTTACAGCATAGTTCAACAAACTAGAGGCAAGTTTGCAGTTGAGCGATTTAAGAGACCTCTAGAGCCTCCTAAAACTAGTCAATTCCTTCCCCTCTGCTGCGTAAAAGAGGTTAGGAAAAACCGTAAAAAAACAGCATTGCTATCAGAAAAAATTAATGTAAAAAAGCTGAATGATTGTAATGTAGAACACCTAGTGTGTATTTGGATTCGAAGTAAAATTGAGAAGCATACTTTCTTTATGCATACTTATAGTCAGGAGAATCTACTGAATATGAGTAATGTTTGTTTGTTGGGAAAAATGTTGAATGAAAATCCAAATTATTTGAACAACATGATAAATTATTCTGTCTTGTGGACTAAAATAGAACCCGTATTACAAATATTTAAACTGTGGGGGGGATGGGTTAAGGTTAAATCAAGTATCCATGAAGATTGGTTTTTGGAACTGTAGAGGGATAGGTAGAAAATCCTTTTGGCCAGAACTTGACTCATTCTGTAAAATTCAAAAAGTGCAAATTATGGCAATAGCGGAGACTAAAACTGATGCTTTGCCTAGTGACCAGGTTTGGAGGCGAGCAGGATTTGATAATGTTGTTTGGTCTCCTGCCTCGGGTCGAGCGGGAGGAATTGCAGTCTTTTGGAAATCACATCAACTCGTCAATGAGGAAGTAACGATCCTCGTCCAAGAGCCTAGGTATGTAATACTAAAATACCACCATCTAGTTACAAAATATATGATTGCAGTCTATTGCACTTATGCCCCCCCTAATGCGGGAGACAAAGAGGAATTCTGGAACCAATTAACAATAACATTACAAAACCTAAACCTCCCTACCCTTGTGATTGGGGACCTTAATGAAATACAAGAACCTAATGATAAAAAAGGTGGTGTCTTTCCGGACACTAGCAGATTTGAAAGATTATTAAACTTTAAAAACGATTGCCTCTTGGAAGACATTCCGACTACAGGTAATGCCTATACGTGGAGGAAAAATAAAACTGAAATTGATAACATCTATGAAAAACTTGACAGAGTCTTAGTAAGTAATGTTATCTTAGAAAATTTTCCGAACATTAGCACCCAGAATCACGCTTTCACAAGCTCAGATCATTGTAAAGTGACAGTTGAATTAAATAATGAGGAAATAAACAAAGCACAACCATTTAAAGTGGAAAAAATGTGGATGTACAGGAAAGATTTTAGAAACGTGGTTAAACAAGCTTGGAGAGTGTAGTTTCAGGGATCAAATATGTTTAACCTAGTTAAGAAAACGCAACTCTTTAAACAGCATGCCAAAAAATGGAATAAGCACACATTAGGCAATACTTTCGAACAATTAAAAGTAATAGAAGATCAACTAGTAGAGCTCCAAAGAGAAATTCTAAGCTCTCCCCAACCAAGAATCATCCAGAAACAATTCCGACTGTTGAATAAGAAAGACTGCATATTAAAATTCCACAAAACGTATTGGAAACAAAGAGCTAAGACAAAACATATAAAACTATCGGATGCAAACACAGGTTACTTCCATAAGATTGCTAGTGGCAAACGCAATGGGAAAATAATTAAGGAAATCATTACAACGGAAAGAACACAAATTCTAGGTACAGATAATATTAGAGAAGAAATAAGGAATGACTTCAAAAAGAGATTTACTAAGCAACCAACTCATCTGAATAATGCTAGTGAATATCTCAACCTGTTCACCAAGGAGATAACGGATCAAGATAACATTATGTTAACTAGAGCTGTCACTAATGAAGAAATCAAGTCTACAGTAATGAAGCTGGGCTCTGACAAATCCCCGGGCCCGGATGGTATTACTGCGGAATTCTACAAGAGATACTGGGACATTGTGGGACCAACAATAATCAAAGCTGTGAAAAGTTTTTTCCACTCAGGGAAAATTTTACGACAAACCAACCATACGTTTATAACCCTCATACCTAAGGTAGAAAATCCAAAGTCCACTAATCACTACCGACCCATAAGTCTATGCTCAACCATTTACAAAATTATCTCGAAAATTATAATAGAGAGGATTAAAAAAGTTATAACCAAAATTATTCATCCACTCCAAGGCGCCTTTATAGCAAACCGAGCCATTCAAGATAATATACTTATAGCCCATGAAATATTTCATTCTTTTAGAAATACAAAAAATAAAGATGGTTGGATAGCAATAAAACTAGATATGGAAAAGGCGTATGACCGGGTTGATTGGGAATACCTCTTAGACGTGATGCAAAGATTTGGATTCGATAGAAAAGTTATAGGATGGATAAGGGAATGCATTTGTACTGTGTCATTATCGATACTAGTAAACAATGGACCCACGGATCCTTTCAACCCGGAAAGGGGTCTTAGACAGGGCGACCCTCTTTCGCCTTTCTTGTTTGTTATGGCATCAGAAATTCTAGCAAGAAAACTACAGTTAACTAGCGAACTAGATAAAAACACAATTGGATTCCCTATCGCCCGTGGTGGGACGAGAATCCCATTCTTAGCCTTTGCAGATGACATAATAATATTTGCCAAGGCGTCCCAGAGATCATGCGAAAGAGTAAAGACTATTATTGACGAATTCTGTAGGCTTTCGGGTCAAAAAGTAAATTATAACAAGTCAGCCTTTCACACCTCAAAAAACACAACTGCCCAACAAAAAAGTGTAGCACAACAGGCCTTGGGGATCGCCACAATGACAAATCTAGAGAAGTACCTAGGTTGCCCAATTATAAATGGCAAAGTTAATAAGAACACCTTTAAAGACTCTATAGGAAATGCTCAAAAGCAGCTTACAAAATGGAAAGCAAACTCGCTATCTCAAGAAGGTAGGACGACTCTGATCAGAGCTAACTTAGCTACAAAACCAAATTATGTGATGCAAAGCTTTATGCTCCCAGCGAATGTGCACTCCGAGATGGATAGGTTAAACAGAGGCTTCTTCTGGAATAAAGATAGGAATTATAAACCACTGGTGGGATGGGATAAGATATGTAGGCCCAAAGAAGTAGGAGGATTAGGAATTAGGAAAACAGAACATATGAACAAAGCACTCCAAATGAAACTACTGTGGAAGATTCTGGCAGAACCAAATAATATCTGGGTTAAGATAATATCACAAAAATACCTCAGAAGTGATAATCTATTTTCATATAAACTAAAAACAAGCACTTCATGGCAATGGAAAAAGCTAATGCATCTAAGAGAGGAATTCTATAAAGGTCTGATATGGCAAATTGGAGATGGGAAAACGATCAACTTTTGGAAAGATAATTGGCTCGTTCAAGGCCCCCTTCGACCACACACTAAGAACCCGACAAATGTAGACGAAACAAAAAGTGTAAACGCGTGGATTACTAGTGATCATAAATGGAAAGTAGACGAACTAAAGCAAATTCTCCCGGATAACATTGTTGAGCAAATTAAAAATACGCCAATCCCGGATAATTATATTCAAGATAGACTGTACTGGGCCCCTAGCAAAAATGGTTGGTTCTCCACCTCGTCTGCAGTAAACTTAATCACAAATCTCGAAAGTCAATCACCTCATATAAACAATTGGCTGTGGAAACTGGATACTTATCCAAAGGTGAAAAATTTTCTGTGGAAAGTGGACAACAATGGACTTCCTACGAAAGCTAGACTTAGGGAAAAACACATCACAACGCCGGGAGGTTGTGTGTTGTGTGATTGCACTAATGAAGATACAAGTCACCTACTGACAAAATGCCCATATATGATGTACATAATTAGCAAAGTCAACCCAAACATAGCAAATTCTATCCAGGGATACGATCCTCTAAACAAAACCCCGAGAATAATCCTAAGTGAATTGTACCAACTCCTAGGAAAAAAGAATTTCACGTGTTTAGCTGTTGCTTGGTGGAGTCTCTGGCATCAACGAAATACATTGATTTTCCAACAACACCACGACGAAGGAATATCAGACTTGGCAGCATATATAAGAAACCAAATAGGGAATTGGGAGAAAGCGATGAATTGGAAAGAGGATGAAGAAAAAACAATAACGCCTCAAAAGAAAAAAAGAAACACCGGAAAAAGAATCCTAAGGAAATGGAGCAAGCCTAAACCAGGATACATAAAAGTCAATGTCGATGCATCAAAACTGTCCAATGGAAACACTTCTGGAGGAATCGTTTTCAAAAATCACCTTGGCCAAGTTATTGACATTTTGACGCCTAACTTTGGGAAAGTATCAATTTTAAAGGCTGAAGCTCTTGTCCTCCGAGAAGCAATTAGGCAAATAAGAGATAGATTGCTAGGAAAAGTGGTAATTGAAGGAGATAATCTCGAGGTCATAAACGCCATTAGAGGGAAAACTCAGTGTCCTTGGGAGATCGAACTCATTATCACTGATAGTCTTATTTCCATTCATGGAAACCAGGATTTAGCGATTAACCATATCTTTAGGGAATGTAACGCTGTGGCCGACAAAATTGCTAAGTTGGGTCATAGTCTCCCTGTTGAGTGTATCAAGACTCACCCAGAACTGATGGTTCTCATCCGTAAGGATGCTCTAGGGCGCCCTCCGTAAAGAGTGCACCCTAATTCTTACCTAATCAAAAAAAAAAAATTACTTATTACATTCATAAAGTTTATAATGTTTTTCACTTTGTATATGATTAATTGACAATATATATGATTTTTTTTACCTACTTTTGATTATAATATAGAATCTTACGATTTAACGATCCGATTTTACGATCCGATCAAGAGACCCTTCTACGATCCGATCCTAGAATCTCGTTTTTAATCTGTGACACCCTGAAACGCATTTTTAAGTGAATCTTAAGTTTCTAAAACGTGAGAAACGTTGAAATGCGATGAAACGGGTGTGAAACACATTTCGAAAGGGGGCAAAGCGGTCAACATTTCATTGAGCACAAATTTAAGAAACGTGGATGTTTCTAAAGGCATTTCGGGTCCACTTCTCCTGATCTGCCTCTCTAGATCTTCGATCTCCACCGAGAAGCCTATTGCCGGCCTCCATTCCATCACAACCTCTTATAGGCGAGTCTTCTAGGGAACATGCGAGTAGAGGAAGGCGCCTAAGCCACGTATTGGAGATGAGGGAGATAGAGGTGCGTTTCTTGATAGAGATTGAAATGGGTTATCTGAATCCAGACAGAGGGGCAAGAGGTTGATGATGGCGGCGTTTGAGAAATATGAATAATTAGGGGTTTGAGAAATAGGATTCAAGAATTGATGATGTTGGGCTTGAAATTAATGGGCCATTGGGCAAATGAGACAATATACAAATTATTGGGTTTACCTCTCTCTTACACATATACACAAATTCTCTCATTAACAAAATTAAATAGGTTATATCTACTTTAAATAATTATTTTTTTAAATTAAGCTCATTTATATTGTTTGTTTGGATTGTTATTTGATTGTTTTGGTGATATTTATGTTATTCTAATCTACATCTTTAAAATAACATATTTTTTATTTTGCCGTTTCCTCGGCGTTTTGTTTCTTACAAATTTTGAGATTGTCGTTTCGCCATTTCACGTTTTGCGTCTCTCGTTTCGCCGTTTCTCGCTTTCAAGGTAACATAGATTTTAATAACGTTGCTATCAGCAAGCATGAAGCTCATTCAATTGCCGATATCACAAAGGGGGAACTTTCACTCCTCTATATTCGAAATATGCCTTTCTAGGAGCATTACGATCTGCAGCTCAATTGGTCCCTTATGAAGTCTCTATTGGTCTTATTCTTATTGTGCGCCTTACGAGTGCATTTGCATCCGGTTTTTTTTCAACATGGTTGCCCGTCTGGATGATATATAGGAATCGGTTTACCTTGTCTAATTGACTTGCTCGCTACAGTAAAGGAAATTATTCGAACTGTAGAACCGAATTGAGGGACTATCCCATGAATAAAGACCATCTCATTCGAGATGGGATGGCTTATCAGTGAATCTATCAATCCATCCCTCAACAAATGATGGCATTAGCACGAAGAAAATACACAGAAGGGCTAGCGTGTAGAGCAATATAGTCAGCTACTTCACTCGAGAAGAAGAAAGACGTCCAATCTAAGCTCACTAGGTGCTTTCTCGCTCCCTTCAAATCTTTTTTATCCTGGCCCAATTTGGTAAATCAAAGTGTGCTTTTTCCAACTCTTGCTTAGCTTGGGTGTGTGCTTAATGGTTGGCCCTCCTCAGTACCAAATGTTGAAGGTGGATAGTCTTTGCACTGCTACATTTATCTTTCTAGTGACTCGGGGAGCTGATCTGATAAATGCGCTTCAAAGGGAGGGAAGGGACTAGAATACCGGTTATTTTCGTAAGAAGAGCCTAATGGATCGAACTCACCACTGACCTATAACCCTATCTTTCAGTTTACCGAGAATTTCTATTTTTTTATGTAACTCTTTCTTGTAAAGATTTGAAAGCATAATACCAATCAATAAGATATAGGTAAAAAAAAGAAGCTATTTTCATAAGGATGTAAGGAAGGCCTCAATGTATTGCTCAATTACATCGAGCCTTTAATACAACAATTATGTACTTCACAAAACTTTTTCGATTCCAACGCAATTTATCCTTTGTTGAGGGATTATCATGCCTCTTGTGGACTATGGTAATGAAAATAACCAAACAATGGTAAACTATCCAACGCCCAAAAATGGACATGTTTTATTGAAAAACCTAACACTTATGAGTCAGCTGTTAACAATAAAGTTTATTTTTTATATTTGTTCTTTTATGTTCTTGCATTATCCAATGTGATCCAAACAGGCCCTACAACTCGTGATGGTTGAGAATTTTTGTAGCCAGTTACCATGAATCACAATTAGTGTTGTGATTATGCAATAGTGTGATATTACAGAAAACCACATGTAGACATTTCACATTCTTGCTCGTTTGATAAGATCAGGAAACAAACTCAATTGGATTCGGATGATGTTACATATCAAGAACAAAATACTGCCCACATATCTGCAAAATACCAACATCTTATATTCTAAATCAGAAACTAGTTGCTGTGATTGAACCAACACCTTAATACTTTGTGATTTGTTCTCTGAGCTGAGAACCAATATCTAGTACTTGTGCGATTAACTTACATTGCTCGTCTCTTGATTCTGGATTTGTACCTAGCAGCTGCTGAAGCTGAGAACATAGATCCGAGACTTCCTTGCACTCAGCATAAGATTCAGAGATCGACTGAATTGCCTTACAATTTTGACCTTGATGCAAACGCACCTCGTTGGTAGGAATGGGTGGAACAAGAAAGGGGTGTAGGAGCAGCTGAGGGATTCTCCACCTCTTACTTCTATCCCATGCAAGACACTTCTTCATAAGGTCCAGAAGCCAGGGATTAGATACTGTTTCATACACGATCTCGTGGTTGGGATCTGTTATCACTTTAAACTTTGCCCAGAACGTCTTGTATTCTGAAAAGGGTGTCCTCCCATAAACCATTTGATAAAGAATGCAGCCAAGTGACCAGATATCAGATGGGCGACCGCACTTAATAACATTTCCATGTTCATCGCTTTCGTTACACATGAATGCCTCGGGTGACATGTAACTGAGTGTGC
Source organism: Fallopia convolvulus (assembly GCA_964016875.1). NCBI lineage: Eukaryota > Viridiplantae > Streptophyta > Magnoliopsida > Caryophyllales > Polygonaceae > Fallopia > Fallopia convolvulus. The sequence continues at coordinate 33,173,167 of OZ024734.1, read as the reverse complement.
CCACCTTAAGAAATAAGGATATGACAGCAAAAAAGCAAGCATATGTTAGGTTTTGAACTGTTTTTTTTTTTTTAATGTTAGGATAGAAAAACAAGAAGATAACCTGTGCATCTCGCTGAATGTTGGTGGTATCACTCAGTATCGCTTTGGCAATTCCAAAGTCAATCAGCTTCAGAGACCCTCGTACAAGAAGAAAATTAGCTGGCTTCAAGTCAGAATGAACAATACGTTCTTCATGAATGGTATTCACAGCTTGAAGTATTTGCTGTAAGGAAAAAAAAAGTACACCAATGAGAAAAATCACATTCAACTCTTTTCTCTGTTGTAGCAATAGATACGGACCCCATATAACCAGCACACCAATCTCAATAAATTTCAATTTAGCAACATGGAGTTGTCATACCTGCCAATAAAAACGTAACCAGTTCTGATCAATGGTCGTGTTGCAGGTTTCTAATTCTCTCCACTTCTGAGCAAGCATATGAGCTAAATCTATTTCACCATACTCAAGTACCATGTATATATATCCATCATCTTTGATTATTCCATCTTTGTTAACCACTGACCCATTCATAACTTCTTCAAGTAATGCTTTATCTGTAACCTAAAATGACCAGTTTAAATGTAGTAACACAGAAAAAGTGGGAAAAAAGGATGTCAGGTCACTCACCGACATATATTAGAGAATGAAGGAAATGTTGTTTAGTAGCTAATGATTAGGGGAAAAAAAACAATGGATGTCAGAGGAATAATAATGTTTCTCTCCATCATGTCTACCAGGTTTTTTCACAAGAATCTGATGTGTAACTTAAGCAGAAACAAGTGTCCCACTTACGTGTAATGCCCTTTTTAATTTTCTCAATTGCAGATAATGTACTGTTCATTTATTCGAAAAGACTAAAGACATCAGTGATCAAACATCATTGCGAACATACCTCATAGTCTATAAGTTGTATGATATGATTCTTTCCCTTCAGCTTGTTGAGATACAAAATTTCCTGACAAAACCCATATGCCGTGGAATAGTCACGGCCTCTCAGCTTGATTTTCTTCAGGGCATAGATTTTACAATCAGATGAAATTACTTTGTGAACCTCACTGCTTCCACCACTTCCTATCTTCCCAAGCCTTTGGTATAGCTTGCCGTTGACCTTAAAGAACATATCAGGATCATAATTTTTCTTGCGGGAAGCTGCAGCACCCTTTTCAGTTGTAGTTTTCACTTGTTTCTCTATTTTGGCAGGCTCAACTTTCACATTAGATGCACTATTTGATGGCAAGCCCTCTGATCGCACCTCTAAAACCTCACCTGCATGCTGCTCACTATCTTTAACGAGCTTATGAGTAGGTTTAGATGAGTACTTCAATATTTCGCTTTCCTTGGGCATATTATGAGCTTCCTTCACACCATGGACATTACCAGAAGTTGAAGCTTGAGCAACATTGGTTGCATGATCTTTGGTAAGCACGTCACTTGGATTAGCTGAAGTATATGATTGATCGACAACATTGTGATGTGCTTGCTCAAGATGAGATGATGAGCAGATTGTTGTCGAATTAGGCACAGGTGCTGATGCTCCATGCACAGATATTGAAGTGGCACAAACAGAAGATTGAGTCATAGGATGATTTGCATCTGTTTGCAAAAAGCTCCTAAGATCATCCAGCTGACCCTGGAGAGCTGACCTCCTAATGGCAAATGCAGAAGAAGAAACACCATCAGCTCTCAAACCTATATCCATGTCCATGCTCTGAGAGGTGTGCTGCTTTTCTTCAGCTTTGGTAATATTTGCTTGATCGCTTGTGTCCCATTCTGCTTTTGACAAAGCAAGTGAATTAACATGAGAACAAGTGTCCATTCCAGTCATTGGCCCCTGTACTGAAAATAAAATTGAAAAAGGCAAGTATTCCCCCAATTCCTTGACACATTATAAGACGTAATCAATCGTTCAATTTGGGACATTAGCCCCTTATCAAGCTTCACTACACATTTAGAGCTTCAAGCATGCTTCAAGAAGATGCATAGTATTTAAACTGAGAAAAGCACACTGAAATTTAGTAAGCCAGGAGAAAAAAGATTTCCATACCCCGCGAAATGGAATTGCTTTCCACTGCAAAATGGACCTTCCTTGATCCGTCAACCAATGGAACGTGTTGAGAGTCTATTAGGGACATCATATTTGCATGGCCTTGTTTAGAGCTAGTGAAGGGGTTCTGGTTGCAGACGCCATCAAAGGTATTTGTCATAGTTCCTGAGATTGATGGAGGTGTAATTGAGGCGTCCTCCTGGGTTTGATTAGCATCTGAGACAGCTTCTTTGGATTTTAGAAACAAACTCTTATTTGCGTTATTGGGCGTCTCTCTTTGTGGGTGCAATATGCGCCTAGGCATCAAACTGTTCGATTGCATTGTATCTGCAATTTTAGTTTAAACAAATCCTCAAATAACCGAAGGAAGTCCGTGAAATTTCATATATTATACAGCTATCGCCCTCAAACCCAGGGCCAAGTAAACCAAGGCAAAGAAAAGTAGCCATCCGTTCTCAATTTCTGGTCTAATTGATCAAAGGTGGGAAAGAACGGAGTAAGATAAGAAGGTTCAGTTACTGAGAAATCGACAAATTTACGAGTAGAGAAAGATTGAAGCCCTAATTTCCGACGCCAACCAATCAGCAAGTATATCAAAATAAAAGGGGACGCACTAGATCAGAAGCTTAGAACAGCATTCCACTTTAAACTAAACCCGCATGAGGATTTTAAAACAAGAGAGAAAGAGAAAGAGAGGTACTGAGAGGACGGCGACGCTTGAAGGCTGCTTGAACATTTCGAAGGAAATCGGGCGAAGAAGTTGACGTCAACGAAGACGAAGAAGCAAGAAAGGGACTCTCTCTTATGTTCGAGTGGATGAGATTAGTGCTCTTGGAGTTCACCTGCGGGGCCAGAAGGTTAGCCTCCCCCTCCATTGCCGGATCTCTGCTCGCATCTCGGAACTCTAGAAAGGACAGACAGATTCAAAGCGAAAAAGCTTCGATTAGGTCAGCAATTGACATGGCTGCTCAAAAAACGGCCAAATTCAGGCAAAGCTCACCAGTCGAACGTCGACCGAGAGGGAGAGATGAGGGCGACGATGACGAAACTTTTGAATTGGGGGCAATGGCGCTTTCAAAAGAACCTGCAGAAGACGTAATAGGCTTTAGAATTAGGCTCTTTTTTTTTATCGGAGAATTGGGCTTTTTTTTTTTTTTTGGTCAAAGAAGAATTGGGCTTTTAACATCAAAACACATCGATAACTTTTTTAATTTTGGAAAACTACGGATGATACAGCTAGTTTACGAGGATTCCTTGCTTTTTCGGATAGTGCCCTAACAAACTAGTAGTATCATCCGAAGTTTAGAATTGGGCTCTTGATATTTAACATCAAATCATCAAAATCAAGAATTTGGTTCAAATGAAACAAAGTATTATCCGAAGTTTAGAATTGGGCTCTTGATATTTAACATCAAATCATCAAAATCAAGAATTTGGTTCAAATGAAACAAACTCTTATCCTGAAAATTGAAAATTGAAAATTGAAAAGTATATTACTAACTAGGAAATGTGCATTACTAAGTAGGAAAAGTGCAATCCGAAAAGCGTACTACAAAAAATATGAAAAGTACACTACAAAATACGAAAAGTGCAAATGCAAAAAAGTGCATTCTGAAGTAGGAAAAGTGCACTACGAACTAAGAAAAGTGCATTCATTTTTTTTCAAGATAAGAGTTTGTTTCATTTGAACCAAACTCTCAAAATCACATGTAATTTTGGAAAAAAAATCCACCATTTTTTTCTCTAAGAAAATATAAACTTGTAACTTTCATAAAATTTAACATTTGAAGGGAGAGTGGTTTTTTTTAAACATAGTGGGTTCATTAATTAAAAAAAATTAACATTTAAAAAAAACAACCTAATGATTAAGAAGTATGTGCATTAAGTGATACTCCTTATTAACGTGTTCTAAGAAATAGATTAGGTAGTTTTTAAAAAAAAAACTAAAAATATGGTAATTTTATGTAATTAAGTAAATAAGGTGCTTATATTTCAAATACTTTTAGCAATTTATAATAATCCGAGGCTACCACACGGAATTTGTAAAACATCAAGGTTACCATGCGGAATTCCGAAAAATATTATGTACCACTTCGAATTTGTAAAACTTCAAGTTCACCACGTGGATTTTCCAAAAAAATAAAAAGTGTTAGTATTAACTACTTGAATTCCTTGACATGAACATGTTTTATTTAAAAAAATTGCATAATAAAATATTTTTAAAATTGCATAATTAAACAAAGATTTAAATTTTTAAGATTTGAATTCCCTAGATATTAGGAATATTAATTATTTATTATTCAATTAGTCCAAAAGTTAATTAGTTAAAATATAGTGGGACTAAAATTATTAATAAAAAAGTAATTCAAAAACACTAGAAATTGACACGTAAGTAAATTAAATAATAGGCTGACATGTGACCAAAATGGCTCTTCTTTAATATATAGATAGATAACAATAATTACACTATAGCATTATGAGTGACTTAGGGTTTGTTTGGATAGCATGCATTATAAAGTAATTATGCTTTATGGGATATTAGTCTGCATGTAATGTGAGGCTTTATTTGATTATTATAATTCTAGTTCTATTTAAAAACTATGTTTGGAAAATAAAAAAAAAACTAAAAATGGGCTCTAGTGTCATTGTTGTTCAAGAGGTTTTACACTCAATGATGGCTCCAATGGGTCGGCTTGGTGGATGGTTTTCAAAGTTGATCTCGCAAAGGCCTAAGATAGAGTTCGTTGGCATTTTTTGAAAGACTTCATGCTTGAGGCTCACCTCCTGGCCAAGTTAGTTGACGTTATTATGCACTGTCAAACGGAAGGCTCCATGGAACTCTTATGGAATGGAGGCAAAGCGGGCTTGTTTAAGTCGTCACAAGGGGTTAGACAAGGTAATCTCTTATCGCTTTATCTTTTTGTTTTGTGTATGGAAAAACGATCCTATATTATTCAAGATGTGGTTGAGGTCAGGAGATGGAAGTTAGTTGTTCTTGGGGCGTGAAGTAATCACATTTCTTTTATGCCGATGATCTAATCGTTTTTTCAAAAGCATCCATTGACCAAGTTTTTTTACATTACCACGTGCTTACATCTCTTCTGTTCCATGCCAGGTAAAAAAATCAACTTTTATAAGAGCTTAATTATTGTTTCCAAGAAAGTTAAGATACGCTCAAAAATTAGTGATCATGATCCCGATCTCTTTGGAATTAGGCCTATCTTGGAGTTCCTTCGGTTGGAGCAAAAATCACTATTGATTGGTACCATTTCCTTCTCGATCTAGTTACCTTCAGGCTCCGTGGTTGGCATTCTAGACACCTCTCGATGGAAATACGCATAACACTTGCAAATTTCATTCTAATGAGCCTTTCGGTTTATGTAATACAATCGACCTAGATCCATTTGTGATGCCATTGGCAAGAAAGTTTGTAATTTATTTGGGGTACGAATTCAAAGGCGAGGAAACTTTGCTTACTCTCTTGAGAAAAAAAAATACTTAGCCTAAATCTAATAAGGGCGTTGGAATTAGACCTATGAGGCAAGCTAATGCAGTTGTCTTAGTGAAATTGAGTTGGCATTTGTTGCAGCAGCCTGATGCTTTATGGTGTTGAATTTTGAGTAGAAAATATGGTTGTGATCAAATAAGTATAGACATGTTTGTATCTCGGCCTCGCTCATCCCACATGTAGAAAGGAGTTGTGCATGGATCTAAAGTCCTTCGACAAGGGATTTGAATCTCAATCGAAAATGGTGTCTCCATCATGTTTTGGAACCACCCTTGGTTTTTAGATAAACCTCTAATTGATTCAAATATTGTCCCAGTTCTAGATGAACTTCAACATTTGAAAATATCAGACTTTGGAATCGAACTTCGTAGAATTAGGAGATGGTTTCAGCTTTCATTCCCCCCCCCCCCAATGTGCTGCAATAGATTATCTTTTTGACGGTTGAAGATAGGGAGGATGCATTATACAAATATTACTAGGGACCCTCACCTTCTAGGTTGTTCACAAAAAGCTCTTCGGTTCGGGTTATTCGACATGCTACTTTTGATGCGAACGCCCTGAATTTTAATTGAAGCTAGATCCGACGAATCCCGACTCAACAACGGAATTTTGTGTTCCATCTAGGTTGACATTGATTGCCTCCTTCATAATGCCAATAGATTTAGACGTGACCTGGAGCCATCTCCAGCTTGTCCCAGGTGCGGCAAAGAAGAATCGGGTCTGCAAATGATAAGGGATTGCAAGTCCATCCAAGATATATGGCTTGCTATCTAGGGCAATGTGATAGCTTCCATATAGTTAGTGTTTAGGATGCATGTATCCGTTTCGTTTGCTTTGTTTTTAGTTAGTTTTAGTTAAGTTTTCTTTATTTCTTAGTTTTGTAGGATTTTTTTTGTTTTTGCACTTGTTCTATTCTATATTATAGATAATCAAGTGAACAAGAGTGAAAGGAAGGGAAACCAAGGCAATGAACGGGGTCTAGCGGAGCTGGAAGCATTTTGAGTTGAGAAAACGATTTTTTTGGAGATTTATTGACAGCGGTCGCCGCCTTTGTCGGCCTTACCGAGTTAAAACACAACACTTTGTTTAGTGTAATAGCTTCCAACATTATTGGTTTTAACGACAATGTTCGTCGTTAACTATTAACGACGACGTACCTGCATGTCGTTAACCATTAACGACGACGTACATGCTCGTAGTTAACTGTAAACGACGACCTACTTGATTGTCATTAAATATTAACGATGGCCTACTTGCGTGTCGTTAATGATTAACAACGAGTGGGTAGGTTGTCGTTAAAATCAATAATAATTTATTTAAATTGTTGTGTCACACTAAATAGTACAATGCTATTATTAATGGTTATAACATTCAATTAACCAAAAGTATTATAAATAAATTAATTGGAACTAAAATTTTATATAATCACAAAATAGAATCCATATACAAACTTCAATGTAAGTATTAGAACTAAGCTATCTATAAAACCAAATACCATAGTACATTTAAAAATCATCCAGTCAAATGGATTATTTTGCTACAAACCTCAACCATAATTGTATCAGACTATCGATGCACTATTTCAGGTCCTTTTTATGTAGTACACACTCTACATTGAGACATTGTTGTTGTCAGTTCTTAACAAGATGAGGCATGTGTACAATCCAAGAAAAACTTTTGTAAATACCAGCTAACCATTAACCCTCTATAGAAGATAAATGAAGGGTAAAATTAGTGCAACATCTTCACGCCTGTACTTTGTACATACTTGTTGTCTATAGCCACACTACTAGTGCAAAGTTGAATGGCTACAATGAAAGCTTTGGAAGTGCTTTCTCCCGCTTTAGCACATCAACTGCCTATATGAATATGAGCAAATAAATCTCAATAAATTAAATTTATCATGGATTATCAAATAACATATATGCAGTTTGTATCATGAATATGAGCAAATAAATCTCAATAGATTATCATGGACTATCAAACAACATATATGCAATTTGTTTTGTATAAAATAGGAGAGTCAATAAGTAATTGCAATAGTAGTCACAACAGTAGTTGCTCTTCTTCTAACACCAGTGCCAAGCATGTATCTTTCCCTCAAAGCTGCAACTTTCTATTAGGACATCTCTAGCTTTTTCTAGCCCTTCAGTTATGTACTGGCTTACACACATATTGGTGAATTTCTAACTATTTATATATCCCTTAGAATATTTCCAAAAAAGGTCAGGGAATCGTTAATGATGAATGACTTGCTTACATTGCATACAAGAACATGTAGTGAAAAGATCAATATTTGACCTGAGGAGAAAGCAATATGCATCAGGATAATACCTCATTACATCAAACAAATATATCAACAGGTTAGAGGAAAGCAATTGTAATCCTTTTGATCATCCAACAGTCCCACTCCTAGATACCTCATCTTGGGCCTTTGGCACGCAACTTTTCCAACTAGATAACAAGTTACATATTGAGTAAAATATATTGCTTGATAGTAATATCACCAATATAAAGAAGTCAACACAAAACCTTAGCTTTATAGAATTGCTAAAGCAAGGCGTGTTCATATTCAGAGTACTCTTCTTTATGGGTAGAAAACAGAGATTTTGTTAGAACTGTGACAAAAACAACAAAAATCTGGAATTAATAAGTTAAAAAATGAATTTTCACAAACTGCTCACAATGCAACAACTACATACTTCTTCTATGTAAAAACAAAAGACTCAAATATCAAGGAATGCATGTCATGGGTTCAGAAGAGGAAAGTAAGAAGTACTTAAATTCCATATTATATGGAACATGCTAAGTAGCTAGATTTCTTTGAACATCATGCAAAAAATATGAAACACTACATTCAAAAAAGAACGTGGTTTATATCCTCATGTGTAAAAAATCCGCATGCTAGCCAACCTCCATCAACAAACAAAAATACACATGATTAATGAATAAATCAAAAGAGGGAGGCAGAAGACTGAGACCCAAAGAAACTAAATCTTGGCAGGGCAGGTCAAGAATCTCAAGTTTGAATGCTTTTTCTTCCTCTTCAGTTCAAATTATAATCATCATGCACTCATCATAATACAATGATGCCTTCCTTTAAATTCAGGATGACTAATTTATGGTTCAAACAAGTAACGAGAAAAGGAAATGTTAAAAAGATGCCAAATTATTGCTCAAGATAGATGGTAGCCATATCAATAAGTTCCAAATAGGAAGCCACGATCGTAAAAGATTACGATTTTAAGATAAATCATGGGCAGAGGCTATGTTAAGTGGGATCGGAAATGGAAATAAGAATGGGACACAGAAAGATATGGAATCAGGGAAACATATAGTTACCAAAATATTACACTAGATATGAGTATCTCGGTTTCCAATTTCATAGTTTAGGACACGAAACTGAAATGGAAAACGCTTTGGCAAGTAACATAGCAAAACCGCGCAATCGATTCATTAGGTTGAGAATAAATAAGATGCATTTGTCTGGTTGACTATTCAAATGAAACATAAAGACAAGTATATTAGCAAAGTACTTACCGTAGATGTTTGGTTTGGATGTTTTAGAACTTTTACTCGACCACCTCTTCCTTCTGCACCCACTTCTTAGGAGCAGCAGAAACTTGCACACCGCTTGATAAAGGTGTAGACCCGTTAGTTTGCACTCGCTTACACTATTTTCCCAAGTACCTATTGTTTCCATCAGGTCCTAATAGTCCTCCAACAAAGCATCGATCAGCTAAGTTTTCAAGAACAAGGATTAAAAAGTCGAGAGTTAGTATAAATATTTGTCTAGTGTCATACATATAAGAAATACAACTAAATAGAAATTTAATGTACCTGGCTGAGTAATGAGAATAGGAGATGAGACCGCTTTCTTATCATGAAGAAAAGACGAAATTTGTTTTATGTTTTTGCGTGACAAACCAACATCCTTCTCCACAGTAGAGGGATCATTAACAATAAGTTTTCAAGATCATGTGAAGTAGAAATGTTACGCCTACCAGTAGCTAATGGCTAGAAAACAAGAGGGACTTTGTACTCTAGTAGTGACTATTTCTAGAGTTTTTTCATTGCTAAAAACAGTTGTCCCAAGTCTATTAGATCAGCTGAACCTTTTTTGCTTTTGAGAAAAGATTTAACCTTTCATCTTTTGTAAATTTCTATCCAAAGGCCATACCTACCTTAGGAGCAACCAAGTCAGATGAAATTTGGTAATAAGACAAGTATAGCAAAATCAGTTGAAAATTAGACCAAAAATTAAAATTTTATATCATTTCAACGCACTGGAGAATCAGAGACCGACACTTCCTAATTATTTCAATTAGCAGAAAGCAATCTGCGTTAGCAACAACAATTTACCAATCTCAAAATAGAGATCGAACTCCCAATGCGAAGGCTAACTATTGCTTTATACTGAATTTGTATCATTTGGAAATAGACACATATACTATAAATCATCACATACAATTAAAAGAATTAGTGAACTGCTAAGTGCTATCAATTACAAACGAAAAATCTCGAGGTCAATCAAGCAAAAAATCATTAAAGGGCTTATTCGAAGATTAGAGTTAAGATCAGTTAAACCCTAGATATGAACAATTAGATGGATTATGATTATGGAGCGAATTTTTAGTTTGGATTACGAGATTTTAAAACCAATTCTAAGAAACGAAACACAATATAAATTTAGTCATAAAATCTATAGAAAAGATCACACAAAACCCTAAATGTCAATTCTCCTACTCCTACTCTTAACACTTACCATTACACTTACTCTTTGCTCTTACTCTTCATCTTCCTCCTATTCCTCCTCTTCCTCTTCCTCTTCCTATTGTTTGCTACAACCCGCATCTTCCTCATCGTCACTAGTCAGGTAGAACGCCATCCCTTCATCATCCATGAGTCGGAAATTCCAAATACCGTCCAAAAGACGACTCATATTGGGGTCCATGCCATAAGTTCTAAAATGCTTGTAATAGCGTTATTCATAACAAACAAGAGAAGTGCAAAGCTTAAATAATAAAGACAAAACATAAGCAATGAAGGAAAAGGTGTTAGGCGAACAAAAGCGATAGAAATCATGAATTTCTATTATAACAATATTGGAAAACGCGCATATAGCCAGGAAATCATCGCCAGGAAATCCCGATGTGGTTAACTTTGTGGGTAACTGCCACAACATCCCCCACTAAACTCAAATTTTCTAGCTATTTACCCATGAAATTCATGGTTGGGGCTATATTTGCGGGAATATTGTCGCGAAATATACATATAACTAAGTTCGATTCTATGTTTGTGGCCATATAGCCATGAAAATATGGGTTGCGGCTATAGTTGTGGCTATATTGACGCGAATATATTACGAAGCTAAATTCGGTTATAAATTTGTAGGGAAATTGTCGTGAAATAATCAGGCAGCTAAGTTCGATTCTATGTTTTGGCCATATAGCCATGAAAATATGGATTGCGGCTATAGTTGCGGCCATATTGACGCGAATATATTACAAAGCTAAATTCGGTTCTATATTTGTGGGAAAATTTTCGCGAAATAATCACGCAGCTAAGTTCGATACTAAGTTTGTGGGCATATAGTCATGAACATATGATTTATGGCTACAGTTGAGGCTATATTGACGCGAATGAATTACAAAGCTAAATTCGGTTCTACATTTGTGGTCAATTTGACGTAAATAACCCACACATCTATATTCGGTTCTAAAGTTGTGGCCATATTGTCATGAAAACATCATTTGTGGGTATATTTGTGGCCATATTGCCGTAATTGCCTTGTGTAGCGAGATTCGATACTAAATTTGTGGTCAATATGACGCAAATGAATAACGGGGCTAAATTCAGTTCTAGGGGTGTAACTGATCACCAATTATAAGAGAGGTAGACTTGCCCACCCAAGAATTAAGCATTTTAATTGTTTTTTTTATGAAACACACCTCTTATTAAACATCATCATCTGCAAATATAATGCCATAAAAAGCAACATGTAATCTAATGAAAACAACTGAAAAAAACAAAGGAAAACATCTCCACTGACTAAGCTAGTGAGCAACACCATTTGCACTTCTCCTAATGAACTGCCAATCACTCCTGAGCAAATCGTGACTGGAATCAACAATAATCGCCAGAAGACTTCCCAAGGCATTCCTCCCGCTTCAGCTTTAGCAATGGAAACGTCCAGTCCAGCCTGTATTTCCTTTGATCTAAAGAAAACCACTTCACCAGATGATTTTCTTCCCACAATACTTATTCTGACTTCGCCATTCTTGGTTGAAGCATCACAACAGGTTGAGATCGAATTCTCTTTCGACTTCTTCCAACATTTGTTTTCCACCACAAAACAACAATTTCAATAACAACATTAATAAGTGAAGAATTAAATAATTTTAAAGACAACAATACATTTGATAACCAATTCAGTAGCTTTTTCATATGGACAAAAGAAATGATTCAACCAACAACAATTTCTAATTATTCTCCATCACAAAGCACCATTAAGCATCTTATCCCTTAATCCAATTGATCAATCCATTAAACAAATATTCCACAACCCACAAAATCGACCATTCCCTAACTATAAAAACCAATATCAGCCCTTAATTGAACCAACATCGATCGAATCTTTCGATATACAACAACAATTATTAAAACCAAAACTGAATCAGCCCACGCAAGTTTTTCAACGAAGGAATCATGTACCTAAACCCACAAGACAACCTTGCACTTACAATCTAGCGAGCGGATCTTTCGACGCCAACGTCGTTCAAGGTGGCAGGTGTCGCAGGAGAAAAGAGGCACCGACCGACGACATGGAGGAGACGATGTGGGTCCTCGGCGACGAGGTCACGCTCATAGGTCTCCGCTGGAGTGCTCGGCAGGGATGGTAGCCAGTAAAGGTAGCGGTGAACGGCGATAGTGTGAGGTCGATGACGAGATTGGGGGAGAGTAGTGGAAATAGAGAAGGCAACTACCTTCGAACAGTGGCGAAAAATCGAGCCGAGGAATGGAAGTTTGAATAGTGGTGAGGCGATATCTAGAGGAGAGTAGTGGAAACAGAGACGGTGGAGGAGAGTAGTGAAAGGGGTGACCGAGAGATTTGGTGAGGGACGGTAACTCTCGAAAGAAATGTGAGGAAGGAGATGTATAATGGATCTTTGGGAATGAATTAGGGATAGAAGAAGGGAGAAAATGGCCTTGGTCCCTTATCATATCATCCAAGCCCATTATCATATCATCCGGCCCAAAAATGAGTAAAGGGTTTGCCCCTAAACCTTAAAACCTAAACCCAAAACCCAAAACCCTAAAAATAATAAAATAATTAATATTTCCTTTGTTCTATTCTATTTGATGATTTAGAAAAATTCATACATATTAAGAAATTCATTGAAAATATAAAAAAGATTATCGGAAATTCAAAAATTTCTCTAAATATAATAAAAAATTAAGTACTAACCCATCCCTAAAGTCAATAGATATAGAAATAAAGGTTATTTAGAATCGTTCATTTTAATAAGAAATCGTTATATTCTTTTAGATTGATTTATTCATATTTGAAAACGCTATATTCCTTTAGAATCGTTAATTCTAATAAGAAAACGTTATATTCCTTCATAATCGTTCATTCTTATAAGAAAACGTAATATTCCTTTAGAATCGTTCATTCTTATAAGAAAATGTTATATTCTTTTATAATCGTTCATTCTTATAAGAAAACGTTGTATTCCTTTAGAATCGTTCATTCTTATAAGAAAAAGATATATTCCTTTTGAGTCGTTCATTCTTATAAGAACTCATTATATTCATTTAGAGTCGTTCATTCTAATAAGAAATTGTTGGATTCCTTTAGAATTATTCATTCTTATAAGAAAATGTTATATTCCCTTAAAATCATTCATTCTTTATAACAAAACGTCATATTCTATTAAAATCGTTCATTCTTATAAGAAAACTTTATATTCCTTTAGATTCGTTCATTCTTATAAGAAAATGTTATATTCTTTTATAATCGTTCATTCTTATAAGAAAACGTTGTATTCCTTTACAATCGTTCATTATTATATGAAAACGTTATATTCCTTTTAAGTCGTTCATTCTTATAAGAACTCATTATATTTATTTAGAATCATTCATTCTTATAAGAAATCGTTGTATTTCTTTAGAATGAAAACGATGTATTCCTTTGTTCATTCTTATAAGAAATCGTTAAAATTCCTTTAGAATTATTCATTCTTATAAGAAAATGTTTTATTCCCTTAGAATCGTTCATTCTTATAACAAAACGTCATATTCCCTTAGAATCGTTATTATTTATAAGAAAACGTTATATATTCCTTTAGAATCGTTCATTCTTATATGAAAATGTTATATTCATTTAGAGTCGTTCTTTCTTATAAGAATTGTTTTTATTTCATTTGAATCGTTCATTCTTATACGAAAACGTTACATTTCTTTAGAATCGCTCATTCTTATAAGAAAACGTTACATTCCTTTAGAATCGATCATTCATAAGAAAACGTTATATTCATATAGAATTGTTCATTCTTGTAAGAAATTATTGTATTATATTCATTTAGAATCGTTCATTTTTATAAGGAATGATGTATTCCATTATAATCGTTCATTCTTATAAGAAAATGTTACATTCCTTTAGAATCGCTCATTCTTATAAGAAAACGTTATATCCTTTAGAATCGTTCATTCTATATTCCTTTAGAGTTGTTCATTCTTATAAGAAAACATTATACTCCTTTAGAAGTACCCCTAACGGGTATATCTAAAGCAAATGTGTTAGATGATTAATTAGTTCACATGTTATGATTAAAGTTTAAGATTAACAAAACCTAAACGTATATGATGATCTTCATATGCTTGATGTTGAGAAGTACCTGCCAAGGGTTCGGGGGCTCCGCCCTCGACAACACTAGGGGTCCTAGGGGGTGGATCCCCCTAGTAGGGGGTTCGGGGGGCAACGCCCCATTATGGTGGTCTCACACTTTTAATTATTACATTTTCCAAATAGGAAAGTGTATATATAGGAAAACGTTTTAATTATTTAGATTATTTGTATATAGAAAAGTGTATTTGGTTAATGATTTTTTTTAAAAAAATAATTGCTAATTTAATCATCTAACACATTTTGTTTAGGAGGGAAAAAGAATGAAATATTTGATCGTTTGATAATAGATGATTATGAGGGAAATGAAATACTCCGTATTTGATAATATAATGATATATTAGGAGGGAAAACTCCATTGGGCGGGAAATGAAAATTTCAATATATTAGGAGGGAAATAAAATTTATTTCCCGGGAAAACCCATTAACACTCAAGTTTTCAAGGCCCATATTCTTCATTCTAGCCCATTCTGTCCTTTAATCCTAGCTCTCTTATTTCCCTTTCAGCTAAACTTCTTCCTTCTTCAACCTAGCTAGACACAAAATCCTCACCGCCGCTTTCTACCATCCCTTCATCCCTTGGGATCTATTTCTCTTGCTTTCAAACCCACACCCCTTTCCACAGTCAGGCGAAGATGTTTCCGTGGAGCCAATGGAGAGAGAAGTCGACAGTGTTGTCGACGAGCGAAGGTAGGAGGTTTTCGACGGTATTGGTGTTGAAGATCCGAGCGCGTATGATTCCGTTGGACTGGAGGACACTGACGACGGCCGCCAGCGGTGGGAGGTTGTTGAAAACGGAGACGTGATGCGAGATGACATATCTTGCCCTTGCTCGATTGTTTTTGGGCGGGCTAACTCTCTCTTGTAATTTGGGGACAGGTACAACCCTAACTCTCTCCTGTAATTTCTTGACCGCCGGAATATCTTCTCCGCCTTGTCAAAGGGTACAAAACCCTTGTCCAAGTTCATTAAACAGGAGCGATGCCGGACTCGGGGAGAAAGAATCAGGGGCAACGGTTTATCGGTTTTAACTTGTCCTTCTCAATTGACTTTTGTTTCTAATGTCTTTGTGTCAACTGTGTTTTTATTTCTCATCTGAGAAAGATCCAAATTTTCATTGTATTTGTGCCGTTGGTGCCTGAATGAGAACTCCTGGCCGCCGATCAACTGCGGATCTTATTAGATAGATCCAAGTTCAGTGAACTGATTAGTTTTTTTTTGAGGAAATGTCATTGATCTGATAAACAACCGTAGGAAGAGGCAGAGAGAGAATCCGGACAGAACGATGTACGCGGGAGCAAGAACTTAGGTATCAATGCTGATTTTCTCGCGGTTTTACTTTCTTTATTTGAGAATAATGTTCTAATTTGTGAAATTTTGATCTGAAAGGGGTTGAGAGAAGTCGGATCTATGATATCGTCAATGTTTTGGAAAGCATTGGGGTATGGAGTTTGTCTATGCTCTTTTTCTTCTACTTTTTGTGAAGCTTTTACGTTTTCTTATGTTCTGCTTAAGCTTATACTCTACAGCGATTGTATATATACAGGTGTTGGAGTTGCTCTTCCATATGCTTAATAACTCTAGGCAGACTTCAGACTCTAAACGAAGACTAGAAAAGCGGAGTCCAGATTACTGAGAATGCTCTAAAAATGGACTATGCAGTGGAACAAAGTGTGAGGAAGCGGTTACAAAGGTTGAGCAGTTCATGCCATCAACGTCAGAAGGCGATCCCGCACAACACCTCATTGAAGAAGTCCTCTTTAAAGTTGCCAAGAAAGCCGGTGAGAATTAAAAGAGCTCTGACAGGTTCCCATGTCCAATTTTATGCCGTTTAATTTCTCAACTACAGTTGTAATCAACTTGGAACTGCCTAATATTATGATCTAATTATCTATTCTGCTTGGTAACTTGTGTTTCTAGATTTTTCAATTAGTCTTACTGATTCAAATAGTTAAATCGATATGATGGCCAACAATTAATGAGAATAGGACACCCGCCCATGTAAAAATTTGCTTGATTACTAGATAATTAAATTGTAGAATGCCCAACTTTGAATTGACCGAATGTTCAATTGACCTTCTTTGCTTTTAATCTATGTAACCCTGAAACTGGATCACACTTTCTTGTCATGTGTTTGGGGGAGTTTCTTTTGTTTGTTTGTGGTGTCTCTTTGGATTCTTTTGTTCTTATTAGTTTGTACTCAAACTTGCAGGATTTAAGAGTGGATTAGAAGAGAAAGCAAGTGGTGTCTTTAAAATAGCGGTGAAGGATTCGATAAAGTGGGTATTTCAATTTCATGAAGACACTATGGATATCAATTTCTTAGATATTTTATATTGTTTGAACGTGTTGATAATTAGATTGTTAGCATGGCTGGTTTTTAAACCCAGGCTTGGACCAAATGGGTGAATTTTGGCTTTAGAACATGTATGGTTGAAAAGTCATGTGAATTTTTATTTCCTATGTATATTGGAAAATTGTTTAAGCTATATATTGATATTGTTCAAAATTACAATTTGGTGTATTTCTTATGTAATTATAACATATTTGGCAATGAAATAGCTACAATACAATCTCATGTAGCCTCAAATGTAGGAACAACGAAGTCTTGGCTAAAAAGACTAAATATAACCACAAATTTTGACGCTGAATGTATTCAAAGCAAATTTCAAAGCAAAATAGCCACAATTTTATCCACCAAATGTATTCGAGGCAAACTTTGATACAAAATGGCCACGACATATCCACCAAATGTATTCGAGGCAAACTATGATACAAAATGGCCACGAAATGTGGATGATGAACAAGACTTATTTCTCCCGAATTTAGCTAGATTCGACGCTAACTTTCTCGTAAAATAGACTCAAACTTAACCATGAAGTGTCTCTAGCTATACCATGTATTTAGCAGAACATGATTTTCATACCCAATTTTGTGGTTAATAGGAACGAATCTAAGGTTTGTGGCCAGTTTTCACGGTATGCTATACCCACGACCGTTTTAACCGCAAATTTTTTGTCCTGGGAACAATGGTGGTTATCTTTGTGGCGAAGCATTTTTCCTGGCTAACTTTGTGGCTTATCGCGTGGCAACGCTCCTGGCTATAGACGCGTTTTCCAGCAGTGATATGGTGCAAATTTATAAGTTAGGTACCCCTAGAATATTATGTAATGTTGTTCTTAAATAACACCATGATCTTCTCTAAGGCAAAAAACGCGTAATGATGACATGATGTTTTCTAATGAACAATGTTGGGTGTTTTAGGAATTAGAATCAATACATGACAACAAAAACGAGGAAATCAGATTAATTAAATAAGCAAGCACTCTCACATCGTAGTATTGTACAATAGAAAATTTGCACTTACTTTGAACTTCCCCGCCCACCACTCGTCATGACCAATAATTTTCAAGTACTTGATTCCCACATAACGCCCCCTTGGTGTGGCAGAAATCCCACCATATCTTCCAAAGCCTGTAAAAGTGATAGTACCTTGATTAAGCAGTGATTCTTGTACAAGGGCACCTACACTCAGCCCGAAAACGCTCATTCACATCAACCAAGTTAGGGCACTTGGTATCATCCAAGGGAAGACTAAGCTCTTGAACAATCTTGAGGAAGATCAATTCTTTCTCATGCGTCCACTTCCTTGGCATTTCCACAAATTGGGAAGAAAAGAAATGCACCAGTTTAAATGTTACAAAATAAAAGAAATAGAGCATTGAAGTATTTGACAAATATAAGAAGTGTTTTGAGAAAATAAATAGAGCAATCAAATAAATTGTTACTAAAAGGCATAAATCCACCCATTCTCATCTCAACTATCATGATCCAAACCTCAATTGACATAAACATTCATATCTTACCAAACCTGCTCAAAATGCACTTCAAAACATTCTTATCATATTTATGTTGCAATACACATATCAACCAACTTAAAAAATTTACTTCTACTTTTGCTATTCCAAATAAATGCATGCTAGACATTTGTAATTCTGTTACCAATCAGTTAAAACCCAATCAGATTGACAGTCAATTTGCTATACCAAATAAATGTAAATAGCATGTACTCAGCAACACTTATATTTGTTAAAAGCCAATCAGTTTCAGAATATTCATGATTCAATGAGATGCTTGTTCTTAGTGAACATGTAGACAAAAATAAACCTTAGATCCAAAAGACATGCAGATCTAAATGCAAATACATTTTTAGGGTTTTAAGACATTGAAATCATTCAAAAGACATGTAAACCATGCCAATCAGTTTCAGTTTCAGATTGACATGCACAAACCATCGAGAAAAAGGGTGGAGAGAGATGGTGGCAAGAGACATGCAAATCTAAATGAATTGTGGAGATATTTGCAACCTAAATGGATTAAACATCAGATTGACAAAGAGAAAAGGTGTGGGATAGCAAATCTAAGCCAAAAATTCGAGGAATGGAGGCAGCCAAGTCGGCAGGGGGAAATGGGAGCAAGCTAAGCCGATTCGGGGGTTTACTTGGAGGATTAGAGAAGCCTATGGAGAGAGGATGATTTGACGCCGATGAACACGAGCAAGCCAAGCTGGCGGGGGGAAATGGGAGCAAGCTAAGCCGGCGTCGTTGATACCAGGAGTGAAATGGAGGCAAGAAGGAATGGAGGCAAGAGGCAGCTAAGGCAAGAAGAAATGGAGGGAGTTCGATCGGTTATGGTCCCAAAACCCTAAAAGACAAGTTAAGAGAGCCTCATGAGATCGAGTTCGGTTGTGGGCCTGCAGACAAATAAGGCCCAATAAGGCTCATGAGCCTAAAAAAAATTGAAAGAGCCCGTTAATAGCGCCCAACGTTCAAGTCGTCTCCCATATTGATGACTCGTGGCTATTTTCGTGGTTAAATTTGTGGTTAAAAAAAAAGTTGATTCAGCAGCTCATTAAATGATCCATACCAACCTTCATTCAATAATCTACATCAACAATCGTATGAACTCGATCTCTTTACCCTACCTTTCGTCACATTCTCTTGCAATATCACTTTCATCACACTTTTCTCTCTTATTCCCTCCCATTTCAATATGTCTCAAGTAAACAAAACACATGGAAACCAAGTTTCATTGATTTCTTCTTTTCAATCTAGTATATTCTTGTTCAAGTGGTCAATTTCTCTTCCATTGTTGGTGTAAGAAAGGTTCTTGGTTTTGTTCGTGCAAGAAAGGTTCTTTCTTTTGGGAAAATTTTCAGAAGTGGCCACGACAGTAGCCACGAAGTTTGGCACGAGTTCTTCGTTTTGTTACTAACAGAGTGGGTCTTGAGGGTCGAAACCATTCTATCGTTTGCCTATCACCCGCAATTGCTTGAATCTGGTACATGTGTTATGCTTATGTTTATATTTTTTAGAATAACAACATACATTGGTGATTGTAACGTATTTTAAGTGCCAAAATATTCAGAATTAACCATGAAATTAGCCACCTGTTCTTTAATTCGTTCCTAATATTTTTCTTGTTTTTGATCTAGTAATTATTACTTATTTGAATATAGGTACCATATATAACATGGACAATCGTGAGTGGATGTATGATAGATGGCTTCCTAATGGTGAAGGTTTGAGAAGCAAATTTTTTGACGGTGTTGAAACATCCATTCAGTTTGCAATAGCTCAACCGAATTTCATGGATGGGGAGAAGATCAAATGTCCTTGTTTCCTTTGCAAGAATGGCAAATTTTAAGATAAAGACAATGTTCGCCTTCATCTATTCAGAAAAGGTATTGTTGACAGTTATTATTGGTGGACAGTACACGAAGAATCACCTTTTGTCAACTCATCACCTCCCTTGGAATACTTGAATCCTACTTCAAATCCCAATGATATGGATTTCTTTGGGATTGGGATGCATTTATTTGATAACTTGAATCCTACTCAAAGAATGGTTTTTGATGCATCTGGTCCAAGTTTTGTTCCACCTTCGTGGTTTGACCCTAACAATTATGTGAATGAGCCAAGTAGTAGTCGTCATGTAGAGTTTGAAAACCCTGTTCTTGAAGAAGAAATTAACATGGACCAACCGATCAACCATGTTCAAGAAGAAGAAATTAGCATGGAACAACCGATCAACCATGTTCATGAGGAAATGTCCTTCTTATCTGAGCGTTTCAATGATGTTTTGAGGGCAGCAGATCAACCATTATATGAGAGTTCTCATGTGTCACAGTTAGCTGCAGTTGGTTCTTTTATGGAGTTAAAGACCAAATACAATATGTCACATGCTGGATATAGTGCACTACTCCATAAAGTCAATGATGTATTGCCAAAAGACAACAACTTTGCAAAAAGTTTCTATGAACAGAAGAGGTTGACTAAAGAGTTGGGGTTGCCCCAACAAAACATACACCTTTTCCCCCAAGGTTGTATGTTGTTTTGGAAGGATGACGTTGATGCCACTAAGTGTAAGTTTTGCAATAGTCCAAGGTATCGACCTTGTTTGTCTCAAAAAGGAAAGCCAATACCTAATAAGGTGTTGCGGTACTTGCCATTGATCCCACGTTTGCAGCGATTGTATGCTATGGAGGAAACAACTTCAAACATGTGTTGGCATGCTGAACACCAAACAGATGAAAGGTATATGAGTCACCCATCAGATGTTGAGGCTTGGAAGCATTTTGATAGAACCTTTCCAAGGTTTGCATCAGAGATTCGTAATGTGAGATTATGTTTGTGTTCAGATGGATTTTCCCCATTTGGTAAGTTTGGCAAGACATATTCGACTTAGCCAATGATTGTCACCCCCTACAACCTACTTCCAGATATGTGCATGAAGGCTCCTTATTTGTTCTTAAGTACCATTGTTCCAGGTCCACAGAATCCAAAGAAGCTAATAGATATTTGTATGCAACCATTGATTGATGAGTTGCATTTGTTGTGGAGAGAGGGTGTGCCAACATTTGATGTTTCTACTAGAAAAAAATTTAGGATGCGTGCAACTCTTATGTGGACAGTGAATGATTTCCCTGCATATGGCATGTTATCTGGGTGGAGTACTGTTGGTATTTATTCTTGTCCTCACTGCATGGAGAACACAAAAGTCTTTCATTTACAAAATGGACGGAAGGCTTTATGGTTCGATTGCCATCAGTGCTTGTTGGAATTAGATCACCCATTTAGGAACAATAGGAGAAACGTTTCCAAAGGGAGAACTGAGGATGATCCTCCTCTTCCGTATTTATCAAGTCAAGAGATGTGGGAACGTGTTCAAGGTTTGCCGACCACCATGTAGTCTCCACGTGAATATCCAGATGGCTATGGTGAAACTCATAAGTTCACAGAGAAAATCATTTTCTGGATGCTTCCTTATTGGAAGTATAATTTGCTTCAACACAACCTTGATGTCATGCATATTGAGAAAAATGCGTTTGAGAACTTGATTAACATTGTAATGGATGTTAAGGGGAAGACAAAAGACAACATCAGCTCGAGGAAGGACTTGCGCCTATATTGTAATCGCCCAGAGCTTCAGGTGGAGGATAACCATAAGGGCCCTAAACCAAAAGCAGTGTATGCATTAGATAGAGATAAAAAGACAACCTTGATTAATTGGTTAAGGCGATTGAGATTTCTGGATGGGTATGTCTCCAATATTGGTCGATGTGCGCAATTGCAAGAGGGTAGACTAATCGGAATGAAAAGTCATGATTGTCATGTGTTCATGCAAAGACTTCTACCAATTGCTTTCAAGGAACTTTTACCCGTGGGTGTGTGGGGGCCATTGACAGAATTGAGCTTATTTTTCCAATCATTATGTACATCCATACTTGAGATGAAATGTGTTGAGGATTTAGAACGTGTCGCACCTCTTATATTGTGCTAGTTGGAAATGATATTTCCAACATCTTTCTTTGATTGTATGGAGCATCTCATTGTACATTTAGCATATGAGGCAAAATTAGGGGGTCTAGTACAATATCAATGGATGTATCCACCTGAGCACTTCTTATTCAAGTTGAAAGGGAACATGATGAATCCAGAAAAGGTGGAGGCATCCATAGTGGAATCATATTTGTTTAATGAGATAACGACATTCACTCGACATTATCCCCAGCCTCAAGACTTGTATAAGAGAAAGAAAACTACCATGGAGGAAACCAATGACACTCATCCTCAAATTTCCATTTTCAACCATCCAGGGCGTGCAAGTGGAAAGTGTAAGGTTGTATGGATGACCAAGGGGAGAGATTTTCACATGGCATGGACGTATATCCTACTTAATTTTAGAGAGGTTGACTCTAACGTCGAGTAAGAGACTTTAACTTATAATATATAAATACATGTCAATCCGATTAATATTCCATGTTGTTCATTTTCACATGCAGGGAGTTTCAAAAACGGTAGGAGAAGGAGATCTGACTGCTATTGCCAATTGCTTTTGTGATTGGTTTCATGATTATGTAAGTTTAAATGCACATTGAATATCTTTGGTATTTTATTATGCATTACATATATATACATATAAAAGTTTCATTAACAATATTATATGTTTTGAATAGAAAAGTCCTACAACCCCCAAAAGAGGATCATGTGTCGATACATAGTTTGGCTTGGGGCCCATCCAAAAAGGTTGTGTCATGGCCCGTATATTTCATCAATGGTTATAAATTTGAACCTTTGGAACATGGTGAAGGCAAATTAATCATGAATAATGGTGTGTGTGTGTGTGTACAAGCTTCCAATGGTGATACACAATCTGATTTCTTCAGGTTAATGGAACAAATTTTTGAGTTTGAGTTCACCAGATTTCCATGTAAGAAGATTGTCATATTCAAGTGAATGTGGTTTGACCCTAATGCGAGAGGGACGAAAGTCCATCTAGAATACCATTTTTAGGAGATTAATGTGAAGAGGCGATATAAAAACCATGATCCTTTTGTCTTTGCGCAACAATGCATCCAAGTTTACTACGTAGACTTCCTCGGCATACCCCGAAGCTATGCAGATTGGAGATATTTGTGTAAGACAAAGCCTCAAGCTAGAGTTGAGCAACGATGGACAAAGAGAAAGGAGGACAAGCCAAATGATTTAGATCCATTACAACCGGAGGAATTTAAGATTGATCAGTTTACATGGTCGTCAATTCACTCATTACCGTTACAACTTAATGATCCACTTTCTCAACATGAAGAAGCATACAATGTTCAAAGCAACGAGGATAACTCGGACATTGCAAATGATGACAAAGAAGATGATTTTCCTTCAGATTCAAGTTCCGAAAATTATGAGTGGTAATTCATCTTATCATAGTTTCATTTATTTTATATCAACATGATTATTCTTTTGCAAAATATGCTTTGTAATTTATTTTCTACCAATTTTTTCTATTAGGAGTGAAAATTATACTAGAATGGAAAATTCATCTAGGAGGGAAAATTCATCTAAGGAGGGAGGGAAAGTTCATTAAGGAGGGAAAGTTTATCTCGGTTGAAATTAAGGATGGAAAATTATTTGGGAGATTGGCGAGCTAGATATTTGACTAGAGGGAAAATTTGAGTGAGTTTGTGCCCAAAATACACCCAAGTCCATCACTTTCCTTTCATTTGATTGCAAGCACTCTTGCTAACCCTACATTTGCACCTCACTCTTTCCAGACGCCTCCCTATCCCTCTCTTTGGTTCAACGGCACGTTCGAGCTCTCTCATGTGAACAAGGATCTGATTTTGGTTAGAGCACGAGGAAGGATTTGGTTAGAGCACGAGGAAGGATTTGGTTAGAGCTCAAGAAGGATCTGGTTTGAGATCTCTTCAATTATCTCTCCCTCCCTTGATTGTAATTGGTTCTTTGGTTTAGTTTGGTTCTAGATCTAATTTTGTTTCCACCCACTCTCTAACCCTTGATGTATGTTATTGGGTTGGAATTTTGAGATAGAATGGTGATGTTCCTTCTCCTTAACTCGATTTGGAGGGTTTAATTTGTTGGTGTGTGTCTATTACAACAGATTTTGAGATTGAATGGTGATTTTGCTTCTCCTTATGTGAAACAGCTTCTCTTTGAACACGATTTGGAAGGTTGATGAATTTGCATGTCTTTCTTCTTGCTTCTCCTTTCATGTCTTTCATTTTTTAGACTCAGGGTTTAATTTGTTGGTGTGTGTCTATTACAACAAATTTTCATGCTTTAGGGTTCGAAATGGTGTTGCT
This sequence comes from Fallopia convolvulus, assembly GCA_964016875.1. Lineage (NCBI taxonomy): Eukaryota > Viridiplantae > Streptophyta > Magnoliopsida > Caryophyllales > Polygonaceae > Fallopia > Fallopia convolvulus. Next base: position 33,148,502 of record OZ024734.1, on the reverse strand, counting down.
TGTCTTGCATGTGCTCAACTCATTTGCTCAACTCATATGAAATTGGTGTTGCTTGTCTTGCTTCTCCTTGATTCTCCTTGCTTGTATTTGCTTCTCCTTGCTTCTTCTTGCTTCTCCTTGCTTGTCATTCATTTTTGTTAGTTTCATGATTAATTTGTTGGTGTGTGGCTATTAAAACAGCTTTGGTTGTTGTTTTTGGTATGTTGTTTTGCAAGGTTTGGTTGAATCATGCGTCACCTTAGAAGCACAACATGAGGACGAACCCAAAATTTCAATTGCAACTTCGCTCGTGCTCCTCGTACTTCTTCAGAGCAGCTTCTTCAAAGTCCTAAGAGACCTCCTCGGTTACAACCAACCCTCCCGGTTCGTAGTAGTCCAAGATTTAAAAAGCTGCCCACCAACAAGTTGCTCCACAACATGTCATCCCTTCTCCAAGCCAAGATCCCCGTGCTCCAAGCACTTCTTTGAAGAAAACCAAGCCTAATCTTAATCTAGCATCTTCTTCACAACAAGTTCTTGACCCTTCAAGAACTCCTAGCCCTAATAATAGTCCAACTGTTGGATCGTAAACGGTTAGCAAAGAGCTTGGGAATTGGCAATTAAGCTGTTCCCAAGGCAGCGGAAGTAAACAATCGCAAGTAATAAAGACAGTAAAGAACGCAGTTCCTTTATAGAGGAACCCCACTACAACCAACTAGTTGTATGGGTAAACCTCTACCTCCGCTTGGAGGATTTTGAATGACTTACTTATATTAATTGCTTTGTTCCTTAGTTACACAGCCGGATTCACACTTCTCTGTTCCTACGAGTTCTTCCTAACTCTAGCAACACTAGCAAATCCTCTCAACTGAGTTCCTAAGCTCACAACAGCAAAATACAAATAAGTCAGACCTTACACCGACTTCTCAGTTCCCTTGTCCTTGGGAAATTCGGCTTCACCGTCGTTGAGATCACACACTCGCCGACGGGGACTTCTCTTTCTTTTCTTTCTTTTTCTCAGATATGGGTGTTTGAGAGTTCTGGGAGAAGTACTCAGACCGAGTACTATTCATTTGGCTTTATAGTCCAAGTGAGCTTGGGCAATCGCATCTTTCGTTTGTGTCCAAAATGCCCTTTGCTTGATGCCCAAGTTGTACTTTCTTCACATGTGACTAGGGTTTGAACTAGGTCAACTTCTTGGATCAATCGGACCGTTGGCGTGACAGTCTGATCCTCAGACTGTTCCTTCGGGCTGTCTGAGACAGAATCCCGCGATCTGCGCTGAACGGTCGTTGTCCTCACATGTGAGTTCCCATGTCATGGGAACTGTCTTCTTCAGAGTTCCCTTGATGGAAACTCTTCATCGTTGTAAGCTTGTGTTCTCTTGATTGTTTCTGGGAGTTCCCACTTCATGGGAACTTTCCTCTTCAGAGTTCCCTTGATGGAAACTCTGCATTGTGGCCTGCAGTGGCTTTTGGTCATTCATAGGAGTTCTTGGCTGTACCTGTGTTCCTTAGAAATACTTGAACAAACCACATTAGTTCCCTATGGTGTTTGTCATTATCAAAACTTAAGAGAATTACATCGTTGATCCGTTGTTTAGAATCAGAGGTCCCAACAACGTCCCAACAATTTCCCCCTTTTTGATGATGACAAACCCATCACAAAATATGCAAGTATTTCAATGAATGATATGCTGATGAGTTCCTAAGTATGATTTTGGGAAGTCACTTTTAGTGAAACACTTATATTTAGGGAACCACTTCTGGTGAGACACTTAGTTCTTACTTAGCTTTTTATGCAGTTGTTCCCCCTTAGCTTATGCGTGGTCTGTGATAACTTAAACTTTTAACTCATCTCGCATTTTTTGTCTTTCCCCCTTTTGACATCATCGAAAACAAGCAAAGCAATAATAGGGAAGAAGGGAACACGCAATCAAAATAAAGACCAATTCATTACTTAAGAAAAAATATACATAGGAACTTGAGTACAATTTATGGTCATTTTTGGATTGAGGGAAAAAGAAGGGAGAGATCATGGGGCTTGATGGAACAGGGCGTCACAGAGGCGCGTAAGGACTTGTGTAAGCTTTTCTTGTCCTCTGGCCAACGCGGCTTGGTCCTTTGCAATCTGGTCGAGGGTGTTGGCGATTCGGAGCAAGATTTGAGAGTTCCCCTCTTGTTCACCAGAATCCAGTTGAGCCGCTTCCTCTACAGGCTCAGAGTGCCTCATCTTCTGGACAACTGAAATGTCCAGTTCCCTTCCAAGCTCGATTTCGTCCTTAGAGGCATCGTAGAGACCCTCTTTTTGTAGGAGCTTCTTTATCAGCCCAGAGTAGGGAAGGGAATGGGACTTGGAAGCCATGCACTTCTCCATGTGCCCAAGGATTATTCTAGGAAGATTGATGGGCTTCTTGAGGAGGAAGTGATAGAGGATGATGGCATCAAGGATGTTGACGACCAGACGCTTCTCCTGGCGAGGGATCACCAGATTGATGATGAATTGGTGAGCATTCTTGGCGACCAGGGAGAGATGGTGCGTCGAGAGCACTTTCGAGGGAACCCGACCCTCAAAGATTGTGTTGCACACCTCGACGCTATTGAAGTAGCCCCAGAGCTTGCTGGGCAACTCGTTGAGCCCTTGACCGGAGACCCGGAGTTGAAGGAGGATGGTTGACGTTGTGAAAATGAACTCGCCGCCTTCGTGGGAGAGAGTTCCCTGAGTGCAGTCGTTGGTGATAGTGAAGTTGTTGTAAAACTGACGCACTTGTGAGGGATCTACACTCACAGTCTCTTTGCAGAGATTCTCCCAGCCCTGGGCCTTGATCAGGTCCCACAGTTCCCCGAGACCGTTGTCGTTTAGCACTTTTTCTGAAACGATAAGTGGAGGAAGGAGCTTCCTGCGCTCATCCACATGGTGCTTTGTGGAAGAGGTCCCCTTCCCCTTCTTTGTTGTGCTTCTGGACGTGTTCCCCCTAGAGACCGTGCGAGGTCCTTTCAGTTGAGGAGGTGCAGCCGCTTCGATCATGAGCACGCAATCCCTTGGCAGTTGGGAACTCGTGGACACCACCATTTGGTGTCCAGGTGTTGGGATCCGTACTTGCTCCTTAGCAGCTGGAGCTTCTTCTTCTTCCTCGACCTCATCTTGGGAGGTCCCTTCTTCCTCGGAGGAGCTCGAGCTTGAGCCCTCCGCGTCATCTTCAGGATGACTTGTTGTTGCCCCAGCACCACCAGCTGGTGCGGGGTCCCTTCTCTCTGTGGGCTCTTCAGGAGCCACCTTCTCTAGGGACTTTGTCCCTTGGGAGACTATGTGCTCAGAGGGGTCCCGGTTGAGCTCTGCTTCGATTTCCTTGAGCTGGGCCTCCTCCTCCACAGTTCCCATTATGATAGTAGGAGGGTCCTTGGTCATTTTGCCTATGACTACGGAGAGAGGGAGATCATCGTCATCTGAGGTGAGAGCGACGGTAGTTTTGGATGGTGAGGGAGAGGGGAGTTTGGTGGTGGTGGGGGATGTGGTTGAAGAAGGAAGAGAAGAAGGAAGGGGAGTGGAGAGTTGGGTAGAGGGAGGAGGAATGGTTTTGGTAACCTGGGGAGTAGAGATCCCCGAGGTAGGAATGGGAGAGGTGGAGGTGTGTTTTGGTGAGGAAGGAGGAGAGGGAGTTTTGTGAGGTGGTTGAGTTGGAGTTTCCGTTGTGGTGGGAACGGAAGGTAGTGAAGGCGGTGGAGTTCCTTTTGAAGTGGGAACAGAAGGAGGTGGTGGTGGAGGAGTTTGTTGTTTTGTGGGAGGAGGTTTGGGAGGTCCCTCAGTGATGGGAAGAGGGAGAGAGGAAGAGGAGGGGAGTAGACTCTGAGATTGGGAGGTCCCATCGTCGGAGGGGAAAGCATAAGGAGGTTTGGGCGCACAGGAACTCTCCTTGGAGCAGTTCAAGTAGTCCTCAAACTTGAAGAAGGCTTTCTTTCTGGGCTCCGAAAATTCAGAGACCTCAGAATGTTTGCGTTTTTTGGATTTGGAGGGATCGTGGGAATGTTTGGATTTTTTGGGTTTTGAGGGGTCTTTTGAGGAGTGGAGTCGTTTGGATGAATGGTGGTGTTTGGATTTTCGGGGTTTTTCGTTGATGGAAGGACGAGCGTCTCCGAAATTGTCAACGATGACAACTCCGAAGGAGGTGTAGGTGGTTGAAGGAGGAGGAAGGGATTCGGAAGAGGAGGAAGTCCAAGCGACAGTGTCGTCGGCCGGAGGAGGAGGAGGGGGCAAGAAAGAGCTTACTTGGTTGTATAGCCCTTGGATAAGAACATCCTTCATGGTTGGGTCTGGTTCTTGCTCAATCTCCTTCAATTGAGAGATGAAGAGGATGCGAGGATTGGCATGTACCCACGCTTTGATCTGGGCAAAGGTGTGTTGAGGGGCCATTTTTGTAGGGTTGTTGAAGGTTTTGGAGGTTTCTTGAAAAAGGGAGTGAAAGGGATATGGAGAAGAAGAATTGCAGAGATGGAAGATGGAATAAGATCCCAAAAATGGCAAATGAGGGTTTTAAGGAGAGAAGGGGCGAAGGGTAGAAAGGGAAGTGGAAAACCTCGATAACCGTCGCCCAATGAACGTGGGGCATTATTTCAACTTCCATAGCACGCTTCTGGACACGCATCACGATTTCTCGGGAAGTCCTTTTCAAAATTTGAATACTTGGCCTTTAACGCTTCTGAGCCTCTAACACAAAAGTCCATTTCCCAAGTGACGGTTCGTCTTCGTAGATGAGTCAGCGTTCCCTTACTAGTTTGTATCAATTCCCATGATCATATCAAGGTCAGGGAGAGTGAAGTGGTTAAGGGAACTTCACACTCATCCTTTTGTGGGGGCTAGGGAACTCAAAGGGGAACCAGACAATTTGCGATTCGATAAAGGAAATATTTAGGCTCATGAGAAGCGTTTGTCTGGTCCCTAGCTTAGGGTAGGTTATATGATCAACCGTCATAGTGGCTTGTAAAGAGGGATAAAGGAAACTCTGGTTGATCATGTATGGCCGAAAGAAATAAAGTTCCCTTGTACATATTTATCTCTAGACTAGTAATCATGGCATAGTGAAAGCAATAAGTCCGAGTTCAGGTGTTAAGTAAAGGAGGGACCCAATCATACCTCGATAGTTCCTTTGGTCCACACTTATACCTGTTTCATCCGCATTGATCCTTGAATTTGGTGAGATGGGAGTGTCAATGGGCTTGGAGTGTTCCATCCCATACTTCAAGAGCATTTCCTTGATGTATTTCTGTTGATGAATCTTTGTTCCCTCCTTGGTTTGGGATATTTGAAGTCCCAGGAAGAACGCGAGTTCCCCAATGAGACTCATCTCAAACTCACTGCTCATGAGGTCTTTAAATTTCTCTACAAGAGTTTTGTTAGTTGCTCCAAACACAATGTCATCAACATATACTTGCACAATCAAAATGTCTTTAGACTCTTTCTTTAAAAACAAAGTCTTGTCTATGGAACCGCGAAGGTATCCATGGGACAAGAGGAATTGAGCAAACCTGTCATACCAAGCTCGGGGAGCTTGTTTGAGTCCATAGAGTGCCCTCTCCAGGAAGTATACATGGTTGGGTAGCTTCTCATCTTCGAATCCTGGGGGTTGAGCTACATATACTTCTTCCTTGAGATGTCCATTGAGGAAGGCTGTTTTCACATCCATTTGATAAAGCTTGAATCCCTTGTGAGCAACATAGGCAATTAGAAGTCGGATGGCCTCGATCCTGGCAACCGGTGCGAAGGTCTCATCGTAGTCGATTCCTTCCTCTTGCCTGTAGCCTTGTGCTACTAGCCTAGCCTTGTTCCTTGCTACAGCCCCAATATCATCGAGCTTGTTCCTAAAGACCCATCGAGTTCCTATGATGTTCTTGTTCTTGGGCCTAGGAACTAGCTTCCAAACTTTGTTCCTCTCGAATTGGTGGAATTCCTCTTGCATAGCTTGAATCCAATCTGGGTCCTTCAAAGCTTCTTTGATATTTTTGGGTTCCACCATTGAAACAAACGCGTTAAATGCACAAAAATTATTGAGAGAGGAACGAGTTTGTACACCTTTATCATAAGGGGTGATGATGTTCTCAATGGGGTGGTCCTTCCTTTGTTGAAAATTTCTTGTAAGAGCGGGTTCCCTTGCATGTGCATCATCTTCAGTAGCTGTTTCTTTGTCATGGGAACACTCATCTTCAGCTTCTTCATTTGAGGTTTCTTCAGAGATTTCTGGCAAGTTCCCTCTTTGTTCCCCCTGAATACTTGATTCTGGTAGGGTATTGTCTTGGGGAACAAGAGAGTTGGATGTGTCTTGTAATTCATCTGAGGAGGGAACTTCAAGGGAAATTTGATCAGTGAGGGTTGTATCTCCATCGTTGTTCCCTGGTTGTGGGATGTTGCTTGCACTTGGATAGTCTTCATCCCTCTTCCTTGGCTCATCATCATCATCATCATCATCATCGTCATCTTGTCTTACCAGCTTGAACAGAGTTCCCTTCCCTTGGGTCTCTGTTCCCATCTTTACGGATTTCTCGTTGAAGACGACATGGATGCTTTCTTCTATCTTCTTGGTCCTCTTATTATAGACCTTGTAAGCCTTGCTTTGTGCTGAGTATCCCAGGAAGATACCTTCATCGCTTCTGGGGTCGAATTTGCCAAGGTTGTCTTTGCCATTATTGTGAACAAAGCACGTGCAACCAAATGTTCTCAAGTGTGAGATGTTTGGTTTTCACCCTTTGATGAGCTCATAGGACGTTTTGTTGATCAGGGGCCTTGTCATGGCTCGGTTCAAGATGTACGTAGCTGTGGAGATGGCTTCGGTCCAGAAGTACTCGGGAACTCCACTTTCAATCATCATGGTTCTGGCCATGTCCTCCAGGGTTCTATTCTTTCTCTCGATCACTCCATTTTGTTGAGGGGTGCGAGGAGCTGAGAAATTGTGAGAGATCCCATTTTTCTCACAGAAGTTTAGGAACTCTGAGTTTTGAAACTCAGTTCCGTGATCAGATCTGATTGCTTTCAGCTTGAGTCCCAAGCTTACTTCTGTTCTTTTGATGAAGGGTTCGAATTTCTTCAAATGCTTGTGATTTTGCCTTCAAGAAAATAACCCAGGTGAATCTTGAAAAATCATCGATTAAAACATACATGTACCTTTTTCCACCGTAGCTAGCCGTTGTCATGGGACCACAAAGATCCATATGAATTAGCTCTAAAGGCCTGGTTGTGCTCACCACCTTTTTGGGTTTGAAGGAGTTCCTGGTTTGTTTCCCTCGAACACATGCTTCACACATTTTGACTCCTTCGAGATTGATCCGTGGAAGACCAATGACCAGATCCTGTAGATAAAGCTTCAGGATTTGATTTACACCTGCATGTCCCAGTCGTCTATGCCAGAGTTCCGTGTCATCTTGGGAACTTGCAAGACACAACTTCATTGGTGGTTCAAATTCTGTATCTACTACATAAACGTTGTTGTGCCTTCTTCCTCTCAGAATCACTTTGTTGGTCTTTTTGTTGATGACTAGGCATTCGTCTGAGTCGAAGGTGACAACGTTGTTCCCTTGATCACATATCTGGGCAACACTTAAGAGATTGTATCCCAGATCTTTCACCAAGTTGACATTGCTGATTTTGATTGATCTATTTAGCAATACTTCTCCCTTTCCAATTACTTCTCCCTTGTTTTTATTGCCAAATGAGACATGGCCTCCTTCGGCATGAGTGTGGAGTGAGATGAGGATATCCTTGTTTCCGGTCATATGGTTCGAGCATCCACTGTCTATGAACTATGCATTGTTCCCTCTCACTGCCACCTACAAGGTAAAGTTAGTGTTTTGAGACCGAGGCAAGATGACTCTTTCCCGGTCCCTTGCAAGGGAAAATATTCTCATTTAAAACGTAGTCAGCGATGTTGATATCATGAGAGTTGGAGTTCCTTTGATGATTGTCATGATGTTTTTGTTTGTTTAGGAACTCACGGTTTCTAAGGGTTTGGGCTTTCTTCTTGGGACATGCTTCCTTGTAGTGCCCATGAGCACCACAATTCCAGCACGTCTTGTAGTATTCTCCCAGGTAGTACTTTGGGTGTGGTCTCTGGATTCTGTTCCTATCCATGGTTTCCTTGTTGTACACCCGTGACCCGTTTCCCTTAGCAATTTGGACATAAAGTCTATGTCCAGTGTTCCCAGTGTAATAATCTCTCTCACCACCGTTCCCACTTTCTAGGACCCTGATTTTTTCTTCAAGATGAGCATTTTTCTGTTTCTCACATTGAAGTTCTAAGGCCCTACACTCATGGATTTCATGTTCACTCAGGGGTGACTTTCCGTTCTTTGAGCATTCACCTTTGTATCCTATGCCGTGTTTGGCTGGGACAAACTTAATTTGGGAACTCGAGGCTTCAAGATGGTCAGGAGTCTTACTCAGGTTTTGCAAGAGGGTGTTTTCATCTTTCTCTAGAGTTTTAATTTCATTTTCTAGATCTACGATGTGAGACACATGAGACTTGAGTTTTTCAAGAAGGGATATGCAGTTGGGACAAGGTTGAAGACCAACTAATTGAGCATTTATGTGTTCCTGTTTTTCCAACTTGTTTTGCAGTTTTATGTTATCTTTGACAAGACTTGAAAGGATTTTCAACAGCTCAAGTTTTTCATAGTTATTTAAGGAATCAAGAACGGTTTCAGTGGTTACCTCACTGGGTTGTTCCCCAGTGGTTTCTCCTATGGTCATGCCACACATGTTTGGGAGTGCCCATGACTCGGGATCTTCGTCTTCATCATCGCTCCAGGTGGCGATGTAAGCCTTCTTCCCTTGCTTCCGGCCGTCAGTTCCCTGTGGGCATTCCTTAGCGAAGTGTCCTTTCTTGTTGCACTTGTAGCACGTGACATCGAAGAGGTCCTTCTCTGCGGGTTTTCTTTGGGAACTCTGCCCTTTTCCCCAGTTCCCACTATTCCTTTGAGACTTCCCTTTGTAGAAGTTTCGAAGAGCCTTTGTTACGAGAACTCGCTCCTCATCCTCTTCTTCTTCGGAGTCTTCGTGTTGTTCTTGGGTTGATTTGAGCATCTTCTCGATCTTGAGTGCGATCCCTCGATGAGCTCGAGTTTGTTCCTTATCTTCGATCTTTCTCTTCTCGTGTCCTACTAGCTTTCCGAACACTTGTTGGAGCATGAGTGTCTATTTTCCGGATTTTCCTTGAACATTGTTCTCTCGTTTGCCCATTCTCCAGTCAATCCGTTGAAAAGCTGTTGGACCTTCATCTTATGGGTGATTTCTTCTTTGGTGATCCCCAAGCCTTCCATTTTGGTGCAAAGTCTTTCAAATCGGGACTGGTAGCTATCGACAGACTCTCCCATCTCCATTTGGAAGTTGTAGAACTCCCTTTTTGCATTCATCTAAAGATCTTCTCGGAGATCTGAGTTCCCAACGTGCATTTGTTGGATGGCTTCCCACATTTCCTTGGTTGTGTCAAGGTTTGCTACCCTGTCACAGTCTTGTACGCACATGGACCTCTTCAGGTATTGTTTGGCTTTGTAGTTTGCCTACATACACTTGTATTCGTTGGGTCCCCACTTTGAGAGGTCGTTGACTATAGCTGGATCGATTTCGAAGTTTCCTCTCTCGATAACACACCAGGCTTGGTTATCTTGGGCACGCATCCAATCCTTCATATCGCGTTGCCAGCTTTCAAATCTTCCTGTAATAAGCCTTGGTGGATTACTAGTGTTGTTCCCCACTTGAGTAAGTTCCTGAGCCATTTGATACCTGCGATGCCAACACAAATCTAGAGCGCAAGCTTTGATACCAATTGTTGGATCATAAACGGTTAGCAAAGAGCTTGGGAAGTGGCAATTAAGCTGTTCCCAAGGCAGCGGAAGTAAACAATCGCAAGTAATAAAGACAGTAAAGAACGCAGTTCCTTTATAGAGGAACCCCACTACAACCAACTAGTTGTATGGGTAAACCTCTACCTCCGCTTGGAGGATTTTGAATGACTTACTTATATTAATTGTTTTGTTCCTTAGTTACACAGCCGGATTCACACTTCTCTGTTCCTACGAGTTCTTCCTAACTCTAGCAACACTAGCAAATCCTCTCAACTGAGTTCCTAAGCTCACAACAGCAAAATACAAATAAGTCAGACCTTACACCGACTTCTCAGTTCCCTTGTCCTTGGGAACTTCGGCTTCACCGTCGTTGAGATCACACACTCGTCGGCGGGGACTTCTCTTTCTTTTCTTTCTTTTTCTCAGATGTGGGTGTTTGAGAGTTCTGGGAGAAGTACTCAGACCGAGTACTATTTCTTTGGCTTTATAGTCCAGGTGAGCTTGGGCAATCACATCTTTCGTTTGTGTCCAAAATGCCCTTTGCTTGATGCCCAAGTTGTACTTTCTTCACATGTGACTTTGGTTTGAACTAGGTCAACTTCTTGGATCAATCAGACCGTTGGATGAAGCGTGACAGTCTGATCCTTAGACTGTTCCTTCAGACTGTCTGAGACAGAATCCCGCGATCTGCGCTGAACGGTCGTTGTCCTCACATGTGAGTTCCCATGTCATGGGAACTGTCTTCTTCAGAGTTCCCTTGATGGAAACTCTTCATCGTTGTAAGCTTGTGTTCTCTTGATTGTTTCTGGGAGTTCCCACTTCATGGGAACTTTCCTCTTCAGAGTTCCCTTGATGGAAACTCTGCATTGTGGCCTGCAGTGGCTTTTGGTCATTCATAGGAGTTCTTGGCTGTACCTGTGTTCCTTAGAAATACTTGAACAAACTACATTAGTTCCCTATGGTGTTTGTCATTATCAAAACTTAAGAGAATTACATCGTTGATCCGTTGTTTAGAACCAGAGGTCCCAACAACGTCCCAACACCAACACTTCGTCCACAACAAGTTCTCTCTAAGTAAAGGGTTCCTTCAAGAAATCCCAGCCCTAAGCTCACTCAAGCACCTCATTCACAACAAGTTCTCTCTAAGGAAAGGGTTCCTTCAAGAAATCCCAGCCCTAAGCTCACTCAAGAACCTCATTCACAACAAGTTCTCTCAAATCCAAGAGCTCTTGCAAACAATCCCAGCCCTACTCCCATTCTCACACCCTCACAAGTGAATGAAGCATACATAGAAGAGGGCTTCGAAGAAGACAATGAACAAGTTCATGAAGACTACGATGAAGAAGTGGAGGAAGAGCACGAGGAAGAGCTTGAGGAAGAGCATGAGGAAGACCATGAGGAAGACCATGAGGAAGATCTTGAGGAAGATGATGAGGAAGATGAAGAACAAGTGGAAGGTGAAGAACAAGTGAAAGATGAAGAAGACAAGAGGAAGGTGAAGATGACGAAGAAGATGAAGAGTCTACTCAACCAAAGCTGCTTATATGGATTAAAGGAGACGAAATCCGGTAACCTTTCAAACGTTTTTTTTTATTAATGTGATTATATTGTAAATTTACTAATTATATCCATATCTTTGTAGTGATTTTGAACCACGCAAAGCTGCCTACTCCAAGACGAAGGAAATCGTGCATGGCCACTACAATGGTCCATGGACAAGTATATCTAAAGTGTCGGGGCTAGTTAAGACGATGTAGTTTGAAGAGTTTAAGGTGATGTTGTTGTTTTTTACATTTACTAATTCTATACATGAGTATTTCTATACATGTTGCTAAGATCAGCTTTAAGTTCATGTTGTTGTTTTTTGTAAACAAGTTCATGTTGCTTTTTTTTTGTTTAAATACCAATGTAAGGTTGCTGTTTTTTTAAAAGAACCATTGATGGATTTGTTTTTTCAAGTACCATTTGTTAGAAATGGTTGTTATAAATGAATTGCATTTTTAAATACCATTTGATGTTGCTATTTTTGTTGGATTGCTAGACCTTGCTTCAATATGATTGTCTTTTTTTTGTCAACAATGCAGAATTTTTTTTAAAGGAGGGAATCTGATGAACTGATGCAAAAGGTCTTTTTACACCAAGCCGGAAAACACATCACCAATGTCTTTAAGAAGCATGGTGAAAACAAGACCAAACCTTTCTTTGTTTCTGAGAAAAATTGGGAGAGAATGAACACCATAAGGAAAACGGATCCCAATTTTGTGAGACAAGCTCAAGTGAATGCACAAAATCGGTCATTAGAGGCTGGAAATTATCGAGGAGGTTCTTGAAAGTTTACCAAATGGATGGAAGTTATGATAAGTACATTCACTTTTCAAAATTTAAGTAAAAATCTGTTTGTTGTTTAAAAATAAGTATATATTTAACTTGAATTTACTCTTTTTTTTGCAAGGAAAAGGAGTCTAGGAGCATGCAGCGTATTTCTGAGGTGGTCAAAAAATTGTGGTCAAAGGAGAATGGGACTGGACGAGGTGAACGACCAGCTGCAATCATTGTAAGTATATTCAAGTATTTTGTTCTTTTTGTGCTTATGGTTTTGAATTCATGTTTGATTGAATTTGAGTTCTTTTGGTATGATATTATGTGATTTCTATTGTTTATGTGTACAAAGATATAGCTACTTTAAATAGAAATTAAATTCAAGTATTTTGCATGTTCAAAATTCAGACAAATGAATCAATACACATGAACCTCCTAGATAAATTTTGTGATTATGGTTCTCTCTCTCTCTCTCTCTCTCTCTCTCTCTCTCTCCCTCCCTTGATGTCTCTCCCTCTTTTGGCTTTGTTTGGTTCTTCTCCTCTCTATGTTATTTGTTTTGGATTTTTGAGATTGACAACTTGAAAGTTTGGTTCGAGATGTGGGTTTGAGATCTTGAATGGTGATGATCTGGATTTGTTGATATTTAGGGTTCTATTTTGCTTCTCCTTATATCAATTTGCTTCTCTTTGGTTCCTTGTGAATCAATAGACATGAAAACTTCAATTTCCATTTGCTAAATCCCATAAAAAAATATGCACCAGTACACAGACTCTTGTAATTGTTGTTTTTGTTGATGTTGTTGTTTGGTGAATTTGCTTCTCTTTGCTTCATGTTTTTGCATTGATATGCACCCGTACCTATTGTTCTTGCTTCATGTTTTTGTTACTGTTATTCTTGCTTCATGTTTTTGCATTGATATGCACCAATACCTATTATTCTTGCTTCATGTTTTTGTTACTGTTTTGCATTATTTTTTAGGCTGAATTTGAACGCCTTGTGGCTGCTGAGCATGGAAATGGACCAATCTCAAGTGCTAGGGCGACCGAGCTATGGATTAAAGCTTGTGACGGCTATGCTAGTCATAGGATTTTTGCAATGGCTGATGAAGTGTCGCCCTCTTTTGCACGGGAAAGCTTGAATCTAGGACTCCTTCCCGCTCCTCCAGCCTTTTCCACACCCATCAAGTTGTTGAGCCTCTAAAGGATGAGATAAAGGAGATGTGAGAGGAGATGAAGACTCTTCAAACTCAAAATATGGAAATTCAAACCCAGAACAAGGCACTCAAAGGTATGCTTGCGCAGTTGTTTAAATACGTTGGAGGCAACATGGATAATGTCACTTGTTGACTTTCTTTTAAGTGGTTGGGCTGTTTTACCCCTCTCTGAATTGTCTGGATATTTTGGTGTTTTTGGATGGTTTGTTTTGCTGGATATTTTGGATAGTTGTGATCGCTCGTGTGTGCGAGGTTCTAGAGATACAATTTATAACCCGACCCCGTTGTAGTACGTGGTGGGTGTCGAACGCTCGGGAAATCTACTCGATTGAGGTGCCTAGACACTAGAAAGCTGGAAAGGAGAACTTAAAACAAAGGAAAACAAAGAGAACAGTCGGGACCGACACAAGTGTCACGTCGGGCCCGAGGTTGGCGACAAGAGGAAGTCGGGACCGACGTAGGGCAAGTCGGGCCCGAGGTATCTGGGTTTGTCGAACTTCAAAGATTGAAAGTAGATCTTGGGCTTTTGGGTTCCTTCTCTAGTAGATTAAGGCTTTTCCACCCCAATTCAAGCAATAAGTGATGATCGGAGTAGGATCGAGTGCTTTCGCCCTCGTTCCAACCACTTCTACACATCGATCCTTGGGGAAATCCCCTTCGAAGCAAGGTCTTGAGATTGACACATGTTCACTTTCGCTACTTTGCCAATCACAAGCCTTGATTCCTTACTTTCGCAAGGAATTGTAGCTCTATGTAGAGTGGGTTCCTAGATCAAGCACTCAAGGCTATGGAATTGGGGTTTCTAGCCCAAACCTAGCTAGAGTTTTCCCCCATAACCCAAGATCAAGGAGATCTACTCCATATGGCAAACAAAGAAAGCAAACAAATCAAAAAGCAAAGCAATTAACATCATCAATCTCAAACCAAAGCAAAGTTTCATTCACAAATCAAAAGCAATCCACAAACTCCAATTAAAGGTTTCCAAATCCACAAGATCAAAACAAAACAAAGCTAATCTATCAACCAAACCTATCAAATCTCCCTCTCTATGACCGATTCTCTCTCTTCTCCTTCTCCTCTCCTTCCTCCCTGCTCTCCAAGTATCCTCTTGAGAGTTTTTGAGGGTTGGGTTCCTAGCTAAGTGTGGGAACCTCCTTTAATTAGAAGATAAGAGAGCCTTTATAGATGAGGGGAAAAAGTGGAAGTTTACAATTTCGTGCCTTGGATCCCAAGCACCAATCGACCGACTCGGACCGACACGGAGGACCTCGGGCCCGACTTACTGTGCAAGTCGGTCCGAGGTCGAAAACTTCATCTCGGGCCCGGCGTGGTTCCAGCTCGGTCCGGACCTCGTTCCACCTTCTTCTTGTTGGCTTTTCTCTTGTTCTTCTTCATGGCTTGCTCCTCTCTTTCCCTCTTAAGCTCGGGCCTTGCTCCATGTTCCGATCCTCCTTCAAATCGACCCTTGATCCATGCCAAAACACCTACAAAACACATAAAACGCGCATAGTCTCCGAATCTCATAGAAATACGGAACTAAGCTAAAAAGGAACAAAACACACAAGAAAAGAGGAAAAAGAAACATATTTACAAAGGAAATCATATATAAAAACACCACCAAATAAAGAGACATCAAAATACCCCATACTTAAACTTGCTTGTCCTCAAGCAATAACAATGTAAGCAAGACCGAAACATAATCTTCAAGTAAAGCCTCGTATGAAAACACATTTAAGCACAAGTGATTGATATTCAAGCAAAATTACATCATCACACATGATTAAGTGTTCCAAGGAATAGAGTCAATGCAACTAAGCCTCACTTTAGGGATATGTGAATGTGTATCACTCATCATGTGTTTGGGTTTAGCAATGAACACTCAAGCTCAAAAATCATGCAAGTAAGGACTTTACTATTGAAGCTAATATCACCAATTCCTCCACCTAGAGATGCCTAATACACAGTACACAAAGAATTCGAACTTGGCTCAATGGAGGTCCTCAAAGAGGTTCCATTCGGCCGGGTTGTAATGGGGCTTTTGGTATTTCTCAAGGTGGGAGTTATTTGGTCTTGTGGTGCTTACAATGGGGATTGAACAACCTAAACTCTCACCAACTTCACCAAAATTCCACAATTAATTTCACACTCACCCAAAAGACTTAACATTTTTCCTTTGAACCCAAAATTTCACTTAACATTCCACTTCATCTTTGCTCTTAGGCTTTTTGTTGGATTTTCCACACTTTCTACATTGGACCGACTTTCTTATGACATCGGGCCCGATGTGGCGTGTAACTCGGTCGGACCCTTTTTCTTCACTTAAGCTCTTTGCCTTCATTCCACTTTACATTTCCAACATTTTCTTTCTTTCTTTCTTTGTCTTTTTCATTTTCTTTTTGCACAACAAAGATGCACTACCCACATGATTCATAACACCATTCTTTGCCCTTAAACCAAAGAGAATCTCAACTCTTCAAATACAATCCCAACCTCTCTTCTAAAGTCCAATCCCATAAGGGTCAAGTCATATAAGGCTAGGAATAATATTTTTGAGGAGTTTCAAACAAAGGCTTAGGCTAGAACGGGGATACAAACAAAGGATTCACTTCATGGTAGGATATGGAACATTTATGTGACTAAAAGAATAAAGTTCAAAATCAATGTGACAATGCTAGGACAAATCTCATGACGGTCTTGGAAAATAGATAAACACCACAATAGCAAGTTTTACTAAGCATGCATGAGCTAATCACACAAGAAACATGAGGGATATGCAAATATGAACAAGCATCCCTAAAATGGCCAAAAATCAATCTCACAAGGGTCACTCATACTTAGTTGCATAAGAACTCATCCTAGAACTCACATGTTCAATAAAACAAGGAAGATATCATGATCACATCAAAAGCAACATCTTTTTAGAGGCTAAACCATCCAAAAATATGCAAAGGAATTTACATGCTCACATCATCATTAGCTTTTATTTGGCAATCCAAGATGGGAATTTCTAGTCCAAAACCTACAAAACACAAAATCTTTTTGTTGTTTTCAACACAATTTTTCAAATTTTTATGGATTTTTTTTTTGCAAAAATTTCTCTAAAACAAAGACTCATCCATTCAAGACCAAATCAATCATCCATGTCTTTCATCAAACCACAAACCAAGAAACAAACATCCCAAACACAAACTAGAAACCAAAAACCAAATATCCTCAAAATAACAAACACACAATCAAGTGAAATCATGAGCACACTTACCCCCACCCCATACTTAAAATTTTGATGTCCCCATCAAACAAGGAAACCAAAACTTAAAAGCAAGAGAGAAGAGTATGAAGAGCTCACAATTTCTTTATTCTTCAATGGCATGTCTAGGATCACTCGAAGGGGTTGTCACGCCTACGTTCTCTTTGGAGCCTCGCTTGTCGCTCCCTCTCGTACACTTGCTCTTGGTAGAAGTCTTGTGGTGGTGGTTGGAGTTGAGGATCCGGGCGCGTCCATTGGTCTTCATGGGAAGGGAAGTTCCCGCTCATCCATGTGTTGAAGCTATCTTGAACCCGCCACCTTTTGTCTTCCACCTCTCTAAGCTTCTCCACCTCTCGCCTAGTGTAGCCGAGGGCTCGGTTCATCTCTTCTTGGCTAGCTTGGAAAGAACTTTGTTGTTGAAGCAATTGTTGTTGTTGTTGGTACATGTGTTGTTGTTGAAGATTCACTTGATGGACCTCTTGAAGAACATTCTCTTGTTGAAGTTGAAGATGGGCCATTTGGTTGGCCAAGAAAGACATGTCCACCGTTTGTTGTTGCTCGGGAAACACCATTCCCGGACCATACCATTGGGCGTAGCCTTCATAACCGCCACCTTGAGCTTGTTCTCGCCTTGCACCACTCCCCTCTCCACGCTCATTATGCCTCGGGACCTCATCACTATAGAAGGAACCGGACCGACTTTGAGGGAAGTCGGGCCCGATGTGGTGTGTACCTTGGTCCGCCAATGTTGGAGCTTGGTGCGTGGCTCGGAGGTTGGCCATCAAGCCTTGGAAGCGCTCATCTTCTTCATTTGCTCTTGATCGACGTCCATGTCTTCCCCACGAGGTGCAAACACAAAGTTATCTTGGTCGAAATCCGGTGAAGATGGAGGGGAGGTAAACCGAATGTGTTGAGGTTGTTGTCGCCGCCCCTCTCTTGCACCTTCGGGGTCACCAAATGAGTGTGGCTTGCCGGCCCACACTTGGTACCAATTTTGATACCGAGAAAGATCATAGAGGTTGGCCGCCAACCGGATCGACACACCATCATAGTTCGAGTGAGGGGCCAAAGAAATCATGTAGAGCTTCTCCTTGATGATGTTGGCCTTCTTGAAATACTTCATGTTCATATACTCAACACCATTCGGAGCCGGAGAATACTTGTTAAGATCAACTCCTAGACGCATGGCTAGCCTTTCTATCATCCCGCCGAAGTAGATCCAAGAGGAGCTTTGGAAGTCTTGCACCATCTTGACCCACTCCCATGCAAGGTTCATGGGCTTCTCGGTATGGAAGAGCATCTCATGTAGCAACATAATCTCTTCCTTCATCGGCTTGCTCAACTCATGACGAGCATAGATTGCACATCCCAAAACTCGCACCATGACCCGAAAAAGAGGGCTAGCAATCTCGGTTGTGGAGGCGCCCTTTCTCATCTCGCTCTTCCCGGCCACATGCCGCCACACTTGGTTCACCTTCTCGTTGTCGACGCCGGTCTCTTCTCTTGGACATGGAAACCCGAAGTAGGTAGCCAAGTCCCTAAGAGAGAGATTGTGGTCCTCATTGCCCAATTGGAAAGTGATCGCCCCTTCCTCATCCTCCACATTATCATAAGTGCATTCAAACGTGGCCATGAATTCCGAGGTGAGGGCGGGATAGTGGGTGTTGTCCCACCTTAGCATCCCATTGAGACCGAAGTGAGAGTAGCACCTTGGAAGAGCTTGATCCATGTCCATCTTCCTCACGACGTCCCAATCAAGCCACCTTGTGTGATGCTCAAGCGCCATATACCTTGCATAACTCTCAACTTGCTCATCCTCCTCCAAGTAAACATCATCCAACTTTGGCTCTTTTCTTGACTTCTTGGACTTCTTCCTCGGCCTTTCCGCATGAGATGATGAAGCTCTAGTCTCCATGGTACCTACACACATCCAACCAAACAAAAGGGTCCAAGATAAACTCCATACAACTCAACAAAAGCACTCTTCAACACACAACAACACACCAACACAAGGGAACCCCATACTTAGTCTCTAAACACACATGCATCACAATCCAACATAAATCATCATGGATATCTTCTAACAATGGCTAAGCAAATGATCATACTACATCATGATTAAGCTTTAGCCAACAATGAAACACATGAATCCACATGATATCACAAGAAGAGAGCAAAAACAACATGGATCGACTTCCAACCTATGTCGGGCCCGACATACTCAACCTCGGTCCGACTTGATGGACCGACTTCCACAACTCGGGCCCGACTTTCCTGGGCACGTCGATCTCGACCTAGTTCATGCTTCAACTCTAACCTCAAATCAACCCAAATCACTCTATCATGCACTTAAATTTCAAATTCAACCATCAACCATCCCTAATCGAAGTTCTAAATGGATCTAAGCATGCATAAACAACTTTAAAGCTCAATTTCACAAATCATGCAAATCCACCATTGATGCTCAAGCTCAAACTTTCAATCAAACATGGCATTACTCAATCTATGCAATGAAAGCACAAAATCTCCAAGGAAATAGGTAAAGATCGAGTAACACATACCGGATTCGAAGAGTATTGAACTTTTAAACAAACAAACAACTTAGAACTCAAAATTTCTCAATCTAGATCGAGATGGGGGATGAAGAACGAGATTGAACTCGAAATTTCTACTTGGAATCGGGTTAGGGAGGCCTTTTTGTGATTGGATTGAGATGAAGAAGGGAGGATGTGTGGATCGAGTATGGTGAGAGAGGGAGGGCCGATTTTGAGAGTGTGAGGGAGGTGGGTTGTATTTTGGGAATGGGGGTTAGTATGAAGATGGTAGGTAGGTGGGGGATGGTATTTAATGGGGGAAAGGGACAAATTAGGTCAAGGGCAAAATTGGCATTCCACCTAGTCAAATCGGGTCGGACCGACTTCATGGACCGACGTCCCTATGTAGGGCCCGACTTACCTGGGCTCGATGTGGGAGTATTCGGGTCACCAATTTTACTCCATCCTCTTGCAACTTCTTTCTCCATATTTCCATTTATATATTTCACCTCAAATCCTACACAACCTTGAAGAATACACAACACCAAAAATCCACAAAACACTAGATAGAGATTGGTTAGAGAAAAGCTAGGCTATACTAAGAAAAATCAAACTAAAATTACGAAAAGAAAGCTACTAGCTCGGGTTGCCTCCTGAGAAGCGCTCGTTTAGAGTCACTAGCTTGACTTCTTAACCTCAACCTCATGGCGAGTGAAACACAGTAAATTGCTCGCCATTGTTGTGCCCATTCCCATTGCCCTCTGTTGGGACGTTGTTGGGACCTCTGGTTCTAAGCAACGGATCAACGATTCACTTCTCTTTAAGTTTTGATAATGACAAATACCATAGGGAACTAATGTGGTTTGTTCAAGTATTTCTAAGGAACACAGGTACAGCCAAGAACTCCTATGAATGACAAAGCCACTACTGGCCACAATGAAGAGTTTCCATCAAGGGAACTCTGAAGAGGAAAGTTCCCATGAAGTGGGAACTCCCAGAAACAAACAAGAAAACACAAGCTTACAACGATGAAGAGTTTCCATCAAGGGAACTCTGAAGAAGTCAGTTCCCATGAAATGGGAACTCACATGTGAAGACAACGACCGTTCAGCGCAGATCGCGGGATTCTGTCTCAGACAACCAGAGGGAACAGTCTGAGGATCAGACTGTCACGCTTCATCCAACGGTCCGATTGATTCAAGAAGTTGACCTAGTTCAAACCAAAGTCACATGTGAAGAAAGTACAACTTGGGCATCAAGCAAAGGGCATTTTGGACACAAACGAAAGATGCGACTGCCCAAGACAAATGGACTATAAAGCCAAATGAATAGTACTCGGTCTGAGTACTTCTCCCAGAACTTACAAACACCCACATCAGAGAAAAGAAAGAAAAGGAAGAGAAGTCCCCGCCGGCGAGTGTGTGATCTCGACGACGGTGAAGCTGAAGTTCCCTGGAGCAAGGGAACTGAGAAGTCAGCGTAAGGTTTGAGTTACTTGTGTTTTGCTGTTGTGAGCTTAGGAACTCAGTTGAGAGGATTTACTAGTGTTGCTAGAGTTAGGAAGAACTTGTAGGAACAGAGAAGTGTAAATCCGGCTGTGTAACTAAGGAACAAAGCAATCAATATAAGTAAGTCATTCAAAATCCTCCAAGCGGAGGTAGAGGTTTACCCATACAACTAGTTGGTTGTAGTGGGGTTCCTCTATAAAGGAACTGTGCCTTTCACTGTTTTTATTACTTGCGATTATTTACTTTCGCTGCCTTGGGAACAACTTAATTGCCAGTTCCCAAGCTCACTGCTAACCGATTACGATCCAACACCCTCATACCCATAAAACCACCAACAATGGTCTATATAGGCATGGCTCTCCGATCTCGGGCCTCTCTCATCATACTCCTCCAACGAATGAGATTTCTCCTCCTTACTTGCTCCATCATGTTCCTCTTTTCCTACACCAAAGTTATCCAAAGACTTCCTAGGAGATTCTACCAATTCATCTTTCAAGTCACTAAGGCAAATGTAGGAGTCTCCTAAGTCATCTTTCAAATCACTTAAACAAATGTAGAAATCAAAGGTTTGGAAAGAATTGTGGTCATCACCAACATCAAAAGGATATAAGTAAGGATACTCTTCATTTCTCCTTGGGCTAGCATTGATACTTGACTCATCTTGTTCCTCAACTTGCTCCAACAACTCCCTTGCTTGTATTTGTTTATTGAACCCTTCATCACTTCTCAACACAATGACCTCTCTAGCAACTTCCACTTCTTCTCCTTTTCTCTTGGCACTCTCTTCAAGTTTGAGGATAGCCAAGGCATCCGGCTCATTCAAAGCCTTGTTGAAGTGAAAATCGACCTTTTCTTCACCAATCTCAAAGGAAACTTTGCCGTTTTTGACATCAAACCTTGCCCCCGCCGTAGCTAAGAATGGTGTTCCTAAGATTATTGGGACCAAGGGGTCCTCGTGCATGTCCAAGATCACGAAATCATCGGGGACAAAGTACTTTCCAACTCGCACCGGCACGTCATCCAATATTCCCTTAGCCTTGATGATGGAACCGTCGGCCATAGTTAGGGACATATCGGCCGGCTCAATTTCACCTAAATTTTCCCTTCTCCAAATGCTAGCGGGCATCACCGAAACACTTGCCCCAAGGTCACATAAGGCTTGGAAGTTTTGAGACCCCACACCAATGGTTATAGCAAAGCGACCGGGATCTCCTAACTTTTACGGTAACTCCAAGGTCTTGACCTCATCTTGCATTTCAACTATGGACCTCTTCTTGCTCAAAATCTCCTTTAAAAACTTGGCATAGGATGGCATCTCGCTTAATGCATCGGTGAACGGGATAGAGATGTTCAAACCTTGCAAGAGTTTGAGGAACCTCTTGAACTTGTTCTCAACAACATCTTTCGGCTTCTTCGAGGGATATGGAAGAGTTGTTGCACCTTGAATCTTGCTTGGATCAACCTCCTTGGACTTCCCCACTTCACTTGCAACAATTCCTGGTTGGACCGACTTAGGCACCACGTCGGGCCCGATGTTGTGTATCTCGGTCCTGGGCAGAGGAGGCGATCTTCCTGCTGGATCGACTTCAGGGAACGTCAGACCCGACTTGCTGGGTAAGTCGGTCCGACTCTCTTCATTCTTCTTAGGCATTTGTGGCTCGGGTAGGTTTCGGCCACTTCTCAATCCAATTGCCCGGACTTCATTTTGATTGTTTTGAGCTCGGGAGTTCTCCTCGGGTCGGCCCGGAAGTCTCACATTCTCTCTCGGGGCTTGAGTTGCAATTTGGGCAAATTGATTGTCGACTTGCCTCCTCCATGCACCAAACTCATTGAATTGGGTCCTCATCTCCTTGAACCCATCCCTCATCTCTTGAGCAAATGATTGTAGCTCATTGAATCCCGGTGGCCTATATGGTGATGGTTGCGGCGCCCTTGGCTCGTTTTGGTTGAAGTTGTTGTTGTAGCCTTGAGCTTGACCGTTGTTCCACCGGCCATTACCACCATTGTTGAAGTTGCCTCTTCCACCGAAATTTCCTCGAACATAGTTTGCCTCCTCAATTCGCTCGGCCAAGCGCACTTGGCTCTCATTCGGACAAACTTGTGTAGCATGTGCAAAGGATCCACACTCCTCACAAGCTCTAGCATTTTGCTTGTAGTAGTGGACTTGCCTCTTAAGCTTGCTCACTTCACCTTCAAGGAATTGGAGCTTCACATCCCTATCAATGTCTTCTCCCTTTGGATCATATAACTTCCTTGCACCTTCACCTTGAACTTTCACCTCCTTGCTAGCTTGACTCACCCCATACATGGCCTCATAATCGGATAGCTTGTCAAGTAGCTCCCAAGCTTGATCCGGTACATGGCCTCATACATGACCCCATACATGGCCTCATACATGGCCTCATAATCGGATAGCTTGTCAAAAACAAACAAAGGGCTTGGGCTATTCCCTCACCCAAATCACTACCAAAACACAAGAAACTCACCAAATTGGCACTCAATGCACTTAGACTTCCCCGGCAACGACGCCAATCTTTTGATCGCTCGTGTGTGCGAGGTTCTAGAGATACAATTTATAACCCGACCCCGTTGTAGTACGTGGTGGGTGTCGAACGCTCGGGAAATCTACTCTATTGAGGTGTCTAGACACTAGAAAGCTGGAAAGGAGAACTTAAAACAAAGGAAAACAAAGAGAACAGTCGGGACCGACACAAGTGTCACGTCGGGCCCGAGGTTGGCGACAAGAGGAAGTCGGGACCGACGTAGGGCAAGTCGGGCCCGAGGTATCTGGGTTTGTCGAACTTCAAAGATTGAAAGTAGATCTTGGGCTTTTGGGTTCCTTCTCTAGTAGATTAAGGCGTTTCCACCCCAATTCAAGCAATATGTGATGATCGGAGTAGGATCGAGTGCTTTCGCCCTCGTTCCAACCACTTCTACACATCGATCCTTGGGGAAATCCCCTTCGAAGCAAGGTCTTGAGATTGACACATGTTCACTTTTGCTACTTTGCCAATCACAAGCCTTGATTCCTTACTTTCGCAAGGAATTGTAGCTCTATGTAGAGTGGATTCCTAGATCAAGCACTCAAGGTTATGGAATTGGGGTTTCTAGCTCAAACCTAGCTAGAGTTTTCCCCCATAACCCAATTTCGTGCCTTGGAGCCCAAGCACCAATCGACCGACTCGGACCAGCACGGAGGACCTCGGGCCCGACTTACTGTGCAAGTCGGTCCAAGGTCGAAAACTTCATCTCGAGCCCGGCGTGGTTCCAGCTCGGTCCGGACCTCGTTCCACCTTCTTCTTGTTGGCTTTTCTCTTGTTCTTCTTCATGGCTTGCTCCTCTCTTTCCCTCTTAAGCTCGGGCCTTGCTCCGTGTTCCGATCCTCCTTCAAATCGACCCTTGATCCATGCCAAAACACCTACAAAACACATAAAACGCGCATAGTCTCCGAATCTCATAGAAATACGGGAACTAAGCTAAAAAGGAACAAAACACACAAGAAAAGAGGAAAAAGAAACATATTTACAAAGGAAATCATATATAAAAACACCACCAAATAAAGAGACATCAAGTTGCTGTGTGGATATTTGGATGGTTGTTGTGTGGATACTTTGAATTGTCTGGATATTCTGGTTTTTTTATTGAATGGTTGTAGTGTTGTTTTTTCCATTAGCAGGTTTTAGCTAATTGCATTATGATAATGCAATTAGCATATATTAGCAGGTTTATGGAGCATTATCATAATGCAATTAGTGCATATATTATGGCATATTTCGTAATTTATTTTTATTAATGCTTATTTATTTGACCATAAAATTTGAAACCAAATGTTTTCAAAGCCAATTTCAAGGTTAAATACCAATAGCTTTTTCAAGCAAATAGATTCGATGCAAATGTCAAGTCTAAATGGCCACAAATTTCCTACCAAATGCGTTTAGTGCAAATGTTAAGGCTAAATGGCCACGGATTTTCCCACTAAATAGATTCGTGGCAAATTTCAAGGCTAATGGCCACGAAATAGGTGCGATTATGCGTTCAAATTTGACTCGAACTTAGATATAAAATATATTTGTGGCTAGGATTTGATGTTGATGCACTCAAAACCAACCATGAAATTCATTTCTGACTAATATGGCTGAACGTGACTTTCGTGGCCAATAGCCACACATTTAGCAATGAACCAGTTCGCGACTATTATTTGCAGCTAAATAGCCACAAAACTAGAATTCTATGGTTCTTTTCCAGAGTGATATTTAGCCTCGGCCGTTTTAGCCCCAGGGCACCTTTCGTAGGGCAATCCGTTGGGGATGTCGTGGCTAACGTGATTTCGTGGTTATTTTTGTGGCTGAAGTCGTGTCTATTTTCCTGGCTACAGACGCGTTTTCCAACAGTGCCATTGATTGTAGAATTAGTACAAAAGAGAGTTAGTTATTATAGTTCCTTCACCTTGTCACCTAAAATGCTAGCATATATACGATCTTAATTTCAAGTATGTTAGACAATGTAATTATAATACTAGGAATTTCTAGTTTTTAATGGACATGAAAAAATAATTATTTGTGAATGTATGTTTGGGTCCCGACGGGCTACCCGAGTCCGGATATCCCGGTGGACTTGGACATCCTTCCCGGCCCGAATCACCCACTTGACCCAAACCCTCTTGAACAAATGGACATAATTTTTGTTCAAAGCCTGACCTGAATCCGGCCCGAACCCGAGTTTGTACAGGTCTAATGGAGATCGATCGATTTAGAATTAGAATCATGAGCGGTGCCTTTAATTAGATTTTGATTTTTCATGAAAATTTTGGGCACTTAAAAAATCCCGCTCCACTTATTTTAGATTAACGACGAATGTGTTTTTTTTATTTTTTAATTAATAAAATTAATGACGGTTAGTGAGACTATTTACGACCAATCTATAGGCTTCTTGTTATTAAGAGATATGTACATGTCTTTAACGATCAAATTTTCATTTCATCATTATGAGGTCGTTGTTAAATATACAAATTCTAGTAGTAGTGGTTTTATATCTTTTCAGATTCTATGTTTTTAGAGCTAGTTTTCTACTATATTAAAGTTTAGAGAGGAGGAACTCTCATACTACAATCTATCATACTCTCTTTTCATTATTACTGTTTCTCTACTTTTCTGTGGAGAACTAAGTCTCTTTTCTTAGTCAGACATTGAAGCATCGTTTTGATTAAAGTTGTGAGATTTCTAATCCTTTATCTATTGCATGGAGTTAATCTATTCTGTTGTTTGAATTCCAATGATGTATTTCAATAGTTTCTAGCTTGATCAACTAAGGTTTGTTTTTATTTGATCTATTTCTAGATCTAGAGTTTTACTGGTTGAGCATCTCTAGTTCGAAGTAGCAATTGCATCGTACTAGTATCTGATTGTGCTAGTCATATGAAAAAGAGATTTGATTTACAGTCTAGGGTAGAAGCTGGTTGTTTTATGCTAGAATTATATCCAATTATATTTCTATCCTAAATTTTGCAATTAAACTGAATCTTGATGGTTTCATGGTTGTTTAATTAGTTAGGGCTAATAGTATCTGGTTGTGGTGTTAGTTATACAGAAAAGGAATTGAAAAATCCATTGCAAGTGATATTGAAGTGAAATCAATGATCAACTTGTCATACAGATGTGAAAATTTGTTTGCCTAATCTATCTCTTTTATTGATTTGCTAGTTTTGCATGATTACAACTCTTCACAATACAAAACCCCCTTGTTACTCAATTTGACACAAAATTCATACAAACAGATCAATTTGACTCCCTACAGATTCGACCCTTACTAAAGACTACGGTTTTAAGTGGTTTGGACTTTTACATGATTGTATTTTACACGACAAAATTACCGTTATCAAATTGGCACCTTTGTCGGGGAGGTAAGAATTTGTCTTTTGTGTGATTTTTGTACCAATCTTGGTGTGAGCCTATCTTTTTGTTCACACCAGTGCTACTAATAATCCACTTTTTGTTTTTGATCTAGAAATTGAAAGGTCTCTTTTTAGAACTCGCCGAGCTATGCGTGCACTATTACAAGAGTTCGAAGCAATGGATGATCAATGTGTTACTCTTGAGAGCTTGACAACTCCTAATTTGAATCAACCAACTCGGGCAATGCAATTTCCAGCCCTTGGTGATGGGGTTAAGTTTAAGCTTTAGACAGGTGTAGCCCATCCATAGTTATTAAAATCGCGATTCAAGTC
Source organism: Fallopia convolvulus (assembly GCA_964016875.1). Lineage (NCBI taxonomy): Eukaryota > Viridiplantae > Streptophyta > Magnoliopsida > Caryophyllales > Polygonaceae > Fallopia > Fallopia convolvulus. The sequence goes on along the minus strand of OZ024734.1, from coordinate 33,121,649 downwards.
GTAAAATATTTTACATCAGAATTGCAATAGAATCATATCAGAATCATATAGAATCGTAGAATCGCAAAATCGTAAGATTTTGTAGGTTTTATGTATAAAATTCAACTAGAAGACTCAATTCTTCTAAAAACAATTAAATAGCCAAAATTAAGCTATTATAACTTTATAGATCTTCGATTTAATATGAAAAAATTTCACAAAATTAAAATGTATTTTTTATTTTTAATAAAATACATTTTTCCTTGCAAAATCCACTCTTGTTTTTATTTTTTCATATTTTTAAATCCGTTTTAAACCCAAACCCACTCATTATTTATTTTTTTATAAAATTAATCGAAAATTATTTTTTCACACAATAACTCATAATATAAGTAATTTTTCACAAAGCACACACAAAATTTGAGTTTTTTTCATAATAATATTACATTTTTACACTTAAAAACCCAAATCTTCTAGTATTATAACATCTCTCTCTCTCTATCTCATATATATATACATATATATATATATATATATATATGTTTTGTGAATAAAATAAGATCAATTTTAAAATTTTATTACCTTATATGAGTGGAATTTTTCATGAAACAACCATACTTTTTTCTTTTTTTTTCACATACTATCAATTTTTATAAAAAATATTCATATTTATTCATAATGTAATATCTTACGATTCTTCAATCCGATTTTACGATCCGATCCATAATACCTATCACGATCCGATCCTAGAATCCCGATTTTAATAACAATGAGCCCATCTACTCCCGAAATTCAATGACACCCCACTTGAGGATCCCATTCAACACCTTGATTAGTTCCTTGATGTCTGTACCAACATGTGTCCATCTGACATTTTTGAAGATCAAATGAGGTTGAGAGCATTTTCTTTTTCTCTTTAGGAATCCGCTAAAGATCGGTACCATTCTCTACCCTTGGAAGCGTTACTACTTGGGTGAATTGGAAGAATTTATTTTGTGATAAATACTTCCATGCAATCAAATCTAATCAACTCAAGAAGAAGATCTGCAACATAGAGCAACTTCCTAATGAGTCTCTCTATGAATATTTTGAGTGCTTTAAGAAGCCGGTGAAGACTTTCTCCTACAATGATTATACTAATCATGACCTTATTCAATACCTCCATGGAGGACTTGGTGAAGATGATCGTTGGATGGTCAACTCAGGACATAGATGTAAGATTTATCTCCTTTTTATAAGCACCCAAGGTCTCTCCCTATGAATCATTTCCACTCACCATGTCGATGAGTCAGCACGAGGCTCGACCTCTTCTTGCCAAAACATAGGACTGTTCAACGGGTGGGTTGACCCGTAACCCGGCCCGACCCGTCCCACTTGTAATTTTACGGGTTATGGGTCAGATTTTTTTGTTTAGGGGTTACGGGTCGGGTAACGGGTCGAGATTTTTTTAGTTTATGGGTTACGGGTCAACCTGTCGGGTTACGAGTTGACCCGTAATATTAAAAATATATATATAGTAGGTGAAAGGAAGAAATAAAAGTTTATAAGTTAAATGGGTCAAAAGGGTAAAAAAGGATCAATTTTACGGGTCGAAAAGGGCCAAATTTGACCCATTGGACCCTTTTTCGACCCGTTTGACCCAGTCAAATGGGTCAAACAGGTCAACCCGTAACCCGACCCGTAAACACGTAACCCGTTTTACGGGTTGCCGGTTGGGTCACGAGTCGACTTTATTTTTTTACGGGTCAACGGGACGACCCGTAACCCGTAAAACGGGTTACGTGTCGGGTCGGTTCGGGTCGGGTTGACCCATTGGATAGCCCTACCAAAACATGCCGAAAATAGAGGCTAGGTAGGTGGAAGAAGGAGAAATGCATGACTTAGAAGGCTAAGGCTAGCCTTGAAAGGTAGCGGGTAAAAAAACAGGGGTAATGAGGAGATGACGAGAAGTGGCGCAACCATCAAGCGTCGTGTGGGCAAGACCAACGAAGGAAAAAAAAGAGGCAAAGTAGCAATGCAAAAATCAAATCATAAATAAAATAATTACTTACAAAGTTAGAAGAACACAATTGCGGAGCGACGAGAGTTTTCCTATGCGAGAGTGCAAGAGGTCTCGAGTTCAAATTTAATCAATCCCCTTCCTTTTTGCCTCTTTTCTTGCAAATCCATCCAAAATTTTCTTATAAAATATACTTGTAAAAATTTAAGCCCCGTCTAATATAATTAAACTTGCTAAATATATTTTAAAATAAAATTTTCTTTTTGCAAGTTTAATCTCTTATTCGTGGAATTAAACAAAGTGTAACTTCTTTAACTTTTATTTAAACAAAAACATTAAATTAATACCTTTTTATAGAAAGAGCGAATATTATAACCATGTCTCACTCTGGCCGATTTTTCATCTAGATTACTATTTGTACCATATTAATCTATATAATCCTCTTCCTTATGATACAATAATTATTACGCAATATACGATTAGAATTTTGAATAACATCGCAAGAAAAGCCTCAATTTTTCAAGTGTTTATAGATTCGAAAAAGTGGTATGTAATATTAATTTCTGTTTAAATTTTATATAAACTAGGAATATATATTTTAATTTCGCATGTAAAAGCCAACTTTTTTGTAAGATTCATTTCACTCTAATAAATACCAAGGTGTATGTTTAAAAATCTTTCCTTGCATATGCAGCAAATAATTTTTGATATTTGCTCTTATTTCATCAAACTTTTGAAATGGTGATCTAAAAAACTATTACTAGGGAAGCTTTGATTTTTAACATAATGGTGGAAGAAATAATTTATTTCTTTATTCAGTATTTGATGTAGAAGGTTTTGATTTTTACCATGATTAAGCTAATTAATCATGACCTTATGCATGTGCACATAAATGTGAGTTCAAATCCCACATAAGCTAATTCTTCATATAGTAATATGTCTTTTGGTTCATATCAATTGTTCTTTTGGTTCATATTTTATTAAGCTAAAGTTTATAATATTTTATCCTATGGTTCATAATAGTTGTGTGAGCGGGAAAATTAAACATAGCTATCATAATTATTATTTTAGTTATCGCCATAAAGGTATTTCTTAAATTACTGCGTATTTATTATTACTTTCATTTATTTTCCTATTATTTAAAATATGGTAGTTGTGCAACTTAATGGAAGACTTTATCCTTCTAATAGGATAGAATTAAACTTGGAGAAGGGAGAATATTCCTACCTTGGGCTCTAAGGCGTCTGACTAGCCCTAGGATATGTTTAATCTCGACCCCTCTAATCTCCTTCTTCCATTATAAATACACGCCTTCGCCGTGTAGGGAAGGCAACATGTTGCATATCGGCGCATTCCGAAAACTTGAACAGGCTAATACTTGCTTAGCTCGACTATTCAAGGATTCATCGCTTTCTAGTTGTACCTCGACGTTCGAATCGACAAACTACTCTTTTGACTTAGGCATCGGAGGTGAATTAAGGGGTCCCCACCCCCTATGTCCATTGTTCTGTAGGTTATCGGTTGGAAGAATCAGTTTGGAATGGAAGAGGAAGGAGCATTCAATTAGTGCATTGAAGACGGAATTTTTGTGCACTAACAAGTTGTTATTTTGTTTTAGGTCTTATACTTTATAACAACTATTCTTTTGGTTCATGTCTATGTAACTTTTAAGTTCATCAAAATTCATCTTATGATTCATACTAGTTATTTGGTTCATGTCTTGTTATTTGTTTCATGTTTACGTAAGCTAGGGTCATAATAGTGTTTACGGTTCATGTTTTTAAATTCCTAATAGTTATTTTGTTTAATTTCGTTTCTTTTGATTCATGACTGATATCATGCATTTAGACATGGTTTAGGACATGTTTACTTTCATGTTTGAGTTTTTTTTAGCTTAGTTTTGAGTTACTTTCATGTTTACATTGATTGTTTTCTTCGTTCGGTATCTACTCTCGTGTTGTGTGGATTTTAGGTCATTTTGGGTGGAGATTCAAGCGTTTCAAGGATCATAGCTAAGAGGAGTGTTTCATAGAGCCTAAGTGATGAAGGACAAAGCTTACAAGTGGTTGCTCGGGTGCCAAGACAAAGAAAGAGCGGAAAAGGGAAGAAAAAACAGCCCAACCGAGTATGTGACCGGGTACTTAACTACCCAACCGTGTTCAAGCCCAGGTTTAAGGCAGGGTTCTCTAAAAACTCGCCTTTGGGGCTGCAGGAGACAACCCAACTGGGTAGTTCCCCGCGTCGAAATTTGGCCGAGTTAATATTTTATTACTAAAAATACTTCTACCCTAGTTTTTGTGAGGATTATGAGGTTTTATTCTCTCTAGCCTCTCTTTTGGGAAACCTAGTTTGAAAATTGAGTCCTTTAAGAAGACAATATATTTGAATCCTTTAAGATCTCTCTAGCCTCTCTTGTTTGTGTTTGATTGAAGTTTGAATCCTTTAAGAAGACAATATATTTTCATTCTACGGTATGTTATTTAGTCAATTAGATTTGATTTTCTTCCATTCCATGTCTGGCGAATTCTCTTATTCTAAGGTTGGGTGTACCCAATGATGAAGTAGGTATATCTGAATTGTGATGTTTGGTTCAATGGAAACTTGAATGAAGTTTGATTTAATCCTAGGCTACTTTATGTCCTATTTGCTTTGCATATAGGATTCTCGTTATGATTTGAGACCGACAGGGGAAAATTGTAATGAGACATTGATTCAACAAGTACCACAACTTGGTTCTTAATAAGATCCTTATGTATTAAACTAGAGAGTTATTTATGCTACAACAATTTAATTTCTCTTGTGTGAATTTCAACTATCATAGTAGTTCTACGGTTGAATGATTTTAGCAAAACGCGACAACTAATGCTGGGTTTGGTTGCCCTAGTCTTTAAAGAGCTTAAAGGGTCTAAAACTAATTAACCTTACGTGACAACGATTGTTAGTTGAGTTTAGGCACATTCATATATTTTCTGAAAATAGATTTGTGTTGCTTTTAGATAGTGAGTTCCTTCAAACGACATTCAAGTTGAAATACAAATAGACATCACTTAAAATCTACTGAAACATCATTGTGGGAATCCTAATACTGTGATCCACCCAGAGGTCAATCAAGATTTCTCTTCAAGCTTGTGTCGTCACTCTCGAAGCTTATGTTTCAATCTGTTTGCGTCCGAGTCTCTAATAATTGTGTGGGATATATTTATTTAGTTGTAAATATTCTAGATTTTTATTATTATATGAAAGTAATAAAGAGGTAGTAGGTAAGGTGGTAGGTGAGGTGATAGGTGAATGTGAACACGAAGGGTTGTTTGTAAACCCATTTTTTGTGCCTATTTATAAGCATTTGGTTCTTTGTGTTTACGCACATTTTGTGTGCCTACATGGCAAATGGATCATGTATGAAGGCAACTGGAGTTGTGGAAGATGTTCTTGTCCATGTAGGCAAATTCTTTGTCCCAAATGACTTCATAGTGATGGAGATGCCAGAAGGCCCTACATTGCCTACCATTCTTGGAAGACTATTTCTAGCCATAACAGGTGCAAGTGTTGATGTAAAGAAAGGGCTCCTAACCTTCGATATTGGAGAAGAGAAGGTCATGTTTCACTTCAATTCAGCCGTGAACGAGGTTGCTAAGTGTAGTACTGAGGGACCTACCGACCCACCATGGTTGGTACTGACCCCTCTCTGAGTACAGAACCGAGCAAATTCAATGGAGACACGCCCACCAAGAAGCCTACAGACCCACTACCTAGCTCCATGCGGAACTATACGAAGGGTTCACGATTGAGAGCTTTAGTGAATATGTCAGCAAGTTGTTCACATGTCCGACAGAAATACATGGTCACTAACCCTTTCTCAACACAATCACAAAGAAAGTGATGTTGAATCTCGATATGCTTGGTTCGTGAGTGTTTTACAGGATTCTTTGATATGTTGATGGCGCTTGTATTGTTACATAGAATGGGTATGCCATCATACTTTAAACCAAAGTCATGGAGTTGTTGTTTCAGCCATAGAAGTTGGGTGCAACACGTGGCAACGATGATGTACTCAGCTTCTGCAGTAGAGAGAGCAACTAAATTTTGCTTCTTGGACCCCCATGACACCAGACATGGTCTAAGAAATTGAGCCATCCCAAAAGTACTCGTACGATCAACCTTGTTTCCAGCAAAATCAGCGTCCGTGTACCCGACTAGACCAAAGTCACAAGAGGTTGGGTACCACAAGCACAAATCATCAAAACCTTTGAGATACCTTAAGATTCTTTTAACAACCTTGAGATGAGATTTCTGGGGATCAAACTGAAATCGAGCACATAGGCAAATGCTAAACATGATGTTTGGTCTTCTTGTCGTGAGGTATAGTAGAGAACCTATAATACCTCGAAACAAAGTTTGGTCAATCTTCTTCTCATTTTCATCTTTTCCTAAAGAAGTGGTGGGAGAGATAGGTGTATCAAAGGATTTAGAATTATCCAAGACAAACTTCTTGACACACTCTCTGAGGTACTTTTGTTGATGTACTCTTGTACTCTCACTTCCTTGAACAACTTGAAGTCCTAGAAAGAACTTGAGTTCAGTAACCATACTCATTTCAAATTCACTGGCCATGAGGTTAGCGAACTTCTTCACAAGTTTATCATCTGTAGAACCAAAGATGATGTCGTCAGACTTGCACAACCAGAGTGTGCTTTCCCTCTTTAAGAAGAAAAAGGGTCTTATCCACCTATCCTCGAACATATCCCTGTTGTAGCAAGAATTGAGAGAGCTTGTCATACTAAGCTCGTGGCGCTTGCTTCAACCCATAAAGTGCTTTCTGGCCAAGCTCGTAGAGCTTGTCATACCAAGCTCGTGTAGCAAGAATTGAGAGAGCCTGTCATACCAAGCTGTTGTAGCAATATTTCCAGAATCATCAAGCTTTTTTCTGTATACCCAACGTGTTCCAATAACAGTTCTATCTTTGGATCGTGGAACTAGGTGTCAAACCTTGTTTCTCTCAAATTGATGAAGTTCTTCTTGCATAGCGCACACACAGTCAGGATCTTTTAAGGCTTGATCCACGTTCTTGGCTTCCATGATAGAAAGAAAAGCATTGAAGGCACAAAATTTTTGATGTGAAGAACGTGTTTGAACACCTTTTGAGTAATCAGAGAAAATGTTGGTTACTAGTTGAACATTTTTTTGTTGATAGTTCAACTGAAGTTGAGTGAGGTCAACCACCTCACTAGTATGACCCTGCTTAGTATTAGAATTATCTGTTTCTGTAGCTTCTTCACTTGGATCAAACACAACATCATCAAAATCTTCATTTTCTTCTGGCACTTCCAAAGCAGGCATATCAGAATTCTCTGCATCGTTCACCTATTCTGGGTTGTTTACTGCGGAATTTCGGACAATCTCAACAACTTCATCAAACTCATCACAAAGACGAAAACCTATATCTCCTTCATCATTTTCTTCAATAGAGCTTCCTCCCATTGTTTTCTCATCGAACACAACATGAACACTTTCTTCTACTTTCCTTGTTCGCTTCTTGAAGACTTTATAGGATTTGCTATATTGAGAGTAGCCTACAAAAGTTCCTTCATCACTTCTAGCATCCATCTTGCCCAGATTATCCTTGCCATTGCTGTGCACAAAACATCTACAACCAAACGTCCTTAGGTGGGCGACGTTCGGTTTTCTTCCTCTCAACAATTCATAGGGTGTCTTTCCCAAGAGAGTGCACACCATAGCTCTATTCAGCACATAACAAGCAACATTGATAGCTTCACCCCAGAAATTCCTTGGTAGACCACTCAAGATCATTAGAGTTCTCAACATATCCTCCAGAGTACGGTTCTTTCTCTCAACTACACCATTCTATTGAGGAGTTCTTGGGGTTGAAAAATTGTGACCTACACCATTTTCTTTGCAAAAGTCCAAGAATTGATCGTTTTCAAATTCTGTTCCATGATCGGATCGGATTGAAACCAAAGTTACTCCAAGCACCTTTTTTGTTAACTTCCTCCAAGCACTGAATTCTTCGAATACCTGGTCTTTAGATGACAAGAAAAATACCCAAGTATACCGTGAAAAGTCATAAACAATAACATAGACATATCTATTACCTCCTCGACTTTTCACACGCATAGGTACACAAAGATCCATATGAATTAATTCTAAAGGTTTAGATGTACTTACCTCTTTCTTCGATTGAAATGAAGATCTAATCTGTTTCCCTTTCACACAAGCCTCACGAATTTCATGTTTGTTTGGATCAATCTTGGGCAACCCACGTACCAATTCCTGATTGTGAAGTTTGTTGATAAGTTGTAGACTCTCATGACCAAATCTGTTGTGCCAAAGGTTGGCAACGTCTTCAATCACTTGAAAACACAACTTTTCTTCAGGCAAGAGCCAAGGAACAACTTTATAAAGATTGTTATCACAAGTTCCCTTCAAAAGAGCCTTACCTGAGCTAACATCAATTACTTGACATCCATGAGAATCAAAAACCACTTGATACAGATTGTTAGCACATAGTTGGGAAACTCTTAAAAGATTGTATCTAAGACCTTTGACATAACTGACGTTGTTGACACAAAAGTTCTTAGAGATTCTTACCTTACCAATACCTACAACTTGTCCCTTACTGTTATTATCGAAGGTGATGTTGCTACCTTCTTGTTGATGAAGTGAGATGAATGACTCAAAGCTTCCTGTCATATGAGTTGAACAAGCACTATCGAAGTACCAGGGACCGCTTTCTCTCACTTCATTCTGCAAAGTCAAAGTCAATTTTTACGAACCTAGAGTTGTTTAACAACTCTTCTGGGTTGGACAACGTGATGATTTTCAGAACATCTTTCATTATAGACTCTCTCAGGATCTATGGTAGGCTCATGTTTATGAGCATCCCAAAGTCCATAAGATTTGCTATCCCTTTTCTTTTTCCTTCACTCATGTTGAAGATGACCTTCTTTTCCACAATACCAGCAAGTTTTATTTCTCTTAAGACCAACATACTTGCTATACCTAGGATAGACCAGTTTGTTATTAATACGAGCTTGAAAGTCAATTTTTGATGGCTTCAAGTTCTCAACTTGTTTCTTCCAAATTGTATGTGCTTTCTGGCCTGAATACCAAGGTCGCTTACCTTTGCCTGGGTTCCCCACCTCTGAAGTAGAACAACTTCCCTTGTTGTTACATACAGGTATGTTACCTTTAGGTTCGGGTGGACACAGGGTTTTCAAATCCTTAGGCACATAGGAATATCCAAGTCCAGGTCTTGAAGTTATAAAAGTTTTAGCAAATTCTTCAACAGTTTTCTTAGCAACAAACTCTTCTATCCACTTTTTCTTTTTAAACTCATTACTTGCCTTCTCATTTTCAAGGTCATTGACTAACTTAGCATTACCAAGTTTTAACATGAGATTTTCTCCTTCAAAGTTTGTTATTTTCTTTTCTAAGTTGTCCACTTCAGTTTTCAGATTATCACAAGTTTTGCATGCAAGAGACTCAGAAACAAAGGACTTCTTCTCTAACTTAGCACATTTAAGTGACTAGCCATGATTATCATCCATTAAATTTGAGATATTATCTTCTTTTTCCTCAAGTTTTTCATAGAGGTTGGTAACCTGAATTCCCAACTTCTCAATGATAGCATGCAACTGTTCTTTTGTTTTATTGGACAAAATAAATGAAAGTTCAGAATCATATACCTCTTTTGGAGCATCTATGGCCATGAGACACACTTATCCTGTTTGACTTGTTTCATCCTCAACATCGGAATCATCCCAAGAAGCCAACAAAGCACTTTTGTCTCCTTCTAACTTCCTTTTGACACAATTTCTTGCAAAGTGTCCTTTTTTCGAACAATGATAACAAATCACTTCCTTCATATCTCTGACAGGTTTTGTTCCTTTAGATGGAGTTTTACTGTTGCAATTCCAAAGCCTTTTCATGGCTCTTGAGATAAATGCAACTTCCTCATCACTGTCAACTTGATCATCATCACCTTGTGCAAGATCAAAGGCCCTTTCAACTTTCAAGGCAATGTTCTTAACCTTGTTAGTTTCGAGGCGATCATCTCGTCTTTGCTTTATTCCTCCATACATAGTCAACTTTCCTATGACATCTTTCAAGGTGAGTGTCTTGGTCTCACTATTGGTAAGCATCGCAGCAGCAACTTCATTCCATTTTGCGTTGAGCCCTTGGATCAACTTGCTAACCTGCTTCCATTGAGGAAGCTTTTCACGAAGAGATTCAAGTTGGCTAACCACAACTTGAAATCTTGAGTGATAATCACCCAAGTGTTCATTCTTTTCTTAACTCATTCCTTCATACTCCCTTTCTAGAGCAATGATGCGATCCTTCTTCACATCATCATTTCCTTGGTGGAGCCTTTTGAGAGCATCCCAGATTTGCTTGGTTGTCTTGTACTAGACTAACTTCTTCAGGTCTCTAGGAGTTAGAACATGGTGAAGAACCTTCTTAGCACGGGCATTCTTCTCTAACTTCTTGTAATCAGCATCACCATAGTCTTCCTTCTTTTTCTCTTCTTTTCCATCAACAGTGAGAAAAGTTTCAGGACACATCTCGATAACCTTCTAGAATTGTTCGTCAATCGAGTGAGCAAATATGGGTCTCCATTTGCTCGACCCACCAATCATACTCACCAGCTTTGAGCACTGGTGGCTCCCAAAATGAATCATTCATTGTTGTGTTTGTCGAAGTCATCTTTCCTATAAATTAGAAGTACTAAAACAGATCTAGAGCCAAGCTTTGATACCAATTGTAGGATCGTTAGTACGCCTAGGTTGTCGACCTCAACTAAGTCGTCAACCTCTTAAGTAAATGCAGCGGAAATAAACTACAAGAAAGACTTACTTGAACACGATGTTTTTTATAGTGGAAACACTTGATTGATGAACTCTATCAACCAAGTGTGAAAACCACTCCCTTCCAAGTTCTCGCTTGGAAGGATTAAAAGTCGTAGCTTGCTTTATTGATCTTTTGGATTGTTTACAAGAACACCCTGGATCTAGACCTACTTCCCAAGCACTCTAGAACTCGTTGTGAACCGAGTAACTACAACCCGCACTCAATCTAACAAAAGCCTACGTCTTTCTCTCGAACTCTCGTTTCTTTCTTAGCACAATTGGAGTATGAGTTCGTGCTCTATCTAACCTAAAACCTTAGATTAAATATAAACAAACTAGGTCAGATAAGAGAGAATAATATCTTCCAATTCGGTTATGGGAAGATCTTATTTCTATTATCTTTACAAAATCATCCTAAGCATATAAAAGGATTACAATAAAAACGGCTTAGGCAAAGGCAATAATTGGCTAACAATATAATCTGCATGAGATCTTTCCTAAAACAAGATTATACTATCCAAACTACCAATATCTCACGTGTCTTCAAGATCTCCGAGTTTTGCCTTCAACACACGTCGACAACCAGACTGACGTTGGCGACTCTGTTCAAAGACTCGAGGTCGTTCATGTGGTAGACGTTTGGAACCATCAAAATCAAAGCTTCCGTTTTTCTAACACATTCCGAGTCAGTACAATTAAAAGACTTTTTATCCCATATCTTTATACTATTAGATTGTTTTAAGGGGTATATCTTTTAGAGATTTATTTCCTTATAGATAGCTTTAGTTTTTCTATAAATACTCTTGTCTAGCTTTGGTTTTCTGATCCCACAATTAAGTTAGTTTTAGGGTAGACGAGAGAGAGAGGAGGCGTGAGATAGAGATAGAGGGACGAGAGTAGAGTTGCTTGGAAATCAAGTTTCATTTTGAATTCAGTTTGTAAGTCTTTCTTTATTAATTCAATTGCTTTGTTTTTAATCATGATTTGTGAGTAGTCCTTCTCTCTATGGTTGGGGTTAAACCCAACAATGCTTATGTATGCTTACCTTTGACCATGTCTTTATTGATTTTATCATAAATCTTCTCTCTTGTTCTTAATCCTTGAAATGAAAGTCGTAAAGGAATTTCTCATTCATAGTTGAAGCGAAAGCAAAAACTTTGGATCAAAATAGTCAATTAGGGTTTTAAAGCGAAAGCAGATCAATCCTAGTTGAAGTAGAATATATAGATAGAACAAGTTTATTAATATAGCGGAAATTGATTGATTTACTTTCTTAGTTGAAGAAAGCTGACGACTTTATGTGATAAAGGCATGATCTTTGTGTTTCATTAGCTTTTGCATGCATAATTATTGTTGTGGGGATACCAAAACCTTAGAATTCTCTCTATTTGATAAAAATTCAAACTTTGTTGATTACTTACACCCTATGTAAGAACAAAACTTGATACTGCCTTTCTCCCGTGGACGAACTTTACTCTGCTATACACAGTGGGGTCTTGATTATAAGTTTATTTGTTGTCAGTAAACCCTCTCAACACTGTATGTCTGTATCCATACATTCTCTTTGCAGTCTTCTTGCCAAAATTTCTGCTACTAGAATAAAAAGCAGAGGAGGGAGAGGATCCCCATAGCGTAGTCCTTTTTCACGAGTGAAGACGTCTGTCGGCTTATAGTTGACAAGTATTGAGAAAGATGCACTTTTGACGCATTCCGATATCCATTATATGAAGATAGGACTAAATATGAACTTTTGCAAGATTCGGAATAAGAAAGTCCAGTCCACTCTATGATAAGCTTTTTCCATATCTAGTTTAATTGTAGCCTATCCGGTATTCCCTTTTTGTTGCCGAAAGGAATGGAATACTTCATGTTCTATAAGAGCATTGTCCTATATGGAACGATTTGCAACAAACGCTCCTTGAAGAGGATGAATTTGTTTTGGCAAAACGAGTTTCAACCTTTTTGCAATTATTTTGGCACTAATCTTATAAATTGTAGAACACAGACTTATGGGTCGATACTGGTTCATTGTAGACGGGTTGTCACATTTTGAAATAAGAGTAATGAAAGTATGGTTTACTTCATTGAACAGGACACTAGATGAGAAAAAAGCCGTTCCTACCTTTATAACTGAAGGGCCGACTATATCCCAACAATTCTGATAAAATTCTACAATCATTCCGTCTGGTCCTAGGATTTGTTCTTACCAATAACTGAAAACAGCCGTCTTAATTTTTGAATTAGTCACTTGTCTTATTAATTTATCGTTATCATCACGCTGTTTTTCTAAAATGTTTGTATTGATTTCCTCTGATGCGACCTTGCCTAGGCTCGAACCCGATTCCGGCCAGCCCAAGATTGCCTAAGCCTTGGCGACCTCCTTGGCGTAGGACTTAGTCATATTTTATGTATTCCCTATTTTAGCATATTTCCATTTATGTCTCTATTTCTAGTATTACTATTTATGTTTTATGGGCTTTTGGATGTTTGCCCTTACATGCATGCAAACCCTAGTCCATTAAGCCTTGTTGGTTGTTAGGGTTTCGAGAGCCACCTCTTTATAAGGAGCTCTCGAGATCATTTATTATTCACGCACATTATAGACTGAAATTTAAAGTAGAGGGATGCTCCTTTTCTTCTAGTCTAGTGCAACGCTCTTGGTTACTATCAAACTATCAAACACGTGTTCTTGCTTGATTGCTCTAGTTCGATCCAATCTAACTTTGGTTTTAGCCTTCAAGTCTTCCGCTTCGCCAATTCGAGACCCAATACTCGTTCCAAGTCAAAGATCTATTGCGTCTTTAAACAAGGTCGAATCAACTGGCATCAGAGCCACGGTTTGAGTAAGTCTCACTACACCCTTTCTAGTTCATTCTCACACGATCCATCCCGCTGCATTAACCCTAGATTCATCCTCCACTTTGTAAACCTCCATCTAGGCCCCGAATTTTTTTCTTGTTCACGTAAAAATTAAAAAAAAAAATCAGCCTTGTCCTTACTCACTTGATCTATTGATTTCGGTGAAAATTAACGTTGTTTTGCTAGTTTCTTGCACAATAGGTTTTGTTTTGCCGATTTCTATCTTGCATCCTTGCGTATTGCTTGTGTTGATCCTTGTTGTTTATTTTGATTACGCTAGAAGAGAAAGCCCAGAGTCGTAAGGTCTTTTAAAAAAAACAAAGTGGTTCGGCTATCATAAACCAAAATAAGGTAAGATAGTCCGATTGTCATTAAAAAAACAAAAAAAATTCTTTGGAAGATCGCAAGCCAAAATAAGGCAGGATCTACCCAATCAAGTTTGTTCCTTTCGGCTACACAATTTCACCGCTTGCATTGCTTGTTTAGTGTCGGTAGTATACTTGCTCTTTGTGTCTTGCCTTACTTGCATCGTTGTTTTCGTAGCCTTATATCTTTGATCGAGTTCAGTGACCTTTGGCCTCGCTTATCCTTGTGTGTTCGTGTGGTTTGAACATTAACAGCCTGTTTGGTTGGACTGATTTAGAGGGATTTTAAGGGGAGTATATCGAGGGATGTATTTTCCCTTATTTGGTTTAACTTTTAAGGAGAGAAATGGAAGGAAATAAAAAGTAAAAGGGAGAAAATTATAGGGGAAGGGGAGGGTTTTTGTATCTTTCCATTTTGGTGGAATGTGGGGAGAAAACACGCTCGCAACGCAGCTCGACCGTCAACTTTCACTTGCCTTCTTCTCCGCTGCCTACCCAAGTCGACATCTCCAAGATAAAGAGGTATCAGTGTAGCATTGAATGGATCGCCATGAATCTCGGAAAGCAAGCTCTTGGAGGGAGGAGAGCTCGTGCCCTAGCTCGTTCAGGTTCGGGTAGCGGTGGACCTCACCGGGCCGAGCGAAGGGGAAGGAAGGGATGGGTGGTACGAGAATACTATCTGTAATAGCGTGATGTCAATGTAGGCAAGCAATTCGGCCTGGTGCTATCAATGCAGACAAGCAATTCGGCCTCTCAACTATGGTGTCATGACATGCCCCTATTGCAATGGGGGTTTTGTGCAAGCGTTGGGGGACTTAGGTCTTCATAATAATCCTCTTGAACTAAGCTATGGCCAAGATCCACTTTTGAGCTCAATGGAGGCTTTCGAATCCTTCATGCGTGGCAATAATCTGAACTAGAGATTCGGATTTACGGAAGCATTAAGTTGTTTAATGGCTCAAAGGAGAAGCTCCAATTGTTGGTTAACTGCTAGAGCTGCTAGATATGGTGGATTTGAGGCCTTATTTCATGGTGGAAATGGTGGATTGAATGAATTGATAGAGCAGCTCTCGGTTAATGACTGACTGGGGCCATCTCCAACCTCTCATTCTGCTATCAACGCCATGCCTACTATAAAAATCTTGCATGCCCATCTTCGAACTGATTCATAAATTGGGTCTTCATAAATTGATAATCCTCCTCTAAGGTTTATCTATGCTCCTTTTTAGTCAATTATGATATGAATATTGCATATCCTTATATTTTCTTGATCTTATTACAGATAAGACTCATTGATAATACTGAACCAGTTGGAATTGAGCATCAAAGTGGCCAGCTGAAGATGGAGCTGAATGGAAGAACAAGCAAATTGCAGAGATATCATCCATGGCAATCCCATGCCTCTTTCTCTTCCATGCCTGCATCGCGTGCTTGACAAGCTGCTTAGCAGATTTTGCTTTGTCTTGCGTGGATGATACAATACTCACCGCTTCTTGGTTGGATTAATACATCCCATGCCTGCCAAGTTAGTTCATGAACAAGCTGCCAAGTTAGTTGCGCCAATAGGAACTGATGTGGCTGGTAAGTTTGAGTGTATGTTTTTGTTCTTCCTTTACTGTTTTTTCATATATTGTTACTACTTGTTTATTTGGAAAAACTTGTCGTACAAGAAGGGAAATCTAGAGATGTTTTATTTCCTTTCATTGCACAGATGAGCAACTTAGAAGACAGGTTGATGAAGCAGCCGGACACATTAATCGCAGATTTGGTACTTTGATTGTTGTTCCCATACATTACCTGGTGTGTTTAACTTAATGGCTTCTTCTTGCTTGTATATAAAGATGTATATGCTTTAGTGTGTTATATAGTAATTTTTCAAGCTTGAGGAGATAAAACAAATTTACAAGCATAAGTTAAGCATACTTATTGCTAAAGAAGTTTTTCTGTTCTTTGCAGAGGCAAACTTTGGATTTCTATGCAATGTGTGCTCTGTATGCTGTGACTGCTGGTAAGTTTGATCTTTGCAGAATTGCATGATCCATTTGAGATTCCACAATACTCATCCCTACTACTCAAATGTATCAAAATTTGATCTTTATATGCTTCAGTTGATGGTAAGAATTGACTAAAGTTGTACAACCAGAGAAGCAAAAATGCCAAATTAGTTCATGAACAAGCTTCCGATTAATACTATTCATGTTTGGTATAGTTGTGGTTTTCTGAGATGTCTTTTGCAAACAAAGCCATCTTACTCTAAAAAACTTGACACTTGAATATCATTGGCTATAATAACATCACGGTTTTCTTTGAAGTGAAAGTAGGAAATTAATGAAAAGATATTTAATAATTTATTTGATCTTATCTAGAAGTAGTTAGATTCAATAAGTCTACCAAAATTTGTAGATACTCTCGGCTACTCTGCTAACAAATTTTTAAAAGATATTTTTTTGTCAATTTTTTTATAGAGATTTTATTATGTTTTAATATTATGGGAAAGATTAATGTGAATTACATATGTTGAGCTAATAACGATCTCGTAAAAAATATGTGAGACTGAATTTTAAAATTTGCAATTTAAATTGATCATGTGTATCTGGATGAGAAAGAGTCAACATGTTGTTACGTAATATCAGAGATTGGGTATTTGACTATTGCAATTTTAATAATTATATTTCCTATTTATATTTTGACTAATAGGTATTCTAAAGCACTTTAAAAACGCTCAGATATGCCGTTCTTCTCAAGAATTACTGGTTTTAGAGGTAATTTGTGCTTATTGATTTTTTCACGAGCTTTACTTTGTATGTTATTTAAAGTTATTCTCTCGACTATAGTTGAAGGATTGCTCTTGAAATTTGTAGCAGTTCATTTTCTGGTTTGGAGGAGAAGACTTGTGCGTCCCAGCCAGAACAAGAAGAGGTTTGTTTTTTTAACTTGTAATGTCGACTCTCTACTGTATATTTTGTTTTGATTTTTATACATTTAGATTATGTATATATGAATAGGTTTGTTTTCTATGATTGATTTTATAGTTATTATTAATAATAATTTTAAATATTTTAGATGAATGGAATCAATGTTGAAGCTACAAGTTCTGATGATGAATTTTTCGACCTTGTGGAGTATTTCTGTCGTTTACAAAGGATTGCTCTTATGCTATTTTGTGTGTACATGATGACCTTAGGAAATGTCATAGAAGGGGGGGGGGAATGTGATAGTGAATTAGAAATTAAAACTATTGAGCAACAAAAAGAAGAACGTGTTAGTATAATGAGAGGTCTTAAAAGTGAGAGTTATTTTAAAAGTCTCATGAGAATGTCACCCGATGTTTTCCAAAGCCTATGTGAAATCCTTAAATGCAAAGAGCTTCTTGAATCAACACGCCACTCTACAGTTGAAGAACAAGTGGCTAGGTTTTTGGTGATTCTATCACACCAATTCAAGAATCGTACAATCTCTTTCTTTTTCCGTCGTTCTGGAGAAACAATAGTCGTCAATTCCATAAGGTACTATGAGCAAATTTAGCACTGGCTGAAGACTATTTCATACAACCTAGTGGTCTTGAAATCCCACTTGAAATCCTCAATGATAGAAGATTCTACCCTTTTTTTAAGGTAAATAACAAAAATCAATGAATATTAACATTTAAAGTGACCATATAAAAATATGAAATCGTTTTTCAAACAAAGTTTCATTTTCATATTTATTAGGATTGTGTTGGAGCAATTGAAGGAACACATATACGAGCAAATGTGCCTGCCCAAGATGCCACAAGATTTAGGGGTTGAAAAGATATGCCAACTCAAAATGTTTTAGCTGCATGTAACTTTAACTTGCAATTTACATATGTTTTGTCCGGTTGGGAAGGGACGACATCAGATTCAAAAATCATCATAGATGCGTTAACAAGGAGGATAATTTAATAATTCCCCCAGGTAAAATCCTTTGACAATTTCAAGTAACATTAACTTAATTACATAAGGCTAATTGTAGTGTCTTACTTTTTTAAGGTAAGTATTACCTGGTAGATGCTGGATTTATGTTAAGAAGTGGCTTGATTACACCATATAGAGGAGAACGTTATCACTTAAAAGAGTATTCATCACAAGGGCCAAGAAATCCTAAAGAGTTGTTTAATCTTCGTCATGCTTCCTTACGCAATGCGCTTGAGAGAGCGTTTGGTGTCGTTAAAAAGAGGTTTCCTATTATAGGAAGTGCTAATGAGAAATACTTTCCTTATGACACGCAATGCATGATTGTGGACGTTTTCTGCATTCTACATAATTTCATAATGGCTACGAATCCAGATAGGGACTTAATTTTAGAGGTTGATAAAGAGCTACAATGTCAAACAATTCCACCTCGGGTTCCTGAAGCTAGGGATGATTCAAGAATTCAAGATGCAGAGGATATTAAATTAGGAGTAGAAAAACGTGATAGCATAGCAGCTCAAATGTGGGAAGCATATCAACTTAGATAGACTTTCCATATTATTATCTTAGTCTATTTTTGAATCTCTCAAATTCCACGTTGATGTTTGCTATTTGTGTAGTGTTGTTATTTAAGTTTTTATATGGTAGTATGACTAATTAAGTTTGTATGTCCATTTAAGTTATGTAATCAATTTATTATCTATCTTCACTTTAATATTATATTAACATATTTTAAATATGCCATATATATAGGATAATATCTATGGCCCATAAAGATAATGCTCAATTAGAAAAGGTGTCATTGCAATGGACACCATTGATGGATGCAATTCTTCTTGATGCACTTATTGATCAAGTCATCAAAGGAAATAGGGTAAATGGCCAATTTACCTCTCATGCTTTTTTTGAAGTCATTCTAGAAGTTCATTCGAAGATGCAGAATGAAGAAATTGATAAAGACAAAATAAAAAACCGGATTAAAACTTTGAAAAGGATATTTGGGGAAACTTATGATGCATTTAAAGATTTTAGTGGATTTGCATGGAACCCAACGACAAAGACATTGGAGGCAGATGAAGAGGTGTGGAAAGAGTTGCTTCAGGTTTGATACCAAACTATCTTTTTTAATTAAGGAGTATAAGACATGACAAATCATAGTAAAAATGCTCGTTTAGATTTGAGCATTAGATTCATTTTAATTAAGTAAAGTACTCTGGTTATTTTTATATGACGTTATTCTGCATTAACATTTGAGCTTTAACAATTCTCTTTGTGGCAATAAATCAACAATTCTCATTTAGATTTGATCATTAGATTAAATGCTTACCTCTCATGATGTTATTATGCTTAATACAAGACTAAATAAATATCATTTTCCCATCAATTCGATTATTGATCCGAAAAATGTACATTGCAGGTCAATCCCAAAGCAATTCAATGGAAGACTACACCAATTCATAATTATGATAAGTTACAATGTAACACCTCCTTCCTACCCTAGAGGTATTACCGCCAGTAACCCCGATTAAGACTAAACCGAAGCTACCCAAGGCTTTAAACTGACTGAACAAACTAAAACCAAGCTAAATGAAACCATTTAAAACCTAACCAACTTAAGTAAAATATTACAGCGGAAAAACACATACAAGATATTATACAAACCTTAACTTAAAAGAATAAATAAATAGAACAACCTTCTATTTAAACAAAATCTTCATCAAGTCTTCCTTGGGTTTTTATTTCTGAAACTCAGCTTCGCTTTGAAGTAGTTCAATCATGATCTTCACTCAAGTATAGCCATTGGAAACCTTTCTTCAACTTTTGGAGCTTCGAACCTCTGAATCCGCCTCTTGAATCAACTTCCAAGAAATACCTGATGTGTCGTATACAACGGTTGACACCAGCCGACCATATAAAAGAAAAGAAGGTGGACGAGTTAGTCTAATGATAGACTAGCAAGCGGAGAATCTAACTTGGTTCTTATGGTTGTAACTAAACATATTGGCATCCAAATCCGATTAGACTCGGATTATGATCCAACAGTTAGCAGTCTTATAGAGAATAAGAAGGAGACTTGCATAATCAAGAAAAAGAACACCACCGCTTGTGGTTTCTTTAAGAAGCATAAACAATTGTTGGGAACTCATATTAATCACTTCACATTTTGAAAAGCCTCCGTCGACTAATCAGATTGACTTAATCAAAGTTTGATTAAGAATCATTCATAACCGGAAGCAAGAATGGTTATCGAATAGACTAACCATCCGGGTACATTAATGTGCCTAACGCACTTATCTTATATTACTTAACTTTTTACAAACATGTTGGTAACTTTTAATCGACTGAAACCGCCGAGAATCCACATGTACATGGAGACATCAAGATGAGAGGGATGAAATCCATGATCATTGACGAACACCTAGTACCAATTTGCACTTAGCTAGAGTGCACAAACACCTCCTCCAGTGTTGAGTGAGGTATGAGTCATGACCCGAATGTTGGGATATGATAGTAATGAGCTAAACCTCCCAACATAGACTGTGTTATAAAGAGGTCATTGGAGACTCGGCTCCTACCCTTGAAAAACTAACTTACTTCACAATAATGTCTCAGCATGAGAGAACATACAAGGTCACACATAACGGACCTAAATCCAGTTCTAACGCGAAATTGAATAAACAACATGGTCATTATTTCTAACAAATATAACAACCTATCATATTTTATTAAGTACACAAGTTGTTCCCAACACAAATATTAAATGGGATTCAATTCCTCATTTAATAACCACAATGAAAGAGAGAGTCGTCCACTTGCCTTAGAAGGCGTGCTCAACGTCCTTAGCAATTTCAACAGTAATCTTTATCATCCTTCTGACAAATATAACAAAAGGATTTCTCAGCAAGGAGCTCACAAAAACACTTCTTAGTTGTATTCTCAACTCCAACTTCCTAATCGATAAACGATTTAATTTCCGAATATCGATATATAATAAATCCTTAGGTATCATGCTTCCAGGAGCCATATTGGCGGAATTATAACTAATTATCCGCTTCACATTTGAAACAATTTTCAAAATAAAAATTGTTCATTAACAACAGTTCTTAAAGATGACCTAATCTCGGGTGAAACGGATTAATAACGAATCCCGAGTAATTATCCGAAGTCCTTTACCTGCCAATCGGTATCTAAAAATTGTATTCGCTATAACTGAAGATCCGGACGTCCGTTTCTCGAGCGGTTTGAACCTGTGGGACCGTATCAACGTCAAGATTATAAAAACCATAAATTTAATTAGCAAAGCGGAACCGAAAGGCTCTTACAGTGGCCCCGCAACCAAACCGCTAATTAATTTCGATCGTTTATACCTTCACTCGAGCCCATGGCTCGTTTGGCTCGTTAAAGGCTCGATCCCTGAGCCCGAGCGTGGTCAAGTATTTCCCGGCGGCAGCTCTTGCTATGGATGGTGGTCAGACAAGCTACCGATCGCCGACGATGTCGTATAACGAGGCGAGGAAGATCACCAGCGGTGACGTATTCTTCTCCCGAGCTCGGCGTCGTCTTCACCGTCTCGCTCTCGAACTCCTCTTTTACATCAGCAACATAGCAAGAAGAAAGTGAGATGAAGGTGAGGATGAAGAAGGTGAGGTGGAGGGTGGTGATGGAGGTGGAAGGCAAAGAAGAATGCCGGCGGTGTCGAGGCGTTCGAGCAACCGAGTCTGTCGTTCCGACCTCTCACTGGTTCCTTCCCCTTTTGTCAAACGTTGATGGGGAAGAGAAGGTAAACTGGCGGTGTAGAATTCTTTCTCCCAGTCTGTCGTCCCGTCCTAATCTGCTCTCTGGTTCCTTTTTGAGACCAACAAATTCGTAGACTTTGTTGAAGAAAATAAGATATGCCAACGGGGGAGAATTCATTCAACCAAGCCCGTCGTTCTTATCCTATCTATCTCTCTGCAAATTCGTTACTTAACAAGGTAGAGAAAGCATCGGATTTTGAAGCCAAAATCCGTCTCGGAACGGGAATCGCGTTAAAGCGGTAAAATTATATACCTCGGGTGGAAAAACTTACTAAACGAAAAACGTCCCGTAAATTATGTAAACCAATAAAATCATTTCCATGATTTTATCATGCTACCTTCAATTTTTAAGGCTTCCATTTCGTATTTTAAATCTTTATAGTACATAATTAAAAAGACGGCTTATCCAATAAATATTCTTTTTTCCACTGAAAAATCCTATAATTCACACCGATCCATAAAATCATTTCTTTGTGATTTTAGGATATCACCAAGAATTTTCTAGGTTTTAATCTCCAACAAAAATATTGGATTAAGCGTTAAAACGGATAGAGAGGTTAAAAGGATATCCGAGAAAAATTCAAAAATATCCTAACAACCGCAGTTATTACATTAATACCCCCTTAAAAATGGTTTCGTCCTCGAAACCAAGGAGAACTCAGATCACAAAGAAAGACAGCACAAGTACACACACGCAACCACTACAAACCTATACAAAAGTTTGTAGTACCCCCTTAAAAAAATACCGTTACTCTTGCACAGGGCACAAAACAACCACTGCTTAGTTACCAAGCTTCTTCTTTACAACATTCATTAACTTTGGAAAATGGCTCAACATTTCCTGTCTAGTCTCAAGTCTTTTCTTCACCTACATTTTTAGGCCAAGGTAGCCTAACCAATGGTAAATTTTTCATTATTCACGATTCAACCTGACCTTTCTTCACAGGTGTCATTGGGTTGAATATCCATCTCATTATTATCAAGTACATGAGATATATTGAACGCATACTATCAAGGAAAACATTACGGATAGAATGCCCTGAAGGTGGCAATGCCAACCGATAAACAACCTTACCAGTTCTTTCCAGTATCTCAAAAGATCCAACATAGCGAGCATTTACGTTGTCTCACATTCCCCAGCAGAATATGCCTTTCAAGGCGGATACTATAAACAAAACGTTGTTCTCTGCAGTGAACTCAACATGCTCTCAAATTAAAACAACACATGACGGTTGTCGATTTGAGCAGTCAGCACCCTTGAACGTTAGTGCGATATCAATTGTTGTTCTCTTGGCCAAGTTTGGCCCACGGAGAACCTTGTCAGCATTGTCATTCCAACAAATTGACAATCAACACTTCCAGCCTTACCAAGCCTTAAAAGAGTCATTTTCTTTATTGTGAACTCAAAATTCTTGTATGTGAATTCACTCAAATTCAAACTACCATTCCAACTCGTGTGAAATCCAGATTACATGTCCTCGGGAGTTTGAATTTGTTTCTTTACATTGTTCATCAGTTTGATGAGGGAAACCAACGCTAAAGTTCAATTCACTCCATAACGCTTGATGTCACTCCCTTCAAAACCTTGGCATGAACCATCCATCTCAATCAGAGATAATAGTCTTTGGAGTTTTAGGAAGATGAAATACTTCATACATGAACACCTCAGCTAACTTCTGTACTTTCTAAGTCGTCTCAATTGCATTAAAATGAACACTCTAGATGAGTTTCTTAACAACCTCCATATTGAATTCTTCTTACATCCTTCTTTCATTAAGCCTTCAACGACTAATGACAAGAATCCATTGTAACATCTTCCCACTTTCATTCTGAAACAGGAAGAGACTATAATATTTCATCTGGTCTTCTATGCTCAATCAAGACTTCCAGACAAACCAAACATATCAAAACGAACTTGGTGACATTTCGCTTCATGTCAGTCCATCAAAAGTTTTATCTTAAATCCTTATACATTTACTTGTTCCAGGATGAACTAATTAAGCAAATAACTATGCTTCCTTTGAATTAAACTTTCGAAGCTCATCAATCATAGACACACATGAATAGTCTTGAAATCAAGCAATCCATAATCTTGAATAACAAATCCCGGTGTCTTACCTTCTTGATCTTCTTCATTGATCTTAAACAATATTACTTTCCCATACTACTTTTCCTTGATCTGGTCATCAGATTTTGAATAAAATCCTAGGGGATTCACACAACCTTGTTGTCATCCAAACTAAACCTTTAGTTCTTCTCAAATTATTTTCTTTACAAGGATTACTTAAAATCCTTACTCAATTTCCTTTTTGAGATAAGATCTTAGTATTACTTTAACCAAGATATGAGACTTATCCAACACATGACAAGATACTAACCTATCTTGTCAATCTCTTACATCTTTTTCTCAAGAAAACTCAGCTTGGGCATACTGACATTCAAAAGTAGTTATCTCTGTTTCAACTACTTCAAACTACACCCTTACGCATTACTATACCAACATATTGAACAATAATACCTTTATTCCAATAATTTCCAACAAAATTGTCTCCATTGACAATTTTCAGTCTTTTTCATAAAAAAAAACTATTTAGACTTCACTTCACATTTTGACTTGTTGAGCAACCTAACTCTTAGGATTAAAAACATATCCTCACGTGTCCACTCTCTATATCCAACAACTTATCAGGCTGCGATTGCATATCAATACTAATTTACATATCCAAACTCCAGACCTATTGGAGTTCTGCTTAAAGTCCGCACATGACTATCTTATCTCAAAGAGATTTAAGTTTTCAAGACAACCTGAAAACAAATAACAACTAATGGAGAAATTACTAGTACATACTTTATTCCAAAGAAAGGATTACTACAATATCATTCCTGAGAAAGGGTTCCATTCCAGGATTCCATATCAACTTACTTTCAAGGACAATTCCGCTAAAAAGGCAATGATTTTCTTAGGTCATGACATCAACCAAGATAAACTACTAGCAAAATGCTTAGAGAATTCCAATAATCGTTGACTGAAAACAATCCCAAACTTTTTAGAGAAGTACGGAGTTACTCCTTGCTCTTCTGAGACCAACATAGATTTGTAAAGAATCTTACCAAATTTCCTTACTTATAATCGAACTATTTTGGGAAGTTTGACCATACTCCTTAAATGGTATAGGATACCATGGATATACTAACTTAAAGGAGTTTTACAAGATACTAGATATAGAAATTGCTATAATGCAAAAGAAAGCTTGCATTTTTTCATATCAACGAACTATACATGCAAAACTCATATAATTGCAAAACTTATATGATTGCCAAATCATACTAGAAATAATTGTTCGTTAAGATTCAAGCAAAATCTCTTATCAAATAGGCGATCAACATACCATATAAAAATAATCATAATCGGATTTGACCAAAACTCTTTACATGAAAAGAAACACTTACTTCCAAATCTCATCAAGACATAGGTGCACATTAATCCAATTTGGCAAAATTGCAACTTCTACAATTCCTTAGTTAAAAATTAAACCCAAGGAATTATGTGATCTTATTCCACCATGTGATCAGGATGGGGAAACAAAACCAACACAACCCTTTACTGCATTCTCATAGGAATAAGACATGTAATCTTGCCTTACCATGTGATCAAGATGGAAGACAAAATACATTCTTACTCACCACTATAAAAACCGTAGAAAATTTATTCATGAATCCTTTATAACAAACTACCATTTCTTTTAGAAATTCATACTTGAATTCTATAAAATCCAAAGATTTTTCTCAAAAGAGAAAATCATGAAATGATCTCAAATATCCTTAAAAATCAAGACCTCTTGACTCACATAAATCCTTACCCAATTTGACATAGAGAAGTCCAATAAGATCATATAAGATCACAACCCACGAGTAAAATATAACCATTTTCCAAAGATTAACAAATGGGTAACACGATTATAATTACTCATGAAAAGGAATAGCTATCAACGAATCTCAAAAGATTTTGAGGCTTGACAGGAGCTTGAATGACATAGGCTACTAACATACTTGCTTTAACTTTGAATACTGCGGAAACAAAGATTAGCTACTCTATGAAGAATTGGGCGCGTTAGCCAATGCATCAAATAAAATTGATGACCTTATCTTAATGATGCTACTAAAATTTCTAATTATGTGATGACACTTGCACATTAGCTGGCCTTACCAACTTGGCAAAAGTTTTGAATCAAAATCGAGTCTCAAAGGAGCTAAGATACTCCAATTCACTTCTGAGCCCCACATTTCCTTTTGAATGTGACACTTCATTCCTTCCTCAAGGTAGAACTTGATTACACGCCTCGACTTTTTCTTACATAAAACATACTGCCAGACTTTTCTACAATTCTTAGTATTGAGTAATCTCTGTCTGATTTAACTCAATCTCAACCCAACTTAATTTTGCAAGTTCAATAAAGAGTTGATCGCTCAAATCCACTTACTTGCAATCCTTACAGAAAATGTGATTCCAACATCTTCTTACCCATAACAAATTCTTCCAAGGTCGATCTCAACTTGTATGTCTCCTTGACATCCCACTTTAAAGTGATGTAACAATGATATATTACCAAAATTCAATGCTTGAGATCATCCATTTGCAGAACAGTATCCCTTCTGCAACTTAATTGTCATTTAAATTCCGATATCCAAAAGTGAAAGCTATCAAACTCTCGTGACGAGTTTAAGAACTTTCGATCCTTTTATCTTCAAAACAGGATGTTCCTTGAGTTTCCAATATCTTTTAATAGAAGAAAGGATGCATATGGCCAAACAAAATATTCTTGAACCTATCTCAATTCAACATTGGTAAACAAACTAGACTTCTCCCTCATTCTTGTCTTCTTACTTAATCATAAGGAGAAGACATATACCCTTTTTATTAGCTCAAGTTCAAACCACATTGCAAAGGAAGAACTTGTGGTTAGGAGACTTGCTCATAACTTAATAGTTTTACCAGTACCACCTTAGACATTAGATTTGACAGATATAAAATCTTCAAAATCCAAACACAACTGAAATTATCATTTCAGCGATAGAGTCTAAGCCTTATTGACGATAGATGATTGTTATTTTTCTCCCAACTGTTTAAAATATCACAAACGAACATACCAAAATCATTCCTTGAATGATCTTCTCAAAATTGAACTTTATCATTTCCATCCTTGAAGAAACATAAGCCAATACCATTGGCAATTTAGAACATAATACTATTGATTCCATTACTAGTCAATTATAGACCCCAACTCTCTTCTCATTATCTCAAGCTAGGTATCATACAACGAAATTCCCAAAACGTTGTCACATAGGTTAACCATCGGGATATCAACAACTCATGTAATCAATAAACACTTGTGCTAAGTAGTTAATTGAACATAAACGCATTACTGATGATCTCTTACCTGTTCAATCCATTTGACCAATCAACCTTATTCACAACAACCTTGACGATTAACCACTTGTTCACAACTTAAACTAAACCAGCATTCTTCCTTTCTTTCTTACCATAATCATAAGAAATTCCCATTCCATTTAGGATTCTCAATCCTCTTAACTCAAAGGATATCAACATATACGAAAATCCGAGTTTGAACACTTGTCAGATTCAAAATTGAACTGCATCTTCCAATAGTATAACAATTCAATTGATCCAACATTTGAGCACTTCAAAGCTCTTTAACTTCCAACTGATCAAAGAAAAGTACAGAATATCCATGATTCTATACTATAAATTCGCAAACACAATTGTTGAAGAAAGTTTCCAAAGACAATCCTTTTCTTTTTAGGATTCTTTTACATCACTTGATGATCCATACTGATCTTTTTAGAATCACTCAAGACTCATAAGATTCACCAAATCTTACCATTGAGAAGTAGAGGTTCCAACTCCAACTTATATTGATACTCGAATTTCAAAATTCAGAAATTCCTATAAGAATATACTTGTGAAAACTCTTAATCTTATGACTTCGATGTCAAAGAAACTCACTTTATAATTTCCTTTTTAAAGACAACACTTGAAATTTCATATTTCAAGGAATTAACAATTTCTTTCACATAACTTTGAATCATGACATTTTTAAACAAAATTTATAACTTGAAATCTTCCATCATATAAACTTAAAACAGGAAACCTTCAAAATAAAAAGTCTTTATGAAGTACAATACTTAACTTCAAAAGTTCACAAGAAGTTTCCTATTAACATGGAAGAAAGACGAGGGTACACTCAATTCAAACTCTCAAGAGAGAATAGGAGTTTATTGAGAACTTGATCTAGAACCGGTTCAACTTTAGGAATCTTCACCTAATCTTACTCTGGATCCTTCTCGGAATCCATTCCCATCTCCAGGGAATCAAATGTCCACCATAGGACCTTTTTCACAAAAGATATTACAAACTTATTACCTCAGGTTCTCCAATTCCCTTTCCTCTTTCTATCTCTTCACGAGTCTGACCTCCAATCTTAACCACTTTCTGTAAATGGTTCTAAGACAACACCAATATAGAATTCTCCAGAATTCTATATGGAAGAATGAAAGTCTTAAAGAAGACTAGGAACTTTTCGCTTTGATACCACTTCTGTAACACCTCCTTCCTACCCTAGAGGTATTACCGCCAGTAACCCCAATTAAGACTAAACCGAAGCTACCCAAGGTTTTAAACTGACTGAACAAACTAAAAACAAGGTAAATGAAACCATTTAAAACCTAACCAACTTAAGTTAAATATTATAGCGGAAAAACACGTAAAAGATTTTATACAAACCTTAACGTAAAAGAATAAATAAATAGAACAACCTTCTATTTAAACAAAATCTTCATCAAGTCTTCCTTGAGTTCTTATTTCTGAAACTCAGCTTCGCTTTGAAGTAGTTCAATCATGATCTTCACTCAAGTATAGCCATTGGAAACCTTTCTTCAACTTCTGGAGCTTCCAACCTCTGAATCCGCCTCTTGAATCAACTTCCAAGAAATACCCGATGTGTCGTATACAACGGTGGACACCAGCCGACTATATAAAAGAAAAGAAGATGGACGGATTAGTCTAATGATAGACTAGAAAGCGGAGAATCTAACTTGGTTCTTATGGTTGTAACTGAACATATTGGCATCCAAATCCGATTAGACTCGGATTATGATCCAACAGTTAGCAGTCTTATAGAGAATAAGAAGGAGACTTGCATAATCAAGAGAAAGAACACCACCGCTTGTGGTTTCTTTAAGAAGCATAAACAATTGTTGGGAACTCATATTAATCACTTCACATTTTGAAAAGCCTCCGTCGACTAATCAGATTGAATTAATCAAAGTTTGAGTAAGAATCATTTATAACCGGAAGCAAGAATGGTTATCGAATAGATTAACCATCCGGGTACATTAATGTGCCTAACACACTTATCTTATATTACTTAACTTTTTACAAACACGTTGGTAACTTTTAATCGACTGAAACCGCCGAGAATCCACATGTACATGGAGACATCAAGATGAGAGGGATGAAATCCATGATCATTGACGAACACCTAGTACCAATTTGCACATAGCTAGAGTGCACAAACACCTCCTCCAGTGTTGAGTGAGGTATGAGTCATGACCCGAATGTTGGGATATGATAGTAATGAGCTAAACCTCCCAACATAGACTGTGTTATAAAGAGGTCATTGGAGCTTGAGAACTGGCAATTAAGCTGTTCCCAAGGCAGCGGAAGTAAACAATCGCAAGTAATAAAGATAGTAAAGAACGCAGTTCCTTTATAGAGGAACCCCACTACAACCAACTAGTTGTATGGGTAAACCTCTACCTCCGCTTGAAGGATTTTGAATGACTTGCTTATATTAATTGCTTTGTTCCTTAGTTACACAGCCGGATTCACACTTCTCTGTTCCTACGAGTTCTTCCTAACTCTAGCAACACTAGCAAATCCTCTCAACTGAGTTCCTAAGCTCACAACAACAAAATACAAATAAGTCAGACCTTACACCGACTTCTCAGTTCCCTTGTCCTTGGGAACTTCGGCTTCACTGTCGTTGAGATCACACACTCGCCGACGGGGACTTCTCTTCCTTTTCTTTCTTTTTCTCAGATGTGGGTGTTTGAGAGTTCTGGGAGAAGTACTCAGACCGAGTACTATTCATTTGGCTTTATAGTCCAGGTGAGCTTGGGCAATCACATCTTTCGTTTGTGTCCAAAATGCCCTTTGCTTGATGCCCAAGTTGTACTTTCTTCACATGTGACTTTGGTTTGAACTAGGTCAACTTCTTGGATCAATCGGACCGTTGGATGAAGCGTGACAGTCTGATCCTCAGACTGTTCCTTCGGGCTGTCTGAGACAGAATCCCGCAATTTGCGCTGAACGGTCGTTGTCCTCACATGTGAGTTCCCATGTCATGGGAACTGTCTTCTTCAGAGTTCCCTTGATGGAAACTCTTCATCGTTGTAAGCTTGTGTTCTCTTGATTGTTTCTGGGAGTTCCCACTTCATGGGAACTTTCCTCTTCAGAGTTCCCTTGATGGAAACTCTGCATTGTGGCCTGCAGTGGCTTTTGGTCATTCATAGGAGTTCTTGGCTGTACCTGTGTTCCTTAGAAATACTTGAACAAACCACATTAGTTCCCTATGGTGTTTGTCATTATCAAAACTTAAGAGAATTACATCGTTGATCCGTTGTTTAGAACCAGAGGTCCCAACAACGTCCCAACAATTTCCCCCTTTTTTATGATGACAAACCCATCACAAAATATGCAAGTATTTCAATGAATGATATGCTGATGAGTTCCTAAGTATGATTTTGGGAAGTCACTTTTAGTGAAACACTTAGATTTAGGGAACCACTTCTGGTGAGACACTTCGTTCTTACTTAGCTTTTTATGCAGTTGTTCCCCCTTAGCTTATGCGTGGTCTGTGATAACTTAAACTTTTAACTCATCTCGCATTTTTTGTCTTTCCCCCTTTTGACATCATCAAAAACAAGCAAAGCAATAATAGGGAAGAAGGGAACACGCAATCAAAATAAAGACCATTTCATTACTTAAGAAAATATGTACAATGGGAACTCAAGTACAATTTGTGGTCATTTTTGGATTAAGGGAAAAAGAAGGAAGATATCATGGGGCTTGAGGGAACAGGGCGTCACAAAGGCGCGTAAGGACTTGTGTAAGCTTTTCTTGTCCTCTGGCCAACGCTGCTTGGTCCTTGGCAATCTGGTCGAGGGTGTTGGCAATACGGAGCAACACTTGAGAGTTCCCCTCTTGTTCACAGACTCCAGTTGAGCCGCTTCCTCTACAGGCTCAGAGTGCCTCATCTTCTGGACAACTGAAATGTCCAGTTCCCTTCCAAGCTCGATTTCATCCTTAGAGGCGTCGTAGAGACCCTCTTTTTGTAGGAGCTTCTTTATTAGCCCAGAGTAGGGAAGGGAATGGGACTTGGAAGCCATGCACTTCTCCATGTGCCCAAGGATGATTCTGGGAAGATTGATGGGCTTCTTGAGGAGGAAGTGATAGAGGATGATGGCATCAGGGATGTTGACGACCAGACGCTTCTCCTGGCGAGGGATCACCACATTGATGATGAATTGGTGAGCAAGCTTGGCGACCAGGGAGAGATGGTGCGTCGAGGGAACTTTGGAGGGAACCCGACCCTCAAAGATGGTGTTGTACACTTCAGCGCTATTGAAGTCCCCCTAGAGCTTGTTGGGCAACTCATTGAGCCCTTGACCTGGGACCTGGAGCTGAAGGCGGATTGTCGACGTTGTGAAAATAAACTCGTCGCCTTCATGGGAGAGAGTTCCCTGAGTGTAGTCGTTGGTGATAGTGAAGTTATTGTAGAATTGACGCACTTGCGAGGGATCAACGCTCACAGTGTCTTTGCACAGATTATCCCAGCCCTGGGCCTTGATCAGGTCCCACAATTCCCCTAAGCCGTTGTCAACTAACACGTCCTCACTGATGATGAGCGGAGGGAGGAGCTTTCGGCGTTCATCCACTAGATGCTTTGTAGAAGAGGTCCCCTTTCCCTTCTTTGTGGTGCTCCTTGACGTGTTCCCCCTAGAGACCGTTCGAGGTCCTTTCAGCTGAGGAGGTGCAGCCGCTTCGATCATGAGCACGCGATCCCTTGGCAGTTGGGAACTCGTGGACACCACCATTTGGTGTCCAGGTGTTGGGATCCGTGCTTGCTCCTTAGCAGCTGGAGCTTCTTCTTCTTCCTCGACCTCATCTTGGGAGGTCCCTTCTTCCTCGGAGGAGCTCGAGTTTGAGCCCTCCGCGTCATCTTCAGGATGACTTGTTGTTGCCCCAGCACCACCAGCTGGTGCGGGGTCCCTTCTCTCCGTGGGCTCTTCAGGAGCCACCTTCTCTGGGGACTTTGTCCCTTGGGAGACTGTGTGCTCAGAGGGGTCCCGATTGAGCTCTGCTTCGATTTCCTTGAGCTGGGCCTCCTCCTCCATAGTTCCCATTATGATAGGAGGAGGGTCCTTGGTCATTTTGCCTATGACCACGGAGAGAGGGAGATCGTCGTCCTCTAAGGTGAGAGCGACGGTACTTTTGGATGGTGAGGGAGAGGGGAGTTTGGTGGTGGTGGGGGATGTGGTGGAAGAAGGAAGAGAAGAAGGAAGGGGAGTGGAGAGTTGGGTAGAGGGAGGAGGAATGGTTTTGGTAACCTGGGGAGTAGAGATCCCCGAGGTAGGAATGGGAGAGGTGTAGGTGTGTTTTGGTGAGGAAGGAGGAGAGGGAGTTTTGTGAGGTGGTGGAGTTGGAGTTCCCATTGTGGTGGGAACGGAAGGTAGTGAAGGCGGTGGAGTTCCTTTTGAAGTGGGAACAGAAGGAGGTGGTGGTGGAGGAGTTTGTTGTTTTGTGGGAGGAGGTTTGGGAGGTCCCTCAGTGATGGGAAGAGGGAGAGAGGAAGAGGAGGGGAGTAGACTCTGGGATTGGGAGGTCCCATCGTCGGAGGGGAAAGCATAAGGAGGTTTGGGCACACAGGAACTCTCCTTGGAGCAGTTCAAGTAGTCCTCAAACTTGAAGAAGGCTTTCTTTCTGGGCTCCAAAAATTCAGAGACCTTAGAATGTTTGCGCTTTTTGGATTTGGAGGGATCGTGGGAATGTTTGGATTTTTTGGGTTTTGAGGGGTCTGTTGAGGAGTGGAGTCGTTTGGATGAATGGCGGTGTTTGGATTTTCGGGGTTTTTCGTTGATGGAAGGACGAGCGTCTCTGAAATTGTCAACGATGACAACTCCGGAGGAGGTGTTGGTGGTTGAAGGAGGAGGAAGGGATTCGGAAGAGGAGGAAGTCCAGGCGACAGTGTCGTCGGCCGGAGGAGGAGGAGGGGGAAAGAAAGGGCTTACTTGGTTGTATAGCCCTTGGATAAGAACATCCTTCATGGTTGGGTCTGGTTCTTGCTCAATCTCTTTCAATTGAGAGATGAAGAGGATGCGAGGATTGGCATGTACCCACGCTTTGATCTGGGCAAAGGTGTGTTGAGGGGCCATTTTTTAGGGTTGTTGAAGGTTTTGGAGGTTTCTTGGAAAAGGGAGTGAAAGGGATGAGGAGAAGAAGAATGGCAGAGATGGAAGATGGAATAAGATCCCAAAAATGGCCAATGAGGGTTTTAAGGAGAGAAGGGGCGAAGGGTAGAAAGGGAAGTGGAAAACCTCGATAACCGTCGCCCAATGAACGTGGGGCATTATTTCAACTTCCATAACACGCTTCTGGACATGCGCCACGATTTCTTGGGAAGTCCTTTTCAAAATTTGAATACTTGGCCTCTAACGCTTCTGAGCCTCTGACACAAAAGTCCGTTTCCCAAGTGACGGTTCGTCTTCGTAGATGAGTCAGCGTTCCCTTGCTAATTTGTATCAGTTCCCATGATCATATCAAGGTCAGGGAGAGTGAAGTGGTTAAGGGAACTTCACACTCATCCTTTTGTGGGGGCTAGGGAACTCAAAGGGGAACCAGACAATTTGCGATTCGATAAAGGAAATATTTAGGCATAATGAAAGCAATAAGTCCGAGTTCCCTATCATGCAATCTTGTATAAACTAGTCAAGCATTGAGGGAGAAACAAACAGGGACTTGTTTAGTTTAGAGTTATCATCCCTAGAAGCATTCGAAAACGCTAGTAGGGACGTTTGTCTAAAGCTTTGGTGAGAATGTCCGCAATTTGCTCTTCAATTCTACAGTGTTCCATCGAGATGTTCCCACTTTCAACATTGTCACGTAGAAAGTGATGCCTTATATCAATATGCTTAGTTCTAGAATGATGCACAAGATTTTTGGAAATGTTTATGGCGCTAGTGTTATCACAAAGTATGGGAACTGGGCCAAAAGACATACTGTAATCCTGGATTTGTGACTTAAGCCATATAACTTGGGAACAGCACGATGCGGCAGCCACATATTCGACTTCAGCTGTGGAGAGTGCCATTGAGTTTTGCTTTTTAGATCCCCACGAGACTAAGCATGACCCTAGGAACTGGGCCATTCCTGATGTGCTCTTTATGTCAACCAAGTGCCCTACAAAATCTGCATCTGTGTATGCAATGAGCTCAAGGGAAATGTTCCTTGGATACCATATGCACAAGTTATCGTTCCCTTTGAGATACTTGAAAATTCTCTTCACCTCTTTCAGGTGTGATTCCATAGGGTTAGCTTGAAAACGAGCACAAATACATACGGAGAACATAATATCAGGTCTACTAGCTGTTAAGTAAAGGAGGGACCCAATCATACCTTGATAGTTCCTTTGGTCCACACTTATACCTATTTCATCTGCATTGAGCCTTGAATTTGGTGAGATGGGAGTGTCAATGGGCTTGGAGTGTTCCATCCCATACTTCACGAGCATTTCCATGATGTACATCTCTGTTGATGAATCTTTGTTCCCTCCTTGGTTTGGGATATTGGAAGTCCCAGGAAGAACGTGAGTTCCCCAATGAGACTCATCTCAAACTCACTACTCATGAGGTCTTTAAATTTCTCTACAAGAGTTTCGTTAGTTGCTCCAAACACAATGTCATCAACATATACTTGCACAATCAAAATGTCTTTAGACTCTTTCTTTAAAAACAAAGTCTTGTCTATGGAACCGCGAAGGTATCCATGG
Source organism: Fallopia convolvulus (assembly GCA_964016875.1). Classification (NCBI taxonomy): domain Eukaryota; kingdom Viridiplantae; phylum Streptophyta; class Magnoliopsida; order Caryophyllales; family Polygonaceae; genus Fallopia; species Fallopia convolvulus. Next base: position 33,086,727 of record OZ024734.1, on the reverse strand, counting down.
GACAAGAGGAATTGAGCAAACTTGTCATACCAAGCTCGGGGAGCTTGTTTGAGTCCATAGAGTGCCCTCTCCAGGAAGTATACATGGTTGGGTAGCTTCTCATCTTCGAATCCTGGGGGTTGAGCTACATATACTTCTTCCTTGAGATGTCCATTGAGGAAGGCTGTTTTCACATCCATTTGATAAAGCTTGGATCCCTTGTGAGCCGCATAGGCAATTAGAAGTCGGATGGCCTCGATCCTGGAAACCGGTGCGAAGGTCTCATCGTAGTCGAGTCCTTCCTCTTGCCTGTAGCCTTGTGCTACTAGCCTAGCCTTGTTCCTTGCTACAACCCCGGTATCATCGAGCTTGTTCCTAAAGACCCATCGAGTTCCTATGATGTTCTTGTTCTTGGCCCTAGGAACTAGCTTCCAAACTTTGTTCCTCTCGAATTAGTGGAGTTCCTCTTGCATAGCTTGAATCCAATCTGGGTCCTTCAAAGCTTCTTTGATATTTTTGGGTTCCACCATTGAAACAAACGCGTTAAATGCACAAAAATTATTGAGAGAGGAACGAGTTTGTACACCTTTATCATAAGGGGTGATGATGTTCTCAATGGGGTGGTCTTTCCTTTGTTGAAAATTTCTTGTATGAGCGGGTTCCCTTGCATGTGCGTCATCTTCAGTAGCTGTTTCTTTGTCATGGGAACACTCATCTTCAACTTCTTCATTTGAGGTTTCTTCAAAGATTTCTGGCAAGTTCCCTCTTTGTTCCCCCTAAATACTTGATTCTGGCAGGGTATTGTCTTGGGGAACAAGAGAGTTGGATGTGTCTTGTAATTCATTTGAGGAGGGAACTTCAAGGGAAATTTGATCAGTGAGGGTTGTATCTCCATCGTTGTTCCCTGGTTGTGGGATGTTGCTTGCACTTGGATAGTCTTCATCCCTCTTCCTTGGCTCATCATCATCATCATCATCATCATCGTCATCTTGTCTTACCAGCTTGAACAGAGTTCCCTTCCCTTGGGTCTTTGTTCCCATCTTTACGGATTTCTCGTTGAAGACGACATGGATGCTTTCTTCTATCTTCTTGGTCCTCTTATTATAGACCCTGTAAGCCTTTCTTTGTGCTGAGTATCCCAGGAAGATCCCTTCATCGCTTCTGGGGTCGAATTTGCCAAGGTTGTCTTTGCCATTATTGTGAACAAAGCACGTGCAACCAAATGTTCTCAAGTGTGAGATTTTTGGTTTTCTCCCTTTGATGAGCTCATAGGACGTTTTGTTGATCAGGGGCCTTGTCATGGCTCGGTTCAAGATGTACGTAGCTGTGGAGATGGCTTCGGTCCAGAAGTACTCGGGAACTCCACTTTCAATCATCATGGTTCTGGCCATGTCCTCCAGGGTTCTATTCTTTCTCTCGACCACTCCATTTTGCTGAGGGGTGCGAGGAGCTGAGAAATTGTGAGAGATCCCATTTTTCTCACAGAAGTTTAGGAACTCTGAGTTCTGAAACTCAGTTCCGTGATCAGATCTGATTGCTTTTAGCTTGAGTCCCAAGCTTACTTCTGTTCTTTTGATGAAGGGTTTGAATTTTTCAAATGCTTGTGATTTTGCCTTCAAGAAAATAACCCAGGTGAATCTTGAAAAATCATCGATTAAAACATACATGTACGTTTTTCCACCGTAGCTAGCCGTTCTCATGGGACCACAGAGATCCATGTGAATTAGCTCTAAAAGCCTGGTTGTGCTCACCACCTTTTTGGGTTTGAAGGAGTTCCTGGTCTGTTTCCCTCGAACACATGCTTCACACATTTTGACTCCTTCGAGATTGATCCGTGGAAGACCAATGACCAGATCCTGTAGATAAAGCTTCAGGATTTGATTTACGCCTGCATGTCCCAATCGTCTATGCCAGAGTTCCGTTTCATCTTGGGAACTTGCAAGACACAACTTCATTGGTGGTTCAAATTCTGTATCTACTACATAAATGTTGTTGTGCCTTCTTCCTCTCAGAATCACTTTGTTGGTCTTTTTGTTGATGACTAGGCATTCGTCTGAGTCGAAGGTGACAACGTTGTTCCCTTGATCACATATCTGGGCAACACTTAAGAGATTGTATCCCAGATCTTTCACCTAGTTGACATTGCTGATTTTGATTGATCTATTTAGCAATACTTCTCCCTTTCCAATTACTTCTCCCTTGTTTTTATTGCCAAATGAGACATGGCCTCCTTCGGCATGAGTGTGGAGTGAGATGAGGATATCCTTGTTTCCGGTCATATGGTTCGAGCATCCACTGTCTATGAACCATGCATTGTTCCCTCTCACTGCCACCTACAAGGTAAAGTTAGTGTTTTGAGACCCAGGCAAGATGACTCTTGCCCGGTCCCTTGCAAGGGAAAATATTCTCATTTAAAACGTAGTCAGCGATGTTGATATCATGAGAGTTGGAGTTCCTTTGATGATTGGCATGATGTTTTTGTTTGTTTAGGAACTCACGGTTTCTAAGGGTTTGGGCTTTCTTCTTGGGACATGCTTCCTTGTAGTGCCCATGAGCACCACAACTCCAGCACGTCTTGTAGTATTCTCCCAGGTAGTACTTTGGGTGTGGTCTCTGGATTCTGTTCCTATTCATGGTTTCCTTGTTGTACACCCGTGACCCGTTTCCCTTAGCAATTTGGACATAAAGTCTATGTCCAGTGTTCCCAGTGTAATAATCTCTCTCACCACCGTTCCCACTTTCTAGGACCCTGATTTTTTCTTCAAGATGAGCATTTTTCTGTTTCTCACATTGAAGTTGTAAGGCCCCACACTCATGGATTTCATGTTCACTCAGGGGTGACTTTCCATTCTTTGAGCATTCACCTTTGTATCCTATGCCGTGTTTGGCTGGGACAAACTTAATTTGGGAACTCGAGGCTTCAAGATGGTCAGGAGTCTTACTCAGGTTTTGCAAGAGGGTGTTTTCATCTTTCTCTAGAGTTTTAATTTCATTTTCTTGATCTACGATGTGCGACACATGAGACTTGAGTTTCTCAAGAAGGGATATGCAGTTGGGACAAGGTTCAAGACCAACTAATTGAGCATTTGTGTGTTCCTATTTTTCCAACTTGTTTTGCAGTTTTATGTTATCTTTGATAAGACTTGAAAGGATTTTCAACAGCTCAGGTTTTTCATAGTTATTTAAGGAATCAAGAACAGTTTCAGTGGTTACCTCACTGGGTTGTTCCCTAGTGGTTTCTCCTATGGCCATGCCACACATGTTTGGGAGTGCCCATGACTCGGGATCTTCGTCTTCATCATCGTTCCAGGTGGCGATGTAAGCCTTCTTCCCTTGCTTCCGACCGTCAGTTCCCTGTGGGCATTCCTTAGCGAAGTGTCCTTTCTTGTTGCACTTGTAGCATGTGACATCGGAGAGGTCCTTCTCTGCGAGTTTTCTTTGGGAACTCTGGCCTTTTCCCCAGTTCCCACTATTCCTTTGAGACTTCCCTTTGTAGAAGTTTCGAAGAGCCTTTGTTACGAGAACTAGCTCCTCATCCTCTTCTTCTTCGGAGTCTTCGTGTTGTTCTTGGGTTGATTTGAGCATCTTCTCGATCTTGAGTGCGATCCCTCGATGAGCTCGAGTCTGTTCCTTATCATCGATCTTTCTCTTCTCGTGTCCTACTAGCTTTCCGAACACTTGATGGATCATGAGTGTTCTATTTTCCAGATTTTCCTTGAACATTGTTCTCTCGTTTGCCCATTCTCCAGTCAATCCGTTGAAAAGTTGTTGGACCGTCATCTTATGGGTGATTTCTTCTTTGGTGATCCCCAAGCCTTCCATTTTGGTGAAAAGTCCTTCAAATCGGGACTGGTAGCTATCGACAGACTCTCCCATCTCCATTTGGAAGTTGTAGAACTCCCTTTTTGCATTCATCTGAAGATCTTCTCGGAGATCTGAGTTCCCAACGTGCATTTGTTGGATGGCTTCCCACATTTCCTTGGCTGTGTCAAGGTTTGCTACCCTGTCACAGTCTTGTACGCACATGGACCTCTTTAGGTATTGTTTGGCTTTGTAGTTTGCCTCCATACACTTGTATTCGTTGGGTCCCCACTTTGAGAGGTCGTTGACTATAGCTGGATCGATTTCGAAGTTTCCTCTCTCGATAACACACCAGGCTTGGTAGTCTTGGCCACGCATCCAATCCTTCATGTCACGTTGCCAGCTTTCAAATCTTCCTGTAATAAGCCTTGGTGGCTTACTAGTGCTGTTCCCCACTTGAGTAAGTTCCTGAGCCATTTGATACCTGCGATGCTAACAGAAATCTAGAGCGCAAGCTCTGATACCAATTGTTGGATCGTAAACGGTTAGCAAAGAGCTTGGGAACTGGCAATTAAGTTGTTCCCAAGGCAGCGGAAGTAAACAATCGCAAGTAATAAAGACAGTAAAGAACGCAGTTCCTTTATAGAGGAACCCCACTACAACCAACTAGTTGTATGGGTAAACCTCTACCTCCGCTTGGAGGATTTTGAATGACTTATATTAATTGCTTTGTTCCTTAGTTACACAGCCGGATTCACACTTCTCTGTTCCTACGAGTTCTTCCTAACTCTAGCAACACTAGCAAATCCTCTCAAATGAGTTCCTTAGCTCACAACAGCAAAATACAAATAAGTCAGACCTTACACCGACATCTCAGTTCCCTTGTCCTTGGGAACTTCGGCTTCACCGCCGTTGAGATCACACACTCGCCAGCGGGGACTTCTCTTCCTTTTCTTTCTTTTTCTCAGATGTGGGTGTTTGAGAGTTCTGGGAGAAGTACTCAGACCGAGTACTATTCATTTGGCTTTATAGTCCAGGTGAGCTTGGGCAATCGCATCTTTCGTTTGTGTCCAAAATTCCCTTTGCTTGATGCCCAAGTTGTACTTTCTTCACATGTGACTTTGGTTTGAACTAGGTCAACTTCTTGGATCAATTGGACTGTTGGATGAAGCGTGACAGTCTGATCCTCAGATTGTTCCTTCGGGCTGTCTGAGACAGAATCCCGCGATCTGCGCTGAACGGTCGTTGTCCTCACATGTGAGTTCCCATGTCATGGGAACTGTCTTCTGATGTCTCTTTATTTGGTGGTGTTTTCATATGTGATTTCCTTTGTAAATATGTTTCTTTTTCCCCTTTTCTTGCGTGTTTTGTTCCTTTTTAGCTTAGTTCCCGTATTTCTATGAGATTCGGAGACTATGCGCATTTTATTTGTTTTGTAGGTAATTTGGCATGAATCGAGGATCGATTTGAAGGAGGGTCGAGACATGGAGCAAGGCCCGAGCTAAAGCGGGAAAGAGAGGAGCAAGCCATGAAGAAGAACAAGAGAAGCCAACAAGAAGAAGGTGGAATGAGGTTCGGACCGAGTTGCAACAACGCCGGACCCGACTTGGAAGTTCCCAACCTCGGACCGACATGCACAGTAACTCGGGCCCGAGGTCCTGCGTGTCGGTTCGAGTCGGTCACCGGACTACTTGGGCTCCAAGGCACGAAATTGTGGACTTCCACTTTTGCCCCTCATCTAATCTATAAAAGGCCCTCTTGTCTTCTAATTTGGGGGCCAAAGGGGGCTCTCTCACACACAACAATCCTCAAAATGATACTTGGAGAGCAAGGAGGAAGGAGAGAAGGAGGAAGAGAGAGAGGATCGGCCAAGGGAGAGCAAGACTTGATAGGTTTTTGTTGATAGATTAGCTTTGCTTTGTTTTGATCTTGTGGATTTGAAAAGCCTTGATTGGAATTTGTGGATTGCTTTTGATTTGAATGAAACTTTGCTTTGTTTTGAGATTGATGATGTTGATTGCTTTCCCTTTTGATTTGTTTGCTTTCTTTGTTTGCTACATGGAGTAGATCTCCTTGATCTTGGGTTATGGGGGAAAACCCTAGCTAGGTTTGGGCTAGAAACCCCAATTCCATAGCCTTGAGTGTTTGATCTAAGGAACCCACTCTTCATAGAGCTACAATTCCTTGCGAAAGTTGGGAATCAAGGCTTGTGATTGGCAAAGTAGCGAAAGTGAACATGTGTCAATCTCAAGACCTTGCTTCGAAGGGGATTTCCCCAAGGATCGAGGTGTAGAAGTGGTTGGAACGAGGGCAAAAGCACTCGATCCTAGTCCGATCATCACTCGTTGCTTGAATTTGGGGTGGAAAAGCCTTAATCTACTAGAGAAGGAACCCAAAAGCCCAAGATCTACTTTTAATCTTTGAAGTTCGACAAACCCAGCTACCTCAGGCCCGACTTACCCAGTGTCGGTCCCGACTATTTTCTTTGTTTTCCTTTGTTTTAAGCTCTCCTTTCTAGCTTTCTAGTGTCTAGGCACATCAATCGAGTAGACTTCCCGAGTGTTTGACACCCACCACGTGCTACAACGGGGTCGGGTTATAAATTGTATCTCTAGACCCTCGCATTTCCGAGCGATCAAAAGATTGGCGCCGTTGTCGGGGAAGTCTAAGTGCATTGAGTGCCAATTTGGTGAGTTTCTTGTGTTTTGGTAGTGATTTGGGTGAGGGAATAGCCCAAACCCTTTGTTTGTTTTTGATTTGTTTTGGTTTGTGTCTTTGTTTCGTAGGTGTATGCTAGCTCGTTCCTCCCGAGGAACACTTGAGCTTGAGTTTGTGAGTGATCCGGAAAGTATTCTCAAAGAAGCCCGAAGAAGGAAAAGGATGGCGAATCAAGCTCTCCATGTTGATGATGAGTTGGCTCAACTTAGGGACGAAATGGCTAGATTGCAACTTGAGAAGGACAATCAAGAGGAGGTGGCAAGAAGAGAACGGGAGCAACGGATGAGGGCCGTGGCTCAACTCAACGCTCTACCTCGGAATGCACGCCAATACATGCATCCGGAGTTGAGGGTACCCGAACCGGCTATTGTGCTTCCCGAGGTTGCCAAGAATTTTGAGATCAAGACGCAATTCATTACCCTCATCAAGCGTGATCAATTCGAGGGTCGTCCACATGAGTGTCCCATAGAGCACGTCAAACGCTTTGTGGACATGTGTGAGACGATCTCTACCGACGAGGAGACATTGGAGTATGTGCTTCTAAAGGCGTTCAAGTGGTCACTTGGGGGCAAAGCCACACATTGGCTCGAGAGCCAAGCTCCTAGGTCAATCACAACTTGGAAGATACTCTATGATGCTTTCTTGATGAAGTTCTTCCCTCCCTCAAAAACAACCGAGCTAAGAAGGAAGATTGCAAGCTTTCAACATGGTCCGAATGAGACTCTCTTCGAAGCATGGGACCGTTTCAAGGAGATGTTGCGCCAATGTCCTACTCATGGCCAACAACCATATGTGCTTCAAGACATCTTTTTCCAAGGCATCAATCCGGCAACGAAGGACAAGCTCAATCTCCACACCGATTGTGGGTTCATAGACTTGACACTGGATCAAGCTTGGGAGCTACTAGACAAGCTATCCGATTATGAGGCCATGTATGGGGTGAGTCAAGCTAGCAAAGAGGTGAAAGTTCAAGGTGAAGGTGCAAGGAAGTTATATGATCCAAGGGGAGAAGACATTGACAAGGATGTGAAGCTCCAATTCCTTGAAGGTGAAGTGAGCAAGCTTAAGAGGCAAGTCCACTACTACAAGCAAAATGCTAGAGCTTGTGAGGAGTGTGGATCCTTTGCACATGCTACACAAGTTTGTCCGAATGAGAGCCAAGTGCGCTTGGCCGAGCGAATTGAGGAGGCAAACTATGTTCAAGGAAATTTCGGTGGAAGAGGCAATTTCAACAATGGTGGCAATGGCCGGTGGAACAACGGTCAAGCTCAAGGTTACAACAACAACTTCAACCAAAACAAGCCAAGGGCGCCACCACCACCATATAGACCACCGGGTTTCAATGAGCTACAATCATTTGCTCAAGAGATGAGAGATGGGTTCAAGGAGATGAGGACCCAATTCAATGAGTTTGGTGCATGGAGGAGGCAAGTCGACAATCAATTCGCCCAAATTGCAACTCAAGCCCCGAGAGAGAATGGGAGACTTCCTGGCTGACCCGAGGAGAATCCTCGAGCTCAAAACAATCAAAATGAAGTCCGGGCAATTGGATTGAGAAGTGGCCGAAACCTACCCGAGCCACACATGCCTAAGAAGAATGAAGAGAGTCGGACCAACTTACCCAGCAAGTCGGGTCCAACGTTCCCCGAAGTCGACCCAGCAAGAAGATCAACCTCTTTACCCCGGACCGAGGTTGAGAGCAACTCGGGACCGACGTACCCAGACTTCGATCCGACTCCTCTGCCTCGGACCGAGATTCACAACATCGGGCCCGACATGGTGCCTAAGTCGGTCCAACCAGGAAATGTTGCAAGTGAAGTGGGGAAGTCCAAGGAGGTTGATCCAAGCAAGATTCAAGGTGCAACAATTCTTCCATATCCCTCGAAGAAGCCGGAAGATGTTGTTGAGAACAAGTTCAAGAGGTTTCTCAAACTCTTGCAAGGTTTGAACATCTCTATCCCGTTCACCGATGCATTGATCGAGATGCCATCTTATGCCAAGTTTTTAAAGGAGATTCTGAGCAAGAAGAGATCCATAGTTGAAATGCAAGATGAGGTCAAGACCTTGGACTTACCGCAAAAGCTAGGAGATCCCGGTCGCTTTGCTATAACTATTGGTGTGGGGTCTCAAAACTTCCAAGCCTTATGTGACCTTGGGGCAAGTGTTTCGGTGATGCCCGCTAGCATTGAAGAAGAGCAAATTTGGGTGAAATGGAGCCGACCGATATGTCCCTAACTATGGCCGACGGTTCCATCATCAAGGCTAAGGGAATATTGGATGACGTGCCGGTGCGAGTTGGAAAGTACTTTGTCCCCGATGATTTCGTGATCTTGGACATGCACGAGGACCCCTTGGTCCCAATAATCTTAGGAAGACCATTCTTAGCAACGGCGGGGGCAAGGTTTGATGTCAAAAACGGCGAGATTTCCTTTGAGATTGGTGAAGAAAAGGTCGATTTTCACTTCAACAAGGCTTTGAATGAGCCGGACGCCTTGGCTATCCTCAAACTTGAAGAGAGTGCCAAGAGAAAAGGTGAAGAAGTGGAAGTTGCTAGAGAGGTCGTTGTGTTGAGAAGTGATGAAAGGTTCAATGAACAAATACAAGTAAGGGAGTTGTTGGAGCAATTTAAGGATCAAAATGATTCAACGATCAATGCTAGCCCAAGAAGAAATGAACAGTATCCTTACTTATATCCTTTTGAAATTGGCGATGACCACAATTCTTCCCAAACTTTTGATTCCTACATTTGTTTTAGTGATTTGAACGATGACTTAGGGGACTCCTACATTTGCCTTAGTGACTTGAAAGATGAATTGGTAGACTCCCCTAGGAATTCTTTGGATAACTTTGGTGTAGGAAAAGAGGAACATGATGGAGCAAGTAAGAAGGAGAAATCTCATTCGTTGGAGGAGTATGATGAGAGAGGCCCGAGATCGGAGAGCCATGCCTATCTAGACCATCGTTGGTGGTTTTATGGGTATGAAGACAATGGGAATGGGCATAACAATGGCGATCAATTCACCATGTTTCACCCTCCATGAGGTTGAGGTTAGGAAGTCAAGCTAGTGACTCTAAAAGAGCGCTTCTCGGGAGGCAACCCGAGCTAGTAGCTTTCTTTTCGTAATTTTAGTTTGAATTTTTCTTAGTTTAGCCTAGCTTTTCTCTAACCAATCTCTATCTAGTGTTTTGTGGATTTTCGGTGTTGAGTATTCTTCAAGGTTGTGTAGGATTTGAGGTGAGAAAAATATATAAATGGAAATATGGGGAAAGAAGTTGCAAGAGGATGGAGTAAAATTGGTGACCCGAATACTCCCACATCGAGCCCAGGTAAGTCGGGCCCGACATAGGGACGTCGGTCCATGAAGTCGGTCCGATCCGATTTGACTAGTTGGAATGCCAATTTTGCCCTTGACCTAATTTGTCCCCTTCCCCCATTAAATACCATCCCCCACCTACCTACCATCTTCATATCAACCACCATTCCCAAAATACAACCCATCTCCCTCAAACACTCTCAAAGTCGGCCGCCCCTTCCTCACCATACTCGATCCACACACTTCCTTTCTTCATCTCGATCCAACCACAAAAAGACCTCCCTAACCCGATTCCGAGTAGAAATTTCGAGTTCAATATAGTCCTTCATCCCCCATCTCGATCTAGATTGAGGAAATTTGAGTTCTAAGTTGCTTATTTGTTTAAAAGTTCAATACTCTTCAAATCCGGTATGTGTTACTCGATCTCTACCTATTTCTTTGAAAATTTTGTGCTTTCATTGCATAGATTGAGTAATGCCATGTTTGATTGAGAGCTTGAGCTTGAGCATCAATGGTGGATTTGCATGATTTGTGAAATCGAGCTTTAAAGTTGTTTATGCATGCTTAGATCCATTTAGAACTTCGATTAGGGATGTTTGATGGTTGAATTTGAAATTTAAGTGCATGATAGAGTGATTTGGGTTGATTTGAGGTTAGAGTCGAAGCATGAACTAGGTCGAGATCGACATGCCCAGGAGAGTCGGGCCCGAGTTGTGGAAGTCGATCCAACAAGTCGGACCGAGGTTGAGTAAGTCGGGCCCGACATAGGTTGGAAGTCGATCCTTGTTGTTTTTGCTTTCTTCTTGTGATATCATGTGGATTCATGTGTTTCATTGTTGGCTATAGCCTAATCATGATGTAGTATGATCATTTGCTTAGCCATTGTTAGAAGATATCCATGATGGTTCATGTTGGATTGGGATGCATGTGTGTTTTAGAGACTAAGTATGGGGTTCCCTTTGTGTTGAAGTGTTGTTGTGTGTTGATGAGTGCTTTTGTTGAGTTGTATTGAGTTTATCTTGGACCCTTTTGTTTGGTTGGATGTGTGTAGGTACCATGGAGACTAGAGCTTCATCATCTCATGCGGAAAGGCCGAGGAAGAAGTCCAAGAAGTCAAGGAAAGAGCCAAAGTTGGATGATGTCTACTTGGAGGATGATGAGCAAGTTGAGAGTTACGCAAGGTATATGGCGCTTGAGCATCACACAAGGTGGCTTGATTGGGAAGCCGTGAGGAAGATGGACATGGATCAAGCTCTTCCAAGGTGCTACTCTCACATGGGTCTCAACGGGATGCTAAGGTGGGACAACACCCACTACCCCGCCCTCACCTCGGAATTCATGGCCACGTTCGAATGCACTTATGATAATGTGGAGGATGAGGAAGGGGCGACCACTTTCCAATTGGGCAATGAGGACCACAATCTCACTCTTAGGGATTTACCTACCTACTTCGGGTTTCCATGCCCAAGAGAAGAGACCGGCGTCAACAATGAGAAGATGAACCAAGTATGGCGTCATGTGGCCGGGAAGAGCGAGATGAGAAAGGGCGCCTCCACAACCGAGATTGCTAGCCCTCTTTTTCGGGTCATGGTGCGAGTTTTGGGATGTGCAATCTACGCTCGTCATGAGTTGAGCAAGCCGATGAAGGAAGAGATTATGTTGCTCCATGAGATGCTCTTCAACACCGAGAAGCCCATGAACCTTGCATGGGAGTGGGTCAAGATGGTGCGAGACTTACAAAGCTCCTCTTGGATCTACTTCGGCGGGATGATAGCAAGGCTCGCCATGCGTCTAGGAGTTGATCTCAACAAGTATTCTCCGGCTCCGAATAGTGTGGAATACATGAACATGAAGTATTTCAAGAAGGCCAACATCATCAAGGAGAAGCTCTACATGATTTCCTTGGCCCCTCACTCAAACTATGATGGTGTGTCGATCCGGTTGGTGCACAACCTCTATGATCTTTCTCGGTATCAAAATTGGTACCAAGTGTGGGCCGGCAAGCCACACTCATTTGGTGACCCCGAAGGTGCAAGAGAGGGGCGGCGACAACAACCCCAACACATTCGGTTTACCTCCCCTCCATCTACACAGGATTCCGACCAAGACAACTTTGTGTTCGCACCTCGTGGGGAAGACATGGATGTAGATCAAGAGCAAAATGAAGAAGATGAGCACTTCCAATTGGGCAATGAGGACCACAATCTCACTCTTATGGTGATGAGGTCCCGAGGCATTATGAGCGTGGAGAAGGGAGCGGTGCAAGGCGAGAACAAGCTCAAAGTGGCGGTTATGAAGGCTATGCCCAATGGTACGGTCCGGGAATGGTGTTTCCCGAGCAACAACAAATGGTGGACATGTCCTTCTTGGACAACCAAATGGCCCATCTCCAACTTCAACAAGAGAATGTTCTCCAAGAGGTCCATCAAGTGAATCTCCAACAACAACAAATGTACCAACAACAACAACAAATGTACCAACAACAACAACAATTGCTTCAACAACAAAGTGCTTTCCAAATTAGCCAACAAGAGATGAACCGAGCCCTCGGCTATACTAGACGAGAGGTGGAGGAGCTTAGGGAGGTGGAAGACCAAAGGTGGCGGGTCCAAGATAGCTTCAACACATGGATAAGCGGGAACTTCCCTTCCCGTGAGGACCAATGGACACGCCTGGATCCTCAACTCCAACCACCACCACAAGACTTCTACCAAGAGCAAGTGTACGAGAGGGAGCGGCAAGCAAGGCTCCAAAGAGGAAGTAGACGTGACAACCCCTTCGATTGATCCTAGACATGCCATTGAAGAATAAGAAATTGTGAGCTCTTCATACTCTTCTCTCTTGCTTTTAAGTTTTGTTTTCCTTGTTTGATGGGGACATCAAAATTTTAAGTATGGGGTGGGGGTAAGTGTGTTCATGATTTCACTTGCTTATGTTTGTTTGTTATTTTGAGGATATTTGTTTTTTGTTTCTAGTTTGTGTTTGGGATGTTTGCTTCTTGGTTTGTGGTTTGATGAAAGACATGGATGATTAATTTGGTTTTGAATGGATGAGTCTTTGTTTTTGGTTTTAGAGAAATTTTTGCAAAAATCCATAAAAAATTTAAAAATTGTGTTAAAAACAACAAAAAGATTTTGTGTTTTGTAGTTTTTGGACTAGAAATTCCCATCTTAGATTGCCAAAATAAAAGCTAATGATGATGTGAGCATGTACATTCCTTTGCATATTTTTGGATGGTTTAGCCTCTAAAAATGATGTTGCTTTTGATGTGATCATGATATCTTGCTTGTTTTATTGAACATGTGAGTTATAGGATGAGTTCTTATGCAACTAAGTATGAGTGACCCTTGTGAGATTGATTTTTGGCCATTTTAGGGATTCTTGTTCATATTTGCATATCCCTCATGTTTCTTGTGTGATTAGCTCATTCATGCTTAGTAAAACTTGCTATTGCGGTATTTATCTATTTTCCAAGACCGTCATGAGATTTGTCCTAGCATTGTCACATTGATTTTGAACTTTATTCTTCTAGTCACATAAATGTTCCATATCCTACCATGAAGTTAATCCTTTGTTTGTAGCCCCGTTCTAGCCTAAGCCTTTGTTTGAAACTCCTCAAAAATATTATTCCTAGCCTTATATGACTTGACCCTTATGGGATTGGACTTTAGAAGAGATGTTTGGATTGTATTTGAAGAGTTGAGATTCTCTTGGGTTTAAGGGGCAAAGAATGGTGTTATGAATCATGTGGGTAGTGCATCTTTGTTATACAAAAATGAAAAAAGAAAGAAAAGAAAGAAAGAAAATGTTGGAAATGTAAAGTGGAATGAAAGCAAAGGGCTTAAGTGAAGAAAAAAGGTCCGACCGAGTTACAAGCAACATCGGGCCCGATGTCATAAGAAAGTAGGTCCAAATGTAGAAAGTGTGGAAAATCCAACAAAAAGCCTAAGAGCAAAGATGAAGTGGAATGTTAAGTGAAATTTTGGGTTGAAAGGAAAAATGTTAAGTCTTTTGGGTGAGTGTGAAATTAATTGTGGAATTTTGGTGAAGTTGGTGAGAGTTTAGGTTGTTCAATCCCCATTGTAAGCACCACAAGACCAAATAATTCCCACCTTGAGAAATACCAAAAGCCCCATTACAACCCGGCCGAATGGAACCTCTTTGAGGACCTCCATTGAGCCAAGTTCGAAATTCTTTGTGTACTTTGTATTAGGCATCTCTAGGTGGAGGAATTGGTGATATTAGCTTCAATAGTAAAGTCCTTACTTGCATGAATTTTGAGCTTGAGTGTTCATTGCTAAACCCAAACACATGATGAGTGATACACATTCACATATTCCTAAAGTGAGGCTTAGTTGCATTGACTCTATTCCTTGGAACACTTAATCATGTGTGATGATGTAATCTTGCTTGAATATCAATCACTTGTGGTTAAAATGTGTTTTCATACGAGGCTTTCCTTGAAGATTATGTTTCTGTCTTGCTTACATTGTTATTGCTTGAGGACAAGCAAGTTTAAGTATGGGGTATTTTGATGTCTCTTTATTTGGTGGTGTTTTCATATGTGATTTCCTTTGTAAATATGTTTCTTTTTCCCCTTTTCTTGCGTGTTTTGTTCCTTTTTAGCTTAGTTCCCGTATTTCTATGAGATTCGGAGACTACGCGCATTTTATGTGTTTTGTAGGTAATTTGGCATGAATCGAGGATCGATTTGAAGGAGGGTCGAGACATGGAGCAAGGCCCGAGCTAAAGCGGGAAAGAGAGGAGCAAGCCATAAAGAAGAATAAGAGAAGCCAACAAGAAGAAGGTGGAACGAGGTTCGGACCGAGTTGCAACAACGTCGGGCCCGACTTCGAAGTTCCAACCTCGGACCGACATGCACAGTAACTCGGGCCCGAGGTCCTGCGTGTCGGTCCGAGTCGGTCACCGGACTACTTGGGCTCCAAGGCACGAAATTGTGGACTTCCACTTTTGCCCCTCATCTAATCTATAAAAGGCCCTCTTGTCTTCTAATTTGGGGGCCAAAGGGGGCTCTCTCACACACAATAACCCTCAAAAGGATACTTGAGAGCAAGGAGGAAGGAGAGAAGGATGAAGAGAGAGAGAGGATCGGCCAAGGTAGAGGAAGACTTGATAGGTTTTTCTTGATAGATTAGCTTTGCTTTCTTTTGATCTTGTGGATTTGAAAACCCTTGATTGGAATTTGTGGATTGCTTTTGATTTGAATGAAACTTTGCTTTGTTTTGAGATTGATGATGTTGATTGCTTTCCCTTTTGATTTGGTTGCTTTCTTTGATTGCTACATGGAGTAGATCTCCTTGATCTTGGGTTATGGGGGAAAACCCTAGTTAGGTTTGGGCTAGAAACCCCAATTCCATAGCCTTGAGTGTTTGATCTAAGGAACCCACTCTACATAGAGCTACAATTCCTTGCGAAAGTTTGGAATCAAGGCTTGTGATTGGCAAAGTAGCGAAAGTAAACATGTGTCATTCTCAAGACCTTGCTTCGAAGGGGATTTCCCCAAAGATCGAGGTGTAGAAGTGGTTGGAACGAGGGCGAAAGCACTCGATCCTAGTCCGATCATCACTCATTGCTTGAATTGGGGTGAAAAAGCCTGAATCTACTAGAGAAGGAACCCAAAAGCCCAAGATCTACTTTTAATCTTTGAAGTTCGACAAACCCAGCTACCTCGGGCCCGACTTACCCAGTGTCAGTCCCGACTTCCTCTTGTCGCCAACATCGGGCCCGATGTGACCTCAGTGTCGGTCCCGACTGTTTTCTTTGTTTTCCTTTGTTTTAAGCTATCCTTTCTAGCTTTCTAGTGTCTAGGCACATCAAACGAGTAGACTTCTCGAATGTTCGACACCCACCACGTGCTACAACGGGGTCGGGTTATAAATTGTATCTCTAGACCCTCGCATTTCCGAGCGATCATCTTCTTCAGAGTTCCCTTGACGGAAACTCTTCATCGTTGTAAGCTTGTGTTCTCTTGATTGTTTCTGGGAGTTCCCACTTCATGGGAACTTTCCTCTTCAGAGTTCCCTTGATGGAAACTCTGCATTGTGGCCTGCAGTGGCTTTTGGTCATTCATAGGAGTTCTTGGCTGTACCTGTGTTCCTTAGAAATACTTGAACAAACCACATTAGTTCCCTATGGTGTTTGTAATTATCAAAACTTAAGAGAATTACATCGTTGATCCGTTGTTTAGAACCAGAGGTCCCAACAACGTCCCAACACACACAATTTGTTCCCAACACAAATATTAAATGGGATTCAATTCCTCATTTAATAACCATAATGCAAGAGAGAGTCGTCCACTTGCCTTAGAAGGCCTGCTCAACATCCTTAGCAATTCCAACAATAATCTTTATCATCCTTCTGACAAATATAACAAAAATATTTCTAAGCAACGAGCTCACATAAACACTTATTAGTTGTATTCTCAACTCCTACAACTTCCTAATCGATAAACGATTTAATTTTCGAATATCGATATATAATAAATCCTTAGTTATCATGCTTCAAGGAGCCATCTTGGCGGAATTATAACTAATTATCCGCTTCACTTTTGTAAAACTTTTCTAAATAAAAATTGTTCATTAGCAACAGTTCTTAAAGATGACCAAATCTTGTGTCAAACGGATTAACAATGAATCCCGAGTAATTATCCGAACCTGCCAATCGGTATCTAAAACTTGTATTCGCTATAACTGAAGATCCGGACGTCCGTTTCTCGAGCGGTTTGAACCTGTGGGACCGTATCAACGTCAAGATTATAAAAACCATAAATTTAATTAGCAAAGCGGAACCAAAAGGCTCTTACGGCGGCTCCGCAACCAAACCGTTAATTAATTTCGATCGTATACACCTTCACACGAGCCCAGGGCTCGTTTGGCTCGTTAAAGGCTCGATCCCCGAGCCCGAGGGTGGTCAAGTATTGCCCGACGGCATCTCTTGCTATGGGTGGTGGTCGGACAAGCTACCGATCGCCGACGACGTCGCATAACGAGGCGAGGAAGATGACCGGCGGTGACGTATTCTTGTCCCGAGCTCGGCATCGTCTTCACCGTCTCACTCTCGAACTCCTCTTTTGCAGCAGCAACATAGCAAGAAGAAAGTGAGATGAAGGTGAGGATGAAGAAGGTGAGGTGGAGGGTGTTGATGGAGGTGGAAGGCAAAGAAGAACGCCGGCCGTGTTGAGGCGTTCGAGCAACCGAGTCCGTCGTTCCGACCTCTCACCGGTTCCTTCCCCTTTTTTCAAACGTTGATGGGGAAGAGAAGGTAAACTGGCGGTGTAGAATTCTTTCTCCCAGTCCGTCGTCCCGTCCTAATCGGCTCTCTGGTTCCTTTTTGAGACCAACAAATTCGTAGACTTTGGTGAGGCAAATAAGATATGCCATCGGGGGAGAATTCATTCAACCAAGCCCGTCGTTCTTATCCTATCTCTCTCTCTTTGCAAATTCATTACTTAACAAGGTAGAGAAAGCATCGGATTTTGAAGCCAAAATCCGTCTCGGAACGGGACTCGCGTTAAAGAGGTAAAATTATGTACCTCGGGTGGAAAAACTTACTCAACGAAAAACGTCCCGTAAATTATGTAAACCAATAAAATCAATTTTCCATGATTTTATCATGCTACCTTCAATTTTTAAGGCTTCCGTTTCGTATTTTATATCCTTTACAGTACATAATTAAAAAGACGGCTTATCCAGTAAATATTCTTTTTCCACTGAAAAATCCTATAATTCACACCAATCCATAAAATCATTTCTTTGTGATTTTAGGATATCACCAAGAATTTTCTAGGATTTAATGTCCAACAAAAATATTGGATTAAGCGTTAAAACGGATAGAGAGGTTAAAAGGATATCCGAGAAAAATTCAAAAATATCCTAAAAACCGCAGTTATTACATACAAGAGGTTTGGGTGGAGGGTAGAGCCAAGGGTTTCTCGGTGGGTACTGCAACGGAGAAGCTAAATAAAGACAATTGGATGAAGGCAAAGGTAACAATCGATGATATCGATGACATGATACAAACCAATGATGCTTCTATTGAAGGGTATGATTATACTTTTCCAACCTCTTCAACTCAACCTCATGTAATTGGGGACGATACTTCAAACATTCAACTTCCAAGTAGTCTAACCGATGATGTCGTTGGGAGCTCTTCCAAAACTAAAGCTGGAGGTGGGGTCGGGAGACGTAAAAGAGAAACAGGCGCAAGTAAGATGGAAACATTTATGCATAAGGTTGTGGATGCCATGGACCGTGCAAGTTCCGTCATTGAAAAGTCTCAATCTCGTGTGTATACTGGTGAGGAGATTTATACTGAGTTGGAACAGTTAGAGCTGGAAGATGACCAAAAAGAGGTGGCCTGCGAGTATCTCATCGATTTTCAGAACAAGTTTCGTGTTATGGTTGGACTACCGATGTGCGCAAGAAAAAATTGGCTTTTGAAGAAGCTTGCAAATGAAGGTTATTTGGCTGCTTAATTAGTACTTGGACGCTTTAATTTTCTTATATGAGTTTCTGCTTAGACACTTTTCTTATATTAGTTTGCTAAATAAGGGTGGAAGGTACTGAAGTCTAAGTTTTTATTTATTGGAGGTTATTTAAGTTTTAATTTAGAATAAGAAAATATTTATGAATTTTAGATTAATAAAGTTTGATCATTTGTTTTTAGAATTTGGATTTAAGTGTGTGTTTTTGTTTAGTCTATATTTTCAATCTAAACCGAACCTTTTTTTGTCACGGAATTTCAAACGAATCTATTATATATGGCTAAAGTTAAACTAAACTAATTTCCATTAAAACAAGAAAACGTGGCTTGAAAGTTTAACATCTGCTAAAGTCAAACTAATGCATGGCGTTAGTCAAACTAAAATGAATTACAAGGCCCTTATTAACGTAATTTTTTAAAGTTTGACAAGAAATCTTCCTCCCCTTTCCTTCTAAATTATTAATTTAACCAAACAAAGGATTAGTTATCCCTCCCTTCTAACCAAACAAAATTTAATAAAATTCTCCCCTCCCCTCCCCCTCCCCTCGTTTTTCTTATTTTTAGTTTTTCCCCTCCCCTCCCTTTCCCTAATTAAAAGAAGCAACGAAACAGACTGTAAGGGTCGGCTGACTTAAGCGAACCTTCAACTCCTTGCTTTTTGTTTGTGAACATCTTACTGTGATGATTGGTGTTACTATAGGTATTGTTTCAGAATCGGGCAATAAGGACAACCGAGAAAACAACAACAACCCGGTGTCGCATTAGTCCAATCAAAATTTCTCTCACGAGGCCTTGGCTCGTATCCAAGAGCTCGAGCTCCTATTAGCCGAGAGCCAGGCACAATCGAAGCACATCGTGCCAGTTGCTCAAGTGTTAGCCTCGGAAATCGACGCCAATCCAGGGGTCTTCGCGGATGACGTTGCACGAGCTCGTGCCAAGGGCAAAACACATGCGCAACCTTCATCCCAATTCGGCACCATCAATCTAATGGAGTCGATAAAAGAAAGTCGCCACAATGATAAGCATGATGGTGGTCCCCGGACCGCGGATCGCTATCAAATGGCGCGAGATTATAGGGACACGCAAGTGTACGACATATATTTTGATTAGAAGTATGACTCCGAGGAGTATAGATGTCAACACACTAGTGGTGACCCTAAGAAGAAAACGAAGAAACATGTCGCTGGCGTATGTTTACGAAACCCCAAAGCAGAAGCACGGGGCCAAGTACTACGACGCTGACGCTTATAGAGTCAAGGACGATCTCGAGCACCAAAGTGCTCGGAGTCCATATTCAGATTTTGAAGATGAATATTAGGATTTTAGTGATTATTGTAATGAGTCAAGTTTTGATCATCCGCAAGTACAGGATCCCCAGGAGCTGACAATCGGCCTTCTGATTGGATCCCTCCGCCGCGCCGCGCCAAGAATCGCAAGGAGAATAACTGCGCCTATGGCTAGGCACGCAAGGATGGCACCAAGCATCGGCGTGATAGGGATCGAGATGGCAGGCGTCCTCGGTGCTCGGACGACGGTGATGATCCGAACGACGGAGACGACAATTCATGCAAGGCCCGCCTCGGCACCGGCGCAATCGCCGCGCGCATTCGCCTCGGCGCCGTAGTCCGCGTCGCGACAATGATCGTCGTGAGGCTCGTGATCCACGCCACAACCGCCGAGACATCAAGGTAAAATTTGAACCCTTGTATTGCACTTATGATCCTGATGTTTTCATCGTGTGGTTGCAGGACAAAGAGCACACGCTCTGACATTTAAGTTATGAAGATGATGAGAAGGTCGAAGTTGTGACCTTATACTTCCATAGTGTCGCCCGAACGTGGTGGAACCGATTCGAGTACGAAAGGATTCGGAAAGGCAAGCCCCTCATTTGAGAATTACATCAACTTGTGTACATTTTGAAGAAGAGGTACATCACGGCTAATTATAAAGATAAGATGCACATCGAGATAATGCGCATCAAACAAGGTTGGATGACCCCGAAGGAATTCTTTGCCAAGCTCGAGGATATGTTTTTTTAAGGTCGGCATGAGAGTTTCTCCTTTGGTTATGAGGACTCGTTTCATTTCGGATTTGAGGCAATCGATCCAAAATCGTTTGGAGATATTGCCTATTAAAGATCTCAACAACTTGGTTCATACGGCGATGCAAATCCAATTGGCCAATTAAGTTTTTCTACTAACCGTGCGCCTTCTACCGTGCCAAATGCTAATAAAGGTTCACAAACCAAGACGGAAGTCGCGCCCTCAAAGGAGCCAGCCGCGCCGCGCACCGCTGAGGCCAGTGCCGACCGTGCCCGTGATTTGGCATACTACAAATGCGGGGGTCGTGGCCACATCATGAGGAACTGCCCGAACCAAAAGAAGGTCTTATTTATGGCTCAAGGGGATCCGTATGCGAGCCAAGGGGAGGAATATATTGAGGCGCCTAGTGCCGATACAACCGAGTTGGAGTGCGATCCATCGGAAACCATTGGAGTCTCCAAGCTTCAATCGCTAGCTCGTCGAGCTTTAAGTATGCGAGAGGCACCTAAAACCAATCATTAGGAACAATTATTCCACACTCGTTGCTTGGTTAATAACGTGATGTGAATCCTTCCCATCAAGATCTCACCGATCCAAACCCAGACGTCAAGGAGGACACCAAGGACGACAAGCAAGAGCAAGAGGAGTCGGTGATGCAAATTACTCGTTCCATGGCGAAGACTTTGCACCGAAAAATCACAGTAGCTCTCGCTATCGAGCCATCGAGCTTTGTTACCGACCCTTAAGGTTCGGTAACGATGTGGAGGACATCGTTACGGTGCCACACTGGGAATTGGTCATTAGCTCCCTCGGTACCGAGCTTTTAAGCCTCATTACCGACCTGCGTTTGAATGCCAAAGGTTGTTGGTGAATTCGAATAGACATCTTTAATGCACGTGTTAGTGCTTCGTTTTTAATGCTTTGTTTAATGTTCTAGAAGTGAATCGGCCTAGGGGTTTAAAAAGGCCTTTCGGGTGTTGTTTTTCGATACCTTTGAAGTCATTAGGCCAGAAACTGTAAAAAGAGAGAATCGGCCTAGGGGTTTAATGTTCTGCAAATTAATTTTGTTTAATGTTCTAGAAGTGAATCGGCCTAGGGGTTTAATGCTTTGTCATTAGGCCTTTCAGAACTATACTCTCTTATACTTATAGTAGTATATACTTATAGTAGTTATATATACTTATAGTAGTTATACTTATAGTAGTTATATTAATAAAAAGGATAATATTAATATAATATGTAAGTTTATACTATCTTATAAACTTGGGTGGGGTATAGTTCTGAAGAGTCAACCTTTCGGATTAGCAAAATAAATTGACAACAATTTATTTTGTGGTTGATCGCTACAGGAACAAGTCCGAGTTAGATCGTGAGTAATTTCTGTTCGTAGTCAATTATCGTCAAAATCAAGGCAAGTGAACTCGGTTCCTTTTCCGCATTCGTTTCCTAAGCATGATTTATATCGATCATGATGTTTTTAAATATATGTTGGGAATCTCTGTGTGAATAAAATTGAACATAGGATTGTCTTACATTCCTAGATTTAACGACTGTAATTCCTAGTCATATTTTAGGCTGCATTAGTTATGGATGTAGGCTTTATTGCTCTGTGTTGTTGTATGTATATGTATTTAGGCTCAACTGTAAGGAGTAGAATGCAAATAAATGTTTAATTCTCGCTAGGTCGTTTTGTTTTAAACCCTAGCTAAGGTCATGACCCATACCCCTCAACCGTTGAGGGGCGTTTGCTCTTTAAAGTGACAATGGACGTAGGTGCCTGTATATCGAAAAGTAGTACTTCGAGACTTTGTCTCTCGTAATTAAAGTACCTAATAATCCAAGTGGAATTATTATTATAAACTCATAAAAATTAACTCAGATAAGTGTACTCGTACACAAATTAATACGAACAGGATGGTCGGTACAAAATGGAAAACCGTCCTCGCTCTCGGGTTCCGTTGACATCTGGTTCCAATCTGAATTCGCACAACACGTATGTGGTGAGGTTGGTTGAGGTGTGCGGGGTCAACGAGGGTTTAATGAACCGACTATAACGTTTTGTGTGTAACAACATTCCCAACATATCTGCATTAAAGTCCGAGGCGTCATCTTTGGTGACGGTCTCATTTTAACCCTTTCGAAAATCCATAACGGTTTCCTGGAAGGAAGTAGCTATTAGGTCTCAGCCGGCTTTAATACGGACTCCGATTCCAGTATCTACACTCCTTTCGTAAATAAGAACCACCTTAGAAAACCCACTTGCTTAGTCTGTCACAAGACTAACCCGACCGTTTAATTTCCTTGCATGGTCGGCTGGTGTCAACCGTATTTCCATTTCGGCACATCAGGAGGAGGAGTCATAATCAAGGATTGAAGAAGCATCTCTTAAAGTTGGACAAGTTCGTCGTGTTGTCTTTACAGTTTAATTCGCTTCCGCATAGTTTTCGTTTTGCTTCCGCATATTAAATAATTTTGGTGTAAATGGATCCTCAGCTTGTGAGGTCCATTCTTAATATTTGTTACAGTTTGGTTGTAAACAATGCTATCGATTTATGTAATATTTTGCTTC
Source organism: Fallopia convolvulus (assembly GCA_964016875.1). Lineage (NCBI taxonomy): Eukaryota > Viridiplantae > Streptophyta > Magnoliopsida > Caryophyllales > Polygonaceae > Fallopia > Fallopia convolvulus. Next base: position 33,063,802 of record OZ024734.1, on the reverse strand, counting down.
CGCATTATTTAAAGTTTATGGTTAAGTTCTGTAGTTACTATAAGCCTTGGGTGACTTCGAGAGTTTAATCGTGAGGTCACTGGCGGTAATATCCCTGTGTAAAAAGGGGGTGTTACACCCTATTACCATGGAAGTTTCGAGCCATTCAAGGGCTCAAAACGGAGAACGAGGAAAGATTTCAACCACAACAACGGGAGATGGAAGCCTTTAAGCTTCCTATGGAGGCAAGGATGGGAGCAATGTAATTGGGAAGCTTTGGCGTAATTCAAGCAAGCTACGAAGACGGAGCGAATTCGGGCCAAGTGACATACGGTTCCTCATTACCGAGTCTGAACACCTCGGTACCGAGCCTGCATACCTCGTTACCGAGTCCGAATACCTCGTTAACGAGCCTGCAAACCTCGTTACCAAGTCTGAATGCCTCGGTAAGGACCTTGTCGACGGCTCCAACGAATTCCTACCACACTCTCCCGAGTACCAATCGAGAAGAATCAGGTATGCACTTTTTCCATTCTTTTCCTTATTCTACTTATCCCAATATGCCTTTGCCTTTGGGCCCCGCTAACTTTACAGGACAAGAGTATGTTGGGGATTTCCAACCGAGAGGTCTGACGGTCCCATAGCAACCAAGGCGTCCCGCTGGAGGCCGAGGCGCGGGACGAGCGAATCATCAAGCAGTTAGGCAACTGCCACAACCCATGCGGGGATAACAAGGTCAAGAATTGGAGCAAGGATATGGAAGAGGGCCTAACGTGAAGCTGGAAGTGCAACCTTTTGGAGGTTTTACCGATGCCGAAGCTTACTTGGAGTGGGAACATAAGAAGGAACAAGTTTTTGACTTTTACAAATATACGGACGCCCAAAAGGTATCCATTTCCACCATTAAGTTTCTTGATTTTGCTTACCATTGGTGGATAGAGGAAAGGGAAGAAAGAGAATACAATGGCTATCCGGCTATCGACACTTGGGAGGACTTAAAGTCAAAGACATGATTCGAGCCATCTCAAACTCCACAAGGAGGAAGGCGTGAAGGAGAGCAACGCTCGAGCAAGATCAAGTGTTTCAAGTGCTTAGGGCGCGACACATAGCCGGGGATTTCCCTTTGAAGCGCCAAGTGCTAGTCAACACCATTGGGGAGTATGAGTCGGAGGAGGAAACCGAGATTGAGGACCCACAAGCCAGTGATGAAGAGGTGGTGGAGTTGCAAGTTGTGGCCGAGACAAATGGGGAGTCCATCTAACCAAAGGGAGACCATTTTTCATACAAGATGCCTCATTCAAGGTAAACTTTGCAATCTTATAGTTGATGGAGGATCTTGTTGCAACATCATAGACCAAGAGGTTGTAAAAAGGTTTGCCCTTAAAACTACTCCTCATGTATTACCCTATATTTTGTGTTGGTTAAATTCTAACACACCTCTTGAGGTGAATGAGCAAGCATGTGTCAAGTTTTCTATAGGGGGATACATTGATGAGGTGGTATGTGATGTGGTCCCTATGACGGCATGCCATATTCTACTTGGAAGGCCGTGGCAATATGACCGTGGCATTATTCACCAAGGCGTCATGAACGAGTATTGTTTTCACCTTAACGGTAAGAGAATCACTTTGATGCCCATGGAGCCACACGAGATCATGGCGGATCACATTGCAAGGAATCAACGGCGAGACGCTGCTAACGAGGCTATAAGCGGTCCACCTTGTTACCGAAGGCAAACACCTCGGTACTGAGGACCAGTGGGTCAACACGGATGGCACCGCCGAGCCATCTTCTTCTAGCCAAAGCCTGAGAGACTCGAAAGGCTGTGAAAGGGAGTACTTCTTGCATTCTCTTGTTATTTAAGGATGTAATGCTTAATGCCAAGATGTAGAACACTTACTTATTCTATTTCTTTGTTGTTGAAGGAGTTCGATGATGTGTTCCCTGAAGAGATGCCGAAAGGATTGCCTCCGATTCGGGGCAACGAGCATCAAATCGACTTCGTGCCCGGTGCCTCCATTCCCAACAAGCCGGCCTACCGACCCAACTCAATGGAGGCAGAAGAGCTTCAAAAAAATAGGTTCTAGATCTTCTTTCAAAGGGTTATGTGTGTGAAAGTTTGAATGCCAAAGGTTGTTGGTGAATTCGAATAGACATCTTTAATGCACGTGTTAGTGCTTCGTTTTTAATGCTTTGTTTAATGTTCTAGAAGTGAATCGGCCTAGGGGTTTAAAAAGGCCTTTCGGGTGTTGTTTTTCGATACCTTTGAAGTCATTAGGCCAGAAACTGTAAAAAGAGAGAATCGGCCTAGGGGTTTAATGTTCTGCAAATTAATTTTGTTTAATGTTCTAGAAGTGAATCGGCCTAGGGGTTTAATGCTTTGTCATTAGGCCTTTCAGAACTATACTCTCTTATACTTATAGTAGTATATACTTATAGTAGTTATATATACTTATAGTAGTTATATTAATAAAAAGGATAATATTAATATAATATGTAAGTTTATACTATCTTATAAACTTGGGTGGGGTATAGTTCTGAAGAGTCAACCTTTCGGATTAGCAAAATAAATTGACAACAATTTATTTTGTGGTTGATCGCTACAGGAACAAGTCCGAGTTAGATCGTGAGTAATTTCTGTTCGTAGTCAATTATCGTCAAAATCAAGGCAAGTGAACTCGGTTCCTTTTCCGCATTCGTTTCCTAAGCATGATTTATATCGATCATGATGTTTTTAAATATATGTTGGGAATCTCTGTGTGAATAAAATTGAACATAGGATTGTCTTACATTCCTAGATTTAACGACTGTAATTCCTAGTCATATTTTAGGCTGCATTAGTTATGGATGTAGGCTTTATTGCTCTGTGTTGTTGTGTGTATATGTATTTAGGCTCAACTGTAAGGAGTAGAATGCAAATAAATGTTTAATTCTCGCTAGGTCGTTTTGTTTTAAACCCTAGCTAAGGTCATGACCCATACCCCTCAACCGTTGAGGGGCGTTTGCACTTTAAAGTGACAATGGACGTAGGTGCCTGTATATCGAAAAGTAGTACTTCGAGACTTTGTCTCTCGTAATTAAAGTACCTAATAATCCAAGTGGAATTATTATTAAACGCTTAAAAATTAACTCAGATAAGTGTACTCGTACACAAATTAATACGAACAGGATGGTTGGTACAAAATGGAAAACCGTCCTCGCTCTCGGGTTCCGTTGACATCTGGTTCCAATCTGAATTCGCACAACACGTATGTGGTGAGGTTGGTTGAGGTGTGCGGGGTCAACGAGGGTTTAATGAACCGACTATAACGTTTTGTGTGTAACAACATTCCCAACATATCTGCATTAAAGTCCGAGGCGTCATCTTTGGTGACGGTCTCATTTTAACCCTTTCGAAAATCCATAACGCTTTCCTGGAAGGAAGTAGCTATTAGGTCTCAGCCGGCTTTAATACGGACTCCGATTCCAGTATCTACACTCCTTTCGTAAATAAGAACCACCTTAGAAAACCCACTTGCTTAGTCTGTCACAAGACTAACCCGACCGTTTAATTTCCTTGCATGGTCGGCTGGTGTCAACCGTATTTCCATTTCGGCACATCAGGAGGAGGAGTCATAATCAAGGATTGAAGAAGCATCTCTTGAAGTTGGACAAGTTCGTCGTGCTGTCTTTACAGTTTAAATCGCTTTCGCATAGTTTTCGTTTTGCTTCCGCATATTAAATAATTTTGGTGTAAATGGATCCTCAACTTGTGAGGTCCATTCTTAAAATTTGTTACAGTTTGGTTGTAAACAATGCTATCGATTTATGTAATATTTTTCTTCCGCATTATTTAAAGTTTATGGTTAAGTTCTGTAGTTACTATAAGCCTTGGGTGACTTCGAGAGTTTAATCTTGAGGTCACTGGCGGTAATATCCCTATGTAAAAAGGGGGTGTTACAATTATGGTGTCAGAGCCAAAACTTTATAATGTTATTCTTAGGGTCGATCCTTAGTTCTGACCTTTTTTCTTTCTGTTTCCCTTCTCAGAGTCATGGCTTGCTCGATGTGCCACGTTTTAGAGCTTGAGATTTCTGTTATGCACGCTAGGGAGGAGCTCGAGTCTTTGGAGCACGAGCTAGCTCTGGCCCGTGATTCTCTAGAGGAAGAAGAGGGTGAACCCGCTGGTCAGGAGGATTGCGAATGCTTTCAGGGGGATTCACCACAGGTGCCTCTGATCGTGATCGAGGACTCTAATGAAGAGATGGAGCTGGACGATCAGACTCTCTATGCCAGGGGGTATGCTATGGAGCCCTTGCCCGATGTGGAGTCCCCTGTGGTTGATCCTGACCAGGTTCCTTTGGTCGTGATTGAGGATTCTGAGGAGGAGGATCCAGAAGAGGACCCCGAGGAGGACAACAATGGATCGATGGAGTACACCCCTGAGACTCCAAGGGGGGAAGTACGAGTGGCTCCGGAATATGTGCCTAGGTCTCCTCCCCGTGACGACGTGCAGGGTACTGTTCAGGTGGAAGTTCCGCCAGAGGTCCCACATCCAGTAACGGAGGCCGTGGAGGAGTACATATCATGGACAGATCGTGCAGCAATGGGTGACTTCACACCTAGGCCTTTTCAGGCTGATAACGCTGTGTTGGGTCCGCATTTATCTACCTGGCAAGGGATACTAAACGGTCATGAGGCGAATGTGCGCCGGATATTGGCTAGTTTGACTAGAGAGCAGCAGAGCATTGAGACACTTAGGGGCCAAATTGAGCAAGGTATGGACCTTATCTAAGCGAATGGCGCTATGATCGAGCCAGAGAACTACAACGCTGCATTGTTGGACTTGGTGGATGCAAACAAGAAGGGCTCTACTTCTGGAGGTGTTTAGGCGCTTTTTTAGTTTCGTTGCTTTGAGTCTGTTGCTATCCTAGTTTGTTGTTTTATCTATGGTTGTGTTGAAGAACATGTTGTGTTCTTTCAGTTGTTTCTCTGGGATGTTTTGGTATTTTGTTGAGACATATCAGTTTATGCAATAATGCATGTTTGTTTTGGATAAACAATGTTGGTGGTTCGTGTTTCAAGTATTGTGGGGTATGTTTATTTATTAGTTATTTTCCTATGCTTATAGATGAGTAACACTCAAAGCCATAGTGATGGGAATCAGATCGGTTCCGATGCACGCAACCAGGAGCAGTTACCGGGTGCGGGAATACCACCAGCTCAAGGTGGAAACCAACCTGCCAACTTTGTGTTAGATGCCGAGACTGCTGAGGCATTCCGGGATTTCTTAGCCCAGCGCGCTGCGAATGTTATTCAACCAGCGGCGGTTGACTTAGAAGTAGAGCAATCAGTCCATCTGGGTAATGATAACCGCCAAGTTGTTCCGTCGGGAAATGGCGCCGGATTTAGTCGAGCACTGAAGACTTTCTTGGCGATGAAGCCTGATAGCTATGATGGAACGGGGGAACCTTATAAGATTTCGTACTGGTTCTCCCACTTGGAGCGCTTGCTCCGAAATGTAGCGTGCACTGAAGCTGAGAAGGTGCACATTGCCTCCCTGCAGCTGAAGGAGGGAGCTAGTGAATGGTGGGAAGGTACCGGTTTGGCTGATCACCCGAGGCTCAAATGGGCCATGTTTAAAGATAAGATGTTCGCCCGTTTCTTCTCCACCGCTATGAGGAAAGAGAAGTTGAAAGAATTTTTACACCCGAAGACTGAGGGTTTGAAAGTACCTGGGGCTTGCAATCAAGTTTAATCACCTGCTACAATATGCCGGGCCGGAAATGTCTACTGAGTCTCAGAAATTAGAACAGTTCCATGAGTGGATGAATCCGAGGGTGAAGCCACACATGGTGAATCATGCCTGTACCACCTTGGAGGAGTATGTGGACAAAGCTTACAAGTTGGAAGTGACATTAGATGAATCTGCCAGGAAGATGAAGAGTTGGGGAAAACCACCGCAATCTGGTTCCCAATTCAGTGGCTTTAAGAGACCAGCTCCTCCATCTCAGTACGATCGTTCTAAAACGGCCAAGTCAGGTTCTACACAATCAAGGTTCTCCCAACAGTCGGTTCAGCAGAAAGGGGAGATTGTGTGCCACAATTGTGGTGAGATGGGTCATCTTAACCGGGATTGTACCAAGCGTAAGCGAATATGCTACTCGTGTGGGCGGGATGGCCATATGCGAGTTTATTGTCGCAAGAAAGGTAGTGAGTCGTCCCAAGGTAGGTAAGGAACGGGTTCTCAGGGAAACAGAGGTCCGACGGGAGGTTTAAAGGCTGAGTCGATGCAGTCAAACGCTCATAATAAGGGAAAGGACCCCATGACGTCAGCTAGTCAAGGCCAAAGGTTGTACACCATCTGCCGTACTGACGAGCCTGATGCGCCAATTACGCAAGGTACTCTATCTCTCCGCTCTAAATCTGCGTTGTTGTTGTTTGATACGGATGCAACCCATTCATTTATTGCTGAAACCTGTGTGGAAGAGTTAGGACTAAAATGTAACGCAACATGTGAGCCATTTGTTGTCGGCCTCCCTAATGGGGAGAAGATTACTAGTACCGAATTGCTTAGTAACTTTCCGATAAGTATTCAAGGAAAGAAGTTTGATGCCGAGTTAATTTGTATTCCAATGGCTCCTTATGATCTTATTCTTGGGATGGATTGGATGAACCGTCACGGGGCTATAATAGACTTTAATACTAGAATCGTGACTGTCACATCTGGTGGCAAGCACGTGTGTAAATTCAGGGGTTTTCGCGACGGCGATAATGGGAAGTTAATTAGTGCCATGAAGGCAGGCAAGTTGCTTCGTCAAGGTTGCACCGACTTCTTGTGTTTCTTAGAGTCGCCAAAGAAGAAAGTTGTGGAGGTCGGGGAGATTCCATTGTGAAAGATTTTGCAAATGTTTTTCCTGAGGAGATTTCAGGATTGCCGCCACACCGAAGTGTAGAGTTTTCTATTGACCTGGAGCTGGGAACCAGGCCTATTTCTAAAGCACCTAAATCGAATGGCTCCAGTTGAGATGAAGGAGTTGAAGAAGCAGTGGGAAGAACTGTTGGATAAAGGGTATATCAGACCAAGCGCCTCTCCTTGGGGTGCACCGGTATTATTTGTCAAGAAGAAGGATGGAACTTTCCATCTATGCATTGATTATCGGGAGTTAAACAAGGTTACCATCAAGAATAAATACCCTCTACCGAGAATTGATGATCTTCTCGATCAGCTGCGTGGAGCTAAAGTGTTTTCTAAGATAGACTTAAGGTCTGGTTATCATTAATTGAGAATCCGTGAGGAAGACATATCGAAGACTGCATTCCGTACACGATATGGCCATTATGAGTTTGTGGTTATGCCGTTCGGACTCACCAATGATCCAGCGGTATTCATGGACTTGATGCATCGTTGTTTCAGAGACTACCTTGACATGTTTGTGGTGGTATTCATCGATGACATCCTGATTTATTCACCCAATAAGGAGATTCACACCGAGCATTTGAGGATTGCCCTACAGATCCTTACAGACAATCAGTTGTATGCCAAGCTCTCTAAGTGTGATTTCTGGCTAGGAGAAGTTGCTTTTCTGGGGCATGTCATCAATCAAGAAGGTGTGATGGTTGATCCTCAAAAGATTCAAGCAGTGGCAGAGTGGAAACAACCACAAAATGTGAAGGAAGTGCGCAGTTTTCTCGGGTTGGCAGGATACTATCGGCGGTTTGTAGAGGGGTTCTCTAAAATCGCTCTACCTATGACAAATTTGCTTCGGAAGGTGCATAAGAAGTTTGTTTGGGATGAGAAGTGTGAGGCGAGCTTCCAAGAGTTAAAGAAGCGCCTGACCAGTGCTCCAATTTTGACTCTACCCGACGGGTCAAACGAGTATGTGGTGTATAGCGATGCGTCTAAACAAGGGTTGGGATGTGTGCTCATGCAGAATGGTAAGGTAATCGCTTATGCGTCTCGTCAGCTTAAGATGTATGAGGTGAATTATCCAACGCATGATTTGGAATTGGTCGTTGTAGTGTTCGCTCTTAAAATTTGGCGTCATTATCTATATGGGGTCAAATGCCAGATATTCACCGATCATAAGAGCTTGAAGTATGTGTTCACACAAAAAGAGTTGAACATGAGACAATGAAGGTAGTTAGAGCTGATTAAGGATTATGACATTGAACTGTTGTATCATCCAGGCAAGGCCAACGTTGTCGTTAATGCATTAAGTCGTAAGACCACTCAAGAAGCTATGGTGGCTATGCTCACAGCTCAGCCGGAACTGCAGAAAGAGATAATCCGTGGAGAAATTGAAGTGTGGTTTGGTAGACAACAGGGAGGTTTGAATATGCTTGAGATTCAGGTTGAGTTACTAAATCAGATTAAAGAGCACCAGGCCGAAGACGTTATGTTGATCAAAATCAGTAGTGAGGTGCAAGATGGGAAAGCACCTGGCTTCATAATTCAGGACGACGGGTCACTGTGGTTTCAGAACCGCATTTGTGTACCGGGAGTTGAAGATCTCCGAACTTCTATTTTGCGAGAAGCATATACCTCTGCTTATTCTGTGCATCCTGGGTTGAGTAAGATGTACAAGGAACTAAGGAAGAACTTTTGGTGGCCCAACATGAAGCAGGATGTGGCCGAGTTTGTGGCACGATGCTTGGTCTGTCAGAAGGTCAAAATCGAAAATAAGAGACCTGGTGGTGAGTTGCAACCTTTACCGATTCCTGAGTGGAAATGGGAAGATATTGCCATGGACTTTGTCTCGGGTCTTCCTAAAACTCAAGGTCAAAAGGACGCTATTTGGGTCATAATTGATCGACTCACCAAAAGTGCACACTTTATTGCTATTCAGATGAAATGGGAAGTTAAGAAGCTGGCTGAGGTATTCATTCATGAGATTGTACGCTTACATGGGACACCGAAGACTATTGTATCCGATCATGATGGTCGTTATATGTCCCGATTTTGGAAGGAGTTACACAAGGCTATGGGTATGGAATTGCATTTCAGCACTGTGTTTCACCCTCAAACTGACGGCCAATCTGAGCGGACTATTCAGACACTTGAAGACATGCTCAGGGCTTGTGTACTTGATCGTTCTACCAGTTGGGAGCACAACTTGGCTTTAATAGAGTTCACTTATAACAACAGTTGGCATTCGACGATTAAAATGCCTTCTTTTGAGGCTTTATATGGTCGGAAGTGTCGTTCGCCAATTTGTTGGGATGAAGCTGCTGATAAGATTTTGCTTGGACCAGAGTTAGTCGAGAGAACTGCTGCTGAGGTGGCTCTCATACGACAAAGAATGCTTGTAGCGCAAAGTCGTCAAAAGTCGTATGCTGATCTCAAGCGGCGTCCAGTTCAGTTTGAAGTAGGTGAAAAGGTGTTCGTTCGCGTTTCACCATCGAAGGGTGTGTTTCGGATTGGTAAACGAGGGAAGCTCAATCCTCGATACGTTGGACCCTTTGAGATACTAGAGCGAGTTGGCAACTTAGCATATCGTCTTGCTTTGCCTCCATCTGCTCACCCTGTTCATAACGTGTTTCACGTATCTCTCCTTCGGAAATATGTTCCAGATGCATCACATGTCTTAAACTATGAGGATGTTGAGATACAAGCTAATGGTACATATGAGGAAAAACCTGTTCGAGTGTTAGAGCGACGTGTGAAGAGCTTGCGTAATAAAGAGGTTCCGTTAGTCAGAATTTTGTGGGCTCGTGATGAAGGTGATGGAGTCACGTGGGAGACTTGGGAAACCGAACAAGACATGCAAGTTCGTTTTCCGGAATTGTTCTCGACCTAGTTTCGGGGACGAAACTATTTTTAAGGGGGTACTACACTGTAACAACCCTCGTTTTTGTAAGGATCTATATTTTGTTTCGGTTTGGATCCGGGTAAGGTTAAGCTAGTTTCGGGGACGAAACTATTTTTAAGGGGGTACTATTGTAATATCCCTCATTTTGATAAAGGGTAAAGATGTAATTTTATTTTACATTTCCTTTAATATAATAAAATATTTAGATATTTTATTTCATAAAGTTATAATTTTTTAACATTTTAAAATGTTATAAATTTTTATAAATTTAAGACCATATTAATAGGCATTTGATATGGGTCTTATTTATTAGTAAACATAATTATAATTAATAAAATATATATAGAATATTATTTCCACAAGTAATAGTTAAATAAATTATTAATTATAATTTCACTATGTTTTCTAGATGTTTTTTGAACAAATGTTTTTCTATAAAAGGTAAAACAAATCAGAGTACATAAAATAAAATAAAATAAGGGACGTGCACACCCCAAGGATCGAACCGACGACCTCTTGTTCACACACATAAGGACACTTGAACCAAGTGTGCTGCAATAGCTTTCAAACATATGAGAAATGCGTTTTTTTTTAACTCTGCAAATGACCCTTGGCCATCTTCAAGCTTCAACCGAGAAGCCCGATCGGTTCGCCTTCATTCTTATCCAAAATTGATGTTGATTTCGGTTGAGGAAGAGATCAAACGATTCATTATCCAGACGTTGGACATTCAATGGATTATTTCAGATCTAGAATTAAGTTTGGGATTAAATTTGGGGATTGAAGGGTTCTTAATTTGGGTATAAAAGGGGTATTCCGATTGGCTTGGCAATCACACCAAACTCAATTCCGTTCTCAAAATTCAGAGCAAACAAGTGCATTAGAGTGAGCTTCGGGTCGAAGGTGTTCGGTTTTTGCCAGAGAACAATTGTCGTTCTGGTTCGTCGGTCTCGACCGTTCAGGTACAACAGCGGGGTTGGGCCGCGGCCGCCACCGTGTGTCCGCCTCCGGCCAGATTTCTCCCTTCTGTTGTTCGTTGTTTTGGTTCCTTCCATTCTTGTTGCCGTAGTCGTTCATGGCTACTGATGTGCTTCTTCTGATGCTCTGGTTTTACGTATGTGCAGAGGGAGCAACAGCCTTGGGCCTGCTCTTGTTGTGCGTTTGGTTTGGTTTTTGGGTAGATTTAGAGAAAATTAATAAATAATTTGTTACATGTTAGTATGTTACAGTCCCGATGTTAACACTTTTAACAATTTATATATATAAAGTTCAGATTTGTTTTCTTTAAAAATAATAACAGAAAAAAAGTGCATTAGAGTAATGCGGGCGGATCCCACATGTTTAACATTGTAAAAAAGACCCAACTGTTAAAACTCAAAGCAAAAGCATGGAACAAAAAAACGTTCGGAAATATTTTCGAACAAATTAGGAAACTGGACGATGAACTCATCGAAATCCAAAAAGAGATTATTGAGAACAAGAACACGCAACTTATACAAAAGCAGGAAAGGATCTCTAAAAAACGGTCATGCCTCATTCAATTCCACCACTCGTATTGGAAACAAAGAGCCAAAAATAACCACATCAAGCTAAATGATAAAAATACCAAATACTTCCATCGAATTGCTAATGGAAGGAGAAACAGAACAAACATAAAGGAGATAAGAACAACAAATGGAACCCAGATTACAGGGCTTGAAAACATTAAAGCGGAAGTCAGGCGAGATTTCCTAAATCGGTTCCGATCAATTGATATCAACCGTGAAAAACTCCGAAATATGACCCAAACAATCCAGCGAGAAATCACTGAGGCAGACAATATATCATTAATCCAACCAGTTACGAATGTAGAAATCAAGAAAGCCATGTTCGATATCGGTGACGACAAATCACCGGGCCCTGACGGTATGCCGGCCTGCTTCTATAAAAAGTATTGGCAGATCGTCGGCCCTGATGTCACAAAAGCTGTCAAAAGCTTTTTTCATTCAGGGAAAATCCTAAAGCAAATCAATCACACTTTCATCACCTTACTACCCAAATGTGAGAGTCCTAATTCAACAAATCACTATAGACCTATAAGTCTATGCAACACCATTTACAAAGTGATATCAAAAATCATCACAAATCGACTTAAATCAGTCATGACAAAAATTATTCACCCCATGCAGGGAGCATTTGTCGAAAACCGCAGCATCCATGATAATACACTCATTGCACATGAAATTTTCCATTCCTTCCGAAACAAAAAGGGGAAGGACGGATGGATGGCCGTAAAATTGGATATGGAAAAAGCCTATGATCGAGTCAGTTGGGAATTCCTAGCATTTACGCTCGATAAATTCGGTTTCCACCCCACATTTGTGGGTTGGATACGTGAATGTGTCGAAACTGTTTCTTTCTCTGTACTAGTGAATAATGGACCAACGGAACAATTCTTCCCTCAAAGAGGTCTTAGACAAGGAGACCCATTATCCCCATATCTCTTCATACTAACCGCAGAAGTTCTCTCCAGACAGCTCCAACTCAAAAGCCTTGAGCCGAACAATGGCATAGGCATCCAAATATCGCGTAACGGGACAAAAATCCCATTTCTAGCCTTTGCAGACGATATTATTATCTTTGCGAAAGCAAAAAGCCAAGCCTGTAGCAAGATAAAAGGCATAATTGACGACTACTGCCAGATTTCTGGCCAAAAAGTCAACTTCCACAAATCCGCTTTCCAAGTTACCAAAAACACGAACCACAACACGTGTGAGCAACTTAAACAAATTCTCCAGATTACAAACACCACTGCATTGGACAAATACCTTGGATGTCCAATCATAAACGGAAGAGTGACTAAAAACACTTTCAAACCACTAACTCTCAAAACAAGGGCAAAATTATCCAAGTGGAAAGCCAATTCCCTCTCTCAAGAGGGACGAAAAACACTGATTAAAGCAAACCTGTCAGCACAACCAAACTACATCATGCAATCATTCCTACTTCCAAAAAACAGCCTAAAAGAACTTGACCAAATCAATAAGAATTTCTTTTGGAATAAAGATGGGAATTATAAACCCCTGATAAGTTGGAGCTCAATCTGCCAACCTCCCTCTCAGGGAGGACTTGGTATTGCAAAAGCAGAAAAAATGAACATAGCGCTCCAAATGAAGCTGTTGTGGAAAATCTTAGCAGAACCTGACAATCTGTGGGTTAAAATAGTCACGGAAAAATACTTGAAATCTGACGGTCTCTTGGAATATAAGAAGAAACAAAATACGTCATGGCAATGGTCCAAATTGATGGGCCTCAAAACCCAGTTCATTAAAGGGCTCGTCTGGCAGGTTGGTGACGGCAAAACCATCCGATTTTGGAAAGACAATTGGACTGGATTCGGGAGCCTTAACCCGAAAGAAAACACTGAAAACAGTGTAAATTGGGAGGATCGAGTTTCAGATTTCCTCCTCGACGATAACTCGTGGAACTTGGGAAAGCTGCGGCGGGACCTAAATACGGAGGACGTCCAACGTATAAACCAAATAACCACTCCACATAACAAAATCCCGGACAGACTGTACTGGCAACCAAGCAAAAACGGGTGGTACTCTACCCATTCTACCATGCAATGGCTCCATAGGAACAACGGAGAACCCACCACCAACCTAAGCTGGATCGGAAAGCAAAACATCCCCCCTAGAATAAAAAACTTCTTGTGGAAAATTGCCCGGAATGGCCTCCCCACGAAATGTCGGTTGGCTGCCAACCATATCCCAGTGGTTCAGGGATGTGTTGCTTGCAACCATCCAAATGAGGACATCAACCACATTCTCCTTGAATGCGTACACACAAAAAATACCCTCAATGCGATTAATCCTAAAATTGCCAGGATTGTCAACCAAATTAAACCAGAAGGTAAAAAACCTGCCGAAATACTCGAAGAAATTAGGGTGTTGTCCAAAAACGCCGAAATTGAGGACCTTTACTTCACCTGGTGGAGCATTTGGTTCTTCAGAAATAAAGAGGTGTTTAAAAATAACGATGCAACTGAAACTAACCACCTCAACAATATCAACGATTTTATCAAAAACCAAAAGAAGGATTGGAGTGATGCGAACAAAAAGGACGACAACGGATTGCAAAACAACAACCAACCCAAAAGGCTTGAGCGTAGAAACGCTAAATGGAAAAAACCCACAACGAATTTCACTAAACTTAATTTTGATGGTGCAGTTAACGCGGAAGGGGTGGCTTCTTACGGTTTTATTCTGAGAGACTACTGCGGAGAACCCATCCATATTGACGGAGGACTGGTTGGTCGACAGTCTGTGCTGATATCTGAGACCATCGCCTTGCGCCAGGGAATTCTTGAGGCCACCAGACGTGGCATTTCCCACATTCAAATCGAAGGCGATAACTTGCAGCTGGTCAAAGCCATACTTGGCGACTGGCGCTGTCCGTGGGAGATCGAGATGCTACGTGCGGATATCCACTGCTTGCTTGCTCGGTTCCGGTGTTGGAGCATTTCCCATGTCGTCCGGGAATGCAACTCGGTGGCGGATTATATTGCCGTTTCCTTCCGTCGCGCTTCCACCCTTCCACTTGCAGTTGATCCGGTTCTTAGGAACCTCATCCTTCAGGATGCCCTAGGGAGGCCTCTAGCCTGTTAGCGGTCTTCCTAATTTCTTTCCTTATCAAAAAAAATAAAAAATAAAAAAAATAACAGATTCGGTTTTATGTGCATAAAAAAAAACGAAATTTGTTTGTTTTAATCTGAGGTTAGTTCCGGTGTGTTGTTTTAAAAATAAAAATTCAGATCCATTTTAAGTATAAAAAAACAAACGATTTCCAGTTTTACAAACAAAAAAAAAATGTGTCTCGGTTAAATTAAAAAAAAACTACACAATCATTAGTTAAAGGTTTATATATATATATGAATTGTACACGAGATTTAAGGCTTATACTTCGGTTTTGATTTTGTCAAGTGATGATATTGACCCAATTTGAAGATTTGTTTCCTTTTGAAAATTGGTAAATTCGAATATGGGTTCTTTTTTAAAAAAATAAATAAAAAAAATTTGAGTTCGTTTATACTCTCTTATACTTATAGTAGTATATACTTATAGTAGTTATATATACTTATAGTAGTTATATTAATAAAAAAGATAATATTAATATAATATGTAAGTTTATACTATCTTATAAACTTGGGTGGGGTATAGTTCTGAAGAGTCAACCTTTCGGATTAGCAAAATAAATTGACAACAACTTATTTTGTGGTTGATCGCTACAGGAACAAGTCCGAGTTAGATCGTGAGTAATTTCTGTTCGTAGTCAATTATTGTCAAAATCAAGGCAAGTGAACTCGATTCCTTTTCCGCATTCGTTTCCTAAGCATGATTTATATCGATCATGATGTTTTTAAATATATGTTGGGAATATCTGTGTGAATAAAATTGAACATAGGATTGTTTTACATTCCTAGATTTAACGACTGTAATTCCTAGTCATATTTTAGGCTGCATTAGTTATGGATGTAGGCTTTATTGCTCTGTGTTGTTGTGTGTATATGTATTTAGGCTCAACTGTAAGGAGTAGAATGCAAATAAATGTTTAATTCTCGCTAGGTCGTTTTGTTTTAAACCCTAGCTAAGGTCATGACCCATACCCCTCAACCGTTGAGGGGCGTTTGCTCTTTAAAGTGACAATGGACGTAGGTGCCTGTATATCGAAAAGTAGTACTTCGAGACTTTGTCTCTCGTAATTAAAGTACCTAATAATCCAAGTGGAATTATTATTAAACGCTTAAAAATTAACTCAGATAAGTGTACTCGTACACAAATTAATACGAACAGGATGGTCGGTACAAAATGGAAAACCGTCCTCGCTCTCGGGTTCCGTTGACATCTGGTTCCAATCTGAATTCGCACAACACGTATGTGGTGAGGTTGGTTGAGGTGTGCGGGGTCAACGAGGGTTTAATGAACCGACTATAACGTTTTGTGTGTAACAACATTCCCAACATATCTGCATTAAAGTCCGAGGCGTCATCTTTGGTGACGGTCTCATTTTAACCCTTTCGAAAATCCATAACGGTTTCCTGGAAGGAAGTAGCTATTAGGTCTCAGCCGACTTTAATACGGACTCCGATTCCAGTATCTACACTCCTTTCGTAAATAAGAACCACCTTAGAAAACCCACTTGCTTAGTCTGTCACAAGACTAACCCGACCGTTTAATTTCCTTGCATGGTCAGCTGGTGTCAACCGTATTTCCATTTCGGCACATCAGGAGGAGGAGTCATAATCAAGGATTGAAGAAGCATCTCTTAAAGTTGGACAAGTTCGTCGTGTTGTCTTTACAGTTTAATTCGCTTCCGCATAGTTTTCGTTTTGCTTCCGCATATTAAATAATTTTGGTGTAAATGGATCCTCAGCTTGTGAGGTCCATTCTTAATATTTGTTACAGTTTGGTTGTAAACAATGCTATCGATTTATGTAATATTTTGCTTCCGCATTATTTAAAGTTTATGGTTAAGTTCTGTAGTTACTATAAGCCTTGGGTGACTTTGAGAGTTTAATCGTGAGGTCACTGGCGGTAATATCCCTGTGTAAAAAGGGGGTGTTACACCCTATTACCATGGAAGTTTCGAGCCATTCAAGGGCTCAAAACGGAGAACGAGGAAAGATTTCAACCACAACAACGGGAGATGGAAGCCTTTAAGCTTCCTATGGAGGCAAGGATGGGAGCAATGTAATTGGGAAGCTTTGGCGTAATTCAAGCAAGCTACGAAGACGGAGCGAATTCGGGCCAAGTGACATACGGTTCCTCATTACCGAGTCTGAACACCTCGGTACCGAGCCTGCATACCTCGTTACCGAGTCCGAATACCTCGTTAACGAGCCTGCAAACCTCGTTACCAAGTCTGAATGCCTCGGTAAGGACCTTGTCGACGGCTCCAACGAATTCCTACCACACTCTCCCGAGTACCAATCGAGAAGAATCAGGTATGCACTTTTTCCATTCTTTTCCTTATTCTACTTATCCCAATATGCCTTTGCCTTTGGGCCCCGCTAACTTTACAGGACAAGAGTATGTTGGGGATTTCCAACCGAGAGGTCTGACGGTCCCATAGCAACCAAGGCGTCCCGCTGGAGGCCGAGGCGCGGGACGAGCGAATCATCAAGCAGTTAGGCAACTGCCACAACCCATGCGGGGATAACAAGGTCAAGAATTGGAGCAAGGATATGGAAGAGGGCCTAACGTGAAGCTGGAAGTGCAACCTTTTGGAGGTTTTACCGATGCCGAAGCTTACTTGGAGTGGGAACATAAGAAGGAACAAGTTTTTGACTTTTACAAATATACGGACGCCCAAAAGGTATCCATTTCCACCATTAAGTTTCTTGATTTTGCTTACCATTGGTGGATAGAGGAAAGGGAAGAAAGAGAATACAATGGCTATCCGGCTATCGACACTTGGGAGGACTTAAAGTCAAAGACATGATTCGAGCCATCTCAAACTCCACAAGGAGGAAGGCGTGAAGGAGAGCAACGCTCGAGCAAGATCAAGTGTTTCAAGTGCTTAGGGCGCGACACATAGCCGGGGATTTCCCTTTGAAGCGCCAAGTGCTAGTCAACACCATTGGGGAGTATGAGTCGGAGGAGGAAACCGAGATTGAGGACCCACAAGCCAGTGATGAAGAGGTGGTGGAGTTGCAAGTTGTGGCCGAGACAAATGGGGAGTCCATCTAACCAAAGGGAGACCATTTTTCATACAAGATGCCTCATTCAAGGTAAACTTTGCAATCTTATAGTTGATGGAGGATCTTGTTGCAACATCATAGACCAAGAGGTTGTAAAAAGGTTTGCCCTTAAAACTACTCCTCATGTATTACCCTATATTTTGTGTTGGTTAAATTCTAACACACCTCTTGAGGTGAATGAGCAAGCATGTGTCAAGTTTTCTATAGGGGGATACATTGATGAGGTGGTATGTGATGTGGTCCCTATGACGGCATGCCATATTCTACTTGGAAGGCCGTGGCAATATGACCGTGGCATTATTCACCAAGGCGTCATGAACGAGTATTGTTTTCACCTTAACGGTAAGAGAATCACTTTGATGCCCATGGAGCCACACGAGATCATGGCGGATCACATTGCAAGGAATCAACGGCGAGACGCTGCTAACGAGGCTATAAGCGGTCCACCTTGTTACCGAAGGCAAACACCTCGGTACTGAGGACCAGTGGGTCAACACGGATGGCACCGCCGAGCCATCTTCTTCTAGCCAAAGCCTGAGAGACTCGAAAGGCTGTGAAAGGGAGTACTTCTTGCATTCTCTTGTTATTTAAGGATGTAATGCTTAATGCCAAGATGTAGAACACTTACTTATTCTATTTCTTTGTTGTTAAGGAGTTCGATGATGTGTTCCCTGAAGAGATGCCGAAAGGATTGCCTCCGATTCGGGGCAACGAGCATCAAATCGACTTCGTGCCCGGTGCCTCCATTCCCAACAAGCCGGCCTACCGACCCAACTCAATGGAGGCAGAAGAGCTTCAAAAAAACAGGTTCTAGATCTTCTTTCAAAGGGTTATGTGTGTGAAAGTTTGAGTCCATGTGTGTGGATTGTCGAACTATCAACAACATTACCGTCAAGTATAGGCATCCTATTCTTAGACTTGATGATATGTTGAATGAGCTCCACGGGTCATGCATATTTTCCTGTAATAACTGCGGTTTTGAGGATATTTTTGAATTTTTCTCGGATATCCTTTTAACCTCTTAGTCCGTTTTAACGCTTAATCCAATATTTTTGTTGGAAATTAAATCCTAGAAAATTGTTGGTGATATCCTAAAATCATAAAGAAATGATTTTATGGATCGGAGTGAATTCTTGGATTTTTCAGTGGAAAAAGAATATTTATTGGATAAGTCGTCTATTTAATTATGTACTGTAAAAGATTTTAAATACGAAAGAGAAGGCTTAAATGTTGAAGGTAGCGTGATAAAATCATGGAAAATTGGTTTTATTGATCTACATAATTTACGGGACGTTTTGTATTTAGTAAGTTTTTCCATCCGAGGTACATAATTTTACCATTTTTACGCGAGTCTCGTTCCGAGACGGGTTGTGTTTGTAAACCGCCCTTCTTTGCCTTACTAATTAAGGAACCAATTAGATAGGCACAAAGCTCGAACTTTGTAATTGGATTGAGATAGAGGAGTTCGAGGGCGAGAAAGGACGGAACGACGATGAACCGGGAGAAAGAATTTAGCTTTCCCCGCCGACCACTTCCTCACTTCACCATCTTCTTTCCCTCCACCTTCCACCTCTTCTTCTTCCTTCCCTTTGGGCTGGTGTAGCTGAACCAGAACCAACGAGAATCATGACGGGACGACGACGGACTCGGGAGAGGAGAACTCTTCACCGCCGGTCATTTCTTTGCCTCGTTATGCCACGCCGTCGGCGACCACCCGCTGCACCGACCACCAACCACTGCGAGGGATACATTTGGGAAATACCCAGCCACCCTTGAGCTCGGGGATCGAGCCACTATCGAGCCAAACGAGTCATGGGCTCGAGTGAAGGTATATAGGATTGAAATTAATTAGCGGGTTGATTATAGAGCCACCATAAGGACTTTTGGGTTCCGCTTTGCTGATTAAATTTATGGTTTTTATAATTTTGACGTTGATACGGTCCCACAAGTTCAAACCGCTCGAGAAACGGACGTCAGGATTATCCGTTATAGCGAATACAAGTTTTGACACCGATTGGCTGATTAAATTTATGTGATTTGTCTTTCATCTTGATTACATGGTAAGGCAAGATTACATGTCTTATTCCTATGAGAATGCAGTAAAGGATTATGTTTATTTTATCTCCCCATTCTAATCACATTGTGAAATAAGATCACATAATTCCTTGGGTTTTAAAGAATAGTTTCTAGTATGATTTGGTAATCATATAAGTTTTGCAATTATATGAGTTTTGCAAGTGTAGTTGTTTGAGATGAAATGATGTAAGCTTTCTTTTGCATTAGAGAAATTGCTATATCTAGTATCATGTAAAACTCTTTTGAGTTAGTACATCCTTGGTATCCTATACCATTTACGGAGTATGGTCAAACTTCCCAAAATAGTTCGATTATAAGTAAAAAAATTTGGTAAGATTCTTTACAAATCTGTGTTGGTCTTTGAAGAGCATGGAGTAACTCCGTACTTCTCTAAAAGATTGGGATTGTTTTTCAGTCAACGACTAGTGGAATTCTCCAAGCAGATTGCTAGTAGTTCATCTTGGTTGACGTCATGACCTAAGAAAGTCATTGCCTTTTAGCAGAATTGTCCTTGAAAGTAAGTTGATATGAACTCCTGGAATGGAACCCTTTCTAAGGAACGATATTGTAGTAATGCTTTCTTTGGAATAAAGGATGTACTCGTAATTTCTCCATTAGTTGTTATTTGTTTTCAGGTTGTCTTGAAAACTTAAATCTCTTTGAGATAAGATAGTCAAGTGAGGACTTTAAGCAGAACTCCAATGGGTCTGGAGTTTGGATATATAAATTAGTATTGATTTTCAATCTCAGCCTGATAAATTGTTGGATATAGAGAGTGGACATGTGAGAATATGTTTTTAATCCTAAGAGTTAAGTTACTCAACAAGTCAGAATGTTAAGTGAAGTCTAAACAGTTCTTTGGTGAAAAAGACTAAAAATTGTCAATGGAGACAATTTTGTTGGAAATTATTGGACTAAAGGTATTATTGTCCAATATGTTGGTATAGTAATGCGTAAGAGTGTAGTTTGAAGTAGTTGAGAGAGATAACTACTTTTGAATGTTAGTATGCCTAAGCTGAGTTTTGGTTGAGAAAAGGATGTAAAAGATTGACAAGATAAGTTATTATCTTGTCATGTGTTGGATAAATCGCATATTCTTGGTTAAAGTAATACTGAGATTTTTATCTCAAAACGGAAATTGAGTAAGGATTTTAAGTAGTCCTTGTAAAGAAACTAATTTGAGAAGGACTAAAGGTTTAGTTTGGATGACAACAAGGTTGTGTGAATACCCTAGGATTTTATTCAAAATCTGTTGACCACATCAATGAAAAGTAGTATGGGAGAGTGATATTATTTAAGATCAATGGAGAGGATCAAGAAGGTAAGACACTAGAAATTGTTATTCAAGATTATGGATCGCTGGGTTTTGAAACTATTCATGTGTATTTGTTGTTGATGAGCTTTGAAAGCTTATTTCAAAGGAAGCATATTTATTTGCTTAATTAGTTCATCCTGGAACAAGTAAATGTATAATGATTTAAGATAAAACTTTTGATGGATTGACATGAAGTGAAATATCACCGAGTTTGTTTTGATGTGTTTGGTTTGTTTGGAAGTCTTGATTGAGCATAGAAGACCAGATGAAATGTTATAGTCTCTTCCTGTTTCAGAATGAAAGTGGGAAGATATTACAATGGATTCTTGTCATTAGTCGTTCAAGACTTAATGAAAGAAGGATATAAGAAGGATTCAATATGAAGGTTGTTAAGAAACTCATCTAGAGCGTTCTTTTTAATGCATTTAAGATGACTTAAAGAGCACAAAAGTTAGCTGAGGTGTTCATGCATGAAGTTTTTCATCTTCATAAAACTCCAAAGATTATTATATTTGATTGAGATGTGTTGGGACGTTGTTGGGACCCCTGGTTCTAAACAACAGATCAATGATGCTATTCTTCGAGTTTTGATAATGACAAACACCATGAGGAACTACTATGGTTTGTTCAAGTATTTCTAAGGAACGCAAGTATAGCCAAGAACTCTCATGAATGACCAAAAGCCACAAAAGCTCACAATGCAGAGTTCTCATCAAGGGAACTCTGAAGAGGAAAGTTCCCATGCAATGGGAACTTCCAGGAATGATCAAGAGAACACAAGCTCACAACGATGAAGAGTTTCCATCAAGGGAACTCTGAAGAAGACAGTTCCCATGAAATGGGAACTTACATGTGAGGACAAGACCGTTCAGCGCAAATCGCGGGATCCTGTCCTGGACAGTCCAAAGGAACAGTCTGAAGAACAGACTGTCACGCTTGATCCAACGGTCCGATTGATTCAAGAAGTTGACCTAATTCCAATCAAAGTCACATGTGAAGAAAGTACAACTTGGGCATCAAGCAAAGGGCATTTTGGAGACAAACGAAAGATGCATTTGCCAAAGCACACCTGGTCTATAAAGCCAAATGAATAGTACTCGGATTGAGCACTTCTCCCAGAACTCACAAACACCCACACCAGAGAAAAGAAAGAAAAAGAAGAGAAGTCCCCGCCGGCGAGTGTGTGATCTCGACGACGGAGAAGCCGAAGTTCCCAAGGGAAAGGGAACTGAGAAGTCGGTATAAGGTTTGAGTTACTTGTATTTTGTTGTTGTGAGCTTAGGAACTCAGTTGAGAGGATTTACTAGTGTTGCTAGAGTTAGGAAGAACTCGTAGAAACAGAGAAGTGTGAATCCGGCTGTTGTAACTAAGGAACAAAGCAATCAATATAAGTAAGTCATTCAAAATCCTCCAAGCGGAGGTAGAGGTTTACCCACACAACTAGTTGGTTGTAGTGGGGTTCCTCTATAAGGGAACTGCGTTCTTTACTGCTTTTAATACTTGCGCTTAATTTACTTCCGCTGCCTTGGGAACAGCTTAACAGCTAGTTCCCAAGCTCTTTGCTAACGGTTTACGATCCAACAATTGGTATCAGAACAGGTTTGCTCTAGATTTGTGTTAGCATCGCAGGTATCAAATGGCTTCGGAACTTACTCAAGTAGGGAACAACACTAGTAAGCCGCCGAGGCTTATTACAGGAAGATTCGAAAGCTGGCAACGCGACATGAAGGATTGGATGCGTGGCCAGGACTACCAAGCCTGGTGTGTTATCGAGAGAGGGAACTTCGAAATTGATCCAACTATAGTCAACGACCTCTCAAAGTGGGGACTCAACGAATACAAGTGCATGGAGGCCAACTACAAGGCGAAACAGTACCTTAAGAGGTCCATGTGCGTGCAAGACTGTGACAGGGTAGCAAATCTTGACACAACTAAGGAAATGTGGGAGGCCATCCAACAAATGCACGTTGGGAACTCAGATCTCCGAGAAGATCTTCAGATGAATGCAAAAAGGGAGTTCTACAACTTCCAAATGGAGATGGGAGAGTCTGTCGATAGCTATCAGTCCAGATTTGAAGGACTTTGCACCAAAATAGAAGGCTTGGGGATCACCAATGAAGAAATCACCCATAAGATGAAGGTCCAACAGCTCTTCAACGGATTGACTGGAGAATGGGCAAACGAGAGAACAATGTTCAAGGAGAATCCGGAAAATAGAACTCTCATGCTCCATCAAGTGTTTGGAAAGCTAGTGGGACACGAGAAGAGAAAGATCGATGATAAGGAACAAACTCGAGCACATCGAGGGATCGCACTCAAAGTTGAGAAGATGCTCAAATCAACTCAAGAACAACACGAAGACTCCAAAGAAGAAGAGGATGAGGAGCTAGTTCTCGTAACAAAGGCTCTTCGGAACTTCTACAAAGGGAAGCTCACAAGGAACAGTGGGAATTGGGGAAAAGGACAGTGTTCCCAAAGAAAACCCGCAGAGAAGGACCTCTCGGATGTCACATGATACAAGTGCAACAAGAAAGGTCACTTCGCTAAGGAATGCCCACAGGGAACGGACAATTGGAAGCAAGGGAAAAAGACCTACATCGCCACCTGGAGCGATGATGAGGACGAAGATCCCGAGTCATGGGCACTCCCAGACATGTGCGGAATGGCCATAGGAAAAACCACTAGGGAACAACCAAGTGAGGTAACCATTGAAACTGTTCTTGCTTCTTTGAATAACTATGAAAAACCTGAGTTGTTGAAAATTCTCTCAAGTCTTGTCAAAGATAATATAAAACTGCAAAACAAGTTGGAAAAACAGGAACACATAAATGCTCAATTAGTTGGTCTTGAACCCTGTCCCAACTGCATATCCCTTCTCGAAAAACTCAAGTCCCATGTGTCCCACATCGTAGATCTAGAAAATGAAATCAAAACTCTAGAGAAAGATGAGAGCCCAAAGACTCACGAACATCTTGAAGCCTCTAGTTCCCAAATAAAGTTTGTCCTAGCCAAACACGGCATAGGATACAAAACTGAGAGCCCAAAGAACGGGAAGTCACCCCTGAGTGAACATGAAATCCATGAGTGTAGGGCTTTAGAACTCCAATGTGAGAAATAGAAAAATGCTCATCTCGAGGAGAAAATCAGGGTCCTAGAGAGTGGGAAAGGTGGTGAGAAAGATTTTACACTGGGAACACTAGACATAGACTTTATGTCCAAATTGCTAAGGGAAACGGGTCACGGGTGTACAATAAGGAAACTATGGATAGGAACAGAATCCAGAGACCACACCCAAAATACTACCTGGGAGAATACTATAAGACGTGCTGGAACTGTGGTGCTCATGGGCACTACAAGGAAGCATGTCCCAAGAAGAGAGCCCAAACCCTTAGAAACCGTGAGTTCCTGAACAAACAAAAACATCATGTTAATCACCAAAGAAACTCCAACTCTCAAATCACTCATGATATCAACATCGCTGACTATGTTTTAAATGAGAATATTTTCCCTTGCAAGGTCCCTTGCAAGAGTCATCTTGCCTGGGTCTCAAAACACTAACTTTACCTTGTAGGTGGCAGTGAGAGGGAACAATGCATGGTTCATAAATAGTGGATGCTCGAACCATATGACCGGAAACAAAGATATCCTCATCTCACTCCACTCTCATGCCGAAGGAGGCCACGTCTCATTTGGCAATAAAAACAAGGGAGAAGTAATTGGAAAGGGAGAAGTGTTGCTAAATAGATCAATCAAAGTCAGCAATGTCAATCTGGTGAAAGATCTGGGATACAATCTCTTAGGTGTTTCCCAGATGTGTGATCAAGGGAACAACGTTGTCACCTTCGACTCAGAAGAATGCCTAGTTATCAACAAGAAGACCAACAAAGTGATTCTGAGAGGAAGAAGGCACAACAACGTTTATGTAGTAGATACAGAATTTGAACCATCAATGAAGCTGTGTCTTGCGAGTTCCCACGATGACACGGAACTCTGGCACCGAAGACTAGGACATGCAGGTATCAATCAAATCCTAAAGCTCTATCTACAGGATCTGGTCATCGGCCTTCCACGGATCAATCTTTAAGGAGTCCAAATGTGTGAAGCATGCGTTTGAGGGAAACAGACTAGGAACTCATTCAAACCCAAAAAGGTGGTGAGCACAACCAGGCCTTTAGAGCTAATTCACATGGATCTCTGTGGTCCCATGCGAACAGCCAGCTATGGTGGAAAAAGGTACATGTATGTCTTAATTGATGATTTTTCTAGATTCACCTGGGTTATTTTCTTGAAAGCAAAATCACAAGCTTTTGAAGAGTTCGAGCCTTTCATCAAAAGAACAGAAGTAAGCATGGGGCTAAAGATGAAAGCCATCAGGTCTGACCATGGAACTTAGTTTCAAAACTCAGAGTTCCTTAACTTCTGTGACAAACATGGGATCTCTCACAACTTCTCAGCCCCTCTCACTCCTCAGCAAAACGGATTGGTCGAGAGAAAGAATAAGACCTTGGAGGACATGGCCAGAACCATGATGCTTGAAAGTGGAGTTCCTGAGTATTTCGGGGCTGAGGCCATCGCCACAGCTACATACATATTGAACCGAGCCATGACAAGGCCTTTGATCAAGAAGACATCCTACGAGCTCATCAAGGGGAGAAAACCGAACATCTCCCACCTAAGGACCTTCGGATGCACATGCTTTGTCCACAACAATGGCAAAGACAACCTTGGAAAATTTGATCCTAGAAGCGACGAAGAGATCTTCCTGGGATACTCATCACAAAGCAAGGCTTACAGGGTCTATAACAAGAGGACCAAAAAGATAGAAGAAAGCATCCATGTCGTCTTCAACGAGAAATCTGTAAAGATGGGAACATGATGCGACCCTAGGGTCACAAGGGGCGGATCTAGGCTCGAAACGTCAGGATCTTCTCCGACACGAGTAACTGAGATAAATACGAGACCACAAAGTGGACTCGCGAGCCTCTAATATTCGTCGGAACGAGGGTGGGAGAGGCAGTAACAAGAATAGAACGGAACCAGGGTGACGTCGGGCCAAGGGATAGGAGGAAACTCGACTCTACTATAAGCTTGGCTATTTCATTATGACGTAATTAATAAAAGGGTGTGTGGCTCCTTTATATAGAGGAGGCCACACAAAACCCTAGTTCTAAATGGGGTGAATTAGGGTTAGCAACATGCTAGGCCCAACATCCAAGCCCATAATACTAATAATAGTAACTATTAAAAATAGAAAGATGCAACAAACCCTAATGGGCCTTATTCTACCATAATGGGCCGACCTCTTAAGCATAAGAGAGCACACACCTAAAATAGTAAAGACGGAATGTAAATGACAGAAATAGAAATAATAATATAAATAATACATAAATAATATTAAGTCGTAATCCAAGGGGGTCTCCAAGGTCTAGGACGTCTCGGGTCCGTAGGAGCTGGGTCCGAGCTAGGGCAGAGTCCCATCAGAACAGAGACCCAAGGGAAGGGAACTTTGTTCAAACTGGTCAGACAGGAAGAAGATGATGATGATGATGATGAGCCAAGGAAGAGAGATGAAGACTATCCAAGTGCAAGTAACCTTCCACAACCAGGGAACAACGAAGGAGATCCAACTCTCACTGATCAAATCTCCCTCGAGGTCCCCTCCTCAGAAGAACTACAAGATACCTCCAACTCTCTTGTTCCCCAAGACAATACCCTGCCAGAATCAAGTGTTCAAGGGGAACAAAGAGGGATCTTGCCAGGAATTTCTGAAGAAACACTCAATGAAGAAGCTGAAGATGAGTGTTCCCATGAAAAGGAAGTCTCTACTGAAGATGACACAAGTGCAAGGGAACCTACTCATACAAGAAACTTTCAACAAAGGAAGGACCACCCCATTAAGAACATCATCTCCCCTTATGATAAAGGTGTACAAACTCATTCCTCTCTCAATAATTTTTGTGCTTTTAACGCGTTTGTTTCAATGGTGGAACCCAAAAATATCAAAGAAGCCTTGAAGGACCCAGATTGGATCCAAGCTATGCAAGAGGAGCTCCACCAATTCGAGAGGAACAAAGTTTGGAAGCTAGTTACTAGGCCCAAGAACAAGAACATCATAGGAACTCGATGGGTCTTTAGAAACAAGCTCGATGATACTAGAGCTATAGCAAGGAACAAGGCTAGACTGGTGGCACAAGACTACATGCAAGAGGAAAGAATCGATTACGAAGAGACTTTCGCACCAGTCGCCAGGATCGAGGCCATCCGACTCTTAATTGCCTATGCTGCTCACAAGGGATTCAAGCTCTATCAAATGGATGTGAAAACAGCCTTCCTCAACGGACATCTCAAGGAAGAAGTATATGTGGCCCAACCCTCAGGATTCGAAGATGAGAAGCTACCCAACCATGTCTACTTCCTGGAGAGGGCCCTCTACGGACTCAAGCAAGCTCCCCGAGCATGGTATGACAGGTTTTCTCAATTCCTCTTGTCCCATGGATACCTTCGAGGTTCCATACACAAGACTTTGTTTTTAAAGAAAGAGTCTAAAGACATTGTGATTGTGCAAGTATATGTTGATGACATTGTTTTTGGAGCAACTAACGAAACTCTTGTAGAAACATTTAAGGACCTCATGAGCAGTGAGTTTGAGATGAGTCTCATTGGGGAACTCACGTTCTTCTTGGGACTTCAAATATCTCAAACTAAGGAGGGAACAAAGATTCATCAACAGAAATACATCAAGGAAATGCTCGTAAAGTATGGGATGGAACACTCCAAGCCTATTGGTACTCCCATCTCACCAAATTCAAGGCTCAATGCGGATGAAACAGGTATAAGTGTGGACCAAAGGAACTATCGAGGTATGATTGGGTCCCTTCTCTACTTAACAGCTAGTAGACCTGATATCATGTTCTCCGTATGCCTTTGTGCTCGTTTTCAAGCTAACCCTATGGAATCACACCTGAAAGAGGTGAAGAGGATTTTCAAGTATCTTAAAGGGAACGATAACTTGTGCCATTGGTATCCAAGGAACAGTTCCCTTGAGCTCATTGCATACACAGATGCGGATTTTGCAGGGCACTTGGTTGATAGAAAAAGCACATCAGGAATGGCCCATTTCCTAGGATCATGCTTAGTTTCATGGGGATCTAAAAAGCAAAACTCAGTGACACTCTCCACAACTGAAGTAGAATATGTGGCTGCTGCATCTTGTTGTTCCCAAGTTCTATGGCTTAAGTCACAACTCCAGGATTACGATATGTCTTTTGGCCTAGTTCCCATACTTTGTGATAATACTAGTGCCATAAACATTTCCAAAAATCATGTGCATCATTCTAGGACTAAGCATATAGATATAAGGCATCACTTTCTACGTGACAATGTTGAAAGTGGGAACATCTTGATGGAACACTGTAGAACTGAAGAGCAAATTGCGGACATTCTCACCAATGCTTTAGATAGAGGTCCCTACCAGCGTTTTCGAATGCTTCTAGGGATGATTACTCTAAACTAAACAAGTCCCTGTTTGTCTCTCCCTCAATGCCTAACTAGTTTTTCAAAGAATGCATGATAGGGAAGTTGGATTTATTGCTTTCACTTTGCCATGATTACTAGTCTAAAGTTAAATGTGTACAAGGGAACTTTGTTTCTTTTGGCCTTACATGATCAACCAGAGTTCCCTTTATCCCTCCTTACAAGCCACTATGACGGTTGATCATATAACCTACCCTAAGCCAGGGACCAGAAAAACGCTTCTCATGAGCCAAAATGTTTATTCCTTTATCGAGTCATAAATTTTCTGGTTCCCTTTGAGTTCCCTAGCCCCACAAAAGGATGAGTGTGAAGTTTCCCTAACCACTTCACTCTCCCTGACCTTGATACGATCATGGGACCTGGGACACACAAACAAGGGAACGCTGACTCCTCTAAGAAGATGAACCGTCACTCGGGAAGCGGGATTTTGTGTCAGAAACTCTGAAGCGTTAAGGGCCAAGTATTCAAATTTTGAAAGGGCTTCCCTAGAGATCGTGACGCGCGTTCATTGGGCAACGGTTATCGAGGTTTTCCCACTTCCCTTTCTACCCTTCGCCCCTTCTCTCCTTAAAACCCTAGTTTGCTATTTTTGGGATCTTATTCCATCTTCCACCTCTGTCACTCTTCTTCTCCACATCCCATTCACTCTCTTTTTCAAGAAACCTCCAAAACCTTCTCTCTTCCCAAAATTCCCTCAAATGGCCTCCACATACACCTTCGCCCAGATTAAAGCCTGGGTTCTTGCAAATCCTAGAACCCTCTTCGTCTCGCAATTAAACGAGATTGAGAAAGAAAAGGATCCAATCATGAAGGACGTCCTCATCGGAGGGCTCTACAACCAAGTAAGCCCTTTCTTACTACCTCCTCCTCCGGCCGACCAAACGTTGGCCTGGACCTCCTCTTCCACCACCTCCTCTGAATCGCTTCCTCCTCCATCAACCACCAACACCTCCTCCGACACTGTCATTCTTGACAGCTTCGGATATGCTCGTCCCTCTATAAACGAGAAGCCCAGAAAATCCAAACACCATCATTCATCCAAAAAACGCCATTCATCCAAAGACCCCTCAAAATCCAAACCTTCCAAAAAATCAAAGCACTCCAAAGATCCCTCACAATCCAAAAAATGCAAACACTCTGAGGTCTCTGAATACTCGGAGCCCATAAAGAAATCTTTCTTCACAATTGACGATTACTTGAACTGCTCCAAGGACAGTTCCTGTGTCGCCAAACCCCCCTTTGTCTTTCATTCGGACTCTAGGACCTCCCAATCCCAAAGCCAACTCACCTCTTCTTCCCTCCCTCTTCCAATAAGTGAGGGACCTCCCAAACCCCTTCCCCCAAAACACAAGACTCCTCCACCACCTCCCTCTGTTCCCACAACAAAGGGTACTCCACCTCCACCACTCCCCTCTGTTCCCACAACAACGGGAACTCCACCTTCACCTCACAAAACTCCTTCCCTCCTTCCTCACCCAAAAACACATTTGTCCCTCCAACTCCTGCCTCAGGGACCTCTACTCCACAGGTTCCCATATCCACTCCTCTTCCCTCTTCTACACACCTCTCTACTCCTCTTTCTTCTTCTATCCCTTCTTCCACCACATCCCCCACCACCACAAAACTCCCCACTCCCTCTCCATCCAAAACTGCCGTCGTCCTTACCTCGGACGACGATGACCTTCCTCTATCCGCTGTCCTCGGAAAAATATCCAAGGATCCTCCTCCTCTCATCATGGGAGCTGTAGAGGAGGAGGCCCAGCTCAAGGCTGTGGAGGACGAGCTCAACAGGGTCCCAACTGAAGCCACAACTGAAGAAAGGACCAAGTCCCCAGAAAAAGTGGGCTCCTGAAGAGCCCATGGAAGAAAGGGACCCAACACCGGTTGTTGGTGCTGAGGCAAGCACAAGTCATCCTGAGGGTGACAAGGAGGATTCAAGCTCAAGCTCGAGCTCCTCCAAGGAAGAAGGGACCTCCAATGAGGAGGACGAAGAAGAAGAAGAGGCTCCAGCTGCTAAGGAGCCCGGTAAGATCCCAACACCTGGACACCAAATGGTGGTGTCCGAGGGTTCCCAACAGCCAAGGGAACGAGTGCTAATGATCGAAGCGGTTGATCCCTCTCAGCAGAAAGGACCAAGAACGGTCTCAAGAGGGAACACTTCAAAGAGCACTACTAGAAAGGGGAAGGGACCTGCGCTGAAGAAGCTCCCTGTCGATGAGACTCGCAAGCTCCTCCCCCCACTCATTGTTTCAGAAGAGATGCACATATGCAAGGAAGTTGTGAGTGTAGATCCCTCACAGGTGCGTCGTTTCTACAACGACTTTGTAGTCCACAAAGACGGCACCCAGGGAACTCTCCATCACGAAGGCGATGAGTTCATCTTCACCACATCTACCATCCGCCTTCAGCTTCAGGTTCCGGTTCAAGGACTTCATGATCTGCCTCACAAACTCTGGGGAGTGTACAACTGCGCCGAGGTGTACAACACAATTTTTGAGGGTCGAGTTCCCACCAAAGTTCCCTCGACCCATCATCTGTCCTTGATCGCCAAGCTTGCTCATCAATTCATCATCAATATGGTGATCCCTCGCCAGGAGAAGCGTTTGGTAGTCAACATCCCCGATGCCATCATCCTCTATCACTTCCTCCTCAAGAAGCCCATCAACCTTCCCAGAATCATACTAGGGCATATGGAGAAGTGTATGGCGTCCAAGTCCCATTCCCTCCCCTACTCTGGGCTTATCAAGAAGCTTCTACAAAAAGAGGGTCTTTACGACGCCTCCAAGGAAGAAGTTACCATGGGAAGGGAACTGGACATCTCAGTGGTCCAGAAGATGCGGCACTCTGAGCCTGTGGAGGAATCGGCTCAACTGGAGTACGGTGCTGAAGGAAACTCTCAAGTGTTGCTTCACATTGCCAACACTCTTGACAAGATAGCACGGGACCAAGAACAGATTGCTAAAGGCCACGACAAGCTCGTCAAAGTCTTGACCTGAATGTGTGATGCCCTGTTCCCACCAAGCCCATGATCTGGTGCGTCCCTCGTTTGGGATACTTCGGATCGATCGTTGGCTTGAGTAGTGGGTCTCAAATTGGCGTAGCGGAAGGCTGGTTTGATGGTGATTTGGTTCGAACAAACAATGAAAAACCGAGAACTCGAGAGCAATTTGCGATTGATTGAGAGATTGAGGGGCGGCGCAAGCACAAGGATAAAATAAGGAGTAAAACCTCGACTTTATTAAACCCTAATGTGCGTTGTCTAAAAACATAGGCCTAATCTCTCTTATATAGAGAGGCGGCTGAAGAAATCCAAAGAAACCCTAATGTGATGGCGGCGCGCCTAGGGTAAGCGTGCAAGCTTAAGGCCCATCGGCGCGGTCCAAAAGTGATCGGCGCAAGGCCCATAATTATCCTTCTAAATGCATAAAACTAACAATAGTAATGTTCCATAATAGAAAGTATGCATAAAAGTACTAAAAACGGATAGGTCGTCCGTGACCGTGCCGGGAGTTTCACGACAAGGCTGTCGCGAGGCTGGCGAGGCAGGGTCTCGGCGCTGGCGAGGTCATGGCACGGTCCCGGGCGCTGGCGCTGGCGCTGGCGAGAGGGTCTCGTGAACCTCAAATAGCGATCTATGGCACGGTGCAAGACTCGGGTCCGACGGTGGCAAGGGGTTGGAGGTTGTCCCCGTTGGCCCGAGTTGAGGTTCCTCGACGCCGAGGACGCACAAGGCTGTGTGCGTCGGTGTGGCGAGGGGCGCGCCGTGGCCTGCGGAGAGGCGCGCCACGAGAGATCGTGTCGCGTCTTGGATTGCTCGAGTCCTGGCACGAGTGATGGGTTCATCCGAGCGAAGTGTGAATGCGTCGTCCTCTTTGCTAGCATCCTTGACGGGGGTCGCATCACCCTCCCCCACTTGGTTGGGAAACCTCCCCGTTTCCTCATAGGCGGGTGCAACATAAGGGGAGAGCTCAGCGACATTGAAGCTGGAGTGTACCGAGTGCTTGCCTTCGAGGTCGAGCTTGTAGGCGTTGTCTCCGATTCGGTCAAGGACCCGAAAAGGCCCATCTCCACGCTGGTGAAGCTTCGTCTTCCTTGAATCCGGAAACCTGTCCTTTCGAAGATGAAGCCACACGAGGTCCCCGGGGTTAAAAACCATGCGTTTCCGACCCTTGTTGTGCTGAGCCTCGTATTGAGCGGCGCGGCGCTCCAATTGAACTCGAGTCCGCTCGTGCAGCTTGCGGATGGCGTCAGCACGGTTGGAGGCGTCGATGTGCTCGCCGTTCTTCAAAGGCCGAGGAGTAAGATCCATGGGAGAGTGAGGGTTGAGGCCGTAGACAATCTCGAACGGCGTCATCCGGGTAGCCGAGTGTTTGGACCTGTTATAAGCAAACTCAACAAATGGTATTAGATCCTGCCACCGGCGTGGGTTAGTTTTGAGCACCGTCTGAAGAAGGGTGCCCAAGGTCTGATTGGTCACCTCAGTCTGACCATCGGTTTGGGGATGATAAGAAGTAGAAAAGAGTAATTGTGTGCCTAGCTTGCCCCAAAGCGTTCTCCAGAATTGGCTACAAAATTTCGTGTCTCGATCACTAACAATAGTGCGAGGCACGCCATGTAATTTCACGACATGCTCAAAGAACAAGTTTGCAATTTCAGTCGCATTGTTGTTCCCTTTGCATGGCACGAAGTGAGCCACTTTGGAGAAACGGTCCACAATCAAGAAGATCAAATCTTTACCGCGTCTAGACATCGGAAGACCCGTGATAAAATCCATAGATAGATCTTCCCACGGAGTATCCGGAATAGGCAACGGAGTATAAAGGCCATGAGGTTGGAACCTCGATTTAGCAGTTTGGCACGGCACACAACCCCGACAATACTTGTGAACGTCCGAAGCCATGTGTGGCCAAATGAAGTGTTCACGAAGTGTTGCTAGAGTTTTGGCTATGCCAAAGTGGCCCCGGCCATCATGAGCTTCTTTGAGCAATAGATGCCTCACAGACGAGGCCAGAATGCAAAGCTTCCCGACTCGGTAGTGATATCCATTGTCCAAAAAGAACGTCTCATGGATACGACTTTGCTCAAGGTTCTCCATGATCGGCTTAAAATATGGATCATCAAATACAACTCGTTAATCAAGGAGAACCCTAGCAAATTGGCATGTAGTTGAGTTAAAAGCACGTACCTGCGTGACAGAGCGTCTGCCACGACATTTTCTTTCCCTTTCTTGTGGGCGATAATATACGGAAATGTTTCCATAAATTCCACCCACCGAGCATGGCGCCTGTTTAGAGTTGTTTGACTCCGAAGATAAGCAAGGGCCGCATGGTCCGTGTGAATAACGAACTCACTTGGCCAAAGATAGTGTTGTCATGTCTTAAGAACCCAAATAAGTGCGTACAACTCCTTGTCATACGTCGGGTAATTGAGAGTTGCCCCCATTAATTTTTCACTGAAGTATGCCATAGGGCGTCTCTCTTGAAGGAGTACGCCGCCTACGCCATAGTTGGAGGCGTCGCACTCGATCTCAAAGCGCTTAGTGAAGTCTGGCAATTGCAAGACCGGAGCGCTACATAAAGCATCTTTTAAGGCCTGAAAGGCGGCCTCATGAATCGGCATGCACTTGATTGTGGTTGCCTTCTTGGTCAGATTGTGGAGTGGCCCGGCGATGGAGCTAAAGTCCTTGACGAATCGCCTATAGAACCCTGCGAGCCCTAAGAAGGATCGAACCATCGTCGGGGTCGTAGGGATGGGCCACTCTCGGATGGCGCGGATCTTGTCGTCATCCACTTTCAGCCCATCCTTGGACACGACGAACCCAAGAAAATTCGTCGTGTCCGTGCAAAACGAACATTTGTCCAAATTTACAAACAAAGAGTGTTCGCGAAGGCATTATAACACCAACCTAAGTTGCCTCGCGTGAGAATCTAAGTCCTTAGAAAAAACCAAAATATCGTCAAAATAGACGACAATAAAACCTCCTAAAAATTTACGAAAAACAAAGTTCATAAGCCGCATAAAAGTACTAGGGGCGTTTGTCAATTCAAAAGGCATGACAAGCCATTCGTACAAACCATGCTTGGTTTTAAATGCGGTCTTCCACTCGTCGCCTTCTTGCATCCGGATTTGATGGTATCCGCTCCGGAGATCGATCTTGGAGAACAAGGCGGCGCCGTGGAGCTCATCTAGCATGTCATCGAGCCGTGGAATGGGATGTCTGTACTTCACCGTAATCTGATTTATGGCTCGGCAATCGACGCACATACGCCACGAACCATCTTTCTTTGGCACGAGGATCACCGGCACCGCGCAAGGACTCAAGGACTCGCGGACGAATCCCTTGTCCAACAAGTCTTGAACTTGGCGTTGAAGCTCCTCGGTTTCCCTTGGTGAAGTCCTATAAGCGGCTCGATTCGGAAGGGAGGCGCCTGGCATGAGGTCGATCTTGTGCTCAATCCCTCGGATCGGCGGCAAGCCCTTCGGAAGCTCATCCGGCATGATATCTTCAAACTCCTTCAAAATAGACACAATAGAAGAGGGGAGTGAAGAATTCTCGGATTTATTAATGGAAAGAAGGGGAACAAGTATGAAACAAGAAAGACTCGCCTGAATGGATTTTTCAATGTCCCGACGCCTGGCTAAGAGAAGACGATCCTAGCATGTGCCTAGCAAGGGTGGCTCGGCGACGGTGCTTGTACGATCAGCTTCTGGGGCGATTTTTGGATATGTTGTAGCCCCTGGAATTTGAGGAAGAGTGCCCCTGGAAACGCCATGAAACTCGTCCCGAAGCTCCTGGAATCCGAGTTTTCGTGCAGCGACGGCGTGTTGCGCGACGCTAGGAGGTGTGCTCGGCGGTCCTTTGCTTAAATTGATCTCCCCTGGGCGTTTTTTGTTCAGATCTGTTGGAAACTCAATTTTAAGGGGTTTGGAGCTTGGAACGCCGAGTGAAGCTTCAGAAATGTGTTTGAGGCCCTTTTTGTCAAAATCTGCGGCGTTCGGCGCGTTGCCGAGGCCTCTCGACGCAAACTGTCGGCCCTCCTCCAGTTTCTGTCGGCGTTTTGCATCTTGATCATCATTGGACCTGTTGTTGGGTGGATTGGCACCAGGAACGCCTATAGAATCTGCAGTCTTGCCCTCGGACGCCGCTGGCGTCTTGCTCGGCGCGCCGGTGCCGCTGTCGCTAGCTTTTTGTCGTTGCCTTTCGGCTTCATCCTGTAGAGCTTCACTAGGCGACATAGGTAAGAGAGTCACGCGCTTCCCGTGGTAATTGAACATGTATGTGTTCAAATACCCGTCGTGAAGCACGCGACGATCGTATTGTCATGGACGTCCCAACAAGAGGTGCGTGGCGTCCATTGGCGTTACGTCGCATAAAATTGAATCCGAGTATTGACCAATAGAAAAGTTGAAGATTACCTGTTTGTCGACCCAATCTCCTCCATCATTTGATATCCATTGAAGCTTGAATGGTTGAGGATGTGGCGTGGTCGCCAATTTGAAGTGATCGACAACCTTCTTTGAAAGGAAATTTGCACAACTCCCGGAATCAATTATGACACTCAGCGATACATTGTTGACCAAACATCGGGTGTGAAAACGTTGCTCGCGTTGATCCGTGCGTGGTGCCTCACGGACGCTAAGAGCGCGCCGAGTAACCAAGCCAAGTTTGGCCACGCCGAGGGCATCGGAAGGATCGCACTCGAGCTCGGCGGCGTTGATCTCATGCGGCTCAACTTCTTCATCTTCCTCGCTTTCATATGGCTCGCCTTGAGTGGTGAACAAAACCTTCTTGTTGTTGGGACAGTTCCTTTGCATATGGCCACGTCCCCCGCACTTGTAACAAGCCATGTCACGGGCTCGATCGGCGCTCGGCTCAGTGGTGCGCGGCGTGGTTGGTGCCTTGGAAGGCGAGGCTTCGGCCTTGGGTTTGGAACCTGTCGATGGACTTGGCAAAGAAGGAGAAAACGGATTAGTAGATAAACCGGATTGACTAGAGTTAGGCACATACCTTGGATTGGACCATCCCGACTTGGTTCGCATCTCTTGTTTGTGGATTTGCATGGCGGTGTGATCCAAGTTGTTGATGTCCTTAATGGGAAGGATCTCCAACCTATCTTGAATGGATTGCCTTAAACCCTAGAGGAATCGTGTCTTCATAACGGAAGGCGACACACTCATGCCCGCCTTGAAGAACATGTCCTCGAGCTTTGCAAAGTACTCCATTGGCGTCATTGTGCCTTGTTTGATGCGCATGATTTCAATGTGCATCTTGTCCTTATAATCGGTCGGAATGTATCTTTTCTTCAAGATGTAGACGAGTTGATGCCACTCGCGGATTAGGGGCTTGCCTTTTCGAATCCTTTCGAAATCGAATCGGTTCCACAAAGTCCTAGCGGCACCAATGAAGTGAAGCGTGACAACCTCCACCTTCTCGTCGTCTTCATAACCTAGATGTCGGAGCGTGTGCTCCGTGCCCTGTAACCACTCCAAAAACGCATCAGGATCATAAGAACCGGAAAAGTTTTCGAATTTTACCTTGACATCGCGGCGTTGTTGGCGTGGATCCCGTGCATCGCAGTGATCTCGATCGCGCCGAGGAATGGGACGCCGAGGCGAGTAAGCTTGCCTGTCGCGCCGATGCCGAGGCGGTCCTCGATGCGGATCGTCATCCCCGTCATCCGGATCGTCTCCATCATAAGGCCTCCGAGGACGTCGCGCGTCTCGATCCCTGTCGCGCCGTCCTTGCGCGCCATGGTTGCGACCCGAGCCATAGACTCGATCGTACTCGGTGCGATGCTTGGCAAGGCGCGGCGGTGGGATCCAATCCGAAGGCCGGTTGTCATGTTCTTCCGGATCCTGCACATTGGGATGCTCAAACGAGGATTCATTAGAATAATCCGAGAACTCATCGTACTCGTTTTCAAACTCCGAGAATGGACTACGAGCACTTTGATGCCCGAGGTCGTCTTCAACTCTATATGCGTCGGCGTCGTAATACTTGGCCCCGTGCTTCTGATTTGGGGTTTCTTACACATACGCCGGCGACTTGTTCTTTTTCTTCCTTTTGGGATCCCCACTCGTATGTCGATGTCTATACTCCTCGGAGTTGTACTCCTCATCGGAATAGACGTCATATACTTGTGTGTCCCGATAATCTCGCGCCATTTGATAGCGATCCGCGGTCCGGGGACCACCATCGTGCTGATCATATTGGCGACTTTTTTTGATCGACTCCATGCGTTGCATGGTGCCGAATTGTGACGAAGGTTGGGCGTGCTTCTTCCCCTTTGCGTTGGCACGAGCGACGTCCTCCGCGGACACGCCGGGCACGCCGTGGATCTCCGAAGCGAGGCCATGCGGCTGTGGCACGGTGTGCTTTGATTGTGTTTGGCTCGCGGCCAAGAGGCGTTCGAGCTCTTCAATGCGCGCCACGACTTCGGGGTTCCAAGCCTCTCGATTCTGGCTAGGGTTTTTGCCCTCGGTTGGATTGTTGTTTCCACCGTCTCCCGAGTCCGAAATAGTACCTATAGTTACACCAGTCATCAAAGCAAGTAAGAAGTTCACAAGCAACTAAACAATGAGTTACAGTTCACTTAAGTCAAGCCGACCCTTGTGTTCAAACCACACGTTGAAGGATTGGCAAGGCTAAAGGTCACTCAAACTCGATCAATGTAATGGATCCGAAAATTACGATGCAAGCTAAGCAAGACAAAGGCAAGTTCGAAACCAAAAGCGCAAGGCAAGCAATGATATGAATGAAGGTTGTGAGATTTATAAGAAAAAGTGAAGGATCTTGCCTTATTTTGGCTTGTGATCTTCACGAGATTTCTTTTTTTTTTTATATATATCCAATCGACTACGTTACCTTATTTTGGCTTTTATAGTCGAAGAACAATTTTGTGTTTTTTTTATTAACAAGCAAGTCGGACTAGGTTTTCTCCTCTAGAACCGATTCAAGCAAAGAGATAATCAACACACAATCAATCAAACAAAGCACAAGAGAAATTGGCAAAACAAGTCCTAAGTTCATGCAACTAGCAAGACAAAGCAACAAATTCACCAAAATCAATAGATCGAATGAGTTAGGGTACGGTTGATTTTTTTTTGTTTTGAATGAATTACGAAGCAAAGAAAAAAAAATTTGGGACCCTAGATGGCGGATATGCGAAGTGGAGGATGAATCTAGGGTTTGAATTGGTGGAAAAGACGTGTGAGAATGAACTAGAAGGGTTGAACGAGACTTACTCTAACCTTGGCTCTGATACCAGTTGATGCGTCCCTCGTTTGGGATACTTCGGATCGATTGTTGGATTGAGTAGTGGGTCTCAAATTGGCGTAGCAGAAGGCTGGTTTGATGGTGATTTGGTTCGAACAAACAATGAAAAACCGAGAACTCGAGAGCAATTTGCGATTGATTGAGATATTGAGGGGCGGCGCAAGCACAAGGATAAAATAAGGAGTAAAACCTCGACTTTATTAAACCCTAATGTGCGCTGTCTAAAAACATAGGCCTAATCTCTCTTATATAGAGAGGCGGCTGAAGAAATCCAAAGAAACCCTAATGTGATGGTGGCACGCCTAGGGTAAGCGTGCAAGCTTAAGGCCCATCGGCGCGGTCCAAAAGTGATCGGCGCAAGGCCCATAATTATACTTCTAAATGCATAAAACTAACAATAGTAATGTTCCATAATAGAAAGTATGCATAAAAGTACTAAAAACGGATAGGTCGTCCGTGACCGTGCCGGGAGTGTCACGACAAGGCTGTCGCGAGGCTGGCGAGGCAGGGTCTCGGCGCTGGCGAGGTCATGGCACGGTCCCGGGCGCTGGCGCGGGCGCTGGCGAGGACGCTGGCGAGAGGGTCTCGTGAACCTCAAATAGCGATCCATGGCACGGTGCAAGACTCGGGTCCGACGGTGGCAAGGGGTTGGAGGTTGTCCCCGTTGGCCCGAGTTGAGGTTCCTTGACGCTGAGGACGCACAAGGCTGTGTGCGTCGGCGCGACGAGGGGCGCGCCGTGGCCTGCGGAGAGGCGCACCACGAGAGATCGTGTCGCATCTTGGATTGCTCGAGTCCTGACACGAGTGATGGGGCCATCCAAGCGAAGTGTGAATGCGTAGTCCTCTTGGCTAGCATCCATGATGGGGGTCGCATCATGATCTCTCCTCTTTTTCCCTTAATCCAAATTTATCCACAAAAATGTACTTGTGTTCCCCTTGTACATATTTTCTCAAGTAATGGAATGGCCTTTAATTTGAATGTGTGTTCCTTTTCTTCCTTCTTAATTTCATTGCTTGTTTTCGATGATGTCAAAAGGGGGAAAGACAAGAAATGTGAGATGAGTTAAAAGTTTAAGTTATCACAGAACATGCATAAGCTAAGGGGGACCAATTGCATAAAAAGCTAAGTAAGATCTAAGTGTTTTTCATTGAAGTGGCTCCCCAGAATCATCCTTAGGAACTCATCTGCATATCATTCAGTATTTTACTTGCTTATTTTGTGATGGGTTTGTCATCATCAAAAAGGGGGAAATTGTTGGGACGTTGTTGGGACCTCTGGTTCTAAACAACGGATCAATGATGCTATTCTTCGAGTTTTGATAATGACAAACACCATGAGGAACTAATGTGGTTTGTTCAAGTATTTCTAAGGAACACAGGTATAGCCAAGAACTCTCATGAATGACCAAAAGCAACAGAAGCTCACAATGCAGAGTTCTCATCGAGGGAACTCTGAAGAGGAAAGTTCCCATGCAATGGGAACTTCCAGGAATGATCAAGAGAACACAAGCTTACAACGATGAAGAGTTTCCATCAAGGGAACTCTGAAGAAGACAGTTCCCATGAAATGGGAACTCACATTTGAGGACAAGACCGTTCAGCGCAGATCGCGGGATCCTGTCCTGGACAGTCCGAAGGAACAGTCTGAAGAACAGACTGTCACGCTTGATCCAACGGTCCGATTGATTTAAGAAGTTGACCTAATTCAAATCAAAGTCACATGTAAAGAAAGTACAACTTGGGCATCAAGCAAAGGGCATTTTGGAGGCAAACGAAAGATGCGTTTGCCCAAGCACACCTGGTCTATAAAGCCAAATGAATAGTACTCGGATTGAGCACTTCTCCCAGAACTTACAAACACCCACACCAGAGAAAAGAAAGAAAAAGAAGAGAAGTCCCCGCCGGCGAGTGTGTGATCTCGACGACGGAGAAGCCAAAGTTCCCAAGGGAAAGGGAACTGAGAAGTCGGTATAAGGTTTGAGTTACTTGTATTTTGTTGTTGTGAGCTTAGGAACTCAGTTGAGAGGATTTACTAGTGTTGCTAGAGTTAGGAAGAACTCGTAGGAACAGAGAAGTGTGAATCCGGCTGTTGTAACTAAGGAACAAAGCAATCAATATGAAGGTTGTTAAGAAACTCATCTAGAGTGTTTTTTTAATGCATTTAAGATGACTTAAAGAGCACAAAAGTTAGCTGAGGTGTTCATGCATGAAGTTTTTCATCTTCATAAAACTCCGAAGATTATTATCTTTGATTGAGATGAATGGTTCATGCCAAAGTTTTGAAGGGAGTGACAACAAGCTTTATGGAGTGAATTGAATTTTAGTATTGGCCTCCCTCATCAAAGTGATGAACAATGCAAGGAAACAAATTCAAACTCCCGAGGACATGTATTCTGAATTCCACACGAGTTGGAATGGTAGTTTGAGGTTGAGTGAATTCACATACAAGAATTTTGAATTCACGATAAAGAAAATGACTCTTTTTTAGGCTTTGTAAGGTCGGAAGTGTTGGTTGTCAATTTGTTGGAATGACAATACTGACAAGATTCTTAATGGGCTAGACTTGGCCATGAGAACAACAATTGATATCGTACTAACATGTTCAAGGGTGTTAACTGATCAAAAGCGACAACAGTTGTGTGTTGTGCTAAAGCGAGAGCATGTTGAGCTTACTGTAGAGAACGACGTTTTTGTTCTAGTATCCGCCTTGAAAAGCATATTTTGTTGGGGAATGCAAGACAACGTAAATGCTCGCTATGTTGGATCTTTTGAGATACTGGAAAGAACCGGTAAGCTTGCTTAATAGTTCGCATTGCCACCTCTAGTGCATTCTATCCGTAATGTCTTCCTTTTGTTTATTCTAAGACAATATGCGTTCAATATATCTATTGTACTCAACAATAGTAATAGGGATATTCAACCAAATGACATCTATGAAGAAAGGTCAGGTTGAATCGTGAATAAGAACGATACCTTTGGTTAGGTTACCTTGGTCTAAAAATGGAGGTGAAGAAAAGACTTGAGAAACTACACAGGAAATGCTGAGCCATTTTCTAAAATTAATGAACGTTGTAAAGAAGGAGTTTGGTAACTAAACAGTGGTTGTTTTGTGCCTGGTGCAGAAGTAACTTCTGTATAGGTTTGTAGTGGTTGTGTGTATGTGTTTGTGCTATCTTTCTATATGATTCGAGTTCTCCTTGGTTTCGAGGACAAAACCATTTTTAAGGGGGTACTAATGTAAAACTAGTAATAGCAATGTTCTATAATGGAAAGTATTCAAAAAACTACTAAAAATAGATAGGTCGTCCGTGACCGTGCTCGAAGTGTCGCGACATGCTTGGCGCGGCGCTGGCGAGGCTCGGACACGTCGCTGGCGAGGTCACGGCGCGGCACAGGGCGTTGGCGCGGGCGCTGGCGAGGGCGTTGGCGCGAGGGTCGCGAGAACCTCAAGATGCAACCACACGAGATCCCCGGGGTTGAAAACCATGCGCTTCTGACCCTTGTTGTGCTGCGCCTCGTACTTAAAGGCCCGACGCTCCAATTGAGTCCGTGTCCGCTCGTGTAGCTTGCGGAATACATCGGCGCGATTTGACGTGTCGATGTGCTCACCGTTCTTCACGGGACGAGGGACAAGATCCATGGGAGAATGGGGGTTGAGGCCGTAGACTATCTCGAATGGCGTCATCTTGGTAGCCGAGTGTTTGGACCTGTTGTAAGCAAACTCAACAAAAGGAATTAGATCCTCCCACCGGCGTGGGTTATGTTTGAGCACCGTCCGAAGAAGGGTGCCCAGGGTCTGATTGGTCACCTCAGTCTGACCATCGGTTTGGGAATGATATGAGATCAAAAACAGTAATTGTGTACCTAGCTTTCCCCAAAGCGTCCTCCAAAATGGCTACAAAATTTCGTGTCTCGATCACTAACAATAGTGCGAGGCACGCCATGTAACTTCACGACATGATCAAAGAACAAATTTGCCATTTCAGTCGCATTGTTGTTCCCTTTGCATGGCACGAAGTGAGCCATCGAGAAGCGGTCCACGATTACAAAGATCGAATCCTTACCGCGCCTTGTCATCAGAAGGCCCGTGATAAAATCCATAGAGAGATCTTCCCACGGAGTGTCCGGAATCGGCAAGGGCGTGTAAAGGCCATGAGGTTGGAACCTTGATTTAGCGGTTTGGCACGGCACACAACCCCGGCAATACTTGTGGACATCGGAAGCCATGTGTGGCCAAAAGAAGTGCTCACGAAGTGCTGCTAGGGTTTTGGCTATGCCAAAGTGGCCTCGGCCATCATGAGCTTCTTTGAGCAACAAATGCCTCACAGATGACGCCGGAATGCAAAGCTTCCCGGCTCGGTAGAGGTACCCATTGTCCAAAAAATAGGACTCATGGATTAGACTTTGCTCGAGGTTCTCCATGATCGATTTAAAATATGGCTCATGCAAGTATAACTCCTTAATCAAGGAGAACCCGAGCAAATTGGCCTGTAATTGAGTCAAGAGAACATAAATGCGTGACAGTGCATCTCCCACGATATTTTCCTTCCCTTTCTTGTGGGCAATGATATATGGAAAAGTTTCCATAAACTCCACCCATCGAGCATGTCGTCTGTTGAGAGTCGTTTGACTCCGGAGATATGCTAAGTCCGCGTGGTCCATGTGAATTACGAACTCACTAGGCCACAAATAATGCTTCCATGTTTTAAGAACCCGAATCAGTGCGTACAACTCCTTTTCATACGTCGGGTAATTGAGAGTTTCCCCCGTAAGTTTCTCACTAAAATATGCAATGGGGCGTCTCTCTTGGAGTAGTACCCCGCCTATGCCATAGTCAGAGGCGTCGCACTCGACCTCAAAGCGCTTAGTAAAGTCTGGAAATTGGAAGACCGGAGCGCTACACAAAGCTTGTTTCAAGGCCTGAAAGGCGGCCTCATGTTGTGGCATCCACTTGATTGTGGTTGCCTTCTTGGTGGGATTGTGGAGTGTCCCGGCGATGGAACTAAATTCCTTGACGAAACGTCGATAGA
The DNA here is from genome assembly GCA_964016875.1 of Fallopia convolvulus. Classification (NCBI taxonomy): domain Eukaryota; kingdom Viridiplantae; phylum Streptophyta; class Magnoliopsida; order Caryophyllales; family Polygonaceae; genus Fallopia; species Fallopia convolvulus. Next base: position 33,020,061 of record OZ024734.1, on the reverse strand, counting down.
ACCCTGCGAGCCCTAAGAAGGAGTGAACCATCGTCGGGGTCGTAGGGGTGGGCCACTCTCGGATGGCGCGGATCTTGTCGTCATCCACTTTAAGCCTATCCTTGGACACGACGAACCCAAGAAAATTTGTCGTGTCCGTGCAAAACGAACACTTGTCCAAGTTTACATACAAAGAATGTTCGCGAAGGCATTCTAACACCAACCTAAGGTGCCTCGCGTGAGAGTCCAAGTCTCGAGAAAAAACCAAAATGCCGTCAAAATAGACAACAACAAAACGTCCTAAAATTTTTCTAAAAACAAAATTCATCAACCGCATAAAAGTACTAGGGGTGTTTGTCAAGCCAAAAGGCATGACAAGCCATTCGTACAAACCATGCTTGGTTTTAAATGCGGTCTTCCACTCGTCGCCTTCATGCATCTGGATTTGGTGGTATCCGCTCTGGAGATCGATCTTGGAAAACAAGGCGGCGCCATGGATCTCATCTAGCATAACATCGAGCCTCGGGATCGGGTGCCTGTATTTCACCGTAATCTGATTAATGGCTCGGCAGTCCACGCACATACGCCACGAACCATCGTTCTTTGGCACAAGTATGACCGGCACCGCGCAAGGGCTCAAGGACTCGCAGACGAACCCTTTGTCCAACAAGTCTTGAACTTGGCATTGAAGCTCCTCGGTCTCCTTTGGTAAAGTCCTGTAAGCTGCCCGATTCGGAAGGGAGGTGCCTGGTACGAAGTCGATTTTGTGCTCGATCCCTCTGATTGGCGGCAAGACCTTCGGAAGCTCATCCGGCATGATGTCTTCTAACTCCTTCAAAATAGACAAAATAGAAGAAGGGAGTGAAGAATCCACAGACTTATTAACAGAAAGAAGGGGAACAAGAATGAAACAAGAAAGACTCCCCTGAATGGATTTCTCGACGTCTCGTCGCCTGGCTAAGTGAAGGCGATCCTGGCAAGTGCCTAGCAAAGGTGGCTCGGCGTCGGTGCTCGTCCGATCAGAATCGGGGGTGATTTTGACATGTTGGAGCCCCTGGATTTTGTGGAAGAACGCCCCTGGAAACGCCGTTAAATTCGTCCCGTAGCTCCTGCAATCCAAGTTTCCGTGCAGGGACGGCGTGCTACGCGACGCTAGGAGACGCACTCGGCGGTCCTTTGCTCAAATGAGTTTCTCCTGGGCGTTTTTTTCTTCAATTCTGGTGGAAATGTAATTTGAAGTGGTTTGGAGCTTGGAATGCCGATGGAATCAACCGAAATCTGTTGGAGGCCTTGCTTGTTGAAATCAGCAACGTTCGGCGCGTTGCCGAGGCCTCTCGATGCAAACTCTCGACCCGATTCTGAATCGTGTCGGTGTTTCCCATCCTGATCACCTTTATTACTATTTTGAGGGATTGGCACTAGAAACGCCCATAGAACTTGCAGTTTTCGCCTCGGACGCCACTGGCGTCGTGCTCGGCGCGCCGGTGCCGCTGCCGTGAGCCTTTTGCCTTTGCCTCTCGGCTTCATCCTGTAAAGCTTCACTAGGTGACATAGGTAAGAGGGTCACGCGCTTCCCGTAGTAATTGAACATGTAAGTGTTCAAATACCTGTCGTGAAGCACGCGACGATCGTATTGCCATGGGCGCCCCAACAAGAGGTGTGTGGCATCCATTGGCGTTACGTCACAGAGAATTGAATTCGAGTATTGACCAATTGAAAAGTTGAAGATTACCTATTTGTCGACCCAATCTCCACCGTCATTGGATATCCATAGTAGCTTGGACGGTTGTGGATGTGGTGTGGTTGACAACTTGAAGTGATCAACAACTTTTTTAGAGAGGAAATTGGCGCAGCTTCCGGAGTCGATTATGACGCTGAAAGACACATTGTTGACCAAGCATCTTGTGTGGAAAAGTTGCTCTCTTTGATCCGTCTTTGGCGCCTCTCGCATGCTTAAAGCGCGCCGAGTCATCAATTGTAGTTTCGACACGCCGAGAGCCTCCGATGGATCGCACTCCAACTCGGCGTCATTGATCACTGGCGGCTCGATTTCCTCCTCCTCTTGGCTATCATACGGCTCTCCATAGTGAGTAAACAACACCTTCTTGGCATTCGGACAATTCCGTTGAAGATAGCCACGGCCCCCGCATTTGTAGCACGCTATGTTTCGTGCTCGATCGGCGCTTGGCTCGGCGGTGCGCGGCGCGGCTGGTGCCTTGGACGGCGTGGCATCGGTTTTGGCATTGGAACCTATCGAAGCGCTTGGCAAAGAAGTAGCAACCCGATTAGTAGAAAAACTGGATTGACTAGAGTTGGAAACATACCGTGAATTGGACCAACCCGACTTGGTGCGCATTTCTTGTATATGAATTTGCATGGTGGTGTGAACCAAGTTGTTGATGTCCTTAATTGGAAGAATCTCCAATCGATCTTGAATTGATTGTCGCAAGCCCGAGATGAATCTCGTTTTCATCACCGAGGGCGACACACTCATGCCCGTTTTGAAGAACATGTCTTCGAGCTTGGCAAAATACTCCTCCGGCGTCATCGATCCTTGCTTGATGCGCATGATCTCGATGTGCATCTTGTCCTTGTAATCTGCCAGAATATATCTCTTCTTCAGAATGCAGACGAGTTGATGCCACTCGCGGATTAGGGGTTTTCCTTGTCGAATCCTTTCGGACTCGAATCGGTTCCACCAAGTCCTAGCGGCACAACTTCCACTTGTCGTCCTCATAACCTAAATGTCGGAGCGTGTGCTCCGTACCCTGTAACCACTCGAGAAAATCATCAGGATCATAAGAACCGGAAAAGGTTTCGAATTTTACCTTCACGTCTCGGCGGTTTTGGCATGGATCCTGTGCATCGCGTCGATCCCGATCGCGCCGAGGGATGGGACGCCGAGGCGAGTAAGCGCGCCTGTCGCACCGACGCCGAGGCGGACCTCGATGTGGATCGTCATCATCGTCGTCCGGATCGTCTCCATCGTCAAGCCTCCGAGGACGCCGAGCGTCGCGATCCCTTTCGCGCCTTCTCTTCTCACCATGCGTTCGGCCCGAGCCATAGACTCGTTCGTACTCGGCGCAGTTCTTGGCGAGGCGAGGCGGTGGAACCCAATCCGAAGGCCGACTGTCGAGCTCTTCCGGATCTTGCACATTGGGATGCTCAAAAGATGATTCATTAGAGTAATCAGAAAACTCTTCATAATCATTCTCAAAATTCGAGAACGGACTTCGAGCACTTTGATGCCCGAGGACGTCCTCAACTTTGTATGTGTCGGCATCGTAATACTTGGCCCCGTGCTTCCGCTTTGGGGTTTCGTAAACATATGTCGGTAACTTGTTCTTTTTCTTATTCTTTGGATCCCCACTCGTGTGTCGACGTCTATACTCCTCGGAGTTGTACTCCTCATCGAAATATACGTCGTACACTTGTGTGTCCCGGTAATCTCGCGCCATTTGATAGCGATCTGCGGTCCGTGGACCACCATCGTGCCTATCATGTTAGCGGATTTCCTTAATCGACTCCATGCGATGCATGGTGCCGAATTGTGAGGATGGTTGGGCATGCTTCTTTCCCTTAGCGTTGGCACGAGCGACGTTGTCCGTGGACACGCTAGGAACGCCGTGAATCTCCGAAGCGAGTCCATGTGTCGGTGGCACGGTGTGCTTGGACTGCGTGTTGCTCGCTGCCAAGAGGCGTTCGAGCTCCTCAATTCGCGCCACGGATTCGGGGTTCCAATCATTGCGATTCTGATTTTGATTTTGCACATCGGGTGGATTGTTGTTGCCTCCATCTCCCGAGTCCGACACGGTACCCATAGTAACACCAGTCATCGAAGCAGTAAGAAGTTCACAAGCAACAAAACAACGAGTTACGGTTCGCTTAATTCAAGCCGACCCTTTAGTTCAAACCACACGAACAAGGATGGGCTAGGCTAAGGTCACTCAAAACTCGATCAATGATATGGATCCGAAAATTACAATGCAAGAAAAGCAAGACTAGGCAAGTTCGAAACCAAAATCAGAGTAGTAAGAGATTGTAGTAATGAGAGATGTGAAGTGATGAACAATGTGAAGTATCTTGCCTTATTTTGGCTTGTGATCTTCACGATTTTTTTTTAATCGATCGACTATGTTACCTTATTTTGGTTGTGAGAGTCGAACAACAAGTTTTTTTTTGAACAAAACAACTCGAATTCTAGGCTTTCTCCTCTAGAAGCGATTCAAGCAAGTACTAAAATCAACACGCAATCAATCACAACAGATGCATGAGAGAAATTGGAAAAACAAGTCCTAAGTTCAAGCAACTAGCAAGACAAAGCAACAACTTCACCAAAATCAATAGATCGGTTGAGTAAGGTCACGGTTGATATATTTTTTGTTTTTTTGTAATTTACGAAAGCAAAGAAAAAAAATTCGGGACCCTAGATGGTGGATATATGAAGTGGAGTGGCAGAATGCGTGTGAGAGTGAACGAAAAGGGTTGAACGAGACTTACTCAAACCTTGGCTCTGATACCAGTTGATGCGTCCCTCATATGGGATGCTCCGGATCGATCGGTGGCTTGAGTATTAGGTCTCGAATTGGCGCAGCGGAAGGCTTTGATTGATTGAATTATGACACTAACAAGTGTAAAGCAATATGAAATCGAGAGCTTTGGAGGATTGAATGCGGCGGCGTAATGGCACGAGGGAGAAATTAGGAGCAAAACCTCTACTATATTAATCCCAAGTGTGCGCTGAATGAAACAATGAGTCTAAGCCTCCTTATATAGAGAGGCGGCAGGAATTAACCTAGAAAAACCCTAAGGGTGCGGCGCGCGACTAGGGCTAACACGCAAGCTAGAGGCCCAATGGCGCGGGTCCAAAAGTGGTCGGCGGAAGGCCCATTATTGACTTCCTAAAAGCATAAAACTAGTAATAGCAATGTTCTATAATGGAAAGTATGCAAAAAACTACTAAAAATAGATAGGTCGTCCGTGACCGTGCTCGAAGTGTCGCGACATGCTTGGCGCGGCGCTGGGGAGGCTCGGATTGCGGCATAGGGCGCTGGCGAGGACGCTGGCGAGGGCGCTGGCGCGAGGGTCGCGAGAACCTCAAGATGTGACCCATGGCACGGTGCAAGGCTCGGGTCCGATGGAGGCAAGGGGTTGGAGGTTGTCACTGTCGGTCCGAGTTGAGGTTCCTCGACGTCGAGGACGCACAAGGCAGTGTGCGTCGGCGCGGCGAGGGGCACGTCGTGGCCTGCGGAGAGGCGCGCCACAAGAGATTGTGTCGCGGCTTGGATTGCTCGAGTCTTGGCACGAGTGATGGGGCCATCCGAGCGAAGTGTGAAGGCGTCGTCCTCCTGGCTAGCATCCATGGCGGGGGTCGCATCACCTATGGGTGATCTTGGATGTTGTCTCACGATGAGACATTGTTATTGAATTAAGGTAGTTTCAGGGTGGGGAACGTGGTTCCATATCCTCTCTTTAAAACAATATTGCATTAGGAGGGGCCTAATCCTAATGGTGGGTCATGACTCTTCCCCTGCTCTTAGTGTGAGAGGGGTGATGCGCACTCTAGCTAAGTGCAATTGGCGGTGTAGTGTAGACGACAAGGTAATAGGCCTCTCTGATCTCTACCTCACCATATGCAAATGAAAGATCAAGGATAGCTTAAGTCATGTGATCTTGGTACAGAGTAGATGACCATGGATGAAATACTTTGATGATCTCTACAATACCAGAATATTTCGGCAGTAGTTCGAGCCGATTAAAATCCACCAACTTGGTTGTGAAAAGTTTTGAAAGTAATATAAGATAAGTGCGTTAGGCACATTAATATACCTGAATGGTTCGTCCAGTCGGAAGGCCATTCTTGCTTCCGGTTATGAATGATTCTTAATCAAACTTTGATTAAGTTAATTTGAATAGTCGATGGAGGCTTTTCAAAATGTTATGTGATTAATATGAGTTCCCAACAATTGTTTATGCTCCTTAAAATAAACCACAAGCGGTGGTGTTCTTTCTCTTGATTATGCGAGTCTCCTTCTTATTCTCTATAAGACTGCTAACTGTTGGATCATAATCCGAGTCTAATCCGATTTCGATGTCAATATGTTTGGTTACAACCATAAGAACCAAGTTAGATTCTCTGCTTACTAGTCTTTCATTAGACTAACCCGTCCATTTTCTTTTCTTTTATATGGTCGGCTGGTGTCCACCATTGTATACGATACAAGAGGCGGATTCAGATGTTTGAAGCTCCAGAAGTTGAAGAAAGGTTTTCAATGGCTATACTTGAATGAAGATCATGATTGAACTACTTCAAAGCGAAGCTGAGTTTCAGAAATAAGAACTCAAGGAAGACTTGATGAAGATTTTGTTTAAATAGAAGGTTGTTCTATTTATTTATTCTTTTAAGTTAAGGTTTGTATAAGATCTTTTACGTGTTTTTCCGATGTAATATTTAACTTAAGTTGCTTAGGTTTTAAATGGTTTCATTTACCTTGTCTTTAGTTTGTTCAGTCAGTTTAAAGCCTTGGGTAGATTTGGTTTAGTCTTAATCGGGGTTACTGGCGGTAATACCTCCAGAGCAGGAAGGGGGTCTTACAGAAGTGGTATCACAGCTAAATGTTCCTAAGTCTTTCTTAATACTTTCATCTTCTATATGGAATTATGGAGAATTCTATATTGGTGTTGTCTTAGAACCATTTATGGAAAGTGGTTAAGATTGGAAGTGAGACTCGTGAAGAGATAGAAGGAGAAAAGGGAATTGGAGAACACGAAGTAACAAGTTTGTAATGGTTTATGTGGAAAAAGGTCCTATAGTGGACAGTTGATTCCCCGGAGATGGGAATGGATTCCGAGAAGGATCCAGAGTAAGATTAGGTGAAGATTCCTAAATGTTATTCGGTTCTAGACTAAGTTCTCAATAAATTCATATTCTCTCTTGAGATTCTGAATTGGGTGTACCCTTATCGTTTCTTCCATATTAGGAAACTTTTTGTGAGATTTTGAAGTTAAGTATTCTACTTCATAAAGATTTTCTATTTTGAAGGTTTCTTATTTTAAGCTCGTATGATGGAAGATTACAAGTTAAGAATTTTTGTTAAAAAGTTCATGATTGAATGTTATGTGAAAGTTCAAGTGTTGTCTTGAAGTCATAAGATTAAGAGTTTTCACGAGTATATTCTTATAGGAATTTTTGAATTTTGAAATTCGAGTATCAATAGAAGTTTGGAGTTGAAACCTTTACTTCTCAACGTTGAGATTTGGAAAATCTTATGATTCTTGAGTGATTCTAAAAGATCAGTATGGATCATGAAGTGATGTAAAATAATCCTTAATAGAAAAGGATTACCTTTGGAAACTTTCTTCAACAACTATGTTTGTGACTCTATAGTATAGAATCATGGATATTTTGTACTTTTATTTTCTTAGTTGGAAGTTAAAGAGCTTTGAAGTGCTCAAATGTTGGATCAATTGAATTGTTAATCTATTGGAAAACACAATTCTATTTTTAACCTCACAGTGTTCAAATTCGGATTTTCATATATGTTGTTATCGCTTAAGTTAAGAGGATAGAGAATCCTAAATGGAATGGGAATCTCTTTTTGGTTATAGTAAGGAAGAAAGAAAGAATGTTGGTTTAGTTTAAGTTGTGAACAAGTGGTTAATCATCAAGGTTGTTGTGAATAAGGTTGATTGGTCAAAATGGATTGAATATGTAAAAGTTCATCAGTAATGCGTTTATGTTCAATTAACTACTTAGCACAAATGTTAATTGATTACATGAGTTATTGATTTCCAGATGACTAACCTATGTGACAGCGTTATTGGAGTTCATTGTATGATACCCAACTCGAGATAATGAGAGAAGACTTGAGGTCTATAATGGACTAGTAATAGAATCTGCATTGAGATGTTCTAAATTGCCAATGATATTGGCTTATGTTTTTTTCAAGGATGGAAATGATAAAGTTCAGTTTTTAGAAGATCAATCAAGGAATGATCTTAGCATAATTGTCTTTGATATTTCAAGCAGTTGAGAGAAAAATATCAATCATTCAATATTGTGGTCAATAAGACTTAGACCTTATCGCTGAAAAATAATTTCAATTGTGTTTAGGTTTTGAAGGTGTTATATCTGTCAAATCTGATGCCTAAGGTAGTACTGGTGAAACTGTTAAGTTGTCGGCAAGTCTCCTAACCACAAGTTCTTCCTTTGCAATGTGGTTTGAACTTGAGATAATAAAAAGGTATATGTCTTCTCCTTATGGTTAAGTAAGAAGACAAGAATGATGAAGAAGTCTAGTTTGTTTACCAATGTTGAATTAGGATAGGTTCAAGAAAATTTTGTTTGGCCATGTGCATTCATTCTTCTGTTAAAAGATATTGGAAAGTAAAGGAACATCCTGATTTGAAGATAGAAGGATTGAAAGTCCTTAAATTAGTCGGAAGAGTTTGATAGTTCACTTTTGGATATCAGAATATATATGAAGATTCACTTGCAGAAGGCTCGTTGTTTTGTGAATGGATGAACTCAAGTATTGAAATTTTGTCAATGGATCATAGTTTCCTAACTTTAAAGTAGTATGTCAAGGAGGCATACAAGTTGATAATGATCAAAGAAGAATCTTTGCTATGAGTATGAAAATGTTGGAATCATATTTTCCCTAAGGATTGCAAGTAGATTGATACAAGCAATCAACTTCTGTTATTGAACTTGTGAAGCTAATATGGGTTAAGACTGAGAAAATCAGGCAGAGATTACTCAATACTATGGATTATAGAAAAGTCTAGCAGTATGTCTAATTAAAAAAAGTCAAGGAATATCATTAGGTTCTACCTTGAAGAGGGAAGAAAGTGTCACATTCGAAGAGAAATGTGGGGCTCAGAAGTGAATTGGAGTATCCTAGCTCCTTTAAGGCTCAGTTTTGATTTGAAACTTTGGTCAAGTTGGTAAGGCCAGCTAATGTGCAAATGTCAGCACAGAACTAGGGCAAAGCGTCAGTAGCATCATGAAATTAAGGTCAACAATTTTATTTGATGCATTGGCTTGACACGCCCATTTCCTCATAAAGTAGCTAATCTTTGTTTCAGCGACATTCAAAGTTAAAGTCTGTATGCTTGTAGACTAGTTCCTATCAAGCTGTTATGATTTAAGGGATATTTGAAATTGTTTTGTGATTTTCTCTTTTGAGAAAATTCTTAGGACTTTGTAGAATTCGTGTATGAATTTTTAAAGAAATGTTGATTTGATATATGGGATTCATGAATAAATTTTCTACGGTTTTCATAGTGGTGAGTAAGAATGTGATTTGTCTTCCATCTTGATCACATGGTAAGGCAAGATTACATGTCTTATTCCTACGAGAATGCAGTAAAGGATTATGTTTATTTTATCTCCCCATCCTGATCACATGGTGGAATAAGATCACATAATTCCTTGGGTTTTAAAGAATAGTTTCTAGTATGATTTGGTAATCATATAAGTTTTGCAAGTGTAGTTGTTTGAGATGAAATGATGTAAGCTTTCTTTTGCATTAGAGAAATTGCTATATCTAGTATCTTGTAAAACTCTTTTGAGTTAGGACATCCTTGGTATCCTATACCATTTAAGGAGTATGGTCAAACTTCCCAAAATAGTTCGATTATAAGTAAAGAAATTTGGTAAGATTCTTTACAAATCTGTGTTGGTCTTTGAAGAGCATGGAGTAACTCTGTACTTCTCTAAAAGATTGGGATTGTTTTTCAGTCAACGGCTAGTGGAATTCTCTAAGCAGATTGCTAGTAGTTCATCTTGGTTGACGTCATGACCTAAGAAAGTCATTGCCTTTTAGCAGAATTGTCCTTGAAAGTAAGTTGATATGAACTCCTGGAATGGAACCCTTTCTAAGGAACGATATTGTAGTAATCATTTCTTTGGAATAAAGGATGTACTCGTAATTTCTCCATTATTTGTTATTTGTTTTCAGGTTGTCTTGAAAACTTAAATCTCTTTGAGATAAGATAGTCAAGTGAGGACTTTAAGCAGAACTCCAATGGGTCTGGAGTTTGGATATGTAAATTAGTATTGATTTTCAATCTCAGCCTGATAAATTGTTGGATATAGAGAGTGGACATGTGAGAATATGTTTTTAATCCTAAGAGTTAAGTTACTCAACAAGTCAGAATGTTAAGTGAAGTCTAAACAGTTCTTTGATGAAAAAGACTGAAAATTGTCAATGTAGACAATTTTGTTGGAAATTATTGGACTAAAGGTATTATTGTCCAATATGTTGGTATAGTAATGCATAAGAGTGTAGTTTGAAGTAGTTGAGAAAGATAACTACTTTTGAATTTCAGTATGCCTAAGCTGAGTTTTGGTTGAGAAAAGGATGTAAAAGATTGACAAGATAGGTTATTATCTTGTCATGTGTTGGATAAATCTCATATTCTTGGTTAAAGTAATACTGAGATTTTATCTCAAAATGGAAATTGAGTAAGGATTTTAAGTAATCCTTGTAAAGAAACTAATTTGAGAAGGACTAAAGGTTTAGTTTGGATGACAACAAGGTTGTGTGAATACCCTAGGATTTTATTCAAAATCTGTTGACCAGATCAAGGAAAAGTAGTATGAGAGAGTGATATTATTTAAGATCAATGGAGAGGATCAAGAAGGTAAGACACCAGAAATTGTTATTCAAGATTATGGATCGCTTGGTTTTGAAACTATTCATGTGTATTTGTTGTTGATGAGCTTTGAAAGCTTATTTCAAAGGAAGCATATTTATTTGCTTAATTAGTTCATCTTGGAACAAGTAAATGTATAATGATTTAAGATAAAACTTTTGATGGATTGACATGAAGTGAAATGTCACTGAGTTTGTTTTGATGTGTTTGGTTTGTTTGGAAGTCCTGATTGAGCATAGAAGACCAGATGAAATGTTATAGTCTCTTCCTATTTCAGAATGAAAGTGGGAAGATATTACAATGGATTCTTGTCATTAGTCGTTCAAGACTTAATGAAAGAAGGATGTAAGAAGGATTCAATATGAAGGTTGTTAAGAAACTCATCTAGAGTGTTTTTTTAATGCATTTAAGATGACTTAAAGAGCACAAAAGTTAGCTGAGGTGTTCATGCATGAAGTTTTTCATCTTCATAAAACTCCGAAGATTATTATCTTTGATTGAGATGAATGGTTCATGCCAAAGTTTTGAAGGGAGTGACGACAAGCTTTATGGAGTGAATTGAATTTTAGTATTGGCCTCCCTCATCAAAGTGATGAACAATGCAAGGAAACAAATTCAAACTCCAGAGGACATGTATTCTGAATTCCACAAGAGTTGGAATGGTAGTTTGAGGTTGAGTGAATTCACATACAAGAATTTTGAATTCACGATAAAGAAAATGATTCTTTTTTAGGCTTTGTAAGGTCGGAAGTGTTGGTTGTCAATTTGTTGGAATGACAATACTGACAAGCTTCTTCATGGGCTCGTACTAACGTGTTCAAGGGTGTTAACTGATCAAAAGCGACAACAGTTGTGTGTTGTGCTAAAGCGAGAGCATGTTGAGCTTATTGTAGAGAACGAAGTTTTTGTTCTAGTATCCGCCTTGAAAGGCATATTCTGATGGGGAATGCAAGACAACGTAAATGCTCGCTATGTTGGATATTTTGAGATACTGGAAAGAACAGGTAAGCTTGCTTAATAGTTGGCATTGCCAAATGCATTCTATCTGTAATGTCTTCCTTTTGCTTATTCTAAGACAGTATGCGTTCAAAATATCTATTGTACTCAACAATAGTAATAGGGATATTCAACCAAATGACATCTATGAAGAAAGGTCAGGTTGAATCGTGAATAAGAAAGATACCTTTGGTTAGGTTACCCTGGTCTAAAAATGGAGGTGAAGAAAAGACTTCAGAAACTACACAGGAAATGTTGAGCCATTTTCTAAAATTAATGAATGTTGTAAAGAAGGAGTTTGGAAACTAAACAGTGGTTGTTTTGTGCCTGATGCAGAAGTAACTTCTTTATAGGTTTGTAGTGGTTGTGTGTATGTGTTTGTGCTATCTTTCTATATGATTCGAGTTCTCATTGGTTTCGAGGACAAAACCATTTTTAAGGGGGTACTAATGTAATAACTGCGGTTTTGAGGATATTTTTGAATTTTTCTCGGATATCCTTTTAACCTCTTAGTCCGTTTTAACGCTTAATCCAATTTTTGTTGAAGATTAAATCCTAAAAAAATGGTTGGTGATATCCTAAAATCATAAAGAAATAATGTTATGGATCAGTGTGAATTCTAGGATTTTTCAGTGAAAAAAGAATATTTATTGGATAAGCCGTTTTTTTAATTATGTATTGTAAAGGATTTAAAATACGAAACGGAAGCCTTAAAAGTTGAAGGTAGCGTGATAAAATCATGGAAAATTGGTTTTATTGGTCTAAATAATTTACGGGACGTTTTGTATTTAGTAAGTTTTTCCATCCGAAGTACATAATTTTACCGCTTTAACGCGAGTCTTGTTTCGAGACGGGTTGGGTTTGTAAACCGCCCTTCTTTGCCTTACTAATTAAGGAACCAATGAGATAGGCAAAAAGCTCGAACTTTGTAATTGGATTGAGATAGAGGAGTTCGAGGGCAAGAAAGGATGGAACGACGATGAACCGGGAGAAAGAATTCAGCTTTCCCCGCCGGCCACTTCCTCACTTCACCATCTTCTTTCCCTCCACCTTCCACCTCTTCTTCTTTCTTCCCTTTGGGCTGGTGTAGCTGAACCAGAACCAGCGAGAATCATGGCGGGACGACGACGGACTCGGGAGAGGAGAACTCTTCATCGTCGGTCATTTCTTTGCCTCGTTATGCCACGCGGCCGGCGACCACCCGCTGCTCCAACCACCAACCACTGCGAGGGATACATTCGGGCAATACCCAGCCACCCTCGGGCTCGGGGATCGAGCCAAACGAGCCATGGGCTCGAGTGAAGGTATATACGATCGAAATTAATTAGCGTGTTGATTACGGAGCCACCGTAAGGACTTTTCGGTTCCTCTTTGGTAATTAAATTTATGGTTTTTATAATCTTGACGTTGATACGGTCCCACAGGTTCAAACCACTTCAGAAACGGACGTCAGGATCTTCCGTTATAGCGAATACAAGTTTTGACACCGATTGGCTAGTAAAGGACTTTAGATAATTACTCGGGATTCGTTGTTAATCCATTTGATCCGAGATTTGGTAACCTTTAAGAACTGTTATTGAGGAATACTTTTTGTTTAGAAAGCTGTTTCAAAAGTGAAGCGGATAACTAGTTATAATTCCGCCAAGATTGCTCCTTAAAGCATGATAACTAAGGATTTGTTATATATCGATATTCGGAAATTAAATCGTTTATCGATTAGGAAGTTGTAGGAGTTGAGAATACAACTTAGAAGTGTTTTGTGAGCTCGTTGCTGAGAAATCCTTTTGTTATATTTGTCAGAAGGATGATAAAGATTACTGTTGAATTGCTAAGGACGTTGAGCACGCCTTCTATGGCAAGTGGACGGTTCTCTCTTGCATTATGGTTATTAAATGAGGAATTGAATCCCATGTAATATTTGTTTTGGGAACAACTTGTGTGCTTAATAAAATATGATAGGTTGTTATATTTGTTAGAAATAATGACCATGTTGTTTATTCAGTTTTGCGGTAGAACTGGATTTAGGTCCGTTATGAGTGACCTTGGATGTTGTCTCACGCTAAGACATTGTTATTGAATTAAGGTAGTTTGAGATACTCAACAACGTAAATGCTCGCTATGTTGGATATTTTGAGATACTGGAAAGAACTAGTAAGCTTGCTTAATAGTTGGCATTGCCACCTCCAGTGCATTCTATCCGTAATGTCTTCCTTTTACTTATTCTAAGACAGTATGCGTTCAATATATCTATTGTACTCAACAATAGTAATAGGGATATTCAACCAAATGACATCTATGAAGAAAGGTCAAGTTGAATCGTGAATAAGAAAGATACATTTGGTTAGGTTACCTTGGTCTAAAAATGGAGGTGAAGAAAAGACTTGAGAAACTACACAGGAAATGCTGAGCCATTTTCTAAAATTAATGAATGTTGTAAAGAAGGAGTTTGGTAACTAAACAGTGGTTGTTTTGTGCCTGGTGCAGAAGTAACTTCTTTATAGGTTTGTAGTGGTTGTGTGTATATGTTTGTGCTATCTTTCTATATGATTCGAGTTCTCCTTGGTTTCGAGGACAAAACCATTTTTAAGAGGGTACTAATGTAATAACTGCGGTTTTGAAGATATTTTTGCATTTTTCTCGGATATCCTTTTAACCTCTTAGTCCGTTTTAACGCTTAATCCAATTTTTGCTGAAGATTAAATCCTAAAAAAATTGTTGGTGATATCCTAAAATCATAAAGAAATAATTTTATGGATCGGTGTGAATTCTAGGATTTTTCAGTGAATAAAGAATATTTATTGGATAAGCCGTATTTTTAATTATGTATTGTAAATGATTTAAAATACGAAACAGAAGCCTTAAAAGTTGAAGGTAGCGTGATAAAATCATGAAAAATTGGTTTTATTGGTCTACATAATTTACGGGGCGTTTTGTATTTAGTAAGTTTTTCCATCCGAGGTACATAATTTTACCGCTTTAACGCGTGTCCTGTTTCGAGACGGGTTGTGTTTGTAAACCACCCTTCTTTGCCTTACTAATTAAGGAACCAATGAGATAGGCAAAAAGCTCGAACTTTGTAATTTGATTGAGATAGAGGAGTTCGAGGGCAAGAAAGGACGGAACGACGATGAACCGGGAGAAAGAATTCAGCTTTCCCCGCCGGCCACTTCCTCACTTCACCATCTTCTTTCCCTCCACCTTCCACCTCTTCTTCTTTCTTCCCTTTGGGTTGGTGTAGCTGAACCAGAACCAGCGAGAATCATGGCGGGACGACGACGGACTCGGGAGAGGAGAACTCTTGAGCGTCGGTCTTTTCTTTGCCTCGTTATGCCACGCCGCCGGCGACCACCCGCTGCTCCAACCACCAACCACTGCGAGGGATACATTCGGACAATACCCAGCCACCCTCGGGCTCGGGGATCGAGCCAAACGAGCCATGGGCTCGAGTGAAGGTATATACGATCGAAATTAATTAGCGTGTTGATTACGGAGCCACCGTAAGGACTTTTCGGTTCCTCTTTGCTAATAAAATTTATGATTTTTATAATCTTGACGTTGATACGGTCCCACAGGTTCAAACCGCTTGAGAAACGGACGTCAGGATCTTCCGTTATAGCGAATACAAGTTTTGACACTGATTGGCAGGTAAAGGGCTTCAGATAATTACTCGGGATTCGTTGTTAATCCATTTGATCCGAGATTTGGAAACCTTTAAGAACTGTTATTGAGGAATACTTTTTGTTTAGAAAGTTGTTTCAAAAGTGAAGCGGATAACTAGTTATAATTCCGCCAAGATTGCTCCTTAAAGCATGATAATTAAGGATTTGTTATATATCGATATTCGGAAATTAAATCGTTTATCGATTAGGAAGTTGTAGGAGTTGAGAATACAACTAAGAAGTTTTTATGTGAGCTCTTTGCTGAGAAATCCTTTTGTTATATTTGTCAGAAGGATGATAAAGATTACTGTTGAATTGCTAAGGACGTTGAGCACGCCTTCTAAGCCAAGTGGACGGTTCTCTCTTGCATTATGGTTATTAAATGAGGAATTGAATCCCATGTAATATTTGTTTTGGGAACAACTTGTGTGCTTAATAAAATATGATAGGTTGTTATATTTGTTAGAAATAATGACCATGTTGTTTATTCAGTTTTGCGGTAGAACTGGATTTAGGTCCGTTATGGGTGACCTTGGATGTTGTCTCACGCTAAGACATTGTTATTGAATTAAGGTAGTTTGAGATACTCAACAACGTAAATGCTCGCTATGTTGGATATTTTGAGATACTGGAAAGAACTAGTAAGCTTGCTTAATAGTTGGCATTGCCACCTCCAGTGCATTCTATCCGTAATGTCTTCCTTTTGCTTATTCTAAGACAGTATGCGTTCAATATATCTATTGTACTCAACAATAGTAATAGGGATATTCAACCAAATGACATCTATGAAGAAAGGTCACGTTGAATCGTGAATAAGAAAGATACCTTTGGTTAGGTTACCTTGGTCTAAAAATGGAGGTGAAGAAAAGACTTGAGAAACTACACAGGAAATGCTGAGCCATTTTCTAAAATTAATGAATGTTGTAAAGAAGGAGTTTGGTAACTAAACAGTGTTTGTTTTGTGCCTGGTGCAGAAGTAACTTCTTTATAGGTTTGTAGTGGTTGTGTGTATGTGTTTGTGCTATCTTTCTATATGATTCGAGTTCTCCTTGGTTTTGAGGATATTTTTGAATTTTTCTCGGATATCCTTTTAACCTCTTAGTCTGTTTTAACGCTTAATCCAATTTTTGTTGAAGATTAAATACTCAGAAAATGGTTGGTGATATCCTAAAATCATAAAGAAATAATTTTATGGATCGGTGTGAATTCTAGGATTTTTCAGTGAAAAAAGAATATTTATTGGATAAGCCGTCTTTTTAATTATGTATTGTAAATGATTTAAAATACGAAACGGAAGCCTTAAAAGTTGAAGGTAGCGTGATAAAATCATGGAAAATTTATTTTATTGGTCTACATAATTTATGGGGCGTTTTGTATTTAGTAAGTTTTTCCATCCGAGGTACATAATTTTACCGCTTTAACGCGTGTCCTGTTTCGAGACGGGTTGTGTTTGTAAACCACCCTTTTTTTCCTTACTAATTAAGGAACCACTGAGATAGGCAAAAAGGTCGAACTTTGTGATTGGATTGAGATAGAGGAGTTCGAGGGCAAGAAAGGACGGAACGACGATGAACCGGGAGAAAGAATTCAGCTTTCCCCGCCGGCCACTTCCTCACTTCACCATCTTCTTTCCCTCCACCTTCCACCTCTTCTTCTTTCTTCCCTTTGGGCTGGTGTAGCTGAACCAGAACCAGGGAGAATCATGGCGGGACGACGACAGACTCGGGAGAGGAGAACTCTTCAGCGCCGGTCTTTTCTTTGCCTCGTTATGCCACGCCGCCGGCGACCACCCGCTGCTCCAACCACCAACCACCAACCACTGCGAGGGATACATTCGGGCAATACCCAGCCACCCTCGGGCTCGGGGATCGAGCCAAACGAGCCATGGGCTCGAGTGAAGGTATATACGATCGAAATTAATTAGCGTGTTGATTACGGAGCCACCGTAAGGACTTTTCGATTCCCCTTTTTTTTAATTAAATTTATGGTTTTTATAATCTTGACGTTGATACGGTCCCACAGGTTCAAACCGCTTGAGAAAAGGACGTCAGGATCTTCCGTTATAGCGAATACAAGTTTTGACACCGATTGGCAGGTAAAGGACTTCAGATAATTACTCGGGATTCGTTGTTAATCCATTTGATCCGAGATTTGGTAACCTTTAAGAACTGTTATTGAGGAATACTTTTTGTTTAGAAAGTTGTTTCAAAAGTGAAGCGGATAACTAGTTATAATTCCGCCAAGATTGCTCCTTAAAGCATGATAACTAAGGATTTGTTATATATCGATATTCGGAAATTAAATCGTTTATCGATTAGGAAGTTGTAGGAGTTGAGAATACAACTAAGAAGTGTTTCTGTGAGCTCGTTGCTGAGAAATCCTTTTGTTATATTTGTCAGAAGGATGATAAAGATTACTGTTGAATTGCTAAGGACTTTGAGCACGCCTTCTAAGCCAAGTGGACGGTTCTCTCTTGCATTATGGTTATTAAATGAGGAATTGAATCCCATTTAATATTTGTTTTGGGAACAACTTGTGTGCTTAATAAAATATGATAGGTTGTTATATTTGTTAGAAATAATGACCATGTTGTTTATTCAGTTTTGCAGTAGAACTGGATTTAGGTCCGTTATGGGTGACCTTGGATGTTGTCTCACGCTAAGACATTGTTATTGAATTAAGGTAGTTTGAGATACTCATCAACGTAAATGCTCGCTATGTTGGATATTTTGAGATACTGGAAAGAACTAGTAAGCTTGCTTAATAGTTGGCATTGCCACCTCCAGTGCATTCTATCCGTAATGTCTTCCTTTTGCTTATTCTAAGACAGTATGCGTTCAATATATCTATTGTACTCAACAATAGTAATAGGGATATTCAACCAAATGACATCTATAAAGAAAGGTCACGTTGAATCGTGAATAAGAAAGATACCTTTGGTTAGGTTAACTTAGTCTAAAAATGGAGGTGAAGAAAAGACTTGAGAAACTACACAGGAAATGCTGAGCCATTTTCTAAAATTAATGAATGTTGTAAAGAAGGAGTTTGGTAACTAAACAGTGGTTGTTTTGTGCCTGGTGTAGAAGTAACTTCTTTATAGGTTTGTAGTGGTTGTGCGTATGTGTTTGTGCTATCTTTCTATATGATTCGAGTTCTCCTTGGTTTCGAGGACAAAACCATTTTTAAGAGGGAACTAATGTAATAACTGCAGTTTTGAGGATATTTTTGAATTTTTCTCGGATATCCTTTTAACCTCTTAGTCTGTTTTAACGCTTAATCCAATTTTTGTTGAAGATTAAATCCTAAAAAAATTGTTGGTGATATCCTAAAATCATAAAGAAATAATTTTATGGATCGGTGTGAATTCTCGGATTTTTCAGTGAAAAAAGAATATTTGTTTTGGGAACAATTGTGTGCTTAATAAAATATGATAGGTTGTTATATTTGTTAGAAATAATGACCATGTTGTTTATTCAGTTTTGCGGTAGAACTGGATTTAGGTCCGTTATGGGTGACCTTGGATGTTGTCTCACGCTAAGACATTGTTATTGAATTAAGGTAGTTTCATGGAGGGGAACGTGGTTCCATATCCTCTCTTTAAAATAATATTGCATTAGGAGGGGCCTAATCCTAATGGTGGGTCATGACTCTTCCCTTGCTCTTCGTGTGAGAGGGGTGATGCGCACTCTAGCTAAGTGCAATTGGCGGTGCAGTGTAGACGACAGGATAATAGGCCTCTCTGATCTCTACCTCACCATATGCAAATGAAAGATCAAGGATAGTTTAAGTCCTGTGATCTTGGTACAAGGTAGATGACCATGGATGAAATACTCCGATGATCTCTACAATACCAGAATATTTCGGCAATAGTTCGAGCCGATTAAAGGCCACCAACTTCGTTGTAAAAAGTTTTGAAAGTAATATAAGATAAGTGCGTTAGGCACATTAAAATACTTGAATGGTTCGTCCAGTCGGAATGCAATTCTTGCTCCCGGTTATGAATGATTCTTAATCAAACTTTGATTAAGTTAATTTGAATAGTCGATGGAGGTTTTTCAAAATGTTATGTGATTAATATGAGTTCCCAACAATTGTTTATGCTCCTTAAAAGAAACCACAAGTAGTTGTGTTCTCTCTCTTGATTATGCGAGTCTCCTTCTTATTCTCTATAAGACTGCTAATTGTTGGATCATAATCCGAGTCTAATCGGATTTGGATGCCAATATGTTTAGTTACAACCATAAAAACCAAGTTAGATTCTCCGATTGCTAGTCTTTCATTAGACTAACCCGTCCATTTTCTTTTCTTTTATATGGTCGGCTGGTGTCCACCATTGTATACGATACATCACGTTCTTCTTAGAAGTTGATTCAAGAGGCGAATGCAGATGTTTGAAGCTCCAGAAGTTGAAGAAGGGTTTCCAATGGCTATACTTGAATGAAGATCATGATTGAACTACTTCAAAGCGAAGCTGAGTTTCGGAAATAAGAACTCAAGGAAGACTTGATGAAGATTTTGTTTATGTAAAAGGTTGTTCTATTTATTTATTCTTTTAAGTTAAGGTTTGTATAAGATCTTTTACGTGTTTTTCCGTTGTAATATTTAACTTAAGTTGGTTAGGTTTTAAATGGTTTCATTTACCTTGTCTTTAGTTTGTTCAGTCAGTTTAAAGCCTTGGGTAGCTTCGGTTTAGTCTTAATCGGGGTTACTGGAGGTAATACCTCTAGGGTAGGAAGGGGGTGTTACAGACCCTTAAGGTTCGGTAACGAGGTGGCGGACATCATTACGGGGCCACGCTGGGACTTGGTCATTATCTCCCTCGGTACCGAGCTTTTAAGCCTCGTTACCGACCTACGTTTGAATCCCAAAGGCTGTTGGCGAATTGGAATAGACATCTTTAATGCACGTGTTAGTGCTTCGTTTTTAATGCTTTGTTTAATGTTCTAGAAGTTGATCGGCCTAGGGGTTTAAAAAGGCCTTTTGGGTGTTGTTTTTCGGTGCCTTTGAATTGGTAAAAACTCTCTTTTGTTGAATGCAAAGAATCGTCCCTTTGAAGGTCTTGTTCTTGATCGGATTGTGAGTAATATCGATCTCTCAAGAGCACTTGGTGTGTAATATCCAAGCCCCTAGTTCTCTCAAACGTCGGTGAGTCATATCTGTCATTGAGAGTCCATATCCCTTTCAATCTTCCAGTGAACCGTTCATTTTCCCATCCACGTCTCTTCGAACTCCCTCGGTACCGACCTTGAAGTGCTCGGTAACGAACCCTATGCCAAATATCCGAGTCATAAACAAAACGACACCTCAAGGTTGTCGGTTTCCTGGAGTTGAACGCTCGCACCGTGAATCAACCAAGGATGATCGTATCATAACATGTCCTTGAGCATCATTATTGACTCGGGGAGTGTGCCAATTTCCTCTCCAGGAAAGTTGTCGATCACTTCAAGTTGCCGACGACGCCACATCCGCAGCCGTTCAAGCTTCAATGGATATCAAATTACGGCGGTGATTGGATTTACCGACAAGTGATCTTTTCATTTTCAATTGGTGCATATTCAGATTCCATATTATGTGACGTAACGCCAATGGACGCCACACACCTCTTGTTGGGGCATCCATGCAATACGATCGTCGCGTGCTTCACGACGGGTTTTTGAACACTTACATGATCAATTTCCACGGGAAGCGTGTGACTCTCTTACCTATGTCGCCTAGTGAACCCTTGCAGGACGAAGCCGAGAGGCAGCGCCAAAAGACTAGCGACACAAGCGTCGTCGCGCCAAGCACATCGACTTCGGCGTCAACTACCAAGCCTTCGGAGTCCAGCGGCTTTCCTGGTGCAAAACAATCCAATTCTGACACCATTGATGCTGGGGAAGGAAAAAGCCGAGAGAAGACGGAGTCGGGCTGACAGTTTCATTCCCGTGGCACCGATAACGCGTCGAACGCCGCAACTTTCTCCAAACAAGGGCTCCAACAAAATTCTGACACTTCCAGCGGCGTTTCTGGTCAAAAAGCCATTCATTTGGAGTTTCCAACAAAATTGAAGAAGAAACCCCCTAAGGGGATGCATTTGAGCAAGGGACCGCCGTCAGCCTCTCCTACCGTTGCACACCATGCCGTCGCAGCACAGAAATTCGGATTCCAAGAGCTACGGTACGAGTTTACAGGCGTTTCCAAGGGCATTCTTCCTCAAACTCCAAGGGCTATCACATATCCAAAAAGCGCCCCGGAAGCTGAAAGATCAAGTGAAGACAATGAGCCATCACTCCTCGGGACGTGCCAAGATCGTTTACTTTTGGCTAGGCATCGTGACATCGATAAATCTATCTAGAGGAGTCTTTCTTGTTTCATTTTATATCCTTTGCTTTCCATTAGTAAATCCTTGGATTATTCACTGCCGCCTTATATTGTTTCTCTTTTGTAGGAATATGAAGATGTGATGTCGGACGAGCTTCCGAAGGGATTGCCGCCGATCAGAGGGATAGAGCATAAAATCGACCTCATGACAGGGGCTTCATTACCAAATAGGGCAGCGTATCGAGCTTCACCAAAGGAAACACAAGAGCTCCAAGGACGAGTACAAGAGCTTTTGGACAAGGGTTTCTTACGAGAGTCGTTGAGTCCGTGCGCCGTGCCGGTGATCCTCGTGCCAAAGAAAGATGGCTCATGGTGCATGTGCGTCGACTACAGGGCCATTAATCAAATCACGGTGAAGTACAAGCACCCAATTCCACGGCTGGACAACATGCTTGACGAGCTCCATGGCGCAACCTTGTTTTCAAAGATTGATCTCCGCAGTGGATACCACCAAATCCGCATGCATGAAGGCGACGAGTGGAACACCGCATTATAAACCAAGCGCGGTTTGTACGAATTGCTTGTCATGTCTTTTGGCTTGACAAACGCCCCTAGTACGTTTTTGCGGCTTATGAACTTTGTCTTTCGTAAATTTTTAGGACGTTTTATCGTCGTGTATTTTGACGACATTCTTGTTTTTCCTAAGGATTTGGATTCTCACGCGAGGCACCTTTGGTTGGTGTTAGATTGCCTTTGCAAGCACAGTTTGTATGTAAACTTAGACAAGTGTTCGTTTTGCACGGACATGACGAACTTTCTTGGTTTCGTCGTGTCCAAGGATGGCCTTAGAGTGGATGACGACAAACTTCGCGCCATCCGAGAGTGGCCCACCCCTACGACCCCGACGATGGTTTGATCTTTCTTAGGACTCGCAAGGTTCTACAGGCGATTCGTCAAGGACTTTAGTTCCATCGCTGGGCCACTCCACAACCTCACCAAGAAGGCAACCACAATCAAGTGGATGCCCGTCCATGAGGCTGCCTTTCAGGCCTTAAAAGATGCATTATGCAGCGCTCCAATCTTACAATTGCCAGACTTTACTAAGCGCTTCGAGGTCAAGTGCGACGCCTCCGACTATGGCATAGGCGGCGTACTCCTCTAAGAAAAATGCCCCATTGTTTATTTCAGCGAAAAATTAACGGGGGTTACATTGAATTACCCAACGTATGATAAGGGGTTATATGCACTAATTTGGGTTTTAAAGACATGGCAACACTACCTTTGGCCTAGCGAGTTCGTAATTCATACGGACCAAGCCGCCTTAACGTATATCAAGAGTCAAACGACTCTAAACCATCGCCATGCACGATGGGTGGAATTTTATGGAAACTTTTCCATATATTATCACCCACAAGAAGAGAGAAGGGAACGTCGTGGCCGACACTCTCTCGTGGTCGACGCTCTCCTTGATTAAGGAGTTATATTTGCATGATCAATTTTTTAAACCGATCATGGAGAACCTCGAGCATAATCGAATCCATGAGTCTTATTTCTTGGACAATGGATTCCTCTACCGAGCCGGAAAGCTTTGCATTCCGAACTTGTCTTTGAGGCATCTATTGCTCAAGGAAGCTCATGATGGCCGATGCCACTTTGGCATAGCCAAGACCCTTCCAGCACTTCGTGAACACTTTTTTTGGCCCCACATGGCATCGGATGTTCACAAGTATTGTCGCGGTTGTGTGTCGTGCCAAACCGCTAAATCGAGATCACAACCTCACGGCCTATACACGCCCTTACCCATTCCGAATACCCCGTGGGAAGATCTTTCCATGGATTTTATCACGGGCCTTCCGATGACAAGGCGCGGTAAAGATTCGATTTTTGTGATTGTGAACCGCTTCTCCAAGATGGCTCACTTCGTGCCATGCAAAGGCAACAACAATGCGACCGAAATCGCCAACTTGTTCTTTGAGCATGTCGTGAAGCTCCATGGTGTGCCTAGAACTATTGTTAGAGATAGAGACACCAAATTTTGTAGCCATTTTTGGAGGACGCTGTGGGGAAAGCTATGTACACAATAACTCTTTTCTACCTCTTATCATCCCCAAACCGATGGTCAAACTGAGGTGACCAATCGGACATTGGGCACCCTTTTTCAGACGGTGCTTAAACATAACCCACGCCGGTGGGAGGATCTAATTCCTTTTGTTGAGTTTTCCTATAATAGGTCCAAACACTCGGCGATGAAGAAAACACCATTCGAGATTGTGTACGGCCTCAACCCGCATTCTCCTATGGATTTGGTCCCACGTCCTTTAAAGAACGGCGAGCACATCAACGCGGCCAACCGCCCCGATGCCATACGCCGCTTGCATGAGCGGACTCGGATTCAATTGGAGCGCCAGGCTGCACAATATGAGGCGCAACACTACAAGGGTCGACACCGTCTCGTGTTCATCCCGGTGGATCTCGTTTGGCTGCATCTCCGCAAGGACCGTTTTCAGACGAACGGAAAACAAAGCTTCATTAACGAGGAGACGGTCCTTTCAAGGTCTTAGAGTGCATCGGAGATAACGCATACAAGATCGACCTCTCAGGCAAGTATTCGGTTCATTCCATTGTCAATGTTGTCGATCTCTCCCCCTACGTCGAGCCTGCTTATGAGGAAACGGGGACGTTTCCCAACCAAGTGGGGGAGGGTGATGCAACCCCCATTTTGGATGCTAGCCAGGAGGCCGAGTCATTCACACTACGCTAGGATGGCCCCGTCACCTGTGCCAGGGCTCCGGCCATCGAGACGGCGACACAATACCTTCTGTCACGACTTTCCGCAGGCCACGACGCACCCATCTCCGCACCGACGCACACAGCCTTGTGCGTCTTCAGCGTCGAGGAACCTCAAGTCAAGCCCTCGGTACAAACCTTCACCACCTTGATACCGTTAGACACAACCCTTGCACTAGACCCCGGATCGCAACTTGAGGTTCAAGTGCCCCTCAACATGCGTCGCGCGCCAGCGCCCTCGCCAGCGTCGTGCCAGTGACGTGTCCGCGCCCCGCCAGACCTCAGCACCGCCTTGTCAAGATTGCGATGGCCTTGTCACAACCCTCGGTGCCGGCCACGGACGACCTATCCGTTTTTCACTAATTTTAGCATGTTTTCTAATTCCGAACATTACTATTGTTGGTTTTACATATTAAGGAAGCCTTTTATAGGTTTTGCGCAGATGGGCTTAGATTTGCGCCGTTGGGCCTAACTTGCATGGTAGCCCTAGGCACGCCACTAGGGTTTCATCTCTTTTATTTGTGCCGCAACTATTTCTAGGGTGTTATGCTCGTTATTTCTTTTCAGCGCACATCAGGGTTTAATAAAGTTGAGGTTTTGCTCCTTATTTTATCCTGTTCTTGCGCCGCCCCTTTGATTATCAATCGAAAGCTCTCGTTTTCATTGCTTGTTCGTGTTCGTGTGTGCCAGATTCGAGCAATCCAACGTTGCTTCGAGTTATTCAAGTCTTCCGCCGCCTACTCTCGAGACCCTCTACTAAAACAACGCAAAGATCCGTCGCGTCCCGTAACGAGGTCGCATCAACTGAATAGTTGATGCAACCTCGTTACGGGACGCGAGGGATCTTTGACTTGGAACGAGTATTGGGTCTCGAATTGGCGAAGCGGAAGACTTGAAGGCTAAAACCAAAGTTAGATTGCATCGAACTAGAGCAATCGAGCAAGAACACGTGTTTGATAGTTTGATAGTAACCAAGAACGGCGCACTAGACTAGAAGAAAAGGAGTGTCCCTCTACTTTAAATTCCAGTCTATAATGTGCGTGAATAATAAATGATCTCGAGAGATCCTTTTAAAGAGGTGGATCTCGAAACCCTAACAACCAACAATGCTTAATGGACTAGGGTTTGCATGCAAGCAAGGCCCAACGTCCAAAGCCCATAAAACATAAATAGTAATGCTAGAAATAGAGACATAAATGGAAATATGCTAAAATAGAGAATGCATAAAATATGAATAAGTCCTACGTCAAGGGGGTCGCCAAGGCCTAGGGAGTCTCAAGCTGGCCGGAATTGGGTCCGAGCCTAGGTAAGGTCGCATCATTCTCCCTGCCTTAGATTCGAAGCGTCCTCGCTTCGAATTGGTGAAGGAGAAAGCGACCAAAACAGCAATGAAGTGGAGCTTGTCATCGACCTCCGTCTTCTCAAAAGTCAATATGTATGGTGTCGATGTAGGCTTAAATAGGCTCTCAAACTGGACACCAGAAAACGAAGGTAAGGGCATGGGAAGTGGTCAATCCAACAACGAATACAAGTCCAAGGAAATTGTCGGTGCTGGTAGCGATTGTGGCATGTTGTCGACCTTAAGGGAGGGACTCGAAACGGAAGACGCGGTGGCCTCGATGCACTCTAAAGCTGGAATCAGTTGTGGTGCCAAAGCGGACTCGGGTAGGGACTCGAAGATCGGCATGGTCACGGGTGTGGATGTCTCCTCGGTAGCTTGAACTACAAGCATATGTGGCGCGGTGATGGGCAAGACAAAAGGCGTGGTTGGCTCCTCGGTGGCCTCGACCACGGCCACGTGTGGCACGGCCATGGGAATGCTAACAGGCTCGGATGGCACATCAAAGGCCTTGATCACAACCATAGGAGGCGCAACCGGCAATGGTGTCAACGTAGCACGACCCTTGTCCAATGGTGCTCGTTTTATGTCCTTCATCGTGCCGAACTTGTACATCTCTCGTTGTTTGACCATGCGCCTTATAAGATACTATTGAAAGGCTACGACGTCCACATTAGGAGCAAAATGTGGAGCCATGTGGTAGACAAGTCGGCACCATGTCTTAATTGGGGGTCGCTTCCTATACCATCGATCATCTTCCAAACGCTCAAACCAATCTCGAGCATAGCTAGTAAATCAACCAATGTCGATGTCACAACGCTCAAACTTGTCGTAGTCTCGTTGGCCGAAGTAGGTTGACATGTGATTTGCCCCATCTAAAAACGCCTAGGGTCATCATACCCGGCAGAGCATCTTCGGTGAAGTCCTGTATAAGACATGACAAGATGAGAGTAAAAGCGAACCAATGGTATAGAGACTCACAATCAATAGGGATGTAAATGAACCGAGCCGTTCGTGAGAAATTCAGTGTTCGGCTCAGTTAAATCTTGTTCGTGTTCGGCTCGGTTTGTAAATGAACCAAGCTTGAGCGCAATTTTAAGGCTCGAAAGATAAATGAACTGAGCTTGAGCACAAGATAACTCGGCTTGTTTGCTCATGAACAAACTCGTTTATATGCTCATGAGAAAGCTCGATTATACACTCATAAAAAACTAGATTATACGTTTATGAATAAGCTATACTTACTATATATATTATTATAATATATAATTTATGTTAACTTACATAATTTTGGTGGTGTTTCTTAAATCAAGTAGTTTAAATTTGAGTTTCATTTGCTTGTATAATTAATCAAGTAAACAAGTTGTACACGGATTTGTTTGTCGAAGAAACTAAACAAGAGGTTCGCAAACAAGCTCGAGCTCGATGAACATTTAAATGAACGAAAGTCAAACAAGATTTTATGTTCGAACCAAGCTCGTGTTCGAGCTCGAGCTCGTCTATTTTTTACAGAGCCGAGCTTGAGCAACTCAAAGCTCGACTCGGTTCGATTACAGCCCTAATATAAACACCCAAACAATTAAACACGCAAAGGTCAAGGCTGATTTGGTTAGTTGAGAGGGCGACTTAAGACTAAACACAATATATAGCGTTATAATCAAGCAACTTACAAGACAAACTATTATACCAAAACAATTTACATGCAATTGATTAAGCAAGAAAGGAGAACAAATCGGATCAAACCAAGCTCGATCCGAAGTAAGGAATTGTTTTCATAATAAAGAGAAGCTGTTTTTTTTTTTTTTGAATTGCATCCGACTTTTTTTTCTTACAGCTTGTCTCTTACTTTCTTTCTTTTTTAAGTTGATGGGAACATGCACAGGGCAACTTCCTATGAATTATTTAAGGTAAGAGAAAAAGACAAAAGATTAATAAAAGAAAGTATATCTCATGGAAGAAATGGAATACGAAGATCAGAACAAGAGATATGGTACGAAGATAGGCGGATAACTAAAGAGATTTTGTTCCCACTAAAATATTACTCCAAGATATACAAATCTGAGAAACGTCCAAACAAAAACATATGCATGAACGTAGAAGTTCGGGCCTATCAATCACAAACCAGTTATGATGAATTCGTATTAATTAAGCAAGCAACTCAATTTATCACACCACAAATGTAAGGGAAGAAAATTTTAGGGCACAAAATGGTTCAGTTCAAGCCTTGCTCGATCCCACGGGTCTCGGTTTGAATTTTTTTCTTGAATTTTCTGAATTTTTCTTTTGAAAGCAAGCAAGGATAGATCAAAAGAATGATGATAATTTGCGTAAATAAGAATTTGAATAATTTATAAGACGCGAGACTTACTCGAACCGTGGCTCTGATGCCAGTTGATGCGACCTCGTTACGGAACGCGACGGATCTTTGCGTTGTTTGAGTAGTGGGTCTCGAGAGTAGGTGGCGGAAGACTTGAATAACTCGAAGCAACGTTAGATTGCTCGAATTTGGCACACACAAACACGAACAAGCAATGAAAACGAGAGCTTTGGATTGAAAATCAAAGGGGCGGAGCAAGCACAGGATAAAATAAGGAGCAAAACCTCAACTTTATTAAACCCTAATGTGTGTTGAAAAGAAATAACAAGCATAGCACCCTATAAATAGGTGTGGCACAAATAAAAGAGATGAAACCCTAGTGGCGCGCCTAGGGCTAGCATGCAAGCTAGGCCCAGCGGCGCAAGTCTAAGCCCATCGGCGCAAGGCCCATAAAAGGCTTCCTAAATATGTAAAACCAACAATAGTAATGTTCGGAATTAGAAAACATGCTAAAATTAGTGAAAAACGGATAAGTCGTTAGTGGCCGACAATAAGGTGTCGCGACAAGGCCATCGCAGTCTTGACAAGGCGCTGGCGAGGTTTAGCGCGGCGCGGACACGGCACTGGCACGGTGCTGGCGCGGACTACGGAGCTAGCGAGGGCTCTGGCGCGCGACGCAGGTTGAGGGGCACTTGAACCTCAAGTTGCGATCCGGGGTCTGGTGAAAGGGTAGAGTCCGACGATGCCAAGGTGGTGAAGGTTGGTACCAAGGGCTTGACTTGAGGTTCCTCGACGCCGAAGACGCACAAGGCTGTGTGCAATGGCACGGAGAGGGGCGCGCCGTGTCCTGCGTTAATTCGTGACACAAGGGATTGTGTCGCCGTCTCGATGGCCCGAGCCCTAGCACGGGTGACGTGGCCATCCGAGCGCAGTGTGAACGACTCGGCCTCCTGGCTAGCATCCAAAACGGGGGTTGCATCATCCTCCTTCCGGAATCAACGTTGAAACTCTAGTCTGATTTCATTCCTTACATTTTCTTCTCCCATAATAAAGTACCATCATTTGAGTAAATAGAATTTAGACGTCGAACATTTCTTTTACTAGTGGAGCTTCTATGAAAAAAGGATGTGTTTGTATCTGCATTCTTCATGTGCCTAATCTTTGCTCTTTGAGCCCTATACATCTTATAAAAAAGTATTAATTGTTCTTTTTTTTCTTAAGTAATTGACATTGTCGCCGAATTTTGCTATGTGTTCTAGTTTGCTGGGTATGACATTGCATATCAATTAGTTGTGTTTCAACCTCTTGTAGCTGACGGACGATGTTTACGAAATTAAATTGGTTCCAAATTTTGGCTTTTGCTTTTAGTAATCTTGTTTTCCTTGTTAGGTTGAACATGAATGAACCCAGCTCGTGAACTCTCCAAGCTTGTTTGACCACATTCAAAAAATCCTTTCTTTTCATCCACATTTTCTCAAATTTAGAAGGTCGTCCTTTATATTGAAATGTCTGCGTAAAGTTTAAGGAAATGGGGCAATGGTCGAAAAATGAAAAATCATGATTGAACGTGATCAGCTCTGGGTAAAATTGTACAAGTTGTTGGGAAACAAGAGCTCTGTCTAATTTTTTGTACGTGTTGTCAATATCCACTTTCCGCTTTCTTCATGTGTACTCATTTCCACAAGAGCGGACATCAGATAGATCGAAATCATTAACAAACTTCTGCAGTTTGTGGAATCTTTGTCTGGTAGGTTCCTGTCCTCCCATTTTGTCAGAAGTAACCTGAATATCGTTAAAATCTCCCATAACGATAAAATATATATCCAATTTTCTTACGTATGAACAAAGGTCCTCTCAGAAAAAATGTTTTTCATTTTCTTTTGGTGGCGCATAAATGAAAATAATCATGAAAGAATAATTTTATACTTGATCGCAAAAATAGAAAACAATAAACCTATCTTGTTGGTGTCTAATCTCAAATGTTTTATTGCATAGTTGGAATTCTTTCCAAACGATACAAATTCCACCCAACCCTTCTAATTGTCGGTGACATTATGAAGTGATCGAAACTAGTTTTTTACCATTTTGCTTGTCGTTGTTTCCATAAATGTCATGACATTTATTTGGTTAATTTTACAGAAAGTTTCTAAGTGGGCCCAGAAATTTTTCTGACCCATACGGCGAATATTCCAAGTTGCTCTTTTCATGGTTACATCAATTATCTCACACCCACCATTGTCTTGGTACATGACCGTTAATGTTTTCTTATTATTGATTTTCAATTTATCATGGTGTCCTTTTCTTCCCTCGTCAAGGCCATTAATTTGTACTGAAAACTTATTGTAATTGTCCTGATTATGTTTTTTCACTTGGCGAGGCCTCCATCCTGATTTACATTCAGCACCTATCTTATGAACAAAAATCCACCAGATTGAAATTATATATCTTGTATAAAGATGACAAAACTTAACAACGGTATCTTCATAGAGTATTCAATTAAGGTTCTTACCCAATTCAAATATATGTTCCAATCAACGTGTGAATTAAAATAATTTTCTAAGATTGCCAAGTGATCATCATATCTATATCTATACTACACTAAATAAAGAACTATACTACACTAAATAAAGAACTGCACCCTTTAATATCCTTATCTAACCGTCCGTATCAGTTTATTAGGCCTTATCTGGCCGTTCATTAAATCATTAATCTGGCCGTTCATTAATTGTGGGATGATGACCGTCAAAACTGCAAGGGGTTATATTGACCGTTTCAATATTTTTACTTTCTGCTCTTCTTATCTTCTTCCCTCTTCTGCTGCCTTCCTCTTATCTTCTTCCACTTTTCTGCTTTCTGCGTCTCTCTCTTTCTTTTAGCTCTCCTATATGTCCAAGCTTTCCTGTTTTTGCTTCTTCGTATTCACCGTTCTCTCTCTTTCTCATGCGGTTCCTGATTTCGTCGTCGCTCCTGCCGCTCTCTTCTTCCCCGATTCGTCGTCGCTCCTCCTGCCGCTCTCTTCTCTGTCTCTGGTGTCCCTTCTTTCTAATCCATGGCTTATCTAATTACCTTTGTTTCGATTGGGCATGAACCTACAAATTTGATAATACCATGAATTCCTATCAGGTATGCTTCATATAGGGGTTTGCTTAGGGTTTTGGAATTTCGAAATTTTGGCTATATGTTTGTGTTTTCTTGTGTCCTTTTGTGGCTTGATCTTATTTGGTTTCTGTGTTGGTTGCACGTTTGTGCTTCTGTTTGTGTGTTTCAATTGCGGTTAGGGTTTTGGTGGGTTATCAGGTCCTGGTGCTCCTACTTCTTATGTAGTGGTACTTACTGATTATCGTTTCTTTCTTTCGGTTTCTTTGGGTTTCTCGATTTATGTCGACATTAAGATATAAAGAAGGCTGCGAAATTCGCAGGTGGCTTGTGGCCGACAGCCGTTTTCACTGAGACCGGCACCAAGCTCTATATCTCCAGTTTGCACTACGGAGTCTCCACCGAAACAAATGAATTATCAAACATTGCTGAATTTTCAAGTATTGCCCCTGCTTCAGTTCATTTAGTCTCGAGTCTTTGACAAAAATCCAAGCAATGGTGGAAGAAGGTATGTCACAAAAATCTTTTAATACTTTCTTTCGGAAACTAAATTCTTTCAGGAATTGCTTTCATATTTCATGCATATTTCATAGGTTGGGGTGTTGGGGCATAGTTATGAATCAGGATGCTGGTTTTATTGCTTTTAAGTTAAGAACAAGGTGACTGTTGTATTTGTTCCTTGTGTAGCCTCATAAATGAATTTTCTAACAATGAGGTTTTGTTCTAGGGTTCTTCACATTTGTTTCAATTTAGTAAATTTAGTTTCTTGAAATTTCTTTGGGTTGATGGATTGCTTAATTTGTTTTGTGTTCCACCATGTTGCTGCTTCCTTAAACTAAAAATACCATTTATAATGTAAGTTCCCAGTTCAATTGTCCACTATCATGAACATAATTATGGTATTAGGACTTGTAGAAGTTGAAACATATCAGTTTTGTATGCCTGAATTGCTTGAGTATGATATGGAGCAATAGGATTATACTACCAGGTCAACAATCTTTCAATCTGGCATACATAAGATATGGAAGTACAATGTTTATTTGTCCAGTCCACATTACTACATAGTCTTGCAGTAAATTGCTTCTTATTTTGCCCCCCTCCCCAATCATGGATACCTTGTAATGAGCCGAGCTCTTATATGATATAAGCACACTACATTCCTTGTTTAGATAATTCCTATTTTCAAGCCATATTATTTTATTTTACTTTTTTTAAATACGTATTCAATCCTTAGGACATTGCATTCCTTGTTTGGATAATTCCTAATTTCAAGCCATAGTCATTTATTTTACTTTTTTCCTTAATTAGAGAAATATAACCCTTATATGGAAGAGCTGAAGTAAAAAAAATTTGCAGATTACACTAATCGACGAAATGCATGGATGGATGTTTATATGCTGTAAGACTCTTTTTTTTTTGAACGGCATGACCTTAATTCTGATTGGCAACGGGCTACTACTTGGTTACTTGTTGCAATAGGAACACATTTACCTGATCTGGTGAGTTCATTATCTTTGATTACTGTATTTGTACTTCTAGCAGGCAACAAATATTCATGAGCCTGTGTTTTGGTCAATTTCCGATCGGTGACAATCGAGAATGAAATTTTGGATTTGTGGGAACAATCTAACCGATAAACCCAACCTCAGTGATCAAAGCGAATGTTTATATTTCGGAAACTGTGGATTGCAAGGAGCTGATTACAATGTTCTTCATGAATCCCTTTTTCCTGGGCTAATCCCCCTATTTATGTACCGTTTCTCACCTCAACTTCCGCCTCCGAGCTTCTCCGATCGTGGTCCCATCTCTTCACGCCTCGAACTCCACTTCCTGGGTGGTTGCTGTCGAAACTCAACCGCCGAGTTTCTCGGTCTGGGAGATAACTCCTACACTTCGAATTTCACTCCTGGGCCTAAACGTTGATGGGCTGGGCCGGTGGATGGATGAGCGATTCTTCGGGCCCAACAATAGCCCTAAAAGATCTGGATGAATTTGAATTCACCGGATCTTTTTGTCGGTTGGCCTCCGAGATCTTGGCTATCCCGAATCTCCCACGTGTAAGGCCTGGATCGTTCTACGCGTTTTGCTCTGGCAGATGAAAAGACGCTAGTCTTCTATATTTTCTGCGTCCTGCGGAGTTATCTCATCATTCACTGCCCTGTTGTTGATCTCTCCCGAGGTACGACTCTTTTCCCTTCCTTTTCTTTCCTTCTTCTTCGTTTTCTAGTTTCTTCCTCCTCTTTCTATGGCGAGGGAGAGAGCGTCTTCCAGGCATGGTTTCTTGCCTTCGGGCATCCTTAAAGAGTGTGACCGGGTTCCTAACACGATGAGTTTAGAGGAAATGCACCAGGTTCTTCTAGAGGGGGGTTTCCCTGGGGGAGTAGTTGCCTTGTGTCCAGAGGGTGAGCACTCAGACTGGGTTCGTCCCGGTTGGGTCTATTTCTTTGAGATTCCTTTTACCATTTCCTGCCGATTTCCTTTTCCTCCTATCGTCCAAGAGTTTTTGGCCCGGTTTAAGCTTTCCCCCGCACAACTTCTCCCTTCCGCATGGAAGATTCTTTCTTGGGTGAGTAAAATGGCAGAGGTTGCGGGTGTAGACTTCACTGTTTCTGATCTGCTCCAAGCCTATCGTATCACTATGGTAAGGAGGGGTCGGTTTATCCTGCAACCCCGAACTGCTCTCCCGCCTCTCGTTCTGAATACCAAGGTCAATGGAAAGGGTTGGGCAAACCGGTTTTTATTTGTTGAAATCGCGTCTCTGACGCCTGAATGCCGTCTGTTTTTACAGGACAAGTGGAATCCTGCTAGTAAGATTATTTTGTTCCTCTTCTGTGTTGGATGATGATCTTTTATTAACGCCTATTTATCCTTTGTTCCATTGATTTCGCAGGCATCCCGGACAACGTCGAGCCGCCGAGTGGTTCGGAGAGAGTTATGTCGAGGCTTTTCAAACTCACTTCCGCGCAAAGGACGTTCGGAGCGTCTCTTTCCGAGCCGTCAGGCGAGTCTTCGGAGGACGAGGGTAGCGCTACGTCATCAGGTTCTGGCGAAAAGAGTGATAGGGTTTGTCTTCCTGTTGTCAAGATGTCTATTGCGCCAACTTCAACCCTTGCTTCCGGTCCTTCCGTGGGTAAACTCTGCTGCTTGATGGTCTGGCGGAGTTGTCGTTGTGTGTCTAACTCTCCTTTCTTTTCCATCTCAGAAACACGTGCACGCAAATCGGGCTCTTCCTTTTTTGCTTCAGATCTGATCCTCAAGAAGACCCGGTCCGGCAATACGAAGCCTCCGACTGCTCCTACTGTCAAGAGAGAATCACAAGAGGCTCCCAAGATCTCTCGCAAGCGCCCTACTCGGAGCGACGATGACTCTCCCGATCTTCAGGATGATGTATCCTCTGATTGGCAGTCTCTCCAGCGGTACCGGGACCCTAATTTCAAGAAGTATCCGGCCCCCGTTTCTGCTCACGCAATGGCAACCGAGGTAGGCTTTGGAGCTTGGAAGGTAACTAGTCTCTCGTGTTGTTCATTTTGGCGGGCGAGGTTAATGTCCGACTTGAGGCGGTTTTCTAATTCCCTTTCTGGTGCATGCAGCTCTTTCAGGAAGTTGGTTTGTTCATTGACGAGATGGACAAGGAGTTTGCGGAGCACAAGCGACGGAAGCAAGAAGTGGCCAAGCACCGCGAGGAGATTGACAAAGCGCGGGAGCGGTCTGTTGCTCGGGCCAAGGCTCTGGCCGCTGAGGAAGTAGCTGCAAAGGAGCGGGTCGCGGAGCTGGAGCAGACGATTGCTGCCAAAGAAGCCAGGGTGAAAGAGCTTGAGGCCAAGGCTACTAGTACACCTTCTATGCGAAAGGTGGACGCGGAAGATATTGGGGCCTTCTTCAGTATGCTGGCACGACTTGAGACCATCAGGGAGTTCGAAGCGGGGAAGCTTTCAATTGGGGATGCGGATAAGTTCGATGAGCAATTCCTGGAGGCGTTCCCTGGCGGCGTGCCCTCGGCCCGCATTGCTTCCCTGTTGGGCTCCCCGTCGGCGGCGGCAAGACAGGCGATCCCGGATGGCGGAGAGCAGATGGAGGAGACGTGCATTTCTGGAAACCATGCGTGATGGTTTTATGGATGTGATGAAGTCTGGCAGCTTAGGCTGTTTGTAAAAATTTCCTTTTGTTTTTCTTTTTGGAACAAATCAGTAGAAGACAAGTAGTACCTCACTGGCGTGCCGTTTATCGGGCGTTGGGTGAGGGTTTCTCGGATGGTGGCGAGGCCACAGATACTCTGTTTGCAGTTTTCCCCCCGTCAAGGGGCGGGGGTGTTTATCTACTGTTGTGCTTTTGCTTTATTGTGTTTCGTTTGTGTTTTTTGCTGGCGTTCATGCAGGTGCTTCTCTGCTACGTGCCGATCGGTGTCCAAGCAGCCCTTGCAGAAGGCTAAGTGCTTAGGAAGTGCATAGCGATGGCTTAAAGGGCAAGGAGAACCTCAACCAAGGTTATGGGTGACTTGGGTTTTATTCTCAAGCCCCTGCTGGTAGAAAGGAATCACCTACCTGAAGGCACGCAAAGGACAGGATCCGTCTTTTTCCGCAGTGCCCTGACGATCACCGTCTGTGGTCCGGCGATTGCGAGTGGAGTTGGCGACGCGGGGGTTCGAACCATTCTGCCGACTGGCGAGCTTTCACGAAGCGGCCCATCAATGATACCCATGGCTGGCGAATATGCCGGATAGCGGGCGTCTAGGAGTTTATTTCCTGTGCCATGTAAATAAGCTTGTAAAAATGTCGTTTTGAATACAAGCAGAATATTTATATGTTTGGGAAACTCGTTACCGCTTTATCATCTTATTTTTGGTTTCTTTCCTGCTCTTTAGGGTTTCTCTTTCCTGGCGATGGCTGCCGAAAGTAACTCCTTCGGGAAGTTTTTTCAGTTATTATCTGTCGTTGTTGCTCTTTCTAGAGAAATGTAACACGCATGTTCAGAATTGAAAACGTTTATTTGATTTACTCTTTTCGGGAGAATTCACACCATAGTTTAGATCTTACTTGGGTTTTATTTGGCCGTTTCTGGCGACTTGACTGCTCTTCTAGAAGTGGTACCTCCGCAGGTGAGTGGCGTTCCAGCTACGCGGGACGGATTTCCCATCTTTAGATTCCAATCGGTAGGCTCCCTGTCCGGTGATGCCGACTATCTTGTAGGGTCCTTCCCACGAGGGGGCGAGTTTCCCGGCGTTCACTTCAGTGGTGTTCTCAAATACTTTTCGGAGGACCCATTCGCCAATGGCGAAGGCTCTAATCCGCACATTCTTGTTGTAACTGCGGGCCACCAGCTGCTGATGTCTAGCCAGGCGCAGTCGGGCTCTTTCTCTCAATTCTTCCCGGGTATTGAGGTCGACTGCTAGTTCGGCGGCGTTCTGACCGGGCGTTTGTAACTCATACCGCGCGGTTGGTACTGTGATCTCGGTCGGTATCACCGCTTCGCACCCGTACACCAAGGAGAAAGGAGACTGTCCAGTGGTAGCTTTTGGGGTAGTCATTTCGGCCCACAGGACGTACGACAATTCGTCGGCCCAGCGTCCCTTGGCCTTCACCAGCCGTTTCTTTAGGTTATTGATGATAACCTTATTGCTAGACTCCGCCTGTCCGTTGGCCTGTGGATAGCGAGGGGTGGAGTTCACTAGGTCGATATTCACTGTCGGTAGTAATCACGAGTCTTCTTTCCGATGAATTGCGATTCATTATCGTAGATGATCTCGGAAGGTATCCCAAAGCGGCAAATGATATGCTTTCTGATGAACGCCACAACATAGGATTCCTTAATCTCCTTATACGCTTCTGCCTCGATCCATTTGGAGAAGTAATCCATCACCGCTAGGAAGAATACTCGTTGTCTTGAAGATGGCGGCAGTTTTCCTACGATGTCCATCCCCCATCTCATGAAGGGCCACGGGGTCAGCGTTGGGTGCAGCGGTTCTAATGGCTAGTGGGGAGTTGGGGCGTGCTTCTGGAAAGCCTCGCATTTCTGGGAGTATTCCGCGGCGTCTTGACGCATGGTAGGCCAGTAGTACCTCGGGTTGAGGGCTTTGTTTGAGAGGTTGCTCCCCCCGGAATGGTTTCCACACTCGCCTTCATGTAGTTCTTTGAGTATCCTGGGTACTTCTGTTTTTGTGACGCAACGGAGTGAGTTCCCTATTGCGGATTGCTTAAACAAGATATCGTCTTTTGTGTTGTATCGGGTGGCTCTCATTCGGAGCGCTCTTGCCTCGGATTTCTCTGCCGGCAACTGTCCGTGGTCGAGCCACTGCAAATAAGGCTTCGTCCAGCACTCTGGTTCCTGGGAGGTGCTCGGGGCGTCGGCCGTGGGGCTAGCGTCGCCGAGTACCTCTGCCTCTCGAGGATCTCCGTCTCTTGTATCTTTGGGATCTTCATTGGGGTATGGTCATTTCCCACGATCTTCCTTACTTTATCTCTGGCTGTCGGCAAGCTATCCCAAGTTTCTTGTTCCGAAGAGTCGGCTTCTCGTCCGATCGCTGGAGCCAGCACATGGATTAGGGGAACTGATGTGAATTCTCCGGGATCTAGGGCGGAGGCTAAGTTGGCCAAAGCGTCAGCTTGTGCATTTTCCTCCCTGGGGACTTGTTGGATGGTAAAGCTTTCAAATGATCGCATGATCTCCCTGACCTTCTCTGCGTACGCTGCCATCCTAGTATCCCTGGTGGTGAAGATTCCCAGAATTTGGTTCACGACCAACAACGAATCGCACTTCACCTCTATTTCTCTGACGGTCAGGTCTCTGGCGATCGTTAACCCCAGTATGAGTGCTTCGTATTCTGACTCGTTGGTGGTGGCTTCGAAGGCGCACCGTACAACCTGAGCTATCTTGTCCCCCTTGGGCGATTTCAGTACTACCCCAATCCCTACTCCTCGACTATTGGAAGCCCCGTCTGTGTGCAGAGTCCATAGTCCGGAATATTCTTCCATTGTTACGAAGGCTTCTTGCTGCCTGGCTTCTTCATCTAATGTAGGGCTGAAATCGGCCACGAAATCTGCCAGCGCTTGAGCCCGGATTGCCGCCTTTGGTTCGTAAGCGATATCAAAACCGCTTAGGTGTATCGCCCATTTGGCCATTCTGTCGGTAATCTCTGGCTTCCTCAGTATAGCTTTTAGTGGGTAATTAGTGCGGATCGTTATGGGATGGGAATCAAAATATGGTCTCAATTTCGTGGAAGTCATGACTAGAGCAAGGACCAGCTTCTCTAAGGGCAAGTAGCGCGTTTCTGCCGCGAGCAAAGTGCGGCTGACGTAGTAGACGGGAAGTTGGTTGCCTTGATCATCGCGCACTAATACGCCACTAATAGCAGTCTCGGTCACCGCCAGGTATAAGATGAGGTTCTCGCCTTCCTCAGGTTTGGACAACAACGTTGGGTTGGACAGATAGTGTTTGAGCTGCTGGAAGGCTGTCTCATGGGCTGAAGTCCACTCAAATCTCTTGTTCTTCCGTAGCACATCATAAAACAAGCGGCACCTATCGGATGACTTGGAGATGAAGCGGTTTAGAGCCGCCACTCTCCCTGTCAGTTTCTGCACATCTTTCACACACTTGGGCAATCGCAATGCTGCTATGGCTCGAATTTGATCAGGACTAGCCTCGATCCCGCGCTGGGTGACCATGAACCCAAGGAAGCGGCCTGAAGTTATCCCAAACGCGCACTTGGCTGGGTTTAGCTTCATACGGTAGCTGTCCAGGATCTCAAAGGCCTCGTCCAGGTGTTGGACGTGGTGCGTAGCTTGTTTGGACTTGACGAGCATATCGTCGATGTAGACCTCCATCGTCCTACCGATGTGCCTCTAAAACATACGGTTGACCAACCGTTGGTAAGTGGCTTCAGCATTTTTGAGTCCGAAGGGCATTACCTTGTAGCAGTAGGTGCCCTGGCTGGTGATGAATGAGGTTTTCTCCTGATCTTCCTGGTGCATCCGAATCTGATTATAGCCGCTAAAAGTATCCATGAAGGTGAGCATCTCGTGGCCGGCAGTGGCGTCCACCATGGCATCGATGTGTGGCAGGGGGGGACGAATCCTTCGGGCAAGCCTTGTTGAGGTCCGTGAAATCAATGCAAACTCTCCACTTGCCATTTTTCTTGCTCACCAGCACGATGTTCGCCAGCCACTCGGGGAACTTTACTTCTTTGATTTTCCCCGTTCGGAGCAGGTTCTGTACTTCCTCGTCCATGATCAGGTTCCGTTCAGGCGCGAACTTCCTTCTTTTCTGTTTGATTGGTGGATGGCGAGAATCCACGTTCAACCGGTGCGTGATGACGGCGGGGTCGATCCCTACCATATCTTCGTGCGACCAAGCAAAGCTGTTGTTGTGTTCTTTGAGGAAACTGACCAACTCGGCTTTTTTCTCCAGAGGCAAGTCCTTTCCGATCCGCACGGTTTGCTCGGGCTTTTGTTCGTCGAGGATGATTTCCTCGATCTTGTCGGCCTCGGGTCTACTTTCGGTGCGGGCCCCTTTGCTTCTTGTAATTGCAATGCGGTGTGGGCGATGGTCGCCTTCAAGGCGGACTTGTAACATTCTCTCGCTAGCCTTTGGTCTCCTCTGATCTCCCTCACTCCCCATGGCGTAGGAAACTTTATGGTCTGATGATAGGAGGAGGGGACCGCTTTCATATCGTGGATCCAGGGCCGCCCCTTGATGATGTTGTAGCAGGACGGGCAATCGAGCACGGAGAATCTGACTTGTACGTTGATTCCTCTAGCGTAAGTGGGGAGGATTATTTCCCCCAAAGTGTGAGCAATCTCTCCGCTGAATCCCACCAGAGCCACCGACTTTCTAAGGATGCTTTCCTCTTTTAGCCCCATCTCTTTGAGGGCGTCAAGTGTGATCATGTTGGTGGAGCTCCCGGTATCGATAAGGATCCTCATCATCAATACGTTTCCCACCGACAAGGATATGACTAGCCCGTCGTGATGAGGTCCCACCAAGCCGGCTGAATCCAAGTCGCTGAAAGTGATGGTATCTCCTGGACGTCCATCGGATTGACGGATGTTTGCTACCAATGGTCCCTCTAGGTGCCCCCGAGCGTGGCGCTTGGCTGCCGAATAGGTGACACCACAGATGTCAGATCCGCCGCTGATAACATTGACTACTTTGGCGTATTCCGGAGATGACGGAATATCCATGGGCTCGGTCAGATTCTAGCTGGCGGACAGACTGGGATTAATGGAAATCTCTGACAGCAGACCTCTTGAGTGTAAGTATGCTAACTCTTTCCTGAGAGCGAAGCACTCGTCTGTCTCATGCCCATAGTCTTCGTGGAAGTCACACCATTTAGTTTTGTCCTTCTTGGGATTCGGGTTTTCCGCCTTCTTCGGCCACCTGATGCGGTCTCCAAATTTCTCCAGGCCCTTCACGATCTCGGCGTTCCCCAAACCCAGGTTGTACTCATGAACCTTTGGTCGATTGGGTGCGTCTTTCTTCCCGCTCGACTGTTTGATCCCCGTCGCGTGTACTCCAAGTGCTTCGGGCCTGCTTTTCGAATACGGTTGCCCTCGACACTCCCTTCGTTGGTCGGAGGAGGCTTTCCTTTCGACCCTGTCGAAGACTGAAGCGGCTCGAACGGGGATTTCGTCCTCAAGCCGGATGTGGGCCAGAGCTTTCACTTGGACATCCTCAAAGCTATGGCACGGGTATTTAGTGAGTTCCCTGTAGAGCTCGCTGTCGAGCAGCAGGCCTCTCCGGAAGGCTTCTATCGATGTGGTCACATCGCAGAGCGGTATCCCCACATTCTCCCGGTTGAACCTGTTCAAAAAGGCACGCAGAGATTCCCCGGTCTCTAGGCTACGTGGTATAGGTCATTGGACTGCTTCATGAGTTTCCTGCTACTGGCAAACTGCATCCGAAAGGTATCCACTAGTCCCGCGAAGGACAAGATTCCCCCCTTGGGGAGGTTGATGAACTAGGTCAGGGCGGCACTGAATAGTGTGGCGCCGAACCCCTTGCACATAATCGCCTCTTTGGATTCTCGCGGTATCGAGCTGGTCATCATTTTCTGCTTGAAGATGGCCACGTGCTCGTCGGGATCCCCCGTCCCACCGTATGTGGGGACTGCTGGGACCGTGAATCTATTCGGGATGTCTACGCTGGCAATTGGGGTCACAAAGGGGGATTCATCGTAGCCATCCAAAGCTTCTTTCTCAAGGGGTGGTGGTACTCCGGGTATCTGAGCGATCTTGTCCTCGAGCCCCTTGAGTCGATCCTGCATATATTTGTTGAAGAGTACTTCTAGGAAAGGTTCAGTGGGGGGTACCTGTCTCCCGGATCCTTCGCTGTATTGGGTGTGGAAGACTCCCGTCCCTGCAGTTCGGTTCCCCGGCGTCTGGGTGTTGGGCACTCTAGGAAGAGTAGACGCCGGCGTAGTCATGTTTACTGTGGGGGATGGCCCTCCGATCTGTGAGTTGAAAGCTCCTCCCAGATTGAGGCGGACAG
Organism: Fallopia convolvulus; assembly: GCA_964016875.1. Taxonomy (NCBI): domain Eukaryota; kingdom Viridiplantae; phylum Streptophyta; class Magnoliopsida; order Caryophyllales; family Polygonaceae; genus Fallopia; species Fallopia convolvulus. Next base: position 32,978,450 of record OZ024734.1, on the reverse strand, counting down.
TGGCCTCTCGGACAGTTCCGGTCGGGCAGGACATGCCGTTCGATGCCGAGGCCGCTTGCAGTTGTTCGCGAAGGTTTGCATTTTCCGCGGTGAGCTGCGTGATATGATCCATGTGTGTTTGGCTGCGATCTTTCTGGCTGACCATATCCTGCTGAAGGGCGGATATCTTGGTTGCGAACTCGTTCAGAACGCTGCGCAAGTCTCGGACCTCCTTAGGGGTGCCATTGTCGGCGTCCCTTTCGAGGCGGGCGCCCTGACTTCCCCCTTCTCCTCCATTGGTGGGAGAGGACGGCTGCGAGATCGTTATCTTTCCGAGCGAGAATGTTCCTGCTTTGACCAAAAGAACGAGCGAAACCGACTAGGGCCCCACGGTGGGCGCCAAATTGTTTTGGTCAATTTCCGACCGGTGACAATCGAGAATGAACTTTTGGATTTGTGGGAACAACCTAACCGATCAACACAACCTCAGTGATCAAAGCGAATGTTTATATTTCGGAAACTGTGGATTACAAGGAGCCGATTACAATGTTCTTCATGAATCCCTTTTTCCTGGGCTAATCCCCCTATTTATGTACCGTTTCTCACCTCAACTTCCGCCTCCCAGCTTCTCCGATCGAGGTCCCATCTCTTCACGCCTCGAACTCCACTTCCTGGGTGGTTGTTGTCGAAACTCAACCGCCGAGTTTCTCTGTCTGGGAGATAACTCCTGCACTTCGAATTTCACTCCTAGGCCTAATCGTTGATGGGCTGGGCCGGTGGATGGATGAGCGATTCTTCGGGCCAACAGCTTGTATCAATATTATCACACAAATGGACTTAAGAGTCTAATGTGCAGATAGTGGGAAATGCAAGATGGATTCCTCAGGGATTATATATAACTAACAGAAGTACATCTTAGTGTCTTCACTGAAGTTGCAAGAATCGAAAGATTAATTGAACTTAATGTTGCAGGTTCTACTGAACGCGATGGCTGGCTTAGATTTTACAGGGGATTTGTACCAAATGCATTGGAAAAAAACCCTACCAAATAGCAGGTTTTTTGAACGGAAAATCCTCCACTGATGCGAGTATTGAATCATTATATTATGCTATGTGATAGTATTAAATTACTAATCTTGATGAAGAAATGGCCATTTAGCTTATAAATTAGTGAAGAAATGAAATCGTCCACTGATGTGAGGATGAGATTATTATATGATATTACCTTGATATTGTTTTCATTACCTTTGTTGTGTACTGTTTGATTTAGTGCTCTTTTTTATGATTAAGGTTTTGATGATTCTTGCGTAATTATATTTTGTTCAAATGTTAAAGGAGGAGTTGCAGAACATAGAGGAGAAAAATCAAAACTTTCGGTGCTAATTGCCAATTTATTTTGTTCAAGGTAATTTGATTTTGAATCGTACTCTTTATGTGTTTCAATGCCTTTGTTTTACCTGTATTTTGAAATTAAGGTAAGGGCATAAGCTTTGTGTATATTAAAGGCTTTGTGATCATGCAAGATCGGCTTATGTGAGGTTAAATTTGGATGGGAGTATTGTTAGCCTTATCTTGCTAGTGAGTAATTACCCTTTGTATTAAGGGATTAGCTCCTACATAATACTCGTTCCCTTATTAAAGTATCAATCTTATTATGTTTTTTTTATAATAGTTTAGTTGTGATTTGTTTTGAGGAGATCGGAAACATATTGATAAGAAAAAGTGTATGTATTTGCCCAATTGTTCCGTTTGGGAAAGAGTATATATAGTGCTTTCGTTCTTTCTGTGATAAATACATGCAAATTGTTGGATTCTTAAAAACATCATAATTGGATGGCCATCAAGTGCTAACTGCTAAGTATATGAAAATTGGATGGGTATTGAGTTTTGTTAAAAGCATGGAATGGGTGAGCTAACTTATTAAATACTTATATAACTTCTCTCTGCAAGTGTATTTGATTTGTAATTTTTTCACAATTTCATTGATGCATAATAATAACATCCAGTTTTTTTATGCCATCTTTCATGTTGTGAGATTCTGTTAATAGACGGCACTAATCATTAATTTTATGCTTGTATTATTTAGAGTTAAATTGTTTGTGGTTTGGATCTGTGGTTCACCAAGATAATTGCATGTATATGTCTGCATTATTAGGCAATTTTGAATATACTTGGAGTAATTAAATTTATTGTTTTTTTATAAGGCTTAACTATAATTTCAGTTTTAACAGGTTAATTGATTGATAATTAAATTGGTTTATTAGCTAATTTGGGAAGAATTATTTTGTAGTCTATTTAGAGACTCTAGAATAAATTAGATTGGTTTATTAGCTAATAGTTACTTCTGAGGAAAGCCTGGATGGAGTTTGTGTTGCAAGTGTACATTCCATTTTTTTATCCATTATAGCTTACTCACTTCCAAGTTGACAATATGATTTAAGTTTATTTCCTTCCCTTTGAAAAGTTTATTAAAGAGAATTGGGTAGTTGTTATTCTGTCTTTGAGGAGCAACATAGCAAAAGGTGTGGAATTTCATCAAATAACTGGATAATCCACAATCATTCCTTTTTTTTACAATGTGTAATGCATATTTTTCTTGAATTGTTCACCATAATATATGCAATCCTTGCCTAATTGTTACTGTTGCAATAAGAAGCACTTTTCCAATTGTTTAAACAGGGGGTATAGATGAATTTGAAGATCCCAAAACTGAAGCTATCAGGGAAATGATGCGAGGTCAAGGAGACTATTGGAGTGCAGTTCACCCTCCCGTTGACAACAATCATGGCAAATGATGCAATCTTACTGATCAATTAATTAGGCTAGAATCTAACTAATATTTTGGCTTACAACTCACTAAGTTATTTTACCACATTGTGGCTTATCTATTTAATTATTTCTTTGTTGAGCTTTTATTTACATATGATGTGTATGGCTTTGTTTTGTTCGTTGTACTTCACTTCTTTCTAAACCAATTGTACCACTAGCAAATAAACACGAAAAAAAATTAAATTCCTATGTAGTCCGCGTGCTTTTAGCACGCGACACGTATACTAGTATCTGTAAATATCTCCATGATGAAATTTGGCATGATTACGTAAGAAATTGAATAAGAGGGTATATAAAGGAGCTATTACATAGAAGCTATGTATTATTAGCATAGTAGGTTTATTAGCATATTTCTTGTTGACTTGAATTTTGATGTAGTTCATTCATATTTCTTGTTTCCTCGAAGTCTAGGCTCCGTTCGTTTGCTACTACATTATTTTTAATAATATATTATTTAGTATTATAATACATTATATTTTAAAAATAAATGTTCGGATTGTTTCTTCACCATACATTCATATGCACAAATACCAAAATCACTTTTTAAAAATAATTCATTATTTTATGTAATGTACTTGCAGCCGAACATACCCTAGTAAAATAAAGTCACGTACTGGGTTCCACGCATGGCAAACCCAGCTTGAAACACCACAGGCATGCCATTTCACTCTAAGATATTTCACAATCTCAGTCCTTCGCCGGGTAAATAATACAGACAACAAACTAGGTAGCCTATATCCTCGACTTGCGAGGTTCAGCAGCAACCACAACAAACGCCAAGATACAGAGACTTTATGTCGAAACAAGAGCAGCAGCACAAACCAGAAGCAATTATCCAGTAAACCAGGCAAGCATCAAACAGCGAACACCAGTACAGAGGATAAACATCAGCTAGGCATATTTAACTCTTACCAAGCTCACTTAAGCCATACACTGACCAAAGTTTGACACTTACAACATACCAATACATAGAACTCATCAACCTGCCGCACTTTAGGAGAAAACCACACACATAATTACAATGTTCAGCCTCTAGCAAGCAAAAAATGAGACTGAAACGCAACCTTAAAACTGTTGCGATTGTTGCCTTTGTGTACTATTAATTCTAGGTAATGGATTTTCCCACCTTGCAAATCAAGGGTCCAAAAAACGGATTGGAATTCAGCTTCCATCACATGTGAAATTAACCTCCGGATTAAGACTATAGTTTTTATAATTATGAGAATGCTCATCGACCATATCTCACAAAAGCATTCAAGCAAGAATCTTACTCTGTTCAAAATTAGAAGCCGAACAGCATATACATTCAAGAAATTTTTTAACCTTCTGTCTCATAAGCATTCCATATACTTCTGAGCATATCTACAAGGATCTTTATAATTTGTTTTGATATCCCTCTCCACACAACTGAGTTTATGGATGTATTTCGCAAATTCAGAGTCTAACCCATTAAAAGAAGAAACATATATTGATAATGCGTTTAGAACACAAATCGGGCCTTAAACGATAAACAAGACTTGAAAAGTATAGGCTATAACCAAGTAAGAAAATATTCACTTAATGCTAATAGACACTTGTTTCGGTGACTGGTGACGGCTGTGATAGTAGTGGGTAGAAAAAAGACAGCAGTTTAACCACAGCAAGATCCGCAGGCAGGAAGGGAATCTGACAATATTAATGGAAAAATGTCAATCAATAAGAAGACAAAATAGTAACAATAGTTTGTTCATTGATACAATGTGTATACATGAAAGCAAGATTTCAACTTACTGTGATTCGCATTGTTGATATCATTTAATCCTCGAACATTGTCTAATCCTCCACGGGGAGGACCACCACCACCACCATAAGGGCCCCTTCCTCCAGGGCCGCCACCAGGCCCACCACCACCCCACTTCTTGTTAGAGCCTGTTCCTTTTTTATACGCATCAGATCTCTCCATCTGCCATCAGAAAGCAGAATCGAACTTACAATAAGTAATAACAACGAATGAGTTAGCTTTTCAGATGGATTTAGTCCCTATATCAATTTTGGTGCATTCTTACTAAATTCAGTTATTATTGTTACATAGCTGAATTTCAGTTTTCCTTAAGTCTATCGGGCGTACCCCTTCCCCTTCCCCTTAGGCAGGGGTACCTCCATCTTGACCCCTAGATTCCGCTGCAACAGAACCTCATTGGGTCAATGTTGTTGTTATTGTTGTTGTTGTTGTTGTTGTTGTTGTTGTTGCTGCTGAGTTAGCCTTTCAAAACTCTTGGCATGTTATAAGGAGTGTGAGTGAAATAAAGGATGTATCTTCTTACCGAGAACATTGTCACAAAGAAGACTTGAACGAAATTGATGATCATTGAGAAAAAATCTGTGATTGTCTTCAAGCGCCAAAATGATGCCTTTGATTTCACTACACCTGAAAACAAAAGGAAATATAGAAAAGATCAGCACTGAGTGGCTAGAAGCAGCTAAAGGAAGAGAGACTCAATAGCTCTTGAAGAACTTTAAAGTGTAGAAGGTGTCAGCAGATGCATAGGCATGATTGTTAAACTTTGAAAAAAAAAAGCCAGAAAGATTTAGCAGTCTGCACTGCATATTTTTTTTTTCTATTGTTCTATTTGCAAAGCACTGTTTTCAGTAGACGTATATAGAGGGCAAAACAAAGTGTAGCCAAGTAAAATTGAAGCCATAGGATGATGACAAATCCAGTTAGTACTAGGGAGACATAATGATTCACAGGACTATATTTATGCAGCAATATAATCCAAATGTGGTACTCAGAGTTGCAATAATGCTTCCTTTGAAGAAAGAAAACAACTTTCATAATTAGGTCTAATTAGTCAATATGCAAAACTGTCATCAAGGGAGTTCTGCGGTGCTTCCGAAGTTCAATTTTTATTCTCCTTCCAATGTCTAGCATCATCACCAAAATTTCATTCAATGACTTGCATCATTGTGAATTTGTGATAGTTTTACATGAATTGCATAAATCTTCCACTTACAGATCCAATCCCAAGCCTCATTGTGTCATCAAGAAGAAAGTTGGGAGAATTAACACATGTTGCAGACAAGAATACACCCTTTCAAAATATAGACCTGTATGTATAATAACGCAGTACTCTGATCCCAAATGGAAAATAGACATCACTCATGTAAAACCGAGGAATTGGATAGCCGAGACATTATATGTATCTGGTACAACTGAAAGGTAAGCCTAGAATAATCAAATCCATATGCACAGCCAACATTTTAAAAAGCATCATCTCAACAATAACCAGGGTTGACCTAAGGGGGCAATTTGATTCATGCAAAATCGACAGGCAGTAGTAGCTGAATGGGCATAAAAGGGTAAGAAGAACAAAACTGTGAAATCACAAAGCAGATCGGTCAAATTAACCCTAACGCCAAAAATCCAATCGAAGGCGAAGCCATTCTGATCATCACTAATCTCAATCGGTACTAAACCACCGAAAAGAAACCAATTGATCATTGATGGATGTATCAAGACACCCACAGTATTCCAAGAGCAAAAAAAAACCGTTATTACAACAGATTTCGCAATCGAGGGTCATATAAACAAAAAACCAACAACCGGATCGCAATAATAAATACAAAGAAACCCTAAGAAGAATTCAATCGCACAAGGGATTCTGACGAACCTCTTTCAACGTACGCCATGGGATGCCTTTCGAGGGAAGTCCACGGAGTCTTCACGCGAGCGGAGAGGGAGGAAATTAATTGAGTTGGAACTAGAAGAAGGTCGATAAAACATGAGGACTTCGACGTGGCAGTACGTGATTGATTGTGTTATTTTTCAATCCAATAGATGATGGACACGTTTTAAATCCACGTATAAGGAAAAGAGGAGCATGATAAAAGTAGACAAGCGTTAAGTTACGGGCCTACGGCCCATTCGTAATTTGGGCCGGGCATCTTGGTCCATATTTTGGGCGGCAACTGCAACCTGAGAGAGTATACTGCTCTGAGTAGGGGTGTTCATAACCGGATATCCGATCTGATCCGGCTAATCGGATCGGATATCCGCAAGAAAATTTTCTCTAAAACCATATCCGTATCCGATCCGGGTATACCTGGATATTCGATCCGTATAGCTCGGATCGGATCGGATATTTATGGTGGATATCCGAATATTCATATTTTTATATTTTTATTATTTAAGTTCCAAATAATTTATTCAATCGGTAAATTTTACCCAAAAATCATGATCTAAATAATCATCCGCATAAAAGAAAGAGAACAATAATTTAAAATAAGATAAAAATGGGGTGTTAAATATAGATTTAGGTTTTATTTAAAGTTAATTTTATTTGTGGGGTGAAATATATTAAAAATAATTAAAAAACAAACCAAAAAGGGGTAGTACTAGGAAGTCGAAGCACATAAACTACTTGAACTATTAAATTTTTTGTTATTGCACATAATATATATGTATAGTATTATACCCTCGGATATCCGGGGGGTTTGACGACCCGATCCGTATCTGATCCGGTGATCCGGCTAATTTTCTCGGATCGGATCGGATTCGGATAATTTTCCAACGGATTCGGATTTTCGCGGATCGGATCGTCGGATCACCGGATCGGATTGACCGGATCGGATATTATTGAATACCCCTACTCAATGGTAGGGGTGTTCATAACCGGATATCCGATCCGATCCGGCTAATCGGATCGGATATCCGCAATAAAATTTTCTCTAAAACCATTTCCGTATCCGATCCGGGTTTACCCGGATATCCGATCCATATAGCTCGGATCGGATCGGATATTTGTGGTGGATATCCGAATATCCGAATATTCATATTTTTATATATTTTTTTGTCTTTAAGTTCCAAATAATTTATTCAATCGGTAAATTTCACCCAAAAATCATGATCCAAATAATCATCCGCATAAAAGAAAGAGAAAAAATAATTTAAATAAAAATAAATGGGGTGTTAAATATAGATTTAGGTTTTATTTATTGTTAATTTTATTTGTGGGGTGAAATATATTAAAAATAATTAGAAAAACAATAAAAAAAGGGTAGTACTAGGAAGTCGAAACACATAAAACTACTTGGACTATTAAACTTTTTGTTATTGCACAAAATATATAAGTATAGTATTATACCCTCGGATATCCGGGGGGTTTGACGACCCGATCCGTATCCGATCCGGTGATCCGGCTAATTTTCTCGGATCGGATCAGATTCGGATAATTTTCCAACGGATTCGGATTTTCGCGGATCGGATCGTCGGATCACTGGATCGGATTGACCGGATCGGATATTTTTTTTTTTTTTTGAAGAAATGAGCTACAAGCTCATTACAAAGCCAACACTAGGATGCTCGTACATTACAAGACCACCCTAAATCATCACTGCGGATGATCTTTATAAAATCAAATAACAGAGGATGAGTCTGGATCCAGACATTAAAGCTAGAAGAATCCAAAGGATCAAACAACGATCCCGGGAAAAAATGAGAAATAGCAAAACTAAGATCTGAGAACACAAGACACCTTCTGACGATAAAATCCGCCGCCGAATTACACTCCCTGAAACAATGAAAAAACACCACACAGGGAATAAAAGCAGCAAAATGACGGATGTCATTTACAATAGTTTGGATTTCCCAAGGAACCTTCCAAATATTTTTCAATGAATTAATAAGAACTAAATTATCGCCCTCAATAATCAAACGAGACGGGTTTAACGGAATCGCACTTTTCAAACCTTCCAGCAAGGCAAGGGCCTCAGCCTGCAAAACAGAAACAGAGCGAATGTGTTTACGGTCATAGCACAAGATTTTGCTATTGTGGTCACGGATTAAGAAACCTGTATAAGTCGAATTATTTAAACGTTTAGAAGCATCAAAATTCATTTTTAAAGAGTTAGCTGGTGGTTTCTTCCAAACAGTATTATTTTTCCTTTTCGGACGAGATTTGCCAAAAAGATTGGAAGCACCTTTAGAGGATACCCACAGGAGATGTTGTGAAAAAGCTAAGTCACAAGGAGGAAGCATAGTCAAGGACTTACCTGGATTAAATATTTTTAAATTTCTATGGCCCCAAATAAACCACCATAAAAAACAAAGGACATTACTATTTTTATTAGATTTTAAGGTAGATTGCAAATTGTCAGAGAAATTATCCGAACATGAGATATAGAAACTGACATTAATCATAGCCTCTAATTTAGAGATCATTTTAAGGGTAAAAGGGCAATTAAAAAACAAGTGGTTCAAACTCTCATCAACAGAGTCACATAAGGAGCAAGTACTAAAAACACAATTGAAATGCCTATTTAGACGATCTGTAGTTGGGAGACAATCTGCACATGCTTTCCAAAGGAAATTTTTTATTTTAGGAGGAAGAGAAGATTTCCAAATCCAAGAAAAATCAAAAGCAAACTCAGGATGGGAGGAGTTAAGCATAGAAGACGCTGAATGAGCGGAAAATTCACCATCAGAAGACGGAAGCCAAACTAATCGATCCAAAGAAGGAGATATGGGAATTCTAATTTCCAAAATTAAGCTAACTAAGAAGTGTGGCAAAATTAAACATAATTTTTCATAATCCCAGGTATGATAAGGTGTTATAAAAGAGGAAACTTTTAACTTAATATTAATATTATCAAAGTAGGGAAATAACTCTATATTTGAGATCCACGGGTCCGTCCAAAAATTAACAGAATGCCCATTTCCTATATTCCACAGAATACCTTTAGAGAACTTATCCCTAAGATTCATCAGTCTTCCAAATTGCCAAGAGCAATTTTTCTTCTGATATTGAAAGAGCGAAAGAGTGCCCAGATATTTCTCAGAAATGATACGAACCCAGTAATTATGAGGAGAGGTTAATATTTTCCAAAGAAGCTTCATTTGAAGAGACAAATTATTATTCTCAGCAGAGCGAAGGCCCATCCCCCCGGACTCTTTAGGAGAACACACCTTCTCCCAACTAATCAGAGGATGATGGTTCGGCTGGAATTTGTTCCAAAAAAAAGATTTGTTTACTTTATCAATATCACTCAAGATTCCTTTAGGAAGAAGGAAGCTTTGCATTAAATAGTTCACTTGGCTTAGCAGATTAGATTGAATAAGGACAGCCCGACCTGCCTGAGAGATAGAGTTCGCTTTCCATTGAGATAATTGACTTTTAAGTTTAGTAATTGATTCTAAAAAAACAGAATTTTGAACCCTCCCTTTAAGGATAGGAATTCCCAGATATTTTTCCATAGAAGTAGTAATCTGAATATTTAACACAGAAGCTAGAGAAAGAGCCAAAGTTCGCGGAATATTTTCTGAGACCTGAAAGCTACTCTTATGGTAATTAATCGAAAGACCCGAGATTCTTGAAAAATTATCTAAAAAACTTTTAATATAATTAATGTTTGTATGAGAAGCATTAGCAAAAATAAGAGTTTCATCAGCAAAGCTAAGGAAGGGAAGACACGTACCATTCTTCACTAATTGTATACCAACAAACTTAGAGTCTAGGGTAGAGTGGAATTGCAGTGTGCGCGCAAGATATTCCATAGCAATTATAAAAATAAAAGGAGCAATTGGATCCCCCTGTCTAATACCACATTGGGGCGAGAACTCAGCCCCAGGTTCATTATTAACAAGGACAGAAGAAGATGAAGTAGAGATGCATGTCATTATAAGACTTACCCATTTTGAATGGAATCCAAATTTAAGAAGAATTAATTTGATGAAGTTCCAATCAAGTTTGTCATAAGCTTTTTCCATATCTAATTTAATGGCCATCCATCCTTTTTTCCCTTTTTTCTTTCTATGAAACGAGTGAAATATTTCATGCGCTATAAGAATGTTATCTTGGATAAGTCTTCCTTTCACAAACGCCTCCTGAAGCGGATGAATAAGAGCAGGAAGAAGCGTTCCCAATCGTATAGCTAGCACTTTGGTAATAATTTTATAAACGGTGTTACAGAGGCTAATAGGACGAAAATGGTTAATAGTTAACGGAGCATCTATTTTAGGAATAAGAGTAACAAACGATTTATTAACAGATCGAAGCATATGCCCCGAATGGAAAAAAGCCTGAACCGCCAAAACAACAGAGTTTCCCACAATATTCCAAAACTTTTGGAAAAAGTCTACTGGGAAGCCATCCGGACCAGGAGTTTTATTTGGAGCAAGATCAAAGGTTGCAAACTTTATTTCTGTAGCCGAAGGAGATTTAACAAGCATAAGGTTATCATCTGCAGAGATTAAATTTGGAATTATATCAAGATCAGCCGGGAGGATGGAACAAGAAGAATTAATCAAAAATCTATGACTAAGTTCTTCCGTTATGTTCTGCGAGATCAAATAATGATCAAAAATAACAACACCTTCATGAGTTTGGAAAGAAATAATTCTCTGTTTATAAGAACGTATTTTTGAGATTGATTGGAAATATTTTGTATTTCGATCTACATTTTGTAAATGAGTCACCTTAGCACGTTGCTTCCAAAAATTATGTTGAAAATCCAAAAGAGCGTTGTATTTATTTAAATGCGATTGAAGCCGCAAAATAATGGTAGGATTAAGGGGATCAAGTAATAAATCTGACTGTAGTGTTTGAAGCTGATTTTCTGCAATTTTTAACTGTTCAAAATTATTATTTGTATGATGTTTTGCCCAAACCTTTGAATACTTTTTTAAAAGATTCAACTTCATAGACAAGCGAAACATAAAGGAACCCGACATATGATAACTCCAAACTTTGGAAACTAACGGGATAAATGAAGATTCTGACATCGAAGCATTCTCAAACCGAAAAGGTATTTTCCGAAAAGATTTCGCAGATCCAAGGGAAAAAGTAATAAGACAATGGTCAGAAGTAGTAAACGGGTGGTGATGAACTAAAAGAGAAGGAAAAAAAGAAGTTAAAGATTGATGACATAACACGCGATCTAATTTCTCGAAAGTATTATCCAAAGGAGCAGATCGTTTTCTCCAAGTAAAAGGGAATCCTGTCGTTTTGGAATCGACAAGTCCAAATTCATTTTTAAAGTTTAACAGTCTATTAAAGCGACTTAATAATGGTGCCGACCCGCCAAGTTTTTCATCAGGAGAAGAGATTTCATTTAGATCACCTATTAATAGAAAAGGTAATTGAAAGTGATTAATGGTTTCAGAAATAGAGTTCCAAAAAAGATTTTTGTTTTCTTCCCGGGACGGGGCATAAACAAAAATCATCAAGAAAGTTTGTTGACGATAATTATATTGCATAATTATAAGATTGTTAGATTGATAAAGTAATAGACATTTTCTAGATTCTATATTTTCTGAAATAAGTAGCCAAAGTCCACCTTTAGAACCGATAGAAGGAGAAGAAATAACTTTGTGAAAACCAGCTTTTCGAAAGACCGAAATGACGGGATCAGATTCAGTTTTAGTTTCCGCTAGACAAAGGAAATTAAGTTTATTGAATTTTCTTATGAACCCAACTTCCTCCCAGAAGTTGGGCCTACGAATACCTCTAATATTCCAATAACCTATATTCATAAAAAACCTTGTTTATCAAAAAGAACAAAGTTCATAAAGTTGTGAATCATACAAACCATACGAGAACAAAAACTGTTTGTAGAAAAAGTCATACACATGGCATCCCAAACAAAACACCAGGAAGAATACATAGGACATAAGAGCTTACAAAGTATTACAAATAAGTTAATACACAAGATTATTACTAACATGAATATAACCTCAATTGGATGCCCATAAATGCAACACTTCGACACATTTTTACAATGGAAAGAATGTTTAATAAAGTGATACAAATACAAGTAAAAAGACAATAAGAGAGAAGATATGCAGCTGAACTCGCACATGCATAAAAACCTGTTGAACAACACAACAGATCGAGGGTAGAAGTAAGTAATAGAAGTAAATGTTGATAAAAGATTAGGGTGACATAAAGTAGAGTAGTACCTTGACTTGAATGTGTAATTACTAAAGAGATTATGACCAGAAGCATTAAGAATCAAAGAGGAAGCTGAGAACAAGATATAGCAAAACAACATCCATAATATTATACATAAAAGCTTGAAACAACAAACTGTCATCCAAAAAGGGCCAAACTGGGCATAACACAGCACAAAAGATGGCCAGAAACAGCAGCCAAAACCCAGCAAATGAAAAGACAAATGAACAAACAAGTAGAAAAGAAAAGATACAGCATACTGGAAATGCATATAGAAGGATAACAGTACATGGTAAGTTCCTTTGTTAGACAAAAGAGACCATAACACATTAGGAGCACTAATCATCAAGTGACTTGTTTTTTGCCTCGGGTTTTTTTAGGCTTCTTTGAGACAAAAGTAGCTTCAACAACATCTTTGAAAATCTCAGAATCTTTGCGTTTGGAAGAGTCAGAAGTACCCTCACTAGCACACTTAATAGCAACAGCATTTATTTGTTTCCTTAGGAGAGTGTTAGAGGACTCAACTCACGCTTGAGCTTTGCAGCCATGGCAGCCATTGGATGGTACGGACCCCTAATTGATCTCTCCTCTGCTTCCTCTCACCTCGCCGACTTTGTTCAACTCGTTGTCTTCGTCCATCATTCTACTCCAGTCCAGGTCTCTGCTCCTTCCTCTACACTCTCTTCTCTAATCCCTAGGGTTCCAATTAGTTTGATTTGTGCGATTATTCCTACATCCATATATCAACAACAAAGAAACATAAAGCTATGGAGTTTGTGCTCTTTCAATAACTCTCTGGTGAGAAATTGTTTACTTTATGGCAGTACAGGCCATCTGCAGGGGGTACAGCTGTCCGAACGGACATCCAAGTAGGCGATAATACTCGGCCCTTTTTCTCTGTCTCCTTGTGGGGCAAACAGTTGAGTTCTTCAACTTCTGCGGGAGACATTGTCTTGTTGCAAAGTAAATTTTCTGTCCTTTAATTGTTATCATTTTTTCCCTTTCAATTTAAAGCTTCAGAGTTTGTTTTAATGCTACATATGTTGGATTTCATACCTTTGCATTCGATTACCATTTTGCAATTTTAGAGTTTGGTATGCTGTGTAAATTGAATAGACGGATTTAATTGAGGAACCTCTTGTATAAGATCAGCGTGGTTGAATCCATTCGTGATTTGAATTTTTTAAGCATTTCCAATTATGTCATGATAGGACTCTTGTTTAGCTCATATTTTAGAACAATAGTTGTTCAATTTCTTAAGAATTTGGTTAGATTATAGTTCTCCAGATTTTTATGCTATTGGTTACTGATATGATCAATGATAGAATAAATTCAAAATTTTGAGGTCTCAAATTTTAAACCAGATGTCAAGATTACCAAATTTGGGAGCCTTGTTGAGGCCAGAACAGCTGAGTACTCATCTATACTCTGCCTCGTTCATCCATACGAATCAATAGTTTTAAAGGGTATGATTTGTTTTCCATGATCCTGTTCATTTTTTTTGAGTTGTTAAGTTGACGTGGAAGAAGCAGAGCTAACATTTCCTATATGTTTGTAAAATAGGCATTGATGAGTTAGTAGGAAGCTGTCGAGTTGGGGTAACAGTGAAGGAAAAGCTTAGGAAAGTGATACAATGGGTTCAGCAACAAAAGTCCACCCTTGACGCTGAAGCGCGGGGCTATCTTGTAGTCATCTTATTGTGGTCTTCATACCTGTTGATTTCAATAGTGTTTAGTCTTACATCATCTTATTAAGCAAATGAAGTTGTAACAAGATGCTCAATAAAAATAAAAAATTGCAGGAGGGAAAGCCAGCAGCAACAAAGAACTGGAAAGTGCACAAGGAGCAAACGTCATGCAATTGCCAAATGCTTTCACAAGTGTTGCATCTACGTAATTCCATTTCCTCCAATGCAATCTTTCGTGCTTGTGTAAGTGAAATCTTCCTTCCATATCTGCAGCATGACCCTGAAAAAGAAAGAATGTTCATCAGTAGGAGGCTGAGGGAAAACATAGTGGAAGATGTCATCTGCACTGGATGCCAACTTTGCGGCTGTCCTTTGGGTTTGGAGTTGGAGTATGATGCTTAAAATCTTGTGTGCTGTACTGCTGTATATAACATCATGCTTGAAAATGTAAATCTCCATAATTTGATCCATTCCAATTCTCTTAAATTTAATTTACCCCAGGTCTGCATCTAAGCTGAAAAAGGGTCACTTGTATTGTGAAAAGAGCTCGAATCATGCGCACATGGTGGGCAGGATTTACAGACCCTTGATGGTATGGTTTATCTTCCTTCCATTACACCAGAAAGTGTCTTTCTTTAGCCCCCATCCAATGGCATAGCGTAAATGTAAATTTACGACTTCTACCCTAATATGCTTTTTGTAAACGCAGTTGTATGTCTGGGATGACTCAGACTACATGCCAATACTTGTTAAGAATAAGGCTGCTCAACTCTTGTTTGGAAATATCAGAGCTGAAAAAGTCTATCAGTCTTACAAGGAACAAAAGACTTTCCAGAATCTCAAGAAGTCTCCCAATGCCACTGCTGATAGAAGCCTGAACCTGCATTTGATATGGATGATTCTCCTGAGATTGTTACTCCAAGGGAAAAACAGTCCCCTAGAGTTTATTGTTTCAGTTACTCCTAGTATAGAAATAGAGGTTGGACGATTCGAAATGGTGTCCATGTCCATGCCATGTTTTTTTAATCATCAAGAATTGTACAAGTAAACAAGATCTTCATTTGTTAATTAAGTTGGACTGTATTAAAAGTTTGTCAATTCCACTTTATTTACAACTACATATTGGCATATTGCAACCAAAGAAGACCTTTGTTACTGGGCTAAATAATTGCTCCAAGCAAGGCCCAATTATTGTTTGCCAGAATAAAGTTGACCTAGGTTGACTCTCCGCAAACTCATTTCAGCCAGACATGAGACATATAACAATGGGATTTCAGAACAGCTCACCTGCATATTTTCATAATAGGCACCCTCTGGCTGTAATGGCTAGGTTTTTCTTAAACCGAGAAATTAAATGCTCTTACTTGTCGTAATTTATTCCGCCGTATGCCTTTAATTCACCATTGTCATGAGCCAATACACTCCATTCCATCTCATCTCCAAAAATCACAAAACCTTTCCATGGTTATCAATTTTCAACAATGAACAACAATGAAGATTATCAACACTTCTTGGATTTGGAAGATAAAGTCTTGAGCATCAATCACAATAAGGTATGTTTTATTTGCTTGTTTGTTCTTATCTTTCTTCCACCACTCTACTTCACTTCACTCTAGCATATTTATCTATTTTTTTTTTTTTAGAACTACCATGTTTATCATGAGATTAAAAAAAAAGTGTGTGCTTAAACTTGCATGTATTGACTAGGCAAACTTTTATAATCATTAGTAAAAAAAATAGGTTAAAGATGATGTCTTTGCTGACAAAAGATCTTAACTTTTGGCTTAAAAGTTCTTCTTTCACTTCTTGTAGAAAATGACTGTTGAGTGAAAAGTGATTTTTATTGTCTTTAAAAACGTAAAAAGTAGAGAGGGTTGCACGAATTTCAAGAGTAGTAAAAGTAGTTTTTTTTTATGTTAGAATCGGCAAAAACTCTAAAAACGCTCTCTTTTCTGATGTCTTCCAATGAAACGCCGACTGACGCCCGTGGTGGCTCCGATCATGATATGCATCTGGATGGCCACAACTCCAATCTGACCCCCTGGAGATCCACTGGACCCGAGGGTGTCATGGAAGGAAGTAGTCTCCTCCGGGAATGCCACGCATCAGAAAACGTCCCTTGATGAAAACTTTCTTAAAGGGAAGATCACCATTGCGTTCCCAGATGGCGAAGACGGTAACCCGACGGTCTCTATAGCAGAAGATGTCATGGATGCTCTTGGATCGGTGTGGCAATTATCGGTGGTGGTTAAACTCCTTGGGCACCCGGTTGCTTTCCCGATCATGGAGAGGAAGATACGGGAAATGTGGAAGACGAGTTACCGTCTCCACATTCTTGATCTAGCACACGGATGTTTTTTGGTCCGCTTTGAAAGGGAGGAAGACTATCGTAGGGCCTTAACTTATGGTCCGTGGATGGTTTTCGGAAGGTGTTTGACGGTTCGTAAATGGGAGCCGAATCTCCGTACCTCAGAGCCAATTAAGACAACCCCCACTTGGATTCGCATTTTCGATTTACCGGTCACTTTGTATGAGGAGAAGGTTTTACTCAACGTTGCTGCGGGGATAGGGAATCCTATTCGGGTGGATTCGCGAACCTTGTACACAAACAGGGGTAAATTTGCGAGAGTTTGTGTTGAGATCAATCTGGAAAAACCTCTCAAGGGCACTATTACCATTAATGGCGATCGTTATCTTGTGGAATATGAGGGTCTTCCGACCATCTGTTATGGGTGCAGTAGATTTGGCCATCTGAAAACCAGTTGCCCATTCCGGCCTAGTCCTCCTGTTAATAATAACCAGAGTGGTAAAATCATGACAGTTCACAATCCTCCTTCGACTGAATCAACGATAGCTAGTTCATCGGCGGTGGCTACTGTTGACCCACCGTCGGCGACGACTCATGAAGCTGCTCGGACAGGGAGGGGCTGCTACGGTGAGTGGATGGTCCCGTTTAGGAAACCTCGGCCCTAAAAAGGCAACTAAAAATCGTCTTTTGACTCTAAGGAGCAATCATAGGAGCAGAATATTAAGGTCTAGGGGAATGATGGAAAGTCTAAGGTCGAAAAAGGGAAAGGGAATTTATATGCTTCATCTTCGTCTATAATTCCCGAAAATAATAGATTCGAGGCGTTATCCGTACATAATGAAGAAAATCAAGGGGAGAATGGGATGAAGTTAACGGTGCATCAGGATATGGAAGAGAATCGTGGAAAATCAAACGTGAGAAAAAAGGAGAGAAAATCTGGTGATATGGAGAAGGATATGGTCTTATCCACAGTGTATGAGGCTTGTAAAGAGGAGGAAAAATTTGAGAGTATCTCGTGCAACACTGAGATTGGAAGTCAAGCGTTAAAAAGTAACATGTCTACTAAAAGCAGCAATATTGTTGTGTTTAAGGCCAACAATGCAAATGGGCCAGTTAATTCAAAAGTCCAAGTTGTTAAAAGGGCTGAGAGAGGGAATAGGAAAAAGTTGGGAGCCCATGAAAATAAATTGGCGTGCCCGAGTTTGTTGGATCAATTACAAGGGCTAGCTTTGGGTTCTAACGCCAAGAGGAGACGTCCACCAGATGATATTATTGAGGTTCTTGAGTATGATTTTGCTACGAGGAACTCTGCTAGAATGGAGGAAGTTCCTACTACAGAGGGAATTGTAAATATGGTTCCTTCTCATGAGCAAGATTTGCCCACAGATACGATGATGAATATCAACCCCTTGTTTGCGATGGAGGTGGAGGGACGACAGATCGCGTCCGATGGAAACCAACAGGGAGTTTCTATGTTTTCAGATGCTAACTTGGGCCCTTCAAACCCAGAGTGTTGATGTTCTTGATCATTAACTTTATCACTTTTCTTATGATTATGAATATACTTATGTGGAATTGTTTTGGTGCAGGGAAATCTGGGTTTCGCCGAGCAATTCGATATTTATGTAGAACGCACAAAATTGATGTTCTGGCGCTTTTTGAGACTCGTGTTTCTGGCGTTCGGGCTCAACATATTTGTGACCGCCTTACTAGATTAGATTTTTCGGATTGTGTTCGAGTGGAGGCGATTCGCTTCTCAAGTGGTATCTGGCTCTTTTGGAAGCAAGATAAAGTGCAACTTGATATTGTTGAGTTGAACAGAAATTTCATCCACGCCTCCTACTTAGATTCGGGTTTGCAGAGACACCTTTTTGTGGTTTATGGTCCGCCCACTGCCAAGCGCCGGGAGTTGTTTTGGGAAGATCTCAAGAGGGCAGTACGTCGTGCTTCTGGCCCGGTCATCATCGGTGGTGATTTCAATTGCATTTTGTTCAGCCATGAACGTCTAGGGGGCTCGGGGAGCATGCATTCGGACTCTTTGGTCTTCAATGATTGGAAGAATAGGCTGGAGCTTGTTGATTTGAAATTTTGTGGTCGGAGTCATACTTGGAGCCGTCGTATCTCCCCTAATTCGGTGGTTTATAAAAGGCTTGATCGTGTTTTTGCCAATGTAGAGGGTCGTATTCTTTGGCCTGATGCTCGGGTTAAACACTTGCCACGGTTTTCGTGGGATCATAGCCCTTTGCTTCTCTCTCTTACGTCGCCTACTGATTTTGACAAAAAAAGGCGTCCCTTTCGGTTTGAAGCCGCCTGGTTCTCCCACCCCAATTTTGGTGAAAAGGTGAAAAATAGTTGGTGTGTGGACATTGAAACCCAAGATGCTTTGAAGGTGCTGAAAGAAGAGTTGATTCGTTGGAACAAAAAAGTTTTTGGTAACATTCATAAGCGCAAGATGGATCTTATGGATAAATTGGCTACTGTGCAATGTGAGTTGAGTAGAAGGTTTACTGATGTGTTATTGAACCTTGAAGAAAAGATTCAGAGTGAACTTGAGTTGGTCATGCAACAGGAGGAAACTTTGTGGTTTCCAAAGTCGCGCGAACAGTGGTTAATTTGTGGTGATAGGAACGCCAAGTTTTTCCATACTTCTACCATGATTCATCGGAAACATAATAGTATTGATGGTTTGAACGATGACACCGGAACTTGGATTGAGGAGAAGGAGCAACTTGAACGCCTGGCCACCGATTACTTCAAAAATCTTTACACGTCTGAGGGAGCTAATGCGTCAAGTTTTCTGAGCATGCGCAATGGGTTTCCGAGCCTTAGTGAGGGGTGGAGTAGTAATCTCGTGAGACCTGTTTCTGGCGAAGAGATTTGGCATGCTGTGAAGTGTATGGGGCCGTATAAGTCTCCTGGGATCGACGGATTTCAGCCTTGCTTTTTCCAAAAATGTTGGGATACCGTTGGCAGCTCTGTTATTTCCTTTGTTAAAGACTTCTTTGCGTCGTCTGTACTTCCCGAGGGGGTCAACGATACGCTAATTGTTCTCATTGCTAAGGTTAATAAGCCGGTTCACATTAGTCAGTTCAGGCCGATCAGTCTTTGCAATGTTCTCTACAAGGTTATTACGAAAATTCTTGCTAATAGTATCCAGCCTTTTCTTGTAGAGCTTATTGGGCCCACTCAAGGTAGCTTCATTCCGGGAAGACTGATTTCCGATAACATTGTGGTTGCTCAAGAGGTCGTCCATTCTATGCGACGGAAGAAGGGTGCTAAAGGGTGGATGATCCTCAAGTTGGATCTCGAAAAAGCTTATGACAGGCTTAATTGGGACTTCATCGAGGCGTCATTAGTTACTATGGGGCTTTCGAACCATATGATTCAATGGGTGATGGCGTGTGTTTCTTCCCCTAAGATGCAAGTGTTGTGGAATGGGGAATTGACGTCACAGTTCACGGCTTCTCGGGGAATCCGGCAGGGGGACCCTATCTCGCCGTACTTATTCTTGATTTGTATTGAGCATTTGAGTCATATAATCTTGGAGGCGGTTGAGGAAGGGGCTTGGAAACCTATCAAGTTGAATAGGAGTGGGCCTCTTCTTTCGCACATGTTTTTTGCCGACAACATCATGCTCTTTGCGGAGGCTTCGGTTGAACAAATTGGAATCATCCTAAAGTGTCTAAACATTTTTTGCAAGGCATCAGGGCAGAAGATTAGTGTGAGTAAGTCAAGAATCTTCGTCTCTAAGAATGTCAGCCGTGATTTGAAACAGAAACTTGAAGATGCGAGCGGGTTTGTGGTGACCAATAACCTTGGGAAGTACCTCGGCATGCCAATCCTTCATGAGAGGATTAATAAGCAGACGTATTCGTCTCTGATTGATAAATTTAATGCAAAGCTTGCAGGATGGAAAGCAAGGTCCCTCAGTTTTACGGGTAGAATCACACTGGTCAATTCTGTCTTAACGTCCATCCCAGTCTATTCTATGGCCACCACTCTCCTTCCGATTGGTATTTGCAAACAAATTGATAAGCTGAATAGGGGTTTCATTTGGGGAAGTTCTTTAGAAAGGAGGAGAATGCATAAGGTAGCATGGGATGAGGTGATTAAACCGAAGATTCATGGGGGTCTTGGGGTGAAAACTATGCGCAGTCTCAATTTGGCCCTTGTTGGGAATCTTAGTTGGCGTTTCGTGATGGAGGAAGGCAACATGTGGACCGAGGTGCTGAAAAACAAGTATGTGGATGTTGCGTTGGGCAAAAGTCCGGGCGCTTCACACATTTGGAAGTGTGTCAAGACTGGGGTTGCTGAGGTTGTTGTGAAGGGTACTAAATGGCTCCTGAGGGATAGCTGCTCTATTCGTTTTTGGACTGACAAGTGGATTTTGGATAGACCTCTTCTTGAGTTGGCTTTGTCTCCTATTAGTGATGAGCATATTGAGGTGTTGGCCTGTGATCTTTGGATTGAAGGTGTTGGTTGGGATTGGCATTTTCTTACTCCACTTTTACCTCCGTCAGCGCTGCTCAGTCTGGCCTCTGCTGTTGTTGTTCAGGACCCATCTTTGGGAGGAGATGAATTGTGCTGGTGTCTTGAGGCTGATGGAAATTATTCCGTGGCAACTGGATACAAGTTGATTGAGGGTGATTCGAATGTTGTTGATTTGGATGGCCAACTCTATCGTACAATCTGGAAACTTGATGCTCCGGAAAGAATTCGTAGTTTTGTTTGGCTGGCGACGAGAGGAGGAGTTATCTCTAATGCGGAGCAGAAACGTCGACACATTACTCGTAATGCTGCTTGTGGGTTGTGCGGAGCTGCTGAGGAAAATTATGAACATCTCGTTCGAGATTGTTCTAAGGTTAGTGACATATGGAATACTTTTAAAGCTACTGATTTTTTTCCTGATTTTTTCCAGATTCCTTTCGCTGCCTGGATCAGAAGGAACTTGCTAGAAAAATTTCGTTGTGAGGTTGGGGATTGGAAATCGTTATTTGCTACAACTCTTTGGAATATTTGGAGATGGGGCGACGCTGCTGTCTTTGGTGATGGCGCTTACAACATGGATAAGGTGTCTTGCATCATGAACCATGTTCATGACTACGCCGCTGCTACATGTAATTTTTCTAGTCCGTCATGTGTCGTCAATAAGGTTGTGTAGGGCATTAATTGGGAAAATCCAGACCAAAATTGGGTCAAAATCAATTCCGATGGATCCATCATCAATGGGAATGCTACAGATGGGGGTGTTTTAAGAGACAGCGAAGGAAAGTGGATCAAAGGCTTTGCTCATAATATCGGTTCGTGCACGGTCCCAATGGCGGAGCTCTGGGGCGTCCTTGGAGGATTGAAGATGGCTTGGGATGAGGGCTTCCGTGAGGTGATATTGGAATCGGACTCCCAGTTGGTAATTAATTTTCTTAGTTCTAAAATTAATAAAAATCGCCCGTTGTACAACCTGGTTATGCAATGCCAAGGCTACATTAGTAGGAATTGGAATCTCCGATTCCGTCACGTGTATCGTGAGGCGAATTCCGTAGCGGATCGCCTTGCTTCCCTTGCTTTTAATTATCCGTTAGGTCTTCATGTATTGCTTGCTTCGCCTGAGGGGGTTATTTTATTGTTGTTTGATGATGTAAGGGGTCGGGCTATCCCCGCTTGAGTACTACTTAGCCCATTTCTTTTATTATTAATAAAACTCCCCTAGAGGGAACGGAGAGTACCGCCTCTCCTTCTACCAAAAAAAAATTAAAAGTAGTTTTTTAGTAGAAAAGGTTTTTGAGGGAAAAGTGAAACAAGACCGAAGTGTTCTTGACAAAGAAAGATTTGACCTTTGAAACACAAGAAGTGTTATGGCCGTTACGGCCAGAGGGAGGCCCGACCATTACGGTCAGAGTTTGCCCGGCTGTAACGGCTACACTTTCATAATCTTGTTCCTCACTTTAATGTTTTGTTTTAATCATTGTAGGAAGAGAATGAATTCTACATTGGACTTGATGCTTGGTGATCGAAGATGGACAAAGTGATCCCATATACAACAATTCTAAATATGGATATCCTTAGCTGCAGTCAGAACCGATTCCGTTTGCTTGAGATTTGTATAGTACTGAATATCCGTCGATGCATCCAAGTCAGATGCCAACTACCAGGATTGGGGTGGATACTCTCAAATGCATCCAAATTAGTACAATAGTGGATATTCTCATGTGCAGACTGATTAGTACAATAGTGATACTCTCAGATGCGTCTAGATTAGTACGATATATGTCTTTCTTGGACGACTCGTCGTTGCCGCATATTTCTTCACAATGGAAGCTTAAATGTGATAATAGTGCACTATTTTTACTACCTCAAATCCAAAACCATATGAACATGTTCAAGGCTGATGACAACCACATTATGCTTGATTTGGTGTCTTAATAGGGAAGACAAACACTACTCTATAACTTTGAACTGAATGCTATAAATTGTCTGTATTTTGTTTTGCCATAAACTGTTTGTATTCTGTTCAGGTGTAAACTGTATTCTACTTGATTTGGCCGTAACAGATCAACTTTTTGGACTTGCAAGTAACGTGTAACCTTCTGGTCCCCGTCTATACACCTGACTAGACGAACCAATCTACTCCTGGTCCACCGGCTCAGCTTGAATTCTACTTGATCTGGCTGCGACGCAACATGCTCCTTCCGTGCATCTTCGAGACGATGACAAATAATAGACCAATCACCCGTCAGAAACTGAAATAGTAAATCAAAAGAGTCATTAGTATTGTTAATAAATCCCGATTCGATTCAACAATTTTACGATCCGAAGTGATGGAGCGATTCTCGATTGTAGTTAAAATCTTATTTGTGGTAGAATCTTAATTGGTCACAATAAACACTTATGTTGGGACGTTGTTGGGACCTCTGGTTCTAAACAACGGATCAACGATGACATTCTCTGAGTTTTGATAATGACAAACACCATAGGGAACTAATGTGGTTTGTTCAAGTATTTCTAAGGAACACATGTACAACCTAGAACTCCTATGAATGACCAAAAGCCACAGAAGCTTACAATGCAGAGTTTCCATCAAGGGAACTCTGAAGAGGAAAGTTCCCATGAAATGGGAACTCCCAGAAATGATCAAGAGAACACAAGCTTACAACGATGAAGAGTTTCCATCACGGGAACTCTAAACAAGACAGTTCCCATGACATGGGAACTCACATGTGAGGACAACGACCGTTCAGCGCAGATCGCGGGATTCTGTCTCGGACAGCCCGAAGGAACAGTCTGAGGATCAGACTGTCACGCTTCATCCAACGGTCCGATTGATCCAAGAAGTTGACCTAGTTCAAACCAAAGTCACATGTGAAGAAAGTACAACTTGGGCATCAAGCAAAGGGCATTTTGGACACAAACAAAAGATGCGACTGCCCAAGCTCACCTGGACTATAAAGCCAAATGAATAGTACTCGGATTGAGTACTTCTCCCAGAACTCTCAAACACCCACACCTGAGAAAAGAAAGAAAAGGAAGAGAAGTCCCCGCCGGCGAGTGTGATCTCAACGACGGTGAAGCCGAAGTTCCCAAGGACAAGGGAACTGAGAAGTCGGTGCAAGGTTTGAGTTATTTGTAATTTGCTATTGTGAGCTTAGGAACTCAGTTGAGAGGATTTACTAGTGTTGCTAGAGTTAGGAAGAACTCGTAGGAACAGAGAAGTGTGAATCCGACTGTTGTAACTAAGGAACAAAGCAATCAATACAAGTAAGTCATTCAAAATCCTCCAAGCGGAGGTAGAGGTTTACCCATACAACTAGTTGGTTGTAGTGGGGTTTCTCTATAAAGGAACTGTGTTTTTACTGTCTTTCATACTTGCGAACTACTTACTTCCACTGCCTTGGGAACAACTTAATTGCCAGTTCCCAAGCTCTTTGCTAACGGTTTACGATCCATCAATTGGTATCAGAGCAGGTTTGCTCTAGATTTGTGTTAGCATCGCAGGTATCAGATGGCTCAGGAACTTACTCAGGTGGGGAACAACACTAGTAAGCCGCCAAGGCTTATTACAGGAAGATTTGAAAGCTGGCAACGCGACATGAAAGATTGGATGCGTGGCCAAGACTACCAAGCCTGGTGTGTTATCGAGAGAGGCAACTTCGAAATCGATCCAGCTATAGTCAACGACCTCTCAAAGTGGGGACCCAACGAATACAAGTGTATGGAGGCAAACTACAAAGCCAAACAATACCTGAAGAGGTCCATGTGCGTACAAGACTGTGACAGGGTAGCAAACCTTGACACAGCTAAGGAAATGTGGGAAGCTATCCAACAAATGCACGTTGGGAACTCAGATCTCCGAGAAGATCTTCGGATGAATGCAAAAAGGGAGTTCTACAACTTCCAAATGGAGATGGGAGAGTCTATCGATAGCTACCAGTCCCGATTTGAAGGACTTTGCACCAAAATGGAAGGCTTGGGGATCACCAAAGAAGAAATCACCCACAAGATGAAGGTCCAACAACTCTTCAACGGATTGACTGGAGAATGGGCAAATGAGAGAACAATGTTCAAGGAAAATCCGGAAAATAGAACACTCATGGTCCATCAAGTGTTTGGAAAGCTAGTAGGACATGAGAAGAGAAAGATCGATGACAAGGAACAAACTCGAGCTCATCGAGGGATCACACTCAAGATTGAGAAGATGCTCAAATCAACTCAAGAACAACACGAAGACTCCGAAGAAGAAGAGGATGAGGAGCTAGTTCTCGTAACAAAGGCTCTTCGAAACTTCTACAAAGGGAAGTCCCAAAGAAACAGTGGGAACTGGGGAAAAGGACAGAGTTCCCAAAGAAAACCCGCAGAGAAGGACCTCTCCGATGTCACATGTTACAAGTGTAACAAGAAAGGACACTTTGCTAAGGAATGCCCACATGGAACTGATGGCCGGAAGCAAGGGAAAAAGGCCTACATCGCCACCTGGAGCGATGATGAAGACGAAGATCCCGAGTCATGGGCACTCCCAGACATGTGTGGCATGGCCATATGAGAAACCACTAGGGAACAACCCAGTGAGGTAACCACTGAAACTGTTCTTGATTCTCTAAATAACTATGAAAAACCTGAGCTGTTGAAAATCCTTTCAAGTCTTGTCAAAGATAACATAAAACTGCAAAACAAGTTGGAAAAATAAGAACACATAAATGCTCAATTAGTTGGTCTTGAACCCTGTCCCAACTGCATATCCCTTCTCGAAAAACTCATGTCCCATGTGTCTCACATCGTAGATCTAGAAAAAGAAATCAAAACTCTAGAGAAAGATGAGAACACCCTCTTGCAAAACCTGAGTAAGACTCCCGAACATCTTGAAGCCTCTAGTTCCCAAGTTATGTTTGTCCCAGTCAGACATGGCATAGGATACAAAGGAGAGTGCTCAAAGAACGGTAAGTCACCCCTGAGTGAACATGAAATCCATGAGTGTAGGGCCTTAGAACTTCAATGTGAGAAACAGAAAAATTCTCATCTTGAGGAGAAAATCATGTTCGTAGAAAGTGGGAACTGTGGTGAGAGAGATTATTACACTGGGAACAATGGACATAGACTTTATCTCCAAATTGCTAAGGGAAACGGGTCACGGGTGTATAACAAGGAAACCATGGATAGGAACAGGATCCAGAGACCACACCCAAAGTATTAACTGGGAGAATACTATAAGACGTGCTGGAACTGTGGTGCTCATGGGCACTACAAGGAAGCATGTCCCAAGAAGAGAGCCCAAAGCCTTAGAAACCGTGAGTTCCTAAATAAACAAAAACATCATGCTAATCATCAAAGGAACTCCAACTCTCTAAATTCTCAAGACATCAACATTGCTGACTATATCTTGAATGACAATGTTTTCCCTTGCAAGGGACCGGGCAAGAGTCATCTTGCCTGGGTCTCAAAACACTAACTTTTCCTTGTAGGTGGCAGTGAGAGGGAACAATACATGGTTCATAGATAGAGGATGCTCGAACCATATGACAGGAAACAAAGATATCCTCATCTCACTCCATACTCATGCCGAAGGAGACCACGTCTCATTTGGCAACAAAAACAAGGGAGAAGTTATTGGAAAAGGAGAAGTGTTGCTCAATAGATCTATCAAAGTTAGCAACGTAAATTTGGTAAAGGATCTGAGATACAATCTTTTGAGTGTCTCCCAGATATGTGATCAAGGGAACAACATCGTCACTTTCGACTCAGAAGAATGCCTCGTCATCAACAAAAAGACGAACAAAGTAATTCTGAGAGGAAGAAGATACAACAATGTGTATGTGGTGGATACTGACTTTGAACCAACAATGAAGTTGTCCCTTGTGATCGCTCACGAATGCGAGGGTCTAGAGATACAATTTATAACCCGACCCCGTTGTAGCACGTGGTGGGTGTCGAACGCTCGGGAAATCTACTCGATTGAGGTGCCTAAACACTAGAAAGCTGGAAAGGAGAACTTAAAACAAAGGAAAACAAAGAGAACAGTCGGGACCGACACAAGTGTCACGTCGGGCCCGATGTTGGCGACAAAGAGGGAAGTCGGGACCGACGTAGAGCAAGTCGGGCCCGATGTAGCTGGTTTTGTCGAACTCAAAGATTGAAAGTAGATCTTGGGCTTTTGGGTTCCTTCTCTAGTAGATTAAGGCTTTTCCACCCCAATTCAAGCAATAAGTGATGATCGGAATAGGATCGAGGTGCTTTCACCCTCGTTCCAACCACTTCTACACATCGATCATTGGGAAAATCCCCTTCGAAGCAAGGTCTTGAGATGGACAAATGTTCACTTTCGTTACTTTGCCAATCACAAGCCTTGATTCCTTACTTTCATAAGGAATTGTAGCTCTATGTAGAGTGGGTTCCTAGATCAAGCACTCAAGGCTTATGGAATTGGGGTTTCTAGCCCAACCTAGCTAGAGTTTTCCCCCATAACCCAAGATCAAGGAGATCTACTCCATATGACAAACAAAGAAAGCAAACAAATCACAAAGCAAAGCATTCAACATCATCAATCTCAAACCAAAGCCAAATTTCATTCACAAATCAAAAGCAATCCACAAACTCCAATCCAAGGTTTCCAAATCCACAAAATCAAAACAAGGCAAAGCTAATCTATCAAACCTATCAAATCTCCTTCTCCTATGCCGATTCCCTCTCTTCTCCTTCTCCTCTCCTTCCTCCTTGCTCTCCAAGTATCCTCTTGAGAGTTTTTGAGAGTTGGTTTCTTGCTAAGTGTGTGGGAACCTCTTCCAATTAGAAGATAAGAGAGCCTTTATAGATGAGGGGCAAAAGTGGTAGTTTACAATTTCGTGCCTTGGAGCCCAATCCAGCCAGCGACTGACTCGGAGCACCTCGGGCCCGACTTACTGGGCAAGTCGGTCTGAGGTCGAAAAATCATCTCGGGTTCGGCGTTGGTTCTAACTCGATCCGGACCTCGTTCCACCTTCTTCTGGTTGGCTTTTCTCTTGTTCTTCTTCATGGCTTGCTCCTCTCTTTCCCTCTTAAGCTCGGGCCTTGCTCCATGTTCCGATTCTCTTTCAAAACGACCCTTGATCCATGCCAAAACACCTACAAAACACATAAAACGCGCATAGTCTCCGAATCTCATAGAAATACGGGAACTAAGCTAAAAAGGAACAAAACACACAAGAAAAGGGGAAAAAGAAACATATTTACAAAGGGAATCATATATAAAACACCACCAAATAAAGAGACATCACCTTGCGAGTTCCCAAGATGACACGGAACTCTGGCATCGAAGACTGGGACATGCAGGTGTAAATCAAATCCTGAAGCTTTATCTCCAGGACTTTGTCATTGGTCTTCCACGGATCAATCTCGAAGGAGTCAAAATGTGTGAAGCATGTGTTCGAGGGAAACAAACCAGGAACTCCTTTAAACCCAAGAAGGTGGTAAGCACAACCAGGTCCTTAGAGCTAATTCACATGGATCTCTGTGGTCCCATGAGAACGGCCAGCTACGGTGGAAAAAGGTACATGTATGTTTTAATTGATGATTTTTCAAGATTCACCTTGGTTATTTTCTTGAAGGCAAAATCCCAAGCATTTGAAGAATTCGAGCCCTTCATCAAAAGAACAGAAGTAAGCTTGGGGCTAAAGCTGAAAGCCATCAGATCTGACCATGGAACTGAGTTTCAAAACTCAGAGTTCCTGAACTTCTGTGACAAAATTGGGATCTCCCACAATTTCTCAGCTCCTCGCACTCCTCAACAAAATGGAGTTGTCGAGAGAAAGAACAGAACCCTGGAGGACATGGCGAGGACCATGATAATTGAAAGCGGAGTTCCTGAGTATTTCTAGGTTGAAGCCATCTCTACAACTACATATATCTTGAACCGAGCCATGACAAGGCCCTTGATCAAGAAGACATCCTACGAGCTCATCAAGGGGAGAAAACCAAACATCTCCCATCTAAGGACCTTCGGATGCACATGCTTTGTCCATAACAATGGCAAAGACAGTCTTGGAAAATTCGATCCCAGAAGCGACGAAGGGATCTCCTGGGATACTCATCTCAAAACAAAGCTTACAGGGTTTTCAACAAAAGGACCAAGAAGATAGAAGAAAGCATACATGTCGTCTTCAACGAGAAATCCGTAAAGATGGGAACAGAGACCCAAGGGAAGGGAACTCTGTTCAAACTGGTCAGACAAGAAGACGACGACGATGATGATGATGATCCAAGGAAGAGGGATGAAGACTATCCAAGTGCAAGCAACATCCCACAACCAGGGAACAACGACAGAGATCCAACTCTCACTGATCAAATCTCCCTCGAAGTTCCCTCAGAAGAATTACAAGACACCTCCAACTCTCTTGTTCCCAAAGACAATACCCTGCCAGAATCAAGTATTCAGGGGGAACAAAGAGGGAACTTGCCAGGAATATCTGAAGAAACACTCAATGAAGAAGCTGAAGATGAGTGTTCCCATGACAAAGAAGCCTCCACTGAAGATGACACAAGTGCAAGGGAACCCACTCATACAAGAAACTTTCAACAAAGGAAGGACCACCGCATTGAGAACATCATCTCCCCTTATGATAAAGGTGTACAAACTCGCTCCTCTCTCAATAATTTTTGTGCTTTTAACGCGTTTGTTTCAATGGTGGAACCCAAAAATATCAAAGAAGCTTTGAAGGACCCAGATTGGATCCAAGCCATGCAAGAGGAGCTCCACCAGTTCGAGAGGAACAAAGATTGGAAGTTAGTCCCTAGGCCCAATAACAAGAACATCATAGGAACTCGATGATATTGGGGCTGTAGCAAGAAACAAGGCTAGGCTAGTGGCACAAGGCTACATGCAAGAGGAAGGAATCGACTACGATGAGACCTTCGCACTGGTTGCCAGGATCGAGGCCATCAGACTTCTAATTGCCTATGTTGCTCACAAGGGATTCAAGCTTTATCATGTGAAAACAGCCTTCCTCAATGGACATCTCAAGGAAGAAGTATACGTGGCCGAACCCCCAGGATTCGAAGATGAAAAACTACCCAACCATGTCTACTTCCTAGAGAGGGCACTCTACGGACTCAAACAAGCTCCCCGAGCTTGGTATGACAGGTTTGCTCAATTCCTCTTGTCCCATGGATACCTTCGAGGTTCCATAGACAAGACTTTGTTTTTAAAGAAAGAGTCTAAAAACATTTTGATCGTGCAAGTATATGTTGATGACATTGTTTTTGGAGCAACTAACGAAACTCTTGTAGAGAACTTTAAGGACCTCATGAGCAGTGAGTTTGAGATGAGTCTCATTGGGGAACTCATGTTCTTCATGGGACTTCAAATATCCCAAACCAAGGAGGGAACAAAGATTCATCAACAGAAATACATCAAGGAAATGCTCGTGAAGTATGGGATGGAACACTCCAAGCCCATCGACACCCCTATCTCACCAAATTCAAGGCTCAATGCGGATGAAACAGGTATTAGTGTGGACCAACGGAACTATCGAGGTATGATTGGGTCCCTTCTCTACTTAACAGCTAGTAGACCTGATATCATGTTCTCCGTATGTCTTTGTGCTCGTTTTCAAGCTAACCCTATGGAATCACACCTGAAAGAGGTGAAGAGAATTTTCAGGTATCTCAAAGGGAACGATAACTTGTGCCTCTGGTATCCAAGGAACAGTTCCCTTGAGCTCATTGCATACACAGATGCGGACTTTGCAGGGCACCTGGTTGATAGAAAGAGCACATCTGGAATGGCCCAGTTCCTAGGGTCATGCTTAGTTTCATGGGGATCTAAAAAGCAAAACTCAGTGGCACTCTCCACAGCTGAAGCAGAATATGTGGCTGCTGCATCGTGCTGTTCCCAAGTTCTATGGCTTAAGTCACAACTCCAGGCTTACGGTATGTCTTTTGGCCTAGTTCCCATACTTTGTGATAACACTAGTGCCATAAACATTTCCAAAAATCATGTGCATCATTCTAGAACTAAGCATATAGATATAAGGCATCACTTTCTACGTGACAATGTTGAAAGTGGGAACATCTCGATGGAACACTGTAGAACTGAAGAGAAAATTGCGGATATTCTCACCAAAGCTTTAGACAGACGTCCCTACCAGCGTTTTCGAATGCTCCTAGGGATGATAACTCTAAATTAAACAAGTCCTGTTTGTTTCTCCCTCAATGCCTGACTAGTTTATACAAGATTGCGTTATAGGGAACTTGGACTTATTGCTTTCACTATGCCATGATTACTAGTCTAAAGATAAATGTGTACAAAGGAACTCTATTTCTTTTGGCCCAAAATGATCAACCAGAGTTCCCTTTATCCCTCTTTACAAGCCACCATGACGGTTGATCATATAACCCACCCTAAGCTAGGGACCAGACAAACGCTTCTCATGAGCCAAAATATTCACTCCTTTATCGAGTCGCAAATTGTCTGGTTCCCTTTTGAGTTCCCTAGCTCCACAAAAGGATGAGTGTGAAGTTCCCTTAACCACTTCACTCTTCCTGACCTTGATAAGATCATGGGAACTGATACATACTAGCAAGGGAACGCTGACTCATCTACAAAGACGAACCGTCACTTGGGAAGCGGACTTCCCGAGAGATCGTGACGCATGTCCAGAAGCGTGCTATGGAAGTTGAAACGATGCCCCACGTTCATTGGGCAACGGTTATCGAGGTTTTCCACTTCCCTTTCTACCCTTCGCCCCTTCTCTCCTTAAAACCCTCATTTGCCATTTTTGGGATCTTATTCCATCTTCCATCTCTGCCATTCTTCTTCTCCACATCCCTTTCACTCTCTTTTTCAAGAAACCTCCAAAACCTCCCAAAACCTTACAAAAATGGCCCCTCAACACACCTTTGCCCAGATTAAAGAGTGGGTACATGTCAACCCTCGAATCCTCTTCATTTCTCAATTGCGAGAGATCGAAAAAGAACAAGACCCCGTCATGAAGGATGTACTAATCCAAGGGCTATACAATCAAGTAAGCCCTTTCTTGCCCCCTCCTCCTCCTCCGGCCGACGACACTGTGGCCTGGACTTCTTCCGCCACCTCTTCTGAATCCCTTCCTCCTCCGTCAACCACCAACACCTCCTCCGGAATTGTCATCGTTGACAGTTTCGGAGATGCTCGTCCCTCAATCAATGAGAAACCCCGAAAATCCAAACACCGCCACTCATCCAAACAACGCCACTCCTCCAAAGACCCCTCAAAACCCAAAAAATCCAAACATTCCCACGATCCCTCCAAATCCAAAAAACGCAAACATACTGAGGTCTCCGAATTCTCGGAGCTCAGGAAAAAGCCCCACTTCAAGTTTGAGGAATACTTGAACTGCTCCAAGGAGAGTTCCTGTATGATCAAACCTCCTTATGCTTTCCCCTCCGACGATGGGACCTCCCAATACCAGAGTATACTCCCTCCCTCTTCCTCTCTCCCTCTTCCCATAACTGAGGGACCTCCCAAACCTCCTCCCACGAAACAACAGACTCCTCTACCACCTCCTTCTGTTCCCACCTCAAAGGGAACTCCACCTTCTTCAATTCCTTCCGTTCCCACAACAACGGGAACTCCAACTCCACCCCCACCTCACAAGGCTCCTTCTCCTCCTTCCTCACCAAAACACACATCCACCTCTCCCATTCCTACCTCGGGGATCTCTACTCCCCAGGTTACCAAAACCATTCCTCCTCCTTCTACCCAACTCTCTACTCCCATTTCTTCTTCTCTTCCTTCTTCCACCACATCCCCCACCACCACAAAACTCCCCTCTCCCTCACCATCCAAAAGTGTCGTCGCCCTTACCTCGGACGACGATGACCTCCCTCTCTTCGTGGTCATCGGCAAAATGACCAAGGACCCTTCTCCTATTATCATGGGAACCGTAGAGGAGGAGGCCCAGCTCAAGGCAATAGAAGAAGAGCTCAACAGGGACCCCTCTGAGCACACAGATGACCAAGGGACGAAGTGCCCAGAGAAGGTGGCTCCTAAAGAGCCCACGGAGACAAGGGACCCCGCACCAGCTGGTGGTGTTGGGGCAACAACAAGTCGTCCCGAAGATGACGCGGAGGGCTCAAGCTCGAGCTCCTCCGAAGAAGAAGGGACCTCCCATGATGAGGTCAAAGAAGAAGAAGAGGCTCCTGCTGCTAAGGAGCAAGCACTGATCCCAACACCTGGACACCAAATGGTGGTGTCCACGAGTTCCCAACAGCCAAGGGACCGCGTGCTCATGATTGAAGCGGCTGCACCTCCTCAGCTGAAAGGACCTCGAACGGTCTCGAGGGGGAACACGTCCAGGAGCACTACAAAGAAGGGGAAGGGGACCTCTTCCACAAAGCACCTTGTGGATGAACGCAGGAAGCTCCTTCCTCTACTTATCGTTTCCGAAGACGTGCTAAACGACAACGGGCTAGGGGAACTGTGGGACCTGATCAAGGCCCAGGGCTGGGAGAATCTCTGCAAAGAAACTGTGAGCGTAGATCCCTCACAAGTGCGTCACTTCTACAATAACTTCACAATCACCAATGACTGCACTCAGGGAACTCTCTCCCACGAAGCCGACGAGTTCATTTTTACCACGTCAACGATCCGCCTTCAACTCCAAGTCCCAGGTCAAGGGCTCAACGAGTTGCCCAACAAGCTTTGGGGCGACTTCAATAGCGCCGAGGTGTGCAACACTATCTTTGAGGGTCGAGTTCCCTCTAAAGTACTTTCGACGCACCATCTGTCCCTGGTCGCCAAGCTCGCTCACCAATTCATCATCAATGTGGTGATCCCTCTCCAGGAGAAGCGTCTCGTCGTCAACATCCCTGATGCCATCATCCTCTATCACTTCCTCCTCAAGAAGCCCATCAACCTTCCCAGAATCATCCTTGGGCACATGGAGAAGTGCATGGCTTCCAAGTCCCATTCCCTTCCCTACTCTGGGCTGATAAAGAAGCTCCTACAAAAAGAGGGTCTCTACGACGCCTCTAAGGACGAAATAGAGCTTGGAAGGGAACTGGACATTTCAGTTGTCCAGAAGATGAGGCACTCTGAGCCTGTAGAGGAAGCAACTCAACTGGAGTCTGGTGAACAAGAGGGGAACTCTCAAGTGTTGCTCCGTATCGCCAACACCCTCGACCAGATTGTCAGGGACCAAGCCGCGTTGGCCAGAGGACAAGAAAAGCTTACACAAGTCCTGACGCGCCTCTGTGATGCCCTGTTCCCTCAAGCCCCATGATCTCTCCTTTCTTTTTCCCTTAATCCAAAACTGACCACAAAAATGTACTTGAGTTCCCATTGTAAATATTTTCTTAAGTAATGCATTGGTCTTTAATTTGATTGCGTGTTCCCTTCTTCCCTATTATTGCTTTGCTTGTTTTCGATGATGTCAAAAGGGGGAAAGACAAAAAATGCGAGATGAGTTAAAAGTTTAAGTTATCACAGACCACGCATAAGCTAAGGGGGAACAATTGCATAAAAAGCTAAGTAAGAACTAAGTGTCTCACCAGAAGTGGCTCCCCAAATCTAATCGTTTCACTAGAAGTGACTCCCCAAAATCTTAATTAGGAACTCATCAACATATCATTCATTGAAATACTTGCATATTTTGTGATGGGTTTGTCATCATCAAAAAGGGGGAAATTGTTGGGACGTTGTTGGGACCTCTGGTTCTAAACAACGGATCAACGATGACATTCTCTGAGTTTTGATAATGACAAACACCATAGGGAACTAATGTGGTTTGTTCAAGTATTTCTAAGGAACACAGGTACAGCCAAGAACTTCTATGAATGACCAAAAGCCACAGAAGCTTACAATGCAGAGTTTCCATCAAGGGAACTCTGAAGAGGAAAGTTCCCATAAAGTGGGAACTCCCAGAAATGATCAAAAGAACACAAGCTTACAACGATGAAGAGTTTCCATCACGGGAACTCTGAACAAGACAGTTCCCATGACATGGGAACTCACATGTGAGGACAACGACCGTTCAGCGCAGATCGCGGGATTCTGTCTCGGACAGCCCGAAGGAACAGTCTAAGGATCAGACTGTCACGCTTCATCCAACGGTCCGATTGATCCAAGAAGTTGACCTAGTTTAAACCAAAGTCACATGTGAAGAAAGTACAACTTGGGCATCAAGCAAAGGGCATTTTGGACACAAACGAAAGTTGCGACTGCCCAAGCTCACCTGGACTATAAAGCCAAATGAATAGTACTCGGATTGAGTACTTCTCCCAGAACTCTCAAACACCCACACCTGAGTAAAGAAAGAAAAGGAAGAGAAGTCCCCGCCGGCGAGTGTGTGATCTCAACGACGGTGAAGCCGAAGTTCCCAAGGACAAGGGAACTGAGAAGTCGATGCAAGGTTTGAGTTATTTGTAATTTGTTGTTGTGAGCTTAGGAACTCAGTTGAGAGGATTTACTAGTGTTGCTAGAGTTAGGAACAACTCGTAGGAACAGAGAAGTGTGAATTCGGCTGTTGTAACTAAGGAACAAAGCAATCAATACAAGTAAGTCATTCAAATTCCTCCAAGCGGAGGTAGAGGTTTACCCATACAACTAGTTGGTTGTAGTGGGGTTCCTCTATAAAGGAACTGTGTTTAAACTGTCTTTCATACTTGCGAACTGTTTACTTCCGCTGCCTTGGGAACATCTTAATTGCCAGTTCCCAAGCTCTTTGCTAACGGTTTACGATCCATCAACTTATAAAATCTTTTATACGATCCAATTTTACATACGATTATAATGATTTTATAAGTGATTATAACAATTTTACAAAATGACTATTTCTATTTATATTATTAATTTGTTGAAGGTGTACATCTCCTTTCTATTAAGTTATTCTATGTAACATTTTTACTTATTATATTCATAACATTTATAATGTTTTCACTTTGTATATAATAAATTTACAATATATAAGATTCTATTTACATAGCTTTAGTTATAATGTAGAATTTTACGATTCAACGATCCGATTTTACGATCCGATCCAGAGATCATTCTACGATCCGATCTTTGAATCCCGATTTTAATAACATTTCAATACAGATTTCTCAACAAAAGGAATACAGAATGTAGAAGGCAAAAGGCATCTGGCCGTAACGGCTAGAAGCTCGTCGCTCGACGAGCTTCAGCTTTCTCTCCAATGGCAGTCTTCCACCGTTACACGATCATTTTTAAACATGAAACCGACATTTTTAATGTAAATTTCTATCTTTCTACTTCCTAATTTCTCCTTTTCATTCACTAACAACCAAATATCAAACCTAGATAACCTAAATCCTAATTTCAAATATGAAATTATAAAGAAATAAATAATTAAACAAGAAAACCTACCTTAATGTGGATGGTCTTTTTTGAAATGTCACCTCCTCCTTAATCTTCCTTGGGTAAAAATTGAGTTTTGATTATCTAGTTGCGAAGATTGTAGTGTAGAGAGAGTTAAGAGGTTGGGCTGAGGAGTTGAGTGTGGAAAAAGAAGAGAGAAAGAGAGAAGGGTGGGTGAGGGTGTAATTTTTAGAATTTTTTTTATATAGGTGCTCTATCATGAAAAATAATGATGGCCGGATCGATGGAGGGGATGATGGTGCAAAGAGATCGCCACGAGAATCCAAGGAATTCCGACAACAAACACCACACTACTTACCCGTCTTCAACTGGCTGGATCTTCCTCGTTCGAACTCGGAATTGCGTGATTTCAATTCAAGAAGTTATATCTCTGAGTCTAGTTTAACCCCTGAAAACTTCAGACCTAGATGATGAGTGTATTGAAAGATATGTTGATTTTACTGAGGGGGTGCAGAAACCACCGAGATGGATGATGGATCGAAATACAAGGGGATATGGATGCTTGACAACTTGGATATGACTCATCAAGCTCTCAAACAAACTAAGATGCCCAAATTGACGGATATTACTCACCAACAACTTGAACAACGAGAATTGAACGAACGGAATACAAGAACAAGAACTTGAATTGAAATTGCAAGGGAAAGTTAGCAACAAGAGAGTATTTTCGTCCAATCTAAGGGAGAAAGGAGGCCAAAAACAAGCCTTATAACCCTAAAGCCACGCCTCTCTCAACTCAGCCACCCTCACTTCTCTCTAATTACATAAAACACCCTTAAATTTCAAGAAATTCAACTAAAAACCCTTAACAAAACATAATTCAAGTTTTAGAACTAGTCGAACCAATAGTCACAAGAACACTCCAACCTTCACCGTCATTAGCCATCAGAAACTTATGATCCATGAGCTCCTCCTTGATTTTTGTCTAGTATTGCCTTAGCTAGTGCTCGTGTGATGCTCCCAAGATAGGCCATGGATCCTTGACTCGGCTTCTTAGCGCCTCGAACATCGTCTTTGGTTGCTTGTCCAAGTATTGGCTCCCCTTTATCGTGCACATTGGGCTTGTCTTTAGGGCTGGAATCTTCACTCAAATCATGGGTTCATGACTTGGTAGATGGAATCACATCATCCTCCTCCCCTTCAAAAAGATTCATCCTCGAATCTATCAAGCCTTGTGAGCTCAACAAAGAAGGTAGGGCTTCTAGCTCCCTTGGTGTGGCATTCTCCATGACAAAGACATCCTTCTTGGCCTCCACAAGAAAGGGAATGTAATCACCGCTTGGAGTGACTAAAACAGCCTCATCCTCCCCATGGAGCAAGAAGGGAAAACATGAAGGACTCATAGGAAATGCATCCATCCATGGTGTCTCCAACGAGTTCATGGAGCTAGGAGTGATGGTAGGACGATGCTTGCTTTTAGGAGATAATTCCACAACTTCCTCCTCTTCTTGCAATATGTGCATCAATTCTATTGGACACTTGATGGTAATGAGTTGTCCAATCCATGGAAAGGAGTCTCTCTTTTTGGTTGTTCTGTGTCACTCATCACTCTTTGTTGGAAGGAAGT
Source organism: Fallopia convolvulus (assembly GCA_964016875.1). Lineage (NCBI taxonomy): Eukaryota > Viridiplantae > Streptophyta > Magnoliopsida > Caryophyllales > Polygonaceae > Fallopia > Fallopia convolvulus. Next base: position 32,940,320 of record OZ024734.1, on the reverse strand, counting down.
CGCCTCCCCTTTACAAGGGGTCGTCCTCGAACCTTGATCCTCTTCTCGTATCTCCTCGATCTTCACCACTTGAGGCACTTGTGGCCTCTCGTCCAGCCCTAGGATTCGGCACTCCAAGGCATCCATGCGTGTCTCCATAGCTTCCACGGATTGTTGCAACGATTGTTGAAAAGATTGTAACATGGCAGCCACCGAGTTGGAGAACTCCTCATCAAACTTTTGTTTTTCTTTTTCATCACCTACACTTGTCATCTTAAAAACACGGGAAAGACCAAGGTATAGAGTGCACTTGAATTAACCACCAAGACTTGCCCGAGATGAAAATTCGACAAGTTGCAAGTAGGAGATGACCAACAAAATGGAACAAGAAAAACTCAAACACAACAACAAGAAAAGAAACAACCAAGGCAAGATTAGCAATTCTCGGTGTCGTTTCCGTATCCTAGAGTCGAACCAATTCAACAAGCATGTAACGAACACAAAATCAAAGCTGGTTTTTGGTCTCAATTCCCACGTTTTTTCCTCAACAAAAAAAATCAGCAAAGGCTCTTTCAATTCATGCACTAAAGGAAGGCATTAAACAAGCAACAAAAGCAACCGTTCAACTACCAATTAATGAAGGCCATTGGTGTTCTATTAGGGATGTTTTTTGAGCAAATTTCCAGCCATGGTTGAACATCAAACTCGGCCAAGAAATTCAACAATTCAAGGAATCAAAAACGCCACAACTCAAGACAACAATTCGGACAAGGCCGAACACAACAACAACAACGCAGCCACTAAAGAGTTCATACCAAAAACTTGCAACAAGTGGAAATTCAAGGTCGGAACAAGATTTATATGGTGATACCTTCATGTGGCTCTGATACCACTTGATGGCCGGATCGATGGAGGGGATGATGGTGCAAATAGATCGCCACGAGAATCCAAGGAATTCCGACAACAAACACCACGCAACTGACCCGTCTTCAACTGGCTGGATCTTTCTCGTCTGAACTCGGAATTAAGTGATTTCAATTCGGGAAGTTATATCTCTGAGTCTAGTTTAACTCCTAAAAATTTCAGACCTATATGATGAGTGTATTGAAAGATATGTTGATTTTACTGAGGGGGTGCAGAAACCACCGAGATGGATGATGGATCGAAATGGAGAGAACAAGGGGATATGGATGCTTGACAACTTGGATATGACTCACCAAGCTCTCAAACAAACTAAGATGCCCAAATTATCGGATATTACTCACCAACAACTTGAACAACGAGAATTGAACGAACAAAATACAAGAACAAGAACTTGAATTGAAATTGCAAGGGAAAGTAAGCAACAAGAGAGTATTTTCGTCCAATTTAAGGGAGAAAGGAGGCAAAAAACAAGCCTTATAACCCTAAAACCACGCCTCTCTCAACTCAGCCACCCTCACTTCTCTCTAATTACATCAAACACCCTTAAATTTCAAGAAATTCAACTAAAAACCCTTAACAAAACATAATTCAAGTTTTAGAACTAGTCGAAACAATAGTCAGAAGAACACTCCAACCTTCACCGTCATTAGCCATCGGAAAATTATGATCCATGAGCTCCTCCTTAATTTTGTCTAGTATTGCCGTAGCTAGTGCTCGTGTGATGCGCCCAAGATAGGCCATGGTTCCTTGACTCGGCTTCTTAGCGCCTCAAACATCGTCTTTGGTTGCTTGTCCAAGTATTGGCTCCACTTTATCATTCACATTGGGCTTGTCTTTAGGGCTGGAATCTTCACTCAAATCATGGGGCCATGACTCGGTAGATGGAATCACATCAAATAAAGGGTATTCTAAAGCCCCTATAACAAAAAAATATGTACAAACGGACTAGCGAGAGATGAAAGCCCTAGAAAGCGGCACTTACCGGTTACCATGCCAAACTCGCACTCGCAATCACCAGCATCGGTTCAATGCACCTGGACACATCAACACATCATTCCCTTTCCTCCTCACAAAATGCTTAGGTTTAGGCCGTGTTCGCCCCTTTTCCCTAACCGTTCTTCTCACACCCTATCACTCTTTCGATTATCTCGGAGAACACTCTATCCACCCATTCTGGTGGTTGCGATGTCTACGACCACCGACAAGCCTGGTGTTCCGGGTTAACAAGATCCCATCCAAAAGACCCCTGTCCAGGCTAGCTTCAGCTTCTACCCTTTTCTTAACTTTGGGGATTTTTCTATTGCTTTGAATCCTGACCGAGGCTATTGTTGTTTTCCATCTCGGGTTTTGGTTGTCGTTTTTTTTTTTATTAATTTTTTTGGCTTCTTGATTGTTCTTCCATGACCTGTGGACCTGCATTTCTGATTAGCTACAACGGGCTGGATAGGTTTTGTTCTAGTTTGTGGGATTTGAAACCAATCTAAATATATTTAAAAGAGAATTTTTGGAATTTTTGGACTCATGTATTCAACTTTAGGAGGAAAATAAAAAAGAAAGGAATTGGAAGTTCCATATGCATGTGATTCTAAGTGAAATCTATGATCAACTTGTCATTCGAATGTGTATCTCTATTTGACTAATTGCTTTGCCAAATTTGATTAAAAAACCCAAACTTTATTGCCTTACTAGTTTTGCATGCTTAATAGTAGTTTAATTCTCAAAACTCCTTTGTTACTTTAATTGCCATAAAATTCACACAAAGCGATCAATCTAACTCCCTGCGGGTTCGACCCCTTAATTCCTAAGACTACAATCTTTAGGTTTGTTGGGACTCTTGCATAGTCGTGATTTGCAAGACAATTTCACCGCTGTCAATCTCCTTGCTTTTGGACCAAATTTATCTGAATTGTTTTGAAGAGCATAACACATACTTCCAATGACCCTCAATCTGCTGTAATCTAGGGCCTTCTTCATGAGTATCTCATATGGTGTATTGTTATCTAACATAGTGGAAGGCATGAGCTTAATCAAATAAGTGGCAAATAGAATGCCTTCTCCCTAGAAGTTGGTAGGCAAGTTAGCATGAAGCATTAATGATCTTACAGTCTCAACTAAATGGCAATGTTTCCTTTCCACATGCCCATTTTGTTGAGGATTCTCAGCTACTGACCTTTGATGCATAATACTTCTTGAAGCAAAGAAGTTATGACACTTTGTATTGACAAACTCGGTGCCTCTATTACTTCTTATACTTTTGACTAATGCATTGAACTGATTCTGTACCGTCATCACAAAGTCTACTATGATCTGATGCACTTGATCCTTATAAGCAAACTAGCAGGTCCAGGTTGTTCTACTATGATCATCTAAGATAGTTAGAAAGTACCTAGGCCCCCCTATGCTAGGCTGTTTATATGGACCCCAGAGGTCCATGTGTACTAATTCAAACACATAAGAAGCAAGAGAAGTACGTCTAGTATAAGGTAGTTTGTGATGTTTAGAGAGCATGCAAGTTTCAAAATGGAAAAGTTTTTGATCATTCATATCAACTAACTTCAAAGCATTAAGTTTATACAAAGCAATATGTCCCATCCGGGCATGTAAAACATACAAATCTGAAGCATAAACTGAATTCACTAGTGTGATGTCTTTCTCTTTGTTTATGTCAAAAACATCAATATTTGAACTAGAGAAACTGAAACCTAGTTTACTCTTCTTTGCATCCAATCCTTTCCCCTGTGGCTGTCACATGTCTAGTTGAAGGGTCTTGGAAAAGACAACCTTCTTTAGTGAACTTGTCCATAAAATTAGTATCCTTTAAGAGTCTAGAAACAAACATAAGATTATGTCTAAACTCTGGAATATAAAACACATTATGCAAGATAATGCCCTGACCAATGGCAATATCTCTTACTTTGTTCACTCTCTTAACAAAACCATCTGGCAAGCCCACCATGATGGGTGTTTGCAATGTTTCAAAATTGTAAAATAAGGAATGATTAAAACACATATGATCAGTTGCACATGTGTCAATCACCCAATCATGTGCTTCAAATTCAGACTTAGCATTCAAAGCAGATGAAATAGATTGTATACCTGCCAAATTAGTTGTGTAATCAACCTTTTCTTTGCCTTTCATAGCACGGAGAAACTCTTGAAAAACTGCATTTGCCAATGATATGTCAATCTTTCTTGATGAAGAATCATTGTTCTTCATCTTGCCTCTTTCTTCCTGTTGAAACTCAAGAGGACTTTCCATCTAACTTGCTATATTTGCCACTGTTCTCTAATCAATGCCTTGCTTCTCCTTGAGTTCCTTATACCAATCGGGATATCCATGGAGCTTAAAGTAAGCATCCATGGTGTGCCCTTTCACCTTACTATAATCACACTTCCTCTCTAGTTTCTGCCTCTTGTAATCATTATAATCCTTTTGATAACATGTGTTTATAACACCTTTTCACTTGATTAATCCCCACTCTTGTGCATAAAACATACAATTGCATGATCATTTTAGCATGATTATGGTTGTTTGTTCGGATATTTTCTCTCGTTTTCTTTTGGTTTTGTAGGTGCAAGAATTTGGATTCTTCTATGATCAAATGGACTTCAATTCAAGCAAAGAAGAACCCAAGGGATTCAACTTGAAGATTTAATGGAGAAGAATGAGTTACACAAGCCATACAAGCTAAGGAAGCACTCATATCCAATTCAAAGTTGTTAAGATGTCTTCCTAAGATATTGCATGAGGTGCTCGTGACACTCGACATGCCCATGCCAAGAGCCAAATGCTAATCTCTACATGCAGTTTTTGGCATGGTGTACCCATGCCAAACATCATGGGCATGCAGTTTTCAGCATATCTCCTAATCTAGGGTTGTATTTCTCCCACCTTTGGGGGGCACATATAAATACCAAAGCAAAACACTTTTGAGAGCTCATGCCTCATTTTATCTCATCTTTCCAGGGTTTTAGAAGACTTTATCTCTCTCATTTCATCCCCTAATCTCTCTTAGATTTACATTTTCTTTTTCTAGATTTTAGTTAGTTTAGTAGTAGATCTAGATTCAAAATCCCATTTTGGGGGTTTGTTTGAGCTCTCTTGTAATTGGAGAAATTGGAAAAGGAACTTAACCCCAACTTGTCTCTTATCCATTTATCTTATTTCTTGTTTTGCCTTTCATTATTTCCATGTTGTGATTGTTGGATTGATTTCTCATGCCATGTTTTTGCCAATTATGAGTGAGTAGTTGCTTGTGTTGGGATTTTGGGTATCCCAATGGTGATTATGTGATGTATTGGTGAAGAATTCTCTTTGATTGAATTAGTTTTGGTTTACTACTCAATTCTTGCACACAAAGTGTTTGTGAAAATGCCTAGCTAGTATTTTCTCATATTTTGGATGTTGATTATGCATTGAAAGATGATATTTGACATTGGACCTTCAAGAATTGAGCTAGGAATTTTAAGACAACGAAAGTAGGCCTAATTTTCTAGTGGTTATTTATAATTATCTTTTTGTTTTAATGCACTTAATCTAGGATTAATTACCACGAAAGTAGAAAATAAGCTAGATTAGAGTAGTTTTCCTTTGCCTTGAAAGTGGATTGGAGATATTTTAGAACAATTGACCATGGTAGACCATTGCTTGCAAACCTTAGAGAGATTTTTGCTTGACATTGCATAGTTCCATTGTGGTTGTGAGCGGGTAAAACAAACATAATTACCATAGTTATTTTCGCTATAAAGGTATTTATTAAAATTACTGCGCAGTTATTTTCGTTATTTTCCATATAAAATTATATGGCGGTTATGCAACTTAATGGAAGATTCTATCTTTTATTAAAGATAGAATTAAAGTTGGAGAAAGGGTGGAATATTCCTGACTTGGGCTTTAAGGCAGTTGGCCAGCCCTAGGAGGATAATATTTTCGGCCTGATAGATATAATTTTCAGCCCCCCTTCTCTCCCTCTTCGATTATAAATACACGCCCTAGGGCGTGTAGGGAGAGACACATGTGCATATCAGCATATTCAGAAATCCTAGGCAGGCTAATATTCGCTTAGCTCGACTGTTTAGGGTTTCACCGCTCTCTTGTTGTACCTCGACGCTCAAACGACAATTGCTCTTCTGACTTAGGCATCGGAGGTGGATGATGTTCGCATTTTTAGTATAGTTTTTGATATGTTTTCTTTGCTTATTAGGTTTAGTTTTGTTTAGTTTAGGTTTAGTTTTGAGTATTTTTAGTTAGTTTTGCATAATTCTGTGAAAAGAGTGAAATCTACGCTATTTTGTGAATTTTGTAGGTTTTAGCAAGGAAAGGAGCTAAATGGAGCTAAATCTGGAGCATTGCAGCGAGAGACGGAGGAGTGCAAGATTGGAGAAGTCGAAGCTCGAGAGTACAAGAAGAAGTGTCGAAGAAAAACAAACCCCAGGCTCGTTAACGAGGCTGTGAAGGGTCGTTAACGAGGCCACGAAAAGAAAGATTTCGAGTATTATTTTTATTATTAACCGATCCTAAGCGGGAATTTATTTCCGTATCGGTTGAGTATCTTTTTATCTTTTGGGGTTGTTAGAATATGTATTTTAGGTCTTAATATCTTTTTAGATTTTATTTCTATCTTTTAGAGATTGTTTCTATCTTTTTAGGAAAGTTTATATCTTTTAGCCTTTTTAGTTTTTAGTTTTTTTTAGTATAAATACCCTTCTATCTAGCATAGAAAGGGGGGCTTGATTTTGGAGAAGTTTTTAGGAGGAGATTTGTGAAGGCCGAAGGAGAGAGAGATCGGATCGGAAGAGGATCACGAGGCTCGGTAGACGACGGTTGTCGGGTGTTCGTTGGTCGTGATTTTAGGTTCGGTATTTTAATGTTTTCTCGGTTTCTTCTGAATCTCTGTAAGACAATATATTTTTCTTATTAATTTGAGTTTGAGTTTTGTTTCAATGTTTCTTTTTATTGAAGTTTGTAGTTTCTTATTCATGAGTAGTGAGTAGTTTATTTTTCTAGGGTCGGGGTTAAGCCCGGCATAGTTGAGCATGTTGGATAAGTAAGATTGTGTGTGAATGCCTTTTATCTTTTATTGAAAATTGTTTGTTGTGCTTAATACCAAGACAAAAGTTGAGGTAATTTAGGTTCTTAACTTGATTGAAAGAGAAAGTTAGTAACTTGAAGGTTGATATTGTTTGAAAACGAAAGTTTCAAGCTTTAGATCCAAAACAAGCAATTGGGTGAATTAGGATGCGAAAGTAGATTAATTTACTTATTAAGTCGACGAAAGTTGATAACTCTATCTGTTTAAAGGCATGATCTTATCTTCTTACGGAATTCTTATGCTTAGCTATGTTGTGGTGTCCCTTGTCCTAGATTTTTGCTTAAATTGAATTATTTCTGGTGAATCTTCGTTGCTGAGTACTTGCCTCGGTACCAAATTTTAATTAGAATTTTATTAGGTCGTTAGTTAGTATTTTTGTGTTCGGTGGCTCGGTAACGATCCTGACAACATAGTTAACGAGGCATCTCGTGAGTGTTTTGTTTGATTTTGTTTAATTTTTGTTAGATTGATAGACAAACAACCTTGCTTCCTGTGGAACGATCCTGACTCCACTGTACTCAACGGGGTCTTGACTTACAAATTTATTTGTTGGCCGAGAAACCCTTTCAACAGTGGATTAGGGGGTCCCCGCCCCTTGTGTCCATTGTTTTGCAGGTTTTTTCTAGGAAAAGAGATCGAAGAGGAGCGGAAGAGGCGGAGTTCTTAATTGGTGTATTTAATACGAATTAAGGGCGAGATTTCATACACCAACAATTGGCGCCGTCTGTGGGAACGAGGATTAAATCCATGAATAATCGTTCCTAGAAGAAAAAATATCGAATTTTTGAAGCCTAGGGCAATTGCGATGCCTTAGCGGACGAACCGCGGCCGCGGAACAGCGTATCGCGACCGCGGCCCACTGGAGTGCCCCTCCGGAAATTTGCGAACACCGGATTTTCGACCGGAGTGCCCCTCCGGAAATATGTGACTCCGCTTTGGGATTCGTTTGAACCCTAGGTAAAAGCTTGATCGGATCACCACAACCAGTGTCGATCGCAGTGCGTGCTGCGAAATCGACGACACTAGGGGCAGGGGGCAACCTTGTCGGATCCTTGTCGAATTCAATCCTACCTAAGGTTGGTAGTCGACTACCACTTGACGGATTAGGCTTCGGGTGCGTGCCCAAAAGCCCAAAGTTGAAACTTGATGGTGAACCAACGCCCAACCACAATCAAAGCAGCGAAAAGCAATATTGGGAATAGAGTACTCGATCCACGCGATTATGGTGTTGGAATCGATCCCTGAAGATTAAGAAGTCATTTTTTGGAAACCCTGGGGCACCGTAGCAAAGCGAATCCCGTGAGGTACGCCCAGCGGAAAGAACTGCGATCACGGTACCGAGGACCGCGATCGCAGCATAGTGAACCGCGATCGCGGATCGGCGATCAAACCCGAGATTTTCGAAAATCGCTCGGAAAGTAAACCCTAATGGGAATTGATCAATACGATTCCGATATTCGCTCGGAAGGTGAGACCTTTGTACCCGGAAATGACTTGAACCGTGACCCGGCCCCTCTCGCTGATACGGCTGTTCATCGCACAGACCGTTCGGGTGTCCAAGTCAAGCGGCGGAATCGTCAGTCGTGATACTTCAAGAACTGAATCGACTGAATTTGATCAAGCTTGGGAAACGGCAATGAAGGGTTCAAGAGCAAAGCGAGTCGATCCAATAGATCGCATCGCCAAACCGAACTGCGGCCGCTGCAAGGGAGACCGCGATCGCGGCCAGTAAAGCCACGCCCGTGGTTCAGAAACCGCGACCGCGGGCTGCGTAATTCGGAGCATTCTCTCTATTCGCAAGCCAAACCCGACAGGCTTTTGACAAATGTAAACCTAATGCGGGGTAATCGTGACCTCTCTGCATAGTGTCCATACAATTTGTTTGGAATCGAATTGGATCTTACTTGCCATAGGTTGAACGTCCTCTTAAAACGTAAAAGCAAGCGAAGCGATCCTATCTAGCAATCAAAAGCCTTAATCACTAAGGGATGAAGATAGATCAACGCTATTCACGAGATTTGGAGAGACTGAGCGGACTTTATCAATCGTAGTAGAGCGCAACCAAAGAGTTCTCCTTGCTTTGCAAGATCATCCGATAAATGGATTCCAAGTCAAGTCACAAGATAAGTTCTCAAAGGACGTCAAAAAGCGATCAATCCATGCAAGCGTGAGGCTGAATCGATCTCTGACAACCAAGAAACAACCTTTCTTGGTCCCGAGGAAACAACAAACTCGCCAACCCTGAATCGCCAAACGAGTTCTAGCGCCATCGCGATCGCAGCGTCGTCAGCCGCAAACTCGACCTCGTTAACCGCGACCGCGGCCCAGGCAAAAGCAATCGCCGCCTTCTTCCGAAAACCCTAAAAGCACTAGGGGCAAAACCCGATCTTCGCTCGAAAAGGAATCAAGACTCACAGGGTGATCAAGTGAGACTCCGATATTTGCTCGGAAGATCAAACCCTAGAAAGTTCCAAGCAAACTTGCTCAAAAATGACCAAGTCTGTGACCCAACCTCACCTTCAAAGCATGGTTGCTTTTCGTGCAAGCCAAGCGAGGTTCGGATCAAGCGACGAAACCAATGGTCATAACACTGCACAGTTTGACGAAATTAATCATCATAGGGAATCAGCGATGCGCGTCGTTGAACCCAAGAGCAATCAAGATAGTGGGGCATCGGCCACCATCAAGAATAAAGACGAGACTGTGCTTAATATGCACTCTAGCTTCTGCTTTAAGAGAGAACCAGCGGATTCAAGACAAGCATAATCGGATCAAGCCATGTTGCTATCAAGCCTTGAAGAAATCGCTGGGATAAAGCGTTCTTTGTAAAGATCCAAGGAAAGAGCCTCATCGATGAATTGGCGATCGAATGGACCAATCGACGGCTCGTTAGTATTATCGAATTCGCCGATAACCGCCGTGGTCCCGAGCCGGTAAAGTGATGATAAAAGGATCGATGAAGTATACGAGCCAAGTACGAGGGAAAATTACCGCAATCGCAGAACCTTGCGAACGACGAAGACCGCGATCGCGGCCAGGTATTCCGCGATCGCGGCGCCCAGAGACCGCGGTCGCGGCCAACCTCTAGAAGTGTTCGTTACCTCGTTTTACGAGCACCGTGCCCGCGGGTCCCTAAATGGCGACCGCAGTTCGCCCCCGAGTACTTCAAATTGAAGATCAATCCTTGAAATCGTACGACGCGTGTCGAAATCAAGGACTCGAAAATAAATGCTGGGGCATTGTAAAATCGGAAAGTCAACAATGGTCGAATATGATAGTAGAGTCCGAGTTATTTAAGATCGGACAAGGATCAAGCGATCAAAACGAGTCCATTGATGCATTGGCAACATTAGCCACTCGTGCAAGAATCATCTAAGACCTCAATGCGTGTTGAGGCAACGGGTTATCGCCGGGGCACGGGAATTTCTCTTAAGGACTCATAGGTTTTGGCAAATCACCGGGAAAGATTCTACATTATCGTTCTTTTTTCGGGCCAAACTTGAGAAACGTACCCCCAAGCAAACTTGAGCCTGCATTAAAACAAGATCGATAAATGCGTACATGAGATGCACGCCGAAGGTTGCACTTCGATTCCCCGATCTCATTTGCAAAGATATTGGTGGCCTTTTATGTGAAAAGTGCCTCGAGAAAACCAATAAAGTAATCGTCGCGCTCCTTCCAACCACCTCGTCATCACCAAGGATTAACGGGACATTGTTACTACACAAAACGCATCCTACCAACGGCCGGCCGTAGCGTAATGCGTGGAGGCCTATACGTCAACAGGTCATGGAAAAACACACGCATATGGCGTAATTCGGCCCGAATTAGAAACGAAAATATTAACTTTACTACAGCGCAGAGTCGGAGAGCATATGAGTGAGGAAAGTCTCAACGGGGGAGATGTCCCCCGGACTTGTAAATCTCGCTCGTTTGAAGAGGTTTTTCCCTTAAAAAAGAAAACCGTAGACGCTAGATCGTCGAAGACTATCGCGAAATAAGTCGACAGCGGCCGCGGCTCGTAAACCGCGAGCGTCGATTTGCCGGTAGTCGCTTCTTGCGTGGATGTTGAGCTTAGGCTGGGATCGCTAGGATGAACGACTTTATATATTTTCTTTTTGTTTTCTTAAAATTAGAAGGCTTGACCAAGTACTTTTTTCAACATAAACGTTTTATTCTCCCCAGTCTGATTTTGTTCGTTCTAGAGATTCCATCTTAAACCTCGGCAGAAGATACGACTCGAGAAGATAGCACTCGCCCCATGATAATCGCTCATGGATGTACGAATATACGAATATACGAATATACGAATATACGAATATACGAAAGCGCTAGGGGACCAATCGACCAATCTGCATGGCCACTTCGATTAGAAACCCTCTGTACCCTACGTCGCCAAACACGGTGATTCGTGTAAGGCGGTGTAGGTGGGGCATTTGTGAGCGGGTAAAACAAACATAATTACCATAGTTATTTTCGCTATAAAGGTATTTATTAAAATTACTGCGCAGTTATTTTCGTTATTTTCCATATAAAATTATATGGCGGTTATGCAACTTAATGGAAGATTCTATCTTTTATTAAAGATAGAATTAAAGTTGGAGAAAGGGTGGAATATTCCTGACTTGGGCTTTAAGGCAGTTGGCCAGCCCTAGGAGGATAATATTTTCGGCCTGATAGATATAATTTTCGGCCCCCCTTTTCTCCCTCTTCCATTATAAATACATGCCCTAGGGCGTGTAGGGAGAGACACATGTGCATATCAACATATTCAGAAATCCTAGGCAGGCTAATATTCGCTTAGCTCGACTGTTTAGGGTTTCACCGCTCTCTTGTTGTACCTCGACGCTCAAACGACAATTGCTCTTCTGACTTAGGCATCGGAGGTGGATTAGGGGGTCCCCACCCCCTGTGTCCATTGTTTTGCAGGTTTTTCTAGGTCAAGAGATCGAAGAGGAGCGGAAGAGGCGGAGTTCTTAATTGTATTTAATACGAATTAAGGGCGAGATTTCATACACCAACAGTGGTGAACCTAATCCTAGCCTCCCATCATTCAAACAGCTCAAAACCCTTTTCTAGTCTTTCTTGGTTTTATATTTTGTTTTTGTGTTTGTTTTAATTGTAAAAATTCCAAGTCCCTATCAATTGTTTGTGGTCTAGATTACTAGTTTGTGTGAGATTTGTGATCAACGAGTGCTTCCTTGGATTTAATATCTTTTATATTACTTCGATAGTACCGTGCACTTGCGGGCCTATCACCTTCTTTCCAGCATGAGAAGGACCATCAGTTCTCTTGTATGAGTAGTTCTGTCTATTGTATCTCTAATTTCACATCTGGTGACAATTTGCAGCCAAAGCGGTTGGTTCAACCTCTGCAGCTATCTCACCTATAAACTGTTCTATGCATTTAATGTTGTTGAACTAGATAAAATGCCTTGTTCATGGAGGAAACAAATTTGTTCCCAAAATATGAGTTCGAATCCCATCAAAACTATCATTCAAATCCATAAGAAACTGCATAAGTCTGTTACGATGTTCAGTATCATTCATTTGTTTCAGCAATAAGCACGTACAATTAGCCACAACACCACAGTCACAATGAGGAATAGCCTCTACACTCCTCAGTTCATCCCAAATCCTTTCTATTGTACCAAAATAGTCAATAATAGATTGATTTTCCTGCTTCAGATTTGCCAAGTTTTGTTTGAGTTGATAGATAAGTGGTGCATTTGACAGAGCTCCTTCACAGACTCCACGAACATGAAATCCTCAGCTATGTTGGTCGAAATTGAGTTAAGGATCCAGCAAGATGCCATATAGTCAGCCTTAATTTCACAGATTTGCTCCAGCTCGAGAAGTTGGCACCATTGAAGACCACCATAGTCAGTTGGGCTCCGGGATAGTCGGAATTCACTAGGAAAAGGAGATTGTTGTTAGACATCACGCTGGATCGATCGCGAAAATCATGATAGGTAGGGTTACGCTCCCTTGGTGAGTTCCCAATTGCTAAATGCTCCGTGTCTGATATCGTTAGCAATCTCCGATTACCGTAAAAGGGTGACAACAAAAAAATTAAAGGAGAAGGATAAGGGAAATAGTTTTAAGCGGAAGCAAATCACATAATTGAGCACTATAACTTTGATCCATGTGAATGTAATCAATAGAACAGTGAACACAAAAAAGCCATGGTGAGAAAAGCTTGTATTTCCAATATGTGTGTGTTAGCCTGAACAGAAAGAAGGGTTAAGCTTATATACAAACTACATAATTAACTAGAGTTAGGTAGACTCGACCCACTATTGTGGTAAAGCCTAACAAACTAAAGTTGTACACCAATAGGAAATCAACTAGGAAGTTTTTTTTATAAAGTAAGGATTAAGGTCGGCAAAAGTATTACTTGGGCTCGCCTAGAGTATCCACTAGGTATGAGAATTGATTACTAACCAATTCTAAGGAGGAAAGGACAAACCCCCGCCCGAGAGATTCAAAACAGTGACCTCGGAGTACTACCCCAAAGACCCAACCGCCGAACCAAATGCCCGAAGGCGGAAACCAACTAGGATGTTAGTGCTCTACAAGCTAGCTATTTACACAACATGCCATATATTTTCAATATGCTCATAGACTTTTTTCCCATTTGTTACTAGGATAAATAAATACTCCAAACAAGGCCCAATTATTGTTTGCCAAGATAAAGTTGACCTAGTTTGGCTCTATGCGAACTCATTTCAGCTAGAGATGTACAAACTAGGACTGGGCAAGAAAATCCATAACCGAAAAACCGAACCGAAAAATCGATCACTTTTTACGGTTAACCGAACTGAATTTTTTAAGCGATTACGATTAACCAACCGATACTTTGAACTGTTCAACGGTTCGAATACGGTTATCAATATTTTCACGGGCATTTAATTGATGAATCGATAATATTTTTAATTTATATTATATGTTTTTAAAAAGGGAACTATAGATCTAAATAGTTTCAGTTTTAAGCAATTTCAAATATGTGTATTTGATGGATATGCTTCATAAAAGCCGGTAAAAAATTGTAAGTTTGTGGCATCCTACAGATTGGATTACAATCTTTATTTTGAAGAAAAAGTATAGGTTGACAAACTGCAAGAGGTAAGATGAAGCATCTCCATCCTTATGTAGATTTTGCTCTTTAGTGGGTTTTCTTCTGGTTTGGTTATAAATCCAATCATGAATCATGGTGTATCCAGTATGTGATTGCATTGCCGCAGAACCTTGTTTCTGGTCAGATTTTAGCTTTATTTCATTTTGCAATTGCTAGAGGCTTGTTGAGGCATCCATTTCCAAATAGGTTTTAATGTTTCATGGTAAAATGTTATGGTACACAAATGGAAATGGGTCTAGGTCACAGAAACGATACATATTCCCCGTAATATTACATAATTTTACACTAGGAAGTGAGTGTGTGTTGTGTTTATTATTTTGAAAGTTGCCTTCTTTTTTTCTAGGTTGTTGTATAAAGTTATACTAGATTAGTAGCTAAACGGTAATAAGAATTGTATGATATTTTGTTTGTATATTGGATATTTGTTTGTTTTTAATTTAAATTTCAAGTTTATTTTTATTAAAAATAAGGTAATTTTTGTATTAAAATTTTGATTTTCTTATTTAAAAACAAAAATTAAAACAAGTCGATTAAACGATAAACAAACCGAGTTTCACAGTTAACCGATAACGAAAGATATGTTATTGAAATTTACTAATCGAAGTTTCGGTTAACCAAAATTCCGATGAAGCAACCGTGCCCACCCCTAACAACTAAAAACGGAATGGCGTGAGATGGAAGCCCTAGAAAGCGGCACTTACCATGCCAAACTCGCACTCGCAATCATCAGCATCGGTTCAATGCACCTGGACTCATCAGCGCATCATTCCCTTTCCTCCTCGCCAAATAATGCTTAGGTTTAGGCCGTGCTCGCCCCTTTTCCCTATCCCTTCTTCTCACACCCTATCGCTCTTCCGATTATCTCGGAGAACACTCTATCCACCCATTCTGGTGGCTGCGATGTCTACGGCCGCCGACAAGCCTGGTGTTCAAGGTCAGCAAGATCCCGTCCAGAAGACCCCTGTCCAGGTCAGCTTCCAGCTTCTACCCTTTTCTGAACTTTGGGGATTTTTCTATTGCTCTGAATCCTGATCGAGGATATCGTTGTTTTCCATTTAGAGTTTTGGTTGTGGTTTTGTTTGTTTTTTTTTATTAATTTTTTTGGCTTCTTGATTGTTCTTCCATGAGCTGATGACCTTCATTTCTGATTAGCTACAATTGGCTGGATAGGTTTTGTTCTAATTCGTGGGATTTGAAACCAATCTGACTCTATTTAAAAGAGAATTTTTGGATTCGGGTATTCAATTTCAGGAGGAAAATAAGAAAGAAATGGGAATTCGAACTAATGACTACATCTGGGAAATACGACCAGCTTTCTGTATTAGCAGTTTAGCACAGAATGTGCAATTAGAATCAAATTAGTTACATTGAAGGGTAAGGCAGCTATTTATACAACTGATTACTGATTACACTGGAGGAATGAGCCCAACGACCTATATTCGCCACATAAGTGACTGTAACTAATCTTGTCACATCAGTGACATTAAATAATTTGCCACACTAGCTGACTTAAAATCAGCTAGACTATGTACATTTCTATAATATTTGCATATGTGGGCCACATTAGTAATCAGATAAAATCAGGTCTTGAGATTGAGGATCTCATCTCATCTTCATGTTTCCTGTTTTGTGCCTGTGTCTCTGTTATATGTTTTGGGGGCTTGGTGTGATTTGTTGTTTCTTGGCGTCTTGTTCTAGGTCTTTTTGGAAACACCCTCCTGATTTTCCTAGCGTGTGGGTGCTTCGTGACCCCTCAAACCCCGCTTGTGCTCGATACACTAGGTTTTTGTTGTTGTCTGCTGGGCAGCTGCCTAATTGCTTTTGCAGGGCTGATTTTTGCCCTCAAGTCTTCTCTGGGTTTCCATCTTGCTCCTCCAAATAGAGATCAGATCTCTTTATCATTGAAGTTTCTTAAATTTGCTTTCTCTATTCATTGTGTTTCTGTTAAATTTAGGTCAAATGATAATTGAGTCAATCAGCTGTTTTTTTTTCTTGCATTGAATAAACCCACCAGTATGGCTAAACCTGATTGTCTGCAACTTTAATAATGAACCCTTGTTTCTGAAATTAGGGACAATTGGTGTGATAAAGGCTGAATAATACCAATGTTCATGACAGCATTCTGGCTAAGCAGCTCTGAGATTGACACTGAATTAGGTTTCGCTGCGTTAACCATTTTATCATATTTCACCGATGGTCATCTTATAAGTTTCATTGTCCTGTAGGTTGCAAAGCGGTTAGAGAAGTTTAAAACAACGATTTTTACAACAATGAGCCAGCTTGCTATCAAACACGGGGCAATAAATCTCGGTCAGGGCTTTCCAAACTTTGACGGACCGGAATTTGTGAAAGAAGCAGCGATCCAAGCCATAAGAGACAGTAAAAACCAATACGCACGTGGATACGGAGTCCCTGATCTCAACTCTGCCATTGCTGAACGATTCAAGAAAGACTCCGGTCTCACTGTAGACCCCGAAAAGGAAGTCACCGTCACCTCTGGCTGCACCGAAGCTATTGCAGCCACAATCTTAGGCCTTATAAATCCCGGTGATGAAGTCATCATTTTCGCTCCTTTCTATGATTCTTATGAAGCCACACTTTCCATGGCAGGCGCTAAGATCAAATCTATCACACTTGAACCCCCAGACTTTGCACTTCCCATCGAGGAACTGAAATCCACAGTCACCAAGAATACCCGAGCTATCCTGATGAACACGCCACATAATCCAACTGGAAAGATGTTCACCCGGGAAGAGCTCAATGTAATTGCCTCTCTCAGCATTGATAACGACGTTTTGGTGTTCACCGATGAGGTGTACGATAAGCTCGCGTTTGAGCTGGACCACATCTCAATCGCGTCTCTTCCCGGGATGTACGAGCGGACCGTGACAATGAACTCGCTTGGCAAGACGTTTTCCCTAACGGGTTGGAAGATCGGGTGGGCTATAGCACCACCTCATTTAACATGGGGAGTCAGGCAAGCGCATTCATATCTCACCTTTGCAACTTCAACCCCGATGCAGTTTGCCTCCGCTGCAGCGGTCAGGGCGCCCGACTCATACTACGAGGAGCTGAGGAGGGATTATGGGGCAAAGAAGGCGATTCTGGTAGAAGGTTTGAAGAGCGTTGGGTTTAAAGTGTTCCCGTCAAGTGGGACATACTTTGTGGTGGTGGACCACACCCCGTTTGGTCAAAAGGACGATATTGCGTTCTGTGAGTATTTGATCAAGGAGGTTGGCGTGGTGGCTATCCCGACTAGTGTTTTCTACTTGAAACCAGAGGAGGGCAAAAATTTGGTCAGGTTTACGTTTTGCAAAGATGAAGATACGCTAAGGGCGGCTGTTGGGAGAATGAAGCAGAAGTTGAAGAGAAGCTAAGTGCGAAATTTGGTCCAAAATGTTGGATAAATGACTTCTAGATGAGTTATAAGCCCTTTCTGTGGTGTATGATGTTATTTATGATCTCAGGTTTAACCTAAGGGTTTTTCCATGGTACCGAATGGCTAAAAATGAAACTTTGCTAGTCTCTGAATGATTCAACAGAGAAACTCGAGTAATGTTTCTTCTTATTTCAATCTTTTATCTTCTTCCCTGTTTGTGTAACTAGTTTGAGGACCCGTAAAGGTTACGGGGATAACTATTAAAAACGTCTTTTAGATATAATGCTAGTTGATGACCCGGGCCTTGCCCGGGTAATTTTTAAATAAAATTTTTAATATATTATTTAAATATGATATATGTATTATAATTTATATAATAAAATAATATTATAAACATTTAAGTTAATTATAATATTATATTTTATTATTAAAATAAATACAAATATTATCTTATTCTAAAAATATTATTTATAATATTTATGTAATAATTATGTAAAAGTTGACATTCTTAACTCATTGGGTTGACGCGAATCCGTACAAAAACTTCAATGAATTGACCTAATCAAATCGTAAATTTTAATGACATGAACTTGTACTCAACCAAAATTGAATGGACCCGATTAACCGGTTTAACATTAAGGGATCAATAATTTTTTATTTATTTATTAAGGGACCCGTGATATAAAAAATCAACATACTTATGAATAAAAGGTATACTTATGATTAAGGGATCCGTAATTTTTTTGTATTATTTCTCTGTATTTGTTAAATTTTGATTAAATTGATATTTCTAAGAAATTATACTTATCTTATCTACAAAAACTATCATTTACTATATAATAAACATGTGCAAAGATAAAAATAATGAAAACTCTTACCAAATTTTCAAATTGATAATCATACCAAATTGATAATTAAATATTAGAATGTAATGAAAAAAAATTCAAGATAAGTTAATATCCGTACGACAAATCGTAATCGTTAAAATTAATAAATTTTAAATATATTTTTTGCAAATTTCGTTATCCATATAATATAATTTTTATAAATATTGTACGTACAAATCGTAATTGTGAAAAAAATTACCATACGATCAATTATGTTGTATATTTTATCTATTATTATATGGATATAAGATGAATAAATATTACAATATAATGAACATGAACAAAGATAAAAATTAATGGTAGAGAGAAAGAGTTATCCAATCTCATAGTAAATTGAAAAAAATATATAAATTCTTATATAGTATATTTTATTTATACTATATGGATATAAGATAATATTTATTATAATATTATGAACATGAACAAAGAATAAAGAATAAAGGGTAGAGTTAAAAATTTATCAAATCTCATAGTAAATTGATAAAAAAATTATTAAGTAAGTGGGTGAATAAAATTGGAAATTCCATATGGTGATTGAATTACATAATATATAATTAATTAAATTTTTGTTAAAAATAGTTTTACTGGGATTTAATGTTTATCATATTTATGGATACAATTTTTTATCTATTCTAATATAATATATTAAATTAGTATTTTTATTTGTCATACATATGGATAGAATTATTGTATTATTTCTTTCTATTTGTTAGATTTTGATTAAATTGATATATGTAAGGATATTTGTAAAAAAAATTATATCATTCATATCTACAAAAAACTATCATTTATAATATAATAAACATGCGCAAAGATAAAAATAACGAAAACTCGTAGCAAATTTTCAAACTGATAATCATACCAAATTAATAATTAAATATTAGAATATAATGAATTTTTTTTCAAGATTAAGTTAATATTCATATGAGAAATCATATTCGTTAAAATTGATCAACTTTAACTTTACTTTTTGCAAATTTAGTTATCCATATAGTATAATTTTTATAAATATTGTACGTACAAATCGTAATCGTGAAAAATAACCATACGATCAATTATGTAGTGTATTTTATCTATATTATATGGACAAAAGACAATTAAATATTACAATATAATGAACATGAACAAAGATAAAAAGAACGGTAAAGATAAAAAGTTATCCAATTTCATAGTAAATCGCAAAAAATATATAAATTCTTATATAGTATATTTCATTTATACTCTATGGATATAAGATAATTAAATGTTATAATATAATGAATATGAACAAAGACAAAAATAATGGATAGAGTTAAAAATTTATACAATCTCATATAAAATTGATAAAAAAAAAAGTAAGGTGAGTGGATAAAATTGAAAATTCCATAAGGTAATAAAACTACATAATATAAAATTTATTAAAAAATTATTATTAAAAATAGGTTGGCTGGGATATAAATTCATAATGGCGAACCTGCCCAAAATTGCTTCAGGTTTAGAAGATATATATTGATTCAATTTATGAAAAATGTATAATTTTATTTCCATGTAAGAATAAAAAACTATTGATTATTCATATAAAATTAAACTGCATAAATATTTGTTAACCTATTTTCGAATTTCATAATTGACCGAATACATATCGATTGAATTATAAATTGCTTTTATAAAAAAAGAAGAACGGAAATTTCATGTGGTGCCCTCAAACTTAAGCCAATTTTGCATGGTATCCAAGCAAATATTAATTTCCACGTGGCCTCACAATTAAAAAAATTTCGCCCCATGCCCATTCTGCTAACTTCAGCTCATTAAGTTAAATTTGGGTTAAAAAATTGAAAAATTGAAAAAGATACAAAGAAACTCTTTGAGATAAACAATATAGAGATCAGATTTTAATCTTTTTGCAATCATGTTTATTTGGTTTTGGCAGGTAAGAAATTTTAGGAGATTGTTGATGTACTATTCAGAAATATTTTGATATTTTAATATTTCTCAAAATTTATGCCGGGATTGCTTAGTTATTAAGTAATTTCGGATTACCTCGTTTTTACCAAGATTTTATATAATAAAAAAATTAGTGTCAAAGTTATCCATTAGTTCGTTTCTTAGTCGTTAAGTAATCTCGTCTATAACAGAACGAAGATAGACTTGTAAAAGTTTTGATCTTATCCGTTTTCTTAGATATTCGTACCATGTTCTCTATCTTCTCAATCTTTGTGCCATGCTTATCTTTATTCATCGACATTCGTGTCATGTTATCTTATCTTCTAGATTTGTGTGCATGATCTTTATCTCTTATACAAGCCAAACTGAATTTGTCTTCTTCATTTCTTCTATATAAAGGCGTAAAGGTGCCTTGAGAAAGCCTTAGTTTCCTCCCATTTTCGTGCCTCTCACACCCTTCCTTTCATTTCTTTGTTCTTTCCACCATTAAACCACTTTGTCACCACATTCTTGCTTGTTGTTGGTCACCCCTTCCACTGGAAGACAAGGCTCATCCTTCTCCTCACTTTTGGTGAGTTTTTCTTTCCTTATTTTTCTTATTGAATTGTGTGAGGTTTTTGGGTTAGAGTTTGTAAGAGTTAAAAAGCTATTATTATTCAGTGAGATATATATGTATATAGGAGCGTGAGTCTAAGGTCGTGACCAGAGACAAGTGGAAGAGACAGACTATCTGTCTCAAGTCGGGGTTCTACTTTGCGTGTTAGTTAGTGTTTCTTGGCTTCGAGAATTCTTCTTCAAGGTATGTCGTTTACGACTTGCTCAGTAGCCATTCAGTTCTTTTTAGATTTCGTGCCATGCTCGTAGGATTGATTTTGAAGAACTAGTCCCTAGTTGATTGTTTTATGAAATTGGTTTACTTGCGTGTGATATGTGTGAAAATGGTTCTCAATGTTTTTTTTATCAAATATGGAGTTTTCGAATATTTTTGTGTGTTGGTACCGTTCTCGACATGGCCATGTGCGTAGTCCTCTAGTTTGAAGTGACGGCTACGTATGTTTATATGACGGAGAATCGTGCCCCTTCAAAATAAAAACTATTTGTGTTTTGGGCAAGTGCTCCCGAGGAGGCTTGACCTGGGGTTAGAAGGATTGTATTGTGAAGGGTGGGAGGTCGCGCTTTTGTACCTGGGTCGTAGGGTTGATAAGCGCCATGGAATGGAATGGTGAGAGAATGGTTGTATTGTTTTGCTTGCACTTGTATGTTTGAATGTGCATGGAAGTTAGATATGTGGTTTATGTTTATGATATATGTTTATGATCTATTGGAAGTGAAGTATGAATTTAGAACTGATGTGTTGTAATAATGCAAACCTTGTTTGTGTATATGTTAGACACTTGATTGGTTTTTAAATGTCTTACTAGTACCGTATGGATTCTACCTTGGATTAGAATGGTAGCTGACCCTTCGGGGACTTGATTTTTTTTAGTTTCAGGAAAAGACATGGGACATATGATGGCACCTCGGCTGAATGATGGAACATGTCGTTGAAGGTCGTGTCATTAGAATGGGTTCAATTGGGAGAAATTGTGGTTACTTTTTGGTATCTTTTGTATAATGTGTAGTTTTGATAAAGAAAGAATGGGTGTACTCAAGGTTGACAACAAGGGCACATGGAACTGAATGGTATCTTTTGTAGTTTTGATAAAGAATGGGTTCAGAGCCAGGTTGACAACAAGGGCACATGGAACTGAACAACGAGTGTACTCGAGGTCCAACCTAAAATTAAAACCGGCCGATTATTTCAAATTATTTCAATGGGGTAGTCATATTGTATTTACATGGTTTATGACACGCCTCGACTCTGTCGTCATCAGCCGAAGGACCTCATGTAGACTAGTAATTTATTTTGTTAACTTCAGTTAAAGATAGTTTAAATAGTAAAACATCCATTCACAAATGGCTACACAAACTAGAGCCGGAGCAAGTAAAGCAGGAAGGAAAGGTAGTGGTAGAGGACGTGGTAGGGGCCGTGTTGGAAACAGAGAGGAGGCTCCTGCCGTGGGAGAGCCATACAAGTTTCCTCCTCAAGAGGAGGTTGTTGAGAATGTTGGACCTGCAGTGAATGACCATCAAAGG
Source organism: Fallopia convolvulus (assembly GCA_964016875.1). NCBI lineage: Eukaryota > Viridiplantae > Streptophyta > Magnoliopsida > Caryophyllales > Polygonaceae > Fallopia > Fallopia convolvulus. Next base: position 32,917,862 of record OZ024734.1, on the reverse strand, counting down.
GAAAATGTTTCGGTTGCTGGAAATGGGATCCCTGCTAATGGAGTCAATGATAGGGCAGATGGGGAAGTATGTGGGCTAGCTCAGGTGCCACCAGTTGAGTTACCACCAGAGACGAGTGCTGTTATCCGAGCTACACTTGCCGAGCTATTACAAAATTTGGTAGGTATTGGATTCTTGCCTAATCATAATGCAATCAATTCTGGCTATCAAGGGGCTGAGGTTAGGGCACCGAGACCAGTTTTTGCACATCCGCTTCGGTCAGGGAGATCACCACGTATTCCAAGGCCAGTAGCGGTTGATGGCATGGCCGAGCAAGGAAGGGGATATCGTGAGCCTCTTCCTGATAAGTGGCTTGCAGAATTTACGAAGACTGGGGTACCAAACTTTACTGGGGCTCAAGAAGCTGATGTTGAGTAGTGGTTAAAGGAAAGTGGCATCTGCTCTCGACTCTATCCAGGGACCGGAGGAAAGAAGGATGTCTCTAGTATAAAGTTTGTTACAGGAGTATGCATTTGATTGGTGGGAGTTGAGTCGTGATCATCAGGTAAATGTTACTTTTGAGGAATTTCAGGAGAGGATTCGAGATAACTATAGTCCTGAGGTCATGAGAACGGCTCGTGAGACTGCTTTTCGGGATGCAGGGCTCGAGAACATTACTGTAAGTGAGACTATCCAAAAGTTTCAACGAGGTTTGGCAGCGGTGCCCAATGCCGAGAATATGCGGATTGCAACCTTTCTTAAGTGGTTGCAACCCCAACTGCGTGCATACATATCTGGACTTCGACTCAAGACTTTGAAGGAGGTTCAAGATTCTGTTTTAGCTTATTCTATGTCCACCTTGGGACCAGAACAGTTGAATGTACAAGCTAGTAGGAATAAGAAGCAGAGGTTGTTTGCTCTATCAGATTCTAGGAGAGATAATCGTTCGAGTGTGTCTCAACAAAACCGATCTGGATTTCAGTCACAAGGTCGTCAAGACCAGCCTCAACAAAGTCAGTTTACTGAAGGGTTGAGGGAGTGCTTCAACTGTGGAGACACTAGTCATATGAGGAATCAATGTCAGAAACCAGTTCGTAATTGTTTCATATGTGGGAAGCCAGGCCACTTACAACAATATGATAGGGTTGGAACACCCTCACCGGGATCTTCGCCGGGGTTAGTGAACCAACGGGCTCGTCGTGAGTTCAAATAGACTCAACATGCACCAAGCCAGAGTAGAGGCCGTGGTGCGGGAGCTAGCACTACCGGGGGCAACTAGCCTCGAGTATTTGAGATGACAAGGCCTGATGCCTTGAATGCTCCAACTGCCACATGTACGATTTGGATTAAGTCTAAACCTATGCATATCTTGTTTGATACGGGTGCTACGCACTCTTTTGTGTCATTTGCGTGCGTTGATAGACTAGGGTTGACTTGCTTGGAGGGTACATCTTTTATGGTGGGACTGCCCGATGGCAGTAAAGTGAGAGGAAATAGAGAAATACTTCATTGCCCTATTAGGATTGGGGTAGGGATTGGTTTGCAGACTTTATTGTGATACAGTTGTCGCCTAGTGATGATGTATTTTGGGGATGGACAGGATGAGACGTTATAAAGCAGTATTAGATGCACATAAACTCCACTTAAATCCTTTTTATTTTTGTTACAATCACTATGACTGCAGATGATGGGACAATACATGTATGTCAAGACCCATAGCAGGAGGGTCCAAGATCAGTGATCAACATGGTGAAAGCCGCTAATTTGCTTAATGATGGGTGTATGGGTTATTCGTGTTATGTTCTAGAAGGAGACAAGAAAGGACCGTGTATTCAAGAAATACCAGTAGTCTATGAGTTTGAAGACGTTTTTCCAGATGAACTTCCAGGGCTACCTCCTCAACGAGAGGTGGACTTTAATATTGAATTAGATCTAGGAACAAGACCATCTTTAAAAGCCCCGTACCGTATGGCTCCAATGGAGATGCAAGAGCCGAAGGCTCAGTTGGAGGAGTTACTAGAGAAGGGATATATACGTCCAAGTGCATCACCATGGGGAGCTCCAATATTGTTTGTGAGAAAGAAGGATGGTTCCCTACGTTGTATTGATTATCGAGAGCTAAACCGAGTTACTATTAAAAATAAGTACCATTTGCCTCGTATTGATGACGTGTTAAACCAGTTGCAAGGGGCTATTGTGTTCTCAAAGGTGGACCTCAGATCGGGCTATCATCAATTGAGGATTCTGGAAGAGGATATTCCCAAGACGACTTTCCGAACAAGATACGGGCACTATGAGTTTGTAGTAATGTTGTTCGGATTGACTAATGCACCTGCGGTGTTCATGGAGTTAATGAACCGGGTGTTTATAGACTATTTGGATAAATTTGTGGTTGTCTTTATTGATGATATATTGATTTATTCTCAAAGCACTGAGGAGCATGCAAAGCATCTTAGATTAGTTTTGGAAGTGTTAAGACACCACCAACTGTTTGCTAAACTGTCCAAATGTGAGTTCTGGCTACCAGAAGTTACTTTCCTGGGTCATATTGTATCCGTTAAGGGAGTCATGGTAGACCCCTTAAAGATTGAAGCTGTGAAGGCTTGGGAACCCCTGAAGAATGTGAAGGAGGTACGGAGTCTCTTAGGATTGGCAGGGTACTACAGGAGGTTTGTGGATGGGTTTTCATGAATAGCTCAACCACTTACCAACTTGCTGAAAAAGACCACTCGTTTTGACTGGAATGATGCCTGTCAAAGGGGCTTGGATGAATTGAAGGAGAAGTTGACTTCAGCTCCAAGGGAATGAAGGCTTTGTGATTTACAGTGATGCCTCAAAGGTAGGCTTAGGTTGTGTATTAATGTAGAATGATAGAGTGATTGCATATGCTTGTAGACAGTTGAAACCAAATGAGTTGAATTATCCAACACATGATTTAGAGCTGGCAATAGTGATTCATGCTCTAAAGATATGGCGTCATTACTTGTATGGAAGTACATGTAAAGTGATGACAGACCATAAGAGCCTTAAGTACATTTTTACTCAGAGAGAATTGAACATGAGACAACGGAGATGGGTTGAATTACTGAAGGATTATGATTTAGAGATCTTGTATCATCCCGGAAAGGCGAATGTAGTTGTTGATGCTCTTAGCAGAAAAACGCCGCAAGAGCATATGTTGTGTCACTTGACTGCCCAACCAGAGTTACAAAGAGAACTGATAAGGTATGAGATTGAGGTACAGATTCAGTGCTATCAAGGTAGACTAGGCCATATGGATTGTCAGCCAACCTTAATTGAGGAAATACGACATAAGCAGGAGACTTGTTCGATGATTCAGGAGTTAAGGAAGAAAGTAAGCCGTGGAGAGACATCTGCTCTTGTAGAACATGTTGATGGTACTTTGAGATTGAATGGTTGAATATGTGTACCTCGAGATGAGGAGTTGAGACAAAATATATTACAAGAGGCTCACACTACTCCTTATTTAATCCACCCGGGAGCTAGTAAGATGTACAAGGACTTGAAGCAATATTACTGGTGGGATGGAATGAAGCCTGATGTAGTGAAATTTGTAGCAAAGTGTCAGGTGTGCCAGCAAGTAAAAATAGAGCACCAAAGACCAGGTGGAATGCTCGAATTAGTAGAGGACATGATACAATATGGGTTGTCATGGACAGACTAACTAAGACTGCTCGTTTTCTACCCATTAGAGAGACTTGGCAAGTGAGTAAACTAGTAGAGGTGTTCGTGAAACAAATAGTGAGATTGCATGGAGTGCCCAAAATAATTGTTTCTGATCGTGATAGGCGGTTTACCTCCAATTTTTGGCACCAAGTGCATAAAGCTTTAGGCACCAAGTTACATTTCACGACTGCTTACCACCCGCAGTCAGATGGCCAATCTGAGAGGACAATTCAAAACTAGAAGATATGTTGAGATCACGTGTGTTGGATTGGGGAGGAAATTGGTTTGATCACTTGGAATTAGTTGAGTTTGCATATAATAATAGTTGGCACTCTTCAATTCAGATGGCACCATATGAGGCTTTGTATGGGAGGAGATGTAGGGCGCCTCTATGTTGGGATGATCCATCAGATGTTGTAGATGGAATGCCTCAAATGATTCAGGAAATAGTTGAAAAGGTGGAATTGATTCGAGAACGTATGTTGACAACACAGAGTCGTCCGGAATCTTATGCAGATAAGAGGCGACGACCATTGGAATTCGAGGTAGGAGCACATGTTTGGGTGAGCGTATCGCCGACTCGTGGGTTTAGAAGAGTTGAGTCCTCGGTACATCGAGCCATTTAAAATTCTCGAGAGGGTAGGCGAGGTAGCCTACAAGTTGGCACTACCACCAACTTTAGAAGGAGTTCATCCTGTCTTTCATGTGTCGCAATTGAGGCAATATGTGCCTGATCCTAGTCATAGGCTCAACTATGAAGAGTTGGAGATTGACCCAGATCATACTTTTCAAGAACAACCAATAGCAATCTTAGGTAGACGGATGAAAAAGCTGCAAAATAAAGAGATATTGCTTTTGTTGATTCAGTGGTCTAGACGAGAATAAGTGAAATCTATCCTGAGTTGTACCCGGTTTTAGTTGAGGCATTTGAGAATATAAGTTAAGGGTGTTTGAGGGATTATAGTTACGGGTAGTTGTAACTATTTGTGTGCTTTGTTTTACTTGACATTGTGTGCTTTGTTTTACTTGAATTTGTGTGCTTGACTTGTTTGATCGTTACTTGTAGTGTTCTGATGATGTGAATTACATGTTCTTGACTTATGTTAAAAACTAAGCAACGTAATGAGTTCGTTTTCGTATACCTCAGGAAGTTTCGGGACGAAACTCTCTTTAAGGAGGGTAGAATGTAATATTCAGGAATATTTTGATATTTTAATGTTTCTCGAAATTCGTGCCGGGATTCCTTAGTTTTTAAGTAATCTCGGATTACCTCGTTTTTACCCAGATTTTATATATTAAAAAAATTAGTGTCAAAGTTATCCATTAGTTCGTTTCTTAGTCGTTAAGTAATCTCGTCTATTAATAGAACGAAGATAGACTTGTAAAAGTTTTGATCTTATCCGTTTTCTTAGATATTCGTACCATGTGCTCTATCTTCTCAATCTTTGTGCCATGCTTATCTTTATTCCTTGATATTCGTGTCATGTTATCTTATCTTCTAGATTTGTGTGCATGATCTTTATCTCTTATACAAGCCAAACTGAATTTGTCTTCTTCCATTTCTTCTATACAAAAGCTTAAAGGTGCCTTGAGAAAGCCTTAGTTTCCTCCCATTTTCGTGCCTCTCTCCCTTCCTTTCATTTCTTTGTTCTTTCCACCATTAAACCACTTTGTCACCACTTTCTTGCTTGTTGTTCCCCCTTCCACTGGAAGACAAGGCTCATCCTTCTCCTCACTTTTGGTGAGTTTTTCTTTCCTTGTTTTCTTATTGAGTTGTGTGAGGTTTTTGGGTTAGAGTTTGTAAGAGTTAAAAAGCTATTACTATTCATTGAGGTATATATGTATATAGGAGCGTGAGTCTAAGGTCGTGACCAGAGACAAGGGGAAGAGACAGACTATCTGTCTCAAGTCGAGGTTCTACTTTGCGTGTTAGTTAGTGTTTCTTGGCTTCGAGAATTCTTCTTCAAGGTATGTCGTTTACGACTTGCTCAGTAGCCATTCAGTTCTTGTTAGATTTCATGTCATGCTCGTAGGATTGATTTTGGGGAACTAGTCCCTAGTTGATTGTTTTATGAAATTGGTTTACTTGCGTGTGATATGTGTGAAAATGGTTCTCAATGGGTTTTTCATCGGATATGGAGTTTTCAAATATTTTTCTGTGTGTTGGTACCGTTCTCGACATGGCCATGTGCATAGTCCTCTGGGTTAAAGTGACGACTACGTATGGTCATATGACAGAGAATCGTGCCCCTTTGAAATAAAAGCTATTTGTGTTGTGGGCAAGTGCTCCCGAGGAGGCTTGACCTGGGGTTAGAAGGATGGAATTGTGAAGGGTGGGAGGTCACGCCTCGGTACTTGGGGCGTAGGGTTGATAAATTCCATGGAATGGAACGGTGAGAGAATGGTTATATTGTTTTGCTTGGACTTGTATGTATGAATGTGTATGGAAGTTTGATATGTGGTTTGTGTTTATGATATATGTTTATGATCAATGGGAAGTGAAGTATGAATTTAGAACTGATATGTGTTGTAATAATGCGAACCTTGTTTGTGTATGTGTTAGACACTTGATTGGTTTTTAAACGTCTTACTAGTACCGTATGGATTCTACCTTGGATTAGAATGGTAGCTGACCTTTTGGGGACTTGTTTTTTTTAGTTTCAGTAAAAGACAAGGGACCCATGATGGAACCTCGGCTGAATGATGGAACATGTCGTTGAAGGTCGTGTCATTAGGATGGGTTCAGTTGGGCGAAACGGTGGTTACTTTTTGGTATCTTTTGTATAATGTGTAGTTTTGATAAAGAAAGGGTAGTTCTATGTTAATGAAATGTTTCTAGGAGGTGCTGTAAGTTATGTTGTTCGGGGTTTCATCCATGTTTTCTGTACTTGGATTTTATAAATATCGGTTGGATGTTTTATTCATGTTTTCTAGTCGTGCCCGAGTTGTAAGATCCAAGTGAACTCGTTGTCAAACTAGCCTAGGTAGTACCTAGTGAGGTCTACTAACGAGTAGCGCCCGGTGTAAAGACGGGGTGTTACAGTTGATAGGGGCATCAGTCAGATACCATAGCAAACCCCAAATTCAGCAAATTGTTAATTACTCTGCCTCTATGTAGATACAACAGGTTATAGGTATACCGTCCTTTGTTCAACCTCTACTTCCACATAACAAAACTAACTTACACAAACCAATCAGCACAGTTAGTCTAGTTGACAAGTATCCATCTTTTAGGATATCATATTAATATCCAAATATGTCAAGTTATCTTTACAAAACAGTGAAGATAGATTGCACGTTATCATTTTTTTATGGAAAAGATCAATTCAATAACATGACAACATATGATACAGAAAAGGGATAATCAACCGTCAAAATCAAAATGTCAAGGAAAACCATAAACCAGTAGAAGTAACCTATTAAGTCAACAACAGAACTATGGTTCATATCTTCGTGAAATGAACCTAGAGAACAAAATGTCAAAGAAAACCATAAACCATTAGAAAATTAGGCAAAACAAATATTAGCAAACTAGAGATTAATTCCTACTCAAAATTTAGCCACCTCAGCGTCCATCCACGAGAAATTCAAAGCACGATCGGTAGCCTCAAATCGAGCCTTCACGATCAAAGTAAGTAAACGAACCTCAACGGATAGGCGATTAGAGTAATCGAGATTGAGAAACCGATGCTTTTGCCTCTACAAATCTATATTGAAGAAGTATTGATGCTTCCGCCACTACAAATCGAGATCGAGATTGGGGTATGCCTTATCTTTATCAAAAGAAGTAATTGTTCTCCTCAAGTACAAATCGAGATTCGACGGGTGAATGAAGAACCGATGCTTTCTTTGTATGTTTTTTAATTTATTTTAACTCAAGTTTAACTTAATGGGCTGAAGTTAGCGGAATGGGTGGGTGCCCATGCGGTACTAGTTGGTAGGGTCGATCCCAAGGTGGATCCGAATGGACTCGAAACCTCCTGTCTTCTATGTCCCATTCATTATCCTTAAAATATGGGTAACATCCACGCAAGCATCCCTAACATGATGCCAATTAAAGAGTAAAAGGTCATCATGTCTATGATCATGCCCATTCTCCGAGAGGAAACCCATAGGAGCCTCCTTCCGCAACGTAATCCCGACTTTGGAGAAAATATCAACAAGGATATCACACACCAAATTATGCTTGAACTTCACACCCACCTCACTAGAATAGTGGATAACATGATCTCCCCCATTTGTCCATCCTAGGAGCATTGCAACTAGGGCAAAAACTACCATTAGAAAACAGAGGTATCATAAGTCTATAGCACAACACAAAACGAAATTGACGTTGGTTCATCCTCTGTCCCAAGCCATCAATAGGGATAGTGAACAAAAAATCCTATGCATGAGGAGCAGGGATACAACTAAGAACAACAACCTCCCTTAGGCTAAGCATGTACCTATCGACGAGGCTTTTCTCAACGACACCAAATTAACACCTTGCCAGGATTTACATCATTTGGGGGGCAGGAAAAATAGTGGTGAGAGAGATAGCATCGGCGTTGCAAAGGGCATTGTGTGCTCGTCTGAAGCCGAGAAGCAAGGAAAGCATAACGGATAACATATCCAACAACAAAGATGCCAAGATCAACCCCTTTGATGGGGAGAGTGGCTAACAACTTTCTCCAAGGAGAGGTGCAGAGCATAGTCAAACTGAACTTGAGCATCCTTCAAAGACACAGGGGAGCAAGTTCTCAAGGCATAGGACAGCTTCGCAACCCCAACATGGTTATGAATAAGAAGGAGCTCACACTAGGGGTCATTTAGCTGGTTAACCGCCTCCATTAAAGCAATAGTTTTAGAGACCCTCTCAAGGCCAAGTCCCGACCGAAGCCCACATCCAAGCTGATCGACCCACCGAGAATTTTGACACCACTATATGGGCGAGACATGTTCGATGGGAAAACACCCTCTACCAAACTTCTAGGATCTTCCATAGGCCAGAAAAGCTCAATTTTTATCAACATTCAGGAACAAACCACATGTAGGCCCATCAAACCTAATAATGCCAAGCACCTTGGCCACCATAAGGGTATCGCCAACAATGGTGCCATCGTCAAGATACCAAGCCTGGAGGGTGAGACTACAAGCATGATTAATGGATTGAACCAAAGGGTGCAGAGCTAGAGCAAACAATAAAGGCCCGAAAGGATCACCTTGTTGTACCCCCTGACATGACCAAAGGACAGAGTCTTCATACTAGAGTCTAGCAAGTTGAGAGTAACAAAACTCAACCCAAGGAGCAATAGACGAACACCTCAACCTAGCTTCTTGGAGTAGGACACTCCTATTAATAAGGTTAAAAATGTTCTTGAAATCCATTAAAAGCATAGAAATCCCAACCTCATTGCCCTTATACTCCACAAGCCTATTCACAGAGTGCAGAACGGCCATCCCCTAGGAACGCCCACTCCAAACTGAAAATCCTGCAAATAACAGTACACAGAACGGCCAACCACAGACGAAGCAACCTTTGAAACAAGCCTCCTCCATACGGTACCAACAAAAATAAAGCGCAAACCACCACCCGACTTTACCAAGGGAGTCAGGGGGCACTAGCAATGAACTCACCCAACTAACTAGGGCATTGACCCCAAAGGAACAAGTTAACAACCCCGGTGATGGATCCTAATAAATCATCAACCACGTAAGAACCTTAATAGCAATGGTGAAGTGCCCGTCCCCAAGCTTACATTTACATTGGAAAAGGTTAACTTCGACAGGGCTTCTTGATTTATTCACACCCCTAGAGAGATCCATAGTTAACCTTTTCCTAATAAATCATCGGCCACCGCAGAAGCAGCCCTTCCCAAAATATCAACAAAATGTTGAGCCCTAAGCCCATCACGGCCACAAGAAGTCCCTTTAGGGAAGTTGTGGATCCTATCAAGCACCACATCTTTGTTAACAGAGAGAGCATCCTCACCCACCTGAGAGGACGGGAAAACCGAAGAGGGGCGTAGGAGTGTTTGGCCTCCAATTCACGTAGAGTGTCATGATTAGATGGGGCAACTCCATAAGATGTAAGAACCTTAATAGCAGCAGTGAAGTGCCCGTCCCCAAGGTTACGCTTACATTGGAAAAGGTTAACTTCGACAAGGCTTCTTGGTTTCTTCACACCCCTAGAGAGAGTCACCAGTTCTGATAAACAGTCAAGCACCAAACCAAGCCTATCACTAGGATCCCTCCATCCAAGAATGGCGCGAGAAATAAAATCAAATTGACATTGCTCCCGTTCTCCCGACCGCCATTGAACCCTATTGGTGGGCACAAAGGCAATCAAAATGCAACCAGACAAAATAAGGAGTTGCATCCATGCTGAAACATCGCTCGGGATCACAAGGACATTATTAAGAGCACCAAGGAAAACTCTAGCAAAACCAAGCCTTAGCTTAGGGGGAATACAATTAATAGTTCACAACTTTCTTGAAAAAAAAACGATTAAGGAGATGTATGTCGAAGCAAGCAAGAGCATCCTCTAGCAAAGCCAAGCCTTAGCTTAGGGGGAGTACACTTAACAGTTCGCAACTTTCTTAAAAAACGCAATTAAGGAGATGTATGTCGAAGCAAGCAAGAGAGCATCCCCAGGTAAGGGCAACTGAGAGGGAACGATAGAAGCGCTATTACCCTCAACACCCACATCCCACATCAACAGAAACCAACACAACATGCTGATGAGGTATTTTTAATGGTCGTTATACCTATCAAAGCATCCTAACTTAACCAAACTTAGTAGAATGGTAAGTAAGGTTCAATCCCAAAGAGACTCGTGTAAAAGTGTTTAACTTGAGTGCCAAGTAACTAATATGGGAGGTTTTTGTGAATGATTATCTAGACTAAGATGCAAAATAAAAAGTAAATATGAATGCAAAGTTGATTATAAATATATGAGAGACAAGTGTTCGACTAGTTAAATTCATCATAGATATACTTATTGATCATTGATTCTCTTGATTCTCAATTCACTTGAATAATCTATCGTGGATTATTATCCAAAACTTTATATGTAGTTGAAAGAACTAATAGTCTGAACAACCCTAATCATCTAACAACTAGAACAACGTCTAGATTCAATTAAATGGCAACTTTAAGTTCAAAGTATCGATAGAAACAAATACTCGACGGAAATAGTTAATCAAGTTATCTGTGGTTTATTTCCTTCTACATCTGAATAGCCCGAACGGGTCCAAACAATTATAGTTGCTACTTTATCTAATTAAATCCCAAGACTTCATCAGATTAGTTCTAAATTAACTTAGAAATTCTATTAGGTGATCAAGCTAACACAACCCTAGAAAAATTTTGTTTCAATTAAGCACAGGGAATAAAACCTATTCAAATTGTTGAGAATCAATCAAATCTCACAATATTATGCAATCTATGATTTCAATAACTAGTCAAACACAATGAATTTAGCAATGTATAATTGAATTAAGAAAAACTTACAAAAGGTTCAAAGGTTGCTTCTTGAGAGAAGAAACCCGACCCTCCAAAATTATGATCCAAGTTATGAAAAAGATAAAAACTAACAAGATTTTAAAGTATCTCTTAAAACTACTAAAGATATCCAAGGAAACAAATCCTCACAAGCCATACAAGACAACACGTCGGAATCATAAATCCAAGCCCAAAACTAAGCCCAATTCTCGACCCAAGACATCTCCGCGTAGAAAGCCAATTGCGCGGCTTGACCTCCAAAAGCTAGGTCGCGCTTTTACATGCTAACCCGCGCTTTTACCCTCGGTTTAGCATTCAGGTGACACTTCATCCGACCACTATAGCTCCCAAACAAAGCATTGCAAGATAGAGGTGTCAAAACAAGAACTCCAATGCATAACTCGGATTTAAGCGTTCTTTTCACACAAGCTCTTGGGCCTTAGATCTTCTAATCTTCGCTTCCACCTCTATAAGCTTCATCAAACTCCACCATATTCCTCTAATATCCGTCTCATCCATGCTTGTTTACCTAAAGATCTGCAAAACCAAACAAAACAAGCTCAAAACCCGAATTTACTAGAAAACCAAAAAACCTAGGAATTAAACTAGACTAAGATAAAACCAAGCAAAATAAACATAAAACATGCATCTTTAGCTATACCTAAATGCAAGCTATCCCATGCCTACGAGGCTTAGGAATACCATGGATTGCAAAGTCATCAAAACTAGGTGCATGGACCACAACACCATCGACATGCTTACAATTCTTACTAAAAGTATGAATGCAAAATCACTCACCACATATCTAGATGCCAAACCGATGACGTGCCGAGTCCAATGCAGAAAAAAGGCCCAAGTCACTTGCAACCCGTGCTTTGTGAGAAGCTGTCAAATCCGCCGTTTTAAAATGACGCGCCCCCAAGTGGTCAATAAAATACTTCTTGGAAAGTCCTCTACCACCTCCACTATTACAACCATCAAGGCCTTTCAACGGGCAAGAAAAATGGTCGGCACTGACACCAGCCATGAAAGAACAACCAGTGAACACTACATGCGCGGAATGCTTGTAATTTTGATACGAACCTCATCTCGACTGAGGTGGTGGCTCGTATGACTATTAATCATGTATTTCATCTACTTCATGGTAGATTTCCGCTTTTTATGGTTGAGAAATTGTAGTATGGTTTATATCTTGCGTAGTTTGGAGGGCTTGCATGCTTGTATATTAGTTGATTGTACCACCCTCCTAGTAGGGTTCATATTTTAATCGAATTTACCTTTACACCAAAAAAAACTAGCAAACACTCACCAAAACAGCCTATCACCACAACAACCAACACCAAAATAGCCGAAAATAATAAACAGTAAAAGACACCAACATCACAGCACACCCATAACAGACAGAACAATAACACACTAACCGGTAATGACTAACCATAGCAGACACCAACAGACCAAAAAATGAAACGCAAACACACACACACACACAACAACAACAACAACACAACACCTCACAATGATAACGGTGATTTCGTCATGCAAATCACGGCTATGCAAAATAGTTCTAACAAACCTAGAGACAGTAGTCTTTAGAAGTAAGGGTCAAATCCCTAGGGAGGTAGATTTATCTTTTTATGTGAATTTTATGTCAAATCAAGTAACAACCAGGAGTTTGTGAATTAAACTAAGTATCAAGCATGCAAAAACTATTAAAGCAATTAAAGTTGGAGTTTTTATCTAATTGGGAAAACACTTAGTCAAATAGAGATCCACATTTTATTGACAAGTTGATCATCGATTTCACTCATTAACGCATGCATATGGAATTCCAATTCCTTTTCAAAGATAATTAATAGCACAACCTGATACTATCAATGCTAACTAATTGAATAACCTTGAAAATATCAAGATTCAATTCAAAAGCAGCAATAAGAATAGGTTTTATAGGCAGGATACAATTCTAGCATAAAGCAACCAGCTTTTATCCTAGAATGCAATTCAACTCTCTTCTGCAATAGACTAGCACAACCAAATACTAGTACAATGCAGTTTGCTACTATGAAATATCTAGATCTAGCAATAGAGATTTAATAACAACAACCCTAGAAATTGTTGAAACAATCACATAAACAATTTAATCAAGAGAGTAAAATAATTCCATGCAATAGATAACGAGTAGAAATCTCACACCTGAAAGTCAAAATGAAGCTTCAAATTGTTAGACTAAGCAATTGGGGCTTAGTTTTCCATGAAAGCGAAAAACTCTAAAAGTTTGAAAAGTAGAATAATGATAAACGATGAGATGTGCAACTCCCATAACCTAACATATAAAGCTAGGTCTAAAAAGTATATCCAAAAGTACATAAATCTTGGAATAAAGTTGATAGAGAAAGAACCAATCAGAAAATAACACGTGCAAAATAAAGGATTTCCACGGCTGTCAGGGCCAGCGGGCGCCACCTGATAGGCGGCGGGTCATGCGAGCAAGTCAGTTAAGAATTCAGGTAACACTTCAGGTGTTGTTTTGACTCCATTCGAGTTGGAATCTTGACTCGAAGTAAAATCATGAATTGTAGCTCCTTGAATTATCTTTCCAATGATGCCAAACTCAACTTCACAAGACCACTATAGCTCCCGAACGAGCCCTTGCAAGACAGAAGTTTCGAACCAACAACTCCAATGGATGGCCCTAATTCAAGCATTCTTTCCCCGGTTTCCATTCCTTTCACACTTGTTCACTTTAAGACCTATAGAAAAACATAAAACAAGTGCAAAAACCCAAAACTCGTAGATACTCTATGACACTAAAGACTAACTATATGCAAGCTATGAAATTCTCCCATGCTTAAACCTTGCTTGTCCTCATGTAAGGCATAGAATCAAGTCATACCACAACATAGCAATTTATGCATTCATCTCATAATCCATAGAGCAAGTCAACATATAACTATAGCTTGATCACATCCTAGCATGCAATTGACTAAAGCAAAGAGCATAAACAATTCATCCATTCTAGTCGTCACCAAGGTAATGTGTTTGCACTCTCACTCAAGTGTTTAAGGATATGTTTTTCACTCAATTCAATAATGAAAAACTAGACTACCATATGCTTGAATCAACATCCTAATTCTCCACCTCTATGGACCAAACACATAACAAAAATCATGAGATTTTTTCAAGGGTTGTAATGGGGACAAGGTAAAGACAATTTGGAAGGGATCATATTTGGTCTTGTGGTGCTAAATCCGGGATAAAGAACTAACTAAAGCCAAACCCAACACTTTTTCTTCTTCTTACTTCCAACTCTTCTTACAACTCCATACATTCAATTAAGCTCTTTTTGCTTCTTTTGTAACTTTTGCCTCTTTTTTTTTTGAACTCACTATCACAATTATTAAGACTTATTCTTTGAAGCATACTTTTTCACAACATACTTTTGCCTCGTGATTTACCCCCTCCTCGTGGCCTAGGGCAGGGTACGGGGAGGCACGAGAATAGTCAACATCGCCGCCTGCAAAGCAGGTTCGAGCCCCAGAAACCCGCGAGCCCCCCCCCCCAAAAAAAAAACATACTGTCATCTTCACTTTTTTTTTTCACTTTCGCTCATGAGTTTTCTTTCCTTCTACCTTTCAATCACACTTCTCCCATACTTATTCACAACCAAACAAACAAATCCACCTAAAGTCTTAAATCCCGAATGGGTCAAGCTTATATAGGCTAGGAATAGGCTTTAAGGGTCAAAAGAAATAGGGGGTCAAAAGATGGATCTTGTAAGGTAGGAAGGGTAATAATAAGCTAAAAAGAAACATGCCTCAATCATTTTAATGTCATGCATCATAGTCAAGTAAAACAGTCTTGAAAAAAGAGTCATAATGCAAGTTCTAGAGCTAGCAATTCAAAGTGATACACTCGAGAATTAGAGAACAAATAATCAATAAAAGGCCAAAACAATCTCACAAGGTTAATTTGTCTACAACTTCAAAATATATCTAAAACTCAAGTTCATCTACATGTTCAATCCTATAATAAAAGTGAAATAGCCAAAGATCATGCTCATTTCATAGAAACTTCAACACTTCATGCATGTCATTGGTTAGAATACATACTTACCTTAAAAATATAAGAGGTCTTACACAATGGAGTTTTTTTTTCAAGATTTTAGTCAATGCAAAATATAAAGTAAACATGTCTAATCTAATGCAACTACCTGAATGCAAAGAAAGTAATCGCTTCCCCCATACAGAAAACTTACTTTGTCCCCAATGTAAAGCAAAAGTAAAGAGAAGAAAAAAACTCACAAACCAACTACTAATTGGGTAAGGGAACGATGAGCAACATTAGAAGGGCAAAAATCAACATTAGAGAGGCGGCGGGCTGGCGGCAGGCGCCGTCAAGGGCGACGATCGCCGTTTTATTCGAAAATTTGAGGCGGCGGGTCATCACCGCCGCGGAGGTCGCCCCCGCATGGGTGGCGGGTGCTGCCAAGCACTTTGTAGTTGAGGACGTTTGGAATTAATTGGCGGAAGAAGCCGCTGTGTCGACGGTGGGCGCCGCCAGTTCTGTTGCGCTCCTCTTTCCTACCTGCAAGTTAGTCCAAAGCGAAAGAAAAGGGAAAAAACCAAAAGAACAACTAAGCTAGAAAAAGAGAAAGAAAGGAAGTTCCTAGGCTGGGTTGCCTCCCGACAAGCACTTGTTTAACGTCATTAGCTTGACCCTTAACATGAATTTAGAAGATTAGACATTGTTAATGCCCTTAGCAACCTGTCAAACCCCTGTACACTGTTGACGAGCCTTTACTCTGGACAACAAATAAATTTATAAGTCAAGACCCCACTGAGTATAGGGGAGTCAGGATCGTTCCATGAGAAGCAAGGTTTGTTTATCTATCGACTACTAAAAAAATCAAACAAAAACAAGAAAAAAACACTCACGATCAGCCTCGTTAACGACCTTGTCAGGATCGTTAACGAACCACCGCAAACAACTAACCAACACTAACGAACTAAACGGGTTCGGTACCGAGACTATGAACTCAGTAACGAATATAACCTAGGAGAATTCAAATAAAATAAAGATCTAGGATAAGGGCTACCACAACATAGTCATGAATAGAAACTCGTAAGAAGGTAAATATCATGCCTTTAAATAGATAAGTTCATCAACTTTCATTGACTAGCAAGTAAATTAATCTACATTCATAAACTAATTCACTCAATCGCTTGTTTTGGATCTAAAGCTTGAAACTTTCACTTTAAAACAATATCAACATTCAAGTTTATACCTTCTTCTCTCAATCAAATTTAAAAACTCAAATTACCTTGACTTTCATCTAGGTATAAACACAACAAGCATCTCAAAAACAGATAAAAGGCATTCAAAACATCATCTTACTCATCAAACCATGCATAACTATGCCGGGTTTCAACCCCGATCCTAGATAGAAAACTACTCACTATTCATAACTAAGAAATAAATAAATTCAACAAGAGAAAACATTAAGAACAAAACAACTACTTCAAATTAATAAGAAAATATTGTCTTACAGAATCCATAAGCAACCAAAAAATACAAAACACCAAATCAAAAATCGTGATTAACGACCCCGGAAACTCTCGTCCACCATGGCTCTCGATCTCGACCTGCAACATCAAAACATATAGAAGAAAAATAGCAAATGACTATTAATGTCATCACACACACACACACACACACACACACACATATATATATATACACTAAATAGACATAAGCAAATACAATCCAACCTCACAAGGGATAATGATGTGTTTGTCTCAACTCTCAAGTGTTTATGCTTATAAATATATCTCTCAACTCATCTTATATACAAAAAATCATAGAAATCGGAACTTATATTGCAAAACTCTCCACCTAAGATTTGTCAAAATAAGCCAAAATCATCAAGAGATCTCAGGGGGCTCAATGAAAAACTTCATAGAAGTTTCCATTCGGCCGGGTTGTAATGGGGCTTGGTAAAATAATAGGGCGTGGAAATATTTTGGTCATGTGGTGCTTATAATATCCGGGAATCAAAGACTCCTAAAAACTCACATCTCACCAAAAAAAATCTCATAAAAGGTATACCAAACTCACTCAATTATTATGCACTCTCACTCACCCAATATATCCCTAGAAAGTCTCATAAAAATAACTCAAAAGAATCTCTGGCTTATTTATCAAACACACATACACTTCAAACTTCTTCCTTTTATTTCATATTCCACTTCAGCTCATTTTTTTCCCTTTTTTTTCTTTTTCTCGCTGCCTCGTTAACGAACCAATACGGGTCGTTAACGAACTTCATCGTGTACTCCTTTTTTTTAACAACTTCCTTTTGTGCATCTTTTGTACCAAGAGATCTTTCTTTACTTTAAAAATCAAGAGACTTCCAATCTACCCTTCCCAACAATCCTTCAAATTTCAAACCCAACATAATTATAGCACTCTTTTTTTTACTTCAACAAAAATATACCTCACCAAACTAAGTCCTAATCCCCGGATAAGGTCAAGCTTATCTCGGCTAGGGAACAATTTTGTGGAGCTAAAAAGAAAAGGCTTCAGGCTCAAGTTGGCTTCAAAAAGAAGGATAATGTAAAGGTGGACATAGATTAATAGGGCTTATAAAAATTAAGTTCTCTATCATATGATTTTCACAAGCAATGAACTATAAATCTTATATAGGTCTCAAGAAATAGATAACCATCACAATTCCAAGAGATAATATGCATATAGAGAGTAAATCACACAAATAAGAAGAGGGATTCTTCATGTTCTCCCTATAAGGCAAAAAATAACTCACAAGGCTAATTTTTGTTGGATTGCATCACCTATGCTAAAAAGTACATGTGCTCAATTTCATCAATTGCTATTCCTTCCTAAAAACAACTTCAAATTAAGAATCCGGCTATATTCTCAAAGACATGATTGAAAGGATTTAGATGATTATGCTAGCAACTATTATCATAGAACATAAGAAAGGGATATCTATAAATTCTAAAACTCTTTTTTTTTTCGAAAAATTTTTCAATTTATTTTTTATTTTTATGGAACAAAACTACTCAAAACAAACAAAGCACATAAAGCAAAACACAAGACAACAAGTTTTCTACTTTCTCCCACCCCATACTTAAAATTACAGTGTACCCACTGTAAGAAAAATAAGAAGAAGGAAAGAAATAGAAAAGAAAAGAAAAGAAAAGAAGAAAAGAGAAAAAAAAAAACTTACAAAGTCATTAAGCATAAAACAAGGAAACTCTTCATCAAGCTGAATCAACGGTTTGGTGGAGGAAAGTAATGCTCGAAGTTCCCCATGAAGTCGTACATCGTCCTCCAGTGCTTGCATCCTCCACCTCTCTGGCGATGCCTCTCATCCTCAAATGTCATCCGAGTAGAATAGACACTCTCCCACTATCCATCCTCCGATGAATATGGTCCTGCTGGAGGTGAAGCTGTTGCATCTGAGCAGAAAGATCTTCGCCCCATGGTGGCAAAATACTCGATCCAATGTACTCGGGCTGAGGAGTTGGTGGGTAGTGAGGCTGGAAGTGGTCTTGGTAAAGCACTGGGTTGTATGTCATGAGTCCATAAGAGTGAGGGTCGATAGGAGACTGCATAGGGTCGGTAGCTGCCCTCGATGGGTCATTACCGAAGTTGTGTGCCTCGTTAGGAGCATCTGTAGAGGTCTAGAAATGGTCGTTAACGAGCCTGGTGGGCTCGTCAACGAGGACGTTGGTGCCCAAAACCTCTGTATCGAGTTCTTCATCCTCAAGGTTGAGCTCCTATGTGCCCACCTCTGTGTCAGCCTCGTCAGTCTCATCTTCATCTTCATGCATTTCTTCTCCTTCTCGCTCAAATCTTGTCACACACGGCCTAAGCGTTAACTCATCATGTGGCTTGGGCTCCAACGGGAATGCATGACCCGTCCACGCCTCGTACCAATTTCGTACATAGAGTAGCCCCAATTTGTCTACAGTGGGTATGACAATGCGGTCTTGAACTTTTGTTTTGAACTCTCCCTCGGCTTGAATGAAAATACCGGAGCTATACCTATAACTCTTGTTGAGGAGTTGAGCATGAGCCGGCGTATAGCAAGTGAGATCGACTCCAAGATTTGTCGCCAGGAGACTAACCAAATTCCCGCACCATACTTACTTTGACTTGGTTGATTTCTCTATATAATAGAGCCACTCATACCCCAAATTTAATGGGTCGGGCTCCTCGAAAAGGATGGTGTGAAGACATGCAACCTCTGTCCTTGTTGGCCTGTTCAACTTCCTTTTTGGCCAGAATGTAGCGGCTAGGAATCGGAGGATAATCTTGAATATGGGGTTGATAATGCTTGCCCCAGATAATTCCGCTGTGAAGGGCTCGACCTCGCCGATGATGTAGCTCCAAGTCCGTGTGTAATCTTTGAGACTGTAATCTCTGGAAGGATTCGAGAGCTCCAGAATAGCGTTGAACTCCGCCAAAGTGTACTCTCTGTTCACATTACCAAGCCAAAAACAGATGCGTCCCGGCGAAGTCTTCGTCGGGAAGCTCGTCTCTAGAGTGGCTAGGAACTCGGATGTGAGAGCCGGAAAGTGTGGTAGATTCTCCTTCTTTAGCAGGTGAGGCACACCGAGAATAACAAAGGCCTTCTTGACATTATCGTAGATCCTCATGGCTTTAGCACTTGACCTCGAGAACCACCGAGTGTTGTGGTCCTTGTCTAGAATGGCATTGTATCGATCCGCTTGCCCTTGAGTGCGCAAGATCACATTGTCCATGCGAGGTGGAGATGGGGACCTCTGATTCCTCCTCTTCTTTTGGGCTCGGGTAGCGGGTCGGCTCGAACTTGCCATGTGATCTACAAAACAATTATGATTTTTCCAAGATAAGATCCACTCAAGTAGATTAGAAAAGAGACCCCATACTTGATCTCGAAATAATCCTCGGAATTATTCGTTAACTACCCAATTGGGTCGATAACATTTTCTGGACTGGTTTTTAAACTTTGAAGCTACGCATGGTCGTTAACGAGCCTGGGTGGGTCGTTAACGACCTGCCGAGAGCCAGTTCACAAAATCCGAATGTTATTAACTCAAAAATCAAGCCATGAATCAAGCATGCATCCTCTATAATCCTTCACTAGACACACCATCGGGTATAAGCACCCCATACTTGCTGAATTACCCGTCCCGAACATGCTAAATTTACCCAAAATTATCATGGTGAAGATCAAACTCAATTTCT
The DNA here is from genome assembly GCA_964016875.1 of Fallopia convolvulus. Lineage (NCBI taxonomy): Eukaryota > Viridiplantae > Streptophyta > Magnoliopsida > Caryophyllales > Polygonaceae > Fallopia > Fallopia convolvulus. Next base: position 32,897,465 of record OZ024734.1, on the reverse strand, counting down.
AGACAAGAAAATTCATGCTTTTCAAATCAAATTTTTGCCATGGAGAATCTAGCATGAATAACCTTTCATAGATAGAGAATCACTACCAATGGACGAAATAAAACTCATGGGCAAGAATAGACATGCAATTTCGACCCTAAAAATCACCTCTATAGCCACAATCAAGATATGAAATTTCTACCCTAAAAACCATGATTCATGCAATAAAGAGTTAGGGTGTAGAAATCATACCGGAAGATTGAGAATTTGAAGAACAAAAGTCGATTTTGTGTGGTTAACGAGCTTTGATATCGTCGTTGGGAAAACTGGGGGTTCCGGCTTCGGTAGCGAGGCGTTTCCGATGGTCGGTGGAGGGAAAAATTCCGATCGATGGTGAAGGGTCTTCGGTGGAAATTTTGAGGGATTTGGAGTTTGGGATTTGAGGATTTGAGGGTAGGATTTTGAGTGTTTTAGAAGGGTTAAATAGGACAGGGTAGAAATAGGAGGGGGTTAGGTAATGGCGGCTAGGGTAGATAGAAGATAGGGTAGAAGATAAAAAATAGACTAGGGTAAAATAAAACATACATGCCCGAGTCGGTTCGCCAAACCGGGTCGTTAACGACCCTGGGTGGATCGTTAACGAGCCACCATAGCCTCCTTAAAAGATTTTTGAGCCCTTCTCCTGCATCTTGTTAGCTCAAAATTTTATCCTATTTTTCTATCCTAAAAACTACTAAAAAAACTCAAAAGAAAGATAGGAAAAAGAATCTAAAAAGAAAAGAAAAATCTAATCTATACTAAAAGCGGGTTGCCTCCCGTAAGTGCTATTTTTAACGTCGTCAGCCCGACGTACTTACCTTGGCTAGTCCGACGTTGTTAGAGCCATAGTGACTCTAATCTCTTCATCAGGGTCGGGTTGCTCATGAAACTTTTTCAGTCGGTGGCCATTAACCTTGAAGATTGTGCCTTGGTTATCGATCAACTCTACCGCACCGTGGGGATAGATGTGATGAACCCTGAATGGTCCACTCCATCTCGTCCTTAGCTTCCCTGGGAATAGACGGAGTCTAGAGTTGAAAAGAAGTACTTTGTCGCCAACCTAATAGGTTTTGGGAACCAACTTCTGATGATGCCACCTCTTGGTGCGCTCTTTGTAAATTTCGGCATTTTCGTACGCCTTAAGCCTCAATTCTTCTAGTGCTTGCTGATCGCTCGGGAATGCGAGGGTCTAGAGATAGAATTTATAACCCGACCCCGTTGTAGCACGTGGTGGGTGTCGAACGCTCGGGAAATCTACTCGATTGAGGTGCCTAGATACTAGAAAGCTGGAAAGGAGAACTTAAAACAAAGGAAAACAAAGAGAACAGTCGGGACCGACACAAGTGTCACGTTAGGCCCGATGTTGGCGACAAGAGGGAAGTCGGGACCGACGTAGAGCAAGTCGGGCCCGATGTAGCTGGGTTTGTCGAACTCAAAGATTGAAAGTAGATCTTGGGCTTTTGGGTTCCTTCTCTAGTAGATTAAGGCTTTTCCACCCCAATTCAAGCAATAAGTGATGATCGTAATAGGATCGAGTGCTTTCACCCTCGTTCCAACCACTTCTACACATCGATCCTTGGGGAAATCCCCTTCGAAGCAAGGTCTTGAGATGGACAAATGTTCACTTTCGTTACTTTGCCAATCACAAGCCTTGATTCCTTACTTTCGTAAGGAATTGTAGCTCTATGTAGAGTGGGTTCCTAGATCAAGCACTCAAGGCTATGGAATTGGGGTTTCTAGCCCAACCTAGCTAGAGTTTTCCCCCATAACCCAAGATCAAGGAGATCTACTCCATATGGCAAACAAAGAAAGCAAACAAATCAAAAAGCAAAGCAATCAACATCATCAATCTCAAACCAAAGCCAAGTTTCATTCACAAATCAAAAGCAATCCACAAACTCCAATCAAAGGTTTCCAAATCCACAAAATCAAAACAAGGCAAAGCTAATCTATCAACCAAACCTATCAAATCTCCTAGCAATCTCCTCTCCTAGGCCGATTCCCTCTCTTCTCCTTCTCTTCTCCTTCCTCCTTGCTCTCCAAGTATCCTCTTGAGAGTTTTTTGAGGGTTGGTTCCTTGCTAAGTGTGTGGGAACCTCTCCCAATTAGAAGATAAGTGAGCCTTTATAGATGAGGGGCAAAAGTGGTAGTTTACAATTTCGTGCCTTGGAGCCCAATCCATCCAGTGACCGACTCGGACCGACACGGAGCACCTCGGGCCCGACTTACTGGGCAAGTCGGTCCGAGGTCGAGAAATTCATCTCGGGTCCGGCGTTGGTTCGAACTCGATCCGGACCTCGTTCCACCTTCTTCTTGTTGGCATTTCTCTTGTTCTTCTTCATGGCTTGCTCCTCTCTTTCCCTCTTAAGCTCGGGCCTTGCTCCATGTTCCGATTCTCCTTCAAAACGACCCTTGATCCATGCCAAAACACATAAAACGCGCATAGTCTCCGAATCTCATAGAAATACGGGAACTAAGCTAAAAAGGAACAAAACACACAAGAAAAGGGGAAAAATAAACATATTTACAAAGGAAATCATATATAAAAACACCACCAAATAAAGAGACATCACTTGCAAATCCATGAATTTTTTTGCTCCTGCCACTTCGAGGTTCATGTTGAGCTCCTTAAGAGCCCATAATGCTTTATGTTCCATCTCAACCGGTAAATGGAATGCTTTGCCATACACAAGATTATAAGGAGTGGTGCGCAAAGGCGTCTTGTATGCTGTCCTATATGCCCATAGAGCGTCATCCAATTTAGAAGACCAATCCTTCCTTGAACGGGACATTGTCTTCTCCAATATGTTCTTTATTTGCCTGTTTGAAACTTCGACTTGGCCACTAGTTTGGGGATGATATGGTGTTGCCACCCGATGTGATACCCCATACTTAGCCAAAAGTGCTTCAAAACTCCGCTCAATGAAATGAGAACCACCATCACTAATGAGGACTCTTGGAACGCCGAACCTGGGGAAAATGTTGGTCTTGATGAACTTAGCCACAATTTTAGTGTCGTTGGTCCTCGTAGCAACGACTTCTACCCACTTAGACACATAATCGACCGCCACTAGGATGTACTTGTATGGGCCTGATGCGGGAAAAGGTCCCATGAAGTCTATGCCCCATACGTCGAATAATTCAACCTCTAATATCCCGGTTAGAGGATTCTCATGTCTCCAAGTGATGTTGCCTTAGCGTTGACATCCATCACATGCTGTCACATAAGCTTGTACATCCTTGAACATGGTTGGCCAGTAGAGACCACTTTGAAGAATCTTCGTCGTGGTTTTGAATCCTTTTGCATAGCCTCCAGTAGGAAGTGTGTGACATTGACGGATCACGTTCTCTATGTCCTCTTCTGGGACAACGTCTAAAGAGGTGATCACTTCCTTGTTTAAACAAGTAAGGGTCATCCCAATAGTACTGTTTTACATCGTGGAGGAACTTCTTTTTCTTTTGTGGGGTTTGACCCTCGGGAATTCCGCCTCCTACAAGATAGTTAGCAAAATCCGCGAACCAAGGGGCTTTTGACCCTCTAACAGCATGGATTGATATTGAAGTAGAAGAAGTAGAGGGAGGAGAAGGAATTGAATTGAATTGAGCAAGTTCGGGTTCAGAAATCTTACCTGACCCGGTCGTCATCGGACCTAAGTGGGTCGTTAACGACCCTGGAGATGCAGTTTTATCCTCAGTAACGACCCCCCATGGCATGGTAACGGCCTGCTTGACTGATATATCGATGCACCTTGGGTCATTGCTCTCGTGATCTTTGTATTCCAGCCTCGGTGCCTCGTTAACGACCCTAAAGGGGTCGGTGACGAGGGTCTTGTTGAGTTCGACCTCGTTTAGCATGAGGTGTTCGTGTGGTCTAGAATCATTTATTGGCATTTCATTGTTGGATTCAGTGATATGCTCAACTGACAATCTGGATAAGTGATCCGCCACTAGGTTCTCTGCTCCCTTTTTGTCCCTTATTTCATGGTCGAATTCCTGCAGTAAGAGCATCCAACGAACAAATCTAGGCTTGCTTGGCATCCTTTTTGGCCATTAGGTATATAACTGCCTCATGGTCGGTGTAAACAATCACTTTGGATCCAACAAGGTAGGGCCGGAATTTTTCAAAAGCAAATACCACAGCAAGGAACTCCTTCTCCATTGTGGTATACTTACTATGCGCCTCATCCAGCGTCTTACTGGCGTAGTAGATGGCTTGGAGTTTCTTGACCTTCCTTTGACCCAAGACTGCACCGACTGCATAGTCACTGGCGTCGCACATTATTTCAAAGGGTAGTGTCCAATCCGGGGACTGCATAATAGGGGCGGTCATGAGGGCAGCTCTTAACCTGTAAAATGCTTCAAGACACTCTGGAGACAGCTCAAACACTACATCTTTCATTAGTAGGTTAGTCAAGGGTTTAACTATCTTAGAAAAATCCTGAATAAATCGTCTGTAAAAACCAGCATGCCCTAGGAAACTTCTAATGTCTTTTACAGAAGAGGGGGGAGGTAGTTTTTCAATAAGCTCAATTTTTGCTTTATCTACTTCTATCCCTCTCTTAGAGACAAGATGTCGTAGCATTATCCCTTCTTGAACCATGAAATGGCATTTTTCCCAGTTTAACACAAGATTGGTTCTTCACATCTTTTAAGCACCCGTGCAAGGTTAGCAAGACAAGCATCAAATGAAGAACCACAAACAGAAAAATCATCCATGAAGACCTCTACAATCTCCTCTATCATATCCGAAAAAATGGCCATCATACACCTTTGAAAGGTGGCAGGGGCATTGCAAAGCTCAAATGGCATTCTCTTATAATCAAAGGTTCCATAAGGACATGTAAAGGTTGTCTTCTCCTGATCATCAGGATGAATGGGAATCTGCCAAAAACAGCTATAGCCATCTAAATAACAGAAATAATCATGCTGGGCTAAGCGTTCTAATACTTGATCAATGAAAGGAAGCGGAAAATGATCTTTTCTAGTAGCACTATTAAGCTTCCTATAATCAATGCACATCCTCCAACTGGTGGTGGTCCTAGTTTGAATAAGCTCTGCCTTTTCGTTTTTTATGACAGTCATCCCCCCTTTTTTTGGAATTACATGGACTGGACTCACCCATTGGCTGTCCGATATAGGAAATATGATCCTAGCATCAAGTAATTTAATGATTTCCTTTTTAACCACATCCTTCATGTTAGGATTTAACCTACGTTGATGCTGTATGGTGGGTTTATGATTATCCTCCATGTAAATCCTATGCATGCAAAGAGAAGTAGATATTCCAGTTATATCATCTAGGGAGTAGCCTATGGCTTTCCTATGCATCTTAAGCACAATCAACAGTTTTTCTACTTCCTCATCTTTTAATTTAGCATTGATGATGACAGGAAAAGTAGAATTAGGACCAATGAATTCATACCTGAGGGAATCCGGAAGATGCTTAAGTGTTGGAGAAGGTTCAACTGGAATAATAATCGGTTCTTCTGGCTCCGTCTTCAACACCTCCTCTAGGAATTCAAATGCTGAAATTTCTTTATCTTCGGCCAAGGTCGTTAACGATGCTGATGGGGTCGTTAACGAACCTGCTTCTTCTGCCAGTAGAATCGGTACGGAGGCTAGGGGACTTTTTATCGAAACTGCAGGGGCTATTTCCGCCCATATTTGACCAGAAATTTCATCATCTAACGCCAATCTACCAACAGGGTCTCCACATTCAATGATCTCCTTGTGGGTGTAGAGCATCTTGACATCGGCTCTATCGGTCTTCTTCAATGACTGTTTAAATCGGAATTCCATCACCTCATCCCCAATTTCAAAAGTTAGGATTCCCCTCCTAACAACAATTATAGCTCCAGCTGTGGCCAGGAACGGTCTTCCCAAAATAATAGGAACTACCGGATCTTCGGGCATTGTCATGACAATGAAGTCGTTTGGAACAAAGAATTTGCCCACTTGAACCGGAAAGTCTTGTACAACCCCTGTAGGTTTGATGCAAGAGCCATCTGCCATGTATAATCGCATGTTGATTGGCTCTAGTGGTCCCATGTTGGCTTTAGACCAGATTGAGAGAGGAAGCAAACTAGCACTGGCTCCAAGATCACATAAGGCTTTGAACACTCTGTGATGGATCTCCCTGGGTCTCCTAACTTTTCTGGTAGAGCAATAGATCTGACTTCATCCTGACACTCTGTGATGGATCTTTTCCTGCTAAGAATATCCTTCAAAAAATTTGTGTAAGCCGACATTTCGCTTAGGGCCTCAGCGAATGGGATGGAAATATTAATGCCTTGAAGAATCTTTACGAAACGCTTGAACTTACTCTCAGTAGAGTCCATAGATTTCTTAGTGGGAAATGGAAGAGATTTCACCATTCTCGTAACCAAGTTAGGCTCGAGAGGTGGAGTTACCGGGTCGACACTAGGGTCGTTAGGTACGCTCGGCGGGTCATTACCGACCCTGATGGGGTCGTTAATTACCCTAGGATGGAAAGGAGGGCTCGGATTAGAAAACTTACCTGGATTAGGGTCGTTAGGTACCCTCGGAGCCTCGTCACCATGGTATGATGGTTCGGTACTTGCCCTCGCTGGCTCGTTACCGTGCTGAACCGTGGCGTCCTCTTCCGTCTTGTCCTTACCCTGGACACGCTCCGGTAATGTCTTTCCGCTCCTAAGGTGAACCGTTGCTATTTGTCCTTTTGGGGTTTACTTCGGGACGACCGTGAAGTTGCCCTTGTGGCCTCGGAATCTGTGCAGCATGGTTCCCTAGTTGGGAATCAACATTCTTCTTCCATACATCGAACTCTCCCTATCTTTTATTTTGGTGGTTAAGGTTGGCTTGAACTTCATTAACTTTGTTGTGGACTCCATTGGTGCTTTCTTGTAACCCTCTTACCCATGATGGTGGATCCTGATGGCCTGGAGGTTGATAAGGCGCATGTCGTCTATCCGGTGGAGGCGCTGCATAGTTTGGATTTGGATTTTGATTGCCCCATGCCAGATAGTTGTTTGACTTGTCAAAATTGCTAGGCTGGTTCCTGTATGGGCCTCTCATGTAATTCATTTTATCAATTGTCTCAGCGGGTCTTACCTGCTCTATGTTAGTGCAAGCAGAAGTACTATGGGTAGAAGAACCACACTCTTGACAGGATTGAGAGGATTTCAGAAAACTTACCTTCTTCTTCAGGCGGTTGACCTCGTCTTGTAGAAATTGATTTTTAACATCCGAGTCAACTTCTTCTCGGTTAGGTACGTAGAGACGTTTCTGGGGCTGTGGAGTTTGCTGGGTTCCATACATGGCATCATAATTGGACAACTTATCCAGCAATTCCCATGCAGTCGTCGGGTCCATCTCTATAAAACCGCACATTGGAAAAAGATTTCTTGAAGAACATTTAAAGGTTGCCCATGAATGGGGCACTGTCTAAGCATTTCTTTATACCTTTCCCATGTTTCAACAAAAGTCTCATTAGGCAGCTGGTGATAGGAGGTGATGCGCTTCCTCAGATCCATTGTCTTGGCAGGCGGGAAGAATTTTGTAAGAAATTGATCATACAAGTTCTTCCATGTCCTGATAGACTAAGGAGGTAAGCTCTCCAACCAGCTCAGGGACTTTCCAGCAAGAGACCACCTGAAAGCTTTTAATAAAACATATTCAAGTGAGACACCTTCAGCAGCTATGGTGTCACATAAGTCAATAAAATTTCTAATATGTTCCATAGGGCACTCAGTAGGTTTCCCTTCAAACCGAGCCCGCTTTATCAAGGATATAAATTGAGACTTAATCTCAAATGGTTTCTCTATCTCTGGAAGCACAATTGGTGATTCTGGCACCCTCGGTTCTGGATGCATGTATTGCTTGGCGTTCCTCGGATAGGCATTCAACTCTTCCTGTAGACGAGCATTTTTAGTCCATTGAGGCTCAGCCTCGGCAGCATCGTCTTCCTTCTATGTTTTCAATGCCTCCATCTGATTCTAGAGGACTTCCAACTGACGAGCCAACTCTTCAGGTGTGGCCATGGCTCGGTTCTCTCGGCGTCTAAGATGCAGGGAACGTTCAGGTTCTGAATAATAACCAGCGTTGTCAAATTCAAGCCTTCGACGTCCTACCGGCATACGCTGAGAAAACAGACAAAGAAAACAAAAATTAAAAACAAAAACGGGGTCGGGCTATTCCCAGACCCACCGATAAACAAACAAACAAACTCGTTGCTTCCCCGTCAACGGCGCCAATTTTTTGATGGGCCTTTACTCTGGACAACAAATAAATTTATAAGTTAAGACCCCGCTGAGTATAGGGGAGTCAAGATCGTTCCACGAGAAGCAAGGTTTTTTTATCTATCGACTACTAAAAAAATCCAACAAAAACAAGCAAAAAAACACTCACGATTAGCCTCGTTAACGACCTTGTCCGGATTGTTAATGAACCACCGCGAACAACTAACCAACACTAACGAACTAAACGGGTTCGGTACCGAGACTACGAACTCAGTAACGAATATAACCTAGGAGAATTCAAATAAAACAAAGATCTAGAATAAGGGCTACCACAACATAGTCATGCATATAAACTCGTAAGAAGATAAATATCATGCCTTTAAATAGATAAATTCATCAACTTTCATTGAATAGCAAGTAAATTAATCTACTTTCATAAACTAATTCACTCAATCGCTTGTTTTGGATCTAAAGCTTGAAACTTTTACTTTCAAACAATATAACCCTTCAAGTTTATAACTTTCTCTCTCAATCAAGTTTAAAGACTCAAATTACCTTGACTTTCATCTAGGTATAAACACAACAAGCATCTCAAAAATAGATAAAATGCATTCAAAACATCATCTTACTCATCAAACCATGCATAACTATGCCGGGTTTCAACCCCGACCTTAGATAAGAAAACTACTCACTATTCATAACTAAGAAACAAATAAATTCAACAAGAGAAAACATTGAGAACAAAACAACTACTTCAAATTAATAAGAAAATATTATCTTACAGAATCCAAACGCAACCGAAAAATACAAAACACCGAATCAAAAACTCGTGATTAACGACCCCGGAAACTCTCGTCCACCGTGGCTCTCGATCTCGACCTTCGACTCTCCTTCTCTCTCTCGGCTCTTCCTTCTTCTCTACTCCCACTCTATTCTACTTGCCTCCCCTTTTATCCTTGATAGAAGGGTATTTATACTAATAAGGCTATAAAATAAAAAGGCTAGAAGATAAAAAAACTTTCCTAAAAGATAGAAATCTACGCTAAAAGATAGAAATAAAATCTAGAAGGATAACAAGACCTAAAATAAATAATATAATAACCCTAAAACTCATTAAAACACTCTACCGACACGGAATAAATTCCCACACAGGATCGGTAGGATGTCACTAAGATTCCTCGAAAAACCTATCTCGTAACCTCGTTAACGAGCCCTCACAGCCTCTTTAACGAGCCTGGGCTTGGCTTCTTCAACACTTCTTCTTCAAAAACTTAGACTTCGACTTCTTTTTCTTGTATTCCTCCGTCCTTCATCATAGCACTCCAAATTCAGCTCGAAATAGCACCTTTTACTTGCATACTTTTCACAAAATACACAAAACGGAGTAGCTTCCATACTTTTCACAAAATATGCAAACTTATCAAAAACACACAAAACTAACCCTAAACATATCAAAACTAGTCCTAATAAATTAAGAAAACCTACTAAAAACTATATCAAAAACACGAACATCATTCACACATCTCAGAAAAACATAAGTAACACCATGATAAATTAGAGATGCATAATATAACTTTCAAAGACCGTTTTAACTTATCAAACATGTGTGCCCATTTGGCATGAAATGACACTTGTTGAAATAAATCGAGCACAAGTGGTGGCTTTAGAAAATACTTACAATATGGGTCAAAGTATTTGTCACCATCACCACTTTCTTCGAAGATGAACTCCATATATTTTTCATCTTCCACCTTGTGTTATAGACTTGGTTCCTCATCTTGCAACATCATAAGCTTTGGATGTGAGAGGGGGGGGGGGATTGGAGCATGGGATTTCAAGGCCTAACATAGGGTACACCATGACAGTTGGATCCTTAATAGATGTATCATCTTGATTTTCTCCCTCATTGTTGTTTACTTCATCAACAAAGAAGTCATCATGGTCGACAAAATAATCTTCTTCCAAAACCACGGAACGCTCAAAATTCATGACACTACATGGGTGAAGATGACTCAAGCTCTCTAGGCTCTGTAAGTATCTCTATGCCAGCACAGACTTCATTTGACTCTGTGATGATCTGCTCAACTTGCCTTATTGGTGTTAATTCATATTGGACATCGAATTCATCTTCATAACCCACATCAAGTGTCTTAGATTGCTCATCAACTTGTATCTGGGTGTTTGACTCATAATCGTTTGATTCTAATGTGATTCCACCATTCCTTTCACACAACTCAAAAGGACATGAGGTTGTTGAATTAAAATGTGAAGAACATAACTCACAGTGCTCCCTGCTCAAAGAATCCGTCAATAAAGAGAGAATATCCTCAAGAAGCGTATCAGCGGTTGTGGCAGTGGGGAAGATGACTCAACCTGAAAGCACTGATGGCTCATGAAACGTAAGAAATCCTATCATTCCTTGGATCCCATAAATAAAAGCCTCTCATTGCTGATGTAGTCAGCCAATCCCCTTGTCTCAAGATTCATACCATGAATAACTCCCATGTTGACCTCTATATCACTGTATCGGAATCCCCATGTACCAATTTTGAACACATGGTCTTCAAATCTAGAAAAATAATTATGGAAGGGTTCATCCTGCAGTTGTCTACACTCGAACACAGTCATAGATTAGTAACACAAATGTTATGAACCGTAAGATAGGTTCACAACACCAAGATTGACACAAAAATCACACAAAAAGACAATTATTGCCTCCCCGGCAACGGCTCCAATTTGATAACAGTTATTTCGTCATGAAAATCACGACTATGCAAAATAAGTCCTAACAAACCTAAAGACTGTAGTCTTTGGAAGTAAGGGTCGAATCCGCAAGGAGGTAGATTTATCTTGTTATGTGAATTTTATGTCAAATCAAGTACAAACCAGGAGTTTGTGAATTAAACTAAGTATCAAGCATGCAAAAACTAGAAAAAGCAATTAAAGTTGGAGTTTTTATTAAATTGTGAAAACACTAAGTCAAATAGAGATCCGCATTCAATTGACAAGTTGATCATCGATTTCACACAATAATGCATGCATATGGAATTCCAATTTCTTTTCAAAGATAATTAGTAGCACAACCAGATACTATCATTCCTAACTAATTGAATAACCCTGAAACTATAAAGATTCAATTCAAAAGCAGCAATAAGAATAGGAATATAGACAGGATACAATTCTAGCATAAAACAACCAGCTTTTTATCCTAGAATGCAATTCAACTCTCTTCTGCAATAGATTAGCACAACCAGATACTAGTACAATGTAGTTTGCTACTATGAAATAGAGAAACTCAACCAGTAGATCTCTAGATCTAGCAATATGTTGGTGATTTGTGAAAAGTCATCAATCCCCTTGTAAGCATGTTGAGGTAAAGGAGTCACAAGGGAATGTCGTTTGAGAAATTGACAATGTGACTTGCCATGATGCGATAAAGAGAAGTAGTCATGAAAAGAAAAGAGATCCAAGAAATGCACACCGGCACCAAGGCACAAAACCTTGTGTGCAACGGCACGAGACGAGGGCAAGCCTAGGTGGCATCGACAATCGGTAGTGGCACAAGGCACCGACACTCGGTAGAGATGCGTCGGTGCACAAGGCGTGCGCTTGCACGATGCAAGGGCTAGTCACGCTGATCCTTGCTCATGAGATGAGTGCGGTGGCTAGTTGGGGCGTGCTTATGTCGTTGCCATGGCATTCTTATGGTAGCATGATGACAACGGCATGCCTAGGGTGTCTGCAAGGTGCTTGTGGCATGCCTAGTGCTTAGGCACAAGGTGCTGAGTCCAAGCGATTGAGCAAAGGTGATACGTTCCAGCCAAGGACGGCATCAATAGTTTCTACCTCAAGTCGAGCTATTCAATCCATAAGTTCAGTTCAAGACCCGCTGTCAACTATATTGATGACATCTTCGGTTCAAGACACACTTTCGGACCAAGTGCAGGAGTCGGGGGTCAAACCAAGCTTTTTCGAAGAATTCTCCGCCGTCGCAAATGTGACCAGCCTAGACGCGACTGCGCCCCTGCCACAATATCCCGTGCCGCACCATCAGAAAACCAGCCACCACGGGCGCGGGAGGGTGTCTCGGAACGCGCCCGCACTCCCCATCGCCATGACCGCGCCGCGGCCGCAGAAAGGCGACAACTCTGGGCGCGGGCTGGGAGCCTAGGAGTGCACTCGCGCTCCCCTGGGACAGGCCGTGCTCCGTCAATCGGTGATCCGAGTGTGTGCGAGTTCTTTTGAGGGCTCGGGTCTTCGGGTTTCTATCTTTATTTCATATCGGGATTTTAAGTGAGACAATTACTAAGTTTAGTATTAATTTTTATTTTCGTTATTTATCTAATTAACAAGATGGGTTGGGCTTGCATGCTTAGGCCCATTCTCGCTAGGGTATCTAGGGTTAGATCTAGATTTATATTAATATGTCAGACTTTCTTAATTTCAATTTACGCTTGAATGAAATAGAATTTGCCTTAGTGAATCGATGTTCTCATCCTTAGGCCTTTAGGCGTCAACCTTTTATGAATCCTTCTTCCCAATCGCCATACAATCCTTCTGAGGTTTCGTTTGTCGGAATCAAAAGGAAAACGCTCTCTTCTGGAGGGATACTATGTCATTAGATTTATCATTAGATTTGAAACGTGACTACTTCACGGAACGGATACTATGTCATTAGATTTGACACGGAACGTGACTACTTCACGGCTCTTACTGGAGGGCCTTGGACGATATTCGGACGTTATCTCATCATCAAAGCCTGGACCCCAACTTTTAATCCAGAAACGGATTCCATTACCACGTCGCCGGCATGGGTCAGGATTGCTAAGTTACCTCTCGTTTATTATGAAGAAGAATTACTTATGAGGATTGCTGCTGGGGTTGGGCGACCGATAAGGGTCGACACTCGCACTTTGTTCTCTAACCGGTGCCGTTTTGCTAGGGTTTGCGTCGAGGTTGACCTAACCAAACCTCTCAAGGGCACGGTTACGATTAATGGGCAACGTTTCTTTCTTGAATATGAAGGACTCAGCTTGATTTGCTTCAAATGTGGCCGGTATGGGCACCTGGCGTCACAATGCCCGTTGCTTGCCCATGCCGTCGTCAACACGCCGAATTCTAAAGGCACAACCGAGGTTGTTCCGGGGTCGAACGCGCCCAGTCCTAACACCATGAACCTTGATGTGACGATTACCAATGCACAATATGGCCCCTGGATGGAAGTTCAAAGAAAACGAAACCGAGGGAAAGGGAAAGGCAAGTCCGGCGAGGGGACGGTGCCTGGAGGCTCGGACAACAGGTTTCAAGCTATCGAAATACGTGATGATGGACAACCAGGAAGAGTTAATGAGAAGAACGTTGAATCGGGAAAGCAAAAGGAATTAATGGTAGAACATAGTTCCCAGACTGGCCAGAAGATCATAACCTCGTCTAACTCGAAAAGTAATTCCCAGTTGGTGGCTGTTGTTAATAATAATTCTCCCAAGAGTTTTGAGTCGGGCCCGTCCGGTGTCACTCGTAAGAATTCAAAGAATCATACAAGGCGCAAGAGCAAGAATAAACCCAATGGTGATTTGGGCAATAAAACCAATACTGCGGGTTGGCCTCCAAAGAATAAGAGGCCCAAAAGTGTTGATGCTCCGATAACCTTCAACCCTTACAAAAATCACTCTGGTTCTGCCGTTGTTGAACGAGATATTTTGGCAGCCCAAAACCCGGGTCCGACGGATACAATCCAGACGACAGTTGGGAATGTTCAGCAACATCAGACTAATAATATGCAGGAGAACTCTCAACTTATTGAAGCAAATGATACGATAACAGGGCTTCGTAGCCAGATTCTCTCCCTTACACAGGATGGCCCTAACCCAGCTTCTGAGAGCGACTCGATGCAAGAAGATGTTACAGGCAACGAGGCTAATCATCTGGCCTGAACGTTCGCCCTTGGCTCTAATTGGTCTCCACATGAAGTGCATAATTTGGAATTGTCGCGGAGCTGGTAATGACGGGTTTTGTCGATCTATTCGTTATCTTCTGAAGTAGCATAATGTCGATATTCTCGCAATCCTTGAACCAAAGATCTCGGGTGAATCGCGCAGATAAAGTTTGTGAGCGTTTGGATTTTACCTATTCTTCTCGTATCGAAGCTGTTGGTTTCGCTGGTGGTGTGTGGCTCTTCTGGAACAATGCCATAACTAACATCCAAATTATCCGCTTATACGATCGCTTCATCCATTCCCGGGTTGATGCCAATGGTAAGGTTTTCGATCTGATTTTAGTTTACGCACCTCCTAACGAAACTGACAGAGTTTCTTTCTGGAATGATTTACAGGTTATTACCAACAATGCTATGGGTCCTCTCTTCGTGGGTGGTGACTTCAATTGCGTTCTCCATAGCTGGGAAAGCATAGGCACGGCTTCAGCGCTCTCTCCCGACACAAATATTTTTCAGGATTGGGTTGATTCTGCAGGTTTGCTTGATTTGGGTTTTACGGGTTCGACTTTCACCTGGTCTACGGGGAAAACTACGAGTACTTTTAAGGCTCGACGACTTGATCGGGTTCTTCTCAACGCGTCTGCTCGTATGGAATGGCCGGATGCTACGGTACTTCATCTGTCGATGTTTGGCTCGGATCATTCGCCTTTGTTGGTCACCTTTGACAGCACCCGCAGGGTTGATAAAAAGAGACGTCCTTTTCGCTTCGAAGCCGCTTGGACCACCCATACTGACTTTGAAAATGTGATTGTTAATAACTGGGACAAAGACTCAACTACTCCTATTGCCCTTGCTGCAATTAAGAATGTTCTGCTCAAATGGAATTCCGATGTCTTTGGCAATATTCACAGCAGGAAGAGGAATATTTTGAAGAGGCTGGCAGGTATTCAAAAGGCTTATATGAATGTGTTGAATCCTTATTTGTTGGAGCTGGAAGGGAAGTTACAGGCAGAGTTGGAACAAATTTTAGAACAAGAAGAGCTGTTGTGGCTTAAAAAATCAAGAGAAAACTGGGTCCGATCCGGGGATCGTAATACTTCCTTCTTCCACATGGCCACGATTGTTAGACGGAGGCGAAACCGGATTGATTGATTGCGTGATGGACAGGGGAACCTAGTGGAGGATCCTAGTCTTGTGGAACAATTGGCGGTGAAATTCTTCAAGGAGCTTTATGCGCCACAACTTGCGTCAGTTGATGGGCACCAGATTTTGGGCGGTCTTTTTCCGCCTATCTCCTCTACTGTTTGGGATTCGCTGGTGGCGCCTGTGACTATGGTTGAGATCGATGCTGCCATTAAACAAATGGGTAGTCTTAAAGCCCCCGGTGTGGACGGTTTCCAACCGTTATTTTTCCTTAAGTGCTGGAACTCCGTTGGTTCGTCGATGCGATCTTTCATTCAGGACTTTTTCGTAACCGGAAAGATGCATCCAGGGGTTAATGAGACGTTGATTATTCTTCTTGCTAAGGTGGCCAATCCGGAAGCTATTAGTCAGTTCCGCCCGATCAGTCTTTGCAATGTGATTTATAAATTAATTACCAAGATTCTTGTTAACCGTATGAGGCCGATCTCTGCTGATCTGATTAATCCGATGCAGGGGAGTTTCTTACCAGGCCGCCTTATCTCTGATAACATAGTGCTTGTTCAGGAGTTGGTTCATTCCATGCGGAAGAAGCAGGGGAAGAAGGGTTGGATGCTTTTAAAAATTGATTTGGAGAAAGCGTACGACCGTATTCGATGGGATTTTGTGGTTGATACGCTCATTGATGTCGGTTTTCCTATGAAATGAGTTGAGTGGATTAAGGAGTGCATCAACTCAACTTCCATGAGACTTGTTTGGAATGGTGAAATGACGGAATGCTTCACTCCTACTAGGGGTATTCGTCAGGGTGATCCTATTTCACCGTACCTCTTCGTCCTTTGTATGGAGCGATTGAGTCACATGATTCAAACGGCGGTCTCTAATGGTAGCTGGAAACCTGCGCGTCTCACTAGGAATGGCCCCGAGGTCTCGCACGATCTCTTTGCCGACGACGTGGTCTTGATTGCTGAGGCCTCCGTTGCCCAGGTACGGATTATTAGAGACATCCTAGAATCCTTCTGTGCGGTGTCGGGTCAAAAAATCAACGCTACTAAATCCAAATTATTTGTATCCCGTAATGTGGGGCAGGATGTGGTTGAAAGTCTACAACGTGAAAGCGGTATTGAAGTGACCGACGACCTTGGGAGTTATCTTGGCATGCCCATACTCCACAAGAAGGTCTCGTTTGACACTTTTGCTCCCCTTCTAGCTAATTGGAAGGGTAAATTCTTGAGCCTTGCGGGGCGAGTTACTTTAGCAAAGTCTGTCCTATCATCGATATCGGTCCATGTAATGTCTACCGTGGTGCTTCCTAAGGAGGTGTGTGATCGAATCGACCAAATCATTAGATATTTCGTTTGGAATCATGACAACAATAGAAGGCGTATGCATTTGGTGTCATGGAAAGAGATCTGTCGACCGAAACTTGATGGAGGCCTCGGGTTGCGCACCATGAAAGATTTGAATTTATCCATCATTGGTAAACTCGGATGGCGTTATCTTCATGATTCCTCTATCCCCTGGAGTATGGTTCTCAAGGCCAAATACTTTAGGGAGGCTGGCAACGTCGTCGGTTCTTCCTCGTACATTTGGCAAAGCATACAAAAAGGTATCCAACAGGTTGTTTCCAGAGGATGCTGCTGGCTCATTCGGGACGGGATTTCGGTGTATTTCTGGTTGGATATTTGGTTAGGCGATCGTCCGCTCAAAGATATTCCTCATTTGTCTATCGATGAGGCGTGCTTGAGGAAAAAAGTTCGGGACTATTGGATTCTTGGCAGGGGCTGGAATTGGGAGGTGTTGTCGCCTCTGCTGCCTGCGCAACTGCTTCTTCAACTGGCTGCTATCAATATTGTGGACGCGCCTGGCAGTGTTGATATTCTGAGTTGGAGGCTTTCACGGGATGGCGACTACTCTATCGGTTCTGCCTATAGGTCTATCATCAACGCTGGTGCAATTTGTTGGAACGATGGCCAGATTTTCAAAGCTGTTTGGAAGCTTAAAGTTCAGGAACGCATTCTGTCCTTTATTTGGCTTACGATCAGAGGGAGTATCCTAACGAATTGTGAACGGCGTCGCCGCCACATTGCAACTTCGGATCTTTGCCCGCTATGCAATAATAACCCGGAAACTTTGGTTCACCTTCTTCGTGATTGCCCAATGGTGACAGGTTTGTGGAATTCTATTAACATTCCTATGGAACTTGCTGATTTTTTTGTGTCTCCGTTTGCAGCTTGGATCCGGGACAACCTGTCGTGCAAATGGAGGTCCACCGATGGCGTGGAATGGTCGGCGGTCTTCTCTACGGCGTTGTGGTGGCTATGGAAGTGGGGAAACGAGGTGGTGTTTGGCAATTCAAGCTACATTCATGGGGCTGCTGACTTTGTGATGGCGAAGGCTAGGGAGTACAACTGCGCTTGGAATAACAGAGATGGCGTGAAGACGACTCATCAGCGCTCTGATCGGTTGGTTGGTTGGAGTCGCCCGGTGACTGACTGCGTAAAAATTAATACGGACGGGTCAGTTTTGAACAATGGTCATGCCTCAGCCGCTGGTGTGATTCGTGATTCCGATGGTAGATGGGTTGGTGGTTTTGTGCATAACATTGGACTTTGTACGGTTCCTATGGCGGAGCTTTGGGGTATTCTCAATGGCCTGACTCTTGCTTGGGATAAAGGTTACCGTAATGTGCTTCTTGAGTCTGATTCTGCCCTTGCGATCGAGCTGCTTTCGAAGAACCTTTATCCGACCCACCCTCTCTTTAGCCTGGTATCCCAATGCCAAGGCTTCCTTAAACGGGATTGGAATGCCCGTTGTTACCATGTCTTCAGGGAAGCGAATGTTGTCGCCGACTCCCTCACTAAACTTGCGTTCTCCTTTCCTATTGGCTTTCATCTCCTAGTTGAGCCGCCTGTTGGCTCGGTAACTATTTTATTAGACGATATCCGGGGTAGATCTTTCCCCCGTTCTATTTGTACTTAATCTGAGTTTATTCACGGAAGGCGTGGCCTTTCTTTACCAAAAAAAAAATAAAATCAATTCCACATCAAGACGCCTCTAGCATCCCAGCGTTGTACTAACCATTCTCAAACCGCGAGCCCCTACGTGCCCTATCCTACTTGCTTCCGCTTCATTGCTCGTTGGAGATCGATATGGGATTCATAATAGGAGACGTCGGTCCTTGTAGAGAGGCGAAACACATGAACTAGCATTAGAGCCATCGTCTTGTAAGTCTTCTGATTCGATCTTTTCACTTTTACCACCTTAATTACAATTATCGCTGCATATTAATCATTGTTTGTTGAGGGTCGTCAAAATTCAGCATCAAAAAAAAAATTCGGCCCTAATTTACAAAAAAAATCAAACAAAAACTCAATTGTGGGTGGCATATCCAAAATAAGGTAAGCCATTAAACCACATTTGTTAAAAAAAAGAGATTTGTGGGTGGCATAGCCAAAATAAGGTAAGCCATAAATCACACCATTGTTTTAACATTATTAAAGGGTGATTTTAACATTGTTAGTGCTTGCATCATTCCTTGTTTGATTAGTACTACTTCTTTGATATTACTAAATTGTGTGGGTGCATATCTTGGCTTAAGTTTTCTTTGCTTCAATAACACCATTGTTTTACTCGTGAGCCTAAGCCGCCTCTTGCCCAAAAGCCACCTATGACCTTGTGTGAGTACATCGCTTGGATCAAGAGCTAAGACTTTGCGTGTTTGTTTATTTTGTTTGTTCTTGTTCCTTGTTACTCGCCATGTCTTCTCATGATGGTTTAGGTTCCCCTAAAGCAGGTAATGGAGATAATCTACTCAATCCCGTTGTTGTGGTTGAGCATAGTACTATGGATGAAAAGATTAACCACTTAACTTTAATGGTTACCGAGTTCCTTGCTCAGTTGAAAGCTCAATCCTTGTCACAACATCCTATTATGCCACCAACAACCCAACCGAGCGTCGACATTGCAAATTCCAACCAAGACCAAGTCTTTGGCTACACTCTCTGCGCAGCAACAACCTCCTCCCGGGCCTTTGACGCGGGCTCGCGCTAAGGCCTTGGGCATCACTATTGGCGCGCCAGAACCTTCGTTGGATCCGGTTTTGGGTACTCAACCCATTCCTCTTGGTACTCAAGATCAGGTTTTGGGCTATGGTTCCCGAACTTCTTCGGGCAGGTATGTATCTTCCAACCCTAGTCAATACGGTTTTAATACTAATGAAAAATCTAGTGATGTTGTAGGACATGGTTCTTCTACTCCTTTAGGAAAGTCCAACGCTTCTACTCCGACATGCACGGCTCCCCAAAAGCTGGCACAACTAGGTCATCAACGAGCCCTTGATTTGGAATGCTACACTTGTGGTGGACGTGATCACTACCAAAAGGACTACCCCAACCGCGAGAAAGTCATGTTTGTACAAGCTTCAGCTGGTTACGAGTCCATGAATGAAGAAGAAATTTCAGCCCCGACACCAATTGAGGAGGAGTGTTCGGCTCCTCAAGTGGATGAGTTGGATTGTGCTGCATCGCCAGCTAACATGGGGACTCCGTTGGGATTGGTTTCCCGAAAGGCTTGAATCCTTTGTGAAAACAATCTCAATGACCAGCGGGAAAATCTCTTCTACACTAGAGTTCTTATTGGTTCCTCCAGCTTAAGTGTGAGTATTGATTCCGGGTGTTGCACCAATTTGATCAACGAGAAGGTTGTATCTCATCTTGGGCTACTTACAACTCCGCACCCGACTACTTATGGTCTTAAATGGCTCTCCTCAAGCTCAGGTACACAAGTTTCTAAACAATGCATGATTTCCTTTTCAATTGGTCCTTACATAGATTCTATACTTTGTGATGTTTTTGCAATGGATGCCAGCCATTTATTATTGGGACGTCCATGGCAATTTGATAGGAGTCACGATGGTTACTTAAACATGTATGTGTTTACGAACCATGGGAAGCGCGTCAAACTCTTACCTATGTCTCCAAGTGAGATTTTGCAAGATCAATTTCAAAGGGCTCGATAGAAGGCACTTGAAGATGAGGAACAAGTTACAAAGGCCAACAGGGTGCCAAAACCAAATATCTTCGACGAGCATGGCAATGGCATGCCCTGCAATGATCCGAGGCAACCTGACGCGTCTACACGCCCCAAGGCAACCCATGGCGCGCCTCTTCAAGGTTCGGTTGAGAGTCGGTTGTTGCTAACACTTCCGTCGTTGTCTCCGGAGTCAGTTCTTTGGGGTCCAACCGACTCCGCGCTTCACTGCCCCAATTCCTATGGCAACGTACAACCAAAGGTTATCATGTCGGATATCTTTTTCGTGGTTGATCCCGAGCTTCATTTTGTGGAAGCGAGGACACTTCCCTCTCAAGGGGGAGGATGATGCGTTCCGTCCTAAAAATAAAGCAAACGAAATGGAAACATGCATTCTAAACACTAACAATATGCAAGCTATCACAAAACGACAAAATCAGTAACGCAACAACCCACACAACCGGAACAAACATAAACAAGTGAAGAAGACAAATAAACAAAACCTGATCGCTGACTGTTGAGATGGTTTCTTGACAAAAAATAAATTTATAATCAAGACCCCGCTATGTATAGCGAAGTCAGGTTCGTCCATTGGAGAAAGTCAGTATCAAGTTTTGTTCTTACTTAGGGCACAAGTAAGAGAGAAAGTTTAGGTTTTTATATCAAGAAAGAGAAAATCTAAGGTTTTGGTATCCCCACAACAATAATTATGCATGTAAACGCTAATGAAACATAAAGATCATGCTTTTATCTCATAAAGTTGCTAGCTTTCGTTAACTAAGCAAGTAAATCAACCAACTTTCATCCAATCAATACACTTACTAGCTATCTCTTCTACTTGAACTAGGATTGATCTGCTTTCGTTTTAAAACCCCAATTGACTATTCTGATTCAAGATTTCCGCTTTCGCTTCAACTATGAACGAAAAATTTCCTTATCCACTTTAATTTCAAGGATTAAGAACAAGAGAGAAGAATTATGATAAAAAACAATCAAAACATGATCAAGAGGAAGCATACATAACCATTGTTGGGTTAACCCCAACCTTAGAGAGAGATAGGAACTATTCACAAATCATGCTTAAAAACAAAGCAATTGAATTAAAAAGGAAACTTACAACCAAATCCAAACAAAACTTGTCTTCCAAGCAACTCCAATCTCGTCTCTCTATCTCTATCTCAAGCCCCTCTCCTCTCCTCTCTTTCTCTCCTCCTCAAAATTCCCCTCTAAAAGATGATAGAGAAGCTAGAGCTAGACAAGAGTATTTATAGAGAAACTAAAGCTATCTATAAGGAAATAAATCTCTAAAAGATATATCCCTTAAAACTATGTAATAATAAAAAGATATGGGATATAATGCATTAATTGCACCAACTCGGATGTCTCTACTGACACTGAGCACCTCGGTACCGACCCGTCAGTCTCGTTATCGACCCCCACAGGGTCATTATCGACCCCATTCAACCTTGAAAACAACCTTGTAATTGAGATATCTCCTTTGTTAGGGGGTTGTTAGCATTCGCTTTTTTTGTTTTGATTCTTCTTCCTCAGGCTCAACAACGGTCTTCTAAACTTATTTCTAATCTTTAACTTGATCTTCACTTCATTCCATAAGTTCTCTCCTTCGATTTCTCATCTTCTCCTAGAAATATGCTCCAAATAGATCCAAAACCTATAAAAACACAACCAAAGCTTATGTAGACTTCATATCTTAAGGAAATACAAAAACATACACAAATGACTCAAAATAAAACACAAAACTAGACTCAAAAACATAAAAATACACCCTAAAAACACGACTAAAAAGACGAATATCACTGACTTATCCTACACAAAACACGCATAAAAGAACCACGCACAATGACGACCAAAACACAGTAGAACCGGACATAACAAAGCCCAACGGCAAACGACTTGCTATAGAAACACGACCACGAGCGGAACCCTAGCGACTTGTTGTAGATGACGACCACGAGCAGGCCACAACAACGGCGAAGGCCAGCCCTGCCGTACAAACCCACCAGAAACCGCACTGTCCAATAGCTGCCCGCCTACAAACCCTACCCAACCCCCGACTATCATCCTCCCGATCGCCCAAAAAAGTGAATCTGAGAATTGAGGAAAGTTCATGCAAGAATAGTCAATTAGGTAATCATTTTGTGCCTCCCTAGAATTCTATCAAATGTATCAAATAATTATCCAACTTCTATAATAAGAGCAATCACTTTGAGTCTCCCCTTGTGCCATCTATCATCAAGGACTTCAATATCTTCCAATATGTGCCTCTTTAAAGAAGGTGTCTTTCAAGGCTGAACACAAGGAAAAGAAGTGAAGGAATGAGCTTAACCAGATCAGCGTCGTGTGGGTTGCAAACAAGATAGCTTCGTCGAGAGATCGTTTGTATTATCACATAACAACAGATCATCGATTAACCGGGATTCACGAATCGTTATGCTTAATAATATCAACCAACTAAAATTATGTTCAACCGGACTTATCTACAACATCTAAGCATACAAAGGATAGAAGTCGGTTCCCCTCATCGAACACATCGGTCCGTCAATGACGCATTGGCGCTTCGTCTTCACACAAAACAAAAGTAATCTCATGAAATGGCTGTAGCCCATCCTAGGGGTGAGATTGAATCTCTCCCTCCTCACCCTCGCACACACAGCTAGTTGTTTTGTAGTTAAATATGGAAAACCCAAATGATATGGCTTTCAGTTTCCAATGGTCTTTTTTCGCTTTTCCACATGTATTCCTCCTTTCCATATCTCTTTGTGCCTGAAGCTGTCACACACTCACACTAGAAAGAATAAGGCGGTTTCTCTGTATTTTTCCGGCCTATCGCAAACTTACGCCCGGTATTCAACGCACTTATCCCATGTGGTTCCTGCTCTTCGCCGTCTCAACGACTGCGATGCTACTGTCCTGTTTGTACCTCAAGACGGAGATTGAGATTTTGGCCTCCGAGAACCTCCTCCTAGCCCTAGTACTCATCGTGATAGGTCTTTTCTTGGCTGATGTTGAAGGGTTTCTTGACCAAATAAATTTATATCAAGACCTCGCTGAGTATAGCGGAGTCAGGTTCGTCCACGGGAATGAGAATAGGGCTAAAGATTAGTTGATAAACTACGAAAAGCAACAGAACAAACAAAGGGCTAAGGGTCGAACACGACCTTATGGGGTTGAGATCGAGTCAACTTAATGGGTTTAATCAAATATAAAAAGAGTAATCATAGGGCTAGGGCTACCACAACAACAACCATACATGCTTTCAACGAGAATTCACAACTATCATGCTATCTAGATCATAGAAAAGTCAACTGTCGCAAACAATTCAAGTTATTCAATCAACTGTCGCAAATTAAACAACTTTCTATCTATCTTCCAACCTAGGAATATCAACTTTCGCAAATAATCCTATTAGATCTAATCAAGCAATCAACTTTACACTTTCGCTTTTAGGTTCATTGCAAGATATTGCCTCAACTTTCGCAAAGGTATTTAGCATAAGATAGATAGATATGATCTTCAAGCATTCAAGTCATGAATTCAAGTTTTAGACATGCATGATTGTGTTGGGTTTTTCACCCAACCCTAGAATCTAAGAAGACTACTCACTCATTGAGAAGAAAGAAGAAGACATCCTCATATAATAAAACCGAAAATTCAATTAAACTAAAAAGAAGTCTTACAATTTTCTCCAACTTGTCTTCCAAGTCTTCTCCCAAACAAACACACTATGTTCTACTAACCCCCCCCCCCCCCCTAAAACAAAGAGTTTAGCCTCCTTTTATAGAAGAAAAGGAGTCCTAATTAACCTAGGAAACAAGATAATTCTACTTCCTAAAATAAAAGATAGAATATATCACAAAAGATCTCGGAATAAGGGAGAGTTGCGCCATGCACGACCCAAAGTGGGTCATGCACGACCCCCCTAGGGTCGGTCCTGAGGCTTGGTAATCTCCATGGGTCTAGCACGACCCTGATAGGGTCGTGCCTGAGAGCTTGAATCTTGGTTGGGTCGTGCTTGAGTAAAACTTGCGTAGAAGATTCGTTACAACTCCGATTGACTCGATTCTTTTTCCTATGTTCTTGTAACGAATTCCTCTATCTCTTTCCAAGCTCAAACTTGATCTTCAATAACTTTACTTGCACGCTTAATCTCAATCTTCTCTTGCAATGCTCCAAACTCTTCTTTCAAGCTACAAAACTCCTACAAAAAGACACAAAAAATGCGTAGCTTCCGAATCTCAAGGAAATACGAAAAATAAAGCATAAAGACTCAAAAACATAAAACTCTAACATAAAAACTAACCAAATCCAATCTAACAAGACACTAAAAACCTACCTAAAAAGCGGATATCAAAATACCCCATACTTTGACTTGCTTGTCCTCAAGCAATAATCATGCAAAATCAAGACCAATAACATAATCTTCAAGCATAGCCCTTGTCAAAACATTTTAAACACAAGTGAAAAAGTAGACAAGTAATTTTAACGTCATCACATATGTATGAGTCTCAAGCATAGGCAATCACAATCCAACCTCACAAGGGATTTTAATGTGTTTCACTCATCTCTCATGTGTTTAGGCTATTAATATCAACTCTCATCTCAATCTGTATGCAACATCAACTTTATCATTGAGACTTATATCACCAATCTCTCTACCTAGAGAAGTCAAAACACATCAATCATCATAAGAACTTAGGCTCAATGAAATCTTCATAGAAGACTCCATTCGGCCGGGTTGTAATGGGGCTTGGTAAAGACAAATAGGTGTGGAAAATATTTGGCCATGTGGTGCTAATAATATCCGGGAATCAAAGACTCCTAAAAACTCTCACATCACCAAAACTCTCATAAGATAACATATACCAAACTCACTCTCATTATGCCCAAACTCACTTATTTCTTCAACCCTTTTAAATCCTAACTTATCTTGCTTACAAATACTAAGGAAATTTGGCTCATGCATATTTTATTCATTGCTCAACATTTACTTTCTTTTCCTCCCTTATGATTTTCATTTTTTTTTCATGGGAGATCGGCCGTTTTTTTTTTCTTTCTTTCTTTCTTTGCAAGTGCATTCAGGGAACCAAACTCCTTTTACATGACAAACTGCAAGATTTTTTTACTTTTCCCAACCCATAATTACCCCATACTTGAACCAAACAATCTCACTCAACAAAATTATCACAACCAATACTAAGTCCTAATCCCCGGATAGGGTCAAGCTTATTTCGGCTAGGGAATAATTTTGTGGAGCTAAAAATAAAAGGCTTAAGGCTCAACTTGGCTTGAAAAAAAGGATAATGTAAAGGTAGGTAAAAGAGAGGATAAAAAGTGGCCTATGAAATATAAGTTGTTAATCATAATTAACATGCATGAACGATCTCATAGCGTCTTCAAGAAATAGATAACCATATCAATGACAAGAGATTTATATGCATAAAGAGAGCAAATCACACAAGAAAAAGAAGAGGGATTTTTTATGTTATCCCTTTAAGGCCAAAATTCCTCACTAGGTAAAAACTTTGTTGGATTGCAATTACTTCTACTTAAGACACATATGCTCAATTTCATAACAAGTCACTTTTCACAATCAAAAGCAATTTCTCAAGACTTGGGCTATACTATCCAAATATGCCAAAAGAATTATATGATAAGCATGAAAATTAGTTCCCATCATAGGACATCTAAGATGGAACATTCTTCTATCCAAAAACAAAGAAAGAAATATTTTTGAATTTTTCAACATTTTTCAATTTTTTTGATTTTTTCTGAAGTTTTTTTTCTTAACAAAACAACTAACAAATAAGCAAACAAATCTAACACAAAAAAGACTCAATTATGTACAACATGTGAGATTTCTTCTTCCCCTACCCCATACTTAAATCATGCAATGTCCTCATGCATGAAAATGATATGAAAATGTAAAGAGAAAAGAAGAAGAAAACTCACAAAGAACTCTTGGAAGCTTGGGAAGGAGTGGAACTCTTCATGGTTAACCTCAATGGAGAAGGAGAATTTCGGAAATGCACGTCAGGGTCGTGCACGAGCCATATGGGGTCGTGCTCGACCCCTTGGAAGTGGTCGAATAGTTCTTTTAAATTGCTCCTTTTGTAAAGTCGTCTTTTCCCGTCTTTATGAGCTCGTTATTTGAAGCTTAGGACCCTGCAAAAATCCCACAAAATTCTATTCCAAACAAAAGTATTCTATCCTAGTCTAGGAAGGTTAGAAAAATCTAATTCTAAAACAAAAACAAAAACAAAAATAATAAAAATATAAAAATCTAATCTAAAGTCCGGGTTGCCTCCTGTAAGCGCTTGTTTAACGTCATTAGCTTGACAACTTATCTTAGCTCATCAGGGCGGCCTCCATCCAGCTTTGTCGGGATCATGGGAAACCCCATACTTAGATGGAAAAGCTTCAAAGCTTCTCTCTAGGACATTCGCTCCTCTATCATCCACAAGTATATTTGGTAATCCTACAACAGGGTTAGTAAAATCCGAAAACCAAGGAGGATTTGACTCCTTCATATGACTAACATTAGGATCTAATATAGAATGAGAATAGGAGAAAGGATCATGACTAGAATTAATTGGATAAGAACAAGAAAACTCACCAGGGTCATTCGGGAAGTGGCTTGTTACCGAGGTGTAGGGGGTCGTTAACGACCCTGTTGGATTTGGAAGTGGCTCGATGTTGTGCCTTGATCCATCTCCAACCTTGTTTTCCTTCAAATAAGGGGCATTACCATGGTGGGTCGGTAGGCTCCTCAATACGGCAACTAGCAACTTCGTTCACAATGGAATTGAAGCGAAACTCAACCCTCTCCTCCCCAATGTCAAATGTGAGGAGTCCCTTTCTAACATCAACTCTTGCCCCTGCGGTGGCTAAGAATGGTCTTCCTAGAATGATTGGCACCGCAGGGTCTTCTGGCATATCTAGCACAATGAAGTCGTTTGGGACAAAGAATTTTCCAACTTGGATAGGAATATCGTCCACAACTCCAGTTGCTTTTACACGAGATCCATCCGCCATGTAGAGATTCATATCAATAGGCTCCAGTGGTCCCATGTTGGTCTTGGACCAAATTGAAAGTGGAAGCAAGCTTGCACTAGAACCTAGATCACACAAAGCTTTGAAACGGTAAGATCCAATACCAATAGTAATAGCAAACTTACTGGGATCGCCTAGCTTTTCAGGGAGCTTTATGGAATGGACCTCATTATGCAGCTTTGAGATTGATCGCTTCCTCGATAAAATATCCTTCAAGAATTTAGTATAGGAAGGCATTTCATTCAAAGCCTCAGCGAAAGGAATGGAAAGATTTAAGCCTTGAAGCAACTTAACAAAGTGCTTGAATTTACCTTCCGTTGAGTCTTTAGGTTTCTTAGAAGGGAAAGGAAGTACTTTAGATGGAGATTGAATGGAACGAGAAGGGTTAGAAGACTTACCTGGCGAAGGGTGGTCAAGCTTAACCCCTGAAGGGTCGATCACCTCTTCTTCCTCATTATTATCACCTTCAGGAACGACCCTCAAGGGGGTCGTGCATGACCCTAAGGGGGTCGTGCACGACCCTAAGGGAAATGTGACAGGGTTGGTCCGGAGAGGTCCAACCTCTGTGGGGGTCGTGCTCGACCCTGAAGGGGTCGGTCCTGAGGCTTGCTCCTTCTCCTTATGCTCGGTTAGCTCGGGCAACGCCTTGCCACTCCTTAGGTGCATGGCTCGGACTTCACCATTGCTTGCTTGGCCTCTATGATTCTCTTCGGGACGTCCCGGGAGTTGTCTGTGAGGTCTCGGGATTTGAGTAGCTAGTTGTCCAAGTTGGGAGTCTACGTTCCTCCTCCATGAGTCAAATTCTCCCAACCTTGTATGAACACCATTCGTTTGTGTAGTAAGCTCGGCTCGTACTCCATTGACCTCAGCTCGTACTCCATTGACCTCAGCTCGTACTTCGTTGATCCCAGTTCGGACGCCATTGATTCCTTCTTGCAGCCCTTGCATCCATGATGGTGGCTCTTGATAACCCGGAGGACGGTAGGGAGGGGGACGTTGCTCTTGTTGGGGTTGCTTGAATTGGTCATAATTGGAATTTCCCCAAAATGGTTGAGCATTGTTCCTCCTTGCATAATTGTTTTGGTTCCTATAGGAACCTCTCATGTAGTTGGCCTCATAGGCCTCAGCGGCTCTCACTTGCTGCAAGTTAGTGCAATTGGAAGTAGTATGGGCGGAAGACCCGCATTCTTGACAAGATGAAGAAGAATTAAAGTAACTTACTTGCTTTTTCAAACGATTGATTTCATCTTGCATGAATTGGACTTTCACATCCCGATCAACCACCTCGGATTGTGGTTCATACAACCTCCTCTTTGTGGGCTTAGATTGTTGGGTTCCATACATGGCATCATAGTTGGTTAGCTTGTTCAATAGCGCCCATGCCTCAACTGGAGTCATCTCAATGAACCCACAATCAGTGTGAAGGTTAATGTGATCCTTGGTAGCCGCATAATGCCTTGAAAGAAGATCTCTTGGAGAACATAGGGTGGTTTTCCATGAGTAGGACATTGCCGAAGAAGTTCCTTAAACCGCTCCCAAGTTTCCACAAGCGTCTCGTTTGAAAGTTGATGGTAGGAGGTGATGCGCTTCCTAAGCTCCGTTGTTTTAGCCGGTGGAAAGAACTTGGTCATGAATAAATCATGCAAAGCCTTCCACGTTGTAATAGACCTTGGTGGCAAACTCTCCAACCAACTCAAAGCTTTTCATGCAAGAGACCACTTAAAAGCCTTCAAGAGAACATATTCAAGTGCAACATTGTCAGCAACAATGGTGTCGCATAAATCAGTAAAGTTCTTAATATGCTCTATTGGGCATTCAGTGGGTTTCCCCTCAAATTGAGAACGCTTAATTAAGGATATAAAGTGAGATTTAATCTCAAAAGCGCGGTTAATCTCCGGGAGCACTATCGCCGATTCGGGCACCCTCAGTTCTGGGTGCATATATTGCTTGGCATTCATCGGGATAGCGTCCAGTTGCGCCTGAGCCCGCCGCGTTTGCAGCCTGAGCATCTCGGTCCATTCGTATGCGCTGCATCACAGCACGGAGTTCCTCCATTTGTTGAGCAAGAGTCTCAGCGTCGCCCATTGCTCGTTGTTCTCTCAAACGTCTATGGAAGGACCTCTCAGGTTCGCTGTAGTAGTCAATCTCAAGAGTTCTCCGGGAAGAAGGAGATGGCATATACTGTGAACAAAAACAAAGAAAACAATATTAAATAAAAACAAAGGGGTAAGGGCTAGTCCCAAACCCCAAATATCAACTAAACAAGGCACTATTGCTCACTCCCCGGCAATGGCGCCAATTCGTTGAAGGGTTTCTTGAACAAATAAATTTATATCAAGACCCAGTTGAGTATAGCGTCCACGGGAATGAGAATAGGGCTAAAGATTAGTTGATAAACTACGAAAAGTAAGAGAACAAACAAAGGGCTAAGGGTCGAGCACGACCTTATGGGGTCGAGATCGAGTCAACTTAATGGGTTTTAATCAAATATAAAAAGAGCAATCCTAGGGCTTGGGCTAACACAACAACAACCATACATGCTTTCAACGAGAATTCACAACTATCATGCTATCTAGATCATAGAAAAGTCAACTGTCGCAAACAATTCAAGTTATTCAATCAACTATCGCAAATCAAACAACTTTCTATCTATCTTCCAACCTAGGAATATCAACTTTCCAAAATAATCCTATTAGATCTAATCAAGCAATCAACTTTACACTTTCGCTTTTAGGTTAATTGCATGATATTGCCTCAACTTTCGCAAAGGTATTTAGTATAAGATAGATAGATATGATCTTCAAGCATTCAAGTCATGAATTCAAGTTTTAGACATGCATGATTGTGTTGGGTTTTTCACCCAACCCTAGAATCTAAGAAGACTACTCACTCATTGAGAAGAAAGAAGAAGACATCCTCATATAATAAAACCGAAAATTCAATTAAACTAAAAAGAAGTCTTACAATTTTCTCCAACTTGTCTTCCAAGTCTTCTCCCAAACAAACACACTAAGTTCTACTAACCCCCCCCCCCCCCCTAAAACAAAGAGTTTAGCCTCCTTTTATAGAAGAAAAGGAATCCTAATTAACCTAGGAAACAAGATAATAATACTTCCTAAAATAAAAGATAGAATATATCACAAAAGATCTCGGAATAAGGGAGAGTCGGTGCCATGCACGACCCAAAGTGGGCCGTGCACGACCCCCTAGGGTCGGTCCTGAGGCTTGGTAATCTCCATGGGTCTAGCACGACCCTGATAGGGTCGTGCCTGAGAGCTTGAATCTTGGTTGGGTCGTGCTTGAGTAAAACTTGCGTAGAAGATTCGTTACAACTCCGATTGACTCGATTCTTTTTCCTATGTTCTTGTAACGAATTCCTCTATCTCTTTCCAAGCTCAAACTTGATCTTCAATAACTTTACTTGCACGCTTAATCTCCATCTTCTCTTGCAATGCTCTAAACTCTTCTTTCAAGCTCCAAAACTCCTACAAAAAGACACAAAAAATGTGTAGCTTCCGAATCTCAAGGCAATTCGAAAACTAAAGCATACAAACTCAAAAACATAAAACTCTAACATAAAAACTAACCAAATCCAATCTAACTAGACACTAAAAACCTACCTAAAAAGCGGATATCAGTTGACAAGAACAAGCAATTGATTGGGCAATCGATGTTGATTTTCCGGGAAGTCTACAATGCGAATTCCACGAAGCTACGTTTCTCCACCAGCCCTACCAGATCATTGGTCCAGTGGTACATTTAATGCGAGAGAAAAGAGAAGCTGAACCGCTCCGGGCCGCGCTCTTCGCTTCTCTCATCGCCAGAGGGGAGACAAGGTGTAGAGTTCTACGACAATGGGGACGTGTATGAAGGGGAATTTCACAAGGGAAAGTGCAACAGGAGTGGAGTCTATACCCACTTTGTGAATGCGAGGTATGAAGGAGATTGGGCCCATGACAAGTACGATGGCTACGACATTGAGAGCTGGGCGAGGGGGAGGCGTAACCGAGGGCAGTACCATCAAGGTCTCCAGCATGGTGTCGGAGCATACCGGTTTTTCACCGTGATTCATATGACAGTGACTGGTGTAGAGGGAAGTACCATGGGGTTGGAGTTCAAACCTACGCCGATGGGAGATGCTATGTTGGTGATTTCAAGTATAGAGTCAAACATGGCCTTGGTTGCTACAATTTCAGGTAAATCATAATTCTAGTTTCTAATTCTTATTCAAATTTTGGTGTCATATAAATTTTTGCATTTTAATGTTGTTGGTGTGACAAAATAAGGTAGGAATTGTAGCACCCCTATTTTACAACATTGGGTATTACCGCCAGTGACCTCGGATTTTACCGTCCAAAGTCACCCAAGGCTTTTAGAATGGTATTGAACATTTAAAATGCGGAAATTAACATAATTCATAATATAAAAAGGTTGCTCTTGAAAGAGACTTTGTTCGTACAAACCGTCTTTCATTGCTTAAACAAAATGATGTTCGAGAATGAAACACATAAAAACTTGTACTTGGAACATACTCAGAATTAAATCAAAAGGGTACGAAAATACATCTTGAAGATCCTTATCCTTCCTTCGCCTCCACCTTACGCCTTGTTTGGGTTCATAGGTTCTGACATAATTCACGAGGGGCGAGAATATGCCAGGCAAACATGCGACCTCGTCTAGATTTTCCTAGCTTGTACTTTTCCTTTTCCAAGAAGTGAGCATAGACCACTTCTCTCGACTTCGTTTTTTCTTTAGATAGTCGAGTCGGCATAGCTTTTTCCTTCTGTCCTTAGTGTAAACGGCTTATGTTATAAAGCCTTGTACTTCACTCTTATGAACAAGTTCTAATAAAATTTCTCCTTCTTTTCTGAAAACTTGCACATCAATTCTTACTTATATTATTGAATTAACAAATAAAACCAACTGAAAACCTTCAGATGGTCAATACAAGAGCCAACAGTCGCCATGCCAACCCTAGCGGCGCTGGGGAAGGACATGATGAAAGTGAATCCGAGGTCAGAGGTGGACCTCAAGTTAACCATCCCCCTTCACCAATAGCTCTTATAGTATTCAATGAGGAAACCATGACCACTTTACGCACTCTCGTACAACAACTAGTACAAGAGACCATCCCTGCTGCGGTACCTAACCCAGCAAACATCGAAACACCAGAGGAAGTGCCAGAAGAAGTTCATGCAGCCGAGGTCATTCCCGATAAAACCAAGGAAGTCAGTTTCGTAGAGGGAATCAAGACCTTCAACGCCAGAAAGCCCGACTCATACGACGGGACAGGCGACCCATCGGGAATCCAATACTAGTTCTCCCACGTCGAGACACTGCTAAGGAACATGCACTGATCGGAAGTAGACAAAGTGCACATGGCTACTCTAAAGCTGAAAGACGAAGTCGGGGAATGGTGGGAAAGCTCTAGTCTGGCCACTCACCCCGATCTAAGCTGGGCCATGTTCAAAGACAAAATGATGCGCCGATTCTTCTATGAATCCATGAATGATGAAAAGTTGGAAGAACTCCACTCTCCGAAGATCCATGGGCTGAGTGTGCTCGAACGCGCCAAGAAGTTCAATCATCTTCTCCAGTACGCTGAAGATGAAATCACCACAGAGCAGCAAAAAATCAAGCGCTTTCACCGCTGGATGAGCGACACCATCAAACCCTGGATGGTGAACCGCTCCTTCAAAACTCTAGAGGAGTATGTGGATTCTGCCCATAGGATGGAGATGACTCTCAAAGTCCCCGAGCGCAGAAAATTTGGGGGGGGGGAAGCCTCACCACTCCAGTCAATGTGGATTCAAGAGTCCGGCATCCCAACAAGGATCACAATGGTCTAAGGAGAGCAAGAACAAGGCCACATCAATGGGGCCAAAATCTTTCCAGAGTTCAGAATCAAGAAAGGGTCCGATAGTCTGCCACAGCTGTACAGAACCGGGTCATCTTAACCGGAACTACCCTAAAGCTCCCAAGAAATGCTTCAACTATGGGAAGGACGAAGATCTCCGTCAATTCTGTAAGCAACCAGCAAACCCGTCAGGCCAGGCCCGTTCTAATATATGGTCTCAGCACCTACAAGCATCAAACAGAACAGCGGGAACTGCATCGATCCAATCTACAGCTCACAACAAGGGAAAGGGACCAAGGCATCCTCTAGGACAAGGACAACGACTGTACGAAATACGCACCACCGACAAACCGGAGGAGCCTATCTGTCAAGGTACCCTCCATATCCGCTCTAAAGATGTTTATCTTAACTTGTTATTTTATTAACATAAATGAGCAAGGAATACATTTATAAAATCTTATAATATAGTTTTCAACATTACAAGAAATATAGTTATTAATAAAGTCCTCTTAGGATTTGTAAAAAGTCTAAAACGCCCTCATTATTTAATCTCTCATATAGTATTATTATAATATTACCCTTTATCAATAATATCTATAACATGACCTTGTTATAATATTTCTCATTAAAACTTTATTTAAAATACAAGTAATTTTAAATAGAGATAAAAATATTAGTAGATACCCCCTTTTTAGTAGTTTTCATAAATAAGACTTTCTAGGTAACTTTGTAATATAAGCTTTCAATAAAGTATGATATGATAATAAAATTCCCTTATTTAATTAAATGATGTCATCATGTCTTGGAATATTATTTTATAACTAAGAGCATGCAACTTATTTAAATCTAAGATAGTACTAATAATATATCTAGTATATCTTGTCATATCAGTTATATCTTTTATATAATATTTCTTTTAGGAAAACTAGCATGCTAAAAATCTTAAGACATTAATTATATATATAAAAAATACTCTTATCGTTTTAATTTAATAAATCTCATGTCTAGAATATTATTTTATAAAATAAGAGCATGCAACTATTTATTATACCTATAATTATTCATAATATCTTTAACATATTTTTTCTAACAACTTAGACCTTTATATTTATATAATAACTTCCAAATAGGGTAATCATATTATTTATATTATACTTCTCATTTATATGAATCTCATAGTTTAACCCCATGATTTTATTATAATGTATTCTCTATAAAGAAGTACATACAACTTATTTAATTTATCTTTTTATCCTTCAACTTATTCAAAGAAAGTTATCTTATGATAAGAATACCTTATCCATATTATATAAGTTTATAATATGATTTTGAAAGACATGTTAGTATTTTTCTATTAATAAAGTTTTATCTTAATAAATCACTTTATCTAGTTCTATTTTCTTTAATTCATTACAATTAAAATATAGGCAAGGTCAAAATATTATGAAATCACATACTTTATGGTTAGAAGCTAGATATATTAATCTTGTATTTTATTTAAAATTATTTCATGTCTTGCCATATTTTATTTTATTTTATTCTTCACATGTATGTTAATTTTATTCCATTTAGGTATAAAGAAAATAATAAAATCCAAAAAATCTGATTTGGCTAACAAATTATATCCATATTGTTATTAAAAGATGCTGAAAATATTTACTTAATAAAATAAAAGGTTAAAACAATAATTAAAAAAAAATAGATTTTCTCTTCTTTGTGTTACAAGATTACGTACAATTGAACAGAGGACAAGGCAGGGCTTGAACGACGACCACCAGGGGTAGCAGCAGGGACGGCGGCGGGGATCAAAAGGGTGGTGGTGGCCGCACGAGTGGTGGTGGTGGCCGGCCGGTGGTCTGTCGGTGGTCCGGTGGCTAGGGTGCCAATTAGGGTTTTTTGGGGGGATTTGTGAAAAAATTCAGCAACTAAATTAAGGGCTTTTTGGCTGATTTTTGGCTTGAAAGAGATGAGTTTTGCAAGAGGAAGAAGAGTAGAAGAGAGTGTGAGTCTTCCATGGAAGAACTCAGGCCTTTAAATAGAGGAAATTGAGCTTCCCTTGATCCTCCATGGTGGAAATTGACCAATGGAAGGGAAGAAGTTTGAAGAGGATTGGTGTGGGTTGTGCTTCTTCAAGGATGACATGGGATGATGGTGGTGTTGGTGATCAATTGAAGCAACCATGGCAATTCGGAGGGAGATTTCACATGCATTGGTTCTACGTACATCAGACTTGACATGTCTTATGTCTCAATTTGGAAGAAGAAGAAGAAGAAGAAAAGGAGATGAAAGAAATACAAATCCTATTTTAGTAGTCAAGTTATAATAGTGCAGCGGTTTGGGGAGTGTGTGTGTGAGAGAGGGAGATGCAAGAGGTCTCGGGTTCAAGTCCCGACTCTTGACTCCCTTTTTATTTAAATTGCTTTGTACTTATCTTTAATCTTGTACACTCCATTATTTAATAATTTCGAATTTTATAAAAGCCTTATTTTTATTTGAATGCTTTTATGAATTCATAATCCTTTATAATATATTCTTTAATTAATTTATTTAATTTATTTAAATTCTCTTGTTAAAGAGAAAAAGCATTATAAATTATATTATAATGGTTTTTACAAACCTTGGAATATTGCAGATATTACATTTATAGAGTTTGGTTCAAATGAAACAAACTCTTATCTTGAAACGAACTCTTATCCTGAAATGAGTGCACTTTTTCTAGTTTGTAGTGCACTTTTCCTGGTTCGTAGTGCACTTTTTCGAATTTGCACTTTTTATACTTTGCAGTGCACTTTTCGTTTTTTGTATAGTGCATTTTTTCGGATTGCACTTTTTGTATTTTTCAATGCACTTTTATACGAAAAGTGCACTACGAACTAAGAAAAGTGCATTCGTTTCATGTTTTAGGATAAGAGTTTGTTTCATTTGAACCAAACTCTACATTTATAACACTTTTATATTTTATTAAGGCAATCATAAAAATAATTAAACTCTCTTTTCAAGAGAAAATATTTAAATAGATATCCGACTTGCATAATATATTTAATTAAAATCTTAATTGTCATTGTAGTAAACTTTTGAAACCTTTCATAATATAATATGAAACTATAACGTTTATTAAGTTCTCTATTTTAGAGAAAAAAAATTATTGGGATAATTACCCATTTTATTTTATTTAGAATTTAGCGGATATTACAATTTTAATAGCCTGTGGAGTATAAAAAAGATATATTTACACCACGGTAATGAGGAAACTTTGATACTCCAATGCCTTTCATGATTGGAAAATTGTTTCCCCATATAGTCCATGTTGCAAATGAAGCTCAATGGTATATGGTAATATGGTGTTGAGTATATACCGCACAAAGCTTCCTAGAGCAAGTTTAAAATGAAAGACATCAATGGGATTGTTTGACAAAGTGTTTTGCCGTTTAATTATATTCCACTCATTCACTTGCATTGTTAAAATGGGGTCAATATCATATGTGTTCAAACTAGCACATAATGCCCAATCTTTAATGGCATCCAATAGCTAGTCTAGAGGGGAAATCAGGAAGGAATGCAATGTCACCAGTACAGGAAGAAAAAAGTACAAAATCAAAGCAAGGATCGGATCAATTACCCGAGAGGCCGAGACATTTTCGGATTTTCATGAGAACTGGTTGTGGTGATCGATGTCGGCGGTGCTAGGGCTTCGGTGTTGGATCCGGTCTCTGGCGTCCACTTCTGTCTGCACCTCCCCCTGACCGCCTCAACTTCCTCTTGAGCCACTTCCCACGCCTCCTCCTCCGTCACGACGGCGATCCACAACGCGGGATACCTTCGCGGAAGTTGCAACGAATTTACCCCAAAACGTACGACAAGACCTTGTCGATGCCATAGTACTCAGGAACGCCAGGCACCGCCGTTTCCACAACGGTGTCGCCGACTACGCCTCTAGCGGTTCCTCCTCATCCTCGTCATTGGAGGAGGCTTGAGGTTCGCATTTCTAGTATAGTTTTTAGTAGGTTTTCTTTGCTTATTAGGTTTAGTTTTGTTAAGTTTAGGTTTAGTTTTGAGTGTTTTAGATAGTTTTTACATATTTCTATGAAAAGAGTGGAAGCTACGCTATTTTGTGTATTTTGTAGGTTTTAGCAAGGAAAAGAGATATATGGAGCTGAATTTGGAGCATTACAGTGAAAGACGGAGGAATACAAGATTGAAGAAGTCAGAGCTCAAGATTACGGGAGGAAGTGTGGAAGAAAACAAAGCCCAGGCTCGTTAACGAGGCTATGAGGGCTCGTTAACGAGGCCACGAAAGAGAAAAGTTGAAGGTTGATTTTATGATTCACCGATCCTGAGCGGGAATTTATTTCCGTGTCGGTTGAGTATCTTTTTAGAATCTTTTAGGGTTATTAGAGTATGTATTTTAGGTTTTATTATCTTCTTAGATTTTGTTTCTATCTTTTAGAGTTTTATTTCTATCTTTTTAGGAAAGTTTATATCTTTTAGCCATTTTAGTTTTTAGCTTTTTAGTATAGATACCCTTCTATCTAGCATAGAAAGGAGGAGAATTTCTTTTAGAAGTCGAATTAGAGAGAAGAAGAAGAGGAAGAACCGAGGGCGAGTCGAGGACGAGGGTCGGTGGACGAAAGTTACCGAGTTCGTTGATCGAGTTTTTAGTTCGGTGTTTTGTTCTTTTTCGATTTTCTTCTTAACTTCTGTAAGACAGATTTTTCTATTTTAATTTAGTAGTGATTTGTTTTTTCAATGTTTCCTCATATTGAGTTTATTTGTTTAGTAATTATGATTAGTGAGTAGTCTTCTTTTCTAGGATCAGGGTTGAGCCCGACATAGTTGAGCATGTTTGATAAGTAAGATTGTGTGTTGAATGCCTTTTATCTTTTATTGAGATTGTTTGTTGTGCTTATACCGAAACAAAAGTTGAGGTAATTTGAGTTTTTAACTTGATTGAAAGAGAATGTTAGTAA
This sequence comes from Fallopia convolvulus, assembly GCA_964016875.1. Classification (NCBI taxonomy): domain Eukaryota; kingdom Viridiplantae; phylum Streptophyta; class Magnoliopsida; order Caryophyllales; family Polygonaceae; genus Fallopia; species Fallopia convolvulus. The sequence continues at coordinate 32,859,230 of OZ024734.1, read as the reverse complement.
CTTGAAGGTTGATATTGTTTGAATACGAAAGTTTCAAGCTTTAGATCCAAAACAAGTAATTAAGTGAATTAGGATGCGAAAGTTGGTTAATTTACTTGATAGTCAACGGTAGTTGATGACTCTATCTGTTTAAAGGCATGATCTTATCTTCTTACGAGTTTATATGCTTGGCTATGTTGTGGTGTCCCTAGAGCTAGATCTTTGTTTTATTTGAATTATTTTAAGTGATTTTTCGTTGTTGAGTTACTTGCCTCGGTACCGAATTTATTTAGGTCATTATTTGAGTATTTTTGTTTTCGGTGGTTCGTTAATGACCCTGACAACGTCGTTAACGAGGCTACTTGTGAGTGTTTTTGTTTGTTTTTGTCTGCTTTTTAATAGATTTATAAACGAACAACCTTGCTTCCTGTGGAACGATCTTGACTTCGCTGTACTCAGCGGGGTTTTGACTATAAATTTATTTGTTGTCAATCGAAACCCTCTGAACAAATTGGCGCCGTTGCCGGGGAAGCAACGAGTTTGTTAGTTTATCTTTGGGTTCGGGAATAGCCCGACCCCGTTTTTGTTTTTAATTTTTGTTTTCTTTGTCTGTTTTTCTCAGTGTATGCCGGTAGGACGACGAAGGCTTCAGTTTGATAACACTGGTTATTACTCAGAACCCGAACGTTCCCTGCACCGTCGACTCCGAGAAAATCGAGACATGGCCACGGCAGAAGAGATGGCTCAACAGTTGGAGATCCTCCGGACTCAGATGGAGGCACTTAAAGCCGAGAAAGACGGCGCAGACGCCGAAGCTAAGCGTCAACGAGCTGACAAGGCTCGTTTACAAGAAGAGCTTGATTCCTATCCAAGGAATGCCAAACAATATATGCATCCGGAACTGAAAGTGCCAGAGTCTCCTATTGTGCTTCCAGCGATAGAGAAACCTTTTGAGATCAAATCTCAATTTATATCCTTAATCAAACGGGCTAAGTTTGAAGGGAAACCTGCTGAGTGCCCTATGGAGCATATTAGAAACTTTCTTGATTTATGTGACACCATAGCTGCTGAAGGTGTATCACTAGAATATGTTCTGTTAAAAGCTTTTAGATGGTCTCTTACTGGAAAGGCCCTGAATTGGTTGGAGAGCCTACCTTCTAAGTCTATCAGGACTTGGAAAGCTTTGTACGATCAATTTCTTACAAAGTTCTTCCCTCCTGCTAAGACAACGGAGTTGAGGAAACGCATCACCTCCTATCACCAGTTGCCTAATGAAACATTCGTTGAAACATGGGAAAGATTCAAGGAGATGCTTAGACAGTGCCCTACTCATGGGCAACCTTTATATGTTTTGCAAGAAATCATTTTCCAGGGTATTAACGCAGAGACCAAGAACCGCATCAACACGCATACTGCGTGCGGTTTTATAGAGATGAACTCGACGGAGGCGTGGGAACTGTTGGATAAGCTGGCTAATTACGATGCTATGTACGGAACCCAACAAGCTCCACAAACTCAAAAACGTCTCTACATACCTAACCGAGAAGAAGTTGACCCAGATGTTAAAAATCAATTCTTATAAGACGAGGTCAACCGTCTGAATAAACAGGTAAGTTTTCTAAAATCCTCTCAATCATGTCAAGAATGTGGTTCTTCTGCACATAGTACTTCTGCTTGCACTAACATTGAGCAGGTTAGAGCCGCTGAGACAATAGATGAAATGAATTATATGAGAGGATCATACAGGAACCAACCTAGTTACCATGACAGGTCGAACAACTATCAATCATGGGGCAATCAAAATACAAGTCAAAACTATGCAGTTCCCCCACCAGATAGACGACCTGCACCATATCGACCTGCAGGCCATCAGGAGATGCCATCATGGGTTCAGGAAATAAAGGAAAGCATTAACGGAGTGAACAACAAAGTTGATGAAGTTCAAGCCAAACTGAACCGACAAGATAAAAGATGGGGAGAGTTCGATATTTGGAAGAGGAGTGTTGATTCCCAACTAGGGGACCTAGCTGCACGGATTCCAAGACCACAAGGACAACTCCCGGGCCGCCCCGAGGAGAACCCTAGAGGCCAAATAGCAGCAGTACACCTCAGAAGCGGGAAGACATTGCCGGAGAGAGTTCAAGCTGAAGACAAGGAGGAACAAGACGTCACCAAATGGCTCGTTGACGAGCCAACAAGGGCAAATAACGATCCAATAAACGAAGATGACAAGGCTCCAAGGGTTCCTGACGATCCTACCCCAGGTAAGTTCTCTAAACCGAGCCTTCCTCTCAACCCCAGGGTAGTTAACGACCCCACCAGGATCAGTAACGACCCGCCGAGGGTAATAATCGACCCTAGTGTCGACCCGGTACTCTCACCTCTCGAGCCTAACTTGGTTCCGAGAATGGTTAAATCTCTTCCATTTCCAACTAAGAAATCTATGGAATCTACTGAGAGTAAGTTCAAGCGTTTCGTAAAAATTCTTCAGGGCATTAATATTTCCATCCCATTCGCTGAGGCCCTAAGCAAAATGCCGGCTTACACAAAGTTTTTTAAAGATATTCTTAGCAGGAAAAGATCCATTACAGAGCTACAAGATGAAGTCAGATCAATAGCTCTACCGGAAAAGCTAGGAGATCCAGGAAGATTTGCAATAACGATCGGCATAGGCAACCACAAGTTCAAGGCTTTATGCGATCTGGGTGCCAGTGCTAGTCTCGTTCCTCTCTCAATCTGGTCTAAAACCAATATGGGACCACTAGAGCCGGTAGACATGAATCTGTACATGGCAGACGGGTCATGTGTCAAGGCCATAGGAGTGGTGGACGACTATCCTATTCAAGTCGGAACATTCTTTATACCAAACGATTTTATCGTCCTTGATATGCCTGAAGACCCTCATGTCCCCATAATTCTCGGTCGACCATTTTTAGCCACAGCAGGTGCAAGAGTTGATGTGCGGAGAGGACTCCTCACTTTTGATATCGGAGAAGAACGGGTGGAATTCAACTTGGATCAAAAAGCCAACGACCCAGTTGGAGTCGCACAAATCGAGTTGACTCAACCAGAACTCGACACAACCGTCACTACCGAGTCTCATTGGCCAATCACCGAGTCCCACGTGCAAGAATACAACCAAGGTAAGTACTCTAATTATGAATCGGCTAAAAAGGAGCAGGATTGTTCCTTATGTTTTGTTCCTACACCACGCCCTATTATATGCACTACAGAAAAGTCCAAACCACCTTGGTTTCCGGACTTCACTAACCATCATGTAGGAATATCGGGCGTACTGATAGAAGAAAAGGTTCCAAATTTAGCAACTCAAGCACACAGAGGCTGCAAGGCTAAGTATGGGGTACCTCAAGACCCCAACATGGCTACACATGAACCACCGTGAGCAAAAGAAGCTCGCCGGGCTAACGACGTTAAAAATAGCGCTTACGGGAGGCAACCCGCTTTTAGAATAGATTTAGTTTCTCTTTTTCTTTTTTCTTTTTAGATTATTTTTCTTAGCTTTCTTTTGTTTTCTTTTTAAAAGTTTCAGTTAGGATAGAAATTAGAATTTTTTGAGCTAACAAGTTTCAGGAGAAGGGATCGAAAAATCATTCCAAGAGGCTACGGCAGCTCTAGGTGGTTAACGACCCGGTTCGACGACCCGACTCGTCAAAAACGGGCCAGGTAAATTTTTTTAACCTAATCTATCTTTTACTACCCTAGCCGCCACCCTCTATCCCTCCCTATCCCTTCCCTCTCCTATAAAAACCCTTTGACCCCTTCCAAAAATCTCCCACCACACTCTCTCAATTCCAAGCTTCTCAAAAACCCAACCAAAAAGCTCCAAATCCCCCTCCCACCGTTTGGAATCTCGCACCAACTACCACCGAAAGGCCGTCGTTACCGAAGCCCAGAAACCCTACCCTCCAATGACGAGGATCCAAGCTTCGATAACCTTCACCGAGCTCGTCACCCACCCAATTTCCGATCCCTTATTCTTCAAATTTCTCGGTTTTCCGGTATGAGTTCTAAACCCTAACTCGAAATTGCATGATTTATGGTTTTTAGGGTAGAAATTTCATGTCTAGAATTGAGTTCATATAGAGGATCGATGTTCATGATTGGATTTTGCCCTTGAAAGTTTGATTTTGCTTTATAATTCTAGATCTAGAGAAGGATATTCATGTTAGACGATCCATTACGATTGATTGTGAAAAAGCATGAATTTTTCTTGTTCTAGTCTCAAGCTTTAGACTTTGCATGTCAAAATCTCGGGTCATTCTAGCATGTTCGGGATGGGTAATCAAGCAAGTATGGGGTGCTTATATCCGATCGTGGGATTTGTAGAGAAATATAGAAGATTGCATGCTTGATTTATGCTTTAAATTAAGGTAGATTAAAATTGGAAATTCTGTGATTTTTGGTCTCGGCGGCTCGTTAACGACCCACCCAGGTTCGTTAACGACCCTGCAATGCTTCAAAGATCAATATCGAGTCCAGAATCGTAAACGACCCAATTGGGTAGTTAACGAATAATTCCGAAGTTAATTCAAAAACCAAGTATGGAGTCTCTTGCCTATCTATTTTAAGTGGATTTTATCTTCGAAAAGTTTTGATTATTTTGTAGGATCCCATGGCAAGTTCAAGCAGACCCGCTACCCGAGCTCAGAAGAAGCAGAGGAACCATAGGTCCCCATCTCCACCTCATGTGGATGACGTGATTTTGAGCACTCAGGGCCAAGTACGTCGTTATCGTGATATTCTGGAGAAGGACCACTACACCCGCTCGTTCTCAAAGTCCAGTGCTGTCAACACGGGGATCTACACGGACGTCAAGGAGGCCTTTGTTATCCTTAGTGCCGCTCATCTCCTGAAGCAGGAGAATTTACCACACTATCCGGCCCTCACATCCGAGTTTTTGGCCACCTTGGAGACTAGATTCTCGTCGAAAACCTCAGCGGGACGAATCCGGTTTCGGCTCGGTAATGAGAGTCGTGAGTTCACAATGGCAGAATTCAACGCAATCTTAGAGCTCCCAAACCCATCTAGAGACTACAGCTTGAAGGACTACAGAGTGACTCGCACTTGGAGCTACATCACCGGGGAGGTTCAATCCTCCACCGCGGCATTATCCGGGGCAAACATCATCAACCCCATCTTCAGGATTATTCTCAGAGTCCTAGCCGCGACGTTTTGGCCGAAGAGAGAGTTGAACAGGCCTACAAGGACGGAAGTTGCTTGTTTCCGCACCATCCTTTTCGAGGAACCCGACCCCTTAAATTTAGGGTATGAGTGGCTTTACTACATCGGGAAATCAACCAAGTCCAAGGAGGTTTTGTGTGGCAACTTGGTTAGCCTCTTGGCTAAAAATCTTGGAGTCGATCTCACTCGCTACACACCGGCTTACGCCCAACTCCTCAACAAGAATTATTGGTATAGCTCCGGTGTCTTCATTCAAGCCGAGGGAGGATTTAAGGTGAAAGTACAAGATCGCATCGTTACATCGACCCTCGACAAGTTTGAGCTTTTCTACGTACCGAATTGGTACGAGGCGTGGACGGGACATGCTTACCCATTGGAACCTAAGCCGGAGGATGAGCTTTCGCTTAGGCCATGTGAATCCCGGTTTGAGCGAGAAGCCATGGATGAAGATGAAGATGAAGAAGAGGATACATAGGTAGTAGGCAACGACACTGAAGAGGCCGATACCGAGGGCGGAACTGAGGAGCTAAATTACGAGGAAGAAGACATCGACACGGAAGTCTTAGGGAGCAATGTCCTCGTTGACGAGCCCACTAGGCTCGTTAACGACCATTTCCAGCCCCCTCCCAACATTGTTAACGAGGCACCCAGCTTCGTTAACGAGGTGCCGAGAGCTTCTGTCGACCCACCACCAGCCCCTGTCGACCCTCATTCCTATGGACTCTTGCCTTACAACCCGGTGATGTACCAGCCTCACTACCCACCACCTCCTCAGCCCGAGTACACATGATCGAGTATACCACCACCATGGGCCGAGGATCTTTCTGCACGGATGCAGCAGCTTCACCTCCAGCAGGCTCACATTCATAAGAGGATGGATAGATGGGAATCTGTCTATTCTGCTCGCATGTCGATGGAGGATGAGAGGCATCATCAGAGAGAGGTGGATGACGTTGAGCGTTGGAGGACGATGTACGACTTCATGGAGAACTTTGAGCACTACTTTCCTCCACCAAACCGTTGATTCAGCCCGAAGATGAAGTTTTTCCCTGTTTCCCACTTTTGAAACTTTGTAAGTTTTTATGTCTTTCTTTTTCTTTTTAATCTTTTGTTGTTTTCTTTTCTATTTTCCTTCTTCTTATTTTTCTTACAGTGGGGACACTGTAATTTTAAGTATGGGGTGGGAGAAAATAGAAAACTTGTGTCCTAGGTGTTTATGTGTTTTATGTAGTTTTATTTCTTTATTTTGAAATCGAAAAAAACACGAAAAAAAATCCGAAAATTTTTGAAAAATCTAAAAAAGAGTTTTAGAATTGATAGATATCCCTTTCTTAGATTCTATGATAGCAGTCGCTAACTTAATCATATAATTCCTTGCAAGCATGTCTTTAATAGTATAGCCGGATTCTCAACTTGAAATTATTTGTTTTAGAAGAAGATAGCATTTGATGAAATTGAGCACATATACTTTATAGCATAAGTGATGCAATCCAACAAAATCTACCTTGTGAGTTATTTTTGGCCTTATAGGGAGAACATTATAAATCCCTCTTCTTTTCTCGTGTGATTTACTCTCTATATGCATATTATCTCTTGGAATTGTGATGGTTATCTATTTCTTGAGACCCGTATGAGATTTTTAGTTCATTACTTGTGAAAATCATATGATGGAGAACTTATTTTTATAAGCCCTATTATTCCCTATCCACCTTTACATGATCCTTCTTTTGATAACTAATTCTAGCCTGAAGCCTTTTATTCTTAGCTACACAAAAATATACCCTAGGCGAGATAAGCTTGACCCTATCCGGGAATTAGGACTTACATTGGAGAGGTAAGTTTTGTTGTGTGTTAAAAAGAGAGAAGTCGCTTATATTTTGCTTCGATTGAAGGATATTTGGGAAGGGTAGAATGGAAGTCTCTTGTTTTTTACATGTAATAAGAAAGATCTCTTGATAAGCAAAAGATTGCATGAAATAAAGTATTCGATGGATGTGGGAAAGAAAAAGAAAGAATGTACACGGAAGCTCGTTGACGACCCTGATGTGGGTTCGTTAACGAGGCAACGAATATAAAAAAAACGAGGCAGAAAAATAAATAAAAAAAGGGAGTGAAGATTGAACTGCATTTGTATTTATAGATAATATCAGAGATTCTTTTATTTGTTATGAGACTTTCTAGGATGATAAAGGGTAAGTGAGAATAAGTGCATAAAGAAGAGTGAGTTTGGTAAACTTTTATGAGAGTTTTTGATATGTGAGTTTTTAGGAGTCTTTGATTCCCAGATATTATTAGCAGCACATGACCAAAATATTTCCACGCCTTATTGTCTTTTCCAAGCCTCATTACAACCCGGCCGAATGGAAGCTTCTATGAAGTTTCTCATTGAGCCTAAGTTCTCTTGATGATTTTTGCTTGTTTTGACAAATCTTGAGTGGAGAGTATTGGTGATATAAGTTCCAATTTCTATGAGTTTTTGTATATAAGACGAGTTGAGAGATTGAATTTATAAGCCTAAACACTTGAGAGTTGAGAGAAACACAATATCCCGTGTAAGGTCGGATTGTATTATCTTATGTCTATTTAAGTACATATATGTGTGAGGACGTTAATAGTCTTTTGCTATATTTTTCTCATGTGTAGATGTTGCTTTTTAGAAGATGGCTATGTCTTGATGAGTATGTTTGTTTTGGTTTTGGTTGGTGTCTGTTGATTGCTTGAGGACAAGCAAGTTTAAGTATGGGGTATTTTGATGTTCGCATTTCTAGTATAGTTTTTAGTAGGTTTTCTTTGCTTATTAGGTTTAGTTTTGTTAAGTTTAGGTTTAGTTTTGAGTGTTTTTAGATAGTTTTTGCATATTTCTATGAAAAGAGTAGAAGCTACGCTATTTTGTGTATTTTGTAGGTTTTAGCAAGGAAAAGAGCTATATGGAGCTGAATTTGGAGCATTACAGTGAAAGACGGAGGAATACAAGATTGAAGAAGTCAGAGCTCAAGATTACGAGAGGAAGTGTGGAAGAAAACAAAGCCCAAGCTCGTTAACGAGGCTGTGAGGGCTCGTTAACGAGGCCACGAAAGAGAAGATTTGAAGGTTGATTTTATGATTCACCGATCCTGAGCGGGAATTTATTTCCGTGTCGGTTGAGTATCTTTTTAGAATCTTTTAGGGTTATTAGAGTATGTATTTTAGGTTTTATTATCTTCTTAGATTTTGTTTCTATCTTTTAGAGTTTTATTTCTATCTTTTTAGGAAAGTTTATATCTTTTAGCCTTTTTAGTTTTTAGCTTTTTAGTATAAATACCCTTCTATCTAGCATAGAAAGGAGGAGAATTTCTTTTAGAAGTCGAATTAGAGAGGAGAAGAAGAGGAAGAACCGAGGGCGAGTCGAGGACGAGGGTCGGTGGACGAAAGTTACCGAATTCGTTGATCGAGTTTTTAGTTCGATGTTTTGTTCTTTTTCGATTTTCTTCTTAACTTCTGTAAGACAAATTTTTCTATTTTAATTTAGTAGTGATTTGTTTTTCAATGTTTTCTCATATTGAGTTTATTTGTTTAGTAATTATGAGTAGTGAGTAGTCTTCTTTTCTAGGATCGGGGTAAAGCCCGACATAGTTGAGCATGTTTGATAAGTAAGATTGTGTGTTGAATGCCTTTTATCTTTTATTGAGATTGTTTGTTGTGCTTATACCGAAACGAAAGTTGAGGTAATTTGAGTTTTTAACTTGATTGAAAGAGAATGTTAGTAACTTGAAGGTTGATATTGTTTGAATACGAAAGTTTCAAGCTTTAGATCCAAAATAAGCAATTAAGTGAATTAGGATGCGAAAGTTGGTTAATGTACTTGATAGTCAACGGAAGTTGATGACTCTATCTGTTTAAAGGCACGATCTTATCTTCTTACGAGTTTATATGCTTGGCTATGTTGTGGTGTCCCTAGTCCTAGATCTTTGTTTTATTTGAATTATTTTATGTGAATTTTCGTTGCTGAGTTACTTGCCTCGGTACCGAATTTATTTAGGTCGTTATTTGAGTATTTTTGTTTTCGGTGGTTCGTTAACGACCCTGACAACGTCGTTAACGAGGCTACTTGTGAGTGTTTTTGTTTGCTTTTGTTTGCTTTTTAATAGATTGATAAACAAACAACCTTGCTTCCTGTGGAACGATCCTGACTTCGCTGTACTCAGCGGGGTTTTGACTATAAATTTATTTGTTGTCAATCGAAACCCTCTCAACAAGGCGAAGGAGAGAAAGGGATTTTCACCATCGAATCTGACGCTCCTTTGCATCTTTGTAATTGGTGCCTGATCTGTTGTTGTTCATCGAGATTGAAGAGCAGATCGGATGGATCCTGTAGCACATCGAATCGATGTGAAAAAAGTGGAATCGATATGTTGAATTTGAAGTGCAATCGAGAGAGAATCGACGGCGAGAGAGAAGCTCGTGAGGAGATGAGAGAAATTCAGCATATCGGGAGAGAATCTGAGGAGGTGAGAGAAAAAAAAAGGGATTTTTATACTTAACAAAAACCTAAAAAAATATGTTTGATTACAAAAGCCTAAATAGGGTAATTATTTATGTGTTCTAACCAAATTTGTTCATAATAATTTAGGTGGGGCTAAATAAAATAATAATATTCTTTTATTATTATTTTAACTTTGTAATATCCTTTTATTCTTATAAAATCCTTATTCTTAATATTTAAACATTTTCATTCTTGGAAACCAATAATATCCTTATTTAACTTTTTATTAAAATATTCTTAGGATTGTAAAAAGTCTATTATGCCCTTATTAAAATACATCATCTTAGTGTTATTTTAATATCACCTTATTTTCCATAATATCCATAATAATAATTAGAATATTATTTTCTCATCAAATAATATTTTATTAAAACATGATCTTAATAAAAAAAACTTATTAAATATACACACCATATTAAAATAGAGAGAAAAAATATTACTAGGCCTTCTTTCTTAGTATTTCCATATATAGAATTTCTATATACTTTATAAAGTAAGCTTTCTATAAACTTAGTATAATATTAAAATAATTTATTTACCTTATTTACATAAAGAACAAATTTAGCCCAAAAGCATTTTGGGTAACCCTATTTAGGTGCTTGTTAAGCTCCCTTAATAAATTAGCTATTTGTTAAGTATATAAACCCTAACCATTGTACTTTCTCTCTCCATCCAGACTTTCTCTATCTCGCCTCTTTTGAGAACTATTCCCAAATCTTGATTCACCGATCATCCTACCATCGTCGTCAACGCCATCGATTTTCGTTGGATCCATCTTAAGGATCCTCGATCTGTCAAACCTCCTCCCTGTGTAGATCTCTCGGTGGTGATGGCGGTGGTGGTGCTTTGTTTAAGCCGAGAATCTCAGAGAGACCAGTTTGGCGGTGCTCCGGGAGGTGGATTGCGCTTACTATCTATCGCCAGAATAGCTATGCATGAAGATCTGTCATCGGAGTCGGGATTGGCAATGTGGATCTGCTGGTTGCGACGGAGTTCATATGCCTCGTAGTCAACGCGTCGACCACTAACACCATCGTCGCCATTGAACACGAGATCACGCAGCTCAGCTCCATGCCGAGGAATGTTGCTCGGGCCAATTCCTCCATTATAGTCGGTGCGTATATATTGTTTTTGAATGTTTCTATTTCTGCAGAAGTTTCTTCATTGATTTTCTACACATTATGTTCATTAATGGTTTCTAACTTCCCAATTTTTGTTCATTTGCAAATCTTGGTGATCAATCTTAGAGTTTGTTGTCTATTGTGTGTTTGCCTTTTGTGTGGTGAAAATTTTGTTCCTGTTATTGTGGAATACGTAGGATTCTACTAGTATTGTTCACTTGATAGCACATCTTGTTTTTATGAGGGACAAAATTGCCATACCTCTGAACTTCTGATGTCTCTTTTTCTTTTGAAGTAGCAAATGGTGGCATCAATTGTTTCTTGGCTTAGAAGGGCTTTTGAATGGACATTTACAAGGTTGATTTTCGAATTGATAAATGTATAAAACTATAAATTTTTATGCCTCTTATTCATGCATTTCTTTATGAATAGACAAAGATATTTTAGCTTCGTATTTCAACTCAATTGGCCGTTTTATGAAATGGTCTCTGATTTGTATATTTTGGCTATTAATTATGGTTTTGGATACTAGTGTTAGCCACAAGTTTATTAGAATAACAGTGAGCTACTTAAACAAGGCCACAATGTTTTTAGCAAAACTAGGAGTTGATTTTTTACCCAAGTTCTGTCATCAAGGCACTTGTTTGTCATCAAGGCCCTTGATGACACTTGTTTGTCATCAAGGCCCTTCTGATGACAAATTAATCGAATCGTCATCAAGTAGAGATGATAGTTGATGATAATCAATCAAGTCATCAAGTAACGATGACAAGTGATGACAGTTGATGACGGTTCGAACCGTTTGATGACGGTTGTTTTTATATATTTGAATGTCTTTGATGATACTTTTTGTTATCAAAAATTTGTCATCAAGACATTTTGATGACACTTTTTGCCTTTTATTACACTTTTTGTCATCAAAACATTTTGATGACGGTGAAATAAATTGTGATGACGGTGAAATAAATTGTGATGACAGTGATGACGGTTGTTTTTTATGTGGTTGAATGTCTTTGATGATACTTTTTGTCATCAAAGTGTTATTAAGACATTTTGATGACACTTTTAACCCTTTATTACACTTTCTATCATAAAAAAATTGTGATGACGGTGAAAAAAATTGTGATGACGGGGGATGACGACTTTTTATGTGGTTGAATGCATTTAATGATACTTTTTGTCATCAAAAAATGTCATCAAGACATTTTGATGACACTTTTTTACCTTTCCTTATACTTTTTGTCATCAAAAAATTGTGATGACAATGAAATAGATTATGATGACGGTGAAAACTTTGTGATGACGGTTTTGAAAATGATGATAGTGATGATTTTGATGATGGTCAACGTCGGTCAACGATCGGTCAACGGTCGGTCAACGACCGATCAACATCGGTCAACGGTCGGTCAGCAGGCGAGTCAACCTGGTCAACGACCGAGTCAACTCGGTGGGAGTGGGGTGAGGGTGGGTGATGGGGGGTTTTGCTATTTACCTAATTTTTCACACTCTCCTTAACATCCTCCTAATTAGCCTCTTTTTTTCTTGCTATTTACTTAAATCATCCTTTACATAAATTCTCCCATATCTTTAGGTTATAAAAATAATATGATCATGTCTTAAAACTTATCTTATAACCAAGAGCATATTTTTAAATATGATAACAAGGTATACTATCATTTCTATTATTTAAATATCTAGCTTTTCATGCAAGGCAACTATTAAAACTTAAAAATATTATTATCATATTATAGAGTTTGGTTCAAATGAAACAAACTCTTACCCTGAAACGAACTATTATCCTGAAACGAATGCACTTTTTGTAGTTAGTAGTGCACTTTTCCTACTTTAGAGTGCACTTTTTCGCATTTGCACTTTTCGTACTTTTTAGTGCACTTGTCATACTTTTTGTAGTGCACTTTTTCGTAGTGTACTTTTTGTATTTTTCAATGCACTTTTGTATGAAAAAGTGCTCTACTAATTAGGAAAAGTGCATTCGTTTCACGTTTTAGGATAAGTGTTTGTTTCATTTGAACCAAACTCTCATATTATATATTAACTTGTCATCATAATTAACATATTTATTAAAAAAAGATTATATCTTTAAAATCTCTACACTTAGAGATATGTCATAATAATATCTTATATAAATATCAATATTCTTTTAACAAGATAGTATTTAATAAACAAAGCTATAACCTTTAAAAATAATAACTTTATATAAAAATATTCTTATGTGTTATCTTATTATGTCTTGCAACTTATGATATATATGAAATATTTAAATAGAATAACAAATTTACCAAAAATGCTTGTAATACTTTTATTTAATTTAATCTTCTTCTCCACTAACAAGATCTCCATTTTAATATTTTGATTAGATTAAATCTTGCAAGTTAACCCATATTTGTTTTATTTATTTCTACTAACAAACTATTTTAAATAAAGCATGAATTAATTAAATTAATAAAACTAAAAGGATTAATGTTATACCCTAGCCTTGGTTTACTGTATTATAGAATACAGAGGACGAGGAGGCATGGAAGGGTGACAAGAAGGGCTGTGACACCAGGGGGTCCTCGGCGGGGCACGGCAGCGCGAGAGAGACTCAGCGGCGGCGGCTAGGCGGTCTGGCGAGCAGAGGAGGGGCAGCCTGCGGTGCACAAGGGAGAGAAAGGGGAAAATTGAAGGGGAAAACTAGAACTTGAATGGCTAACTCTTGGACTAAAATTGAGAGCAATTTGCTAAGAAGAGAGGAGGATTGTAGAATGTGTGAGTTTGAAGAAGATTTAGAGCCCTTTATATAGGCAAAGGGATGCAAGCTCTCAATCCATGGCAATGGAAGTGCACCAATGGAAAGGAAGGTGATAATCATCTATTGGGCACATGTGTGCTAGTTTGAAGGTGATGAGTGATGATGCAAGAAGCTTGGTCTTGCAAGCAAAAGAGAAGGAAGAGGAGCATGCAATGGTGGGATTTTCATCAACGTCAATCACATCAGATGTAATACCCGAATTCAACTTTGGTCATATAGACGGGAATCGAGTTTCTTAAATCGCAAGCAACGTCATTTTAACAAAAATACGATTCCTAACCCGATTCGCTAATCCGGTTTGACAAGTCAAATATATATATTTATTTTTTTTTAGCAAGGAGTTGATCCTATAGTATATATACATATACAATAATAATATATAATTTTCCTTATGTATTTTTCTACCGAGGACGTCAATCTTAATTTCCCATCTTTTAAGTCAAATTGGATCAAATTCGTTGACCATATATATAAACCCAAATCATATCATAACAAAATATTTATCTAAACCCAAACCATATCTAAACCCCAAGTCGTTGATCATCAAAATTTCTATCCATAATATCCGTAAACCTCGGCTACCCCTTATAAACGCCCACCTTACGATCTTTTCCGCGAGAATCAATTCCATTCCCCTGTCCTTCTTCGGCTCAGCCAACAATCGTGTTCCTTGGATCCATTTTCATAATCGATCACGACGCGCAAGTCCCGACTTCAGACGATCTCGCCGTCGCTCGGTTCCTCGGTAAGCACCGAAACCAGTCGTCCTGTTCAATTTTTTTTAAGCAACATTACAGTCGAACTCCTTCCTCTTCGTTTCCTTTTCTGGATTACCCGACCAATCCCGTGAACTCACTGAAGGGTATAGCGTCAGTGGGAGAGGCCAACAAGATCGTTGGAATTCGCCGCCGTCGTCAATCACCGTTCGAGACGATCACCGGTGAGTTCTTTGCCCCTGTTTTTTTTATTGTTCTTGGGTCGGGTACTAGCGTATTTTGGGGTCGGAACGCGTCCGTAGTAAGACTTGGGAACAAGAGGGGGGCGAGTGATCATGGCCGCCGGTGAGTGTGGCTGGGCGAAGCGATTCCGGAGTGCCGACGGGGTTGAACAGCGGGCGAACAAGGCGGCCGTGCGCTCCCATCCCTGTTTTCCTTCAAGGTCGTCGGGCAGGGTTAGGAATTGAGGTGAGGCGAGGGGTCGAGTTGGGAAGTTGGAGCCGGAGAAGGGGTTGCCGCCGGAAGGGAGCGAGCGGAAGGGACAGAACTTTGAGGTTCCGATTCTAGGTGAAGAAAGAAGAGGAGCGGGCCCACTTGGACTAGTCATAGGTGGAGTGTTCGGATAAGACTTAGAGGGGAGGTAGTAGGTCGTGAGGTTGGGTTACCTTAGATGGTGGGTTGGGCCGTTCAAGATAGTGTTGGATTAAGACATATGATATATGAATTGGTGTTTTTGGAGAAATTTCTTTTGGGTTGGGTTAGTATTCATATATGTATGTTATGAATAAATTAGTATGTTTGGCGGAACTCGGAGGTTAGAAGAATTTCATAATTGGGTCACTTTTATTTGTAAGTCGGGTTCGTAAAACAAGGGTCGTCGTTCCAAACGTGGTTGAGAGATAGTAAGAGTCGAACCTAATCTTTTCGTCATATATTTTATTAGGAAATCACATTCGCTCGCGCTCTTAGTCTTTCATCTTCTTCCAAAGATCTTCCGTCACGAGGTAAGTCGTTTTCGACTTGCTCGGTTCTTCTCTATCCTGTTAGATAGCGTATCGTTATTGTAGGACGGGTTTTGGGAACTAGTCCCGAATACCTTTTAAATTGTTTTGAACTTCTTGAATTGTTGTGTGCGTAAAATGGTTTTGAATGTATTTTATCGGAAATATATTTTTGGAACATTTTCTCTGTGTTGGTACCATTTCCGACACGGCCCATCGTAGCTAGTGTTGAGGAAGAGTTGGCTACGTTGACCCGTGTGACTGGGAAATCGTCCCCCTTCAAAACGAAAATTATTATCTGTATGTTTTTGGCAAGTGCTCCAGTGGAGGCTTAGCTAGGGGTTAGAAGGGAGATTGTGAAGTGGAGTGAGAGGGACTGCCTCTGCACTCGGCGCGTTGATGAGCGCCTTGGAAGTCGGATTGTGGAAAAAGGAGGAATTGTATTGTTATGGGATTGTGATTGTAAATGCGTATGTGACTGATTGTAACTAATTTAGGTATTGGCCTTTAGAGTTATGATTGCGATTGTGGATTTGTATGCTGACTCTAGAAAAGATTTCAAAATGTTTTGCAATTTCCGTATTCTCTCTAGCTTGGTAGATTAGAAGCTGACCCTTCGGGGAATATGTTCAGTTCCAGGTATGAACCAGGGAGCCGTGCAGGAACCGAGGCTAGATGGCGGGCCGGAGCGGTAAAGAGCGCGTGTCATTGTGGGTGGGTGTTACACTGGTTTACTTATGATAGTTAGGGCTTTGATTTTATTCTTGTTAAAGATGAAGTTAGTATTATGTTTCGTTTATTATCATTTTGTTCGAATAGTTCATTATTAGTAAGTATTTTGTCGGATTTGGATACTTAGGTTTTCGGGAATACATGCATAACTATATTTTTAATGTTTTCGTTAAAGGAAAGGTTGGATATTTTATTATGTTTTCTCGTCGTGCCCGCGTTGCAAGATCCTAAAGTGTTGGTTGTCAATCCACCTAAGTAGTACCTGGTAAGGTCTACTACCATGTAACGCCTTGTCGAAAGACGGGGTGTTACAAATTGGTATCAGAGCGAGGTTGACAACAGGGCACATGGAACTGACCAACAAAGAGTACCCGAGGTCCAACTTAAAACTAAAACCGGCCGGTGTTTTCAAAATGTTTTACTGGGCTAGACATGTTCCATATAGGGGGGTAGGTGACACGTCGCGACTCCGCCCCCTCAGCCGAAGGACCTCAGGTAGAATAGTAAGAATTAGGTTGATAAATAGAATGTTTAAGTTTTGACTGGGGGACTTTCTATTATAGATGGCCCCACCAACCAGAGCTAGAGCTGCTGAAGCCAACGGAAGAGGCCGCGGAAGAGGCCGCGGTAGAGGTCATGGCAGGGGTAGAGGAGAGGCCCCGGTAGCTGCTGAGCCAGAGGTACAACATGATACCCACCAAGAGGAGGTTGCTGAGAGTCAGGATGTGGTTGCTGTTGTTCATCAAGAGAATATAGCATCTATCGCTGGAGGAGGTCTCCTGGCAAACGGGGCTCAAGTGGGAGGAGGAGTGCCACCCGCAGGACTGGCCCCAGAGGTGAATGATGTGATCCAGCTGTTATTGCAAACTTTGATGGGTGCGGGAGCTGCACCGAATCTGAACGCAGTTGCGAGGCAACAAGGAGCTGAGAAGAGGGCACCATGACCAGATTCTATTTTGGCTGCCCAGCTAGGAGCAATGCCAGATTCGCGAGGACCAGTGATAGTTGATCATGTGGTCGAACCGAGGAGACAGTATCGCGAGCCTTAGCTTGACAAGTGGCTCGCGGAGTTTAGAAAGACTAGAGTGCCGAACTTTGCTGCAGCTCAGGGTTCTGACGTAGAGCAGTGGTTGAGGAGGGTGAAATCTGCGTTGGACTCCATTAAGGCACCGGAGGAGCGGAAGATGTCCTTAGTACAAAGTCTGTTGCAGAAGAGTGCTTTTGACTGGTGGGAGTTGTGTAGGGATCACCGGACTGAGGTTTCGAGGAGTTTGAGAGGAAGATTTGAGATCAATATTGTCCTCCGGTGGTGAGGGCGGCTCGGGAGGCTGCTTTTCGGGATGCTGGACCCGAAAATATCACAATATCTGAGACTATTCTGAAGTTTCAGCACCGGTGCCAAATGCTTCCCCTACTGAGGATTTGAAGATTGCGACCTTTTTGAAAAGGTTGCAGCCGTATTTACGTGCTTATGTGTCTGGTCTCCGACTCGCGACATTGGGAGAGGTTCAACAATTTGCTTTGGTTTATGCTATGGCCACTCTGAGGCCGGAACAGGTGGATACTCAGGTAGGAAGGGGTAAGAGACGGAAAATGGCAACTGCAGCGACTTCTAGGGGTGACGATCAGTCTGGACAGTTCCCGCAGAGTAGACTAGAGTTCCAGCCATCGGGACGCCAAGAACGATCACAACAGAGTCGGGCTGCCGGGAATCAAAGACAGTGCTACAATTGTGGAAGCGCTGAGCACTTGAGGAACCAGTGTCCTAGTCCAGTGAAGGATTGCTTTACATGTGGGAAGCCCGTACATCTTCAAAGGTTCTGTACGGTTGGCGCGCCTTCGCAGGGATCGGTACCGGGAACGGAAAATCGGGGAGTCCATCATCGGCCACCAGCACGGCAGACACCAGATCAAAGTGTTGGTCGGAGCGTAGGAGCTAGTAACACGGGAGCAGTTCCTCCTCGAGTGTTTGAAATGAGGGGAAGTGGAGAACAAGATGTCCTCGATCCACCTAACGATCTATCTTGAGCATTTCAGACAAATTAGTCTAGTTCATAGTACATTAGTTCTTTTATAGGATGCGAAGACCTTTACATGTTCTCTAAGTTTGTCTGGCTATTTAGAATCGAGATTTTGTTTCCTTGTTTATGACTGTTTGTTTTATTGATTGTTGATCGTATAATTGTTTGGTTTGGAGGATGCTCATGAAATGGGATTGTTTTTGTTTATTTATTATGGCCTTAATTTTATACACTAGTTTCGTAAGATGTTTTAGAACAGCGGTTCGGGGACGAACCGTTTTCTTAGAGGGAGGTATTTGTAGAACCCTAAGATGGGTCTCGTAATCTCTTAAAGTATTACGCGTTTCCTTCAACTTCGTTCTTTCCTAAGTTTTGGGACGAAACTTTCTTAAGGAGGGTAGTATGTAATACCCGAATTCAATTTTGGTCATATAGACAGGAATCGAGTTTCTTAAACCGCAAGCAACGTCATTTTAACAAAAATATGATTCCTAACCCGATTCGCTAATCCGGTTTGACAAGTCAAATATATATATATATATATATATATATATATATATATATATATATTTAGCAAGGAGTTGATCCTATAGTATATATATGTATAAAATAATAATATATAATTTTCTGTATGTATTTTTCTACCGAGGACGTCGATCTTAATTTCCCATCTTTTAAGTCGAATTGGAACAAATTCATTGACCATATATATAAACCCAAATCATATCATAACAAAAAATTTATCTAAACCCAAACCATATCTAAACCCCAACTCGTTGATCATCAAAATTTCTATCCATAATATTCGTAAACCTCGGCTACCCCTTATAAACGCCTACCTTACTATCTTTTCCGCGAGAATCAATTCCATTCCCCTGTCCTTCTTCGGCTCAGCCAACAATCGCGTTCCTTGGATCCGTTTTCATACTCGATTACGACGCGCAAGTCCCGGCTTCAGACGATCTCGCCGCCGCTCGGTTCCTCGGTAAGCACCGAAACCAGTCGTCCTGTTCAATTTTTTTAAGCAACATTACAGTCGGACTCCTTCCTCTTCGTTTCCTTTTCTGGATTCTCCGACCAATCTCGTGAACTCAATGTAGGGTAGTGCGTCAGTGGGAGAGGCCAACAAGATCGTTGGAATTCGCCGCCGTTGTCAATCGCCGTTCGGGACTTTCACCGGTGAGTTCTTTGCCCTGTTTTTTTATTGTTCTTGGGTCGGGTACTAGCGTATTTTGTGGTCGGAACGCGTCCTTAGTCAGACTTGGGAACAAGAGGGGGGCGAGTGATCATGGCCGCCGGTGAGAGTGGCGGGGCGAAGCGATTCCAGAGCACCGACGGGGTTGAACAGCGGGCGAACAAGGCGGCCGTGCGCTTCCGTCTCTGTTTTCCTTCGAGGTAGTCGGGCAGGGTTAGGAATGGAGGTGAGGAGAGGGGTCGAGTTGGGAAGTTGGAGCCGGAGAAGGGGTTTCCGCCGGAAGGGAGCGAGCGGAAGGGACGGAACTTTGAGGTTCCGATTCTAGGTGAAGAAAGAAGAGGAGCGGGCCCACTTGGACTAGTCATAGGTGGAGTGTTCGGATAAGACATAAGAGGGGAGGTAGTGGGCCGTGAGGTTGGGTTACCTTAGATGGTGGGTTGGGCCGTTCAAGATAGTGTTGGATTAAGACATATGATATATGAATTGGTGTTTGTGGAAAAATTTCTTTTGGGTTGGGTTAGTATTCATATATGTATGTTACGAATAAATTAGTATGTTTGGTTGAACTCGGAGGTTAGAAGAATTTAATAATTGGGTCACTTTTATTTGTAAGTCGGTTTCGTAAAACAAGGGTCGTCGTTCCAAACGTGGTTGAGAGATAGTAAGAGTCGAACCTAATCTTTTCGTCATATATTTTATTAGGAAATCGCATTCTCTCGCGCTCTTAGTCTTTCATCTTCTTCCAAAGATCTTCCGTCACGAGGTAAGTCGTTTTAGACTTGCTCGGTTCTTCTCCATCCTGTTAGATTGCGTATCGTTATTGTAGGAGGGCTTTTGGGAACTAGTCCCGAATACCTTTTAAATTGTTTTGAGCTTCTTGAATTGTTGTGTGCGTATCGTTATTGTTGCGTATCGTTATGGTTTTGAATGTATTTTATCGAAAATATATTTTTGGAACGTTTTCTCTGTGTTGGTACCGTTTCTGACACGGCCCATCGTAGCTGGTGTTGAGGAAGAGTTGGCTACGTTAACCCGTGTGACTGGGAAATCATGCTCCTTCAAAACGAAAATTATTATCTGTATGTTTTTGGCAAGTGCTCCAGTGGAGGCGTAGCCAGGGGTTAGAAGGGAGATTGTGAAGCGGAGTGAGAGGGCCTGCCTCTGCACTCGGCGCGGTGATATGCGCCTTGGAAGTCAGATTGTGAAAAAAGGAGGAATTGTATTGTTATGGGATTGTGATTGTAAATGCGTATGTGACTGATTGTAACTAATTTAGGTATTGGCCTTTAGAGTTATGATTGCGATTGTGGATTTGTATGCTGACTCTAGAAATTATTTCAAAACGTTCTGCAATTTCCGTATTCTCTCTAGCTTGGTAGATTAGAAGCTGACCCTTTGGGGAATATGTTCAGTTCCAGGTATGAACCAGGGAGCCGTGCAGGAATCGAGGCTAGATGGCGTGCCGAAGCGGTAAAGAGCGCGTGTCATAGTGGGATGGGTGTTACGCTGGTTTACTTATGATAGTTAGGGCGTTGATTTTATTCTTGTTAAAGATGAAGTTAGTATTATGTTTCGTTTATTATCATTTTGTTCGAATAGTTCATTATTAGTAAGTATTTTGTCGGATTTGGATACTTAGGTTTTCGGGAATACATGCATAACTATATTTTTAATGTTTTCGTTAAAGGAAAGGTTGGATATTTTATAATGTTTTCTCGTCGTGACCGCGTTGCAAGATCCTAAAGTGTTGGTTGTCAACCCACCTAAGTAGTACCTGGTAAGGTCTACTACCACGTAACGCCTTGTCGAAAGACGGGGTGTTAGATCAGACATAAGTCTGATATCTCTAGGAAGAAGAAGATCAATATTTTTATAAAATTAAAAGAGTGGGGTAAATGAATAGAAAGTCACATTGGTCTAGCGGATTGGGGAAGGGGCGTGTGAGACGGGATTGCAAGAGGTCTCGGGTTTGAGTTCCGGCTCTTGCATCCTTTTCATTGAATTTTCATTGTATTTTTACTAGCTTGTTATACCTCTTTTTATTTAATGACAAACCGAAATTATGAAGCATTATTTTTATTTAAATGCTTTTATTTATTCATAACCCTTATAATGCACTCTTGAATTTTATTTAATTTAATTTACTTAAGAATCTCTTTTTTAAAAGAGAAAAGGGTTATATAAAAATATATTTAAGAAGAACAAATTTGGTTAAAACGCATAAATAATTAACCTATTTAGGCGTTTGTAATCAAACATATTTTTTTAGGTTTTTGTTAAGTATAAAAAGCCCTTTTTTTCTCTCACCTCCTAAGATTCTCTCCCGATATGCTGAATTTCTCTCACCTCCTCACGAGCTTTTCTCTCACCGTCGATTCTCTCTCGATTGCACTTCAAATTCAGCATATCGATTCGATGCGCTACAGGATCCATCCGATCTCCTCTTCAATATCGATGAACAACAACAACAGATCATGCACCATTACAAACGATGCAAAGGAGCGTCAGATCCGACGGTGAAAATCCCTTTCTCTCCTCCGCCTCCTTCGACGACGAGGAAGAGGAGGAACCGCTGGAGGCGTAGTCGGCGGCACCGTGGTGGAAACGGCGGTGCCTGGCGTTGCTGAGTACTATGGCATCGACAAGCTCTTATCGTACGTTTTGGGGTAAATTCGTTGCTACTTCCGCGAAGGCATCCCGTGTTGTGAATCGCCGTCATGACGGAGGAGGAGGCGGTGGAAGCGGCTCAGGAGGAAGTTGAGGCGGTTAGGGGGAGGTGTAGACAGAAGTGGACGCCAGAGACCAGATCCAACACTGAAGCCCTAGCACCGCCAACATCGATCACCACAACCAGTTCTCATGGAAATCCGAAAATGTCTCGACCTCTCGGGTAATTGATCCGATCCTTGCTTTGATTTTGTACTTTTTTCTTCCTGTACTAGTGACATTGCATTCCTTCCTAATTTCCCCTCTAGACTAGAGCTTCGTCAATAATTATGCTAGATGTTGGATGCCATTAAAGATTGGGCATTATTTGCTAGTTTGAACACAGATGATATTGACCCCATTTTAACAATGCAAGTGAATGAGTGGAATATAATTGAACGGCAAAACACTTTGTCAAACAATCCCATTGATGTCTTTCATTTTAAACTTTCTCTAGGAAGTTTTGTGCAGTATATACTCAACACCATATTACCATATACCATTGAGCTTCATTTGCAACATGGACTATGTGGGGAAACCATTTTCCAATCATGAAAGGCATTGGAATATCAAAGTTTCCTCAGCACCATTTTATGTGCATATACACCGTGGTGTAAATATATCTTTTCTTTATACTCCACATGCTATTAAAATTCAATCACCTCCAGTGTGTAACCTGAAAATTTTCTCCTAATAAGTACTTTACTTTTTTGAGAAGATAAAATTAGCTCTTTTATAGAAACACAAATTGGATACATCTAATAAGAAAAATAAGCAATCATGAAAGAATCTCTTGCAATAATGTCCTAAATAGCCAATGTTTTATTGCTTATAGAAGTGTGTTGATCTTACAGTCAGCCCCAATATACTTTTCATAAACTGTGTATGGAATGTAAAATGCTTTGAATGTTCAATTGTTAAAAATGAGGATTTGGCAGCATTGCATGTATTAAATTGTTAACAGTAAGAAATAGATTTTTTCTAGATCCAATAACCGAGTTGTGACTTTTGAGACTCATTTTGTTGAATTTGAATTAGGGTTCATGATTGAGCTGAAGTCTGCTGAAAACTTGCCTCTTTCAACCATGTCTTAATCTTCAAGATTGCTCATTATTAGTTTTTTGTGTCTCTTCCTTTGCATTCTTGGTTAATTGATTTAGCATTTTCTGATCTTGTAATCTTCTGATGATTATCATGCTACTATTGAATGACTGTGAATAGGGGGAATGAGGGAAAAGAAAAAAAACATGAAAGGAGCTAGAGAAGAAATCGAAAAAAAGAGAACTATATGTCATTGTAATTTTTGTTTTGATCAGCTGAGGTGATACAGATAAAGAGATCTTGAGGTGCATTCTGAAATAGTGACACTTTTGCCATCGTGTGGCATGATCTGTACAAGTGCGAGGATGAGGAGCATAAGAAAAAGGTCGAGTCCAAGAACGCCCTTGAGAACTACGCTTACAACATGAGGAACACAATGTAGGACAAGAAGATAAGTGGGAAGCTTGGCCTAGATGACAAGAAGAATATCAGTGGGAAGCTTAGCCCAGATGAAAACATGTTGGATGTGTGCTCTATTCATTATAATCACTTAATTTAGGCGACTTCAAAACCCCATGCTTTTCTGATCTTGTAATCTTCTGATGATTATCATGCTACTATTGAATGACTGTGAATAGGGGGAATGAGGAAAAAGAAAAAAAAACATGAAAGGAGCTAGAGAAGAAATCGAAAAAAAGAGAACTATATGTCATTGTAATTTTTGTTTTGATCAGCTGAGGTGATACAGATAAAGAGATCTTGAGGTGCATTCTGAAATAGTGACACTTTTGCCATCGTGTGGCATGATCTGTACAAGTGCGAGGATGAGGAGCATAAGAAAAAGGTCGAGTCCAAGAACGCCCTTGAGAACTACGCTTACAACATGAGGAACACAATGTAGGACGAGAAGATCAGTGGGAAGCTTGGCCTAGATGACAAGAAGAATATCAGTGGGAAGCTTAGCCCAGATGAAAACATGTTGGATGTGTGCTCTATTCATTATAATCACTTAATTTAGGCGACTTCAAAACCCCATGCTTTTCTGATCTTGTAATCTTCTGATGATTATCATGCTACTATTGAATGACTGTGAATAAGGGGAATGAGGAAAAAGAAAAAAAAACATGAAAGGAGCTAGAGAAGAAATCGAAAAAAAGAGAACTATATGTCATTGTAATTTTTGTTTTGATCAGCTGAGGTGATACAGATAAAGAGATCTTGAGGTGCATTCTGAAATAGTGACACTTTTGCCATCGTGTGGCATGATCTGTACAAGTGCGAGGATGAGGAGCATAAGAAAAAGGTCGAGTCCAAGAACGCCCTTGAGAACTACGCTTACAACATGAGGAACACAATGTAGGACGAGAAGATCAGTGGGAAGCTTGGCCTAGATGACAAGAAGAATATCAGTGGGAAGCTTAGCCCAGATGAAAACATGTTGGATGTGTGTTCTATTCATTATAATCACTTAATTTAGGCGACTTCAAAACCCCATGCAATTAATGTATTGGAGTACCAAATAAAAGTTTGATACTATTATGTTAACACACGTTTGAGTTTGTTTACTAAACTAATTTTCAGCTATTTTTTGGAGCAATAGGGTTAAATAAAACTCATTTTTGCTCTCTCATTATTCAATATTGTACACATAGTCATAGAGATCCTGTTGTTGGTTCACTGACTTCTTAAACTGCTAGATATGTATGATATATTGAACTTTTGCTCTATCTGTACAATTTATAAAGCACTACGCACAAAGTTTTGAAGTGAAACAAAGAGAGTCATGGAGAAAGAAAGGTTGATAGACCCCAAAGGGTTCACTTCAATATATACACTCTATTACAATAGCATCGATTATTGAAGATAATATCAATAAAATGAGCAGCTTATTAAGCGATAACTTTATAAAACTATGATCCTTTTTGGTTTAAAATAAATTAATCAAAGCTCGTTAATTCGTGCACAATTAGGTTTAGCATTCATTTAAGTATATAGGTACTACAAGTACTACATATGTACAAATAACTCAATAAATAATATCTTCAATTTTTTTATGACACTTGATGACGGTTGATTGTCGTCAAGGTCCTTTTGATGACAAACAAATCAATGTCATCAAGGTCTTTTGATGACACTTGTTTGTCATCAAGACCCTTTTGATGACAAGCAAATCAATCAAATCAAACCGTCATCAAGTAGTTATGATAATTGATGACAATCGAATAGTTATCAAATAGCGATGATGATTGATGATAATCGAACCGTCATCAAGTAGAGATGACATTTGTGATGATAGTTGATGACAATCAAACCACATCAAATAGTGATGACAGTTTATGAAAAGTGATGATAGTTTATGAAAAAATCGAATGTGATGACACATATTTGATGACACTTTGAATAATGATACTAAAAATTATATGTGATGACACTAAAAAATTAAACGTGAGTATAAATATTTGATGACAACTTTGTTTTTTATTTGTGATGACAATTGTTTTTTATGTGGTGATCACAACTATTTTTATGTTGTGATGAGATTTGATGACAACTATTTTTTGTGATGATGATAAAAAGGAACAAACTATAAGTGATGACAATTTGATGACACTTGATGACTGTTGTTTGTCTTCAAAACCCTTTAATGACACTTGTTTGTCATCAAGGCCCTTTTGATGTCAAATTAATCGAACCATCACCAATTAGTGATTATAATTGATGAAAATCGAACCATCATCAAATAGCAATGATGATGACATTTGTGATGATAGTTGATGACAATCAAACCGTCATAAAGTAGTGATGACAGTGATGACACATATTTGATGACGCTTAATTGATGACAATTTGATCACACTTGATGACACTTGTTTGTCATCGGCCTTGATGACAAATTAATCGAACCGTCATCAAGTAGAGATGATAATTGATGACAATCGAACTGTCATCAAATAGCAATGAGGATGGCATTTGTGATGATAGTTGATGACAATCAAACCGTCGTCAAGTAGTGATGACAGTTGTTGATAGTGATGACACATATTTGATGACGCTTAAGTGATGACATTTTGAAGACACTTTTTTACCTTTTATTACACTTTTTGTCATCAAAAAATTGTGATAACGGTGAAAAAAATTGTGATGACAATGATGACGGTTGTGATGACAAAACGTGATGATAGTGATGACGGTTGTTTTTATGTGGTTGAATGCCTTTGATGATACTTTTTATCATCAAAAAGTGTCATCAAGACATTTTGATGAAATTTTTTACCTTTTTTACACTCTTTGTCATCAAAAAATTATGATGACGGATATTAAAGTGATGATAGTAATGATTGTGATGAGGGTCAACGTCGATCAACGGTCGGTCAACGTTGGTTAACGGTCAACGACCGAGTCAACTCGGTCAACGGGTGAGTCAACCTGGTCAACGACGGAGTCAACTCGGTGGGAGTGGGGGTGGGGGTGGGTGATGGGAGGTTTTGCTATTTACCTAATTTTCACACCCTCCTTAATATCCACCTAATTAGCCTCTTTTTTTTCTCTATTTATTTAAATCATCCAATTATTACTATAATAATTTAGAATTTCATTCTCTTATAATAAGGATACAAGAGAATTTCACAAACTTTAAAAAGAATTTAAAGAAAATTCTTATTTAAAGTCGTTGATAAATTTCCGTGTCGATAGGTCGAGATTCGTTCCGAGTCGTGGTCAACATTTCCGTCATCTCGCTAGTTATACTCTTAAAAGCAAAGGCAAGTGGAAATTTCCCCTTGTAGCCTTATATATATTCATTCCGTGAAATTTCTCGATGTTGGGAACAACTTGTTTGCTAGTAATAAACGAACCTAGAAATATCGATTGTTAGATATAATGACCCCACTGTTATCGTTATTCCGCTATTTAATATTTGATAGGATCATTATGCTAGCTTTGTTGTGGCCTTGATTGTTTGCGTTCTCGTTAAGAGAACGATTTCGAACAAACTAGTGAGGGTCGCGGGATTAACCCGACGCCTCTATATAATTTTACTAAGTCGTATGCCTTTGCTCTTAAAGTACGACTTTCAAGATCATGATCCATGTCCGCTCCGATTGCAAGGAGGGATGAGTGGCACTCTTGCTAAGTATCGGGAACTGAGTTTTACCTCGGTGGACCGGGCCATGCAAGCCCCCACCCCCTTTAAAAATCATTAACGTAATCGATATTTTTATCACTATATAAGATAAGTGCCCAATGCACATTTAAAAGACATCAAAACCGGACTGATCTCAAAAGATCGATCCGGCTCTCGGTCGGCTCAGGGCACGAGAGGTTTTCAACTTGCATGTATTATTAACGTTCCCAACGTCCTTTCTACTCCAAAAAAAGTCTACAATCTAGTAGTTCTTCCCTCGATTAAAGAGTTATCTCCGCTTGAGATACGCTCTCCTTCGTTACGATAAACCTCACATAAAGTTCTATACTTCAAAACACATACGAACATATCTCCCTCGTATATTAAAAATTACCGAATTACCCTAGGGAAGTTCCGTTCCCGCTTGCTTAATCTCTTAGACTAATTTTTTTTTCCGCATGTTTGCCTGGCATATTCTCGCCGCTCGCGAATTATGTCCGAACCTAGGAACCCAAACAAGGCGTAAGGTGGAGGCGAAGGAAGGACAAGGATCTTCAAGATGTATTTTCATACCCTTTTGATTTATTTCTGATTATGTTCCAAGGACAAGTTTTTATGCGTTTCATTCTCGAACATCATTTTATTTAAGCAATGTAAGACGGTTTGTACGAACAAAGACACTTTCGAGAGCACCCTTTTTATATTATGAATTATCTTAATTTCTGCATTTTAAATGTTCAATACCATTCTAAAAGCCTTGGGTGACTTTGGACGGTAAAATTCGTGGTCACTGGCGGTAATACCCAATGTTGTAAAATAGGGGTGTTACAGTTATGGTATCAGAGTCGAACGTTTTGTTTTCAAAATCGAAAACTTTCAAAACCGAAAATTTTCGAAAACCGAGAACTTTTAAAAACCTAAGTTTTTCTTCCGCTATCCGAAACTTCTATTTAAAGAAAAATTCCTTCTATATCCCTTAAAGAAACTTAAAAATGTTAACTTTTTAACTTAAACTTCTTAGATAAGAACATCTCTCTAATTTGAAAACTTAGTTCTAGAACTACTATCCTTATAAACTTCCTTTTGTAAGGATTTAAGTAGTATAAGTGTTTCAACTTTTAAACTCTAAACATTTTCGTTAGAACTTCCTCGTAAACTTAATTTTTACATTAGAAAACTTGTTAGTAAAATTCCTTCTTAAGTAACTTCTTCAAAAAGAAAAATCCTAGTCTCCTTAATAGGGACAAGAAAATGAAAAGTCTTAATATAAACATTTTATATGTAACCTTTAATGCCTTAACTTCCTTCAAAATGACTTCGCCTTATAGAATCTAAGGATGTTCTATATTAACGCTTCCTTTCTTTCCCTTCCTCAAACATCATGGTTGAAACAAGACGAACCACCCAGCTTAGGAACCAAATCGAAGAAGCTCTTCAAGCCATTCAGGATCACAATTCGTTCTTCCCTTATAACAACGCACATGACGATCCTTTCTATGAGCCCGAGGAGGCACACCTTGGAGACGTTATGGAAGTAGATCTTGAGGAGGATCCACTGGAGGACTCCGAGGAGGATCACGAGCCCGAGGAGTATCCTTCGGGAGACGAGGAAATGGCACCAGTTTATGAGCCCGAAGACTATCCTAATGATGGGGGCGAGGAATTTGTACCCGAGTACCAGCACGAGGAGGAAGGAGGAATTGTTCCCGACCTCAATTTCGAGCTTGGAGAAGAGGAAGGCAACGACTTTGAGCTAGAGTGGGATGCCCAGGCTGAATGGGATGCTTGGCATTTGATCGACCCAGAGTCTGATGAGTCCGAGGAGGATGACTCCGATGGGGAAGTCATCGACCCTGTTGCTCCACCACCTCCTTTGATCCCTGATGAGGTATTTTTCAGTCGTTTACCTATCAAAGAATCCTAACTTAACCAATCTGTGTAGAATAGTAAGCAAGGGTCGATCCCACAGAGACTCGTGTATGAATATTATTACTTAAGTGCCAAGTAACTAATATGGGGGTTTTTGATTGTAAATTCTAAACTACTATGCAAAATAGAAACTACCTAAGAATGCAAAAGATGGTTTTAATCAATTAAGAGACAAGCGTGTTCAACTAGTTAAATCCATCATAGATATGCTTATCGATCATTGATTCTTTCGATTCTCAATTCCCTTGAATAATCTACCGTGGATTATTATCCAAAAATTTATATTTAGTTGAATGAGCTAACAGTCTGAACAACCCTAATCATATAACAACCTAGAACAACGCCTAGATTCAATTAAACGACAGCTTTAAGTCCAAAGTATCGATAGAAACAAATACTCAACGCAAACAGCTAATCAAGTTATCTGTGGTTTATTCCCTCTACAACTGAATAGCCCGATCGGGTCTAAACAATTATAGTTGCTACTTTATCTAGTCAATCCCGAACGGGACTTGATCAGATTAGTTGTAAATTAACCTAGAAATTCTATTAGGTAGCTAATCTAACAAAACCCTAGAATAATTCTGATTCAATTAAGCACAGGGAATAAAACCTATTCAAGTTGATGAGAATCAATCAAACCTCACAATATTATGCAATCTATGATTTCAATAACTAGTCAAACACAATGGAAATTAGCAATGCATAATTAAAATAAAATCAAACTTACAAGAGGTTCAAAGATTGCTCCTTTGAGAAAACTCTCTCCAAAGAAACCCTAGCCTCCAAAGTTGATCAAAAGTTGTGAAAATAAAACTAACATAAAGTATTTATATGTCTCTAAAAATATCCCTCATAAGATATAATGAACCATACAGCTCGGAAATCATAAGCCCAAACATCAACATATCAAAGCCCAAAACCAATCTTTGTCCCAAACTTGCGTCCGTGAGAAACGCCAGATTGCGCGGCTTGGCACCATATTGCGCGGCCGCGCATTTGCCTCCCCGCGCAATTCGCACTCAGTTGAGAATGCGCGGGCTGGTACGTGGCTTCGATCCCACGCCCCTTGGTTCTTGTCTTGGCTCGGTTCTTTCTTCTCTTGGCTCTTCTCCTAGCATGTCCTAGCTTCCTTAGCTTGCTTGACTCGTCCACCACCACCATGATCCATCTACACTCGCCCCGATGTTGCTCCTGAACCTACAAACCTGTAAAACTGAGCAAAGCAACGCATAATACCCGACAACACAAAACCTAAAAACTACATAAAAACTAACCAAAACCTAACCAAAACATATAAAACATGCATCTAAACTACTCCTATATGCAAGCTATCAAATTCCCCCATGCTTAACCCTTGCTTGTCCTCAAGCACGACATAAATCCAATCACACCATAGAAATGCAATCTTACATCCATCTCAAGTCAAACAAACATTTCACATATAATTAAAAACTCAACCAAGACTTCTCAGCATGCATTATGACTAGACAAAAGTAAATACCATTCATTCATTCTAGACCTCACCGAGGAAATTGTGTTTTGCACTCAACACTCAAGTGTATAATGGGTATGTGTTTCACTCAAAATCAACCATGAAAACTAGACTACCATATGCTTGCATCAGAGTTCTAAATCTCCACCGCTGGGGATCAAATACATAACAAAAATCATGAGGTCTTTTTCCGGTTTGTAATGGGATCAAGGTAAAGAGAAATTTGGAAGGGATAATATTTGGCATGTGGTGCTAAATCCGGGATAAAGAACTAATCCTAAACCCAAACTTTACACTTTCTTCTCAACTTCCTCCAAACTTCTTTCTACCAACTCATTACAATTACATTAAAGCACTTTGCTTCTTTTTCTTTCTTCTTTTTTTTTTTGCCTCTTTTCAACTCTTTCTTGCTTTGCTTAATGAAGACTAACAACATTTAAACACTCTTTCTTTTGCTTATTTTGCAACAAACTTCATCTTCATTTTTTTTTCTTCACTTTGAACACAAGAGTTTTATTTCCTCTTTTTCTCCTACTTTTTCTCCAACTCCCCCTTACTTATACATAACTCACACAATACAACCAAAACCTAAAGTCCTAAATCCCGGATTATGGGTCAAGCTTATTCGGCTATGGATCATTTTGTGGAGCAAATAAAAATAGGCTTAAGGCTCAAATAAGTGGGGTGTCAAAAACATGGATCTTGTAGGGTAGGAAGGGAAATAATAGGCTAATAAGAAACATTGCCTCAATCACTTTAATGTCATGCATTCAATCATATAAAGCAGCCTCAAAATAGAGTATTAACGCAAGTTCTAGAGCTAGATAATTATGGTGATGCACTCAAGAATGTAAAGAACAAATATATCATGAAAGGCCAAAAATCAAATCTCACAAGGCTAATTGTTTCGTCTAGAACTTCAGAATGAATCTAAAACTCAAGCTAAATACATACTCCATCCTATAATCAAGTCATTTAATCAATGATCATGCTTATATCATATCAACTTCAGTAAATCATGCAAATCATGGGTTAGAACTTATACTTAACTTAGAGACACAAGAGGAATCAAACAATGGGGAAATAAGAACCTAAATGCAATATTTTTGTTTTGTTTTTTTTAAATTTTTCTTATTTTTTTTCATTTAAACATGACCTAAACTAATGCAACTATATGCAATGCAAAAGTAACTCCCTTCCCCCATGCTTAAAACATAATTTGTCCCCAAAGTATAGAAAAAGGTAAAGGAAAGAGAAAAACCCACAGAACCTAGTTGTTTGGCGGGTATAGGGCGGAAAATCCTGTGGTGGCGGTGGCTGGTACTCCGGATGAACCTCTGGCTGCGGTGGATAGTATGGTGGAATCTACTAAGCTGGTGGTGGCTGGTATGGTGGAAACTGAGGATACGGCGGATTTGAAAATGCGTACTGCGGATAAGACTGATGAGGAGGATAACCCGCTGAACTCCAGCCATCCAATCTAGTGTTGAGCAATCTAAACTGCTCATCCTGGCGGGCCTGAAAAGCAGCAAGCTGATGATCCTGATGAGTCTGATATGATGTGAACCTCTGATCCACATAACCACGCATGTTCTGGAAGCCCTGATCGATGTGAGACGTCATACTGTTGTAGCGTTGCGTGTTGTCCAGCTGCATCTGTCTCATCATCTCCATCATCTGGTTGTACTGCGTATCAGAATACTGATGGTCACCTCCAGCAGGTATAGATTATCGATGCTGGGTATCCTCCTCAGACTCATCCTCCTCATCTGTGTCTTCAGCCTCAGCAGACTCTTCCTCTTCCTCTTCTTCTTCTTCTTCCTCAGCCATAGTGAAATCCTCATCCATTTCCTCCTCTTCAGACTCCTCAACAATAATAGGGGCCTTATTTTTACCTCTAACTGGACCCCTGACAGTAATCACATCCAAATCTTCTTTCCGGGCTTCAATGTACTAGTTAGCCGGGCTGTTTCCAATCTTGACTCGGCTCCCATCAGGAAGCTTCATTGCTCGCCCAGAATCCCCAAGCACCCAATAGTAGGAGTTCCTGTAGAAATATAGGACACCCATCTTCTTAAGCATAGTGAAGTTGATTGCCACCGGTGGGATGTCAACCTGTAACCTGCTCAGATCAACGCCAAAGTGCTTGGCCAGATGGGTCACAATCCCACCAATACAGATAGCTCCTCCACCCTTGTTTGCAATATGGTACATATGATTCATCAGCATGACACCCATACTCATCCTTTTTTTCTTTCAACAAAGCAGCCAATACAACCACATCTTTCTTTGGGCAATTGTTTCCACCTTCACCCCGACCATTCATGCTACCAGAAATAAATCATTGAAAAACTTTGATGGCGGGATGAGTGATGGGGGAAGCCTTTTCTTGGGTTGGGTTATAAGTTCTTCTCCCTGTTATGGCTCTCCAGAAATGTCTATCAGCCCATGTAGCACCAGTTTCAGTAAGCACGACATCATTGTCATAGATATGAAGGAACCCAAATGCCCGGTTGACCTCTTTCAAGGTCATCTTCCTCCTGACACCTCCGAGCCAGAACTTTATCTCCCCTTCTCCTCTGAAATCAATGGACAAGGTAATCAGAAACTCCAGTGTTAACCCCTTGTAAGTTGGTTCACACAGCTTCAAAAACTCGCCCATTCGTAGAGGCGCCCCTATCTCATTCAACAGATGAGCAATCCCGATCTCGTTCATCAAGTTCCAGTCAATGAACCTGGTTGCTGCCCATTTCCTATCCTTCAGAAGCTCAAATCTGATCACATGATTGTTCTTTGCCAAACGGATCCCAAAAGTTTCTTGGGTATTTTCTCCCACCACAGGAGGGGGAGCATAAACGGCTCGGGATGACGATGCAGTATATCTTCTACTTCTTTGCGGATCCATTTATATCAAAAATTTACAGAAACCTGCACAACACCACAAACGGACCAAGCAAACACAATTTTTGTTGTCCCGGCAAGGACAACCACAGCAATATTTCACAAATAATCGCTCAATCACTCACTTCCCCCACTACCTAGAACAATTTAATGAAAATTTAATTAAATTTTAATCAAATTTTAGATGAATTTCGGATTTATGCAAAAAGCTCAAATAAAACACGAATCTAGGCTAGAATCATGCAATAAACGAACTTTTGTGAAGAACTTAAGCCTAAATCCGAGCCTAAAGGGGTCAAATTCGGGTTTTTCTAGCCAAACCTAGATCTAGATTCAACTAAATAAAAACCGAAATGGAGTGGGGATTTGATACACTTACTTGAATCCTTGTTGATTTTGAAGTTATTGGCTCGATTTGGGGTTGAAATCCCGACTTGAGAGCTTGAAAAGAGCTTGAGATGGTCTTCAATGGAGTTTTGTTTAGATGAGAGTGAGAAGGGGGCGGCGAAGTG
The DNA here is from genome assembly GCA_964016875.1 of Fallopia convolvulus. NCBI lineage: Eukaryota > Viridiplantae > Streptophyta > Magnoliopsida > Caryophyllales > Polygonaceae > Fallopia > Fallopia convolvulus. The sequence goes on along the minus strand of OZ024734.1, from coordinate 32,825,222 downwards.
GGAAGGGAAAGAAGAAGGGCTCGGGTTTAATTTAAAAGGGTCCCGAAAAAAAATTACCGATTGCGCGGCATCGCGCCTGATTGCGCGGCCGCGCAACTGCGAAGCCGCGCAATTGCCTCCCAGTTGGGATTGCGCGGCTTAGGGCCTCTGGATTGTGCGGCCGCGCTTTTAGCAACCCAAGCCGCGCAATCCCAACTGAGTTGGCATTGCTCGGCTTGGCTACAAATTGCTTGGCCACGCAATTTTTTATCCCTCTTCCGAGTATTCCTGTACTTCATGGCTAGCCCGAGTTTATCTAAAATTTGAGGATTATTTCTACCTAAACTAACTAATAAAAACAAAATTTGTAAAACAGAAAGCAAAAATCAAAGCAAAACTATCCTAAAACATGGGTTGCCTCCCAAGATGCGCTTGTTTAACGTCATTAGCTTGACGTAAAAAGGATATCAAGGCTCTTGTTCCGGCTCTTGTAGAGCCGTTTCTTCTATGATGGCGCTGTTGAATCCTTCAAAGTATGGCTTCAGTCTCTGACCATTAACTTTAGACAAGGCACGAGTAGTACTGTCATAAATGTCCACAACACCGTGTGGATAAACATGAGCGACCACATAAGGACCCATCCATCGGGATCTCAGCTTCCCAGGGAACAGCTTCAGGCGGGAATGAAATAAGAGGACTTTGTCACCCACTTTGAAACTTTTTCTCCAAACATGCTTGTCATGCCAGGCTTTTGTCTTTTCCTTATAGATTGATGCATTATCATAAGACTCAAGCCTAATCTCTTCCAATTCTTGGAGTTGAAGTTTTCTGAATTCGCCCACCTCATTTGACTGCATGTTGCACTTCTTTACCGCCCAATATGCCTTGTGTTGAATTTCCACCGGTAGATGACATGCTTTGCCAAACACGAAACGGAATGGTGACATCCCAATTGGTGTTTTATAAGTAGTCCTATACGCCCATAGTGCATCATCCAACCTAACACTCCAGTCCTTTCTGTTGGGTGCCACAGTTTTCTCTAGAATAGACTTGATTTCTTTGTTGGACACCTCGGCTTGGCCGTTCGTCTGAGGATGGTATGTTGTAGAAACCTTGTGCGTGATATGATATTTTTTTAACAATGCACTCACCATCTTGTTACAGAAGTGGGATCCCTTGTCACTAACTAAAGCTCTAGGGACTCCAAATCTGGTAAAGATGTTTGTCTTCAAGAAATCTGTCACCACTTTAGAGTCGTCAGTCCTGGTGGCCTTTGCTTCCACCCATTTGGAAACGTAGTCCACCGCAAGTAAGATATAATAGTTCCCAAAAGAGTTGGGAAATGGACCCATAAAGTCAATGCCCCAAACATCAAAATTTTCACAAAAAATCATAGGAGATTGAGGCATCTCATTCTTTTGGGATATATTCCCAACCCTTTGACATCGGTCATAGGATTTACAAAAACCATGAGCATCCCTAAAAATGCTTGGCCAGTAAAATCCCGCATCCAATGCCTTCCTAGCAGTTTTGTTAGAACTAAAATGGCCCCCACATGCATAATTATGACAGAAGGTTAAGATAGAAGTTACCTCATTATCCAGGATACACCGTCGGATTACCTGATCAGTGTAGTGTTTCCACAAATATGGATCATCCCAGATGTAGTATCTTGCTTCACTTCTTAACTTATCCTTCTGAGCTTTTGTAAAAGTTGGTGGGAATGCACCTGTAACCAGGAAATTAACCAAGTGTGCATACCAAGGTTTTACAACCTTAATAGCAAACAAAGTATCATCTGGAAATTCCTCCTGAATAGGTGAACTTGCTGGCCTCTTCTGTTCTTCCATCACCAGACGACTCAAATGATCAGCAACTACATTCTCAACTCCCTTTTTGTCTTTTATCTCAATGTTGAATTCACTCAACAATAAGATCCACCTGATTAACCTTGGCTTTGGCCTCTTTTTTTGTTAACAGATAGCGGAGTGTTGCATGATCTGTATAAACAATCACTCTTGTTCGCAGCAAGTAAGAGCGAAATTTCTCCAATGCAAACACAACTGCTAGGAGCTCCTTTTATGTGGTGTAGTAATTCCTTTGAGCCTCATTTAATATCATAGAGGCGTAGTGAATCACAAGAGAAGCCTTGCCCTTCTTCTGCCCCAAAACAGCCCCCACTGCATAATCACTGGCATCACACATGATCTCAAAAGGGAGAGACCAATCTGGGGCTTGAATATTGGGAGCTATGGTGAGGCGGAGTTTTAGGTCATCAAACGCCGTCTTGCATGCATCACCAAACTCAAATTCTGCTTCCTTCTTCAACAACTCACATAAGGGTGAGGCAATTTTTGAGAAGTCTTTGATAAACCTGCGGTAAAACCCTGCATGACCTAAAAAAGAACGAACTTCACGCACATTAATAGGATAAGGTAAAGATTGAATTACTTAAATCTTAGCCTTATCGACCTCAATACCCTTAGAAGACACTACATGGCGTAATACTGATAGGCCAAATCCTACCCCGCAAGTGTACGGGATCGGTTGTAATACCAAGGTGTCGAACTCTGGGACTATGTAGTATTAATTGTAATCAAATCAGTAGACTAAGCCATAAAATAAGAAAAGATTGAATTGTGATTTTAACTATCAAACTAATTATAAGCAAGCAAACAAGTAAATGTGGGCAAATCAATGAGAGGAAAGCTTCTAAGATCAGGGATCACCATAATAATGCGTCGGTAGACTATAAAAGATGATTGCACGACCTTAATTAAGACTTCGTTTGAAGGCAATTGTCTAATGTATCCGCTAAATTCTTTCAAATGTTAACAGACGTATCTAGACTCAATTAAACATCCACTTTCGTGACTTGCAAATTAAAATCTAGACCTTTAAGCACTTAGAATTTAAGATTAAATTGAATAAACATCCGTTCTCGCGACTTGCTAACTCAACCTAACCTTAAGATTTCTATGACAATTGTTATTCCACAAGAGAATTCAAAATACTTTCATAATAGAGAAAACTCAGGTTCAAATCCTAGGGTTCCAACAGGAAAAAGTACCTTTCAGTCTCAATTCCATGTCTGACTACTTAACAAAGTTTTCACCTTTCAGTCTCAAACTTTGGCAAGTTCCCATTCATATAAATTACTAGGGCATAAAGCATCTAGGATTGTATCAAACAAAGCTTCAAACAACGGATTGTGCAATTTAATAAATAAGTGTACCTAGACATAATTGGGTTCACCCCAATCTTAGAATTTGGGGTTTAGCTAGACATGGAAATAGAAGAAATCAATTCAATAACGAGATTAAACATACCGGATTGAAGAAACAAGCAAACTTGATCAATATCCAGCAAATCCAAACTCAAGATCAAAACAAAGTCTTCAAATCTGCACAATCTCTCTAAAACTTGTCTCTCAAAGATTAAAACTAGGTTAAAAGTCGAACTCCCAAAATCCCAAACAAAGGAAAGTATTTATACTAAGGACAAAATAAGAAAGGCGGCCCAAAAATACATCGAAGAGGGAGCGCACGATCCAAGGCGCGCGTCGTGCGCCGACCGTACAAGGCACGCACGACCTACTGAAGTGCACGACCCCGGCCTAGGAGACGCATGACCGTGCGTTTGAAAACGCATGGGCATTGCCTTTGACTGGCTTGAACCGCACGATCGTGCATTTGTGACGCACGATCCCCAATTGGCTCGAGTGGAGGGCGCACGATCCGAGATTTTCCATTACCGCCTGCACGACCGTGCACCTTGATGCACGACTTTGGCCTTGAACGTGTGATCCTTCCTATTTTGGACTCTTCGGTCGATCTTTTCCGGTCCCGACGCCTCCTAGACTGAAGTCTTGATTCCGCTATGTCTCCAAACGCGTTCCAATGAAGCTCGAAATTCTCCAAAATACCTGGAAAAAACATAAATATACGCGTGTAGACATCTATAACAGAAACTAAACTAAAAGTACTAGAAAAACAAGACTAATGCATGAAAATATACAAACTAAGGTCCTAAATGCATGTCCTAATATGCTCTAAATGCAAGTTATCAAAATCTCCCAAACTTGAACCTTGCTTGTCCTCAAGCAAGAAATAAACTCAGCAACCCACAAATACAATGCAATTCAAGTATCCACCTCAAATGTAGTAAAGCATTAATCAATAAACTTGTAGTTCACAGATTGAAATCATAGCACATGCTTTAGAAAATCCAAAAGATCAAGAGAATGCATCCATTCTAGACCTCACTAGGGGATTGTGTTTGTCTCTTTCACTCTTGTGTTTAGGGTATAGTGTTTCGCTCAATTCTCAAGTAAGACCGCTAAACTACCATATGCTTGCATCAGTGTTCTAAATCTCCACCGCTATGGACATTGCATACAACAAAAATCAAGAGGTCTTTTAATGGGTTGTAATGTGGTCAAGGTGAGAAGAATAAGGAATGGAATATATTTGGCTATGTGGTGCTAAATCTGGAAAATAGAAATTAAGCTTCATCAACACTAACAACCCTTTTTAGCTCACTTTCTTTCCACACCTTTCAACTAAACTTCACTTCTTTCTTTCTTCTTCCACACTTCTTTTGCATTTATTTTCAACCCACTTTTTTTCATGGATTTTGAAACTTTTCTTCACATACACACTTTTTATTTCTCAAGCTCAAACCATTCTTTATTTTCAACTTTCATTCCCTTTACTTCACATTTGTTTTTTTCAAACTCATCCACCATTTTCATTCTTCTTTTCAATTTCCCAACTCACTCAAACTACACAAAATAAATCAAGCAAAAATTCCTATTCTCCAGAAGGGTCAGACTATTAGGCTCGGGATTTAATTTTGTGGAGCTCAAAAAGATAGGCTTTTAAGGCTAAATAGGGGCTTCAAAAAGAAGGATTAATATGCAGGGTGGATAGGGAAAATATAGGCTAATGAAAATAATGTCTCTATCACTTTAATGTCGTATGCAAGACTCATGTAAGCAGCCTCAAAGTAGATATTTAACGCAAGTTCTAGAGTTAGCAAGTCATAGTGAGACACTCAAGAAATAAAAGAGAGGACAATTAGTCCTAGAAAGGCCAAAAATATGATCTCACAAGGTTAAACATGTCTAGAACTTCAGCATAATCTCAAATCTCAAAAGATAGCATGTGCTCATTCAATTAAATGTAAAACATACAAGTCTACAATCATGCTAATATATGGAGGTTTCAACAATTCAAGCATGTCATGTGGTTTAGAGTTATATAAAGAATAATTAAGGACAAGGGGTTTTTCATTTAAAGGGATTCAATAACGCCTAAAATGCATGATTTTTTTATTTTATTTTTGACATTTTTCAAATTATATATATATATATATGCAAAGACAAATGCAATAAAAATTTAATATGAAAATGCAACCTAAGATAAAACTATATGCAATTTAACTAATATGAAACATGTTTCCCTCCCCCAAACTTAAAATCTACATTGTCCTCAATGTAGAGAATAAAAGAGAGAGGTACTCACCAGACAATCTACCGAAGCGGCGGAGGATAGGGAGCGCTCGGGTCATAAAAATACCCGAAAGTGTGATGGTACATCTGCTACGTCATCTGCTCAATGCTGTTGAACCGGGTATCCACAGATGTTTGTAATGTTGTCATTCGCTCAGAAATGGAGTCTATCTGCTAGCGGATGTAAGCAGAATCGCCAAGGCCAGAAGAATGTCCCTACTGAAAGTGTGGTGGAGGAACAAGAGCGTCGTCCATAAGCTCATCATCATCACTGTGAACCACAACACCAGGTCTAGGAGGAGGAGGTGCTCCAATCCAAGACTCATATCAGTTTGCAACATTATCAGTGCGGATCCGAACAGGATCAGGAAGGAGCGGCGCAATAGTCACCTGACTAAACCTAAGATATAATGCCTGGCCTCTGCGCTTGATCCAACGACACTGGACAAGAAAATCTTCATCAATGCGATACAACTCTGGAGTCTCTGTGTATCGTGCCAAATCCACCTGAAAATGACGAGCAATAAGAGCAACCATTCCTCCAATAGCAATCACGCCGCTGGTGGATTTCTGAATTTGATCAAACTTTACAGCTAATTGATATCCCAAATCCATAGAAAAGTCATGTGCCATGGCACACAGAATAGAAAGTTCTCCACAACGAACGTTGCCTCCCTCTTCACGCCCATAAATGGTGTGGGCCAGAATCTTTTGCAGAATGCGAAAACATGGGTTGACAATGTTGGAGGCCTTTGAAGATTGACCTCGGAATGTCAAATTCCCAGTCAATTTATGCCAAAAAGCATCCTGATTATTGCTAGAAAGCAGTGTTCGATCTCCACCAGTAGGCAAATTGAAGATTTGGTTTAATTGAGCAAGAGTCAAACTCCTCAATTGGTTTCCCAGACGAAACTTAAGAAGCCCAGCGTCCTCCACTTCAGGAGAGATATTAACAGACAGAGAGCTGAAGAACTCACAAGTCAAAGCCTTATAAGTCGGTGAAGACAAAGAGAGAAGGCTCTGAATGCCAATCTTGGAAGCCATACGATTGATTTCATCTAAGAATCCTAAATGGCCAAGGCTCTCACTATTGACCCAACGGGTAGACATATGGGGATATGCATCAAATTCAACATACAAATTCTGTTGCTCTTGAGTAGCAAAATCAACTCTATCCACAGCTGAACGTCTCCGAGGAGGCATAATTATGATTTTTACAATATAAGCAGAATGGCCTCTAAAATTTCACCTGGCTAACAAAACTCAACAAAAAACAAATCAAACCCAAAAACATGTCCCTGGCAAGGAACTTTCAACAATCACAATTAGGGGTTCAAAGAGTTCTCCCACAAGAGCACAAATAGGCCTTATTATCAACTTATAATGGACAAAACAACAAATCTCATCAATTTCCCATTTCAAACACCAAAACAGTCCGTAACTGCAACAATTTATCAATCAATTTCCCCCAATTTTAAAACCTAAGCATGAATCCCCATTTAATTTGCAATTTCAATGAACTAATCAAAACCCTAGAATTAACAAATTTTAACCAATAATCACAAGGGATTTGGGGGTACCTCGGAGGTTGTCTACAGCAGCTCGGGAGAACTCAGGTGGCGGGTGGTGCACAGAAGGACGCGCCGGCATCGGAATGACAGAGGCGCCCGGACTGGGCAGCGAAGGGGGCGATGCTGCGTGCACGTGGCTGGAGCTTGTGCAAGGGTGGGCTCGCGCGGCTCGCGTGGGACGCGGTGCTGCACGGAGGGAGTCGAGCGACTCGTCGGAATGGGCGACGTTGAGTAGGGCGGTTTGAACGGCGTCGAGCAGGCGGCCTCGCTGGAGGATCTCGCACTCGATTCAGATCCAGCGGTAGGCTCCAGAGAGAGAGAGGTTGGGCGGCAGGTGGAACCAGCGGGTCGCGCGGTTCGTGCTGGTGGCTCGAGGCGGCGCAGGAGGTCGAGCAGTGGTGGTGACGGTTGTGGAAGATCGAGGAAGGCGGGCGGTGGGTGCAGGAGGAAGTCGGGCTTCGTGCTCGACAGGGGAAATAAAAATAGAAAAAAATAAATAGAAAATCTAAAAATAAAAATAAAAATATAAAAAAAGAAATAAAAATAAAAAATTCTGCTCTTTTTACCCTCCCTCTCTTTTTTTTAAATAAAAATAAAAACTAAATATAATTGGGTTGCCTCCCAATAAGTGCTTGTTTAAGGTCGTTAGCTTGACCGTCAGATTTTCTTTCAAGCGCTCGGATCGAGAAGATCAATAGAATTGGTCTTCTCAATCGGACTCCCAACTATGTATTTCTTCAAACGCTGCCCGTTGACTTTAAATTGGCCGGATTCTTCACTCCAAACATCCACGGCTCCATGTGGATAAACATGTCTTACTTGAAAAGGCCCACTCCACCTAGATTTAAGTTTCCCTCGGAACAACTTGAGCCTGGAATTAAATAACAACACAAGATCACCAACTTGGAATTCCCTTGGAAGTATATGCTTATCATGCCATCTCTTGGTTCTTTCTTTGTAGATCCTGGCATTCTCAAAGGCATCTAATCTCAATTCTTCCAACTCTTGAAGCTGTAACAGTCTCTTTTCACCTGCCTCTTTCATGTCGTAATTGAACAACTTGATTGCCCAATATGCTTTATGTTCCAACTCAACAGGTAGATGACAAGACTTCCCATAAATTAATCTGAAAGGGGTAGTACCGATGGGAGTCTTGTAAGCAGTTCTGTAGGCCCAAAGTGCATCATCTAACTTCATTGACCAATCTTTTCGGGATCGGGACACAGTTTTGTCCAAGATGCTTTTGATTTCTCTATTAGAGACTTCCACCTGGCCACTAGTTTGAGGGTGATACGGGGTTGCAATTTTATGAGTCACCCCATATTTCTTCAATAATGCTTCAAACTTCTTCTCAATAAAATGGGATCCACCATCACTAATAACAACTCTAGGAGTGCCAAACCTTGGAAAAATCACCTTGTTGAAGAACTTGGACACAACTCTTGAATCATTAGTTGGTGATGCAATTGCTTCTACCCACTTGGACACATAATCCACCGCTACAAGAATGTACATGTTGTTGCAAGAAGATGGAAAAGGTCCCATGAAATCTATCCCCCAAACATCAAAGATCTCCACCTCTTGGATATTGTTGAGAGGCATTTCATTCCTTCTTGAAATGTTTCCAGTCCGTTGGCAAGGATCACATGAGGAGATGAACTGGTGGACATCTTTGAACATTGATGGCCAATATAAAGCTGAATTGAGAATCTTGGTGGTTGTCTTAGAAGAGCTAGCATGGCCTCCACATGGTAAAGAATGACAATGTCTAATGACACTCTCTACCTCTTCTTCAGGAATGCACCTCTTTATCACACCATCAACACACCTCTTAAAGAGAAAAGGCTCACTCCAATAATAATGTCGTACATCAGCCATGAATTTCTTCTTTTGTTGCCAAGATAGCCCAGGAGGTAACTCATTGCAAACTAAGTAATTGACAAAATCAGCATACCATGGCATCATTGAAGTTGCAAGTTGTACGAGTTCTGCTGTTATCCCAAAGAGATGATCATCAGGAAAAGAATCATCTATGGGGACTGAATTGAGTGACTTCTCTTCTTGGGGCATCAGTCTAGAGAGATGATCAGCAACTAAGTTTTTTGCTCCCTTTTTATCCTTTATCTCCAAATCAAACTCTTGAAGGAGAAGGATCCAACGAATCAATCTAGGCTTAGCATCCTTCTTGCTCAAGAGATATCGAATAGCAACATGATCAGTGTAGACAATTACTTTAGCTCCCACCAAATAGGACCTGAACTTCTCAAAGGCAAACATTATAGCAAGCAACTCTTTCTCTGTAGTAGCATAATTCACCTGGGCTTCATCGAGAGTTTTGCTAGCATAGTAGATGGAATGAAGCTTCTTGTCCTTTCTTTGTCCCAACACAGCTCCTACTACAAAATCACTTGCATCACACATAACTTCAAAGGGAAGATTCCAATCAGGAGGCTGCATTATTGGAGCTGAAACCAAAGCCTACTTTAACCTGTTGAAGCTTTCAAGACACTTAGGGGAAAAGTTAAATTCCACATCTTTAAGCAATAAATTAGTAAGAGGCTTAGCAATTTTAGAAAAATCTTGAATAAACCTCCTATAAAAACCTGCATGCCCTAAGAAACTTCTTACCCCTTTAATTGACATGGGAGGTGGAAACCTCTCAATGGCTTCAATCTTTGCCCTGTCAACTTCAATACCACGGTTAGAGACAAGATGACCAAGAACTATTCCCTCACTTACCATGAAATGACATTTTTCCCAATTCAACACAAGGTTAACTTCTTCACATCTCTGTAGCACTCGTGACAAGTTAGTCAAACAAGTATCAAAAGAAGAACCATAAACAAAAAAGTCATCCATGAAAACTTCCATAATATCCTCAATCAAATCAGAAAAGATAGCCATCATGCATCTCTGAAAAGTAGCAGGGGCATTACACAATCCAAATGGCATTCTTCGATAAGCAAAGGTGCCATAAGGACATGTAAAAGTGGTTTTCTCCTGATCATTGGGATGAATAGGAATTTGAAAGAAACCAATGTACCCATCTAAGTAACAAAAATGTGAATGTTGGGCTAATCTTTCTAACATTTGATCAATGAAAGGAAGAGGGAAGTGATCCTTACGGGTTGCTTTGTTCAATTTCCTATAATCTATGCACATTCTCCAACCCGTAACAGTCCTAGTGGAAATTAATTCATTTTTCTCATTCTTTTCAACAGTCATCCCACCCTTTTTCGGAACCACGTGAACAGGACTAACCCAGTTACTATCAGAAATAGGATAAATAATGCCAGCATCTAACAATTTTAGCACTTCTTTTTTCACTACTTCTTTCATATTTGGGTTAAGTCTTCTTTGATGCTCAATTGAAGTTTTATGGTCATCTTCCATTAAGATCCTATGCATGCACAATGAGGGACTAATTCCTTTTAGATCATCAATGGTGTATCCTATGGCTTTTCTATGCAGTCTAAGCTCATGCAACAATTTTTCAATCTCATTATCACTTAGACTAGCATTGACGATAACAAGATATGTAGAATTTGGTCCTAGAAACTCGTACCTCAAAGTGGATGGAAGTGGCTTCAATTCCACTTTTGGTGCATCTTTTGGATCTCCTTTGGGAGTTGGATCATCTCTCTTCAAGATTTCAGCAGCTCTTTTGGTGTAGTCCTCTTTTGTTGCCCTCAAGTCTTGAACTACATCAGCAAGTAGTTCTCCTTTCTCCACATGGTCTACACTTGTGGTCAAACAAAGCTCCATTGGGTCTTTAGAAACCACAGACATCAAAGACCCATGAACTTCCCTGTCTATGACATCTAACCTGCCATCATCATCCTCACAAGAAGATTGTTTAATAGCTTTAGAAAAACTAAACTCTATTTTCTCATCACCAATTGTGAAAGAGAGGACCCCCTGCTTAACATCAATCATGGTACCTGCAGTAGCTAAAAAGGGTCTTCCCAAGATGACTGGGACAAGCATATCAGCATCCATGTCAAGAACAATAAAATCCACAGGGATAAAGAACTTACCTATACGGATAGGCACATCCTCAATAATTCCTATGGGGCGAACTGATGATCTATCCGCCATATAAAGTGTCATCCCTATAGGTCTAGGTTCTCCCAAACCCAATTCTTTGCAGATAGATAAGGGAATAATACTAACACTAGCTCCTAGATCACATAAAGCATCATATGTAGTATTACCAAAGACAATAGGGATAGAAAAGTTACCTGGATCTTCAAGTTTTGGAGGAAGCTTGTTTTGGATAAGAGCACTGCATTCCTTGCATAGAGATACGGATTGACATTCATCAAGTTTCCTCTTATTGTATAGGATCTCTTTCAAGAACTTCACATAAGAGGGCATTTGTTTCAAGGCATCCGTGAAAGGAATATTAATGTAAAGCTTCTTCAGCACATCCACAAATTTCCTGTATTGTTGATCCAAATGGACTTGAGCTCTTCTTTGAGGAAATGGTAGAGGTGGCTTGAATGGTGGTGGAGGAACATATGGAGGTTCCTTCTCATCTTCTTTTGACTCTTCAGGGACCTCTTTTCCTTGTGGCTCATTTTCCTTCACCTTTTGAGTCTTGGGTGGAGGAGTTTCAAGTTCTTTTCCACTTCTTAGAGACACATCATTCAATTGGCCTCTAGGATTAGCTTCAGGTTGTCCAGGCAATTGACCATTGGGTCTTGGAGCATTCAAGGCTTGTTGAGCTAATTGTTGTTCAAACATCTTTTGCTGCTTTTTCACCTCCTGTAGCTCTCAGGTGAGTGTTGTCATCCACCTCATATCTCCCAGCAGCTATTTTGGCACTAGATGTGGAACGAACATCATAATAGTTGTGAGAATGCAATGCAGTTCTTTCAATCAAATTCCATGCCTCGTCTGTTTGCAGATTCGACAGGCCACCTCCAGATGAGGCGTCAATTAGCAGACGAGTTGCACCGTCAATTGCATTGTAGAAGATATTGAGAAGCGCCACCTTAGATTGCCCATGATGAGGGCAAAACACAAGAAGCTCCTTGAATCTCTCCCAAGCTTCAAAGTAAGATTCTCCATCTTTCATCCTGAAATTACTGATTTGCTGCCTCATTTCAGAAGTCTTCTTAGGTGGGAAGTATTTGTTCAAGAAGGCTGAGGCTAACTCATCCCATGTTCTGATGGAGTTCTGAGGAAGAGTCTTGAACCATATTTTGGCCTTGTCCCTTAAAGAGAATGAGAAGGCTCTCATCCTTAGTGCGTCATCTAGGACATCATGCATTTTAATAGTTTCCATGAGCTCAATAAAAGTAGTGAGGTGTTGATGAGGATTTTCAGATGGAAGACCTCCAAATTGATTTTGCTGGACCATGTTGATCAAGGAGGGCTTCAATTCAAAGTAACGAGATTGCACCTCAAGATAGACAACACCAGAAATAGGCCCATGTTGAGCAGGCCTCATATATTCAGCAAGAGTATGTGGTTGTTGTTCTTCCCCTTGGACAGCTTGGTTTTGTTCCAACTCAGCCAATCGATTGTTGGCAGCCGCTATTTGAGTTTGTAGATCAGCAACATAGGCTCTATTCAAAACCTGAGCATCTTCTTCTTGATCACCCGTAGCTTGGATTGTACGTTGCTCTCTTAGTCTTCTACGGAAAGTACGCTCAATTTCAGGATCAAAGTTATTGAGTGGCTGAGCGTTTAGGACTCTTCGCATGAACTAGAGAACAATCTGAAAACACAAACAAAAGAAACAAAATTAAAAAGAAAAACAGACCTAATCTACCGGTTGTGAGAAACAACCAATACTAACTATAGTCCCCGGCAACGGCGCCAAAACCTTGATAGGCCAAATCCTACCCCGCAAGTGTACGGGATCGGTTGTAATACCAAGGTGTCGAACTCTGGGACTATGTAGTATTAATTGTAATCAAATCAGTAGACTAAGCCGTAAAATAAGAAAAGATTGAATTGTGATTTTAACTATCAAACTAATTATAAGCAAGCAAACAAGTAAATGTGGGCAAATCAATGAGAGGAAAGCTTCTAAGATCAGGGATCACCACAATAATGCGTCGGTAGACTATAAGAGATGATTGCACAACCTCAATTAAGACTTCGTTTGAAGGCAATTGTCTAATGTATCCGCTAAATTCTTTCAAATGTTAACAGACGTATCTAGACTCAATTAAACATCCACTTTCGTGACTTGCAAATTAAAATCTAGACCTTTAAGCACTTAGAATTTAAGATTAAATTGAATAAACATCCGCTCTAAGACAATTGTTATTCCACAAGAGAATTCAAAATACTTTCATAATAGAGAAAACTCAGGTTCAAATCCTAGGGTTCCAACAGGAAAAAGTACCTTTCAGTCTCAATTCCATGTCTGACTACTTAACAAAGTTTTCACCTTTCAGTCTCAAACTTTGGCAAGTTCCCATTCATATAAATTACTAGGGCATAAAGCATCTAGGATTGAATCAAACAAAGCTTCAAACAACGGATTGTGCAATTTAATAAATAAGTCTACTTAGACATAATTGGGTTCACCCCAATCTTAGAATTTGGGGTTTAGCTGGACATGGAAATAGAAGAAATCAATTCAATAACGAGATTAAACATACCGGATTGAAGAAACAAGCAAACTTGATCAATATCCAGCAAATCCAAACTCAAGATCAAAACAAAGTCTTCAAATCTCCACAATCTCTCTAAAACTTGTCTCTCAAGGATTAAAACTAGGTTAAAAGTCGAACTCCCAAAATCGCAAACAAAGGAAAGTATTTATACTAAGGACAAAATATGAATGGCGGCCCAAAAATACGTCGAAGAGGGAGCGCACGATCCAAGGCGCGCGTCGTGCGCCTCGGTGCATGACCGTATAAGGCACGCACGACCCACTGAAGTGCACGAACCCGACCTAGGAGAAGCACGACCGTGCGTTTGAAAACGAAGGACCGTGCGTTTGAAAACGCACGGGCGTTGCCTTTGACTGGCTTGAACCGCACGATCGTGCGTTTGTGACGCACGATCCCCAACTGGCTCGAGTGGAGGGCGCACGATCCGAGATTTTCCATTACCGCCTGCACGACCGTGCACCTTGATGCACGACTTTGGCCTTGAACGTGTGATCCTTCCTATTTTGGACTCCTCGGTCTATCTTTTCCGGTCCCGACGCCTCCTAGACTGAAGTCTTGATTCCGCTATGTCTCCAAACGCGTTCCAATGAAGCTCGAAATTCTCCAAAATACCTGAAAAAAACATAAATATACGCGTGTAGACATCTATAACGGAAACTAAACTAAAAGTACTAGAAAAACAAGACTAATGCATCAAAATATACAAACTAAGGTCCTAAATGCATGTCCTAATATGCTCTAAATGCAAGTTATCAAATACTATGCCTTGTTCTACCATAAAATGACACTTTTCAGAATTGAGAACAAAATTAGTATCTTGACATCTTTTAAGTACTAGTGCCAAATGACTCAAGCATGAATCAAAGTCATCCCCATGGACTATAAAATCATACATAAATACCTCAATAAATTTCTCTATGTACTTAGAAAAGATACTAACCATACATCGTTGGAATGTAGCTGGGGCATTGCACGGTCCAAAAGGCATCCTTCGGTATGCAAAGGTGCCAAAAGGACAAGTGAATGTTGTCTTTTCCTAATCCTCTGGTGCTATGGCTACCTAAAAATATCCAGAATATCCATCCAAGAAACAATAGAATGAACGACCGGCAAGTCGTTCCAACATCTGGTCAATAAAAGGTAATGGGAAATGGTCCTTCTGGGTGACCGCATTCAGCTTGCGATAATCAATACACACCCGCCACCCGGTCTGGACTCTGGTGGGAATGAGATCACCCTTGTGATTCTCAACCACTGTGATACCACCCTTTTTAGGGACAACCTGAGTTGGGCTGACCCATTTGCTATCAGAAATAGGAAAGATCATACCTGCCTAAAGGAGCTTCAGCACCTCCTTCTTCACCACCTCTATCATCGGGGGATTCAGTCTTCTTTGGGGCTGTCTAGACGGTGTAGCTTCATCTTCTAATAGAATCTAATGCATACATGTTGAGGGACTAATCCCTTTAATGTCTACAATGGTCCATCCTATGGCCGTCTTGTGCTCCCTCAGAATTGCCACTAATCTTCCTTCTTGCTCACTGCTAAGCTTGTTGGATATAATTACTGGCCAAGTGTCCCCTTCACCTAAAAAAGCATACTTGAGATGATCTGGAAGTTGCTTCAATTCTACCACTGGTGCCTGCACAATAGATGGCAAAAGCTTCTCGCTTGGCAAGGTTAGTGGTATGGGCTTTGAGCCCGGTGGCATGAGCGGACGCTCAAAGTGAGCATTCAACTCTGCCACCACTTCCTGCATGTCACTCTTTAAATCCAAATCCAAAGTTTCATTCATAATAGCATTTTCCAAGGTGGATTTCAAAGCTTCAGATTCATGCATGTTAAAAAATTCTTGAGCAAGTGGCTCTACTACATCAACTAAGCACAGTGAGGAGTCTTCGGGAGGGTATTTCATTGCATCATAAATATTATACTCCACCCTTTCCCCATCGAATTCCATAGTAAGAGAACCACTACAGACATCAATCTTAGTTTTAGCTGTTTTTAGAAAAGGTCTACCTAGCAAAATCGGTGCAGCATGCTTATCATGGTCCATATCTAAGACATAGAAATCAGCAGGAAATATCAGATTATCAACCATTACAAGCACATCTTCAACTATTCCTTTAGGATAAGCATTTGACCTATCAGCTAACTGTATCACAACACTAGTTTCTTGCAGAGGACCCAATTCAAGCATTTTGTACACAGAGTAAGGTAAAACATTAATTGAAGCACCTAGATCTAGCATGGCTTTATCAATTTTTGTATCACCAATAATGCAGGGAATAGTGAACATACCAGGGTCACCACATTTCTGAGGCATACGCCTTTGAAACACAGTTGACACATGTTCACTTACAGAGATTTTTTGTTTCCCTTTTAGCTTTTGAGTTCTTTTTATGGTGCACAATTCTTTCAAAAACTTAGCATATCTAGGAATGCTTTTAATCAGTTTAAGTAAAGGAATGTTTACCTCACACTTGCTGAATGTCTCGAACAATTCCTTGTCATTCTCCAGCTTTCGAGTCTCTTTTAATGCCTCTGGGAAGGGTGGAACCGGTGCATAAGACTTCAGAGGGGTTTTAGACAAATCAGCATTGACGTCCAGATTGCTCGGGATCGCCTCCGATTGCGCGGCCGCGCTTTCAGCAGCCAAGCCGCACAATCCTGACTGAGACGTCATTGCGCGGCTTGGCAATTGCGCGGCCGCGCTTTTTGGCGTCTCGTCCCCGTGCAATCCCAACTGGGACTGTATTGCGCGGGGTGGCAATTGCTCGACCGCGCAATTAGCAGGCTAGCCGAGCAATTCGTCCCCAAATGAGATCTCATCTGTAAGCTCGAGTTTTTCTTTTGTTTTGCCCTTAGCTTCTTCTGTTATGCCCCTTCTGATTGGTATGTGCCCGTCCCTGGGCTCTACTTGAAGCTCTCGTCCACTCCTCAGAGTAATTGCATTGACATTCTGTTTCGGATTGAGCTCGGTCTGAGATGGCAACTTACTTGAATCTCTAGCTTCTAGTTTGCCTACAACATTGGCAATTTGACTGACTTGAGTCTCTAGATTGTGGATGCTAGACTTGGTCTCTTGTTGAAATTGGCTCATTGAGCCTTGCATTGTAGTCACAGTCTGTGCAAGAGTCCGAATCATATCTTCAGTAGACATGGCATTCTGATTGGCCCCTTGAGGATGGGGTTGAAAAGGTGGCTTATATGGAGCTTAGCCACCCTGCTGATTGAATTGCTGATTGTTTGAATTTTCGTACCTCAGATTAGGATGATCCCTCCAGCCTGGATTGTAGGTGTTGGAGAAGGGATCATACCTCGGCCTAGGTGGTCCATATCCTCCCACTGCATTCACCTCAGCGTTTTGATCTTGAAATGTAGGGATGCATGTTATCAAAGAAGATTTCACAAGATTTCACCTGCTGTCTACCACCTTGCTGCAACAATTGCTTCATCATCATTTTCAATTCAGTGACTTCATCTTGAATTTTTGTATTAGCCACCACTGAATTTGCAGCTCTCGAGCTAGTCTCTTTTTTGAATTGTCTTGTGCCCTCAGACAGTTGTGTAAATAGGTCAAACGCAGCAGCAGGAGTTTTGTTGAGAATGTGGCCCTGGCAAGCTGCATTGACCATTCTTCTCTCATCATCCAAGAGGCCATTGAAAAGATATAGAATCAGGTCTTGATCAGTGTAGCCATGGAAAGGACAGCTGGCTACCAACCTCTTGAACCTCTCATAATATTCGTACAAGGACTCATTAGCTTCTTGTTCGATGTTACTGATTCGCTTTTTCAGATCGTTGAGCCTTGTAGCAGGGAAGTACTTCTCCAGAAAAGCTTCCTTCATCTTAGCCCATGTATCAATACTTCCCAGGGCCAAGTAGTAAAACCAGTCTTTAGCCTGATCCTTGAGAGAAAAAGGAAAGGCTCTCAGCGCGATCTGGTCATGAGTTACATCAGCAGGCTTCATGCTTGAGCACACATCATGAAATTCAGAAAGATGCTTGTTGGGGTCTTCACCACTATGCCCATGGAATGAAGGCAAAAGGTGGATCAACCCGGATTTCAGCTCAAATTTGACTCCCTCACCGAGAGCAGGGAATTGCACCGCCAATGGCTGTTGTGTCAGATTTGGTGCAGTCAACTGTCTCAGAGTTTGGTCACCCATCTCAGCAGATTCAACAGATTCAGATTCAGAGTCAGAGTCAGATTCTTCAAGAAAGAACGGTAAGGCCTGAAAGTGATTCCGGATTTCCTTCCTTAGCTTGAAGAGTGTCCTGTCAATATGTGGATCAAACAACAGGGGAGATGAGTTAGTAGCACGGGTATGAACCATATAACAGGTTCACACCCAAAACAGCACAAAAGTAATAAACACAAATAGCGACGAGTCCCCGGCAACGGCGCCAAATTTGATGAGGTATTTTTCAGTCGTTTACCTATCAAAGAATCCTAACTTAACCAATCTGAGTAGAATAGTAAGCAAGGGTCGATCCCACAGAGAATCGTGTATGAATGTTATTACTTAAGAGCAAAGTAACTAATATGGGGGTTTTTGATTGTAAATTCTAAACTACTATGCAAAATAGAAACTAACTAAGAATGCAAAAGATGGTTTTAATCAATTAAGAGACAAGCGTGTTCAACTAGTTAAAATCCATCATAGATATGCTTATCGATCATTGATTCTTTCGATTCCCAATTCCCTTGAACAATCTACCGTGGATTATTATCCAAAACTTTATATTTAGTTGAAAGAGCTAACAGTCTGAACAACCCTAATCATCTAACAACCTAGAACAACGTCTAGATTCAATTAAACGACAGCTTTAAGTCCAAAGTATCGATAGAAACAAATACTCAACGCAAACAGCTAATCAAGTTATATGTGGTTTATTCCCTCTACAACTGAATAGCCCGAACGGGTCTAAACAATTATAGTTGCTACTTTATCTAGTCATTCCCAAACGGGACTTGATCAGATTAGTTGTAAATTAACCTAGAAATTCTATTAGGTAGCTAATCTAACAAAACCCTAGAATAATTCTGATTCAATTAAGCACAGGGAATAAAACCTATTCAAGTTGATGAGAATCAATCAAACCTCACAATATTATGCAATCTATGATTTCAATAACTAGTCAAACACAAAGGAATTTAGCAATGCATAATTAAAATAAAATCAAACTTACAAGAGGTTCAAAGATTGCTCCTTTGAGAAAACCCTCTCCAAAGAAACCCTAGCCTCCAAAGTTGATCAAAAGTTGTGAAAATAAAACTAACATAAAGTATTTATATGTCTCTAAAAATATCCCTCATAAGATATAATGAACCATACAGCTTGGAAATCATAAGCCCAAACATCAACATATCAAAGCCCAAAACCAATCTTTGGCCCAAACTTGCGTCCGTGAGAAACGCCAGATTGCGCGGCTTGGCACCATATTGCGCGGCCGCGCATTTGCCTCCCCATGCAATTGGCACTCAGTTGAGAATGCGCGGGCTGGTACGCGGCTTCGATCCCACGCCCCTTGGTTCTTGGCTTGGCTCGGTTCTTTCTTCTCTTGGCTCTTCTCCTAGCATGTCCTAGCTTCCTTAGCTTGCTTGACTCATCCACCACCACCATGATCCATCTGCACTCGCCCCGCTGTTGCTCCTGAACCTAAAAACCTGTAAAACCGAGCAAACCAGCGCATAATACCCGACAACACAAAAACCTAAAAACTACATAAAAACTAACCAAAACCTAACCAAAACATATATAAAACATGCATCTAAACTACTCCTATATGCAAGTTATCAATCCCGAGGATGGAGTTTGTCCCGCCTCCAAAAGCACAACCGCCTCCCATGATTCCGAGAGTGGAGGTAGTCTCACCTCCAAGAGCACCCGAGCTAGAGGGGCCCATGCCATTGACCGACTTCTGGTGCCATGAGGACGATGTGCTTCTGCGACAACTCCAGCTTGGATCCCTCAACCTTGACCGCTCAGAAGAGAGGTTCCCTGGAACCCGTCCATGGGGACCTACCGGCCGACCAACACTATATGAGAGGGCGAGCCAAGCGCCCATAGAGTGCAAAATGGAGGGGCTCTCCGACTGGATGTTTGGAGAATCCTCCAACAGTAGGGCTCACCAGCCTTTGGTGAACGCTCCACCACCCCTTGGTGTTGTGCCCTCCGGGACCCGTCGAGTGAACGTTGGCCTGCTGCAAGGTCATAGGGAAGAGTGGGTCAACGAGTCACTCAAGGAGTGAGAGGAAAGGATCCAGCATAGGATCTGCATTGCCGAGCTTCAAGCCCGAGAGAACCGTCGTAGCAGGTGGATTGAGCAAGCAAATCTCCTCCTCAACAACGACACGGGGATCATCGATAAGACACTTTTCAAGGAAGGCTTTTTCGACAAGTATATCGACCGCGTCTAGATTTCCCTAGCTTGTACTTTTCCTTTTCCAAGAAGTGAGCATAGACCACTTCTCTCGACTTCGTTTTGTCTTTAGATAGTCGAGTCAGCATAGCTTTTTCCTTCCGTCCTTAGTGTAAACGGCTTATGTTATAAAGCCTTGTACTTCACTCTTATGAACAAGTTCTAATAAAATTTCTCCTTCTTTTCTGAAAACTTGCACGTTAATTCTTACTTATATTATTCAATTAACAAATAAAACCAACTGAAAACCTTCAGATGGTCAATACAAGAGCCAACAGTCGCCATGCCAACCCTAGCGGCGCTGGGGAAGGACATGATGAAAGTGAATCCGAGGTCAGAGGTGGACCTCGAGTTAATCATCCCCCTGCACCAATAGCTCTTATAGTATTCAATGAGGAAACCATGACTGCATTACGCACTCTCGTACAACAACTAGTACAAGAGACCATCCCTATTGCGGTACCTAACCCAGCAAACATCGAAACACCAGAGGAAGTGCTAGAAGAAGTTCATGCAGCCGAGGTCATTCCCGATAAACCCAAGGAAGTCAGTTTCGCAGAGGGAATCAAGACCTTCAACGCCAGAAAGCCCGACTCCTACGGCGGGACAAGCGACCCATCGGGAGTCCAATACTAGTTCTCCCACGTCGAGACACTGCTAAGGAACATGCACTGATCGGAAGCAGACAAAGTGCACATGGCTACTCTAAAGCTGAAAGACGAAGCCGGGGAATGGTGGGAAAGCTCTAGTCTGGCCACTCACCCCGATCTAAGCTGGGCCATGTTCAAATACAAAATGATGCGCCGATTCTTCTATGAATCCATGAAAGATGAAAAGTTGGAAGAACTACACTCTCCGAAGATCCATGGGCTGAGTGTGCTCGAACGCGCCAAGAAGTTCAATCATCTTCTCCAGTACGCTGAAGATGAAATCACCACAGAGCAGCAAAAAATCAAGCGCTTTCACCACTGGATGAGCGACACCATCGAACCCTGGATGGTGAACCGCTCCTTCAAAACTCTAGAGGAGTATGTGGATTCTGCCCATAGGATTTAGATGACTCTCAAAGTCCCCGAGCGCAGAAAATTTGGGGGAGGAAAGTCTCACCACTCCAGTCAATGTGGATTCAAGAGTCTGCCATCCCGACAAGGATCACAATGGTCTAAGAAGAGCAAGAACAAGGCCACGTCAACGGGGCCAAAATCTTTCCAGAGTTCATAATCAAGAAAGGGTCCGATAGTCTGCCACAACTGTACAGAACTGGGTCATCTTAACCGGAACTGCCCTAAAGCTCCCAAGAAATGCTTCAACTATGGGAAGGACAGACATCTCCGTCAATTCTGTAAGCAACCAGCGAACCCGTCAGGCCAGACCCATTCTAATATAGTGTCTCAGCACCTACAAGCATCAAATAGAACAGTGGGAACTGCATCGGTCCAATCTACAGCTCACAACAAGGGAAAGGGACCAAGGCATCCTCTAGGACAAGGACAACGACTGTACGAAATACGCACCACCGACAAACCGGAGGAGCCTATCTGTCAAGGTACCCTCCATATCCTCTCTAAAGATGTTTTCATACTCTTCAATTCCGGTGCTTCACATTCTTTTATATCCGAAAAGTGTGTAGAACTCTTAGAAATAGATAACCTCGAAGAGTGTGAACGTTTGTTGTGAACCTTCCAAACGGAGAAAGAATAATAGGGGAAAAACAATTAGGTAGCTTTCCTTTAAGCATTCAAGGAGGAATCTTCAACTCCAACTTGATATGCATTCAATTGGATCCCTATGACATCATTCTCGGAAGAGATTGGTTGTCTCGTCAGGGAGCGATAATCGACTTCTAAACCCGAATCGTAACCATCAACTCAGGAGGGAAGCACATATGTAAGTTCAAGGGAAAACGAGAAGAAGAAAATGGAAAGGTGATCAACGCCATGAAGGCCGGGAAGCTACTCCGACAGGGCTGTGTTGGTTATCTTTGCTACCTTGAGCCAACGGAGAAAAAGGTCGTGAATATTCAAGAGGTTCCTGTAGTTAGAGAATTTCCCGATGTCTTCCCAGAAGAGCTCCTCGGATTACCTCCTTGATGAGAAGTCGAGTTTTTAGTGAACCTCGAGCCAGGAACCGCGCCAATCTCCAAGGTACCATACAAGATGGCCCCTATTGAAATGAAAGAACTCAAGAGTCAGCTCGAAGAGCTTCTTGAGAAGTGTTTCATCAGACCTAGCGCTTCGCCTTGGGGAGCGCCTGTACTATTTGTGAAGAAGAAGGATGGGACTTTCCGCTTATGCATCGACTACAGGGAGTTGAATAAAGTCACCATCAAGAACAAATATCCGATTCCCAGGATAGACGACCTCTTAGACCAGCTTCAAGGAGCAAAAGTCTTCTCAAAGATTGACCTCAGATCAGGGTATCATCAACTTCGGATCCGCGAGGAGGACATACCGAAGACAGCTTTCCGCACCCGCTATGGCCACTACGAGTTTGTAGTGATACAATTTGGACTGACCAATGCACCTGCGGTGTTCATGGTCCTGATGCACCGATGCTTCCATGAATACCTCGACGAGTTTGTCATCTTCTTCATCGACGACATCCTAATCTACTTCGGAGATCAAGCTGAGCATGAAGAACATCTCTGAATTGTGCTACAGATTCTAAGGCACAACCAGCTTTACGCCAAGTTGTCCAAGTGTGACGTATGGCTTAAAGAAGTTGCTTTCTTAGGCCACATCATCAACCAAGATGGAGTAATGGTAGACCCAAAGAAAATTGAAGCAGTCTCAGGATGGAAGCAACCAAAGAATGTAAAAGAAATTTGCAGCTTCCTAGGACTTGCAGGGTACTAACGAAGGTTCGTCGAAGGATTCTCAAAGATCTCCCTACCCATGACGAAGCTACTCCGAAAGACCCAAAAGAAGTTTGTGTGGGACGAGAAATGTGAAGAAAGCTTCCAGGAACTCAAGAAGCGACTCACAAGTGCACCAGTGCTGACTCTGCCCGATGGACACGAAGATTATGTGGTCTACAGTGATGCCTCAAAGCAAGGCTTGGGATGCGTGCTAATGTAGAAAGGGAAAGTAATCGCTTATGCATCCCATCAACTCAAGGTCTATGAAGTGAACTACCCGACGCACGACCTTGAACTAGCAGCAGTGATGTTTTCCTTAAAGATTTGGTGACATTACTTGTACGGGGTAAAATGTCAGATTTTCACCGACCACAAGAGTTTGAAGTACGTGTTCACTTAGAAGGAACTGAACATGAGACAAAGAAAATGGCTGGAACTATTGAAAGACTACAACATCGAGCTGCTCTTTCACCCGGGAAAAGCTAACATCATGGCCGACGCTCTCAGTCGTAAGACACAACAAGAGGGCTTGATCGCAATGCTAACGGTTCAGCCAAAGCTGCAACAAGAACTGATAAGAGAAGGCGGTTTTGATGCGACTATGCCACCTCATGGCCAAGACAGCCCCGGTACCGACCCTCCCGAGCCATCCACTCATAGTAACGAGCTGTCTAGCGACTATTTTGCCCACGGTACCGAGCTGCCCAACCTCGGTACCGAGCCACTTGGGCACGCCATCTGCGTCAGCGATATTGGCCCATATTTAGGGAGGGCCACAAGAGCTCGAACTCATGTCTTGCAAGAAGAGCTTAAAAATGGTCTCTTGATCCATTGAGCGCCGATCAAATATGAAGTCGACATGGAGTGCACGTTGCATGTCACCGGGCGCGCCGAGGCCATGCCGGGCGCCTAGCTTGTGCCGAGTTTGGCGCCTCTTACGTGCTCATTCAAGACACAATTAATGCCGAGTTTTCTAAGGGTCTTTTGTGTTCAATTTTGGTTTAAGGGCTGGGTATTGAAGAGGCTAGGATTGAAGGCTGAGTTTTCTTTAAAAGGAGGCGTCTTTCTCCTTGTTAGACACACTTGAATTTGCTTGAAACTCTTATCTCGTTTTAGTCATGTTTTCAACTATGATTTGGGGCGTTTTGCCTTGAATAAAATTTCTTGTTGTTCTTTGTTTTAATCTTTGATTCGTGAGTAATATCGGATCACCTTTGAGACCCAAGAGCAAGGTGCGTCACATCCTTTCCCTTGAATCTCGTAGTTTGAGTTTCGAGTGTGGTGAGTCATATCCACGCCCTAAACTCATTCATATCCAACTACCCTCCATTTTCCATCATCCATCTCTGGTTTCACAACCCCTCACACGTCCATCAATCCATCTCCGAGGCACATCCATCCAATTCCCCGCCAAGAAGAGAGCATTTGAAGTGGCCTTGCACCGACTCCACCGATTCGATCCTTATCATGTGGTATCAGAGCCACGCAAGGTCCACCTTCTTTCTCTCGTCTTAGATATGGAATTTGATTGAATTTTGCAAGTGTTTACCTTCACAAGTCGTGCCACAAAATTCCTTGCAAAACCGAACCTTAGAACTCGTCACCGACTTGCTTGTTTTGTCTTGCTTTGTGTCTTCGACCTTGTGTGCCTAAACCTACCATTGAGGGACGACCAAAACTGAATTGAGAGGTTGTCCAAAGGTTGGAGATTGTTATTAGTCCTTGCTTGAATGAATTAAAGACGAAAATATATCAAGAGTCACCCCTTGGCCTTTCATTTCACTCGTCTTTAATGTCACATTTGTGGCTGAATTTTTTGTCCATTTACCATGAAATTTCGAGCATGTTTGGCATGATATAAAACTGAATTCAAGCTTCAAATATTTTGTACTCACTCGGGTTAGGATAATGGGAAAAGCACCAAGCCGTTTAAAAAAAAACGAGAGAAACACCGAGTAGGGGTGTAAGTCTTGCTTGACGTTGAAGCTTTGTATACTTGTTTGTAATAGGCTGAAATTGTGCCTTAAAAGTCAAAATTCGGACTTGGAAAGAAAAAGAAGCGGGGCTAGAAAAACCTTGCCGACGGCCAAAAGGCTAATAAGGGGTCGGGCACAGAATAAGTCGGACCCCGTGAGAAAGAAATTCCGAAAAAAGTCCTATTTTGGTTCAAGCTCTTTTGTTTATCTTTTGTTTGTAAACTTGGTAACTAATAGCTTCCTAAATTCGAGTGATAGACAAACTTGTTGCTTGTATTGCATTACCATTGCTTGTGCCATTCTTTTGAGCCATTTCTTGTTCGTTGTACACCAAAGTCCTAACACTTGCAAGTTTGGCACTTTTCGAGTCTAAGTTGAGAATTGGTTGTGTGTGGCTCGAAGTACCACTTGCTTGTTGGATTTAACTTGTTTGGTGACGTTTGTGCAAGATGTCGGATGCAGGGAATGATGGCTCACCTCGGGATCAAAATGCTAACTTTGATTCATCCGTGGCTGCTATGCTACAATCTATGCAACAAGATCTTCGATCTTTTTGTTCTATGTTTGATGACATTAAGCAAAGGTTGACAAGGCATGACGAACTCATCCAAGCTAGTGCCACCAATGCACAAAGCATCAACCAAGAACCACCTTTGTCACTTGGAGTGAGCTCTCATCTAGAGCCGATCATCTCCACCACTCGAGGCATAAATTTGGAAGAAGGTTCTACCTCCTACGTTCAACCAGCGTCACAAGGCCAACTTTCGGGGTCAAATTTCCACCAACCTTTTGTGACGTCTTCCGAGGTAAGGACTGAATATGTTCCTTCCACTTTTCCAAATAATATTCTGTTGCCTTCGCACACTAACAGTGTAGGCAATGAGCGATATGGCTATACTCCTATGACGACACCGGCGCACACGGGCACGGCCCATCTCTACCCTTGGCGCGGAGGTGTCCAAGACACGCCTCATGTGCAAGCGGCCTATCGAGCTCCATTTCAAGAGGCGTGGCAACAACAGCCCGCTTATGTTGATGGGCGCCAGCAAGGGGGGGAGCACCACCAAGGAATCAAGCTCCAACTCCAAACTTTTTCCGGAACCATCGAGGTCGACGCTTGTCTTGATTGGATAGCCAAAACCGAGACTGTTTTTGACTACTATCGCTATGAAGATGAGAAAAGAATAGTAGTTGCCACCGTTCACTTCACCGACTTTGCTTACCATTGGTGGATACAAGACAAGGAGGCTCGGCGATGTGATGGACTCCCACCGATCTGAACTTGGCGAGAGCTTAAGAGCGCTCTTGTAGAACGCTTTGCCCCACTAGACTCCACTGAGAGGATCCATTCCAAACCATAGGTACCGAGCTCCACACCATCGGGACCGAGCTCAAAACCATTGGTATTGAGCTCCAAACCGTGGCACAATTCCTCGGTACCAAGCGTTAGCCAAGTGGAGCCAATCATCCAAGAAGTTGTGGAGTCATTTTCCCCTAAACTCGAGCTTCGCCCTACCACTATTCGTAACTCCATGAACTCTTTGGCTACGCCATGGATGGATGCTTTCCCTATGGTGCCTTCCAGTTTGCCATTTCTATTTCATGAGGAGATTCCCTCCAAGCAAAAAGAAAGAGAAGTCACCATGCCAAGTTGCTCGAGGGAAGTATTTCTTAACCCTACTTTTTCTTTCTTCTCTTCTTTGAATCATACTAGAGATCTTCATGCTTGTCATTATCTTGGTAGGACAAGACCTTCATGCTCTCATTATACCTTTCATCATGAGGAAGCATTCCTATTTAAAGTTCATGTGTGTGATTTTGAGCATATGTGTCATCTAGTTTCTTCATCTAGAACTAAGTCTTCATGTGTGCATTTTTGCTCTTTTTCACAATTTTTGAAAACTAGGAAAAGGTTTATGATGTGTCTCTCTTTTGTGCCTAAGTGTATTATGTGTATTTCATGTTCTACACTTAAGCATATCATTAGGCTCAAGTTGGCAAAAACATGTGCTTGGAAATTTTCACGAGGTTTTTCTATGAGTATACTTGTTTATGATCCTCACCTTCTTCTAAGTATAGTTTTGTGTGCATTTCAGTTTTTCACATGGAAGTGCACTCGGATTCGAGGACGAATCCTTTTCGAAGGGAGGGAGGAGGATGTGACTATGCCACCTCATGGCCAAGACAGCCCCGGTACCGACCCTCCCGAGCCATCCACTCATAGTAACGAGCTGTCTAGCGACTATTTTGCCCACGGTACCGAGCTGCCCAACCTCGGTACCGAGCCACTTGGGCACGCCAGCCGCGTCAGCGATATTGGGCCATATTTCGGGAGGGCCACAAGAGCTCGAGCTAGTGTCTTGCAAGAAGAGCTTAAAAATGGTCTCTTGATCCATTCAGCGCCGATCAAATATGAAGTCGACATGGAGTGCACGTTGCATGTCACCGGGCGCGCCGAGGCCATGTGGGGCGCCTAGCTTGTGCCGAGTTTGGCGCCTCTTACGTGCTCATCCAAAACACAATTGGGGCGTTTTGCCTTGAATAAAATTTCTTGTTGTTCTTTGTTTTAATCTTTGATTCGTGAGGAATATCGGATCACCTTTGAGACCCAAGAGCAAGGTGCGTCACATCCTTGCCCTTGAATCTCGTAGTTTGAGTTTCGAGTGTGGTGAGTCATATCCACGCCCTAAACTCATTCATATGCAACTACCCTCCATTTTCCATCATCCATCTCTGGTTTCACAACCCCTCACACGTCCATCAATCCATCTCCGAGGCACATCCATCCAATTCCCCGCCAAGAAGAGAGCATTCGAAGTGGCCTTGCACCAACTCCACCGATTCGATCCTTATCAGGTTTGGTTTGGAAGACAACAAGGTTGCTTAAACATCTTAGAAATCCAATCCGACTTGTTAGCTGAAATCAAAGAGAAGCAAACTGATGACATCATGCTGATCAGGATCAGCAGCGAAGTACAAGAAGGCAAGGCACCTGGATTCGTCATACAGGATGACGGTTCCCTTTGGTTCTGAAATCGGATTTGTGTGCCAGCAGTGGACGAACATAGAAAGACCATCTTGAGAGAATCCCACTCATCTACCTATTCCGTACACCCAGGAGCAAGTAAGATGTACAAGGATGTACGAAGAAACTTCTGGTGGCCAAAAATGAAACAAGAAGTCGCAGAGTTCATATCCAAGTGCTTAGTTGTCAGAAAGTGAAAATTGAGCACAGAAGACCTGGAGGAAAATTGCAATCCCTTCCCGTGCCGGAATGGAAATGGGAAGATATAGCAAAGGACTTCGTGACCGACCTGCCCAAGACTCAAAAGCAGAAGGATTCTATGTGGGTTATCGTTGATCGGCTCACCAAGAGCGCCCACTTCATCCCCATCCAATAGAAGTGGAAAGCTCCCAGGTTAGCAACAGTTAGGCATCATTCTGTGTGAGTTACCGTAAAATTAACATGACCATCGTTAGGCATCGATCATCTAGTTTAACATCACTAAATATAAACATGTCATCATCGTCATCATAACCTTTGTTAGACATCATTCATCTAATTTATCATCTAAACTAATAATAACATGACCATTTAAATGCTGATTCCACACAAACAGTTGGTGGTCTTTATAATTTTATATCAAAATCTCCTATAATTTTAAAACCAGGAAACCCTTAATTCATTTTATTTTTTTATCCCCCAATAGTTGTCGGTATTCATCAAATATGATGCACAGAACTTGGGTAAAAAATCAACTCCTAGTTTTGCTAAAAACATTGTGGCCTTGTTCAAGTAGCTCACTAATATTCTAATAAACTTGTGGCTAACACTAGTATCCAAAACCATAATTAATAGCCAAAATATACAAATTAGAGACCATTTCATAAAACGACCAATTGAGTTGAAATACGAAGCTAAAATATCTTTGTCTATTCATAAAGAAATGCATGAATAAGAGGCATACAAATTTATAGTTTTATACATTTATCAATTCGAAAATCAACCTTGTAAATGTCCATTCAAAAGCCCTTCTAAGCCAAGAAATAGTTGATGCCACCATTTTCTACTTCAAAAGAAAAAGAGACATCACAAGTTCAAAGGTATGGCAATTTTCTCCCTCATAAAAAAAAAGATGTGCTATCAAGTGAACAATACTAGTAGAATCCTACGTATTCCATAATAACAAGAACAAAATTTTCACCACACAAAAGGTAAACACACAACAGACAACAAACTCTAAGATTGAGCACCAAAATTTACAAATGAACAAAAATTGGGAAGTTAGAAAACATTGATGAACATAATGTGTAGAAAATCAACGAAGAAACTTCTGCAGAAATAGAAACATTCAAAAACAAGGCATTTGAACTCCGTCGACATGGAGGTTAGAAAACATTGATGAACATAATGGAGGCATCTGAACAAAAATTGGGAAGTTAGAAAACATTGATGAACATAATGGAGGCATTGGCCTGAGCAACATTCCTCGACATGGAGGTGAGCTGCGCGATCTCGTGCTCAACGGCGACGATGGTGTTACCGGTCAGCGCATTGACTTCGAGGCATCTGAACTCCGTCGCAACCAGCAGATCCACATTTCCAATCCCGACGTCGGTGACAGATCTTCGCGCATAGCTATTCCAGTGATAGATCGTAAGCGCAATCCACCTCCTGGAGCACCGCCAAACTGGTCTCTTTGAGATTCTCGGCTTAAACAAAGCACCACCACCGCCATCACCATCGAGAGATCTACACAGGGAGGAGGTTTGACAGATCGAGGATCCTTCATATGGATCCGGCGAAAATTGATGGCGTTGACGACGATGGGAGGATGATCGGTGAGTCGAGATTTGGGAATCGTTCTCAAAAGAGGCGAGATAGAGAAAGTCTGGAGGTGATTGAAGTTTTGTAACACCCTTATTTTACAACATTGGGTATTACCACCAGTGGCCTCGGACTTTACCGTCCAAAATCAACCAAGGCTTTTAGAATGATACTGAACTTATAAGATGCGGAAATTAACGTAATTTATACAATAAAAAGGATGCTCTCGAAAGAGACTTGATTCTTTAAGCAGAAATTGACTAAAAGCAAAATACAAGCATGTTTTCCCAAGACAACTCATGTGATATTGATTTGCTTGGTTAAAAAAAAAGGAAGAGTTGGTGCACTATCTTCGGAATGCCTCGCTCTTATGAAAATTCCTTCCTTCCTTCAACGTCGTCCTGCCTTGACCTTTGATTCTCGCCTAACGCTTCTCGAACCTTCTGGACTTCGTCTTCATCACTTCGCTGTACATTCCTACAGTCTGGCATTTGTCGCGAAGGGCGAGAAATACCAAGCAAAAATGCGGAAGTAGGGGAATTAGTCTAAGGAGACTAAGCAAGTGAGAAAGGAACTTCTCAAGGGTATTTCGGTAATTTATAATATTCGAGATATATTATCGGGATATGTTTTAAGATATAGGTCTTTATGTGGGGCTTAACGGGACGATGAAGAGTGTATCTCGAGAGGAGATAACTCGTTAATCGAGAGAAGAACTACGAGATTGTAGACTTCTTTTTAGAGTAGGAAGTATGTTGGGAACGTTATTAATTCATACAAGTTTTTGAAAATCTCTCGCGCCCTTGCGAACTGAGAGCCGGATCAATCATTTGAGATCGGTCCGGTTTTGGTGTCATTTAATTGTGCATCGGGCACTTATCTTGTATAGTGATGAAAACTTCCACTTAGGTTGAAATATTTTAAGAGTGTGGGGGGCCATATACCAGCCCGAACCACTGACAGGAACAAAAGTTACGGAACTTAGTGATGCGTTCCGCCTTTCGGGTGGATCGCACGGGTTCCCGATCTAGGCTCGGAAGGGCCTCGAATCTTCTCCAACGAATAGTAACCGGGATAAGCGCGAACCACATGGTGGTTCGTGAGGGAAAACTCGATGGATCGAGTTCGGGTGGCCTAGGGCCGAGACGAGGGCGTGGGGAAAAGGGATAGAAAAGGGTTCGATTCGCGAACCGGGTTGACGCCTAGGCCTTAGGGAAGAGAAGCTCGATTCACATAAGGCAATCTCTATTAAGCAAGACATGAATAATACAATGGGATTCATGCCTCTTATATAGAAGAAGGTTCATGAAACCCTAACCTATTATGGGGCGGACTAGAGTTAGCAACAAGCTAGGCCCAACTTCCGAAACCCATAAAATAATAATAATAATAATAATAATAATAATAATAATAATAATAATAATAATAATAATATCTAATATAAATATAAAAGTGCAACAAACCCTAATGGGCTTTATTCCAGCTATCGGGTCGGTCTCTTAAGCATAAGAGGACACACACCCAAAATAGTAATAACGGAAATATAAATAGAAACTAACTATAAATGGAAACATGCCAAAATAGGAAATATAATAAATATAATAATAAATATAATCATAACGAGCTATGTCGGAATCCAAGGCGGACGCCAAGGTC
The DNA here is from genome assembly GCA_964016875.1 of Fallopia convolvulus. Classification (NCBI taxonomy): domain Eukaryota; kingdom Viridiplantae; phylum Streptophyta; class Magnoliopsida; order Caryophyllales; family Polygonaceae; genus Fallopia; species Fallopia convolvulus. Next base: position 32,793,779 of record OZ024734.1, on the reverse strand, counting down.
TCGGTCGACTCGGGCTCGTCATGATCGATCTCGGTCTAGGACCGGATCGCATCATCCTCCCTCCCTTAGAATTGAAGCGTCCTCGCTTCGAGCTCGGGTGGTCCGGGGAGAGGCGGAGATCAGTAGGCAGCACAAAAATGACGCCGGGCTCGATGTCGTCTTTCGGAACGTCTATAATGGGCAAAACAAACTCGGGTTTTGAAAACGGCACACGATCGAACAAAGGCGCGACGACGATAGGTGGGAACTCTATAGCGGCGAAAAGCAATGGCATCGGAATAGGATCCGGAATAAACAAACTCGGCTCATCTAAGACGGACTCACTATCCCAAATGGGCTCGCTATCCCAAATGGGCTCGCTATCCCAATTGGGCTCACGATCCCAAACAGGCTCGTTGTTCCAAACGGGCGTGGCTTGGACATCCCCGGTTGTAGGAGGAGGTCGTTGTTGTAGCGCCAAGTGGTCAACCAAGGCCGGGTCTTGTAGCGAGCTTGAGGTGTTGACGCCCAGTTGCGGCATTGGAGCCAATGTTGGTTGCGGAGTAAGGGCGGCCAGCTGGGCGGCAAATTCAGTTTTCCAATCGGCCATCTGTTTCTTTAAAAGAGCAATTTCTCGTCTTAAGTCGGTACGACAACTCATGGTTACCAAATTACACAAAAATCGGCCAACTAACAGAAATTTCCTAGGCCAAAAATAAAAAATATAACAAACGCACTTTTTTTGTTAACTGCTCGGCTGATTGTTTTTTTTTAAATAGCCGAATATTTTATTTTCTGATAGTAATCATATTATTTATATTATACTTCTCATTTATATGAATCTCATAGTTTAACCCCATGATTTTATTATAATGTATTTCTCTATAAGGAAGTACATACAACTTATTTAATTTATCTTTTTAGCCTTAAACTTATTCAAATAAAATTATCTTATGATAAGAATACCTTATCCATATTATATAAGTTTATAATATGATTTTGAAAGACATGTTAGTATTTTTCTATTAATAAAGTCTTATCTTAATAAATCCCTTTATCTAGTTCTATTTTCTTTAATACATTATAATTAAAATATAGGCAAGGTCAAAATATTATGAAATCACATACTTTATGGTTAGAAGCTACATATATTAATCTTGTATTTTATTTAAAATTATTTCATGTCTTGCCATATTTTATTTCCTTTTATTAACTTCACATGTATGTTAATTTTATTCCATTTACGTATAAAGAAAATAATAAAATCCAAAAAATCTGATTTTGCTAACAAATTATATCCATATTGTTATTAAAAGATGCTGAAAATATTTACTTAATAAAATAAAAGGTTAAAACAATAATTAAAAAAAATAGATTTTCTCTTCTTTGTGTTACAGGATTACGTACAATTGAACAGAGGAGAAGGCAGGGCTTGAACGACGACCACCTGGGGTAGCAGCAGGGACGGCGGTGGGGCTCAAAAGGGTGGTGGTGGCCGCGCGAGTGGTGGTGGTTGCCGGCCGGTGGTCTGGCGGTGGTTCGGTGGCTAGGGTGCCAATTTGGGTTTTTTGGGGGGATTTGTGAAAAAATTCAGCAACTAAATTGAGGGCTTTTTGGCTGACTTTTTGCTTGAAAGAGATGAGTTTTGCAAGAGGAAGAAGAGTAGAAGAGAGTGTGAGTCTTCCATGAAAAAACTCAGGCCTTTAAATAGAGGAAATTGAGCTTCCCTTGATCCTCCATGGTGGAAATTGACCAATGGAAGGGAAGAAGCTTGAAGAGGATTGGTGTGGGTTGTGCTTCTTCAAGGATGACATGGGATGATGGTGGTGTTGGTGATCAATTGAAGCAACCATGGCAATTGGGAGGGAGATTTCACATGCATTGGTTCTACGTACATCAGACTTGACATGTCTTATGTCTCAATTTGAAAGAAGAAGAAGAAGAAGAAAAGGAGATAAAAGAAATACAAATCCTATTTTAGTAGTCAAGTTACAATATTCTAGTGGTTTGGGGAGTGTGTGTGTGAGAGAGGGAGATGCAAGAGGTCTCGGGTTCAAGTCCCGGCTCTTGACTCCCTTTTTATTTAAATTGCTTTGCACTTATTTTTAATCTTGTACACTCCATTATTTACTAATTTCGAATTTTATAAAAGCCTTAATTTTATTTAAATGCTTTTATGACTTCATAATCCTTTATAATATATTCTTTAATTTATTTATTTAATTTATTTAAATTCTCTTGTTATAGAGAAAAAGGATTATAAATTATAATATAATGGTTTTTACAAACCTTGGAATATTGTAGATATTACATTTATAACACTTTTATATTTTATTAAGACAATCATAAAAATAATTAAACTCCCTTTTCAATAGAAAATATTTAAATAGATATCCGACTTGCATAATATATTTAATTAAATTCTTAATTGTCATTGTAGTAAACTTTTGAAACCTTTCATAATATAATATGAAATTATAACATTTATTAAGTTCTCTATTTTAGAGAAAAAAAAATATTGGGATAATTACCCATTTTATTTTATTTAGAATTTAGCAGATATTATAATTTTAATAGCCTGTGGAGTATAAAAAAAGATATATTTACACCACGGTGTATATGCACATAAAATGGTGATGAGGAAACTTTGATACTCCAATGCCTTTCATGATTGGAAAATGGTTTCCCCACATAGTCCATGTTGCAAATGAAGCTCAATGGTATATGGTAATATGGTGTTGAGTATATACTGCACAAAGTTTCCTAGAGCAAGTTTAAAATGAAAGACATCAATGGGATTGTTTGACAAAGTGTTTTGCCATTCAATTATATTCCACTCATTCACTTGCATTGTTAAAATGGGGGCAATATCATATGTGTTCAAACTAGCACATAATGCCCAATCTTTAATGGCATCCAACAGCTAGCATAATTATTGACGGGCTCTAGTCTAGAGGGGAAATCAGGAAGGAATGCAATGTCACCAGTACAGGAAGAAAAAAGTACAAAATCAAAGCAAGGATCACACCAATTACCCGAGAGGCCGAGACATTTTCGGATTTCCATGAGAACTGGTTGTGGTGATCGATGTCGGCGGTGCTAGGGCTTCGGTGTTGGATCTGGTCTCTCGCGTCCACTTCTGTCTACACCTCCCCCTGACCGCCTCAACTTCCTCCTGAGCCGCTTCCCCCGCCTCCTCCTCCGTCACGACGGCGATCCACAACGCGGGATGCCTTCGCGGAAGTAGCAACGAATTACCCCAAAACGTACGACAAGAGCTTGTCGATGCCATAGTACTCAGCAACGCCAGGCACCGCCGTTTCCACCACGGTGCCGCCGACTACGCCTCTAGCGGTTCCTCCTCTTCCTCGTCGTCGGAGGAGGCGAAGGAGAGAAAGGGATTTTCACCGTCGGATCTGACGCTCCTTTGCATCTTTGTAATTGGTGCCTGATCTGTTGTTGTTCATCGAGATTGAAGAGGAGATCGGATGGATCCTGTAGCGCATCGAATCGATGTGAAAAAAGTGGAATCGATATGCTTAATTTGAATTGCAAACGAGAGAGAATCGACAGGGAAAGAGAAGCTCGTGAGGAGGTGAGAGAAATTCAGCATATCGGGAGAGAATCTGAGGAGGTGAGAGAAAAAAAAGGGCTTTTTATACTTAACAAAAACCTAAAAAAATATGTTTGATTACAAAAGCCTAAATTGGTTAATTATTTATGCGTTCTAACCAAATTTGTTCATAATAATTTAGGTGGGGCTAAATAAAATAATAATATTCTTTTATTATTATTTTAATTTTATAATATCCTTTTATTCTTATAAAATCCTTATTCTTAATATTTAAACATTTTCATTCTTGGAAACCAATAATATCCTTATTTAATTTTTTATTAAAATATTCTTAGGATTGTAAAAAGTCTATTATGCCCTTATTAAAATACATCATCTTAGTGTTATTTTAATATCACCTTATTTTCCATAATATCCATAATAATAATAATTAGAATATTATTTTCTCATCAAATAATATTTTATTAAAACATGATCTTAATAAAAAAAACCTTATTAAATATACACACCATATTAAAATAGAGATAAAAAATTATTACTAGGCCTTCTTTCTTAGTATTTCCATAAATAGAACTTTCTATATACTTTATAAAGTAAGCTTTCTATAAACTTAGCATAATATTAAGATATTTTTTTACCTTATTTACATAAAGAACAAATTTAGCCCAAAAGCATTTTGGGTAACCCTATTTAGGTGCTTGTTAAGCTCCCTTAATAAATTAGCTATTTGTTAAGTATATAAACCCTAACCATTGTACTTTCTCTCTCCATCCAGACTTTCTCTATCTCGCCTCTTTTGAGAACTACTCCCAAATCTTGACTCACCGATCATCCTCCCATCGTCGTCAACGCCATCGATTTTCGCTGGATCCATCTGAAGGATCCTCGATCTGTCAAACCTCCTCCCTGTGTAGATCTCTCGGTGGTGATGGCGGAGGTGGTGCTTTGTTTAAGCCGAAAATCTCAGAGAGACCAGTTTGGCGGTGCTCCGGGAGGTGGATTGTGCTTACTATCTATCGCCGGAATAGCTATGCATGAAGATCTGTCACCGGAGTCGGGATTGGCAATGTGGATCTGCTGGTTGCGACGGAGTTCAGATGCCTCGTAGTCAACGCGCCGACCGCTAACACCATCGTCGCCATTGAGCACGAGATCACGCAGCTCACCTCCATGTCGAGGAATGTTGCTCAGGCCAATGCCTCCATTAAAGTCGGTGCGTATATATTGTTTTTGAATGTTTCTATTTCTGCAGAAGTTTCTTCGTTGATTTTCTACACATTATGTTCATCAATGGTTTCTAACTTCCCAATTTTTGTTCATTTGCAAATTTTGGTGATCAATCTTAGAGTTTGTTGTCTATTGTGTGTTTGCCTTTTGTGTGGTGAAAATTTTTGTTCCTGTTATTGTGGAATACGTAGGATTCTACTTGTATTGTTCACTTGATAGCACATCTTGTTTTTATGAGGGAGAAAATTGCCATACCTCTGAACTTGTGATGTCTCTTTTTCTTTTGAAGTAGCAAATGGTGGCATCAATTGTTTCTTGGCTTAGAAGGGCTTTTGAATGGGCATTTACAAGGTTGATTTTCGAATTGATAAATGTATAAAACTATATATAAATTTGTATGCCTCTTATTCATGCATTTCTTTATGAATAGACAAAGATATTTTAGCTTCGTATTTCAACTCAATTGGTCGTTTTATGAAATGGTCTCTGATTTGTATATTTTGGCTATTAATTATGGTTTTGGATACTAGTGTTAGCCACAAGTTTATTAGAAGAACAGTGAGCTACTTAAACAAGGCCACAATGTTTTTAGCAAAACTAGGAGTTGATGTTTTACCCAAGTTCTGTGCATCATATTTGATGAATACCGACAACTATTGGGGGATAAAAAAATAAAGTGAATTAGGGGTTTCCTGGTTTTGTGATTATTGGAGATTTTGATATAAAATTATAAAGACCACCAACTGTTTGTGTGGAATCAGCTTGTAAATGGTCATGTTGTTATTAGTTCAGATGATAAATTAGATGAATGATGTCTAACAAAGGTTATGATGACAATGATGACATGTTTATATTTAGTGATGATAAATTAGATGAATGATTCCTAACGATGGCCATGTTAATTTTACGGTACACTTAAGGTAATTCCTAATTCTTTTCTAGTGCAATTTAATTCAGGTTCTATTTTTATTATAAAATGTATTTAGTCTATTAGCTCAAATGGTAGAGCATTTTTCTAAAAAAATAATGATGTGGGTTCAAATCCCACATAGGCTTATTATTAATTTTTATAATGACACATATTAATAAGATTTTTTATGACAACTTTGTCATCAAGGTCGTTTAAAAACATGTGATGACACATGATGACAATTTTTTTATGACACTTGATGACAATTGTTTGTCATCACGGTCCTTTGATGACAAACAAATGAATGTCATTAAGGTTCTTTGATGACACTTGTCATCAAGGCCCTTTGATGACAAATAAATCAATCAAATCGTCATCAAGAAGTGATGACAATTGACGACAATCGAACCGTCATCAAGTAGCGATGATAATTGATGACAATATCGAACCGTCATCAAATAGCGATGACGATTAATGACAACCGAACCGTCATCAAGTAGAGATGACATTTGGGATGATAGTTGATGACAATCAAACCATCATCAAATATTGATGACAGTTTATGAAATGTGATGACAGTTGACGACAATCGAACCGTCATCAAGTAGTGATGATAATTGATGACAATCGAACCGTCATCAAATAGCAATAACGATTGATGAGAATCGAACTGTCATCAAGTAGAGATGACATTTATGATGATAGTAAAGGACAATCAAACCGTCATAAAGTAGTGATGACAGAGATGATAGTGATGACACATATTTGATGACGTTTAAGTGATGATAGTTTGATAACACTTGATGAAACTTGTTTGTCATCAAGGCCCTTTTGATGACAAATTAATCGAATCGTCATCAAGTAGAGATGATAGTTGATGATAATCAATCAAGTCATCAAGTAACGAGGACAAGTGATGACAGTTGATGACGGTTCGAACCGTTTGATGACGGTTGTTTTTATATATTTGAATGTCTTTGATGATACTTTTTGTTATCAAAAAGTTGTCATCAAGACATTTTGATGACACTTTTTGCCTTTTATTACACTTTTTATCATCAAAACATTTTGATGACGGTGAAATAAATTGTGATGATGGTTGTTTTTTATGTGGTTGAATGCCTTTGATGATACTTTTTGTCATCAAAGTGTCATTAAGACATTTTGATGACACTTTTAACCTTTTATTACACTTTCTATCATCAAAAAATTATAATGACGGTGAAAAAAATTGTGATGACGGGGGATGACGACTTTTTATGTGGTTGAATGCATTTAATGATACTTTTTGTCATCAAAAAATGTCATCAAGACATTTTGATGACACTTTTTTACCTTTCCTTACACTTTTTGGCATCAAAAAATTGTGATGACAATGAAATAAATTATGATGACGGTGAAAATATTGTGATGACGGTTTTGAAAATGATGATAGTGATGATTTTGATGATGGTCAACGTCGGTCAACGTCGGTCAACGGTCGGTTAGCGGGCGAGTCAACTCGGTCAACGGGCGAGTCAACCCGGTCAACAACCGAGTCAACTCGGTGGGAGTGGGGTGAGGTGTGAGTGATGGGGGATTTTGCTATTTACCTAATTTTTCACACTCTCCTTTAGCCTCTTTTTTTTTTTACTATTTACTTAAATCATCCTTTACATAAATTATCCCATATCTTTAGGTTATAAAAATAATATGATCATGTCTTAAAACTTATCTTATAACCAAGAGCATATTTAAATATGATAACAAGGTATACTATCATTTCTATTTTTTTAAATATCTAGCTTTTCATGCAAGGCAACTATTACAACTTAATATTATTATTATCATATTATATATTAACTTGTCATCATAATTACCATATTTCTTAAATAAAGATTATATCTTTAAAATCTCTACACTTAGAGATATGTCATAATAATATCTTATATGAATATCAATATTCTTTTAACAAGATAGTATTTAATAAACAAAGCTATAACCTTTAAAAATAATAACTTTATATAAAAATATTCTTATGTGTTATCTTATTATGTCTTGCAACTTATGATATATATGAAATATTTAAATAGAATAACAAATTTACCAAACATGCTTGTAATTCTTTTATTTAATTTAATCTTCTTCTCAACTAACAAGATCTCCATTTTAATATTTTGATTAGATTAAATCTTGCAAGTTAACCCATATTTGTTTTATTTATTTCTACTAACAAACTATTTTAAATAAAGCATGAATTAATTAAATTAATAAAACTAAAAGGATTAAAGTTATACCCTGGCCTTAGTTTACTGTATTACAGAATACAGAGGAGGAGGAGGTAGGGGAGGGCGACGAGCAGCGCGGCTTGAGAAAGGGGGAAATTGAAGGGGAAAACTAGAACTTGAATGGCTGATTTTTGGACTAAAATTGAGAGCAATTTGCTAAGAAGAGAAAAGGATTGTAGAATGTGTGAGTTTGAAGAAGATTTAGAGCCCTTCATATAGGCAAAGGGATGAAAGCTCTCAATCCATGGCAATGGAAGTGCACCAATGGAGAGGAAGGTGATGATCATCTATTGGGCACAAGTGTGCTAGTTTGATGGTGATGAGTGATGATGCAAGAAGCTTGGTCTTGCAAGCAAAAGAGAAGGAAGAGGAGCATGTAATGGTGGGATTTTCATCAACGTCAATCACATTAGACATAAGTCTGATGTCTCTAGGAAGAAGAAGATCAATATTGTTATAAAATTAAAAGAGTGGGGTAAATGAATAGAAAGTCACATTGGTGTAGTGGATTGAGGGAAGGGGCGTGTGAGACGGGATTGCAAGAGGTGTCGGGTTCGAGTCCCGGCTCTTGCATTTTTTTTTATTGAATTTTCATTGTATTTTTACTAGCTTGTTGTACCTCTTTTTATTTAATGAAAAACCGAAATTATGAAGGATTATTTTTATTTAAATGCTTTTATTTATTCATAACCCTTATAATGCATTCTTGAATTTAATTTAATTTAATTTACTTAAGAATCTCTTTTTAAAGAGAAAAGGGTTATATAAAAATATATTTAAGAATTCTCCTTTATAAGAGAAAGGATTATAAAATTATATTATAACGGTTTTTAAAACCTTGGAATATTGCGGATATTACAAGAATGACATTTGCTATATGGGATTGGGAATTGATTGTTGCTACTTTGTGGCTGATAACGTTCAACTTTGTTCATTATGTGTAATGCTCTGCTTGATTGTTTTGGGTTGACATCTATCAACTATGATTCATTGGATGATCATTACTTGAAGCATGATTGAAGTGAATCTAATAATGAACTATCATTGAAGTGAAAAAGTGTAATTCTTTGACCAAACCATGTTTAAAATTGGGTGTTAGATTTAAATTTGAATAGACTGCCTCAATTTGGCCTTTTTAATTCTTGTTACTCCTATACAACTCAATTTTGCTCAATACTTGTGTACTAAGATGAGATGGATGATGCGTTTGGTATCTGTTGCTGTCAGAATTGGAGACAAATACACATGAGAGTACTTTAGGGACAAGATCCATGGTTTTGGGGTCTACCACATTGCTAATGGCCACCGCTATGAGGGTTTCTGGCATGAAGGTCGAAAGCAAGGCTATGGTGTGTATACTTTCAGGAAATGGGAAACAAAATTTGGGGAATGGAATTGTGGAACCCTCAAAACCCCATTTTTTCTCCATACAGATTCAGACGTTCTTGGATCAGTTGAGGTACACAATAGAAACATCATCCATTCACGCCTTTTATGACACATCTGAAATTCTTCTTCTAAACATTCCATATGTTGTCTACTAGGAAGGTAGAATAAAATGCCATTCACCTGATGCAAGTGGACGAGCAAGTGAACAAGTCCATAATGGATGCAAACAAGGAAGCCACAACTTCTTGAGTGGCTGGAATAAAGGTCGTGTAGAATACAACAACACAATCCAAATGCTAACATGGACGGATGCCTGAATTGAAACTACGTTGTAAATTTTAGTGAATGGAAATCACCCTGGTAAGCACAAGCTTATCGGAGGTTGAAAGTTGAAACAAGGCTCTCTTTTTCATTTTCTCTTGTACATCAGCTAATATGCCAATCGGTGATCAATAGTGTTGGATCGTAAACGGTTAGCAAAGAGCTTGGGAACTGGCAATTAAGCTGTTCCCAAGGCAGCGGAAGTAAACAATCGCAAGTAATAAAGACAGTAAAGAACGCAGTTCCTTTATAGAGTAACCCCACTACAACCAACTAGTTGTATGGGTAAACCTCTACCTCCGCTTGGAGGATTTTGAATGACTTACTTATATTAATTGCTTTGTTCCTTAGTTACACAGCCGGATTCACACTTCTCTGTTCCTACGAGTTCTTCCTAACTCTAGCAACACTAGCAAATCCTCTCAATTGAGTTCCTAAGCTCACAACAACAAAATACAAATAAGTCAGACCTTACACCAACTTCTCAGTTCCCTTGTCCTTGGGAACTTCGGCTTCACCGTCGTTGAGATCACACACTCGCCGGCGGGGACTTCTCTTCCTTTTCTTTCTTTTTCTCAGATGTGGGTGTTTGAGAGTTCTGGGAGAAGTACTCAGACCGAGTACTATTCATTTGGCTTTATAGTCCAGGTGAGCTTGGGCAATCGCATCTTTCGTTTGTGTCCAAAATGCCCTTTGCTTGATGCCCAAGTTGTACTTTCTTCACATTTGACTTTGGTTTGAACTAGGTCAACTTCTTGGATCAATCGGACCGTTGGATGAAGTGTGACAGTCTGATCCTCAGACTGTTCCTTCGGGCTGTATGAGACAGAATCCCGCGATCTGCGCTGAGCGGTCGTTGTCCTCACATGTGAGTTCCCATGTCATGGGAACTGTCTTCTTCAGAGTTCTCTTGATGGAAACTCTTCATCGTTGTAATCTTGTGTTCTCTTGATTGTTTCTGGGAGTTCCCACTTCATGGGAACTTTCCTCTTCAGAGTTCCTTTGATGGAAACTCTGCATTGTGGCCTGTAGTGGCTTTTGGTCATTCATAGGAGTTCTTGGTTGTACCTGTGTTCCTTAGAAATACTTGAACAAACCACATTAGTTCCCTATGGTGTTTGTCATTATCAAAACTTAAGAGAATTACATCGTTGATCCGTTGTTTAGAACCAGAGGTCCCAACAACGTCCCAACAAATAGAATGAAGCTACAATCTCGAATGTTTTTTATCCGATCCGCTTCTTTTAGTCCATTTTCTTATTTGTTCTTCTTCTCTGGTTTTATGGATCTGGTGGGGGACTGGGGGTGATATATTGTCTTGTCCATTTTGTTAGATGGTTGTCTCAGAAGGGTTGATTTATCTGCTGAAATTTTATAGTAATTTTTATATCGAGGAATCAAAAGAAGATAAAGGATAAAAAAGGCGCAAGTGGTCGTGCCTATTTCCAAGCCGTGTTTAAAGCTACTTGCATTTGAATCTTTTGATTTCTTACTCCTACCTTGCTTTTGTTTTTATTCCAAGTAGTTTAATGTTAACAAATTTTACGTTCCCACATGCATACAATTTCTAAAGTTACTTGCATTTAAATCATTTTTCCTATTTTTAGTAGGAAAAAATTAGGTTGAAAAACACAAATCAACCTAAGGAATCCTTATGGGTGAGGACATAGAGTCCAGAATAAGTATGAATTTAATTGACACTACACGACTGATGTAGAAAAGCAATAAAATTTGCCGCCTTGTTACAGTCGCGAGACATATGTTGAATTTAAACTACCTCGAAAGACTGTAGAAGTGTCAAAGTATCAGCGATTGTCATCTCAATTTCCCAAGGACATGACTTATTGCCTTTTAAACCATTTATAACAATGAGAATGTCCCCTTCTAATTCAATGTTCTTCAAACTTCTCCTTTTACCTTCACAAATGGCATCATACATTCCTCTTGCTTCAGCCTGTAGTACACTCAAAAAATTATTAGATGAAGCATGCATGCACAAAATTTATGATTCCGGATAATATATCCTCTTGTCATGCTCCCATTTTCCTTCTTTGATCCATCAAAAATCTTCCATAGCAAACATGTAGAGCTTTGTTCATTTGCTTTGCCTTTCTCATACCTAATCCTCCCTTCTTTTTAGGGTTACAAATCTTGTCTAATCCCATCAGTGGTATATGACCACAAGGTTTGTTCCAAAAAAATTGTCGATTAATTGAGTCTAGTTTATCTAGACTTCCATCCGGTAGATGATTTTTTAGTTCTAATATCTTTATGACCTATGATGATGTCATTATTATACCCTTCACCTATTGACGTGCAAATACCAACCCATTCTTACCCATTGATCGATCGTTTTAGGTTAATGGTCATTTTTTAGTCATTTTTTGGTCACATTTATAATATAAAGAGTATTGTTAAAATAAAAGGTCGCTCTAAAATATTAAGGTATAATGGATAAAAAACGGGATGGGGGTGGTTCATGAAAAAAAATAGAAATAATTGATGGTTTTCTATAAAAGGTAAAAATAAGGGGTTGTTTTTTGCACACTCCAAGATAAGGGGTTGTTTGCACACTCCAAGATAAGGGGTTATTTTTTATAAAAAAGTAAAATAAAGGGAGATTTTATGCAAATGCCCCAAAATAAGGGATGGTTTACCCAATATAAAAACTACTTATCCTAAGCTTTTTTCCCAAGTAAGTCATTAGATAACTAAAAGGTCTTAAAGATAAGAAATCTATAATAAACCTAATAAAAATAATCAAAAGATAACAAAACTTGTTTCACCCGTGTAACAAGTTAATATGGCCTAAATTATATAATAATATCCACAAATAACAAACTAAAATCTAATTAAGGAAAGTCAACGATTCTCGTAGTAACTTGCACGACCCTCAACAAAACACATTTTTGATCTCCTTCCTTTTGGATTTTCGATTTGATGCTAACTGTGAAGTTTTATATTTTTGAATAATCTTTTCCAAACATTTCGAATGATATTGAGATCATTTTATAGACAAAGATATGAATGTTTTACTAAACATTGTTCAGAATTTGAAGAGTTCTTGAAATTCCGAAGCTTCTTCTAACTTGATTTGCTTTCTTTGTGGCATTGGTCTTTTGTTGGTATTCACAACATAATTGGAAATTCATGAAGACGTTCTTGAACTTCAATGCTTAGGACCTTGGAAAAAGTATTTGGTCTAGGCATTCGAAGCACCTTCTTTGCATCCTTGTCCTTCAATCCTTTGATAGCTCTCATACTCTAGAGTTAATTAAATTTGACCTAATCAATTTAATTTAATGGATGAACTTTAGGGTTGTTTGTTTGTCAAAATTTGGGCTCAAAGAAATGAAATGTTCTATTTAACTTAGCTTGTTGGTGCAGGGAACGTTCTAGTTCTGAGTAATAACCTGTGTTATCAAACTGAAGCCTTCTTCATCCTACCGGTATACACTGAGAAAATAAACAAAGAAAACAAAAATTAAAAACAAAAACGGGGTCGGGCTATTCCCGAACCCAAAGATAAACTAACAACTCGTTGCTTCCCCGGCAACGGCGCCAATTTGTTGATAGGGTTTCTCGGCCAACAAATAAATTTGTAAGTCAAGACCCCGCTGAGTATAGCAGAGTCAGGATCGTTCCACAGGAAGCAAGGTTGTTCGTCTATCAATCTACCGAAAAGCAAACAAAAACAAATAAAAATACTCACGAGCAGCCTCGTTAACGACGTTGTCAGGGTCGTTAACGAACCACCGAACAAAATACTTCAACTAACGACCTAATTAAAATCTAATTAAGATTCGATACCGAGGCAAGCACTCAGCAACGAAAATTCACCAGAAATAATTCAATTAAAACAAAAATCTAGGACTAGGAACACCACAACATAGCCAAGCATAAAAACTCTTAAGAAGAAAAGATCATGCCTTTAAACAGATAGAGTCATCAACTTTCGTTGACTTAGCAAGTAAATTAACAAACTTTCGTATCCTAATTCACTTAATTGCTTGTTTTGGATCTAAAGCTTGAAACTTTCGTTTTCAAGCAATATCTTCAAGTTACTAACTTCCTCTTTCAATTAAGTTAAAAACTCAAATTACCTCCACTTTCGTTTCGATATAAGCACAACAAACAATTCTTAATTAAAGAAAAAAGGCATTCACAACTCAATCTTACTCATCAAACATGCTCAACTATGTCGGGCTTAACCCCGACCCTAGAAAAGGAAACTACTCACTAATCATAACTAAGAAACTAAAAACTTCAATCAAAAGAAGCATTGAAACAAAACTCAAACTCGAATTAATAAGAAACTATCGGCTTACAGAGATTCAGAAGAAACCGAAAAACATAAAAATACCGAACCAAAATCACGACCAACGACCTCGGTAACTGTCGTCTACCGAGCCTCGGCAGTCCTCTCTCGGCCCTTCGAAAATCTCCTCCTAAAAATTCTCTCTCTAAAAATCCCCCCTTTCTATGCTAGATAGAAGGGTATTTATACTAAAAAAAGCTAAAAACTAAAAAGGCTAAAAGATATAAACTTTCCTAAAAAGATAGAAACAATCCCTAAAAGATAGAAATAAAATCTAAAAAGATATTAAGACCTAAAAATACATATTCTAATAACTCCAAAAGATTCTAAAAAGATACTCAACCGACACGGAAATAAATTCCCGCTCAGGATCGGTGAATTATAAAATAAATACTTCAAATCTTCTTCTTCGTGGCCTCGTTAACGAACCCTCACAGTCTCGTTAACGAGCCTGGGCTTTGTTTTCTTCCACACTTCCTCTTGTGATCTCGAGCTTTGACTTCTTCAATTGCACTCCTCCGTCTTTCGTTGTAATGCTCCAAATTCAACTCCATTTAGCTCCTTTCCTCGCTTAAACCTACAAAATTCACAAAATAGCGTAGATTCCACTCTTTTCACAGAAATATGCAAAACTATCTAAAAACACTCAAAACTAAACCTAAACTAAACAAAACTAAACCTATTAAGCAAAGAAAACCTACTAAAAACTATACTAAAAATGCGAACATCAGTGGTCTAAATTGGGGACTAAGCTATTATCTTCTACTTCTTGTCATCCCCAAATCGATGGCCAAACTAAAGTCACTAATATGAATCTTGTTCTTTATTACAAACTATTTAAAATTTAATCTGAAGGGGTGGGAAGATTTCCTCCCCATTGTTGAGTTTGCCTATATAAAGTTGGTGCACTCGATGATGAAGATGACTCCATTTGAAGTCGTCTGTGGGAGAAATCCATATGCTCTGTTAGATATATGACCATAACCCATGAAGGACAAGGCGCATTTTGATGCTTCTTAGATGAGTTCATTAAGAAGCTCCATGAGAGGAAAAAGTTGTAGTTGGGGTGCAAGAGTGCCAAATACAAGGAAGCGACAGACAAGCATAGGAAGAACAATCAGTTTAATGTTAGCGACTTAGTGTAACTGCACTCGAGGAAAGATTGGTTTCCTCAACAAAGAAGTCCAAGCTCTATCCATGGGGAGATGAACCATTTCGTGTGGTTCAACGAGTCGGGCCAAATGTAGACAAGATAGAGCTCCCCGAAGGTAAGTATGGTATCCAATATACTTGTCCACTCTACTTTTAATGTGCTAGATCTCTCTCTGTTTGTTCCACATGTTGACTACAATGATGAATCAAAGACAATTTCTGCAGAGGTGGAGGAGAATGATGCCAAATGCCCACCAATGACTCTAGAGGATGTAGAGGACAAGATGAAGGTGCCTTTCGACGGTCCAATCACTCGAGCTAAGGCCAAGTCGATCCAAGATGCTACACATGCCCTTCTAGCACGCTTAGGAGCCACGGTGGACCAGCCCTCCATCACTCCACGGTTACCTTGCTCACTTATCAACTAGCATCCAAACTAGTCACCAACGCGCCCAAGCTATAACATGCATGTGAGCATGGGCTCAAAAGTTCTTGTTCAAATCAAGCTACATTTAAGGTTTGTTGCATGCTTGTACCTTTTTAGTAGTTTTCATATCTAAGTTATGACAAAGGCATCAAAAGTATGGAAATGCCCGTAACAAAGGCTCTTGAGTAATTTCAAGGGCGTGATAGGGACTTAAGGTTTTGAGACAACCTTTCATGGTCGTCAACCAGCTTCGAGGCCAAATCAGAAGGATTCACGAATAGAGTCACAGTAGTGAACCTAAGCGTGACTCAGCCTTGAAGTGGATTCACAGTTGTAACTCAAGGTAACAATGTCGTGAATCTGGTGTTGACGGGCCGAACTTCATTTTGTTTACTTTCTGTACCCGAGTTTGGCCTAGTTTTTCATGCAACCTCCTTTATAAACTCTTTTAGGCTTCTTTTCTAGACTTAGGTTGACTTTAATTGAAAGCATTTTGGCAAAGACACTTCTCGATTTCAACTCAAACATCTTTGTAATCCTTGCTTGAGTTTCAAGGTATTTGGTTGTTTTGTATTCAATCTCTTTTTTTCTTCACAATCCAAGAGCACATCTAATCAGTCCATACAAGTTCCAATCAAGTCACGAAAGCAAGGTGAAGAGGAGTGCAAACTAGTGAAAGATCGGGCCTAACATAACAAGATGAATCAACCCAAGTGATAATGTATCATTTCTTTTCTCTATTACTTGCCATCTGCAAATCAATCAACAAACCAATGTAGTTAATCGTACTCTTAGTTCTTTGCTTAGAACTTTAATGCAGACTAACTTGCGCATGTGGGAGGAATGCTTGTCCTAATTTATTTTCATCCAAAGCTTGGTTTCAAGGTTGAATCCTTTTAAAGAGAGGAAGGATGATGTGACTATGCCCTATCAAAACACCACATCTAATGCCAACACCGGTGCAACACCCGACGCGCCTGGTGCCAGCGTTGCCGCCGATGCCTCCACTCCTCTACAGGTGTTCTCCTTAGGGGACCCTCTTTGCTTGACCCTCCTTGAGGCTCCATTCATTTCAAATCCAACCACTCCATTGGATCTTAAGAGCGATGCTAAAATTTGTTGGGGTTCAATTGTGAATCCATCATGGGAAGTTGGGAGTGAAAACAAGCTAGTATATAAGGTCATGAGCCACTTCTCACATTACCAATTAGTTTTGGGATGGAACCCCATGGGCTTGTTTGTTGGGCTTGGCAGTTGAGCGTGTCTCCCCCGTAACAAGTGATATCAGAGATAATGGTTCGGCTTAGGGACCGGGAGGCACCACCATTTGGGCTTGTGAGGGATTCACAAGTGAGGGGGAGATTGTTGGGGTTCAATTGTGAATCCTACATGGGAAGTTGGGAGTGAAAATAAGTTAGTATATAAGGTCATGGGCCACTTCTCCTATTACCAATTAATTTTAGGATGGAACCCTATGGGCTTGTATAGTAGGCTTGGCAATTGGGCTCGTCTCCCCCGTAACAAGTGGATTGTTGGGATTTTGGAGCTTAATTCGGGATTAGGTGGAAAAGGAGACAAAGGCAGAGTGAGAGGCAAAACTACAACCGCAGTCAGGAGGGTTGAGACCGCGGCCTAAGAAAACGCGGGTAGGGGAGCCTTGACGTGACCGCAACTCAAGGGTTGGACTCGTGCCTTAGAGCTCGCAATGTGAGTGCAGGCAGGGATGACGCGACCGCGTCTTAGGCGGACCAGATCGCGTGATGTTAACTTAGATCTCGAGGAGAGACCGTGGTCTGGGAGGGGATGACACGACCGCGTCTTCCCAGACCCGATCGCGTCTTCCCAGACTTGATCGTGTCTTCCCAAACCCGACCGCGTCTTCCCAGATCCGCTCATGCCTTAGCTTGAGTCAGTGAAGGGTCAAGTATCTTGATGGGCAAGTTTATCGGGATCTTTTTTGGATAGATTGTGTCTTCTTATTTTTGTAAGATAATATCTTTTATCTTTCATTAAGGTCTTGTGTTCTCTATTTAAACCCAACTATGGTCAATATAACTGTGTGTTGTAATATCCTAAAAAGCTTGAGGGGAAAAATCTAGAGAGAGCTAGAGAGGTTAGGTTATACTGATCATATCAATGTAGATTGGGAAGATCAAGTCTTGTAATCCTTGGAATTCTCAGATCTAGTGGAAAGTCCTTGGCTTGGTAATGCCTCCAGATGTAGTCAATCTGACAAACTAGGTCAATAAATTCTTGTGTTCTTCTCTTCTTGTTTCTTTCTTATTTCTCTTGTGAGTCTTTGTGTGAGTTATCTCTTACTGTAGGGTCGTATTTCCAAACAACTGGCATCAGAGCTTGGTTCCTACAGTTGCAATGGGAGATAAGAAGATTCATGTGAAGAAGTTTGATGGAACTGATCATGGTTTCGGAAGACGTAGATTGAAGATTACCTATATGGTAAAGAGCTTCACTTACCTCTGGGAGAGAAGCCTAAAGATATGAAGGATGAAGACCAGAAGCTATTGGATAGGAAGTCGATGAGTGTAATTCGCATGTCTTTGTTCAAGAGTGTAGCGCACCACATGGTCAAGGCAACCACAACAAAGGGTTTGCTTACGATCTTGTCCGTGTTGTATAAGAAGCCATCTGCAGTGAACAAGGTGCATGTGATGAGAAAGTTTTGTTATAAACTTTTTGTACTCTTATGGCATGTAATAATTTTTTAATAATTTATAAAGTTCTATTTAATGTTGTAATTGTATGTAGTAACTCTCAAACATTGAAACATTGATATTTTTTTCTATTAAAATAAATCAAAATAATTTAAATTTAAATATCTATTTTGAAATGATATTTATTTTTCGAACTCTTAAAATAGAATTCGAATAGAAATAAGGGATTGCATGGTATTTATGATATGTCATACGAGAGATAAAATATTTTACTTATAACATATTTAAATATAATAGAAAGAGAAAGAGAAATGTCTATAAAATTTATTACATAATACCATTTTACGAGTTTGAAAAATAAACATAATTTTAAATTATAAAAAAGGTTTATTAAATGAAATAAGAGTTTGAAAAAAGCTATAAGTCCAAGAATTATTGCATAATACAAGTCCCTTATGTGCCCGGGGTCCCTCCCATATGTGATCATCTAAAGGATGATCTCCTGGAGAGTGATACTCGGAAAGGAGGTCTTATAAGCGCAGTACTGTTGAGGAGTGAGCGACAATATCTCCATGACATGACTCTAGAAATCCCCATCGCTAGAAATATGTGTCACCACAGCATCTCCATCAATCGGTAACCCCAAGATGCGATGGATGTCGTGGAGGGTGATCGTGATCTTGCCCCATGGGAAGTGAAATTTGTTGTGTCGGGATGTCAACGCTCCATAAAAGTTGAAATGATAACGTGGTCCGATACTCCGTATCTCAAGGTGGCTAGCCGGCAGAGACCGATCTGTTGTGCAATGCTCCACCACGTACCCGGCTCCTCAATCATATGCGGCCTAATCACCGGCCAGTCCAACGGTCGTGAGTGAGCCCTAATAACCTTGCGCCACTAAAATGGAAATTTCAAAATCTCAATAAAATTATTTAATCATATCAAATATTAAGCTAAAATAATTCATAATTACACGTACCAAACGATACTCTATAACGACGCCCTCACGGGCTTCCAAATGCGAAAGTGTGTACCTCCATATCGACTCTGCTACATAGTCGGGTACCTCCATATGATTAAAGCATATCAACCTGATAGGTCAGCTATGCATGCTTTCATGATGCAATCTGGTTCTTCCAAGGCTGAATGTTCCAAGAAGACAAGTGCAAAGCAGTGCAACAACTGGGAGTTTTCAGGTACACGTTTCTTTGGCTTCCATGCTTCATTACATGCTCCATATGAGTGGATTGTTGATAGTGGTGCTTCGGACCACATGACTTCACAAATCCATTATTTGATTGAGCAAAAACCTTTATCTGTTCCTATCTCTATTGTGTTGCCTGATGGTTCAACAAAACAAGTTGAGGTTATGGGCAAAGTTCAACTCAGAGATGACTTGATTTTAGAGAATGTTTTCTACATACCAGAATTTAGGTTTAATCTTCTCTCGGTTGGGAGATTGATTAAAGACAACAGAGTTAGTACACATTTTTACGAGGACTATTGTGTTCTACAGGCCCTTTCTGATGGGAAATGTGTTGCTCAAGGAGAGCAGGAAGGAGGACTCTAGAAGATAAAGGCTGGATTCAGGAGTAAAGACAAGGGACAGAAGCAAGGATCAGTTGATGTTTTTTGTTCTTCTATGTCAAAATCTGTTGATTTGAATTTGTTGCATCAAAGGGGCATATCTAAGCTTCCAAGTTGTCCCATTTGAATATTGGAAGTCATTTTCCCAATCATAGTATGGATTGTGATGTTTGTTCCATGTCTAAGATACATAGATTACCTTTCCCTACGAGTGAAACTCATGCTACCCAATGCTTTGATTTGGTGCATTTTGATCTTTGGGGTCCATATAGAGTAGCTTCTTTGAATGGCTCTTATTATTTTCTGATGTTGTGGATGATTATAGCCAAGCTACATTGACATATTTGTTGGTAAACAAAAGTCAAGTAGGTGCTATTATTGCTTATTTTATTCAATATGTGAGAAGGAAGTTTGAAGTGGTTCCTAAGGTTGTTAGAACTGACAATGGAACAAAATTTGTCAACCATAGTTGCCAGAGGTTATTTGCTGATTTAGGTATCATACATCAAAAATCTATGGTTTACACTCCACAACAAAATAGTATTCTGGAGCGTAAACATAGACACTTGCTTGACACTGCTCAGGCTCTTAAGATGCAATCTGGATTGCCGGCTCAGTTTTGGAGAGAATGCATATTGACAGCTACTTATTTGATCAATAGAATGCCAGTTTCAAAGCTAGAGTGGAAAACACCTTATGAGATTTTATTTCATAAGCAACCTTCTTATGATCATTTGAGAGTAATAGGTTGCCTCGGATATGCTGTCATTACAGGACCTAACTCAGATAAATTTGGACAGAGAGGGAGGAGATGTGTCATGATTGGTTATCCACCACATCAAAAGGGTTATAAGTTGTATGATTTAGATAATAACTCAGTGTTTCACAACCGAGATGTTGTGTTTAGAGAAAATGTGTTTCCTTTCCTGCAAACTTCTGTGTCTTCAGAATTACATGAGCCTGCATCAGTTGATCAGACTTTGTTTCCACAACTTTTGCTTACATATGATACTAATGACATTGAGGAATCTGGTTGTTCACCTACAAATGTGTTACCTACTGTTACATCAAAAAAGCAGACTGGTATTGATGCAGATTCATCTACTTCTGTTGTGCCAAGATATTCTACTAGGCCTCAGCAAGCACCAGTTTGGATGAATGATTATGTGATTAATTCAGTCCAAACTGATTTTCATGTTTCTTTAGTAGCTGTTATGGCTGTATTTGAGCCAATATTGTATAAAGATGCGAAGGTGGATCCTAAATGGCAAGAAGCTATGGATAAGGAGCTTGAGGCTTTGGAAACTAATGGTACATTGATTCTCACTACTTTACCTCCAGGGAAAGAAGCTATTAAGTCTAAATGGGTGTATAAAATCAAGTATAAGAGTGACAACTCCATTGAGAGATATAAATCCAGGTTAGTAGTTAAAGGTTTTAGTCAAAACTGGGCAAAGATTATAAGCATACATTCTCTCCTGTTGCTAAGTTGCCTACTGTTCGTATTGTTGTTGCTATGGCTGCTTCAAGACAGTGGCCTCTGTTTCAATTGGATATTAATAATGCTTTTTTGCATGGTTTCCTTGAGGAGGAAATCTACATGTAACCTCCTGAAGGGTATACTCAAGCAAAAGTTGGTCAATTTTGTCAATTAAAAAGGTCTTTATATGGCTTGAAGCAGGCTAGTCGACAATGGAATTTAGAGTTGACTTAGTTTTTGGTGAAGTTGGGGTATTCTCAGTCTAAGCATGATTACTCTTTGTTCACTAAAGCTAATGCTACTCCTTTTACTGCCATTTTAGTCTATGTTGATGATATATTACTCACTGGAAATGATGTGGAAGAAATTGAGAGTGTTAAAATGGCCTTGCATCAACAATTCACCATCAAGGATCTTGGTCATGCTAGATATTTTCTTCGCATGGAATTATTCAGGGATTCTACAGGGATTTATCTTACTCAAAGAAAGTATATTTCTGATATAATTACAGATGTTGGACTTGTTCATGCCAAGGCAGTTTCTTTCCCTTTCCTTGCTAGTGTTAAATTGAGTACATATGAAGGGGAATTGTTACAAGATGGTGAGCAATACAGGCGACTGGTTGGGCGGTTGCTCTATCTTTCTTTAATCAGGCCTAATTTATCTTATAGTATACAACATTTAAGTCAGTTTGTTGCTCAACCACGATTGCTTCATCTACAAGCTGCACTTCATGTTCTTAGATATTTGAAGGGCTCTTCTCAGTTGGGTCTTTATTATCCAGTGCAATCTTCTTTAAAGATAACAGGCTTCTCTGATGCAGACTGGGGATCATGTGTTATGACTCGGCGTTCTTTAACAAGCTATTGTGTCTTCTTGGGGCATGCCTTGGTCTCTTGGAAAACAAACAAAACAGACCACTGTTTCACGATCTTCTGCTGAAGTAGAATACAAAAGCATGGCTGCTACTACAGATGAGTTGTTGTGGGTCAGTTTTTTGTTGCGAGATTTGCATATTCCAGTTCCTTTGCCAATCACATTATTCTGTGATAATCGGGCTGCTCAACATTGTTGCAAATCTTTGTTTTCATGAGCGTACCAAGCATCTTGACATTGATTGTCATTTTACTCGAGACAAGGTGCAAGAAGGTTTCTTATGCACATCTTTTATACCTTCTCGAATTCAACTTGCAGACTTGATGGCTAAAGTTCTAGGTGAAAACCAACATCACTTTCTTGTCTTCAAGTTGGGAATGCAATCTTCTCCAGCTTGAGGAGGGGATGTTGAAGTATTGATCAAGCCAATGCAATAGTATCCACCGGAGCTGAATAAGAAAGGCGTGGGGTTGATGTTGATGTCGAGGCTTCCCATGTGTTTTCATTTTGACTTTTAGTTTGCTTAATAAAGCTTTGTATAAATACTCAGTAGCTAGCTCGTTTCATTAGTACATTGAATCTTCTCCTCTTTTCGTTGTTCTGTTTTCTCTCAAACCAAAGCATGTAACCGACTTTATGTTCAAGAAGTTTCTTGAACAAGTTTATGATCATTGATCATATTTTGCTTTCAATTGCTTCCGCTATGTTTCTTCTAATCTAGAATCTGGAATTCTTCAAAGGAGAAGACGTTCTCTCGCTTCTAATTGCGGGTTTTCACGCTTTGTGAAGCGTTGTGCTTTGCGATGAGAAATGCTTTATCACGCGACATGAATTTCACTAAATCCTCAATTTATTCACAGGGTATCCATTTGCGAAAAAATAATTGTGTACAAAGATTTTCCGAATCAATATACTATAACTAAAGTCGAATCCCTCTATCGTACGTGTCATCCTCTTAACTATGCCACGTAAGCGTTTTAATTTTTCCATTTACCTCTTTGCCCTTTGTTAATTTAAATATTTACAATCCTTATGTAATAATAATAATAATAATAATAATAATAATAATAATAATAATAATAATAATAATAATAATAATAATAATAATAATAATAATTCTTATATTAATAATATACAATTATATTCAGATATCTTAAATTTTGGCAAGTTGATTTGGGAGTCTAATCCACTACGGAAAGTTTTTATTAAATATAATAATGTTACTAATATTACTAATATACAATTATATTTAGAGATCTAAAAATTTGGCAAGTGATAGAAACATAATATTTATTATGAAATAAATTTTTTAAATATAATAATATTACTAACATACAACTACATTTAGAGATCTTAAAATTTGGTAAGTGATAAAAACATAATCTTTATTATAAAATATTTTTTAAAATTAAGAAAATAATAATACTATTTTTTAAAAATATTAGGAACACAATTATTATATTTGAATTATTTGTAAATGATTATTAATATTTAGATAATATTAAATCATATATTATTAGTTCATTACTATATAGTATATACTAAAGTGCATGTTAAAATAATATTTAAAATTGTTCCACATTGAATTACACCGCACGTTTATTTAAATCAATTTTATTTTTTTAAAATTAATTGGATTATTTTGAATATATTAGTTTTATTTTTTGATAGGGCAGTTTATATGATAAGATACAAATCGTTTCTTAAAAAAATCCTTATTTATCAATAATTATTTTTAGAAAGGATAGTTTTTAATAAGATACGTATAGTTTTTTTTTAATATCAATTTAATCAAATTTACAAATAAATAATACAGTAATTTTATAAATCCGTGCAGGGCACGGGAACTTAGGTTATTATAAATGAAAAAAGAAAAATGAAGAAATTTCTTCCCTTTCTACGGCGTGTGAAGCTTTGACACGTTTCGAAAAACTCAGGTTTTTGTAGCTCTGCAGCGATTGTGGGTGGTGGCGTTTGTCGAGACGCAGAAGAAGCAGCCCATCTCTCCTTTGCCCTTTAATTGGCTGATTTTCCTCTCTTGAAACTTGTGTAACAGATAACAGAGGGAGTTTGAGATCTGATTTCGGGAAAACTAATTTACAGGTCCATCTTCATTTTTCTCTTATCTTTGTATTTGGATTTGTATTTGGATTTTGTGGGAAAAAGATGGAAAGATACGAGATAGTGAAAGATATAGGATCGGGTAATTTTGGAGTGGCCAAGCTTGTGAGAGATACATGGGCCAACGAATTCTATGCTGTGAAGTTCATTGAAAGGGGGCAAAAGGTCTAACTCCTCATCTTGCTTTGCTTTCCTGTTTTCGATTTTTGTTCAATTGATCGGGTGACTGTATTCAAGTTTATTTTAGCAGATTGATGAGCACGTAAGGAGGGAGATCGTGAACCATAGTTCACTCAAGCACCCCAATATAATCAGATTCAAAGAGGTAATGTGTTTACTAATCAATCAATGTACTCACTCGTGTGAATTCGTTACTCTGCTATGAGATGCTTGAATAGATATGATACCGTTATGCTTGAATAGATGCGGTGGATCTATCTATCTGTGTCTACAGAGTGAACCTGAAATTCCTTGAAATATGACGATTTAGGTTTTGTGCGCGGAGGACGACTCAGGTTTTGCTTACTAGGAGACTGACTGGTGCACATAATATAATGTCTGACAGGTTGTATTAACGCCTACGCATCTTGCTATTGTGATGGAGTATGCAGCTGGTGGAGAACTCTTTGAGCGAATAAGTAAAGCTGGTAAATTTAGTGAAGACGAGGTCAGAAACTTAATTTCCCTTAGTTTCCAGGTCGGAAAATAAGACCCCCTCGTCTCATGTTTTCTTGTATCTGGGATCAGGCAAGGTTTTTCTTTCAACAGCTCATATCAGGAGTCGGTTACTGTCATTCCATGGTACATACATCACTTGCAACCCATATCTATTTTAATGATAGAATGTTTGTTTAAATCTCTATCCTTTTTTGTGTTTTTCGTCACAGCAAATTTGTCACAGAGACCTGAAGCTTGAAAACACGCTATTAGATGGAAGCACAGCACCTCGTGTGAAGATATGTGATTTTGGCTATTCTAAGGTCAGCTGAGGGCTACTATTTTTATGGATGCTTAATATCTTCCTTCTAAAGCTTTCTTAGAGAGAGGGTAAAATTCCGCGGTTTTGCAGTCTTCTCTGTTCCATTCTCAGCCTAAATCAGCCGTGGGAACACCTGCATATATTGCTCCTGAAGTATTATCCAAGAGAGAGTATGATGGGAAGGTGACGCCTATCATATTTTTTGACCGTTTGATGTATATCTATAATCAAATCTTGATCGATTACATTTACTTGTATGTAGGTTGCAGATGTGTGGTCTTGTGGAGTCACCTTATATGTGATGCTGTTTGGTGGGTATCCCTTCGAAGACCCTGCTGACCCTAAAAACTTCAAAAAGACACTTTGTGTGAGTTTTACCAATTCTTCTTCTTGTTATTGTTGTTATTGTAGTTATGATTGTTATTCATTTTATGAACCACAAAAATCAAGCAACTCTGTAATGATATATGACAGCGTATCCCCAGTGTGCAATACACAGTTCCAAGCAGCAATTTGGTCTCACTGGAATGTAAGCACCTTCTATCCCGGATATTCGTAGCGAGTCCAGAAAAGGTATAGCTCTAAACTTGGTCTTCCACATTTTATGAATTTATTGGAGACAATCATATACAGTACTATGTTATCTCCCCTGCTTTATTTTTCTTCTGGCAGAGAATAACAATGTCAGAGATCAAGAGCCACCCCTGGTACTTGAAGAACTTGCCAGTAGAATTGATGGAAGGAGGAAGCTGGCAGAGCAACGACGTTAACCGACCATCGCAGAGTCTGGAGGAGATACTGTCAGTAATCCAAGAAGCAAGCCAGACGATAGCCTTGCCCAGTGACTCGGGTTTTCTGATTGGAGGGAGCATGGACCTCGATGATGACTTGGATGTTGACCTGGATACTGAAACAAGTGGCGACTTCATCTGTGGCTTGTGAATATTTCATGTGCTGTGGAGTAATCAGATGTCTTGCTTGGTGGTTGCAAATGTAAGACCATGCTCTTCTTGCTGAAACTGTCTCCTCTTGCCATTTGTATTGTTGTAATTGGGATTGTACCCTTTTATATTACTGACTCAACCTCTTTTGGTATTTTTCATGTACAGATTTAATAAAACATGGCCTCCTTGTCCTTGTCCTTCTCCTTCTTTAAAATGCAAAACTTGTATGTTCCAAGAATTCAAAATTGTGTTAGGGCCATCTTTATCTCTCCCAAAATCCCTCCCTTTTTTCCTTTATCTCTCCTGAATCTTTTTTGATGAAAACCAAACTCTTAAATTAAGAATGATTAGCTGCAAGCAGTTCCATGATATCACTAGGACAAGCAGACTCAACAAGAGATAAGAAACTACGCTCTAAACTAACCTTAGTTAAACAATCTGCAACAGTATTAGCTTCACGAAAAAAATGAACCCAAGAGCAAGAAGAAAAATCCAAGTAGTTAAAGATAAAATAAGAGAAATAACATTCCCTAAAACCGAAAAAAAAAAATCAAACTTTTGATCACCCCTTTTTTTCGATCTATCATTTAATGTTAATTTTGCATTTCTTCAGAATTTTTCTCGATTTATTTTCCGTTTTTCCCTTTTTTAATTCTTCAGAACAAGAACCGATTTCGTACCGCAACCAGCCAAAACCGGTTCCAACCTGGAACTGAAAATAGAACTGCCAGTTCCTGGAACCAGCGCAGGTCTAACTAACCATATCATATCAGGAACCTGCGATGCCAGTTCCTGTTCCACCCTAAACTTGAACCGGAACTGCCGGTTCCTAGAACCAGCACATTTCTCTAACCATACCATATGAGGCACTGTAAAATGCTATCATTCCTGCCGATGTTGCGTACAACGGCTTCAAGCTTAATGAGAAATCATACAAAATAAATCCTTGGATTGTAGTTGAAAATTTAGAACAAGAGCCCACTGCAAAAATTGCTGTCATTCCTGCCAATGCTGCCTACATCGGCGTCAAGTTTAACGAGTGATCATACAGCATATATCCTTGTATTTTGACCCAATAAAAACGTAAATCCCTGGATTTTAGTTGAAAATTTAAGAACAAGAGCCCACAAGCAAGACCAAAAAAATGATAAATAAAACCAAAAAAACAGGAACATCCCAACACAAGTACAAGAATGTGATTACAAATTCCAAACAGAATCAATGATAATAGTCTCACACTACTTGAGAATTTTGGGAGATCAAACAAAGACAAAGAGAGCACAGCACATAGACAGATTCATGCATATCTTCTTCTTTTTTTTTTTTTTTTACAAACTGACGACACCTCTAAAAGAAAACAGAATCCTACCTATACATACAACTCAACAAGCTCATGGTCATATGTGGATGACTCGATCTAGTGCACAAAAAGGCGGACAAGCCCAATACAGGCAGAGTTTGATAAGAAACAAAGGGTTGGTTATTTAGCCAAAAAAAACAAAGACTACAACAACAGCACGCTACAAGTTGTCATTTCTTGAGGAGGCCTCTGGAGAAGATCTTCTTGCAGTATGGGTTGGTTCGCAAAATGGTGTGTGGCCTCACAGCTGCTACCAGTGAATCATGAAGAGGACCCTGCATCCAAAGCCATGTTCATGAGAGAATACATATCAAAAACTAACAAGTCAAACAAAAAGGAAGAAGAAGACTAACCTTTGTCACATCAAGTGCAGATTGAATGACATAGTTTGCATATTGGTCCTGTAGAACTTGTTCAAAGTGAGATACGGAAAGCAGTTCATGCACGATCACATGACGACTCTCTTCGTAAAACTTGAGGCACTTCTCAACCACATGGCTACTGAACTTTTGCATGGAGAGATGCACAAAATGCTCTTCAAACTGTGTAACTAGCTGGGCCGAAGCAGATGGTATGTTCTTTTCTAGGATGTACTGGACCACATAGTTTCTGAGAAATGTAGAGGGAATTTGTTTTACAGGAGATCACCCAAACCATCAACTAAGACCCCCCCCCCCCCCCCCCCCCTAAAGCTTTGTTGTCCAACTAAAGGAGTTTCCACATGAAAAGAAAAAAAAAAAAAAAAAACATGTATCGGATATGGATGATTTCATGAAACAAAATTGTGATAATTGTTAAATCAACAAAACTTTTCTTGTCAGGTGAATGAATCCCGTATGAAATTTGGAAAATGAACTTACCTTAGAGACTCCAAAAATAATATCCCAGGCATTAAAAGAGGATACAAATTTGACATAAAGCAGCTTTTCTTGTCAGCACAGATAAGCATAGATAAAGCACCTAGAATAGATCAACAAAAACTCTTCTTACCCAAAAGGATCTTGTGCAAGAAGAAGGCCATTTACACAAATTTCTGCAATTAACTTTTGCCTCTGCTCCCCATTTGAATGATCAATACATCTTTGAAGGACACAGCATCCATGTCTGTGAGTAGCAATATCGACGCAGAACTTTGCAGCAGCATCAAAGATGAACTGTCAATGTCAAGTGTCCAGGAATATCATGACATAGTTATTGTCCATTAATAAGGAGTCACAGGTTCTAACTTTTAACAAGGATGCTTGGAGAGAGTAATTTCACTCACACTCATGTCATAAGAACAGAACCTAGTTAATCTATTTCCCACTTAGTTAATCATTGCTAGACAGATAGAATATAGGTAGATACTACCTTATTATCCTCAGTGCTAAGACATTGCAGGCAACGCTGAATCACGTGGTTACCATTGAGGTCCTTGATGAGATCAAGAAAACCCGGTTCTAGTGCTAGCACAACTAACGAAATCTGATCCCGCGTACTCAGTGTTTCGATCAATTTCTGCACCACACGCGTGCTGAAGAGGCGGAATCGAAATTAATGACAGGGAAACAAGATAGTTTAATGTGAGTACCTAACAACAACAAAATACATACATACCCATGTGTATTCAGGGAGATTCGGACGAGTTGGCCTGGTTCTCTGGTGACCATGTGGACTATTCTCATCCTTTGTACTTGATGGCAAACGTCCAACAGCTTTTGGATAAGGTAATTCCCAAAAGGATTCATCATAAGCTCAACAATGCGGTCGATGATTTCATCAAAAATTAACTCCACATCTTGATACGATCCTTCCTCGAACTTCTTCTGTAGGAAGCGACAGCCGTGTTGATCCTTGGCGATCAAATATATATTGCTCTGTACATCGGATACAGAGTTCAGGGCTGGGTGGAGAACAATAGGATGATGGGAATTCAGAAAGCTGGTGTCGTTTTGGCATATCCTTTCAGCTGGATGGAATTGCATTGGAGTGGCAGCGTGACAGTTTCTGAGTCTATTATTAATTCTGGAGGAGGGATCATACTTGGAGGGGCTTTGTTGTAGTATGTAAGTATCTTCCAGGGGGGCATGGTTGGTGGTGGTATCTAGCTTCTTTGCAGTTTTTATGAGGGCAGCAGCAGACTGGGAGAATAATCCCCTGTTGTCTCGCATAGCCATAGCCAAAGGATCGTCGGGTCTCATCCTTGGCTTAAAGTGTGGAGGAGGAGGATTGTAGATAGCAGTAGCATGCTCCACATTTAGAGCATGCTGCTTTGGACGATGGATCAGATCGGAGGAGTTGAAATTTATTCCATATTTGCTGTTGTTGTTGGTGGTGTTGTACATGGAGAGGCTTTTGGGATCCACTTTACAATGCTGCTGCTGCTGCTGCTGCTGCTGCAAGGGATGATCAACAAAAGGAGAAGAGGTTTTTGTTGGATAGAAGCTGTTGCAGTAGTAACTAGTAGGTGAGTTAGAAGAGTACATGGGGGCATTGTTGTTGGAGGGGTGATCAAAATAAGAGGACTCCAAAAAGGGATCAACCCCATTGATGACATTCGCAACCTTGTTGCTGTTGTTGTAGTAGTTGCTGTTGTACCTTGTATCAGCTAGAAAAGAGGGTGTGCTCCTGGCTACTACATTGGCATTAGGATTGAGTTCATTAGCAGTTCTAAACCCTTCTGCCTCTACTACAAATTGCCTGGAAGAATTAGTACAAGCGGGCCCATTATCGTTCCCCATATTCATATTCATATTCATCTTGTGAAAGTCTGCCGTCAAACCAAGCTCATCATCAACCACAACACACCCACCACTGTTGTTATTCCGCCAATAGAAGCGGTGGTCTGTATCAGCAGCAGCAGCAGCAGCCGCAGCTAGATGATGGTATTCATCGTCCCCCGCCGCGTTCATGTAGGACGATGAACCCGATTCAACCCCATCAGATTCAGACGGTGGTGATGATAATGCTGGTACTGGGTGGTTGTTAACGGAGAAATGATCGACTGCGTACTTGGTGTTTCACTCAGCACCTTCATTTTCTCCCTTCCTTTCTTTTCCCTCAACATTTTTTCAACCATAAAACAAACAAAAACACAACAAAAAGCGATCCAACACAGCAAAACAACAACAGATGAAAATAACAAGAATAGGGACTTTGAAATGAAAAATCAATCACAAAATGTAATTTTGTTAATCGACTAACAGAAAGCGATCCAAGAAGGCGAACAAGCGTTTTTTATTTTTTCAGGGTTAGTAGTGGGGAGAGTGATCGTACGAGTGTCTGTCGCTACCGTGCACACTCACGCCATTAGAATGAGGGGTGCAAGGAAGTTGACAGGAGAGGATCAAGTATTTATACGCACACATTCTGCACTCTATACACCTCCAATTTTCTCACCGATTACCTCCTTCCTCCAGGGTTTCTCTCTAATCTCAAATAACACCTTAATTATTAATCAATAAAATTTCACGCACTATTAAAAGCATTATTTATTTATATTCGGTTTTGACTGAATAGTCCAGATTTTCAGTTGTTATGAGTAGAATAGAATGCGGACTTTGAACAGATTGATAGCCCGTACATAAAAAGATTTGCAACCAACTCTCCCTTGATTTTCTCTCAATCGACATAAAAAGTCTAAATTGGAACTCAAATTAGTATTTAGTGGATGTTAATAGTTTGTTTATGTATTCTCGAAATTTAACATGATACTTTTAACTCACAATGTTAAACTAGCCACTTTTTTTGCTCCGTGTATAATTTTGTTCTAATTTTACTTCAATTTTATATCTAAAATATATCATTTCAAATAGTTATTTAATGTGTGTTTAAGTCCATAGATTGAATGAGCAAGTGCTAATGGCTCAATGGTTGAGCCTCTTGCCCTGCAAGAGGTCTCAAGTTCGAGCATTCAGGGCGGCGGTTTGCCCTTCTTTGTTTATGGGACTCCAAGAGTACTTGGACTACCTAAATCTATTTGCGTGTTTGGCCGAATAAAGTTTTAAAATTATCATAAAAAGGCTGATGCTGTTTGCACACGGTATTATAGCTAGTTGCGTTTGGCCGAATAAAGTTTTAAAATTATCATAAAAAGGTTGATGCTGTTTGCACACGGTATTATAGCTAGTTGCGTTTGGCCGAATAAAGTTTTAAAATTATCATAAAAAGGTTGATGCTGTTTGCACACGGTATTATAGCTAGTTGCACCACACAAACAGTTTGAGTGGAGTCCACACAAACAGTTTGAGGGTATTATAGCTAGTTGCACCACACAAACAGTTTGAGTGGAGAAATGCGTTATAGGCAAGTAATTATTTAGATATTGAAATTTATTATTTTTTATCAAAATTGATTTAAGATATATATATATTTTATATAAATAGATAAAATAATTTTCATCATTTTTAATTAAAATTCGAAATTAATTTTTTCACATAAATAAATAGAAAGGAATTTGATTGTAAATGCTAAACTTAAATAAATAAAAATTAATTTTTTAATATAAGGTGGGTCAGAATCAATGTGCTAGCTCAAAAAGGTACAACTTTAATATATAGTTTAGTTATAGATCTTTATAACAACTTGTATATTAAAATATTATACACTTGACAAAATTCTATGTCGTGTGTAGTTTAAAATATAGTAGAAAATATAACTGAAATATAATATTATAACAAATATTTAATATTAATATTTAATATTTCTATAGCTTATTTTACTTTAGATATAATATTTTTAACTTAAATAAATTATCATAACAAATATTTAGCATTAATATTAATGTTCATATAGTTAATTTTTCATTAGATAGAATCTTTCCAATATATGTAAATTGCCAAAAAAATACAAATTCATATGTGGTAAAATTCTAGGTGACTTAATGTGAGAATGTTTTGTATGAAATAAAGATCCTATGTTGCATGTAGCTTATAATGTGATTGAAAAAATAACTTAAATAAATTATCATAACAATTTAGGGTTAGGATTAAAGTTTAGGGTTATGATTTAGGGTTATGGGTTAGTGTTTAATGTTCGGGTCAGGATTTAGGGTTAGAGTTATGATTTATGGTTATGGGTTAGGGTTTAATGTTTAGGGTTAAAGTTTAAGGTTAAGATTATTATTGGGGTTAGGGTTTAAAATTTAGGATTAGGATTTAGGAATTAAGATTAGGATTTGAGGTTTAGGTTTATGATTAGGGTTTAGGGTAGAGTCTAGGGTAAGTATTAAGGTTTATGATTAGGATTTTATGGTTTAGTGTTTGGAATTTAAGGTTAAGGTTTAAGGTTAGGATTAGGATTTAGGGTTCGAGAGTAAAATTTAGGGTTAGGATATATTAGAGTTATGGGGTTAGGCCGTTAGGGTTTAATGTTTGTGTTTGGATTTAAGGTTAGAGTTATGATTTAGGATTATTGGTTAGGGTTTAATGTTAGGGTTAGAGTTTAAGATTAGGATTAGAGTTTATTATTAGGGTTAGGGTTTAAAATTTAGGATTTAAGATTAGGATTTGAGATTTAGGTTTATGTTAGGGTAAGGATAGCTTTTAGGGTAAGTATTAGGGTTTATGATTACGATTTAGGGTTGAGGGTTTATAATTAATTTAGGGTTAGTGTTTAAGGTTAGGATAAATGGAATTGACATTATTTAGTAGGGTAGTTAATTTTATATTTATCTATTAATAGATAATGGGCAGATACAATATTGTATGTGTAGATTGTTTCATATATTATCACATTAAAAAAATCAATTAATATACACATATCTTAAAAGTTTTAATTAAATGATTAACGTTACTAAATAAAAAATGGATTTATGAAGATTGAAGGGTTTTCAGGTTAATATACAATTATATTTATAGATCTTAAAATTTGGCAAGTAGTAGAAACATAATCTTTATTATGAAATAATTTATTAGATACAATAATATTACTAATATACAATTATATTTAGAGATCTTAAAATTTGACAAGAGATAGAAACATACTCTTTATTATAAAATATTTTTTAATATTAAGAAAATAATATTACTATTTTTTTTAAATATTAGGAACATAATTATTATTTTGAAATCATTATTAATATTTAATTCACAATATTAAATCATATATCATTAGTTTATTACTATATACTAAACCGGAGGTTAAAATAATAATTAAAACGGTTCCACATTAAATTAAACCACCCATCTTTTTTTAAAGCAATTTGATTTGTTGAAAATTAATTGGATTATTTCATATTATTTTTAATATATTAATTTTTTTTGATATGATAGATATAAAATAAGATACATATCATTTCTTAAAAAACCCTTACTTATATCAATAATTATTTTTTAATAATTATTTTTAAAAATGATATTTTTATAATATACACATAGTTTTTTTTAAATATTAATTTAATCAAATTTATAAATAAATAATACAATAATTGTATAAATTAATCTGTATAAGGCACGAGCACTAAGGTTAGTGTGTATATATAACTGAAAAGGGGGTCAGTAAAACACTAAAAAAGGGCACGAGAAGGGGACATTTTTCCACACAAACAATTTGAGTGGAGTCCACTCAAACTGTTTGTGTGAAGGTCTCCACTCAAACAGTTTGTGTGGTGCATTTAGTAAAAAAAGAGCGGGCAAACATCATTGACGCTTTAAAACCCTCCTTAAACCTTAACCTTCTAAAATAACCTTGTTTTACCAAACACATATTTAAGTAAGTTTTAAATAATAAAAACCTTCCAAAAACCTACGCCGAACAAACAACGCTTAACTTCTAACAAAATTGTTGTGTTGGTGGATTTGGAAATGGCGAAATTGTCGCGTTTTCAATCACCCTGAAGACATCCCAGCAGTGAAACATGAGTTTGTTTTTGAAAGGGAAAGAGAGTATGATATGCTGCTAAGTCAGAGAGTTGGATATGATCATAGCGATGTACTCTCGCACTGGACTAAACCAAAGGAAGGATGGATAAAGCTAAATTCTGATGGGGCGTTCAAAGAAGGGGAGAATTGGATTTATGCTGGTGGGGTGCTCAGAAATCACAATGGCGATTTTATGTGCCTTTGTCGCTAAGTCGAGTGGTGCAGCGTTGAAGGCTGAACTCCTTGGACTAGTGCAGGGTCTCACCATTGCACAGGAGCTTAAAATTAAGAAGCTTAAGGTTAAGGTCGATGCCTTAGAAGTGGTTAATTATATGACAACAAATGCAGCAGAAAACGTCCTTCACCACAAGCTTATACAAAAATGCAAGGACTTTCTCTTCAAAACTGACTCGCAAGTGAAGATCAAGCACATAGCTCGGAGCAAAAACCAGGTCGCGAATTGGATGGCCGTTTTTGGAAAAACTTGTAATGTGGAGATTTTTTTTATTCAATAATCTTTCGGACGGTCTTGTTACTGTCATGGAGATAGATAAGATTATGAGTGAGAATATGTAATTAATCTCTTTATTATCATGAATAAATGGGTATAACCCTCATTTTCCACCCCAAAAAAAAACTTCTAACAAAATCAGTTCAAAGATTTCAACATCATTTCTATTTAAATAAAAAAGTATAAATTTTATCCATGTTATAATTAACAAGGGATTCAATATGTTAAATGAGAGGATTACGAAAGAGTGACATGTAGTGAATGAGGTGCTTTAATGTAGTGACTCCTTATTTCTTATCAGTGATTTGTGGAAAAAAACTATGATGCATTAATATAGGAACAACATATGGTGAAAATGAGGTGAATTAATACAATAGCCTTATGTTTTAATCATCTTCGTTCAGTGTCTTGTGTGGCTGAATATGGGATGTTGGATCTCACTAAATTAAAGGCTAAAAATTGGGAAACATAATAGTAACAATAAGGAATGGGACGACAATCCACGTTCACTTGAATAGGAGGTTGGATTTTAAATTTGGAAGTTGCTAAATTCAAGGGGTTGTGAAATTAAAAAAAACACGTTTTCTTAATATATGATAGTTGCATGATTTTAGGGATTGATAAGAGTGACAGGATTTTTAGAAAAATTAAATAATCGAATTTAAAAATACAAAACCTCTGTAGAATAGTAGAATATCTATTAGTCGATGTTTGAATAACTCAATATGATTGTTTGAATAATTATAGAATCGTAGAATATTTATATTCGAGATTTGAATAACTCAATATGATTGTTTGAATAATTATAGGAACTCAATATGATTGTTTGAATATTTATAAAATCATAGAATATTTATAGTCGAGGTTTGAATAACTCAATATGATTGTTTGAATAATTATAAGATTGAACATGTTTTAACATTTGCATTATTTAAGCTGAATAAGTACTTGTATTACAGTGAAAATCAATTCGCTATATGTTGAATAGTTACATATTAAAATGGATGGATACTCCATCTCCCCTTTGTAAAACCAATGACACATCGAGTCGGGACAAGAAGTGGCATGCCTCGAGAAAATCTATGGGGCATACAATGGCCATACATGGTTTTCAATGTGCCCATCTACCACATTTGGCTCGTATTAAGCATGAAATGTACTTCAAATGGCCATCCAAGGCCACGTACCCTTACGAAGACTATAAAGGGCGCAATTACTAAATGTACCATAGAACCTCAGGGCATCTAACAAAGGACTACGAGCTATAAGAGACATCTTGAGGAGCTAGTCAAGTGGGGGCATCTGCAAGATTTTATTCAGAAGGACAACTCGCCAAAAGGAGAAAAGTCACCTAAAGATAAGCCAACTCGAATTGAAGTGATTCAAGCAATCTATGGTGACTATAAGGACAACAGTTCAGAGGCAAGAAGGAAATGCCAAAATCTTGCTATGACATGGAAGTAATGAGGATTCAAGGAGGCAAGCCCAAGCTGTCCCGACCTGCACATCCTCGGGATATCATATTCAAGTTAGAAGACCTCACTTCAGTTCAGCTTCCTCATAATGATCCTCTAATCTTGACGATTGGAGTGGAAGGTTCTAAGGTGAAAAGAGTCTTGGTTGACCTTGGAAGCTTGGTTGATATTATGTACTATAGGGTCAACAAATTGTTGGGAAAAAGACAAGAGGACTTGACTCTAGTTTCTATGGAACTCACTAGCCTAGCAGGGTACCTTTTATTTCCGCTTGGATCCTTTAAAACAAGAGTGAGTCTAGCTACGAAAGAGATGGAGGTTGAATTCATGTGGTGGATGTTCTCGCTCCATACAACTTGATCCTAGAAAGACATTGGATTCATGCCATGGAAGCGGTACCTTCGGCCCTCCATCAAATAATCCAGTTTCTAGACGGAAAGGCTTTGGTTTGAGTGTGGGCCAATTAGTTGGTGGCCTGATCGTGCACACAAGTCTCCTTCCCAAGGACAATTGTGTACGAGATAGGCGGCCATCCTAGATGTAATCAATCACGATTGGGCATCGGCGAGGCGATCTGAGGACCCACGCGCATAGGATCTACCCGTAGGACTTCATGTTAGGAATGTGCACTCTTTTTCCCACGTGATTTTGATGAGGCCCTTAATTTTTTGCATTTTTACTTTTGTCCTATGTTTCACAACATTCATATTTATTTTATTAACAAAAGTCCAGATTTTTGCGTTAGATTGAGTCTTGCAGAAAAATAATATTTTTAACGTTAACAATCATGTTGACGGATCACTTATTACCGAAAGAAGTCGCCCATACACGCTTATAGAAGTGCAAGGATCTCATTTTCAAGGACATGGATGTACGAATATACGAATAATTGAATATACAAATATACAAATAAAGTGGGCACCCTTAATTTCTCATGGCCACTCGCCAGGATTTAAACTTATTGAGATACATTCAATCGACGATGCAATTCGAAGGATAATTGTGTGTGGATAAATTTTGGTAATTTAATATCATAGTTTTTATTAATAACTTTATCATATTTATTATGCCTAGACTTGATATATTTATTTTAGGATATTAATTATCCTAACATAAGATATTAGTTGTTATAAGGGTATGGCCATTGGTTGGCCAAATTTTGGTTAAGGGATGAGAGAGGTGATAGCTTGCATATAGGAGTAGTTTAGATGCATGTTTTATATATGTTTTAGTTAGTTTTAGGTTGGTTTTATGTAGTTTTTAGGTTTTTGTGTTGTCGGGTATTATGCGCTGGTTTGCTCGGTTTTGCAGGTTTTTAGGTTCAGGAGCAACAACGGGGCGAGGTGTAGATTGGACCATGGCGGAGGTGGACGAGCTAACAAAAGCGAGGAATGCTAGGATGAAGATTGAAGGAAGGAAGAAGAGTCAAGCCAAACCAAGGAAGTGCTCGGGATGCTAAGCCGAGCAATCTGCCCGAGCTATCCCAACTGAAAGGAGATTGCGCAGGGAAGCAAGATTGCGCGGCCGCGCAATGTGGTGAAGCCGCGCAATCTGGAGTTCTACGCGGACATGGATTTGGGCCGAGTCTTATGGTTTTGGGCTTTGGTGTTTGGTTATTTTGGCTTATATGTTTAAGATATAGTTTGAGGGTTATTTTTAGAAGACATATTTAAACCTTATGTTAGTTTAATTTTGTCATACTTTTGATCATACTTTTGGAGGCTAGGGTTTTCTCTCAAGGAAGAACATTTGAACCTTTGTAAGTTTGATTTTAATTCAATTATGCATTGCTAATTTCTCTTGTGTTTGGCTAGTTATTGAAGTCATGATTTGTATATAGTTGTGAGGTTTGATTGATTCTCAACAAACTTAAATAGAAATTATTCTCTGTGCTTAATCGAATCTAAACTAGGGTTTTGTTAGATTGATCACCTAATTGAATTTCTAGTTAAAACTGAATCTTATTAATTACTGGTTGGA
Source organism: Fallopia convolvulus (assembly GCA_964016875.1). Taxonomy (NCBI): domain Eukaryota; kingdom Viridiplantae; phylum Streptophyta; class Magnoliopsida; order Caryophyllales; family Polygonaceae; genus Fallopia; species Fallopia convolvulus. Next base: position 32,755,391 of record OZ024734.1, on the reverse strand, counting down.
GTTAATTTGATCAAGAGTAGACTTTAATCAATTTAGTACCGGTTGGACAAGTTGGTTAAAGTAGGGAATGAATTCACAAGTCACTTAGATGTCTGGTTGCTCTAAGTATTTGTTTCTATTGATAACTTGAATCATCATGTTGTTATTTAATTGAATCTAGAAGGTCTTCTAGATTATTATTTAATTAGAGTTGTTAGACTGGTTGTTCTATCAACTAAATCTGAAGTTCGGATCTTAATTCTTAGTAGGGTTATTATCCGCAATAGATTATTCAAGTGAGAAGAGAATCAAGAGAATCAACGATCAACCAATCAATATCATGATGGATTTAACTAGTTGAACACGTTTGTCTCTCATATATTTAAATCAACTTTTGCATTCATAGTTAGTTTTATTCTTGCATAGTAGTTTAGATAATCATTCATAAAAAAAAAAAACTTTAGTTACTTGGCATACAAGTAATAACACAAATATAAGAGTCTTTGTGGGATCGACCCTTACTTGCCGCTCTACTGAGTTGGTTAAGCTAAGGTTTCTTTGATAGGTATTAACGACCACAGAAAATACCTCATCAAGAGGTAATAAACAAATAATAAATATGGAGAGAGGGTGATGCAGTGAAGCCATCAATGTCTCCTACCGACGTCGATGAGTTGATTCGAGTGCCTTCTGATGGACCAATTATTAGAAGTCGGGCTAAGAAGATTTCTCAAGGGACGACAGCGATCTTAGTTCGATTGGCATCCATTGTTGAAGGGTCCAGCAAGACGAGATGGGTCACTTGCATCCAGCATCAACTAAGCCCAGATTTAATGGATTAATTCAATGAGCCGAGTTTCACACCTATTTCCTTATTTAGAAACATGCAATAGCTTGTCTCACTTTAGAACTGAATTTAGTAAGTGACCGGGTGAGATGAGTTGTTACATAGGTCAAAGTCAACTCTTTGACTTGACCAATCTAAATATAGAAAATATCTTTATTGCTTTTATTTATATAACAATATAATTTCAGTTTATATGTGTGAGAATTTCGACCATAGGCAAGTTGTTAGTGGTTGATAATCTCTCTCCTATGTTTTATTTTATCTTTTAGATATTTTAAGTTTGTTAGGATATTTTCCTTAAATAAATAAATCAGCTTTGATTTATTTTATTTAAGGGAGATCTAGTTTGTTATAGCTTAGATATTTTATTATATCTTGGGAAGCAAGACATGGGTTTTCTCTCTATCTTAGGGTCGGCCATGCTTGTTACTTGCTCTCCAAGATTCAGCTTTGTATTCACTATTTATACTTTGGAATTTCATTAATAAAAATCAGCTTGAGAGAGATTAAACCCAAATTGGTTTAATCTATCTCTTGGGATCCAAAAACACGTGTGTTCAGCAATTGCTTACGAGATCAATAATCTTCACCATCCGAATTCTCTCTTTGTTCTTTGTGTCTAATTCAGTTTGTTTCATTCAATAAATCAATGGATCAATTGATTAGTTCTAGTTTTGATTGTTAAAGATCAATCTAGTTCATCAATTGGATTTAGCGTTAGAGCCAATCCAATTGAACTATCCATTTTGATTCAATTTCGTGATCCAAACCAACTCCTTTCAGATTCAAGTTCGAACTTTGTTACTTACGCCACAAGTTACTTACTTTGAGAACAATTTCAGGTTGGAATTTCGGTTACAAGGCAAGATCGGGACTTGTTGGGTTATATACGAGGTTTGTAGGGATCAATCCGTTGCAATCACGTATCAGAGGGGGAGAAAAATTTTTGTGACCGATCATGGTGATGTCACCTTTGCATTTGGTCATTCATTGGTATGATGACAAGTGTTGGAAAGAGAAGAAAATATAATTAAAAAAATTAAAAAGATGAAGAATCCCCTTTTAAAAAAAAATTGATGACCAAATATGGTGGTCCACGGTTGTGTATGCTCTAAGGCGATCCATTTCTTATTATATTATGGCAATTTATGGGAAAGTATTCTATTTCACTGATTAAAGATAGAATATTTTTCGTGCTTATAGAGCAGGTAACCATCCCGCCTAAGGGGCTATGAAACTCGGTTGGGCCTAGGGGGTGTTGAAACTCCCTCTCCTCTTCTCCTCTAAATTCATAAAAGTGATAGCCTTTGGAAGGTAAGTTTGAATACTCGATTATCTCGACACCTGATTACTCCATCTTAGTCCTTATACACGGAAGGCCATAGAAACTTTTTTTTTGGTAGAAGGAGAGGCGGTACTCTCCGGCTCCTCAAGGGAGCGTTTTATTAATAATAAAAAAGGCTAAGTAGTCAGCAAACGAGGGATAGCCCGGCCCCTTACATCGTCAAGCAACAATAAATTAATCCCCTCAGGAGGGGCAAGCAATACATGACAACCAATAGGAAAATTAAGAGCTAAAGACGCGAGGCGATCGACAACCGTATTCGCCTCTCGGTACACATGACGAACCCGGATAACCCAGTTCCTACTGAAAAAGCCTTTGCAGTTAGAAACCAGGCTATACAACGGGTGACACTTATTCAATCTAGACTGTAAAAGATTAACAACTAAAAGCGAGTCTAGTTCGAGAGTAACCTTCTTGAAACCTTTAATCCACGCGAGCTTGATTCCATTAAGCGCTCCCCATAACTCCGCCATCGGCACCGAGCACGTCCCAATACGATGAACAAAACCGCAGACCCAACGCCCCTCTTCATCTCTCATAAGACCCCCAGCTGCAGCAAGCCCGTCCGCTCTAACGGCCCCATCGGTATTGATGGTAACCCAACCTTCTTCGGGTTTCTTCCAAGCAATGCTATGAAGTATTTTAATGGAAGAGTTTTGTTGGGCAGAAAACTTACCTGAGATATTATAATATTCCTTAGCGAACGCCATGATACAGGAGGCTCGATCCAATTTAACTGATTCATTCTTGAAGGTCTTCTTGTTACGCCACATCCAAGTCCACCACATTGCTGTCGCGAACAGGGAATTCCACTCGATCTCTTCCGAACAGCACGTTCCTCCTGATCCAAACAGCAAATGGTTTCTGGAAAAAAGAAGACAACAAATCAGAAGCTTGCAAGTTAATCCAAGTGTTCTTAACCACGGGGCAATCCCTGAATAAGTGCTCGAACGATTCAGCGGCGCCAGGGCAGTAGGCGCAATCAGCGGAGGTAACGAAATGTCTGCGCATTCTTTCCATATTCGACATCACCCCACCTTTCACAGCCATCCAAAGAAAACAGCGGACCCGTTCTGGTACTTTGATCTTCCAAATCTTACTAAAGACACAATTGTCAACCCCCATCCTATGCAAGTTCCCTTAAAGCAGATTAAAACCACTGGACACTGTGTAGTTGCCATCAGGAGAGTGCGCCCAACACAGCTCATCATCAATTTCATCCAAGTTCGGGTTGAGAGCAATAGTGGCGATTCTCATCAACACATCAGACGGGAGCAAGTGTGAGAACTTATCCCAATCCCAACCCACATTATCAATCCAAAAATCACGAACAGATAGCTGTAACTGATTCTCATGAATTCTGCCAACCGCAACCTTAAACAGAGGTGATTCAATCACCCAAACATCTCTCCAGAAACTGATCGATTCACCGTTTCGCGGGAGCCACTTCGAGCCCTTGATAATCACTTCCGATATCCCATTCCTAACACTCCTCCATACATGAGAGCAGGTCGATGAACCACCCAAAGCACAATCCACATACTTGCTTTTCAAAACCGAGATCCATAAATCTCCATCTTCCATGACGAAACGCCATCCCAATTTACCGACCAAGGAGAGATTGAGGTCGCGCATCTACCTAATCCCGAGCCCACCTTGATTCTTAGGCAAAGTAACTTCGTTCCAAGCGACTTTGTGAACCCTTTTCTGTTCCACCGAACAACCCCAGAGAAAAGAACGATTAATCTTATCCAGCTTCCGACATGTGCTAACCGGAATGCAAACCGTAGACATAGTGTAGACCGGAATTGAAGTGAGAACCGACTTGACGAGTGTCGCTCTACCAGCAAAACTAAGGGTCTTGGCTTTCCATCCCGAAAGCTTGGAATTAAACTTATCCACCACATAAGAGAAAGTATCTTTGTTGACCCGATCATGAAGAATCGGCATACCGAGATACTTGCCCAAATCACTAGACACAACAAAGCCACTAGAGTCCTGCAGTTGACGGGGCAACCTTCGCCCAACGTTAGAAGACACAAAAATCCTGGACTTGCTATCGCTGATCTTTTGCCCCGATTCTGCGCAAAAAGTATCCAAACAATCCTTTATCACCTTAATTTGATCAACCGAAGCTTCCGCAAAGAGCATGATATCGTCCGCGAAAAACATATGCGACAAATAAGGCCCCTTCCTCGTGAGCTTAATAGGTTTCCATCTTTTTTTTGCCACCGAATCTTGAATGACATGGCTAAGGCGCTCGATACAAAGCAAAAACAGGTAAGGAGAGATCGGATCGCCCTGACGGACCCCCCGGGAGGCCACAAACTGCTGAGTAACTTCCCCGTTCCAAAGGACTTGCATCCTAGGAGAGGATGTGCACGCCCTGACCCAGTCAATCCAAGAATCCGGGAACCCAGCACATCGAAAAGTCGACTCAATGAACTTCCAATCGAGCCTGTCATAGGCTTTTTCTAAATCGAGCTTAAGGATCATCCAACCTTTCGCTCCCTTCTTTCTTTTCATCGAATGAACGACTTCTTGAGCTACCACAATGTTGTCCGATATCATACGACCCGGAATGAAACTGCCTTGCGTCGGACCCACAATATTCGAAAGGATCGATTGGAGTCTATTGGCAAGAATCTTGGTTATAATCTTGTACAGGACATTACAGAGACTAATGGGTCTGAATTGTGTGAGTTGTTCAGGTTTAGTCACTTTTGCCAAAAGAACAATAAGATTATCGTTAACACCTTCCGGAAGAGAGGCATTTCTGAAGAAATCGCGAACGAAAGCATTCACCGACCTCCCAACAACGTTCCAGCATTTTTGATAAAAACAAGGTTGAAAACCATCTATCCCAGGGGATTTAAAGGCTCCCATTCCTTTGACAGCCTTCCAAATTTCGCTTTCTGAAATAGGATGAATTAAACTGATAGACTCATCCTCAAAAAGAGCAGGAAAACCACACTCAAGACTCGGCATTACAGGGTTGCAAGCGGGATCAGCTTCATACAGAGTGCGGAAAAAGCTAACCGCCAGATTCTCCAAATCTTCATTACAGTCCACCCACTTGCCATCGCTATCTTTAAGGCCCTCAATTCGATTATGCTTTCGCCTTATAATGGTCGAGGTATGGAAAAAAGAGGTATTTCTATCACCAAGTCTCAACCATTGCTCTCTCGATTTCTGCATCCAAAGAGTTTCTTCTTGTTCCAACACCAAACAAAGCTCTTCCCAAATTTTAGATTCCGTATCCAGCAAAGCTTCAGTTGGCAACACAGCAATGCGGCTTTGTACATTCAGCAGTCTAGCGATTAAATCATCTTTCCGCTGATGGATGTTACCAAACACCTTTTTGTTCCAAGTGATGAGATCCTTTTTAAGAGCCTCCAAAGCACTAGGAGTCTCTAAATCACCATGCCAGCTGCCACTAATCTTCTTATGGAACGAAGGAAGGCCAATAGAAACTAGGCTGAAGGATCTTAGTAGTGGTCTTTGAAGAGCTACTATGACCACCACAAGGCAAAGAATTGCAATGTTGACATAATTTATGAATTGTCAGAAAGATGGAAAATAGTACAACCTTAGGAATTGTTTTTGTTCTTAATCTTCTCCAATTACGGGAAGTTGATGAGAAGGAATGGACACCAATTTTGTAATTTTGTAGAATAAACCATGTATAAATAAATAAAACTACAAATTCGTTGAACATTATCTATTTTCCAAAGGCAATGACATTTTCTTCATATTGGAGATGATGCTTCATCATCCTTGGCCTTCTTGAGAGCGGAACATAGAACCTGCCTTGAAATATGAGTCTCAAGCTCCCTTGACACCTCCGCCAACTTGAAGTCAAAACTGCCATTGTGGACCAGCATGTTGGGCGGCCCAGAAATCCGTCTTCTGGGGCTCGAAAACCTTGGCGATCCAGGAAGCTTGCCCAAGGAAGTCATTAGTGGCCCGTTCTTCATCTCGAATGGCAACGGATACAGAGAAACATTCTCAATGGGAGTTTTCTGCTTTACCAGCATTTCTTTTGCCTTATCTGCCACTTCTAAGGCCCTGGTTTTGCTCATCTTCAGCAGCCTCCAGGGGCTGAGGCTTTGCTTCTTGCTGGATTCAGCCTTTGGATCAATCTTGATGGTTAAGCTTGCGGGGGGGCTCTGAAAATTTTCGAAGCTGTCGTCGTCCTCTGATGATGACCAATCGGAATCATCCAACTGGTCGTAAGGCCCCTGGTGGCTAGCATCTCTCATGGCCAGTATGTATTCATATGTTCGAAGTCCCTACATACACACACACACACATGTATGAAACTATAATTGCATTTTAGCTAAGATAATCTTTGACTACAATAAATACGATTCTTGAAAACCTATTTTTATTATTAAGACACAGAGATATAAGTAAGTACCTTTTGAATGAGAACCACATGGAAAAAGAAGAGTTGGCCTAGAGCTGCTAATCCATAAGCTATGATCAATACAAAGAAAACCTGCAACAATTAGTCGGTCTCAATCAGTAAGCGTCGTCATTCCTAAACGAGTCGTATGTATGTATTGAAATTGAATGATGAGGATATTAGTTGTATGTATGTATGTATATTACAGCTATAGCTGCCAGAGCCCCTTTTGGAAATTTCACATAGTGTCTCTGCAGCAGCTCTTTGTCCACGCCCTTCTTATCAACAAAACAACGAACGAATATAGCTATTGCTGTCCCCCCTTCAATGGAAAGCTGACAAAGAAGATACATTTAATTTAGCAATGGCTTCTTCAGGACTCCTGAAGATTAAAATGTATAAACATACTACTTACTAACCAGCAATAACACGAAAACCATCAAAAGGATAAATGTCGTGTAGTTCTTTTTCCCCACGCAATTGTTCAACCACTGAGGCAACAGATGAAGGCCACATTTCAGATTACATTTGCAGGCACATGTACGACGTAAAAGGCCATTTTTACCTTGCAATGATGATCAAACCCTTCCACACAACGATTACAAGTCCTACAGTGTTTGCTATGCTGTTTGACCTGCAAGGAGGAATGTGCTTTATTTAGAAGGACAGATACACTATACGATCGACTAATACAAGTCGTGGCACTCAATTTCACATTCAAATAAGTCACTTGACGAAATATGAAATTCAAAATGCTAGTAACCTCAAAATCGCACAGGGAACAGAATGAGATATCGTCCTCCTTGGGGTCTGGAGCCACCACATCTTCGTGCGTAACAAAGGGGAAGGGAAGCAAAGGCTCGTTTTGAATACAGTTAGTAGTCCTTGGACCAAAGTACTTCCTTCTTATCCAAGTCTTATGAACCTTGTGCTCTATCCTCCTAACCATCCTTGCAACGAGCTGCCGAAGCACAAATCCGTAATTCAACTGCGAGAGGCCTTTGGATCTGCCTCTATTCTTCCTCCTTAACCTAGTCTTGTCGGTTGGGTCAAGCGCAACACATCTAATGAACAGAAACATAACCAAAACCGCCTGAAGACCAAAAGGAAAACGATTAGATGAACGAGTAACTACTACTGATCTATTGAGCAAAGGCAACACTTAAAAGAGCCGAGGGTATCCCCCAATTTTGTTACCACAAAGCCAAAGACCGAACAGACTATAATTTCTGCAGCTTTGTTGCCCAGAAAAATCCCCAGAAAACAGTAGAAGGAAGCAACCAGAAAAACGTAGATTGTCATGCCCAGCATCTGTAATTCAACGCAGAGAGAGTCCAACAAACAGATTCACACTTAAATATATCAATAGATTTGGCTTCAAAGTCGGCAGATCATATAAATTTCAAGAAATTGACAAAGTAATCCCGAGATGTTGAAATAAACCTGAAAAGGATGAAGAGGATGTTGCCAACCATGTCGCCTGGCATTCATTGGGCTCCACTTGATAGGAAGCAGCAAGATTTTTTTCGAGGCTCAGAGGAATCTAGAAGACGTTCCCTTCATTGCTGCAAATCTTCCGAGATTGAGAAATTGAAAGGGTGAATTTCAGAGTAATTAAGCTGGTTTATTGAGAAAGGTGGGTCAGTACAATATTGAGAAGAAAGAAATGCATCTTTCGATTCCTACACTGGAGAGAGAAAGCAAACGGTCGATTTCTTAACCCTTCAAATTTTGAATGTGGAGTTCCAGCCCGCTCGGCTGGTCAGCACTCAGCGGTAAATTAAATAATGAAAAACTAGTTGAAACCACCGTACATATAATGTTATACTAGTTGTAAGTGTCATGCACAACTATGACACAATATTTTTAGACATATTATAAATACAAAATTTAAAATAATAAGTTTAAAGTTGAGAATAAAGATAGATTATTAGATAAAATAATTTATAATTTTTTTTTTCCTTAACAATATTTAAAAAATAGGTTTAATTTAAAAATATGAGATAAAATATAAATAAAATAAAAAAAAAGATATATACTTATAAAATATGGAATAGATAAAATTTGAAAATATGAAAATTATTTTAATAAATAAGATATAATTTAATTTGAAAGAAAAAATATAAGTTATTTATGAAGAATAGGTAGAATATAATTAATTTAATTTATGGTGGTGCCAAAATTATTCTAGTGCCTAAATAAACTAATTAGATATCTTTAAATAATATAATATCTATATTTTTTTATTACTTTTCATGTATGAAAACTTTGTATAAATTAAATATTTTAATATTTCTACAACACTAAATATTATTAAATATTATATTGTTAGTATTTTTAATGTAAAAATCAACATATATCTATAAAGAAATTATCATTAATTTTTTATTGTAAAATAAAATCAACATCTATTGTAAAATAAAAAATATCGTACTAAAAGATAAAAAGATATTTATCCTTATTTTTTAATATTTTAAATATTTAACTTTATATTTTAAACATTTACATAAGAAATTCTTCAAAATATAACGTAATTTTTTTATTTTAAATATGTTGTGATAATTTCGTGTGAATGATAGATTTAAATAAATAAGAAGAATTTAATAGGAAAAATTGGAATAAAATGAATAAACAATATATTTTTCAAAATATGAAGTGGGGGCAGAATTATTTATTTGGCTTGAAAATGTTCATCTTTAATATATGGTTATAGATTAATGAACTTTATTTATTTGAATTAAAAATGAAGATAAATCATTAGACTTAGTATATTAAAAAAATTTAAATACGTCATCATCTATAAGAATTACTCAAGTTTGTTTTTTGCCATATAAAAATAAAATTTAAGAAATATTAAAACATAATGATAAATCTAGTTATTTAACCTTTTTGGTTAAATAGGCTTTATAGTTTAATTTCGTAATTAAATACAACTATTTGAGAAAAATAAGAAATTGAATTAATAAATTTTACATTCTTATTTTACGAAAGAAGTAAATAAAAAATAAAAAAATACGCAAAATGTACATTATTCAATTTAGTAAATTAAATTTTTTGAAAGAAATTAAATTTGAATATAAAATTACACAAAATTCTTTTATGAAATATAAAATTACTATTTGAGAGATGTTACAATTTTAGGATAGAACTAATTATTGAACCTTTTCTATTAGATACATAATTTTATTATAATTTTCGTAATTAAATAGCTTTAGAAAAAATGATAAATTAAATTAATAATTTTTATATTCTTATTTTAAGAAAGAAGACAAATAAAAAATCTAAAAATTACGAAAAATCAATTAAAATAACATTTTTATGCTATTATCTTATAAGAATAAAAAATTGTATAAAAATTGTATAAAAATTAATATATTTAATTGATCTGTGGAAGTAAAAAGATAAAAAAAAACAAATATTTCTTAGTATTGGCATAAATGATAAGATAAAAATATTTCCTTATCTATATTTAATTTACATATGATAAGGTAAGATTGTAGTCGTCAATTTTTAATATTTTTTTATCTATATTATTCAAGTTATCACAAATAAGAATAAAAAATGTTTTTAATATCACTATTTTAAAAAGCTAATTTAATTAGCTATTTTAATATAAGGTAGGAAAATATTGTGGCAGATATATTTTATCTTTATTTAGAAATATTAATGTAAACACATAATCCATATTTCTAGATATTATCATTTATATAGATATTTTTGTTTTAAAGATATATATGTGATCCCGTGTACATGTTTTTTCTTATCTTTTCTTAATTTATCTTTCACAAATATAATAAATATAATGTCTTTTTTATCTATATTGATCAAATCTGCTAATATTATTTTATCTTTATGTTTATTTGGAGATAAATGTTTACAAATATTATTTTATCTTTATGTTTACATGGAGATAACTTTTTGTATAATAAAATATTTAAAATTATTATTTTAGTAAAGGAATTTAATTGGAAAAAAATAATATAAATAATTTTTTTAATATAAGGTGGGGCCAAAATTAATGTGATAACTAGAAAAGTTACAACTTTAATATATAGTTAATTAGTTATAGATAGATTTGACTATTTTTAAATCTGAGATATATATGTGATCACGTGTACATACTTTTTCTTATCTTTTACAAATATAATAAATATAATGTCCTTTTAAATCTATATTGGTCAAATCTACTAATATTATTTTATTTTTATGTTTATTTGGGGATAAATTTTTACAAATATTATTTTATCTTTATATTTACTTGGAGATAACTATTTTTTGCATAATTAACTATTTAAAATTATTATTTTAATAAAGGGGTGATGTAGCGCAACGTGGTGGCAGAAATTGCTCCGGTTTTAGTTATTAGTAATATATTGGTATAATTGTAAATATTTTATATTTTTATTGGGAGAAATCTAAACAAACTATATAATAAATGAAAATGGAAAATTTTTCATAAGTCTCGTATTTATTTTAATTCTATTAGTTATATCCGTCATGTCATGCACTATTGTGACTCAAATTTTAAAAGCTTTTAGATGTATTATAAATTGGATATTAATATAAAAAATATACTGTAAAATATAGAGAGAGAGTCAAAATCGTTAAGGCGAGTCCAATATGATTTTGATGGCTTATTAATAATATTAAAGTTTTTATAATCTATAATACTATAAAGTTAAATAACTTGGGCAATTAATGCTCATACAAATAATAAGATATTTTATCATTTCATACAATAAATTTTATATCTATAATAAATATTTAAAATTAGAGAGAAGCTTTTTAGCCATGAATGCTCATATAATTAGTAGGATTTGACTAATAGGATAAGATAGAATTTATCACTAATTTAATCATATTTAATGTAATTTAATCTAATTCAATGTAATTTATCACTAATTTCTTTTTTAAAGCGGTTGAGAGGAGAGTTGGAAGGTCAAAAAGAAAATATATGAATTAATTTGAGAATAATAAATGTGAAAGGATAAGATAGAATTTACCACTAATTTAATCATATTCAATGTAATTTAATCTAATTCAATGTAATTTATCACTAATTTCTTTTTTAAAACTGTTGAAAGGAGAGTTAGAAGGTCAAAAAGAAAATATATGAATTAATATGAGAACAATAAATTTGAACCAATTTATTTGCCACTTTATAATTGTTAAGTAGTCACAAATCAACTCTATCATTTGTGAGGGAAGGTTAAAAGTTTTTTTTTTTATTATTTTTAGTAGCTAAATTTTATCTTACCTATAAATGCAATTATAGTGAAGCCTAATGTGAAGAAATATGGAGATATTCACATACAATAAAACAAGGGTATGAGTAAGTAAAAGATAAGAAAAAATAGAAAATAACTAAATTATTTGCATCAAGTTTGTAGTTTGAAGAAATGCTCATATAGTCATGTTTATGATGTAATCTACACCAAGATTATTAAGGTAAATTCTTATTATATTTTAAATCTATATACTTTTTAATTCTTATTTAATTATTTTTATACAAATTGGAAAATGTATTATATTGATTCATATCTTTACACAAATTGTATTTTTCAACATTTATTTGTTTAGTTTTAGTGTTAGTGATATGATTATATTTTTGCCTATGGAAGGAGAGTAGAAGACTAAAGAAAGAATGATAGAGATTTCTTTTGTAACAAAGATAAATCATCAATGTATTTTTATCATTGATTTTATAAATAGTTAAAATCTATTTCTATATATATAACACAAAATGATTATCACTTGGATTTTCTTATTATAGTTTGCGAAAAGAAGCCATCCTTTTCACAAATTTTTATGATATGGCATTATAGATCCATGTCAAATAATTTTATATTTATATGCTATTTATCCATTCGAAACACTATTGTTGTTTGGATTGACAAATGAGTCTTTTTTCAAGGCTTGATTGGATTGCTTTAGTTTTTAAGATTTAGATCTTGATGGAATTAATCTCAATCATCCATTTTTATGAGTTTCGATATAATATTTGCTACCATATATGTATGCCTTTAGAACATATTCAAACTATCACTCGATTAAATAAAAAATATTTAATGAGTAATTGTGTGTATATACATGGTGTTTATATGAAGAGGGAGAAAATGACTAGATGATGTAGTGTTACATGAAAAGGGGGAAGATAACTAGATGATGCAGTGCTTGCCTATAAACACTACCTCTATAATACGATAGAGAAGGTTAATTATAACATGTATCTAATGAAGTGACTCCAAAACAATTTTTATATTGATTACTAATATTTGATTGTTTAGAACTAACTAAGCATAAACCTCTTAAATAATTAAGAATATAATTTTTAATAAATATAAATAAGATAGTGGCAATAAATTTCATAAATTTTAATTATTTAGGATTACAAGTTTCTTTTACAAAATACACTTTTAAGCTGTTACTACAATGAAAAATATAAAATTAAACAACTAATAATTCAAACTAAAAACAACAACATAAAATAATGCAAACTATATACCATATTACATTAACTGGTAGAAAATTATCGATAAAATTTTGATCCGTGCGTAGCACGGGCATAATTACTATTACTAGTTTATTTTAATTTTATATAAAATCTTTTAGATCGAATCAATTTATACCTATGTAATATATAATTTAATGTTCTATAATTTTAATTTTAGATAAAATCTTTTATATAGAATCAATTTATATCTATCTTAATATATAATTTAATGTTTTGTAACTTATTTTCATTTTAGATAAAATCTATTAGATCCATACTAATATATAATATTTAGTGCTATATAATTTATTTTAATTTTAGATAAAATTTTTTAGATATAATCAATTGTATATTTAAAATCTATCCTAATATATACTAATAGTTTATTTTATGTTAGATAGAATCATTTCAATATATATAAACTGTCAAAATTTTAAAAAAATTCATATGTGGCAAAATCTTACATGGATCAACATGAGAATGACATGTACGAAAAATCATAGGTGGAACACGGTAAAATCCTATGTGCAGCTAGCATATATTGTGATAGAAACAATATCTTAAATAAATTATTATAAATAATATTCATTAATAATATTTTACCAAATATTTAATGCTTTTATAGTTTAATAGTTAAACGTCGTGTCATGCATGACTACATGAATTTAATACTCAATTAATTTGATGAATGCTTTCAATTTAATATAAAAAATAAAAATAACTTATTTATCATAAATATTTGATATAAATTTTACATTTATTATAATGTGAGCCGAAATTAAAATCATTAAAGTGGGTCTAATACGATTTTGATGGCTTAATGATAATTTATTTAAGGAAAAATATAAATATAAATTATTTTAATTACTAAAATAGATAAAAATGAAAAAATAATGTAAATTCGTATATTTTTTTTTAAAATTTTAAATTAAAATTTAAAAATATAATTAATAAGAAAAGATGAAAATATCAATCCGGCTGAAATTTTTAAAGCCAATTTTTTCTATATTTACATGAATAATCCAAAAAGGAAAATATAATATAATTTTTTAATCAAAATTGAATTTAGGTAAGTAATTATCTAAATATTGATTTTTATTCAAAATTTGAGATAAATCTTTTACATAAATAAAAAAAAGAGATAAAGATAGAATAATTTTCTTTATTTTTAATTAAATTTTGAATTAAAAACTATCTTTCACATAAGTAGATAGAAATTTAACATTAATAATTAAGATTTAACATTATATAACATATTTATTTTAGATATAATCTTTCCTAGATTAATTTAGGGAAATTCCGGATGGTATCCTTACGTTTTATACTTTTTCGGATGATGCCCAAAAAAAAACTTATTCTGCGAAATACCTCGAGTTTATCTGTTAGTTCGTCCCGTGTCCTTTTCTTGTAATTTTGTTCAACTTCCGTTAAATTGCTTATAAGAAAAAAAGGAAATATAAATAAAACACAAATAAAAAAGAAAAGAATAATACCTTGCATGTATTCAGGTATTGAACCACGAGAATGAAAAGAGTATAAACGTTGATTAAAATATAGGTTAGGTGATTAGAAATTTAGAATACCTTAAAACCTATTAATCTAACATTTGCCCTTTTTATAAATTAATCTCGGAAGTACTTGACAGTTTATATAAAACAAAGGTGCTCACTCAAAATAACTATAAAGGAGCCAAAATCAGTCTATAAGCTTGCAAAATTACACTTAATAATAAACACACAATAAACAATCACAAATCACTCAAATCGAATCGAGGGGAAAGCAAACTCCATTAAAGAGGAGCAAGATTTAACTGTACTTTTTTTTGAACCTACCTTCAAATTGATTTTTAGACAGAAAGAAATTGAAGATTTGAAGTTGGGAAAGAAGAAATTAATTAGTTACTATGCAAATTAAGCCAATAAATTTGTTGGAAGACAAATTCAACCCTTCTTTGTCGTCTTCCTCACCCCATCCATCCATCGCACAATTGTCGCATCCACCACGGCCTCACCAATTTCGAAATCATTGAAGCCACCGTCAGCTTCTACCATGTCAGATGTCGCAGCTTCCACCGCTTCCACCTCCCTCTACTCTTCCTCCGGATTCATCGTTGCTCCATGATAGTAGATATTATTAATCAACTTACTCTCCTCAAGCTCCATAGTAACCACATCCCCGATCTTGCACTCCTCGCAGATCCTAACCTCAGACAACAGCGGGTAAATTTCACCGGTGGAGACCGAATTCCTGAAGAATATCTGAGCATACGACTCCGCCACCACCACAGAGATAGGAACCAAGCGAGGCTGTCAACAGTCCTAGGTTTCCCTCTAACCCCGCCGTCTCTCGTTCTCCCATCAAGCGGCCGCCGCCCCCGACACCGGTATCAATCTCCTCAGACCCTAGAATCTCTGGACAACGCATCAGATTTAGGGTTGACTTAATGCAAGGCATGTACATTTTTTTGTAAATAAAATTAAAAGTAAAGGGTAAAAATATATTTTTCCAATATTTGACAGATTAAAAACAGAAAATGTTAGAAAAGGGCACGAGGCGAACTAACACAGAAACTCGGGGGTATTTTGCAAAATAAGTTTATTTTTGGGCACCATCTAGAAAAGTACCAAACTCAGGGGTAGCATCCGGAATTTTCCATTAATTTATCTTATTTCTACATTATCCTAAAATAATATCAACATAAATAAATTCCCAAAATAAAAATCCTACGTGGCGAAATCCTAGGTGGCTTAATGTGAGAACGACACGTAAAAAGTCATAGGTGGCGCAACGTGGTGGCCGTATTCCTTGCGTCTTTTATATATATACATAGATTTTATTTTAGATATAATCTTTTTAAGTTAACTAAATTATCATAGTAATACTTAAGATTTAACATTAGATAACATCTTTATTTTAGATAGAATTTTTCCTAGATTAATTTATCCTATTTCTATATTATCCTAAAATAATCTCAACATATTTAAATTCCCAAAATAAAAAATCATATGTGGCGAAATCCTAGGTGGCTTAATGTGGGAAGGACACATAGGAAAATCCTAGGTGGCACAGCGTGCTGGCCTTATTCCTTGCGTCTTTTATATATATACATAGATTATATAGAAAATATCAACCTATAGATAGAAAATTATATAAGTATGTTATATATTTTATAAAATCTATTAGATATAAATACAAATTATTTTAATTAGAATTATTCAATTGTAAAAATCATTTACAAAAATAGATAAAAAGGAAAAAATAATGTAAATTTTTTTTAAAAAAAATACCTCAAATTCAATTCTTTTAAATCTTTCAAATACAAAATAATAAATATAATTAATAAGAAAAGATGAAAAAATATAAATAAAGATTAATTTTATAAAGATAAAAAATCTTATATATTTACATGAATAAGTCAAAAAAGAAATTAAGGAAAAGATAATTTAATTTATTTTAATCAAAATTTAGTTTAAGATAAATATTTTACTTAAATATATAAAAATTTAAGGATAAAATTATTTTACTATTTTATTATTTAAAATTTAATTTGGTTAGTACCTCAAATTTTCGTTAGTTTAAGAAAAAATTTGTGAATAACTTAGTAATTAGAAGTAAATCCGACCTTTAACTTGTATACATGCACCGCCTTAGAGCATCTCCAACAGAATCTCCATTTTCTTGAAAATGGTGAATTTGGAGAATTTGATGTGTGTTTTAAGTCCAACAATTTCTCCATCTATTTCTCTAAAATGGAGAGAGTCTCCAAAATAGGACTAGACATCTCTAAATTTAGGGAATTCCCCAAAAATATTTAGAGAATGCATTAAATGCATATGTAATCATGTCTTCTTCCAATTGGCTAAATTAAATTTTATAGCATTATATAAAAATAATATTAAACAAATATATTTTTTTAAAATAGAGAATTTATTAGAGTTAAAGCATAAAATTTTTAGAGAATATGGGATTTAAGCTGCCAATTTGTCGTGCAAGTTTACTAGCTTATACAAAAACAAATCTAACTTTGGATATCTGATGCAACTTAATAGCTCCAATTCAATCTAAATTGGACATTAGGAGATGCCCAAGATTAAATTTAATCTTGGGTTGACGTTCCATGTCCAATTTGTTGTGAAAATTTTGTTTTTGATTGAACTAGTTGTCTCCGTCGTGCCATGCACGACTATGACTCGATGTTTTTTAGATATACTATAAAAAAAGATATTAATAAATAAAAATATAATATAAGATTTAATTTAAATAATCTGTTGATTGTAATATGTATTAAAAAATTTATTTTTTAAAATCAAATAAATCAAATTAAATTTAGATTATTAAGTTTAAAATTGAGAATAATCTCTATTACTCATTTTCCTTGACAATATTTCATAAATAAGGTTAATTTAAAATAAAGAGATAAAATATGAATAAAATAAAGCAAAAAAGATAATATTTTGAAAATATGGAAGAGCTGAGATTTTAAAAAACAATAACTAATTTAATAATAATATATGTAATTGAGTATATTTATATTTTAATTTAAGAGAGAGAAAGAAACAACTAAAATGTTAAAAAGATTAAGCATATATATTTTATTGGCTTATAAGGGAAAAATTCAACCATTAGTTAAATTTTATTAGTTATGATATTATCTCCTACCAAAAATTAAGATATTATCTAAATTTGGCACGTAAATAAATTTTAATTAATTGGAAAAAATTTGTCATGTGGAATATGAAGTGGAAAGAATAATTAATATATAATTTGTATGGAGCAAGAATTAAATGACATGTGGCAAAATCATATGTGGATTAATAATAGAACGACATGTGACAAAAGCTAACGTGGTGCTGTAACATCCCAGACCAAAGTGCATACGTCATTCGGCGTTCATATAGATTAAGAGCATATGCTAGCATATTGGCATGATATATATAGTGAGTTTTTAAAAGTAATATTTATTTTCTAATTAAGTTTATTATATTTTAAAAAAATAAAAATAAAAGTTAATTAATAATTATTTCAGGGTAAAGTTTATAGTAAAGAAGATTTAAGAGTGAAAACCGTAATTTTTTAAATATTTGGCCGACTTCCACGCCGACTTTACAACATGATATATATCATGTTCTCTTGATATTTTCATATAACTTACATAGATATGAAAGCTACAAAGAGAAGACGAGAGGAAGAAAAAGTGAGGAGAGAAGAAAGGTTTGGTTTCGGTTATTTTTGTTGGATCTGGTCCAAGATCTCTTCTATCGGGTGTTAATTTCGAAGTACAAGCGTGATTTGGTAAGTTTTTAATTAGTTAATGGTTTGTCTAGATTTCATTGATTTTTCCAGATCTAGATCTACAGTTGCTTTTGATTTGAAAATTAGTTGATTTATAGTTCTCAAAGGGTGTTTTCGATATCGGATTTATATTCGGTAAAAGATTTCAGAGTATTTTTAGGGTTTTGCTTTGTAACGATATTAGGGAGCCCTTTGATCAAGTTTTTCAGAAAACTTTGAACTAGAAAAATAATCTTCTACATTTATAGTTTATTGTTGTCAAGTTTTAAAGGATTTGAAATTATGCACAAAAAGTTATAATGCATACTAGCATTTTATTGCATTTGGGGTTAGAGTTTGTAACAGTAAATAGCCTAATTTACATTGGGTTAGATATAGGAGCACAAGTCATAGATCGTGGTCAAAGACAAGGGAAGAGAAATAGTATTTGTCTTGAACAGGTGAGTATATACCGGAGATTCAACCATATGTGCTATATGTGAAATATGAATATATGTGTTATATGGGTATATGTGAGTATAGGTCGGAGATTCGACCATTTGTGGTATATGTGCTGTTAGACCCAGATTTTAGGTGACAAAGTGTTGCGCCATAGACAAAGAATCTCCAACGCATGCAGAGTTACTGAAGATTTTTGAGATCAACTAAGTCGGTTGGAGGAGAGAGGGTCCGAGATATGTTTGTTACAAGATAGATTCTTCTCCAGATCATATTCATTATCAGATAGAGATAAGCAAATATTTGTTAGTTAGAGATAAGATTATATCTTTATTTAAGATAAGATATGCCTTGAGGGGGCTATATAAGCCAATGTAACCCTTAGGGGAAAGGACACAATTCGGACGCTTGATTCACACTATTTCTTCTGATTTCTACATCAATAAAACACATTCTCGTTCATATTTTTCTGAGTTCATTCGATCAAGGCCCGAACTAAGCCAAGGTTCTACCTTTGGTAAATTTTGGCTCAAACAGTTTGGCGCCCACCGCGGGGCCGTGATCGATACAACCATCAGAATTATCACCATTCAACCTCTCTACGGATCAAGAACAAGATGTCTGAGAACGGAGAAGGAAGCCCTAAAACCCCGATCACCGGTGAGGAAGAAAACCTTGAGAATCAAGGTGGTCGGTCTCAAGAAGCGGAGATGACGGACCTCAGGCAACGTATGGAGTTCCTCCAAAAGGCATTGAGCGACCAAAAAAGCTTTTACGATGCTCATGTAGAACGCCTTACTGCCGAAAATAGCCAACTCAAGCAACAGTACGAGGTCTTGGCTACAGGGCGCCGTTCTCTTCGCGTCGATAGGCGCACTGACGGAATCGTCAGGAGGATAGATTTCAACGCTGGTGAAGGAACTTCCGGAAGGGGTACAGAACCGGGCTCCCGAGACAAGGCACCCGCACAACAAGACGTAACTCCAGAACCCATGGACCGAGTCTACCATGAAGAAGTCTTCCACAACAATAATCCTCCAATCAATCTCCGATCCGCACCTAACCAACGCCGAGCACCGTCTCAAGAGGTCTGGATCGAAGACGACGACATCGATGGGGAAGATCGAGAACAGCGCGAGCCACTCGATTTGGACGCAGCCATCCGAAGAAAGGTTACTAAACAAATAAGCGTCATCGCTGACCAACTCCGTAGGGGGAGCTGAGGTTTCCAACCTTTGGAGCCTGAAGCACCCAACGGATTTGACGAATCTCCTTTTTCTCGTCGAATCGCCCAAGTAGAGATTCCAAAAAAAAATTCCGTACCTAACATGCCCAAGTACAATGGGACTACGGACCCAAACGAACACGTGGCCGTATACAAACAGAAGATGATGACGAGCGCGGCCCCATCCCATTCAAAAGAGGCAATGATGTGCAAGGGATTCAACACGACCTTAACAGGGCCAGCCCTAACCTGGTTCATCAACCTCCCACGTGGGAGCATTAGGTCCTTCGCAGATCTCTCTGACACTTTTCGGTCCCAATTCGCGAGCAGCCGCAAGTTCGAAAAGCAATCCAGCGATCTCTACCGGATCCGTCAACGACACCAAGAAACTACTAGAGAATTCTTGGATCGTTTCAATCGCGAGAAGATCTCCATCCCATCTTGCGACGTGACGACCGCAATAGAGGCATTCAGGCAAGGGGTCACCCCTGATGGAGGCCTATATAAGGAACTAACTAAGCACCCTTGTGCTACGTTCGAAGAAGTGCAAGCCAGGACTTTAGCACACGTCCGGTTGGAAGAAGATAGGAGCCTTCGGAAGAGATCTTCAAAGACGGAGAAAACCGAGAGAAAAGGACCCGTTGACAGCCGGCGAGGTTCAACAGATCAGAGGAAAGACCGTCGTGCCCATCCTTACTCTCGCCCTAATTCAGGGCAGGTCAACGTAACCAAGGCGCGATGGGCGAATGACAAGGAGCGAGAACCCATGTCGCCCTCACTCGACTCTTTCAAACTCAACATATCTACGGAAAAGCTGCTCCGAAACATGGCAAAACAAGGAGAACTCGTAAGGTGGCCAAGAAAAGACAGAACTCCCCACCCGGGCGGAGACACGTCTAAGTGGTGTGATTACCACGAGTATCACGGACACTGGACGCGGGATTGCCATATGCTCCAAAGAGAATTGGCCCGCCTAGTCGCAGAAGGACGAATAAAAGATGTAGCTCCAGATGCTCGAGTACCCAAAGATTTGCTGGAGAATTCTCAAGCCGAGCATCAAGAAAGGCGAAATCCTCCAACGCCTGACAAAGTGGTCAACGTGATATCCGGAGGGTCAAGCATCTGCGGACTATCATACTCAGCAGCAAAACGCCACGCAAGGGAAAGCAGCTTTAATCGACCTCAGTCGTCAAGGCATCGCGCTAGAGAATCTCCAGGACCAGCCATCGTGTTTCACAACACCGATGCAGAAAACACTTCCGAGCCACATCACGATGGTCTGGTAATAATCTTGCATATTGGAAACGTGCTGATGAAAAGAGTATTGATTGATACAGGAAGCTCCACGAATCTCATGACTCTGACTGCCTTAAAGGGGATGGGTTTATCCGAAAACGACATCCATAAACACCCTGTGCCTCTAGTTGGATTCAGCGGCGAAGTCAAACACACCGTGGGCGACATCGCCATCCCAAACTTCGCCAGAGGCGTAAATATGCAAGTCAATTTCCTCGTGATGGACTGCGCATCATGTTATAACGTAATCCTAGGACGCCCTTGGTTACATGACATGAAAGCTGTGGCATCCACCTACCACCAAACGGTGAAATTTCCAACACCATGGGGAATAGACGAAATTCGCGAGGATCAGAGGATGGCTAGGGAGTGTTACAAGGCAACCCTCAAGCCGACAACTCTGAGACCTGAAGCATAGCAATTAAAGAACGTTACCCCTCCGCCAGAGCGAACTGAAGACGGAGAAAAAGTGGAGGAGGTGACCTTAGAGGAAGGGAAGGTCGTCAAGATCGAAGAAAATCTGGAACCATTAGTCAGAGAAGAATTGATAACATTCCTGAAGAATCGCAAGGGCTGCTTCGCTTGGAGTCATGAAGACATGACTGGAATAGACCCTTCCATCATCACACACAAACTCAACGTTGATCCTGAACACCCTCCAGTCAGGCAAAAGAGACGAAAATTTACCCCGGAGCGAATACAAGCGGTCGATGAAGAGGTCAAAAAATTACTAGACACCGGGAAGATCAGAGAAGTGAAGTACCCCGATTGGCTGGCTAACGTAGTCGTGGTGCCCAAGAAGAACGGGAAGTGGAGGGTTTGCGTGGATTTCACCGACCTCAACAAAGCCTGACCCAAGGATTCTTTCCCTCTCCCCCACATAGACTCGATGGTGGATGCAACCGCGGGTCACGAGCTACTTACCTTCATGGATGCATTCAGCGGTTATCACCAAATCCAGATGGAGCCGGAAGATCAAGAGAAGACTTCCTTCATCACAGGGCAGGGAACATATTGCTATCGTGTAATGCCCTTCGGTTTGAGAAACGCCGGAGGTACTTACCAAAGATTAGTCAACCGGATGTTTCACAACCACATTGACAAAACAATGGAGGTATACATCGACGATGTGGTGGTAAAAAGCACAAGCGCCTCCTTACATAAGGGGCACTTAGAAGAAGCATTCAAAGTCCTCGAAGAATACAACATGAAACTGAATCCCCAAAAGTGCATTTTTGGAGTACAATCCGGGACTTTTCTAGGACACGTAGTAACCAAGCGAGGGATTGAGGCCAGCCCAAATCAAGTGCGGGCAATTGCTTCCCTGAAATCCCCATGAAGCATAAAAGACGTGCAGAAACTAACCGGCATGATAGCTTCGTTAAATCGTTTTATCTCCAAGTCCTCAGATAAGTGCCGACTATTCTACGAGGTACTAAAGAAGAACAAGAGCTTCCAGTGGACAGAAAGACACGAAGCCGCCTTCCAAGAGCTGAAGGGCTACTTCGCCAATCCCCTATTACTGGCTAAACCAACTCCGGGGGAGGTGCTACACCTCTACTTAGCTGTATCAGACCACGCACTAAGCGGAGTCCTGGTCAAAGAAGAAAACGGCCAACAGGTTTCGGTTTATTTCGTGAGCCGAACGATGGTGTCCGCCGAAACGCGCTACTCTCCAACAGAAAAACTGGTCCTGGTGGTCGTGATGTGCTCGAATAAACTTCGACCATACTTCGAGTCGCACACTATCATTGTCCTAACGAATTACCCCCTCCGACAGATCATGCAAAAACCAGAATTTTCAGGGAGAATGGCAAAGTGGGCAATTCACCTAAGCAGGTACGACGTCAGATATGAACCTCGAAAAGCAATCAAGTCACAGGTACTGGCCGACTTCGTTGCCGACTTCACCCCGACTCTTGAAGAAAGCGCTAAAGACGAGGTCTTGATGTCATCCCTCGACGAACCTGAAGAAGAATGGATCCTGAACACCGATGGAGCCTCAAACGCGAGAGGAGCAGGGCTCGGCGTCGTGCTAAAGTCGGCAAAGGGGGAAACAATAGCTCAGGCGGTTAGATGCAATTTTGAAGCCACCAACAATGAGTCGGAATATGAAGATTCTTCGTCTTCACCACTACCCGCTGGATCAGGACAGATCTTCTTGGGCTTTCGCTTTTCAGGGTTGATCTTTAGCAAGCGTCGACACACACCCGTATCCGTGCTCTTGGAGTTGATTCCCACCAGTAGTGCACAAGAAAGGACAGACATGAAAACGAGAAGACAAGAATATGCAAAGAAGAAATTTAATAAAGAAGATCAGATCGTCTTACGAGATGTGTTCCATTCATCTCGAAAGACGTCTTTCACTTCGTCATCAAGATCGCCTAAAGACGCTTTTTCGACGAAGAAGAATCAGGATTGCCAGTTCCGAGAGGAAATTTTCAGCTTGGGAATAAGGGTTTTTTTTGTGTCCCTAGCATGCACAGTGATGCGACCCGCCCTCTGAGGAACAATTTTATATGCTAAGAGAAGTTCTCCCATGGTCATCTCCAAACCCCTCTCTGTGGCTAGCTCATCAATTCGGGCAAGGGTGCGCTAAGTGGTTCGAAGGATTTGGCATGGAGAAACCTTTAGGGTTTGGATGAATTCCCGAATGAAAGGGGAGAAAGGAAATTTTAAACCTAAAGAGAAGGGGTAGTCAAGAAAGCAGACCCACCCTGGCCGAACCAATCAATGAATTCGACAGTCGGGGCGTGGAAACGGGTCCCTACTGGAAAGCCACCGAAGGAAATCCAGTCGGCGATCTCCTCCGATGTCATATCACAGCGGTGAAGATCTTGGGGACCCAAGGATGAAGAAGAAATGAAAGTCGAAGCTCTGGCCATGGAGGTTGTAGTAGGAAAAAGCTAGAGATGAGGAAGAAGAAGGATTACCTGAGGAGACGAAAGCAGGAAGTGAGAAGGAAAGGGAGCGTTGGGTTAGATAATGATGAGAACCACAAGAAGTCTCTCAAGTCATTAAAGAGAAACGGTAGAATCAAATCCCGTCTTCCAAGGCAATCTCTGAAACGTCTTATCAAGCTTAAATGCAATTTTCGAAATTTGAATTTAAAATTTGAAATTGCATTTAGAGGTATTGTTAGACCCAGATTTTAGGTGACAAAGTGTTGCGCCATAGACAGAGAATCTCCAACGCATGCAGAGTTACGGAAGATTTTCGAGATCAGCTAAGTCGGTTGGAGGAGAGAGGGTCCGAGATATGTTTGTTACAAGATAGATTCTTCTCCAGATCATATTCATTATCAGATAGAGATAAGCAAATATTTGTTAGTTAGAGATAAGATTATATCTTTATTTAAGATAAGATATACCTTGAGGGGGTTATATAAGCCAATGTAACCCTTAGGGGAAAGGACACAATTCGGACGCTTGATTCACACTATTTCTTCTGATTTCTACATCAATAAAACACATTCTCTTTTATATTTTTCTGAGTTCATTCGATCAAGGCCCGATCTAAGCCAAGGTTCTACCTTTGGTAAATTTTGGCTCAAACATGTGCTATTCGAATTTATGCGATATATGAGTTATATGGATATGTGCGCTATATGAGCTATATGAATATATGAGCTATATGGATTATATGGATATATGTGTTATATGTGATAGCTCTGAAATTTCCAAAGTTGTTTGCACAGAAAGTATGATAGCAAATGACACATGATATAGGATTATAGAATGCACTTGATTGCATATCATATTGCAATGAGATTAAAAGGACCTGTGATTGTCTTGCCCTGAACTGTAATTCAAGAAATCTACGGATTTCTTTGTTAAAGCGAACTACGGGTCATACAGGATCTACGGATCATACAGGAACTACGGGTCAATATTCAGGAGATCTTCGAATTTCTTTGCTAAAGGGACCATAAGAGTTCATATATAGTAAACCCGGGGCAGATTCAGGCTTGAACAGTTCACAGAATAATGAATCGGATACATCGGCATTTGCATTTGCATAGTAAATTCATATATGACATATATAATATGTACGAATATGTACATTGACCAATTGTTTGGCATTGTGTGAAATAATTGATGATGGTTTATATTCACTGAGTATGCGACTCACGTAAATCGCAAAACAATTTTTCAGGTTCAGCTAGTTCTTACTGACGTGTGTCTCTGTTAGAGGTCACATTCATACAGGTCGGCCGACTGAAGCTCAATGCAACCTTCTCCTCCTCATTTTGCATCATAGACATATGTGTTGTAACAGAAGTTAGAGTGACAAATGTACTAGTATAAAAGTAAAGACATATAGTTGTGTGTGTGCAACCTTTTATGGTTGTTAATGTTTGCTATGTGCTTACGTGAATAGTTAGTTTATGTGAATTATCTGCTTATATAAGAGATAAGTTTTATGTAGTATACGTCATAGGGTATAAGGGTGTCACAGTGCAACGTGGAGGCTCCAAATCTTATTGCTTTTATATATATAGTAGATTGGAGCAACTTAATAGCTCCACTAGCAGAGTAGCATAGCAGTTCATTTGCAAAAGTCAAACCGGGAAGTAGGCGGTGGCGGCAACTTCTATAGGAGATTAGGAGATGCCCAATATTAAATTGCTTAATCAAGATTAAACTTTCAAAATTTATCCTAAATTCGGCGAACGTCAACCCTAATTTTGCATGTAAAGTGGAACCTGCTTTTCTTTTTTTTTTTCTTCCGAAATATTTTTTTAGGAAAAACTAAAAAGCTAACGGGGTTAATGGAGAGTAGAGTAAATCAGTATAAAGGGGTACGGAACGAACTATTAACAAAGTTCAGGGGCAATTTCCAAAATAACTTTTTTTCATGGGTACCAAATTTTTTCATGGGTACCACTCGGAATTTCCCTACAAAAATCCTAACTAGAAATGAATACAAATTTTAAACTCTAATCTCAACAAATATCATCCTAAATTGAACATCAATGAACAATGAAGGGTGCAAATTGTAACACCCCTATTTTGCAACGATGAGTATTACCGCCAGTGATCTCGGATTTTACCGTCCAAAATCACCCAAGGCTTTAAATAATTTAAGTTGACATAATTAAAGGAAAAAAATGAACTAAAAGCGGAAATTTTATTTATTAATAAGAACATTCGTTCATTACAACGATAGTTGTTTTACAAAGAATATTGCAGCGGAAAATAAGGCCCATATTATAAAAGGGTTGAAAAGATGTATTGAAAATACAAGTATTTTTGTCCAAGAGAACTCATATGATGATGATTTGCTTGGCATAAAATGGAAGAGCTGTTGCACCATCTTCTTAATGCTTGCTTTATAAAAATTCCTTCCTTCCTTCAACGTCATCTTGCCTTGATCTTCTATCCTTGGATAATTCTTCTCAAACCTTCAAGCCTCTATCTTCAAGACTTCGGTAGGAACTTCCTAGAGTCTGGCATTTGTCGCGAAGGGCGAGAAATACCAAGCAAAAATGCGAAAATAGTGGAATTAGTCTAAGGAGACTAAGCAAGTGAAAACGGAAATTCTCAAGGGTAGTATGGAAATTTAGTTCAACAGAGAGATATTAACGAGACGTGTTTGAGATATGGAATCTTTATGTGGAGCTTTAAGGACGAAACGAGTGAATCTCGAGATGAGATAACTCTTAAACCGAAAGGAAGAACTAGAGATTGTAGAACTTCATAGAGTAGGAAGTATGTTGGGAACGTTATTAATTCATACAAGTTTTGAAAACCTCTCGCACCCTTGTCGGACCTTAACCAACCTCATCTTATTCGGTGCTCCAGATCGAGGAGGTGGCTTGAAGGTGCTTAAGTACCAAGCCCACCTTGACAAGCCCGAATAAGCATTCAGATTGGAAAGACGATCGTTTCAAGAACCAAGAGTCGGGTGGTCTTCCAAGTTGTACTATTCCGACCCGGTTTTAGTTTCTTTTAAATGTGCTTTGGCACTTATCTTACGTCGTGAAAAAACTTTCACTTACGTTAATGAATTTTAAGAGTGTGGGGGGCTACGAATGGGCCCGGGTCCACTTACGGGAACGAAGTTCTGACACCTTGCTAGGATGTGCACATCCCTCCTCCGAACAGGAGCAAACATTAAATCATGATCCTTAAAGTCGCGAAATTTAGGTACGGTTCCATACGACTTAATAGATTATATAGTGGTGTCGGTTAATCTCGCACCCCTTACTATTTAATCCATACTGATCTCGAAAAGAGATCTTAAACAAGCAAGGTCACACAAACAAGACTAGCATAATAGTCCTATCGAACATTAATAATCGTAATTTCATTTATTATTAGAAAACAAGTTGTTCCCAACATCGAGAAATTTCACGAAACGAATTATCGAGGCTTCAAGGAGAAATTCCACTTGCCTTGATTTGCATACGGTTTCTTTTGAACAGTTCGAGATTAGACGATCTAGACGGATTCGAAATTTCGACCTAACGACACAAGAGATAACGAACGAATTTCTATTAAAATTCTTATCTCTTCTAAGTTATTATTTTTCTCTTATTATTCCTTTTTACAAAAGATATTAAGAAAGCTAAATTATTTAAATAATAATTTAGGTGAAGGTTTAATATAATAATAATACTTGATTATTACTGTAACCACCCGTCTTTCCATAGGGCGCTACTTAGAAATAGACCTTACTAGGTACTATTTAAGTAGGTTGACAACTACACTTTAGGATCTTGCAACGCGGGCACGACGAGAAAACATAATAAAAACATCCAACCTTTTCTTTAATGAAAGCATAGAAAACATAGCTATGCATGTATTCCCGAAAACATATATATTCAAACCCGATAAAACACTTACTAATACTGAATTATTCTAGAAATCATAATAAACAAGACATAATACTAACTCCAGCAAAATAATAAATCCAACATCCTAATATGTAATAAATAAACTAAAGTAAACCCAACCCACTAAGACACGCGCTCTTCACTGCTCCGCCCCGCCATCTGGCCTCGGTTCTTGCACGGTTCCCTGGTTCATACCTGGAACTAAAAAAAAAAATTCTGAAGGGTCAGCTACTAATCTATCAAGTTAGAAAGAATACGGAAATTGCAAGACGTTTTAAAAGCATTTCTAAAGTCAGCATCCAAATCCACAACCGCAATCATAACTCTAAAGGCCAATACCTAAATTAGTCATAATTAGTCACACATAGCCACATACACATTTACAAATACAACCTTATAACAATGCAATTCCTCCATCTCACAATCCGACTTCCAAGGCGCTCATCGTCGCGCCGAGTGCAGAGGCAGGCCCTCTCACTCCACTTTACAATCTCCCTTCTAACCCCGGCTAAGCCTCCACTGGAGCACTTGCCAAAACACACCGAGAATATTTTTCGTTTTGAAGGGGCAAGGTTTCCCTGTCACACGGGTCATGCATAGCCAACATTTCCTCAACGCCAGCTACGATGGGCCGTGTCGAAATCGGTACCAACACAAAGAAAACGTTCCAAAAATATCTTGCCGATAAAATGCGTCCAAAACCATTTTACACACAACAATTCAAGAAGTTCAAAACAATTTAAAAAGGTATTCGGGACTAGTTCCCAAAAACCGCCCTACAATAACGGTATACAATCTAACAGGATAGAGAAGAACCGAGCAAGTCGAAACGACTTACCTCGAAACTAGGGATCCTTTGAAGAAGACGGAATTAAGAGCGCAAACGAAAACGATTACCTAATAGGAAAATTAACGTGTGAGATTATATTAAACCCGTTCCGAACCATACTACTAACCCATAGTTGACTAGTTCTTTTATCCCCCGCCATTTAATATATCACCAGTAATTCTTGCAAACTAGTATCAATCCCAACCTAAACTATTAATTAATATTTAATTCTAGATTTTACATATTACTACCAATTAATATACTAGCTAACTAACACCAGCCCACACACAGCTTAGAATATTCAATTCATGAACCACCTTCCCACATTTTGGGCAAAAGACCATCCACTTTTATTGGTAACCCAGCTGTCCAACTTAACGGCCCAACCCAACACCTTGATTTGTTTCTTAAAATCAAAACCGAGACCCCACTCTCCTAAAACTCAGTCAAAGACTTTGACTATCCTAGGTGGGGTCCGAACTCATCTTCCCCAACCTACTCCCAACCTTTTCCCGTTAAACTTCGTCGGCGATCTACAACGATCCCCTTTCCTTCGCCCGAACTGCCTCGCCGGTCTTTCGAAGCCCTCCCTGCTGGCCCTTCACGCCCCTACTTGGGGTCTCCTCTCACCCTCCCTGCCCTTTCCGACGTCCCCGACCTCAGCACACTTTCCGACTTCAACGAAACGAAAAGAAAAAAAATTCCGATCGAACACACCCATGAACCAAAACGACTCACGATCGAGAAGTAGCGGCCACCCCTTCAACCACCCATTGACAACAGCGGAATTACCTAACGACCCCGACGCCACGAACGAGGCCCGAACTAAACCGAAAACAGGGAAGTATAATTAACAGAAGGATTAAACTCACCGGAAAACGAACGAAGCCGGCGACGCAAGGCTCGTCTAGCTTCTCTTTCTCAAAACCGAACCCTACGGAATTCAATATAGAAAAAGAGTTGATGAGAGGCTGAGAAGGATCAGAAAGGAGTGAATAACCGGCGACCGCTTGCCGAGGTCGACCAAGTGGCGTTACCTGCGATCGGATGATCGATGGTGGCGACTACAGGATTCCTCCGGCCCGGGCTTAAGAGATCGGGAAAGAAGATTACGTGAATGGAGAATGGAGATTAGTTAAATTAAATAGAGGGAATTAGGCTAATGATAAGATTTTTCTTTGGGTTAGGTATGATTTTCGGTTAACAAAACCAACTTCATATCTCTATTAGATAGGGCATTATATCTTTATCCAATCGGTCCCACTCTTGGGCCCTAGTTCATGGGCTTTTGGCCTTAGTTAAAGTGAGACAAGGAGATGGGCCTTGGGCCAAAACTTACGAAAATAAGGAGGTGGGATTGGGAGGTTTAAAACGGGAATAGGATGACAGATATTAGAAATCTGCGTATTACAATTATTTTAAATTGTACTATTCTAAAAATACTTTATAAAAATAGTTATATTTATATAAAGTCTCATGCAAGGTTTGAAATAATCCAAGAATTCTCTTTTCAAATTTACTTTTAATATTTACATACTTTGGTTAAATCAATATTGTTTCCCGTGCTTTTTATTAAGTCCAATGTTGTTAATAACATTGGACTTCAACACCGGAAGCGGGCAAGCAGACAGTGGATGTCAGCACGTAACAACTCGATCCCAAGGACAACGCCAGTCACCAAGTACGACCTTGACCAGCTGAAGATTGTCGCCTTGAATTTGGAGGTGGGAAATACCACGTCGGGTGGCCTCTAAGATTCCCTGTCACAAGGCGATGGTCTCGGACATCAGAACGGACTGCCGACCAATCAGTCCACCGTCGAAATGAATAGGGTCTCCGCTTCAATCCCTGAGGACATACCCGAACGATGCCATCCCCTCCACATTCACTACAACATCAAAATTAAGTTTAGTAAAGTTAGTTGTGGGTTTTCTCCATTTGTTGTGGTAACTTTTCTTTTTGGCGACTTGGTCACTAGCATTTGAGTCAGTGACAACGTTCGCTTTGG
Source organism: Fallopia convolvulus (assembly GCA_964016875.1). Classification (NCBI taxonomy): domain Eukaryota; kingdom Viridiplantae; phylum Streptophyta; class Magnoliopsida; order Caryophyllales; family Polygonaceae; genus Fallopia; species Fallopia convolvulus. The sequence continues at coordinate 32,724,393 of OZ024734.1, read as the reverse complement.
TGTTGTGCCAATCCTTTATTTGTTTGCGAATAAACTCGCATATTTTATCATTTTGGATTGATTGATAAGATTCGCTCGAGTCAAACACAGCCTTGTTTCTGAAAAACTAAATACTCCACCAAGAACAAATGAGGTTCTCCATTTCAAAGTTGGACAACAAAGCTCTAATCTCATCTAGTATCTGAGCAGGTTTTTTCTTCTCTGCCTTAACTTGGTTGATAATCCGAGAAATTTTAGGGTTGATGTTGTGAATAGTATCTTTGGTACGCTTGCATTTAAGAAGAATATGGTTGATGTTCTCGTGGGGTTTAGCGCAAGCGACACACCCTTGAATGACACTGATGTGATTTTCGGCGAGTCAGCATTTCGTAGGCAGACCATTTCTAGGAATCTTACATATCTAGCTTAAGTTAACTTGGGGTTCTCCCTTGTTCCTATGAATCCACTGCATAGTCGAGTGGGTGGAGTACCAACTGTTCTTACTTGGTTGCCAGTACAATCTATCTGGTATTTTGTTCCGTGGTGTGATTACTTGTACTACTCGTTGGACGTCATCTTGTGAGAGGGCTCGTTCAAGCTTATCACGGTTCCAAGAGTTGTCCTCTAGGAGAAATTCCTCCACTAGGGCCTCATAATTCGTACAGTGTTCAGTGTTAGCTTTCGGGGTCAGACATCCGGACCCCATCCAATTGTCTTTCCAGAACTTGACAGTGTTTCCATCACCGATCTGCCAAATGAGACCTATAATGAAAAGGTCTTTAAGGCTCATAAGCTTGGCCTATTGCCACGATGTATTTTGTTTTTTCTGGTAGTTAAATAGTCCCTCAGATTTTAAATATTTTTCCGTGACTATCCGTACCCATATGTTGTCTGGTTCAGCTAGGATTTTCCAGAGGAGTTTCATTTGAAGTGCTTGATTCATCTCTTCCGCTTTAACTATCCCAAGTTGACAGATAGAATTCCAGCTAATTAGAGGTTTGTGGTTTCTTTCCTTATTCCAGAAGAAGTTTTTGTTTATTTGATCGAGTTCTTTGAGGGTAGTTTTGGGTAAGAGGAACGATTGCATGAGAAAATTTGGTTGTGCAGAAAGGTTCGCCTTAATTAGGGTTTTTCGGCCCTCTTGGGAAAGGGAGTTAGCTTTCCATTTAGAAAGTTTTGCTCTAGTTTTGAGGGTTAGGGGTTTGAATGTGCTTTCAGTGACTCTACCATTGATAATTGGGCAACCAAGGTACTTGTCCACAGTGATTGTATTGCTAATTTGGAGAATTTGTTTGATCTGATTACACGTATTGTGGTTAGTGTTTTTAGTCACTTGGAAGACGGACTTGTGGAAGTTGACTTTTTGGCCAGAGATTTGGCAATAGACATCAATGATGTTTTTGATGTTGTTACAAGCCTAGTTTTTAGCCTTTGCGAAGATAATAATGTCATCAGCAAATGCTAGGAACGGGATTTTCGTGCCGTTTCGTGAAATTTGTATTCCTATTCCACTTCTTGGGTTGGTGTTATGCAATTGAAGTTGTCTCGCGAGAACTTCAGCTGCAATAATAAACAGGTATGGGGACAAAGGGTCACCCTGTCTTAGTCCTCTTTTTGGAAAGAACTGGTCAGTTGGTCCATTGTTTACAAGGACAGAGAACGACACAGTTTCAACGCATTCTCGGATCCAACCCAAGAATTTGGAATTAAATCCGAACTTGTTCAATACGAACTCCAGGAATTCCCAACTTACTCGATCGTAAGCTTTTTCCATATCTAGTTTGATTGCGATCCACCCATCCTTCCCTTTTTTGTTTCGGAATGAATGGAAGATCTCATGAGCAATAAGAGTGTTATCATGGATACTCCGCTTCTGCACGAATGCCCCTTGCATAGGGTGGATAAGTTTTTCCAGAACGACTTTGAGTCGGTTAGTAATGATTTTTGAGATCACTTTATAAATCGTGTTACATAGGGTAATAGGCCTTTAATGATTCGTGGAGTTAGGGTTGTCGCATTTAGGGAGAAGGGTTATGAAAGTATGGTCGATTTGTTTGAGCAATTTCCCCGAATTAAAAAAGCTCTTCATGGCTTTAATCACGTCGGGTCCGACGATATGCAAATACTTTTTGTAGAAGCAAGTCGGCATTCCATCCGGGCCTAGAGATTTATCCTCTCCAATGTTGAACATGGCCTTCTTTATTTCCGCGTTCGTCACGGGTTTTGTGAGTTCAACATTGTCATTTTCCGTTATTTCCTTCTGGATTGTTTGAGTCATATACCGGAGTTTTTCGTGATTGATCTCTTCAACTCGGAAACGGTTTTGGAAGTCTCGTTTAATTTTTGTTTTTATATTTTCTAGCCCTGTGATCTGGGTACCATCGGTTGTTCGTATTGCTTTTATGTTTGTTTTGTTTCTCCTCCCACTAGCAATGCGATGGAAGTATTTGGTATTCTTATCAGCAAGTTTAATATGGGTGTTTTTAGCCCTTTGTTTCCAGTATGAGTGGTGGAATTGAATGAGGCAAGTTCGTTTTTTGGACAATCGATTTTGTTTTTGGATTAGTTGTAGATTTTTATTTTCTTGTATCTCTTTTTGTATGGTGAGAATCTCCTCATCAATTCTTTTGATTTGTTCGAAGATGTTCCCGAAGGTGTGTTTGTTCCATTCTTTCGCTTTGGCCTTGAGCAATTGTGTTTTTTTTAATGAGGTTGTACATGTGTGAACCTCCTGCATTATGTCGCCACGCTTGTTTAATAACATTTTGAAAGTCTTTCCTTTCGGTCCAGATCATTTCAAATTTGAATGGTTGAGCTTTGAAGAGACCGCCCGTGGTGAGATCGCATGAAATAGGGCAATGGTCTGAAGACGAGAATACATGATTTTTGGTAGCAATGGCATGGTACCATTGAATTATTTGATCGCTTACTAGGGTTCGATCCAAATTTTCGAATATTGTATTTTCCAAATTTTTGGACTTTCTCCATGTGAATTTATTTCCGATGGTGGAAATTTCACATAAATCGCATTCGTTCTTGAAATTCAGCAGACTGGTAAATCGAGTCGGGTTCGGATTGGCGCCACCGAGTTTCTTGTCGGGGTGTTGGATTTTGTTGAGGTCGTCCATAATGATACAAGGGAGACTTTGATTTCTAATAAAGTCACTAAGATTTCTCCAAAATTGTTCTTTTTCCTGTGCCCTTGGGGGCGTAAGCAAAAATGATAATCATCTCATGAGATGTATCAAGGTTCGTATACTGGAGGTCGATGAACCGAGTATCTTTATGTATAGTTTTTAGAGTTTCATTTGATAGTTGGTATCCCTTCCAAAGGATATAAAGGCCTCCTGCAAGGCCGGTCGCCGGTATAAATTCTAGAGAATCAAACCCAACTTTTTGCCATAATTTGCATTCTGGCGGCTCTTTCGCTTTTGTTTCAACAAGAGTAATGAGGTTAATATTATCCAGGCGGCAAAGCGAATTAATTTCGGTACAAAAGGACCTTCGCTTAATGCCCCTACAATTCCATAAGCAAACTTTCATAGGAAAACCGCTTTGGTGTGGTTTTTGGCCAGAGAGTGCTCGGGTATAGCCCAAATTTTTTGTAATATTAGCATGCTTTTTGGCATTGGATTTTCGGGTTTAGATTTGTTAATCTCGGGATTATTGTTGGTACCTTTAGACTCCTTGAGGATGTGGTACATGTGATATCGATTGTGCTTTTCAGCTTGCCTTTTGGGCTTAGTTATTTTACATTGGATCACAATGGGTGTAGTGTTGGGTTGTTTCCAACCAAGCCAGACCAGCGTCATGGCCAGCAGAGACAGCATCATATGGTCAATGTGATGTAATTCACGTTTAAACTTGAAATGTTAATGCTCGTTAAAATCAATACTGAAGAGAGGCTTGTTAAAATCTGCAGATTGTGAACTCGTTTGAAATATCTCATGTTTAGTACAATAATAATAGCAACGCAGGTATAACAAAACCGAACAAAGTTTGACAAGAGAAATTAAACTGCTCAAAAAAGCCATAAAATGTAATCTAACTGGGATATCACACAGGCTAGAATCAGGACTCGTGGGTTTACCACAAGAATTGCTTCTTTCAAGCATACAAACAGGTTTGACACTCAAGAGATGCCCTTACTGCAAGATTTTGTATTCAGGTTCTTTGGCCAGCAACGAGCATTCCAGAGCCTGAGATCTGTTCAAATTGGGATAAGAGAGGCATTCAAAAAAAAACCACAACCACACCAAAGGCAAAGGTATGGTGACCAAATTTTTAAAGTAATCGGGTGAGTACTCCATGTGCATAAAGCACACAAAAGCAACAAAGTTAGCCGCACCGAATCCAACATAAAACAGAGAGACAGATATAGCACCAAACACAAACAGTGGACAAGATCTGAAGAAATGCACAGGGGCAACATGGGCTTAATCATGTTCCAAGAGAGACAAGAGGGTTTAAGGGATTGAAGAGATTCTAGGTTGAGAGGATAAGAGAGAGTACTAGATGGAAATTGCTTAAACCTGAACCAGTAGTTGATTGATGCCAAGGGGATCCGAGATTGTGCCTGGAATCGATTACATTCCATGGACGGCCATCCCAACAAAACCACCAGGTGGTAGAGTAAATCGAGGCTTCGCTCTTGGTCATAACCCCAAGCATGACCACTTGCAGCACCCTCACCGCCGCCACCATCGACAACGCACCAGAATTGGATGATGCCCCCATGCGCACCTCGGGATCGATCGAGGTGAATTGACTACGTGTTCTTCCAAACGTGACTTCTTCGGCACTTGATGCTTCTTTGATTTTGCTTTTGATTGCGACTTTGGTATTTTCGAGCGTTACGTTGGCCACCGGAGGTGTTAGCCGGAAGCCAGACCGACAACGACGATGTTGAGAAGTTGAATAGATTGAGATTGACATCATCTTACTTCTAATTCTCGATTTTGATCCAAGTTTTTGGGTTGATTTGTAGTTGAGGGGGCCTCCGAGCGTTGCAGCGATGGCGGCAGATCAGATTCCGCTAGGGTTTCTGCCAGGAGAATGGCAAGGATTAGAGTGCGTGTAAATGCGTTATTTTTGGGCATCTCTAGCTGTTTTTTTAGAGAGAAGATAGATCAACTCTTCAATAAATCTTCTTAACTTACATTATTTCTTTTATAAAAAAAGGAAAATATGCCTAAGTTAATACTTTTCCAATATTTAAACCAAATATGCATAAAATATTATTGTTATGAATATTAAAATTCTAGGAATCCCCATAAGATTTATTAAAAGTATATTTCTCCTAGATGGGCATGTAAATTAATTTAATTACATAAATTCCTCTTTAATAACCCACTTATAATATTTATTCAATTAATTTAAATAAATTATATGTATATATGTAGAAATTATTTTATAAAAAGATACTAATTATAATGAGTCGGAAAATTATACCAAGCGAGAGCGGAATGGGCACGTATTTCGAGGTGGATGGATTTTTTGGGCCTCTCCTTCTCTTTTTCCCTTTTAAAATTTCTAATGGGTTAATTAGAATGCTTATGGGCCTAACTTCAGCAAAAAATAGCCCAAAAACATAACCGGAAGGAGGCCCACTTTCTCCTTTCTTCTTTCTTTCTTTTTGTTTTAACGTCACCACGAGAGCACTAGGAGGGCAAGACGGACGAGGCACAAACCGACGGTTGAGGGTAGACGACGGCCGAGCTCCGGGCGACGGGCGTGCGCGAGTGAGGTGGCCGGCGACTGGCTGAGGGGTGGTGGTGCTCCAGTGGCCAAAGGAAGGAGAAGAGGATTTTTTATTTATTTTTTTGTGGATTTTTGAAGAAAAATCAGATTTGTGAGGAGAATTGAAATATGAAAAATTGGCTTGAAATAGGTTGAATTAGAGGGAGAGAAAGAGAGTAATTGATGTATGAAATTTACTCTTGCTCCTAACCTTATTTATAGTGGAAGAATGAGTCTTCCAACCCACCACCATGGAAGTTTGACCTCTCATTGAAGAGGAGGTAAGAATCCATTGGCTGCATGTAGGGCTTTCAAAACTTGACCCGACCCGAAAAACCCGCCCGACCCGCCCGACACCCGAAAAGCATCCAGAAAGTTCATATCCGAACCTTATCTAACCCGAACTGATTTGACTCGGTTTGAAAATACTCCGAAGTGGAGATTAATCCAAAACCGATTATACCTGAAAGGACTAACCCGATACCCGATTTCACCCGACCCGAAAGCATTTGAAACCCAAAGTCGTCTGACTAGAAATCATCCGAAAATCAAAGTTATCCGACCCGAAATTATCCGAGAAATAAAACTATTACGATCCAAAATTAACCCCAAAGTTGGTAAATAAAATCACTTAAAAACCTAACACTATGTGACATGGAATAAGTTAAAAAGCTAGCCTTGCTCGATTTTCTTTATATTGGACATCATAGCTTGTTGGCTTGAATCTTAGTAATTTTTAATTGCTTCTTATTACTTTTGAATTGATAACAAAAGTTAGCCTTGCTTAGTTGTCGAACTCCACCACACGTATACCTGAAACATCAAATTCCAAAACTTTGTCCCTTCTATGATCTTTCATGGGTTCATTTTTGTAAAATTTATACCCCCTCACTGGACACTTTGAGAACACCCTAAGATCAACTTCATTGTAATCTTGGATCCTTATCATGTATGTTGACTTGTGTTGAAAGAGTCTGGTCACCAGCCTCAATTGTTTCCTCTTCCATGTTAGGAAGTGTGCCTTTACTCCCCATGACTAGGAGAATACCAAGAAATAAAATAAAAGGCAATTAAGATAACTAACAATCATATTCAGATTTTATGCCAAATTACCAATTCAGAATTTATCTCAACAAAATATATACCAAGAAGGCATTCCACTTATATCAACAATCATATTCATCCAACACATTTTTTTCAAACTAAACCACACATTTTTCCAGTAGCACGTTAACAATCATATTCAGATAAAAATCAACTAATACTAAACAATGTTAACCTAATTTAGTACTAAAGCACTTGAAAAAACAACAACTAGATCAACTAATACGACCAGAATACAGTTAACACATTAACAATCATATTTAGATAGAGATCAACTTGTTTGTACACGCAAGAAAATTGTACTGCAAAGAGTCCCTGTTGATTTTTCGTTTTCCTATAACTAGAAATTCATTTTGATCTAGCATTTTCTCTAAAGGCAACTAGATCACAAACATTCTCCAATTTCACCAACAAAATTAAATGTGTACAAACTTAATTAAAACATAATTAATGTATAGCACTGCATAATTCATGCAAGAATATGACACTATCTTATGCTTAAGAACAAAAAATCAACTCGTACTCAAATGAATCCCATTACGACAAACCATCCACACCAACTTTAACAAAAAAAAATAAAAAATGATTGCCCTGTTTTGAAATTGCCTTTCAATGGCCATCCAACTAGAAAGTCAAATGTGCACAAATTTAAACTCACAAAAATAAATTGAAATTACTTGTAGACGATTACCTTCAGTGCACAATAATTACTTTGAGAGTACAATATATATCCAAGTAGGCATTCCACTTATATCAAATTCGAGGCTGGGCAAAGACGAGGGCTACTGGAGTATCAATTTCATGAAAAACAATAAGGAGTTGTCGCCGAAAAGAGAGCAGTAGAGCTGCGAAACCTAGAGCTTACTGAGGTGAGTCGCGAACTGAGGAGAAACAAACCCTAACCCATTTCATGTGATGTTAGACAAGCAAAAGCAGGTCAAGAGAGTGAGAAACGAGAGGGCCGAAGCAAATTGAGATCGAGAGAGTGAGAAGCGAGAGGGATTGAGATCTAGAGAGTGATGACTGATGAGAGACAAGAGGGCGAGAGGGGTTGTGCGGGATGCGGCTCTTCTTAGTTCTGAAAGTCTGAATTAGGCAAGGTGAAAAAGAGACTCAAATATCTTTCTTAATAACATTAAATAAAAATAGAATAAAAAAATAGTAGAATACTAGTATAATACTATAATGTACATGACTAGTACTTAATGGACGCGAGAATAAAAAAAGTTGAATATCTAGCAGGGAATAAGATCAATTAATTAGGCGCGAGAATACAATGGGTTCTCGGCTTCCCGCCAATCCCTAAAATTATTATAGTTTTTTTAATGTATTTAAAATTTAAATTCTAAAATTGAGGATATTTGTAAAACACAGTCTCCATAGATTAAAAGCTGAATATTAAAACATACACTTGACTATATTTTAATTTTCATAGTATATATTGACTATATTTAAATTTAATTGTATATTTGTAGGTTGTTTATGGTGTTTTTTGGTTGTTTAATTGTCTTTTTTGAACCAATTGTATATATTTTTTTTCTCGCTGCTTAGTAGTGTATTCAAAATTTCAAATCGGGTACTGTCACACGAATTTATAAGTTTGAATTGGGATCCACACAAATTTTTCACTGAAAAAATGAATTTTAAGATTAGTTAGCTATAAACTTATATATAACATATTAATTTAAGATTAGAGATGCATAATTAATATGCGAGATTTCACACCTAAGGAGACGGAGACGGGTCATTTTACATTAAAAATGAATTTCAAAATAATAAACATATATGTATGTATAATTTATAGAATGGTACTTCAATTTTATGTTGTTTAAATTTTATATTTATAATTACTTTAGAATCGTTCATTCTTATTAGAAATCGTTATATTCTTTTTTTAATCGTTCATTCTTATAAGAAATGTTATACTCCTTTCGAATAGCTCATTCTTATTAGAAAACGATATAGATTTTTAGAATCGTTCATTCTTATAAGAAATTCGTTATATTCTTTTAGAATCGTTCATTCTTATAATAAAATGTTATGTTCCTTTCAAATAGTTCATTCTTATTAGAAAATTTTATATTACTTTAGAATCCTTAATTCTAAGAACTCGTTATATTCATTTAGATTTGTTCATTATAATAAGAAATCATTATATTCATTTAGAATCGTTCATTCTTATAATAAAACGTTATATTACTTAGAAATCGTTCATTCTTATAAGAAATGTTATATTACTTTAGAATCGTTCATTCTTATAAGAAAAGATTATACTCCTTAGAATCGTTCATTCCAAAAAGAAATGTTAAATTCCTTTCAAATAGTTCATTCTTATTAGAAAACGCTATATTACATTAGAATTGTTCATTCTTATAAAAACTCGTTATATTCATTTAGAATCATTCATTAATGAAAGAAATCATTATATTCATTTAAAAGCTTTCATTCTTATAAGAAATTGTTATATTCTTTTAGAATCGTTCATTCTTATAAGAAATATTATATTCCTTTCGAATAGTTCATTCTTATTAGAAAACAATATATTAAAAAGCATTATTTTACTTTAGAGTCGTTCATTCTAAGAACTCGTTATATTCATATAGATTTGTTCATTCTAATAAGAAATCATCATATTCATTAGAATTGTTCATTCTTATAAGAAAATGTCATATTACTTTAGAATCGTTCATTCTTATAAGAAATGTTATATTACTTTAGAATCGCTCATTCTTTATATTCATGTAGTTGTGTGTTACTTTATATTTTTTCGAATATTCTTTTTAGTGTATGAATTTTTATTAATTATTCTTTCAACTCGTGATATTAAAGTAATTTGAAATTAAATTTACATTTTTAAAACCATTGGAACACATAAAATAAAATAAATTTACAGGTATTATAAGGATTTAAAAAATTCTTTTAATTTAAAAGCATTTTCACATTGAAAGTGAAACAACACCAAAGGTCATTATTAATTGGTTGAAAAATGTTTTAAAAACTATAGCAATCATGCAAAACTTAAAGTCTTTAACTTTTACTCTTTATAATTTATTTATTATAGAATTTGGATATATATATATATAAGTATATAACTAACTTCAAGAATTTTATTTTGTTATGATGTCATAATAATGAATATTTATTATTTTTGTGTTTATATATTTAATGTTACATTGGTTATTTAATCATCTGAAATCTAATCTAGTGAATTCAATTCATTCAAAACCCGACTTAATAGAATTCTGATATATCTAAATATTTCGATTCACATGAAATCAGATTTGACCGAAATCTATTTTGACTAAAATTTGAAATAATCCGATCAAATTTGAATGATAGCCTAACCTTGCCCGATTAAATGAACACCTGACCCAACGTGGCCCAACCCATTGTGACCCGATTGTCAAAATATAATATTGACCCTGATCCAAAATGACTTGATCCAACCCTACCCACCCAATTGACATTCATCGAACTCGAAATCTCCAACCCAACTGAAATCTGAATTATCCGAAGTCAAACTCAATTGATCTCCAACTCAACCGTAATCCGATTCAACCGAAATTTTAACTACCCGAAGTCAAACTCAATCGAGATCGCACTCACCCGAAATCTATTTTAACCGAAATAATCTTATCAAATTTGACCCGATAACCCGACTTTGCCCGATTAAATAAAAACCCGACCCGACATGACCAAACCTAATGTGACCCGAAGACCCGACTTTACCGGATTAATTGCACACCCTACCCAAAATGACCCAACCCAATTTGACCTGTTTTTTAAAATGTCCCATATTGACCCGAGACCGAAATGACCCGACCCAAACCCGACCCGACCCGCCCGATTGACACCCCTAGTTGCATGGAGAGGTAGCTTGTAAGGGAAGGGAGGTGAGGATTGGTGAGGAGAGATGTGGAGAGGAAGAAAAAGAGTGGCCATGGATGGAGGTGGAGAGATGGGGATTGATTGTACGTCAAATCAATTTCCCACCATTGTTAGTCTTTGCAAGAAAGAAAAAGAAAGAAAAAGAGATTTTTAAATCCTCCACTACTGGAAGAGTTATTATAGCATAGCGGAGAAAGGAGTGTGTGTGTTCGTGAGAAAATGCAAGAGGTCTCGGGTTCGAGTCCCACTTCCAGCATTTTTATTTTTGGTCATTTCCACTTATTTATATTTGTATTATAAATTAACTGAATTGAATTTCGAAATTTTATTTAATCTCAATTAATTAAATTTTATGTGACATTATACTATGCCTATATAAAATTTTAATATTAAATTATGAAAATCATAATAATAATTAAACTCTCTATTTTAGAAAATAAAATATAAAAAAAATCGTTTCTTTTTATTTAGAAATTGCGGTTATTACACAAATTAACTAAATTGCATCTTAAATTTTCATACATTCAATCAAAAAAAACACCAATGACAAAATTCGACCTTAACCCCAAAATTGAAAATCAATGTGCATACTTGGAGGCTGTTTGTCTTCGTCGTCTGTCTCCCCCTCTCCCGCCATGTAGGTCGGTTGCTTGTTTGTCTCCCGCCCATCTCTTCTCTTTTCTTTAATCTTAACAAAAAAAACAAACAAAATCTTTAATTAACTAACGAAATTTTTAGTTTATGGCACGAACCAAACTTAGTCAAACGTTCTGGAGTACAATCCGAAAAAAAAAAATTTAGGGCACCAATTAAAAATGCAAAAACCTCGAGGGTACCAAATAAATATTTTCTTACATAAATTTTAGAATAAATTACTTAAAACAACGTGTTAAATCCATATTACTACAAACCATCTGTTGTATAAAACTTTGCGCACACAATTGACCTGTTTAATTTTATTTCATTTGCGATTACCATCTAATTTACTTCTTTTGTAAAACAAATCAGTTAAGTTAGTACAATTATTATTTCAACCCTTTGTTTTTGGCATAATTACAAGTTAATGTTGTCTTCTACCTCAAGCTTTCACTTCTTCCATTAATTTACAACTTCCTTATTTTTTTGGATTTTTTATACTAAAAATAAATACAATGGAGAGGGGGGGGGTTGTAAAATAAAGGTGATGAAGTCTCCGATGAGCATCTCTATTGGCATCACCTCGTTGGGTTAACCTTCATCTGACATTGCCTTAGGATTTGAAAAGCGTCTTCTCGGTATTGTATGTGAATGTGGTAACCGACTTTCATGGACTTTACTAACATGTCATCTATATATACTTTCATGGTATCCCCAAGTTTTTTCTCAAACATTTTATTAATCAATCTCCGTCTGATAAGTAGCACTGGCATTCTTGAGCCTGAATGGCACAACTTTATAACAATAAATCCCTTGGTTAGTCACAAATTGTAATAGCCGCTATTTCTATATAAAAGAAACGGTTCTTTTATTTAATTAAGCTTTTCTCTAAAATAGAAAATTTATTCGTTATGATGATTTTTCATAATATAATATTAAAAGTTGTAAAAATATAGCATAATGGCAACTAAATTTTTTAAATAATTAAGGTTAAATAATATTTCAATTTAATTTTCATATATAAATTAAAATATAGATAAAAAAAGAAGTTTGGACCAAAAATAAAAATGCAAGAGGTGGGACTCGAACCCATGATCTCTAGGCTTGGCAATTTCACCCGCCCCTGAAGGGTACCCGATATAACCGACCAGAAGACCCGAAAAAAACCCGATTAAACGCGGGTGAAAATGGGTTTTGGATGATCGGGTGATGGAGCGGGTTCGGTTTCGGGTGCTGGAGTCACCCGACCGACCCGATCACCCGACCCAACCGCCTGACCCTATTACCCGACCCGGTCACCCAATTTTCGTATGATAAATAATATATTATATATATTAGTTATTGGAACAAATTTAGCCCAAAAGCATTTTGGGCTAACCTATTTAGGCGTTTGGCCACTATTCTCAACAATTAGGATTTTGTTAAGTATTTAAACTCACATTATACTTTCTCTCTCCCCTCTCCATCCCGACTTTCTCTCTCACCTCTGACGATTCCCGACTCTCAAGCACGAAAAATGATTCCTACATCAACATCATCGCCAGTCGAGAAATTTGTTCGTGAAATTGGAGTAATGGTTCTAGATGATCAAAGATCATTGATATGCTCTATTTAGTATAGGTTAAATCTTGTATTTTAGGTATAATTTGAGTGTGTTTAGGTTAGTTTTGAGCGTAATTGTCATATGAAGACCGAAGACATGTTTGAAAAATTGCAAGAGTTTTGAAGACAAGTGTTAATTTGGAGTTGTTTTGACGCTACTTTCTTGTGATGCATCGTTCGGGAGCTACGGTGATCGGATGAAGCTGAATTTGGTATCATTGGAAAGTTAACTCGAAGAGCTACAACTCATGTTTTTACGGAGAGTTTAAATTCCAAGTCTAAGTGGGTCAAAACCACCTCCGAAGTTGACACCAGAGTGCTGTCGCAGGATCCGCGCCCGCGGGTCATAACCGCGCTTGCGGTTTGTCGAGGTTCCGTGGCCGAGGAGAGGAAGATGAGATGCGCTCATGGTTTGGATCCGCGCTCGCGGGTCGTTGTTTTCCAGCGCCGACTCGGACTTTTATTCTATCTTATTTATCTATTATTATATCTTTAGGTTTTGGTTGTATTTCTACTATTTAAGCTTAGTTTTGTGGCAAACTTTAGGGTGACACATTCCCAGAATTGAGAGCATACTTTTACTTTTTAGGTTTTGTTTCAGTTTTATTATGGAGAAGTAATTTCTCTTGGAGTTTGTTTGATCGAGGATCCCTTTTTATGTAATTCGTGAGATTCTGCTAACTTTTCTATCCCTTTGTTAATATCAAAACTCTTGTGCTGAATTTTATGATTATCAATTGATTTCTCTTGGTGTGCAACTTGTTGAATTTGATTGATATTCTACTGTTTGGAATAGTTTGATTGTTGTTTGTGCAATCTTATTTATCCTTGAAACAACTCTTTTTTAGGACCGTGGACTAGAATTGAGAAAGAGTGTTTGATTATTATTTTATGCATGGTACTCGTAGCTTGATTGCATAATTTGATATCCTTTCATCCTTAATATTTTGCATGATTTGAATTAAGCGTTCTTGTTCATATCACAATTCCTCTTGGACCGTGGACAAGCGGAAATCTTTTATAAGGATTAGAATTAACTTGGGAATTAATAGAAAAGTGGATGAATCAATGATCGAGTGATTAAAAAGGTGGAATTGGTTGAATAAACTCTGCTTTCCTTCAATTGATTTAATCCTTAATATTATTTGCGTGTTTGCTTGTTTGTCTAAAATTCCAAAAAAAACCTTGTCTTGTTATTTGCTGATTGTTCAGAATCCTGATTCTCTTGGGTACGATCCCTTACTTGCATGATATACTAGCTTGTAGTTTAGGGTAATTTATTTTTGATCTTGGCAACAACGACTTTTGCCGAGTCAATCATTTAAATCCGTCGAGATCCAATTCATCTCCAAACCCTAGCGAATTCTGATCCAACCACCATGCTTGAAGCCAGGGGCGTAGCCAAAGATTTACCCAAATGGGGGCTAAATTCGTGTTTACATAGATAAAAAATTGTATTTGTTCGAAAAATTTGTATTCTTTTAGTATAAAAAAAAATTATATGAGAACCATTTTTTCATAAAAATAAATAAATTTGATTTTTTTTCTAGTCAAATAATTTAGATTTTTTTATATTTTCAAAAAAATATATTTGCTAGTTAGGAGTTGAGAGCCGTTTAAATGTATTTGACAATATATAGTGCATCTGTGCATGTTTAATTACTGTTCTATGTAATACTAATATTTTACTCCATCCGTTTTACAATTTAGGGGTTTTTAGAACTTTACACATGCATTAAGACAAGCTTAAAGTTGAATTGATGAGATTTTGTTTTTTGTGTACAAAATTAATATGAGATTAAATCATATAATATCAACCAAAGGGTGACATTTTTTAGTATTTATAAGTACATTGAAACTAGAAATACATTAATTAAATGTTATTTTTAGTAAATTTTAGCATTAATTAATTAAAAATAGATTTATATTTTGAAAATTTATTTGAAGTTTAAAAGCCACTAAATTGTAAAACAGAAGTAGTATACACTAATAATATTTTTTAATTTTTTTATAAAAATTCCAGTGGGGGCTGCCCCCACTGGGTACCACTTGCATCCGCCACTGCTTGAAGCATCTCTTTTAGGTAACGATTTCTCTCTCAAATCTTAAATTTTTACTCGCACTCTTTCTGTGTTGATTTGGGAGGATTATGGAGTGAAATTATTATCATAAATCTTATGAGTAATATGTTGATGAATTGATCAGGCTTCTGGAATGTATACAAGGATCCTGATTATGGGACCATATTAAGGCTAATTGAATTACTTTTTGATCAGGTCCTTTACATCATGAATTGATCCTAAGACCGTTGAAAGGGGGCAGTTATTGCTGGAGCTTTTGCTTGACGCTCACTTAAATCCAAAGATTGCTGATTTTGGCATGGCAAGGCTATTTCAAGCTGATCAAACTCATGCAGATAAACAACGAATTATTGGGACCTTGTAAGTGATTGCATTCATTATTGACTTTAAATTATGTTTCGTTCCCCACAAAGAAATTTGATGGAGTACTTTTTTCTACAGTGGTTATATGGCCCCAAAATATGCATATCGTGACCTTCTCAACTAAATCAGACGTTTACAGTTTTGGTATTCTGGTTTTGGAGATTATATGTGGTCAGAAAAACTCCAGCATCTTGGAAAGTGACAGCATAGAGGACTTAATAACTTCAGTGAGCATTGACTCCTCTTATATTAATTCCTTACTTGAATATTTCAATTCTGATATGGTTTATTTATATTGTTACGTCTGGAGGAATTGGACAGAGGGCACAACTTGTGAAGTGGTTGATTGGCTTCAAGAGCCGAAATCATGAGATGTATACAAATCGGTTTATTGTGTATTCAAGCGGATCCGACAAATCGACCAACATTGTCTTTAGTAAATCTCATGCTCAGCTTAGAGTCTTTCTCAATGCCAGTGTCTTCACAACCTGCATATGTGTTGTAGAGAAGTATTCTAATCCCTTAACTTTTATGTATAACTATGTAATTATGAGCTGATTATTAATGAAGTGAAAGTTGGTTGTTTTGTGAAAATTGGGCACTAATCCCCAGAAATTTTATTAAATTTGATGAATTAAAAAAAGAAAGATTAGAAATTGAACTGATTTAACAAGTAGTGGAAACAACAGAAATGATGTATAAGAGAGCCTCTGTTTACATATGTAATTTGTTGTGCTTCTTCTAGATCTTCGATCGATTTTGTGAGGAAAAAGGAATTTGAATTCTTTGAAGTGGAAAGCATTAGTAATTGAGAATGTTTTCTTGCAAGGGGAAATGGAATTGATACAGTAGGATTAATTTATTGATGCTTAGATAGTTAAATAATAGTGATTTAATTAAATATAGCTATTTCATGTATTTTTGTCATCATGCCTTGCTCCATCAAGCAATTCAGGAATTAAATGATTGGATTACCATCAAAGTGATGTGGGACTACTGGGAGCTTGGTGCATGGAAACCACTTGGCATTAGTGCCCGTTGCTGTGCTAGGCTGAGGAAAGAGATGAGAGTTCAGAGGAAATGCCACAAGTGTGACAGAATATCTGCTGAGAAGAGGACGAATATTGCTGAGCTGATGCTCAAGATGCCATAGATGTTGCTGGACTACAAGAAACGCAGATGGGAAAAGAAGATGAAAGCAAAAGAATTAAAGAAGTAGAGATCTTTGGCTTCTAAAAAGCTGCTTGGTGGTCACAAGGTCATTCTACTGGTAGATTTTCTTTTCCATGACTTGTTATGTATTTCTAATTTGCTCTTATTGCAACTATTCTTACAATTAAATGTCATAGCAGTCCAATGAAAATTTGGGCATATGCTTTGGATTTCACTTTCGTTCTGCTCATGTTTGTAGTATTTGTAGGATGCTTTCTTCAGCTGAAAATAATGTTTTGCAATTGGCATTCTGTGTCTACTCGTGTTGCAGTTATGTTATATCTTGGTCTCAGTTTTACTGATTCGATTCAAATTTTGGTAGTGATGACATTTGTGATGATAATCGAACCGTCATCAAATAGGGATGATATTTGTGATGATAGTTGATGATAATCAAACCGTCATCAAGTATTCATGACAATTGAACCATGTCATCAATACTTTTTTGATGATAAATTGATGACATTTTATGAAAAAAGTGATGACAATCGAACCGTCATCAAATAATGATGACAGTTGATGACAATCGAACCGTCATCAAGTAGCAATAATATTTGCGATGACAATCGAACCATCATCAAGTAGAGATGACATTTGTGATGACAATTTATGAAAAAGTGATGATAGTTTATGAAAAAATCGTATGTGATGACACTTTTAATAATGATACTAAAAAATTAAATGTGATGACACGAGAAAAAAAAAACATAATTTGTGATGACACGTTTTTGATGATGGTACATATTTGGTCTACGTTTGAAATTATACATGATGACACTAAAAAAATTAAATGTGATGATAGATATTTGATAATAACTTCTTTTTTTATGTGTGATGACAGTTGTTTTTATGTTGTTAAATGCCTTTGATGATACTTTTTATCATCAAAAAATTGTCATCAAAGACATTTTGAACACACTTATGATAATAGTTGATGACAATCAAACCGTCATCAAGTAGTGATGACAGTTGATGACGGTTCGAACTGGACAAGTGATGACAGTTGATGACATTTGATGACAATTTGAGTGACGGTTCGACTTGAGGTGGTAGCTCGCATGTGTGATGACAGTTGATGACTTTTTTATGACAATTTGAGTGGTGAAACATACTTGGACATTAAAAAATTAAATGTGATGATACATATTTGAAGACAACTTTGTTTTTTATGTGTGATGGCGGTTGTGTCTTATATGGTTGAATGCATTTGATAAAACTTTTTGTCATCAAAAAGTTGCCATCAAGACATTTTGATGATAATTTTTGCCTTTTATTACACTTTTTGTCATCAAAAAGTTGTCATCTAGGCATTTGATGATACTTTTGTCATCAAAAAATTGTGATGATAGTGAAGACGATTGTTTTTATGTGGTTGAATACCTTTGATGATACTTTTTATCATCAAAAAGTTGTCATCAAGACATTTTGATGACACTTTTTTATTTTTATTACATTTTTTGTCATAAAAAATGTCATCTAGGCATTTGATGATACTTTTTGTCATTAAAAAATTGTGATGACAGTGGTGATGGTTGTAATTATATGGTTGAATGTCTTTGATGATACTTTTTGTCATCAAAAAGTATCATCAAGACATTTTGATGACACTTTTTTACCTTTTGTTACACTTTTTGTCATCAAAAAAATGTGATGATGGTGAAAAAATTGTGATGACATTGATGATGGTTGTTTTTCTATGGTTGAATGCCTTTGATGATTTGTTTTGTCATCAAAAAGTGTCATCAAGACACTTTGATAACACTTTTTATCTTTTATACACTTTTTGTCATCAAAAAATTATGATGACGATGAAAAAAGTTGTGATGATGGTGAAAAAATTGTGATGACAATGATGACAGTTATTTTTTTGTGGTTGAATGCCTTTGATGATACTTTTTGTCATCACAAAGTGTCATTAAGACATTTTGATGACACTTTTTACCTTTTATTATAGTTTTTGTCATCAAAAAATTGTGACGACGGTGAAAAAAATTGTGACGACGGTGAAAAAATGTGATGACGGTTAAAAGTAATGATAGTGATGATTGCGATGATGGTCAATGGTCGGTCAACGACCGAGTCGACTCGATCAACGGGCGAGTCAACCCGGTCAACGACCGAGTCAACTCGGTGGGAGTGGGGTGAGGGTGGGTGATGTTTTTTTTTTTTGCTATTTACCTAATTTTCACACCCTCCTTAATATCCACCTAATTAGCCTCTTTTTTTTGTTATTTACTTAATTCATCCTATTTATTTTTATCCCAAGTACATAAACCAAACTAGCCCTAACTTCATGTCTTCCAGACCCATTTGGATTTTGGCCGCCTCCCTCACTTCCTTGTCACCCTCGTGCCTCCAACACTCAATTTGGGGCGTTAGAGTCTCGATCGAAGATAGCTCTGACATTACAAGTGTAACACCCCGTCCGGTGAACCGGGTTGCTACTTAGTTGTAGACCACACTTGAGTCTACCAGAACTAGCCTGACAACAAATTCACCGGTATTGGACCTTGCAACAAAGGCACAACGAGAAAAACCAAGTAAAACATCCAACTTATCATTTTCAAAATAACTCGAAAACCAATACAAATGCAACCAGCTACTAGAACTACATCCAACATATTAGATACCAACATCAACTCAATGTGACTATTTACTACCCTGTTCTTACAACTAGGGACTCAAGCACTCAATTCCCACTAAGACACATCACGTCGAGAACGAGCATCATTGTCCAAGAAGTGATCTCCTGGAACATTTCCCATACAAGGATGTTTACCTAAAACATTGGAAGTAGAACACATTAGCTAACAATCTTGGTATGGGCCAAACAAGCAAATAAAAAATGTAGATCGAACAAAATATAGATTATCAAAATAATGCACTCAGTCATTCATATACAGACCAAACTCATATGCACACCAAAACACGTCGTATAATTATATAGACTAGCATATCAATTTCCAAACCAACACTCCATTCCACAATAACAAATAAGCACGAGATTAATCAATATAATGCTCATGCAACATATATCATCACAACCAACAACAATTCCTCCATAATCTAAACCATAACCATTCTCCAATTCAGGCAACCCAGACCTGCCTTCGAAACATGGTACACGGCTAGCGCGCACGCTTAGCTCGTGCCCATTTTCTTTCCCATCACCCTTCTTTCCCCGGCTAAGCCTCTACTAGAGCACTTGCTAAAACAATCAATTTTTGAAGGTGATCTCCACACGCCACATGACTATGTCCGGGGTCTCTTCTCCACCGACTTGCCCGTGTCCATAATCACACCCGCAGAGATCAAGTTGCACACAATAAAAACTATTGAAACCATTTCAATAACTTTCGAGTATGAAAATATAGTATGGAATAATATTCCAAAATAGAGTTCCACACACTCAATTTACTAGCTCAACACATAACATGATTGCAAACTAAGTAAGTCTAGAAGACTAACCTCGAAACTGGAATTCCAATAGCACAAGTGAAACATGAACTTAACAAATGATTTCCTAAACAACAATATAAGACTTTATAAATGGAAAGACAACTTAGGCTTAGAAAACACAATAAAGGTTTAGACTCGGAATCATTCCATCCCTCAAAGTAACCAAACCCGACAACACGAAAGCCCACTCCTCTTATCCATGGACCAACCCACCAACCACGTTATTTTGCCTCCAAAAACAGCCCCATGACAACCCATCCATGCTACCACCAACCACCCACATGCTTACCCACACAACATCAATTTTCAACACCCTTCTCACCCAAAATCCGCCAAAACGCCATCTAAGATTTCCCAAGCAACCCGCCATAAATCAACCACTAAATCAAGTCTCCTTTACCCAAAACCTCACACAACTCAACAAGAACAACAAGGAAAGAAAAACTCACCAAAAGTGAGGAGAAGGACGAGCCTTGTCTTCCGGTGGAAGGGGTGACCAACAACAAGCGAGAAGGTGGTGACAAAGTGGTTTAATGGTGGAAAGAACAAAGAAATGAGAGGAAGGGAGAGAGGCACGAAAATGGGAGGAAACCAAGGCTTTCTCAAGGCACCTTAAGCCTTTATATAGAAGAAATGGAAGAAGACAAATTCGGTTTGGCTTGTATAAGAGATAAAGATCATGCACATAAATCTAGAAGATATGGCACGAATATTGAGGAAGAAGGATAAGCATGCACACAAATCTAGAAGATAAGATAACATGACACGAATATTGAGGAAGAAAGATAAGCATGACACAAAGATTGAAAAGATAAAGCACATGGTATGAATATCTAAGAAAACGGATAAGATCAAAACTTTTACAAGTCTATCTTCATTCTATTAATATACGAGATTACTTAACGACTAAGAAACGAACTAATGGATAACTTTGACACTAAATTTTTTTTAATATGTAAAATCTTGGTAAAAATGAGGTTATCCGAGATTACTTAATAACGAAGCAATCGTGACACGAATTTCGAGAAACATTAAAATATCAAAATATTTTCGAATATTACATTCTACCCTCCTTAAAGAGAATTTCGTCCCGAAACTTCCTCAGATATACGCAAACCTATAACGAATCCTACAGTTTCACAACTTCTTCCCCTTAAAGGGATCTAATTGCAAAACGACAAGCTAATCGCAAGATAACAAATCACATTCTATACTAGCATAACCACTAACAAACAATCAACCAAGTCAACACGAATAAGCAGATCAAACAGAGCACATATTAGTTTAGGCTTTCTAAGAGTTCAAAGGGAGGTTTATTACATCAGTACTCCCTTAAAGTAGTTTCGTCCTCGAAACTAAGAAAAATTAAAATTGTTCATAGCAATGCAAGAATGCACACTAAAACTATCCTCTATACATAAATAGAGAATATATTCATGCTAGTAATCCCTTAAAGAACATTCCCATTCTTTACTCACGATAATACAACTCTCGAAAAAAAAAATATAGCAATTCTTGCTTGATTTTTCCAACTCCATTCCAAAATTTATTTACTAATAACTTTGAACCAGAGTATTTATACCAATGGTTCTTTTTCAATACATATTACTTCATATGATGTCTCAACCCATGACTATATTTTCCCATGTAAGCCTTTGAATTGAAATCTCATTATAATTTTATCCAAGAATGTGAGATTCATCTAGCACACATCATCTTAACTATGACATACAGAGGACATTGCACATTGGGAGCAATGATAAAGGTAGGATAAGACAATAGTTATCTTGTCAATCTTCTTCTAATACTTCAAAAGGTCTAGCATAAGAGGGTTTGGACTTACCTTGTGTGTTTATGATAACACACCTTTTGAGGAAGTTATCCAAATAAGAACTCTTCCAATCACGGCAGCTCCACAACTTCTTGCTAAACTATATCATAAGACCTTTGTTGACATGGTGTTGTCAATAATTTAAACCTGATTAGTGCCTTATTTCATTGTATTCATTTTGATCAACCTTATATCAAAATATTTCCGAATATTACAACAAGTCTCGATTGAAGACAACTCCATCTCTATTAGACCTGGGTCACGGTTCGGGTGAACCGGCGAACCGCCGGTTCAGAAATCGGCGGGAACCGGAACCGGCTTTTCCGGTTCCCCCCCCCCCCCCCCCCGGTTTAGGTTCCGGTTTGTCCCCCCCGGAAACCGCTGAACCGGCGGTTCCAAAACCGGGAACCGGCGGTTTGGAACCGGCGGTTCCAGTTTTCCCGGTTTCGAACCGCCGGTTTAAAGAGTAACGGCTATTTTTTTTGAATGAAAGCCGAAACCGCAACCGCGGCCTAGGACCCGCGGTCACAGTTATTTCAACAGAATGCTCGGTTTTGAGCCAACATCGGAACCGCGACCGCGGGTCTAAGGCTGCGGTCGCGGTTTTGGTTAAAATGCCAACGACTAGTTTTTAACGGCTAGTTTTCAATGGCTAGTTCACATTTCCAACGACTCTTTGATAAATTTACCTATAAATATCCACTAAATGATCTCATTCCCACCCACAATACCAATCTCTCTCAATCTCTCAATCTTTTAAGTTTACAAAGCTCTCTCAATTCTCAATCTTTACTAGTTGTTACAAATTGCAATTGCTTTCCTAATTGTTCTTTTCAAAAATTAGCACAATTGTCCTTACATCTTATTGCTTAATTACATATTTCTTTATCATACTTTATTCTTTTTGCTTACTTCTTTAG
This sequence comes from Fallopia convolvulus, assembly GCA_964016875.1. NCBI lineage: Eukaryota > Viridiplantae > Streptophyta > Magnoliopsida > Caryophyllales > Polygonaceae > Fallopia > Fallopia convolvulus. The sequence continues at coordinate 32,701,579 of OZ024734.1, read as the reverse complement.
TTACATTTTAAGAAAATGGAAGGATTTCTTAACATTGATCAAATTTTTGGTTCACAAAAGAGCCAACATGTAGAATTTGTACCTCCTATTATTTTGTCGTAATTTATGAATCCCAATCTCAATGAAAAATGAGAGAGTGGGTGTGGATGAGGATCATGGATCCGAGGAGCCTTCCGAGACGAGCGAGGTTCCATCCCTTAAATCCGAAATTTTTACAAAACATTTTCGGAAGGGAGTTTACAATCCATCTAACAAGAAATTTAAAATTCATTGTAACCATTGTACTAATGTTTACTTATGGTTGTCGAGATCGGGCTATGGAACATTATCCAATCACGTGAAGAACAAGCACCCCGACAAGATAGGCATGATGCAAGGACAATCCCAACTATCCGGGTTTGCAACTTCTTCTTCCCTTAATCCTCATCATAACCCTCATTTATTTACTTATAACCATAATGATAGCATGTATGCCTTTTCCGAGTCTATTTGTGTTGATCACTTATCATTTAGTTTTGCCGAAAAGTTAGGATTTAACCATTGGATGACTAATCATGCACAACCCGCTTATAAACCGACTACTAGGAAGTCGATCAAAAAATGTGATGAAAGCATATAAAACCCGTAAGATGGAATTGGTGAAGTTTTTTGCTAAAAATGATATTAAAGTTTCAATTTGTAGTGATATTTGGAGTGATCATTGGCAAAATCATTCATACATGGGCTTAACATGTCATTTTCTTGATGATCATTTTAATGTGCAAAAACGTGTTTTGGCTTATAGAGTATTTGATTTTTCTCATACCGCTTTAATGATTAGTAACATTATTCGTACTATTTTGGAAGAGTATAGACTACTTCATCGAGTTTTTTTTATCTACTTTGACAATGCATCTAACAACACCGCTTCAATCCGAGAATTGGTTCCGCATTGTCAACCAATTCTTGGAGCGAAGTATTTTCATGTAAGATGTGTTTGCCATATTTTAAACCTTTGTGTGAAAGATGGTTTAAATGTTATGTCGGGTTTAATTGCTCCTATTATATATGTTGTTAGTCATATGTGGGCTAGCCCTCGAACCGCCCAAGATTGGACGGCGTTTTGTAGTCAAAAAGGTGTTCCACCCCGAACATTTCCAAAAGATGTTTGCCACCGTTGGAACTCCACTTATAAATTACTTCATGCATGCATGCCTTACAAAGATCTTTTGACTTCTTTTGCGTCTATATATTTTCCCGACAATCCCATTATTTCTCAAGTATGGGATTATTGTTATAGAATCTTAGAAGTTTTAAAAATATTTCATGATGCAACATTAACTTTTAGTCATGTTTATAAACCTTGTGCTCATTTGTTTTGTTTTGAAGCATTGAATGTGGCGGGCGGTTTTTGTGAGGGGTGTAAATTCACCGAACTTTATGGTGCTATTGAAGCTATGAAAGTGAAATGGTTGAACTATTATAAAGTTATCCCCGATATCTATCTTGTTGCTTGTGTGTTTGATCCTAGGTTTAAGATGAGTGGTTTAGAAGCATGTTTGAATGGTTATTATGATGCATTAGAGTTGGATGTTAATGATGATATTGCTAGTGTTGGGGATATACTTAGTAAAGTTAGAAGATCAATTGAGGAATTGATTACTGAATATTCATCTAGTGTTAGTTCTTCTCCATTACCTCCACATTCATTCTCCTCTTCGAGTTTGAGTGTCCTCGGTGCTACTAAAAGGTATGGGTTTAATCTTTTGAATACCCTTACCAAGAAACCGAGACATTCGAGCTCGAATGCGGAGTTTGAAATATATTTAACAACCCACTTAGAGTTTGGTGAAGGAGAATTTGATATTTTAGATTGGTGGAAGACCCACAATAAGACTTTCTCAACCTTGGTCAAGATCGCGTCTCAAGTGCTTGTTGTTCCCGCCTCGACCGTATCGGTAGAGCAAACATTTAGCGAAGGAGGACACGTTCTTGACGCAAAACGATCTAGTTTAAAGCCCGATGTCTTGGAAGCCCAAGTGTGCGTATGTGATTGGAAGAGGGCCGGAATTCGACAACAAAAGGCGGAGGTATCCGAAACTTCCGACTCGGACGGGCAAGACGATGATTCCCAATCCCAAAGCGCTTCGGATGCATCGACGTAGATGGTAAGCAAATCGGGGTTTCATATCGAGAACTATGTGGGCTTTGATTCCTCTATAACCCCGAGAGGATACGTAGGCAACTTAATTTTAAGTCCAAGCCCTTTAATTATCCAACTTTTTTTTGTTTTGAAGAACAAGCATTAATCGCGGATTCGCCTTAGTCCAATTTTCAAGGTCGGTTTGGGCAAAACTATAAAACCGCGTTCGCATCCCAACCATTACGCGGTCGCGTAATGGAACCGCGATCGCGACCTGGTCAAACGCGATCGCGGTTTGGACTTTGGCCCAAAAACAGAGTTTCTGTTTTTTGGGCCCGCGATCGCGGTTGGTGTTTTCTGCGATCGCGGTTGAAATGTTTTTTTTATTTTTTTTTAATTCCCGGTTCCGAACCGGAACCGGAACCGGGTGGAACCGGCGGAAACCGGAACCGGACCGGAACCGGGGAACCGGGCCAAGGCCGGTTCCATGATTCCGAGGAACCGGAACCGCCGGTTCCGGAACCGGACCCAGGTCTAATCTCTATTCTAGATCTGGGGCGTTATGAGTCTCGATCGAAGACAGCGCCGCCCAGCTCCATCTCCATTTTGTACGAGCGACCTCTCTGATGTAATAACCGTTATTTCTATATAAAAAGAAATAATTATTTTATTTATTTATTTAATTAATTAATTCTCTAAAAAAGAGAGTTTATTCATTATGATGATTTTCATAATATATATTTAAAAGTTGTAAAACTTTAGCCTTTTGGCAAATAAAAATTCAAATAATTAAGGTCAAATAATATTTCAATTTAATTTCACATTTAAAATAAAATATAGATAAAAATAAGAATGGACCAAAAATAAATATGTGAGAGGTGGGAATTGAACCCCTAACCTCTTGCATTTCCCAAACTAACTACACTCCTGATTTATTGCTATGCTATGGTAACTTATCTAACAACTTATTATTTTAAATCCTTTTATTTCCTTACTCAGCTCCCTTTCTTGTTAGGAGAATTGGCCATGGCTTATTGATTTGACATATGTTCAATCAAGATGACTCCACCTCCATTCTTCACCAATACCACCTCACCTTCACCTCCTCTTGCACCCAATCAATCTACATGCACCACCACCCTTTCCTCCAATTAAATCTTTCTTCACTTGGACAAGCTATCCTCCACCTCACCATGGAAGAAGACCTACAAGCTTCAGTCTTATACTATTTAAAGGGGTTGATAGCAAGGTAAAAATCACACAACAAATCTCTCCTTTTTAAGTCAAATTCGTCCAAATTAATGCCATAAAATCTCAGAATTTTGCTCTTCCCCAATTTTGCACAAATCTGAATTTCCCCCCATTACAATCTGATTTGTTTTTCACAAAAAAATCCATAAAACCCTATTTTGGTGGTCTTGCACCAACTAACAACCACCCACGCGCGCGGCCGCCGATCGCCACTAGTAGGCCACCGTCGTTCACCCTCTGCTGTTGGTGCCTTGGTGTTGTGCCTCCATCAGTCGTTCTTCTACTGTACGTGAAGAACTAGTAGAAGGAATGGAGGAGATGAGAGCTCTTGTATAGATTTGGGATATTGGGCTAAATTTTAATCAGGCCAATACATACTTTATTTACCCATCAGAAATTTTAAAAGGGAAAAGAGAAGGAGAGGCCCAAAAATCCACCCACCTCGAAATCAGTGCCCTTTCCGCTCTCGTTTACGCTCGGTATAATTTTCCGACTCGTATTTTAATTTCTATCTCCTTATAAAATAATTTTACATATATATAATATTTATTTATATAAATAGAATAAATATAAATGGATTATTAAAATAGAAAATAATGTTGGTAAGTCATTAAATAAATCCCAATAAATTATAGGAATAATATAAATGACTTTTAAGTACAAAAATTCTGATTTTTAAAATAATATTAACTTGTGCATATTTTTATCCTAATATAAAAGAAATTGTGTAAGATAAAGAGATTTAATAAAATAAGACTCTATTAAAAAGAAAATATACTTGCATGTCTTTTGATCCTATTATAGAGTTTGGTTCAAATGAAACAAACTCTTATCCTAAAACGTGAAGCGAATGCACTTTTCCTAGTTAGTAGTGCACTTTTCATACAAAAGTGCATATAAAAATACAAAAAGTGCACTACGAAAAAGTGCATTAAGAAAAGTATAAAAAGTGCACTAAAAAGTACGAAAAGTGCAAATGCGAAAAAGTGCACTCTGAAGTAAGAAAAGTGCACTACTAACTGCAAAAAGTGCATTCGTTTCAGGATAATAGTTCTTTTCAGGATAAGAGTTCGTTTCATTTGAACCAAACTCTCCTATTATAAGCTTTGAAATAATATTAGTAAGTAATTTTGAATAATGTATTTTAATAAGAACAAGAATGAGATTAAATAATTTAAATAAGTAATTGCATGTGGATTAAAAGGACTTTATATAACTCAAATTATTCTCGCATGTCATATTAGCTTTTTATGAAGTTGGAGTAAAAATTGATTAAACTATAGAAATACTATCACCCATGAGATTAATGTAACTTAAATAAAAAGGATAAAACTTCATGGGACTTTTAAAAAGGACTTTGTGTAAATTATTTCACCTTTCCATGTCAACTTAAGACTTTAATAATAAATGTGGAAAATGTGATACATAACCTTATACGTAATAAAATGTATTAAAATAATATTTATTTAACCAAATTAAATAAATATTGCTAGTAACTTTAAAAAGAGAATTCTTGGCTTATTTCAACTCTTGCATGAAACTTTATACGAATATATTTATTTTTATAAAGTTATTTTAAATGCATATATTTGAGAATAATAATCAAATATTATTATTATATAAAATTTCCACCTAAATTGTTATTTAAATAATTTATCTTTCTTAAGTTCTCTTGTAAAAAGGAAAAATAAGAGAAGATAATAACTTAGAAGAAATAAAGAACTTTAATAAATATTCACTCATTATCTCTCGTGTCGTTAGGTCGAAGATTCGAACTCGTCTAGGCCGTCTAATTCCGAATCGTTCGAACGAAACCGCATGCAAATCAAAGAAAGTGGATTTTCTTCTTGAAACCTCGATAATTCGTTTCGTGAAATTTCTTGATGTTGGGAACAACTTGTTTGATAAAAATAAACGAATCTAGGAATATCGATTGTCAGAACTAATGACCCACTTGTTATCGTTATTACAATTAATAATGTCCGTAGGATTATTTTGCTAGGCTTGTTTGTGTGGCCTTTGCTTGTTTAGAATCTCTTTTCGAGATTGGTATGGATTAAATATTAAGGGGTGCGGGAGTAACTCGAACACCTCTATATAACATGTTAAGCCATATGGCTCCAAGCCTAATTTTCGCGACTTTAAGGATCATGATCTATGTTTGCTCCTTCTCGGAGGAGGAACGTGTGCACCCTAGCTAAGTGCCGGAACTTCGTTCCATTAAGTGGACTTCGGCCCTTTCATGGCCCCCCACACTCTTAAAAATTCATTAACATAAGTGAAAGTTTTATCACGACATAAGATAAGTGTCAATGCACATTTACAAGAAACAAAAAACGGGTCGGAACAATAGAACTTGGAAGACCGACCCGGCTCTCGGTTCTTGGACGATCGTCCTTCCAATCTAGATGCTTATTCGGGCTTGTCAAGGTGGGTTTTGTACTTAAGCTCCTTTCGGCCACCTCCCCGATTTGGAGCACCGAATAAAATGAGGTTGGTTGAGGTCCGACAAGGGAGCGAGAGGTTTTCGAAACATGTGTGTATTAATAATGTTCCCAATATACTTACTATTCTAAGAAGTTCTACAATCTCGTAGTTCTTCCTTTCAGATCCAAGTTATCTCTCTTCGAGATCAACTAATTTCTGTCCTTAAAGCCCCACATAAAGTTTATAACTTTCAAATACATCTCTTCTATCTATCTCCTCGTTGTTATAATAAAATTACCAAACTACCCTTGAGAATTTCCATTCTCACTTGCTTAGTCTCCTTAGACTAATTCCACTATTTCCGCATTTTTGCCTGGTATTTCTCGCCCTTTGCGACAAATTCCATACTCTAGGAGGTTCACATCGAAGTTTTGAAGACAAAGTCTAGAAGGTTCAAGAAGAGTTATGCAAGGACAGAAGATCAGGGCAAAACAACATTGAAGGAAGGAAGGATTTTCAAAGAGCAAAAGCATTCAGAAGATAGTGCACCAGCTCTTCTATTTTAAACAAAGCAAATCATCATCATATGAGTTGTCTTGGGAAAATATACTTGTATTTTCAGTACGTCTTTTCAGCCCTTTTAATAAGGGCTTTAATTTCTGATGCTACATCATTTGTAAAATGACTCTCAATGTAATGAACGAATGTTCTTATCAATGAATAAAATTCTGCTTTTAGTCATTTCTTCTTTAATTATAGTCTCATTAAATTATTTAAAGCCTTGGGTGAATTTGGACGGTAAAATCCGAGGTCACTAGCGGTAATAGACATCGTTGCAAAATAGGGGTGTTACATCTACCACACCGCATGCCCGCACCTGCTCATGAAGTCACGAGTCTCGATCGAAGACAACTTTGGGGTTACGAGTCTCGGTCAAAAAAACTCCATCTCCATTCTATATCTGGGGTGTTACGAGTCTCGATCGAAGACAACGCCACCCAACTCCATCTCCATTTTTGTGAATTTGTGACTGCTAAAGTCTAAACTCAGAACTAATTCCATTATTTGTGATTCGAGTAATGTTCTCCTTTAGAAATTGATGAAAGCTTTCAATTTGTATGAATAGCTAATAGCTATATATTAATATCCCCATGAAATGTATCATATGTGGGTAAGATGAATGTATTTTTCCTTTGCGTTAATAGCTGTATATTAATATTACGAACCTGTATCATAAGATGAATGTATTGCATGTGTGATGTATTTGGCCATCGATTTCCTGTGTGATGCATTTTAGCAACTTTTAAAACACCCGAAAAAACACCGACCCGATCTGAAAACCGACGGGTTTTGGGTGGGTCGGATTTGGGTGGAACCCGTCGAGTGAAAATATCAGGTCGGGTGCACGGTTTATACCCGTCGGGTCGGGTGGTGGAAGTACTCCACCCGCACCCGACCTGACCCATTGACATGCCTAATGACCTCTTGCATTTTCCAAACTAACACACACTCCCTTTTCTGCTATGCTATGGTAACTTATCTACCAACTTAGAACTTTAAACCCTCTTATATCTTTATTTCTTCCTTTCTTGTTAGAAGAAAAAGGCCATGACGATTGATTTGACATATAAGCAATGCATGTCCTTCAACCTCCTACAATGGCCACTAAGTCTCTTTCTTCTCACCTCTCCTCCTCACCAATGCTTTTCTTCCACCTCCGTAGCAAGAAGCACACCATTGAACAATCCCCATGGATCACCTCTTCCATGAGAGGTCCATCCATGGAGGTGTGGATCAAAGGAAGGAGCCTCCTTCCACTATAAAAAGGGGTGAGGTCTCAAGGAAAGACACACAACACATCACCCACTTCTTCTCCTCTCTTTTTCGTCCATCTCAAGCCTCAAAATCACAGATTTGAATTATTTCCCAAATTTGATTTTTTCTAAAACTTCATCTAAGAAACCCCTAGTTTTGCATGATTTTCAAAGATCGATTCCAAGCGCGTTTCTCCACCAAATTTTGTGATTCAAGTCCCTAAATGTAGATGAAGGAATTGCCTACAAAACCCTTCAATCAATTAGGCACACACAACACAAAATTGAGCCAAAAATGCATCCAAACCAATCGATTATGTGTAGTTTCGGGTTTTCCGGGCAGGTGACGAGCGATTTTCTCCAAGCTCGTACGCCTTTGTTCCGCATCTGTTTCCTTATCTTTTGCCAATAGTAGTAAGAGGGGGATGAGAGGTCCCAGATGTCGCATCTTTCTGAACTGACCCCTTACCGGTGTCGCCGCTAGAACCACGTGAACCTACCTTGACGACCAACGTGTACCGACTACACAAGAGAACGGAATGGCAGCGAACGAACTTTTCGACCACTATACGCCATCATCAAGCCGCCATTAGGGTTGTTTAGTGGGTCAACCCGACCCGACCCGTAACCCAGAATACAGGTTACGTGTCGACCCGATGACAAATAATTAAAAAAAGTTCTCGTAACCCGGATTACAGGTTCTACGGGTCGAGTTTAATCCCATAATAATAAACCAAATCGGGATTCAATAAAAGAATCCCAATGAAAGAATTGGCCCATTAGAAGGAATGACAAAGCCATGTAAGTGTGTGGGTTTTATAGCTATTTCATCCGCTAATAGGAAGCCAAAATTTCGATGTGGGATATGAAGTTTGTGGCTTGGCAAAATGTGAAGGGGAAGCTATTCCGACATTGAGAAAATGGAAGAGGGAAGGAGGATTTTGACACTATAAAATAGCTATGGTGTATATGCTTATGGGCTTAAAACATTTAGTAATAAAATTGGGTTTCTCTATTTGAATTGGGCCTAATTTTTATAAAAGTATAAAGTGTTTAAGTTTTAAAATATATAATTAACAAAATAAAAATTAAATTAACTTATATATACGGGTTAAACGGGTTGACTCGTAACCGATCTGCAACCCGTAAATTACGGGTCGGGTGTCGACTCGTAAATTTACGGGTGGGTCGGGCCGGGTTACGGGCATTTTGAACAACCCTAGCCTCCATAGACCAATCTGTTGCTGACACTTGGTAGAGAGAGTGTCTGGTTGCCTAATGTCGCTTAAAGCGCCACCATTGGCCTTCCCTCGACGACACAGATCACCGACGAAGTTGACAAGTTGTGCTGATTTTTTTGTTTGGAAAGAAAGAAAAGAGGTGTGGCCTGACCCACCTCATTTTCCGTGCCCATTTCCGTCCCGTTATCCCTCGGTATAATTTCTCGACTCATATTTTAATTAATATCTTTTTATTAAATAATTTTCACATTATATAATATTTATTTAAAGAAATTGAATAAATATTGCATGTGGATTTTAAAAAGGAATTTATGTGATTAAATTCACTTTGCATGCCCATTTAGTTAAATATAAAATTTTATAAAAATTATGTAAGACTTCACTTTTAAAAATAATCTTTACAACTCTAAAAGTTCTCCCTTAATACATAATAAATGTTTTATTCTTCCTATTCAATTTATTTATTCAATTTATTTTTCTTAAATAAAAAAATGCACTATTCTCCCTATTCAATCTATTTTTCTTAAATATTTAGTTATGGTCGTGTATAAAAAATGGAGTTGGTCGTGTATATTTTATGAAATGAAGCTATCTATGTAAAGCTTAAATATTTTAAAACACCATTTTAAAAAAAAAGTGGAGTTTAAAACACCATTTTATTATAATATACAACTATATACCTATATATGTATGCTTAACCTATCATAAACAAATACTAACGACTATAATATATTATCCCTCCACCAAACCAAACATTCAAAATTAACGGTTAAATCTAATTTTCCTTCATTATTTAATTTCATCAATTCACACATACAAGTATCATTTCTATTCTAATCAAATAATATACACGTTCACCTATGTCCACTTATAAAATAAATAACAATAGACACGAAATCATATCCCGCCCATCGGACGGGACAAGCCTTCTAGTAATAAAGGAATAATAGATCTCCTACCTAAATTATTAACTTAAATAATCTAAAATAAAATACATTCTTTTAAAGAATAAAATAAGGAAAGGTTGAATAAGAGAGGAAATAAGAATTTTAATATAAATTCGTTTCTTTATTTCATCCCGAATTGCTAGGTTAAAGCTTTTGAGTTCTCTAACTCATCCTAAATTTTCGAGCCATCGTGAAAGTTCGAACAAAATTCAAAGCAAGTGGATATTCTCCGTTGTAACCTTTATATATATATATATATATATATATATATATATTCTTCTATGTTGGAAACTACTTGTTTGTTAAAATGAATGAACTTAGGTATATTCATTTGCTTAGAAATAACGACATATTGTTACTATTATTCGTACTACGGAAGTACTGAATTTTAGGACCGATGATTTGCGGTCTTGCTTGTTTCAATCTCTTTTCGAGATTTGTTATGGATTAGCATAGGCGATATTGTGCACTAGGTAGATGCCTATAGGGTGAAAGAGACCTATATACTCGAGATGAAAGAGGTCCGATATCCACAAGATGAAAGAGGCCTGAACACTCAGGATGGAAGAAGCCTGAACACCCAAGATGAAAGAGACATGTATACTCGGGATCAAAGAGGCCTGAAATTCCTTCGTTTCCTTTATGTGGATCGGCCATTGTAGCCACCACATCTAGAAATCGTCAAATAAATGCAACGTTTTATCTATATCTATATCTATTTATATAACATATAAAATTGAAAATTTTGGTTATTTATGATCAATTCCTTAATTAAGTTCAAATAGAAAAAAAATCTATATAAAAATAATACAACCACTATATCTAACTAGATGGATTTTCCACCCGTTGGACGGGGTCATTTTTTTATGCTTGTTGAATGCGTTATTAGAACATTGAAGTAAGAAGTTTAAAAGAGTGTTGTTAATAACATTGAAGAAGGAAGTTTAAAAAGATTATAGAAAAAATAGAAGTTCAAAGGAGTGTTAATAAAATGATGATAGTAGAAGTTCAAATGTATTCGTTCATTAGGAAATTAAATTCAAACAAAAATGAGAGCATTTATTTGTCCATTGAGGGACAACTTTATGGGTTGTAAAAATTCCAATCTACTATATATATTAAGAATTGCGATCAGGTGGGGGAGTTTGCTACAGTGCTTTATGCGAGCATCTGTCAGCCGTTCGATCCCTTGTTTTAAAGGCCAAGATTGCCTCCACGTGTTTAATTAATTTTTGGTAAAGCAAGACACGGAGGGGTATTCTCGTCCTTTCCCCCATTAAATTAGAACAAATGTTGCAGGAGGGTCTTCTTCTGATTTGTTTGGCTTTTTTTTTGTTGATTCCGACCCCAATTTATATTCTCTCTTCATAGATTTTGTTATAGATCTATTTTCTATGGTTCCAAGTTCACAATTTGGGTTTTTTTCAGAGTTTGGAGTTTGGTACTTCGGTTGCACTTTGTGTATTTTGGGGCGATTTTTGTTGATTATAATCAAACCTCTAAAGATTCTGTATGTTTTGTTTTACATTTTCAAGTTTTTGATTGAAAACAAAGGCTAATGTCCAATGCTCTTCTAACCGCCCACCATGTGTTCGACAAAATGCCCAAATAGTCAACTTAGTGTTTAGAGCACTTTTTTTTTACCAATTGTTCATAAATTATGAACCTAGCATACCAAATCATTAACTCATACCATTTATTAGCTAGAACGCATGACACAAGTAACAAGTTTTGTGAATTAATTTTCATGAACCATATTGATAATTGTTATGAACATAATCATATAAAGACATAAACCCACAAAATATGATTTATGTACTAGATTACATGTCAAAAATAACAAGTATTATGAATTAAATTTCAAGAACCTTAATGAAAATTGTTATGAACTTTACCGCATAATGACTTGAACCAAAATAATATCATTTATGAAAATATGGCACAAATAACAAGTAGTGTGAATTAAATTTCATGAACCTTATTGACAATTGTTATGAACTTGACTATCTAAAACCATGAACCATTAGTCCAACTTTTATAAACTAAAAATCGTAAGATGAAATATTGTAAACTTATGCTTATAAAAATATGAACTAAAAGAACAAAAGTCATGAACCAAAATAACTAGTATGACTTAAAAAACATGAGCTATAAGATAAACTATTAAGATTTAAAAGTCATGAACCATAAGAATTATTATGAACCTAACTTACAAAAAACATGAACCGAAGAACAATTATCATGAACCAAAAGACACAAAACAAGATAATAAATATCATGAACTAAAAGACATGAACCATTAGATGAACTTTTGATGAACCTAAAGTTAGATAAACATGAACCAAAAGAACAACTAGTTATAAATAAAAAGGCAGGAAACAATAAGAATTAAAAGACATGAACCATAAGAATTATTATGAACCTACCTTGCAAAAACATGAACCGAAAAAACAAGTACCATGAACCAAAAATCATGAAAGAAAATAATAACTAGCATGAACTAAAAGACATGAACCATAAGATGAACTTTGATGAACCTAAGGTTATTCAAACATGAACCAAAAGAACAATTGTTATAAACAAAAAAGTATGTAACAAAATTTATGAACTATAAGAAGAAATATTATGAACCTTACCTTAAAAAGTCATGAACCAAAAGAATAACCGATACGAACAAAAAAGACATGACCGTATCAAGAATTAGCCTATGTGGGATTTGAACCCACATCTGTGCACATGCACATTGCTCTACCATTTGAGCTAATAGGTTGCAAAATATAATATTTCTCAAGGGTCAAATGCACATTTGTTATTTCTCACTAATACAACTAGATCTAGACAAACTTACATTGAGATTTCTCATAGGAAGACTTAGTAGACAACTTCAATAGTGACAATATATCATCAATCATGCCTTCTATACCAAAAGCATGTCATGAAAGGATCAATTCCATTTCTAAATTAACCATTTTTCTGATAACTTATGAACCACAAGCTCAAAACATCACAATACATCAATAAGCAACCATTTTTCTTGAAAAATAAACACAAAGTGAACAATAATAGTTCACCAACCAAAACCATCAAAAATCGCCCAAAAAAACACCATAAACACTTCCATTACGGGAAATCAAATCCTAGAACCCTAGAAAATCAAAATCAAGCATTAGAAAATCTCATAAGTTTATGCATACCTTCTTGTGTTTGTTTCTCCATAGAATTAGAACAATCGACGATTTGAATGAGTTAGGGGGGGGGGGGTGGCAATGATTTGCTTAGAGATGTATGTGAATCTAGGTCTCTGTACATCGTTCGTCGGCGGGGGAGAAGAGTCACGGGAAGGAGAAGAGTAAAAGATGTGTTTGATTGATTTTTTGGAGTTGAGGGTATTTTTGTCATGTGTGTCAAATTGTAATGTAATTACCTTCCGTGCCATTCAAACAAATAACTCCCATTTTTTCCCTTTTTTGTTATATAATTTTGTTATAATCTGGGCCGTTCGTGATATTAATCGGACGCTCCAAAATTGCTCGCATTTTCTACTGTAGCAGTAAATTGTACCCGAGCGTGACTCTATATATTAAAGCAATAAGGTTTGGAACCTTCTCATTACCCCACCTAGGATTATGCCACATGGCAATCCTACATTAAGCCACCTCATATGTTTACACGTGTCTTTTTCTTATAATTTTGACGTCATTATAAATATTCCATGTCATAGTTTATATGTCAAAATTTTCCATGTCACTCATATGCTAGGTACACATCATATCGTCACATAATTTACAAATCTCAATTAATTTTTGCTAATTAATTTTAAATATCCCATTCAGCCTACATTACTCAAGTCTTTCTTCTCAAAATTAAACGTGAAAACCAGAACTATATGATTCCCATATTTCTACACTGGCAAATTGATGGTGGTGTATGTCTTCTATTGAAGTAGTTCACAGATCCCCATGAAATCAATGGTGAATTTTCTCAATGGGAGAAACATTTCACGACCCTTCCTATTCATATATACTTACTAATTGTACATTTGTAACCCTTCCGAAAGCATATTCATATTTAAATAATAAAAAACATAATGGAATATAACCAAAAGATCATAATATTAAACTGGCTTTACATGTATACAAATTGTCAAATAAATGATGAATGACCCACCTTATATTTAACCACCACATTAATGTTGTAACTTTTCTAACCACCACATTAATTTTGACCCACCTTATATATTAATGTTGTAACTTTTCTAACCACCACATTAATTCTGACCCACCTTATATTTAAAAAAATTATTTATATTCTTTCCGATTAAACTCCTTTTTATTTATTTACGTGGAACAAATTAATTTGAACTTTAATTAAAAATAACAAAAATTATTGTATCTTTATCTTTTTATCTATTTTAAAAAAAATCTTAAGAAAATTATGATAAAAAAAAGTAAAAAATTTAAATATATATATATATAATTACTTGCCTAAACGAAATTTTTATAAAAAAATATATATTTTCCTTAATTTCTTTTTTGGATTTTATGTAAATATAGAAGAATTTTAACCTTTGAAAAATTATATATTTTTTAATCTTTTATTATTAATTATCTTTTTAACTTTTTATTGAAAAGATTTTTAATGTATTGAATTTGATTAATTTTTTAAAGAAATTACATTATATCATATTTATAATATATCTAAAAATTGATGAGTCGTAGTCGTGGATGGCATGACGGCTACAACTAATGACTCAAAAAAGAAAGTGCCTAGTGAGTAATAATAAATGATCTGGGATAGATCGAGAACAACTTGGAAAGTCTATTCTTGCTTCCGGCTTTTGACGATCGTTTTTCCAATATGAATGCTTATTCGGGCTTTTCTAGGTGGGCTTGGTACTTAAGCGTCTTCAGGCCACCTCCCCGATATGGGGCTCCGAATGTGATGAGGTTGGTTGAGGTCCACTAAAAGTACGAGAGGCTTTTATAAAACTTAATGTGTAATAAAATGTTCCCAACAATATTCGTGTTCTAAAAGGAACTACAATCTTGTAGTATCCTTCTTCTCGTAAAATAGTTTATCTCTCTTCGAGATAAACTAGTTTCCGCTCTTATAAGCTCTATAAAGACGTTGTTACACTCCAATAAATCTTCGCTATTATCCTGTTTATGAAATAATAGTGTTACCAACCCTTACCCTTGAGAATTTCCATTCTCACTTGCTTAGTCTCCTTAGACTAATTCTGTTTGTTTTCGCATTTTTGCCTGGTATTTCTCGCCCTTTGCGACAAATGCCAGACTCTAGGAAGTTCCCACCGAAGTTTTGAAGACAAAGGCTATAAGGTTTGAGAAGAGTTATGCAAGGATAGAAGGTCAAGGCAAGACGACGTTGAAGGAAGGAAGGAATTTTCGTAGAGCAAAGTATTCGAAAGATGGTGCACCAGCTCTTCCATTTTAAGCCAAGCAAATCATCATCATATGAGTTGTCTTGGGAAATATACTTGTATTTTCAATACGTATTTTCAACCCTTTTTTAATATGGGCTTTATTTTCCGATGCTACATCCTTTGTAAAATAACTACCAATGTAATGAATGAATGTTCTTCTTAATGAATGAAATTATGCTTTTAGTCATTTCTCCAATTATGTATTATTTTATAATTTAAAGTCTTGGGTGACTTTGGACGGTAAAATCCAATGTAATGAACGATGGTGGTGTATGTCTTCTATTGATGTTTTTTCTTGATCCTCAAGGTGCATTAGTATTTAATGGTATCCACTAAATGCATCCATAAAGGTTAATAACTCGTGTCCTGCAGTTGCATCCACCATTGCACAGATATGAGGCAAAGGGAATGGGTCCTTAGGGCACACTTTATTTAGGTTGGTAAAGTCGATGCGCACACGCCACTTTCCTTTCTTTTTCTTTACAACGACCACATTTTCTAACCAATCAGGGTATTCAACCTCCCTTATCTTTCCAGATTCATGTAAAGATTTTACCTCTTCATTTATTACCTAGTTTCACTTGGGAGCAAATTTGCGTCTTTTTTGCTTGATTGGAGGTATCTTTTTATCGACATTGAGTGCATGTGTACTAATATTGGGATCAATACCCACCATGTCTTTGTTATACCATGCAAAGTAGTCGTCGTAGGATTGTATGAAGCAAACTAGTTGCTTCCGTATCTCCAATGACAAATCAACTCCAACTCAAATCTTCCATGTTGGATTTTCAAGGTCTAATTCTATCTCTTCTACTTGCGGGACTTTAGGTTTGCTATGCTCATGATCTCTTCTGTTGGGCAGATTTGTTTTGACTTGAGGTGGTAGCTCGCATGGCTATGGAATAGCATTCTCTCGCTATCTTTTGTTCCGTTTGATTTCTTGAACCCCCCGTACGAAGAAGGAAATTTGACATATTGATGGTATGTAAAAGGAATGACCTTCATTCCATGGATACAAGACCTGCACAAAATTACATTGAAAGGAGACGGACAGTCGGGGATCATAAATTTTACTTGGAAGTTGACTCCATGAGCTATGGTAGGGAAGGTAATTTCCCCTATCGTGTTTCATGCTTCCCCATTGAATTCGACTAAAGTAGTTGATTTTTTTATGACACCATTAAGCCCTAGACCTAAGCTGTATAAGGCATCCAACATTAGAAAATTAGTCAAAGTTCCATTATCAATCAATACACGTTTAACCAAAAAGTTTGCAATAGTCAAAAGAAATGATCAAACAGTCATGATGAATTTCGTCTTCCTCCATGTCATCAAAAGTGATTGGCATGACTTCTTCGGGTTGTAACCCGCGGTTCCTTGAGTCAGCTACTTCTAACCAGCCTCTTTGTCGCTGAGTAGGTTACTCCGCAAATGATCAAGTTGTTTCAAAGGCCTTGGACGCTTCGGAGGAGGGGGGACTTGGTTTACCTTTATTGCGATCAAGTTGTTCCAATGCTCTTTCTGAAATTAGGTCCTTGAGATACCCTTTACGGAGTAACTGGCTAACCTCTTTCCTCAAGGCGATACACTCGTCAGTCACGTGGAAGTGGTCAAAGTGAAAATCGCACCATTTCTAGGTGTCCTTATGGTGTTGTGGAGCGTCACCTTTATGAGGCCATTTCACACCGCCTCCATCATTGATTAAGGTCTTGATAACTTCTGTTGTATTGATACAAAAGCTGTAGTGAGACAGATTCAGAGGTATCCTAGGATCGTCATTCCACTCACAGGGGCGTGATTTCACGACGTTCACAGTTCGGTTTGGTGCCAACGCATGAGGATATGGGTTATATCTCATACGGCATCTTCCATGACATTGCTCTAGTCGGGACGAGCCTGACGCCTTGAGGATGAAGAGGTCATCTTCTTCCAAGCAAACATGTGCTAATTCCTTTGCTTGTACCTCATCGAAATTCGAGCAAGGATATTTTGTTAATTCACGATAGAGATTGGGATTACTTGATAAGATTCCTCTCAGAAATGCCTCTGCCGCGGTGGCACTTTCGCATCCTTTGATTTTGACAAGTTCCTCATTATACTATTTGAGATTTTTTTAGATATTCTCTTGTCTTCTGAACCAGGCGGTATAAGTCGCTGGATCATTTCCTGATATGCCGACTAATTGCAAACCCGAGTCTAAACTTGTCAACCGGTTCAACAAAGGACGAAATGCTACCAAGTGGTAAGTGTGAATGCCAATTCAGAGCAGAACCTGATAAGGTGTTTCCAATCCAACGACACATCACAACTTCCTTCATTTCGAAAGGAACCATGCTAATGGTCATGGCTTTTTTGAAAACAACTATATTTTGATCCGGGTAAATCGTACCCTCGTACTTTGGTACGTCGAGAAATGTAATACTTTCGTGAAACGTCGACCCTAGTGATAGCCGGTAAGAAGGGGGAATCGGCCCATCCCTCCTTTCAACTGTTATAAGTTGAGGAGCCCTTGGAACATGCATGATTCGGTCCTCGAGGGCTTTAACGCGTTCACGTAACGATGTTACATATGCATCCTCTCGGACTGCATGGAGTGAATTACCATTTACCGAATACCCCATTACCCGCCTCCCCTCGTTTGACGATATTAGACTCGAATCATCGTGCTTCAATTGTTGTGCGACACCAACCATAGTTCTTGAAACTCATGGACGGCTTGGACTCGATTGGATCTACGATTGGATCAAATTCCTTTCATGAGTTAGAGATTCATTTTGTTTTTCATAGACATTGGTAAACCAATTATGAGCCTTTTTTTACTTTTTCGGATCCTTTTGAAAAGCGAGCATAGAAGCCCTTAATTCAGATACGATGGTTGATTCCGAAGCCGCTACTTGTTCTTTCGTTGTATTTGGGTTATTCGGTCACAGAGTTCTTTCAATAGAGGTATGTTCGTTAGTGGGAGCTAGGTTTTGTGGGTTAGGAGCAACATGGCTCTTCTTTTGGTTTTTTAGTCCTCTAGAAAGGTCGTTGGATTCATCGATCATGTTTTTGCAGTGGGTTTCATGGTGTTACATAGGTTTCTTTGGATAAGGTCGCCATGGTGGATGCCAATTATTTTGGACGAATTAAACACATAAACATATTATTTGCTAAATTGAGGGAACCTTAGTCACACACCAATTCACGTACTAAACACGTTAAGATAGCATACGAACAACAAAATATAAAGGAAATTGAATTGTAACCAGAGATAAACTGTGCAATATTCTTGTTAATATACGAGGATAAAACAATACGAAAACACGATAAACTATGTAGAATCTTGATTGTAGATCGATCGAATGAGGTTGAACTTGACAAAATTGCAGATTGGGAATTATTAGTGGTTGTTTTTTCCTCTTTTATATCCCATCTCCATCTTCGATCATCTCCTCTTATACCCTTCAAAAATCTAGCCTTTTAACCCCTTAAATGCATTCCAGAAATCTCGCCCTCTCCATTAATATCTACAACGTCTCTTTCCACGTCCAACGCTGGTTGAACAAAAGTCGTTTCACTTGTCTCTCCTTACATATGAAGCCAGGCCCATCTTACTCATTCAGGACCAATAATCTGGGGCCCAACAATCATATTGGCTAAAGTGCCTATTAAGAGAGTTAAGAGATGAAAAAAAAAATTCTCCCTTTGATTCCTTAATTTGGAACTCCAACAAAAAGGATGTGGTAGTTTCCTCTTCTTAAAGTAGAAATGGCAAACATGGAAAGGTCATAGCCATAGGTGTAGTGTCTAACCATTGTGTAGACATGGATCTTAGAAAAATAGGATTATTGGTTGGTGGGAGCAAAACACATCTTTCATGCCTTGAGAGATCTTCAACCATGGGGGTAGCCACAAAGGCTAACTTAGCTATGTAGCTTGCATCGGCCTCAAAATCAGCCTCTCGCTCCTTTATATCAGTCCAAAATGACAACACATGAACCCTCATTCAGTTTATAATCACATATGGTTGGTTCATCTTGAAGAGGTCATCATGGATTGGTTCATTATTGGGTTGGGATGTGGGTAAAGGAGGTTATTCAACTATGTAGTTTAGTGGGACTTTCAATTCTTCCTTAAACATCTTGGAGCTTCTCTTATTGTTCATTTGAACCTTATCTCCCAACACCTCATCTTCACTCTTAAGAAATAATTTGGGTCTCTTATGTCCATAACTTAATGAGTAGCTCATAGTTTCAAGGTGAAATTTAACCCTTGTAGTTTGCATCCATGGTTTTTCCAAAATCAAGTGGAAATCTTAGAGAGGTACAACATCCGAATTGATGGTACCATGATATGTGCGGGGTGAAAAAGATAAACAACCTTATTTTTCACAACAATATTAGCTCTTTCTTTGATGAAACTCAATTTGTATGGGGTGGGATGTGGAATGGTGATCAGTCCTAACTTGTCAACCATTCTTTTCCCAACACCATTGTATTCTAACTCATGGTCAACCATAGTGAGTGTTTTGGGCGGAATTAAGTGGTAAACGCATTATCCACTATAATGAGGGAACCTTAATAAAAAACAATTTATACAAGTTAACTTCGTAGATAATGTTGGATTCTCAAAGAAATATAGTAAATAAACCAAGAAATAAGTAAAGAAGGAAATATGAATTTGGATAAGCAAATTAGATTGTGAATTGATAGCACCCCGGGATCGATCTCGTAAGCCTTCTCCAAGAAAGGGTTGGTAGAGTTGGATCTTGATGGATCACGCCACCAGTAGACCGGATCTAGAGTCCGCAACAAGGACTTATTGTTGATTGTTTGAGCACGAGTTTAAGAGATTTTAGGAGAGATGAGAAAGAGAGTGTTTGGAGGAATAGAGGATAACCTGAAGAGTAATCTCTATTCACCTCAAAGCCAAAACTGATTACAAAAGAAGGCAAGGAGGGCTTATATAGAAAGTGCTCCTTCATAGAACGGAAAGGATTAGTATCAATATGCAAACTAAGACACATGTCCAACATAAAACAACATCAAATAAAAAATGACATGAAATATAAATAAATTATGCAATAATATAATAAATATCATAAATAAAAGATATAGACACTGATGTGGCTCGGCTAGGCCAAGAGGGTAGCGTCGTGGCACAAGCATGCCAAGGGGGGCGCTGTGGTCTAGGGCATCTCCGTGTCATTAGAGCCCAACTTGGGTCCGGGTTGGATATCGTAATTCTCTCCCCCTTAGATTCAAAGAATCCTTGCTTCGAGCATGGGTGTGTCAGGGGAAGAACTTGACAAGGCACAAGAGAGGCGCCCTTAAGACGTTCAATATCAAATTCATCTCCAATCTGGATGAAACTTGGTGAAAGATCATATTTTACTATATCCATGGTGTCCACCAAGTTTGTATATTAGTTGTAATTTGAGTTGTCCAATGTATGTCCCCTTTGAACAATCTTGGATTCGCAAATGATTATTTAATGAATGAACATATATTGTTTGATCTGTAACACCCCAATTTTGCAACGATGGAAATTACCGCCAATGACCTCAGATTTTACCGTCCAAAGTCACCCAAGGCTTTAAATAATTTACTGAGAATATAATTAAAGAAGAAATGACTAAAAGCGGAATTTTATTCATTGATAAGAACATTCATTCACTACATTGAGAGTCGTTTTACAAATGATGTAGAAGCCGAAAATAAAGCCCATATTAAAAGGGTTGAAAAGACGTACTGAAAATACAAGTAGATTTTCCCAAGACAACTCATATGATGATGATTTGCTTGGTTTAAAATAGAAGAGCTGATGTACTATCTTCTGAATGCTTTGGTCTTTGATAATTCCTTCCTAACTTCAACATCGTCTAGCCTTGACCTTCTATCCTTGCATAACTCTTCTTGAATCTTCTAGCCTTTGACTTCAAACTTCGGTGGGAAAATCCTAGAGGCTGGCATTTGTCGTGAAGGGCGAGAAATACCAGGCAAAAAAGCGGAAATAGTGGAATTAGTCTAAGGAGACTATGCAAGTGAGAATGGAAATTCTCAAGGGTAGTTTGGTAATTTTATTATTTCATCGAGGAGATAAGTAGAAGAGATGTACTTGAAAGTTATAGACTTTATGTGGAGCTTTAAGGATGGAAATTAGTTGATCTCGAAGAGAGATAACTTGGATTCGAAAGTGAAGGAAACTACGAGATTGTAGTATCTTTATGTGGAGTTTTAAGGACGGAAACGAGTAGATCGCGAGATGAGATAACTCTTAAACCGAAAGGAAGAACTATGAGATTGTAGAACTTCTTAGAATAGGAAGTATGTTGGTAACATTATTAATTCATACAAGTTTTGAAAGCCTCTCGCGTCTTTGTCGGACCTCAACCAACCTCATCTTATTCGGTGCTCCATATCGGGGAGGTGGCCCGAAGAAGCTCAAGTACCAAGCCTACCTTGGCAAGCCCGAATAAGCATTCACATTGGAAAGACGATCGCTCAAGAACCGAGAGCTAAGTCGGTCTTCCAAGTTGTACTATTTCGACCCGGTTTTGGTTTCTTTTAAATGCGCATTAGCACTTATCCTATGTCGTGATAAAACTCTCACTTATGTTAATGGATTTAAAGAGTGTGGGGTCCATGAAAGGGCCGAGGTCCACTTACGGGAATGAAGTTCCGGCACCAAGCTAGGGTGCGCACATCCCTCCTCCGAGTAGGAGCAGACATAGATCATGGTCCTTAAAGTCGCGGAAAGTAGGCATGGTTCCATACGACTTAATAGGTTATATAGAGGTGTTCGGGTTAATTCCGCACCCCTTACTATTTAATCCATACCGATCTCTAAAAGAGATCTTAAACAAGCAAGGTCACACAAGCAACACTAGCATAATAGTCCTATTGAATATTAATATTCGTAATAACGATAATAAGCGGGTCTTTAATTCTAACAATTGATATTCCTATATTCATTTATTATTATCAAACTAGTTGTTCCCAACATCGAGAAATTTCACAAAACGAAATATCGAGGCTTGAAGGAGAAAATCCACTTGCCTTAATTTGCGAGTGTGTACTTTCGAACGACACGAAATTCGATGGCTTAGACGGGATTGAGACTTCAACCTAACGACACTAGAGATAACAAGTGAATTTTTTTAATTAAAACTCCTTATCTCATCTAAGGTTTTGTTTTCTCTTATTTTCCTTTTATAAGAGAATTCGTGAAAAGCTAAATTATTTAATTAAATAATTTAGGTGGATGTTTTAAAATAATAATAATCCTCGATTATTATTTTCAATTGTAATTAAAAATACATTATAAAAATAGTTATATTTATATAAAGTTTGATGCAAGGTTTGAAAGTCAAGACTTCACCTTTTTAAATTTACTATTTAAGATTTTATAACCTATTGTTAAAACCATTAAAATACTCATTCTTTTTATTAAGAGTTACAAGTGTTTAAAACAATATTCTTAAAATATTGGTAAGTCTTAATTAATTACATGCAAGGTGAAAATATTAAACAAAGTCTACATTAAAACATTATCTAGATTATTTAAATCCAATATTATTATTATTAAACTAATTTCCTTATAAGTTGAAGGAAAGTTCTTTTTATAGCAGGCAAATATTTTAATAATCTATTTAGTCTTCAACTTAATCATATTAAATTATCTTATGACAAAAATATCTTATCCATATTATTTCCAAGTTCATAAAAGGATTTTATAAGATTATCTTATGTCAAAAATATCTTATCCATATTATTTCCAAGTTCATAAAAGGATTTTAAAAGACATGCAAATATTTTTCTTATTTAATAAAGTCTTAATTTAATAAATCATTTCAACTAGTTCTATCTCTTTTAATCATTTCAATTAGAATACATGCAAGTTAAAAATATTTTTAACACATATTTTTCATGCTCAAAAGTAACACATATTAATCTTATAATTTATTTGCAATTATTCCATTTTTTTCCATATTTTATTTTCTTTTATAAAAATCTTATGCGTGTTAATTTTTATTAAAAACTATGTACAAGCAAATTTTTATTTGATAAAAGAAATGTAATTTAATTAGAGCTTTGAGCCCAAAAATTAATAGCCCAAAATTAATTAGGATTAACCAAAAAATAATTAGCCCAAATCTTCTTGCTTCTTCTTCTATGTATGCAAACACGAACCAGAGAGGAGAGTCAGAATTGACGAACGACGGACACTTCTAGCGGAGGACTGGGCGGCGACGGAGCTCCGATAGGCGGCGATGCTGTGCGCGGTCGGTGGGCAGCGGGAGGACGGTCCGGTGATGGTGTCCCGGTGAAGCAAGGGGGCGAAACTAGGGTTTGGGGATTTTTGTAAAAAAAATTCAGCACTTGAATAAATTGATTTGGAGCTGAAAAATCTTGGTTGAGAGTGAAATTAGAAGAATAGGATGAAGCAAATGATATGTCTTTTCACTTTAGAAGTTGCCCCTTTTTATAGTGGTGGGAGAAAAACCACAATCCACACCTCCATGGTTTTGACCACTCAAGAAGGATTAGACTCATGGTGATTGGGGAACTTTTTGTTTCTTGTATCCAATGTGGAGAATGATTATTGGTGAAGAGGAGAGGTGAGAAGGTTGATTTCTACAAGCCATGGATGAAGGTAGAAAACATGCATAGATCAGGCGTCAAATCAGTCATGCTAGGGCTGAGCATCGGTTCAAAACTGAACTGAACCGAAAACCGACATTTGATTTTTGGTGAATCGAACCGAACTTATATCGGTTCGGATGAGGTTCTTGTCGGTTTGGTTCAGTGCAAAACCGAAATAACCGAAGGAATGAAAATCCCCTAGACTTATGACTAAATCAAAACCGAATAAACCGGAAATTAATACCGATTAAACCGAACAACATAAAAACTAAACTATTGCAACTTGCAACTTGCTGTAAAAATGTAAAATAGGCTAAATAGCCGTACAAATTAAATGTCCATTAACTCCAATACTCTCCATCTATATCCAACATTAACAAATTACGAAATTTGATTATTCAGTGAACAAATACTGAGGCACTGAGCAATATTCAGTGATTTAGATGTTAGATTTTGAGCCAACAAATATTCAATTACAAGTACATCTGTACATACCACTATACCAGGGAGATTCAATGACGACCTGAACGACCGGAAGTCCCGGAACTCGGACGGCGGCAAGGCTAGGGTCGAAAGATGACAAGACAGGAACAACGACTAAATGGATTCGGGGTTGCCGCGCTTGTGGCTGGCGAGTGCGAGACTTGTCACGGACTCGGTGAAGGCGAACTGGTCGAAGGGTACAAAGCGAAAGCGACTTCAACGACGGTCGATGGCTGCTCTTTTGTGCACGGTTCCGACTCTACAGCTCTCCGCCTCTGCTATGGTTGCAATAGGGTTTCTCAAAAACTTAGTTCGGACTTTGGACTCTTTTTGGGAACTTTCGGTTTGTGAATTGGGACAAACAAAAAATCAAAGGGAGGGCCCAGATCACCAACGCTAATGCGCTTAGGCTAAAAAATTAAAAAATTGTCTTTGTTTTTATAAAGTCGGCTCAACCGAACCGAACTGCCAAAAATCGAACAGAAACCGAAATCATAAGAATCCTTAAACCGATAACCGAACCGACCATTTTCAGTTTCGGTTCAGTTCGGTCCGGTCTAATATTTCGGTTTTGACCGAACTGTGCTCAACCCTAAGTCAGGCAACTGATTTGATCAATTTGGGGGAGAAGAAGAAGGAAGGGTTAAAAAAAGAAAGTCTTTAATGCTAGATAAATTACAATTGCATAGCGGATTTGAGTATGTGTGAGTGCGGGAAGGGTGCAAGATGTTGCGGGTTTGAGTCTCCCTCTCGCCCCTTTTTATTTTTATTTGCCTTTCAAATTAATATGGAATAAAAAATCCGAATTGCTTAATAATTTTATTTAAGTAAAGTTTTAGTTGCCATTGTAATAAACTCTTATAACTTTTTAATATATTATGAAATTATAAAAATTATTAAATTCTCTATTTTAGAGAAAAAATTATTCAAACAAATACCCGTTTTTTTATTAGGAAAGAAATTAGGATGATCACTAACAACCTAATGGTCACCCTAGAGCATCCTGGTGGATGAGGGCACAAAGTCCCGAATCAGCTGCAAGAGGGACGAAAGAGACGCTCCTAAATGAACCAACAATAAAGTCCACCACAAAATTGCACTCCCGAACGACGTGAGCGATGCTCCAATCCTGGAAACGGGCAAGCAAGCTATGGATTTCCGCACGCAGCATCTTGATCTCCCACAAGCAGCGCCGGTCACCTAGCACGACATTGACTAGCTGCAAATTATTGCCTTCAATCTGGATCCGGTGAATGCCACGTCTGGTGACCTCGAGAAGTCCCTCGCGCAAGGCGATGGTCTCAGACATCAGAACGGACTGTCGACCAATCAGTCCTCCGTCAAAGTGGATGGGGGAGTCACCTCAGTCCCTGAGGATGAACCCGAATGAAGCCACACCATCTGCATTAACTGCACCATCAAAATACAAATACCCGTTTTATTATACTTAGAATTAGCGGATATTACACGATCATTATGAAATAAATAAATAATTTTCTTCCCAAATTCTCAATAGAGTTATTTATGTAATTGGGTTCAATGCAATGTTTTGAAATCATTTCCAATTGTCATGACATGTTTTTGTTTTCATTCTCAAATATTTTCTAAAATTATATTTTAATTAAGTAAATGTAATATACTACTTATTGAAATGATATTCTTTTTATTTTTATCAAACATATCATATTCTCAAAATAATTCAAATATTTATGTTAAAACATGATAAATATAAAAAATATTTCATATTCCAGTAGAACCGGGGAACCGTCCGATCCGGAACCGACCCGAAACCGAAATCGTCAGTTCGGTTACAACCACGGTTCCCCCAAGTCCAAGAACCGATGGTTCCGAATCGGGATGGAGCCGTCGGTTCCAAAATTCATGCCCCGCCAGTTTCAATCGAAACTAATTGAAACCGCGGTTGTATTTTGCCAACAGAAGGCCAGATAACGAAAACCGCAATGACTAACAGAAACTCTATTTAAAAACAACTATTCGAAATTCAAAAGAACTGCGTGGAAGGGCCATTGAACAAGTAGAAAAAGCCCAAGCTCACTTATAAAAAGTAGACGGAGATTTTATTTGGCGCCCGGACTAGGGGGTAGGCTGGCAGGCCTACGCGACGCCCCCTAGAGCTGTTACGGCCAGAAGGCCTGTGGCCGTTACGGCCACGGCCGTCTTGGCCGTTATGGCCACAAGCCTTCTGGCTGTAACGGCCATATGTTTAAAAAATTCAAAAAACTTGCATTTATTGCCAACGCCCTACCAGCCATATTTATTGCCCGCTCTTTTTAACCTTACACACATTAAACTCGAACTAAAACCCTTCAACACTCCCCTCTCTTCTCTTCTATCCTCTTCTTCTCTCCAAAAACAATCAACAACCATGTCAAATGAAGATTTGCATAACTATAATTTGACGGAGAACTCGCTTCGAATAGAGCACAACGAGGTAATTACTTCATACCAAACTCGTTTTAGTTTTGTGATTTTAATGTTTTATCTAGTAGGCCCTCGTTTTAGGTAACAATATACAACGCAACAATTATTTGTGCCTTTTCGATTCAATTTGGTAAGGAAACGGGACGCAACCGTTATGGCCAAGAGGCTTCTGGCCGTCACGGCCATAGCACACCCAACTGTAACGGCTGGGAGTGCTATGGCCGTGACGGCCAGAAGCCTCGTGCCCATAACGGCCCCTTGTCCTTTAGCCTTAACGACCACAACCCTTTTAGCCTTAACGACCCTTCTGACAGCTTTGTTCCCGAACATTACAGGAGGAAAATGAGGTATACATTGGGCTAAATGATCTTCAAATAAACGATGAGAGTACGTATCAAAATGTGTCTGACACGTCAACCATGTTTGGATTTCCGAATTATGTCCAAAGTACACCGGTTGTCGGATTCCCATCTCATGCTCCACTCCCTCGGGGCAATTTGTTCATACACTGGACTACATGCAGTCTACACCGGCCATGTTCGGATTCCCGGGGTTTATACAAGTACAGCCGTGGCAAGTACTGTCTACACCGGCCATGTTCGGTTTTCCACCTCATGCAGCAGCACCGACTGAGCACGTACAGTCTACACCGGCCATGTTTGGTTTTCCATCTCATGCACCAGCACCGACTGACCACGTACTGTCTACACCGGCCATGTTCGGATTTCCTTCTCTGAGTAGTCATCCGCGGTTTGCAAATCACACAGATGAGGTTGTAGAGGAGGTGCCGGAAGATTATTCGCATTTGTTTACCACTAATACAACATTTGAATCCCGAGAGGAGGCCATTTCTTGGGTTAAACAAGTCGGTATCGAAAATAACATGTGCATAATAATAGGTCGGGATAGAAAGTCAGATATGACTCATCTTGGAAAGACATGGCTACTTTGTGAGAGAGAGGGCAAGCACACCCCATCGAAAAGCGAAAATAAGTCAGCTCGCAAGAGGTGCCAGAACAAGAAATGTGGATGTCCTTTTAGATTAAAGTGTCAAGAGAAGCCTAGAGGAGTATGGAAGATTTCTGTTGTTCATGCTATTCAAAACCACAAGATTGGTTCTATTTTGTATGGCCACCCACTAGCCGGAAGGCTCACACTAGAGAAGAAAGATGTGCTGAAGATGACGACACGTAGCAATTGTACAGCAAACCAAGTTGTATGTGCATTAAATGAATTCCCGTTGAACTACACCAGCAAGAGGCAAGTATACAATGAACGGTATAGTGTACGAGCTGAACTAATGGAAGGTAGAACAACGGTCCAAGAATTCTTCCATAAAGCTAGGGAGGCAAGGTACTTTGTGAGACACTTGGAAGATGAGAAGACGAAACGGATTACAAATCTGTTCTTTGCCAGCCCTGATTCGATATCTCTCCTCCAAGCATTTCCCTATGTTTTACTGTTGGACTCCACATACAACACAAACAAGTAAGTAATGTGAAAATTCGACAAGTGCATTTACTTTTTAAGTCTAAGGGCTAACAAGTGCATTTCATACAGGTACAACATGCCTTTTTTGGAAATTGTCGGCTTCACGTCCACATGGAAGAACTATACAGTGGCAGGTGCATTCTTATCCAACGAGCGTGAGGTAGACTACACTTGGGCTGCACAACAACTTTCTAGAGCTTTGTGAGAGTGTGAAGAGGAAGCCCACTTGTATGGTGACAGACAGAGAGAAGGCTTTGATAAATGCATTGGATGCCTTATTTCCACGTTCGAAACACCTCCTCTGTAGGTTTCACATTCTAAAGAACATCGAAGGAAGAGCAAAGAGCATCACCAAGAATGCCACAATTGCAACATCCTTCACACATGATTTTTGAGCATTGTTTAGGGTAACAAGTGTGGAGCGCTACAATAGAGAGTTGGCTAGAATAGAGGCAAAGTGGGATGCTCGGAAAAATCTCGTTCGATATGTCAGAAGCGAGTGGTTTGAGTCGTATAAGACAAGAATTGTGTCAGCTTGGACATATACGGTTTTAAACTTTCAGTGCAGCACAACAAACAGGTATGTACACTGTAATCTAATTTTTATCCAAGTTTTCTGTTGACATAGCCGTAACGGCCCCAGATCAAATAGCTGTAACGGCCCTAGATCAAATGGCCGTAACGGCCACCGATCATATGGCCGTAACGGCCACCGATCAAATGGCCTTAACGGCCACAAGTGAAATGGCCGTAACGACTGTTTACAGTATGGCCTTTACGGCTTGTTCTGCAGAAAACAGAATTGCGTTGAGTTGATTATTGACATTCTGTTATAGGGTGGAAGGACAACACTCAACATTCAAAGACTGGTTGACTACAGGCCACGTGAGATTGGACACAGCATTTGATCAATATCATTCCTTATTGCAGATCCAAGTGAACGAGATCAAAGCTTCTTTGAATCGGTTTCGTTTCAGGATGATGTTTGAGTTGATTGGAGTTGACATTTTCAGAATGTTAAACTACACTGTATCAGACAAAGGAATGAAGATTCTGATGGATCAGTATGAGAAAGGGGTTGATGCACACCTTGACGCTAACTGCAGATGTCTGTTGCCAGTGACACATGGGTGGCCATGTGTCCATAGCATTGCACGATATGTGTCCCAGGAGATGCCAATTCCACCTGATGCAGTGCATATCTTTTAGCAAACACTTGACCTAGACACGCCCATATTGCCTAATGAAGAGGCGGAAGGCACAAAGCGCAGAGTTGCAAGATCACTGATGAATGAGTTCATGAACAACGAGTTCTCTGAAATGACAGCTGATGAACAATACAATTGTGCTCATGATATACGCAAGCTAGCCCGAGCAGATAAGAGGAAAGTAAAAGAACCTGTAGTTCGAAAGCCAAAGGGAAGACCCAAGAATAGTCCAAACAAAATTCTATGTGGGTGGGAGCAAATTGACAAAGAGCTGGACGAGACTCCTCCAAAGAAGCCTAGAGGGCTTCCCCAAAGTACCCAAGTCCCCCCCCCAACTTCATCTGAAAAGAGCTCTCCTAGCGCTCCACCACATACTTTGGATCCATCACCCGGTCCTTTGCAGTTCATTCCGGTGTGTATGAAAGAGTTCTTTAGGGGTCACTCTGCGATTCTTGCTGATGGAAATTGTGGGTTCAGAGCCGTTGCAGAATGTCTAGGGCTCGGTCAAGAAAGATGGCGCGACGTTCGAACTAAGATGATGATGACTGTACTCAAGCATGCCAACATATTTGACCGCGCTTTTCTTCATTATACGGCTATTGAGATGTCCCGGAAGCTAGAGTGGGATAGTCCAGGTTTTGCCCCCCGGGAGAGGTGGTTTAGCCTTCCAGACATGGGGCATTTGGTTGCTACAACATACAATTCCGCACTTGTGGTTGTGGGGCGACAACACCAAACTTATCTTCCCTTAACGCTCCCCCTCAATTGGAATGGGACCTTGGAGAATGGAGTCATCTTCATTTTCTTCGAGACCGTTTGTGCACATTTTGAGTTGGTAAGTTATTAAATTTTTCAACTCTTTCGGGCTTTTTTCGATTATGTATAACATTTAATGTATTAATTCTTTGTTTGCAGGTGTTCTTCCTTGATGATTGTCCACTGCCACCGGTAGTTCCAATGTGGAGACATAATTGTGACATGGACGCATTTAGCATTCTTCGTCTATTGCTCCAACGACTCAACAAATACAGATTTACTCTCAAGGATGATCATCCCATTTTAGTGGACTTAGGTTCTACTTAGTTTGAAGTTTGAAGTTTCTATTGCTCGAACGACTCAACAAATACAATCAGAATATGTAATATTAGTTTGAAGTGTCTACTTAGTTTGAATCCATATCCAAGCATTATCATAATCCAACATAATATAAATCCATATGCGAGCATAATCATAATCCTACATAGGCATCATCCGACTACAAATGAAAACATAAATAATCCAACTACATAATCAAAACCTAAATAATCCGAACTACATGATCAAAATATAAATCCCTATGCATCATCCGATTGGTCATCACCATCGCCATATCTAGGGACCGCTCCTCCCATAATCTCAATAGATCTCTTGATAGCGTCCTGTAATCCGGGTGGGTGCACCCTTGGATATGCCGCCCATGGTGCAAGATAACCCAACGCCTCCTGCATGCGCTGCATATACAACAAAATAATTATTACCTAAAAGCAAACAATCCCAACGTGTTTGCCCTAAACCCTAAACCCTATAACAAAAAACATCAATTATGTAACAAAAGCAAACAATCCCAACGTTATACCTCCTGAGCAGTCGTGGCGGGCCGACAAACACGTGCGTGTGTACGAGGTAGGAACCAAGCCAAGTAGTCCTCAGCACACTCGGACGGATCATCAGTCACAGGAGATCCCATCGTGTCTAAGCTGATACGGTGCACGTCCCTAGATCTCCAAACCCAAGTGGCTGTGTCAAACTCTACCTTGTACTTTGTCAAGTCTCCTACTCGAACCGCAGTCTTCGGCGTAATAACATCTTCAGGTATCCTCTGTACACGCCCAAACTCCCTAGCACATCGATCTGGCATGTATGGCTCTGATATAGCCAGAAATGATAGCAGCCCATGAAAACAAGACGAAGCATATGCGTCGGTAAAATCTAAATCCCCATAGGGCATCCAAGCCACCTGATTCAATTTCTCATGATAAATGAACTCCTTTTGGAAAAATAAAAATAACCTCAAATACAACTTGTAAAGAGTATACTCACATCTGTCGTCGTCATAGCATCAAGCTCTTCTCTGTAGTTGCGCCCAACTTGCACTGTACCACCATCTCCCCAGATCTGAGACCATGTCGCTCCCTCCGGTAATGGTAATGGCATCCCGACAGGACGAAGTAATGGAAAGTACATGAAGATTCAAGACTAGATAAAAAAACATAAGACTAGTCAAGTGTGACTGATAATATTAGCCAAACTAAAAAAAAATTTAGGTTCGATCAATTACCTGTAATAGCGTGTAACACATAGAAGCTCCTCTAGCCCTGAACCTCGAGCACTCACCAAGGCTCCTATACAGATGAGCCAGTGCAGCAAAATCCCAAGACGTACTCTTTACATCCTCGTGATCCTATACCATGTCCAAGTATGTGATAGGGATCCGATGCTGAGACTTGTCAGGACAGATAGTCGACGCTATCAAGTACAGTAGAAAACCAGAAGTGACAGTCTCAGAAGAAAGGTTGTTGTTTGCGTCCATGCAATACTCCTTCAGACATACATGTGAAACACCACCCTTATCAAAATTTGGGCGGCTCATCCAATCCTCATCCATATCGAAGAACTTTGCGAATCGGGATCTTTGAGAGCCTTCAGCATCATCTGACAGAACTGCCTCCCCGTCAATCGGAAGGCCGAGGATGAGCGCAACATCATGAAGCGTGATCGTCATCTCGCCCCATGGCATATGGAAAGAACTGGTCTCTGGATGCCATCGCTCAATAAATGCATCTATAAGGCCAATATGAACCTGCTGTCTGCTGATGCATAATACTCTGCAGATCGGCAAGACCGCTGGCCCACACAATATCAATCTAGTCGCCATCTCCCGCCTGTGGCCAGTCTGTCAGCTGTGTGCGTCGGAATTGATACTTCAGAGGACCTCGAGGACGCTCCTGTAATACATTAAAGTACAAAACATATTTTAATTTCAAATTCGAACATAAGTATCAAACATTATTATCAAACATTTTAAGTAGTTTACTTACATTGCCAGCGTATATGTGGTGGGCCACATGCTCCTCGAAGCCCAACAGTAACTCCGGGATCTTCGGGCCTCCCGGTGCAGAATGTGTGAGCAACGGCTCGATCCGACGTCGCTGACCGGGTCGGGTCTGTCTCCTTTGTCTAGACCCTCCCGTCGAAGTTGGGACAGGATTTGCGCCTCGCCTGCCAGCCCCTCGTCCCCCAGCCCCTTGTCCCCCAACCCCTCGTCCCTACCAAGAATGTGGTGTCGGTGCAGTAGGAGCGTGGACGGCTGTCTGATCCTCAACAGGATGTGAGCTACTCCCCGTCTTGTAATATCCGAGATATTCCAAGTTTTAAAATTTAATATAATATTTTTTTATTATTTTATTTATTATTTATTTATTTATCTATTTTTATTTTAACCTTTTCTCTAGGTAAAAAGAGAATGTTTGTAAAATAAAATTAATATTATAAAATTAAAAGAATATTCCATAGGGAATTTTAATTAATAAAAATTTAAGAATATTCATAAGGTATTTTTATAAGTTAAAAAACCTAGACTTGAATAAAATAAGGACCCATTTTATTTTCACCTTAGAAACTTATTAAATAAAACACATTAAAAATATTCCCCCTTCTTCTTCAACCTAATGTTTTACGTAAGAAACAAATTGCCCAATCCATGGCTTTCTTACCTACCATAGACATAACTCCACCTTGCTTACATCACCTAGGTGACATCACCTCCCTCACCTACTCCCTTACCAACCCTCCTCAATCATCCTTCTCCCTCCTCTTCTCCATTGGGCAATTCCCATAACCTTGGATCCCCCTTTCCCTATAAATAGAGGATGAAAACCCACTTCACAATTCACTCTCTTCATCCTTCTCTTCCTCTCTACAATTTCACTCTCAAGTTCCCCCAAAAATCAGCCCTCCAAGCTCTAGTTTTCCCTTCAAAATCCCACCAAAGGAGCCTCCTCTTCTCCCCTTTTTGGACCGCCGACCCCTTGTTTGACCACCGGTCCCACCACCATCGACCGCCGCCCCCTCCAGCGCGCCGCCCACTCGCCGGAGCCCCCTGGTGCGCCGCCCCTCCCACCGCCGGATCCTCCTGCCTCTTCTCCCCTGTGTCCTGTAATTCAGGCAACTTACAGTAAACCCTTAATTCCATTCTATTTAATTTAATTATTTAATTTAAGTTATTTATATTATGCTAGTTTTAGTAAGATTGGTCAAATAATAGTTGCTTGCAAATTATTAAGATTTATAAGAAGTATTTCATAAATCTTGCTAGTTGAAAAGAGGATATAAATCATTTTATTAAACCATTATTAAATTACTATATCCTAATATGAAGAACATGTTTGTTTATTTAAATTTTTATGAAGCTTTTATAAAAAGGTATTTGATTTTATAAATTTATTAGCTTATGATTTTGTCTCTATATTAAATATCACCATTATAAAGGCTTAAGCTTAAGTGTAGAGAATACCAAATTATTTTGGAAATAAGAATATTGTTAATGATTAATTGTTTTAATCATTTAATATAATATTAGTTTAACTCATCTCTAGGATAAAGTATTCCTACAAGGCATAATTTCTTTTTATAAAAATACAATAATATGAAGTATAACAATATATTGTTAAGTATTTAAAAATATCTCGCCGAGAAAGATATTGTATAATATAGAAAGGAATAATTATTTTTTTATATATATATTATGATAGTTTTATAAAGCTTACCCTATCAAGAAAATAGAAGTTCTATTTATGGAAAATTACTAAGAAAGAACCTAATATTATTTTACCTCCTTTTATTATAACCCCAATAATTAAAAAGGTTTCTTTTTGTGGGAGGACATTATTAATAAAAGTATTTTCGTAAAGGGAAAATGATTTTAATTAACCGTTGAATATTTGTGAAATTAAGTAAATTATTTTGAATAATCAATAAGTTTTACTTTAAATGGAATAAAAGGATATTACGAAATTCAAATAATAATAAAGGGATATTATTATTTTAATTCAACTATCTAAATTATTATAATAATAATTTAGAATGTTCCATACACCTAAGCTAAAGTACTCTTAAGAAATCCGAATCTTACAAGTATGTTCGTATCTAAGATCCGTTCGTAAAATTTACGTGTCGATAGGTCGGGAACCCCGTTCGAAGTCACAAACCCCACCTCCGTCTCCTCGTTAATTCGGTTATCATTCCAACCAAGGCAAGTGGAAATTCCCCTTGTGACCTTTATAATTCGTTTCCATGAAATTCTCGATGTTGGGAACAACTTGCGTGCTAAGTAATTAAATAATCTAGGAAATATCGATTGCTAGATGTAACGACCATTGTTAGTATAGTTCGCTATTTATATTGATAGGACTATTTATGCTAGTGTGATTATGGTTGATTGTTATGGACTCGTTCAGAGATCCTCGTCAAACGAACTAGTGAGGGGCGCGGAATAGCCGACGCCTCTATATAACCCTACTAAGTCGTAAGTGCCTACGTGTTTGAAGTACGACTTTCGGGATCATGATCCCATCCGCTCCAATTGCAAGGAGGGATGAGCGCACCCTAGCTAAGTGCCGGGAAACTGGGTTTCCCTTGGTGGATCAGGCAATCCGAATTCCCACCCCTTTTAAAAATCATTAAAGCGAAGACGTTAAGATAAGTGCCTAATGCACATTTAAATATTAATACCGAACCGATCTCAAATGATCGATCTGGCCCTCGGTCCGCTCAGGGCGCGAGAAATTGTAACTTGTATGAAGTAATAAACGTTCCCAACACATCTTTTATCCTCGATACTAGAAGAAGCCTACAATCTAGTAGCTCTTCTGTTGGATCGTAACCGGTTAGCAGTGAGCTTGGGAACTGGCAATTAAGCTGTTCCCAAGGCAGCGGAAGTAAATAATCGCAAGTAATAAAAACAGTAAAAGGCACAGTTCCTTTATAGAGGAACCCCACTACAACCAACTAGTTGTATGGGTAAACCTCTACCTCCGCTTGGAGGATTTTGAATGACTTACTTATATTGATTGCTTTGTTCCTTAGTTACACAGCCGTATTTACACTTCTCTGTTCCTACAAGTTCTTCCTAACTCTAGCAACACTAGTAAATCCTCTCAACTGAGTTCCTAAGCTCACAACAGCAAAACACAAGTAACTCAAACCTTACGCTGACTTCTCAGTTCCCTTGCTCCTGGGAACTTCAGCTTCACCGTCGTCGAGATCACACACTCGTCGGCGGGGACTTCTCTTCCTTTTCTTTCTTTTCTCTGATGTGGGTGTTTTTAAGTTCTGGGAGAAGTACTCAGACCGAGTACTATTCATTTGGCTTTATAGTCCAATGAGCTTGGGCAGTCGCATCTTTCGTTTGTGTCCAAAATGCCCTTTGCTTGATGCCCAAGTTGTACTTTCTTCACATGTGATTTTGGTTTGAACTAGGTCAACTTCTTGGATCAATCGGACCGTTGGATGAAGCGTGACAGTCTGATCCTCAGACTGTTCCCTCGGGCTGTCTGAGACAGAATCCCGCGATCTGCGCTGAACGGTCGTTGTCCTCACATGTGAGTTCCCATGTCATGGGAATTGTCTTCTTCAGAGTTCCCTTGATGGAAACTCTTCATCGTTGTAAGCTTGTGTTCTCTTGATTGTTTCTGGGAGTTCCCACTTCATGGGAACTTTCCTCTTCAAAGTTCCCTTGATGGTAGCTCTTCATTGTGGCCTGCAGTGGCTTTTGGTCATTCGTAGGAGTTCTTGGTTGTACCTGTGTTCCTTAGAAATACTTGAATAAATCACATTAGTTCCCTATGGTGTTTGTCATTATCAAAACTTGAGAATTACATCGTTGATCCGTTGTTTAGAACTAGAGGTCCCAACAACGTCCCAACAATTTCCCCCTTTTTGATGATGACAAACCCATCACAAAAATGCAAGTATTTCAATGAATGATATGCTGATGAGTTCCTAAGTATGATTTTGGGAAGTCACTTTTAGTGAGACACTTAGATTTAGGGAGCCACTTCTGGTGAGACACATAGTTCCTATTAAGCTTTTTATGCAGTTGTTCCTCCTTAGCTTATGCGTGGTCTGTGATAACTTAAACTTTTAACTCATCTCGCATTTTTTGTCTTTCCCCCTTTTGACATCATCAAAAACAAGCAAAGCAATATTAGGAAAGAAGGGAACACGCAATCAAAATAAAGACCATTTCATTACTTAAGATAATATGTACAATGGGAACCCAAGTACAATTTGTGGTCATTTTTTGGATTAAGGGAACAAGAAGGGAGAGATCATGGGTTCTGAGGGAACAGGGCGTCACAAAGGCGCGTAAGGACTTGTGTAAGCTTTTCTTGTCCTCTGGCCAACACTGCTTGGTCCCTAGAAATCTGGTCGAGGGTGTTGGCAATGCGGAGCAACACTGGAGAGTTCCCCTCTTGTGGACCAGACTCTAGTGGAGTCGTCTCCTCTACAGGCTCCGAGTGCCTCATTTTCTGGGCAACTTTAATGTCCAGTTCCCTTCCAAGCTCGATTTCATCTTTAGAGGCGTCGTAAAGACCCTCTTTTTGTAGGAGCTTCTTGATCAGCCCGGAGTAGGGAAGGGAGTGGGACTTGGAGGCCATGCACTTCTCCATGTGCCCAAGGATTATTCGGGGAAGATTTATGGGCTTCTTGAGGAGGAAGTGGTAGAGGATGATGGCATCTGGGATGTTGACGACCAGGCGCTTCTCTTGGCGTGGGATCACCACGTTGATGATGAATTGGTGAGCGAGCTTGGCGACCAAGGACAGATGATGCGTTGAGAGGATTTTAGAGGGAACCCAACCCTCAAAAATTGTGTTGCACACCTCGGCGCTGTTGAAGTCGCCCCAGAGCTTGTTGGGCACCTCGCTAAGCCCTTGACCAGGGACCTGGAGTTGAAGGCGGATTGTCGACGTTGTAAAAATGAACTCGTCGCCTTCGTGGGAGAGAGTTCCCTGAGTGCCGTCGTTGGTGATAGTGAAATTGTTGTAGAATCGACGCACTTGTGAGGGATCTACGCTCACAGTCTCTTGGCAGAGTCTCTCCCAGCCCTGGGCCTTGATCAGGTCCCACAGTTCCCCCAGACCATTTTCAGTCAGCACTTCTTCTGAAACAATGAGGTGAGGAAGAAGCTTCCTGTGTTCATCGACATGATGCTTGGTGGTCCCCTTCCCCTTCCTTGAAGTGCTTTTAGATGTGTTCCCCCTAGAGACCGTGCGAGGTCCTTTCTGCTGAGGAGGTGCAGCCGCTTCAATCATAAGCACGCGGTCCCTTGGTGGTTGGGAACTCGTGGACACCACCATTTGGTGTCCAGGTGTAGGGATCCGTGCTGGCTCCTTAGTGGCTGGAGCTTCTTCTTCTTCTTCGACCTCATCTTGGGAGGTCCCTTCTTCCTCGGAGGAGCTCGAACTTGAGCCCTCCGCGTCATCTCCAGGATGACTTGTTGTTGCCTCAGCACCTCCAGCTGGTGCGAGGTCCCTTCTCTCCGTGGGCTCTTCAGGAGCCACCTTTTCTGGGGACTTTGTCCCTTGGGAGACTGTGTGCTCAGAGGGACCCCTGTTGAGTTCTTCCTCGATGGCCTTGAGCTGGGCTTCCTCCTCCAGAGTTCCCATGATGATTGGAGGAGGGTCCTTGGTCATTTTGCGGATGACCACAGAGAGTGGAAGATCGTCGTCGTCTGAGGAGAGAGCGACGGTACTTTTGGATGGTGAGGGAGAGGGTAGTTTGGTGGTGGTGGGAGATGTGATGGACGAGGGGAGAGGAGAAGAAGGAAGAGGGGTGGTTAGTTGAGTGGAAGGAGGAGGAAGGGATCTGGTGACCTGGGGAGGAGAGATCCCCGAAGCAGAGATGGGAGTGGTGGAAATGTGTTTTGGTGAGGAGGAAGGAGGAGGCGTTTTGTGAGGTGAAGGTGGAGTTGGAGATCTTGTAATGATGGGAACGGGAGGAAGTGAAGGAGGTTGGGATGGTGGAGTTCCCATCGTGGCGGGAACTGGAGAAGGTGGCGGAGGAGGAGTTGGTCGTTTTGTGAGAGGAGGGATGGAGGAGGAAGAGGGGAGTAGACTCTGGGGTTCGGAGGTCCCATCGTCGGAAGGGAAATGGTAAGGAGGTTTGGGAGCACAAGAACTCTCCTTGGAGCAGTTCAGGTATTCCTCAAACTTGAAGAAAGCCTTCTTTCTGGGCTCCGAGAATTCAGAGGCCTCAGAGTGTTTACGCTTTTTGGATTTGGAGGAGTCGTGGGAGTGTTTGGATTTTTTGGGTTTTGAGGGATCTTTTGATGAGTGACGGCGTTTGGATGAGTGGCGGTGTTTGGATTTGTGGGGTTTTTCATTGATTGAGGGGCGAGCGTCTCCGAAGTTGTCAACGATGACAACTCCGGAGGAGGTGGTGGTATTTGGAGGAGGGAGAGGAAGAGATTCGGAGGAGGAAGAGGTCCAGGAGACGGTTTCGTCGGCCTGAGGAGGAGGAGGGGGCAAGAAGGGGCTTACTTGATTGTATGCCCTTGGATAAGTACATCCTTCATTGTTGGGTCCGATTCTTGCTCGATCTCTTTTAGTTGAGAGACGAAGAGGATGCGAGGATTGGCATGTACCCACGCTTTGATTTGGGCGAAGGTGTGTTGAGGGGCCATTTTTGTAAGAGATTGGGGGTTTTTGGAGGTTTCTTGAAAAGAGAGTGAAAGAGATTTGGGGAAGACGATTGACAGAGATGTAAGAGGGAATAAAGGACCCAAAAATGGCAAAGAGGGGTTTTAAAGGAGAGAGGAGGTGAAGGGTAGAAAGGGAAGTGGAATAACCTCGATAACAGTTGCCCAATGAACGTGGGGCGCCGTTTCAACTTCTCAAACACGCTTCTGGACACGCGTCACAATCTCTTGGGAAGTCCTTTTCAAATTTTGAATACTTGGCCTTTAACGCTTCAGAGCTTCTGACACAAAAGTCCGCTTCCCAAGTGACGGTTTTTCTTTGAAGATTAGTCAGCGTTCCCTTTGTAGATGCATCAGTTCCCATGATCTTTTCAAGGTCAGGGAGAGTGAAGTGGTTAAGGGAAATTCACACTCATCTTTTTGTGGGGCTAGGGAACTCAAAGGGAACCAGACAATTTGCAACTCGATAAAGGAAATATTTTGGCTCATGAGGAGCATTTGTCTGGTCCCTAGCTTAGGGTGGGTCATATGATCAACCATCATGGTGGCTTGTAATGAGGGATAAAGGGAACTCTGGTTGATCATTTTGGGCCAAAAGAAATAGAGTTCCTTTGTACACATTTTTCTCTAGACTAGTAATCATGGCATAGTGAAAGCAATAAATCCAAGTTCCCTATCATGCAATCTTATATAAACTAGTCAGGCATTGAGAGAGAGACAAACAGGGACTTGTTTAGTTTAGAGTTATCATCCCTAGAAGCATTCGAAAACGCTGGTAGGGACGTCTGTCTAAAGCTTTGGTAAGAATGTCCGCAATTTGCTCTTCAGTTCTACAGTGTTCCATCGAGATGTTCCCATTTTCGACATTTTCACGTAGAAAGTGATGCCTTATATCAATATGCTTAGTTCTAGAATGATGCACAGGATTTTTGGAAATGTTTATGGCACTAGTGTTATCACAGAGTATGGGAACTGGGCCAAAAGACATACCGTAATCCTGGAGTTGTGACTTAAGCCATAGAACCTGGGAACAACATGATGCGGCAGCCACATATTCGGCTTCAGCTGTGGAGAGTGCCACTGAGTTTTGCTTTTTAGATCCCCACAAGACTAAGCATGACCCTAAAAACTAGGCCATTCCTGATGTGCTCTTTCTGTCAACCAAGTGCCCTGCAAAATCTGCATCTGTGTATGCAATGAGCTCAAGGGAACTGTTCCTTGGATACCATAGGCACAAGTTATCATTCCCTTTGAGATACCTGAAAATTCTCTTCACCTCTTTCAGGTGTGATTTCTTGGGGTTAGCTTGAAAACGAGCACAAAGACATACAAAGAACATGATATCAGGTCTACTAGCTGTTAAGTAGAGAAGCGACCCGATCATACCTTGATAGTTCCTTTGGTCCACACTAATACCTGTTTCATCCGCATTGAGCCTTGAATTTGGTGAGATGGGTGTGTCAATGGGCTTTGAATGTTCCATCCCATATTTCACAAGCATTTCCTTGATGTATTTCTGTTGATGAATCTTTGTTCCCTCCTTGGTTTGGGATATTTGAAGTCCCAGAAAGAACGTGAGTTCCCCAATGAGACTCATTTCAAACTCACTGCTCATGAGGTCCTTAAACTTTTCTACAAGAGTTTCGTTAGTTGCTCCAAACACAATGTCATCAACATATACTTGCACAATCAAAATGTCTTTAGATTCTTTCTTTAAAAACAAAGTCTTGTCTATGGAACCACGAATGTACCCATGGGACAAGAGGAATTAAGCAAACCTGTCATACCAAGCTCGGGGAGCTTGTTTGAGTCCGTAAAGGGCCCTCTCCAGGAAGTAGACATGGTTGGGTAGTTTTTCATCTTCGAATCCTGGAGGTTGAGCCACATACACTTCTTCCTTGAGATGTCCATTGAGGAAGGCTGTTTTCACATCCATTTGATAAAGTTTGAATCCCTTGTGAGCGGCATAGGCGATGAGGAGTCTGATTGCCTCGATCCTGGCAACTGGTGCGAAGGTCTCATCGTAGTCAATCCCTTCCTCTTGCCTGTATCCTTGTGCTACTAACCTAGCCTTGTTCCTTGCTATAGCTCCAGTATCATCGAGCTTGTTCCTAAAGACCCATCGAGTTCCTATGATGTTCTTGTTTTTGGGTCATGGCCATAGGAGAAACCACTGGGGAACAACCCAGTGAGGTGGCAGTGAGAGGGAACAGTACATGGTTCATAGATAGTGGATGCTCGAACCATATGACAGGAAAGAAGGATATCCTCATCTCACTCCACACTCATGCCGAAGGAGGCCACGTCTCATTTGGCAACAAGAACAAGGGAGAAGTTATTGGAAAAGGAGAAGTGTTGCTCAATAGATCTATTAAAGTTAGCAACGTAAATCTGGTAAAGGATCTGGGATACAATCTGCTGAGTGTCTCCCAGATGTGTGATCAAGGGAACAACATCGTCACTTTTGACTCAGATGAATGTCTCGTCATCAACAAGAAGACCAACAAAGTAATTCTGAGAGGAAGAAGATACAACAATGTGTATGTGGTGGACACCAACTTTGAACCACCAATGAAGCTGTGCCTTGCGAGTTCCCAGGATGACACGGAACTCTGGCATCGAAGACTGGGACATGCTGGTGTAAATCAAATCCTGAAGCTTTATCTACAGGATCTGGTCATTGGTCTTCCACGGATCAATCTCGAAGGAGTCAAAATGTGTGAAGCATGTGTTCGAGGGAAACAGACCAGGACCTCCTTCAAACCCAAGAAGGTGGTAAGCACAACCAGGTCCCTGGAGTTAATTCACATGGATCTCTGTGGTCCCATGAGAACAGCTAGCTACGGTGGAAAAAGGTACATGTATGTTTTAATTGATGATTTTTCAAGATTCACCTGGGTTATTTTCTTGAAGGCAAAATCACAAGCGTTTGAAGAATTTGAGCCCTTCATCAAAAGAACAGAAGTAAGCTTGGGAATGAAACTGAAAGCAATCAGATCTGATCACGGAACTGAGTTTTGAAACTCGGAGTTCCTAAACTTCTGTGAGCAAAATGGGATCTCTCACAACTTTTCAGCACCTCGCACTCCTCAGCAAAATGGAGTGGTCGAGAGAAAGAACAGAACTCTGGAGGACATGGCTAGAACCATGATGATCGAAAGTGGAGTTCCTGAGTACTTCTGGACTGAAGCCATCTCCACAGCTACATACATCCTAAATCGAGCCATGACAAGGCCCCTGATCAACAAGACCTCCTATGAGCTCATCAAAGGGAGAAAACCAAATATCTCACACTTGAGAACATTCGGTTGCACATGCTTTGTTCACAACAACGGCAAAGACAATCTTGGCAAATTCGACCCCAGGAGCGACGAAGGGATCTTCCTGGGATACTCATCACAAAGCAAGGCTTACAGGGTCTACAATAAAAGAACCAAGAAGATAGAGGAAAGCATTCATGTCGTCTTCAATGAAAAGTCTATAAAGATGGGAACCGAGACCCAAGGGAAAGGAACTCTGTTCAAGTTAGTCAGACATGAAGACGATGATGATGACGAGGATGAGCCAAGGAAAAGGGATGAAGACTATCCAAGTGCAAGCAATATCCCACAACCAGGGAACAACGACGAAGGTCCAATCCTCACTGATCAAACCTCCCTCGAGGCTCCTTCCTCAGAAGAACTACAAGACACCTCCAACTCTCTCGAGGTCCCCTCTTCAGGGAACAACTCGGCTGTTCCCCAAGACAATACCCTTCCAGAATCAAGTATTCAAGGGGAACAAAGAGGGAACCTGCCAGAAATCTCTGAAGAAACATCAAATGAAGAAGCTGGAGATGAGAGTTCCCATGACAAAGAAACACCAACTGAGGATGATACACATGCAAAGGAACTCACTCATACAAGAACCTTTCAACAAAGGAAGGACCACCCCCTTGAGAACATCATCTCCCCTCTTGATAAAGGTGTGCAAACTCGTTCCTCTCTCAATAATTTTTGTGCTTTTAACGCGTTTGTTTCAATGGTGGAACCCAAAAATATCAAAGAAGCATTAAAGGACCCAGATTGGATTCAATCCATGCAAGAGGAACTCCACCAATTTGAGAGGAACCAAGTTTGCCACACATGTCTGGGAGTGCCCATGACTCAGGATCTTCGTCTTCATCATCGCTCCAGGTAGCGATGTAGGCCTTCTTTCCTTGCTTCCTGCCATCAGTTCCTTGTGGACATTCCATTGCAAAATGTCCTTTCCTGTTGCATTTGTAGCAAGTCACTTCTGAGAGATCCTTCTCTGTGGGATTTCTTTGGGAACTCTGTCCCTTTCCCCAGTTCCCACTGTTCCGTTGAGATTTTCCTTTGTAGAAGTTTCGAAGAGCCTTTGTTACAAGAACTAGCTCTTCATCCTCTTCTTCTTCGGAGTCTTCATGTTGTTCTTGGGTTGATTTGAGCATCTTTTCGATCTTGAGTGCGATCCCTCGATGAGCTCGAGTTTGTTCCTTATCATCGATCTTCCTCTTCTCATGTCCCACTAGCTTTCCAAATACTTGATGGAGCATAAGCGTTCGATTTTCTGGGTTTTCCTTGAATATCGTTCTCTCGTTTGCCCATTCTCCACTCAATCCATTGAAGAGCTGTTGGACCTTCATTTTGTGAGTGATTTCTTCTTTTGTGATCCCCAATCCTTCCATCTTAGTGCAAAGTCCTTCAAACCGGGATTGGTAGCTGTCGACAGACTCTCCCATTTCCATTTGGAAGTTGTAGAACTCCCTTTTTGCATTCATCTGAAGATCTTCTCTGAGATCTGAGTTCCCAACGTGCATTTGTTGGATGGCTTCCCACATTTCCTTGGCTGTGTCAAGGTTTGCAACCCTGTCACAATCTTGTACACACATGGACCTCTTTAGATACTGTTTTGCTTTGTAGTTTGCCTCCATGCACTTGTACTCGTTGGGACCCCACTTTGAGAGGTCGTTGACAATAGCTGGATCGATTTCGAAGTTCCCCCTTTTGATGACACACCAGACTTGGTAGTCTTGGCCACGCATCCAATCCTTCATGTCGCGTTGCCAGCTTTCAAATCTTCCTGTGATAAGCCTTGGCGGCTTACTGGTATTGTTCCCCACCTGAGTAAGTTCCTGAGCCATTTTGACACCTGCGATGCTAACACAAATCTAGAGCGCAAGCTCTGATACCAATTGTTGGATCGTAACCGGTTAGCAGTGAGCTTGGGAACTGGCAATTAAGCTGTTCCTAAGGCAGCGGAAGTAAATAATCGCAAGTAATAAAAACAGTAAAAGGCACAGTTCCTTTATAGAGGAA
Organism: Fallopia convolvulus; assembly: GCA_964016875.1. Lineage (NCBI taxonomy): Eukaryota > Viridiplantae > Streptophyta > Magnoliopsida > Caryophyllales > Polygonaceae > Fallopia > Fallopia convolvulus. The sequence goes on along the minus strand of OZ024734.1, from coordinate 32,657,026 downwards.
CCCCACTACAACCAACTAGTTGTATGGGTAAACCTCTACCTCCGCTTGGAGGATTTTGAATGACTTACTTATATTGATTGCTTTGTTCCTTAGTTACACAGCCGGATTTATACTTCTCTGTTCCTACAAGTTCTTCCTAACTCTAGCAACACTAGTAAATCCTCTCAACTAAGTTCCTAAGCTCACAACAACAAAACACAAGTAACTCAAACCTTACGCTGACTTCTCAGTTCCCTTGCTCCTGGAAACTTCAGCTTCACCGTCTTCGAGATCACACACTCGCCGGCGGGGACTTCTCTTCCTTTTCTTTCTTTTCTCTGATGTGGGTGTTTTTAAGTTCTGGGAGAAGTACTCAGACCGAGTACTATTCATTTGGCTTTATAGTCCAATGAGCTTGGGCAATCGCATCTTTCGTTTGTGTCCAAAATGCCCTTTGCTTGATGCCCAAGTTGTACTTTCTTCACATGTGACTTTGGTTTGAACTAGGTCAACTTCTTGGATCAATCAGACCGTTGGATGAAGCGTGACAATCTGATCCTCAGACTGTTCCCTCGGGTTGTCTGAGACAGAATCCCGCGATCTGCGTTGAACGGTCGTTGCCCTCACATGTGAGTTCCCATGTCATGGGAACTGTCTTCTTCAGAGTTCCCTTGATGGAAACTCTTCATCGTTGTAAGCTTGTGTTCTCTTGATTGTTTCTGGGAGTTCCCACTTCATGGGAACTTTCCTCTTCAGAGTTCCCTTGATGGTAACTCTTCATTGTGGCCTGCAGTGGCTTTTGGTCATTCGTAGGAGTTCTTGGCTGTACCTGTGTTCCTTAGAAATACTTGAACAAACCACATTAGTTCCCTATGGTGTTTGTCATTATCAAAACTTGAGAATTACATCGTTGATCCGTTGTTTAGAACCAGAGGTCCCAACAACGTCCCAACATCTTCTCCAAACTATCGAGCTATCTCCGCTTGAGATACGCTCTCCTTCGTACCATTAAACCCCATATGATTAAACCCTACTGTCAAACACAACCCATTGTTAACTTCGTTGTTGTTATATTAAATTACTGAAATACCCTAGGGAAGTTCCGTTCCCGCTTGCTTAGTCTCCTAGACTAATTCTTCTTTTCCGCATGTTTGCCTGGCATATTCGCGAATTATGTCAGAATCTAGGAAATTCAACCCGGCGTAAGGTGAAGAACAAGGGAAGGTCAAGAAGCTCCGTGAAGTTTGAAACTCCTTTTGGTTAATTTTCATTTATGTTTTAAAGACAATGATTTACGAATTGTATTTCCCGAACAAACTTCTGGTATTGTGATTTGGATTGTAAGAACAAAAGTCTCCTTCGTGAGCACCTTTTTATTTATGAGTATGTTTTATTTCGCATTTTATCAGTCTATATCATTCTAAAAGCCTTGGGTGACGTTGGACGGTAAAATCCGACGTCACTGGCGGTAATACCCAATGTTGTAAAATAGGGGTGTTACAATTATGGTATCAGAGCCGGACGTTTTGCTTTTAAAATCGAAAACTTTTAAAACCGAAATTTTTCAAAACCAAGAACTTTTCAAAACCTAAGTTCATCTCCGCAAACTCAAACTTCTATTTATAAAAAGATCTTCCGCATAAATTCCTATAAGTTATTCTAAAATGACAAAGAATTTCTAAAGAATTTTTCCTTAGTTAAAGTAATAAGTTCAAAAAGTCTTAAATCTTTTAAGTAGAGCTAAGAATATACCAAGTAATAAACCTTTGTTTTAAAGTAACTTTTCGAAAGCCTTGACTTCCTTCGCTATGTTTTCACCTTAGAAGAACTAAGGATGTTCTCTATAACGCCTTTTCCTTTTCCTCTCCTCAGACATCATGGTTAACCAAGGAAGAAACTACCACTTCGGAAACCAAGACCACGAAGCCCGCTTTGGAATGCAGGCCCCCAACCCGTACTTCCCTCATGACGATGCTCCAAACAACTTCTTCTACCAACCTGAAGAGAATCATCTCGGAGGCAACATGGAGATCGACCAGAATGAGGAACACTGGGAGGAATCCGAAGAAGATCCGGAGGAGGACCCTGACCTCCCAATCGAGCTCCCTGAAGAGTACCCCGTCGCGCCCCCACCATCCCCGGCATATTACCCCGAGGACTATCCCTCGGGGGATGAGGAGATAGCACCTGGCTACATGACGGAGGACCATACTGATGACGACAACGACGGTTGGATACCCGAATACCAACCAGGGGGAATAGTACCCGAACTCAACTTTGAGGACGGGGAACCAGATGAGGTGGACGACGAGGAGTATGAGCTACTATGGCAAGCCCAGGAGGAATGGGATGCCATGAATCAACAAGAGCATGATGAGTCCGAGGAAGAAGATTCGGACGGGGTGGTTATCGACCCCGAGACACCACCACCGCCACCCCTAGCAATGGAGTATGTGCCCCCGGCACCTATGCCACCCATGATCCAGGTTCCGAGGGTCATGCCATCCCCGATTCGGGTTCCAAGGGTGAAAATTGCCCCACCTCCAAGAGCATACGAGCCTGAAGGGGCTAGGTTCGTAGGAGAAAGGAACGAGGAGCGCCTCCAAAGACTTCACCTAGGGCCCCGCAACCCGAACCGCCCGTGGGAACACCCCGGGCAACCTTCACTGTATGAAAGGGCACGTCAAGCGTCCTTGGAAAGTCATCTGGAAGGACTCACCAATTGGGTGGAGGGGGAGTCCTCAAACAGCCAAGCTCGCCAACCGTTGGTAAATTTCCCGCCACCCCCGGGAGTTAGGTCTTCTGAATACCGCAGAATCGACTACAACCTTCTGGAAAGCGACAAGAACGGTTGGGTTCAGGAACGAGAAAGGGAGCAAGATGAGAGGATCCAACATAGGATCTGCATCGCGGAGCTTCAAGCTCGGGAAAACCGTCGAAGCCGATGGTTAGAACAGGCGAATCTCCTCCTCAACAGTGATCCAAGGATGATTAACTAGGCATTGTTCGAGGAAGGTTTCCTCGACAATTACACCACCACTCCTAGATCCCCTTAATATGTACTTTTTCTTTTCAAGGAAGTGAGCTTAGACCACTTCTCATGACTCCATTTTTGTCTTTTAGGAGTCATATCGGCTTAGCTTTTCTTTATTTCCTTAGCATGGAGTGGCTCAATATTAAAGCCTTGTACTATCGTTTAAACAAGTATTAATGAATTGTCCCTTTTCTCTACTAAAACTTGCGCGTTAATTCTTGCTTGTATTATTGAATTAACGTTTGAAACCGACCAAAAACCTCAGATGGTCAACACGAGAGCCACGAGTCGTACCCTGAACCCCGACGTCAGTAGGGAAGAAGATGGCGAGAGCCAATCCGGGGCTGGAGATAGGCGCCGAGTTAACCCACCTCCTGCGCCAGCAGCCCCAGTTGCCCTAAATGAGAATACAGTAGCCTCCCTACGCACTCTGGTACAGCAGTTAGTGCAAGAAGCTATCCCTGCTGCTATGGCAAACTCTGAAAACACCGAGGAAGAACATGAGAGAGTCCCAGCAGAGGAAGTCATTCTCGAGAGACAGAGAGAAGTTAGCTTCGCTGAGGGAATCAAAACTTTCAACGCAATGAAACCCGACTCATATGACGGGACGGGCGACCCATCAGGAAACCAATATTGGTTCTCCCATGTGGAAAGGCTTCTAAGGAATATACCTTGTTCCGAAGCTGACAAAGTGCACATGGCAGCACTAAAACTGAAAGGCGAAGCTGGCGAATGGTGGGAGAGTTCTAGCCTATCTAGACGCACTGACCTAAGTTGGGCCATGTTCAAAGGCAAGATGATGCGCCATTTCTTCTCTGAATCCATGAGAGAAGAGAAGCTGAATGAACTACACTCCCCAAAATTGTATGGGTTAAGTGTGTTGGAGCGAGCAAAGAAGTTCAATCACCTCCTCCAGTATGCTGAGGAAGAAATCACCACGGAAAAACAAAAGATCAAACACTTTCACCGCTGGATGAATGATCACATCAAACCCTGGATGGCAAATCGCTCCTTCCAAACCCTGGAGGAGTATGTGGACCACGCCCACCGAATGGAGACGACGCTTAAGGTCCCCGAGCGCAAGAATTTGGGTGAAGGAAAGCCTCACCACTCCAGTCACAGTGGATTTAAGAGGCCAACATCTCCACAAGGATCTCAGTGGTCCAAGAAGAACAAGCACAGGGCCTCGTCGGCTGGATCCAGGCTTGGCCCTGGGCCGGAATCAGTAAGACCCCCGATAGTCTGTCACAACTGTGCAGAACCCGGGCACATAAATCGGAAGTGCCCCAAATCCCCCAAGAGGTGCTTCAACTGTAACAAGGACGGACACCTTCGGCAATTCTGTAGGCAACCTGCTTTTTCTGCAGGCCAAGCCCGGTCGAACACCATGCCTCAACGCCCTCAAGCTTCGAACAAGCCAGCAGGTACTACATCGGCCCAGTCCACAGCTCATCAGAAGGGAAAGGGGCCTATGTATCCTCAGAATCAAGGACAGAGGTTGTACGAGATGCGCACCACCGACAAGCCTGAGGAACCTATCTGCCAAGGTACCCTCCAGATCCGCTCTAAAGATGTTTTTATACTCTTCGATTCCGGCGCATCGCACTCTTTCATATCCGAAAAATGTGTAGAACTCTTAGAATTAAATGACCTCGAAGAGTGTGAGCCGTTTGTTGTAAATCTTCCCAATGGAGAGAGGATTATAGGTGCCAAACAGTTAGGTAGTTTTCCTTTATGCATTCAAGGAGGAATCTTCAACTCCAACTTGATATGCATTCCGATGGGATCATACGACATCATTCTCGGAAGAAACTGGTTGTCGCAGCATGGAGCAGTAATTGACTTCTACACCCGAACAGTAACCATCAACTCTGGAGGAAAACTCGTATGCAAATTCAAAGGTAAGCGAGAAGAAGAGAATGGAAAAGTGATTAATGCCATGAAGGCCGGGAAGCTACTCCGACAAGGCTGTGTTGGGTATCTTTGCTACCTTGAGCCGATGGAGAAAAAGGTCAGGGATATTCAAGAAATTCCTATAGCCAGAGAATTTCCCGACGTCTTCCCAGAAGAGCTTCCTGGATTACCTCCCCGACGAGAAGTCGAGTTTGTAATAATCCTCGAGCCAGGAACCGCGCCAATCTCCAAGGCTCCCTACAGAATGGCTCCGCTGGAAATGAAAGAACTCAAGAGCCAACTCGAAGAACTGCTTGAGAAGGGTTACATTCGACCAAGTGCTTCGCCTTGGGGAGCACCTGTGCTCTTTGTGAAAAAGAAGGATGGGACTTTCCGCTTATGCATCGACTATAGAGAGTTGAACAAAGTCACCATCAAGAATAAATACCCTCTTCCAAGGATAGATGACCTCTTAGACCAGCTCAAGGGTGCAAGAATCTTTTCGAAGATTAATCTAATATTCGGGTATCACCAACTGCGGATTAGAGAAGAAGACATTCCGAAGACCTCCTTCCGTACCCGCTATGGTCACTACGAGTTTGTAGTAATGCCATTCGGGTTGACCAATGCACCTGCTGTGTTCATGGATCTGATGCACCGATGCTTCCATGAGTACCTCGACAAGTTTGTCATTGTCTTCATCGACGACATCCTAATCTACTCCGAGGATCGTGCAAAACATGAAGAACACCTCCGGATGGTGCTACAGATTCTAAGGCACCATCAACTTTACGCCAAGTTATCCAAGTGTGACCTATGGCTTACAGAAGTGGCTTTCTTGGGCCACGTCATCAATCAGGACGGAGTTATGGTAGACCCAAAGAAGATAGAAGCAGTCTCAGAATGGAAGCAACCGAAGAATGTGAAGGAAATTCGCAGCTTCCTAGGACTAGCAGGATACTACAGAAGGTTCGTTGAAGGATTCTTGAAAATTGCTCTCCCTATGACAAAGCTACTCCGAAAGACATAAGAAGTTCATATGGGATGAGAAGTATGAGGAAAGTTTCCAAGAACTCAAGAGACTCCTCACGAGTGCACCTGTGCTAACACTGCCAGATGGACACGAGGACTACGTGGTCTACAGTGATGCCTCGAAGCAAGGATTGGGATGTGTGCTAATGCAGAGAGGGAAGGTAATCGCTTATGCATCTCGGCAACTCAAGGTCTACGACGTGAACTATCCGACTCACGACCTCGAACTAGCAGCAGTAGTGTTCGCCTTAAAAATTTGGCGGCATTACTTGTACGGGGTCAAATGTCAGATTTTCACCGATCACAAGAGTTTGAAATATGTATTCACTCAGAAGGAACTAAACATGAGGCAGAGAAGATGGCTGGAACTACTAAAGGACTACGACATAGAGCTGTTCTACCATCCGGGCAAAGCTAACGTCGTAGCAGACGCTCTCAGTCGAAAGACCCAACAAGAGGGCTTGATCGCAATGCTAACGATCCAGCCAAAGTTGCAGCAAGAACTGATCAGAGAAGGCATCGAGGTCTGGTTTGGAAGGCAACAAGGTTGTCTAAACACCTTGGAGATCCATTCCGACTTGTTAGCCGAAATCAAAGAGAAGCAAACAGATGACCTCATGCTAATCAGGATAAGTGGAGAGGTGCAATAAGGCAAAGCACCAGGATTCGTCGTTCAGGATGACGGTTCCCTATGGTTTCAAAACCGGATTTGTGTACCGGCAGAGGGCGAACTTCGGAAAATCATACTGAAGGACTCTCACGCATCTACCTATTCGGTACACCCAAGGGCAAGTAAGATGTACAAGGATGTCCGAAGAAATTTCTGGTGGCCAAATATGAAGCAGGATGTCGCCAACTTCATAGCTAAGTGTTTAGTCTGTCAGAAGGTAAAGATCGAACACAAAAGACCCGGAGGAAAATTGCAATCCCTTCCCGTGCCCGAATGGAAATGGGAGGATATAGCAATGGACTTCATAACCGATCTGCCCCAGACCCAAAAGCAGAAGGATTCCATTTGGGTAATCGTGGACAGACTCACCAAGAGCGCCCACTTCATCCCCATTCAAAAGAAGTGGAAGGCTCCAAAGTTAGCAGCAGTCTTTGTTAAGGAAATCGTCCGTCTCCATGGGACTCCAAAAACAATTATCTCTGACCGAGATGGCCGCTTCACCGCTTCCTTCTAGAAGGAACTACATAAGGCCATGGGTACCGAACTGAAGTTTAGCACCGCCTTCCACCCTCAGACGGATGGGCAATCTGAAAGGACCATCCAGACTCTTGAAGATATGCTTCGAGCTTGTGTGCTGGACCGAACCACAAGTTGGGATGACAACCTAAGTCTCATAGAATTCACATACAACAATAGCTGGCATTCCACAATCAAAATGGCTCCCTTCGAAGCTTTATACGGGAGAAAGTGTCGTTCCCCGCTCTGTTGGGACGACAATGTCGATAAAATCCTTCTAGGTCCAGATTTGATAGAAAAGACTGCATCCGAGGTTGCCCTCATACGCCAGAGAATGTTGACCGCTCAGAGTCGGCAAAAGTCTTATGCCGATCTAAAAAGACGAGACATCGAGTTCATAGTTGGAGATAAGGTCTTTGTCAAGGTGTCTCCCTTGAAAGGCGTCTTCCGATTCAGAAAACGAGGCAAGCTTAATCCTCGATATGTGGGACCCTTTGAAATCATGGAAAGAGTTGGCAACCTAGCTTACCGAGTTGCTTTACCACCTGCTGCTCACCCTGTGCATAATGTGTTTCACGTGTCCCTTCTGAGAAAGTACGTGCCCGACGAATCTCACGTAATCAACTTCGACGATGTCGAAATCCAATCGGACGGCACCTACGAAGAAAGACCAATTAAGATAGTGGAGCATCGAGTGAAGCAACTATGCAACAAGGAGGTACCCCTAGTTCGGGTACTCTGGTCTAAAGATGGCAAGGAAGGTACAACTTGGGAAACCTGGGAAACCGAACAAGATATGCAGAGACGTTTCCCCGAGTTAATGTCACCCTAAGGACCAGTAGTTTTATTTCTTTTAAGGGGGTACTAGACCCCGTTTTATCCTTACAAGTCTTGAAGTGTTGTAGTCACCCTCCTTTTCCCCGTCTGGGTACCGCCCTACTTTTCCCTAGTTTCGGGGACGAAACTAATTTAAGGGGGTACTATTGTAATATCCGAGATATTCCAAGTTTTAAAATTTAATATAATATTTTTTTATTATTTTATTTATTATTTATTTATTTATCTATTTTTATTTTAACCTTTTCTCTAGGTAAAAAGAGAATGTTTGTAAAATAAAATTAATATTATAAAATTAAAAGAATATTCCATAGGGAATTTTAATTAATAAAAATTTAAGAATATTCATAAGGTATTTTTATAAGTTAAAAAGCCTAGACTTGAATAAAATAAGGACCCATTTTATTTTTACCTTAGAAACTTATTAAATAAAACACATTAAAAATATGCCCCCTTCTTCTTCAACCTAATGTTTTACGTAAGAAACAAATAGCCCAATCCATGGCTTTCTTACCTACCATAGACATAACTCCACCTTGCTTACATCACCTAGGTGACATCACCTCCCTCACCTACTCCCTTACCAACCCTCCCCAATCATCCTTCTCCCTCCTCTTCTCCATTGGGCAATTCCCATAACCTTGGATCCCCCTTTCCCTATAAATAGAGGATGAAAACCCACTTCACAATTCACTCTCTTCATCCTTCTCTTCCTCTCTACAATTTCACTCTCAAGTTCCCCCAAAAATCAGCCCTCCAAGCTCTAGTTTTCCCTTCAAAATCCCACCAAAGGAGCCTCCTCTTCTCCCCTTTTTGGACCGCCGGCCCCCTCGTCTGACCACCGGTCCCACCACCATCGACCGCCGCCCCCTCCAGCGCGCCGCCCACTCGCCGGAGCCCCCTGGTGCGCTGCCCCTCCCACCGCCGGATCCTCCTGCCTCTTCTCCCCTGTGTCCTGTAATTCAGGCAACTTACAGTAAACCCTTAATTCCATTCTATTTAATTTAATTATTTAATTTAAGTTATTTATATTATGCTAGTTTTAGTAAGATTGGTCAAATAATAGTTGCTTGCAAATTATTAAGATTTATAAGAAGTATTTCATAAATCTTGCTAGTTGAAAAGAGGATATAAATCATTTTATTAAACCATTATTAAATTACTATATCCTAATATGAAGAACATGTTTGTTTATTTAAATTTTTATGAAGCTTTTATAAAAAGGTATTTGATTTTATAAATTTATTAGCTTATGATTTTGTCTCTATATTAAATATCACCATTATAAAGGCTTAAGCTTAAGTGTAGAGAATACCAAATTATTTTGGAAATAAGAATATTGTTAATGATTAATTGTTTTAATCATTTAATATAATATTAGTTTAACTCATCTCTAGGATAAAGTATTTCTACAAGGCATAATTTCTTTTTATAAAAATACAATAATATGAAGTATAACAATATATTGTTAAGTATTTAAAAATATCTCGCCGAGAAAGATATTGTATAATATAGAAAGGAATAATTAATTTTTTATATATATATTATGATAGTTTTATAAAGCTTACCCTATCAAGAAAATAGAAGTTCTATTTATGAAAAATTACTAAGAAAGAACCTAATATTATTTTACCTCCTTTTATTATAACCCCAATAATTAAAAAGGTTTCTTTTTGTGGGAGGACATTATTAATAAAAGTATTTTCGTAAAGGGAAAATGATTTTAATTAACCCTCGAATATTTGTGAAATTAAGTAAATTATTTTGAATAATCAATAAGTTTTACTTTAAATGGAATAAAAGGATATTACGAAATTCAAATAATAATAAAGGGATATTATTATTTTAATTCAACTATCTAAATTATTATAATAATAATAATTTAGAATGTTCCATACACCTAAGCTAAAGTACTCTTAAGAAATCCGAATCTTAAAAGTATGTTCGTATCTAAGATCCGTTCGTAAAATTTACGTGTCGATAGGTCGGGAACCCCGTTCGAAGTCACAAACCCCACCTCCGTCTCCTCGTTAATTCGGTTATCATTCCAACCAAGGCAAGTGGAAATTCCCCTTGTGACCTTTATAATTCGTTTCCATGAAATTCTCGATGTTGGGAACAACTTGCGTGCTAAGTAATTAAATAATCTAGGAAATATCGATTGCTAGATGTAACGACCATTGTTAGTATAGTTCGCTATTTATATTGATAGGACTATTTATGCTAGTGTGATTATGGTTGATTGTTATGGACTCGTTCAGAGATCCTCGTCAAACGAACTAGTGAGGGACGCGGAATAGCCGACGCCTCTATATAACCCTACTAAGTCGTAAGTGCCTACGTGTTTGAAGTACGACTTCCGGGATCATGATCCCATCCGCTCCAATTGCAAGGAGGGATGAGCGCACCCTAGCTAAGTGCCGGGAAACTGGGTTTCCCTTGGTGGATCGGGCAATCCGAATTCCCACCCCTTTTAAAAATCATTAAAGCGAAGACGTTAAGATAAGTGCCTAATGCACATTTAAATATTAATACCGGACCGATCTCAAATGATCGATCTGGCCCTCGGTCCGCTCAGGGCGCGAGAAATTGTAACTTGTATGAAGTAATAAACGTTCCCAACACATCTTTTATCCTCGATACTAGAAGAAGCCTACAATCTAGTAGCTCTTCTCCAAACTATCGAGCTATCTCCGCTTGAGATACGTTCTCCTTCGTACCATTAAACCCCATATGATTAAACCCTACTGTCAAACACAACCCATTGTTAACTTCGTTGTTGTTATATTAAATTACCGAAATACCCTAGGGAAGTGCCGTTCCCGCTTGCTTAGTCTCCTAGACTAATTCTTCTTTTCCTCATGTTTGCCTGGCATATTCGCGAATTATGTCAGAATCTAGGAAATTCAACCCGGCGTAAGGTGAAGAACAAGGGAAGGTCAAGAAGCTCCGTGAAGTTTGAAACTCCTTTTGGTTTATTTTCATTTATATTTTAAAGACAATGATTTACGAATTGTATTTCCCGAACAAACTTCTGGTATTGTGATTTGGATTGTAAGAACAAAAGTCTCCTTCGTGAGCACCTTTTTATTTATGAGTATGTTTTATTCCGCATTTTATCAGTCTATATCATTCTAAAAGCCTTGGGTGACGCTAGACGGTAAAATCCGACGTCACTGGCGGTAATACCCAATGTTGTAAAATAGGGGTGTTACACGTCTCGTGCTGTGAGGAGTCGAATAAGGTCCGGCGCTGCCCTCGTGTGAAGTGGTAGGGAAACGCCGAAAAGGGCTGAATCTCGGGGGCCACAAGGGCCTTCGGAACCACGGGGGCCACAGGGACCTCCGGAACCACCAGGGCTACGGGAATCAGTGCCATCTGCTCGATACGCGCCCCACGACGTCGATAACGAGCAAACCGAGTCTCTAAACCCGTCTCTAAGCACCTCGATGTCTAAAATACGAAAAAAATATGATTCAAATTATTCAGGTGGAATTTACAATCGGAGACATGGCAGCACGACTTTAACAGCCAGAAGCAAGGCCGTCATGGCCTTTATACAACATGGCCGTGACGGCCATTTGAGTCATGGCCGTGACGACCAATCGACTCGTGGTCGTGACGGCCATTTGAGTCTTGGCCGTGACGGCCAATCGACTCGTGGCCGTGACGACCATTTGAGTCTTGGCCGTGACGGCCAATCGACTCGTGGCCGTGACGGCCATTGCAGTCTTGGCCGTAACGGCCAATCGACTCGTGGCCGTGACGGGCACGAGTCGTCTTCAACCTCGCGCAGCCGTGACAACCTGCGCGAGTCGGGCCGTTTTTTACCCGAAATTCAACCTCCGATCTCCACATCTATGCCTAAATTTGTTTTAATCTATCAAAATAGGTCTAAATCTTTAGTATAAAGCTTCATTAGATGAATTTTAAGTTAAACATAAATTTTTCTAAAAACCTAGATCTAGAATTTGAAATGCCTTCAAATGGGTAAATTTGTAGAAATAACTTACCATGATTGTTGTAGGAGTGGATTTTGTGGAGTAATATGCAAAAAAAACTTGTCTTGAAGCCCTTGAATGCCCTTGATTGTTGAAGAGAATGATAGAGTTAAAGAGAGTGAAAGAGAGGAGGAGGAGAAGAGAGTGAAAAATGAGAGTGGTATGGGGTGTAAATTGTAATTAGATTTTATTTCTATGTAATAGGGGGTAGGGTGGGATTTGAATAGGGTATATAGAGTGGGTGCCATTTAAAAATAGCGGATTATTTGTGGTTGGAACTAGCTTAGAACTGACCCAAACCGGAACCGAAGAATTGGTCGGGTGGTGTTGAAGTCTAGAACTATGGAAAAACCTTACAAGTCCATGGCACATGAAATAGGGTTTACATACAATTCAATAGCAAAAACCTACAAAGTCGTAAACCCACACATATATAACTCCCGAGTCACTTTTACACGCCTCCATCATCTATCTTTCTCTGACGCCGGGTAGCTTCTTAAACCGTCGTTATCGCCGCCTTGTTCGCCACCGCAACTACCTGGGAAGCTTTTTGCTACCGCTTTCGTTGTAAGAACAAAATGTGGAAGAAGGTGGACGAGCGCATAAGAACACTAATCGAGAATGGTGTTAAACAACGGCACCGTTCCATCTTCCTTATCGTCGGGGACAAGTCTCGCGACCAGGCATCTCTCTCTCTCTCTCTCTCTCCGTGTTATTCTCTTACAAAATTAACTGTTTTGTATGTACGAATTTTGCAGATTGTCAATCTTAATCACATACTAAGCAAGGCACTGGTGAAGGCTAAGCCTACTACTCTTTGGTGTTACAAGGACAGACTCGAGATTAGCAGGTAATCCGGAATAAGTATATCGCTTGGTTAATTATGTTTTTCCCCTTCCGAATGGGTAGAAAGCGTAAATTTTTTGATTACTATCAAATTTTGTGTAAGTTTATTGAAGGGGCGGCGGTACCTGCCATACTGCCCATACAGGTTGAACAAACCGAAGGATTACCTACTATTTGCTCATTGATCTTTTCAGTAGAGCCTCTTGTGTATCAAGTGATATCTGTGCTCCTGGAAAATCTACAATTATTGTCTTTGATGCAGCCACAGGAAAAAACGTGCAAAGAATCTAAAAACCCTGATGCGCACTGGGTTGCTAGATCCCGAAAAGGCTGATCCTTTTTCACTTTTTGTTGAGAGTGGAGGAATAACGTATTGCTTGTATAAAGATTCAGATAGAATACTTGGGAATACATTTTCAATGTGCATACTTCAGGTATGTATTTGTTATAAGAACTATTCTAACATTATCTTTGTTATAAAAACTATTCTAATATTATCTTCTACTTTTCTGGTGTTTCATAATTTTGTCCTATATTTTGTGTATGTCAAGGATTTTGAGGCATTGTCACCTAATCTTCTAGCAAGAACTATAGAAACAGTTGAGGGTGGTGGCTTGATTTTGTTGCTCCTTCGCTCACTTTCCTCGCTCACAAGTCTATGCACCATGGTTATGGTATGGATTTTTCATATGCTCTTTGTTCTTTCTTTTGACCGATGGATGAATGGCAGTTGCTCTTCAGCTAATATAGCAGTAGGCTGAGCAGACTTTCATCTTACATCTGTTGTCTTCACACTGTTATGATCTCAGGATGTGCATCAGAGGTTCCGTACAGAATCTCACTCCGAGGCTGCTGGACGCTTTAATGAAAGATTTTTACTTTCTCTTGCATCATGCAAGGCATGCGTAGTTATGGATGATGAATTTAATATATTACCAATCTCATCACATATAAGGTCGATAAAACCAGTTCCTACTAAAGAGGTATTGTTCCCGCCATAATTTAGGAGCACGGGGAGAAGTTATATTGTAGTCTCGTCAATGCATTTTATGATTAGCTTTAGTGGGTGTATACGTGTGTTTTGTGGCCATATTTGAGGGAGGCGGGGGGGGGGGGGGGTACGCAAGGACTCTGAAGGTCAACATTTCATTGTGTTTTTAGGACTCTGACGGTCTTTCAGAAGCAGAAAGAGACTTGAAAAACTTAAAGGAGCAACTTAACGAAGATTTTCATGTGGGCCCTCTGATTAAGAAGTGTTGTACGCTAGATCAGGTATAAGCCAAGGAATTATACCTTATACCTTCTGTATAGCACTTATCCCAGATTCCGCTGTAGCGGAGCCTCACTGGATCAATGATGATGTATAGCACTTATGTTTGATTTAACAAGATGTCTATGAGTCAACTATCAATTTTCCTGCTATAAATAGGGAAAAGCAGTCATCAGTTTTCTTGATGCCATCTTGGATAAGACTCTTCGAAGTACAGTTGCTCTGCTTGCTGCTCGGGGTCGCGGAAAATCAGCTGCTCTTGGTTTAGCTGTCGCTGGAGCTGTGGCAGCTGGGTATAGCCTTGAATTTTAGTGCCGTGTAATTTCTAGGTGTTTTATGGTTTGTTGGTACTGATAACAATTTTGGTCTTTGTAGGTACTCCAATATATTTATTACAGCACCTAGCCCTGAGAACTTGAAGACATTGTTTGAGTTTGTGCTCAAGGGCTTTGATTCCCTAGAATACAAGGTATTGCTATAGTTGCCAACAGTGTTTTAGAATGTTCCTGGTGCACCTAGGCAATGGCCTCGACTAGCGTCTAGGTGTGTGCCTTTCCATGTCAGAGTTAGAACATGGCAGAAAATGGTAAATCTAAATAGTATACTAAATTTGAGAGGAAAACGCAGCAGCATAGAAAGAGGTTCTCATTTTTTTTTGCTATATGTGAGAGAAGGAAAGAGAAAATGGAAGGAGAGAAAGAGAGTGGTCTGTGGGCGTATGTGTTTATGATTGAGAGAAGGGAGAGGAAGAATCAATTTTTTTTTTTTGAGCCCGGAAGAATCAATTGTTATATATAAGAGAGGGAGGGGAAAATAATAAAAAGGATAGTATAAGATATCAATGTACATGGGAAAAGATAATAAATAATAAAAAAACAAAAGATATTGATGTACATGGAAAAGATAAGTTTCAAAATGTATTAATGTACATGGAAAAGCTAAGTTTTGAAAGGATAACATAAAAAACCTTCACCCTAAACTGTATGTGTTAGGAAATGTGCATAGGGAAAAGGCGCAGCGCCTTTGGGCACCTGATGCCTAGGCGTGCCTGTGCTGCGTCTTTATAAACACTCGTTGCCAAACTTTGTGTTAAGAATTTTACTGAAGAGATATCTTAACTTCTATGACAAAACAAAAGCAACTGCTTTTGGGTTCTGTAAATGGTCACCATGATGGAGAATTGTCTGTTCTTCCTTCCCTAAAATTTGTGTCTCCTAGTGTTCAATCATTAGTTGATTCATTCAGTTTCCAATATTTGTATCTCTACTTGTCCTTAACATTTTGGAAGCAAATAACCTTTATTCCTGTTTAAGGGCATCTATTTACTTGAGTATCTTTTGCATTTTGTTAGTTTTAGATGATCATATAGCTCTGATAATATTATTAAACTGCCTTACCTATGGTTTCACCCTCAACTATTTGGAGAGACTTTTGGTTCATGTTTACTGCAAGTCTGATAGAGCTTAAAATCGGGATTCAGTTATAGTCAAAACCAGTAGGATACACACAAGAGAAACCATAACATAGAGGGTTGAAGCTTCTGGAGTTCACTTTCCATAACCAGTAGGAAAGCCCTAACTGGCCCAAAGGCTCACAATTAAAAATATTGTTCGATCCATGAACTCACACCCTGTAATTGTATTAAATCTTCTCACAGGCTCACAATCATAACCGTCCCAATTCTAGGACTTTCTTGCCACTCTAGTCCGTATGCTTGAAACTTGATAATTCTAATTCATGTGAGTAACAAAGTGTTCTGATGGGAGAATGAAGCTTTTAGAAAGATGTTTACCATTGTTTAAAGCTGTTGTTTAAACAACTGTTCACACGTCTACATATACAGGAACATACTGACTATGATATTGTAAAGTGCTCAAATATGGAATATATCATGGGAAAGCAAAGCTCCAGCCGAGGGTCTAATCAAACAATTGTAAGGATCAACATCTACAAGCAACATAGGCAAACAATTCAGGTCTGTCATAAAAGAACTGCTCCTTTTCCTTGTCTGCATGCTGTAAGTAGAATATAATTGCTTGGACTACAAATTAGTCTCAGTACTGACGTATGTGCGTTTCTAGTGTCATTAAGTTCATCTAATATAATGCTCAGTTCGATGTGTAATATGTGGGGCTAAACCGATCAAGTGTAATGTATTCTTAATTTAAGTTATTAGGACATGAAGCAAGTTCTTTCCGATGCTTTCTGTTGTGGTAAAAATGTGGCTTGGTGTTGATTCTAGGTGAAGAGAAGGGTGGAAGCTTGAAGCTTTTGAAACTTGGGTTGCATACATTTTGAACCTTATTAATTAGCTTTACTGCCTTTGAGATGGCTTTTATACACTGCCTTTGAGATGAATTTAGTCCCTATATCAATTTTGGTGCATTCTAACTAAATCAGTTATTATTGTCACATAACTGAATTTTGGTTTTTCTTGGGTCTATCGGGCGTACCCCCTTCCCTTGGGCAGGGGTACCCCATCTTGGCCCCCCAGATTCCGCTATAGCGGAACCTCACTGGGTAATTGTTTACTGCCAAGCCTGTGTGGCAATGGCAGGCAAGTAAAAGATATCCACATTAGATTCTCCAGATAGTTTTCTGTTTTCAGTGAATATATCTGGATTTTGAGTATTGTTTTTTGGTGTTTATCTGTAGTAGAAAGGTGGAATAGGTGTTTGTTTATTTGTGATAGTTTTGTGTTTATATAAATTTTAATAGTTTTTCCAACTTACCAGTCTATTATCTTACCAGAACTTCAGGATTCTACATTATAAACTTTATCTAGAAATAAAATCTAGATGTCTTGTACAATTGGCATGTTTAGAATCGTATGCAACAGAAATTGGTTTAATGTTCCAAATGGGTCGGTTAAGTTGGATGATTTCTGTTGTAGAAACTAGAAATACATTGACATCAAAGATATCACTCATACCTATACCCATATCAGATATCTTCATATCACTCATAACTATACCTTGATATCCATATCGTAACTGATACCCGATATCTTAAATCTAGATATCAATACCAAACGAGCCCTGGCTATGATCATGGAACTTATCTTTGAATGCTTGTTTTTCTCTAATTACTTCATGTTTGATCTCAGTATATACAGCCAAATGAGGGTGAAAAGCTGTCCCAAGTTGAGCTTCTAGTTATTGATGAAGCAGCAGCTATCCCATTACCCATTGTCAAATCCCTTCTAGGTCCATATCTGGTTTTTATATCCTCTACAGTGAATGGGTATGCCCTCCTTTCTCATATTTAGAATCTGAAAATTGCAAACATCTGCTGCTGGATTTTCATTTTGGGTTATGTGACATGTTGTTTCAACCTATGTGGTAGCTGTATTAGTTATAAGTAGACGCCTGTGCTCATTAAAAGTGATGCTTGCTGTCACTTTTATATTTCTTGATGCAATTCACTGATGGAATGCTTTTATTTTTTTCCTGGCATGTTTTGTTGGATTTTGCTCATAAAAAGCTACGAGGGCACTGGTCGGTCTTTGTCATTGAAACTTCTTCAGCAACTAGAGGAACAGAGTCAGACTTCTACGAAGAGTATAGAAGGAGCTCTTTCAGGTGCATATTGTTCTTATATATATTATGATCTATTTGATAAAAAAAGGAATAAAACTTTTGGAGGAAGTACACATTACATCCCTTTCTTCTTTTTTCCCTATCCTAGGTGTGACGATGACATAAATTTAGTAAAGGATCAAAATAATTTAACTGCTAACTTTACTCATGCAATGTTATCTTAAAAGGATTGATATCCCAGATGAAAGATCTTTTAAGGGGCCAGAAAGACCCCTGTAAATTATAAAAAGAGATCTATGGTAGAAAGAGCCAAAAAAATTCATGAGAAGCAAGCCATCTTCCTTTATCCTAGGCGTGACCATGACATAAATTTAGTACAGGATCAAAATAATTTAACTGCTAACTTTACTCATGCGATGTTATCTTAAAAGGAGTGAGATCCCAGATGAAAGATCTTGTAAGGGGCCAGAAAGATCCCTGAAAATTATAAAAAGAGATCTATGGTAGCAAGAGCCAAAAAATTCATGAGAAGCCGGCCATCTTCCTTTATTCATTTGGCCATCCTTCTGTTCTGAAATTTTGAAGTTTATGACACTTCTACATAACATGACAACTTAGTTTGTTTACTTCTTTGTTCATTGTGAAATTATAGGACGGCTTTTCAAGAAGATAGAATTAAATGAATCAATCAGATATGCGCCTGGTGATCCTATCGAGCTTTGGCTAAATGGATTGCTATGTCTGGATGTAGCAAATTACATTCCAACTATCTCCAGGTTAGAACCAGGGTGCATGTCTCATTTTTCAACTGTTTTCCTAGTTACTTGTTCAAAATACCATTCTTTCGTTGTGTCATCAGGCTTCCTACACCAGAAAATTGTGATCTTTATTATGTTAATCGAGATACTTTATTTTCGTATCACAAAGATAGCGAGTTATTCCTGCAGGTAAAAACGACACCTTCTACTCTTTTTTTAAACAAATATTTGATATATTCATTAATATCATGTTTTGAGCATGCAGAGAATGATGGCACTGTATGTTGCGTCACACTACAAGAATTCACCGAATGACTTGCAATTGATGTCAGATGCCCCAGCACATCACTTATTTGTTTTGCTTGGTGTGCTTATTCTACCTTGTATATATGACCACTTTTTTTTTTTTTACTAAGATTGTGTTCACTCTTTAACTATTAACAACTATATTGTGTAGGCCCTGTTGATGAATCGAAGAACCATCTTCCAGATATATTGTGTGTTGTCCAGGTTTTCTTCTAAACTCTTCATCATGACTATGAAGTAAATGCATATTATAAATACCCTGCTACCATGACCAGTCTTAGTGGCCATGACACGTGTCTTTAGTCATGGGGCAACTGAAGTTCCATTTTCTGGGCACATGGCTGGCCTTATAGTTTTGGTATTGGAATTGCTAGTGTCTAACACAATTGCATAGCATAAATACACCCTTTTGTTATCCAAAATCAATGCATTTCATACGCCCAACAAGATGAAGACACAGCTTGTCATGTTTTATTCTTCTGAGATATTTTATGTTTTTGTTTTTGTTGTTTCTAATGCTCAATGAGGTTTGGTTTTCTATTGGTCGTTGATGCAAGTGCAACGTAAATGGATTTGTAAAAACCTACAGGTTTGTCTTGAAGGCCAGATTTCTCATAAATCTGCAATGAAGAGCTTAAGTGAAGGTTACCAGCCACATGGAGATCTAATTCCTTGGAAATTCTGCGAGCAATTCAGGAATACAGAGTTCCCGAGCCTTTCTGGTGCTCGCATTGTACGAATTGCAACACATCCAAGTGCAACACGGGTACGTATTTTCTCTTGTATAACCCGTCACAGAGATCTCTTGCACTGACAAATTCGTATGTAACAAATGTAATTTTTACTTGTATCTTACTCTGTAGCTTGGATATGGATCAAAGGCAGTGGAACTTTTGACTAGGTAATGGATATATATATTTTTTTTACTAATTTTTCTCTATAGAAACATCCTGATATTTGTCCTTGCCCTCGACCTATTCTCAATTCACTGCAAGGACAAAATATGCATCTTCTTTCACCACGCGATTCACTTCTAATCTCCAAATGCAAATCTAATGGTTGAATGTTAGACAAGAGAATGCTAATATGACCCAAACCACAGGAAACTCACTTTGATTAATTAAGAACACCGAGAACGGTTTACGCCTCACATGATTCTAGACTCCCTTATCTCTCTGACAGTTTCTGGATAAAAACACTCTCTGATTCTAGACTCCCCTATTTAAACGAAACACACACGACACAAAACACATACAAACCAGCAGCACGTAGGCTGGATGACACAAGGATTATTTAGCAAAAGACACTAATACCCCTTCTGCGCTTTGTTGCGTTTTTATGTTTTGTCTCCTTTTGGTTTTTGACTCTGTTTTTGTCTCGCCTTCGGTTTTTTTTTTTTTTTTTTTTTTTTCTGTGCTCTGTGGTTCTGTCGGGTGTTTTGGGCGCTCCCCCTCTGCGTTTCGACAGGGGGGCTCCTAACAGACTTCTGCCAGCTAAGGCATCTTCTAACAGACTTCTGCCAGCTAAGGCATCTTTTCCTGAATGGGGCGTTTTCCTCCTTTCTTCGAATATACGATATAGGGCCCCACACGACGCCCTTGTGTGCTATCCTTGAATGTAGACAGGAAAATATGATCATAATACAGGTTAAGTTTCTATCTATATTGTTATATGATCCTGATTTTTGGATAGATACATTCAAATATCCCCAGTTAGCATGATAATTTAGGATTGGTATATGGATAAAATTAGTTGGACAGGAAAGGATAATCACAATGGTTTGTTAATGATGAATATGGATGCTAGTTAACCAAGGTATGACCGTATGACCCCTGAAATTTATGCTATGCATCAAATTATGATCAATGATCACTCTGAAGGATTTTTGAAATTTGTGAATAGTTGCCTTTGTATTTAGTATTATCTTGAAATGCGTGTTTCATGCATTTCAAAGTCTTTATACAAAATGATATCTTTATAAAGAGGATGGAGAACAAAGCCCAGATCATTGCCAAGGGCGACGCCTAAAATATATGCTATGCAAGACATCAAATTTATGAATAGATCATCACTCTTAAGGATGATTAAAAGTCCTCTGTCCTGTCCCCTGTCCGAGCCAACATTGCTTAACTAATTCAAAATATGCCCTGGTGCTTGTATTTGGATGACGAATGAGATGTGATTGAGTCAAAATCGGGAAGTAATGCCCAAACACACAAGTCATACAAGTAACATAATTACACAAAACTTAGGGATCAAGGTAACCCAAAGGCCAAATCCAGTAAACCACATCTTGTCCGCTAGGCAAGGGCCTTCTACAAAATATCTTTCTGGATAGCGTGCTATATGGTCAAAGATATACTACATCCTGTCCGCTAGGTCCCCCCCTGTTACTGTAGCAAATTCACTCGCAATCATCATTTCTAACTCAGCTCTATACCCTTCTTGATCCGTCTAGTCCATGTGCTTAAACCTTCTGAATAATTCTAACCTGTGTAACAATATCACAAGCTTCTCTAGCTCCTTATGCTTGCTTGTTGATACATAGATGAGCTTGTCGGATTATGAGTTTAGAGTAGGTCCTTTATATTTATATTGGGTTCAGCCTTTTCCAATACATGACAGATTTATGCAAATTCAGTGTCTTGCACATAACATAACTGGAAGGCATATGTGGCATGAATGTCAATTTTGACAGATTATTTGCTTGTGGAAATATTATTTAGAAAAAACAACTAAAGTATTAATCCAAAAAATACCGACTTTAAATATAATTAGTTTATATCAACTTAGATCATATTTACCAAATACAAATGGTTTTTATAGCAACTTTTCACTAGTTCTAAAATTCGGGTTTTAAACTCGAAGAGGGCAAAGTGCTACATCCGGGGCCTAAATTTTCATGGTCTGGTGGTTGATTTCTTTGTTGTGTTCAGCAAGCTTCTGAGATGGGCGAGAAATAACTGCCCCCACAACAACCACATGTAGAAACTCCAACTAATCAAACAGAAGAAAAAATATATAAATCAGGGAAGGAAAAAAGAAATCCTGGCCCTAATGGGTAGTAGAATCAGACTCAACTCTTACCCTTTTTTTGTTGCATCTTCTCTCTCTATATGTGAAGAAGGTATGAATTCTTACTACCCACCCTGAATTGAATTGGTCTGACAGAAAAAAGATTTTTTCTAGTATTTTTTTTTTGATTTTTTAGTAAAAAATCCTTGTCATTAAAGCCCAGTCCACATCTCTGGAAAAAACTCATGTATTCTTTTTGCCAAGAGCAATGAAAGTTGGTATAAAATTTAGTTATATTTAAAATTCATATTATTTTCAGTTAATAGGCTATTGATGGCATTATTTTGAGTGCCCATAAGATTCAGAGTATGGTGAATGGAACTACAAAAATTAATGTTTCCTTTTTCGCTTCTGTCTATATGTTTGCTCCTCGTGTTTTAATTTGGGAGGGGTCAACAGGTATTATGAAGGTCGTTTTACTTCAATATCGGAGATTGATGAAAAAGAGGATGTTGAGAAGCAACCTGTCAGTGTTATAGAAGCTGCGCAGAAGGTAAGTTTCAATATAGTGCTCTGATAATTTTTTAACACTTGTGAGGTGGTGTGGCTGCAATAAAGTTTCCAAGGAGATTAGAGCTCCACTTGGCACTTTATATTTAGATTGCATCGTGGAATGTGGATCATGTGCATTTTTTGGATTGTAGTTTTTGACGTACTGAAAAATTCTAATATTCAAATGTAAATTATGATGTCAGTTTTTCCATTGGGTTGTGGAAAAGTGGTGAGTTGTGTCACTATGGCAGGGCATTTACAAATGATTTAATCATAGAGAAGTAAGGAATTGCTTTGGAGAAATGCTATTTTTTGATACATGCCTTGTGGTAAATTAAAAGTGTTTAAAAAGTCAAAATTTTCCTATTGAGATGCTGAGATGCTTTTGTGTCCTGCTGCACTGTTTTTTTTGGAAGGGATTACTTCAGACAAATTTGCTGAATTAGTATGCTTTATAGACTGTGTGTGATATAACAAGTCTTATCTGAATTTCTTCTGTCTTTGATATTGCTCTCGTGACTAATGGCAATGCACATTGCTGATAACTTGATCTTCACTTATGAAAATTATTTGCAGGTTTCTCTTCTAGAAGAAAATATAAAACCTAGGTGTAACCTCCCCCCTCTACTTGTGCATCTTCGGGAAAGGCGACAAGAAAGGCTCCATTATGTTGGTGTATCCTTTGGGCTTACACAAGACCTTTTCCAATTTTGGAGGAAACTTGAATTCTTTCCCTTTTACATTGGCCAGATTCCTGTTAGTTCCTAAACCTCTCTCACTTTCTTCTTGTTTTGGATCAAATATTTGTTATGATCGCACCACTTTGCTGATACATCTTTCTGCCCAGCTTTCTTCATTTATTTAGAAATTTTATGTTAGTAAGATTCTATGTTGGCATTCATATGCATCAGAATGCTGTTACTGGTGAACATTCGTGCATGGTCTTAAAGCCATTGAAAAATGATGATGTGGAGTTTGGTGACTTCTTTACTCGATATTATAATGGTGAGCCTACTCTTCCTTAGTTGGTAATGCTCTCTATGATTTTTGTAAGTTCTAACATATTGACATTCTATTTTTTTTTGTTTCTCAGAATTTAGAGTAAGGTTTATTGGGCTGTTGGGGCCTTGTTTCAGTTCAATGCGTTTTAAGCTTGCTATGAGGTTGTTACCGTTGATTAATTTTTCTATTATTTCTATATCAGTTTCTTATAACACAACTCATTAAAGAAGATGAGAAAAATCTATAATAATTTATTGATGGCTATTTGATTGCCTTGCAGCATATTGGAGCCCAAAATCAATTTTTCCGAGTCTGAACAGCAAGATCCCAATTTGGATGAGGTTTTGCAGTTTTTAAAAACCACTCCTCATGCTTTGAAGTTATTGGAAGCATATGCTAATGGTTTAGTGGATTTTCATCTGGTATAAATTTAAAATTCAGTTTAAGTGACCACAACTAACTAGTAGCTTCTTTCGTTACTCCGTAAAGTTTTACTTGGGCCATGTACATTCTAACATCTTATTTTTGAGACCTTGTCCATCCTGTTTCTTCTAGTTCATTCATCTTTTTATCACATCCGAAAAACTCAGCCATCCATAAACACTATTTTCTCCGCATACCTTTTATATTTAAGAGATCCAATATGTCATGTAAACTTATATATTGGTTTATTTGTAAACTTATCAATTATCATGTAAACTTATATTTTGGCTTATTTATCCGGGCACACCTTCTCTGTGTCAAGCCAGGGGTGCCCCTATCCTGACCCCCCAGATTCCGCTGCAACGGAGCTACACTGCGTCAATGTTGTTGTTGTAGGAAAAAAATCATTGTGGCAACAAATATATTTTTCCCATGAATATGAAGTTGAAAATAGATTAAGGGAGGGAGAGATTGAAACGGAGCTTGCAGAAACTTCCCTTGATTACTATGCCATCTTATTCCCGATGCAGCAAAAAGGATGGGCTAAGATTTTTTTTAAATATCAGGATTGTGTTTGTAAGCTGATCAGGTGTTTCCCAATGTTAATTTTTTTTAATGAAACACTTCCTACAGAATATTGAATCCTATTTAAAAGTTTGAAGTTCTACCTTTTGTTCTCACACACATTACCTAGTCAAGGTTATAATTGATATCAAAAAGCAAATCTCATTTGCATTGATGTGCTCTCTGTAATTATGACGTATTTCCTTTTTATCTTTTTCTTGGCTATGGATCCTAAAATCCCTAGCTGCAATAAAGCTCTTGTTTATGTGCTTATAATTTGACGACTGTTGCAGATAATTGATCTTCTCAAACCACTGGCTGCTTTATACTTTCGGGAGAAGTTTCCAGTTAATCTGCAGTATATCCAAGCATCTATTTTGCTTCTGATGGGCTTGCAACATCATGACGTCACATATACCCAGGTTTCTGCTCCTTAGCATTTTGTGCTTTAGGGTCCCTCGTCTCCTAGAAAATAGCAACGTGAAGACTTCATTTGATTGTGGGCAAATATTTTTCTTTGGAACATGTTTTCCACTTTTTTCTTTAGGAGTTTAATCTGGGACACTCTTTCTATGTAGAAAGTATCCCTTGTTTCTAACAAAAGAGAAAGCAGGAATTTGGGAAAATATTCATTTTTGGTAAGATCGCTATCTTGTATTGTGAATTTGTGCAGGGCCAAATGCATCTAGGAAGGGATCAGATCATGTCAAACCTTAAGAAGGTAATGACTAAGCTGTACAAGTTTCTCTACAGCATTGCATCCAAGGAGGTCCAGTCAACCCTACCTCATCCTAGGGAAGTAAGTAGCCATTTTCTGGCAATTCTTGTCGTCGTATTGTGAAAGCTGGTCCTTAACTGCCAACGAGCCTGTAAACTTTTATTGCTTGAGAATGCTGCATTTTATGTAGTTACGATCTGTAGATGTTTAACACACTTTTATCTGTTGTAATTATTGCCAAGCAGAAGGATATGCTCAAACCACACAGTATATCGTTGGATGAAGATCTTAATGAAGCTGCACGACAAGTCCAGGTGATCTTATCAAGAATGAAGCTTCCCATTTCTTTTCTTGATACTTGCAATGTGATTTGATCTGAAATACCTCTTGTGATTTAAAATATAGGAACAAATGAGAGGCCGAGCAGTGGCTGATGGCATTTCAGAGGATAAGCATGATGACAAATCTGCCCAACAAACTAAGGTTTTGACCCTAGAAATGAATTCATGTTTCTCACCATGCCTACATTTATTTATTGTCTTTGAAACTTGGTCTCTTGTTTTTTGTCACCTAGGACGACAGAATTAGACCGCAACCGGAAGGTTTCTTGAAACCAGAAAGGCTTGGACACTATGCAATCGTGGATGGGGAGGTTGATTTCGATTGCCCCTTTAAAAATGGTGATGGGAGTACACTGTCTGGTGGTGTCGTCAGTTTGAAAAGCCATCGAAACAAGAAGCACAGGAAGGTTGATAGCGACAAGAAGTGTAAACATGAAAGTCATGGTAAATCCAGCAAGAAGAGAAAAACTTGATTCACAGGTTTAGAAAACTGGGGAGAGAGATGGATATACAGGGCTGGTTCAATTGATTATCGTTTGTTGTTTCTGGGGAATTTTTGTTGTAGTTGAAGGATAGATCCAGGAGCCCGGTATGAAGTCAATCTAGATACACGTATGGGTTGGTTCAATTGATTATCGTTTGTTGTTCTGGGGAATGTTTTGTTGTAGTTGAAGGATAGATCCATGTTTTTATTTGCTCGTTATATGTCACCCTAAACTCTTGAGCAAGATAAAAGAAAACTGCCAGGTGCGAATTTTTGATACACATCATTTGACAAGTTGACGACGTTTTAACCGGATTTGGTTTGACTACTGATCACTCAATTATGTCCTTTTTGGCATTCCCACGTCGGACATATATTAAGTACCCACTAATCCATATGGAAAGGCTCTAGTTTGACTACTGATCAATTCTTTATTTATGATGGCTATCTCTTTAAATTTGAGAAGTTGTGCATTCCTAGTGCGTCTATTCTTCATGAAGCTCATGGAAGAGGGTTAATGGGACACTATGGTGTTGCTAAAATTTTGACTATTTTGAGGTATCATTTCTTTTTGGCAGAATATATAAACGCCCCCCGTACTTGGACCAATTGGTCATTTGGCCCTCTGTACTTTAGCCCTAACCGTTTGGCTCTTTATATTTGCACATTGCGACCTATTGAATCCATATTGAGCCACTTATCCCACCTTTTTTTAGGAGTGTGGTGCACGCGCGATGATGTGTTATATTGTATTGCCACAATGGCGATGACATGGATGCCATGGATGAAATAGATGACATGGCGATGACATGATGTGTTATATTGTGTTGCCACAATGACATCCATGTCATCGCCATTGTGGCAACATAATATAACACATCATCGCGCGTGTACTACACTCCAAAAAAACGCTGGGATAAGTGGCTCAATAGAGATTTAATAGGTCGCAATGTGCAACTATAAGGGGCCAAACAGTTAGAGCTAAAGTACAAGGGGCCAAGTGATCAATTGGCCCAACTACAGGGGACCGTTTATGTATTTTGCCATTTCTTTTTGTCACACATGCATGTCTTGGAATGTAGAGAAATGTTGTGCATCATGTGTTACTTGCTTGCCTTCGTCGAAGAACCTATTCACTACGCCCCTTTGTTTGCAAGGTCACTCGAGATAAAGTCTTTACGCCCCCAACATAGTGCTTTTCTACGCTCGCTTGCCCACAATTAAATAAGGGAAATTCCTTTTGGTACCCTCGAGTTTCTGACTTTTCCTTTTGATGTCCTAAAAAAAATTATTCCTCTTTGTACCTTTGAAGTTTGTATTTAGTTCTTTCCGTAACCTAACTTTAAAATTTATTAACTTCCATCCAATTTTCATTTAAAAGGAAAATTAATATAAAATAAATTAAAAAACGAAAAAAAAGATTGGCTTTGATTGTGTTAATTCTCGATCAATTGGGTTTGATTGTGTTAATTCCTAGCAATACTCGGTTGCAGAAATTGAATCTCGTTTGTATACATCTTCCACCTTCACTTCTCTAAACCAACTACCCACCTCTCCAAATTTGGACCACTCCTCTGTTTCTTCATTCTCTAAATCGTATACTGCGAGGCTAAGTCGCCGACAACCTCCCGGAGGCAGAAGCGCCACCGCGAACCTTCAACCTTTAATCCACGAGCATCAAAACCTTCCGGTTGTACGGATGCGACCCCGCGGTAATCAAAGCCCTCGCGAACACCGGCATCGGGATTGTGGTCGGACAACCTCTCGAAGCCGGAAGCGAACATAAAGGCCTTTTGGGGATCCGAACCCATAGTAATAAGCCCTGGAGAACACCAGCATCGAGATCATGGTTGGAGTGTTCAACAACGAAATCTGGAAACCCGCATCGACTCGAGCATCGTCCGCTGGTGATTTCGTTTTAATTTTCTTTTTCTCTTAATACTGTATTAGTTTTTCTTTTTTGTTTTTAAATGGAAATTGGATGGAAGTTAAAAAAATGGTAAAGTTAGGTTACGGGAAGAACTAAATACAAACCTCAGGGGTACCAAGATTAATAAGTTTTTTTTAGGGTACTAAAAGGAAAAGTCAGAAACTCAAGGGTACCAAAAAGAATTTCCCATTAAATAAAGATCAATAGAGAATGTTCCTCTATTTTGCTAAGTCTAAATCAAATCCCCATGATTTGTATACTCCTCTCCCTATTCCTAATGCTCCGTGTCAAGACAACTCTATGGATTTTGTGCTTGGGATGTCCAATTTTTAAAGGGCGCATGTTTCTATTTTTGTGGTGGTTGACCGATTCTCCAAAATGGCGTATTTCATTGCTTGCCACAAAATCGACAATGCCACCCATGTGGCTGATTTGTTCTTTTACAAACTTGTCCGACTTCATGGTGTTCCAAAGACCATTGTGTTTGATAGGGATGCCAAATTTCTGAGTTATTTTTGGAAGACATTTTGGGCTAAAATGGGTACTAAATTGATGTTTTCCACCTCTTGTCACCTACAAACGGATGGGTAAACTGAGGTCGTTAATTGTACTCTTGGTTCTTTTCTTCGTTCTTTGTTGAAAACTAACTTGCGTAAGTGGGAAAATTGCCTTGCTTTCATAGAAATTTCCTACAACCGTTCTGTCCATTTTGTGACCAAGAAGTCTCCTTTCGAGGATGTGTATGGGAGGAACCCTGCTACTCCTTCAGGTTTGTTCCATTAGCATTGAAAGACAAGGAGAATGTGGAAGGAGCTGCACAAGCTGATAAGATCAAAGCTCTCCATGAGTCCACTCGTGATTAGCTCGAGAAGAGAATGTCCCAATATGTCAAACAAGCTAATAAGGGATGAAAAGAATTGATTTTGGAGCTTGGAGATCTGGTTTGGGTTCACGCACACATGGACCGCTTTCCCATTCTATGAAATTCCAAGTTGAAGCCTCGTGGGGATGGTCCATTCCAAGTTCTTTAGCGTATAAACAATAATGCCTACTGTCTCGATCTCCCAAGTGAATATGGTGTTCATGATATTTTTAATGTTTCCAATTTTCCTCCTTTTGTTTCAGATGTTCTTGAGTCGAATGATGAGGATTCGAGGTCGAATCAAGGGGGAGGATGATGTGTCCCATCATGGACCACCTCAAGATAATAATCCCATCCTACTAGGTCCCATCACAAGGATTCGTGCTCGCCTTTTCAAGGATCAACTACAAGTTGGATTTCTCATCTTCAACGAGCCACAACATGTTCAAGTTGGCGCCATCACTCTCATTCAAAGGGCCAACTACGAAGAGACACATATCATTGCTCTCTTCCATCATCAAGAGGCGCCACCATCATCAAATGACATCATCAAGTGACCTCATCAACATGACATTACATTGGTTGGAGTTAAGAGAAGCAAATCCTCATTTCCAAGCATCAATGACACCCACCTCTTCGCCTCCCAATCAACCAACCTTTGGTCTTGCTTTTCTTGGCTACTTAGTCTATTTATAGTCTTATTTTCTATGTATTTTACAACTCATCTTTATCCATTAAACAAATAACCAAATAAGTTTTGTAATTCCATAGCTTGGGGCGTATAACCAAGTTAGATTTCTCCTTCATGAGCCCATCGAAGGGTGGGTTAGTCTTGT
This sequence comes from Fallopia convolvulus, assembly GCA_964016875.1. Lineage (NCBI taxonomy): Eukaryota > Viridiplantae > Streptophyta > Magnoliopsida > Caryophyllales > Polygonaceae > Fallopia > Fallopia convolvulus. Next base: position 32,627,618 of record OZ024734.1, on the reverse strand, counting down.
CTTGGTGAGCTTATCTTATGCTTGATTTCCCTGCTTGTTCTTGATTTGGTGAGCATATCCAGATCATAAACAAGTACTTATCCATTTCTTGTAATTCAGTTTGGTTTGATCAATAACAAGTTTGTTTGGTTCTAATCTATCTTCTTCATCACTGTTGAGAGGGTTTCTCGGCCAACAAATAAATTTGTAAGTCAAGACCCCGCTGAGTACAGGGGAGTCAGGATCGTTCCACAGGAAGCAAGGTTGTTTGTCTATCAATCTAATAAAAATCAAACAAAATAAAAAAAAAACACTCACGAGATGCCTTGTTAACGATCTTGTCAGGATATTACCGAGCCACCGAACACAAAAATACTAACTAACGACCTAATAAAATTCTAATTAAAATTCGGTACCGAGGCAAGTACTCAGCAACGAAGATTCACCAGAAATAATTCAGATAAAACAAAAATCTAGGACAAGGGACACCACAACATAGCCAAGCATAAGAATTTGTAAGAAGATAAGATCATGCCTTTAAATAGATAGAGTCATCAACTTTCGTTGACTTAACAAGTAAATTAATCTACTTTCATAAACTAACTCACTCAATTGCTTGTTTTGGATCTAAAGCTTGAAACTTTCGTTTACAAACAATATCAACCTTCAAGTTACTAACTTTCTCTCTCAATCAAGTTAAAAACCTAAATTACCTCAACATTCGTCTTGGTATTAAGCTCAACAAACAATCTCAATAAAAGATAAAAGGCATTCACATCACACAATCTTACACATCAAACATGCTCGACTATGCCGGGCTTTACCCTGACCCTAGAAAAATAAACTACTCACTAATCATTATTAAGAAACTAAAAACTTCAATAAAATAAAACATCAAAACAAAACTCAAACTTAATTAATAACAAAAAAATATTGTCTTACAAAGATCCAGAAGAAAACCCGAAAAACATACACCGAACCACAAATACGATCAACGAACTCGGCAACCGTCGTCTACCGAACCTCGTCACCGACTTCCGATCCGATTCTCTCTCCTTCGGCCTTCCTCAAAATCTTCTCCAAAACAAGCCCCTCAAAATCTTCTCCAAAACAAGCCCCCCTTTCTATGCTAGATAGAAGGGTATTTATACTAAAAAGCTAAAAACTAAAAAGGCTAAAAGATAAAAACTTTCCTAAAAAGATAGAAACAATCTCTAAAAGATAGAAATAAAATCTAGAAAGATATTAAACCCTAAAATACATATTCTAGCAACCCAAAAAGATTCTAAAAAGATACTCAACCGATACGGAAATAAATTCCCGCTCAGGATTGGTGAATAATAAAAATAATACTCGAAATCTTTCTCTTCGTGGCCTCGTTAACGACCCTTCATAGCCTCGTTAACGGGCCTGGAGTTTGTTTTCTTCAACACCTCCTCTTGGACTTTTGAGCTTCGACTTCTTCAATCTTGAATTCCTCCGTCCTTCGCTGCAATGCTCCAAATTCAGCTCCATTTAGCTCCTTTCCTCGCTAAAACCTGCAAAATTCACAAAATAGCGTAGATTCCACTCTTTTCACAGAATTATGCAAAACTAACTAAAAATACTCAAAACTAAATCTAAACTAGACAAAACTAAACCTAATAAACAAAGAAAACCTATTAAAACCTATACTAAAAATGCGAACATCAAAATACCCCATACTTAGACTTGCTTGTCCTCAAGCAATAAACAAGACACTAACCAAAACCAAAACAAATCGTGCTCATCAAGACATAGCCATCTTCTAACAACATCTACATATAAGAAAATTATATCAAAAGACTATTAACATCCTCACACATATATGCACTTAAATAGACATAAAATAATACAATTCAACCTCTCAAGGGATATAATGTGTTTCACTCAACTCTCAAGTGTTTAGGCTTATAAATTCAATCTCTCAACTCATCTTTTATACAAAAACTCATAGAAATTGGAACTTATATCACCAATACTCTCCACCCAAGATTTGTCAAAACAAGCAAAAATCATCAAGAGAACTTAGGGGGCTCAATGAAAAACTTCATAGAAGTTTCCATTCGGCCGGGTTTTAATGGGGCTTGGTAATAACAATAGGGCATGGAAAATATTTGGTCATGTGGTGCTAATAATATCCGGGAGTCAAAGACTCCTAAAAACTCACACATCTTACCAAAAACTTCATAAAACAACATACCAAACTTACTCTTATTATGCACTCTCATTTTCACTCACCCTTTATCATCCTAGAAAGTCTCATAACAAAAATAAGAATCTCTTGATATTATCTATAAACACAAATGCACTTCAACTTCTTCCTTCTTTCTTCTCTTTTTTTTTTCATGCCTCGTTAACGAACCCACATTAGGTTCGTTAACGATCCACCGTATACATCCTTTTCTTCTTTTCACTACATCCATCAAAAACTTTATTGTGTGCATTTTTTCTATCAAGAGACCTTTCTTACATGTAATAACAAGAGACTTTCAATCTACCCTTCCCAAATACCCTTCAATTCAAGCAAACATAAACTCTTTTCTTTTCAACAAAACACAAAACTTTACCTCTCCAATCTAAGTCCTAACTCCCGGATAGGGTCAAGCTTATCTCGGCTAGGGAATAATTTTTGTGGAGCTAAAAATAAAAAGGTTTCAGGCCAGAATTGGTTATCAAAAGAAGGAATAATGTAAAGGTAGATAGGGAATAATGGGGCTCATAAAAAATAAGTTCTCTATCATATGATCTTCACAAGTAATGAACTATAAATCCTATAAGGGTCTCAAGAAATAGATAACCATCACAATTCCAAGAGATAATATGCATAAAGAGAGTAAATCACACAAGAAAAGAAGAGTGATTTATAAATGTTCTCCCTATAAGGCCAAAAATACTCACAAGGTAGATTTTATTGGATTGCATCATCTATGCTATAAAGTATATGTGCTCAATTTCATCAAGTGCTATTCTCTTCTAAAAACAATAATTTCAATTTTAAGAATCCGGCTATACTTTCAAAGACATGTTTGCAAGGAATTATATGATTAAGCTAGTGATTGCTATCATAGAACTTAAGAAGGGATATCTATCAATTCTAAACTTTTCTTTTTGATTTTTCAATTTTTTCAATTTTTTTGGATTTTTTCCGATTTTTTTTTAAGTTTTCAATTTAAAAGAAATAACAACTACATAGAACACAAAAAAAAAACTAGGACATAATTTTTTCTACTTTCTCCCACCCCATACTCCCACTGAAAGGAAAATAAGAAGAAGAGGGAAAAGAAATAGAAAAGAAAACAAAAAATTAAAAAGAAAAAGAAAAACATAAAACTTACAAAAGTGGAAACAAGGAAAGGAAACTTCATCTTGAGCTTGAATCAACGGTTCGGTGGAGGAAAGTAGTGCTCAAAGTTCCCCATGAAGTCGTACATCGTCCTCCAACGCTCAGCATCATCCACCTCTCTCTGACGCTGCCTCTCGTCCTCCATCGACATGCGAGCGGAATAGACGGATTCCCATCTATCCATCCTCCTATGAATGTGATCCGTCTGGAGGTGAAGCTACTGCATCCGTGCAGAAAGATCCTCGGCCCATGGTGGTGGTATACTCGATCCTGCGTACTCGGGCTTAGGAGGTGGTGGGTAGTGAGGCTGGAAATGATCTTGGTACATCACCGGGTTGTAAGGCATTAAGCCATAAGCATGAGGGTCGACAAGAGCTGGTGGTGGGTCGACAGGAGCTCTCGGCACCTCGTTAACGAAGCTGGGTGCCTCGTTAACAGTGTTGGGTGGTGGCTGGAAGTGGTCGTTAACGACCCTGGTGGGCTCGTCAACGAAGATATGACCGCCTAACACCTCCGTGTCCATGTCTTCTTCTTCAAAGTTGAGCTCCTCAGTGCCTCCCTCGGTGTCGGCTTCTTCGGTGTCATTGCCTACTACCTCGGTATCTTCTTGCTCTTCTTCCTCTTCATATTCATCCACGTCGTCCCGCTCAAACCGGGTTTCACAAGGCCTAAGCGAGAGCTCGTCCTCCGGTTTTGGCTCCAATGGGTAAGGACGTCCCGTCCACACTTCGTACCAATTTGGTACATAGAGTAGCTCGTACATGTCGAGGGAAGGTATGACTAGTCGATCATGCACCTTCACCTTGTAGCCTCCCTCGGCTTGTGCGAAAATCCCGGAACTATACCAATAATTCTTGTTGAGGAGTTGGGCGTGGGCCGGTGTGTAGCGGGTGAGATCAACTCCGAGATTCTTAGCCAAGAGGCTAACCAAATTGCCACACCACACCTCCATGGACTTGGTGGACTTCTCGACATAGTAGAGCCATTCGTACCCCAAATTCAAGGGGCCGGGCTCCTCAAAGAGAATGGTGCGGAAGCAAGCGACCTCCGTCCTTGTAGACCGGTTCAACTCCCTCTTCGGCCAAAATGTTGCGGCGAGGACTCTCAAGATAATCCGGAAGATGGAGTTGACTATGTTTGCCCCGGATAGCGCCGCGGTAGAGGATTGGACCTCTCCGGTGATGTAGCTCCAAGTGCGGGTCACCCGGTAGTCGTTCAAGCTATAGTCTCTTGACGGGTTTGGGAGCTCCAAGATTGCATTGAACTCCGCCATGGTGAAGTCACGGTCCTCGTTACCGAGCCGGAACCGAATACGTCCCGCCGAGGTCTTCGTTGAGAAGTTGGTCTGCAAAGTGGCCAAAAACTCGGATGTAAGGGCCGGGTAATGTGGCAAGCTCTCTTGCTTCAACAGGTGAGCGACCCCAAGGATGATGAAGGCGTCTTTGACATCCGTGTAGATGCCCGTAGAGACGGCGCTAGATTTCGAGAACCATCGGGTGTAATGGTCCTTCTCCAAAAAATCCCGGTAGCGCCGTACTTGGCTTTGACTGCTCAAAATCACATCATCCACCCGGGGTGGAGATGGAGACCTGTGGTTCCTCCTCTTCTTTTGGGCTCGGGTAGCGGGTCTGCTTGAACTAGCCATGGATCCTACAAAATAATTGAAAATTTTCCAAGATAAGATCCACTCAAGGTACGAGACCCCATACTTGGTCTCAAAATTAACCTCGGAATTATTCGTAACCTGCCCAATTGGGTCGTTCACGTTTCTGGGCTCGGATCAATAAATGATGAAGTGCAGGGTCGTTAACGAGCCTGGGTGGGTCGTTAACGACCTGCCGAGAGCAAAACCAGTAATTTCCGAAATTTAATCTACCTCTAATTCAGCACAAATCAAGCATGCAATCTTCTAATATTTTCCACAAATCCCCTATCGGGTATAGGCACCCCATACTTACTCAATTACCCATCCCGAACATGCTATAAATTTCCCGGAATTTTGACATGCAAACTTTGAACTTTTAGATCTAGAACAAGAAAAATTCATGCTTTCCTAACTAAGGAGTTACAATAGCTAATCTAACATGAATAATCTTTCCTAAAACATGGACAACTAAGCACAATCAAGAATTTTTAGAACGGAATTTAAGCATGCTCATCGATCTCTCTAAGAATCATGATTCAAGATATGAAATTTAACCCTATAGATAATCAATCATGCAATTTCAAGCAAGGGTTTAGAAATCATACCGGAGAACCGAGAATTTAAAGAACAAGGGTCGGAATCGGGGTAGTTAACGAGCTCGGCGTCGACGGTGGGTGGCTTCCGAACTCCGGTAACGATGGCGTCTCCGGTGGTCGTTAGCGTGGGAATTCCGACTCGGTGGGAGAGAAAGGAGAGGGATTGAGAGAGTTTTGGGTGGAGGGTGAATTTTTAAGGGATTGTGGTAGAATTTTGGGAGGGGTAGAAGGGTTTTTATAGGAGGGATAATGCGTATAAGGGGACGAAGGTTAGGGTTAAAAAGATAGAGTAGGTTAGAATTACTTACCTGCCCCGTATTGTGACGAATCGGGTCTTCCGAACCGGGTCGTTAACGACCCTGGGTGGGTCGTTAACGAGCCACCGTGGCCTTCTTGAGTGATTTTTCGACCCCTTTTTTCCTGAAATCTTGTTAGCTCAAAAAAATCTAATTTCTATCCTATTTAAAACTAAAAAGAAAAAAGAAAGCTAAGAAATAATCTAAAAAGAAAAAGAGAAAAATAAAATAAACTAGTCCTATTCTAAAAAGCGGGTTGCCTCCCGTAAGCGCTATGTTTAACGTCGTTAGCCCGACGAGCTCACTTGCTAATCTCATGGTGGTTCATGTCTGGCCATGTTGGGGTCTTGAGATACCCTGCTTGTAGCCTTACTGCCTCTGTGCGCTTGAATGGCTAAATTAGGGCCTTCTTCTTCTATCAGCAAGCTCAATATCCCTGGATTGATAGAGTAGTCCGAAAGCCAAGGTGGTTGGGACTTTTCTGTAACCTCTGTAGTAGGGCCTTGGTTGAACTCATGCACGTGAGACTCGGTGATCGGCAAATGTGGCTCGGTAGGGACTGTTGTGTTGAGTTCGGTTGAGTCAACTCTATTTGTGCCACTCCAATTGGGTCGTTGGCTTTTTGATCCAAGTTGAATTCCACCCGTTCTTCTCCTATATCAAAAGTGAGGAGTCCCTTCCGCACATCAACTCTTGCTCCTGCCGTGGCTAAGAATGGTCGCTCGAGAATTATGGGGACATGAGGGTCTTCAGGCATATCAAGGACGATAAAATCATTCGGTATAAAGAATTTCCCGACTTGAATAGGGTAATCGTCCACTACTCCTGTTGCCTTGACACTTGACCCATCTTCCATGTACAGATTCATGTCTATTGGCTCTAGTGGTCCCATATTGGCTTTAGACCAGATTGAGAGCGGAACAAGACTAGCACTGGCACCAAGATCGCATAAAGCTTTGAACTTGTGGTTGCCTATGCCGATTGAGATTGCAAACCTCCTAGGATCTCCCAGCTTTTCTGGTAGAGCTATCGATCTGACTTCATCCTGCAGCTCTATAATGGACCTTTTCCTGCTAAGAATATCCTTCAAAAATTTTGTGTAAGCCGGCATTTCGCTTAGGGCCTCAGCGAATGGGATGGAAATATTAAGGCCCTGAAGAATCTTAACGAAACGCTTGAACTTACTTTCAGTAGAGTCCATAGATTTCTTAGTTGGAAATGGAAGAGATTTCACCATTCTCGGAACCAAGTTAGGCTCGAGAGGTGAGAGTACCGGGTCGACACTGGGGTTGATTGATGTCCTCGGCGGGTCGTTACCGACCCTGGTGGGGTCGTTAACTACCCTGGGATTAAGAGGAAGGCTCGGTTTAGAGAACTTACCTGGGGTAGGATCGTCAGGAATCCTCTGAGCCTCGTCATTTTGGCTTGTAGGCTCGGTACTAGCTCTCGCTGGCTCGTTAACGAGCTGGTTGGCGAGGTCTCTTTCCTCCTTCTCTTCATCTTGAATTCTTTCCGGTAGTGTCTTCCCACTTTGGAGGTGTACTGCTGCTATTTGGCCTCTAGGGTTCTCCTCGGGGCGGCCCGGAAGTTGCCCTTGTGGTCTTGGAATCCGTGCAGCTAGGTCCCCTAGTTGGGAATCAACACTCCTCTTCCAGATATCGAACTCTCCCCATCTTTTATCCTGTCGGTTCAGTTTGGCTTGAACGTCATCAACTTTGTTGTTCACTCCGTTGATGCTCTCTTTAATCTCCTGAACCCATGATGGTGTCTCTTGATGGCCTGGAGGTCGATATGGTGCAGGTCGTCTATCTTGTGGGGGTCCTGCGTAATTGTGATTTGTATTCTGATTGCCCCATGGTTGATAGTTGTTTGACCTGTCATTATAATTAGGTTGGTTCCTGTAGGGTCCTCTCATGTAGTTCATCTCAGCTATTGTTTCAGCGGTTCTAAGCTGCTCAATGTTAGTGCAAGCAGAAGTACTATGCGCAGAAGAACCAAATTCTTGACATGATTGAGAGGATTTCAGAAAACTTACCTGTTTCCTCAGACGGTTGACCTCGTCTTGTAAGAATTGATTTTTAACATCTGTGTCAACTTCATCTCGGTTGGGCACATAGAGACGTTTTTGAGTTTGTGGAGCCTGCTGGGTTCCGTACATAGCATCGTAATTCGCCAGCTTGTCCAACAGTTCCCACGCCTCTGTCGGGTTCATCTCTATAAAACCGCACGCATTATGCGTGTTGATGCGGTTCTTGGTCTCCGCGTTGATACCCTGGAAAAAGATTTCTTGCAATACATATAAAGGTGGCCCATGAGTAGGGCACTGTCTAAGCATCTCTTTGAATCTTTCCCATGTTTCAACAAATATTTCATTAGGCAACTGGTGATAAGAGGTGATGCGTTTCCTTAACTCCGTTGTCTTAGCAGGGGGAAAAACTTTGTAAGAAATTGATCATATAAAGCTTTCCAAGTCCTGATAGACTTAGAAGGTAGGCTCTCTAACCAGTTTAGGGCCTTTCCAGTGAGTGACCATCTAAAAGCTTTTAACAGAACATATTCTAACGAGACACCTTCAGCAGCTATGGTGTCTCATAAATCAAGAAAATTTCTAATATGTTCCATAGGGCACTCAACAGGTTTCCCTTCAAACTGAGCCCGTTTGATTAAGGATATAAATTGAGACTTGATCTCAAAAGGTTTCTCTATCGCAGGAAGCATAATAGGAGATTCTGGCACCCTCAGTTCCGGATGCATATATTGCTTGGCATTCCTTGGATAGGCGTTTAGCTCTTCTTGCAGTCGAGCCTTGTCTGCGTCTGCGCCGTCGTTCTCGGCTTTCAGTGCCTCCATCTGGGTCCGGAGGATCTCTAACTCTCGAGCCATCTCTTCTGCTGTAGCCATGGCTCGGTTTTCTCGGAGTCGACGGTGCAGGGAACGTTCGGGTTCTGAGTAATAACTAGAGTTATCAAACTGAAGCCTTCTTCGTCCTACCGGCATACACTGAGAAAACAAACAAAGAAAACAAAGATTAAAAACAAAAACAGGGTCGGGCTATTCCCGATCCCAAAGATAAACTAACAACTCGTTGCTTCCCCGGCAACGACGCCAATTTGTTGAGAGGGTTTCTCGGCCAACAAATAAATTTGTAAGTCAAGATCCCGCTGAGTACAGGGGAGTCACGATCGTTCCACAAGAAGCAAGGTTGTTTGTCTATCAATCTAATAAAAATCAAACAAAATCAAACAAAACACTCACGAGATGCCTCGTTAACGATCTTGTCAGGATCGTAACCGAGCCACCGAACACAAAAATACTAACTAACGACCTAATAAAATTCTAATTAAAATTCGGTACCGAGGCAAGTACTCAGCAACGAAGATTCACCAGAAATAATTCAGATAAAACAAAAATCTAGGACAAGGGACACCGCAACATAGCCAAGCATAAGAATTTGTAAGAAGATAAGATCATGCCTTTAAATAGATAGAGTCATCAACTTTCGCTGACTTAATTTACTAACTTTCGCTGACTTAACAAGTAAATTAATCTACTTTCATAAACTAACTCACTCAATTGCTTGTTTTGGATCTAAAGCTTGAAACTTTCGTTTACAAACAATATCAACCTTCAAGTTACTAACTTTCTCTTTCAATCAAGTTAAAAACCTAAATTACCTCAACATTCGTCTTGGTATTAAGCTCAACAAACAATCTCAATAAAAGATAAAAGGCATTCACATCACACAATCTTACTCATCAAACATGCTCGACTATGTCGGGCTTTACCCCGACCCTAAAAAAATAAACTACTCACTAATCATTATTAATAAACTAAAAACTTCAATAAAATAAAACATCGAAACAAAACTCAAACTTAATTAATAACAAAAAAAATATTGTCTTACAAAGATCCAGAAGAAAACCCGAAAAACATACACCGAACCACAAATACGATCAACGAACTCGGCAACCGTCGTCTACCGAACCTCGTCACCGACTTCCGATCCGATTCTCTCTCCTTCGGCCTTCCTCAAAATCTTCTCCAAAACAAGCCCCCCTTTCTATGCTAGATAGAAGGGTATTTATACTAAAAAGCTAAAAACTAAAAAGGCTAAAAGATAAAAACTTTCCTAAAAAGATAGAAACAATCTCTAAAAGATAGAAATAAAATCTAGAAAGATATTAAACCCTAAAATACATATTCTAGCAACCCAAAAAGATTCTAAAAAGATACTCAACCGATACGGAAATAAATTCCCGCTCAGGATTGGTGAATAATAAAAATAATACTCGAAATCTTTCTCTTCGTGGCCTCGTTAACGACCCTTCATAGCCTCGTTAACGAGCCTGGGGTTTGTTTTCTTCAACACCTCCTCTTGGACTTTTGAGCTTCGACTTCTTCAATCTTGCATTCCTCCGTCCTTCGCTGCAATGCTCCAAATTCAGCTCCATTTAGCTCCTTTCCTCGCTAAAACCTACAAAATTCACAAAATAGCGTAGATTCCACTCTTTTCACAGAATTATGCAAAACTAACTAAAAATACTCAAAACTAAATCTAAACTAGACAAAAGTAAACCTAATAAGCAAATAAAACCTATTAAAAACTATACTAAAAATGCGAACATGAATCACCATATTGGCGCCACCTTTGAGGATCAATCTCATTCAGCGTTGCATCAACTTGGCCTAGATTACAACTCTATCTAAGCTAGGATATATGAATTTAGTATCACCTTCATTCCATCTTGGTATAGCCAGGGATTCTTATTAATCAAAATGTCTAATTTTAGTCATACTTGAGTTTAGGATCACATGGAGTATGAGCTCGATGTAGACCAAGTACTAGAAAAATAAAACAAATAGGTGTAATGTATTAGAACAATATTAAATGATAAGAGGAGTGGTCGCGTCGCCACTTGGATCAGATGAAGCCTGAGACTAAAAAAAAGCGTCACTCGACATTGTGCCAAGGCGTGTCAATACGGGCCAAGATGCCGTGCCAAGTGTTGTGCATGGCCATGCGAAGGCTCACCAATCATGCCATGGACTTGCCTAAGCTTCGTTCCAAGGGCATCCTCGGTCAAGACGTGCGCTTACTTACGAGGCGTAGTATCTTGCATTGTCATAAGATGAGTCCAAATCTAGGGCATGAGGTATCTCACAACTGACTCTAGCAGTTTTAATTATATTTCGATCACTTATCATCACATATCTTAATCTTCATGAAAATGCTTAAAACACATATGTGAAGCTAGCTTAGCTAACTATGCAAGCTCTGCGTCGTCGCAAATTGTTGCAAGATGACATGTGTTTACATCTACCCATGTGGCCACCATAGAAGTTGGAAATGGTCTTTCCAATGGTTAGTTATTGACGGATTTGGAAAGTTGCTTATGTTGCAATTCGATTGAGAGTGGTAGGGCCATGTGTGAGTTTGTCACACATGTGTGTGTCCTAGGCGCGCCAGTTGCCTTTGTCCAAAACGTGGCATTCTAATTACATTGTGTGTGTATATATATATATATATATATATATATATATATATATATATGAGATATTTTATGTGGAATACACATGGAATATATGAAATTTGATTCTAGTATGGATTTGCAAAATGGTAGATAAGTTCCATCTTTTCGTTCTCCAAATTGACAAGCAAGTTCAACCAGGAAAACTAAATTTTTGATGAAGTTTTTGATAGGAGTTTTTTGGTATTTTATTTTATTGATAATATAAATTGAATTACAAAGGGTTTAATAACTTGATACTATGAGATATGAATCACTCAAAATCAAGCTAATGCCAAACACCCAAGGATATGACTCACTACAGATGATCGACCCAAACAAGTTGATATGACTCACGAGTTACACCTAAATGTGGGCATCTCACCTCATAGCTAAAACACTATTAAAGGAGAAGATATAATCTGAATTCTTGATGTAAAATAAGGAAGATTGTAACCCTTTAAATATGGAAAATTTGACCATCTAGGGGTCCTTGGGAAGCAAGGCATCAAAAGTGCCCTTAATAAGGAAAGTACATCCTTATTGGAGGTAGAGTAGCCCTTCAAAATTTGATTGTATGAAATAATGACATATATAAGCCATCTTTTGCCTGACTTTGCAAAACTCACACACATAAACTTGTAGCTACGTGTCTTAGCTATCAAACGAGTACTCATAAGCTTGGATCGAACCTTTGTAGCTCCTGAATGAACCAAAATAGTGAATCAATGTTGAAAGTACCGAGGTCAAAAAGCTTGCACCGTGGCTCCATCTTGTGCTTCAAGGTCTTGAATCTCGACATCTTGGGAATGAAAAATAAGGGCATAAATGGGCTCATGAATAGGTGAAGAATCAAGACCTTTGTCGACCACAAATGTGCCGAAGGAATAACGATGTGTCCCGATAGGGTCACATCACCTTTTACGTGGATGTATGTAAAAGCTTAGGGCATTTATAAGTCAAAACGATTACAATCATTTATGGGTTTGATTTGGCCGATTTGCAAAAGCCATTGTTAGGCACATCCAACTACATTGAAAATAAGTGCATAAATAGGCTCATCAGTAGGTGAAGAATTAAGACCACATGTGTGCCAAAGGAATCATGATGTGCCTCGACTTGTTTCACTTGTGCATAAAGATTCCCCATTAATACTACAAATATTAAGGATTTGTTTCACTTGTGGGTAGAAAAGGCTTTTTGGGTAAAAAGTGATTTTTAGTGTCTTGAAAAACATAAAAAGTAGAGAGAGTTGCACGGATTTCAAGAGTATTAAAAGTAGTTTTTGGGAAAATGAGACAAGACCTAATTGTAATGTCTTGAAAGTGCACAAGTTCTTTATACAACATGGCATCCAAACAAACCAATATACTTCTATTTCTGCATCATAAATTGGTCAGCGGGATTTCTACACTACTATAAGCAGCGGGGAAACATTTAGTGAGTGTTAGGCAAAAATTGTTAAAAGAAAACAACTATGCACAAACACATCTAATTTGATTTTTAAGTTCGACCCTTATCTGTATATCTTCACAACTCTAATAATAATAAAGATACATTGGAGACTTTTGGGTTTGTTTTATGATTTGAGCTACACCCGAGTTATGACGGGTTGTCTACGTATCTCTTTAAAGAGAATCAAACCTTACGTAGTTCAGAGGTTTAATTTTTGGTTGGATTTTCATGCATCAGGGAAACGAGCCTAAACCAACCTTCTAAGAAGGGTTGCCTAAGATCGGTTCAACTATCATTTGCATGGTGTGGAAAAAATTAGACCCACCTTCTAGGAAAGGTTGTCTAAATTTCCCACTAAGACGGGTTTGATAATTTTTCGGTTTATGTCAAGCTTCCTACGTACCCTTAATGGGATCAAATCACCGTAGTTCTCAAGAACACTTTGAGTGTTGATTTGAATTTGGAATTGTGACTAAATTCGAGACCCATTTGGATTTAGTGTCGAATTTCCTACGTACCTGTTGAAGGGATCAAGTCTACGTAGTTCTTCCAAGAATAAATTTGTATTTGAGGTTGCGATTGAACTCGGCGGCGAGCATTTGCGCTATATGTCGAGCTTCCTACGTACCCTTGACGGGATCAAAACATCGTAGTTCACCATTAAGTTAATGGACCCATTTTAATGTAATCCAAAATCTGTATGTGCTTATTTATATGGGCTGAATCATGCGAGAGGTTCATTTTATGGCTTAGCATCGATCGGATCGCTTTTTCTAGTGTTCATTTGATCGAACACTTCCATTCATTTATGCCCAAAACGGGCTTTTGATCCTATGAGATTTTGAGGATTTAAAATTAGAGGCAAATAGTATATGGATATATCTGTGACCACCCAAGACTTTGTATATGATGGACTACCAAGTTATAACTTTATTCATCCTCAATTTTGAAGATTTTCACCCTCCGTCTCTTTTCCTTTACGAATGCTCTTCTTTTAACTCCTTGATTTGAAATACTCAGAAAGTATCATTCCTTTATATCAGCACTAATTTACATGATTAATTAGTGAGAAAATATGCTTTAGCACACCACTAATTTGTATGATTAACAAGTGGATTTATCAAGAGAGTAATCGAGTCAGAAGGTCTCAAAATACCGACTTGTCTTTGACAATCATTGTTTTGTTCTAGCTAGCCTCCTCACCGATGGTGATTATTTGTGGAACCCATTTTGGATACTCAATTGTTTGTTGACCATACTAAGCCCCTGATTTGATTTTGAATGGAAAAACTTGATCGTAACAATCCTTTCCTCTTCATAGTAGTAGCCTGCAATTAACTAGTGTTTTTTGACACTAAAATATGTGGAACGTGCAACTTGGTAATTAAGATGAGTTTAGTGTATGTTATATATATATATATATTATATGACAGATTTTGACTTGAATTTACCATGAATTTACATGTATGTACGTATACATGTGCAACCTCCACCATTTTCAATTTCCTTCAAATTAAGCCATCTCAAGGTAATTAATTTTCTTGCTTGTTGTCATAGAGTACTTAGTCCTTTTTTCCTCCTTATTTGTGACAATAATTTTAGCTTAGTTGGATTTTAGCATTCTTAACTTAATCAGTTGCCGCATTTTGAAAGGCTGGAGTGGTAGCTAGACTCTTGTTTCCTGTACGTAATTCACGGCGAGTGGCTTGCCTCCACTGCTTGCTTGTGCTTTTGTGGAGCCGACACCATTACATAATTTGTGTTGGTGATTTTATTGTCATTAAATGATTGTTCCCTATATGGGAACAATGCCTTTTAGTGTGATTGGGATTCATACGACACTATGAGATCTTACTTTGCTATGTCACGGGTTTGGGTGTGCGGAGTGCGCGCTCGTGTAAGCATAGTTGAGGTCTAGATGGAAATATTAAGGAGAAGTTGTGACCTGAAAAGGAACAATGTTTGTTACCTACTGGAGGAATTAATGTCTGTTCCCTTGGAGGGAACAGTGGTTGGGAACAGTGGTTCTCTGACGCATGCCTAAAATTTCGGCACGTTGTTAATTGTTGATAACGGTCAATTTAAACGTTGTGTAACTGCATTGTAACTTCCTTAATGAGTTAATAACTAATAGGTGACGTGGGTTATTGAACCCTTCGTGGCACTTGGTAACCGCCGATAACTTCTGGTAACCGCCGGTAACCGTTCCCTGAAGCAGTTTCCCCTTTTGCCTATATATAAGGCTATTGGGTTTTTGTGTCGGGTTGGGACGTTGGTTCACGTGGGTTCACATACAATCAGAGGAGAATGTCTATCTCCATGATTGAACTTCAAATAGAGTATAATATCCATTTTACATGAACTCTAAGGTTCGATCTCTTTCGTAGCCTTGTTAGAGATCGGTTGTTTGTCTTATCTCACTTCAAATTTCGTGGATTCCCCAAGGCTATGAAGGGGGCGAAATATTGATTTTGGAAAACGTTTCTACGTGATTCAAACCTATATCAAGTATTACATATGATTGATCTACAAAAGAGTCGTCTTCAACTACATCCACGAAGAGGAACTCCACGGCTTCATCATCGCACTGTTCCCTGAGTACCAGCAGATACAAGATCTTCGGTGGGAACTACGAAGCAAGAGTCCAAGACACCTACATTCGAAATCAATATTTTGAGATCAATCATATGGCAATGGTTTTCGAGGAAGACAACCAAGTTGAAGTTGGAGGAGATCAAAGGTTTGATAGTCCTACTTATGAACCCGAAAACCTATAAAGGTGGATCCAAATTCTTTCATGTTTGTTCTTGGGAATTGAAGGGTTTTTCCCTTGATATTATGATATGTAAAGTGCGGTAATCGTTTATCATTACCCTTGCGTGATCTTTTGATCATGATGTGTTTTGTACACGTGATCATGTTTTCTCGTTGTTTATTGAATGGGAATTGATTGGTGTAATAACCAAGTTTGATTAAATCATATAAAAGAGATTATTATATGATTGTGTATGGAAAACTGAATTTTGGATCAAATGAATTTCGGATAACTAATCCCAAGAAGGGAAAGTTGACTGGTCCCATGAGGGAATTGTTCCTTGATAAGATTATTGTTCCCTGAAGGATGTGAATAAGTTATAGTAGTTGTCTATATGAAGAATTTTTCTTTTAAGAAAGATGTACCCTTGAAGGGAACGTTGAATGTTCCTTTTAATGGAACGAATCTGTTTCCGGTGCTTGTTCAAAGATATAAGTTCTATGGGAACAAGAGTATATAAAAGGACATTATACTTTATGGTATTTGATAACCATATAAGATGATCAAGGATGTGATCATGAATAAATGATGATATGAGTCTACTATACTTGTGTGTAGATTACTCATGATTAAATCTAGATTACTTCAAGTATGTTGTTCCCTAGACATGTTACTTGAGTAAAATCTACTAGATATCAGATTACTTAATTTAAGTCTACTGTTCCCTGGACAGATTACTTGATTAAGTCTACTGATGAAGGCCCTACTGTGTTTCACATATGGGCTATTTGACTCTACTGTATTTATACAAATTATTCAGTTTATTTCATATTGTACTTGTATTATATTTATATGATATATTTCTTAATTGTATACTAACGATGGTGTTTGTGTAGCATGCACAATATGTATGATTTCACGAGAATTGGAAAATTCTATGAAGGACATGGGGGAGGTCGAAGTTAATCCTTGGGGTACGGTTATTGTCCTTGGGAACAATGTTATTTGACAGGAAATGTGTCCTTGGGAACAATGTTATTTGATAGGAAACGTGTTCTTGGGAACGATGTCAGTTGACAGGAAACGTGTCCTCTGGGAACGATGTCACTTGACATGAATGCTTGTTTCTTACTTGGAAATTTATCCCTTGATTTCTTGTCTTCTTTCATGGATTGAGTTTGTAGATTATGCCTAATGAAGCATGATGGTATCTTAACTCAAATTTTCTTACGAGTTGTTAAAACTGTAAGTGTAACAAGGAAGAGTACAAAGTTCTTACATAAGAATATATTTGTTACATGGTTGGTTATGGGTACTCGATTACTTGGTAAGGACCATGGATTGTGGTCTTAGTAATGACATAATTTCCTTGGAAATGGAAATGTTGGATGCAACTCTGATCGTTAGATAGAGAATTATTTTCTAGAAGTGGATGGATATTTCTACTTGGGAACAGTGCCATTTCATGGGCTGTGGTGAAATGATCTAGCATTCTGATTTTGACAATGGGAACGAAATTGGTAGTGTGAGTTGTAGCCTTGTTTAAGGTAACGACTACGGATTAAAATCTACAATGTTTCGTGAAGGCCGAAAAAGATTTCAACTATGTGAGTAAAATATCTCTGGCCAGAGGGGAACGATCATTGTTACAATGTGCTGTCACATGTCACGTCCTTTGGATGTGAAGGTATGACATGGATCGTGACACATAGTGTAATTTTGTTGTTTTAGTTCGGTCAAAATAAGTTTGGCTAACCACTTGACGAAGGGGTTGGTTGTAAGGGGATAGATAAAAGACCCGTATAGCTTTCTAGTCATGGGATACCCAATTCCTACCTAATGAAAATTAGGGGCAGAATTCAATGTGGAAAGCTCATACCTAGAAACTGTGAGCACAATATAATAATCCCCAAAGGTGTGCTCTGTTCCTACAAGTTGGAGGTTGAAGGCGTAGTCTTCTTAATAGTTCATTTGAGAAAGTGCAATTGTAGGTGCACGATTAAAGGATCTACCTATATGGACGTGAGGTTTGGCCGCTTCATGAAGCTCTGGGTTGGCTTCACATACGTTCACGAATAGATATGGACTCGAGGCCCTTAATAGAGTTAAGTAAAACTTTAGAGATGTAACGAAGCTTATGTGTGTGTTATCTTCATGCATCTAAAGTGGTTGATTGGTTCAATCCTTAGGAGACCATGATTCCGGGGTGTTTGAAATGTGTAACTACACTAAGGCGAAAATTCAATCGTTTTCGACATTTTTGCTTATGCATGAGTTTGGGATAAAAGCTTGCTTATTTTATGAATCAAGGATTACACTAAAATGGGGGAGGATTGTTGGTGATTTTAGTGTCATCAAGTGATTGTTCCCTATATGGGAACAATGCCTTTTAGTGTGATTGGGATTCATACGACACTATGAGATCTTACTTTGCTATGTCACGAGTTTGGGTGTGCGGAGTGCGCACTCGTGTAAGCATAGTTGAGGTCTAGAGGGAAATATTAAGGAGAAGTTGCGACCTGAAAAGGAACAATGTTTGTTACCTACTGGAGGAAACAATGTCTGTTCCCTTGGAGGGAACAATGGTTGGGAACAGTAGTTCTCTGACGCATGCCTAAAATTTCGGCACGTTGTTAATTGTTGATAACGGTCAATTTAAACGTTGTGTAACTGCATTGTAACTTCCTTAATGAGTTAATAACTAATAGGTGACGTGGGTTATTGAACCCTTCGTGGCACTTGGTAACCGCCGATAACTTCTGGTAACCGCCGGTAACCGTTCCCTGAAGCAGTTTCCCCTTTTGCCTATATATAAGGCTATTGGGTTTTTGTGTCGGGTTGGGACGTTGGTTCACGTGGGTTCACATACAATCAGAGGAGAACGTCTATCTCCATGATTGAACTTCAAATAGAGTATAATATCCATTTTACATGAACTCTAAGGTTCGATCTCTTTCATAGCCTTGTTAGAGATCGGTTGGTTTGTCTTATCTTACTTCAAATTTCGTGGATTCCCCAAGGCTATGAAGGGGGCGAAATATTGATTTCGGAAAGCGTTTCTACGTGATTCAAACCTATATCAAGTATTACATTTGATTGATCTACAGAAGAGTCGTCTTCAACTACATCCACGAAGAGGAACTCCACGGCTTCAGCATCGCACTGTTCCCTGAGTACCAGCAGATACATGATCTTCGGTGGGAACTACGAAGCAAGAGTCCAAGACACCTACAATTTGATGGCATGATTTATATGAATTATATCCCAAGTCTTGTATTTTGAATTAAATTGGCTTCCAATCTTGATTTGCATTTGTGGCCTTGCATATATGCTTTGATGCTTGAAATACGTAGACCTCCAAGTAAGGTTTTGCCAAAATGATCGATAGTGAGTTGGCACCATTTTGATGGCATGGCCATTTAGGCTTGGTTTTGTCACTTTGATTTGCACCTTCACTTGTATTCCCATGGGTACTTTGTTTTGACTTCATGGGAGAAACTCGGCATGAGCGACAACAACTCGCGCTTTGGATCGTGGTGGATAAACACTCCGTTTCGGGCCTTCTATAGTCCTTCACGACAACAAGAACCTATCTAGCTTGTTTATGGCGAGACGTTGATGTAGAGCAGGCGTTCAACATAGTCTTGGAACGAGCCTTCGACGTGGCCTTCTCATGAGCTTTCGGTATGGAGCGTCATTAGAGTTTTGACGTTGTTACAACATCTTCAATCACCATCCGGGTCTTGTTTGTGCGCGACAAGTTGCTTGAACTTCTCCAAAATAACCTCCTCATTCTCCACTTCTCTAGGAGTCCGTTTGCCATGGATGAGCGGCGAAACGGAAGGTGTCGAGCCGATCGATGCGGAACGATACTCCATTACGCTTGAGCTTCAAGTTGCAATGACTTTGATGGCATTTTTGGATCGGCACGTACACTATCATACATGCTGTGGTGGTGGGCTCTGGCCTAGATGATGGCGGCCTCCTCGTCGGGGTGGAACCACCGGTCCTCTACCTCCAATGAGATTTCGTTCCAACACCAGATCCGTCATGATATGTAGAAGAAGAACGCTCCTCCTTTCTTGTTTGGTTTGAGTCTTCACTATGTCATTAATACCGTCTCCGATCACAGGAACAACTCGACATGGATGACAATGCTTCGTTCTTTGGATTGTGGTGGTAAGACACTCCGTTTCGGGCCATTTATAATCTTCCAAAACAGCCCCGGTTCGTCTTGGTGTCGTAGGCGCGTCTACAACGCGATCACGCGTAAGAGGCTCGAAACGGAATATTTTTCCTCAAAATGGATGACCTCGAATAATCTCCGATGGGCTTAGGGTAGTCATGAAATGAGCCCTCGAAATGGTATGGAAACTAGCCGATCACAAGCCTTAGAGGGGGCATCAAACCGACCGATTTCGATCGAAAAACGGGTCTTTGAATCCTAACCTGTTTTTATATATACAAGTATGCGATCCAAAATACAAGAACTAACTAGCACATAAGGGAGTTTTAAGATGAAGAAAGTTTACAAGTTTATGATCTCTTGATCTTGAAATCAAACGTGTGGCCTGGTGGAAGACACTTTGCTATTGGCTGCGATTTGCTCTTCACACTCTTGATTTGCATAAACTTCCTCTTAAGAATTTCTGCTACTATTTGCTTGTATCTGACCTATTTGGATTGCTTTTGGTGTCGCCCCCCTAAAAATCAGACCCACCGCCGCTATGTTTTATATTCACTTCAAACGTGGAATACAAACAGACACAGGCGTTTTTTGAAACATAATTAGATGGGCTAATTATGGCCTTAATTTCCTTGCTGTTACACCACGCACACAAACATTGACTTGGAGAGTTATTTATGGGATAAGTATTCACCTTCACTCTAGTCCACCTTTTCAAATTCTCAATCATGTATGGGCTTTGAATTTCGGCCCAAACTTACCTCGAACCCAAAAGAAGCTTTTGCCATCATCCTCATACTTATGTACGTATACAACTTTCCTTCCCTTTTTATCCTCCTTTATACATGCATACACACGTACACTAAAACTTCTCTAAATATATACTCGGTAAATTAATAAACTCTCTAAATTAGTATTTTTCTCCGGTCCAGACTTGGGCCAATGTAAAATTTAACAAATTTCGATAAGATGATAAGATAATATATTTTCAAAAAACCACTATATAAATATAAAGTCCCATTAATATCATAAATTAATAATTATATAAAAAGTTACATAGTCATAACTAAGAAAATCTATGGAATATGATTGTAGTGTTGTTTGTTTTTTCTTAGTTCTATTTGGAGCTCAACTCAAACTTTTCTTATTGGATCTAACATTTAAGCGTTGTTTTGAAAACAAATTTTGCAATGTGAACTATAATCATTCTTTGAGACTTCATCTCATTAACGAATTTTGCAGTGCCTAAAACAATTTGATATTGCCTCTTACTCAACATTAACTATCCAAGCCAGGAGTACAAGATTGATAGCAGTCAAAACATTAATCTTACATGGATTAGATTGTTCCAATTCATAACCTTCTAAAATCCTACAATAAAATCTTGTATGATATGCATTTTGAAAACTCTTATTACAAAAATCTCTTAAAATTAATAAATATTAATTTATCTGTTAATTAATATCTCTATAAAATCTCTTTTTATGGCCTTGTTTCACTTGTGACTAGAAAAAAATTTTTAGGTGAAAAATGATTTTTATTGTTTTAAAAAACGTAAAAAATAGAGAAAATTGCAAGTATTTCAAGAGTATTAAAAATAGTTTTTAAAAAAAAATGATTTTTTAAGTGAAAGTGAAACAAGGTCATATTTTTATCCACGATCTGAAATCCTCCGAAATTGTTTTAGCCTACATTTGCTTCATCCTTTTTCTTAGTAGTTTCTTTCTCTTTCTTCTCCAATCGTGTTGTCTCTTCTTCCATTACTTATGGGTGGCCAATTTCAGTTTGGGGTTTCATTTTTTCTGGCACCTTGTTCCCTTATCTATTGCATAGTCCTTTTGTCTTCTATATTCTGGCTTCAATCCGTTTTTAATTGAGTTTCAATTGTCTTGTTTTTTGGTTGATTAACATGCTCAATTTTGCTAGGTTTGTCCATGGGGCACCCACAATCTGCCGCCCAAACTCACCACGACGACCGCCGTTGGCCTCCTTTATCGCTAGCAAGATCACCAATAGCTTCCGCCAATCCCATCTCCGTTGTCGAGGTTTGCTTCCCAAATTTCATCTCCAATTCTTATTTTCCAATCATTGATTTCAATTTGAATCTTAGCCTTTTTCCACTTTAGATTACTTCTGCTCTTTTTTCATATGTTCTCCTTAATTATCCTTCCTTGTTTTCCGCTTTCAAAGAGTTTTGATTTTGGTTTAGATTTAAGGAACTTATCAGTTATGTACAAGTAATGGGAATTTTAAATCTCTTGAAAATTAGCCTTTGAGATATAAGCACTTATGTCGTTCGATGAAATGTCTGAGAGAGAATGAAACAAATATCTTACGACAGAGGCTAAAGTCTGGCTTATTATTCCCAGGTGTTCTTTATGTGTTCCACTAAGGAGAGAGGTTAGTTGGTTCCTATTTACTTTTATGCTCTCATTAATTCGGGTTTATGATTTGAATCAAATGATATGGGCTGGGATTTCAATTGTGAACCCATAATTCTGCCTTGCTTGAGAAATTTCTTATTTTCAAATTTAGTTTTCATCATTTTTCTTTGTGTTTTAAATTGTCTTTCTAAGGATTTCGATCTGCATATTAGCTTGAATTTTGGGGTTGGTTTGAATTTTGCATCTCATGCCATGTTTTTACTTTATGTAGAATCGATGTGCTTACACGCATCTTTCACTTTTTTGCTTTGAATTTTAAGTTGTTTGATGAGCTCATGGAAGTTATTAGTCGTTCCCCTGAGAAGCTATATTGTATAATTTAGGCATTTCTTTCTTCCGGTGTGTGCTTTTGATTTGGTTTCTTTATCTTACTCTTGATGCAGTGAAACCAGCCATGTCTCCTACTAACGTTGATGAGTTGATTTGAGTGCCTTTTGATAGACCAATTACAAGGAGTCGAGTTAAGAAGATTGCTTAAGGGACGACAATGATCTTAATTCGATTGGCAGTCATAGTTGAAGGGTCCAACAAGACGAGATGGGTTACCTGCATTTTATATCAATTAAGCACGAATTTTATGGATTAACGTTATGGGCGAGTTTCATTGAATGGGGCGCCGATCACTTGTGATATTGGGGCCTTGTTCATTCTTATTTCCTAATTTAGATACATGAAATAACTTGTTTCACTTTAGGGCTTAATTTGGTAAGTGACTAGGTGAGATAAAGTTGTTACATGGGTCAAAGTCAACTCTTTGATTTAACCAATCTAAATGGAAAAATATCAGTTTTATTTATTTTAATATGGATGATTTTTATTTAGTTGTTGTTTTGAGGATTTCGACCATCTAGGTTATCTTAGTTGGTTGATAATCTCTCTCCTATCTTTTGTTATCTTTTAGTTTGTTAGGATAATTTTTTTAATTAAATAAGTCAAATAAATCTTTATTTGATTTATTTAATTTAAGAGAATTTAGTTAGTTGCATTTATATTATTTTATAATATCTTGGAAAACAAACAAAAGGTCTAAATTAACCCTCTAGGGTCGGCTGACCTATTGGCTTGATCTCCAAGGAGTTGCTTTGTACTCCTTTAAATAATCTTGCATTTCATTAATAAAAATTCAGTTTGGGATTAGATAAACCCTAAGTTGGTTTTATCTAGTCTTTGGGCCAAAAATATTCACGTGTTTTCAGCATTCAAGAGCCTATCAATCATCACCCCAATTTAGACTTCTCTCTTGTGTTTGTTGTAGTTTGATTCATTAATTTGATCAAGTAGTTTAGTTCTAGTTTGATTATCCATATCAAATAGTTCATCAACTAGAATTAGAGCCATTCTAGTTGAACTATCTATTCGATTCATCTAGTGATTCAAACTGAGTTGTTTGTTCTTTAATCCATTCGAAATTCATCAATTACTTGTTCTTCAATTCGTAATATTGAAAGCTAAATTCAAGTTTGGAATCGTGATTACTAGGTAAGATCGGGACTTGTGTGGTTCAAACGAGATCAACGAGGAGTAATCAGTGGTGATCATGTATCAACTCTCCAATCAAAACTCTTTGACTTGAAATCCTACAGAGGCTTAATTGGAAATTTGGTTTTCTCATGGTTGTTATATGCATAAAGTACGGAATTAAACTATTAGCTATGATTAGTTGGCTTGAACGTGTACCTACAGAGGCTTAATTGGAAATTTGGTTTGCTCATGGTTGTTATATGCATAAAGTATGGAAATAATCCATTATATGTGATTAGTTGGCTTGAACGTGTAATGTATATTTGAAAATGTGAAAACCCTGTATGTAAAATTGTACTGGTTAAAAATGTGAAAACTCAATTTGGATGCCTCAATGTTTGAATTATATTTGATTGGATAAACAATCTGTCTTATTTTTAGTAACAAAAAAACTAATAAGCATGGTATATCGTGTATCTTATACGTAATTGTGCATAGTGCATACTATAGAATATTATAATCTACATTGTACAATTAGGAATTATGTTATTGCAGGATTCATCACCCAGTTCACAAACAACCATATCAATTCAAGGTGATTAACATCTCTTGTAAATCTTTGGGCTACTTATTTAACAGTGGGCTTCATAGCACCTACTTTTATTTATTTTGTTTGCACCGATTGGTGTTCTTATGCAGATCATTTAGCCTACTTAAGGTTTAGGCTTAATAATAATTTTACACAATGGAAACAATTCCTTTTTAATTTATCATGGCGTGTGTTTTGTGTGGGATTTGGCGTGAATTGGTTAAGTTTTTTAATCATCCATATTGCAACTTAAGACTTATTTAAGGATTAATCTGATTTCTGGGGAGTGATAAATAATAAGTACTCTTAGGAATGGCTTTTACTATAGATTATTGAGAAATTAATTAACATGATTTTTGGGGAGTGATACATGATATTTAATCTTGTGAATGCCATTATAGATTGGCTTACTAGACTAGATTGGTTATCGCTAAAAACATAGTAATACCTTTGTCTAACAAATTTCTTGCTCCTTTGGTTGATTCTCAAGCTTAAGCTTTGCTATTATTCATGTCCAGCTGGATCAACAACACCTGGTGATGAAAAAGGAAGAGGAAAAATAGCAACTAGTGTTTTCCATTTGTGAGTTATATTATGCACATCCAGTGGAATATGTAATTGAAACACTTTCTCCACTCTAGCTTTTTCGGAAAAAACAAGGAGTTGGTGCAAAGGGTGCAACATAAGGTGAACACGTAATTGAGAAAATACAATTTCTTGTGAATTTTGTAGTGTTACTTGACCCATGTCACGGTTACTCTTGCTTATTGGATGTGCTCATTTTATCTAAATGCTGGTTTGCTTGAACTTAGTTTTGGAATATCATTCCTTTGATTGGTTTCAAACTTAGTTAGGCATCCTTCTTGGCCTCCATGAGCAAAGGAGAGTAATCGCCGCGGAGAGTAATCGCCGCTTGGAGTAAACAAAATAGCGTCGTCCTACTCATGGAGCAAGAAGTGCAAACATGAAGGAACCATAGGAAAGGCATCTAGTCATGGTGTAGCCAAAGAATTCATGGAGCTACGAATGATGGTAGGGTGAAGCTCGATTTTAGGAGATGATTCCACAACTTCCTCCTCTTCTTGCAAAATGTGCATCATTTCTATTGGACACTTGATAGTGAAGAGTTGCCCCATTTGATGGAAGAAAGTCATTCTTTTAAGTAATGTTGTGTCACCCATCACTCCTTGTTGATACCTTTCCTCCAACCTTTGTTGCCGGAGTTTCAAAGCTTCAAATCTAGAACTCAAAGGCTGCATTGCTTCTTGGATGGCTTGATTAACGAATTAGTGAATGGATTGCTGGAATTTTATCATCATAGCCTCCATTGATGATTGATTAATATCTAATTAGAGTCTTGACGATCATCCTCATTTTGTCTTGTGTTTGACATGCTTACAAGAACTCAAAAAACAAGATATTCCAACAAACACAAGTAATGCCAAACCACAAGTTCCTCCTTAAACAACCAAGAAAGAGCAACAAATTGCAAGTGCAAGGTCAAGAAAAGGAATTAGGTATGGTTAGGCAAACAACAAACCAATGCACACACAACCACTCGAACTCAACAAGGACTTAAAGGATAAGAAGCTACTAGGCACCAAGTTTTTCCACAACAACAATTTTAAAGCAAATTTTGGCCTTGCTTGGATTCTTTTTCTCACGTGATCTGACTTTTTCTATGCCCAACCTCTCTTTCACTTTCACCAGGTCCGAGTTTTTCCAAGTACCGATTCTTTTCGTTTCCGAGTTCGACTTTTTCTTTAAGGCACAATTTCTGAATTTTTTTTTTATAGAAAGTGGCAAGCAACCAAAACTCAAAACAACAAGCAACAATGCAATTTCTTTCAACGTTTAACAACCCGATGCCGTTCTCGTATCTTAAACCAAGCCTATACAAGTACAAATTCAAGACATGTGAATGGAAAAGGGCAATGGTCGTGGCTGGTTTAAGGCTGGTTCGGCTTGGACTTAACCCACACCAGACACACTTAAAGACACCGAAATTGAAAGGTTGAATCAAAGGGATTTTGAGACTTTTTCGGTTTAAGAATTGAATTTAACAAACCCTTTGTTGTCTCCTTCAACCTTTTGACGAAAAAGAAATGGGTGGCGGCAAGGGCTTTGGACAAAAACCACCATCTAGGACAATTTTCAAGCAAGTTCGACAATGGTAACAACGGTGGTTCCTATGAGCACTTGCAACCCTAGATGCTCGATCAATGGTCATAGAGAGGAGTACCTTGCGTGGCTCTGATACCACGTGATGAAGGATCTTGTTAACGAGGATGGTGCAAGGCAATCTTGGGTTGACCCGAGCAAAATCTTCAAGAAATGGGTGGCGGCAAGGGCCTTCTTGATGGTGCCAATGGAGAGTGAATTATGGACGATTTTTATGGAGGAATGGAGGATGGAAAATTGATGGTTAGGGCTGGATATGATCGAGTCTTGAAAGGATATGACTCACCTCTTGAAACGCGAACTATAAGGGATCAGCCTAGGATATGACTCACCTAGATCAAACCTTCGGTCTTGGAATGATGTAACTCACAATCCAAGGAATCTAAAACTGAAAATTGATTGAAAAACAAAGGGGAAATCGATTGCTAGATTAAAGAGACAAGGGTTGGCATGTTTTCATCAATCTTGTCTAAGAGGGAAAAGTGGCATCTAACAAGGTATAATCCTAGGCCACATGGGATGCCTCTCTCAAGAGAACGAGAAGTTTGAAAAATTTATAAAAACATCCGAGGAAAGTTACTTAAAAAGCCCAAACTTAAGCTAAGTTCCAAATAAGGCTCATGGTGTTGATGGAGAGGCCACCAAGAGACTCCAAGTCTCACAAGCCTCTTTGACCGGCACTCCATGGGCCATTAGGCTTCTTTTGATCTCATCTTGCAATGATTGAGCTCTGGCATGGCTAATTCGACCAAAAAATGGCAAAGCATTGGGCTTGGACCTTTGCAGCGTGCTAGAAGGATTAGTGAGGGGCTCTCGGTGCTTGGGAGGAGTCAAGACACCTTACATGGGCTTTCTTGGTGTCACTGATCTTCATTTGATGAGTAGGAGGCCCTGCCAAATGATAGCTTGATGGAACTTTAGAAGTGATTGATGGAAATGGCTCAACATCACCACCCGACGCTTGCTCACTTGGCACCGGCGCAACGTTGACGTCTGTGTCGGTTCTTGGATGGTTTTCTTGGTCATTATGGATCAGAATCATGTGATCCTCCCTCCCTTGAAAAGGCTTCGTCCTCAAATCCATCAAACCTGCAAAACAAAGGATAAATCGAGCGAAGAACAAGCAAGAACAAGCTATGAATGTCAAGTTAAGAACAACATTTTCAAGTTCAATATGATAGGCCAGAAAGAATGCACTAGCTACACCACTTCTTTTTCTACTTTTACGAGTACATATCATATGATAAAACAATGAAGAGATGGAGCATAAGTAGGCATCAATGGAATACTATGACTTATACGTATCCTAGAAGACATGTATTGGGAAAGAGAAATAAAATGGAAGCAAGAGTACTTAGTCGTAGATGTCACAAGTGGCAAGGCACCCTTCAAACATGTTGCAACACTTTGCCAAAATCCTCGAGTATCCAAAACAATTCTTTGAACCCTTTTTCCTTCATCAGATTTAGCAAACTTACTTGATTTTCACTTGTTCGATGCAAACATAGCGTACAATGACCCTTTATGTTCATTTAAGCACCTCAAAGTCAAGTATGAAGTTGCAAATCATGTGACACTAGGCCGAATAATCTCTCTGTTTTTTGTAAACTCTTTCATCCATGTGAGGACTAAGGTTCTAGAGTATATGTATGTTGTTATCTTCCTAGCCTTTAGTCACACTATGAACCTTAATTTTTTTTGTCCAAATCCTCTAACATTAAATCAATACAGTGAGTAGTACATGGTGACCAAAACAACTTACTTCTTTTCCCATCAACTTTTCTCCAGCTGCTTTATAGTTTGCAACATTATCTGTAACAACTTGTACCACATTCTCTTCACCTACTTTTTCTACAACAACATCTAACATTTCAAGAACTTTGTCTACTGTCTTAGAGATGTCTGATGTATCAATGGATGACAAAAAAAAAACAGATCCCTTAGGGCTATTAACCAAGAAATTACATATAGAGCGTCTTTTCCTATCAGTCCATCCAGCTGACATAATAGTGCTGCTTGTTTTTTTCCATTCTTCTTTAAACTCCTCAAGCATATTTATCACACTGTCTACTTCTTTCTTTAAATACTTGACTCTAATTTCATGGTAACTTGGAGGTTTAAGTCCAATCCCGATTGGAAATTTTTTCAACCATGATTGGAAATTCAGGATTGCTTACAACATTAAAGGGAATGGCACTAGTGTAGAGAAAATGAGCAATTTGTTGACAAACTTCTTCTCTTTCTTCCTTTTTAAACTTTTGGTTAAGTGTTGTCTGCAATCCTGGTTTGATTCTACTCACAAAAGCATCTAGAATCCCCCTTTGATTAAATTCTCTTTGATATCCATAAGGATCTTCCTCACCGATATCATTAAGTATTTTCTTTTTTCTACTAGATTGCTCTTCATTAGCTAGTAATAATGCCCTAAATTTTTGTTTTACTTCATCAGGGACTTGCAAACAAGCTTCAATATTCTTACCAGTTCCAGCAAGACGGTGCTTAAGTTTATAAACACCACCAACACGTACTACAAAACAATATTTACACCGTACCTTTTTAGCATCATCGTCCACTTCAATACCATGTTCCCAACCCGTGTCTGATCTACTACCAGCAACATTTTTTTCTCTTTTTTTACAGAGGTTGAACCTGTAACACCCCCTCCCTATTGTACTTGAGGTGTTACCGCTAGTAACCCTAATTAGTCCTAATTCAAGGTTACCCAAGGCTTTAAAACTTATAATCACAACAAGTATTACAACACTTTATTACAAACCATAGTATGACTTCCTTCCATACACAAAATCCTAATCACAACTTGGACAAAAGTAAAATATTTACAACAGACTTGTTCTTCTTTAAGCGACTACTTTCAAAACCTTTTTACATTCTAAACTCCTTGGCTAGCCTTCTATTCGCGGATTAACTTCTTTAGTAGCTGATGCGTCGTATACAAACGGTGGGCTCCAGCCGGCCATGCAATTGATGTTCGCATTTTTAGTATAGTTTTTAGTAGGTTTTCTTTGCTTATTAGGTTTAGTTTTGAGGGTTTTTAGGTAGTTTTGCATATTTCTATGAAAAGAGTGGAAGCTACGCTATTTTGTGAATTTTGTAGGTTTTAGCGAGGAAAAGAGCTATATGGAGCTAAATTTGGAGCATTACAGTGAAAGACGGAGGAGTACAAGATTGAAGAAGTCAGAGCTCAAGATTACGAGAGGAAGTGTGGAAGAAAACAAAGCCCAGGCTCGTTAACGAGGCTGTGAAGGCTCGTTAACGAGGCCACGAAGGAGAAGAATTGAATATTTATTTTATAATTCACCGATCCTGAGCGGGAATTTATTTCCGTGTCGGTTGAGTATCTTATTAGAATCTTTTGAGGTTATTAGAATATGTATTTTAGGTCTTAATATCTTTTTAGATTTTATTTCTATCTTTTAGGGTTTGTTTCTATCTTTTTAGGAAAGTTTATATCTTTTAGCCTTTTTAGTTTTTAGCTTTTTAGTATAAATATCCTTCTATCTAGCATAGAAAGGGAGAGAGCTTTTAGAGGAGAAGTTTTTAGAAGAATTTTTCGAAGGGCCGAGAGAGAGAGAGAGAGTCGGATCGGAGTCCGATCGAGGAGGCTCGGTAGACGACAATCACCGGGGTCGTTAGTTGCGATTGTGATTTGGTATTTTGATGTTTTCGGTTTCTTCTGAATCTTTGTAAGACGATATTTTCTTATTAATTTGAGTTTTGTTTTGTTTCAATGTTTCTTTTGATTGGAGTTATTGGTTTCTTAGTTATGATTAGTGAGTAGTTTCCTTTTATAGGATCGGGGTTAAGCCCGACATAGTTGAGCATGTTTGATGAGTAAGATTGTGTTGTGAATGCCTTTTATCTTTGATTGAGAATTGTTTGTTGTGCTTATACCGAAACGAAAGTTGAGGTAATTTAGGTTTTTAACTTGATTGAAAGAGAAAGTTAGTAACTTGAAGGTTGATATTGTTTGAATACGAAAGTTTCAAGCTTTAGATCCAAAACAATCAATAAAGTGAATTAGGATGCGAAAGTTTGTTAATTTACTTGCTAAGTCAACGAAAGTTGATGACTCTATCTGTTTAAAGGCATGATCTTATCTTCTTACGAGTTTTATGCTTGGCTATGTTGTGGTGTCCCTAAATCCTAGATCTTTGTTTTATTTGAATTATCTCTAGTGAATTTTCGTTGTTGAGTACTTGCCTCGGTACCGAATTTAATTAGATTTTAATTAGGTCGTTATTTGAAGTGTTCTTGTGTTCGGTGGTTCGTTAACGACCCTGACAATGTCGTTAACGAGGCTGCTTGTGAGTGTTTTTATTTGTTTTTGTTTGCTATTTAGTAGATTGATAAACGAACAACCTTGCTTCCTGTGGAACGATCCTGACTTCGCTATACTCAGCGGGGTCTTGACTTATAAATTTATTTGTTGTCAAGAAACCCTCATCAACAACAATTGAATAAGGTGGTCGGATTAGTCTAATGAAAGACTAAGCAAGTGGAGAAAATGACTGGTTCCTATGGTAGTGACTAAACATATTGGCATCGAAATCCGAATGACAACCGGTCGATGATCCAACAGTTAGCAGTCCCATAGAGGATAAGAAATGAGGCATGCATAATCAAAAGATAGGACACCACAACTTGCGGTTCCATTATGAAACATGAACAATTGTTGGGAACTCATATCAATCAAATAACATTCTGAAAAGCAAGAATGCATTCCCGACTGGACAAACCATTCAGGTATTTTAGTGTGCCTAACACACTTATCTTATATTACTTTCAAAACTTTTCACAAAGAAGTTGGTGGGTTTTAATCGGCTCGAACTACTGCCGAAATATCGTGGTATTGTAGAGATCATCGGAGTATTTCATCCATGTCATCGACTCTGTACAAAGATAACAAGACTTAAGATATCCTTGATCTTTCATTTGCATATTGTGAGGTAGAGATCGCAGAGGCCTATTACCATGTCGTCTACACTCCACCGTACCGAACCTGCACTTAGCTAGAGTGCCTATCAACCCTCTCACACAAGAGTAGGGGATCAGAGTCATGACTCGCCATTAGGATTAGGCCCCTCCTAATGTAGTATTGTTTTAAAGAGAAGGTATAGAACCACTCCCTGAACTATCTTAATCACAACAAAGTCTCAGCGTGAGACAACATACAAGGTCACACATAACGGACCTAAATCCAGTTCTACCGCAAAACTGAATAAACAACATGGTCATTATTTCTAACAATATAACAACCTATCATATTTTATTAAGCATACAAGTTGTTCCCAACACAAATATTAAATGAGATTCAATTCCTCATTTAATAATATTAATGCAAGAGCGAACCGTCCACTTGCCTTATAAGGCGTGCTCAAGGCTCTCAGCGATTCCAACAGAAATCTTTATCACCCTTCTGTCAATTATAACAATAGATTTCTCAATAATGGGCTCATGGATACACTTCTTAGTTGTATAATCCAATTCTACAACTTCCTAATCGATAAACGATTTGATTTCCGAATATCAATATATATATATATATAAAAATCCTTAGTTATCATGCTTCAAGGAGCCATCTTGGCGGAATTATAACTAATTATCCGCTTCACTTTTGAAATAATTTTCTAAATAAAAATTGTTCATTAGTAATAGTTCTACAAGATTACCAAATCTCAGATCAAACGGATTAACAACGAATCCTGAGTAATTATCCGAAGTCCTTTACCTGACAATCGATGTCTAAACTTGTCTTCGCTATAAGTAACGATCTAGACGTTCGTTTCTCGAGCGGTTTGAACCTGTGGAACTGTGTCAACGTCAAGATTATAAAAACCATAAATTTACTTAGCAAAGCAGAACCGAAAGGTCCTTTCGGTGTCTCCGTAACCACCCCGCTAATTAATTTCGAGCGTTAATACCTTCACTCGAACTTCGAGCTTGTTCGGCTCGATGGCGGCTCGACCCAAGGACCCGAGGGTGGCGGTGTGACATCCGGTGGCAACCCCTGGCGGTGGGTGGTGGTAGGCGAGATGCTGTTCGCTGGCGGCGGGGCAACGTGGCAGAGGAGGAAGCCGAAGGTGATGTGGAGCTCCTTCTCCCGAGTCCGTTCCGTCCCGATTTCACTCCCTGGTGCTGGCTTTCAATAGCCCCGACTTCACACAAAGAAGAGGAGGTGGAGATGAGGGTTGTGGCTGGCAAGGTGGTGGCAAGGCAAAACGCCGACGGTGGAGGTCGAAATCTATCGCCCAAGGTCGTTCCGTCCAAACTCTCTCTCTCGGTTTTTGATTTGGAAGGGAAGGAGGATAACTTTGAAAAGTCAAAGAAAGAGGCCCTCAATTCTATCTCCAACATGCTTATACGTTAAGCAAGAGACGGCCAAAGGAAATTTTCCGTCCCGGAACGGGACCCGCGTTAAAGCGGTAAAATTATGTATCTCGGGTGGAAAAACTCACTAAACGAAAAACGTCCCGAAAATTATGTAGACCAATAAAACCAATTTTCTATGATTTTATCTTGCTACCTTCAATTTTAAGGCTTCCGTTTCGTATTTTA
The DNA here is from genome assembly GCA_964016875.1 of Fallopia convolvulus. Lineage (NCBI taxonomy): Eukaryota > Viridiplantae > Streptophyta > Magnoliopsida > Caryophyllales > Polygonaceae > Fallopia > Fallopia convolvulus. The sequence goes on along the minus strand of OZ024734.1, from coordinate 32,594,584 downwards.
CATTCCTTCCGGTACATAATTAAAACGACGGCTTATCCAAAAAATATTCTTTTTCCACTAAAAAATCCTAGAATTCACACCGATCCATAAAATCATTTCTTTGTGATTTTAGGATATCACCAAGAATTTTCTAGGATTTAATCTCCAACTAAAATATTGGATTAAGCGTTAAAACGGACAAAAAGGTTAAAAAGATATCCGAGAAAAATTCGAAAATATCCTTAAAAACCGCAGCTATTACATTAGTACCCCCTTAAAAATGGTTTCGACCACGAAACGAGAAGAGTCAAGTTACAAGAAACAAAAGATGTCGATGTACACAGTTACATGAACAAAACTGCAAAGCTGGTAGTACCCCATAAGATTCACACTAGGTGGATATCAACTCAGGATAATGACTTAGCATTTCCTGCTCTGTTTCCCATGTTTCCCAAGTTGTCCCCTCTCCACCATTCTTAGACCACAAAATTCTTACCAAAGGTATTTCTTTGCTACGAAACATCTTCACACGAGGTTCCAGAATTTTGATTGGTTTCTCCTCATAAGTACCATTTGGTTGAACTTCAATATCATCATAACTAAGGACATGAGATTCATCCGGCACATATTGTCTTAACAAGGACACATGAAAAACATCATGCACGGGGTGTGTTGCAGGAGGTAAGGCAAGTCGATAAGCTAACTTACCCACTTTTTCTAAAATCTCAAAGGGTCCAACGCATCGAGGATTGAGCTTACCTCGTTTACCAAAACGAAATACTCCTTTAGATGGAGATACTCTCACAAAAACTTTGTCACCAACTGCAAACTCAATATCTCTTCTTTTCAAGTCAGCATAAGACTTTTGACGACTTTGAGCTGTTAACATTCTCTGCCTGATCAAAGCTATATCAGTTGTAGTTTCCTCAATCAACTCGGGTCCGAGAAGAATCTTATCAGAACCTTCATCCCAACATATCGGGGATCGACACTTACAACCATAAAGAGCCTCAAACGGTGCCATCTTAATCGTAGAATGCCAGCTATTATTATAAGTGAATTCTATCAAGCTTAAACTGGTATCCCAACTGGTTGTTCGATCAAGTACACAAGCACGAAGCATATCCTCAAAAGTTTGAATTGTTCTCTCAGATTGCCCGTCAGTTTGAGGATGAAAAGTAGTGCTGAAACACAATTCAGTTCCCAACGCCTTATGCAAATTCTTCTAGAATCTTGACATAAACCTTCCATCTCGATCAAAGATTATAGTTTTAGGAGTACCATGAAGACGAACAATTTCATGAATAAAGACCTTGGCCAAATTTTGGATTTCCCATGCTATCTTGATTGCTATGAAATGTGCACTCTTTGTGAGTCGATCAATAATAACCCAGATAGCATCTTTCTGCCCTTGTGTCTTAGGCAATCCTGTGACGAAGTCCATGGTAATGTCTTCCCATTTCCACTCAGGTACTGGAAGTGGTTGTAATATTCCTCCTGGTCTTCTATGTTCAATCTTCACTTTCTGGCATACTATGCATCTAGCCACAAATTTTGCCACATCATTCTTCATGTTGGGCCACCAGAAATTTCGGCGTAGATCTTTGAACATCTTGCTAGAACCTGGGTGAATGGAATATGCAGAGGAATGAGCTTCCCTCAAAATCATCTTTCTTAAGTCTTCAATTGCAGGTACACAGATCCTATTCCGAAACCGCAAAGATCCATCATCCTGAATAATAAACCCCGGTGCCTTGCCTTCTTGCACTTCTCCGCTAATCTTAATCAAAACAACATCTTCTGTTTGTTTCTCCCTGATTTGATCTAGTAGAGTAGCTTGAATTTCTAAGGTACTCAAACAACCTTGTTGCCTTTCAAACCAAATTTCAGTTTCTGTTTGAATCAATTCCTATTGTAGCCTTGGTTGAACTGTCAACATTGCTACTATAGTTTCTTGAGCAGTTTTTCTACTTAAAGCATCTGCCACCACATTGGCTTTACCTGGATGATATAGCAACTCAATATCATAATCTTTCAACAATTCCAACCATCTTCTCTGTCTCATATTCAACTCCTTTTGAGTAAACACATATTTTAAACTCTTGTGGTCAGTGAAGATTTGGCACTTGACACCATAGAGATAATGTCGCCAAATTTTCAAAGCAAAGACTACGGCTGCAAGTTCTAAATCATGAGTTGGATAATTCACCTCATAAACCTTAAGTTGTCGAGATGCATATGCAATAACCTTACCATAATGCATTAACACACAACCCAACCCTTGTTTAGAAGCATCATTGTAGACCACATACCCTTCATTCCCATCTAGCAGAGTCAAAATTGGGGCACTGGTAAGTCGTCTCTTGAGTTCTTGAAAACTTGCTTCACATTTGTCATCCCACATAAACTTTTTATTCACCTTACAAAGTAATCCTGTCATAGGTAAAGATATTTTCCAGAATCCTTCTACAAAACGTTGATAATACCCGGCAAGTCCTAAGAAACTTCTTACCTCCTTAACATTCTGAGGTTGTTTCCATTCAGCGACTGCCTTGACCTTTTGAGGATCTACCATTACTCCATCTTGATTGATAATATGTCCCAAGAAGGCCACTTCCTTTAACCAGAAAGCACACTTAGACAACTTAGCATAAAGTTCATGATGTCTAAGTACTTCAAAAATTATCCGAAGATGCTCTTCATGCTCAATTTTATCTCTTGAGTAGATCAAAATGTCATCAATGAATACCACTACAAACTTGTCGAGATATTCATGAAAACATCTATGCATTAAATCCATGAAAACTGCAGGTGCATTTGTCAGTCCAAAAGGCATTACCAAGAACTCATAATGACCATAACGAGTCCGAAAAGCTGTTTTTGGAATATCTTCCTCACATACTCTGAGATGATGGTATCCTGACCTTAAATCAATCTTAGAGAAAATCTTTGCACCTCTTAGCTGATCTAACAAATCATCAATCCTTGGTAAGGGATACTTATTCTTAATGGTGACCTTATTTAGCTTACGGTAATCAATACATAACCGAAAGGTTCCATCCTTCTTCTTTACAAAAAGTACCGGAGCGCCCCAGGGTGAAGCACTCGGTCTTATATATCCCTTTTCCAGCAACTCATCGAGTTGTTTCTTCAATTCCTTCATCTCGATAGGAGCCATTCTATAAGGAGCTTTAGAAATTGGTGTCGTTCCAGGTTCCAACGTAATTGTAAATTCAACAATACGCTTTGGAGGTAAACCTGGGAGTTCCTCAGGAAAAATATCAGTAAATTCTCTCACCACAAGAATTCCTTCAATATCTACCTTCTTTTCATCAGACTCTTCAAGAAAACACAGATAACCAACACATCCTTGACGTAGCAGTTTAGCAACCTTCATAGAACTGATCAACTTCCCATTTTCTGCATCACCTTTTCCTTTGAAATGACACACATATTTTCCTTCTTCCTTGATGGTTACCGTTCGGGAACTAAAGTCTATTATAGCTCCATGTTGCAATAACCAATCTGTGCCTAAGATGATGTCGTAAGGAGCCATTGAATGCATATAAGGTTGGCTTTAAACTTCCGACCTTGAATGCTAATGGGAAAATTATTAAATTGTTTGGTTCCTATGATCTTTTCTTTGTTTGGTAGGTTTACCACAAAAGGTTCACATGCATTAGTGCATTTTAGTCCTAATTGCTCTACACAATTCTCAGATATAAAAGAATGTGTTGCTCCAGAATCAAACAACAAGAAAACAGCAGTTGACTGAACATATAAAATACCTTGGCATACAGGAGCTTCTGGTTCATCACTACGCCTCATCTCATAGAGACGCTGACCTTTGTTTGTTGATTTCATTGCCGATTTTCCCTTATTCTGCGCAAAAGACTGAACAGAAGCTGATTTGGCAGCTTCAGTCGGAACACGACTATTCTGAGCAACAGAGGTTTGACGCGACTTTGCTGAGCCATCTTTATTCTGTGGACAATATGCACGCATATGTCCTTGCTTTCCACACTGATAGCACTTCCTTTGAGTCTTAGTACAAAGCTTATTAATGTGACCTGATTCTCCACAATTATAACAAACTGTCTGACCCATCTTTTGTCCATATTGGAAGAACCTAGTTGAACCAGACTCAGTTTTAGCCCGGTTTGACTTTTCAAACTTCTGAAAGGGTGCCGGTCTTTTGAATGTACTAAATTGTGAACGTTGTTGAGATACTTGCTCCCCTTTCTTTGCTTCCTGATCAGACCTTTCCAAAGAAACTTCTAAGCGGTATGCTGCATCAACATACTGTTCCAGAGTTGAACACTTTACATGGACCATCAGTGGCTTCATCTTCGGGTTTAGCCATTCATAGAATCTCTCAATCTGCTGTTCTTCAGTAGAGATTTCAGATCCAACATACTGTAAAAGATGATTAAATTTGGCAGCCATCTTAGGTATTTTCATACCCTCCACTTGCGGGTACGAAAATTCTCTTTCTTTTTCTTTCCTCATAGCAGCAGAAAAGAACCTATCTAACATATTATCTTTAAACATTCTCCAACTCAGTTTTGGGTGCCTAGACAAACTAGTACTTTTCCACCATTCAGTCGCCCCTTCCTTAAGCTGTAAAGCAGCAATACGTACCTTCTCAGACTCTGTACATGAGATATTTTCCCTCAACTGTTCGATGTGGGAAAACCAATATGCTATTTTAACAGGTTCACCTATTCCATCATAACTGTCGGGCTTCATAGACAGGAAAGTTTTCAAAGCCCGAGAAAAATTTATACTTTGAACAGGTGGAAGCTCTTGAGGGTATTCCACTTCTATATTTCCCACATGTCCACTTTCTTCAACTACAGGTGCAACATTTTGAGCAGCTGGGAGAACAAATAGTTTGAAGCATTAAATTCTTCAAAGTCTCCATAGTTTCCTCATCGAAAACTATATTCCTTCTAACCTTCGGATCAGGTTGATTCGTAGGATTTTGAGACTCTCCTCTCTCCATAGAATTCCTATCTGAACCATCCCCTTGCTCAGATCTTCTTATGTTTACCATCTGAATGAAACAACATAAGACAAAACTTCCTTTATTCCACAGCAAAAATAAGAAATTAAAGAGGCATATATAAACAAAACTTCCATTTATTTATATCACATCATACATATTTTACAACTCTGTTCTGCAAACAATGTCAAAACCAACTTATTTACATCAAGGGACTTGTACTTCCACAAACCATTCTATCAACCATTATTTACATTCTATAAAGGCACACTTAAAACCATAACTTCTTAAACCTTACAACAACCATAATTTACATCTAAGAAAACCCACAAAACCAACTTATCCATCTCGACTCGTTCATGCCCTTATCCATTCCTCACTACATCGAGGGAGGATGACAGAAGTTATCTAAAAAGTCAGCATCAAACTGAAAAGGGTCTTTTAGGACATTTTGATCGAATAAAAGTGATTCCCCTTGCTCGAGTTTTCTATAGAAGAAGCTTCTACGCGAAGGGCTTAAATGCAGTCCCGCAATGCCCCAGATAAAAAGATCTTCATAAGGTTCCAATTCTCGCTTCCAGGCTTGTACGACATTCATTAACCTTTCCATCTTTACCTCAAATTTCACAAATTGAGTTCTCCACAGAAGGGGAAAGCCGCTGAGACGAAGTATAGACTCACGACTCGTGCGAAGATAGAGAAGATTAAATTGAATTCGAATACCGTATCTGCTCTGATTGTGGAGCCTCTTCTTCCTCAAGGTCTTCTTCTTCACTCGAGATGATTATAGGGTTCACTCCCATACCCAATTCCTTGTCGCTGGGTATGTCCACATATTCAATTTCCATTCTTGGTGAAGCTGGAAACCCTTTGATTAAACTTACTCGAGAAGATTCTGCTTCATCAGCGGTGAGTGCTCCATTCTTCGCTCTTTTTTCGAGCTCATCATTACTATGCTGCCCTTGGTTCCTCTTTATTTCCTTGGAAAAAGAACAAGCAAAAGAATTTTAGAATCTCCACAATTCTATTCATCAAAACTTCAAACCTAACTCCAAGGTTTAAAAGATATCAACTGGTAATCTATTTTTAGAGAACTTTAGGCTCTGATACCACTTATGTAACACCCCCTCCCTATTATACTTGAGGTGTTACCGCCAGTAACCCTAATTAGTCCTAATTCAAGGTTACCCAAGGCTTTAAAACTTATAATCACAACAAGTATTACAACACTTTATTACAAACCATAGTATGACTTCCTTCCATACACAAAATCCTAATCACAACTTGGACAAAAGTAAAATATTTACAACAGACTTGTTCTTCTTCAAGCGACCACTTTCAAAACCTTTTTACATTATAAACTCCTTGGCTAGCCTTCTCTTCGCGGATTAACTTCTTTAGTAGCTGATGCGTCGTATACAGACGGTGGGCACCAGCCGGCCATGCAATTGAATAAGGTGGTCGCATTAGTCTAATGAAAGACTAAGCAAGTGGAGAAAATGGCTGGTTCCTATGGTAGTAACTAAACATATTGGCATCGAAATCCGAATGACAACCGGTCGATGATCCAACAGTTAGCAGTCCCATAGAGGATAAGAAATGAGGCATGCATAATCAAAAGATAGAACACCACAACTTGCGGTTCCATTATGAAACATGAACAATTGTTGGGAACTCATATCAATCACATAACATTCTGAAAAGCAAGAATGGCTTCCCGACTAGACGAACCATTCAGGTATTTTAGTGTGCCTAACACACTTATCTTATATTACTTTCAAAACTTTTCACAAACAATTTGGTGGCTTTTAATCGGCTCAAACTACTACCGAAATATCGTGGTATTGTAAAGATCATCGGAGTATTTCATCCATGTCATCTACTCTGTACTAAGATCACAGGACTTAAGCTATCCTTGATCTTTCATTTGCATATGGTGAGGTAGAGATCACAGAGGCCTATTACCATGTCGTCTACACTCCACCGTACCGAACCTGCACTTAGCTAGAGTGCCTATCAACCCTCTCACACGAGAGTAGGGGATTAGAGTCATGACTCGCCATTAGGATTAGGCCCCTCCTAATGTAGTATTGTTTTAAAGAGAGGGTATAGAACCACTCCCTGAACTATCTTAATCACAACAAAGTCTCAGCGTGAGACAGCATACAAGGTCACACATAACGGACCTAAATCCAGTTCTACCGCAAAACTGAATAAACAACATGGTCATTATTTCTAACAATATAACAACCTATCATATTTTAGTAAGCATACAAGTTGTTCCCAACACAAATATTAAATGGGATTCAATTCCTCATTTAATAATATTAATGCAAGAGCGAACCGTCCACTTGCCTTATAAGGCGTGCTCAAGACTCTCAACGATTCTAACAAAAATCTTTATCACCCTTCTGTCAATTATAACAATAGATTTCTCAATAATGGGCTCATGGATACACTTCTTAGTTGTATAATCCAATTCTACAACTTCTAATCGATAAACGATTTGATTTCCGAATATCGATATATATATAAATCCTTAGTTATCATGCTTCAAGGAACCATCTTGGCGGAATTATAACTAATTATCCGCTTCACTTTTGAAACAATTTTCTAAATAAAAATTGTTCATTAGTAATAGTTCTACAAGATTACCAAATCTCAGATCAAACAGATTAACAACGAATCCCGAGTAATTATTTGAAGTCCTTTACCAGACAATCGATGTCTAAACTTGTCTTCGCAATAAGTAACGATCCAGACGTCCGTTTCTCGAGCGATTTGAACCTGTGGAACCGTATCAATGTCAAGATTATAAAAAACATAAATTTACTTAGCAAAGCGTAACCGAATGGTCCTTTCGGTGGCTCCATAACCACCCCGCTAATTAATTTCGAGCGTTAATATCTTAACTCGAACTTCGAGCTTGTTCGGCTCGATGGAGGATTGAACCAAGGGCCCGAGGGTGGAGGTGTGACGTCCGGTGGCAACCCCTGGTGGTGGGTGGTGGTAGGCGAGCTGTCGTTCGCTGGCGGCGGGGCAGCGTTGATGTCTCTTTATTTGGTGGTGTTTTTATATATGATTTCCTTTGTAAATATGCTTCTTTTTCCCCTTTTCTTGTGTGTTTTGTTCATTTTTAGCTTAGTTCCCGTATTTCTATGAGATTCGGAGACTATGCGCGTTTTATGTGTTTTGTAGGTGTTTTGGCATGGATCAAGGATCGTTTTGAAGGTGAATCGGAACATGGAGCAAGGCCCGAGATTAAGAGGGAAAGAGAGGAGCAAGCCATGAAGAAGAACAAGAGAAAAACCAACAAGAAGAAGGTGGAACGAGGTCCGGACCGAGCTGGAACCAACGACGGGCCCGAGAAGAATTTCCGACCTCGGACTGACTTGCACAGTAAGTCGGGCCCGAGGTTGCTCCGTGTCGGTCCGAGTCGGTCACTGGACTGCTTGGGCTCCAAGGCACGAAATTGTAAACTACCACTTTTGCCCCTCATCTATAAAGGCTCTCTTATCTTCTAACACAAAAGAGGTTCCCACACTTAGCAAGGAACCAACCCTAAAAAACTCTCAAGAGGATACTTGGAGAGCAAGGAGGAAGGAGAGAAGAAGGAGAAGAGAGGGAATCGGCCCAAGAGGGGGAGATTTGATAGGTTTGGTTGATAGATTAGCTTTGCTTTGTTTTGATTTTGTGGATTTGGAAACCTTTGATTGAAGTTTGTGGATTGCTTTTGATTTGTGAATGAAACTTAGCTTTGGTTTGAGATTGATGATGTTGATTGCTTTGCTTTTTGATTTGTTTGCTTTCTTTGTTTGCCATATGGAGTAGATCTCCTTGATCTTGGGTTATGGGGGAAAACTCTAGCTAGGTTGGGCTAGAAACCCCAATTCCATAGCCTTGAGTGCTTGATCTAGGAACCCACTCTACATAGAGCTACAATTCCTTACGAAAGTAAGGAATCAAGGGTTGTGTTTTGGTAGTGATTTGGGTGAGGGAATAGCCCAAACCCTTTGTTTGTTTTTGATTTGTTTTGGTTTGTGTCTTTGTTTCGTAGGTGTATGCGAGCTCGTTCCTCCCGAGGAACACTTAAGCTTGAGTTTGTGAGTGATCCGGAAAGTATTCTCAAAGAAGCCCGAAGAAGGAAAAGGATGGAGAATCAAGCTCTCCATGGTGATGAGGAGTTGGCTCGACTTAGGGCCGAAATGGCTAGATTGCAACTTGAGAAGGACAATCAAGAGGCGGTGGCAAGAAGAGAACGGGAGCAACAGATGAGGGCCGAGGCTCAACTCAATGCTCTACCCCGGAATGCACGCCAATACATGCATCCGGAGTTGAGGGTACCCCGAACCGGTTATTGTGCTTCCCGAGGTTGCCAAGAATTTTGAGATCAAGACGCAATTCATTTCCCTCATCAAGCGTGATCAATTCGAGGGCCGTCCACATGAGTGTCCCATAGAGCACATCAAACACTTTGTGGACATGTGTGAGACGATCTCTACCGACGAGGAGACGTTGGAGTATGTGCTTCTAAAGGCGTTCAAATGGTCACTTGGGGGCAAGGCCACACATTGGCTCCAGAGCCAAGCCCCTAGGTCAATCACAACTTGGAAGGCACTCTATGATGCTTTCTTGATGAAGTTCTTCCCGCCCTCAAAGACAACCGAGCTAAGAAGGAAAATTGCAAGCTTTCAACAAGGTCCGAATGAGCCTCTCTTCGAAGCATGGGACCGTTTCAAGGAGATGTTGCGCCAATGTCCTACTCATGGCCAACAACCTTATGTGCTCCAAGACATCTTTTTCCAAGGCATCAATCCGGCAACGAAGGAGAAGCTCAATCTCCACACCGATTGTGGGTTCATAGACTTGACACCGGATCAAGCTTGGGAGCTACTTGACAAGCTATCCGATTATGAGGCCATGTATGGGGTGAGTCAAGCTAGCAAGGAAGTGAAAGTTCAAGGTGAAGGTGCAAGGAAGTTATATGATCCAAAGGGACAAGACATTGACAAGGATGTGAAGCTCCAATTCCTTGAAGGTGAAGTGAGCAAGCTTAAGAGGCAAGTCCACTACTACAAGCAAAATTCTAGAGCTTGTGAGGAGTGTGGATCCTTTTCACATGCTACACAAGTTTGTACGAATGAGAGCCAAGTGCGCTTGGCCGAGCGAATTGAGGAGGCAAACTATGTTCGAGGAAATTTCGGTGGAAGAGGCAACTTCAACAATGGTGGTAATGGCTGGTGGAACAACAGTCAAGCTCAAGGCTACAACAACAACTTCAACCAAAACGAGCCAAGGGCGCCGCAACCACCACCATATAGGCCACCGGGATTCAATGAGCTACAATCATTTGCTCAAGAGATGAGGGATGGGTTCAAGGAGACGAGGACCCAATTCAATGAGTTTGGTGCATGGAGGAGGCAAGTCGACAATCAATTTGCCCAAATTGCAACTCAAGCCCCGAGAGAGAATGGGAGACTCTCGGGCTGACCCGAGGAGAACCCCCGAGCTCAAAACAATCAAAATGAAGTCCGGGCAATTGGATTGAGAAGTGGCCGAAACCTACCCGAGCCACACATGCCTAAGAAGAATGAAGAGAGCCGGACCGACTTACCCAGCAAGTCGGGTCTGACGTTCCCCGAAGTCGACCCAGCAAGAAGATCGACTCCTTTGCCCCGGACCGAGGTTGAGAGTAAGTCAGGCCCAACGTACCCAGGTGTCGATCCGACCACTCTGCCTCAACTCTGCTCCAGGACCGTGATACACGACATCGGGCCCGACGTGGTGCCTAAGTCGGTCCAACCAGGAAATGTTGCAAGTGAAGTGGGGAAGTCCAAGGAGGTTGATCCAAGCAAGATTCAAGGTGCAACAACTCTTCCATATCCCTCAAAGAAGCCGAAAGATGTTGTTGAGAACAAGTTCAAGAGGTTCCTCAAACTCTTGCAAGGTTTGAACATCTCTATCCCGTTCACCGATGCATTGAGCGAGATGCCATCCTATGCCAAGTTTTTAAAGGAGATTTTGAGCAAGAAGAGGTCCATAGTTGAAATGCAAGATGAGGTCAAGACCTTGGAGTTACCGCAAAAGCTAGGAGATCCCGGTCGGTTTGCTATCACCATTGGTGTGGGGTCTCAAAACTTCCAAGCCTTGTGTGACCTTGGAGCAAGCACGAGCATCATTCCTTACACCATATGGAAATCCACATCCATGGGTCTCATAGCTCCGGTCAACATGAGGTTAACGATAGCGGATGGGTCGTCCATCGAGCCAATTGGTATCGTCGAGGATTACCCCGTTTGCATTGAAGGCCACTATGTCCCAATCGACTTTGTTGTGGTGGACATGATAGAAGTGCCGGGTGAACCGATTATACTAGGGAGACCTTTCCTTGCTACGGTTGGGGCAATCATTGATGTAAAAAAGGTCCACTTGTCTCTTGACATTGGAGGAAGAGAGATTGAGTTTTTCTTTAGGCCAACTTCAAAAGGGGCCGTACATAAGGAAGCTAAGATGATCCAAGTTCCTCTTGGATTGCAATGGGAAGCCGTTTCTAAGAAGTCAAGGCCAAGGGAGCTTAGGTTGAAAGCCACCCCACCACCTAGAGAAATTGAGATAGAGCGCCAAGGTCTAGCCCTCAATATGATTAAGCATGAGCAATTGGAGGAAGGGATGTCTTATTTGGAGGTGTTCAAGGCCAAGAAGGAAGAAGTTCAAGCACCACCGGAACCATCTCAAGAACTCAAGGAGCTTCCAAAAGATTTGAGGTACGCATTTCTTGGTCCCAACTCTTCTTTGCCCGTAACCATAAATGCCAACTTGAATGATGATGAGGAGTCTAAGTTTTTAGAGGTTCTAAGAAAACATAGAGGAGCTTTAGGGTATTCACTAGAGGAACTAAAGGGAATCTCTCCCTCAATTTGCATGCATAGGATTTATATGGAGGATAACCATAAACCCACTATTGAACCACAAAGAAGATTAAATCCTAACATGAAAGAAGTGGTAAAGAGTGAAATACTTAGGATGTTGGATGCGGCAATCATCTTCCCAATTTCCGATAGCAAGTATGTGAGTCCCGTGCATGTAGTTCCTAAGAAAGGAGGTCTCACCGTTGTGCAAAATGAAAAGGGAGAAATGATACCTACGAGAACCACAACAAAATGGCGTATGTGTATTGATTATCGTAAGCTTAATAGTGGCACTCGCAAAGACCATTTTCCTCTTCCCTTCATAGACCAAGTCCTAGAAAGATTAGCACAACATGAATATTTTTGCTACCTTGACGGGTATAGCGGGTTTTGGCAAATCCCTATTCATCCCGATGATCAAGAGAAGACGACATTCACATGTCCTTATGGGACTTTTACCTATAGACGCATGCCTATTGGTTTATGTAATGCGCCGACAATATTTCAAAGATGCATGATGTCCATCTTCTCCGATATGGTTGAGTATATAGTAGAAGTGTTTATGGATGATTTCTCCGTCTATGGTTCCTCATTTGATGTTTGCTTAGCTAACTTAGATAAGGTTTTGACTAGATGTGAGGAGACTAGCTTGGTGCTTAATTGGGAAAAATGCCACTTCATGGTGAAGGAGGGCATAGTACTAGGACACCTCGTTTCTAGTAGGGGGATAGAAGTAGATAAAGCTAAAGTTGAGATAATTGAAAAACTACCTCCTCCCTCTTGTGTTCGTGATGTTAGGAGTTTCTTAGGTCATGCGGGATTTTATAGACGGTTCATCAAGGATTTTTCTAAGATTGCAAAACCATTGTCTAACCTCTTGATGAAGGATATGCCCTTTGAATTTCCGAGGATTTCATGAGTTCTTTTTGTAGGTTGAGAGATGCCTTGATTTCGGCTCCAATAATGGCGGCACCCGATTGGAATCTTCCATTCGAGGTAATGTGTGATGCTAGTGATTTCGCCGTAGGGGCCGTCCTTGGGCAAAGGAAGGATGGAAAGTTGGATTCCATCTACTACGCAAGCAAAACTTTGGATGAAACTCAGTGCAATTACACAACGACGGAGAAAGAGTTTCTTGCGATAGTGTTTGCATTTGAGAAATTCCGTTCATATCTTGTGGGATCAAAGGTGGTAGTCTTCACGGACCATGCGGCAATCAAATACCTCATGAAGAAGAAAGATGCAAAGCCGAGGCTTCTAAGGTGGATGCTCCTTCTCCAAGAGTTTGACCATGAGATCAAGGACAAAACCGGTGCGGAAAATGTGGTAGCTGATCATCTATCCCGTTTGCCCATTGAGTACATGTTGGAGATGGAGGATGGTTTGACTATAGATGATTCAAGGGCAGATGAAGTTCTCATGAGTGGAAAGGAGGAAAGGAAGGGTGGATCGACGAACAAAGTATATCGGGCCCGAGGTCCAGAACATCGGACCAAAGGCAGAGCAGGTACCAGTGAGTCGGGACCGAGGTCTTCAGAGTCGGGCCCGAGTTACCTGTGTCTGCGAAGCTAGACCGGCGTCCAACCATGTCGGGCTCGGTACACTTCAATGTCGGTCCGCGAAAGAAAGTAAGTTTACCAACTCGATTTCCATTCCTTCTCGTTCTCAATTGATTAATTCTTTCTCTCCCACTTGCCTTCTTTCTATTAGTGCCGTAAGACGAGGGGTTTCCCCTTGGTTTGCGGATTTTGCTAACTTTGTCGTAGGGGGAGTGATCCCACCAAATTTGTCTTATCAAGCTAGGAAGAAATTCTTACATGATGCTAGACAATATTTATGGGATGATCCATATCTCTACAAGGAAGGGAGTGATCAAATCTATAGACGGTGTGTGCCAAGTGAAGAGGTTGAGAGCATAATTCACCATTGCCATTCCTTGCCTACGGGGGGTCACGCTAAGAGTTCCAAAACCACTTCATAAATTCTTCAATGTGGTTATTATTGGACAACCATGTTCAAGGATGTGCATGTTTATGTGAGGAAGTGTGAGGAGTGCCAAAGAGAGGGGAACCTATCAAGGAGGAATGAGACTCCTCAAACTGGCATTCTAGAAGTTGAGTTATTTGATGTATGGGGTATCGATTTCATGGGACCATTTCCTACATCGGGGCCTTACAAATACATCTTGGTAGCCGTGGACTATGTCTCAAAATGGGTGGAGGCCATACCAACAAGAACCAATGATGCTAGGGTGGTGATGAAGTTCTTGAAAAGCAACATTTTTGCAAGGTTTGGTGTGCCTAGGGTTCTCATAAGTGATGGCGGACCTCATTTCATTGAGAGGTGCTTCGAGAATGTGTTGATCAAGTATGGGGTGTCTCATAGAGTTGCTACTCCTTATCATCCTCAAACAAGCGGGCAAGTCGAGGTGTCAAACCGTCAAATCAAGGCTATCTTGGAGAAGACCGTATCTCGATCAAGGAAAGATTGGGCCTCTAAGCTCGATGATGCACTTTGGGCTTATAGAACCGCCTTCAAGGCACCTTTGGGAACTACACCCTTCAATCTAGTTTATGGCAAGGCATGCCATCTTCCGGTAGAGCTTGAGCACAAGGCAAAATGGGCTCTCAAGGAGATGAATTGGGATATCAACTTGGCCGGTGAGAAAAGGTTTCTAGAGCTTCATGAGTTGGGAGAATTGAGGTTGAAAGCCAATGAGAACTCCAAGTTGTACAAGGAGAAGACCAAGAAGTGGCATGATAGGAAGTTAATTCCAAAGACTTATCAAACCGGTGACAAGGTTCTCCTTTTCAATTCAAGGCTTAAACTTTTCCCGGGGAAGTTAAGGACTAGGTGGAGTGGACCATTTGTGGTCCACCATATCTATGCTCATGGTGCGGTGGACTTGGTTGATGAACGGGGACATATTTTCAAAGTGAATGGTCATCGAGTGAAGAAGTTCTATGACAAGGCCGATCCAAGCAAAGAAGTTAGAGCCTCATGGGCTCTCGTCCTCGCCAATTGATTCTAGACATGCCATTGAAGAATAAAGAAATTGTGAGATCTTTGCACTCTTCTCTCTTGCTTTTAAGTTTTGGTTTCCTTGTTTGATGGGGACATCAAAATTTTAAGTATGGGGTGGGGGTAAGTGTGCTCATGATTTCACTTGCTTGTGTGTGTTTGTTATTTTGAGGATATTTGGTTTTCGGTTTCTAGTTTGTGTTTGGGATGTTTGTTTCTTGGTTTGTGGAATGACATGGATGATTGATTTGGTTTTGAATGGATGAGTCTTTGTTTTTGGTTTTAGAGAAATTTTTGCAAAAATCCATAAAAATTTGAAAAAATTGTGTTGAAAACAACAAAAAGATTTTGTGTTTTGTAGTTTTTGGACTAGAAATTCCCATCTTAGATTGCCAAATGAAAGCTAATGATGATGTGAGCATGTAAATTCCTTTGCATATTTTTGGATGGTTTAGCCTCTAAAAAGATGTTGCTTTTGATGTGATCATGATATCTTGCTTGTTTTATTGAACATGTGAGTTCTAGGATGAGTTCTTATGCAACTAAGTATGAGTGACCCTTGTGAGATTGATTTTTGGCCATTTTAGAGATGCTTGTTCATATTTGCATATCCCTCATGTTTCTTGTGTGATTAGCTCATGCATGCTTAGTAAAACTTGCTATTATGGTGTTTATCTATTTTCCAAGACCGTCATGAGATTTGTCCTAACATTGTCACATTGATTTTGAACTTTGTTCTTTTAGTCACATAAATGTTCCATATCCTACCATGAAGTGAATCCTTTGTTTGTAGCCCCGTTTTAGCCTAAGCCTTTGTTTGAAACTCCTCAAAAATATTATTCCTAGCCTTATATGACTTGACCCTTATGGTATTGGACTTTAGAAGAGAGGTTTGGATTGTATTTGAAGAGTTGAGATTCTCTTTGGTTTAAGGGCAAAGAATGGTGTTATGAATCATGTGGGTAGCGCATCTTTGTTGTGCAAAAAGAAAACGAAAAAAAGAAAGAAAGAAAGAAAATGTTGGAAATGGGGTATTTTGATGTCTCTTTATTTGGTGGTGTTTTTATATATGATTTCCTTTGTAAATATGCTTCTTTTTCCCCTTTTCTTGTGTGTTTTGTTCCTTTTTAGCTTAGTTCCCGTATTTCTATGAGATTCGGAGACTATGCGCGTTTTATGTGTTTTGTAGGTGTTTTGGCATGGATCAAGGATCGTTTTGAAGGTGAATCGGAACATGGAGCAAGGCCCGAGCTTAAGAGGGAAAGAGAGGAGCAAGCCATGAAGAAGAACAAGAGAAAAGCCAACAAGAAGAAGGTGGAACGAGGTCCGGACCGAGCTGGAACCAACGCCGGGCCCGAGAAGAATTTCCGACCTCGGACCGACTTGCATAGTAAGTCGGGCCCTAGGTTGCTCCGTGTCGGTCCGAGTCGGTCACTGGACTGCTTGGGCTCCAAGGCACGAAATTGTAAACTACCACTTTTGCCCCTCATCTATAAAGGCTCTCTTATCTTCTAACACAAAAGAGGTTCCCACACTTAGCAAGGAACCAACCCTAAAAAACTCTCAAGAGGATACTTGGAGAGCAAGGAGGAAGGAGAGGAGAAGGAGAAGAGAGGGAATCGGCCCAAGAGGGGGAGATTTGATAGGTTTGGTTGATAGATTAGCTTTGCTTTGTTTTGATTTTGTGGATTTGGAAACCTTTGATTGAAGTTTGCGGATTGCTTTTGATTTGTGAATGAAACTTGGCTTTGGTTTGAGATTGATGATGTTGATTGCTTTGCTTTTTGATTTGTTTGCTTTCTTTGTTTGCCATATGGAGTAGATCTCCTTGATCTTGGGTTATGGGGGAAAACTCTAGCTAGGTTGGGCTAGAAACCCCAATTCCATAGCCTTGAGTGTTTGATCTAGGAACCCACTCTACATAGAGCTACAATTCCTTACGAAAGTAAGGAATCAAGGCTTGTGATTGGCAAAGTAGCGAAAGTGAACATTTGTCCATCTCAAGACCTTGCTTCGAAGGGGATTTCCCCAATGATCGATGTGTAGAAGAGGTTGGAACGAGGGCGAAAGCACTCGATCCTATTTCGATCATCACTTATTGCTTGAATTGGGGTGGAAAAGCCTTAATCTACTAGAGAAGGAACCCAAAAGCCCAAGATCTACTTTCAATCTTTGAGTTCGACAAAACCCAGCTACATCGGGCCCGACTTGCTCTACGTCGGTCCCGACTTCCCTCTTGTCGCCAACATCGGGCCCGACGTGACACTTGTGTCGGTCCCGACTGTTCTCTTTGTTTTCCTTTGTTTTAAGTTCTCCTTCCCAGCTTTCTAGTGTCTAGGCACCTCAATCGAGTAGATTTCCCGAGTGTTCGACACCCACCACGTGCTACAAAGGGGTCGGGTTATAAATTGTATCTCTAGACCCTCGCACACACGAGCGATCAAGCGTGGCAGAGGAGGAAGCCGAAGGTGATGTGGAGCTCCTTCTCCCGAGTCCGTTTCGTCCCGATTTCACTCCCTGGTGCTGGCTTTCAACAGCCCCGACTTCACACAAAGAAGAGGAGGTGGAGATGAGGGTTGTTGCTGGCAAGGTGGTGGCAAGGCAAAACGCCAGCGGTGGAGGTCGAAATCTATCGCCCAAGTTCGTTCCGTCCAAACTCTCTCTCTCTCGGTTTTTGATTTGGAAGGGAAGGAGGATAAATTTGAAAAGTCAAAGAAAGAGGCCCTCAATTCTATCTCCAACATGCTTATACGTTAAGCAAGAGACGGTCAAAGGCAATTTTCCGTCCCGGAACAGGACTCGCGTTAAAGCGGTAAAATTATGTACCTCGGGTGGAAAAACTCACTAAAAGAAAAACGTCCCGAAAATTATGTAGACCAATAAAACCAATTTTCCATGATTTTATCTTGCTACCTTCAATTTTCAAGGCTTCCGTTTCGTATTTTACATTCCTTCCGGTACATAATTAAAAAAACGGCTTCTCCAAAAAATATTCTTTTTCCACTGAAAAATCCTAGAATTCACACCGATCCATAAAATCATTTCTTTGTGATTTTAGGATATCACCAAGAATTTTCTAGGATGTAACAAAAATATTGGATTAAGCGTTAAAACGGACAAAAAGGTTAAAAAGATATCCGAGAAAAATTCGAAAATATCCTTAAAACCGCATCTATTACAGAACCAGAGCTTGACATACCTATAAAGTTCACATAAATTAGCTTCTACTCAAGTCATATCAAATCACCCACTGAAATCATATCAAATTATCAAGCATTTGTGATAATTCACCAAAAAAATATAATGAAAACTCTCTGTCTTAAATTATCACTTATCATAAAATCCATTATGCTTCATAATTTTATATAAAATCAAGTCAGCAATAGCCTAATAGGTAATCATAAAAAATTGAACATTTACGATTCACGACTCATGCTCCTTTAAAAAGCACATTATTATAATTTATCAAGAATAACTAATGCAAAAATATACTTGCTATATAATTAACTAGTTAATTTAATTAAGTCATCACAAACCATGGCACTATCAGAATATGTATGTACTTGAAGTTGGAACAAGTCACCCACTCACCCAGAAATCTAGAACCGATCATATTTCACCATGAAAATCATCATCATCACTAGTTTACTAACCACTCATTCTCAAACAAATCATAAGAGTAATATTAAATTTAGAAGAACAAAAATCAATGGATATGTGGATTAACTTGAGAAATCGGAAGTACCAAAGTAGGAAAAAGCTAACTACGTACCTGAAACTCTAGAAGGCTGATCCAAAAATCAACTTCAGGAATTCACGATCGATTTAGAAAATCAACTTCAATAGACATCGACCACATAATTCTTCTTTATTTTGATCCAAAAGTCGACATAAATCAGGAAATTAAGGTAGGGGTTTGACTCTGTGTGAATGTTTTATCTGAGATATGAAGAAAGAGGTCAGAGAGTGAAATTAGGGATTTTGTTCTATTGGTAAAGATAAAATCAGATTAACCAGGCGGTGCAATTGATGGGCCTAGCCCAAAATTTAGTTAAGCTTTGTAAAAGTCCAATTCTAAGGTGATTTTGCAAGATCGTTAAAATCAGTTCAAAATCTAGATTCTACCGATCCTATAACCGATCCTACTCGACAACGATTTTGACCACGATCTAGATCGTTTGACCTGATCAAGATCGTAGAATCGTACGATTCTACGATATGGATCACGATTATGATAACATTGCCCAAATTCAATCGCTCCAAGAGCCCACAGACTCTAGTTGAATACATGATGACTGCACAACATGGACCTATTTCTGGAGTTGTCTATCCTAAGGTGCAAGCTCTTTTCTTTGAATTAAAGCCCTCCTTGATCAACATGGTTCAACAAAATCAATTTGGAGGTCTTCCTTATTAAAATCCTCATCAACACCTCACTACTTTTATTGAGCTGATGGAAACTGTCAAACTCCATGATGTCCTAGATGACACACTCAAGATGAGAGCCTTCTCATCCACTTCAAGGGAGAAGGCCAAGAATTGGTTCAAGACTCTTCCACAAAACTCCATCAGAACATGCGATGAGTTAGCCTCAACCTTTTTGAACAAATACTTCCCACCTAAGAAGATTTCCGAGATGAGGCAACAAATCAGTAATTTCAAGATGATAGATGGAGAGTCTTACTTTGAAGCAGATGGAGAGTCTTACTTTGAATCAGATGGAGAGTCTTACTTTGAAGCCTGGGAGAGATTCAAGGAGCTTCTTGATGTGTTCTACAATGCAATTGATATTGCAACTCGTCTCCTAATTGACACATCATCTAGAGGTGGCCTATCTAATATGCAAACAAATGAGGCATGGGATTTGATTAAAAGAACTACATTGCATTCCCATAATTATTTTGATGTTCACTCCACATCTAGTGTCAAGAAATCCTCTGTGATGTATGAAGTTGACGCCAACACTCAATTGAGAGCTCTAGTTGATTTTCTTACTTAGAAGATGAAGCAGATGGAAACAGTTGCACCTACAGGAAGGCCCATTGGTCCTACACCATCAAGCTCAGTGGTAAATTGTTAATTTTGCGGAGCAGGTGATCATACTATCTCATCCTGTCACCTCAATGTTGGTTAGATAGAGACACCAGTAAGGGAAGTTAACTACATGAACAACTACAACCGAGGGCCAAAGAATTACCCAAGCTCTAATACCTATAACACCGGTTGTAGTAATCATCCAAACTTCTCTTATGCTAATAATTATGCTCAACAAAGAGATCCTTCAATGATGCGACCCTACTCGTCTTAGAGTCACACGGGGGTGGATCTAGGCTCGAAACACCCGGATATATTTCCGACATTTGTAATCATGATATATACGAGACCAAAAAGTGGACTCGTGGGCTTTTAATGCTCCTCGGAACGAGGGCGAGGTGAGGCAGAATCAAGGGCGAGGGATGAGAGTTAGAGAGGGGGTGATGCCTGGGCCAAAGGGGAGGATAAACTCCACTCAAAGCTTTGGCTTAATTATTTTGGATGTGATTAATACAAGGTGGCATGGCTCCTTTATATAGAGGAGGCCATAGGAAACCCTAGTTCTAGACTGGGGTGGACTAGGGCTAGTAAACATACTAGGCCCAACATCCAAGCCCATAATACTAATAATAGAATCAACTATAAAAGGAAAGGTGCAATCTAACCCTAATGGCCTAATGGGCCTTATGATAGCTTATTGGGCCGGTCTTAAGCATGAGAGAGCACACGTCCAAAAATAGTAATAGCGGAAATATAAAGATGAAAATAGAAATAATATAGAATAATACATAAAGAGACTAGATCCTAATCCAAGAGGGTCTCCAACGTCTAGGCCTTCTTGGGATGGTTGGTGCTAGATCTGAGCCAGGACAAGGTGACATCATTCTCCTTGTCTTAGCTTCGAAGCGTCCTCGCTTCGACGTGGGTCGGATAAGGGAAGAAGAGGATGATCTCATTAAAGTCTTATCATCAGCATGGGTAATCTCTAGAAAGTATGGTGTCGACACATGGGCAAGCTCGAGCATGGGCTCGGGGTCAACATTGGACTCTAAGGAGGGCGCCGGTGTAGGTGAAGGCTCGTCAAGCTGGGCCGGGTCCTCGACCTTAGGTGTCAGCGCGACAAGAAGTGGATCCTCGGGAAGGACTAGATCGCTCTCGACACGTCGCTTGGCATTTGTGCCGGTTGTGTCGGTGGCGCTGGGTTGGACTCAAGCGTCGGTGCTTGGGGTGTCGACCATGTTTGGGATGCTCGGATGGACTCGGCGAGAAGGTGCTCGAGCTCCGCAATCCGTGCATCTTTCTCCACCATCAGTGGGTCCAACGCTTCTCGATGGTGTGTAGATGGAGTCGGGGGTGTGGTGCGTGAGTCCATGTGGTGGACTTGAGCGCGGGTTAGGGACCTCTCGACCTTCGGGGTGTGGTCTCGGGGACACAGGCGCCAAGGAGCGGACTTCAATCCCGTTCATCGTTGGAGTGACGTCGAGGCTTTGGAATTTCGCCGTAGTAGTGGGCCCGATTCTCCAAAAGTCGATATGGTCGGATCCAATCTAGTTGATCCCTCATAAGCGGCCTATAGAAACGAGTGTGGACTTGTCTATGTGGCTGATCCCAAGAGTCCAAATTGTCCCAGATTGGTGAGAATGTCCAAGACATGGCTAGGCCCCTCAGTTTTTCTTATAATATTACGAGATCTTTCAGAATCCGAAAAAGTCTCTTACAAATCAGGAACATATTTAACTATCCTACAAATAAATAATAACGAGATATTTTATATATATTTTAAAATCTTTACAAAATCATAACAAATAAATGAAAAAAAACGATCGATTGCTTCTTTTTTTATTGTTGAATCTTCTTTTTATTAAGGAAAAGATGTACGTACAGTCTCGTACACTGCAATCTTGAAGATATCCGAATTCAACCAATTTCGCATATGAAGTTTGTGCTTTCACACGCAATCAGAGATCCCAATACAATAATATATAAAAGTTGATCAATATGGATATGGGAAATTAAAATCAAACATTGGTTGAAACTGCATGTGGAGATTTGAGGGCAAGAAATATGGGTAAGAACACACAAAGCAGATAACACGATCCTAAACAAATTTAATTTATCAGGAGAACAGAATTTTTTTTAATAAAAATTGTCGAACTCACAAGATCTCATGGAGGGTGGTGCGGCTGCGCAAGGTGGTGGGCTACCGGAACAACGGGTATGAAACAGTGATGTAGGAGAAAGAGGCCTTCTTGGAGCCGCCTGACGCTCTTATACCAATTGATGCGACCCTACTCGTCTTCGGGTCACACTAGGGAAGACCTAGGCTCAAAAACCCCAGATCTATTTCCGACAATCGTAATCGGGATAAATACGAGACCACAAAGTGGACTCGCGGGCCTCTAATGCTTTTCGGAACGAGGGCGGGGCGAGGCAGAATCAAGGGCGAGGGAAGAGAGTTAGAGAGGGGGTGACGCCCGAGCCAATGGGGAGGAGAAACTCCACTCAAAGCTTTGGCTTAATTATTTTTGACGTGATGAATACAAGGGGACGTGGCTCTTTTATATAGAGGAGGTCACACGAAACTCTAGTTCTAGATGGGGGTGGACTAGGACTAGTAAGCATACTAGGCCCAACATCTATGCCCATAATACTAATAATAGAAACTACTATAAATGGAAAGGTGCAATCTAACCCTAATGGCCTAAGGGGCCTTATGATGGCTTATTGGGACGGTCTCTTAAGCATAAGAGAACACACGCCCAAAAATCATAATAGCGGAAATATAAAGACGGAAATATAGATAATATAAAATATTACATAATGAGACTAGGTCCTAATCCAAGGGGGTCTCCAAGGTCTAGGTCGTTTTGGGATGGTTGGTGTTGGGTCTAAGCTCGGCCAGGGTCGCATCATTCAAGATTTCCACGTACAGCTCCACAAAATACAAAGCCAAAATCCTTATTGGAGACACTCATGGAGAACATGGCCACAACTATGAACCAACTTGCTGAAGAGGTACGTACCCAGGGAAAGGGCATAGAGATGTTGGAGAATCAAATTGTTCAACATGCATTGAATGCTCCAAGACACACTAGTCAATTGCCTAGGCAACCTAAAGCTAACCCAAGAGGCCAAGTGAATACTATATCTCTGAGAAGTGGAAGAGAACTTGAAACTCCTCCACCAAAAACTCAAAAGGGGAAGGTGAATGAGCCACAAGAAAAAGAGGTCCTTGAGGAGTCAAAAGAAGATGAGGAGGAGCCTCCATATGTTCCTCCACCACCATACAAGCCACCTTTACCATTTCCTCAAAGAAGACCTCAAGCCCAATTGGATCAACAATAAAGAAAATTTTTAGATGTGTTGAAGAAGCTCTACATCAACATTCCTTTCACAGATGCCTTGAAGCAAATGCCCACTTATGCGAAGTTCTTGAAAGAGATCCTATCCAACAAGAGGAAGCTTGATGAATATCAATTCGTGCCTCTAAGAAAGGAGTGTAATACCCTTATCCAAAACAAGCTCCCTCCAAAACCTGAAAATCCAGGTAACATTTCTATCCCTATTGTCTTTGGAAATACTACTTATGATGCTTTATGTGACTTAGGAGCTAGTGTTAGTATTATTCCCTTGTCCATCTACAAACAGTTGGATTTGAGAGAACATAGACTTATAGGGATGACACTTTATATGGCGGATAGATCATCGGTTCACCCCATAGAAATCATTGAGGATGTACCTATACGTATAGGTAAGTTCTTTATTCTAGTGGATTTTATTGTACATGATATTGATGCTGAAATACATGTCCCATTCATCTAGGGAAGACCCTATTGGAGGCTAAAAGCCTCATTGTTGGTGATACTGCTAAAGACATGAAGGGTAGAGATCCAAACAAAAGGAAGAAGGATCGAGCAAAAGCTGTGGTCACAAGTTGAGACAAGGTGATGCTTTTTCATGAAAGATCCAACATTTTTCCTAGGAGCAAAGGAACAATATGGTCAGGGCTATGCATAATGACTCGAGTTTTATAAGGAGGAGGAACTGAACTTTGGCATAAAAACTCAGGGAAATTCAAAGTACAAGGACATAGGCTGAAGCTTGTAGTCGATCCTGATCCGGTTAGGGTGGGAACCAAAGACGCTCCTAACCCGAGTGCTTAAAAAAAAATGGAAGGTAAAACTAATGACCATAAACAAGCGTCGCTTGGGAGGCAAGTCAAGGTTAGTGTATTTTTTTCTCACTTTTATTTTCTACATTGGGGACAATGTAGATTTTAAGTTTGGGGGAGGCAAACATGTTTGATGATAGTTAGTTGCATATAGTTTCATGCTAGGTTGCATTTTCATGTTTACCTTTTGCATTTGTCAAAAAAAATATCAAAAAAATGTCAAACAATATAAATAATCATGCATTTTAGGGAGGGAAACATGTTTCATGATAGTTAAGTTGCATATTATTATTATTTGCATTACTCTAAAACCCCATCACATGCTTGAATTGTTGAAACCTTCATATATTACCATGGTTGTGAATTTGTATGTTTTACATATAATTGAATGAGCACATGTTATTGATAGCCTGCGTATAGGTGTAGTTTAGATGCATATTTTATTTATGTTTTAGCTAGTTTTAGGTTGGTTTTCATTTAGTTTTTAGGTTTTTGTGTTGTTGGGTAGTTTGCGCTTGTTTGCTCGGTTTTGCAGGTTTCTAGGTTTATGAGCAAGAGCGGGACGAGTCTTAGCGGATCATGGCGGTGGTAGATGAATTGAAGAGGCTAGGAGGTGGTACAAGGGAGCATCGAAGAAGTAGAAGTGAAGATCAAAGAGGAGACAATTGCGTTGGATGCAATGGAGTAGCCAAACCGAGCAATCGTGACTGAAGGCAGATGCGCGGGTTGACAAAAGTGCGGCCGCGCATTGGCAGGACAACCCGCGTGATTGAAGTTTTCACGCGGACATCATTTGTGCCGAAGTATTGGGCTTGGTTTTTGGGCTTTGGTTTTATTCATCCGAGAATATGACTAAAGATATATTTTTGAGGGTTATTTTAGAAGACATATTTAAGCTTATGTGAGTTTCTTTTATGATAACTTTGATCATAATTTTGGAGGCTAGGGTTTTTCTCTCTAGAGGCAAACTTTAAACCTTTGTAAGTTTTTCTTAATTTTAGTTATGAATTGCTAAATGTCATTGTGTTTGGCTAGTTATTGAAGTCATGATTTGCATATTGTTGTGAGGTTTGATTCTCAACAAACATGAATAGAGTTTATTCCGTGTGCTTAATTGAATCTAAACTAGGGTTTTGTTAGATTGATCACCTAATTGAGTTTCTAGTTATAACTGAATCTTATTAATTGCCGGTCGGAGTTAATTTGATCAAGAGTAGACTTTAATCAATTTAGTACTGGTTGGACAAGTTGGTTAAAGAAGGGAATAAATTCACAAGTCACTTAGATGTCTGGTTGCTCTAAGTGTTTGTTTCTATTGATAACTTGAATCGTTATGCTGTTGTTTAATTGAATATAGAAGGTCTTCTAGGTTGTTAGATGATTAGGGTTGTTAGACTGGTAATTCTATCAACTAAATCTGATGTTCGGGTTTTAATCCTTAGTAGGATCATAATCCACAATAGATTATTCAAGTGAGAAGAGAATCAAGAGAATCGATGATCAACAAAGCAATGTCATGATGGATTTAACTAGCTGAACATGCTTGTCTTTCATATATTACAATCAACTTTTGTATTCATATTTACTTTTCAATTTGCATATTAGTTTAGATAATTATTCAGAAAACCCCCCTTTGGTTACTTGGCATACAAGTAATAACACAAATACACAAGTCCTTGTGGGATCGACCCTTACTTGCCGCTTTACTGAGTTGGTAAAGTTAAGGTTTCCTTGATAGGTATTAACTACGACTGAAAAATACCTCATCAAATTTGGAGCCGTTGCCATGGTCTCGTCGCTATTTGTGTTCTTACTTTTGTGTTGTTTTGGGTGTGAACCTGTTATATGGTTCATACCCGTGCTACTAACTCATCTCCATTGCTCTTTGATCCAGATATTGACAAGACACTCTTCAAGCTAAGGAAGGAAATCATGGATCACTTTCGGGCTCTATCATTCTTTCTTGAGGAATCTGAAACTGAATCTGAATTAGAGACTTAATCTGAATCTGTTGAGATGGGTGACCAAACGTTGAGACAATTGACTGCACCAAATCTGACACAACAACCATTGGCGGTGCCATTTCCTACTCTTGATGAAGGAGTCAAGTTGGAGCTGAAATCTGGGTTAATTCACCTCTTGCCTTCATTCCATGGGCATAGTGGTGAAGATCCCAACAAACATCATTCTGAATTTCATGTTGTGTCCTCAAGCATGAAACCCGCTGATGTGACTCATGACCAAATCGTGCTGAGAGCCTTTCCTTTTTCTCTCAAGATCAGGCCAAAGATTTGTTCTACTACTTGGCTCTGAGAAGTATTGATACATGGGCTAAGATGAAGCAATCTTTTCTAGATAAGTACTTCCCTGCTACAAGGCTCAATGAACTGAAGAAGAGGATTAGCAACATCGAACAAGAAGCTAATGAGACCTTGTATGAGTACTATGAGTGATTCAAGAGGTTGATAGACAGCTGTCCTTTCCATGGGTACACTGATCAAGACTTGATTTATACCTTTTAAATGGCTCTTGGATGATGAGAGAAGAATGGTTAATGCAGCTTGTCAAGGCAATATTCTCAACAAGACTCCTGTTGCTGCATTTGAACTATTTACACAACTATCCGAGGGCACAAGACAGTTCAGGAAGGAAACTGGTTCTAAAGCTGCCAATGCTGTAGTTGCTAATTCATTATTGTATGAAGAAGTTTCTAAGCTGAAAACCATGATGAGACAGTTTCTATAGCAAGGTGGGAGACAACAAGTGAAAGCTTGTGGAATTTGCTCAGATAATACGCATCCTACTGATTCATGCCCCACACTCCTGGAACCACAAGTTGAAGTTAATATGGTGGGCAATTATGGTCAACAAAGGCCTAGGTATGATCCCTACTCTAACACTTACAGTCCTTGGCAGAGGGATCATCATAACTTGAGGTATGGAAATTCTAGAAATCAACAATTTAACCATCAAGGTTGCCAAGCTCAATACAGACCGCCTTTCCAACCTCAAGCTCAGGGAGTGAATCAGATTTCTATGTCCACTGAAGAGATGATCAGAAATCTGACTCAGAATGTCTCTACAATGCATGGTCTCTAACTCAACATCAACAAGAGACCAAGTCTAGTATTAAAAACTTGGAGAGCCAAGTTAGTCAAATTGCTGATGCAGTAAGCAAGTTAGAGATCAGAGAATCCAACAAATTGTCGTCATTGACAGAGCTCAATTCGAGAGCAAATGTGAGTTTTATCTCTATTTTTGATGGCTCTAAGGTGGGACAAGTGTGCACATTGAACAAGGTTGACGAAATGGAGGAACAAGGCGAAAACGAATTGCGCGACCTGACTGCTAAATGTGCGGTCGAGCAATTGTCAAACCGTTCTCAGTCAGGATTGCGCGGGTTAGGGGTGAATTGCACGGCCGATCACTTAGATTGCAACCCGTGCATTCTGGGCAATTGAAAAGATCCTTCTGAAACTTATCTGAAAACCTATGTACCTGTTCCACCCTTTCCAGAAGCATTAAAAGAAACCCAGAAGTTGAAAAGTGACAAGGAGCTGTTCGAGGTTTTCAGTACATGCAAGGTAAACGTCCCATCATTGAAATTGATCAAGAGTGTACCTCGGTATGCCAAGTTTTTGAAGGAGTTGTGCACTCTAAAAAGGGGACAAAAGGAGAAAAGCCAGAAGTAAGTCAAAGAAAAAGAACATGTGTCTGTTGTGTTTCAAAAGCGTTTGCTTGAGAAGTACAATGACCCTGACATGTTCACCATTCCTTGTATGATCGGAAGCACCAAGGTGAATGAGGCTCTAATTGATTTAGATGCATCTGTCAATGTTTTGTCTTCCTCCTTATATGAGAAACTCGGTATGGGACCGTTGAAAGAAACTCGAACCATAGTTGAGTTGGCTGATCATTTCACTATCCGACCCAAGGGAAAGCTTGAAGATGTATGGTTTACGGTGGACTCCTTGACGTTTCCGGCTGATTTTCTAATATTGGACATGGGACCGGGAGATGGAAAAACGTCTATGTTGCTAGGACGTCCATTTTTAAAGACCGGGAATACAAGGATTGGCATTCCACAAGTCGTATTAAAAATGGGATTCGATGGGAAGGAGATGGAATTCAATAGCTCATATCCTTCTTAATATCCTTTTTACGTCAAGTTAATGACGTTAAACAAGCGCTTCTTGGGAGGCAACCCAAGGTTTAGTTTAGTTTTGCTTTGAATTTTGTTTTAAGTTTTAAGTTTGCTTTTGTTTTTCTTAGTCGTTTAGTTTTATTAGAAATAATCCTCAAACCTACAGATAGCTCGAAAGCATTGGAAAAAGCACCCAAGTACTTTTTACAGTAGCTAAAAACTCGGATTGGGGACTAAAATTGCATGGCCAAGCAATCAAGCGTTTGGATTCTGTAATTTTTCGTATGGGGCACTTCATGCAGCTGTGTGAACCCAATTTAAAGGGGTTAACACTTGAGTTTTTGAGCTCTTTAGCGATAGATTTTAGAGGTGAAGGGGAATTTAATTTCTATTGGGAGGTATAAGGAGGAATATGACCTTGAAGGAGGTCAACAATGTGTTTGGATTCTGTAATTTTCCGGGCAATGGTGTTGTGCTGAATGAGAATGGTGCTACATGGGCTGATAAGCATTTTTGGAGGTCCATCACATGGAGACCCACTTATGAGCCTACCAATGCAAAGGCTTCTCCCATTACTCACCCCGCTATTCGAGTTTTTCAGAGATTCATACCATGTACTCTTAATTGGCGGGGTGATGGTGGGAACAACTACCCTAAGAAAGATGTTGTTGTGTTCGGCGCCTAATTGAAAAGGAAGAAGCTAACTTTGGGTGCTATGTTGACGCACCATTTGGCTCATGTCGGAAACAAGGGGGGTGGAGCCATCTGTATTGGAAAGATTGTGACCCATCAAGTCAAACATTTCAGAGTTCATCTTGACAAGCTAGTGGTTGATATTTCACCTTTGGCTATGGAGTTCACCATGTTACTAGGATGGGTGCGGTATACAAGTACAAAAACTCTTACTATTGGGTGATTGGGGATTTAAAGAGAGTGATGTTGCTCCCTGATGGAGCCAAAGTGAAGATTGGGAACAGCCCAGTCAACTGGTTCATTGAAGTCCGGGCTGGTGATCTAGAGTTGAGTGATGTCAAGCGCCCTGCTAGGGGTAAGAATAAGACTCCAGTTGCAATTCAAGAGGAGTCTAATGAAGAAGAGAACAATGATGAGGACTTTGTTATGGCTGAAGGAGAAGAAGAATCTAAAGAGGAGGATGAGGACGAGGATTATGAGGAAGAAGATCAGCAGTGACAGTTTGATCCATCTCTGCCTTCTGGGAGTGGCTCTCATTATTCTGATGCTCAGTTTAACCAGATGATGGGGATGATGAGGCAGATGCAGTTGGACAATGCACAAAGATATACTGATATGTCATCTCAAATCGATCAGAGATTTCAGAGCATGAGGGGCTATGTGGATGAGAGGTTCTCCTCTTATCAGACTTACCCGGATCAACAACTGGCTGCGTATCAGGCCCGCCAAGATGAGCAGTTCAGGCTGCTCAATGCTAGATTAGATGGATGGAGTTCTGCGGGCTATCCTCCACACCGGTCTTATCCTCAGTATGCTTTTCCGGACCAGCCATATCCTCAGTTTCCGCCGTATATGCCGCCTCCTTCTGAGTATCCGCCACCACCACCATAGGACTACCCGCCGCACTACCCAAACAACTAGAGTTTTGTATGGTTTTCTCTTTCCTGACCTTTTTACTCTACTTTGGGGACAAAATATGTTTTAAGCATGCGGGAAGGGAATTACTTGTTTTCATTGCATATAGTTGCATTAGTTTAGGTCATATTTAAAATTCTTGAAAATCAGAAAAATTTGATAAAATTTAAAAATATTGCATTTAGGTTCTTATTTCCCCATTGTTTGATACCTCTTGTGTTTCTATGCTAGGTATAAGTCCTAACCAATGGTTTGCATGATTTGCCGAAGTTGATATGATATGAGCATGATCATTGATTGGTTACTTTGACTATAGGATGGAGCATTTATTTAGCTTGAGTATTTGATTCATTTTGAAGTTCTAGACAAAAATTTGCCTTGTGAGATATTTTTGGCCTTTCATGATTATATTTGTGCTCTATTTCTTGAAGTGTATCACAATGATTATCTAGATCAAGAACTTGCGTTATGACTCTTTTTCAAGGATGCTTTATATGATTGAATGCATGACATTAAAATGATTGAGGCAATGTTTCTTATAAGCCTATTATTTCCCTTCCTACCTTATAAGATCCATGTTCTTGATACCCCATTACTTTTAAGCTTTAAGCCTATTTTTGATAGCTTCACAAATTTTCCTAGCCTATTAAGCTTGACCCATCCGGGATTTAGAACTTTAGGTTATGTTTTTGCTTTTGTGTGAGTTATGTATAAGTATGGGGGAGTTGGAAGAAAAGGTGGAAAAGAGGAAATACAACTCTAGTTTGTAAAGTGAAAAAATGAAGATGAAAAGTATGTTGCAAAGTAAAGAAAAAGTTGAGTACAATTGTTAGTGATCTTCATAAGTATAAGAGAAAGAGTTGAAGAAGAGGCAAGAAAGAAAAAGAAATGAAGAAAGAAGAAAAAAATAAGTAAGAAACAAAGTGCATAAATGAGTGTTTATGGAGTTGGAAAAGAAAGTTTGGGAAAGATGAGATGAAAAGTGTGTTGAAGTTTGGGTTTAGGATTAGATCTTTATCCCGAATTTAGCACCACAAACCAAAAATTGATCCCTTCCAAATTTCTCTTTACCTCGGCCCCATTACAACCCTTAAAAAGACCTCTTGATTTTTGTTATGTGTTTGATTCCCAGCGGTGGAGATTTAGAACTCTGATGCAAGCTTACGGTAGTCTAGTTTTCATGGTTGATGTTGAGTGAAACACATACCCTTAAACACCTGAGAGTTTGAGTGCAAACACATTTACCTTGGTGAGGTCTAGAATGAATGAATGGTCCCCCTTGATGATTTCTACAGCCAAACTGAAGAAGTGGATCAAATTCCACAAGATTTGGAGTTAGGAGGCAAAACAACAACAACAACCAAAATAATGCTCAAATCAGGAAACGGGATATAAATATCAAAATTGAACCTTTCAATGGAGAGCTTAATCCTGAGAAATATCTAGAGTGGGAGCAAGCTACTAGCTTCATTCAAGATCACATGGGCTATGAAAAATGGAAAAATGGTTGTTGTTGTAATCCACTTTGTTGGGACCGCTAGAAATGGTGGTTTCGAATGAAGGACGATAGAATGAGAAAGAGTTTACCTCCTTTTGAGACTTGGAACCAAGTGAAGTTTGTAATGAAGAAGAAGTATGTGCCTGAAGAACACACCGAGCACATGACGCTAAAAGTAGTCACTCGCAAACAAGGATTCAAGTCCCCTATTGAGTACTTCAATGAGCTTGAAGATTTGAGTTTCAAGGTTGGAATTCATCATTCTCAAAGGTCTTTAAGGACCCGATTCATGGTTGGACTAAATCCATCTATTAGAGATACACTTGAGATGCATTAGATCAAGGATCTTCATGCATTAGTCCATTCAACCCAATTGCTCTATGAGCAACAACAAAGAAAGAAGAAAGAAGATTGGAATGCAACAGAAAGGTACCCCTCTAACTCTAGCTCAAATTCCAATGCCCTTTTCTTCTAACTCTTCTATGCCGCAAAAGGGAGCTTCAAGCTCACCTAAACCAGGTACAATGACCCTTAGACGCTCCATTAATGCCCCCCACACGCAACAAATGACTAGAGACATTAGATGTTTCAATGTCAATAAAGAAGTCATTCAGCTAAAGATTGTCCAAATCTGAAACAAGTACTCCTTACTACCAACGGTGGTTATGTGAGTTATTAAAATATACCTCCATATCAAATGGAGGAGGAGGATCTAAGCAATGAGGTGGACGACATAGAGGTAATTGAACCTGAAAATTTTGAGCTTCCTCTAAATTTGGTTACGATATGAACTCTTACATTGCAAGAAACACCTACATTAGATCAAACATAAAATATTTTTCATACTAGGTGTACAGTTAATTATCAAGTGATGTGCATGATTAATGATAATGGTAGCTGTTGTAACATTATAAATGCTAAGGTAGTTGATGATGGCCGGATCGATGGATGGATTGGTGATGCAAAGAGATCACCTTAAAGAAGAAAGAAATCCTCTCTTGGTCGAATGGTGATGGAGATGGAACGTGAGGGATATGGATGCAAGGCTCGGATATTACGCACCAAGAGTTGCAAACTAAATTGAAGGAGAAGTTGGATATGACTCACCAACCAATCTTCAACAAGATCAACAATGGGAAAAGCAAGAAAACTTAGATTGAAAAACAAAAGAAAGTAGGCATTTTCATGGTTCAAAGTCTAAAGGAGAAAGAAGGCCAAAAGCGAGGATTTAATCCCAAAACCCATTCCTCTCACAAGTCAGCCACAACTCCCATGAAATTACAAAATAAACCCCAAAGTTTCAAGAGAACCAACTAAATGTCCTTAACCACACATAAGTCAACTCGTAGAACCAAGAGTCATAAGGAGACTCCAACCTTCACCTTCGTAAGCCATTGGAAACTTATGAGCCATGAGCTCCTCCTTGATTTGGTCAAGCATTGCCTTAGCTCTTTCTCGTGTGATGCGCCCAAGATAGGGCTGGTACCTTGACTTGGCTTCTTGGAACCTTGAACACCAGCCTTGGATACTTGTCTAAGTGAAGACTCTCCTTTGTCGGGCAAGCTAGACTTGGCATTAGCGTTGGAATCCTCACTCAAGTCATGGACCAAAGTACCATCAAAAGTTCCCGGAGAAATGGCCCCATCAAGCATAGGCACAGGTGCGCCCAACGGAGTCGTGTGCAAGGGTGCACTCCCGGATGTTGGCGTCTTAGGCGTCGTGTGCAAGGGCTACAAGGGCGCGCGCCAAGGCACGTCATGTGGCTGCAAGGGCACATGAGCTGGCGCGTCAAAGGGGTGGAGTGGTGCACTTGTTGGCTCGGACACTGGCACTTTCACCAGCACGCCATCAATCGCTTGCAAGGGCGCACCAAAAGGGTTCGTCCACGAATCTAGATCATGCACATCCTCAACATCGAGCTTGTAAGCATTGTCATTGATGCGCTCTATAACCTAGAAAGGCCCATCTCCTCGTGGCATAAGCTTAGCATTCGGAAGAGCGGAAAACCACTCCTTCCTCAAATGAACCCAAACAAGGTCGTCGGGTTCAAAAATCAACTCTTTGCACCCTTTATCAGCTTGGCACTTGGATTGTAATGTTCGCCTCTCCTATTGAAGGCAAGTTTCCTCATGAATGTGCTTGATCTTCTCAGCTTGATCAAGGCCTTCACGGCTCTCACGGTCCTTAATAGCATAAGGCACCAAATCAAGCGGCGTAACGAGATTGCGCCCATACACCACCTCAAAAGCAGGCATCATTGTGGCGGAATGAATGAACCTATTTTACGCAAACTCAATGAAAGGAAGACACTCTTCCCACATGCGCAAGTTAATTTTCAAAATAGAACGCAAAAGAGCACCAAGAGTACGATTTACGACCTCAGTTTGCCCATCTGTTTGCGGGTGGCAAGTAGTAGAAAAAAGAAGCTTGGTTCCGAGATTGACCCAAACGGTCTTCCAAAAGACACTCAAAAACTTCACATCATGGTTAGAAACAATAGATTTAGGGACACCATGCAACCGAACAATGTGGTCAGAGAACAAGCTAGCAACATGAGAAGCATCTTCGGTTTTGTGGCAAGCAACAAAATGTGCCATTTTGGAAAACGAGTCAACCTCCACAAAAATGGAATCCCTACCCCTCTTAGACCTAGGTAACTCCAATACAAAGTCCTTGGAGATGTCCTCTCATGGCATACAAAGTCCTCAGTAATGGGGTATACAAACTGTGAGGGTGCACCTTAGACTTTGCACGCAAACAAATCACACACGAAGCACAAAATCTCTCAACCGACCTAAGCATGTGTGTCCAATAAAAATGCTCCCTAAGCATATGCAATGTTTTCATGACTCCGAAGTGCTCCATGAAGACGCCACCATGGGCCTCTTGCACTAGCAAACGTCTAATCGAGTCATTCAACACACACAAATGAGTTCCCTTAAAAAGAAACCCTTCATGCAAATAGAATTGATCTCAACTCCCCTCCCCTTCAACAAGCATGATATATGTCACCAAATTTAGAATCATGAGCATATAATGCCTTCATAAAAGCAAAGCCAAGCAAGCGAGCATCTAGTAAAGATAAAAGAGTGTACCTCCGTGACAACACATCGGCGACGACGTTGTCCTTAAAATTGTCAGAAGTTCTGCTTTCTTTGCCCTTCTAATCCGAATAACACCTTACTTAGTTGAAGCATAAAAAATGAACCCTTTGTGCATTGCATTATTGTGCCTGAAACTAGAACTTGCATGCTTCGATATTCTTTAATTTCACAACTTTTGAAAGTGGGTTTTAGATCTATGAAAGAGCAATAATTTTTTCTTTCTTTTTCAACCTAATCTTAGTACCAAAATGGGCTCTTTAGAAATAATAGAAAAAGAGATCCAGTATAAAGATCATCAGGGACTCTCCGACCACAACGACCGAATTGACTATCTTCATGAATCTTGAAAGGAAAGGCTACATGTCTCATGATAAACAAACGAAACTGGGTTGCTTCCTTCCCACCGCGTCCTTCCTTGTGTGTCGGAGATACAAAAGGATACAAGTGACGAGTAGCATTCGATCTTATCGTGCTGCTTTATTCCATTTAATTAAGCTCACATTAACCCGTCAATTTGGGATCCAATTCGGGATTTCATTCTTGCGAACGTACTCCCCAGGCTAGGAGGATATGAAAAGCATTATGGCATTAAGATTTCCAAGGTGGTAAACAGTCGCCCGGGCCTGGTCACTTCGACCCCCTTTGTGAGGTCGATAAACTCAACGCCACTATTCTACTATTCTTGAACAACTTGGAGCCGGGAGGGGTGCCTTCGGGAACGCGGACTTTTGTTTACTGAATACAAAAAGATATACTACTCGGACCGCAGTATCCACAACTTCTTTACGGGCCCCGTAGCCTAAGAGAAAAGAAATAGGTGCTTTGTAAAATGTTGGTTTCCTAGCTCTGATTAGTTCCTCTTTCGGGGATCTAACCCTTATTCCCGAAACGGGGTACCTTACTGATGGGCTAAGGGTCAAGTTGGTAATTTTTCTTACATCTCCCCCTGGAGCCCATTGGATTTACTTGGAATTTTTTTATGTAACGATTTCAACTAGATTCGAGCCTTCTTTTTTCTTCCCATCGGGGTTATTTCACAAATTGGTCAAGACTCTCTAGTTTATGGGCTCGCTTTGGCCGTTAAGAGTACCCGTTCTGGGTTTGAGCCCTGGGCAACCCATATGAATTATCATTTATAACACGACCCAAATAAGCCTCATCTCAACTCATTCAATCCTCTGCTTGGCAAACCTTTGGCTTTCGTCTCGGTAGGTGTATTGAAAAGGATCTTTCTAATTCTCGAAGAGGTTTAAATTTAGAAGAGTTAAGTAGGCTACTTTTACCTAACCCATCACACGGCTCTCAAACCCAACCTGTGGTGAATCAACAAAAGAATTTCATTATATCCCTTCTCAGATCGTTCTATTTTGTCGACGATTGGACTCAAAAAGGCGTAGGCCTCGGGCACATTAGCATGGCGTACTCCTCTTGTTCGGACTGGGGTTCTCACAAACATCAAACTGTCCGATTTATTAGTTTGAAAGCCATATTTCGACCCAGACGTTTTCGGGATTCCCCTAATAACCAAATCGTTGATTCGACTGGATCTTACGGAGCCTATTCATGCATGACATGATTCGGGGCTGAAGAATGAGCGTGTTCTTGGGCCATCGTTCGAAATTGTCTTTCATTCCAAGGCATAACTTGAATTTGTTTTTGTTTTATCTCGAAAAAGTGATTCGATTGGTGGGATTTCCTCAAGACACTGCGTACGCTTGGTAAAGTGAAAGTAGTGAACTAACCCAACACGACTTGTCGTTACCTTAACCGCAAGGAGGGGGATGCCGAAGGCAGGGCTGTGAACAATCCAT
This sequence comes from Fallopia convolvulus, assembly GCA_964016875.1. NCBI lineage: Eukaryota > Viridiplantae > Streptophyta > Magnoliopsida > Caryophyllales > Polygonaceae > Fallopia > Fallopia convolvulus. The sequence continues at coordinate 32,558,301 of OZ024734.1, read as the reverse complement.
CTCTGGTATAGATAGTGGATCCTTTTTCTAATCTTCGTTCCCCCCTTTCCTGCGCATCCTAGTTCTCTTCTTGCCGTGCACTTGCGTCTTAGTAATTCGCTTCGTCAATTTGTGCACTTTGATAGCCAAAATCTGAAATTTCAGCCTTGTGTGTCTTGATAGCTTGCTTTTACATTCAATTAGTGGTACCCACTACTTATTTAAAGTATTTGGCTCGCATAAGGAACTTGTTTGCTTGTCAACTTGCATCTTCCTTTCTTTATTCTTCGAGGCTGAAATTCTACTTGATCTTTTAGGACTACACCTTTCATTCATTTTCCTAATAGGTTCCACTAGCTGATTTACGCTTGGGAATAGATTAGCTCCTTGCTAAACTCAGGCGTTCGTCCCTTGATTACACTTTTGCTCGTTAGTGCTGCTCGCTTTTCCTTTTTGAGTATGCAGGATGGCCGAACCATATATTCCACACCGATTAGATACTTTTGATGGGATCATTGACCCTACACGATATTTTGAGTGGGAAGAAGCCACAACTTCTTTCCTAGAATACTATTACCACACCGAAAAAGAGCGATTGTATGTTGTGACATGTCACTTTATGGGAGCTGCTCGTACTTTGTTGGTACAACTTCAAAGAGACCGATGGGAAAAGGGCTTTCACCAATTGTCTCATGGACTCAATTGAGATTCATGATGCGCCGTACATTTGTTCCATATGAGCATCAAGAGTGTTTGAACAAGTTGGCCACTTGTAGGCAAGGTTCTCGTTCTCCACTCGATTTCTTTATGGAGCTTGAGAATTGATGGATGCTGCTGGAGTTCTTTTATTACCAATTCACCTTTGTAGTCAATTCCTAGATGGATTGGAACCATCGATCAAAGAATATCTTGAAGGTCAGCATGCCAATAATGTTGATGCTTTGGTACGACTTGCCTAAAGGTACCATTACAAATTCCAGTTAATGGAAGAAGCTTTGGCACATTCCTGCTACATAAGGTACAACTCTTACTCTTCCAATTCAATTTCTACTAATACATCTTCTTCTCTACCATGGGACGTTCCCAACATCACCAAGGCACCTTCTCAAACCCCCGAAGATGCAAACTCTCCTTAAGTGGAGGAGGAGCTCAAGTACAATGACAAGTCGGAAGGGATACTTTGAGAAGCCCAATAAAAGAAGGACAAGCCATCCTCGATGCCTCACCAAGGACCGCCGAAGGAATTCCATGCTCAATCGATCGATCACGGTCGTGACCAACCCGTCATGACCCGTGACGAGCCATCTGAGGCCCTCAGCCTACTGCTCCTGAGTGGTGAGCCATATCACGACCCGATCATGAGTCGTAACCTCCTTGTCACGACCCGTGATGTGCCTCATGACCTGGCCTTTGGCCTCCGTCAGCTTATCATGACCCGTGCTCCTTCTTGATCCATGACCCCCTTCCTGGGCCTCTAAGTCACCCCATCTTAACCCAAGACTACACCTAAATGAGTCATGATAATCCTCAACAGAACAACAACACTTCAAAGTTAATCATTGCGCCTTACCTTCCACTACATTGGCGTGATGTCCATGAGCGTTCTCTTGAGCATTTTGAGTCCAATTTGGTCATTCATTACCATTATAAGTATGGTGATAGTCAATTAAAAGGCGTTCCGAAATGTAGTGTCTTGCCCACTCAATTTCATCCTTCATGGCGATCATTTCAAGCAACATTCTATGTTCTACATTCTTCTTTGCCGAAACAAGTTGAGGTCATGAAGAAGAAGTTTCCTTCCAAGTGGAATGATGTTGCTAAGGGTAACCTTCCTGTCTCTTTTCAAGTTCCTTCGTCTAATTTTTCTTCTTCTCCTTTCATTCCTAGACAAAAGGTAGAATTGAGGACGATTCGAGGCCAAGTGGATGAGAATGATATAGATCAAGATAGGATCAAGACTAAGAAGTCATGGAAGAGGATAAGAGGGCATATTAGGTCAAGGCCATTCAAGAGACCAAGAGCTTTCAAGTATAAAATGGTCTTGAAGAATCTACATTATGTCATTCATCCATTGTAAAGTCGAAATTGGAAGATGAAGAGCGCTTCCGTGCGTTATTTAAACTCACATGCAAGAGTTGTTTGCATGCTTATCCTAGACTTACTATTTGTAGTGCTTTCTATATATGCTTTTATTTTTAATAGGATTTTTTACAAATATGGACCATGTGTTATGGGCCATAATATGTGGGCTTATGGTTTTTCAAGTTAGGAAACATATTGTTTTATCAATTTGGACCACGCAAGATTGGTGGGACAAATTTGGAAAGTAATATGGATCTTACTTGGAGCCTAAGTTATTAGTTATCTTGCAATAATATCTTTAAATAAGGTAGAAATTATATTAGGAAACAATATCTTTTAAGAAAGGAATAGGATAGTTGCCCATCTATGTCTATTTAAGTCGTTTTAATATTTACTTTCTAATACATGTTGATTTAAATCTTTGGAATAGAAACCTTGCTTCTTATTCCAAGGATGTTTAAAACAAATATCTGTAACGCTCCATTGCGATTTTCGCCCACACCTGAACAACACCTTAATTTCGAAATTCTTCCACAATCATCCGATTCCATTCTCAAACACTAATCAATCTCTTAAAGCCATTCAAGTGAGTTGTTCTTATTCTTTAAGCAATCAACTTAAAAACCTTGTTGCTTTGTAATCCAAGGAAGTGATTGTGAACCTTAAATTTTGAATCTTGTCATCCAAAGTTCAAGTCTTGCAAGTAAAAGAAGAGAAGGATTAAAGCTGACAAGATCGCGACTAGGAAAACAAACGGAAATGAAGTGCGCAAGCTCATCAATTCTGTATCACCCCCAAATAAGGCCTACTTCATCAAAGATTATTTGCTTTTGATCCTTTTTAGCTTAGGCCTTTTACCTATGAATTTTCCTTTCTAGATATGTTAGTTCTTAAATTCATCTTGCAACACTACTACACAAATAGCATTTTATCTCTAGATGAAATATCACGGGTATTTTTAATCAGGGACAAAATAAGGTTAGATACTAGAAAAAATATTTTTATTTTTTCTTAATCCAATAAAAATCAAGTATCCTTGATAAATTTTTAAAACGCTAGGGATATTTAATAGCGTAGTTCTAATAGTCCAAACCCAAATATCTCGGGCGGAGATAAAAAGTGACATGACAGGGATAAAAAATACATCAAATATCTTGGATAATTCATAACAGGGATGTATTATGTGAAATTAGAAGAAAATAAAAAAATTAAAAATATGATCTACGAATTTTGGGATTGTGATAGACAACCTTGCTTCTGATATTCAGCCTTGCCCCTCGATCCCTAAATAACATAACTCCCAAAACCCTGATTTTGCCTTTCAATCATCTCAATGGTGCGAAGGTGCGACGGTGTGGGGTTGGCGCGACCTACTTCTCCTTCTAATTCCATGGAGTTGCTAGTGCAAAGTTGTGACATTTCATTGCGGGCTGCGTCGGTGCGGGGAGCAAGGGTGCGAGGGCAGCATTAGTGCTATATGCTCCTGCGAAAGTGTAGCCTCCCCCTGAGAGGATTTCCAGTCCAATCGCAAGATCCTCGCTCGCGGTCGTCGAAATTTCCACTGCCTTACTTCGTTCGACCTTGATCTCGTGTTTGACCACTTCGCTACCGTTTGCAAGGGCTGTGATAACAATCTGTAAGATAAAAGATGATGAGGAACCACTAAAGGCTCGATATCAAGCTAGCTAAATCACAAGGGTTAGTTGGGTATAGAAAACCAACCGAGATGATCAAGCGAGAGTAATCTGGGAGAGATATTTGGGGAATGAGAAACGGCTAATGTTTCATTGATTCTTCCCAAAAGGGGAAAAGAGGCTTTTATAGCCCTACAAAGGGGAAACCCTCACAAGCAAGAACCGGTTGTCATAACTAGACTTGAACCTAAATCGGCTATTTTAGGGAAATTAGAGGTACTGAACCGAAAATAACGAAATTACATAACCGAGCCTTATAGTTTGATAAGATACAAAGTAAGTTCTGTATCAATACTCCCCCGCTAAAACATCCTTGTCTCAAGGATAAAAATCTGGGAACTTGGCTTGAAGGTCTAGAAGGAACTTCCATGTGGTGTCTTCCACTAGTGAGTCGTGCCATTTGACGAGGACTTTTGTAGCTGTTGCATGCCCTCACATCACCATCATTCTGTCCAAGATCGATTTAGGAGTTCGAATGGCGCCAACATCAGCAAAATAAGGGGGGATGTTGGTTCTCTTTGTTGCAGCTGGGTTGGGGCAGAGTTTAAGCTGACTGACATGGAAGACATTGTGTATGGCAGCAGAAGAAGGGAGTTGGAGCTGGTAGGCGACCTTGCCTATCTTGTCAGTAATCAGGTAAGGGCCATAGAACCGCTTGGAGAGCTTGTGTGGCCCCTTATTCTTAAGTGTGAGCTGCCTATATGGTTGAAGTTTGAGTTAGACCCAATCCACTATATTAATGTTGCGGTCAGACCGGCGCTTGTTAGCTATCTGAGTCATACGTTTATGAGCTCTCATCAAGTTGTGTTTGAGTAAAGAGATCAACTCTTCCCGTTTCTACATGTTTCGATCAACAGAAGCCACTTTTGATTCGTCGGGGAGGTATGGCATGTGTATTGGGGGGGGTGGCCATAGAGAATCTCATATGGAGTGCTTTGAGTGGCTGTGTGAGATGTTGTGTTATACCACCACTCAATAAGGGGTAACCAAAAGCACCAAGTGTGGGGGAGTGGAGGAGCACATGCAACGCAAGTAGATTTTGAGAGTCCGATTAGTAGCTTCGGTTTGGCCATCGCTTTCAGGGTGATAGGCTGTGGAGAAATTGAGTTGGACTCCATGTAAGCGAAAAAACTCCGTCCACACCTCGCTAAAAAAAATGGGATCGCGGTCGCTCACAATGGTTTTAGGGAACCCGTGTAGCTTAAATATGTTATTCATTTAAGCTGGAGCAACGTCGGTGGTTGTGTAAGAGTGCTGGAGTGGGATGAAGTGGGCATATTTGCTTAATCGATTGACTACGACAAGGATGGTAGTGAATTTCCTCGTTGAAGGTGGCATGCCTTCTATAAAATCGAGGTTGATGTCCTCCCAAATTGCCTCTGGAATTGGCACTAGTTGAAGCAATCTCGGGTAGGCTGCATTGTCGGGTTTATTCTTCTGGCAGACTTCACAATTACGCACATATTACTTGATGTTCTTGTGCATACCTTTCCAATAAAACAGGGAGGAAACTCGCTTAACTGTAGCATCCGTACCCGAGTGGCCGCCGTAAGGGGAATCATGGAGCCACTTGAGGATGTCAGTCTTGAGTATGGAATTGTCGCCCACGACTAATTTGCCGTTTCTCCGTAATTCATCATTGTAAAATGTGAATTTTGAGTGAGTGGTGGGGTCAGCCTTTAAATCTTAATGATTTTGAGTAGCATTGGATCATCTTCCAAGGATTGCTCAACTGCAGTATAAAGATCAACATTCTTGAAAGTTAAGTGCATCTGCAACAGCTGGCAGTGTGAAACTCTAGAAAGGGTATCTGCGGCGGCGTTTTCCCTCCCTCTTTTGTATTGGATTTCGTAATCGAAACCCATAAGCTTGGCCACCCACATGTGCTGAAATGGTGTTGTGACGGTTTGGTCGAGGAGGAACTTGAGACTCTTCTGGTCAATACGTATTATGAAGTGGCATTGAGTCAGGTAGGTACTCCATTTTTGTACGGCATAAACAACCGCCAGCAGCTCTCGCTCATAAACGGTTAATAGTTGGTGTTGAGGGCTCAAGGCTTTGCTGATGTAGCATATTGGGTGGTGCCCCTGCATTTGGATTGCCCCAATTCCGATCCCAGAAGCATCAGTTTCGACAATGAAGGTCTGAGAGAAATCATGTAGTGCTAAGACTGGTGTGGTTGTCAGTGCTTATTGAAGTTGATGGAATGCCTGAGTTGCTTCCTCACTCCATCTGAAAATAATCTTTCATTAGCAGATTATTGAGGGGTTGGGAAATGATGCCATAACCCCGCACTAATCGTCTATAATAGTTAGCGAGTCAAAGGAACCCCCTAAGATGTTTGATTGCTGTAGGCGGTGGCCAGTCTAAGATGGCCTGAATTTTAGAGGGATCGGTGCTGACACCTTGAGCCGAGATGAAATGCCCCAAGTATTCTATCTTGGAGGCTCAAAATGTGCACTTGGAGGCCTTAAGGTAGAGCCGATTTACTTGTAAAATGGATAGCACCAATTGTAGATGATGTAAATAATCTGGCCAATTTTTGAAGAACTCATCGAAGAAGACAAGAATGAACTTGCGCAAATGGTCTTTGAAAATCTCGTTCATTAAGCTCTGAGAAGTTCAAGGGGCGTTGGACATCCCGAATGGCATCTCCAAGTATTTGTAATGTCTTGAATGTGTTTTGAATGCTGTTTTATAAACATCCTCAGGTGACATTCTGATTTGATGGACTCCGGACCTAAAGTCCAGTTTTGAGAACACGGTAGACCCTCTTAACTCATCAAGTAAATCGTCGAGGAGGGGGATGGAGTACTTTTCTTTTATGGTTTGTGCGTTCAAGTCCCGATAGTCGACGCAAAGTCTCCATGTTCCATCCTTTTTCTTGACTAGAACTATGGGTCATGCATAAGGGCTTGCACTATTTTGTATGACGCCCGTTTTCATCATATCATCAACAAGCACTTCTATGACATCTTTCTGCATTGCCGGGTACCTATAAGGTCTCTTTATGATGGGATTGGAGCCGTGATGCAGTGGGATGTTGTGGTCAAAACCCGGCCTGAATGGTGGCAGTTGAGTGGGTTCGGAGAACACGGAGTTGTAGGTATGTAGCAGGGATTCCAACTCAGGTGGCGTGGGTTCGCTTTTCTATGTAGCAGAAATGTTGTGGAGGGAAGGTATGAAGGATTAAGAGGATTTTTCTATTGCTTGGATGTAGGCTAGCTGCGGTTTTCTTTCCAAGACATTGTCCATAGTAGAACTCTTTATTTGCTTGTAGTGGGAATTGACCAGACCCCTCAGAACCGTTTTCTCACCACCCGCGGTAAATTCCATCCTCAGCTTATCAAAGTCCCATATGATTGGCCCCAACGTTGATAACCATTGCATCCCAAGGATGAGATCACAACATCCAATAAGTAGGGTGATTACATCAGGGTGAATGTGGTTCTTTGGAGTTTCCAAGTAATGTTTTTACAGGCATGGGATGAGTTGAGTGTGCTTCCATTTTCAACAGACATAGACAAAGGTTTGACGGGTTCTAGTTTACATCCGAATGCCTTTGTAACCTCAAAATATAGAAAGTTATGGGAGTTGCCAGAGTTGATCAAGATGTGCATGGGTCTATCATTATAATAGCCAATGATCCGCATTGTGTTAAACATGAAAACTCCAGTAAGGGCATGTACTAAGATGTGTAGTGCAGACCCCTCATCATAAGTAAATTTCCTAGTGCGTTTTTTTGGTTGATTGACAGGTTGTTTTGGGTTGGGTAATATGGCTAGGGATTACAGGTTTTTTAGTGTTTGGGCGAATGGGGCGGGAGTACTGGGTTTTTGGCTAAACAGGTGGGTGTTATTGGAATAATTGTGGTAGCTGGTGGGTTTGGTGGACATCTTAGAGGCAGTCTCGTGGAGTTTTACAAATTTGGCAACTTGATGGGTGGTTGCGGGTGCAAATTGCAGGGTATGCAACTACATCTGAGGGCTGAGGTTCGCTAGGAATATGCTAAGGGCTTGGGCGCTTGGCAGAGACAACTTAGTCAAGGCCCCTTCAAAGGTATCGAGATATGAGTCCACATCGCCAACATATTTCACATTCACCAGCTCGGCGAGCAGGTCCTTAACCAATTCACAAAATCTCGATGATATGTCAACAACGTATTCCGACCAGGATGGGAACAAGTGTGACCTCTCCCTCATATAGTTATGGTGCCACTGTTATGGTCTCCCATCCAAGCAATGAGGATAAGTGAACTTTATACTCCGGAAGTGTGTTTTCAATAGCAAGGAATTGCTTGCATTTGTATAGCCATGGCCTCAGAGATGTTCCATCAAATTTAGGGAAATCAACCTTTGTGAGTCTAGAAGACAAACCTCCTGGAAAAATCGATCCCCCTGCCGACGTTGAAACTGGGAAAATCGCATTTTAGAGTGGTTTCCCCGATCCATTGGAGAGGCGACTTTGTTTGAAGGAGCACATGGTTTTATCCCGAGGACATATTTGTGGATCCTTTCATATCTGGGTCGGCAGGTGGTCTGAGGAGCTCAGCCAGCGACGCTATTGCCGACTTGAGGTCGGAGATTTCTAGGTCTCTCTTTTCGTCAAGCTTGGCTTGGGATTCCTGCATCTCCTTGTGCATATCGTGCACCTTTTGTTGAGCATCTAAGAAGTTAGTTTGCATCTCCTCCAACTTCTTGCTGAGATCTTGGTTGGACGGTGCCATATTTCACATGCGAGAGGACAGTTGCTTTGATACCAACGATAACGATCTTCAAGATAAAAGCTGATAAGGAACCACTAAAGGCTCGTTATCAAGCTAGCTAAATCACAAGGGTTAGTTGGGTATAGAAAACCAACTGAGATGATCAAGCGAGAGTAATCTGGGAGAGATATTTGGGGAATGAGAAATGGCTACTGTTTCATTGATTCTTCCCAAAGGGGAAAAGATGCTTTTATAGCCCTACAAAGGGGAAACCCTTACAAGCAAGAACCGGTTGTCATAACTAGACTCGAACCTAAACTGGCTATTTTAGAGAGATTAAAGGTATTGAACCGAAAATAACGAAATTACAAAACCGAGCCTTATAGTTTGATAAGATATAGAGTAAGCTCTGTATCAGGCTGCAACCTGGCTCTTGTTCTCTACTGTTTTGGCTATCGGTGGTCCTAGAAATTTCGGTCCTAGTGGCGTTCCCCGCTAGTGTGGTCTCATCAGGCTGCAACTTGGCTCTTGTTCTCTACTGTTTTGTACTCTACGCCCGCCAACCAGTTTCTAGGGTTTGGAAAATTTTACGCTTTTTCTCTATGGCGTCTGAAATCGGTATTTTTCTATGTGTTTCTCTTGTATTTGTTGGTGGTTTTAGGCTGATAGAATGGACTTAAAGATGAGCCCGTGCCCAAGTGTCGACTGTCTTAGGCAATTGTCAAGGTACAACTCATCTCTCTAGACACTTAATTATTGAGGATTCAAGTTTCGTAGGATTTAAATAGAAGTAGAATGAGCTATTCTAGGGGGCGTTTATGACTAGTGGTATGCCTCTCCAACCTTGGGCAGGTGGGGTTCACTTATGCCTCTCCACTGCTGCATCTACTTGTCTTGGCCTTTTGTTATCGTATTCTATGTGCCAATTCACTTGCGCCATGTACTTGCTAAATTTTATGTGGCATGAAGCTTGAGAAAGCATTGTGGGTTATTGTGCTACTGTCTTGATGGTTTAATATGAATGTTTGGTTCTTAACCATTTTGATTTTGAATTCTGTTTTACCTTTAATTTGTACAGTTGGCTTCATCCCTTGGTCCACGATTCTATCCCAACATTTTCAGGTGCAAGCAGACATAAAAAACTGGAGCCCAGCAAGTAGGATAAACTCTTCTTCACATTAATTCTATTTTACTTGTTTTTTGTAATTATTAGCGACCGTATATTTATGACTTGAACAAACCTAGGGTTATTTGCAATTGCTGATCAGTTTAAGTGAATGACTATAGCATTTATATGTTATTGATAAACATGTCTCTTCCTTGGGCATGTAGACTGTAATTTCCAAGGATATTTACAAGCTACCAAAGGGTGGGATAGGGACTGTTGATGCAACCACTAGAATGGGTGGACAGATAAAGGTCCACACTATAGTTGTATCTAGGATTCACTTCTTGTCTTTTCCAATTTAATGGATCTGTGTCACAGATTTTTCTATTTATGTTAAACAGACATCTGAAAGAGATGAAAGGGTTATATGTTACATTGTGAACACATCTGAGTACTGTCATAAAATGGTAAGTTCTTTTAGAAATTGAAATTTTGATTTGGGTTAAGAAACCCTCTTCTATTTTCTGCAAGGATTCATTGATTGCATTTTCATGGAGTCACTCTGGTTTGAATGAGAATCTTAATATCTTAGTATATATATGGGGCATAATAAGCCCAAATTGATATATAAAGTGATTGGATGGTGTAGTGACTTGCTTGCTTTGCTTTGGCAGAGTGGTGAATTGGCTGACAATATATTGAAAATAATCGATCCTCAATTTGCTGATCAAGTAGATATGTCAGAAGTTCAAGTATAGAATGGCGTAACTGGAGATGGATATTTCAAGATTCACTGCTTTTTTGTATCTAAATGAGGTGTGTGTGATCTTGCAGGATGAGTTTTCGACAGTCATAACAAGAGCTTTAATGATGTTAGTACAAGGCCTGGAAACAAAAATTTGACGCTGAAATGGCTGCAATGACTCGTGTTCCATGGAGCACACTTGAAAGTGTTGGTGACCAGTCTACCTATGATGATTTTAGTTATAATTGATTTATAAACTAACATTGTATTGCTATAGACACAAAATTAGGCTAAACTGGTTTATTTTGACTGATGCAGATATGGCAAAGGTATTAATAGCATGCTAAGTACTAGCATACCAGTCCTTGGCAGTCTCCTTTCTCCCATTTACTTCCAGTTTTTCCTTGAAAAGGTAAGTCTGAAGAGGTTATATTTTCTCTCCTATACCCTTCTTGTAACTGAATTTGTTCCCTTTGATGATTTTAACAATGGCATACCCTCTTCCTTATCTATATGCCAAATTTGCTTATGCCATGTACTTGCTAAATTATATCGCAGGAAGCTTGAGAAAGCATTGTGGGTTATTGTGCTGCTGTCTTGATGGTTTAATAATGTGTGGTTCTTAACCATTTAAATTTTGAATTCTATTTTACCTATAATTTCTGCAGTTGGCTTCATCCCTCGGTCCACGATTCTATCTCAATATTTTCAGCTGCAAGCAGATATCAGAAACTGGAGCCCATCAAGTAGGATAAACTCTTCTTCATCCCTCTTCTTTCCAAAGATTAATCAAATCAAATTCACAAAAATGGTATACTTTCAAAGAATAAGTTTTTTTGGATGCTCAAACCGATGTTATAGTTTGCCTGTTGCTGTAGTTGTTTAATTTCTGCTTCTTCTTATCATCTATACAAGGCATTTGTTTAAGGTACTACTAGTTGGCAACCATGACTTGATGTATGCCACTTGATTGCAATTGCCATCTTGTATTACTAATTTAGAATTTTTATGAAGGCCAACCTTTCTTTTCTAACGTAATAATTTTGGTCAGGCTTGTGTAGTATGTACATGTATATATAGTTTGGAAAGGATGTTTGAATATGCTCATGTGGTGATTAGCAATAGGAACATGTTATATAATTTCTAATCTAATCGTAGGGCATAACAATGTGAATAAATGCTATATTTTTTGTAAAAAAAACCTCTAATCTCTCGGGCGTGAATTTTTATACTCGAGATATATATTAGAGCATTTTTTTATATGAGGAAACAACTCTAATATCCCTGGCTTGTTTGAATACCAGGGATATTAGGTTGGTTCTTTCATTAGAGGAATAAGGTCTAATTTCCCTGCTGATTTTCTTATATTCGGGATATTAGGTCTATTATACCCTCAGCATTTATCCCTGACTTGTTTTTGCCTATATCATGGATATATTTTAAAAAACGCCAGGGATAAAATGGTATATGTGTTGTAGTGTAATTGCAGCCTAACTGGCCATTACTCCAGAAGACATTGAAGAGGCGATTTGAGTTCCATTAGATTGGTGAATCACTAGGAGTTGAACCTATGATATTCAAAAGCGAACGAGTGCACTCATAGTTGGGTTCGCACATGTGTTCTATAAGTCGAAAAAGACAAGGTGGATCACCATTTTTCATCACGATACATACAAGGCATGATGCAAGCCACCGAGAAAAAGGCGCATCGATTCTTGTAAGGGCATGTTTGATGATGAGCACAAGTGGCAAGTGGCTAATGTTGCTTGGATAAGGCATGAAAACATCCTTGGGAAAACATGAGTATTTGGAGGATTTCATCAAGCTTCTTTGTTAATTTACAGGCATGTTTGATTTTGTTTAATTTATGGTCAAATTTAGTAGGTGACTAGTTAACTTAAGTTTATTTATCTTTGTTATTATAAGACATTAGTTACCTTAGTATTTTAATATCTCATGTTTCAAAATAATAAATCTCGGCCAGCTTATGCTTAAGATGGTCCGAGTTGGTTTTTGCTATCGTTTCATATTTTCTAGATTAGTTTAGTCTAGCTTTCTTATCTTATAAGCCTTTAAGTTTGTTCATTTTCTGATTAAGATATGTAGATATTTATGGAATTAGTTATATATTTATCTTATTAGGATAATAATTTTGAAACCATGGAAGTAATAAAACCACACTGATGGGTCGGCCATGCAATCCTTGGGTTCCAACAAGCTAGCTTCCTAGTTTTAATTTGCCTTCAAATACTTTCTTATTTTATTTCAATAAATCAGTTTTAAGGAAATTAATAGTTTGGATAAGAAGAAAATTATCATCATACATCAATGATGTGATTCTGCCACATGAACAGCAAGACCAAGAGAAGGAGCATGAGCCAACCATGGACGCGCTGACGCCTCGCCTTGATGCGCCGAGTGCCGCGCCGAGCATCGAGCACCGCACCAAGTAGGGCTTTGAAGCCAAGTCTGTATGGAACTTCTCAAGTTCCCTCAGACCATATTTGGGAGGCCCTTTCATTCCTCAAATAAGGACCAACAACACGAAGAACGCTCATGGAAGGTGTCCAGACTCGACCAAGCACTGAGAGCTCCTCCTTGATGATCCGGTACGATGCAAAGTTCCAAGACCAACGCTTCACTATTTTTGGGTTGAATCACGCGTGCCAGAGCTCAAGCATTTCAGGAGGAGATCAAAAGAGGCCTAATGATCCTTGGAGCGCCGACCAAAGATACTTGTGAGACTTGGAGTCTCTTGTTGGTTTCACTATCGGCACCATGAGCTGTATGTGTGTTTAGCTTAAAGTTTGGGCTTTTTTATGTAATTTTTTCTTGTATATTTTTGTCATTCAAACTTTGAGGCTTTTTGTGGGAGGCGTCCTTTTGGATAGGTTGATAACCATGTAGACGCCCATGTTGCCTCCTTGAGATTTTTATGCTAGATTGTGCTATGCAATATTAACCCAAAATCCCATCTCTTTTGTTACAAATTTCCTTCCTCCTTTTTGCTTTTTCTTCTAGATAGTTTCATTAATTAGAAGGACGATGTGTCAAGCCGGGAGCAAGAACAGTCATCCATGTTGTACTAATCCATCCGAGTTCATTTACCTATAGTGCATTGGGCACTTTATCTTTTCTTAAGTCATAAAACTACTCAATACAATTAACGACTTTTAAATTGGATCGCAGATACTTGGTGAGACAAAGGACAATATTTCAAACTTGTATATAAGTGTACATAGGTATAGCACAAGGCACCTTTCTTTTTGATAAAGCATGCAGACTCATGACATGAGGTTAAGAGTCAATAATAGATATACCTCCTAATAGTGATAAACAAATGTAGGTGTCAAAACTCACAATCCATGTTCTTAATTTGTGCAATACAAAGTGATCTCAAAGGAAACTCTGAATCTTATAAGAGAAAAATCAATAACCCAAAACAATATTAGCAATGAGGATAATAATATGAAATAAAGGACAATCATTAAATCAAAGAAGTAAATAAATATAATTCTAGTTTTTTAAGAAAACAAGTGTTCCCAAAAATTAAGAGATATTAAACATGTTGGATCAAAGGTCAGTCGTAAATGGTTATGGGAACTGTATCGAATAGTGCCCTCATGCAGCGTAATAAATAAAACTTGCAGGTAAATAAAACAAATAGAGATAGTTATCTTATAGAGGAACCCCACAAGCCACACCAATCAACTAATCGCGTGAGTAAACCTCTACCTCTGCTTGGAGAATTTTCGAATAAGTTTCCTTTTCTTTATTGCTTAGTTCCCTTCATGTTTCAAGGCCAATACAAATTTCTCTGTTCCTACAAGGACTCCCTCCCTAAGCAACACTAATGTATTCTCTCAACCCTAACCTGGTGAGTGCTCACAATCAAAGAAAAAGAAAACTCAAATCTCTTCGTTCTCCCGTCTCTGCACCAGAGTTCCCCTAGACCTAGGAACTCCTTGTTTCTTCTTTCACCGCCGTCGAGATTAGCTCGCCGCCAGGGACTTTTGACCAGCTTGATGGTCTTCACATGAGTAGCTCTTTTCTCTTTGTGTTTGGGGTTTGTGATTTGTAAAAAATGAGTAGCAAGGTCACTATTGAAGGGTTTAAATAGGCATGATGAGAAACCCTTATCCACTTGAGGTATTTGTCCTAAATACCCTTTGTTCCTTGCTCTCCAAGTCTGATCCTTAAGGTTGACATGTGACTTTGATTTGAATTTGAATTGTCAACTCTTGGATCACATCGGACCGTTGGATGGTTGTCTTCATCCTGCTACAACTCCGAAGTCTGAGACGCCCTTTTGTGTGACATATAAAGGATCCCTAAAAATGCGGTAAGATGTCACTTTCACGCATACGCAAGTCATCCAAAGGGAACTCTCGTCTTCTCGGTTCCCTTGTCTTGGGAACTCTTCTTGACTTGAGGGATTCCTGTTCTTCTCATCCAGTCCCATTATAAGGGAACTTTGGTTCATTGTGTTCCCATCTCATGGGAACTCTTGTTCAATATCAAGGTTGGTTGCTTTCTTTTCGTCATTCTTTAATTCCCATGCTTTTGGGAACTTGTTGTTTTGTATTTTTCTTTGTGACGCGCAACTTATTATACAGAAATACTTGGCATAAGACGTTAGCTCCCATGGTGTTTGTCATTATCAAAACAAAGGGTGTTGTTCCAGTGTTAATGAATGTGAGTTCCTAATACCGACTCAACAATTTCCCCATTGTAGATGATGACAAACCCATAATAAAATGACAAGTATTTTGTTCAATTTTTAATGTATGCAAGTTCCCCCTGAATGTGACAACGTTTTGTAGGGAGTTCCACTATATGGTTTTGTAGTTCCTACATAGAAAATTTTGTGAGATTGTTCCCCCTTAGCAAAGGCCATACTACGATAACTGAAAACAACATATCTTACATATTTTATCCTCCCCCCTTGTGGCATCATTGAAAAGATTAAGCATGAATAAAAGAACATGAAGAATAGGAACACACATTCAAACTAAAGATCCATTTTATTACTTAGGCAAACAAGTTGTACAGAAGGGAACTCTAGAGTGAAATATAAGGTGGGAGAAGGTGAGAGAGTGAAGTACGAAATAAGAAGAGAAGAAGGAACTGAGATTCACTAACATCATCCATGTAGATGGTGTCGTGGGTAAACCTTCTTCTCCACGCAAATTGAGCAAAAGCTCCCTCTCAATATGCCTCCTCCTCCAATGGTGGCCATGGAAGTCTTCTTCCAAGTTAAAGGTGTTGATGAGCTGATGCACGACCTAGTATGAGCATTGACGATCTTGGCGATGAACACCTCTTGGAAAGGATGGATTGTGTTGAAGACTTAATCATCAGAAAGGTATGTGGGGGACATTTTCTTCTTTAGAGCTTTTAATAAAAGGAGCAACGGACAACGCAGAGTTTGTGTTGTGAAGATGAGTTTCAACTTGAGAGAAGGGGCCGATATTAAAAGGATTTTGAACATAGCGACATAGTTGTCTTTTGCATTTCTCCCTTGGAAATCGGAAGCGGCCGATGTCTCTTCATCTTCATTGTTAGCGTCTTCAATAAGCTTTGAAACGTGATACCCTTTCCATGGTGCAATTTGAACGCTTGGCTTGCAATTAGTCTTCCCCTAATAAGTAGCTTGACACACCTTTTTATCTTCCCAAGACTATGTTATTGACTATATTAGGATTTTTGTCTTACTCAGATGTGAGGTTCCCATGATCTTGCAATAAAGGCTGGTTTGAACAGAGTGGTGAAGGAAACTCATGTTCAAATTTTATTGTGAGGGATGGGAACACAAAAGGACTTAGACAATTTCAACCCGAAAAGGTGAACAAGATGGGCTCATGGGATGAGTTTATCCAGTCCGAGACTTTGTGTAAGCTTATGAACAACTATTATTGTGGCTTGTAATGCGGGTTAGAGGGAAATGAAGTTGATCATTTTGGGCTAAAATAGAAGAAGAGTTCCTATGCATACAACTATTTTCCTTAGACTAGTAACAACGGTCAACGAATAAAGTGAATGCAGAGTTCCTAACTAGTTCCGATCATGCAAAACAACTAAACTAGTCAATCATCTGGAAAAGAATAAACAAGGACTTGTTTAGTTTAAAGTTATCATCCCAAAGAGCATACGAAGGTGCTCGAAGGGATGCCTATCCAATGCCTTGGTGTGAATATCTGCTCTATGCTCTTTGGTTCCACAGTGTTTCATTATAATGTTCCCTTGCTCAACATTGTCACGTAAAAAGAGATGACGAACGTCAATGTGCTTAGTACGTGAGTGATGAACGGGATTTTTGGAAATGTTTATGGCACTAGTGTTATCACATCTAATAGGAACAAGGCTATAAGATATACCGTAATCACTAAGTTGGTACTTAAGCCACAAGACTTGGGAACAACATGATGCAGCGGCCACATATTCTGCTTCAGCCATCGAGATCGCCACTGAGTTTTGTTTCTTTGATCCCCATCACACAAGACACTCTCCTAGGAACTGAGCCATCCCAGATGTGCTCTTCCTATCCACCAAATGACCAGCAAAGTCTGCATCTGAATATGCAACAATCTCAAGGAAACTTCTGTGTGGGTACCACAAGCATAAGTTGTAGTTCCATTTGACATACCTGAAAAATCACTTCACCTCCTTGAGGTGAAATTCTTTTGGGTTAGCTTGAAAGTGTGCGCATAAGCACACGACAAACATGATAGTAGGCCTACTAGCTGTAAGGTAAAGAAGGGAACATATCATACCTCTATAGTTCTTTTGGTCTACATATATATCTTTTTCATCCACATTCAGCTTTGACTTGGTTGACTGTTGGATCGTAGGTTAGTCTAAATAAGTTATGGGAATTGTTTTGAACAGCTTCCACACACGGCGGAATAAACAAGTATGCAGGTAAATAAAACACTAGAAACAGTTCCCTTATAGAGGAACCCCCACAACGATCAACTAATCGCGTGAGTAAACCTCTACCTCCCCTTGGAGGATTTTCGAATGACTTTCCTTTTCTTTATTGCTTATTTCCCTTCAGATTATAAGGCCAAATACAAACTTCTCTGTTCCTATAAAGACTCCCTCTATAGGCAACACTAATGTATTCTCTCAACCCTAACTCGGTGAACGCTCACAAACAAAGACAAAGCAAAACTCAAGCCTCTACATCTCTTTTGTCTCTTCTCTAGAGTTTCCCTAGACCTATGAACTCTTTCTGTCTTCGCCTTCTTTGAGATTAGCTCGGCACCAGGGACTTTTCACCAACTTTACGATCTTCACTTGAGTGGATGTTTCAACTCTTCTCTCTTAGTGTTTGAATTTGATAAATGTGAGAAGTGAGCAACAAGGGGATTGTTGAAGAGTTTAAATAGGCGTGATGAGAAACCCTTATCCACTAGAGATATTTGTCCTAAATACCCTTTTTGCCTTTCTCTCCAAGTTTAATTCTTAAGGTTGACATGTGACTTTGATTTGAATTTGAATTGTCAACTTTTGAATTAATCCGGACCGTTGGATGGCCGTCTTCTTTCTGCTGAGGCTTTGAAGGTCTGAGATGCGTCTTTGTCCGAAACAAATAGGATCCCTAAAAATGCATTGAGATGTCGCTTTCACGCATGCTGGCGTTCCCATGCAAAGTGAACTATCGTCTTCTCGGTTCCCTTCTCTTTGGGAACTCTTCTTGATTGCTGAGGGATTCCTGTTCTTCTCATTTAGTTCCCATCGTGTGGGAACTCTATTCTCTTCTGATGTTGGTCGCTTTATTTTTCATTGTTGCATTAGTTCCCATGATGTGGGAACTTATTAATATGCGCTTTGCTCTGTGACGTGCAACCTGTTCTCTTTTGAGGTTGGTCGTTCTCTTTTCGTGTTTGCATTGGTTCCCATGAAATGGGAACTTATTGTTTTGTGCTTTTACGACGTACAACATGTTATGCTGAAATACTTGACAATTGGCATTAGTTACCATGGTGTTTGTCATTATCAAAACTGAGGACGTTGTTTTAGTGTTAACGAACGTGAGTTCCTAACACCGACTCAACAATTTCCCCTTTTTTGATGATGACAAACCCACAATAAAATGACAAGTACTTTCATTACATGGCGAGACGCTTGATGAATGATACCACTTGATATGTGATCACATCGGATTACTCCTCGTTGATCTCGTTTGAACCACATAAGTCCCGATCTTGCCTAGTAATCACGATTCCAAACTTGAATTATCTTTCAATGTTACGACTTGAAGAACAAGTAATTGATGAATTTTGAATGGAATAAAGAACAAACAACTCAGTTTGAATCACTAAATGAATCGAATAGATAGTTCAACTAGAATGGCTCGAACGCTAATTCTAGTTGATGAACTAGTTGATATGGATAATCAAACTAGAACTAAACTACTTGATCACATTAATGAATCAAACTACAAAATACACAAGAGAGAAGTCTGAATTGGGTTGATGATTGATCGGCTCTTGAATGCTGAAAACACGTGAATATTTTTGGCCCAAAGACTAGATAAAACAAATTTAGGGTTTATCTAATCTCAAGCTGAATATTTATTAATGAAATCAAAGAGTATTTAAAGGAGTACAAAGCAACTCCTTGGAGAGCAAGCCAATAGGTCAGCCAGCCCTAGAGGGTTAATTTAGACCTTTTGTTTGCTTTCCAAGATACTCTAAAATAATATAAATACAACTAACTAAACCCCCTTAAATTGAATATATCAAATAAAGATTTATCTGGCTTATTTAATTAAGGAAATTATCCTAACAAACTAAAAGATAGCAAAAGATAGGAGAGAGATTATCAACCAACTAACATAACCTAGATGGTCAAAATCCTCAAAACAACAACTAAATAAAAATCGTCCATATTAAAATAAATAAAACTGATATTTTCCTATTTAGATTGGTCAAGTCAAAGAGTTGACTTTGATCCATGTAACAACTTTGTCTCACCCGGAAGTGAGACAAGCTATTCCATGTATCTAAATTAGGAAATAATAATGAACAAGTCCCCAATAGCACAAGCGATCGACGCCCCATTCAATGAAACTCGCCGATAACATTAATCCATAGAATTCGGGCTTAATTGATGTCGAATGCAAGTAACCCATCTCGTCGTTTTGGACCCTTCAACTATGGCTGCCAATCGAACTAAGATCGTCGTCGTCCCTTGAGAAATCTTCTTAGCTCGACTCCTTGTAATTGGTCAATCAAAAGGCACTCAAATCAACTCATCAACGTCGGTAGGAGACATGGCTGGCTTCATTGCATCACTACTTTTTCACTTCAATTCTTTAAGGCATGGGTGAGTCTAGATAGGAAGGAGATGGTGGTTGAGTTTAAACTAGTAGACATCCCAATGTTGTACAACATGATCCTAGGAAGATCCTGGATCCATCCAATGGAGGAAGTACCATTGACCCTCCACTAAAAGATCCAATTTGCAGATGATGAAGCTATGGTTCGAGTGCAAGATAACCAACTAGAGGCAAGCTTGTTTCATGCAGCACACCACCCAAGACGGATTGCTTGCAGGATGGACAACTGACCGACGCAGGGCCAATTACAACTAAGGGTTGTAAACATTATTCGACGACATATGTGTGTGAGACTCATCAATAAGATCTCATGTTAGGATATGGCACTCTTTTTCCTATGTGGTTTTCATGATGCCCTTAGAGTTTACATTTTTTACATTTTAGTTTGTCCATAGATGTCTATAAACATTCAATTTTTTTTTAATAAAAATCAGTTTTTGCATTAGTGTTCAGTCTTGCATGAAAACAATGCCGATGAATCGCTCATTACTGAGAAAACATCACCCATATGCGTGTATGGAAGAGCAAGGAGCCCATCTACGAAAGTATGCATGTACGAATACATGAATATACAAATAAAGTGGACACCCTTAACTCTACATGACCACTCGTGAGTGAGTCTTGGAGGATTAGAACGTATTGCACTGTGTGCAATCGATAATATGATTCAAAGGAGAAATTGTGTGTAGATATTTTTAGTAATTAAATATTATGTGTTATCGATATTTATTAATAATATTTTGCATGGTATTTAATGGTCCATGTATGATATTAGTATTTTAGGATATTTCATATCTTTAGATAATGGTAAGTTATTTTTAATTTTATTATACTTCTTTCATTATTATTACGGAAATTTCATGAATTCGGGAGCAAGGATTCTATCTTAAAGATAAGATAGAAGTTCAGTTTGCTTGCCATGCAAGCATAGAAGTCATCCCACCCCCTCCTCCCGTTCTTGCTCCTTTTTTCCTTTATGACGGTAAAGCTTATCTGAAAAAGATACACTCTTTCTTGCTTGCTTGAATTCTCTTTTCTCGACATACATTCAATAGTTTCATCCCTTAATGACTTATACATTGAAAGTCGATTAAGGGGCCTAATCCCCTTGTTCAATTGCTTTGAACGTATAGAAAGAAAATTAAAGGTCGTTGAAGGAAAAGAATAGAGAAGAGCTCAATTAATGCACCCCAACAAATTTGTGCACTAAACAGTTAACAAGCTTGCTTTATTGAGACCCTTTAAGGATTGGGTTTCATAGAACCGTTATCAACACTTATCTAGATGTTTTATATCATAAAAAGCATGAATCAATATATATTATAACATTCGACTGTTTTCGATTCACTACATTGAACCTGAACCATCTTGTTTTTAAAAAACAAAACTAATTCTTAATTATATTATTTCAACTTTTTCACAACAAATTCCTCTTTAGTTGTTTATATGAAATGTTTTTTTTAGATTTGGTATTTTGACTAACAATTGGTATAGTTTTATATCACCATTATTTTCCTTATGTATTTATGTGAAAGATTGAAAAAAATAAATTTTGATTAAAAAATATAAAACTTTGTATCATCTCGTATAAGATGATTTCTTGCCAAAATCAAAATTTGATTAGAAATTTATAGTATTTTTCATAATATAAATTTGGTGTTTTAATGTAAATCTAATAGATTCTGTAAATTTTCAAATTCTAATAAAAAATATCAAAATTTACATTATCTTTGCACTCATGTATTTATTTAAAGATTTTGAAGAAAATAATACAATTGACATTATCTTTTATTTTATTGTATTTTTTCTATGTATAGAAACGTAAATTTTGATAAAGAAAAATGGTTAAAATTTATAACTTTATATTGTCTATATTATTATGAAAATATTAATCTTCAAAAATCTCATTCTATTGAAAAAAGCATAAAAAACATATTTTATATCCAATTATATCATATTTTTTTAAATATTTTATTTAATAATTTCATGATTTTAGTCATAGACGATGCAGATGGTAGTATTTTTTTGGGATAAGGAAATGAATTCGAAGTACCAGAAAAAATTGGCAGTTCGAGAGACTGAGATACAACACAATATCTGGACATACTGACAAAAAATGACACACAAAAGAAACAAACAAAACCAAGAAAACAAAAAGAGAACAAGGTAGACAAGAAGCAAACAATGAGCAAGGAAGCCATAGAGAATTAAGTCCAAGTAAGAGAAAAGCACTTCCGCGGGTCAGTATAGAATAACACAAGTATATAGAGTCCTCAGTGTGCAAGACAATAGCAAGAAGCCGACTTAGGAGGTGCGACAATTTGTTTGGATAAGCACAAGAACTACACCTCTGGACAACACCAAAACATCATTTCGAATCACGAACTTCAACCGGTGTTTGGGACAGATGAAAACCTTGAAACAAGATTGCTAAGACACTTTTGCTATCAGAAAAAACAGAATTTAAGTGTATGTGGGTTTCCAAATTTTGATGAAATTAATCATAAATTTCTTAAGGAAATTAAGGAATTTTATTCCAGAATTAGAAATATTTTAACAATATTGTAAGATATACGACTATCTTCCACAATATGTTTTTTTTTGTTTTTTGTTGAGTCTTTTCCAATGCAAAGGAAAAAGAACTAACCAAGCGCACTTTGTTGTTGTTGTTGTTGTTCTTGTTGTTGGGCTATGCCCTTGTAAAATAGAAACCTAGGGTTTAAAGAACGATGTACTTATTTGTCTTTTTCTTATTTTATGTTTCTTCCTCAATGAACAACACCCCATGTAAGCATATTTGTTTCTTTTCCCTTGGGTTTTCTATTATTGGTGATGTTGGTTAGTTTTTTGTTGCCAAGGTTTTTGGTAGAGAGGTTACCCTTGATGGTTCTATAGTTGATGAAACTTATGGATTCATTGCAATATAAAAAGGAATCCATTCGACATAACACATGTATACAACATAGATGACAATCATAACCGGACGAAACCCACTACACAATTCTGCAGATTTAGCGACCACTCAATTTGGTCGCTAAATTATCTAACACATACATCATGGTCGCTGAATCATCGCCGGAGGTTTTGGCTCAAGTACTTAGCGACCAATTTGTCTCTAAATTTACAACTACTTGATCGCTAATTTTAGCCCCAGATTTAGAGACCAACTGGTCTCTAAATTTACGACTATTTGGTCTCTAATTTGAGTTCTAGATTTCACGACCAAGTTGTCTCGAAATTTGTGACCTCTTCACCAATAATATGGTGGGTAAAACAAACAATTTTAACACTCGTTGTGCCGCTAATTTAGCATTCATATGGTCGTTACTCATCTCCTATTCAAACAACGCCAATACCCACCTCTTGGCGGCCTTTATCTAATTTAGCTCCCATGTGGTAGCTAAATACAACTATAATTAAAAAGAAAATAACCACTCAATACATAAAATAGGAAGTAGTTAGCGACCACATGGTTGCTAATTTCCAACTTATGTACTTAGGGACCCTGTGGTAACTAAATTGGATTTAGCAACCATATGGTCGCTAAATAGCAACCATGTGGTCGCTAAATAGCAACCATGTGGTCGCTAAATAGCAACCATTTGGTAGATAAATACAACTTTGATTTTTTTTCAAAGAAAAGAATCGCTCAATACATAAAATAGGCTATAGTAAGCGAGGATATGATGGCTAATTTCCAACTTATGTATTTAGCGATCATGTGGTAGCTAAATCTAGGTTAGGATTTAGCTACCCTATTGTCGCTAAATAGCTACCATGTGGTAGGTAAATACAACTTTGATTTTTTTTTTCGAATAATAGAATCGCTCAATAGAAAAAATGGTCGCTAATTTTGACTTATGCATTGAGCGACCATGTGGCATCTATATCCAGGTTAGGAATATGGTAGCTAAATCGGATTTAGATACCATGTGGTAGCTAAATACAACTTTGATTTTTTTAAAAGAAAAGAGTCGCCGAATACATAAAATAGGATCTAGTTAGCGACCCCATGGTCCCTAATTTCCAACGTATGTATTTAGCGACCATGTCGTAGCTAAATCCATGTTAGGATTTAGCTACGATGTAATAGCAAATCATAATTAGCTATCTTGTGGTCGCTAGCTAAAACGTGGTAGCTTAACACAACTTTGTTTTTTTTTTAAAAGAAAAGATTTGCTCAATAGATAAAATAGGATGTAGTTACCGACAACATGTTCACTAATATAATTTTGAAAACGCATGAATAGCGACTACCATAGCCACAACTTTAGCAATGAATCTAGCGACGAATATCTCACAACCATGGATATAATGACGATTTAATGCTTTCGTTGCTAAACACTTAGTTGCTATTCAACAATGTCTAATGGTGACCAACTTAGCGACGCACTTTTATTACTTTGCCGACTTCGTTGCTAATGTCAACGAGCTAGATATTATGATCATGATGTATTAGCGACACCATTAGTAATGACCCACAATCGTAGCAACATATTTATCTATATTTGTGGTTGTATCCGTTGCCAAGCTAGTTGCTACATTCGTATTTACATCAGTTGCAACCTCTTAGAGACACCATTAGAAAATGAACCACAGTCGTAGCAATATTCGTATCTACATTCGTGGTTGTATCCATTGCCTTGTTGGTCGATACATACGTATCTACCTTCGTTGCAATGTCTCAGCGACAAATAAAGTTGTCATTGTTAGCCTTGTTACAATATGTGTTGCATTTACCATTGCAAAATTTGACGCTACAAATGTGACACATCTGTGGTTGTATCCGTTGCCAAGCTAGTTGCTACATACGTAGCTATATTCGTAGTTAAAGATGTTGTTGGATCGTAGGTTAGCTTAATCAACTATGGATAGTATCGAAAAGTTCCCACACGTAGTGGAATAAGTAAATATGCAGGTACGTAAAATAGTAGACACACTTACCTTATAGAGGAGCCCCACAACGATCAACTAATCACTTTAGTAAACCTCTACCTCCTTCTGGAGGATTTTCGAATGACTTCCCTTTTTTATTCTTAAAAGGCTTCTCTCCCTAGGGAACACTAATCCATTCTCCCAATCCTAACCCGGTGAACACTCACAACTATAGACAAAACAAAACTCAAACCTCTCTCTCTCCCCTCTTCTGTCTCTGTGTTAGAGTTCCATAGACCTAGGAACTCTTTCCTTCTTCACCTTCGTTGAGATTAGCTCGGCGTCGGGGACTTTTCACCTTCTTGATGATCTCCACCTAAGTAGCGCTTTAGCTCTTCTCTCTTTGTGATCGGAGTTTGTGATTTGTGAAAAGTGAGCAACAAGATCAATGTTGGAGGGTTTAAATAGGCTAGATGAGAAACCCTTATCCATTAGAGGTATTTGTCCTAAATACCCTTTTTGCCTTGCTCTCCAAGTATGATCCTTAAGGTTGACATGTGACTTTCGATTGAATTTAAATTGTCAACTCTTGAATCACTTCGGACCGTTGGATGGTCGTCTTCATCCTGCTGCATCTCTGATGTCTAAGACGCCCTTTTGTTCGATATAGACAAGATCCCTAAAAATGCGTTGAGATATTGCTTTCACGCATGCGCCAGTTCCCATCCAAAGGGAACTCTCGTCTTCTCAGTTCCCATGTCTTGGGAACTCTTCTTGACTTCGAGGGATTCCTGTTCTTCTCATCCAGTTCCCATCGTATGGGAACTTTGGTTCATTGAGTTCCCATCTCGTGGAACTCTAATCTCTTCTGTGGTTGGTTGCATTCTTTTCATCGTTGCGTTGGTTCCCATGTGTTGGAAACTTGTTGTTTTGTGTTATGCCTTGCGACACGCAGCCTGTTATACTGAAATACATGGCAATTGGCGTTAGTTTCCATGGTGCTTGTTATTATCAAAACTGAGGACGTTGTTCCAATGTTAATATTCGTGAGGTACCTAACACCGACTCAACAATTTACCCTTTTTTGATGATGACAAACCCATAATAAAAGGAGAAGTATTTCATTCATTTTTATGCTCATGCAAGTTCCCCCTTAGTGTGACCACATATCGCAAGGAGTTCCACCATATGGTTATGCCGTTCCTACTTAACATATTTTGTGAGATTATTATTCCCCCTTAGCGAAGGTCATACTACTATAACTTAAAAAAAATGCATCTTACGCATTTTTTCCTTCCCCCTTTTGGCATCATCGAAAAGGTTAAGCATGAATACAAGAACAATAAAGTAAGGAACACACATTCAAACTAAAGATCTGTTTTATTACTTAGGCAAGCAAGTTGTACAGAAGGGAACTCCAGAGTGAAATACAAGGTGGGAGAGGAAGGGAAGGAGCAATAAGGAAGTAGAAAAGAAAGAACAAGATCATGATGGTCATTCTTTAAGCAGACATAATCTCTTAGATCCTCTTCTTCAACAAGGAAGAACCTGAGCCTCATGAATTGGATATGAGGCTCACTAACACCGTCCCTATGTGCGGTGTCCCGATTAGATCTTCTCCTCCACGCATGGAGAGTTCAGGTTCTTGCTTGATCCTCTTCCTTTATCCATGCTGGCTACAAAAGTCTACTCTAGGATGAAGGTGTTGATGAGCTGATGCACTGACTAGTCTTCGAGTTGACGATCTTGACAATAAACACCTCTTGGGAAGGATGGATTGTGCGAAAGGCTTGGTCATCTTGAAGCTGTATAGGGGGCATCTTTCTTTTTGTGGAACGCTTCATGAAGGAGTTGTAGAAATTTTGTTTGAAGAAGAGTTACACTTTGAGAGAAAGGAGGTCGATATTTAAAGAGTTTTGAACACAGGGGCATAGTTCTCCTTTTCATTGTTCCCTTAAAAATTGAACTCGACCGATGTGTCTTCATCTTCATGAAGTGTTGTGGAAGGAAAAGCTTTTTGCTAACTTTAAGAAATGCCATTTTTGTTCGGATAATGTGGTGTTTCTTGGTTTTGTAGTGCACAAAGAAGGGCTTCGAGTGGACAAGGAGAAGGTGAAAGCAATTGATGAGTGGCCCGTTCCTACCCCCATGACGCATGTGAGGAGTTTCCTAGGCTTGGCTGGTTTCTACCACCGCTTCATTAAGGATTTCAGCTCCATTGCTACTCCGCTCACCGAGCTTACTAAGAAGAAGGTGGTTTTCCAATGGGGTCCAAAACAAGAGCATGCTTTCTCTACCATCAAGTACAAGCTCACCCATGCCTTGCTTCTAGTCCTACCGGATTATTCCAAGACTTTCGAGATAGAATGTGATGCTTCGGGAGTAGGACTTGGAGGCGTGCTTATGCAAGGAGGGAGACCGATTGCTTACTTCAGTGAGAAGTTGAATGATGCCGAACTCAAGTATCCAACTTATGACAAGGAACTTCTCGCTCTGGTAAGGGTGCTTAAGGTATGATATCAATATCTCCTCCCTAGAGAGTTTGTCATTCACTATGACCATTAGGCGGTTAGGTTCCTCAAAGGTCAGAGTATTAAACGTCATGCTAAGTGGGTCGGATTTATTAAGACTTTCCCTTATGTGATCAAACATAAAAAGGGAAAGGACAATATTGTGGCGGTTGCTTTGTCACAAAGATACACCCTAATCTCCACTTTGGATGCTAGGATGTTGGGCTTTGCTTTCATTAAGGAACTATATCACGTAGACCTTGATTTCAAGGAAATCTATGGGGAATATCATACCTTGGGAAGTAAAGATCAATTTTTCCTTCATGATGGATATCTTATGAAGGGTGCTAAGCTATGCATCCCTGGGGGTTCAATCCGATGCCTTTTAGTGCAAGAAGCACATGGTGGTGGCCTTATGGGTCATTTCAGCGTTGCTAAGATTGTGCAAGCCTTGAAGGAACACTTCTATTGGCCGCGAATGCTTAGGGACGTGGAAAAATTGTGTTCATCTTGTGCTACTTGTTCTCAAGCTAAGTCTAGAACTAGCCCCTAAGGGTTGTATGCGCCTTTACCCATTCCCCAACAACCTTGGGAAGACTTATCCATGGACTTTGTGTTGGGTCTTCCTAGGACTAAGCAGGGAAGGAACTCCATTCTTGTAGTTGTCGATCCGTTTAGTAAGATGGCACACTTCATTGCGTGTCACAAAACCGACGATGCTACCAATGTGGCGTCCTTGTTTTTCAATCATGTTGTGCGTCTATATGGTCTCCCCAAGACTATAGTGTCGAATAGGGATGTCAAATTCCTTAGTCATTTTTGGAGGACCTTGTGGGCTAAGTTAGGCACCAAGTTACTTGATTCCACTACTTGTCATCCACAAACGGATGGTCAAACTGAAGTACTGAATAGAATGCTTGGCACCTTAATCCGTGTTGTTTTGAAAGCTAACCTCCGCAGGTGGGAAGAATGTCTTCCTTATATTGAGTTTGCATACAACCGCACTACCCATTCGCCGACCACGAAGACGCCATTTGAAGTCGCCTATGGTAAGAATCCTCTCACTCCTTTAGACCTTATTGCTCACCCCATTGTTGTCGGTTTTATCCAGGAAGGAAAGGAGTTAGAGGATTATGTGAAGCGGTTGCACGAGGACACTAGGACAGATTGAGAAGCGCACGACACAATATGAGCGACAAAATAACAAGGGACACAAGGAGTTGATATTAGAGCCTAGTGACTTGGTGTGGGTGCACCTCCGCAAGGAACAGCTTCCCTCATGTAGAAACTCCAAGTTGAAGCCAAGGGCGGATGGACCATTTCAAGTGCTTGAGAAGATCAACAACAATGCCTACCCTTTGGAACTTCCACCAGAAATGGGAGTCCATGATGTGTTCAATGTGGCTGACCATTGGCCATATTTGGTGGGCGATTCCGGTGAAGAGAACTACGTTCAAGATTTGAGGTCAAATAGTTTCGAAGGGGGGAGGATGATGTGAATCCTTCCCATCAAGATCTCAACGAACCAAGTCGGGACACCAAGGAGGACACCGAGGACGAGAAGCAAGAGCAAGAGGAGCCGGTGATGCGTATTACTCGTTCAATGGCGAAGACACTTCACCGCCAGGTCCAGGCGGCTCTCGTTATTGAGCCAATGATCCTCAGTACCGACCCTTAGGGATTAGTACAAAGCTATTGGTCTTCGTGGTTGTTCCAACGCCGGTCTCTCCTCTTTAGCTTCCTCGGTACCGAGATGCAAGCCTCAGTATCGATCTTTTTCTGAATGCCAAGAGTTGCGTGTTGTGGGATAGACATCTTTATTAGAATTTTGAATGCTTCGAGTTAATTTTACATTAATGCTTTAGTGTTGGGACGACCCAAGGAGTTTAAAAGGCCCACCCTTGTGTTGTTTCGTTTTCACCTTTGAATTTGATGGGAAAAAAACACTCTTTTGTTGAAGGCAAAAACACATCTCTTTGAAGGTCTCTTTCTTGATTTGATTGTGCGTGATAGCGATCGATCAAGAACGCTTGGTGAGTCGTATACAAGTATTGTACTTCTCTCAACGCCGGTGAGTTACATCCAACTTTGAGAGTCCATATCCCTTCAATCATCCATCAAACATGTCTATCTTCTTCCGCCAAGTCCATTCGAATCCCCTTGCTACCAAACCCACGTACTCGGTACCGGCCCTTTTTGTTGGTTTCTCCGAGTTGAGTTCAATTCATCCCATCAAGGTTGTCGGTTTCTTGGAGCCAATCTCTCACATAGTGAATCAACTAAGGACGATCCTATCAGCTCCTGTGTCATCCAGCTTGTTACGAAACACACACTGTGTTCCTATGCGTTGGTCAAGAGGAGATATGATGTTTCTGGGATTGATGTTGGAGAGATCTGTATCCTCCTCTTTGTTCCTATTATCATTGTCATTGCATTCTCCTTGCAGATCCTCATCTTTTGGATGCTCTTCAATTTGTTCAACGTTTTTTGGTTCTTCATCCTCATCATTGGATGTGTTCCCTCTGCGTTCACCTTGAGTGCTTGATTCTTGAATGTATTTCGGTGGAGGAACCATGGAACCGACTTGTGAGGTGTCAAGATATTCGTCCATTGATGGGAGTTCAACAGATTCATCAATTTTTCTAATTTGAGAGTTGTTATTCCCTTGAGGATAGCGATGTGTTCCTTTCATTGGTTCATCGTCGTCGTCATCATCTTCCTCATTCCAGGGGAGCTTAAAGCGAGTTTCCTTCTTCAGTCCATCAGTTCCCATTCTCACTGACTCTTCCTTGGATATCACGTGAATGCTTTCCTCTATCTTCTTTGTTTTTTTTGTTATACACCCGGTAAGCCTTGTCATGAGGTGAATAACCCAAGAAGATCCCTTTAGTACTTTGGGTGAGGTCTTTGGATCCTATTTCTTTCCATGGTTTTTTTGAAAGGGTATTCTTGACAACTAATAAATTTATAGTCAAGACCCCGCTGAGTATAGCGAAGTCAGGATCGTTCCACGGGAAGCAAGGTTGTATTTAATTACTATACTAAAAAGGCAAAAGAAAACAAAAATAAAGTGAGAAACAAAGCAAGGAAAACAACCAGTCACGGTTCAGAGAAGGCTCGGTACCGACCTAGAATAGGTCGGTAACGATGCAAAATAGATTGAACAGAGCACAAATGAATCTACAAAAAATGCAGGTTCGGTACCGATCTTTATGGCTCGGTAACGATGTAAAACAGAGAGAAAAATCGGACTTTCAAATAAGAGAAAAGATCTAGGACAAGGGTCTACCACAACACAATCATGCAATCGAAATAGTATGAATCATAAAAATCATGCCTTGAATATAAAGTCATCAACTTTCATTGATTACACAAGTAAACCAATCTACTTTCATAAATTAATTCACTTTCCTACTTATTTTTTTATCCAAAGTTTGTAACATTCATTATCAAACTTTATCACCATTCAAGTTCATAACTTTCTCTTTCGATTAAGCCACAAACTCGAATTACCTTGACTTTTGCCAAAGCATAAGCATATATAAGTAGAGAATATATAAAAGGCATTCAATTTATTCATTACATCATCATTCATGCACAATCATGTCGGGTTTCAACCTCAATCCTAGAATAGAAGACTACTCACACATGCATAAACACAAACAAGCC
The DNA here is from genome assembly GCA_964016875.1 of Fallopia convolvulus. Lineage (NCBI taxonomy): Eukaryota > Viridiplantae > Streptophyta > Magnoliopsida > Caryophyllales > Polygonaceae > Fallopia > Fallopia convolvulus. The sequence goes on along the minus strand of OZ024734.1, from coordinate 32,527,588 downwards.
AAATATTTGAATGGAAACATGTCTTATATTAAAAACCAAACTTACTTGAATCCCAAAACACAAACTTCTCTCCTAAACCGATATGTCCAAACTTAGAAACGAGAGCAAGAAGTGCGTTTTCTAGTTCTTACGCGTCCAACCTCCCTTAAACTACTAAATACAAGAGTATTTATACTTGAAAAGCTATCTAAAAAGTTTCCATTAAGATAGAACTTTCTAAAACTAAAAGATTACGAAATAAAATCATTAAAACACTAAAGTCGGCTACGTCGACTGACAAGGGGACCCTCGGTATCGATCCGTCAGGGTCAGTAGACTCTTCTTATTTTTGTTGAATTTCTTCTTTCTTTATGCCTCGGTACGACCCCTCATGGGTCGGTAACGAGCCTGTATTAGCCTTCTTCTTCTTTGAATCTTCACACCTTTCTTTGGATTTCCGGGGATTTTGTCAAATGTCTTTATATCTTCCTTCGTAGCTATGCTCCGCTCACTCTCCTTTACCTTGATGTCTCCAAAACACCTCCAAGTTTGCTTCAAAACCTACATAAAAACACCAAACTAGAGTAGTTTCCATACTTTTCACAAAATATGCAAACTAGCCTAAAAGAACCCAAATACACAATTAAACAAGACTAAACAACATAGAAAAATACTCTAAAATTAAGCTAAAAAAATGGACATCGGGTTTCCTGACCGTAGACTCTAGACCCATTTGCTTTGGCTATCCTAAGGTACATTTTGTGCATGGTGTTCTTAAAGTAGTACTCAATGTTCCCATCTTTCCCACTTTCAAGTACATGAATTCTCTCTTCTAACAGAGCATTTCCTTTTCGGTGAGAGGATAGGTTCCATCTTTTGACGATCCTTCCCCATACCCTATTCCATGCTTGGCTGGGACAAATTTGGTTGTAGGAATGGCTTCTTTAGTGGTTTATGGAAAGGAACTTTCTAGACACTACTGACTTGCACTCAATATTTTATGAATATCATCTTTTTCACTCTTAATTCTATTGATCTCATCTCTTAAGATGTTTTTCTCATTGTATGAGCACTGCAAATGATCTATGAGCAGCACACATTGGGAACAAGGTTCCATTCCCAGTTGTTCAACTAACACATGTTTTGTTTGATCGCGTTTTCTTTGTATTTTGATGTTATATTTAAGCAATTCAGTCAATAACTCAAGTAGCTCCGGTTTTTCATATTGAGAAAGAGAGTCAAGAAGGATTTCTTTCTTGGTGGTTCCAAGGGCTGCTAGCTTAATTTGAGCAGAGGGACTCAAAATGCGATTGATAGCTATCAATCGATTCACCCATAGTCATTTTGAATTTAAAGAACTCCCTTCTAGCGTTCCTCTAGTGACCTCCCATATTTCCTTGGCTGTTTCCAAGTTAGTGACTCAATCACTGTCTTGCTCGCATATGGCATTGTTGAGATACATTTTGGCCTTCTAGTTGGCCTCATGAATTTCCATTCGGTGGGACCACATTTAGAGAGGTTGTTCTGAATATTTGCATTGAACTCAAAGTTCCCATGCTCTATGACACACCAGGCTTGGTAGTCATGACTTCTCATCCAGTCTCTCATCTTGATGTGGCAGTTTCCGAAAGATCTGGTGATGAGTCTGGGAGGCTTGTTGTTCTCATGTCCAATCGTTGCGAGTTCCTGAGACATTTTTCCTAGTACTTGCAAAGACTAACCAAAATCTAGAGCAGTTACTCTGATACCAATTGTTGGATCGTAGGTTAGTCGCAATCCGATATGGGAACTGTGTCGAACAATTCCCACATGCAGCGTAATAAGTAAATATGCATGTAAGTAAAACAATAGAGACTATTCTCTCATAGAGGAACCCCACAACGAGGCGGTCTGGATGGTTAGGCAGGCTGGGACCTTCTAGCGCCTATGCGGGGCCTAGAAGGGTTTTTTAGAATATATAGTGATAGGAACACCCACTGGATGATATAGGAGCTATTTCTTGGAACAAGGCAAGGTTGGTAGCTGAAAGGTACAACAATGAAGAAGGAATCGACTATGATGAGACCTTCGCTCGTGTGGTAAGGTCAAAGCGATCAGAATCCCGATAGCTTTTGCAGCTCACAAAGGATTCAAGCTTTATTAGATGGATGTGAAGACTTCCTTCCTTAATGGGCATTTGAAACAAAGAGTATATGTGGCTCTACCACCGGGATTCGAAGATGGGAACTTTCCAGATCACGTCTACTTCCTTCAACGCGCCCTGTACGGATTCAAACAGGCTCCAAGAGCCTAGTATGACAGGTTTGCATAGTTTCTCTTGTCACAAGGTGTTGATAAGGATTTACTTAAAAACAAATAAAATTTGTAGTCAAGACCCTACTGAGTATAGGGAGGTCAGGATCATCCACGGGAAGCAAGCTTATTTGTTTACCGAACTACGAGAAAGAAGAAAACAAAACAAAACAAAAGCAAAGAGCTACGACCGACCTCCGTACTGACCTTGTCAGGGTCGATAACGACGTTGGGTTTCTACTAAAATCACGCAAACAAGACAAAACAAGTGCAGGCTCGGTACCGACCTGTGTACCTCGGTAACAAGTTTGTCGTGAGTAAAAACGAAGGAAATTCAAATGATAAAAACAACTAGGACATGGGTTACCATGATATAATCATGCATACAGACTAATGTGAAGGATAAATATCATGCCTTTAAGATAAATCTATCAACGTCCGTTGACCTAAACAAGAAAATCAATCAATTCTCATAATTCAATGCACTTTTCTACTTGTTTTGAATCCAAAGCTCGAAACTTTCGTTACCGAACAATATCAACAATAAAGTTTACAACTTTCGCTTTCGATCAAGCAATAAACTCAAATTACTTCGACTCTCGTCTAAGGATAAGCTCAAACAAGTAATTCAAAGGATAAAGGGCATTAAAAAATTTATCATATTCATTCAATCGCATAACTATGTTGGGTTTCAACCTCGATCCTAAAAAAGAAAACTACTCACTCATGATTAAAACTAAACAAACAACTATATTGAAAGAAAACAATGAATTAAAACTTACTTGAAATTAAAGAAATCTCGACTTACAATCAACCACGTTCACGACTCAATATAACTAAGACAACAAAGGACTCTCTCTCTCTCTCGATCGAGCCAGTCAAACTAGCGTCTTCCCTCAAACTCGTGAACTCTAAAACTAACGAACAACCCCAAAAACGTTTCTCTCCCTTAAACTAGGCTAGAATAAGGGTATATATACTAGAGGAAACTATCTAATAAATATTCTAAAAGATAAAAACTTTCCTAACTAAAAAGATTACAAGATAGAAGATATAATTTCCAAAAGTCGGTGCCGCCTACCGACACAGGTCACCTCGGTAACGACCTGCAAAGGGTCGGTAGACACTTGTTGAATTCCCCAAATAAAATCTCGTCGCTCAGCTCCGTACCGACCCTCACAGGTCGGTAACGAGTTCTCTGTTTTGGGTTTGTTTGCACTTTTCATGGCTTCTCTTTCGAACTTCATTGAGATATTTAAGACATATTCTTTCCGCTCTTCTTTTCATGTATTCTACCACGAACCACTTGTCTCCAGCCATCTCAAAGTTGCTCCTTTCCGCTTCAAAAATCTACAAAAAGACACAAAATGGAGTAGCTTCCATACTTTTCATAAGATATGCAAACTTATCCAAAAACACACAAAACTAACCCTAAACCTACTAAAACTAAACTAAAAAAATTAAGAAAGATAGCTAAAAACTATACTAAAAACACGAACATCAAAATACCCCATACTTAAGCTTGCTTGTCCGGAAGCAATCACTAAACATTAACCAAGACCAAACATCATGCTTATCAAGCAATAGCCTTCATCTAAAAAGCAACATGAAAACAATAGAAAAAATAGCAAATGACTATTAAAGTCATCACACATATATAAGTATTAATAGACATAAGCAACTACAATCCAGCCTCACCAAGGATAAAATGTTTCACTCAACTCTCATGTGTTTGGGCTATAAATTCAATCTCTCAATTCAATCTTATATGCAAGAACTCATAGAAATTGGAACTTATATCACCAAACTCTCCATCGAAGATATGTCAAAACAAGAAAAATTCATCAAGAGAACTTAGGCTCAATGAAAAACTTCATAGAAGCTTCCATTCGGCCGGGTTGGAATGGGGCATGGTAATAACAAATAGGCGTGAAAATATTTTGGCCATGTAGTGCTAATAATATCTGGGAATCAAATACTCCTAAAAACTCACATATCTCACCAAAAATCTCATAAAAGATATACCAAACTCTCACTTCTTTAAAGCACACAATTCACTCACCAATTAAATCCTAGAAAGCCTCTTAAAAACACAAAGAATCTCCGGTTTTAACTTTAAACACTCTGCACAACTTTCTTACTCTTTCCTTCCTCTTTTTGCATTTTTTTCTTCTCCACTTGCCTTGGTACCGATCTGAGAAGGTCGGTAACGAGCTACACTTTTCCTCCTTTCTCGTTTATTTCTCCTTAAACCATCGATATCGAGCCCACATGGCCGATATCGATCCAAACATCCTTTTCTTTCCTTTTTGTGCAATATATATTTTTAACCAAGAGATCTTTTTACATAAATAAACCAAGAGACTTCCAATCTACCCAACCAAAACCCTAATTTTGAACCAAATCATACTTTTGCACTGAACAAAAACATACCTCTCCAACTAAGTCCTAATCCCTGGATAGGGTCAACCTTATCTCGGCTAGGGCTTTATATTGTGGAGCAACAAATTAGCTCAGATTGGTTGTCAAAAAGAGGATCATGTAAGGGTGGATAGGGATTAATAAGGCTTATGAAAATAAGTTCTCTATCATATGATTTTCACAAGTAATGAACTAAAAATCTTATATAGGTCTTGAAAAATAGATAACAATCACAATTCCAAGAGATAATATGCATAAAAAGAGCAAATCACATATAAAAAGAAGAGGGATTTTTTATGTTCTCCCTATAAGACCAATAATAACTCACAACGTAGCGATTTTTGTTGGATTGCAACTACTTATGCTAACAGTTATACATGCTCAATTTCTCTAAAAAAACAAATTCATCATAAGATTCAGGCTATACCATCAAAAACATGCAGAAAGGAAATTACATGGTCATGCCAGCAATTAACTATCATAGAACCAAAAGACAAGGTACTCATCTGTTCTAGAAAATCATTTTTAAATTTTCAAATCTTTTGTGATTTTGATTTTATGAAAACAAGAAAAACTAAAAATAAGAAACAAAACAAACTTAACACAAAAAAACAAACAAGCAAGTTTTCTTTTCCCTCCCTACCTCATACTTTAAAATTACAGTGTCCCCACTGTAATAAAACATCATAAAAGAATAGGGAAAAGAAAGAAACTCACAAGAAAACCAACGAAGCAGAAGAAAAAATTCTTGAAAGCTCAATCATCTCCGTGGTGGCGGTGGAAACTGGCACTCAAAGTTGCCCATGAACCCGTACATCATCCTCTAGCGCTCCTCATCAACCGTCACCCTCTGCTCCATCATCCTCCAACGCGCACCCGCATGTTGATGCCTTGCGTCCTCAAGAGCCATGCCGGCGGAATACACACCCTCCCACTGCTCCATCCGCTGAGTAAGCTGTGTGTGTGTTGTAGGTTCAGTTGGTGCATCTGGAAGGACAAATCATCATCCCAGGGAGGACGAACACTTGATCCATAGGTGGGCTGTGGCGACGGTTAGTAATGATCATGTGGCTGGAAGTGGTCTTGATAAATGACCGAATTATAGGGCACCATGTCATACAAATGAGGCTCGGTAGGTTGAGGAGAAGGCTCGTTACCGAAGTGGAATGCCTCGGTATTCACCTAAAAATACTCATTATCGATCCCAGGTTGCTCGGTACCGAGGTCGGTGTGCTCGTCTTGCTCTTCGGTATCGTCAAGTACCTCAGTACTGAAGTCATCTACCTCATTATCGAGCTCCTCCGTAGCTGCCTCATCATCATCCATGGCAGCTCCACCTCTATTGTATCTCGTCTCACATGCCCTCAATGTCGGCTCATCATGAGGCTTCTTTTCCAAAGGAAACAGATGAGACGTCCAAGCTTCGTACCCGTTTGGCACATAGAGCAACTCCAGCTTGTCCCGAATAATCCTCACCTCCTGTCTAAGCACCTTGGTGGCAACTCCACCATGCACTCTTAGAATGATGCCGGAAGAAAACCATTACTTCGAGTCCTGCTTATGGGTGCTGTGTGGATTTTAGCGCGTGAGGTCGACACCGAGCTCCTCCGCCAAAAGGCTCACCAAGTTCCCACACCAGACTTCCTTTGAATAGGCCTCGTACCTCTCTACATATTTCAACCATTCATACCCCAAATTCATGGGGGAGGGGTACTCGAAAAGAATAGTTCGGAGGCATCCAACCTCCGTCCTTGTCAACCTTGAAAGCTACTTCTTGGGCCAAAAGGTGGCGCCCAAAACACGAAGGACGATCTTGAAAATAGGGTTGATGATGCGCGCCCCTGGAAGTGCCAGTGCGAAAGGATTGACCTCCCCGAAATGTAGCTCCATGTATCGGTGACCTTGAAATCATCGGGAGCCTTGTTATCCCGAGAGTGGTTGGGGAGGTCAAGGAGTTGATTGAATTGGGCCATTGTGAATTCACAATCGACATTGCCCAATCGGAACTTGATCTTCCTTACCGACGTCTTTGACTTGAAACTTATTTGGAGGGTGGCTATGAACTCGGTGGTGAGAGTCGGGTAGTGCGGGGTTTCCTCCTTCTTGAGTAGATGCGGTATACCAAGAATGGCAAAGGCGTGCTTGACATCCTCGTAAACGCCGACGGCCGGGGCACTTGATCTCGAGAACCATCTAGTGAAATGGCTCTTTTGGAGGACGAAATCGAAGATCGTCACTTGCGCTTGAGTAGGCAAAATGACCACAACCATTTGTGGAGGAGACGGGGATCTTTGAGTCCTCCTCTTCTTTCCCTCCCTAGCATTGGCTCGGCTTGTGCTTGCCATTTGGTTCCTGAAAACACCATGAAAATTCAAGATAAGATCCACTCAAACCAACAAAATAAAACCCCATACTTGCATTCGGAAATTGTCTCGACCCAGCTCGGTACCGAGCCAATTGGGTCGGTAACGAGCTCTCTGGGTTTGGCTCTGGTTCTGGACTGTCTCAGTTCGTTACTGACCCTCACAGGTCGGTAACAATCCTGGGTGAGAACATAATGCAATTAATTCCGAGTCCAAAATCTCAAAACATTTGACTATTTTGCACAAATTAAAGCACGATTCCACATATAAACACACCATAAAGAACATGCAACCCCGTACTTGCTCGAAACCCTATCTAATCATGCCCACAATTGCCAAAACTCGTGGTGAAAATCATGCAATTAAAGAACAAGTTACTTCATGCTTTTCTTATAAAAATTCAATGCAAACAAAGCAAGAAGAACCGAAATTAAATCAAGAATGATCACCAAACAAAGAAGCAATAGATGCACGATGCTAATATAGACATGCAACCGAATTCACAAAAGATCTAGATATGAAAAATACCCCAATTCACCATGAATCTTTAAGAAAAGAGTTGGGATATAAGAAATCATACCGTAGATTTGAGAAATTGAAGAACAAAAATCGGATTTGCAAAGGTAATGAGGGTTTTGGATCTTCGGTAACGAATCACACAAGGTGTGTTCGTTATCGAGTAGGTTGCGCGGATTGGGGGCGAGTGGTGCGCGATCGATTGAGGTGAGGATTCCAAGTGGAGATCGATCGGGTTTTGTGGGAGTTTGGCTGAGATTGGGATGGGTTTGAAGGCTTGAGAGTGTTTAATAGGAAGGAGGGCAAAGGCGGCGTGAAGGGTGTGGCAAGGAAGAAGATAGAATTAGGTTTAAATGACTTACCCGCCCGTGCGTTGCTGAATTTGGATTTCATCTTGGGTCGGTAGCGACCCTCTCATCTCGGTACCGAGCCTTGGCGACTCATTTTTCAGTGCCTTTTCGAGCCCGACTGTCGTGACATGTTAGCTCAAAAATATCTTATCTTGTAAACTTCTACACTACTTAAAACTCAAAAGAAATCTAGGAAACAGTGCTAATAAAAAGAAAGGAAGACTAAAAGTAAAACTAAAACCAAAATCGGGTTGCCTCCCGTAAGCACTACTTTTTAACATCGTTAGCCCGACGCAATTACCTGGCTAATCAACGTGGTTCCTTGTGAGCTTTTTCGGGGTCATGGGAAACCCCATACTTAGTGTTAAAGGAATTGTTGTTTCTTCTCACTAAATTTGGTCCTTCATCTTCTAACAGTATGCCCCGTATTCCTACACAAGGGTTAGTGAAGTCTTAGAGCCAAGGGGGTTTCGGCTCCTCTATAGCATAAATAGTTGGATATGGTGTAGGAATATGATATAAGGAAGGATCATGACCAGTGATAGTGAATCTAGAATTAGAGTACTCACCTCGATCCGTCAGTGAGGGCGTCTGCATCGAGTCGATTGAGGTCGTTATCGAACAATCCGAAACAAAGCTTCCTTCGATGTTGTGCGAATATGCGCTGCCCTCATCATATCGCTGTACGAAGAGCTCAGTATCGATCCTAGGAGGGTCGACAGCTTCCTTAGTAGCGCCTTTATCATCCTTATTGATTGGAAGGAGAACTTCGGTCTTAGCAATTTCGAGCTCTTGCTGGGACATCTCGATCTGTGCGGCCGCGGTTGTGTCGTTGGCATCTTGATTAAGGCTAAACTCGACCCGCTCCTCTCCTAGGTCAAAGGTGAGGAGTCCTTTCCGAACATCAACTCGGGCACCTGCTGTAGCAAGGAATGGCCTGCCTAGAATGATGGGCACTAAAGGATCTTTAGGCATATCGAGGACAATGAAATCATTTGGTATGAAGAATTTCCCCACTTGAATGGGATAATCATCAACGATTCATGTAGCCTTTACACTTGATTCGTCCTCCATGTATAGCCTCATATCCATGGGTTCCAAAGGTACCATGTTATCTTTTGACCAGATTGACAATGGTAGGAGACTTGCACTGGCTCACAAGTCGCATAATGCCTTGAATCGGTTGTTGCCAATCCTGATAGTGATTGCAAATCTCCCAGGGTCACCTAGCTTTTCCGAAAGGGTAATGGATCAGACCTCATCTGTCAGCTCTGTTATTGACCTTTTCCTGCTAAGAATGTCCTTCAAAAATTTTGTGTAAGCCGACATTTTGCTTAGGGCCTCAACGAATGGTATAGCAATATTTAAGCCCTAAAGAATCTTAAAGATACGCTTAAACATGCCTTCTGTTGAGTCCTTATACTTCTTAGTAGGAAAGGGGAGAGACTTCTCCAATCTCGGAGCCAAAGCGGGCTCGAGAGAAGGTGCTACCGGGTCGACAATAGGGTTGATCGGTGCTGCAGAAGGATCAATATCAACCCTGGTCGGGTCGGTATCGAGCTTGACACTAAGGGAGTGGCTCATTGTAGAGAACTTACCTGAGTTGGGGTCAGTGACGAGCTCGGGAGCATCAGTACCGAGTGGTTCAGGGTCGGTAACGACCCTTTTTGGCACATTGTCGATCGAGGCTGAGGCATCCGCTTCCGCACCGTGGTCCTTTTCCTTGGCTTTGGCACGATCTGGTAGCATCTTCCCGCTCCTGAGGTGTACGACCGCTATTTGTCCTCTAGGGTTCTCATCGGGGCGGCCCAGGTGTTGCCCTTGCGGCCTTGATATCTGTGCAACTAGGTTCCCTAGTTGTGAGTCAACACTCTTCTTCCATATATCGAACTCTCCCCTTCTTTTCATCTGATTATTGAGGTTGGCTTAGACTCCATTGATTTCATTCTTTATGCCATTTGTCCCTTCATAGAGTCCTTGCACCCAAGATGGTCGCTCTTGATAGCTTGGAGGTCGATACGGTACAAGCCGTCTATCCAGAGGGGGGGGGTTCCATAATTCTGATTTGGATTTTGGTTTCCCCAAGCCGGATAATTGTTCGCCCTGTCAAAGTTATTAGGCGAGTTCCTTTATTGACCACTCATGTAATTTATCTGAACATATGTCTCAACGGCTCTAACTTGTTCGATGTTAGTGCAAACAGAAGTACTATGGGCAGAAGACCCACACTCTTGACCAGGTTGAGAGGTTTTCAGAAAACTTACATGTTTCTTTAGATGGTTGATATCATCCTGTAGAAATTGATTTTTGACATCAGGATCAGTTTTGTCTTTATTAGGCATGTAGAGACGCTTTTGTGGCTGCGGTGGCTGCTGGGCCCCATCATGGCATCGAGGAAGAGTGCCGAGCTATCTATAGGTAAAGCTCTCTAGGTTAGCTATAGGTAAAGTTCTCTCAGAGCCGAAGACAGAGGTCGGGTGATCGTTCGTTCAGTACAACGAAGGTGATAAAAATGTAAATTCGTAAAGAAGCGCCTAGTTCTCCGAGCACTACGGTAGGACGTGGATCGATCATGACGAGAATGGACAATTAGTGAGCTTGTGCAGTAACTCCCATGCAACTTTGGGATCCATCTCAATAAAACCGCAGGCAGTGTGCATGTTGATGCAGTTCTTTGTTTTAGCATTAATCCTTGAAGAAGATTTCTTGGAGCACATGTGGTGGTTGCTGACCGGGCTAAAGTCCTTGTGCCAAGATCAAAAATAAATTAACCCTAATACAAGCAAGTATAGCGAGTAAGTTGGGGTCGTACCCTAGAGAACTTGCGGCTTCTAGTATCAATATTTTTTATCAACTAAAGACAGGGGAAATCAAGAGAAAGATCTAAACTAAACTAAACTAGGAAAAAAATAACAAACAATCAAACAAATCAATAGAGAAACAAGTTCATTCAAAAGATCCACTCTGAAATAATCATTTGATCACAGATTCATCCAACTGTTCCTTTTATACCTATGGTTAATTCATATCCTAATCATTAGCAATTGCAAGTCCACGATCCAAACAATTCTTTAACCCTAGGCAAGGACGCTTAACCTAGAATTTGCATAGAGAACAAGGATATGTAGGATACAAGTCAAGACAACCAAGCTACAAGTCGATTGAAATAACTTATAATCAATTCTCTTCTTAAAACCTAGATGCACAGACAACAAATCTAAGTTGATAAGGATCGAATCGGTGGAGTCGGTGCAAGGCCACTTCGAATGCTCTCTTCTTAGCGGGGAATTGGATGGATGTACCTAGGAGATGGATTGATGGACGTGTGAGGGGTTGTGAAACCAGATATGGATGATGGAAATGGAGGGTAGTTGGATATGAATGAGTTTAGGGCATGGATATGACTCACCACACTCGAAACTCAAACTACGAGATTCAAGGACAAGGATGTGACGAACCTTGCTCTTGGATCTCAAGGGTGATCCGATATTACTCACGAATCAAAGGTTAAAAACAAAGAACAAAAAGAAATTTTATTCAAGGCAAAACGCCTCAAACCCAAAGCCGAAACATGGCAAAATAAAACACGAGTTTTCTTGATCAAATTCAACATGTCTAGCTAAGGGAAAAAACGTCCCTTTTAAGAGAAAGAAGCTCCCAACAAAAGACTCTTCAAAACCAACTATAATCACATAATTGATGGTAATAGACCCTTGGAAACCGACATTAAAAGCACCTTCATCTTGGCACAGAGAGAGGCGTCTTGGTGTTGTAGGCGTTGGCATTGGAGGGGTCGGTCTCGAAATGCCGAGGCTCGGTACTGTGGAGATGTAGCTCAGGACTATAAGCTTGGGGCTTGGAAGAAACTGCTTGCGCTTGCTTGGTCGTGGCGCTCCTGGCGCGCCCGGGTGGCTCGGTACCGACGACGGATGGGTCATGAAGAAGCTCGGTACCGTGGGAAACTTAGCCATGATGTGGCACGTGAGGTATAGTCACATCATCCTCCCTCCCTTGAAAAGGATTCGTCCTCGAATCTATCAAGACTGCAAAACCAAGGACACATCGAGGGAAGCACAAGCAAGTATAATCTATGAAAGTCAAGTTAAGAACAACATTTCCAAGTTCAATATGGTATAATCCGATGAATGCAAAAACTATACACTTTGTGGGTCTTATTCTACATGCATGAAACATACCATAGTTTCTCCCAAATGGACATAGTGAATTCCAACTCAAGAAAGCATGGAAACTACGCATTTTATAAAATGACATGTGTTGAGATAGTGAACTATGATCAAAACAAGAATACTTAGGCCTCGATGTCACAAACTCATGAACAGGAAATGAAATCATTTGAGTAATTGAATGTGACATATCCAACACATATTCATGCTTATGGTTGAGAAGAGTGTAGGAAACTGCCCTGAGAGATGTAATCTTAGGACAAGCGATCGTCCCGGCTGTGTTGTGGACAGCTTCTGATTCGAACTTGTTTGACGACGTTCTCTGAGATCCGAACACGGAATTGAGTGATTCCAAGTCCCACATGCAAATACAGAAGTCTACTAGACTCCTACCAAATTTCAGCACGAAAAAGCGAGAGAGTTGGGTGTTATGGCCATTCTTCCCAGGCTGCGCAGAGATATCCGAAGAACACATTTCCGGCATTACCTCATCGTTGCTCTCGTTGAGTAGTAACGGTATACACGACGGTACCTTGGAAGTCAAGTCAGTCCATGGCGTAGCTATTGAATTCATCGAACTTCTCTTGATGATAGGCCAACATGCATGTCGTGGTGGAGTTGGACATGGAGGAACAATCGATGAAGGGTTGTGCCACGGTTTGGAGCTCGTTACCGAAGATTTGGAGCTCGGTACCGATGGATTGGAATGGGACCTATCGGTGGAGACGAGGGGAACAAAGCGTTCTTGAAGTGCACGCTTAAGCTCTCGCCATGTTCGGATCGGCTAGAGTCCATCACGTCGCCGAGCCATCTTGTATTGTATCCACCAATTGTAAGCAAAGTCGATGAAGTGGACGGTGGCGACGACTATTCTTTTCTCATCCTCATAGCCATAATAGTCAAACACGGTCTCGGTCCTAGCTATCCAATCGAGACATGCGTCGGCTCCGGTGGTTCCCGAGAAGGTTTGGATTTGGATCTTGATTCCTTGGTGTTGCTCCCCCCCTTGTTGGCGCCCATCAATATAAGCGGGCTGTTGTTGCCACGCCTCTTGAAATGGAGCTCGATAGGCCGCTTGCACATGAGGCACGCCTTGGACACCTCCGTGCCGAGGGTAGAGATGTGCCGTGCCCGTGTGCGCCGGTGTCGTCATAGGAGTATAGCCATATCGCTCATTGCCTACATTGTTAGTGTGCGAAGGCAACGGAATATTATTTGGAAAAGTGGAAGGAACAAATTCAGTGCTTACCCCGGAAGACGTCACAAAAGGTTGGTGGAAATTTGACCCCGAAAGATGGCCTTGTGACGCTGGTTGAACGTAGGAGGTAGAACCTTCTTCCAAATGTATGCCTCGAGTGGTGGAGATGATCGGCTCTAGATGAGAGCTCACTCCAAGTGACAAAGGTGGTTCTCAGTTGATGCTTTGTGCATTGGTGGCACTAGCTTGGATGAGTTCGTCATGCCTTGTCAACCTTTGCTCAATGTCATCAAACCTAGAAAAAAAAGAACGAAGATCTTGTTGCATAGATTGTAGCATAGCAGCCACGGATGAATCGGAGTTAGCATCCCGAATCCGAGGTGAACCATCATTCCCTACATCCGACATCTTGCACAAACTTCACCAAACAAGTTAAATCCAACAAGCAAGTGGTACTTCGAGCCACACACAACCAATTCTCAACTTAGACTCGAAAAGTGCCAAACTTGCAAGTGTTAGGACTTTGGTGTAAAACGAACAAGAAATGGCTCAAAAGAAAGGCACAAGCAATGGCAATGCAATACAAGCAACAAGTTTGTCTATCACTCGAATTTAGGAAGCTACTAGGTAACAAGTTTACAAACAAAAGATAAACAAAAGAAAAGCTTATGCAACTCTAGGACTCTTTTAGGAATTTCTTTCTCACGGGGTCCGACTTATTCTGTGCTCGACCCCTTATTAGCCTTTTGGCCGCCGAGCAAGGTTTTTCTAGCCCCGTTTCTTTTTCTTTCCAAGTCCGAGTTTTCACTTCTAAGGCACAATTTCAGCCTATTACAAACAAACATACAAAGCTTCAAGTCAAGCAAGACTTACACCCCTACTCGGTGTTTCTCTTCTTTTTTTTTTTATACGCCTTGGTACTTTTCCCGTATCCTAACCCGAGTGAGTACACAATATTGTAAGCTTGATTTTCAGTTTTTCTGCCAACAAGCTCGAAATTTTCATGGAAAGAAGGACAAAAATCAGCCAAGAGGTTGCTATTAAAGGGCGAGTTAGTTGAAAGGCCAAGGGGTGACTCTTGCTATTTTTTTGTCTTTAATTCATTCAAGCAACGAGTAAAAGCTTTCTTCAACCTTTGGACAACCCTAAAATTCAGTTTTGGTCGTCCCTCAATGGTAGGTTTAAGCACACAAGGTCGAAGACACGAAACAATGCAAGCAAGCAAGATCGGTAACAAGTTTTAGGGTTTGGTTTTGCAAGGGATTTTGTGGCACGACTTGTGAAGGTAAACACTTGCAAAATTCAAGAAAATTCCAGATCTAAGACGAGAGAAAGAAGGTATACCTTGCATGGCTCTGATACCACATGATAAGGATTGAATCGGTGGAGTCGGTGCAAGGCCACTTAGAATGCTCTCTTCTTGGCGGGGAATTGGATGGATGTACCTAGGAGATGGATTGATGGACGTGTGAGGGGTTGTGAAACCAGATATGGATGATGGAAATGGAGGGTAGTTGGATATGAATGAGTTTAGGGCGTGGATATGACTCACCACACTCGAAACTCAAACTACGAGATTCAAGGACAAGGATGTGACGAACCTTGCTCTTGGATCTCAAGGGTGATCCGATATTACTCACAAATCAAAGGTTAAAAACAAAGAACAAAAAGAAATTTTATTCAAGGCAAAACGCCTCAAACCCAAAGCCGAAACATGGCAAAACAAAACACGAGTTTTCTTGATCAAATTCAACATGTCTAGCTAAAGGAAAAAACGTCCCTTTTAAGAGAAAGAAGCTCCCAACAAAAGACTCTTCAAAACCAGCTATAATCACATAATTGATGGTAATAGACCCTTGGAAACCGACATTAAAAGCACCTTCATCTTGGCAGAGAGAGAGGCGTCTTGGTGTTGTAGGCGTTGGCATTGGAGGGGTCGGTCTCGAAATGCCGAGGCTCGGTACTGTGGAGATGTAGCTCGGGACTATAAGCTTGGGGCTTGGAAGAAACTGCTTGCGCTTGCTTGGTCGTGGCGCTCCAGGCGCGCCCGGGTGGCTCGGTACCGACGACGGATGGGTCATGAAGTGCACTTTTTTGATGTGATCAAGCCCACCTGAACCCACCTTCCCGGCCTGCCTCGAGTCGGCGTTCTGACCAGTGGGCCAGCCTCCAGCCTGCCGCCCGTCGGCGATCTGACTGGTGGCGCTCAATCACATGTCATGGGCTGCAGCCCATGCACCCCAACCTGCAGGAGGTTTCACACCTTTTATCCTGCAGGATGTTGGAGGGGGATTTGATCCCCTGACCTCCCTTTATCAAGGTGGGATCCTTCACCTTGACAACCAACTCTACTGCAGTGGAGTTGGTTGTCAAGGTGAAGGATCCCACCTTGATAAAGGGAGGTCAGGGGATCAAATCCCCCCTCCAACATCCTGCAGGATAAAAGGTGTGAAACCTCCTGCAGGTTGGGGTGCATGGGCTGCAGCCCATGACATGTGATTGAGCGCCACCAGTCAGATCGCTGATGGGAGGCAGGCTAGAGGCTGGCCCAATGGTCAGAACGCCGACTCGAGGCAGGCCGAGAAGGTGGGTTCAGGTGGGCTTGATCACATCATAAGTTCTAAGTTGTTTTCACATAACAGATTTGTCCACGGTCAAAATCTAATCCAAACAAGAAAATCAATCAAAGAAACAAGTTAGTATTAATCAATCAACATTCATATAATGAAGCACAAGAGAATTAGTATTAACCAAAGGATAAAAATCAATTACCAAACCTCAAGAGTTCATATATCAGAGCTTTACCTTCGAACAAACCCCAAAGGGTTAGCTCTCCATAAAAACTGAAAGAATCTCTAGGTTAAAACTAAAAAGACGCTCTCCTCAACTGAATACGAAACTAGGTCTTAAATACTAGAAACAACCGAATAAAACTAAATACTAAAGATAAAATAAAAACATAAGATTAAATAAACAAAGTCGGCGATGGAAACTCGTCACCCGCGAGCGCGGGTCCATAGCCGCGGGCGCGGTCTTTTACGTCTCTCCATCCTCGCGGATAAGGCCAACACCGCAGGCGCGGGTACTAGGCTGCGGTCGCGGGTCTTCTGATAGCTTTCTGGTGTCAATTTCGGAGGTGGTTGTGACCCACTTGGAGTTGGAATTTGAACTCTTCGAGTTATCTTCCCAAGGATACCAATTTAAGCTTCATCTAATCACCGTAGCTCCCGAACGATGCGTCACAAGAAAATGGCGTCAAAACAACTCCAAATCAACACTTGTCTTCAATACTGTTGCAATTCTTCAAATCGTGTCTTCAGTCTTCATATTACAATTATGCTCAAAACTAACCTAAACACACCCAAATCATACTTAAAATACAAGAGATAACCTTACTAAACTAGAGCGTATCAAATTCCCCCACACTTAAACCTTGCTCGTCCTCGAGTAAGTTCAAAATAAATTTAACAAGAAAACCTATCAAGGTTTACATAAGTTATAAGGGAAGACAAAAAATCACTCACCTAACCAACCCGAACCCAAAATGGAGTAATAGTGAGCAACAACATGATAGCTCAAGCACACACCTCACTAAGATACATAGTTAATAATCTCTCAAGCTCTAAAAAGTGTAGAGCGTCCTAGGATCTACCCGGCATCTAAAATGTAATCCCCAAGCCCCAAAGTGGAATGAAATCCTAAACACACCAATTTTTCCACTCAATTCTACTTAGGTGCCCTTCAGGTGTGCTCACAAAAGCTCACATCGCTCATAAACCTCTTATTACCCCAGCCTAATGCTGGTTCGGGTTACCTGCTTATTACCTGAGCCGCCCTTTCGAGTTTTCAACTCATCCTAGGATTTTATATGCCTTTTTTCAATTTCTTATGGCTTTTTCTTTTTTCTTCTTTTTTTATTTCATTTTTTTTCAAAATTTTTTCTATAAAAAACATGGAACAAAAATCCCATAAAAATAACGAAAAATAAATTGAAATGCAACTATCTATGATAGGCGTAGCGAGTACTTCCTCCCCCAAGCTTAAATCCTTCATTGTCCTCAATGAAATAAAGAGAAAGGAATTAATGATACAAGATGAAAATCAGAAGACTCACATACAAAAGAAGATATGGAAGAACTCTTCGAGGCGTGGATGTGCAGTTCGGAAATTTTCAAATGGTCTTTCTGTAGACAAACCGCGGGCGTGGATCAACTCACGGAAAGGAAGTCGCTTCTGGGAATATACCGCGTACGCGGTTTGAGGCGACAACAATGAATACAATCATCAACAATGAACACGAACTCACGAACTCTGAATCTCACATTAAGCATTAATGTAGTACGAGCGTTGAAGATGAAGATTCCCCCATACTTGAGGATGACCATGTGCGGAAAGATTTCTCAGGGGTTTCACCTGAAAACTTTTATTTCGGGGGTTCACCCGAAAACCTTTTATGTCAGGGGTTTCACCCGAAAACCTTTTATTTTTATTTTTATTTTATTCATTTTTTTAATTTTTATTTTTTTTTATTTTATCGGAAAACAACACTTCTGCTAGGTGCAGTACCGCGAGTGCAGGTCATGGGCCATGGTCGCGGGTCTAGCCGCGTGCTCGGGTACAGCCGCCAGCTTGCACTTTCTTTGAGACTGAAAATTTAACCTGCAAGTTAGCCCGACAGAACCAAAACGATACTAATACTAAACTAAAAGGACATAAAAGAAAAGAAAAGGAAAAGAAAAACTTACCTCGGGTTGCCTCCCGAGCAGCGCCTTTGTTTAACGTCGACAACTCGACATGTTTATGATCGGACATTGTCAACGCCCTGAGAATTCTATCAAAATCCTACGAACAACTATCATGCAGTCGAATATAGCACAATGATAACTTTAAACCAAATAATGTAGCATTCAAACACCTATTCAATTAATCAAAGTCATGGTTAGATGGTTTAGGATATAACCGGTTGAGAGGATGAGCTTTTTTTTTCAAAATATAAATCAAGAGTAATGATTTTAATGTTAACTCTACCACCCTTAAAATTTGAGAAATCACTAGGCAAACTATCATGCTTAGGACCTTCTGCACACACATTAGGCAAACAGATATTGATGAATAGTAAGGAAGAAAAGGAAAGGATACAGGGATCATGATCGATCACAACAAAGGGCTCCGCGGCAGGAGACATAGACATCTCCTCAAGTGGAAGGGAAATCTCCATATCATCATCTAGCTCCTTTTTCGAGTCATCAGGCTCATCGTCATCACTCCAGGAGCTGTTAAGCTTAAGGAAATATTCCTTCTCCATCATCACATGATATGCTCATCCACCTCTTCATCCCATGAAGGAACTCTGAGTGCCTCCGGAAAGGGTGGAACCGGCTTATACGAGCTCTCAGAAGGGAAGTACGACTTACATACAAATTATATTCGTCGCAAGGGTTACCGCGCTCGCGGCTAAGGCACCGCGCCTGCGGCTAATCGTCACCGCGCTCGCGGTTTGGCTCTTTAGGAGGATCTGCTGGTTCTGTATCGGAACCGCATGCGTGGTTGTCATCTCACGTGCACGGTTCTTGCACAGAACCTTGATCTTCGAGAATTTCCTCCGTCTTTATGGCCAACACCTCCACTAATTTTCTTTGTTCAACAATTTGGTTCGTCAATTTCTGCACCTCAATCTCTCCGGCTCGGAGCTCACAAAAGAAATTCCATCGGTCCATGAGTTTCAAAATGAAGTATTTTCCATCGCTCTCGCGGTACATCTTTAGTTGGGACTCAAGAGTCATCTCACTAAAGATGTGACTGCAAGCATCATCAAGCCCTACAGTTATCCCTCAAACAGAGAGATCATGCAATTGTTCTTGGAACCTAGTGAAGTACTCATGAAAGGGTTCATCTTGCCACTGACAAAACCTAAACGCAGACATTAGTATATACAAGTGTAGACCGTAAGATAGGTCTACACAAAGTCAATAAAAATAATAGTACTAGAAATAAACCAAATTCCCCGGCAACGGCGCTAATATTTTACCGGCCTATGTCGTTATGCCAAGAACAAAGATAATCAACCCTAATACAAGCTAGTATAGCGAGTAAGTCGGGGTCATACCCTAGAGAACTTGCGGCTTCTAGTATCAATATTTTACCAACTAAAGACAAGGGGAAATCAAGAGAAATATCTAAACTAAACTAAACTAAGAAACAAATAACAAACAATCAAACAAACCAATAGAGAAACAAGTTCATTCAAAAGATCCACTTTGAAATAATCATTCGATCACAGATTCATCCACTGATTCCTTTTACACCTATCGTTAATCATTAGCAATCTTTAACCCTAGGCAAGGACGCTTAACCTAGAATTAACATTGAGAACAAGGATATGCAGGATACAAGTAAAGACAACCAAGCTACGAGTCGATTGAAATAACTTATAATCAATTCTCTTATTAAAACCTAGTTGCATAGACAACAGATCTAAGTTCTAGGTTGTTTTCACATAACAGATTTGTCCACGGTCCAAATCTAATCCAACAGTAGAAAATCAATCAATTCAACAAGTTAGCTACTCATGCAGAATCAATCAACATTCATATGATGAAGCACAAGAGAATTAGTATTAACCAAATGATCGAAATCAATTACCAAAACCTCACGAGATCATACATCAGAGCTTTACCTTCGAACAAACCGTGTCTTCGGTCTTCATATTACAATTATGCTCAAAAGTTACCTAAACACACTCAAATCATACCTAAAATACAAGAGATAACCATACTACACTAGAGTGTATCAGTTGCCCATGAGCGGGGCACTGTTTGAGCATATCCTGGAATCTTTCCCACGTCTCCACAAAGGTTTGGTTAGGCAGCTAGTGATAGGAGGTGATTCGTTTTCTCAACTCCATTGTCTTGGCAGGAGGGAAAAACTTTGTTAGATATTGATCATACAATGCCTTCCAAGTCCTAATTGCCTTCCAAGTCTTGGTGATAGGAGGTAAGCTCTCCAACCAACTCAGGGCCTTTCTTGTAAGAGACCACCTAAAAGCTTTTAATAGAACATATTCTAGTGAGACACCTTCAGATGCAATAGTGTCACATAAATCAAGAAAGTTTTTAATATATTCCATAGGGCACTCAGTAGGTTTCCCTTCAACCTGAGCCCATTTTATTAACGATATAAATTGAGACTTTATCTCAAAAGTCTTCTCTATCTCCGGAAGCACGATTGCTGACTCTGGCACCCTTAGTTTTTGATGCATATATTGTTTAGCATTGCTCGGATATGTATTGAGTCTTTCCTGTAGAGCAGTCTTCTCAATCCTTGTGGCTTGGAGGTGCCTCTGGATCTCAGTCATCTGTTGATCCATCTCTTCAGGAGTTATCGTCATTGCCTGGTTTTATCTTCTTCTACGATGGAGGCTACGCTTAGGTTCAGAATAATAACCGGTGTTATCAAACTCGAGCCTTCGACGTCCTATTGGCATAAGATGAGAAAAAAAACATAAGAATACAAAATTAAAAACAAAAATGAGGCAGAGCTATTCCTAGACCCGCAGGTAAACAAACAAACATTGTTGCTTCCCGGCAACGGCGCCAATTGTTGATAGGGATTTACTTAACAACAAATAAAATTTGTAGTCAAGACCCCGCTTAGTATAGGGAGGCCAGGAGCGTCCACCGGAAGCAAAGTTATTTGTTTACCGAACTGTTGGATCTTAAACCGTTAGCAAAGAGCTTGGGAACTGGTTGTTAAGCAAAGTTATTTCTTCTTTGGTGATCCCCAAGCCTTCCATTTTGGTGCAATGTCCTTCAAATCGGGACTGGTAGCTATCGACAGACTCTCCCATCTCCATTTGGAAGTTGTAGAACTCCCTTTTTGCATTCATCTGAAGATCTTCTCGGAGATCTGAGTTCCCAACTTGCATTTGTTGGATGGCTTCCCACATTTCCTTAGCTGTGTCAAGATTTGCTACCCTGTCAAAGTCTTGTACGCACATGGACCTCTTTAGGTATTGTTTGGCCTTGTAGTTTGCCTCCATACACTTGTATTCGTTGGGTCCCCATTTGTTGAGGTCGTTGACTATAGCTTGGTCAATTTCGAAGTTGCCTCTCTCGATAACACACCAGGCTTGGTAGTCTTGGCCACGCATCCAATCCTTCATGCCGCGTTGCCAGCTTTCGAATCTTCTTATAATAAGCCTTGGCAGCTTACTAGTGTTGTTCCCCACCTGAGTAAGTTCCTAAGCCATTTGATACCTACGATGTTAACACAAATCTAGAGCAAACCCGCTCTGATACCAATTGTTGGATCGTAAACCGTTAGCAAAGTGCTTGGAAACTGGCTGTTAAGCTGTTCCCAAGGCAGCGGAAGTAAATTAAGCGCAAGTATTAAAAGCAGTAAAGAACGCAGTTCCCTTATAGAGGAACCCCACTACAACCAACTAGTTGTATGGGTAAACCTCTACCTCCGCTTGGAGGATTTTGAATGACTTACTTATATTGATAGCTTTGTTCCTTAGTTACAACAGCCGGATTCACACTTCTCTGTTCCTACGAGTTCTTCCTAACTCTAGCAACACTAGTAAATCCTCTCAACTGAGTTCCTAAGCTCACAACAACAAAATACAAGTAATTCAAACCTTACACCGACTTCTCAGTTCCCTTGCCCCTGGGAACTTCGAATTCACCGTCGTTGAGATCACACACTCGCCGGCGTGGACTTCTTTTCCTTTTCTTTCTTCTCTCTGGTGTGGGTGTTTGTGAGTTCTAGGAGAAGTACTCAATCCGAGTACTATTCATTTGGCTTTATAGTCCAGGTGAGCTTGGGCAGTCGCATCTTTCAACTGTGTCCAAAATGCCCTTTGCTTGATGCCCAAGTTGTACTTTCTTCACATGTGACTTTGGTTTGCAGTAGGTCCACTTCTTGAATCAATCAGACCGTTGGATCAAGCGTGACAGTCTGATCCTCAGATTGTTCCTTCGGGTTGTCCAAGATAGAATCCCGCGATCATGGGAACTGTCTTGTTCAGAGTTCCCTTGATGGAAACTCTTCATCGTTGTAAGCTTGTGTTCTCTTGATCATTCCTGGGAGTTCCCACTCCATGGGAACTTTCCTCTTCAGAGTTCCCTTGATGGAAACTCTGCATTGTAAGCTTTCTGTGACTTTTGGTCATTCATGGGAGTTCTTGGTTGTACCTGCGTTCCTTAGAAATACTTGAACAAACCACATTAGTTCCTTATGGTGTTTGTCATTATCAAAACTCGGAGAATGACATCGTTGATCCGTTGTTTAGAACCAGAGGTCCCAACAACGTCCCAACAATTTCCCCCTTTTTGATGATGACAAACCCATCACAAAATATGCAAGTATTTCAATGAATGATATGCTGATGAGTTCCTAAGTATGATTTTGGGGAGTCACTTCTAGTGAAACACTTAGATTTAGGGAGCCACTTCTGGTGAGACACTTAGTTCTTACTTAGCTTTTTATGCAATTGTTCCCCCTTAGCTTATGCATGTTCTGTGATAACTTAAACTTGTAACTCATCTCGCATTTTTTGTCTTTCCCCCTTTTGACATCATCGAAAACAAGCAAAGCAATAAGAAGGAAGAAAGGAACACGCAATCAAATTAAAAACCAATCCATTACTTAAGAAAATATGTACAAGGGGAACTCAAGTACAATTTTGTGGTCATTTTTGGACTAAGGGAAAAAGAAAGGAGAGATCATGGGGCCGCGAGGAACAGTGCATCACAAATGCGCGTCAGGACTTGTGTGAGTTTTTCTTGTCCCCTAGCCAACGTGGCTTGGTCCCTGGCAATCTGGTCGAGGGTGTTGGCAATGCGAAGCAACACTTGAGAGTTCCCTTCTTCACCAGATTCCAATTGAGCCGTTTCCTCTACAGGCTCAAAGTGCCTCATCTTTTGGACAACTGAGATGTCCAGTTCCCTTCCAAGCACTATTACTTCCTTAGAGGCGTCGTAGAGACCCTCTTTTTGTAGCAGCTTCTTTATCAGCCCAGAGTAGGGAAGGGAATGGGACTTGGAAGCCATACACTTCTCCATATGCCCAAGTATGATTCTGGGAAGGTTGATGGGCTTCTTGAGGAGGAAGTGATAGAGGATGATGGCATCGAGGATATTGACGACCAGACGATTCTCTTGGCGAGGGATCACCACATTGATGATGAATTGATGAGCAAGCTTGGCGACCAGGGACAAATGATGAGTCGAGGGAACTTTAGAGGGAACTCGACCCTCAAAGATAGTGTTGTACACCTCGGCGCTGTTGAAGTCGCCCCAGAGCTTGTTGGGCAACTCGTTGAGTCCTTGGACTGGTACATGGAGCTGAAGGCGGATTGTGGACGTAGTAAATATAAACTCGTCGCCTTCGTGGGAGAGTGTCCCCTGAGTGCAGTCTTTGGAGATGATAAAGTTATTGTAGAACTGACGCACTTGTGAGGGATCTACACTCACAGTTTCCTTGCAGAGGTTCTCCCAGCCCTGGGCCTTGATTAGGTCCCACAGTTCCCCTAGGCCATTGTCGTTGAGCACGTCTTCAAAAATGATAAGTGAA
Organism: Fallopia convolvulus; assembly: GCA_964016875.1. Classification (NCBI taxonomy): domain Eukaryota; kingdom Viridiplantae; phylum Streptophyta; class Magnoliopsida; order Caryophyllales; family Polygonaceae; genus Fallopia; species Fallopia convolvulus. The sequence continues at coordinate 32,503,710 of OZ024734.1, read as the reverse complement.
GGAAGGAGCTTCCGGCGTTCGTCCACAGGGTGCCTTGTTGAAGAGGATCCCTTCCCCTTCTTGGTGGTGCTCTTAGAAGAGTTCCCCCTAGAGACCGTGCGAGGTCCTTTTTGCTGAGGGGGTACAGCCGCTTCAATCATTAGCACTTGTTCCCTTGGCTGTTGGGAACCCGTGGACACCACCATTTGGTGTCCAGGTGTTGAGATCTGTGCTTGCTCCTTAGCAGCTGGAGCCTCTTCTTCTTCTTCGACCTCATCATTGGAGGTCCCTTCTTCCTCGGAGGAGCTTGAGCTTGAGCCCTCCGCGTCATCTTCGGGATGACTTGTAGTTGCCCCAGCACCATCAGCTGGTGCTGGGTCCCTTTTCTCCGTGGGCTCTTCAGGAGCCACCTTCTATGGGGACTTGGTCCCTTGGTTAGCTGTGTGTTCAGAGGATTTCCTGTTGAGCTCTTCCTCTATGGCCTTTAGCTGGGCCTCCTCCTCGACAGTTCCCATGATGAGAGGAGGAGGGACCTTGGTCATTTTCCCGATGACCACGTAGAGAGGGAGGTCATCTTCGTCCGAAGTAAGGGCGACGACAGTTTTGGATGGAGAGGGAGTGGGGAGTTTTGTGGTGGTGGGGGATGTGATGGAAGAAGGAAGAGAAGAAGAAAGGGGAGTAGAGAGTTGTGTAGAAGGGGGAGGAGAAGTGGATTTGGTAACCTGGGGAGTAGAGATCCCTGAGGTAGGAGTGGGAGAGATAGATGTGTGTTGTGGTGAGGAAGGAGGGGAAGAAGTTTTGTGAGGTGGAGGTGGAGTTGGAGTTCCCGTTGTTGTGGGAACAGAAGGAAGTGATGAAGGTGGAGTTCCCTTTGATGTGGGAACAGAAGGAGGTGGTGGAGGAGTTTTTTGTTTCGAGGGAAGAGGTTTGGGAGGTCCCTCAGTTATGGGAAGAGGGAGGGAAGAAGAAGAATGGAGTTGACTCTGGGATTGGGAGGTCCCAGAGTCCGAGTGAAAGATGAAAGGGGGTTTGGACATACAAGAACTTTCCTTGGAGCAGTTCAAGTACTCCTCGAATTTGAAATGGGGCTTCTTCTTGGGCTCCGAAAATTCAGAGACCTCAGTGTGTTTGCGTTTTTTGGATTTGGAGGGATCTTTGGAATGTTTGGATTTTTTGAATTTTGAGGGGTCTTTGGAGGAGTGGCGCTTTTTGGATGAATGGTGGTGTTTGGATTTTCTGGGTTTCTCGTTGATGGAGGGACGAGCATCTCCGAAACTGTAAACAATGACAATTCCGGAGGAAGTGTTGGTGGTTGAGGGAGGAGGAAGGGATTCAGAGGAGGTGGCGGAAGATGTCAAGGCCAGAGTGTCGTCGGCCGGAGGAGGAGGTGGCAAGAAAGGGCTTACTTGGTTGTAGAGCCCTTGGATGAGTACGTCTTTCATGACTGGGTCTTGCTCTTTCTCAATCTCTTTCAATTGAGGGATGGAGAGAATTCTGGGGTTGGCAAGCACCCAATCTTTGATCTGGGCGAAGGTGTGTTGAGGGGCCATTTTTGTAAGGATTTGGGAAAGAGAGAAGGTTTTGGAGGTTTCTTGAAAAAGAGAGTGAAAGGGATATGGAGAAGAAGAATGACAGAGGTGAAAGATGGAATAAGAGCCCAAAAATGGCAAATGAGGATTTTAAGGAGAGAAGGGGCGAAGGGTAGAAAGGGAAGTGGGAAAACCTCGATAACCGTTGCCCAATGAACGTGGGGCATCGTTTCAACTTCCATAGCACGCCTCTGGACACGTGTCACGATCTCTAGGGAAGTCCTTTCAAAATTTGAATACTTGGCCCTTAACGCTTCAGAGCTTCTAACACAAAAGTCCGCTTCCCAAGTGACAGTTCTTCTTCGTAGATGAGTCAGCGTTCCCTTGCTAGTATATATCAGTTCTCATGCTCTTATCAAGGTCAGGGAGAGTGAAGTGGTTAAGGGAACTTCACACTCATCCTTTTGTTGGGCTAGGGAACTCAAAGGGAACCAGACAATTCACGACTCGATAAAGGAGTAAACACTTTGGCTCATGAGAAGCGTTTGCCTGGTCCCTGGATTAGGGTAGGTTATATGATCAACCGTCATGGTGGCTTGTAAAGAGGGATAAAGGGAACTCTGGTTGATCATGTTGGGCCAAAAGAAATAAAGTTCCCTTGTACACATTTGTCTTTAGACTAGTAAGCATGGCAAAGTCAAAGCATTCTTAGATAAACTAGTCAGGCATTGAGAGAGAGACAAACAGGGACTTGTTTAGTTTAGAGCTATCATCCCTAGATGAGCACAAAGACATACGGAGAACATGATATCAGGTCTACTAGCTGTTAAGTAGAGAAGGGACCCAATCATACCTCGATAGTTCCTTTGGTCCACACTAATACCTGTTTCATCCGCATTGAGCCTTGAATTTGGTGAGATGGGAGTGTCAATGGGCTTGGAATGTTCAATCCCATACTTTACGAACATTTCCTTGATTTATTTCTGTTGATGAATTTTTGTTCCCTCCTTGGTTTGAGATATTTGAAGTCCCAAGAAGAACGTGAGTTCCCCAATGAGACTCATCTCAAACTCACTGCTCATGAGGTCCTTAAAGTTCTCTACAAGAGTTTCGTTAGTTGCTCCGAAAACAATGTCATGAACATATACTTGCACAATCAAGATGGCTTTAGACTCTTTCTTTAAAAACAAAGACTTATCTATGGAACCTCGAAGGTATCCATGGGACAAGAAGAATTGAGCAAACCTGTCATACCAAGCTCGGGGAGCTTGTTTGAGTCCGTAGAGGGCCCTCTCCAGGAAGTAGACATGGTTGGGTAGCTTATCATCTTCGAATCCTGGGGGTTGGGCCACATATACTTCTTCCTTGAGATGTCCATTGAGGAAGGCTGTTTTCACATCCATTTGATAAAGCTTGAATCCCTTGTGAGCAGCATAGGCAATTAGGAGTTTGATGGCTTCGATCCTGGCAACCGGTGCGAAGGTCTCATCGTAATCGATTCCTTCCTCTTACTTGTAGCCTTGTGGCACCAGTCTAGCCTTGTTCCTTGCTACAACCCCAGTATCATCGAGCTTGTTTCTAAAGACCCATCGAGTTCCTATGATGTTCTTGTTCTTGGGCCTAGGAACTAGCTTCCAAACTTTGTTCCTCTCGAATTGGTGAAGCTCCTCTTGCATGGCTTGGATCCAATATGGGTCCTTCAAAGCTTCTTTGATATTTTTGGGTTCCACCATTGAAACAAATGCGTTAAAAGCACAAAAATTATTGAGAGAGGAACGAGTTTGTACACCTTTATCATAAGTGGAGATGATGTTCTCAATGGGGTGGTCCTTCCTTTGTTCAAAGTTTCTTGTATGAGTGGGTTCCCTTGCACTTGTGTCATCTTCAATGGAGGCTTCCTTTTCATGGGAACACTCATCTTCAGCTTCTTCATTGAGTGTTTCTTCAGAGATTCCTGGCAAGTTCCCTCTTTGTTTCCCCTGAACACTTGATTCTGGCAGGGTATTGTCTTGGGGAACAAGAGAGTTGGAGGTGTCTTGTAGTTCTTCTGAGGAGGGAACCTCGAGGGAGATTTGATCAGTGAGAGTTGGATTTCCGTCGTTGTTCCCTGGTTGTGGGATGTTGCTTGCACTTGGATAGTCTTCATCGCTCTTCCTTGTCTCATCATCGTCATCATCATCGTCTTCTTGTCTGAGCAGTTTGAACAGAGTTCCCTTCCCTTGGGTCTCTGTTCCCATCTTTACAGATTTCTCGTTGAAGACGACATGGATGCTTTCTTCTATCTTCTTGGTCCTCTTATTATAGACCTTGTAAGCCTTGCTTTGTGACGAGTATCCCGGGAAGATCCCTTCATCACTTCTAGGATTGAATTTTCCAAGGTTGTCTTTGCCATTGTTGTGGACAAAGCATGTGCATCCGAAGGTCCTTAGATGGGAGATGTTTGGTTTTCTCCCCTTGATGAGCTCATAGGATGTCTTCTTGATCAAAGGCCTTGTCATGGCTCGGTTCAAGATGTATGTAGCTGTAGCGATGGCTTCAGCCCAGAAATACTCAGGAACTCCGCTTTCAATCATCATGGTTCTGGCCATGTCCTCCAAGGTCCTATTCTTTCTCTCGACCACTCCGTTTTGCTGAGGAGTGCGAGGGGCTGAAAAGTTGTGAGAGATCCCATATTTGTCACAAAAGTTAAGGAACTCTGAGTTTTGAAACTCAGTTCCATGGTCAGATCTGATGGCTTTCAGCTTTAGCCCCATGCTTACTTCTGTTCTTTTGATGAAAGGCTCGAATTCTTCAAAAGCTTGTGATTTTGCCTTCAAGAAAATAACCCAGGTGAATCTAGAAAAATCATCAATTAAGACGTACATGTACCTTTTTCAACCATAGGTGGCTGTTCGCATGGGACCACAGAGATCCATGTGAATTAGCTCTAAAGGCCTGGTTGTGCTCACCACCTTTTTGGGTTTGAAGGAGTTCCTAGTCTATTTCCCTCGAACGCATGCCTCACACATTTGGACTCCTTCGAGATTTATTTGAGGAAGACCAATGACCAGATCCTGTAGATAGAGCTTCAGGATTTGATTGACACCTTCATGTCCCAGTCTTCGGTGCCAAAGTTTCGTATCATCGTGGGAACTCGCAAGACACAGCTTCATTGGTGGTTCAAATTCTGTATCTACTACATAAACGTTGTTGTGCCTTCTTCCTCTCAGAATCACTTTGTTGGTCTTTTTGTTGATGACTAGGCATTCGTCTGAGTCGAAGGTGACAGCGTTGTTCACTTGATCACACATCTGGGCAACACTTAAGAGGTTGTATCCCAGAACTTTCACCAGATTGACATTGCTGATTTTGATTGATCTATTTAGCAACACTTCTCCCTTTCCAATTACTTCTCCCTTGTTTTTATTGCCAAATGAGACGTGGCCTCCTTCGGCATGAGTGTGAAGTGAGACGAGGATATCTTTGTTTCCGGTCATATGGTTCGAGCATCCACTATCTATGAACCATGCATTGTTCCCTCTCACTGCCACCTCACTGGGTTGTTCCCCAGTGGTTTCTCCTATGGCCATTCCACACATGTCTAGGAGTGCCCATGACTCGGGATCTTCGTCTTCATCATCGCTCCAGGTGGCGATGTAGGCCTTTTTCCCTTGCTTCCGGCCGTCAGTTCCCTGTGGGCATTCCTTAGCAAAGTGTCCTTTCTTGTTGCACTTGTAACATGTGACATCCGAGAGATCCTTCTCTGCGGGTTTTCTTTGTGAACTCTGTCCTTTTCCCTAGTTCCCACTGTTCCTTTGGAGCTTCCCTTTGTAGAAGTTCCAAAGAGCATTTGTTACGAGAACTAGCTCCTCATTCTCTTCTTCTTCGGAGTCTTCGTGTTGTTCTTCAGTTGATTTGAGCATCTTATCAATCTTGAGTGCGATCCCTCGATGAGCTCGAGTCTGTTCCTTATCATCGATCTTTCTCTTCTCGTGTCCCACTAGCTTTCCAAACACTTGATGGAGCATGAGTGTTCTATTTTCCGGATTCTCCTTGAACATTGTTCTCTCGTTTGCCCATTCTCCAGTCAATCCGTTGAAGAGTTGTTGGACCTTCATCTTATGGGTGATTTCTTCTTTGGTGATCCCCAAGCCTTCCATTTTGGTGCAATGTCCTTCAAATCGGGACTGGTAGCTATCGACAGACTCTCCCATCTCCATTTGGAAGTTGTAGAACTCCCTTTTTGCATTCATCTGAAGATCTTCTCGGAGATCTGAGTTCCCAACTTGCATTTGTTGGATGGCTTCCCACATTTCCTTAGCTGTGTCAAGATTTGCTACCCTGTCAAAGTCTTGTACGCACATGGACCTCTTTAGGTATTGTTTGGCCTTGTAGTTTGCCTCCATACACTTGTATTCGTTGGGTCCCCATTTGTTGAGGTCGTTGACTATAGCTTGGTCAATTTCGAAGTTGCCTCTCTCGATAACACACCAGGCTTGGTAGTCTTGGCCACGCATCCAATCCTTCATGTCGCGTTGCCAGCTTTCGAATCTTCTTATAATAAGCCTTGGCAGCTTACTAGTGTTGTTCCCCACCTGAGTAAGTTCCTAAGCCATTTGATACCTACGATGTTAACACAAATCTAGAGCAAACCCGCTCTGATACCAATTGTTGGATCGTAAACCGTTAGCAAAGAGCTTGGAAACTGGCTGTTAAGCTGTTCCCAAGGCAGCGGAAGTAAATTAAGCGCAAGTATTAAAAGCAGTAAAGAACGCAGTTCCCTTATAGAGGAACCCCACTACAACCAACTAGTTGTATGGGTAAACCTCTACCTCCGCTTGGAGGATTTTGAATGACTTACTTATATTGATAGCTTTGTTCCTTAGTTACAACAGCCGGATTCACACTTCTCTGTTCCTACGAGTTCTTCCTAACTCTACCAACACTAGTAAATCCTCTCAACTGAGTTCCTAAGCTCACAACAGCAAAATACAAGTAAGTCAAACCTTACACCGACTTCTCAATTCCCTTGCCCCTGGGAACTTCGGCTTCACCGTCGTCGAGATCACACACTCGTTGGTGGGGACTTCTCTTCCTTTTCTTTCTTCTCTCTGGTGGGTGTTTGTGAGTTCTAGGAGAAGTACTCAATCCGAGTACTATTCATTTGGCTTTATAGTCCAGGTGAGCTTGGGCAGTCGCATCTTTCAACTGTGTCCAAAATGCCCTTTGCTTGATGCCCAAGTTGTACTTTCTTCACATGTGACTTTGGTTTGAACTAGGTCAACTTCTTGAATCAATCGGACTGTTGGATCAAGCGTGACAGTCTGATCCTCAAACTGTTCCTTCGGGTTGTCCAAGATAGAATCTCGCAATCTGCGCTGAACGGTTGTTGTCCTCACATGTGAGTTCCCATGTCATGGGAACTGTCTTGTTCAGAGTTCCCTTGATGGAAACTCTTCATCGTTGTAAGCTTGTGTTCTCTTGATCATTCCTAGGAGTTCCCACTGCATGGGAACTTTCCTCTTCAGAGTTCCCTTGATGGAAACTTTGCATTGTAAGCTTTCTGTGACTTTTGGTCATTCATGGAAGTTCTTGGCTGTACCTGCGTTCCTTAGAAATACTTGAACAAACCACATTAGTTCCTTATGGTGTTTGTCATTATCAAAACTCGGAGAATGACATCGTTGATCCGTTGTTTAGAACCAGAGGTCCCAACAACGTCCCAACACGAACTACGAAAAACAAGAAAACAAAACAAAACAAAAGCAAACAGCTACGACCGCCCTTGGTACCGACCTTGTCAGGGTCGGTAACGATGTTGTATTTCTACTAAAATCACGCAAACAAGACAAAACAAGTGCAAGCTTGGTACCGACCTGTGTACCCCGGTAATGAATCTGCCGTGAGTAAAAACGAAGGAAATTAAAATGATAAAAACAACTAGGACAAGGGTTACCACGACATAATCATGCATACAAACTAATGTGAAGGATAATTATCACGTCTTTAAGATAAATCTATCAACTTTCGTTGACCTAAACAAGAAAATCAATCAATTCTCATAAATCAATTCACTTTTCTACTCGTTTTGAATCTAAAGCTCGAAGCTTTTGTTATCGAACAATATCAACATTCAAGTTTACAACTTTCTCTTTCGATCAATCAATAAACGCAAATTACATCGACTCTCGTCTAAGTATAAGCTCAAAGAAGTAATTTAAAGGATAAAAGGCATTCAAACATTTATCACATTCATTCAATCATGCATAAGTATGTCAGGTTTCAAGCCCGATCCTATAAAAGAAAACTACTCACTCATGATTAAAACTAAACAAACAACTATATTGAAAGAAAACATTGAATTAAAGCTTACATGAAATTAAAGAAATCTCGACTTACAATCAACCACGTTCACGACTCAAGATAACGAAGACAACAAAGGACTCGAACTCTCTCTCTCTCGATCGAGCTAGTCGAACTAGCGTCTTCCCCTCAAACTCGTGAACTCGAAAACTAACGAACAACCCAAAAACGTCTCTCTCCCTTAAACTAGGCTAGAACAAGAGTATATATACTAGAGAAAACTATCTAATAAAGATTCTAAAAGACAAAAACTTTCCTAACTAAAAAGATTACAAGATAGAAGATATAATTTCCGAAAGTCAGCACCGCCTACCGACACAGGTCACCTCGGTAACGACCTGCACAGGTTCGGTAGACACTTGCTGAATTCCCCAAATAAAATCTCGTCGCTCAGCTCGGTACAGACCCTCACATGTCGGTAACGAGTTCTTTATTTTGGGTTTGTTTGCACTTTTCATGGCTTCTCTTTCGAATTTCATCGGGATCTTTAAGACATATTCTTTCTGCTCTTCTTTTCATGTATTCCACCATGAACCACTTGTTTGCAGCCCTCTGAAAGTTGCTCCTTTCCGCTACAAAAACCTACAAAAAGACACAAAACGAAGTAGCTTCCAAACTTTTCACAAAATATGCAAACTTATCCAAAAACACAAAAAAACTAACCCTAAACCTACTAAAACTAAACTAAATAACTTATGAAAGACACCTAAAAACTATACTAAAAACACAAACATCACATGGATACCTTCGTGGTTCCATTGATGGGTTTGTATAGTTTCTCTTGTCACATGGGTACCTTCGTGGTTCCATTGATGGGTTTGCATAGTTTCTCTTCTCACATGGGTACCTTCGTCGTTCCATTGACAGGACCCTTTTCCTTAAGAAAGAGTGCAATGACACTAATCCTTACTTGTTGAGAAGTTTAAAAATCTAATGAGTTCAGAATTCGAGATGAGCCTAATTGGGGAACTTACATTCTTTTTGAGGCTCCAAATCATTCACACCAAGGAGGGAACAAAGATACATTAACATAACACTATTGGAAAATGCGTTTGTAGCCAGGACAATAGCCACAACATCAACAACAAATATAACCACGAAATCACGTTAGCCACAACATCCCAAACAGATTGCCCTATGGAAGGAGCCATGGGGCTATATCGGCCGAGGCTAAATATCACTCTGGAAAAGAACCATAGAATTCTAGTTTTTAGCTATATAGTTGCAAATAATAGACTTGAACTAGTTCATTGCTAAATGTGTTGCTATTAGGCATGAAAGTCACGTTCAACCACATTAGCCAGAATTGAATTTCGTGGTTTGTTTTGAGTAAATCACCATCAAATTTTAGCTACAAATGTATGTTTTATCTAAATTCGACTAGAATTTGAACTCATTATCGCCCCTATGTTATGGCCATTAGTCTTGAAATTTGCAATGAATCTATTTAGTGGGAAAATCAATGGCCATTTAGCCTTAACATTTGCATTGAATGTATTTGGTACGAAAGATTGTGGCCATTTAGCCTTGGCATTTGCATTGAATCTATATGGTACAAAAGCTATGGCTATTTAACCTTGAAATTGGCTTTGAAAACATTTGGTTTCAAATTTTGTGGTCAAGTAATTAAGCATTAACAATAAATATAGGGAAAACATATTCCAAGTGGTACCCCTGAGCTTTTGCAAAAGTCAGGCTAGTGCCCTTACTTATAAATTTTCGTTAATTAAGCATGTTTTCTAATGAAAAAAAATATTTTTGTATTTAATTAAATTAAAATAAAATTTAAGCTTAATAACAACTCAAAAAATCATATAAAATATTAAATTAAAAATATTATATATATATATATATATATATTTCAAGTATATTGTATGTTGTATAATTTAAAATTTTTAAGTTTTAAAAAAATATTACAATATTTACATTATGGTATTCACAATATGGTACTCTCGATATAGGTTTTACGTAATAACTTTAAAATTTATTTAAAAAACTAATAGAATTTTCATTATGTTACTCTCTAGTCACATTAAAATTTTAATTTCTATCAAAAATAAAAAAAATTCTCAAAAATACTATATAAAATCTACATGGAAAATTTTAATTTTGCAATGTCTTTATTTCAATATAATTTTATAATATTTTTGCTTTTAACTTAAAAATTTGAATTATACAACATACAATCTACTTGAAAAATATATATATATATAATAAAAAATTATTTTAATATCTTTATATGATATATTTTCATTGTTATTAAATTAAAATTGAGTTTTAATTTAATAAAATAAAAAATATATTTTTTCATTAGAAAACATACTAATTTAGTTATAAACTAAAGAAAATTTATAAGTAAGGACACCAGCCGGACTTTTGCAAAAGTTCAGGGGTACTACTCGGAATAAGATTTTTTAGGGCACGACTCGGAAAAGCCAAAAAATTGAGGGTACCAACCGGAATTTCCCATAAAAATAATACGAAAATATGTCGTAATATATGCATCAATTGCATTATCATAATGAAATTTGCTAGTACCTGCTAATCAAAAAAACAGCACTAGCAAGTGCAACTAGGTAAATAAACTGCTAATAAAAAACAAAATTATAGCTAAATAACTTGATGGGTGTGGAAAAGCCTTGTTCTTGGTTTGAATTTCCATATTTTGATTTTGAAGAGTCTTCATCTCCTCTTGCATCTCCTTTATCTCATACTTTAGAGGCTTAACAACTTGATGGGTGTGGAAAAGGTTCGAGGAGCAGGAAGGATTCCTAGCTTCTAGCTTTCCCGTGCGAAAAAGGGCAACCCCTACATCAGTCATTGCAAAAATTCTACCACTAGCATAGCCGTCACAAGCTTTCATCCATGGATCGGTCGCCCTAGCACTTGAGATTGGTCCATCCCCATGTTCAACAGCCACAAAACATTCAAATTCAGCCTAAAAAACAATGCAAAACAGTACATGAAGCAGAAATAGGTGGACGGAGCTTGGATGAACAAATCAAGAATTCAACAATAGATACAAATCAACAAATCAAGCAAGAAGAAGAAAATGAACCAAGAGGATACAAAAAAGCAATTGAGAGAAATCAAGGTCTATCACTCCAACAAAAATAGAAACATCAAATTCATGCATATTTTTGATGGGATTTTTTTTTCCTGCAACATCAAACAACAACTTAAACTAAAACATCAATTGCAAGAGTATTGGTGATAGAAATTGAAGTTTTTGATGCAACATCAACTAAAATAGCAATTGAGATGTGTACTGGTGCATATTTTTGATGGGATTTAGCAAATGGAAATTGATGTTTTCATGTATATTGATTAATAAGGAACCAAAGAGAAGCAAATTCACCTAAGGAGAAACAAAAGAGAACCCTAAATATTGACAATTCCACGACATCACCATTCATGTTCTCAAACACACATCTCGAACCAAACTTTCAAGTTTTTAATCTCAAAATTACAAAACAAATAACATAGAGAGGAGAAGAACCAAACAAAACCAAAGAGGGAGAGCCATCAAGGGAGAGAAAGAGAGAACCATAAGCACAAAATTCATCTAGGAGGTTCATTTGTATTGATTCATTTTTGTCTAATTTTTGATTATGCGAAATACTTGAATTTATTTTCCTATTTAATGTAGCTATTTCTATTTGTACACATCAACAATCAAAATCACATAATATCATACAAAATGAACTCAAATTCAATCAAACATGAATCCAAAACCACAAGCACAAAAAGTACAAAACAACTCCATCAATGGTTCTTTAAAAAAAACAGCAACATGAAATGGTACTTAAACAAAAAACAACAACATCAAATTCATAAAGGAGAGAATCCCTAAACATCAACATCAAATGGTGAGTGTATATGGATTGTTACTTCTAAGAATGAATTACCTTTCTCTTCAAAAAAAAGTCGCGTATTTGTATTTTAACTTCTCACGGCTAAAAATTAGAAAAAATTTATTAGTACATGAAAAATGTCACTACTTATCAGTTCTCTCAACTCTCAATACAAATTTTTGACACTTACCAATCATAGAGTATTAAGAATATTGTGGTAGGAGTACCCATGTTTAAGATGGATACACAAGGCATGTAAAACTTAACTCCTTCCTAAGCCTAAATTTAATATATCACAGTCAAACTAGACAAAAATCCTTCTAGCCTAAATTAAGACATCAAAGTCAAACTATGCAAAAAAAAGTCCTAAGCTTGTAAACAATATTTTATTGTGCAAAGTAGTTTTAACTCATAAGTTCCTCATCTCTAGGTTGCTGAAGGATCCATTCATATCTTTATCGAGCGCAAGAGTCATGGAACACCCCTAGGATAAAGTCATGTATAGAATTAGTAAATGTAAGAAATAGCAACATCACCTTGAACTCTTCAAACCACATCTTCTTAAATGGCCCCAGCACTTTAAAAATACTTGTCCACGGACCATTGTAGTGGCCATGAACGATTTCCTTCATCTTGGAGTAGGCAACTTTGTGTGGTTCAAAATCACTACAAAGAAATAGATAGAATTAGTAAATGTAAAATGTAAATCAAATTAACTAATAAAAAGGTTTGAAAGGTTACTAGATTCTGTCTCTTTTAATCCATATAAGCAACTTTGGTTGGGTAGACTCTTCATCTTCTTGACCATCTTCACCTTCCGCTTGTTCTTCATGTAATATCAGCGATATTCCAAGGTTTTTGAAACCAATTATAATATAATATTTATAGTTACAATTTTTTATATAAAAGAGAATTTATAATAATTTATGATAAGCCTTATTTTCTCTTTAAAAAAAGAATTCTTATGTAAATTAAATCAAATAAAGTACAAGAATTTTATTATAACGGTTATGAAGAGATGAGAAAATTCAAATAAAAATAATGCATTATGAATCTCGAATTTTTATTAAATAAAATGAAGTACAACAAGGCATTAAAAATACATTGAATGTTTAGTAAAAAGAATGCAAGAGTCGGGACTTGAACACGAGACCTCTTGCAACCCATCTCACACGCCCATCCCCCTCAATCCGCTAGACCATTGCAACTTCTTACTCATTCACCCCACCCTTTTTATTTTATATCAAATAATTCTTCTTCTTCTTCCTAGAGACATTTGAATGATGTCTGATTGATTGACGTAAGTTCAAATTGAGCCATTGCATGCTCTTCTTCCACCTCCATGACTTTCAAGACCTTCCTTCTTGCATCATCATCCCATCACCACCATATAGCACACCTTTGGCCACTAGAGAAGCATCCTCCTCTCTTGCATTGGTCCATCACCATAGCCATGGATCACTAACCTTGCAAAGTTTGCCTATAAAAAGGGCCTCCATCTTCTCCCAACACTCACACCTTTAACACTCTCTTCTTCCTCTTAGAGAATTGCTCTCAATTTGTTCAAAAATCAGCCCCTTTCAATTCTAGTTCTTCCATTCAAAGCCCCTCCAAAAGCCTTCTTCTCTCCTTTGTGTGCACCGCCCATCTCACCCCAGCCCTCGCCTGCCACCGGAGCGTCGCCCGACGCCCTCCGCACACCTCACTGCCCTGCCGGAGTTCCCTGGTGCGGCCACCCCTACACCGACGGCCTCCCCTGCCTCTTCTCCTCAGTGTTCTGTATTATAGAATACTTTTAGGGTATATTTTTTAGAGTTTGGTTCAAATAAAACCAACTCCTAACATGAAACGGAAGGAGAATTTTGGGCCGTTAGATCACATGATCCAAGGGTTGAGATTACTTTTGTAATTTTACAAAAAAAAATAACAAGGTGGCAATTTTGTAAATACATCTAATTTTCTATACCCTTAAGTTCACTCTCAAAAATCAAAAATTCTATACCATGCACGACTCCACTCCAAATCGAATTCTTCCATTTCCAAATCGATCGAACTTCCAAAAGAGAACGGGACGACGACTCGACAAGCGAATTCTCCAACGATCGATCCAAGGCTCAAATCGATCGAACTCTTCAAACGAAGGACGACGGACGATCTCACCTTCGCCTTCAATCTTTCTCACATTACACGATGCCTCCAAAAACAAATCGCAAAGGTATAAGCCCTAATTTTCTTCACCTTATGCCGATGAATTTTGTAAATTAATCGATGTGTTCGTGTTCTGTTTTGATTTGTGACGAGCTTTAGGAAATTTGCGAAGTAGTACACTTGTGATTTGCGTTGGCTCGCTTGCAGTTTGCTTGAAGTTTCATGTTGATTTTAGGGGCTGTTATCAAGTGTTGTGGTTTATGCTGTAATCTACCAATTTGAGGTGTTTACATTTTGCTGCATAACATAAATTCAGCTTATTTTGGTTGGATTTTTACACGAGGCATCACTCATTTCGGACAAAGTAAACATAATTCCATGAAATTAAAAAAGAACAATGATGTTGAGCAGTTAGTAATTGTTTACTCACCCAGTTGCTTCCATGCCTGCTAAGTTCAGTTTGTCCAATTGAATCCTATGCATTGTTTTGTGCAAATTATATGAAACCAGTGTCCTGTTTCTACCCTATTATAGGCATTAATCATTATATGGAAGAGCCTTATATTGTTCATCTTGTGTTGTGCATTTATGAGTTAAGTTTTTATGCTACTTTTTTCTTGAATTTCTTGGTCATTATTCTGATGTGTTCTATTTCATATGAAAAGTTACCAAGGAAATACATTTACCTGAAGGGACAATGAGGATCTTGGGTGATGAACAAAAATCCAAAACAGAGAGGAGGAGCAAAAACAAACATGACCCCGGAAATAGAATGGAAGGTGGCACCTCCTCTGACCAAGGTAAGAAAAATCATAGAATTCAGGAGTTTTTATAAGTTTGAAAACTGCATTGAAAACTTTGAAAAAGTGCATTGAAACATAGGAAAAGTGCATTGATAAATGACATAGGAATAGAAAAGTGCATCATTTGATTACAAAAGTGCATTGAAAACTCTGAAAAGTGCATTGAAACATAGGAAAAGTGCATTGATAAATGACATAGGAAAAGTTCATCATTTGATTACAAAAGTGCATTGAAAACTCTGAAAAGTGCATTGAAATGTTTCAAAAGTGCATTGATAAATGACATAGGAAAAGTGCATCATTGATTACAAAAGTGCATTGAAAACTCTGAAAAGTGCATTGAAAATGTTTCAAAAGTGAATTGATAAATGACATAGGAAAAGTGCATCATTTGATTACAAAAGTGCATTGAAAACTCTGAAAAGTGCATTGAAAATGTTTCAAAAGTGCATCATCTCATTCCAAAACTATTTACTTACATTCAGATTGTCTTTTTTTCTATGATTATAAAAACAGGTACAAGGAATAGTAGATTGCCTCCCGAAACTGAAAACGAGAAGAAGGTCAAGAATTTGATATCATCTAAGTATCCTAGTTCGGTTACTAGGACTGTACCAACTGCATTTTCAAAAGCTATGGCACCCTAAAATGATGTCCAAAAAGAAAGCATCAAGTCTATGGGTTTTGGCCATCTACTTCAGTTCAAGATACATGACATCCCACACAACCTTGCTTTGTGGTTGCTACAATAGTTTGAAGGAGCTAGGTGTGAGATACAACTTGATACAAATAGAATCATCCACATCAATGATCAAGTTGTGCATGAGGTTTTTGGAATACCTCTTGGTGGGAAGGAGATTCATAAGAGAAAAAGGAAGGATTCAGTTGTTTTGCTTCAAGAATGGAAGAAGCAATTCATAGGCACTGTTTTTGAAGATGAGGAGGACCTTGCCAAGTCAAATGCTTCAATTACAACTACAGCAGTTGAGGAAGTGATGGTGAAATGCACCGATGGAGGTACTTGGTTCAAAAGGCATTTCATTGTCTTATTCGTGTCATCAATAATTGAAGGCGGGGGCAATGGACTTGCAAAGCATAGTATTCTGATTGACAATGTTGATGACATTCGAGGCTTGGATTGGTGCAAGTTTCTAAGGCAAGTACTTGTTGAGAAAAGTTTACACTGGAAGAAGAAAGGATGAAGGAAATTTCAAGGACCTATATTGTTGCTCCTTGTAAGTATAACTTTCTTTCTCAAGCCAACCATATTAGTGTATGTAAACTGTTGCTGCTGCTTCACTACTGATAGAATAAATTTCTAGTATTTTCATTTTATCTTTTATATATTGATAGAATAAATGTTTTAACTTTACCTCTTGCTCTCTTTTTTTTGCAGCTCGTATATGTTGATAGATGCATATTTTTGGGCGAAGAGCATGAATCAACTTTTCCAGTCTTCTTGGGTTGGAATGAGAAGCTTTTGCTTGAGAGGCAAAGCAATGAATGGAAAAAAGTGGGCAGTTTCGGGGAAGTACATATACGGGAAGCAAGAGAAAATTCAAACATTTATGCGAAAGGCCCGACAACATCCAAACCAGCTGATTCAGATGATGATTTGCCTCGTGCTGATTCTTCCTCTTTTCAATTCTCTACATTTTTGCTTATCCTTTTGTTTTTTAAGAGACAACAGGACTTGATTTCTCTCTTTGTTCGGGGAACTGATTGAATGGAAGTGCATTCTAGTCTTAATAGTGGCATTTGCATCTGATCTTCACTGAAAAACCTGGTAGCAATGAAATATTAGTTTCGGTCGCCATTCTTGCTAGGTTGATACATGATTTAGTTTCATTAGATATTAAAAGAAAGCAAGTAAGTTTTTTTTTGTCTTCTTCTTTTCAACATTGCTGCTTCTTTTTGGGGCTTTGATTCGTCCTTTTCTGTCTATTTATGAACTAGTACAGGTTGATTTTTGTCCTTTTCAAGAAAGCTTTGTTCATATGGAAGTGGAGTTATGGCAATGGAGTAGTACTAGTATTATGAGGGATGGGCCTTTTTTGGCTTTAATTAGCTCTGATCCGATTAGGGAAATGTTCATGAAATTTGAGAATCTGGGTAGTTTTAAACTATTTAAATTGAGTTTTCAGTAATCACTAGTAGTCTCAAAATATGATCAACTAAGCTGAATTTATGCAAAAGTGCATCCTAAGATATGAAAAGTGCATTGTTAAATGTCAAAAGTGCATCCTTAAACAATGAATACATATTAACTTAAAGTAATATGTTTTTAATAGGTTATTGTGAAGACAGTCTCAAGAAAAGCAAGCAAAGCTACAGAGAGCATTGAAGAGCTCTCAGACTATTGTGGAGGTATCAAAGAGCAGCTAAAGGAGAAAAATACTGTAGTCGGGCGGGCAATAGAGAAGTTCTCTAATATGGTAGAGACCACATCTCAAAGTTGCCACGGATTCTCCAGCTGACCCAATTGCAGATTGGAAAACCTTTTGGGACAGCTCGCAGGATCCATTTTGGAATGATCCAGAAATTCTGGATGCATTGGAGAAGGCAGCAAAGGCAGAAACCTCAAAGAAGAAGCTGAAGCCATATTCAGCTGACTTCACTCCTCCCTCATTTAACATGTTTGAAACTGAAGAGGATGATGTTGAATCTGAAGGAGGAGACAAGCAAGAAACAGATTCTGAACAAGAGCAGGTAAATGAAGTTGAAGAACTTAATACACATGAAGAAAGGGAAGATCTCACCATAGTTGGAGATAAAACAGATTCTGCAAATGATAATGCATCCACTAGGCTAGAAGAGGGGACTAATGAACAACTAGTAGGTGAAAATGCAATTGTGATCGCGACTGAGATTGCTAAGGAGTATGACCAACAAGTTGTTCAGCAAGTGGATGAAGGGAAAAAGGTTGAAGAGGAAGTGAAACAAGGGGGAGAAGAGAAGGTTGAAAAGGAGGAGCCATCAAAAGTACAAAAGCCAAGAAAGAAGCGGGTATACTTGTCAAAAAAAATTCTCTCTTTTAATTTAATACATTTGTGTTCATATTTTAATAAATATATATTTAATTGTTTTAATGTTGTATATTGGATAGGAAAAAAGAAAGATGGATAGTCCAAATCCTGTTGTAGTAGGAAAACGACACAAGAAAGCTGCAATTTTAGTGGTAAGCCCTTACGAAATGAGAATGATCAATATCTTCCATGAATTAAGACAAGAGGAAAGGTACATGTGGGAGTTTGCAGTTAAGCCACTTGGGCAGGAAAAGGAAATATATGGCAGTGAACAATAAGTTCTATATTCAAATTCTTATTGTTTTCTTTTCCCTTTATGATAAGAAAAAGTGCAACATAAAATGTGTAAAGTGCATCAAAAAATGTGAAAAGTGAATTCTAGATATAGGGTAATACTAGACAAGTATAAAAAGTGCACTCTTAAGTGTGAAAAGTGCTTTGTTAATCATGAAAAGTGCATTCTTACATCACATGTACCATGCTTATCAGTTTATAAACCACTTAGGCCTAAAAAGCATGTAAAAGTGCATTTAAAATATGTAAAAGTGCATTAAAAACAAGTAAAAGTGCACCAGAACTAATAATAGTGCATAAGAAAGAAGTGCAAGTATAATGTCAAACAAGTGCATTAAAAACATGTAAAAGTGCATTAAAAACAGGTAAAAGTGCATTAAAAACTGATCCTTTTTGAATTGTTTTAAAAAGGAAATCCAGCTTTGTATTTTCTCATCTTCAAAAATCTAATGCGTGTGTTTTTGTTATGTAGAGAGGTGTTGTTCAAACATGGTGATTTCACTGCCACAAGAGCAAATTTCTATTCCATGTCAGAGGACTTGGCTCCTTGCGTATTGGATTGTTTCACTCTTTATGTCAACGAAATGGAGAGATTGAGGAGCAACGAGTCGCCTTCGAGATTGATTGGCAAAGTGTACAGTACTGTAAGTATTTCAAGGATTAAACGTGTATCTTGTAATTGTTATTTTAATTTTGATTTGACTTTTAAAGAAAATCCGTTTAAACAGTCTGATGAAGATACCCAAGATGTATTCGATGATGGAATGGACTTGGCTTTAGGAATTGTTGAGGGAAGGCTAATGAAGAATATCGACTTGGTAATTTTTTTTTTTCATTAAAATTGTAAGTAAAACTGTTTCACTTTAATTCCAGTGCTTGAAAAACTAACAAAGGTTTTCTCTCCATTTTGTAGATATTGATTCCTGTGATTTTAGAAAATGAAACTTACGTCGTAGTAAGTTTCAATTTGAAGATCAATGGAATTATGGAGCTTCTTCACAACTCAACAAAGAAGGAACAAATTGAAGAATTCTGTCAATTCAAGTTTTTTGACCTGGTAAGCTTTTTAAATTTGCAAGGATTGAGCAACTTTTATGTCAGATTTGTTTGTGTGTCCATCCATAAATGGAAAATCCAGTCATAGTTAAGCCAACAATAGTCTTTGTTTAGGCTTTTCATCTTAGACTTGAGTGTTAGCTTGTTGGGTCCTTTGTACTTCATTTTGTTTCAACATTGCACGAGTAGATATAGCAAGTAAATTTGAATATACATCAGTGCATCACTTAGCTCTGTGTTTTGCCATGGTTGTCCTAATCTTCTTTAGTTAATGAGAGTTCTTGAAGTCTATCACATGATTCTGTACTGGTATATATAAGCTCTTGGGCTATATATAATTCATTAGTCGATTCACTACTGTAATTATAGCAACATCATAACTACAACATGATTCTGTACTGGTAGTTCTTGAAGTCTAAATTTTATGCTAGATAAAACATTACCAGTTATTTGCTGGGATCTCCTTCTTGTGTGATGTAGACAATTGTTGATGTAGACAATTATTGGATAAAAAAGTGCATCTTAAATCAGAAAAAGTGCATCATAGAGTATAAAAAGTGCGCCATATAGTAGTTATATATAGAAAGTGCACCATGAAGTAGTAAAAGTGCATTTTAAACTGTGAAAAGTGCATTCATAAATATAATTATTAAATGATGTAATTTTATATCTTATGCTGCAATTTTATACCTTGCAGAAGACCAAGGTTATAAAATATCTCAAAAAGTGGAAGCTCTATGCAAAAGTTGGTAGACTTGAAGAATACAATGGGATAGACAAGCTCAACCTCGAGTGGGAAGACCCAAAAAGTGATGTCAACGGGGGGATATATGCTATGCGTCATTTGGAGACGTATATGGGTCCATCGAGCAAAAAAGAGGAGTGTTGGGGGAGAAAGCTCTTGAATAGTCAAATCATAAGGGCCATGGATATGCTAAGGAAGAAGTACGCCTATGCCATCATCAACTCAGAATGTAATGAAATGAAGAACACAGTGATGGAGAAGTTAAAGAATGTAGTTGCACAGATGGTTAGAAAGTAGCCATGGTTACTTTCTAAACTTGAACATTTTTTTGGTAGCTATGGTAGGACTTTTAAGAGGCTACTTTCTAACCTTGAACAATTTAGATAGCTATGGTAGGACTTTAAGAGTCTACTTTTTTTGGAACTGTTCCTTGAACAATTTGATTATCGGATTTCTGAAATTTGCAAGTGCTTTAGGATTACTTTTGTGGATCACAAGGGTCATGAGGTTTTTGTGGCGTGTTTTCTCTGAAATTGCAGTACAAAAACCTTTTTTTAGGGGAATATGATGCATTACTCAATGAATTAGTACTTATGTGGATGAAATCAATTTTCAAGATGTTGTTTGTTATGAATTAGTACTTGGCGTGTTTTCTCTGATTTGCAATAGTGAGTGAATAAAGTAGAAGAAAGTGGGACATTTTCCCCTGGAATTTTGGGCATCAAAAGAGCCCAACTAGGTCCCTCTCTTTCTCCCAGCTTTGAAACTTGCAATCACTAAAGGATTAGACCAATCTGAGTTTCAGAATTTTCCACACCAGCAGATTTGAATACTAATCTTTGCTAAAGTGCATCTACTGTACAATTGAAAATTCAACTAGTACAACACCAATATCTTTTTATGTAATTACATATATTGGAAAAACTAAAACTAATTTTCAGAACTATTGTACATGCATAATCGACATTTTATACATGATCGAATGCTTGGTTAATCTTCAAGCTAGCTCCAAAACCAGTAAAGTTTGATTCAAGTTTTGTGGTTACACAAAACCAGTAAAGTTTAATTTCATGGCTTACTAACAACATACACATATTCCAAAAAGTGCATTGAAAAGTTCCAAAAGTGTAGTGAAAAGTTTCAAAAGTGCATTGTGACATAGGAAAAGTGCATTGATAAATGACATATGAATAGTGCATCATCTGATTACAAAAGTGCATTGAAAAGTTTCAAAAGTGCATTGAAAAGTTACAAAAGTGCATTGTGACATAAGAAAAGTGCATTCATAAATGGCATAAGAAAAGTCCATAGTTAAAGTGCATCAATATAAAGATAAAGTGCATTAGGATATTGGTATAAGTGCACCAATATATAGTTAAAGTGCATTACAAATACCAGTAAAGTGCATCGATATAAAGCTAAAGTGAATTACATTCCTTTAAAAAAAATTCTTAATTTGGTAATGATAAAGTGCAAAATTAATATTGATAAGGTCAAAAATGTCTAGATAGGTAAACTAAAAAATATAAAAATGATTTGTTGATGGTTGCCCTTAAGAATGTAATCAACCTGAAAATAAAAAAAAGGGGACACATTAGAAGAAAGTCTTAAAAAAAAAAAAGAAAACACAACAAAAATACTTACATGATGTATTTGGGTCAAATTCTTCCATCTCAGCAGATTCTTCACTTTCCTCAATGTTTTCCTTACCTGAATTTGGAAAACAAAAATGTGAATTTTTGGCCAATGCATAGAGTGTCAAATAGTGCATTACAAACTTAATAAAGTGCATCTAATGGATAAAAGGGTGCACTATAAAATAGAAAAAGTCCATTATATACAAGTTAAAATGCAAAACTAATATACTCACAAGTTGACCTATTGTGATTTGCATACTTCTTGCATCTACCACATTTTCTTTTTTTCTTATTGCTGGTTTGAATTCCGGACTCCTTACCACCTAGAATTCTCTTCCCACTCCCCTTGGTCTTAGCTTGTTCTGGTGGATGGATACTTATTGTGGTAGGCAATGATGTACCAACAAATTCCTCAGCAATTTGTGCATTAAAGGAGCTAGAACTTTGCATAACCAGGCCTTTTTTCATAAGAGCTTCCTTCTGATCACTAATAAGGCACACAAAGTCCTTCAGATGCTGAGTAGTATCTCGCTCTAAAAGTCCCATACAGCAGAAAAAGTCAGAAATTAGTGTATTTGTTAACTTTTGCCTCTCTTCCAACTCAGCACAATGATCAACCAATGAACCGGCAATACTGAAAATCGGCTCTACGGTTGCAAGTTTAGTCCACCGAGTGAGGAAAAATCTGTTGGAATGTGTGCCACGTCCATGTTTTTAAAGACAAAAAAAATGTGGGGACAAGGCATGCCAACACGTTCAAACTCTCTGCATGAGAAAACCACATTGTCGTCATTCTGAGTGTACAAGGTTTGCACTGTGGGCCTTACAGCTTGCACAATGGTGTATGTGATGGCTTCGTTTTCTGAGACCATACTAGTCAAACGACATTCAAAACAAGCAGAACATATTTCCGTCTGAATCAAATTGAAGACAGTCAATGTGAAAACCTCTGCTGCATGCCTTTCTAACTCAAGTGTAGTCCTAAAATCAGGAACCATAGTGGAAGACTCGTAGTTCAGCTTCGACTGTGTATATCTCTGAGCGTCTAATGCGCTATCAAAGTGCACTGATAGCTCCAGAAGTCTGTAATTTCTATCGGTAAAGTGACCAAAGAAATTATTCTGTACCTCAGATATAGAAGTGGTCCTAACCAACCCACCGAACATTATATCTCTGAAGTAGGCTGGGATCCAAAACTGACGAATAGCAAACATATCATGGAACCACTTTTTGTTGTCGAGTGGATAAGAATCTACCAGAGCCAACCATTTCTCCTCAAATTCAGCCGGCTCGAGAGAATAATTCCACACAATAGAATGAAGTTTCTCCTTGAAAGCTGGACCATCTGCATCAGCTTTTGTCTTCTCGGGAACCTTCTGCATGATGTGCCACATGCAAAGACGGTGACGTGCATTAGGAAATACACGCGCTATTGCACACTTCATGGCCATATCTTGATCTGTGTTTATTATTTTTGGATCATTCCCCATTGCTTTCTTAAACCTCTCGAAAAGCCAAACATAGGATTCAATATTTTCATTTAACAACAAGCCGGCACCAAATGTAACACACCTTTTATGGTGATCCAAACTGGTAAATGGAGCAAAAACCATTTCATACCTATATGAAAAACAAAAAGAGAATACACGACATGAAAGTGCATTGAAAACAGGTAAAAGTGCATTAAAAACAGCTAAAAGTGCACTAGAAAGTAATAATAGCACATAAGAAAGAAGTGCAAGTATAATGTCAAAAAGTGCACTGAAAACAGGTAAAAGTGCATTAAAAACAGGTAAAAGTGCACCCGAAACTAATAATAGCGCATAAGAAAAAAGTGCAAGTAAATGTCAAAAAATGCATTGAA
The DNA here is from genome assembly GCA_964016875.1 of Fallopia convolvulus. Taxonomy (NCBI): domain Eukaryota; kingdom Viridiplantae; phylum Streptophyta; class Magnoliopsida; order Caryophyllales; family Polygonaceae; genus Fallopia; species Fallopia convolvulus. The sequence goes on along the minus strand of OZ024734.1, from coordinate 32,480,433 downwards.
AACAGGTAAAAGTACATTAAAAACAGCCAAAAGTGCAAGTATAAGGTCAAAAAGTGCACTGAAAACAGGAAAAGTGCATTTAAAATATGTAAAAGTGCATTAAAAATAGGTAAAAGTGCACTCGAAACTAATAATAGCGCATATGAAAAAATATACCTATTAGTCCTGTATGTAGCATCAAAGGACACAACTTCTCCAAAGAAGGCAAAGTTTTTTCTTGAGATCGGATCAGCCCAAAACAACCTTGTCAACCGGTCTTGGGAATCCACATCATATTCAAAGAAGAATGCGTCACAAAGTTCTTTTTTTTGATTGAATTTATCGATTAACACCTGAGCGTCTGAACCAGCAAAGAATGCCAACAAATCTCTTCGGAAGTTTTTGAAATCAACAAGTGAAGCCCCCACGTTTGAATAGCCACCTACAAGTTCCCTAAACACCCTATGGCATTTTGTAGGACCGACATTGGCTTTAGAACAATCGAGGATAAACTTCTTGTGGCCCATATGCAGATTTCGATTGGTCTTTAAAAACTGCGAAAATCTACGTTCCACGGGCATATGTGTATGACGCTCTACAAATGTGCTCACTACATAGCCCTTTCTCCCGGCAAATTTAAAAACAATTCTTGCCACACAACCAGCCCGTTTCGATCTCCTTTGACGAATTCGTTTAATTTGAGTATCCTTGTAACCTTCTTTTGAACATGTCATCCACTTAGTTATGACAGTGTCATCTTTTGTATGGCGAGTCCCCTGACGAACTTCGAATGCACAAGAAGATGCATATCTTTTGTAGAACTCCGTACCTTCATCCAAAGTGGTGAAACGTTGACCTTCATATGGTTTCAACTCGGATGGACACGTGGGCAAATAGTATGTCGTTCCCCCTTGAGATAGCTCAATGGAATATTCACAACTGTTTTTAGGTGATTCCTCATTCAGAATAGTAGTTGAAGAAGAGTTTGATGTCCCCGCTACAACTAACATAAAAAGGAAAATATAAAGGTATTAGTTGAAAGCAGTAAAAGTGCATTGAAAGTATAATAAAGTGCATTGTATACTAGTAAAAGTGCATTACTTAAATCAGTGAAAAGTAAAAGTCATACAAAGTGCTATTAAGTAGCAAAAGTGCACTCTTAGGTGTAAAAAGTGCATTATTAACTGTGAAAAGTGCAATAAAAATATGTTCTCTATAAGGTCAAATATATGTTCTCTAAACAAAATGAAAAGTGCATTGTTAAGTATAAAAGGTGCACTATTAAGGCTGAAAAGTGCATTTTCATATACTAGTTATACTCCTTTATGAAAAGTGCAAGTAACTATGAAAAGTGCACTATTAAATCCTAAAAGTGCATTATTAAGTCCTAAAGGTGCATTATCAACGAGAAGTGCATAGTGCGTTATTTAAGTATGAAAAGTGCACTAGTAAGCCCTAAAAGTGCATTCTTAAGTCATAAAAGTGCAGTATTAAGTCCCAAAAGTGCAACGTCGATTCACACAATTCAATCGATTCACTCAGTTCGGATTCGTCTAGTATTAAGTTCGATTCTCACAGTTCAATCGAAATCCAACTAGATTCACACTTGACCAGTTCAATCGATTCCTAAAAAATCACACAGATTCAATCCCTCTTACCACTTACAACACAGATTCAATCACACAAATTCAATCCCTCACACAAATTCAATCACACAGATTCCGAAAATTGTTCGATCTCGTTCAATGGATTTGTGAATCCCTCTTACCACGTTCTGCCATGGTTGGAACGAGAGTCGCAGATTCAAACTCTTTGAATTTTGGATTCGGCGATGGCGATCTCGTTCGGTGCGATCTCCTTCCGTTTCAATCGAATTCCACGATCTTCGATATGCCTTCTGCGTTTGAACGAACCCTAGACAGAACAAATTAGAGAGTTAAAAGACGTAAATGCCCCCGCGTCTAATAAAAGGAGAAATAAAATCAGCCCTTGGATCTCCTTGATCCAAGGGTCCAAATTTCTCCTTCCGTTTCATGATAAGGGGATGTTTTATGGGAATCAAACTCTTAATTTTTAACCCTTTAATTAATTTAATTCATTTATAATATTATGATATTATGTTTGCAATGTTATAATTTAATAAAAATATTTGGGGGGATCTTGTTAGTTGAAAATATTATTAGATCAAATAGTTAAAGTAGTGATAATTTCTTATATCATATTATAATAGTTGCAAGACATGATTATTTTAAAAAAATTTAAGAACTCTTATAAAAGTATTTGTATAAGGCTATTAGCATAAAGATTGTAGCTTTTTATATTAAATATCATTTTATAAATGAAAAATATTATTTATATAAGATATTATGTTGCTTATCTCTAAATGTAGAAAATATGAAGATATATGAATTTAAATATAATAATGATGGATATATTAAATAAAGTTATTATTTAATAAAATATTAAGTTTAACATATCTCTAGGTGTAGAGTTTCCTACAATGCTTAAGCTCTTATTATAAATATGAAAGATGTGACAATAAACTAACATATATAATATGTTATTATATTGTTGAATTGCGATCAGATGCATAAACATGTTACAGTGCTTTATGCGAGCACGTGTCAGCCGTTCGATCAAAGAATTTTAATGGCCCAGATGTGTTACACGCGCTAAGTGATTTTTTATACACAGAGGGGCATTGTCGTCTTTTATTCATTAAATTAGAACACAAACTCCAGGGGTCTTCTTCAACCTCTACATCGTTGGTGTTTTTGCCCATATCGATCGAATCTTCACCATTTCTGTTGCCTCTTTGATTCTTCTAATTTGGTTCACCTTTTTTTTGTTGATTTCGGCCCAAATTTATGTTCTCTCTTTATAGATTTTGCTAATAGATCTCGTTCTATGGTTTCAAGTTCCCATTTGGGGTTTTTTCAAGTTTTGGAACTTGGAGCTTCAATTACATGTTTTGTTTGTTTTGGACCAATTTTTGTTGATTAGAATCAAACCTATGAAGATTGTGCTTTTTTTTGTTTTGCAATTTCAAGTTTTTGATTGAAAACAAAGGTTAATGACCAATGCACATCTAACTGCACACCATGTGTTCGACAAAATGCCCAAATGTTCAACTTAGAGTATAGATCATTTTTTTCACCAATTGTTCATAAATTATGAACCTAGTATACCAAAATTATTAACTTATACCATTTATGAACTAGAATACATACCACAATTAACATGTATTTGTGAATTATATTTCCTGAACCTTATTGATAATTGTTATGAACCTAATTTTATAAAGACGTGAACCCACACAATAAGTTTATGTACTAGATTACGTGACAAAAATAACAAAGATTATGAATTAAATTTCATGAACTTTATTTAAAATTGTTATGAACTTAGTCGTATAAAGACATAAACCAATAGAATATCATTTATGAATACATGACACAAAATAACAAGTATTATGAATTAAATTTAATGAACCTTATTGACAATTGCTATGAACCTAACCATGTAAGGACATGAACCAATGCACCAACTTTTATGAACTACCATGTACCGTGAGATGAAATATTATGAACATGTGTTTATAATAACATGAACCAAATGAACAAATATCATGAACCAAAATATGTGAATCAAAATAACAACTAGGATACGATTTAAAAGACATGAGTTGTAAGATAAACTATCATGAACCTAAGCATAAAAAAATATGAACCAAAAAAGAACTACCATGAACCAAAAGACATAAATCGTACGAAGAGTTAGCCTATGTGGGATTTGAACCCACATCTATGTGCACATGCACATTGCTCTACCATTTGAGCTAATAGGCTACCAAATGACATGAAGTATAAGATAAACTACTAAGAATTAAAAATCATGAACCATAAGAATTATTATGAACCTAACTTACAAAAACATGAACCGAAAGAACAAGTACCATGAACCAAAAATCATGAAAAAAATAATAACTAGCATGAACTATAAGACATGAACCATAAGATGAACTTTGATGAACCTAAGGTTATTCAAACATGAACCAAAAGAACAATTGTTATAAACAAAAAACATTAATCAAATTTTATGAACCATAAGAAGAAATATTATGAACCATACCTTACAAATTCATGAACCAATAGAACAACCGATATGAATAAAAAGATATGTCTGTATAAAGAACTAGCTTATGTGGGATTTGAGCCCACTTCTATATACACATGCACATTGTTCTACCATTTGAGATAATAGGCTACCAAATATATAAATTCTCAAGTGTTTAATGCACATTTCTCATTTCTCATCAATACAACAAAATCCATACAAACATATATAGAGATTTCTCCTATGAAGAACTAACAATCTTCTTTTCACGGACAAATACATTGAAAATCAGTGAATACTTTTTCTACTTACAAACAACAAATGGCTATAAATTGGGAATTTGGGGGTAATTGATTTTAATAAAAACGATTATACGATTGAGTTGTTTCTTTCCAACTTAGAATTTTAAACTATAAAATTAAACAAACTTGTTATGATAAACAAGAAGAACTTGTAGATTGCAAGCAAATTTTTACTTGAACCCCTAAAAACAAACCTTAGAAAAATCCAATTCATGCATACCTTTTTTTGTTTCCTTCTTCATGCTTTTGATGAACCTAAATCAACACTTTCGATTGAGCTAGAGTGCAAGAGATCTCTCAAGTTGTTGGTAGATTTCACCCACAAATTAATGTGTTTGGTCGCTTGATCGAGAAGACTGTGGTTCACGTGCGGCGTTTCGCCCAAACAATAAAATAGGTGGAAGATAATTCGTGTTTTGTGGATTTTTAGGTGAGGGGTAGTTTTTTCTTGCCAAACAAAATTTACCATTATTACGTTCCGTGCCATCAAAATTGACGCGCGTCCCCTTTTTTGTAGTTTTTGCTGAATTGTTTTATTTAATCTCGTCCGTCCATGCGTGTGATCTAAGGGTCCAAATTTGCTCGCAATTTTCACCCTATCAAATAAATCCACCCGAGCGTGACTCTTAATTTGCTAAGCTATAAAAGATGTCTTGCATGAAAAGATACTATAAGATATAGAAAAGATATTATTTTGTGACCTAAGATATCATAATAATATACTATAAGTATAAAGTAAGATATTTTAAGCCATGATCATGTAATTATATATAATATATGGAAAGAAATATGGGAATAAAGTAAATAAAATTAATTGAATATTATGTTACTTTTTGGAAAGCTTACTTTATAAAGTAAATAGAAAGTTCTATTTATGGAAATTTACTAAGAAAGTGGTCTATAGTTATTTTATCTTTATTTAATATGATCTATATAGTTAAATAAGGTTTTATTAAGAAAATATTCTTTGGTGAGAAAATAATACTTTAAGTGCCTCCATGAATTTTATTAAAAATAAAGTAATATTATAATGACATTAAGGGATATATTGTACTAAGGTTATAATAGACTTTTTATAATATTAAGGAAGTTATATTTTTAAAACACCTTTAGGTAAAATTTTATAGCATATGTTTTATGAGTTTATACTTGCTTTTATTTTAAGAAGTTAGCAAGTGAAATTAACAGAATTATTTTAATAAATTGAATAAGGATTTTTAAGGAATAAAAGGGATATTACAAAATTAAAATAATAATAAAGGAATATTATTATTTTAATTATCCACCTAAATTATTATTATAATAATTTAGAAATCCATTCTCTTATACTAAATATATAAGAGAATTCCAAACCTTAAAAGAAATTCGTATTTAAAGATCGTTCGTAAATTTCCATGTCGATAGGTCGAGATTTTGTTCGGAGTCGCAAACAACACTTTCCGTCTTATCGCTATTCTACTCGTGAGAACAAAGGCAAGTGTAAATTCCCCTTGTAACCTTATATATTCATTTCCGTGAAATTTCTCGATGTTGGGAACAACTTGTGTGCTATGTAATAAATGAACCTAGGAAATATCGATTGTTAGATATAACGACCCCAATGTTAGCGTAGTTCGCTCTCTATTATTTTATAGGATTATTTATGCTAGTTTGGTTGTGGTTTTGAATGTTTACGGTCTCGTTAAGAGATCGATGTCGAACAAACTAGTGAGGGGCGCGGAAGTAGCCCAACGCCTCTATATAACTTACTAAGTCGTATGCCTATGTGCTTAAAGTACGACTTTCAAGATCATGATCCAGTCCGCTCTGATTGCAAGGAGGGATGAGTGGCACTCTAGCTAAGTGTAAGAAACTGAGCTATCCCTTGGTGGATCCGGCCATTCAAGCCCCCACCCCCATTTAAAAATCATTAACGAAATCGAATCTTTTCGTCACTATATAAGATAAGTGCCCAATGCACAATTAAAATACATCAAAACCGGACCAATCTCAAATGATCGATCCGGCTCTCGGTCCCCTCAGGGCGCGAGAGGTTTTCAACTTGTATAAATTAATAACGTTCCCAACATACTTTCGATTCTAAAAGAAGTCTACAATCTAGTAGCTCTTCTCTTGATTATCGAGCTATCTCCGCTTGAGATACGCTCCCCTTCGTACCGTTAAAACCCACATAAATAAAGCCATACCTTAAAACAGAAACCGATATTATCTCCCTCGATATAACTCAAATTACCAAATTACCCTTGGGAAGTTCCGTTCCCGCTTGCTTACTCTCTTAGACTAGTTCTTCTTTTCCGTATGTTTGCCTGGCATATTCTCGCCCCTCGCGAATTATGTCAACCTAGGAATCCAAGTAAGGTGTAAGGAGAAGGCAAAGGAAGGACAAGGATCTCCGAAGATGTACTTTTCATATCATTTTGATTTATTTACGTTATGTTTCAAGGACAAGTTGGTTTTGCGTTTCATTTTTGAACAACATTATGTTTAAAGCTCTGTAACATGTTTTGTACGAACAAAGTCTCTTTCGAGAGCACCCTTTCTATATTAAGAATTATGTTTATTTCTGTATTTTATTGTTCTATATTATTCTAAAAGCCTTTGGTGACTTTGGACGGTAAAATCCAAGGTCACTGGCGGTAATACCCAATGTTGTAAAATGGGGGTGTTACAATTATGGTATTAGAGCCAAACGTTTTGTTTTCAAAACCGAAAATTTTTAAAACCGAATTTTTTTGAAAATCGAGAACTTTTAAAACCTAAGTTTTTCTTCTGCTATCCAAAACTTCTATTTATAGAAAATTTCCTTCTATAGCCTTTAAAAGAAACTTAAGAATGTTAACTTTCTAACTTAAACTTCTTAGCGAAGAAAAGTTCTTAAAAAGTTTGAAAACGGTAAATACTAAGTAATTAGTTCTAGAACTACTACCCGTATAAACTTCCCTTTTTCACCTCTTCGAAGCTTAAGTAATATAAGTGTTTCAAACTTTTTAACTTTAAATTAGTTGTTAAAACATTTTGATAGACTTGACTTTACAATTGCAAAGTCTATTGGTTAAGTAAGAACTTCTTCTTAAGTGAAATGAAAATCTTAGACTCTTTAATAGGCCAAGAAAATGAAAAGTCTTAAAATAAACGTTTATATGTGATCTTTATAAATAACGCCTTGACTTCCTTCAATATGTCTTCACCATATAGAAAATAAGGATGTTCTATAATAACGCCTCTTCTCTTTCAATTCCTCAGACACCATGGTAGAGACACGTCGGACCACCCAACATAGGAACCAAAAAGAAGAAGCGCTCCAAGCAGTCCAAGCTCCAAACCTGTACTTCCCCTACAACAATGCACATGATGATCCCTTTTACGAGCCCGAGGAGGCACACCCTGGGGAAGACATGGAAGTTGATCCCGAGGAGGATCCTGAGGAGGATCCCAACCTCCCCATTGAAGCACCTGAGGACTACCGAGCGCCGTTCGCGCCACCTCCATCACCGATGTGTGAGCCCGAAGAGTATCCCTCGGGGGACGAGGAGATGGTTCCGATTTACGAGCCCGAGGACTACCCCGACGATGAGGACGAGGAGTTGGTACCCGAGTACAAACCCGAGGAAGAAGGAGGAGTAGTACCCGACCTCAACTTCGAGCTCGAGGAAGAAGAGGGTGACGACTTCGAGTTAGAATGGCAAGCTCAGGCCGAGTGGGACGCTTGGCATCAGATTGATCCGGAGTCCGATGAGTCCGAGGAGGATGACCAAATTTGGAGAGGTCATCAACCCAGCTGCTCTACCACCTCCATTGATTCCGACGATGGAGTTTGTTCCACCTCCACAAGCACCACCGCCGCCCATGATCCCGAGAGTGGAGGTCATCTCGCCTCCAAGAGCGCCCGAGATAGAGGGGCCCATGCCGCCTATGACAGACTTCTGGTGTCACGAGGATGATGTGCTTCTGCGGCGACTTCAGCTCGGATCCCTCAACCATGATCGCTCGGAGGAGAGGTTCCTTGGAACCCATCCATGGGGACCTAACGGCCAACCAACGCTATATGAGAGGGCGAGCCAAGCGCCCATTGAGTGCCAAATGGAGGGGCTCTCCGACTAGATGTTTGGAGAATCCTCTAACAACAGGTTTCGCCAGCCGTTGGTGAACGCTCCACCACCTCCTGGTGTTGTGCTCTCCGGGACCCGTCGAGTGAACGTTGGCTTGCTTCAAGGTCACAGGGAAGAGTGGTTCAACGAATCACTCAGGGAACAAGTACCAAAGGATCCAGCACAGGATCTGCATTGTGAGCTGCAAGCCCGAGAGAACCGTCGTAGCATGCGGATAGAGCAAGCAAACCTCCTCCTCAACAACGACTGGGGGATCATTGACGAGACTCTTTTGGAGGAAGGATTCCTCGACACCTTCACCGACCGTATCTAGATTACCCTAGCTTGTACTTTTCCTTTTCTAAGAAGTGAGCTTAGACCACATCGTTAGACTTCATTTTGTCCTTAGGAAGTCGAATTGGCTTAGCTTTTTCCTTTATTTCCTTAGTTTAAACGGCTTAAGTTACAAAGCCTTGTACTCGCTCGTATGAACAAGTTATAATAAAATTTCCCTTTCGTTCCTAAAAGCTTGCACGTTAATTCTTACATATATTATTGAATTAACAAATGAAACCAACCTAAAACCTTCAGATGGTCAATACAAGATCCACCAATCGCAGTGCCAACCCCAATGTCACTGTGGAAGGTCATGATGAGAGTGAATCTGAGGTCAGAGGTGGACCTCGGGTTAACCCACCCCCTGCACTAGTAGCTCCTATAGCATTCAATGAGGAGACAGTGGCCGCATTACGCACTCTAGTACAGCAACTGGTACGAGGGGCCATTCCTGTTGCGGTGCCAAACCCAGCAAACCTCGAAGCACCAGAAGAGGTGCCAGAGGAAGTACATGAGGAAGCAGGCCCAGTAGCAGAGGTCATCCCCGAGAAGCAAACAAATATCAACTTCGCTGAGGGAATCAAGACCTTCAACGCCATGAAACCCAATTCATATGATGGGAGAGGTGACCCCTCGGGAATTCCATATTGGTTCTCCCATGTCGAAAGACTTCTGAGGAATGTATCTTGCTCCGAAGCCGATAAGGTGCACTTGGATGCACTGAAACTGAAAGAGGAAGCTGTTGAATGGTGGGAGAGCTCTAGTCTGTCCACGCGCCCCGATTTGAGCTGGGCCATGTTTAAAGACAAGATGATGCATCGATTCTTTTCTAAGTCCATGAGAGATGAAAAACTGGACGAACTCCACTCCCCAAAGAACCATGGGTTGAGTGTACTTGAACGAGCTAAAAAGTTCAACCATCTCCTTCAGTATGCCAAAGATGAAATCACCACCGAGCAACAAAAGATCAAGCGCTTTCACCGCTGGATGAGCGACCAAATTAAACCCTGGATGGCAAATCGCTCCTTCAAGACCTTGGAGGAGTACGTGGATCATGCTCATAGGATGAAGACAACTCTCAAGGTCCCCGAGGGCAGGAAGTTCGGTGGAGGAAAGCCTCACCACTCCAGTCACAGTGGGTTCAAGAGGTCGGCATCTCCGCAAGGATCGCAATGGTCTAAAAAGAGCAAGAACAAGGCTCGTTAGCTGGATCAAGACCTTTCCAAGGCTCAGAGTCAAAGAGAAGTCCGATTGTCTGCCAAAACCAGGACACCTTAATCGAAACTTTCCTAAAGCTCCATCGAAGTGCTTCAACTGTAGCAAGGACGGACATCTCCAACAATATTGTAAACAACCCGCAAACCCAGCAGGCCAGATCCGCTCAAATACCGTGTCTCAACGCCCTCAAGCTTCAAACGGAACAACAAGGACTGCATCGGTTCAGTCTACACCTCATCAAAAGGGAAAGGGACCTATGCACCCTCATAGTCAAGGACAGCGATTGTATGAGGTGCGCAACACCGACAAGCCGGAGGAACCTATCTGTCAAGGTACCCTCCATATCCGCTCTAAAGATGTTTTTATACTCTTCGATTCCGGTGCTTCGCATTCTTTCATATCCGAGAAATGTGTAGAACTCTTAGAATTAGATGACCTCGAAGAGTGTGAGCCGTTTGTTGTGAACCTTCCAAACGGAGAAAGAATTATAGGAGCCAAGCAGTTAGGTAGTTTTCCTTTAAGCATTCAAGGAGGAATCTTCAACTCCAACTTGATATGCATTTCGATGGATCCATATGACATCATTCTCAGAAGAGATTGGTTGTCTCGCCACGAGGTGATAATTGATTTCTACACCCGAATAGTAACCATCAACTCAGGAGGGAAGCACATATGCAAGTTCAAAGAAAAACGAGTAGAAGAAAATGGAATGGTGATGAACGCTATGAAGGCATGGAAGCTACTCTGACAAGGCTGTGTAGGATTTTTTGTTACCTCGAGTCGACGGAGAAAAAGGCTGTGGGCATTCAAGAAATTCCGGTAGCGAGGGAATTCCCCGACATCTTCCCAAAAGAGCTCCCCAAATTACCTCCTCGACGAGAAGTTGAGTTCTTAATAAGCCTTGAACCAGGAACCGCACCAATCTCCAAGGCACCCTACAAGATAGCCCTACTAGAGATGAAAGAACTCAAGAGTCAGCTCGAAGAGCTGCTTGAGAAGGGTTACATCCAACCGAGCGCTTTGCCCTGGGGAGCGCCTGTACTCTTTGTGAAGATGAAGGATGGAACTTCCCGCTTATACATCGACTACAGAGAGTTGAATAATGTCACCATCAAGAACAAATACCCTCTTCTAAGAATAGACGATCTCCTAGATCAGCTTTGAGGTGCAAAAATTTTCTCAAAGATTGACCTAAGATCGGGTTATAATCAACTTTGGATCCGCGAGGAAGACATACTGAAGACCGCTTTCCGTACCCGCTATGGCCAATACGAGTTTGTAGTGATGCCATTTGGGTTAACCAATGCACCTGCGGTATTCATGGACTTGATGCACCGATGCTTCCATGAATACCTCGACAAGTTTGTCATCATCTTCATAGACGACATCCTAATCTACTTAGGAAATCAAGCTGAACATGAAGAACACCTCCAAACCGTGCTACAGATTCTAAGGCACAACCAACTTTACGCCAAGTTATACAAGTGTGACCTATGGCTTAAAGAAGTGGCTTTCTTAGGCCACGTCATCAACCAAGAAGGACTTATGGTAGACCCGAAGAAAACTGAAGCAGTCTCAGAATGGAAGCAACCAAAGAATGTAAAAGAAATTCACAACTTCCTAGGACTTGTTGGGTACTACCCAAAGTTCAGCAAAGGGTTCTCAAAGATTGCCCTCCCCATGACGAAGCTACTCTGAAAGACCCATAAAAAGTTTGATGGGACGAGATGTTTGAGGAAAGTTTCCAAGAACTCAAGAACCGTCTCACGAGTGCACCAGTGCTAACACTGCCAGATGGACACGAAGGATATGTGGTCTACAATGATGCCTCATAGCAAGGCTTGGGATGCGTACTCATGTAGAATGGGAAAGTAACTGCTTATGCATCCCGACAACTCAAGGTCTATGAAGTGAACTATCCGACGCACGACCTCGAACTAGCAGCAGTGGTGTTTGCCTTAAAGATTTGGCGACATTACTTGTACGGGGTAAAGTGTCAGATTTTCAACGACCACAAGAGTTTGAAGTACGTGTTCACTCAGAAGGAACTGAAAATGATATAAAGAAGACGGCTGGAACTATTGAAAGACTATGACATCGAACTGCTCTATCACCCGGGCAAAGCTAACTTAATAGAAGACGCTCTCAGTCGTAAGACACAACAAGAGGGCTTGATCGCAATGCTAACGGTTAAGCCAAAGCTACAACAGAAATTGATCAGGGAAGGCATCGAGGTCTAGTTTGGAAGACAACAAGGTTGTCTAAACGCCTTGGAAATCCATTCCGACTTGGTAGCCGAAATCAGAGAGAAGCAAACTGATGACATCATGCTGATCAGGATCAGTGGCGAAGTACAAGAAGGCAAGGCACCTGGATTCGTCATTCAGGATGACGGTTCCCTTTGGTTTCGAAACCGGATTTGTGTGCCAGCAGTGGACGAGCTTCAAAAGATCATATTGAAAGAAGCCCACGCATGTGCATATTCCGTACACCCAGGAGCAAGAAAGATGTACAAGGATGTACGAAGAAACATCTGGTGGCCAAATATGAAACAAGATGTCGATGAGTTCATATCCAAGTGCATAGTTTGTCACAAGGTAAAAATTGAGCACAGAAGACTTGGACGAAAATTGCAATCCCTTCCTGTGCCAAAATGGAAATGGGAGGATGTCTCAATGGACTTTGTGACCGACCTGCCCAAGACTCAAAAGCAGAAGGATTCTATTTGGGTTATCGTGGATCGGCTTACCAAAAGCGCCCATTTCATCCCCATTCAAAAGAAGTGGAAAGCTCCAAAGTTAGCAACAGTTTTAGTTAAGGAAATAGTCCGTCTCCATGGAACCCCAAAGATGATTATCTCTGATCGAGACGGTCTTTTCATGTCCTCCTTTTGGAAAGGTTTACATAAGGCCATGGGCACAGAATTGAAGTTTAGCACGACTTTCCATCCTCAAACCGATGGTCAATCAGAAAGGACCATCCAAACTCTTGAAGACATGCTTCGAGCCTGTGCGCTAGACCGCACAACGAGCTGGGATGACAGCTTGAATCTTATAGAATTCACCTACAACAACAATTGGCATTCCACCATCAAGATGGCTCATTTCGAGGCCTTGTATGGCCAAAAATGTCGTTCTCCGCTCTGTTGGGACGACAATGCCGACAAGATACTTGTCGGACCGGAGCTAGTGGAAAGGACTACCTTAGAGGTTGTTCTCATCCGTCAAAGAATGTTGACTGCGCAAAGTCGACAAAAATCTTATACAGACCTGAAGAGGAGAGACATCGAGTTCGTGGTCGGAGATAAGGTTTTTGTCAGGGTATCTCCCTCTAAGGGCGATTTCCGCTTTGGAAAACGAGGCAAGCTTAACCCTTGTTATGTAGGACCCTTTGAAATCCTAGAAAGAGTGGGCAATCTAGCTTATCGAGTTGCCTTACCGCCTTCAGCTCACCCCATTCATAATGTGTTCCATGTGTCGCTCCTAAGGAAGTATGTGCCCGACGAATCCCACGTTATCAACTTCGATGATGTCGAAATCCAATCGGATGGCACATATGAGGAGACACAGCTGAAAATAGTAGAACACCGCGTAAAGCAGCTACGCAACGAAGAAGTACCTCTAGTTCGGGTACTTTGGTCCAAAGATGGCAATGAAGGTACAACTTGGGAAACCTGGGAAACCGAGCAGGATATGCAAAGACGCTTTCCCCAGTTAATGTCTTCTTAAGTACCGTGAGTATTATCTTTTTAAGGGGGTACTAGACCTCGTAGCGTCCTCACCAGTCGTGAGTTTTGTAGATGTCCTTCATTTCATCTCGGTACCGCTCTACTTTTCTCTATTTTCGCGGACGAAACTAATTTAAGGGGGTACTATTGTAATATCCGCGATATTCCAAGGTTTTTAAAACCAATTATAATATAATATTTATAGTTATAATTTTTTTTATATAAAAGAGAATTTATAATAAATTATGATAACCCTTATTTTCTCTTTAAAAAGAGAATTCTTAAGTAAATTAAATCAAATAAAGTACAATAATTTTATTATAAGGGTTATGAAGAGATGAGAACATTCAAATAAAAATAATGCATTATGAATCTCGAATTTTTATTAAATAAAATGAAGTACAACAAAAATACATTGAATGTTTAGTAAAATGAATGCAAGAGTCGGGACTTGAACCCGAGACCTTTTGCAACCCATCTCACACGCCCATCCCCCTCAATCAGCTACACCATTGCAACTTCTTACTCATTCACGCAACCCTTTTTATTTTATATCAAGTAATTCTTGTTCTTCTTCCCAGAGACATCAGAATGATGTCTGATTGATTGACGTAAGTTCAAATTGAACCATTGCATGCTCTTCTTCCACCTCCATGACTTGCAAGACCTTCCTTCTTACATCATCCTCCCATCACCACCAATTAGCACACCTTTGGCCAATAGAGAAGCATCCTCCTCTCTTGCATTGGTCCATCAACATAGCCATGGATCACTAACCTTGCAAAGTTTGCCTATAAACAGGGCCTCCATCTTCTCCTAACACTCACACCTTCAACACTCTCTTCTTCCTCTTAGAGAATTGCTCTAAATTTGTTCAAAAATCAGCCCCTTTCAATTCTAGTTCTTCCATTCAAAGCCCCTCCCAAAGCCTTCTTCTCTCCCTTGTGTGCACCGCCGGTCTCACCCCAGCCCTCGCCTGCCACCGGAGCGCCGCCCGACGCCCTCCGCACGCCGCCCTTCCCCGCCGGAGCTCCCTGGTGCGGCCACCCCTACACCGACGACCTCCCCTGCCTCTTCTCCTCAGTGTTCTGTATTACAGAATACTTTTAGGGTATAATTTTTAACCCTTTAATTAATTTAATTCATTTATATTTTTATGATATTATGTTAAGTAGAGTAAGACAAATCAAATAAGGGTTATTTTTGCAAAGTCATAATTTAATAAAAATATTTGGGGAGATCTTGTTAGTTGAAAATATTATTAGATCAAATAGTTAAAGTAGTGATAATTTCTTATATCATATTATAATAGTTGCAAGACATGATTATTTTAAATAATTTTAAGAACTGTTATAAAAGTATTTGTATAAAGCTATTAGCATAAAGATTGTAGCTTTTTATATTAAATATCATTTTATAAAGGAATAATAATATTTACATAAGATATTATGTTGCTTATCTCTAAATGTAGAGAATATCAAGATATATGAATTTAAATATAATAATGATTGTTATTTTAAATAAAGTTATTATTTAACAAAATATTAAGTTTAACGTATCTCTAGGTGTAGAGTTTCCTACAATGCTTTAGCTCTTATTATAAATATGAAAGATGTGACAATAAA
This sequence comes from Fallopia convolvulus, assembly GCA_964016875.1. NCBI lineage: Eukaryota > Viridiplantae > Streptophyta > Magnoliopsida > Caryophyllales > Polygonaceae > Fallopia > Fallopia convolvulus. The sequence goes on along the minus strand of OZ024734.1, from coordinate 32,465,042 downwards.
CTAACATATATAATATGTTATTATATTGCTAAGCTATTAAAGATGTCTTGCAAGAAAAGACACTATAAAATATAGAAAAGATATTATTTTTGTGACCTAAGATATCATAATAATATACGAAATAGAGTCGCGTGCGAACGCCCGCGTGTGTGAGAAATGCGAAAGTCCCATGGCTGTTCGATCGTATCACACGTACGGTTGAGATTGCTTCTATTTTTTTTAAAAAAATTGTAAAAAAACGAAACGCGCCACATGGAGCGTTTAGGAGACGCGCTTTTTATAAACTCCTTCGTCTTCTCTTCTCTCGTCATTTCTCTCTCACTCACTTTTTTTGTTTTTACAGTTTCCGAAGCGGTTTTGAAGCAGTTCAAGTGTGAATCGAAACTATTTCGTAGCGATTTTGAGCCTGATTCTTACCATTAACGACATTAGAAACCTCCATCCAGTTCTAGATGGAGAAGCAAAGTTCATCTCTAGAGAATCAAGGTTTTTATCTCTCGTTTTAAATTTACTGAAACCCTAGGTTTTTTCGTTTGTTATTTGTGTTTGTCGAGTGTATATATACTAAATATTTGATCAATTGTGTGTGTGTTTTATTGATTATTTGAATTGTTTGATGTTGATAGTGTCGATTTTGGTGTTTTGCGTTTTTCTGAATAAAAAAAATGTATGAATCGTCACTTTGTTTTTACTCGATTTTTTGTCCTACCAATTGAATAAAATACAAATTATGTGTGCATGTGCGTATTTGATGTTTTTATCTAGGGTTTTGATGTTGAGTTTTGCAATAGGTGATTATGGATTTGTCAATTGCATGGAATGATTTGGTATACGTACGGGGGGGGGGGGGGGGGGGAGTGTTTAATGATCTTGTGTTGACTTTTGTTCATTCATTTGTGCATATTTGTTCATTCAAACTAGCATAGCATTTGTTCATCAGAAATTCGCATTTGTTCATAACAAACCTGCATTTTGTTCATCAGAAACTTGCATTTGTTCATCAGTAAATTGCATTTGTTCATCGTTAACTTGCATTTGTTCATCGGAAGCTTGCATTTTTTCATCCAGTATCTATTAAACAACGTTCTACAAATTAGCATTTGTTCATAAGAAACTTGCATTTGTTCATCAGTAAATTGCATTTGTTCATCAGTAACTTGCATTTCTTCATCGAAAACTTGCATTTGTTTCATCAAAAACATGCATTTGTTCATCCAGGATCTATTAAACAACGTTCTGCAAATTATAAACAAGTAAAACATCTAAGGTTTGGAACAATGACAATCAGAGAAGATGAAATATGTGCTATTCGAAGAGGTTTATTGTTGTGTTTGATATGTTTTTTTTGTGCTTTTAAAATAGATGGTTAAATATGTGTTTATACTGTCTTTTATCCCTTTTTTTGTTATAGAAATAAGGAGCAAATCTGGAAGTGATGCCTCTTCCACTAGCGAAAAGAATGTCAGAAGAAAATCAATTGCTACAATGCCGGTTTCAAAAGCAATCGCGACTGAAGTGCCTGTATTGAGACAAAAGCCGACTGTTGAGTCTTCCCCATCAAATAAGAGACGTCGAGTTGACAAGGGTAAAAAGGTTGCCTCTGATGAATCCTCCGATGATGTTTTGCTTATTGATATGATCCCTAGAAAGGGAGTGAGTATAAATGAACCATCTGAGAGGAAGATGGATTCTACTATTAGTGAATTACAAGTTGTCGGGAAGAAGAGGAAAGTTGATATTATTGTCGGCAAAGGACAAGGTGGAGGGAAAAAGTCAAAAGCGAAGGTGCCATTGAGAGAGTTGAAGCGTGGGCACTTGTCGTTGTGAAGTTATTGCTGGTTTTGAGGGGTGGAGCAAGTTTACAACTCTTAAAGAAATGGGTTTTGAGCACCTCATACAGTGGAATGTGACTGATCTACCTAGTAAGCTCTGCTACTATGTTGCTAGCTGTTTCGATCCTGCATCTTGTACATTGAAGATGGGTGATGGACCAGGTGTTAGGATAACACCTGAACTTGTGCAATTCTACCTTGGTCTACCTCGTGGTCCAAGGACAATTTCTATAGCGAAGACTGTCAAGCATTCAGACTTGTACAATTGTTTTAGAGAACAGTTTGTGTTGCCTGAAATTGATGAGGTTACAGGGAAGAAAAAATTGATGGAGTTTGAGAAGATCAAAATTGGGCTTTTGAGTACAGTGATCAAGGAGGCTGATAACGGTGGTGCTTGGTTTAGGAGGAATTTCATTATATTGTTCTACACGCTCTGTATAGAGAGCATTCAAAATGGTGGTGTAAATTTAAAGTTTTTGGATCATTTGGTTGACTTGGATAAGATCAGTGAGTACGATTGGAGTGCTCATCTTGTGGAGAAGTTGGTTGAGAATGTTGATTCATGGAGGAAAACAAACAATGGTTTTTTCAGAGGATCTATCATATTGTTGCTGGTATGATTGTATAATTTGTTCATTACTATCATTAATTTGTTCATTTATTTATGCATATTTGTTCATTAATAAACTAATTGGTTCATTAATTTGTTTCATGACAGATTGTATATTGTGATTGCATGCTGATCTACGATCGACCTGAAACCCCAAGAACTTTCCCTGTGATCAAGCATTTCAACCATGATGACTTTGTTCAGAGAGAGAGTTTCGAGGTTAACAAGGGTGGTTTTGGAAATGGGTGGTTTCGAGGTTTGCTTGATTTTGTTTATCCTGGTGTTGATCTTGACAAGAATGAAAGGAAAGCCCCTGCTGCTGAAGAACGAATTGATCTTGGCGTTGGTGGTGATGTATGTGTTTTGATTATTGCATGTTTTTGTCTTTTTTTATATTTTTTGCATGATGGTGATCTATATTTTATTTGTTCATTAAAACTGGCATATCATTTGTTCATCACAGACTACCATTTGTTCATCACAAACTAACATTTGTTCATGACAAACTAACATTTGTTCGTCAGAAACTGGCATTTGTTCATAACAAACTAGCTTTTGTTCATCAGAAACTAACATATGTTCATCACAAACTAACATTTGTTCATATCATGTTGTGTCCTTATGTACTTATATTGATTACTTCTTTTTTGCAGTCATTTTTGAAAGAACATCTTGAGATGTCTATGGAGCTTACATCATCTTTAAAAAAATATCTTGAATATGTGCAAAGAGCTCCAATTGAAATTGACAGCCATGGACTTTTCACCAAGATCAATGAAGCTTTTGAGAAGCTATTGGGGTTGAAGGTTTCTTCATCATCATCCCAATGTGGAACCCAAGAAGATGCTGAATCTCCAAGCCAAAATTCATTCTGGGAGGAAGCTACAAAGGTTTTGGATGAAATTAAGGCTGCAATGAAGGCAAAGAAGCGTTTTGATTTACCTTCTTTTGAACTGGGTGTGTTTCCACCTACTATGGATGATGATTGGGCTGGTGTTTCAGATATCGTTAGGAAAGCGTTTTGATGCAAGAAAACGAGGCAAGGAAGGTTGATGCAACAAGGAAGAAGGAACTGAAGATTACCTTTGTGATGCGTCCCTCGTTGGGATGCTTCAGATCGATCGTTGGCTTGAGTATTAGGTCTCGGATTAGCGTAGCGGAAGGCTTGATTGATTGAATTAATGGCACGAACAAGTGTAAGCAATGAGAACTCGAGAGCTTTGAGAGATTAATGGTGGCGACACAACACAAGAAGGGAAAATAAGGAGAAACCTCTACTTTAATTAACCCTAATATGTGTGCTGAATTGAAAACATATGCCACGCTCCCTTATATAGAGAGGCGGCTGAAACAAATCCAAAGAAACCCTAAAACAGTGGCGGCGCGCCTAGGGCAAGCGTGCAAGGTTAGGCCCAACGGCGCGGTCCAAAAGTGGTCGGCACAAGGCCCATAAATGTACTTCTAAATGTGTAAAACTAACAATAGTAATGTTCCATAATAGAAAGTATGCATAAAAGTACTAAAATTGGATAGGTCGTCCGTGACCGTGCCGAGAGTGTCACGACAAGGCTGTCGCGACGCTGGCAAGGCTGGGACTCGGCGCTGGCGAAGTCACGGTGCGCGTCGGGGCGCTGGCGACGGCGCTAGCGAGGTCTCGAGGACTTGAGGTTCGCCGATGCTTCCGAGAACCTCAAGTTGAGACTCGATCCCGAGGTCCGATGCAAGAACCTCAAATGTGGCTCCGAGGTCTTGGCGAAGGCTGGAGGCGACCTCGGCTTGCGATCTGATGCTCGAGGATGGCGCGCCTTGACAAGGTTGATCCGAGAGCTCGAAGCGAGGTTCCTCGGCGCCGATGGTGGTGATGGTGCCGAGCGAGGTAGCGGTGTAGGGCGCGTCGTGGCCTGCGGAGAGGCGCGCCACAAGAGACCTCGTTGCGTCTTGGATTGCTCGAGTCCTGGCACGAGTGATGGGGCCATCCGAGCGAAGTGTGAATGCGTCGTCCTCTTGGCTAGCATCCATGACGGGGGTCGCATCACCCTCCCCCACTTGGCTGGGAAACTTCCCCGGTTCCTCATAAGCGGGTGCAACATAAGGGGAGAGCTCAGCGACGTTGAAGCTGGAGTGAACCGAGTGCTTGCCTTCGAGGTCGAGCTTATATGCGTTGTCTCCGATGCACTCAAGGACCCGAAAAGGCCCGTCTCCACGCTGGTGAAGCTTCGTCTTCCTTGAATCCGGAAACCTGTCCTTCCGAAGATGGAGCCACACGAGGTCCCCGGGGTTGAAAACCATGCGTTTCCGACCCTTGTTGTGCTGAGCCTCGTATTGAGCGGCGCAACGCTCCAATTGAACTCGAGTCCGCTCGTGCAACTTGCGGATGGCTTCGGCACGGTTGGAGGCGTCGATGGTGGTGATGGTGCTGAGCGAGGTAGCGGTGTAGGGCGCGTCATGGCCTGTGGAGAGGCACGCCACAAGAGACCTCGTTGCGTCTTGGATTGATCGAGTCCTGGCACGAGTGATGGGGCCATCCGAGCGAAGTGTGAATGCGTCGTCCTCTTGGCTAGCATCCATGACGGGGGTCGCATCACTTTGTTTGTAAGGTATTAACTGATGAACAAATTAGAAAAAAGGCTAAGGAAGACCGTATAAGGATTGAAGAGGAAGAGAGGTTGAAAAGGGATGAAGAGGACAAGAGGAAGCAGGAAGAGGAAGAGTTGGAAGCCATAAGGAGGGAGGATGCATTAATACAAGAGGTGGAGAAGAGAAAGAAAGAGGAGGAAGAGAAGAGGAAAACGGAAGAGGAGGAGAAGAAGAAGCGGGAAGAGGAGGAAGAGAAAAAGAGAAAACCAGTTGAGGAGGAAGAGAAGATACAAAGAGAGGAGGAAGAAAAGAAAAAGCGGGAAGAGGAGGAAGAGTAAAGGGAAAAACTAGCTGAGGAAGAGAAGAGGCGTCTAGAAGAGGTTAAGAGGTTTAAAGATGAGGAAGAGAAGAAGAGGAACAAGGAAGAGGAAGATAAGAAGAGAGAAGCTGAGGAAAAAGAGAAGAAGAGGATTGAGGAGTTTGAACAACAGAGAAGGCAGGAGGACCTGAAGAAGAGGCAAGAGGAGAGGAAGAAGAGGAAAGAAGAAGAGGAAGAGAAGAGGAAGAAGGAATATGCCGAGGCAAAAAATAAAGATTGATGAAGAGAAGAGAAAGGAAGAGGATAAAAAGAAGGAGAGATAGGAATGAGATACAGAAAAAAATGAGAATTGGTCTGGAGTTGAAGAAGAAACAAGAGGAGTTAGATAAGAAGAGGGAGGATGAATTAAATAAGAAATTTGAAGAGGAGATGAACAGGATTCAGGATGAGGTTTGTTCATTGATATTTTCTGATTTGTTCATTACAAAATAACATTTGTTCATCACAAACTAACATTTGTTCATCAGAAACTAGCATTTTGTTCATCACAAACTAACATTTGTTCAGAAACTAGCATTTGTTTATCAGAAACTAGCATTTGTTGATCACAAAACTAACATTTGTTCATTGGTTTTTTCTTAGGGGTTCGTAAGTTATAAGACATTTTTTCATTGATTTCGCATGTAGTTTGTGTCATGAATAATATGTGTGTTTACATTTGTAGATGAAGAATGAGGCGCAGGAGGTTGGTTCTAGTTCGATTGACACTCCCGTTGGTGTTAAACTTACTGGTGAGGATGTACTTGATAAAAGAATATCTAAGCCTTCTGATTATGTGAAGTCACCTTACATGGGAAGGAGTGTTGTTTTGACCGAAAAAGTATCTCCTGCGGCCAAGAAATTATTCGATTGGCTTATTGAAGACATTCCTGATCAAAGAGGGTAACAATGCGTAAAATAGTATTTTTTCCTTTACATATTGCTATTTTTATATCTTTCAAGTTGATTTTATTATTAAAATTGATCATTTTTTGTTTACATGTTTCTGATGTTTTGTGCTGTTGAAATCTTTAAGATGATGCATGTATCCGCCATGAAAAAAGATTTTGTTTCAATGGCGTTAAAATCTGAAGTGGAATCAAATATCATTGGGCTTTGGAGTACTTATCTCAATATTCAAGAGAAGTGGAAAAGCGACTCAAAACCCTTGAGGTTTTTTATGCATCCTGAGGATTTGGTAATAAAAAGAGTTTTTATATTCACATTGTCTTATTTTCATGACTTTTAATTTTCTCAATCTAATTTATGCTTATATGTATTTTGCAGGCTTTTCCACTGAACAAGGATTTTAGCGATGAGGATTCAAAAGTGTTTTTCATAAATGTCGTTAATGAAAGTCTTGAAAAATTCAAGTGGATTAATGTGCACAAGATTGGCCTGGTATGACATTTTTTGTTCATTGATATTCTTCTTTTTGTTCATCAGTACTACTTATTTGTTCAGAGGCATTAGTTATTTGTTCACTAGAAAGATTGACTCTTCACTATGTTGTTTTTAATCAATATCAGGTTTTTTCATGATTGTTTCCCTCTGCATTTTTTACAGTTTGTGTTTCCTATCTGCATCGCATCGCATTACTATTGTATTGTGTTGAATATGAGAGTGCCACGTTTCCACATAATTAATAACTCAATTGTGGATGTGCCCTTGGAAGCAAAGTATGAGCATGTACCTGCTAAATTGGTGAGTTTCATCTTTTTTTTGTAATAGTTTGTTTTTCATCATTGACATGTGTGTTTAATATTGAATAAGTTGTGTTTGTTTTATTGTTCTTATTTTTATAGAGAATGCTCTGTCGATCTTATGAAGACGCTCAAGATGGATGCGAGGGCTACTCTGTTCGAGCATGTGGATAGGGTTCCATATGAACGTCTTGAGATGAAATGGAGAGATACCAGAAACAAGATTGATTGTGGAATTTTTATGATGCGACACATGGAAACGTACTTCGGTAGTGGCTTGTCTGGTTGGGAATGTGGACTCAATAAACATGATCAGCATCAACTTGATGACTTGAGGATAAGGTACTGTAATGAGTTGTTTTTGAGTCCATCGAATGAGCACAAGGCAACAACTGAAAAGCTTGTTCAAGAATTTGTCCTGTGTAAACCGACAGTCGCATCTCGTGCTCCTCTTACAAGAAAGGCAAAGAATAAGAAGTGATGTACAATGATATGTGTTGGTTGGAAAACAGTTTGGAAAGGATTTGTGTTTTTTGTATGGTTTGTTTTAAAATACAATTTATGGTGGTTTATGTATTGAATGATACAGACATTTGGATTTCTTTTTATTTAGTTGTGCAATGTGAATGATGGTTATTGAACAGGTTCTTTTGTGTTATACATTTTGATTTAGAAAAAATGATTTTATCGTAATTTTGTTCATCGCTACCTTAGATTTGTTCATCGACACCTTCTATTTGTTCATCGATTGAGAATGAATTTTTTTATTGAAGAAATGAAATTGTGATTTGTCATTATGAATGGTTATTGAACAGGTTCTTTTTGTGTTAAGAGTGACATTTGATTTAGAGAAACATGTTTTATCGTAATTTTTCCATCAACACTTAAGATTTTTTCATCGATACATTCGATTTGTTCATCAACAAATTAGATTTGTTCATCAATACATTCGATTTGTTAATCGGTTGAGAATAGTGTTTATATTTTTGTACATCAATATCTTGGATTTGTTCATCCATGACTTAGATTTGTTCATCAAAACATTAGGTTTTGTTCATACATTTTTTATTGAAAAATGAAAGGATTTTGTTCATTACGTAGTAAATTTGTTCATTACTAACTTTTAAATGTTCATCCAAAACCCGAATTTTGTTCATTGATAATGCGACAATTAAGAATACTATGCATTTCACCCTAATGCAACAATTATGTATCAGAAATCAATGATTAATGAGAGATCTAATTGGGAACATAGGTGCATGTCCTACTGTTGTGTCCAAGCTTCTTGCATTTTGCACAAGTCCTTTGCTCCTTGTTTGCTTTCTTCATTGCCTTCTCTTTACCTCACATAATACGCCCTTCTTTCTTCCTGTTTTTTTCATTGCTCGTTCAGGAGGGTGTACCTCAATAACACTCGGTCTGCTTCCCAAGAATGTTTGGATTGAACACCGCCTTGTTGATGTAGATGATTCTCCTTCCAATAAGCTCAGATATGTTTCCTTTTTTTCCTTCAAGAAACATATCAACTCTTTGAGTTGTTCGGTGTTGTCCCCTATGGCATTAATGCAAGAATGTACCTCGCCCAATAAATCAGCAATCAACAGCTTCTTCTCATTCATCACATCACATTGTTCAACTATTGAACCTTCTATCTCAAAAGTAGGAGTCAGATTTGATGTCTTCGTCTATCTATTCTTGATGTATTTAGTTGGCACCTTCATCAACCCTATGTCTTTGAATACGAAAAACATATGGCAACATGGAATCCCGATATTGATGAACTTATTGCACGAGCAAATGAACTCTTCGTTTTGAAGATCATGTTTCACAACATATACCTTCCCAAACTACCCGTTGATGTGATACTCGTGAATGTTGTCTTCCTTGAACAAATTTCTTAGACCACATTCAAATACAGAAGCAATAATTTTTGTCTTGACGTCATAGAAGACATTTATGGTGTAAACAGATGCACAATGTTTCTCTAGATCCAATGGTGTCATTAGAGTTGGGGAGCTTGTTGACGTTTCAAAGTCTAACCTCTGATTATTGTGCCTTTGGGAATCAATTGCATTCTCAAACTGCATCATGAATATAACTAGAGAAGATGTCGATCCAATGAAATGCGTGAAGAAGAAGTTCTGGCTCTCAGACCTTGATGTTGTTCTAAGAAGTCCACCCATGTTTACATCATTGAAGTATGCAGGGATCCATAAGTGACGTAGCTCAAACATCAGTGGCAACCAAGTGTTTCATTTAAGTCCAAATTAAGCAATAATGGAATGCCAAGTTTCTTCAAAATCTTCTGCTAATTTCATTGCTCCAAACAAGCTTGTTGAACTTGCTTCTGAATTGATCATTGTTATACACATCATTTGTAACCTTTGACGGTACCTTGAACATGATATGCCACATGCAAAAACTATGCACAACCTTTTCAAAAACCTTTTCAATTTCCACTCTTATTGCAAGATCTTGATCAGTGAGAATGCAAATGGTTCATTGCCCTTCATTGCATGTTTGAATTTTTGGAATAGCCAGACATAAGATTCGATATCTTCTTTTAGAAGCAACCCAAAGGCAAAAGTAATGCTCTTCTTGTTGTTGTCAACCCCTGTGAATGGTAAAAACATCATTTCATACCTGAAAGGCACATAATTAAATTTGTTCATCATATATATGTGATTTTGTTCATTAGTATGTACGATTTGTTCATAAAAAATACGATTTGTTCATCAAAAGAATTATTTTGTTCATTTGTAAATTCCTGAAAGGCAAGTATTAATTTTGTTCATCAATATATATGATTTGTTCATCAAAGGAATTAATTTGTACATCAGAAAGAAGCTTTTAATACCTGTTTGATTTGTATGTTGCATCAGCTGGGACAACATCTCCAAAATATGAGAAGTTCTTCCTTGCAATAGGATCACACCAGAATAATTTGGTTAATTGATGTTGTTCATCAACATCATATTCAAAGAAAAACGCGTCACATCTTTCTTTTTTCTTGAACAAGTTGTCAATAACCATTTGAGCATCACACCTAATCATGAAGGAGTTCAGATCTCTTTTAAAATTCTTGAAATCAATTATAGTTGCACCAATTTTTGCATATGAACCAACAAACTCCTTGTAGACTTGGTATGACTTGCTTGTACCAATGTTTGCTCGTATGCAATTCATGATGAAATCTTCATGGAAGGAGGTCAGTTTCCTATTGCTCTTTGCAAAGTATTTTTTTCCATCTTCAAACATAATATGGTTGTGACGCTCTTCAAGTTTCTTAACAACATATCTGTTTCTTCCAGAAAGTCTCATAGCCAGTTTAGCAATGCAACCACACCTTTTGGTTACTCTTTTTCGCTTTTTCATTGTTCCTTGTTGTCCTTCTTCCTCATGATTCTCTTCATCATCTTCTTCATCATTATCTTCATTATCTTCTTTGTGTTATTCTTTTTTAGTTGAGTTTTTAAATCCAGCCCGATTACATAACATGTATTTCCAAACTTTAGTGTTAGTTCCATCTGAAGACTTTATAATTGTACCAGCACGTGCTTGGAAACCACATGCATCTGCGTATGCCTTTTAGAAATTTACTCCTTATTCCCAGGTTTTAAACAACATCTCCTCTTTAGGTCTTAAATTGTCATCACAAAATGGTATGTAGTAATGTGTGTTGCCAGGCGAGATCTCGATCTTTAATTGCTTTTTATCTTCTATTTTTCCTTCATTATATGGAAAAGAAACATGTAAATACACAATTTGTATACACTACATGTACAATTGATATTATTGAACAAATTCATGATAGGTATGAACAAATCCGCGATACCTATGAACAAATGCTTGATATCTATGAACAAATTTTGGATTAACAAATGTGTAATATCAATGAACAAATCCGAGATATCTCTGAACAAATGTGAACTAATGTACAGTCTTCTCAAATAAATCAAAGCAATGCCCCTCAAAATAGTAAAATGGGAGTTTTCCTATTGGTAATTCTTAAACATAAAAAAAAAATTGACGATATTTGCAATGAAACTTTTCAAATCGTGTTGTATTAGTGTTAATCAGGGAAAAATTCTGAACAAAGCTCCTTTTGGAAGATCGTAAATCGTTGTGTTTAATCAGGGAAAAATTCATTTATTACCTAGTTCCATTAATCTTAATGAGTCAGATCTTCAAAATTGTAAATCTGATCAAAGCTCCTTTTCGAAGATTGTAAATCGTTGTGTTTCAATCCTGTTTAGAAGCTTTATTTTCGCAGATGAAGAAAGAGCTTTTTTTTGGTTTTGATTTGGAAAGAGAATAAAAAATTGCCTTTTATTTCGGGTTAGCTTGGGCGACAAGTACGTTTGGTAGCGTTTAGTTACACGCGCGCTCTTTTTTTTATGAATTATTTGGACGCGCGAAGACGGTTTAGATGCGTTCTCTTTTTGCACCCTAGCGCCCATTCACACGTGATCCGTTCTCATAATATACTATAAGTATAAATTAAGATATTTTAAGCCATGATCATGTAATTATATATAAGATATGGAAAGAAATATGGAAATAAAATAAATAAGATTAATTTAATATTATGTTAGTTTTTGGAAAGCTTACTTTATAAAGTAAATAGAAAGTTCTATTTATGGAAATTTACTAAGAAAGTGGTCTATTATTATTCTATCTTTATTTAATATGATCTATATAGTTAAATAAGGTTTTATTAAAAAAATATTATTAGTAAAATATTCTTTGGTGATAAAATAATACTTTAAGTGCCTCCATGAATTTTATTGAAAATAAAGTAATATTATAATGACATTAAGGGAAATATTGTACTAAGGTTAAAATAGACTTTTTATAATCTTAAGGAAGTTATATTTTTAAAACACCTTTAGGTAAAATAGTATAGCATATGCTTTTATTAGTTTATACTTGGTTTTATTTTAAGAAGTTAGCAAGTGAAATTATAAGAATTATTTTAATAAATTGAATAAGGATTTTTAAGGAATAAAAGGGATATTACAAAATTAAAATAATAATAAAGGAATATTATTATTTTAATTAGCCACCTAAATTTTTATTATAATAATTTAGAATTCCATTCTCTTATAAATATATAAGAGAATTCCAAACCTTAAAAGAAATTTGTATTTAAAGATCGTTCGTAACTTTTCGTGTTGATAGGTCGAGATTTTGTTCGAAGTCGTGAACAACACTTTCCGTCTTATTGCTATTCTACTCGTGAGAATAAAGGCAAGTGAAAATTCCCCTTGTAACCTTATATATTCGTTTCCGTGAAATTTCTCGATGTTGGGAACAACTTGTGTGCTAAGTAATAAATGAACCTAGGAAATATTGATTGTTAGATATAACGACCCCATTGTTAGCGTAGTTCGATCTCTATTATTTGATAGGAATATTTATGCTAGTTTGGTTGTGGCCTTGAATGTTTACGGTCTTGTTAAGAGATCGATGTCGAACAAACTAGTGAGGGGCGCGGAAGTAGCCCGACACCTCTATATAACTTACTAAGTCGTATGCCTATGTGCTTAAAGTACGACTTTCAAGATCATGATCCATTCCGCTCCGATTGCAAGGAGGGATGAGTGGGACTCTAGCTAAGTGTCGGAAACTGAGTTTTCCCTTGGTGGATCGGGCCATTCAAGCCCCCACCCCCCTTTAAAAATCATTAACGAAATCGAATCTTTTCGGCACTATATAAGATAAGTGCCCAATGCACAATTAAAAGACATCAAAACCGGACCGATCTCAAATGATCGATCCGGCTCTCGGTCCGCTCAAGGCGCGAGAGGTTTTCAACTTGTATAAATTAATAACGTTCCCAACATACTTTCGATTCTAAAAGAAGTCTACAATCTAGTAGCTCCTCTCTCGATTATCGAGCTATCTCCGCTTGAGATACGCTCCCCTTTGTACCGTTAAAACCCCACATAAATAAAGCCATACCTTAAAACACAACCCAATAATATCTCCCTCGATATTACTCAAATTACCGAATTACCCTTGGGAAGTTCCGTTCCCACATGCTTAGTCTCTTAGACTAATTCTTCTTTTTCGCATGTTTGCCTCGCATATTCTTGCCACTTGCGAATTATGTCAAAACCTAGGAATCCAAGTAAGGCGTAAGGAGAAGGCAAAGGAAGGACAAGGATCTCCGAAGATGTACTTTTCATATCATTTTGATTTACTTCCGTTATGTTTCAAGGACAAGTTTGTTTTGCGTTTCATTTCCAAACAACATTATGTTTAAAGCTCTGTAAGATGTTTTGTATGAACAAAGTCTCTTTCGAGAGCACCCTTTCTGTATTATGAATTATGTTTATTTCCGCATTTTATTGTTCTATATCATTCTAAAAGCCTTGGGTGATTTTGGATGGTAAAATCCGAGGTCACTAGCGATAATACCCAATGTTGTAAAATAGGGGTGTTACACTTCACCCTCCTCATATTCTTCCTGAATCTCTTCCTCATGCTCTTCCTCGTGTTCTTCCTCCACTTTTTCACCGTAATCTTCACCATAGTCTTCATGAACTTGTTCATTCTCTTCTTGGAAGCCCTCTTCTATATATGCCTCAATGTCTTTTTCATTCACTTGGGAGGGTGTGAGAATGGGGTTATGGCTGGGATTTTTTGCAAGAGCTCTTGAATTTGAGAGAACTTGTTGTGAAGGAGGTGCTTGAGCTCTCTACACTTCATTTAGAGCACTTGTATGCCAATTTAAGAAGTGTGAATTTTGTACTAACTCGGTTACATTTCTTGGTTTTGTAGTGACCGCCAAGGGACTCAAGGTGGGCGAGGGAAAGATCAAGCCCATCATCGATTGGCCCACACCCACAACCATAGGGCGGGTTCGGAGCTTCCATAGCTTGGCTAGCTTCTACCGACGTTTCGTTCGGGATTTTAGCTCCATAGTCGTGCCATTAACAGATATTACCAAGTAAAGGGCTCATTTAAGTGGGGACAACCGCAAGAGAAGGCCTTCAATGTGCTGAAAGTGAGTCTCACAAAAGCGCCTGTACTCGCCCTACCGGACTTTAGCCGCTCTTTTGAAGTGGAATGTGATGCTAGCGGCATTGGCATCGGCTAAGCAATAAAGAAAACGACACTCATTAGAAAATCCTCCAAGCGGAGGTAGAGGTTTACTCACGCAATTAGTTGATCGTTGTGGGGTTCGTCTATAACGGAACTGTCTCTATTGTCTTACTTACCTACATTTTTAATTACTCCGCTGCGTGTGGGAATTGTTCGATACAATTCCCATAAGTGATTACGACTGACCTACGATCCAACAATTGGTATCAGAGCAAGCACTCTTGATTTTGGTTATTCTTTGAAGGTACTAGGAAAAATGTCTAAGGAACTCATGAAGATTGGACATAGGAACAACAAGCCCCCCAGTGTCATTATCAAACGCTTTGAAAACTGGTAGGTCAAGATGAGAGACTGGATGAGAAGTCATAACTACCAAGCCTGATGTGTCATAGAGCATAGGAACTTCGAGGTTAATCCAAATACTTAGAATGACCTGTCTAAATGGGGTCCTACCGAATGGGAAGGCATGGAGGCCAACTCCAAGGCTAAAATGTATCTCAACAATGCCATAAGCAAGCAAGACAGTGATCGAGTGGTTAACTTAGAAATGGCCAAGGAAATGTGGGAAGCCATTTAACAGATGCACGTTGGAAGTTCCGATCTTAGGGAAGATCCACAAATGAACGCAAGAAGGCATTTATTCAACTTCAAAATGACCATGGGTGAATCGATTGAAAGGTGCAACAGGTATTCAACGAGCTGACTACTGAGTGGGCAAATGAACGAACCATGTTCAAGGAAAATCTTGAGAAGAGAAACTTGATGTTCCACCAAGTGTTTTGAAAGCTCATTTGTTGAGTCGGTGTTAGGAACTCAAAGTTCATTAACACTAAAACAACGTCCTCAGTTTTCATAATGACAAACACCATGGGAACTAACGACATTTGCACGGTATTTTAGTATAATCGTAAAGCAAAACATAGAACAACAGGTGCCCAGATCATGGGAACTAATGCAATGACGAAAAGAGAGCAAAAAACGATAGAAGTAAACAATGTTCCCAAGAGATAAGAACTCAGTGAACCAAAGTTCCCACACGATGGTAACTGAATGAGAAGAACAGGAATCCCTCAAGTCAAGAAGATTTCCCAAGACAAGGGAACCGAGAAGACGAGAGTTCCTGTTTTGGGCAGATTTGCCATGCGAACATGTTACCTGCTACAATGAGGGAATCCTAACCAAAAAACAATCGTAACACGTTATAAATAGTTAACAAGATGAAGATTTAGAGATAAAGAGTTAGAAAGCAAACGAATATAGATAACGTGATTGCTTTGTAATCGTTCTGGTACAAATTCCTACAAGGTTATAAGTAACAATCAGATAAAGCTTTTGAACAAAAAATAATGAATCTATTCGAGAACATTTCAAATTGAAATAGTGCGTAAGATGATGAATGAATGAGTGTCCCCCCTCTTTTACCTTCTACGGTTTTTTATATATCCTCCCTTCTTTCGACCGTTGATGTAGTTATGGAGCATCGAGAGATCCTAGAGATTTCGCCACCAACCTTAATGCCTTAGCCATTACCGATATCTTCGCCTTTATACCATTGTTAAGGCGCATCTTGCCTGACTTGGATAATGGTTCTTGCTAAATCGTGCTTATCGGACTCTCGACATTGGGCTAATTTCAAGGAGGCCCAACAATACCCCCCAAAAACCCGGGAAAATTTTCCTCCAATTTTTCTAGGGTTTTTGGTCTTGATCTTGGAAGTTGTAGCGTACTCATACCACGTCCCATCACATCTGTATTTAAGGCTCTTCACAAGCATCATTGGGAGTCATTCGCGTTCTTCACTTCACAGGTACATCTCCACTTGCATGGACTCTCTATTTTCCATTTTTCTTTCCTCCTTTTCATGGCGGATTCTATCTTTCCTGATGAACATCTTTCCCATTGATGCGAACCTTCTAGTCCTCCTCGCCTTGTTTCTTCTAAAATTCTCACTCCCCACCGTCAAAGACACAATATTTCTGAGGATCCACATTCGTTCGCTCCTTTTGTCGGATTCCCAGTTTCTGCGGAGGTTTTTCTCCCCCCTCCCGGTGTTTGGGCTGACTTTCACTATGATGGTTGGGTATGTTTGTATGACTACCCTTTTCGGATTGGTCACCGTTTCCCTTTCTCCCCTAGGGCTGAGCACGGTTTCGGTTAAACCGAAAATAATGACCGAATCGACCGAACCAAACCGAACCGAACCGAAACCGAAGATATTCGGTTCGGTCATCGGTTTATGGATTTTAATTTTGGTTTCGGTTTCAGTTTGGTTTTCATAGGTTCGGTTCGGTTAAACCGAAGTTATATATAAAAAAATAAAAATATACAATATTCGTATTATTCAATACCGAAAAGGCCAAAACTACCCAGTACCCACTTCTGAAGACCGAACAGACGAAAAGTCGAAAACCCTACCCAGTACCCACTTGCTAGTTGCTCCGCAGCCTCCGCTAAGACAGTCGGACTCCTGACTCCTCAATCGCCCCGGCGCTCACTCGTCTCAGTCGGCGCTCGCCCAGTCGCCGTCGTGGCCTCGCCCGGTCGCCCGAGTCGCCCTCGCCCTCGCCAGGTACTTAACAATCGCCGAGTTTCGGCCTTTAATATGAGTCGAGTTTCGGCCTTTCATTTCATATGCTGAGTGGCAAACTGGTACACTTGTTCTTTCCTTGAAGTCTCACCAACTTAATCCAAATCCACTATCATGTTTTAAAATTTAAAGTAAACATCGTTATGTGATTTTTTTTAAGGCTCTGTTCAAGTATATTTTTGTTCATTATTACACAATTTCTATGATCTTTGCTCTATCATAGAGTTCAGGAATCTAACATTATAACTCTATGGTTGACCTTGTCCAGTTGTCCTCCTTTGAATGATTCTCTTTTTTAAAGTTAGTCAAATGACTCAATTGTGTTGCTGAATAGTGAATGTGAGGCAATTGATAAATCTTTTGTAAAGACTGTAATATATAAGTACGTATTCACAGTTGCTGAATAGTGAACACATTCACAGTTGTTGCTGCTGGTTTTTTCCCTAATAAGGGTCTTGCTAAGCTTCTATAATAACTAAAATCTAATAAGGTTCTTTGTATTTTTGTAAGGAAGTCAATTTCACTTATAGCTCCATGATTATCTTGAATAGTGAATGTGAGGCAATTGATCAAGTATCAACGATTCAACATTTTGATGAATTAGTAATCCAGTTAAGTAATAATATATATTCCACTGACATGCTGTTTTTTTGTACAGTAGCTTACTTGCTGTGTTATATTCTATTTGTGGAGTAGAGTTACCTCAACACGGATCAGTTTTCCTCGAATGTAAGTGTATGGGCTTATGGCTGGTTTTTATCTTATGAAAGATATGCATTATATTTTTTACAGTAGCTTATTTGTTGTTTCAAATTTTATTGTTATGTTATTGTGTTATGTAGATGGCGAGCTCCCAATCCAACAAAAAGCATAGAATTACTAGATCGTCAACAACTAACGCTCAACCGGAGTCCCAAGAAATGATGCAATCACTTGTATCTGAAAATTCTCCTGAAAAGAGTCTTAATGAGGAAGAAGAACTTGGTTTAGACAAGGAGATGGAAGACAATCCAACCATTCCCACGACTCCTCTAGACCCGAATGCATCTCTAGGAGGGGAAGATGATGAGGCTGCTGATGATGATGAAGGAACGAGGGTTTATATCAAATTACCGGGGAAAAGAGCCGAATTTTGGACTCATTACAAGCCTTATTTGACCAAATCCAAGAAGACAAGAGCGGAGTGTATTCATTGCAAGACAACCTATGTTGCGGATGGAAAGCATAATGGTACTACAAATATGAGCAGACATGCCAAGAGTTGTGCACTGAATCTAGCGAACAAGAGTAAAGGTACCCAATCTAAACTTGTTTTAGAGAAGATAGATGAAAATGAGCATTGGAAAATTAAAAATTGGGTGCTAGATCTAGTCGAGGTCAGAAAAAGCTTGATTAGATTGATAGTTGGAGAGGAGTTGCCATTTGTTTTTGTGGAGAAGCCTTTTTTTCAGGAATTTATTGCATCCATGTGTCCTACATTTAGGATACGTTCACGTTGGACCGTTGCACGTGATTGTTATCAATTGTTTTTGGATGAACAAGTGAAGTTGAAAACTTATTTGCAACAAAATTGTCAGAGGGTTTGCTTGACTACCGATACATGGACTTCTTTGCAAAAAGTAAATTATATGAGTTTGACTGTTCACTTTGTTGATGCTGATTGGAAATTGCAAAGAAGGATATTGAATTTTTGTCCAATAAGTGGTCACAAGGGAGATGATATAGCTAGAGATGTTGATGGTTGTCTAAGACCTTGGGGTCTATTGCATAAGATTTTTACAGTGACTGTTGACAATGCTAGTGCTAATGACTCTGCTTTGAGAGATTTGAAAGATTTGGTGAAAGCAACTGGTAAAAGTATTTGTGAGGCCAAGTATCTACATATGAGGTGTACGGCTCATATTTGTAACCGTATTGTTCAAGATGGTCTGAAAGTGCATATTAGTTGCGTTGATAAAGTAAGGGTTGTTGTGAAGTTCATAAGGAGCTCTCCTACTAGGTTGAACCAGTTTAAGGTAGAGGCTAAAATTCTAGAAATTGATTCCACGTCTTCATTGATCCTTGATGTGCCCACTAGATGGAATTCAACTTACAAGATGTTAGAGGTGGCCCTGAAATATAAACAAGTGTTTAATCGGTTAGAAGCTCCAAGAGATTCTGAAGGTGTGTACTTAGGACACATGACTACTGAGGAGTGGGTTAAAATTGAAGTGATTGTGAATTTTTTGAAGCACTTTTATGACTTCACCAACATGTTATCAGGGTCATCTTATGTGACGGTGTGTAATGTGTTTTTATGCATCGGCGAAATTGTGGTATTGTTGAATCAATGGGCTGAAAGTAATGATCTTGTTTGTCGTTTGATGGCTATCTCTATGAAAGAAAAATGTGACAAATATTGGGGGGAATTAGAGAGGATGAACATGTTTATGTTTGTTGTTGATATTCTTCATCCTAGTTACAAGTTTGAAGCATTGAAGATGTTAATGACAGACATGTATGGTAATGAGAAAGGAGAAGAATGGGCTGAAATTGTGAAGAGTGTTACAAAGAAGTTATTTGAACAGTATGTCAAAATCTATGCTCCTAAATCTACTCAAAGTCGGACGACTCAATCTAGTAGTATGGGGACAGAGGCACAATCAGTAGGGAAAACTTTTGGAGCCGGTTCTAGTCTTTTCAGAAATATGAGTTCTAAATTGGACAAGCTCAATGAATCAGATGGTGCATTATTCACCAATGAGTTTGATAGATACTTACATGAGCTGAGGTGCCGAGATAGCGAGGCCTTGACATGGTGGAAATTCAATGGCAATCGATTTCCAAATCTTGCACGATTGGCTCGTGATATATTAGCCATTCCAGTCACTACAGTGCCATCTGAATCCGCCTTTAGCACGGGAGGGCGTACTCTCGACCAATTTCGAAGCTCGTTAGCTCCTAAGGTGAAGTGACATCTTTATCTTTTATTTAAGCATCATATTTTATTTATATTTTTTTATTATTTAGTAATCAATTAACTTCTTTTATATTATTTGTTTTTAGACGGCTGAAGCTCTAATATGCACTCAAGATTGGCTTCGTGCTGCTGGAAAAGCTCGGGAATCAATATATGATGAAGTTGTAGAACTTTTTGACGAGTCCGAACAAATGATGGAAGGTAATCTTATTTTTATATTGTCATTTTTTTCTAATATGCACTCAATTTTGAAACTCGTTTGTCATTTTTTCTAATATATGCTATTATGTTTGTTGACTTGTTGTATAGGTGTTCAAACTACTTTTCCCCCGAATTCATGAACCAAAATGGACTCGGGTTGCGTAGGTAATTTGCTGATGCAATAATCTCAAATTTTTTTCCATCCGCTGGCTGCTTTTTTTACTCATGAGCTGGCTGTTTTTCTAGCTTAGTGGCTGTTTTTGTGCAATTTGCTGGGTTTAATCTGCTGGTGCAATCTGCTGGTGCAATCTGCTGCCTGCTGGTGCAATCTGATGGCTAGATGTTTGTTTTGATGGTTCAGTCCATGTTGATGTTGCTGATTTTGTCCATTTTCATGTTGGCCGCATGATTTCACTTTTTTGCTGTTGTATTGGATACAATTACACCAGTTTAATTTACCAGCTTAATGTCATATGTACTTATTGTTATGTACTTATGTGTATTATTTTTTAATTTTTTTTACTTAAACAGCTCATTTAGGGTTCGGTTTCAAGTAAAATTGGTTAAGTCGGTTCAGAAGGTTCGGCCGGTTAAGTCGGTTTAGTCGGTTCATTCGGTTTTATGGTTTTTTTACTAATTTTGAAGTGGTTTCGGTTTTTTCGGTTAAAACCTAAACCGAACCGATTAAAACCTAAACCGAACCGAACCGAACCGAAACCTTTTCGGTTCCAAAAAAACCAGATTTCGGTTTTCGGTTCAGTTCGGTTTTGGTCGGTTCGGTTCGGTTTTGAACCGATGCTCAGCCCTATTCTCCCCTCTCGGTATCGACTTTCTTCCTCAAGATTGGAGACTTTTGTTATCCGTTGATCTTCATTGCTCTTCTCATAATATCCATCTAAATGTCACTCCTAAATGTTGCATTCGGTTTCTAGGTACGAATTTAACCTTTTATTCGATCGGTCTTGATTTTGTAGTGCAATACGTTCTTATTGGCTTCATACTATCCTCATTCTTTATGCTTATGACTCAATGTCTTTAAAGTTCACTTGTTTATTCTCCTTTTGCCTTTGAAAATTGACTTGTGATCTAACATTGCACGCCAAGTATTGGATGAAATGTCCATGTAAATGTCACTACTAAATGTGGAATTCAATTTCTAGGTTCGAATTTTTGGTTTTATTCGATATGTCTGGATTTTGTAGTGTACAATGTGCTTACTAGCTTGATAATATCCTCATTCTTTATGCATATGCCTAGATGTCTTTAAAGATTACTTGTTTTTTCTCCTGCCTTTAAATTAACTTGTGATCTAACATTGCACGCCAAGTGTTCGATGAAATGTCGATGTAAATGTCACTATTAAATGTTGCATTCGGTTTCTAGGTTCGAATTTTTGCTCAAATTTGACCAGTCTTGATTTTGAAGTGCGGAATGTGCTTATTGGCTTGATACTATGCTCATTCTTTATGCTTTTGCCTAGATGTCTTTAAAGTTAATATGTTTTTTCTCCTTTTGCGTTTAAAAATTGACTTGTGATCTAACATTGCACGCCAAGTGTTCAATGAAATGTCCATTTAAATGTAACTACTAAATGTAACATTCGGTTTCTAGGATCGAATTTTTGCTCTTATTCGATCGGTCTTGATTTTGAAGTGTAGAATTTGCTTATTGGCTTGAGATTATCCTCATTCTTTATGCTTATGTCTTGATGTGTTTAAAGTTCACTTGTTTTTTCACCTTTTGCCTTTTGAATTTGACTGGTGATCTAACATTGCACGCCATGTATTAAATGAAATGTCCATGTAAATGTCACTCCTAAATATGGCATTGGTTTTATATGTTTGAATTTGTGCTTTTATTCGATCGGTCTTGATTTTGTTGTGTAAAATGTGTTTATTGGCTTGATACTATACTCATTCTTTATGCTTATGCCTAGATGTCTTTAAAGTTCATTTGTTTTTTCTCCTTTGGCCTTTAAAATGACTTGTGATCTAACATTGCACACCAAGTGTTCGATGAAATGTCCATGTAAATGTCAGTACTAAATGTGGCATTCGGTTTCTTGGTTCCAATTTTTTCGAACCTTCCATCGTCTTGATTTTGTGGTGTAGAATGTGCTTATTGGCTTGATACTATCCTCATTCTTTATACTTATGCCTAGATGCCTTTAAAGATCACTTGTTTTTTCACCTTTTGCCTTTTAAAATTGACTTGTGGCGCACAATCACAAGCCATGGGCTGCAGCCCATGCACCCCAACCTGCAGGAGGTGGTACACCTTTTATCCTACAGGATGTTGGAGGGGGGATTTGATCCCCTGAACTCCACTTCAGGCCGGGAAGGTGGGTTCAGGTGGGCTTGATCACATCACTATCCTCATTCTTTATGCTTATGCGTAGATGTCTTTAAAGATCACTTGTTTTTTCTCGTTTTGCCTTTAAAATGACTTGGGATTTAACATTGTATTTCAAGTGTTCGATGAAATGTTTATGTAAATGTCACTCCTAAACATGGCATTTGGTTTCTAGGTTCGAATTTTTGCTTGTATTCGATACTTGTTGATTTTGTAGTGCAGAATGTGTTTAGTGGCTTGATACTATCCTCATTCATTATGCTTATGCCTAGATGCCTTTAAAGATCACTTGTTTTTTTACCTTTTGCTTTTTAAAATTGACTTGTGATTTAACATTGCACGCCAAGTGTTCGATGAAATGTCGATGTAAATGTCACTCCTAAACATGGCATTCGGTTTCTAGGTTCGAATTTTTGCTTTTATTCGATACGTCTTGATTTTGTAGTGCAGAATGTGCTTATTGGCTTGATACTATCCTCATTCTTTATGCTTATGCGTAGATGTCTTTAAAGATCACTTGTTTTTTCTCGTTTTTCCTTGAAAATGACTTGGGATTTAACATTGTATTCCAAGTGTTTGATGAAATGTTTATGTAAATGTCACTCCTAAACATGGCATTTGGTTTCTAGGTTCGAATTTTTGCTTTTATTCGATATGTCTTGATTTTGTAGTGCAGAATGTGCTTATTGGCTAGATACAATCCTCATTCTTTATGCTTCTGCCTAGATGCCTTTAAAGATCACTTGTTTTTTTTACCTTTTGCCTTTTAAAATTGACTTGTGATCTAACATTGCACGCTAATCTTCAATGAAATGTCCATGTAAATGTCACTTCTAAATGTGGCATTTGGTTTTTATGTTCGAATTTATGCTTTTATTCGATCGGTCTTGATTTTGTTGTGCAGAATCTGTTTATTGGCTTGATAATATACTCATTCTTTATGATGCCTAGATGTCTTTAAAGTTCACTTGTTTTATCTCCTTTTTCGTTTAAAATGACTTTTGATCTAACATTGCACGCCAAGTGTTCGATGAAACATCCATGTAAATGTCACTACTAAATGTGGCATTCGATTTCTAGGTTCGAATTTTTGCTCTTATTCGATCAGTCTTGATTTTGTAGTGTAGAATATGCTTATATACTTGATATATCCTCATTCTTTAAGCATATGCCTAGATGCCTTTAAAGATCACTTGTTTTTTCTCCTTTTGCCTTTAAAATGACTTGTGATCTACCATTGCACGTCAAGTGTTCGATGAAATGTCCATGTAAATGTCACTTCTAAATGTGGCATTCGATTTTTATGTTCGAATTTATGCTTTTATTCGATCGGTCTTGATTTTGTTGTGCAGAATCTATTTATTGGCTTGATACTATCCTCATTCTTTATGTTTATGCCTAGATGTCTTTAAAGATAACTATTTTTTTCTCCTTTTGCCTTTAAAATGACTTGTGATCTTACATTGTACGCCAAGTGTTCGATGAAATGTCCATGTAAATGTCACTCTCAAACATGGCATTCGGTTTCTAGGTTCGAATTTATGCCTTTATCCGATTGTTCTTGATTTTGTAGGTCAGACATGCTTATTGGCTTGAAACTATCCTCTTTCTTTATGCTTATGCCTTGATGTCTTTAATGTTCACTTGTTTTTTCTCCTTTTGCCTCTAAAATTTTACTTGTTATCTAACATTGTATGCCAAGTGTTCGATGAAATGTCCATGTAAATGTACTACTAAATGTGGCATTCGATTTCTAGGTTCGAATTTTTGCTTTTATTCGATACGTCTTGATTTTATAGTGCAGAATGTGCTTATGGGCTTGATACTATCCTCATTCTTTTTGCTTATTCCTAGATATCTTTAAAGATCACTTGTTTTTTTCACCTTTTGCCTTTTAAAATTGACTTGTGATCTAACGTTGCACGCCATGTGTTCGATGAAATGTCCATGTAAATATCACTCCTAAATATGGCATTCGTTTTTTATGTTTGAATTTATGCTTTTATTCGATCGGTCTTGATTTTTTTGTGCAGAATATAGTTATTGGCTTGATACTATACTCATTCTTTATGCTTACGCCTAAATGTCTTTAAAGTTCATGATACACTCTATATTAGTATGGTTAACTCTTGTATTTTAGGTATTATTTGAGTGTGCTTAGGTTAGTTTTGAGCATAATTGTAATATGAAGACCGAAGATATGATTTGAAGAATTGCAAGAGTTTTGAAGACAAGTGTTGATTAGGAGTTGTTTTCACGCCATTTCCTTGTGACGCATCGTTCGGGAGCTACAATGATCGGATGAAACTGAATTTGGTTTCATTGGAAAGCTAACGCGAACAGTTACAATTAATGTTTGCACGGTGAGTTAAAATTCTGACTCTAAGTGGGTCAAAACCACCTCCGAAGTTGACTCCAGAATGCTGTCGCAAGACCCACGCCCTCGTGTCAGAACCGCGCTCGCGGTTGGGCGAGTTTCCGCGGCAGAGGAGTGAAGAGATGAGCCGCGCTTGCGGCTTTACCCCGCGCTTGTGGGACGTGGTGTTTCAGCGCCGACTCGGCTTTATTTTATCCATTATCTATTTTTATATCATTAAGTTTCGGTTGTTTTTCTACTATTTAAACTTAGTTTCGTATTCAGTTTAGACTAACACATTATCTAGCATACTTTTACTTTTTAGGTTTTATTTCAGTTTTATTATGGAGAACTAATTTCCCTTGGAGTTTGTTTGATCAAGGAAGCCTTTTTGTGTAATTCGTGAGATTCTGGTAACTTTTCTATCCCTTGGTCAATATCAAAACTCTTATTTATCCATGAAATAACTCTTTTCTAGGACCATGGACTAGAATTGAGAAAGAGTGTTTGATTGTTATTTTATGCATGAGACTCGTAGCTTGATTTCATGATTTGATATCCTTCTATCCTTAATTCTTTGCATGCTTTGAATTAAGCATTCTTGTTCTTATCATAATTCCGCTTGGACCGTGGACAAGCGGAAATCTTTTATAAGGATTGGATTAACTTGGGAATTAATAGAAAAGTGGATGAATCAATGATCGAATGATTAAAAAGGTAGAATTGATTGAATGAACTCTGTTTTTCCTTAATTGATTTGATACTTAAATTTGCTTGTTTGCTTAAACTTCCCAAACCCTTGTTTTATTCCTTGCTGATTGTTCAGAATACCGATTCTCTTGGGTTCGATCCCTTACTTGCATGATATACTTGGTTTGTAGATTAGGGTAATTTATTTTTTATCTTGGCAACAACGACTTTAGCCGAATCAAATTTTGGCGCCGTTGCCGGGGAATCGGTTTTTAATTTTCTGATAATCGGCATTTCTGACGACCCGCGTTCGCGGCTCGAAGCCCGCGCCCGCGGCTGACCCGCGCCCTCGGTTGTAAACCGCGCTCGCGGTTCGGTTCGTCCAGAACCCCCGAATCTGGTAAGAACCTATCTTATGGTTCTTACCCGTTCTATTGATAATTCGCCTGTTGTTCCGTTTCATACGGAAATTAACAAGACACTAAGAGAGTTGAGACGACAAGTTTAGGCTCAAGTGCTAGGCATTCAGTTTGATCAAGTTTCATCTTCTTCTTCCTCATCTGATTCAGAGGTTGAAGAACAGTTAGCAACCATGGCATATCGTACTATTAGGCAACTGACTGCGCCTAATTTAGAGCAACAACAACTTGGTCTTCAATTTACCACCCTAGGAGAAGGAGTGAAGTTTGATTTAAAATCTGGTCTTCTCCCTTACTTGCCTAAATTCCATGGATTGAGTGGGGGAGATCCGAATAAACACCTTGCAAAGTTCCATTTTGTCTGTCTGGGATGAAGCCAGCTGATGTGACTGAAGATAAGCTGATGTTGACGGCTTTTCAATTTTCTTTGGCTGATGCAACTAAGGAATGGTATATGTACTTAGCACCTGAGACGATTACTACTTGGGCTCAGTTGAAAGGTGCTTTTCTAGAGAAATATTTCCTACTGCCAAGCAAACGTCTATCAAGAAGCAGCTGAGCAGCTTAGAGCAGGGTGATGATGAGAATCTATATGAATATTATGAGCGTTACAAGTGGCTCATAGCCAACTGTCCTTACCATAGCTATTCTGATAAAGATCTTATCTGTTATATTATTGAGGGGATTTGTGATTCTGATAGGCGCCTTATGAAAGCGTCTTGTGGAGGTTCTTATGAGAATCTCACTCCTAGGCAAGCTTTTGAGATGTTAGAGACTCTAGCTGAGCAATGCAGAAATCAAAGAAAGAAATCCAACAGTAGGTCAGTTAATTTTGTTAATGATTCCCTGAATTCTGAAGTAAGGGAGTTAAAAGCTATGATGAAGCAACTGTTGGTAGGCAATGGAGCTTCATGTTCAAGGGCTTGCGGAATCTATGCTGAATCTAGCCATCCTACTGATGCATGCCGTATTATGCAAGAGCCAACAACTGATGTCAATGTTGTAGGGAACTATGATCAACAAAGGCCCCGGAATGACCCATATTCGAATACTTATTGTGAAACCGTGGGACTTCGTTATAAAGTTTCGGGACGAAACTTTCTTAAGGGGGTAAGTATGTAATATTCGGATTCGTTTTCCCTCTCGATCGGAAAAACGAGTTTCTTGGTTCTCAAGTAATCATGTGTCTTAACCTGCAAGTAATATCACATAAAGGAATAGTTTTTAATAATCCATTAGTTATCAATTGGTCTCGTTTAACAATCTGAAGCCAAATTATGTTATCAACTTCTACCAAAATTAGTTCTATCTTTAACCTCAATTTAATAAGAATATATCTTCAACCTTATCCATAGCCATCTAGTTAGCTTTTTCGTAATGTATATTTATTTAACCCTACTCATATCTAATTCTAACCAAATCCTTATCCCTTAAAACTAAACTAACCTAGATCCCATCTCCTTCTGATTCTTTTTGGCAACCGATATTTTAGCCTTCCAAAGCCAAAAACCGAGGACATCTCTTCAACACACCATAAATCCAAACCCAACCTCTTAAGATCGTATTCCGGTGAACCACTCATATATCCGGGTAATCGTGCGTTACTTTCCCCGGCCGACGTTAATCATGTACTTTCCGATCACTACCGCGGTGATGCTTCCGTTCCGTCAATCGCTGCTGTTTTCGATTATTTCGATTGCCGATCACTTTGTCCGACGTTCGTGGATCAGTCCTGATCAGTCGCCGCCGACAAGACTGCAACTACGCGTGTCGTCCCGATCGAACTAGGAATCACCGGTATGATTCTCCAACCTTCGTACTCTTTTTTGTCTGGTTCGGTTGAGCGTGGAGCGAGGGCTGTCGTCAGGGTGGCTGGCGGGGTTGTGCTGTTACGGGCAGGGAATTATTTTTGTTTGCTCGGGTACTTAAGTTTCAGTGTTGTGAGAGACTCTCCGTTCGAGGTAAGTCGTTTTTCGACTTGCTCGGTTCTTTTCTCCCTTGTTAGACTGCGTATCGATATTGTAGGACGGGTTTTGGGAACTAGTCCCGAATACCTTTTAAAATGTTTTGATCTCCTTGTGTGTTGTGTGCGTTAATGATTTTAAATGTGTTTTATCGAAAAATATTTTGGAACGTTTTCTCTGTGTTGGTACCGTTTCCGACACGGCCCATTGTAGCTGGTGTTGAGGAAGAGTTGGCTACTTTGACCCGTGTGACTGGGAAAATCGTACCCCTTCAAACGAAAATTATTATCTGTGTGTTTTGGCAAGCGCTGCAGTGGAGGCTTAGCTCGGAGTTAGAAGGGAGATTGGGAAGTGGAGTGGGAGGGCCTGCCTCTGCACTCGGCGCGGTGATGAGCGCCTTGGAAGACGGATTGTGGGTAAAGGAAGAAGTACATTGTTGTGTGACTGTGATTGCAGATGCGTATGTGACTGTTGTGACTGACATAATTAATTTAGGTATTGGCCTTTAGAGTTATGACTGTGGTTGTGGATTTGTATGCTGACTATAGATAAATGATTTTAAAACGTTCTACTGTTTCCATATTCTTTCTAGCTTGGTAGATTAGACGCTGACCCTTCGGGGAACATTTTTTAGTTCCATGTATGAATCAGGGAGCCGTGCAGGAACCGAGGCAAGATGGAGGGCCGGAGCGGTAAAGAGCGCGTGTCATAGTGGGATCGGTTTTTACTAGTTATTCATAATAGTTAGGATGTTGATTTTAATATTTGTTAGACTGAGTTGGTATTGCGTTTCGTTTATTATTATTTTAGTTTGGATAGTTCAGTTTCGGTAGGTGTGGTAATGTTTTTGGATATTTATGATTTTCGGGGATTCATGCATAACTAAGTTTTCTAAGTTTTATCGAATAAAGGTTGGATGTTTTATTATGTTTTCTCATCGTGCCCGAGTTGTAAGGTCCTACAGTGTAGTTGTCAACCTAATTAATAGTACCTTGTAAGGTCTATTTCCCAGTAGCGCCTCGACAAAAGTCGGGGTGTTACAACTTCCACTGCGCCGTCGCCGCACTCTTGCGCCCACCGTAGACCCGCGCCCGTGGCCCACAACCGAGCTCGCGGTTCGCAGCATCATCGGAGGATTAACTTAAGGCGGTCGGAGTTTTGCTTGGATCAGAGGTTTTGGCAATTTGGGGTTAGATCTACAACGGTTAGTCCCTCCTCTAGCGGTTTTGAGTTTGATTTCTGCATTTTCGGAGTTAGTATTGTTGTTTGGTGAGATTTGGGAGAAGTTTCGGTCGCCATTGTTGAGAAAAAAGCTCAAATCGAGTTTTTCGCTAAACCGCGGTCGCGGTTCTTTCTTTAGTTCCGCGCTCGCCCTTTGATACCGATCTCGCATATTGTAGTTTCCAGATCCGCGCCCCCTATTTCTGTTAGCGCCCGCGGGTTCCAGTTTCCGGGTAATTCTTCTTGATCGATTCTGTTTTATTCAACTATGGAATATTTTGGTTTACAGAATCTGATTGAGGCAGAGACGGAGTTGTAGGATAAGTATGACACTAGGACTTTTGTTAGTACCAAGTTCTTTAATATCCCTACACTGATAGATTTGGGATTTAGGGAGTGTATAGAGCGATTTCTTGAGACTGGGGTTTAGGTAGATTTAGTACCACGCCTATCCTAACTTACAAAGGCCTTACAATAGAGTTTCTTTCCACTTTCCGCTTTTCTGATGGGGTTCTTTGTTTCCAAGCTTGTGATAGATTATGTAGTATGACCCGAGAGGAGGCCTATTTTAACTTTGGGATCACTTCACCACCTACTGATGGGTGGAAAAGTATACTGACTGATGCTATAATTTTTTATTTTGGCATACTGTTACTGGCTCCCCCTTCAACACTAATTCTGGGGAGACAAACAGTAAGATTCCCCATCCTTGTGTGTGTTTGTGTCACAAGGTCCTAGCTATGGCGTTTCTAGGGTCATCGAGAGGCGAACAAGGTGTTTGCACATGACATGAGGATTATTAGATGTTTGTTCCCTTTTCCATCTGAGTGCCCAGACTGGTTTGGGTTATTTATTGCATCAGCTAGGAAGTATTTGAGGAGAAAGGGGCTGATAGGATTGGGTCGTATGGTTACTCATTTAGCCACCAGATTTGTTACTATAGAGTAGATTAAGGCCCGATATGGAGGACATTTGACTGATGGTTACAGTTATACCCATCAGGCTTTAGTTCGGGCTAGTTGTTTCAGAGGTTCAACTGAGGGAGGTTGGACTTGGTTTCATGGGTACCCTCCTACACCTTTTTTGCGTTTACATGCCACTTTACAATATGGAGATACTGTATATGCATTTCATTTACAGCCTGATGTAGATGCCCCTGTAGAGGAGGTTGATATGGAGGATTATGAGGATGATGGTGGAGGTTTGGATGATCGTTTTGAGGCTTATTATTCTAGATTTTCTTCTAAGCCATCTGGATGGGCTCCTGGTCCACAGTCTGCAGCTGGTTGGGGTGTAACTAACCCAGCTACTGCATCTACTTCTGTTCCTTCTGGTTTGCCTTGGACTCTTGAGATGACATTTGAGGAGTGAGTTCTAAGTGGATTGCAGCATTTATCGGTTCGATAGGATGCGATGTGGGAGCATCAGAGACAGGTCATTTTATTTTTCCAGACTCAGTGGCCTGATTTTCCATCATTTCCTCCACCTGATCAACAGTGAGTCTTCTGATTCCCTCTTCTATACTTTGTTCTATATTTTCTTAGCTTCATTGGGGACAATGAAGGGTTTAAGTATGGGGGAGGGGATTCACTGCTATATTTGTAATATGTGTATAGTTGCATGTTATTTTCTATCATTTGATTCAGTATTTTCAGTTTGAAAAAAAATGATGAAAAAGAGCCATAAAAAAGAGAAAAAGGCATATAAAAATCCTATGATGAGTTGAAAACCCGAAAGGGCGGCTCAGGTAATAAGCAGGTAACCCGGACCGCGCTCGCGGTTGGGCGAGTTTCTGCGGCCGAGGAGTGAAGAGATGAGCCGCGCTCGCGGCTATAGCCCACGCTCGCGGGTCGTGGTGTTTCAACGCCGACTCGGCTTTATTTTATCCTTTATCTATTTTTATATCTTTAAGCTTTGGTTGTTTTTCTACTATTTAAGCTTAGTTTCGTATTCAGTTTAGACTAACACATTATCTAGCTAACTTTTACTTTTTAGGTTTTGTTTCAGTTTTATTATGGAGAACTAATTTCCCTTGGAGTTTGTTTGATAAAGGAAGCCTTTTTATGTAATTCGTGAGATTTTGGTAACTTTTCTATCCCTTGGTTAGTATCAAAACTATTGTTTTTATTTATATGATCTATGTTTGATTTTATGAGCCTGATCAACTTGTTTAATTGACTTAGATCTACTGTTTGGATTAGTTTGATTGTTGTCTGTGCAATCTTATTTATCCATGAAACAACTCTATTCTAGGACCATGGACTCGAATTGAGAACGAGTGTTTGATTGTTATTTTATGCATGAGACACGTAGCTTGATTGCATGATTTGATATCCTTCTATCCATAATTCTTTGCATGATTTGAATTAAGCATTCTTGTTCTTATCATAATTCTGCTTGGACCGTGAACAAGCGGAAATCTTTTATAAGGATTGGAATTAACCTGGGAAATAATAGAAAAGTTGATGAATCAATGATCGAATGATTAAAAAGATGGAATTAATTGAATGAACTTTGCTTTTCTTGTTTACTTAAATTTTCTTTGCTTTAAAGTTCACTTATTTTTTCTATTTTTACCTTTAAAATAACATTTGATCTAACATTGCATGCCAAGTTTTCGATGACATGTCCATATAAATCTCACTCCTAAATGTTGCATTCGGTTTCTAGGTTCGAATTTATGCTTTTATTCGATCGGTCTTGATTTTGTAGAGCAAAACGTGCTTATTGGCTTGATAATATCCTCATTCTTTATGCTTATGCCTAGATGTCTTTAAAGATCACTTGTGTTTTCTCCTTTCGCCTTTAAAATGACTTGTGATCTAACATTGCACGCCAAGTGTTCGATGAAATGTCAATGTAAATGTCATTCCTAAATGTGGCATTCGGTTTTATGTTTGAAGTTATGCTTTTATTCGATCGGTCCTGATTTTGTTGTGTAGAATGTGTTTATTGGCTTGATACTATACTCATTCATTATGCTTATGCCTAGATGTCTTTAAAATTCTATTGTTTTTTCTCCTTTTGCCTTTAAAATGACTTGTGGTCTAACATTGCACGCCAAGTGTGCGATGAAATGACCATATAAATGTCACTCCAAAATGTGGCATTTGTAATCTAGGTACTTATTGGCTTGATAATATCCTCATTCTTTATGCTTATGCCTAGATATTTTTAAATATCACTTGAGTTTTCTCCTTTTGCCTTTAAAATATCTTGTGATCTAACATTACACTCCAAGTGTTCGATGAAATGTCCATGTAAATGTCACCCCTAAACGTTGCATTCGGTTTCTAGGTTCGAATTTATGCTTTTATTCGATCGGCCTTGATTTTGTTGTTCAGAATGTGTTTATTGGCTTGATACTATACTCATTCTTCATGCTTATTCCTAGATGTCTTTAAAGTCCACTTGTTTTTTCTCCTATTGCCTCTAATATGACTTGTGATCTAACATTGCACTCCATGTGCTCTATGAAATGTCCATGTAAATGTCACTCCTAAATGTATTATTTAT
This sequence comes from Fallopia convolvulus, assembly GCA_964016875.1. Taxonomy (NCBI): domain Eukaryota; kingdom Viridiplantae; phylum Streptophyta; class Magnoliopsida; order Caryophyllales; family Polygonaceae; genus Fallopia; species Fallopia convolvulus. The sequence continues at coordinate 32,432,587 of OZ024734.1, read as the reverse complement.
TTTCTAGGTTCGATGAAATGTCCATGTAAATGTCACTCGTAAATGTGGCATTTGGTTTCTAGGTCCGAATTTATGCTTTTATGCGATCGGTCATGGTTTTGTGGTGCAAAGGGTGCTTTTTGGCTTGATAATATCCTCATTCTTTATGCTTATGCCTCAATGTCTATAAAGTTCACTTTTTTTTTTATCATTTTGCCTTAAAATGACTTGTGATCCGACATTGCAAGACATGTGTTCGATGAAATGTCCATGTAAATGTCAATCATAAATGTGGCATTCGATTTTTATGTTTGAATTTATGCTTTTATTCGATCGGTCTTGATTTTTTTGTGCAGAATGTGCTTATTGGCTTGATACTATCCTCATTCATTATGCTTATGCCTAGATGTCTTTAAAGATCACTTGTTTTTTTCTCCTTTTGCCTTGAAAATGACTTGTGATCTAACATTGCAAGCCAAGAGTTCGATGAAACGTCCATGTAAATGTCACTCATAAATGTGGCATTCGGTTTTTATGTTCGAATTTATGCTTTTATTCGATCAGTCTTGATTTTGTTGTGCAGAATGTGCTTATTGGCTTGATACTATCCTCATTCATTATGCTTATGCCTAGATGTCTATAAAGATCACTTGTTTTTTCTCCTTTTGCCTTAAAAATGACTTGTGATCTAACATTATACGCCAAGTGTTCGATGAAATGTCCATGTAAATGTCAATAATAAACGTTGCATTCGGTTTCTAGGTTCGAATTTATGCTTTTATTCGATCGGTCTTGATTTTGTTGTGCAGAATGTGTTTATTGGCTTGATACTATACTCATTCTTCATGCATATTCCTAGATGTCATTAAAGTTCACTTGTTTTTTCTCCTTTTGCCATTAAAATGACTTTTGATAAAAAAAAATTGCACGCCAAGTGTTTGATTAAATGTCCATGTATATGTCACTCCTAAATGTGGCTTTCAGTTTCTAGGTTCGAATTTATGCTTTTATCTTATTTGTCTTGATTTTGTAGTGCAAAACGTGCTCATTGGCTTGATACTATCCTCATTCTTTATGCTTATGCATCGATTTCCTTAAAGTTCACTTGTTTTTTTTTCTCATTTAGCCTTAAAAATGACTTCTGATCTGACATTGCAAAACAAGTGTTCGATAAAATGTCCATGTAAATGTCACTATTAAATGTGGAATTCGGTTTCTAGGTTCGAATTTATGCTTTTATTCGATCGGTCATGATTTTTTAGTGCAAAACGTGCTTATTGGCTTGATAATATCCTCATTCTTTATGCTTATGACTAGATGTCTTTAATGTTCACTTGTTTTTTTCTCATTTTGCCTTAAAAATGACTTCTCATCATACATTGCAAGACAAGTGTTCGATGAAATGTCCATGAAAATGTCACTTAAAAATGTGGCCATCGGATTTTATGTTCGAATATATGCTTTTATTCGATCGGTCTTGATTTTGTAGTGCAGATTGTGCTTATTCGCTTGATACTATAATCATTCTTTATGCTTACGCCTAAATGTCTTTATAGTTCACTCAATTTTTCTCCTTTTGCCTTTAAAATTACTTGTGATCTAACATTGCAAGCCAAGTGTTCGATGAAATGTTCATGTAAATGTCACTCCTAAATGTGGCATTCGGTTTATAGATTCGAATTTATGTTTTTTTCCGATCTTTCTTGATTTTGTAGTGCAAAACGTGCTTATTGGCTTGATACTATCCTCGTTCTTTATGCTTATGCCTTGATGTCTTTAAAGTTCACTTGTTTTTTACTCATTTTGCCTTAAAATGACTTGTGATCTAACATTGCACTCCAAGTGTTCGATGAAATGTCCATGTAAATGTCACTCCTAAATGTGGCATTTGGTTTCTAGGTTAGAATTTATGCTTTTATTCGATCGGTCATGGTTTTGTAGTGCAAAGCGTGCTTTTTAGCTTGATAATATCCTCATTCATTATGCTTATGCCTCAATGTCTTTAAAGTTAACTTGTTTTTTTAGTCATTTTGCCTTAAAAATGACTTGTGATCCGACATTGCAAGACATGTGTTCGATGAAGTTTCCATGTAAATGTCACACATATATGTGGCATTCGGTTTTTATGTTCGAATTCATGCTTTTATTCGATCGGTCTTGATTTTGTTGTGCAAAATGTGCTTATTGGCTTGATACTATCCTCATTCATTATGCTTATGCCTAGATGTCTTTAAATATCACTTGTTTTTTTCTCCTTTTGCCTTGAAAATGACTTGTGATCTAACATTGCAAGACAAGTGTTCGATGAAATGTCCATGTAAATGTCACTCCTAAATGTTGCATTCGGTTACTAGGTCCCAATTTATGCTTTTAGTCGATCGGTCATCATTTTGTAGTTCAAAACGTGCTTATTGGCTTGATACTATCCTCATTCTTTATGCTTATACCTCGATGTCTTTAAAGTTCACTTGTTTTTTTCTCATTTTGCCTTAAAAATGACTTTTGATCTAACATTTCAAGACAAGTGTTTGATGAAATGTCCATGTAAATGCCACATTTAAATTTGACATTCGGTTTCTAGGTTCGAATTTATGCTTTTATCCGATCTGTCTTGATTTTGTAGTGCAAAACGTGTTGATTGGCTTGATACTATCCTCGTTCTTTATGCTTATGCCTCGATGTCTTTAAAGTTCACTTTTTTTTTTTTTTTCTCATTTTGCCTTAAAAATGACTTGTGATCTAACATTGCACTCCAAGTGTTCCATGAAATGTCCTTGTAAATGTCACTCCTAAAAGTATTATTCGGTTACTAGGTTCGATGAAATGTCCATGTCAATGTCACTCTTAAATGTGACATTCGGTTTCTAGGTTCGAATTTATGCTTTTATTGAATCGTTCATGAGTTTTTAGTGCAAAATGTGCTTATTGGTTTAATAATATCCTCATTGTTTATGCTTATGCTTCGATGTCCTTAAAGTTCACTTGTTTTTTTCTCATTTTGCCTTGAAAATGACTTGTGATCTAACATTTCAAGACAAGTGTTCGATGAAATGTCCATGTAAATGTCACTCTTAAATGTGACATTCGGTTTGTAGGTTCGAATTTATCCTTTTATTCGATCGGTCATGAGTTTTTAGTGTAAAACGTGCTTATTGGCTTGATAATATCCTCACTCTTTATGCTTATGCCTCAATGTCTTTAAAGTTCACTTGTTTTTTTCTCATTTTGCCTTGAAAATGACTTCTGATCTGACATTGCAAGACAAGTGTTCGATGAAATGTCCATGTAAATGTCACTCCTAAATGTGGCATTCGGTTTCTGGGTCCGAATTTATGCTTTTAGTCAATCGGTCATCATTTTGTAGTGCAAAACGTGCTTATTGGCATGATACTGTCCTCATTCTTTATACTTATACCTCGATGTCTTTAAAGTTCACTTGTTTTTTTCTCATTTTGCCTTAAAAATGACTTGTGATAAAACATTGCACTCCAAGTGTTTCATGAAATGTCCATGGTAATGTAACTCCTAAAAGAGTTATTCGGTTTCTAGGTTTGATGAAATGTCCATGTAAATGTCACTCCTAAACGTGGCATTCGGTTTGTAGGTTCGAATTTATGCTTTTATCCGATTTGTCTTGATTTTGTAGTGGAAAACGTGCTTATGGGCTTGATACTATCCTCATTCTTTGTGCTTATGCCTCGATGTCTTTAAAGTTCACTTGTTTTTTTCTTATTTTGCCTTAACAATGACTTGTGATCTAATATTTCAAGACAAGTGTTCGATGAAATTTCCATGTAAATGTCACTCTTAAATGTGACATTCGGTTTCTAGGTTCGAATATATGCTTTTATTCGATAGGTCATGATTTTTTAGTGCAAAACGTGCTTTTTGGCTTGATAAAATCCACATTCTTTATGCTTATGCCTCGATGTCTTTAAAGTTCACTTGTTTTTTTCTCATTTTGCCTTAAAAATAACTTTTGATCTGACATTTCAAGACAAGTGTTCGATGAAATGTCCATGTAAATGTCACTCTTAAATGTGACATTCGGTTTCTAGGTTCGAATTTATGCTTTTATTCGATCGACAATGATTTTTTAGTGCAAAATGTGCTTATTGGCATGATAATATCCTCATTCTTTATGCTTATGCCTCGATGTCCTTAAAGTTCACTTGTTTTTTTTTCATTTTGCCTTAAAAATGACTTCTGATCTGACATTTCAAAACAAGTGTTCGAAGAAATGTCCATGTAAATGTCACTCTTAAATGTGACATTCTGTTTCTAGGTCCGAATTTTTTTTTTGTCTATCGGACATCATTTTGTAGTGCAAAACGTGCTTATTGGCATGATACTGTCCTCATTCTTTATACTTATACCTCGATGTCTTTAAAGTTCACTTGTTTTTTTCTCATTTTGCCTTAAAAATGACTTGTGATAAAACATTGCACTCCAAGTGTTTCATGAAATGTCCATGGTAATGTAACTCCTAAAAGAGTTATTCGGTTTCTAGGTTTGATGAAATGTCCATGTAAATGTCACTCCTAAACGTGGCATTCGGTTTGTAGGTTCGAATTTATGCTTTTATCCGATTTGTCTTGATTTTGTAGTGGAAAACGTGCTTATGGGCTTGATACTATCCTCATTCTTTGTGCTTATGCCTCGATGTCTTTAAAGTTCACTTGTTTTTTTCTTATTTTGCCTTAACAATGACTTGTGATCTAATATTTCAAGACAAGTGTTCGATGAAATTTCCATGTAAATGTCACTCTTAAATGTGACATTCGGTTTCTAGGTTCGAATATATGCTTTTATTCGATAGGTCATGATTTTTTAGTGCAAAACGTGCTTTTTGGCTTGATAAAATCCACATTCTTTATGCTTATGCCTCGATGTCTTTAAAGTTCACTTGTTTTTTTCTCATTTTGCCTTAAAAATAACTTTTGATCTGACATTTCAAGACAAGTGTTCGATGAAATGTCCATGTAAATGTCACTCTTAAATGTGACATTCGGTTTCTAGGTTCGAATTTATGCTTTTATTCGATCGACAATGATTTTTTAGTGCAAAATGTGCTTATTGGCATGATAATATCCTCATTCTTTATGCTTATGCCTCGATGTCCTTAAAGTTCACTTGTTTTTTTTTCATTTTGCCTTAAAAATGACTTCTGATCTGACATTTCAAAACAAGTGTTCGAAGAAATGTCCATGTAAATGTCACTCTTAAATGTGACATTCTGTTTCTAGGTCCGAATTTTTTTTTTGTCTATCGGACATCATTTTGTAGTGCAAAACGTGCTTATTGGCTTGATACGATCCTCATTCTTTATGCTTATACCTCGATGTCTTTAAAGTTCACTTGTTTTTTTTCTCATTTTGCCTTAAAAATGACTTCTTATCTGATATTCCAAGCCAAGTGTTCGATGAAATGTCGATGTAAATGTCACTCCTAAATGTGGCATTCAGTTTCTAGGTTCGAATTTATGCTTTTATTAGATCGGTCATGATTTTGTAGTGCAAAACGTGCTTATTGGCTTGATACTATCCTCATTCTTTATGCTTATGCCTCGATATCTTTAAAGTTCACTTGCTTTTTTTTCTCATTTTGCCTTAAAAATGACTTCTTACCTGACATTGCAAGACAAGTGTTCGATGAAATGTCCATGTAAATGTCGCTCTTAAATGTGACATTCGGTTTCTAGGTTCGAATTTATGCTTTTATTCGATCGACAATGATTTTTTAGTGCAAAACGTGCTTATTGGCATGATAATATCCTCATTCTTTATGCTTATGCCTCGATGTCCTTAAAGTTCACTTGTTTTTTTTTCATTTTGCCTTAAAAATGACTTCTGATCTGACATTTCAAAACAAGTGTTCGAAGAAATGTCCATGTAAATGTCACTCTTAAATGTGACATTCTGTTTCTAGGTCCGAATTTTTTTTTTTTGTCGATCGGACATCATTTTGTAGTGCAAAACGTGCTTATTGGTTTGATACTATCCTCATTCTTTATGCTTATACCTCAATGTCTTTAAAGTTCACTTGTTTTTTTCTCATTTTGCCTTAAAATGGCTTCTGATCTGACATTGCAAGACAAGTGTTCGATGAAATGTCCATGAAATGTCACTCTTAAATGTGACATTCGGTTTCTAGGTTCGAATATATGCTTTTATTCGATAGGTCATGATTTTTTAGTGCAAAACGTGCTTATTGGCTTGATAAAATCCTCATTCTTTATGCTTATGCCTCGATGTCTTTAAAGTTCACTTGTTTTTTTCTCATTTTGCCTTAAAAATAACTTTTGATCCGATATTTCAAGACAAGTGTTCGATGAAATGTCCATGTAAATGCCACTCTTAAATGTGACATTCGGTTTCTAGGTTCGAATTTATGCTTTTATTCGATCGATCATGATTTTTTAGTGCAAAACATGCTTATTGGCATGATAGTATCTTCATTCTGTATGCTTATGCCTCGATGTCATTAAAGTTCACTTGTTTTTTTCTCATTTTGCCTTAAAAATGACTTCTGATCTGACATTTCAAGACAAGTGTTCGACGAAATGTCCATGTAAATGTCACTCTTAAATGTGACATTCAGTTTCTAGTTTCGAATTTATTTTTTTAGTCGATCGGACATCATTTTGTAGTGCAAAACGTGCTTATTGGCTTGATACTATCCTCATTCTTTATGCTTATGCCTCGATGTCTTTAAAGTTCACTTGTTTTTTTTCTCATTTTGCCTTAAATGACTTCTTATCTGACATTGGAAGACAAGTGTTCGATGAAATGTCCATGTAAATGTCACTCCTAAATGTGGCATTCGGTTCCTATGTTCGAATTTATGCTTTTATTGGATCGGTCATGATTTTGTAGTGCAAAACGTGCTTATTGGCTTGATACTATCCTTATTCTTTATGCTTATGCCTCGATGTCTTTAAAGTTCACTTGTTTTTTTCTCATTTTGCCTTAAAAATAACTTTTGATCTGTCATTTCAAGACAAGTGTTCGATGAAATGTCCATGAAAATGTCCCTAAAAAATGTGGCCTTCGGTTTTTATGTTCGAATTTATGCTTTTATTCGACCGGTCATGATTTTTTAGTGCAAAACGTGCTTATTGGCTTGATAAAATCCTCATTCTTTACGCTTATGCCTCAATGTCTTTAATGTTCCCTTGTTTTTTTCTCATTTTGCCATTAAAATGACTTCTGATCTGACATTACAAGACAAGTGTTCGATGAAATGTCCATGAAAATGTCCCTCAAAAATGTGGCCTTCGGTTTTTATGTTCGAATATATGCTTTTATTCGATCGGTCTTGATTTTGTAGTGCAGAATGTGCTTATTGGCTTGATACTATAATCATTATTTATGCTTATGCCTAGATGTCTTTAAAGTTCACTCATTTTTTCTCCTTTTGCCTTCAAACTTACTTGTGATTTAACATTCCAAGCCAAGTGTTCGATGAAATGTCCATGTAAATGTCACTCCTAAATGTGGCATTCGGTTTCTAGGTTCGAATTTATTCTTTTATTGGATCGGTCATGATTTTGTAGTGCAAAACGTGCTTATTGGCTTGATACTATCCTCATTCTTTATGCTTATGCCTCAATTTCTTTAAAGTTCACTTGCTTTTTTGTCATTTTGCCTTAAAAATGACTTCTTCTTTGACATTGCAAGACAAGTGTTCGATGAAATGTCCATGTAAATGTCACTCCTAAATGTGGCACTCGGTTTCTAGGTCCGAATTTATGCTTTTATCCGATCCGTCTTGATTTTGTAGTGCAAAACGTGATTATTGGCTTGATACTATCCTCATTCTTTATGCTCATACCTCGATGTCTTTAAAGTTCACTTGTTTTTTTCTCATTTTGCCTTAAAATGGCTTCTGATCTGACATTGCAAGACAAGTGTTCGATGAAATGTCCATGTAAATGTCACTCCTAAATGTGGCATTCGGTTTCAGGTTCGAATTTATTCTTTTATCCAATCTGTCTTGATTTTGTAGTTCAAAGCGTGCTTATTGGCTTGATACTATCCTCGTTCTTTATGCTTATGCCTTGATGTCTTTTAAGTTCACTTATTTTTTTTTCTCATTTTGCCTTAAAAATGACTTGTGATCTAACATTTCAAGACAAGTGTTTCATTAAATGTCCATGTAAATATCACTCAAATATATGACATTCGGTTTTTTTGTTCGAATTTATGCTTTTATTCGATCGGTCATGATTTTTTAGTGCAAAACGTGCTTATTGGCTTGATAAAATCCTCATTCTTTATGCTTATGCCTTGATGTCTTTAAAGTTCACTTGTTTTTTTCTCATTTTTCCTTAAAAATGACTTCTGATCTAACATTACAAGACAAGTGTTCAATGAAATGTCTATGTAAATGTCACTCCTAAATGTGGCATTCGGTTTCTAGGTTCGAATTTATGCTTTTATCCGATCCGTCTTGATTTTGTAGTGCAAAACGTGCTTATTGGCTTGTACTATACTCATTCTTTATGCTTATGCCTCGATGTCTTTAAAGTTCACTTGTTTTTTTTCTAATTTTGCCTTAAAAATGACTTCAGATCTGACATTGCAAGACAAGTGTTCGATGAAATGTCCACGCCAATGTCACTCCTAAATGTGGCATTCGGCTTCTAGGTCCGAATTTATGCTATTAGTCGATCGGTCATGATTTTTTAGTGCAAAACGTGCTTATTGCCTTGATACTATCCTCATTCTTTATGCTTATACCTCGATGTCTTTAAAGTTCACTTGTTTTTTTCTCATTTTGCCTTAATAATGACTTCTGATCTGTCATTTCAAGACAAGTGTTCGATGAAATGTCCATGAAAATGAGGATCAAAAATGTGGCCTTCTTTTTTTATGTTCGAATATATGCTTTTATTCGATCGGTCTTGATTTTGTAGTGCAGAATGTGCTTATTGGCTTGATACTATAATCATTATTTATGCTTATGCCTAGATGTCTTTAAAGTTCACTCGTTTTTTCTCCTTTTGCCTTCAAACTTACTTGTGATTTAACATTCCAAGCCAAGTGTTCGATGAAATGTCCATGTAAATGTCACTCCTAAATGTGGCATTCGGTTTCTAGGTTCGAATTTATTCTTTTATTGGATCGGTCATGATTTTGTAGTGCAAAACGTGCTTATTGGCTTGATACTATCCTCATTCTTTATGCTTATGCCTCGATGTCTTTAAAGTTCACTTGCTTTTTTCTCATTTTGCCTTGAAAATGACTTCTGATCTGACATTGCAAGACAAGTGTTCGATGAAATGTCCATGTAAATGTCACTCCTAAATGTGGCATTCGGTTTCTGGGTCCGAATTTATGCTTTTAGTCAATCGGTCATCATTTTGTAGTGCAAAACGTGCTTATTGGCATGATACTGTCCTCATTCTTTATACTTATACCTCGATGTCTTTAAAGTTCACTTGTTTTTTTCTCATTTTGCCTTAAAAATGACTTGTGATAAAACATTGCACTCCAAGTGTTTCATGAAATGTCCATGGTAATGTAACTCCTAAAAGAGTTATTCGGTTTCTAGGTTTGATGAAATGTCCATGTAAATGTCACTCCTAAACGTGGCATTCGGTTTGTAGGTTCGAATTTATGCTTTTATCCGATTTGTCTTGATTTTGTAGTGGAAAACGTGCTTATGGGCTTGATACTATCCTCATTCTTTGTGCTTATGCCTCGATGTCTTTAAAGTTCACTTGTTTTTTTCTTATTTTGCCTTAACAATGACTTGTGATCTAATATTTCAAGACAAGTGTTCGATGAAATTTCCATGTAAATGTCACTCTTAAATGTGACATTCGGTTTCTAGGTTCGAATATATGCTTTTATTCGATGGGTCATGATTTTTTAGTGCAAAACGTGCTTTTTGGCTTGATAAAATCCACATTCTTTATGCTTATGCCTCGATGTCTTTAAAGTTCACTTGTTTTTTTCTCATTTTGCCTTAAAAATAACTTTTGATCTGACATTTCAAGACAAGTGTTCGATGAAATGTCCATGTAAATGTCACTCTTAAATGTGACATTCGGTTTCTAGGTTCGAATTTATGCTTTTATTCGATCGACAATGATTTTTTAGTGCAAAATGTGCTTATTGGCATGATAATATCCTCATTCTTTATGCTTATGCCTCGATGTCCTTAAAGTTCACTTGTTTTTTTTTCATTTTGCCTTAAAAATGACTTCTGATCTGACATTTCAAAACAAGTGTTCGAAGAAATGTCCATGTAAATGTCACTCTTAAATGTGACATTCTGTTTCTAGGTCCGAATTTTTTTTTTGTCTATCGGACATCATTTTGTAGTGCAAAACGTGCTTATTGGCTTGATACGATCCTCATTCTTTATGCTTATACCTCGATGTCTTTAAAGTTCACTTGTTTTTTTTCTCATTTTGCCTTAAAAATGACTTCTTATCTGATATTCCAAGCCAAGTGTTCGATGAAATGTCGATGTAAATGTCACTCCTAAATGTGGCATTCAGTTTCTAGGTTCGAATTTATGCTTTTATTAGATCGGTCATGATTTTGTAGTGCAAAACGTGCTTATTGGCTTGATACTATCCTCATTCTTTATGCTTATGCCTCGATATCTTTAAAGTTCACTTGCTTTTTTTTCTCATTTTGCCTTAAAAATGACTTCTTACCTGACATTGCAAGACAAGTGTTCGATGAAATGTCCATGTAAATGTCGCTCTTAAATGTGACATTCGGTTTCTAGGTTCGAATTTATGCTTTTATTCGATCGACAATGATTTTTTAGTGCAAAACGTGCTTATTGGCATGATAATATCCTCATTCTTTATGCTTATGCCTCGATGTCCTTAAAGTTCACTTGTTTTTTTTTCATTTTGCCTTAAAAATGACTTCTGATCTGACATTTCAAAACAAGTGTTCGAAGAAATGTCCATGTAAATGTCACTCTTAAATGTGACATTCTGTTTCTAGGTCCGAATTTTTTTTTTTTGTCGATCGGACATCATTTTGTAGTGCAAAACGTGCTTATTGGTTTGATACTATCCTCATTCTTTATGCTTATACCTCAATGTCTTTAAAGTTCACTTGTTTTTTTCTCATTTTGCCTTAAAATGGCTTCTGATCTGACATTGCAAGACAAGTGTTCGATGAAATGTCCATGAAATGTCACTCTTAAATGTGACATTCGGTTTCTAGGTTCGAATATATGCTTTTATTCGATAGGTCATGATTTTTTAGTGCAAAACGTGCTTATTGGCTTGATAAAATCCTCATTCTTTATGCTTATGCCTCGATGTCTTTAAAGTTCGCTTGTTTTTTTCTCATTTTGCCTTAAAAATAACTTTTGATCCGATATTTCAAGACAAGTGTTCGATGAAATGTCCATGTAAATGCCACTCTTAAATGTGACATTCGGTTTCTAGGTTCGAATTTATGCTTTTATTCGATCGATCATGATTTTTTAGTGCAAAACATGCTTATTGGCATGATAGTATCTTCATTCTGTATGCTTATGCCTCGATGTCATTAAAGTTCACTTGTTTTTTTCTCATTTTGCCTTAAAAATGACTTCTGATCTGACATTTCAAGACAAGTGTTCGACGAAATGTCCATGTAAATGTCACTCTTAAATGTGACATTCAGTTTCTAGTTTCGAATTTATTTTTTTAGTCGATCGGACATCATTTTGTAGTGCAAAACGTGCTTATTGGCTTGATACTATCCTCATTCTTTATGCTTATGCCTCGATGTCTTTAAAGTTCACTTGTTTTTTTTCTCATTTTGCCTTAAATGACTTCTTATCTGACATTGGAAGACAAGTGTTCGATGAAATGTCCATGTAAATGTCACTCCTAAATGTGGCATTCGGTTCCTATGTCCGAATTTATGCTTTTATTGGATCGGTCATGATTTTGTAGTGCAAAACGTGCTTATTGGCTTGATACTATCCTTATTCTTTATGCTTATGCCTCGATGTCTTTAAAGTTCACTTGTTTTTTTCTCATTTTGCCTTAAAAATAACTTTTGATCTGTCATTTCAAGACAAGTGTTCGATGAAATGTCCATGAAAATGTCCCTAAAAAATGTGGCCTTCGGTTTTTATGTTCGAATTTATGCTTTTATTCGACCGGTCATGATTTTTTAGTGCAAAACGTGCTTATTGGCTTGATAAAATCCTCATTCTTTACGCTTATGCCTCAATGTCTTTAATGTTCCCTTGTTTTTTTCTCATTTTGCCATTAAAATGACTTCTGATCTGACATTAGAAGACAAGTGTTCGATGAAATGTCCATGAAAATGTCCCTCAAAAATGTGGCCTTCGGTTTTTATGTTCGAATATATGCTTTTATTCGATCGGTCTTGATTTTGTAGTGCAAAACGTGATTATTGGCTTGATACTATCCTCATTCTTTATGCTCATACCTCGATGTCTTTAAAGTTCACTTGTTTTTTTCTCATTTTGCCTTAAAATGGCTTCTGATCTGACATTGCAAGACAAGTGTTCGATGAAATGTCCATGTAAATGTCACTCCTAAATGTGGCATTCGGTTTCTAGGTTCGAATTTATTCTTTTATTGGATCGGTCATGATTTTGTAGTGCAAAACGTGCTTATTGGCTTGATACTATCCTCATTCTTTATGCTTATGCCTCAATGTCTTTAAAGTTCACTTGCTTTTTTGTCATTTTGCCTTAAAAATGACTTCTTCTTTGACATTGCAAGACAAGTGTTCGATGAAATGTCCATGTAAATGTCACTCCTAAATGTGGCACTCGGTTTCTAGGTCCGAATTTATGCTTTTATCCGATCCGTCTTGATTTTGTAGTGCAAAACGTGATTATTGGCTTGATACTATCCTCATTCTTTATGCTCATACCTCGATGTCTTTAAAGTTCACTTGTTTTTTTCTCATTTTGCCTTAAAATGGCTTCTGATCTGACATTGCAAGACAAGTGTTCGATGAAATGTCCATGTAAATGTCACTCCTAAATGTGGCATTCGGTTTCAGGTTCGAATTTATTCTTTTATCCAATCTGTCTTGATTTTGTAGTTCAAAGCGTGCTTATTGGCTTGATACTATCCTCGTTCTTTATGCTTATGCCTTGATGTCTTTTAAGTTCACTTATTTTTTTTTCTCATTTTGCCTTAAAAATGACTTGTGATCTAACATTTCAAGACAAGTGTTTCATTAAATGTCCATGTAAATATCACTCAAATATATGACATTCGGTTTTTTTCTCATTTATGCTCATACCTCGATGTCTTTAAAGTTCACTTGTTTTTTTCTCATTTTGCCTTAAAATGGCTTCTGATCTGACATTGCAAGACAAGTGTTCGATGAAATGTCCATGTAAATGTCACTCCTAAATGAGGCATTCGGTTTCAGGTTCGAATTTATTCTTTTATCCAATCTGTCTTGATTTTGTAGTTCAAAGCGTGCTTATTGGCTTGATACTATCCTCGTTCTTTATGCTTATGCCTTGATGTCTTTTAAGTTCACTTATTTTTTTTTCTCATTTTGCCTTAAAAATGACTTGTGATCTAACATTTCAAGACAAGTGTTTCATTAAATGTCCATGTAAATATCACTCAAATATATGACATTCGGTTTTTTTGTTCGAATTTATGCTTTTATTCGATCGGTCATGATTTTTTAGTGCAAAACGTGCTTATTGGCTTGATAAAATCCTCATTCTTTATGCTTATGCCTCGATGTCTTTAAAGTTCACTTGTTTTTTTCTCATTTTTCCTTAAAAGTGACTTCTGATCTGACATTACAAGACAAGTGTTCAATGAAATGTCTATGTAAATGTCACTCCTAAATGTGGCATTCGGTTTCTAGGTTCGAATTTATGCTTTTATCCGATTCGTCTAGATTTTGTAGTGCAAAACGTGCTTATTGGCTTGTACTATACTCATTCTTTATGCTTATGCCTCGATGTCCTTAAAGTTCACTTGTTTTTTTTTCTAATTTTGCCTTAAAAATGACTTCAGTTCTGACATTGCAAGACAAGTGTTCGATGAAATGTCCATGCCAATGTCACTCCTAAATGTGGCACTCGGCTTCTAGGTCCGAATTTATGCTATTAGTCGATCGGTCATGATTTTTTAGTGCAAAACGTGCTTATTGGCTTGATAAAATCCTCATTCTTTACGCTTATGCCTCAATGTCTTTAAAGTTCACTTGTTTTTTTCTCATTTTGCCTTAATAATGACTTCTGATCTGACATTTCAAGACAAGTGTTCGATGAAATGTCACTCTTAAATGTGACATTCGGTTTCTAGGTTCGAATATATGCTTTTATTCGATAGGTCATGATTTTTTAGTGCAAAACGTGCTTATTGGCTTGATAAAATCATCATTCTTTATGCTTATGCCTCGATGTCTTTAAAGTTCACTTGTTTTTTTCTCATTTTGCCTTAAAAATAACTTTTGATCTGATATTTCAAGACAAGTGTTCGATGAAATGTCCATGTAAATGTCACTCCTAAATGTGGCATTCGGTTTCTAGGTTCGAATTTATTCTTTTATTGGATCGGTCATGATTTTGTAGTGCAAAACGTGCTTATTGGCTTGATACTATCCTCATTCTTTATGCTTATGCCTCGATGTCTTTAAAGTTCACTTGCTTTTTTCTCATTTTGCCTTAAAAATGACTTCTTATCTGACATTGCAAGACAAGTGTTCGATGAAATGTCCATGTAAATGTCACTCCTAAATGTGACATTCGGTTTCTAGGTTCGAATTTATGCTTTTATCCGATCCGTCTTGATTTTGTAGTGCAAAACGTGCTTATTGGCTTGATACTATCCTCATTCTTTATGCTTATGCCTCGATGTCTTTAAAGTTCACTTGTTTTTTTTCTAATTTTTCCTTAAAATGACTTCGGATCTGACATTGCAAGACATGTGTTCGATGAAATGTCCATGCCAATGTCACTCCTAAATGTAACATTCGGTTTCTAGTTCCGAATTTATGCTATTAGTCGATCGGTCATGATTTCGTAGTGCAAAACGTGCTTATTGGCTTGATACTATCCTCATTCTTTATGCTTATACCTCGGTGTCTTTAAAGTTCACTTGTTTTTTTCTCATTTTGCCTTAATAATGACTTCTGATCTGACATTTCAAGACAAGTGTTCGATGAAATGTCCATGTAAATGTCACTCTTAAATGTGACATTCGGTTTCTAGGTTCGAATTTATGCTTTTATTCGATCGATCATGATTTTTTAGTGCAAAACGTGCTTATTGGCATGATAATATCCTCATTCTTTATGCTTATGCCTCGATGTCATTAAAGTTCACTTGTTTTTTTCTCATTTTGCCTTAAAAATGACTTCTCATATGACATTTCAAGACAAGTGTTCGACGAAATGTCCATGTAAATGTCACTCTTAAATGTGACATTCAGTTTCTAGTTTCGAATTTATTTTTTTAGTCGATCGGACATCATTTTGTAGTGCAAACCGTGCTTATTGGCTTGATACTATCCTCATTCTTTATGCTTATGCCTCGATGTCTTTAAAGTTCACTTGTTTTTTTTCTCATTTTGCCTTAAAAAATGACTTCTTATCTGACATTGCAAGACAAGTGTTTGATGAAATGTCCATGTAAATGTCACTCCTAAATGTGGCATTCGGTTTCTAGGTTCGAATTTATGCTTTTATTGGATCGGTCATGATTTTGTAGTGCAAAACGTGCTTATTGGCTTGATACTATCCTCGTTCTTTATGCTTATGCCTCGATGTCTTTAAAGCTCACTTGTTTTTTTTTTCTAATTTTGCCTTAAAAATGACTTCGGATCTGACATTGCAAGACAAATGTTTCATTAAATGTCCATGTTAATGTCACTCCTAAATGTGGCATTCCGTTTCTAGGTCCGAATTTATGCTATTAGTCGATCGGTCATGATTTTGTAGTGCAAAACGTGCTTATTGGCTTGATACAATCCCCATTCTTTATGCTTATACCTCGATGTCTTTAAAGTTCACTTGTTTTTTTCTCATTTTGACTTAATAATGACTTCTGATCTGACATTTCAACACAAGTGTTCGATGAAATGTCCATGTAAATGTCACTCTTAAATGTGACATTCAGTTTCTAGGTTCGAATTTATGGTTTTTTGTTCGATCGGTCATGATTTTTTAGTGTAAAACGTGCTTATTGGCTTGATAATATCCTCATTCTTTATGCTTATGCCTCGATGTCTTTAAAGTTCACTTGTTTTTATTCTCATTTTGCCTCAAAAATGACTTTTGATCTAACATTGCAAGACAAGTGTTCGATGAAATGTCCATGAAAATGTCATTCAAAAGTGTGGCCTTCTTTTTTTATGTTCGAATATATGCTTTTATTCGATCGGTCTTGATTTTCTAGTGCAGAATATGCTTATTGTCTTGATACTATAATCATTATTTATGCTTATGCTTAGATGTCTTTAAAATTCACTCGTTTTTTCTACTTTTGCCTTTAAAATTACTTGTGATTTAGCATTCAAAGCCAAGTGTTCGATGAAATGTACATATAAATGTCACTCCTAAAGTGGCATTCGGTTTCTAGGTTCGAATTTATGCTTTTATTCGATCGGTCATGATTTTGTAGTGCAAAACATGCTTATGGGCTTGATACTATCCTCATTCTTTATGCTTATGCCTCGATGTCTTTAAAGTTCACTTGTTTTTTTTTTCTCATTTTGCCTTAAAAATGACTTGTGATCTAACATTTCAAGACAAGTGTTCGATGAAATGTCCATGTTAATATCACTCAAAAATATGACATTTGGTTTTTATGTTCGAATTTATGCTTTTATTCGATCGGTCATGATTTTTTAGTGCAAAACGTGCTTATTGGCATGATAATATCCTCATTCTTTATGCTTATGCCTCGATGTCCTTAAAGTTCACTTGTTTTTTTTCTCATTTTGCCTTAAAAATGACTTCTGATCTGACATTTCAAGACAAGTGTTCGACGAAATGTCCATGTAAATGTCACTCTTAAATGTGACATTCAGTTTTTAGGTTTGAATATATGCTTTTATTCGATAGGTCATGATTTTTTAGTGAAAAACGTGCTTATTGGCTTGATAAAATCCTCATTCTTTATGCTTATGCCTCGATGTCTTTAAAGTTCACTTGTTTTTTTCTCATTTTGCCTTAAAAATAACTTTTGATCTGTCATTTCAAGACAAGTGTTCGATGAAATGTCCATGAAAATGTCCCTCAAAAATGTGGCCTTCGGTTTTTATGTTCGAATTTATGCTTTTATTCGATCGGTCATGATTTTTTAGTGCAAATCGTGCTTATTGGCTTGATAAAATCCTCATTCTTGATGCTTATGCCTCGATGTCTTTAATGTTCACTTGTTTTTATCTCATTTTGCCATTAAAATGACTTCTGATCTGACATTACAAGACAAGTGTTCGATGAAATGTCCCTAAAAAATGTGGCCTTCGGTTTTTATGTTCGAATATATGCTTTTATTCGATCGGTCTTGATTTTGTAGTGTAGAATGTGCTTATTGGCTTGATACTATAATCATTATTTATGCTTATGCCTAGATGTCTTTAAAGTTCACTCGTTTTTTCTCCTTTTGCCTTCAAACTTACTTGTGATTTAACATTCCAAGCCAAGTGTTCGATGAAATGTCCATGTAAATGTCACTCCTAAATGTGGCATTCGGTTTCTATGTTCGAATTTATTCTTTTATTGGATCGGTCATGATTTTGTAGTGCAAAACGTGCTTATTGGCTTGATACTATCCTCATTCTTTATGCTTATGCCTCGATGTCTTTAAAGTTCACTTGCTTTTTTGTCATTTTGCCTTAAAAATGACTTCTTCTCTGACATTGCAAGACAAGTGTTCGATGAAATGTCCATGTAAATGTCACTCCTAAATGTGGCATTCGGTTTCTAGGTATGAATTTATGCTTTTATCCGATCCGTCTTGATTTTGTAGTGCAAAACGTGATTATTGGCTTGATACTATCCTCATTCTTTATGCTCATACCTCGATGTCTTTAAAGTTCACTTGTTTTTTTCTCATTTTGCCTTAAAATGGCTTCTGATCTGACATTGCAAGACAAGTGTTCGATGAAATGTCCATGTAAATGTCACTCCTAAATGTGGCATTCGGTTTCAGGTTCGAATTTATGCTTTTATCCAATCTGTCTTGATTTTGTAGTTCAAAACGTGCTTATTGGCTTGATACTATCCTCGTTCTTTATGCTTATGCCTTGATGTCTTTTAAGTTCACTTATTTTTTTTTCTCATTTTGCCTTAAAAATGACTTGTGATCTAACATTTCAAGACAAGTGTTTCATTAAATGTCCATGTAAATATCACTCAAATATATGACATTCGGGTTTTTTGTTCGAATTTATGCTTTTATTCGATCGGTCATGATTTTTTAGTGCAAAACGTGCTTATTGGCTTGATAAAATCCTCATTCTTTATGCTTATGCCTTGATGTCTTTAAAGTTCACTTGTTTTTTTCTCATTTTTCCTTAAAAATGACTTCTGATCTAACATTACAAGACAAGTGTTCAATGAAATGTCTATGTAAATGTCACTCCTAAATGTGGCATTCGGTTTCTAGGTTCGAATTTATGCTTTTATCCGATCCGTCTTGATTTTGTAGTGCAAAACGTGCTTATTGGCTTGTACTATACTCATTCTTTATGCTTATGCCTCGATGTCTTTAAAGTTCACTTGTTTTTTTTCTAATTTTGCCTTAAAAATGACTTCAGATCTGACATTGCAAGACAAGTGTTCGATGAAATGTCCACGCCAATGTCACTCCTAAATGTGGCATTCGGCTTCTAGGTCCGAATTTATGCTATTAGTCGATCGGTCATGATTTTTTAGTGCAAAACGTGCTTATTGCCTTGATACTATCCTCATTCTTTATGCTTATACCTCGATGTCTTTAAAGTTCACTTGTTTTTTTCTCATTTTGCCTTAATAATGACTTCTGATCTGTCATTTCAAGACAAGTGTTCGATGAAATGTCCATGAAAATGAGGATCAAAAATGTGGCCTTCTTTTTTTATGTTCGAATATATGCTTTTATTCGATCGGTCTTGATTTTGTAGTGCAGAATGTGCTTATTGGCTTGATACTATAATCATTATTTATGCTTATGCCTAGATGTCTTTAAAGTTCACTCGTTTTTTCTCCTTTTGCCTTCAAACTTACTTGTGATTTAACATTCCAAGCCAAGTGTTCGATGAAATGTCCATGTAAATGTCACTCCTAAATGTGGCATTCGGTTTCTAGGTTCGAATTTATTCTTTTATTGGATCGGTCATGATTTTGTAGTGCAAAACGTGCTTATTGGCTTGATACTATCCTCATTCTTTATGCTTATGCCTCGATGTCTTTAAAGTTCACTTGCTTTTTTCTCATTTTGCCTTAAAAATGACTTCTTATCTGACATTGCAAGACAAGTGTTCGATGAAATGTCCATGTAAATGTCACTCCTAAATGTGGCATTCGGTTTCTAGGTTCGAATTTATGCTTTTATCCGATCCGTCTTGATTTTTTAGTGCAAAACGTGCTTATTGGCTTGATACTATCCTCATTCTTTATGCTTATGCCTCGATGTCTTTAAAGTTCACTTGTTTTTTTTTCTAATTTTGCCTTAAAAATGACTTCGGATCTGACATTGCAAGACATGTGTTCGATGAAATGTCCATGCCAATGTCACACCTAAATGTAACATTCGGTTTCTAGGTCCGAATTTATGCTATTAGTCGATCAGTCATGATTTCGTAGTGCAAAACGTGCTTATTGGCTTGATACTATCCTCATTCTTTATGCTTATACCTCGATGTCTTTAAAGTTCACTTGTTTTTTTCTCATTTTGCCTTAATAATGACTTCTGATCTGACATTTCATGACAAGTGTTCGATGAAATGTCCATGTAAATGTCACTCTTAAATGTGACATTCGGTTTCTAGGTTCGAATATATGCTTTTATTCGATAGGTCATGATTTTTTAGTGCAAAACGTGCTTATTGGCTTGATAAAATCATCATTCTTTATGCTTATGCCTCGATGTCTTTAAAGTTCACTTGTTTTTTTCTCATTTTGCCTTAAAAATAACTTTTGATCGGATATTTCAAGACAAGTGTTCGATGAAATGTCCATGTAAATGTCACTCTTAAATGTGACATTCTGTTTCTAGGTTCGAATTTATGCTTTTATTCGATCGATCATGATTTTTTAGTGCAAAACGTGCTTATTGGCATGATAATATCCTCATTCTTTATGCTTATGCCTCAATGTCATTAAAGTTCACTTGTTTTTTTCTCATTTTGCCTTAAAAATGACTTCTGATCTGACATTTCAAAACAAGTGTTCGACGAAATGTCCATGGAAATGTCACTCTTAAATGTGACATTCAGTTTCTAGTTTCGAATTTATTTTTTTAGTCGATCGGACATCATTTTGTAGTGCAAAACGTGCTTATTGGCTTCATACTATCCTCATTCTTTATGCTTATGCCTCGATGTTTTTAAAGTTCACTTGCTTTTTTTCTCATTTTGCCTTAAAAATGACTTCTTATCTGACATTGCAAGAAAAGTGTTGGATGAAATGTCCATGTAAATGTCACTCCTAAATGTGGCATTCGGTTTCAGGTTCGAATTTATGCTTTTATCCAATCTGTCTTGATTTTGTAGTTCAAAACGTGCTTATTGGCTTGATACTATCCTCGTTCTTTATGCTTATGCCTTGATGTCTTTTAATTTCACTTATTTTTTTTTCTCATTTTGCCTTAAAAATGACTTGTGATCTAACATTGCACTCCAAGTGTTTCATTAAATGTCCATGTAAATGTCACTCCTAAAAGTGTTATTCGGTTTCTATGTTCGATGAAATGTCCATGTAAATGTCACTTTCAAACGTGGCATTCGGTTTCTAGGTTCGAATTTATGCTTTCATGCAATTTGTCTTGATTTTTTAGTGCAAAACATGCTTATGGGCTTGATACTATCCTCATTCTTTATGCTTATGCCTCGATGTCTTTAAAGTTCACTTGTTTTTTTTTTTCTCATTTTGCCTTAAAAATGACTTGTGATCTAACATTTCAAGACAAGTGTTCGATGAAATGTCCATGTAAATATCACTCAAATATATGGCATTCGGTTTTTTTGTTCGAATTTATGCTTTTATTCGATCGGTCATGATTTTTTAGTGCAAAACGTGCTTATTGGCTTGATAAAATCCTCATTCTTTATGCTTATGCCTCGATGTCTTTAAAGTTCACTTGTTTTTTCTCATTTTTCCTTAAAAATGACTTCTGATCTGACATTACAAGACAAGTTTTCGATGAAATGTCTATGTAAATGTCACTCCTAAATGTGGCATTCGGTTTCTAGGTTCGAATTTATGCTTTTATCCGATCCGTCTTGATTTTGTAGTGCAAAACGAGCTTATTGGCTTGTACTATACTCATTCTTTATGCTTATGCCTCGATGTCTTTAAAGTTCACTTGTTTTTTTTTTTCTAATTTTGCCTTAAAAATGACTTCGGATCTGACATTGCAAGACAAGTGTTCGATGAAATGTCCATGGCAATGTCACTCCTAAATGTGGCATTCGGCTTCTAGGTCCGAATTTATGCTATTCGTCGATCGGTCATGGTTTTGTAGTGCAAAACGTGCTTATTGGCCTGATACTATCCTCATTCTTTATGCTTATACCTCGATGTCATTAAAGTTCACTTGTTTTTTTCTCATTTTGCCTTAATAATGACTTCTGATCTGACATTTCAAGACAAGTGTTCGATGAAATGTCCATGTAAATGTCACTCTTAAATGTGACATTCGGTTTTTAGGTTTGAATATATGCTTTTATTCGATAGGTCATGATTTTTTAGTGAAAAACGTGCTTATTGGCTTGATAAAATCCTCATTCTTTATGCTTACGCCTCGATGTCTTTAAAGTTCACTTGTTTTTTTTTTCTCATTTTGCCTTAAAAATGACTTGTGATCTAACATTTCAAGACAAGTGTTCGATGAAATGTCCATGTAAATATCACTCAAATATATGACATTCGGTTTTTTTGTTCGAATTTATGCTTTTATTCGAAAGGTCATGATTTTTTAGTGCAAAACGTGCTTATTGGCTTGATAAAATCCTCATTCTTTATGCTTATGCCTCGATGTCTTTAAAGTTCACTTGTTTTTTTCTCATTTTTCCTTAAAAACGACTTCTGATCTGACATTACAAGACAAGTGTTCGATGAAATGTCTATGTAAATGTCACTCCTAAATGTGGCATTCGGTTTCTATGTTCGAATTTATGCTTTTATCCGATCCGTCTTGATTTTGTAGTGCAAAACGTGCTTATTGGCTTGTACTATACTCATTCTTTATGCTTATGCCTCGATGTCTTTAAAGTTCACTTGTTTTTTTTTTCTAATTTTGCCTTAAAAATGACTTCGGATCTGACATTGCAAGACAAGTGTTCGATGAAATGTCCATGCCAATGTCACTCCTAAATGTGGCATTCGGCTTCTAGGTCCGAATTTATGCTATTAGTCGATCGGTCATGGTTTTGTAGTGCAAAACGTGCTTATTGGCTTGATACTATGCTCATTCTTTATGCTTATACCTCGATGTCTTTAAAGTTCACTTGTTTTTTTCTCATTTTGCCTTAATAATGACTTCTGATCTGACATTTCAAGACAAGTGTTCGATGAAATGTCCATGTAAATGTCACTCTTAAATGTGACATTCGGTTTTTAGGTTTGAATATATGCTTTTATTCGATAGGTCATGATTTTTTAGTGAAAAACGTGCTTATTGGCTTGATAAAATCCTCATTCTTTATGCTTATTCCTCGATGTCTTTAAAGTTCACTTGTTTTTTTCTCATTTTGCCTTAAAAATAACTTTTGATCTGTCATTTCAAGACATGTGTTCGATGAAATGTCCGTGAAAATGTCGCTCAAAAATGTGGCCTTCGGTTTTTATGTTCGAATTTATGGTGTTATTCGATCGGTCATGATTTTTTAGTGCAAAACGTGCTTATTGGCTTGATAAAATCCTCATTCTTTATGCTTATGCCTCGATGTCTTTAATGTTCACTTGTTTTTTTCTCATTTTGCCATTAAAATGAATTCTGATCTGACATTACAAGACAAGTGTTCGATGAAATGTCCATGAAAATGTCCCTCAAAAATGTGGCCTTCGGTTTTTATGTTCGAATATATGCTTTTATTCGATCGGTCTTGATTTTGTAGTGCAGAATGTGCTTATTGGCTTGATACTATAATCATTATTTATGCTTATGCCTAGATGTCTTTAAAGTTCACTCGTTTTTTCTCCTTTTGCCTTGAAACTTACTTGTAATTTAACATTCCAAGCCAAGTGTTCGATGAAATGTCCATGTAAATGTCACTCCTAAATGTGGCATTCGGTTTCTAGGTTCGAATTTATTCTTTTATTGGATCGGTCATGATTTTGTAGTGCAAAACGTGCTTATTGGCTTGATACTATCCTCATTCTTTATGCTTATGCCTCGATGTCTTTAAAGTTCACTTGCTTTTTTCTCATTTTGATTTAAAAATGACTTCTTATCTAACATTGCAAGACAAGTGTTCGATGAAATGTCCATGTAAATGTCACTCTTAAATGTGACATTCAGTTTCTAGTTCCGAATTTATTTTTTTAGTCGATCGGACATCATTTTGTAGTGCAAAACGTGCTTATTGGCTTGATACTATGCTCATTCTTTATGCTTATGCCTCGATGTCTTTAAAGTTCACTTGCTTTTTTTTCTCATTTTGCCTTAAAAAATGACTTCTTATCTGACATTGCAAGACAAGTATTCGATGAAATGTCCATGTTAATGTCACTCCTAAACGTGGCATTCGGTTTCTAGGTTCGAATTTATGCTTTTATTCGATCCGTCTTGATTTTGTAGTGCAAAACGTGCTTATTGGCTTGATACTATCCTCATTCTTTATGCTTATGCCTCGATGTCTTTAAAGTTCACTTGTTTTTTTTCTAATTTTGCCTTAAAAATGACTTCGGATCTGACATTGCAAGACATGTGTTCGATGAAATGTCCATGCCAATGTCACTCCTAAATGTAACATTCGGTTTCTAGTTTCGAATTTATGCTATTAGTCGATCGGTCATGATTTCGTAGTGCAAAACGTGCTTATTGGCTTGATACTATCCTCATTCTTTATGCTTATACCTCGGTGTCTTTAAAGTTCACTTGTTTTTTTCTCATTTTGCCTTAATAATGACTTCTGATCTGACATTTCAAGACAAGTGTTCGATGAAATGTCCATGTAAATGTCACTCTTAAATGTGACATTCGGTTTCTAGGTTCGAATTTATGCTTTTATTCGATCGATCATGATTTTTTAGTGCAAAACGTGCTTATTGGCATGATAATATCCTCATTCTTTATGCTTATGCCTCGATGTCATTAAAGTTCACTTGTTTTTTTCTCATTTTGCCTTAAAAATGACTTCTCATCGGACATTTCAAGACAAGTGTTCGACGAAATGTCCATGTAAATGTCACTCTTAAATGTGACATTCAGTTTCTAGTTTCGAATTTATTTTTTTAGTCGATTGGACATCATTTTGTAGTGCAAAACGTTCTTATTGGCTTGATACTATCCTCATTCTTTATGCTTATGCCTCGATGTCTTTAAAGTTCACTTGTTTTTTTTCTCATTTTGCCTTAAAAAATGACTTCTTATCTGACATTGCAAGACAAGTGTTTGATGAAATGTCCATGTAAATGTCACTCCTAAATGTGGCATTCGGTTTCTAGGTTCGAATTTATGCTTTTATTGGATCGGTCATGATTTTGTAGTGCAAAACGTGCTTATTGGCTTGATACTATCCTCATTCTTTATGCTTATGCCTCGATGTCTTTAAAGTTCACTTGCTTTTTTTCTCATTTTGCCTTAAAAATGACTTCTTATCTGATATTCCAAGCCAAGTGTTCGATGAAATGTCGATGTAAATGTCACTCCTAAATGTGGCATTCAGTTTCTAGGTTCGAATTTATGCTTTTATTAGATCGGTCATGATTTTGTAGTGCAAAACGTGCTTATTGGCTTGATACTATCCTCATTCTTTATGCTTATGCCTCGATGTCTTTAAAGTTCACTTGTTTTTTTCTCATTTTGCCTTAAAAATAACTTTTGATCTGTCATTTCAAGACAAGTGTTCGATGAAATGTCCATGAAAATGAGGATCAAAAATGTGGCCTTCTTTTTTATGTTCGAATATATGCTTTTATTCGATCGGTCTTGATTTTGTAGTGCAGAATGTGCTTATTGGCTTGATACTATAATCGTTATTTATGCTTATGCCTAGATGTCTTTAAAGTTCACTCGTTTTTTCTCCTTTTGCCTTCAAACTTACTTGTGATTTAACATTCCAAGCCAAGTGTTCGATGAAATGTCCATGTAAATGTCACTCCTAAATGTGGCATTCGGTTTCTAGGTTCGAATTTATTCTTTTATTGGATCGGTCATGATTTTGTAGTGCAAAACGTGCTTATGGGCTTGATACTATCCTCATTCTTTATGCTTATACCTCGATGTCTTTAAAGTTCACTTGTTTTTTTTTCTCATTTTGCCTTAAAAATGACATGTGATGTAACATTTCAAGACAAGTGTTCGATGAAATGTCCATGTTAATATCACTCAAAAATATGACATTCGGTTTTTATGTTCGAATTTATGCTTTTATTCGATCGGTCATGATTTTTTAGTGCAAAACGTGCTTATTGGCATGATAATATCCTCATTCTTTATGCTTATGCCTCGATGTCCTTAAAGTTCACTTGTTTTTTTTCTCATTTTGCCTTAAAAATGACTTCTGATCTGACATTTCAAGACAAGTGTTCGACGAAATGTCCATGTAAATGTCACTCTTAAATGTGACATTCAGTTTCTAGTTCCGAATTTATTTTTTTAGTCGATCGGACATCATTTTGTAGTGCAAAACGTGCTTATTGGCTTGATACTATGCTCATTCTTTATGCTTATGCCTCGATGTCTTTAAAGTTCACTTGCTTTTTTTTCTCATTTTGCCTTAAAAAATGACTTCTTATCTGACATTGCAAGACAAGTATTCGATGAAATGTCCATGTTAATGTCACTCCTAAACGTGGCATTCGGTTTCTAGGTTCGAATTTATGCTTTTATCCAATCTGTCTTGATTTTGTAGTGCAAAACATGCTTATGGGCTTGATACTATCCTCATTCTTTATGCTTATGCCTCGATGTCTTTAAAGTTCACTTGTTTTTTTTTCTCATTTTGCCTTAAAAATGACATGTGATGTAACATTTCAAGACAAGTGTTCGATGAAATGTCCATGTTAATATCACTCAAAAATATGACATTCGGTTTTTATGTTCGAATTTATGCTTTTATTCGATCGGTCATGATTTTTTAGTGCAAAACGTGCTTATTGGCATGATAATATCCTCATTCTTTATGCTTATGCCTCGATGTCCTTAAAGTTCACTTGTTTTTTTTCTCATTTTGCCTTAAAAATGACTTCTGATCTGACATTTCAAGACAAGTGTTCGACGAAATGTCCATGTAAATGTCACTCTTAAATGTGACATTCAGTTTCTAGTTTCGAATTTATTTTTTTAGTCGATCGGACATCATTTTGTAGTGCAAAACGTGCTTATTGGCTTGATACTATCCTCATTCTTTATGCTTATGCCTCGATGTCTTTAAAGTTCACTTGTTTTTTTTCTCATTTTGCCTTAAAAAATGACTTCTTATCTGACATTGCAAGACAAGTGTTTGATGAAATGTCCATGTAAATGTCACTCCTAAATGTGGCATTCGGTTTCTAGGTTCGAATTTATGCTTTTATTGGATCGGTCATGATTTTGTAGTGCAAAACGTGCTTATTGGCTTGATACTATCCTCATTCTTTATGCTTATGCCTCGATGTCTTTAAAGTTCACTTGCTTTTTTTCTCATTTTGCCTTAAAAATGACTTCTTATCTGATATTCCAAGCCAAGTGTTCGATGAAATGTCGATGTAAATGTCACTCCTAAATGTGGCATTCAGTTTCTAGGTTCGAATTTATGCTTTTATTAGATCGGTCATGATTTTGTAGTGCAAAACGTGCTTATTGGCTTGATACTATCCTCATTCTTTATGCTTGTGCCTCGATGTCTTTAAAGTTCACTTGCTTTTTTTCTCATTTTGCCGTAAAAATGACTTCTGATCTAACATTGCAAGACAAGTGTTCGATGAAATGTCCATGAAAATGTCATTCAAAAGTGTGGCAGAATGTGCTTATTGGCAGAATGTGCTTATTGGCTTGATACTATAATCATTATTTATGCTTATGCCTAGATGTCTTTAAAATTCACTCGTTTTTTCTCCTTTTGCTTTTAAAATTACTTGTGATTTAGCATTCAAAGCCAAGTGTTTGATGAAATGTACATGAAAATTTCACTCCTAAAGTGGCATTCGGTTTCTAGGTTCGAATTTATGCTTTTATTCGATCGGTCATTATTTTTTAGTGTAAAACGTGCTTATTGGCTTGATAATATCCTCATTCTTTATGCTTATGCCTCGATGTCTTTAAAGTTCACTTGTTTTTTTTTCTCATTTTTCCTTAAAAATGACTTCTGATCTAACATTGCAAGACAAGTGTTCGATGAAATGTCCATGAAAATGTCATTCAAAAGTGTGGCCTTCTTTTTTTATGTTCGAATATATGCTTTTATTCGATCGGTCTTGATTTTCTAGTGCAGAATATGCTTATTGTCTTGATACTATAATCATTATTTATGCTTATGCCTAGATGTCTTTAAAATTCACTCGTTTTTTCTCCTTTTGCTTTTAAAATTACTTGTGATTTAGCATTCAAAGCCAAGTGTTTGATGAAATGTACATGAAAATTTCACTCCTAAAGTGGCATTCGGTTTCTAGGTTCGAATTTATGCTTTTATTCGATCGGTCATGATTTTGTAGTGCAAAACATGCTTATGGGCTTGATACTATCCTCATTCTTTATGCTTATGCCTCGATGTCTTTAAAGTTCACTTGTTTTTTTTTTTCTCATTTTGCCTTAAAAATGACTTGTGATCTAACATTTCAAGACACGTGTTCGATGAAATGTCCATGTAAATATCACACAAAAATATGACATTTGGTTTTTACGTTCGAATTTATGCTTTTATTCGATCGGTCATGATTTTTTAGTGCAAAACGTGCTTATTGGCATGATAATATCCTCATTCTTTATGCTTATGCCTCGATGTCCTTAAAGTTCACTTGTTTTTTTCTCATTTTTCCTTAAAAATGACTTCTGATCTGACATTTCAAGACAAGTGTTCGACGAAATGTCCATGTAAATGCCACTCTTAAATGTGACATTCAGTTTCTAGTTCCGAATTTATTTTTTTAGTCGATCGGACATCATTTTGTAGTGCAAAACGTGCTTATTGGCTTGATACTATCCTCATTCTTTATGCTTATGCCTCGATGTCTTTAAAGTTCACTTGCATTTTTTCTCATTTTGCCGTAAAAATGACTTCTTATCTGACATTGCAAGACAAGTGTTCGATGAAATGTCCATTTAAATGTCACTCCTAAATGTGGCATTCGGTTTCTAGGTTCGAATTTATGCTTTTATCCGATCCGTCTTGATTTTGTAGTGCAATACCTGCTTATTGGCTTGATACTATCCTCATTCTTTTATGCTTATGCCTCGATGTCTTTAAAGTTCACTTGTTTTTTTTTTCTAATTTTGCCTTAAAAATGACTTCGGATCTGACATTGCAAGACAAGTGTTCGATGAAATGTCCATGCAAATGTCACTCCAAAATGTGGCATTCGGTTTCTAGGTCCGAATTTATGCTATTAGTCGATCGGTCATGATTTTGTAGTGCAAAACGTGCTTATTGGCTTGATACTATCCTCATTCTTTATGCTTATACCTCGATGTCTTTAAAGTTCACTTGTTTTTTTTCTCATTTTGCCTTAATAATGACTTCTGATCTGACATTTCAAGACAAGTGTTCGATGAAATGTCCATGTAAATGTCACTCTTAAATGTGACATTCAGTTTCTAGGTTCGAATTTATGCTTTTATTCGATCGGTCATTATTTTTTAGTGTAAAACGTGCTTATTGGCTTGATAATATCCTCATTCTTTATGCTTATGCCTCGATGTCTTTAAAGTTCACTTGTTTTTTTTTCTCATTTTTCCGTAAAAATGACTTCTGATCTAACATTGCAAGACAAGTGTTCGATGAAATGTCCATGAAAATGTCATTCAAAAGTGTGGCCTTCTTTTTTTATGTTCGAATATATGCTTTTTTCGATCGGTCTTGATTTTCTAGTGCAGAATATGCTTATTGTCTTGATACTATAATCATTATTTATGCTTATGCCTAGATGTCTTTAAAATTCACTCGTTTTTTCTCCTTTTGCTTTTAAAATTACTTGTGATTTAGCATTCAAAGCCAAGTGTTTGATGAAATTTACATGAAAATTTCACTCCTAAAGTGGCATTCGGTTTCTAGGTTCGAATTTATGCTTTTATTCGATCGGTCATGATTTTGTAGTGCAAAACATGCTTATGGGCTTGATACTATCCTCATTCTTTATGCTTATGCCTCGATGTCTTTAAAGTTCACTTTTTTTTTTTCTCATTTTGCCTTAAAAATGACTTGTGATCTAACATTTCAAGACACGTGTTCGATGAAATGTCCATGTAAATATCACACAAAAATATGACATTTGGTTTTTACGTTTGAATTTATGCTTTTATTCGATCGGTCATGATTTTTTAGTGCAAAACGTGCTTATTGGCATGATAATATCCTCATTCTTTATGCTTATGCCTCGATGTCCTTAAAGTTCACTTGTTTTTTTCTCATTTTTCCTTAAAAATGACTTCTGATCTGACATTTCAAGACAAGTGTTCGACGAAATGTCCATGTAAATGCCACTCTTAAATGTGACATTCAGTTTCTAGTTCCGAATTTATTTTTTTAGTCGATCGGACATCATTTTGTAGTGCAAAACGTGCTTATTGGCTTGATCCTATCCTCATTCTTTATGCTTATGCCTCGATGTCTTTAAAGTTCACTTGCTTTTTTTCTCATTTTGCCTTAAAAAATGACTTCTTATCTGACATTGCAAGATAAGTGTTCGATGAAATGTCCATGTAAATGTCACTCCTAAATGTGGCATTCGGTTTCTAGGTTCGAATTTATGCTTTTATTGGATCGGTCATGATTTTGTAGTGCAATACGTGCTTATTGGCTTGATACTATCCTCATTCTTTATGCTTGTGCCTCGATGTCTTTAAAGTTCACTTGCTTTTTTTCTCATTTTGCCTTAAAAATGACTTCGGATCTGACATTGCAAGACAAGTGTTCGATGAAATGTCCATGCAAATGTTACTCCTAAATGTGGCATTCGGTTTCTAGGTCCGAATTTATGCTATTAGTCGATCGGTCATGATTTTGTAGTGCAAAACGTGCTTATTGGCTTGATACTATCCTCATTCTTTATGCTTATACCTCGATGTCTTTAAAGTTCACTTGTTTTTTTTTCTCATTTTGCCTTAATAATGACTTCTGATCTGACATTTCAAGACAAGTGTTCGATGAAATGTCCATGTAAATGTCACTCTTAAATGTGACATTCAGTTTCTAGGTTCGAATTTATGCTTTTATTCGATCGGTCATTATTTTTTAGTGTAAAACGTGCTTATTGGCTTGATAATATCCTCATTCTTTATGCTTATGCCTCGATGTCTTTAAAGTTCACTTGTTTTTTTTTCTCATTTTTCCTTAAAAATGACTTCTGATCTAACATTGCAAGACAAGTGTTCGATGAAATGTCCATGAAAATGTCACTAAAAAATGTGGCCTTCTTTTTTTATGTTCGAATATATGCTTTTATTCGATCGGTCTTGATTTTCTAGTGCAGAGTATGCTTATTGTCTTGATACTATAATCATTATTTATGCTTATGCCTAATTGTCTTTAAAATTCACTCGTTTTTTCTCCTTTTGCATTTAAAATTACTTGTGATTTAGCATTCAAAGCCAAGTGTTCGATGAAATGTACATGTAAATGTCACTCCTAAAGTGGCATTCGGTTTCTAGGTTCGAATTTATGCTTTTATTCGATCGGTCATGATTTTGTACTGCAAAACGTGCTTGTTGCCTTGATAATATCCTCATTCATTATGCTAATGCCTCGATGTCTTTAAAGTTCACTTGTTTTTTTCTCATTTTGCCTTAAAAATGAATTCTGATCTGACATTGCAAGACAAGTGTTCGATAAAATGTCCATGTAAATGTCACTCCTAAATGTGGCATTCGGTTTCTAGGCTCAAATTTATGCTTTTAGTCGATCGGTCATGATTTTGTATAACAAAACGTGCTTATTGGCTTGATACTATGCTCATTCTTTATGCTTATAACTCGATGTCTTTAAAGTTCACTTGTTTTTTTTTCTTATTTTGCCTTAAAAATGACTTTTGATCTGACATTTCATGACATGTGTTCGATGAAATGTCCATGACAATGTCACTCTTAAATGTGACATTCGGTTTCTAGGTTCGAATTTATGCTTTTATTCGATCGGTCATGATTTTATAGTGAAAAACGTGCTTATTGGCTTGATAATATCCTCATTCTTTATGCTTATGCCTCGATGTCTTTAAAGTTCACTTTTTTTTCTCATTTTGCCTTAAAAATCACTTCTGTTCTGACATTGCAAGACAAGTGTTTGATGAAATGTCCATTAAAATGTCACTAAAAAATTTGGCCTTCGGTTTTTATGTTCGAATATATGCTTTTATTCGATCGGTCTTGATTTTGTAGTGCAGTATGTGCTTATTGGCTTGATACAATAATCATTATTTATGCTTATGCCTAGATGTCATTAAGTTCCCTCGTTTTTTCTCCTTTTGCCTTTAAAATTACTTGTGATTTAACATTGCAAGCCAAGTGTTCGATGAAATGTCCATGTAAATGTCACTCCTAAATGTGCCATTCGGTTTCTAGGTTCGAATTTATGATTTTATTCGATCGGTCATGATTTTGTAGTGTAAAACGTGCTTATTGGCTTGAATATATCCTCATTCTTTATGCTTATGCCTCGATGTCTTTAAGGTTCACTAGTTTTTTTCTCATTTTGCCTTAAAATGACTTCTAATCTGACAATGCAAGACAAGTGTTCGATGAAATTCCATATAAATGTCACTCCTAAATGTGGCATTCAGTTTCTAGGTCCGAATTTATGCTTTTAGTCGATCGGTCATGATTTTGTATAACAAAACGTGCTTATTGGCTTGATACTATGCTCATTCTTTATGCTTATACCTCGATGTCTTTAAAGTTCACTTGTTTTTTTCTTATTTTGCCTTAAAAATGACTTTTGATTTGACATTTCATGACAAGTGTTCTATGAAATGTCCATGACAATGTCACTCTTAAATGTGACATTCGGTTTCTAGGTTCGAATTTATGCTTTTATTCGATCGGCCAGGATTTTTTAGTGCAAAACATGCTTATTGGCTTGATAATATCCTCATTCTTTATGCTTATGCCTCGATGTCATTAAAGTTCACTTGTTTTTTTTCTCATTTTGCCTTAAAAATGACTTTTATTCTGACATTGCAAGACAAGTGTTCGATGAAATGTCCATTAAAATGTCACTAAAAAATTTGGCCTTCGGTTTTTATGTTCGAATATATGCTTTTATTCGATCGGTCTTGACTTTGTAGTGCAGAATGTGCTTATTGGCTTGATACTATAATCATTATTTATGCTTATGCCTAGATGTCGTTAAGTTCACTCGTTTTTTCTCCTTTTGCCTTTAAAATTACTTGTGATTTAACATTGCAAGCCAAGTGTTCGATGAAATGTCCATGTAAATGTCACTCCTAAATGTGCCATTCGGTTTCTAGCTTCAAATTTATGCTTTTATTCGATCGGTCATGATTTTGTAGTGCAAAACGTGCTTATTAGCTTGATAATATCCTCATTCTTTATGCTTATGCCTCGATGTCTTTAAAGTTCACTTATTTTTTTCTCATTTTGCCTTAAAAATGACTTCTGATCTGACATTGCAAGACAAGTGTTCTATGAAAAGTCCATATATTTGTCACTCCAAAATGTGTCATTCGGTTTCTAGGTCCGAATTTATGCTTTTAGTCGATCGGTCATGATTTTGTATAACAAAACGTGCTTATTGGCTTGATACTATGCTCATTCTTTATGCTTATACCTCGATGTCTTTAAAGTTCACTTGTTTTTTTCTTATTTTGCCTTAAAAATGACTTTTGATCTGACATTTCATGACAAGTGTTCGATGAAATGTCCATGACAATGTCACTCTTAAATGTGACATTCGGTTTCTAGGTTCGAATTTATGCTTTTATTCAATCGGTCATGATTTTTTAGTGCAAAACATGCTTATTGGCTTGATAATATCCTCATTCTTTATGCTTATGCCTCGATGCCTTTAAAGTTCACTTGTTTTTTTCTCATTTTGCCTTAAAAATGACTTCTTTTCTGACATTGCAAGACAAGTGTTCGATGAAATGTCCATTAAAATATCACTAAAAAATTTGGCCTTCGGTTTTTATGATCGAATATATGCTTTTATTCGATCGGTCTTGATTTTGTAGTGCAGAATGTGCTTATTGGCTTGATACTATAATCATTATTTATGCTTATGCCTAGATGTCGTTAAGTTCACTCGTTTTTTCTCCTATTGCCTTTAAAATTACTTATGATTTAACATTGCAAGCCAAGTGTTCGATGAAATGTCCATATAAATGTCACTCCTAAATGTGCCATTCGGTTTCTAGGTCCGAATATATGCTTTTATTCGATCCGTCATGATTTTTTAGTGCAAAACGTGCTTATTGGCTTGAAAAAGTCATAATTCTTTATGCTTATGCCTCGATGACTTTAAAGTTCACTTGTTTTTTTTTTCTCATTTTGCCTTAAAAATGACTTCTGATCTGGCATTGCAAGACAAGTGTTCGATGAAATATCCATGTAAATGTCACTCCTAAATGTGACATTCGGTTTCTAGGTTCGAATTTATGCTTTTAATCGATCGGTCATGATTTTTTAGTGCAAAACGTGCTTATTGGCTTGATAATACCCTCATTCTTTATGTTTATGCCTCGATGTCTTTAAAGTTCACTTGTTTTTTTTTTCTCATTCTGCCTTAAAAATGACTTCTGATCTGACATTGCAAGACAAGTGTTCGATGAAATGTCCATGTAAATGTCACTCCTAAATGTGGCATTCGGTTTCTAGGTTCGAATTTATGCTTTTATCCGATCTGTCTTGATTTTGTAGTGCAAAACATGCTTTTTGGCTTCATACTATCCTCGTTCTTTATGCTTATGCCTTCATTTCTTTAAAGTTCACTTGTTTTTTTCTCATTTTGCCTTAAAAATGACTTGTAGTCTAACATTGCACTCCAAGTGTTCGATGAAATGTCCATGTAAATGTCACTCCTAAATATATTATTCGGTTTCTAGGTTCGATGAAATCTCCATGTGAATGTCACTCCTAAATGTGGCATTAGGTTTCTAGGTCCGAATTTATGCTTTTATTCGATCGGTCATGGTTTTGTAGTGCAAAACATGATTATTTGCTTGGTAATATCGTCATTCTTTATGCTTATGCCTCGATGTCTTTAAAGTTCACTTGTTTTTTTTTGTCATTTTGCCTTAAAAATGACTTGTGATCCGACATTGCAAGACAAGTGTTCGATGAAATGTCCATGTAAATATCACTCAAAAATGTCCATGTAAATATCACTCAAAAATCACTTGTTTTTGTTGTTGTGAGATTAGGAACTCAGTTGAGAGGATTTACTAGTGTTGCTAGAGTTAGGAAGAACTCGTAGAAACAGAGAAGTGTGAATCCGGCTGTTGTAACTAAGGAACAAAGCTATCAATATAACTAAGTCATTCAAAATCCTCCAAGCGGAGGTAGAGGTTTACCCATACCACTAGTTGGTTGTAGTGGGGTTCCTCTATAAGGGAACTGCGTTCTTTACTGCTTTTAATACTTGCGCTTAATTTACTTCCGCTGCCTTAGGAACAGCTTAACAGCTAATTCCCAAGCTCTTTGCTAACGGTTTACGAACCAACAATTGGTATCAGAGTGGGTTTGCTCTAGATTTGTGTTAGCATCACAGGTATCAAATGGCTCAGGAACTTACTCAAGTGGGGAACAACACTAGTAAGCCTCCAAGGCTTATTATAGGAAGATTCGAAAGCTGGCAACGCGACATGAAGGATTGGATGCGTTGCCAAGACTACCAAGCCTGGTGTGTTATCGAGAGAGGCAACTTCGAAATCGACCCAGCTATAGTCAACGACCTCACCAAATGGGGACCCAACGAATACAAGTATATGGAGGCAAACTACAAGGCCAAACAGTACCTGAAGAGGTCCATGTGCGTACAAGACTGTGACAAGGTAGCAAATCTTGACACAGCTAAGGAAATGTGGGAACCCATCCAACAAATGCACGTTGGGAACTCAAATCTCTGAGAAGATCTTCAGATGAATGCAAAAAGGGAGTTCTACAACTTCCAAATGGAGATGGGAGAGTCTCTCGATAGCTACCAGTCCCGATTGAAGGACTTTGCACCAAAATGGAAGGCTTGGGGATCACCAAAGAAGAAATCACCCATAAGATGAAGGTCCAACAGCTCTTCAACGGATTGACTAGAGAATGGGCAAACGAGAGAACAATGTTCAAGGAGAATCCGGAAAATAGAAAACTCATGCTCCATCAAGTGTTTGGAAAGCTAGTGGGACACGAGAAGAGAAAGATCGATGATAAGGAACAGACTCGAGCTCATCGAGGGATCGCACTCAAGATTGAGAAGATGCTCAAATCAACTCAAGAACAACACGAAGACTCCGAAGAAGAAGAGGATGAGGAGCTAGTTCTCGTAACAAAGGCTCTTCGGAACTTCTACAAAGGGAAGTTCCAAAGGAACAGTGGGAACTGGGGAAAAGGACAGAGTTCCCAAAGAAAACCCGCAGAGAAGGATCTCTCGGATGTCACATGTTACAAGTGCAACAAGAAAGGACACTTTTCTAAGGAATGCCCACAGGGAACTGACGGCCGGAAGCAAGGGAAAAAGGCCTACATCGCCACCTGGAGCGATGATGAAGACGAAGATCCCGAGTCATGGGCACTCCCAAACATGTGTGGAATGGCCATAGGAGAAACCACTGGTGAACAACCCAGTGAGGTGGCAGTGAGAGGGAACAATGCATGGTTAATACATAGTGGATGCTCGAACCATATGATCGGAAACAAAGATATCCTCGTCTCACTCCACACTCATGCCGAAGGAGGCCACATCTCATTTGGAAATAAAAACAAGGGAGAAGTAATTAGAAAGGGAGAAGTGTTGCTAAATAGATCAATCAAAATCAGCAATGTCAATCTGGTGAAAGATCTGGGATACAACCTCTTAAGTGTTGCCCAGATGTGTGATCAAGGGAACAACGCTGTCACCTTCGACTCAGACGAATGCCTAGTCATCAACAAAAAGACCAACAAAGTGATTCTGAGAGGAAGAAGGCACAACAACGTTTATGTAGTAGATATAGAATTTGAACCACCAATGAAGCTGTGTCTTACGAGTTCCCACGATGATACGGAACTCTGGCACCGAAGACTGGGACATGAAGGTGCCAATCAAATCCTGAAGCTCAATCTATAGGATCTGGTCATTGGTCTTCCTCGAATCAATCTCGAAGGAGTCCAAATGTGTGAGGCATGCGTTCGAGGGAAACAGACTAGGATCTCTGTGGTCCCATGCGAACAGCCAACTATGGTTGAAAAAGGTACATGTACGTCTTAATTGATGATTTTTCTAGATTCACCTGGGTTATTTTCTTGAAGGCAAAATCACAAGCTTTTGAAGAGTTTGAGCCTTTCATCAAAAGAACAGAAGTAAGCATGGGGCTAAAGCTGAAAGCCATCAGATCTGACCATGGAACTGAGTTTCAAAACTCAGAGTTGCTTAACTTTTGTGACAAATATGGGATCTCTCACAACTTTTCAGCCCCTCGCACTCCTCAGCAAAACGGAGTGGTAGAGAGAAAGAATAGGA
Source organism: Fallopia convolvulus (assembly GCA_964016875.1). Taxonomy (NCBI): domain Eukaryota; kingdom Viridiplantae; phylum Streptophyta; class Magnoliopsida; order Caryophyllales; family Polygonaceae; genus Fallopia; species Fallopia convolvulus. The sequence goes on along the minus strand of OZ024734.1, from coordinate 32,395,458 downwards.
CCTTGGAGGACATGGCCAGAACCATGATGATTGAAAGCGGAGTTCCTGAGTATTTCTAGGCTGAAGCCATCGCTACAGCTACATACATCTTGAACCGAGCCCTGACAAGGCCTTTGATCAAGAAGACATCCTATGAGCTCATCAAGGGGAGAAAACCAAACATCTCCCATCTAAGGACCTTCAGATGCACATGCTTTGTCCACAACAATGGCAAAGACAACCTTGGAAAATTCGATCCTAGAGAACCCACTCATACAAGAAACTTTCAACAAAGGAAGGACCACCCCATTGAGAACATCATCTCCCCTTATGATAAAGGTGTACAAACTCGTTCCTCTCTCAATAATTTTTGTGCTTTTAACGCGTTTGTTTCAATGGTGGAACCCAAAAATATCAAAGAAGCTTTGAAGGACCCAGATTGGATCCAAGCCATGCAAGAGGAGCTTCACCAATTCTAGAGGAACAAAGTTTGGAAGCAAGTTCCTAGGCCCAAGAACAAGAACATCATAGGAACTCGATGGGTCTTTAGAAACAAGCTCGATGATACTAGGGCTGTAGCAAGGAACAAGGCTAGATTGATGGCACAAGGCTACAGGCAAGAGGAAGAAATCGATTACGATGAGACCTTTGCACCGGTTGCCAGGATCGAAGCCATCAGACTCAAGCTTTATCAAATGGATGTGAAAACAGCCTTCCTCAGTGGACATCTCAAGGAAGAAGTATATGTGGCCCAACCCCCATGATTCGAAGATGAGAAGCAACCCAACCATGTCTACTTCCTGGAGAGGGCACTGTACGGACTCAAACAAGCTCCCCGAGCTTGGTATGACAGGTTTGCTCAATTCCTCTTATCCCATGGATACCTTCGAGGTTCCATAGACAAGACTTTGTTTTTAATGAAAGAGTCTAAAGACATCTTGATTGTGCAAGTATATGTTGATGACATTGTTTTGGAGCAACTAACGAAACTCTTGTAGAAAACTTTAAGGACCTCATGAGCAGTGAGTTTGAGATGAGTCTCATTGGGGAACTCACGTTCTTCTTGGGACTTCAAATATCTCAATCCAAGGAGGGAACAAAAATTCATCAACAGAAATACATCAAGGAAATGCTCGTAAAGTATGGGATGGAACATTCCAAGCCCATTGACACTCCCATCTCACCAAATTCATGGCTCAATGCGGATGAAACAGGTATTAGTGTGGACCAAAGGAACTATCGAGGTATGATTGGGTCCCTTCTCTACTTAACAGCTAGTAGACCTGATATCATGTTCTCCGTATGTCTTTGTGCTCTTTTTCAAGTTAACCCTATGGAATCACACCTGAAAGAGGTGAAGAGGATTTTCAGGTATCTCAAAGGGAACGATAACTTGTGCCTCTGGTATCCAAGGAACAGTTCCCTTGAGCTCATTGCATACACAAATGCGGATTTTGCAGGGCACATGGTTGATAGAAAGAGCACATCATGAATAGCCCAATTCCTAGGGTCATGCTTAGTTTCATGGGGATCTAAAAAACAAAACTCAGTGGCACTTTCCACAGCTGAAGCAGAATATGTGGCTGCCGCATCTTGTTGTTCCCAAGTTCTATGGCTTAAGTCACAACTCCAGGATTACGGTATGTCTTTTGGCCCAGTTCCCATACTTTGTGATAATACTAGTGCCATAAACATTTCCAAAAATCTTGTGCATCATTCTAGAACTAAGCATATAGATATAAGGCATCACTTTCTACGTGACAATGTTGAAAGTGGGAACATCTCGATGGAACACTGTAGAACTGAAGAGCAAATTACGGACATTCTCACCAAAGCTTTAGACAGACGTCCCTACCAACATTTTCGAATGATTCTAGGGATGATAACTCTAAACTAAAGCTTTAGACACACGTCCCTGACTAGTTTATCTAAGAATGCATGATAGGGAACTTGGACCTATTGCTTTCACTTTGTCATGCTTACTAGTCTAAAGACAAATGTGTACAAGGAAACTTTATTTCTTTTGGCCGAACATGATCAACTAGAGTTCCCTTTATCTCTCTTTACAAGCCACCATGACAGTTGATCATATAACCTACAATAATCCAGGGACCAGACAAACGTTTGTCATGAGCCAAAGTGTTTACTCCTTTATCGAGTTGTGAATTGTCTGGTTCCCTTTGAGTTCCCTAGCCCCACAAAAGGATGAGTGTGAAGTTCCCTTAACCACTTCACTCTCCCTGACCTTGATAAGATCATGGGAACTGATATATACTAGCAAGGGAACGCTGACTCATCTACGAAGAAGAACCGTCACTTGGGAAGCGGATTTTTGTGTCAGAAGCTCTGAAGCGTTAAGGGCCAAGTATTCAAATTTTGAAAGGACTTCCCTAGAGATCGTGACGAGTGTCCAAAGGCGTGCTATGGAAGTTGAAACGATGCCCCACGTTCATTGGGCAATGGTTATCGAGGTTTTCCCACTTCCCTTTCTACCCTTCGCCCCTTCTCTCCTTAAAACCCTCATTTGCCATTTTTGGGCTCTTATTCCATCTTCCACCTCTGTCATTCTTCTTCTCCACATCCCTTTCACTCTCTTTTTCAAGAAACCTCCAAAACCTTCTCTCTTTCCCAAATCCTTACAAAAATGGCCCCTCAACACACCTTCACCCAGATCAAAGATTGGGTGCTTGCAAACCCCAGAATTCTCTTCATCTCTCAATTGAAAGAGATTGAGAAAGAGCAAGACCTAGTCATGAAAGACGTACTCATTCAAGGGCTCTACAACCAAGTAAGCCCTTTCTTGCCACCTCCTCCTCCGGCCGACGACACTCTGGCCTGGACATCTTCTGCCACCTCCTCTGAATCCCTTCCTCCTCCCTCAACCACCAACACTTCCTCCGGAATTGTCATTGTTGACAGTTTCGGAGATGCTCGTCCCTCCATCTTTCACTCGGACTCTGGGACCTCCCAATCCCAGAGTCAACTCCCTTCTTCTTCTTCCCTCCCTCTTCCCATAACTGAGGGACCTCCCAAACCTCTTCCCTCGAAACAAAAAACTCCTCCACCATCTCCTTCTGTTCCCACATCAAAGGGAACTCCACCTTCATCACTTCCTTCTGTTCCCACAACAACGGGAACTCCAACTCCACCTCCACCTCACAAAACTCCCCACTCCCTCTCCATCCAAAACTGCCGTCGCCCTTACTTCGGGCGACGATGACCTCCCTCTCTCCGTGGTCATCGGGAAAATGACCAAGGACCCTCCTCCTCTCATAATGGAAACTGTCGAGGAGGAGGCCTAGTAAAAGGCCATAGAGGAAGAGCTCAGCAGGGACTCCTCTGAACACACAACTGACCAAGGGACCAAGTCCCTAGAGAAGGTGGCTCCTGAAGAGCCCACGGAGAAAAGGGACCCAACACCAGGTGGTGGTGCTGGGGAAACTACAAGTCATCCCGAAGATGACGCAGAGGGCTCAAGCTTGAGCTCCTCCGAGGAAGAAGGGACCTCCAATGATGAGGTCGAAGAAGAAGAAGAGGCTTCAGCTGCTAAGGAGCAAGCACAGATCCCAACACCTGGGCACCAAATGGTGGTGTCCACGGGTTCCCAACAGCCAAGGGAACGAGTGCTAATGATTGAAGCGGCTGCACCCCCTCAGCAAAAAGGACCTCGCACGGTCTCTAGGGGGAACTCTTCTAAGAGCACCACCAAGAAGGGGAAGGGATCCTCTTCAACAAGGCACCCTGTGGATGAACGCCGGAAGCTCCTTCCTCCACTTATCATTTCTGAAGACGTGCTCAACGACAATGGCCTAGGGGAACTGTGGGACCTGATCAAGGCCCAGGGCTGGGAGAACCTCTGCAAGGAAACTGTGAGTGTAGATCCCTCACAAGTGCGTCAGTTCTACAATAAATTTATCACCTCCAATGACTGCACTCAGGGGACTCTCTCCCACGAAGGCGACGAGTTTATATTTACTACGTCCACAATCCGCCTTCAGCTCCAGGTCCCAGTTCAAGGACTCAACGAGTTGCCCAACAAGCTCTGAGGCGACTTCAACAACGCCGAGGTGTACAACACTATCTTTGAGGTTTGAGTTCCCTCTAAAGTGCCCTCGACTCATCATCTGTCCCTAGTCGCCCAGCTTGCTCATCAATTCATCATCAATGTGGTGATCCCTCGCCAAGAGAAGCGTCTGGTCGTCAAATCCCCGATGTCATCATCCTCTAAATCTAAGTAAGAACATGCATAAGCTAAGGGGGATTAATTGCGTAAAAAGCTAAGTAAGAACTAAGTGTCTCACCAGAAGTGGCTCCCTAAATCTAAGTGTTTCACTAGAAGTGACTCCCCTAAATCATACTTAGGAACTCATCAGCATATCATTCATTGAAATACTTGCATATTTTGTGATGGGTTTGTCATCATCAAAAAGGGGGAAATTGTTGGGATGTTGTTGGGACCTCTGGTTCTAAACAACGGATCAACGATGATATTCTCCAAGTTTTGATAATGACAAACACCGTAGGGAACTAATGTGGTTTGTTCAAGTATTTCTAAGAAACACAGGTACAACCAAGAACTTCTATGAATGACCAAAAGCCACAGAAACTCACAATGCAAAAGTTCCCATCAAGGGAACTCTGAAGAGGAAAGTTCCCACGAAATGGGAACTCCCAGAAATGATCAAGAGAACACAAGCTTACAACGATGATGAGTTTCCATCAAGGGAACTCTGAACAAGACAGTTCCCATGACATGGGAACTCATATGTGAAGACAACGACCGTTCAGCGCAGATCGCGGGATTCTGTCTCGGACAGCCCGAAGGAACAGTCTGAGGATCAGACTGTCACGCTTCATCAAACGGTCCGATTGATCCAAGAAGTTGACCTAGTTCAAACCAAAGTCACATGTGAAGAAAGTACAACTTGGGCATCAAGCAAAGGGCATTTTGGACACAAACGAAAGATGCGATTGCCCAAGCTCACCTGGACTATAAAGCCAAATGAATAGTACTCGGATTGAGTACTTCTCCCAGAACTCATAAACACCCACACTAGAGAAAAGAAAGAAAAGGAAAAGAAGTCCCCGCCGGCGAGTGTGTGATCTCGACGACGGTGAAGCCGAAGTTCCCAAGGACAAGGGAACTGATAAGTCGGTATAGGGTTTGAGTTATTTGTGGTTTGCTGTTGTGAGCTTAGGAACTCAGTTGAGAGGATTTACTAGTGTTGCTAGAGTTAGGAAGAACTCGTAGGAACAGAGAAGTGTGAATCCGGTTGTTGTAACTAAGGAACAAAGCAATCAATACAAGTAAGTCATTCAAAATCCTCCAAGCGGAGGTAGATGTTTACCCATACAACTAGTTGGTTGTAGTGGGGTTCCTCTATAAGGGAACTGCGTTCTTTACTGCTTTTAATACTTGCGCTTAATTTACTTCCGCTGCCTTGGGAACAGCTTAACAACCAGTTCCCAAGCTCTTTGCTAACGGTTTACGATCCAACAAGTTCACTTGTTTTTTTCTCATTTTGCCTTAAAAATGACTTGTGATCTAACATTTCAAGACAAGTGTTCGATGAAATGTCCATGTAAATGTCACTCTTAAATGTGACATTCAGTTTCTAGGTTCGAATTTATGCTTTTATTCGATCGGTCATGATTTTTTAGTGCAAAACGTCTTATTGGCTTGATAATATCCTCATTCTTTATGCTTATGCCTCAATGTCTTTAAAGTCTACTTGGTTTTTTTCTCATTTTGCCTTAAAAATGACTTCGTTTCTGACATTGCAAGACAAGTGTTCGATGAAATGTCCATGAAAATGTCACTCAAAAATTTGGCCTTCAGTTTTTATGTTCGAATATATGCTTTTATTCGATCGGTCTTGATTTTGTAGTGCAGAATGTGCTTAATGGCTTGATACTATAATCATTATTTATGCTTATGCTTAGATGTCGTTAAAGTTCACTCGTTTTTTTTCCTTTTGCCTTTAAAATTACTTGTGATTTAACACTACAAGCCAAGTGTTCGATGAAATGTCCATAAAATGTCACTCAAAAATTTCGCCTTCGGTTTTTATGTTCAAATATATGCTTTTATTCGATCGGTCTTGTTTTTCTTAGTGCAGAATGTGCTTATTCGCTTGATACTATAATCATTATTTATGCTTATGCCTAGAATTCGTTAAAGTTCACTCGTTTTTTCTCCTTTTGCCTTTAAAATTACTTGTGATTTAACATTGCAAGCCAAGTGTTCGATGAAATGTCCATGTAAATGTCACTTTTAAATGTGCCATTCGGTTTCTAGGTTCGAATTTATGCTTTTAATCGATCGGTTATGATTTTGTAGTGCAAAACGTGCTTAGTGGCTTGATACTATAATCATTATTTATGCATATGCCTAGATGTCTTTAAAGTTCACTCGTTTTTTCTCCTTTTTCCTTTAAAATTACTTGTGATTTAACATTGCAAGCCAAGTGTTCGATGAAACGTCCATGTAAATGTCACTCCTAAATTTGCCATTCGGTTTCTAGGTTCGAATTTATGCTTTTAATCGATCGGTCATGATTTTGTAGTGCAAAACGTGCTTATTGGCTTGATAATATCCTCATCCTTTATTGTTGGATCGTAAACGGTTAGCAAAGAGCTTGGGAACTGGCAATTAAGCTGTTCCCAAGGCAGCGGAAGTAAACAGTTCGCAAGTATGAAAGACAGTAAAAACACAGTTCCTTTATAGAGGAACCCCACTACAACCAACTAGTTGTATGGGTAAACCTCTACCTCCGCTTGGAGGATTTTGAATGACTTACTTGTATTGATTGCTTTGTTCCTTAGTTACAACAGCCGGATTCACACTTCTCTGTTCCTACGAGTTCTTCCTAACTCTAGCAACACTAGTAAATCCTCTCAACTGAGTTCCTAAGCTCACAACAGCAAACTACAAATAACTCAAACCCTATGCCGACTTCTCAGTTCCCTTGTCCTTGGGAACTTCGGGTTCACCGTCGTCGAGATCACACACTCGTCGGCGGGGACTTCTCTTCCTTTTCTTTCTTTTCTCTGTGGTGGGTGTTTGTGAGTTCTGGGAGAAGTACTCAATCCGAGTACTATTCATTTGGCTTTATAGTCCAGGTGAGCTTGGGCAGTCGCATCTTTCGTTTGTGTCCAAAATGCCCTTTGCTTGATGCCCAAGTTGTACTTTCTTCACATGTGACTTTGGTTTGAACTAGGTCAACTTCTTGGATCAATCGGACCGTTGGATGAAGCGTGACAGTCTGATCCTCAGACTGTTCCTTCGGGTTGTCCGAGACAGAATCCCGCGATCTGCGCTGAACGGTCGTTGTCTTCACATGTGAGTTCCCATGTCATGGGAACTGTCTTGTTCAGAGTTCCCTTGATGGAAACTCTTCATCGTTGTAAGCTTGTGTTCTCTTGATCATTTCTGGGAGTTCCCATTTCATGGGAACTTTCCTCTTCAGAGTTCCCTTGATGGGAACTTCTGCATTGTGAGTTTCTGTGGCTTTTGGTCATTCATGGAAGTTCTTGGCTGTACCTGTGTTCCTTAGAAATACTTGAACAAACCACATTAGTTCCCTACGGTGTTTGTCATTATCAAAACTCGGAGAATATCATCGTTGATCCGTTGTTTAGAACCAGAGGTCCCAACAACGTCCCAACAATTTCCCCCTTTTTGATGATGACAAACCCATCACAAAATATGCAAGTATTTCAATGAATGATATGCTGATGAGTTCCTAAGTAAGATTTTGGGAAGTCACTTCTAGTGAAACAATTTGATTTGGGGAGCCACTTCTGGTGAGACACTTAGTTCTTACTTAGCTTTTTATGCAATTGTTCCCCCTTAGCTTATGCGTGGTCTGTGATAACTTAAACTTTTAACTCATCTCGCATTTTTTGTCTTTCCCCCTTTTGACATCATCGAAAACAAGCAAAGCAATAATAGGGAAGAAGGGAACACGCAATCAAATTAAAGACCAATGCATTACTTGAGAAAATATTTACAATGGGAACTCAAGTACAATTTTGTGGTCATTTTTGGATTAAGGGAAAAAGAAGGGAGAGATCATGGAGCTTGAGGGAACAGGGCGTCACAGAGGCGCGTCAGGACTTGTGTAAGCTTTTCTTGTCCTCTGGCCAACGCAGCTTGGTCCCTGGCAATCTGGTCGAGGGTGTTGGCAATGCGGAGCAACACTTGAGAGTTCCCCTCTTGTTCACCAGACTCCAGTTGAGCCGCTTCCTCTACAGGCTCAGAGTGCCTCATCTTCTGGACAACTGAAATGTCCAGTTCCCTTCCAAGCTCTATTTCGTCCTTAGAGGCGTCGTAGAGACCCTCTTTTTGTAGGAGCTTCTTTATCAGCCCAGAGTAGGGAAGTGAATGGGACTTGGAAGCCATGCACTTCTCCATGTGCCCAAGGATGATTCTGGGAAGGTTGATGGGCTTCTTGAGGAGGAAGTGATAGAGGATGATGGCATCAGGGATGTTGACGACCAGACGCTTCTCCTGACGAGGGATCACCACATTGATGATGGCATCAGGGAGTTTGAGCCCTCCGCGTCATCTTCGGGATGGCTTGTTGTTGCCCCAGCACCTCCAGCTGGTGCGGGGTCCCTTGTCTCCGTGGGCTCTTCCGGAGCTACCTTCTTTGGGGACTTGGTCCCTTGATCAGTTGTGTGTTCAGAGGGGTCCCTGTTGAGCTCTTCTTCGATTGCCTTGAGTTGGGCCTCCTCCTCCAAAGTTCCCATGATGATAGGAGGAGGGTCCTTGGTCATTTTTTCGATGACCACGGAGAGAGGGAGATCATCGTCGTCCGAGGTAAGGGCGACGACACTTTTGGATGGTGAGGGAGAGGGGAGTTTTGTGGTGGTGAGGGATGTGGTGGAAGAAGGAAGAGAAGAAGAAATAGGAGTAGAGAGTTGGGTAGAAGGAGGAATGGTTTTGGTAACCTGGGGAGTAGAGATCCCCGAGGTAGTAATGGGAGAGGTGGATGTGTGTTTTGGTGAGGAAGGAGGAGAAGGAGTCTTGTGAGGTGGGGGTGGAGTTGGAGTTCCCGTTGTTGTGGGAACGGAAGGAAGTGAAGAAGGTGGAGTTCCCTTTGAGGTGGGAACAGAAGGAGGTGGTGGAGGAGTCTGTTGTTTCGTGGGAGGAGGTTTGGGAGGTCCCTCATTTATGGGAAGAGGGAGAGAGGAAGAGGAAGGAAGAAGACTCTAGGATTGGGAGGTCCCATCGTCGGAGGGGAAAGCGTAAGGAGGTTTGATCATACAAGAACTCTCCTTGGAGCGGTTCAAGTATTCCTCAAACTTGAAGTGGGGCTTTTTCCTGGGCTCCGAGAATTCAGAGACCTCAGTATGTTTGCGTTTTTTGGATTTGGAGGGATCGTGGGAATGTTTGGATTTTTCGGGTTTTGAGGGGTCTTTGGAGGAGTAGCGTCGTTTGGATGAGTGGCGGTGTTTGGATTTTCGGGGTTTCTCATTGATTGAGGGACGAGCATCTCCGAAATTGTCAACGATGACAACGCCGCAGGAGGTGTTGGTGGTTGAAGACGGAGGAAGGGATTCAGAAGAGGTGGCGGAAGAAGTCCAGGCCACAGTGTCGTCGGACGGAGGAGGAGGAGGGGGCAAGAAAGGGCTTACTTGGTTGTAGAGCCCTTGGATAAGAACATCCTTCATAATTGGGTCTTGCTCTTTCTCAATCTCCCCTTATGATAAAGCTCCTCTTGCATGGCTTGGATCCAATTTGGGTCCTTCAAAGCTTCTTTGATATTTTTGGGTTCCACCATTGAAACAAACGCGTTAAAAGCACAAAAATTATTGAGAGAGGAGCGAGTTTGTACACCTTTATCATAAGGGGAGATGATGTTCTCAATGGGGTGATCCTTGCTTTGTTGAAAGTTTCTTGTATGAGTGGGTTCCCTTGCACTTGCGTCATCTTCAGTGGAGGCTTCTTTGTCATGGGAACACTCATCTTCAGCTTCTTCATTGAGTGTTTCTTCAGATATTCCTGGCAAGTTCCCTCTTTGTTCCCCCTGAACACTTGATTCTGGTAGGGTATTGTCTTGGGGAACAAGAGAGTTGGAGGTGTCTTGTAATTCTTCTGAGGAGGGAACATCGAGGGAGATTTGATCAGTGAGAGTGGGATCTCCGTCGTTGTTCCCTGGTTGTGGGATGTTTCTTGCACTTGGATAGTCTTCATCCCTCTTCCTTGGCTCATCATCATCATCATCATCATCATCATCTTCTTGTCTGACCAGTTTGAACAGAGTTCCCTTCCCTTGGGTCTCTGTTCCCATCAGTACGGATTTCTCGTTGAAGACGACATGGATGCTTTCTTCTATCTTCTTGGTCCTTTTGTTGAAAACCCTGTAAGCTTTACTTTGAGATGAGTATCCCAGGAAGATCCCTTCGTCGCTTCTGGGATCGAATTTTCCAAGATTGTCTTTGCCATTGTTATGGACAAAGCATGTGCATCCAAAGGTCCTTAGATGGGAGATGTTTGGTTTTCTCCCCTTGATGAGCTTGTAGGATGTCTTCTTGATCAAGGGTCTTATCATGGCTCGGCTCAAGATGTATGTAGCTGTAGAGATGGCTTCAGCCAAGAAATACTCAGGAATTCCGCTTTCAATCATCATGGTCCTCGCCATGTCCTCCAGGGTTCTGTTCTTTCTCTCGACAACTCCATTTTGCTAAGGAGTGCGAGGAGCTGAGAAATTGTGGGAGATCCCATTTTTGTCACAGAAGTTTAGGAACTCTGAGTTTTGAAACTCAGTTCCATGGTCAGATCTGATGGCTTTCAGCTTTAGCCCCAAGCTTACTTCTGTTCTTTTGATGAAGGGCTCGAATTCTTCAAATGCTTGTGATTTTGCCTTCAAGAAAATAACCCAGGTGAATCTTGAAAAATCGTCAATTAAAACATACATGTACCTTTTTCCACCGTAGCTGGCCATTCTCATCGGACCACAAAGATCCATGTGAATCAGCTCTAAGGACCTGGTTGTACTTACCACCTTCTTGGGTTTAAAGGAGTTCCTGGTTTGTTTTCCTCGAACACATGCTTCACACATTTTAACTCCTTTGAGATTGATCCGTGGAAGACCGATGACCAGATCCTCTAGATAGAGCTTCAGGATTTGATTTACACCTGCATGTCCCTGTCATCGATGCCAGAGTTCCGTGTCATCTTGGGAACTTGCAAGGCACAACTTCATTGTTGGTTCAAAGTCAGTATCCACCACATACACATTGTTGTATCTTCTTCCTCTCAGAATTACTTTGTTGGTTTTCTTCTTGATGACGAGGCATTCTTCTGAGTCGAAAGTGATGACGTTGTTCCCTTGATCACACATCTGGGAGACACTCAAAAGATTGTATCCCAGATCCTTTACCAAATTTACGTTGCTAACTTTGATAGATCTATTGAGCAACACTTCTCCTTTTCCAATAACTTCTCCCTTGTTTTTGTTGCCAAATGAGACGTGGCCTCCTTCGGCATGAGTGTGGAGTGAGATGAGGATATCTTTGTTTCCTGTCATATGGTTCGAGCATCCGCTATCTATGAACCATATATTGTTCCCTCTCACTGCCACCTATAAGGAAAAGTTAGTGTTTTGAGACCCAGGCAAGATGACTCTTGCCCGGTCCCTTGCAAGGGAAAACATTGTCATTCAAGATATAGTCAGCAATGTTGATGTCTTGAGAATTTAGTGAGTTGGAGTTCCTTTGATGATTAGCATGATGTTTTTGTTTATTTAGGAACTCACGGTTTCTAAGGGTTTGGGCTCTCTTCTTGGGACATGCTTCCTTGTAGTGCCCATGAGCACCACAGTTCCAGCACGTCTTATAGTATTCTCCCAGGTAATACTTTGGGTGTGGTCTCTGGATCCTGTTCCTATCCATGGTTTCCTTGTTATACACCCGTGACCCGTTTTCGTTAGCAATTTTGACATAAAGTCTATGTCCAGTGTTCCCAGTGTAATAATCTCTCTCACCACAGTTCCCACTTTCTAGGACCCTGATTTTCTCCTCAAGATGAGCATTTTTCTGTTTCTCACATTGAAGTTCTAAGGCCCTACACTCATGGATTTCATGTTCACTCAGGGGTGACTTACCGTTCTTTGAGCACTCTCCTTTGTATCCTATGCCATGTCTGGCTAGGACAAACTTAACTTGGGAACTAAAGGCTTCAAGATGTTCGGGAGTCTTACTCAGGTTTTGCAAGAGGGTGTTCTTATCCTTCTCTAGAGTTTTGATTTCTTTTTCTAGATCTACGATGTGAGACACATGGGACTTGAGTTTTTCGAGAAGGGATATGCAGTTGGGACAGGGTTCAAGACCAACTAATTGAGCATTTATGTGTTCCTGTTTTTCTAACTTGTTTTGCAGTTTTATGTTATCTTTGACAAGACTTGAAAGGATTTTCAACAGCTCAGGTTTTTCATAGTTATTTAGAGAATCAAGAACAGTTTCAGTGGTTACCTCACTGGGTTGTTCCCCAGTGCTTTCTCCTATGGCCATGCCACACATGTCTGGGAGTGCCCATGACTCGGGATCTTCGTCTTCATCATCGCTCCAGGTGGCGATGTAGGCCTTTTTCCCTTGCTTCCGGCCATCAGTTCCCAGTGGGCATTCCTTAGCGAAGTGTCCTTTCTTGTTACACTTGTAACATGTGACATCGGAGAGGTCCTTCTCTGCGGGTTTTCTTTGGGAACTCTGTCCTTTTCCCCAGTTCCCACTGTTTCTTTGGGACTTCCCTTTGTAGAAGTTTTGAAGAGCCTTTGTTACGAGAACTAGCTCCTCATCCTCTTCTTCTTCGGAGTCTTCGTGTTGTTCTTGAGTTGATTTGAGCATCTTCTCAATCTTGAGTGCGATCCCTCGATGAGCTCGAGTTTGTTCCTTGTCATCGATCTTTCTCTTCTCATGTCCTACTAGCTTTCCAAACACTTGATGGAGCATGAGTGTTCTATTTTCCGGATTTTCCTTGAACATTGTTCTCTCGTTTGCCCATTCTCTAGTCAATCCGTTGAAGTGTTGTTGGACCTTCATCTTGTGGGTGATTTCTTCTTTGGTGATCCCCAAGCCTTCCATTTTGGTGCAAAGTCCTTCAAATCGGGACTGGTAGCTATCGACAGACTCTCCCATCTCCATTTGGAAGTTGTAGAACTCCCTTTTTGCATTCATCTGAAGATCTTCTCGGAGATCTGAGTTCCCAACGTGCATTTGTTGGATGGCTTCCCACATTTCCTTAGCTGTGTCAAGGTTTGCTACCCTGTCACAGTCTTGTACGCACATGGACCTCTTCAGGTATTGTTTTGCTTTGTAGTTTGCTTCCATACACTTGTATTCGTTGGGTCCCCACTTTGAATGGTCGTTGACTATAGCTTGATCGATTTCGAAGTTGCCTCTCTCGATAACACACCAGGCTTGGTAGTCTTGGCCACGAATTCAATCCTTCATGTCGCGTTGCCAGCTTTCAAATCTTCTTGTAATAAGCCTTGGCGGCTTACTAGTGTTGTTCCCCACATGAGTAAGTTCCTGAGCCATTTGATATCTGCGATGCTAACACAAATCTAGAGCACAAGCTCTGATACCAATTGTTGGATCGTAAACAGTTAGCAAAGAGCTTGGGAACTGGCAATTAAGTTGTTCCCAAGGCAGCGGAAGTAAACAGTTCCCAAGTATGAAAGACAGTAAAAACACAGTTCCTTTATAGAGGAACCCCACTACAACCAACTAGTTGTATGGGTAAACCTTTACCTCCACTTGGATGATTTTGAATGACTTACTTGTATTGATTGCTTTGTTCCTTAGTTACAACAGCCGGATTCACACTTCTCTGTTCCTACGAGTTCTTCCTAACTCTAGCAACACTAGTAAATCCTCTCAACTGAGTTCCTAACCTCACAACAGCAAACTACAAATAACTCAAACCCTATACCGACTTCTCAGTTCCCTTGTCCTTGGGAACTTCGGCTTCACCGCCGTCGAGATCACACACTCGCCGGCGGGGACTTCTCTTCCTTTTCTTTCTTTTCTCTGGTGGGGGTGTTTGTGAGTTCTGGGAGAAGTACTCAATCCGAGTACTATTCATTTGGCTTTATAGTCCAGGTGAGCTTGGACAGTCGCATCTTTCGTTTGTGTCCAAAATGCCATTTGCTTGATGCCCAAGTTGTACTTTCTTCACATGTGACTTTGGTTTGAACTAGGTCAACTTCTTGGATCAATCGGACCGTTGGATGAAGCGTGATAGTCTGATCCTCAGACTGTTCCTTCGGGTTGTCCGAGACAGAATCCCGCGATCTGCGCTGAACGGTCGTTTTCTTCACATGTGAGTTCCCATGTCATGGGAACTGTCTTGTTCAGAGTTCCCTTGATGGAAACTCTTCATCGTTGTAAGCTTGTGTTCTCTTGATCATTTCTGGGAGTTCCCATTTCATGGGAACTTTCCTCTTCAGAGTTCCCTTGATGGGAACTTCTGCATTGTGAGTTTCTGTGGCTTTTGGTCATTCATGGGAGTTATTGGCTGTACCTGTGTTCCTTAGAAATACTTGAACAAACCACATTAGTTCCCTACGGTGTTTGTCATTATCAAAACTTGGAGAATATCATCGTTGATCCGTTGTTTAGAACTAGAGGTCCCAACAACGTCCCAACATTTATGCTTATGCCTCGATGTCTTTAAAGTTCACTTGTTTTTTTCTCATTTTGCCTTAAAAATGACTTCTGATTTGACATTGCAAGACAAGTGTTCGATGAAATGTCCATGTAAATGTCACTCCTAGATGTGGCATTCGGTTTCTAGGTTCGAATTTATGCTTTTATCCGATCTGTCTTGATTTTGTAGTGCAAAACGTGCTTATTATCTTGATACTATCCTCGTTCTTTATGCTTATGCATTGATGTCTTTGATGTTCATTTGTTTTTTTCTCATTCTGCCTTAAAAATGACTTGTGATCTAACATTGCACTCCAAGTGTTCGATGAAATGTCCATGTAAATGTCACTCCTAAATGTATTATTCGGTTTCTAGGTTCGATGAAATGTCCATGTAAATGTCACTCCTAAACGTGGCATTCGGTTTCTAGGTCCGAATTTATGCTTTTATTCGATCGGTCATGGTTTTGTAGTGCAAAACGTGCTTATTGGCTTGATAATATCCTCATTCTTTATGCTTATGCCTCGATGTCTTCAAAGTTCACTTGTTTTTTTTCTCATTTTGCCTTAAAAATGACTTCTGTTCTGACATTGCAAGACAAGTGTTCCATGAAATGTCCATGAAAATGTCACTCAAAAATTTGTCCTTCGGTTTTTATGTTTGAATTTATGCTTTTATTCGATCGGTCTTGATTTTGTAGTGCAAAATGTGCTTATTGGCTTGATACTATAATCATTTTTTATGCTTATGTCTAGATGTCGTTAAAGTTCACTCGTTTTTTCTCCTTTTGCCTTTAAAATTACTTGTGATTTAACATTGCAAGCCAAGTGTTCGATGAAATGTCCATGTAAATGTCACTCCTAAATGTGCCATTCGGTTTCTAGGTTCGAATTTAAGCTTTTAATCGATCGGTCATGATTTTGTAGTGCAAAACGTGCTTATTGGCTTCATACTATAATCATTATTTATGCATATGCCTAGATGTCTTTAAAGTTCACTCGTTTTTTCTCCTTTTGCCATTAATATTAATTGTGATTAAACATTGCAAGCCAAGTGTTCGATGAAATGTCCATGTAAATGTCACTCCTAAATGTGCCATTCGGTTTCTAGGTTCGAATTTATGCTTTTAATCGATCGGTCAGGATTTTGTAGTGCAAAACGTGCTTATTGGCTTGATACTATAATCATTATTTATGCATATGCCTAGATGTCTTTAAAGTTCACTCGTTTTTTCTCCTTTTGCCTTTAAAATTACTTGTGATTTGACATTCCAAGACAAGTGTTCGATGAAATGTCCATGTAAATGTCACTCTTAAATGTGACAATCTGTTTCTAGGTTCGAATTTATGCTTTTATTCGATCGGTCATGATTTTGTAGTGCAAAGCGTGCTTATTGGCTTGATAATATCCTCATTCTTTATGCTTATGCCCCGATGTCTTTAAAGTTCACTTGTTTTTTTTTCTCATTTTGCCTTAAAAATGACTTGTGATCTAACATTTCAAGACAAGTGTTCGATGAAATGTCCATGTAAATATCACTCAAATATATGACATTCGGTTTTTTTGTTCGAATTTATGCTTTTATTCGATCGGTCATGATTTTTTAGTGCAAAACGTGCTTATTGGCTTGATAATATCCTCATTCTTTATGCTTATGCCTCGATGTCTTTAAAGTTCACTTGTTTTTTTCTCATTTTGCCTTAAAAATGACTTCTTATCTAACATTGCAAGACAAGTGTTCGATGAAATGTCCATGTAAATGTCACTCCTAGATGTGGCATTCGGTTTCTAGTTTCGAATTTATGCTTTTATCCGATCTGTCTTGATTTTGTAGTGCAAAACGTGCTTATTGGCTTGATACTATCCTCGTTCTTTATGCTTATGCCTTGATGTCTTTGAAGTTCACTTGTTTTTTTCTCATTTTGCCTTAAAAATGACTTGTGATCTAACATTGCACTCCAAGTGTTCGATGAAATGTCCATGTAAATGTCACTCCTAAATGTATTATTCGGTTTCTAGGTTCGATGAAATGTCCATGTAAATGTCACTCCTAAACGTGGCATTCGGTTTCTAGGTCCGAATTTATGCTTTTATTCGATCGGTCATGGTTTTGTAGTGCAAAGCGTGCTTATTGGCTTGATACTATCCTCATTCTTTATGCTTATACCTCGATGTCTTTAAAGTTCACTTGTTTTTTTCTTATTTTGCCTTAAAATGACTTTTGATCTGACATTTCAAGACAAGTGCTCGATGAAATGTCCATGACAATGTCACTCTTAAATGTGACTTTCGGTTTCTAGGTTCGAATTTATGCTTTTATTCGATCGGTCACGATTTTTTAGTGCAAAACGTGCTTATTGGCTTGATAATATCCTCATTCTTTATGCTTATGCCTCGATGTCTTCAAAGTTCACTTGTTTTTTTTCTCATTTTGCCTTAAAAATGACTTCTGTTCTGACATTGCAAGACAAGTGTTCCATGAAATGTCCATGAAAATGTCACTCAAAAATTTATCCTTCGGTTTTTATGTTTGAATATATGCTTTTATTCGATCGGTCTTGATTTTGTACTGCAAAATGTGCTTATTGGCTTGATACTATAATCATTTTTTATGCTTATGTCTAGATGTCGTTAAAGTTCACTCGTTTTTTCTCCTTTTGCCTTTAAAATTACTTGTGATTTAACATTGCAAGCCAAGTGTTCGATGAAATGTCCATGTAAATGTCACTCCTAAATGTTCCATTCGGTTTCTAGGTTCGAATTTAAGCTTTTAATCGATCGGTCATGATTTTGTAGTGCAAAACGTGCTTATTGGCTTGATACTATAATCATTATTTATGCATATGCCTAGATGTCTTTAAAGTTCACTCGTTTTTTCTCCTTTTTCCATTAATATTAATTGTGATTAAACATTGCAAGCCAAGTGTTCGATGAAATGTCCATGTAAATGTCACTCCTAAATGTGCCATTCGGTTTCTAGGTTCGAATTTATGCTTTTAATCGATCGGTCAGGATTTTGTAGTGCAAAACGTGCTTATTGGCTTGATACTATAATCATTATTTATGCATATGCCTAGATGTCTTTAAAGTTCACTTGTTTTTTCTCCTTTTGCCATTAATATTAATTGTGATTAAACATTGCACGCCAAGTGTTCGATGAAATGTCCATGTAAATGTCACTCCTAAATGTGCCATTCGGTTTCTAGGTTCGAATTTATGCTTTTAATCGATCGGTCAGGATTTTGTAGTGCAAAACGTGCTTATTGGCTTGATACTATAATCATTATTTATGCATATGCCTAGATGTCTTTAAAGTTCACTCGTTTTTTTCTCCTTTTGCCTTTAAAATTACTTGTGATTTGACATTCCAAGACAAGTGTTCGATGAAATGTCCATGTAAATGTTACTCTTAAATGTGACATTCTGTTTCTAGGTTCGAATTTATGCTTTTATTCGATCGGTCATGATTTTTTAGTGCAAAACGTGCTTATTGGCTTGATAATATCCTCATTCTTTATGCTTATGCCTCGATGTCTTTAAAGTTCACTTGTTTTTTTCTCATTTTACCTTAAAAATGACTTCTGATCTAACATTGCAATACAAGTGTTCGATGAAATGTCCATGTAAATGTCATTCCTAGATGTGGCATTCGGTTTCTAGTTTCGAATTTATGCTTTTATCCGATCTGTCTTGATTTTGTAGTGCAAAACGTGCTTATTGGCTTGATACTATCCTCATTCTTTATGCTTATGCCTTGATGTCTTTGAAGTTCACTTGTTTTTTTCTCATTTTGCCTTAAAAATGACTTGTGATCTAACATTGCACTCCAAGTGTTCGATGAAATGTCCATGTAAATGTCACTCCTAAATGTATTATTCGGTTTCTAGGTTCGATGAAATGTCCATGTAAATGTCACCCCTAAACGTGGCATTCGGTTTCTAGGTCCGAATTTATGCTTTTATTCGATCGGTCATGGTTTTGTAGTGCAAAGCGTGCTTATTGGCTTGATACTATCCTCATTCTTTATGCTTATGCCTCGATGTCTTTAAGGTTCGCTTGTTTTTTTCTCATTTTGCCTTAAAAATGACTTGTGATCTTATAGTCCAAGACAAGTGTTCGATGAAATGTCCATGTAAATGTCACTCTTAAATGTGACATTCGGTTTCTAGGTTCGAATTTATGCTTTTATTCGATCGGTCACGATTTTTTAGTGCAAAACGTGCTTATTGGCTTGATAATATCCTCATTCTTTATGCTTATGCCTCGATGTCTTCAAAGTTCACTTGTTTTTTTTCTCATTTTGCCTTAAAAATGACTTCTGTTCTGACATTGCAAGACAAGTGTTCCATGAAATGTCCATGAAAATGTCACTCAAAAATTTGTCCTTCGGTTTTTATGTTTGAATATATGCTTTTATTCGATCGGTCTTGATTTTGTAGTGCAAAATGTGCTTATTGGCTTGATACTATAATCATTTTTTATGCTTATGTCTAGATGTCGTTAAAGTTCACTCG
Source organism: Fallopia convolvulus (assembly GCA_964016875.1). NCBI lineage: Eukaryota > Viridiplantae > Streptophyta > Magnoliopsida > Caryophyllales > Polygonaceae > Fallopia > Fallopia convolvulus. The sequence continues at coordinate 32,376,310 of OZ024734.1, read as the reverse complement.
TTTTTTCTCCTTTTGCCTTTAAAATTACTTGTGATTTAACATTGCAAGCCAAGTGTTCGATGAAATGTCCATGTAAATGTCACTCCTAAATGTGCCATTCGGTTTCTAGGTTCGAATTTAAGCTTTTAATCGATCGGTCATGATTTTGTAGTGCAAAACGTGCTTATTGGCTTGATACTATAATCATTATTTATGCATATGCCTGGATGTCTTTAAAGTTCACTCGTTTTTTCTCCTTTTGCCATAAATATTAATTGTGATTAAACATTCCAAGTCAAGTGTTCGATGAAATGTCCATGTAAATGTCACTCCTAAATGTGCCATTCGGTTTCTAGGTTCGAATTTATGCTTTTAATCGATCGGTCAGGATTTTGTAGTGCAAAACGTGCTTATTGGTATGATACTATAATCATTATTTATGCATATGCCTAGATGTCTTTAAAGTTCACTCGTTTTTTCTCCTTTTGCCATTAATATTAATTGTGATTAAACATTGCACGCCAAGTGTTCGATGAAATGTCCATGTAAATGTCACTCCTAAATGTGCCATTCGGTTTCTAGGTTCGAATTTATGCTTTTAATCGATCGGTCAGGATTTTGTAGTGCAAAACGTGCTTATTGGCTTGATACTATAATCATTATTTATGCATATGCCTAGATGTCTTTAAAGTTCACTCGTTTTTTCTCCTTTTGCCTTTAAAATTACTTGTGATTTGACATTCCAAGACAAGTGTTCGATGAAATGTCCATGTAAATGTTACTCTTAAATGTGACATTCTGTTTCTAGGTTCGAATTTATGCTTTTATTCGATCGGTCATGATTTTTTAGTGCAAAACGTGCTTATTGGCTTGATAATATCCTCATTCTTTATGCTTATGCCTCGATGTCTTTAAAGTTCACTTGTTTTTTTCTCATTTTACCTTAAAAATGACTTCTGATCTAACATTGCAATACAAGTGTTCGATGAAATGTCCATGTAAATGTCATTCCTAGATGTGGCATTCGGTTTCTAGTTTCGAATTTATGCTTTTATCCGATCTGTCTTGATTTTGTAGTGCAAAACGTGCTTATTGGCTTGATACTATCCTCGTTCTTTATGCTTATGCCTTGATGTCTTTGAAGTTCACTTGTTTTTTTCTCATTTTGCCTTAAAAATGACTTGTGATCTAACATTGCACTCCAAGTGTTCGATGAAATGTCCATGTAAATGTCACTACTAAATGTATTATTCGGTTTCTAGGTTCGATGAAATGTCCATGTAAATGTCACCCCTAAACGTGGCATTCGGTTTCTAGGTCCGAATTTATGCTTTTATTCGATCGGTCATGGTTTTGTAGTGCAAAGCGTGCTTATTGGCTTGATACTATCCTCATTCTTTATGCTTATGCCTCGATGTCTTTAAGGTTCGCTTGTTTTTTTCTCATTTTGCCTTAAAAATGACTTGTGATCTTATAGTCCAAGACAAGTGTTCGATGAAATGTCCATGTAAATGTCACTCTTAAATGTGACATTCGGTTTCTAGGTTCGAATTTATGCTTTTATTCGATCGGTCTTGATTTTTTAGTGCATGATGTGCTTATTGGCTTGATAATATCCTCATTCTTTATGCTTATGCCTAGATGTCTTTAAAGTTCACTTTTTTTTTCTCATTTGTCCTTAAAATTGACTTATGATCTGACATTGCAAGACAAGTGTTCGATGAAATGTCCATGAAAATGTCACTCAAAAATGTGGCCTTCGGTTTTTATGTTCGAATATATGCTTTTATTCGATCGGTCTTGATTTTGTAGTGCAGAATGTGCTTATTGGCTTGATACTATAATCATTATTTATGCTTATGCCTAGATGTCTTTAAAGTTCACTCGTTTTTTCTCAGTTTGGCTTTATAATTACTTGTGATCTAACATTGCAAGCCAAGTGTTCGATGAAATGTCCATGTAAATGTCGCTCCTAAATGTGGCATTCGGTTTCTAGGTTCGAATTTATGTTTTTATCCGATCTGTCTTGATTTTGTAGTGCAAAACGTGCTTATTGGCTTGATACTATCCTCGTTCTTTATGTTTATGCCTTGATGTCTTTAAATTCACTTGTTTTTTTCTCATTTTGCCTTGAAAATATTTTTTGATCTAACATTGCACTCAAAGTGTTCGATGAAATGTCCATGTAAATGTCACTCCTAAATGTGGCATTCGGTTTCTATGTCCGAATTTATGCTTTTATTCGATCGGTCATGATTTTGTAGTGCAAAGCGTGCTTATTGGCTTGATAATATCCTCATTCTTTATGCTTATGCCTCGATGTATTAAAAGTTCACCTGTTTTTTTTGTCATTTCGCCTTAAAAATGACTTGTGATAGGACATTGCAAGACAAGTGTTCGATGAAATGTCCACGTAAATGTCACTCATAAATGTGGCATTCGGTTTTTATGTTCAAATTTATGCTTTTATTCGATCGGTCTTGATTTTGTTGTGCAGAATGTGCTTATTGGCTTGATATTATCCTCATTCTTTATGCTTATGCCTAGATGTCTTTAAAGATCACTTGTTTTTTTTCTCCTTTTGCCGTAAAAATTAGTTGTGATCTAACATTGCACGCCAAGTGTTCAATGAAATGTCCATGTAAATGTCACTCCAAAACATGGCATTCGATTCTGGGTTCGAATTTATGCTTTTATTCGATCGGTGTTGATTTTGTTGTACAAAATGTGTTTATTGGCTTGATACTATCCTCATTCTTTGAGCTTATGCCTAGATGTCTTTAAATATCACTTGTTTTTTCTCCTTTTGCCTTAAAAATGACTTGTTATCTAACATTGCACGCCAAGTGTTCGATGAAATGTCGATGTAAATGTCACTCCTAAATGTGGCATTCGGTTTCTAGGTTTGAATTTATGCTTTTATCCGATATGTCTTGATTTTGTAGTGCAAAACGTGCTTACTAGCTTGATAGTATCCTCATTCTTTATGCTTATGCCTCGATGTGTTTAAAGTTCACTTGTTTTTTTTCTCATTTTGCTATAAAAATGACTTGTGATCTAACATTTGAAGACAAGTGTTCGATGAATTGTCCATGTAAATGTCACTCTTAAATGTGACATTCCGTTTCTAGGTTCGAATTTATTCTTTTATTCGATCGGTAATGATTTTTTAGTGCAAAACGTGCTTATTGGCTTGATAATATCCTCATTCTTTATGCTTAGGCCTCGATGTCTTTAAAGTTCACTTAATTTTTTTTCTCATTTTTCCTTAAAAATGACTTCAGATCTGACATTGCAAGACAAGTGATCGATGAAATGTCCATGTAAATGTCACTCCTAATGTGGCATTCGGTTTCTAGGTTCGAATTTATGGTTTTATCCGATCTGTCTTGATTTTGTAGTGCAAAATGTACTTATTGGCTTCATACTATCCTCATTCTTTATGCTTATGCCTAGATGTCTTTAAAGATCTCTTGTTTTTTTGTCCTTTTGCCTTAAAAATGACTTGTGATCTAACATTGCACACCAAGTGTTCGATGAAATGTCCATGTAAATGTCACTCCTAAACATGGCATTCGATTCTAGGTTCGAATTTATGCTTTTATTCAATCGGTCATGATTTTGTTGTGCAAAATGTGTTTATTGGCTTGATACTATACTATTACTTTATGCTTATTCCTAGATGTGTTCAAAATTCTCTTGTTTTTTCTCCTTTTGCCTTTAAATTGAATTTTGATAAAAAAAAAATGCACGCCAAGTGTTCGATGAAATGTCCATGTAAATGTCACTCCTAAATGTGGCATTCGGTTTCTAGGTTCGAATTTATGCTTTTATCCGATCTGTCTTGATTTTGTAGTGCAAAGCGTGCTTATTGGCTTGGTAATATCCTCATTCTTTATGCTTATGCCTCGATGTCTTTAAAGTTCACTTGTTTTTTTTGTCATTTTGCCTTAAAAATGACTTGTGATACGACATTGCAAGACATGTGTGCGATGAAATGTCCATATAAATGTCACCCATAAATGTGGCATTCGGTTTTTATGTTCGAATTTATGCTTTTATTCGATTGGTCTTGATTCTGTTGTGCAGAATGTGCTTATTGGCTTGATACTATCCTCATTCTTTATTCTTATGCCTAGATGTCTTTAAGGATCACTTGTTTTTTTCTCCTTTTGCCTTAAAAATGACTTGTGATCTAACATTGCACGCCAAGTGTTCGATGAAATGTCCATGTAAATGTCACTCATAAATGTGGCAATCGATTCTGGGTTCAAATTTATGCTTTTATTCGATCGGTCTTGATTTTGTTGTGCAAAATGTGTTTATTGGCTTGATAATATCCTCATTCTCTATGCTTATGCCTCGATGTCTTTAAAGTTCACTTGTTTTTCTTTTGTCATTTTGCCGTAAAAATGACTTGTGATACGACATTGCAAGACAAGTGTTCGATGAAATGCTCATCTAAATGTCCCTCATAAATGTGGCATTCGGTTTTTATGTTCGAATCTATGCTTTTATTCGATCGGTCTTGATTTTGTTGTGTAGAATGTGCTTATTGGCTTGATACTATACTCATTCTTTATGCTTATGCCTAGATGTCTTTAAAGTTCACTTGTTTTTTCTCATTTTGCCTTTAAATTGACTTTTGATAAAAAAAAATTGCACGCCAAGTGTTCGATGAAATGTCCATGTAGATGTCACTTCTAAATGTGGCATTCGGTTTCTAGGTTCGAATTTATGCTTTTATCCGATTTGTCTTGATTTTGTAGTGCAAAACGTGCTTATTAGCTTGATACTATCCTCATTCTTTATGCTTATGCCTCGATGTCTTTAAAGTTCACTTATTTTTTTTCTCATTTTGCTATAAAAATGACTTGTGATCTAACATTTCAAGACAAGTGTTCGATGAAATGTCCATGTAAATGTCACTCTTAAATGTGACATTCGGTTTCTAGGTTCTAATTTATGCTTTTATTCGATCGGTCATGATTTTGTAGTGCAAAACGTGCTTATTGGCTTGATAATATCCTCATTCTTTATGCTTATGCCTCGATGTCTTTAAAGTTCACTTGTTTTTTTTTCTCATTTTGCCTTAAAAATGACTTGTGATCTAACATTGCACTCCAAGTATTCGATGAAATGTCCATGTAAATGTCACTCCTAAATGTCTTATTCTGTTTCTAGGTCCGAATTTATGCTTTTATTCGATCGGTCATGATTTTGTAGTGCAAAGCGTGCTTATTGGCTTGATAATATCCTCATTCTTTATGCTTATGCCTCGATGTCTTTAAAGTTCACTTGTTTTTTTTTGTCATTTTGCCTTAAAAATGACTTGTGATACGACATTGTAAGACAAGTGTTCGATGAAATGTCCATGTAAATGTCACTCATAAATGTGGCATTCAATTTTTATGTTCGAATTTATGCTTTTATTCGATCGGTCTTGATTTTGTTGTGTAGAATGTGCTTATTGGCTTGATACTATCCTCATTCTTTAAGCTTATGCCTAGATGTCTTTAAATATCACTTGTTTTTTCTCCTTTTTCCTTAAAAATGACTTGTGATCTAACAGTGCACGCCAAGTGTTCGATGAAATGTCCATGTAAATGTCACTCCTAAACGTGGCATTCGATTCTGTGTTCGAATTTAAGCTTTTATTTGATCGGTCTTGATTTTGTTGTGCAAAATGTGTTTATTGGCTTGATACTATCCTCATTCTTTGAGCTTATGCCTAGATGTCTTTAAAAATCACTTGTTTTTTCTCCTTTTGCCTTAAAAATGACTTGTTATCTAACATTGCACGCCAAGTGTTCGATGAAATGTCGATGTAAATGTCACTCCTAAACGTGGCATTCGATTATGTGTTCGAATTTATACTTTTATTCAATCGGTCTTGATTTTGTTGTGCAAAATGTGTTTATTGGCTTGATAATATCCGCATTCTCTATGCTTATGCCTCGATGTCTTTAAAATTCACTTGTTTTTCTTTTGTCATTTTGCCTTAAAAATGACTTGTGATACGACATTGTAAGACAAGTGTTCGATGAAATGTCCACGTAAATGTCACTCATAAATGTGGCATTCAATTTTTATGTTCGAATTTATGCTTTTATTCGATCGGTCTTGGTTTTGTTTTGTAGAATGTGCTTATTGGCTTGATACTATACTCATTCTTTATGCTTATGCCTAGATGTCTTTAAAGTTCACTTGTTTTTTCTCATTTTTCCTTTAAATTGACTTTTGATAAAAAAAAAAAATTGCACGCCAAGTGTTCGATGAAATGTCCATGTAAATGTCACTCCTAAATGTGGCTTTCGGTTTCTAGGTTCGAATTTATGCTTTTATCCGATTTGTCTTGATTTTGTAGTGCAAAACGTGCTTATTAGCTTGATACTATCCTCATTCTTTATGCTTATGCCTCGATGTCTTTAAAGTTCACTTATTTTTTTCTCATTTTGCTATAAAAATGACTTGTGATATAACAGTGCACGCCAAGTGTTCGATGAAATGTCCATGTAAATGTCACTCCTAAACGTGGCATTCGATTCTGTGTTCGAATTTAAGCTTTTATTCGATCGGTCTTGATTTTGTTGTGCAAAATGTGTTTATTGGCTTGATACTATCCTCATTCTTTGAGCTTATGCCTAGATGTCTTTAAATATCACTTGTTTTTTCTCCTTTTGCCCTAAAAATGACTTGTTATCTAACATTGCACGCCAGTCTTCGATGAAATATCGATGTAAATGTCACTCCTAAACGTGGCATTCGATTCTGTGTTCGAATTTATGCTTTTATTCAATCGGTCTTGATTTAGTTGTGCAAAATGTGTTTATTGGCTTGATAATATCGGCATTCTCTATACTTATGCCTCGATGTCTTTAAAATTCACTTGTTTTTCTTTTGTCATTTTGCCTTAAAAATGACTTGTGATACGACATTGCAAGACAAGTGTTCGATGAAATGCTCATCTAAATGTCCCTCATAAATGTGGCATTCTGTTTTTATGTTCGAATCTATGCTTTTATTCGATCGGTCTTGATTTTGTTGTGCAGAATGTGCTTATTGGCTTGATACTATACTCATTCTTTATGCTTATGCTTAGATGTCTTTAAAGTTCACTTGTTTTTTCTCATTTTGCCTTTAAATTGACTTTTGATAAAAAAAAATTTGCACGCCAAGTGTTCGATGAAATGTCCATGTAAATGTCACTCCTAAATGTGGCATTCGGTTTCTAGGTTCGAATTTATGCTTATATATGATTTGTCTTGATTTTGTAGTGCAAAACGTGCTTATTAGCTTGATACTATCCTCATTCTTTATGCTTATGCCTCGATGTCTTTAAAGTTCACTTGTTTTTTTTGTCATTTTGCCTTAAAAATGACTTGTGATACGACATTGTAAGACAAGTGTTTGATGAAATGTCCATGTCATGTCACTCATAAATGTGGCATTCAATTTTTATGTTCGAATTTATGCTTTTATTCGATCGGTCTTGATTTTGTTGTGCAAAATGTGTTTATTGGCTTGATACTATCCTCATTCTTTGAGCTTATGCCTAGATGTCTTTAAATATCACTTGTTTTTTCTCCTTTTGCCCTATAAATGACTTGTTATCTAACATTGCACGCCAAGTCTTCGATGAAATGTCGATGTAAATGTCACTCCTAAACGTGGCATTCGATTCTGTGTTCGAATTTATGCTTTTATTCAATCGGTCTTGATTTAGTTGTGCAAAATGTGTTTATTGGCTTGATAATATCGGCATTCTCTATACTTATGCCTCGATGTCTTTAAAATTCACTTGTTTTTCTTTTGTCATTTTGCCTTAAAAATGACTTGTGATACGACATTGCAAGACAAGTGTTCGATGAAATGCTCATCTAAATGTCCCTCATAAATGTGGCATTCTGTTTTTATGTTCGAATCTATGCTTTTATTCGATCGGTCTTGATTTTGTTGTGCAGAATGTGCTTATTGGCTTGATACTATACTCATTCTTTATGCTTATGCTTAGATGTCTTTAAAGTTCACTTGTTTTTTCTCATTTTGCCTTTAAATTGACTTTTGATAAAAAAAAATTGCACGCCAAGTGTTCGATGAAATGTCCATGTAAATGTCACTCCTAAATGTGGCATTCGGTTTCTAGGTTCGAATTTATGCTTATATATGATTTGTCTTGATTTTGTAGTGCAAAACGTGCTTATTAGCTTGATACTATCCTCATTCTTTATGCTTATGCCTCGATGTCTTTAAAGTTCACTTGTTTTTTTTGTCATTTTGCCTTAAAAATGACTTGTGATACGACATTGTAAGACAAGTGTTCGATGAAATGTCCATGTAAATGTCACTCATAAATGTGGAATTCAGTTTTTATGTTCGAATTTATGCTTTTATTCGATCGGTCTTGATTTTGTTGTGTAGAATGTGCTTATTGGCTTGATACTATCCTCATTCTTTAAGCTTATGCCTAGATGTCTTTAAATATCACTTGTTTTTTCTCCTTTTTCCTTAAAAATGACTTGTGATCTAACAGTGCACGCCAAGTGTTCGATGAAATGTCCATGTAAATGTCACTCCTAAACGTGGCATTCGATTCTGTGTTCGAATTTAAGCTTTTATTCGATCGGTCTTGATTTGGTTGTGCAAAATGTGTTTATTGGCTTGATACTATCCTCATTCTTTGAGCTTATGCCTAGATGTCTTTAAATATCACTTGTTTTTTCTCCTTTTGCCTTAAAAATGACTTGTTATCTAACATTGCACGCCAAGTGTTCGATGAAATGTCGATGTAAATGTCACTCCTAAACGTGGCATTCGATTCTGTGTTTGAATTTATGCTTTTATTCAATCGGTCTTGATTCAGTTGTGCAAAATGTGTTTATTGGCTTGATAATATCCGCATTCTCTATGCTTATGCCTCGATGTCTTTAAAATTCACTTGTTTTTCTTTTGTCATTTTGCCTTAAAAATGACTTGTGATACGACATTGCAAGACAAGTGTTCGATGAAATGTCCACGTAAATGTCACTCATAAATGTGGCATTCAATTTTTATGTTCGAATTTATGCTTTTATTCGATCGGTCTTGATTTTGTTTTGTAGAATGTGCTTATTGGCTTGATACTATACTCATTCTTTATGCTTATGCCTAGATGTCTTTAAAGTTCACTTGTTTTTTCTCATTTTGCCTTTAAATTGACTTTTGATAAAAAAAAAAATTGCACGCCAAGTGTTCGATGAAATGTCCATGTAAATGTCACTCCTAAATGTGGCATTCGGTTTCTAGGTTCGAATTTATGCTTTTATCCGATTTGTCTTGATTTTGTAGTGCAAAACGTGCTTATTAGCTTGATACTATCCTCATTCTTTATGCTTATGCCTCGATGTCTTTAAAGTTCACTTATTTTTTTCTCATTTTGCTATAAAAATGACTTGTGATCTAACATTTCAAGACAAGTGTTCGATGATATGTCCATGTAAATGTCACTCTTAAATGTGACATTCGGTTTCTAGGTTCAAATTTATGCTTTTATTCGATCGGTCATGATTTTGTAGTGCAAAACGTGCTTATTGGCTAGATAATATCCTCATTCTTTATGCTTATGCCTCGATGTCTTTAAAGTTCACTTGTTTTTTTTTGTCATTTTGCCTTAAAAATGACTTGTGATACGACATTGTAAGACAAGTGTTCGATGAAATGTCCATGTAAATGTCACTCATAAATGTGGCATTCAATTTTTATGTTCGAATTTATGCTTTTATTCGATCGGTCTTGATTTTGTTGTGTAGAATGTGCTTATTGGCTTGATACTATCCTCATTCTTTAAGCTTATGCCTAGATGTCTTTAAATATCACTTGTTTTTTCTCCTTTTTCCTTAAAAATGACTTGTTATCTAACATTGCACGTCAAGTGTTCGATGAAATGTCGATGTAAATGTCACTCCTAAACGTGGCATTCGATTCTGTGTTCGAATTTATCTTTTTATTCAATCGGTCTTGATTTAGTTGTGCAAAATGTGTTTATTGGCTTGATAATATCGGCATTCTCTATACTTATGCCTCGATGTCTTTAAAATTCACTTGTTTTTCTTTTGTCATTTTGCCTTAAAAATGACTTGTGATACGACATTGCAAGACAAGTGTTCGATGAAATGCTCATCTAAATGTCCCTCATAAATGTGGCATTCTGTTTTTATGTTCGAATCTATGCTTTTATTCGATCGGTCTTGATTTTGTTGTGCAGAATGTGCCTATTGGCTTGATACTATACTCATTCTTTATGCTTATGCTTAGATGTCTTTAAAGTTCACTTGTTTTTTCTCATTTTGCCTTTAAATTGACTTTTGATAAAAAAAAATTGCACGCCAAGTGTTCGATGAAATGTCCATGTAAATGTCACTCCTAAATGTGGCATTCGGTTTCTAGGTTCGAATTTATGCTTATATATGATTTGTCTTGATTTTGTAGTGCAAAACGTGCTTATTAGCTTGATACTATCCTCATTCTTTATGCTTATGCCTCGATGTCTTTAAAGTTCACTTGTTTTTTTTGTCATTTTGCCTTAAAAATGACTTGTGATACGACATTGTAAGACAAGTGTTCGATGAAATGTCCATGTAAATGTCACTCATAAATGTGGAATTCAGTTTTTATGTTCGAATTTATGCTTTTATTCGATCGGTCTTGATTTTGTTGTGTAGAATGTGCTTATTGGCTTGATACTATCCTCATTCTTTAAGCTTATGCCTAGATGTCTTTAAATATCACTTGTTTTTTCTCCTTTTTCCTTAAAAATGACTTGTGATCTAACAGTGCACGCCAAGTGTTCGATGAAATGTCCATGTAAATGTCACTCCTAAACGTGGCATTCGATTCTGTGTTCGAATTTAAGCTTTTATTCGATCGGTCTTGATTTGGTTGTGCAAAATGTGTTTATTGGCTTGATACTATCCTCATTCTTTGAGCTTATGCCTAGATGTCTTTAAATATCACTTGTTTTTTCTCCTTTTGCCTTAAAAATGACTTGTTATCTAACATTGCACGCCAAGTGTTCGATGAAATGTCGATGTAAATGTCACTCCTAAACGTGGCATTCGATTCTGTGTTTGAATTTATGCTTTTATTCAATCGGTCTTGATTCAGTTGTGCAAAATGTGTTTATTGGCTTGATAATATCCGCATTCTCTATGCTTATGCCTCGATGTCTTTAAAATTCACTTGTTTTTCTTTTGTCATTTTGCCTTAAAAATGACTTGTGATACGACATTGCAAGACAAGTGTTCGATGAAATGCTCATCTAAATGTCCCTCATAAATGTGGCATTCTGTTTTTATGTTCGAATCTATGCTTTTATTCGATCGGTCTTGATTTTGTTGTGCAGAATGTGCCTATTGGCTTGATACTATACTCATTCTTTATGCTTATGCTTAGATGTCTTTAAAGTTCACTTGTTTTTTCTCATTTTGCCTTTAAATTGACTTTTGATAAAAAAAAATTGCACGCCAAGTGTTCGATGAAATGTCCATGTAAATGTCACTCCTAAATGTGGCATTCGGTTTCTAGGTTCGAATTTATGCTTATATATGATTTGTCTTGATTTTGTAGTGCAAAACGTGCTTATTAGCTTGATACTATCCTCATTCTTTATGCTTATGCCTCGATGTCTTTAAAGTTCACTTGTTTTTTTTGTCATTTTGCCTTAAAAATGACTTGTGATACGACATTGTAAGACAAGTGTTCGATGAAATGTCCATGTAAATGTCACTCATAAATGTGGAATTCAGTTTTTATGTTCGAATTTATGCTTTTATTCGATCGGTCTTGATTTTGTTGTGTAGAATGTGCTTATTGGCTTGATACTATCCTCATTCTTTAAGCTTATGCCTAGATGTCTTTAAATATCACTTGTTTTTTCTCCTTTTTCCTTAAAAATGACTTGTGATCTAACAGTGCACGCCAAGTGTTCGATGAAATGTCCATGTAAATGTCACTCCTAAACGTGGCATTCGATTCTGTGTTCGAATTTAAGCTTTTATTCGATCGGTCTTGATTTGGTTGTGCAAAATGTGTTTATTGGCTTGATACTATCCTCATTCTTTGAGCTTATGCCTAGATGTCTTTAAATATCACTTGTTTTTTCTCCTTTTGCCTTAAAAATGACTTGTTATCTAACATTGCACGCCAAGTGTTCGATGAAATGTCGATGTAAATGTCACTCCTAAACGTGGCATTCGATTCTGTGTTTGAATTTATGCTTTTATTCAATCGGTCTTGATTCAGTTGTGCAAAATGTGTTTATTGGCTTGATAATATCCGCATTCTCTATGCTTATGCCTCGATGTCTTTAAAATTCACTTGTTTTTCTTTTGTCATTTTGCCTTAAAAATGACTTGTGATACGACATTGCAAGACAAGTGTTCGATGAAATGTCCACGTAAATGTCACTCATAAATGTGGCATTCAATTTTTATGTTCGAATTTATGCTTTTATTCGATCGGTCTTGATTTTGTTTTGTAGAATGTGCTTATTGGCTTGATACTATACTCATTCTTTATGCTTATGCCTAGATGTCTTTAAAGTTCACTTGTTTTTTCTCATTTTGCCTTTAAATTGACTTTTGATAAAAAAAAAAAATTGCACGCCAAGTGTTCGATGAAATGTCCATGTAAATGTCACTCCTAAATGTGGCATTCGGTTTCTAGGTTCGAATTTATGCTTTTATCCGATTTGTCTTGATTTTGTAGTGCAAAACGTGCTTATTAGCTTGATACTATCCTCATTCTTTATGCTTATGCCTCGATGTCTTTAAAGTTCACTTATTTTTTTCTCATTTTGCTATAAAAATGACTTGTGATCTAACATTTCAAGACAAGTGTTCGATGATATGTCCATGTAAATGTCACTCTTAAATGTGACATTCGGTTTCTAGGTTCAAATTTATGCTTTTATTCGATCGGTCATGATTTTGTAGTGCAAAACGTGCTTATTGGCTAGATAATATCCTCATTCTTTATGCTTATGCCTCGATGTCTTTAAAGTTCACTTGTTTTTTTTTGTCATTTTGCCTTAAAAATGACTTGTGATACGACATTGTAAGACAAGTGTTCGATGAAATGTCCATGTAAATGTCACTCATAAATGTGGCATTCAATTTTTATGTTCGAATTTATGCTTTTATTCGATCGGTCTTGATTTTGTTGTGTAGAATGTGCTTATTGGCTTGATACTATACTCATTCTTTAAGCTTATGCCTAGATGTCTTTAAAGTTCACTTGTTTTTTCTCATTTTGCCTTTAAATTGACTTTTGATAAAAAAAAAAATTGCACGCCAAGTGTTCGATGAAATGTCCATGTAAATGTCACTCCTAAATGTGGCATTCGGTTTCTAGGTTCGAATTTATGCTTTTATCCGATTTGTCTTGATTTTGTAGTGTAAAACGTGCTTATTAGCTTGATACTATCCTCATTCTTTATGCTTATGCCTCGATGTCTTTAAAGTTCACTTATTTTTTTCTCATTTTGCTATAAAAATGACTTGTGATCTAACATTTCAAGACAAGTGTTCGATGATATGTCCATGTAAATGTCACTCTTAAATGTGACATTCGGTTTCTAGGTTCAAATTTATGCTTTTATTCGATCGGTCATGATTTTGTAGTGCAAAACGTGCTTATTGGCTAGATAATATCCTCATTCTTTATGCTTATGCCTCGATGTCTTTAAAGTTCACTTGTTTTTTTTTGTCATTTTGCCTTAAAAATGACTTGTGATACGACATTGTAAGACAAGTGTTCGATGAAATGTCCATGTAAATGTCACTCATAAATGTGGCATTCAATTTTTATGTTCGAATTTATGCTTTTATTCGATCGGTCTTGATTTTGTTGTGTAGAATGTGCTTTTTGGCTTGATACTATCCTCATTCTTTAAGCTTATGCCTAGATGTCTTTAAATATCACTTGTTTTTTCTCCTTTTTCCTTAAAAATGACTTGTGATCTAACAGTGCACGCCAAGTGTTCGATGAAATGTCCATGTAAATGTCACTCCTAAACGTGGCATTCGATTCTGTGTTCGAATTTAAGCTTTTATTCGATCGGTCTTGATTTTGTTGTGCAAAATGTGTTTATTGGCTTGATACTATCCTCATTCTTTGAGCTTATGCCTAGATGTCTTTAAATATCACTTGTTTTTTCTCCTTTTGCCCTAAAAATGACTTGTTATCTAACATTGCACGTCAAGTGTTCGATGAAATGTCGATGTAAATGTCACTCCTAAACGTGGCATTCGATTCTGTGTTCGAATTTATCTTTTTATTCAATCGGTCTTGATTTAGTTGTGCAAAATGTGTTTATTGGCTTGATAATATCCGCATTCTCTATGCTTATGCCTCGATGTCTTTAAAATTCACTTGTTTTTCTTTTGTCATTTTGCCTTAAAAATGACTTGTGATACGACATTGCAAGACAAGTGTTCGATGAAATGCTCATCTAAATGTCCCTCATAAATGTGGCATTCTGTTTTTATGTTCGAATCTATGCGTTTATTCGATCGGTCTTGATTTTGTTGTGCAGAATGTGCTTATTGGCTTGATACTATACTCATTCTTTATGCTTATGCCTAGATGTCTTTAAAGTTCACTTGTTTTTTCTCATTTTGCCTTTAAATTGACTTTTGATAAAAAAAAATTGCACGCCAAGTGTTCGATGAAATGTCCATGTAAATGTCACTCCTAAATGTGGCATTCGGTTTCTAGGTTCGAATTTATGCTTTTATCCGATTTGTCTTGATTTTGTAGTGCAAAACGTGCTTATTAGCTTGATACTATCCTCATTCTTTATGCTTATGCCTCGATGTCTTTAAATTTCACTTATTTTTTTCTCATTTTGCTATAAAAATGACTTGTGATCTAACATTTCAAGACAAGTGTTCGATGAAATGTCCATGTAAATGTCACTCTTAAATGTGACATTCGGTTTCTAGGTTCAAATTTATGCTTTTATTCGATCGGTCATGATTTTGTAGTGCAAAACGTGCTTATTGGCTTGATAATATCCTCATTCTTTATGCTTATGCCTCGATGTCTTTAAAGTTCACTTGTTTTTTTTTTCTCATTTTGCCTTAAAAATGACTAGTGATCTAACATTGCACTCCAAGTATTCGATGAAATGTCCATGTAAATGTCACTCCTAAATGTCTTATTCGGTTTCTAGGTCCGAATTTATGCTTTTATTCGATCGGTCATGATTTTGTAGTGCAAAGCGTGCTTATTAGCTTGATAATATCCTCATTCTTTATGCTTATGCCTCGATGTCTTTAAAGTTCACTTGTTTTTCTTTTTCATTTTGCCTTAAAAATGACTTGTGATACGACATTGTAAGACAAGTGTTCGATGAAATGTCCATGTAAATGTCACTCATAAATGTGGCATTCAATTTTTATGTTCGAATTTATGCTTTTAGTCGATCGGTCTTGATTTTGTTGTGTAGAATGTGCTTATTGGCTTGATACTATCCTCATTCTTTAAGCTTATGCCTAGATGTCTTTAAATATCACTTGTTTTTTCTCCTTTTTCCTTAAAAATGACTTGTGATCTAACAGTGCACGCCAAGTGTTCGATGAAATGTCCATGTAAATGTCACTCCTAAACGTGGCATTCGATTCTGTGTTCGAATTAAAGCTTTTATTCGATCGGTCTTGATTTTGTTGTGCAAAATGTGTTTATTGGCTTGATACTATCCTCATTCTTTGAGCTTATGCCTAGATGTCTTTAAATATCACTTGTTTTTTCTCCTTTTGCCTTAAAAATGACTTGTTATCTAACATTGCACGCCAAGTGTTCGATGAAATGTCGATGTAAATGTCACTCCTAAACGTGGCATTCGATTCTGTGTTCGAATTTATGCTTTTATTCAATCGGTCTTGATTTAGTTGTGCAAAATGTGTTTATTGGCTTGATAATATCCGCATTCTCTATGCTTATGACTCGATGTCTTTAAAATTCACTTGTTTTTCTTTTGTCATTTTGCCTTAAAAATGACTTGTGATACGACATTGCAAGACAAGTGATCGATGAAATGCTCATCTAAATGTCCCTCATAAATGTGGCATTCTGTTTTTATGTCCGAATCTATGCTTTTATTCGATCGGTCTTGATTTTGTTGTGCAGAATGTGCTTATTGGCTTGATACTATTCTCATTCTTTATGCTTATGCCTAGATGTCTTTAAAGTTCACTTGTTTTTTCTCATTTTGCCTTTAAATTGAGTTTTGATAAAAAAAAAATTGCACGCCAAGTGTTCGATGAAATGTCCATGTAAATGCCACTCCTAAATGTGGCATTCGGTTTCTAGGTTCGAATTTATGCTTTTATCCGATTTGTCTTGATTTTGTAGTGCAAAACGTGCTTATTAGCTTGATACTATCCTCATTCTTTATGCTTATGCCTCGATGTCTTTAAATTTCACTTATTTTTTTCTCATTTTGCTATAAAAATGACTTGTGATCTAACATTTCAAGACAAGTGTTCGATGAAATGTCCATGTAAATGTCACTCTTAAATGTGACATTCGGTTTCTAGGTTTAAATTTATGCTTTTATTCGATCGGTCATGATTTTGTAGTGCAAAACGTGCTTATTGGCTTGATAATATCCTCATTCTTTATGCTTATGCCTCGATGTCTTTAAAGTTCACTTGTTTTTTTTTTCTCATTTTGCCTTAAAAATGACTAGTGATCTAACATTGCACTCCAAGTATTCGATGAAATGTCCATGTAAATGTCACTCCTAAATGTCTTATTCGGTTTCTAGATCCGAATTTATGCTTTTATTCGATCGGTCATGATTTTGTAGTGCAAAGCGTGCTTATTAGCTTGATAATATCCTCATTCCTTATGCTTATGCCTCGATGTCTTTAAAGTTCACTTGTTTTTTTTTGTCATTTTGCCTTAAAAATGACTTGTGATACGACATTGTAAGACAAGTGTTCGATGAAATGTCCATGTAAATGTCACTCATAAATGTGGCATTCAATTTTTATGTTCGAATAATGTCCTTTATGCTTATTAGCTTGATAATGTCCTTTATGCTTATGCCTAGATGTCTTTAAAGTTCACTTGTTTTTTCTCCTTTTCCCTTTAAATTGAATTTTGATCAAAAAAAAAAATTGCACGCCAAGTGTTCGATGAAATGTCCACGTAAATGTCACTCCTTAATGTGGCATTCGATTATGGGTTCGAATATATGCTTTTATTCGATCGGTCTTGATTTTGTTGTGTAGAATGTGCTTATTGGCTTGATACTATCCTCATTCTTTAAGCTTATGCCTAGATGTCTTTAAATATCACTTGTTTTTTCTCCTTTTTCCTTAAAAATGACTTGTGATCTAACAGTGCACGCCAAGTGTTCGATGAAATGTCCATGTAAATGTCACTCCTAAACGTGGCATTCGATTCTGTGTTCGAATTTAAGCTTTTATTCGATCGGTCTTGATTTGGTTGTGCAAAATGTGTTTATTGGCTTGATACTATCCTCATTCTTTGAGCTTATGCCTAGATGTCTTTAAATATCACTTGTTTTTTCTCCTTTTGCCTTAAAAATGACTTGTGATCTAACAGTGCACGCCAAGTGTTCGATGAAATGTCCATGTAAATGTCACTCCTAAACGTGGCATTCGATTTTGTGTTCGAATTAAAGCTTTTATTCGATCGGTCTTGATTTAGTTGTGCAAAATGTGTTTATTGGCTTGATAATATCCGCATTCTCTATGCTTATGCCTCGATGTCTTTAAAATTCACTTGTTTTTCTTTTGTCATTTTGCCTTAAAAATGACTTGTGATACGACATTGCAAGACAAGTGTTCGATGAAATGCTCATCTAAATGTCCCTCATAAATGTGGCATTCTGTTTTTATGTTCGAATCTATGCTTTTATTCGATCGGT
Source organism: Fallopia convolvulus (assembly GCA_964016875.1). NCBI lineage: Eukaryota > Viridiplantae > Streptophyta > Magnoliopsida > Caryophyllales > Polygonaceae > Fallopia > Fallopia convolvulus. The sequence continues at coordinate 32,358,393 of OZ024734.1, read as the reverse complement.
CTTGATTTTGTTGTGCAGAAGGTGCTTGTTGGCTTGATACTATACTCATTCTTTATGCTTATGCCTAGATGTCTTTAAAGTTCACTTGTTTTTTCTCATTTAGCCTTTAAATTGACTTTTGATAAAAAAAAAAATTGCACGCCAAGTGTTCGATGAAATGTCCATGTAAATGTCACTCCTAAATGTGGCATTCGGTTTCTAGGTTCGAATTTATGCTTTTATCCGATTTGTCTTGATTTTGTAGTGCAAAACGTGCTTATTAGCTTGATACTATCCTCATTCTTTATGCTTATGCCTCGATGTCTTTAAATTTCACTTATTTTTTTCTCATTTTGCTATAAAAATGACTTGTGATCTAACATTTCAAGACAAGTGTTCGATGAAATGTCCATGTAAATGTCACTCTTAAATGTGACATTCGGTTTCTAGGTTCAAATTTATGCTTTTATTCGATCGGTCATGATTTTGTAGTGCAAAGCGTGCTTATTGGCTTGATAATATCCTCATTCTTTATGCTTATGCCTCGATGTCTTTAAAGTTCACTTGTTTTTTTTGTCATTTTGCCTTAAAAATGACTTGTGATACGACATTGTAAGACAAGTGTTCGATGAAATGTCCATGTAAATGCCACTCCTAAATGTGGCATTCGGTTTCTAGGTTCGAATTTATGCTTTTATCCGATTTGTCTTGATTTTGTAGTGCAAAACGTGCTTATTAGCTTGATACTATCCTCATTCTTTATGCTTATGCCTCGATGTCTTTAAATTTCACTTATTTTTTTCTCATTTTGCTATAAAAATGACTTGTGATCTAACATTTCAAGACAAGTGTTCGATGAAATGTCCATGTAAATGTCACTCTTAAATGTGACATTCGGTTTCTAGGTTCAAATTTATGCTTTTATTCGATCGGTCATGATTTTGTAGTGCAAAACGTGCTTATTGGCTTGATAATATCCTCATTCTTTATGCTTATGCCTCGATGTCTTTAAAGTTCACTTGTTTTTTTTTTCTCATTTTGCCTTAAAAATGACTAGTGATCTAACATTGCACTCCAAGTATTCGATGAAATGTCCATGTAAATGTCACTCCTAAATGTCTTATTCGGTTTCTAGGTCCGAATTTATGCTTTTATTCGATCGGTCATGATTTTGTAGTGCAAAGCGTGCTTATTAGCTTGATAATATCCTCATTCTTTATGCTTATGCCTCGATGTCTTTAAAGTTCACTTGTTTTTCTTTGTCATTTTGCCTTAAAAATGACTTGTGATACGACATTGTAAGACAAGTGTTCGATGAAATGTCCATGTAAATGTCACTCATAAATGTGGCATTCAATTTTTATGTTCGAATTTATGCTTTTAGTCGATCGGTCTTGATTTTGTTGTGTAGAATGTGCTTATTGGCTTGATACTATCCTCATTCTTTAAGCTTATGCCTAGATGTCTTTAAATATCACTTGTTTTTTCTCCTTTTTCCTTAAAAATGACTTGTGATCTAACAGTGCACGCCAAGTGTTCGATGAAATGTCCATGTAAATGTCACTCCTAAACGTGGCATTCGATTCTGTGTTCGAATTAAAGCTTTTATTCGATCGGTCTTGATTTTGTTGTGCAAAATGTGTTTATTGGCTTGATACTATCCTCATTCTTTGAGCTTATGCCTAGATGTCTTTAAATATCACTTGTTTTTTCTCCTTTTGCCTTAAAAATGACTTGTTATCTAACATTGCACGCCAAGTGTTCGATGAAATGTCGATGTAAATGTCACTCCTAAACGTGGCATTCGATTCTGTGTTCGAATTTATGCTTTTATTCAATCGGTCTTGATTTAGTTGTGCAAAATGTGTTTATTGGCTTGATAATATCCGCATTCTCTATGCTTATGACTCGATGTCTTTAAAATTCACTTGTTTTTCTTTTGTCATTTTGCCTTAAAAATGACTTGTGATACGACATTGCAAGACAAGTGATCGATGAAATGCTCATCTAAATGTCCCTCATAAATGTGGCATTCTGTTTTTATGTCCGAATCTATGCTTTTATTCGATCGGTCTTGATTTTGTTGTGCAGAATGTGCTTATTGGCTTGATACTATTCTCATTCTTTATGCTTATGCCTAGATGTCTTTAAAGTTCACTTGTTTTTTCTCATTTTGCCTTTAAATTGAGTTTTGATAAAAAAAAAATTGCACGCCAAGTGTTCGATGAAATGTCCATGTAAATGCCACTCCTAAATGTGGCATTCGGTTTCTAGGTTCGAATTTATGCTTTTATCCGATTTGTCTTGATTTTGTAGTGCAAAACGTGCTTATTAGCTTGATACTATCCTCATTCTTTATGCTTATGCCTCGATGTCTTTAAATTTCACTTATTTTTTTCTCATTTTGCTATAAAAATGACTTGTGATCTAACATTTCAAGACAAGTGTTCGATGAAATGTCCATGTAAATGTCACTCTTAAATGTGACATTCGGTTTCTAGGTTTAAATTTATGCTTTTATTCGATCGGTCATGATTTTGTAGTGCAAAACGTGCTTATTGGCTTGATAATATCCTCATTCTTTATGCTTATGCCTCGATGTCTTTAAAGTTCACTTGTTTTTTTTTTCTCATTTTGCCTTAAAAATGACTAGTGATCTAACATTGCACTCCAAGTATTCGATGAAATGTCCATGTAAATGTCACTCCTAAATGTCTTATTCGGTTTCTAGATCCGAATTTATGCTTTTATTCGATCGGTCATGATTTTGTAGTGCAAAGCGTGCTTATTAGCTTGATAATATCCTCATTCCTTATGCTTATGCCTCGATGTCTTTAAAGTTCACTTGTTTTTTTTTGTCATTTTGCCTTAAAAATGACTTGTGATACGACATTGTAAGACAAGTGTTCGATGAAATGTCCATGTAAATGTCACTCATAAATGTGGCATTCAATTTTTATGTTCGAATTTATGCTTTTATTCGATCGGTCTTGATTTTGTTGTGTAGAATGTGCTTATTGGCTTGATACTATCCTCATTCTTTAAGCTTATGCCTAGATGTCTTTAAATATCACTTGTTTTTTCTCCTTTTTCCTTAAAAATGACTTGTGATCTAACAGTGCACGCCAAGTGTTCGATGAAATGTCCATGTAAATGTCACTCCTAAACGTGGCATTCGATTCTGTGTTCGAATTTAAGCTTTTATTCGATCGGTCTTGATTTGGTTGTGCAAAATGTGTTTATTGGCTTGATACTATCCTCATTCTTTGAGCTTATGCCTAGATGTCTTTAAATATCACTTGTTTTTTCTCCTTTTGCCTTAAAAATGACTTGTGATCTAACAGTGCACGCCAAGTGTTCGATGAAATGTCCATGTAAATGTCACTCCTAAACGTGGCATTCGATTTTGTGTTCGAATTAAAGCTTTTATTCGATCGGTCTTGATTTAGTTGTGCAAAATGTGTTTATTGGCTTGATAATATCCGCATTCTCTATGCTTATGCCTCGATGTCTTTAAAATTCACTTGTTTTTCTTTTGTCATTTTGCCTTAAAAATGACTTGTGATACGACATTGCAAGACAAGTGTTCGATGAAATGCTCATCTAAATGTCCCTCATAAATGTGGCATTCTGTTTTTATGTTCGAATCTATGCTTTTATTCGATCGGTCTTGATTTTGTTGTGCAGAAGGTGCTTGTTGGCTTGATACTATACTCATTCTTTATGCTTATGCCTAGATGTCTTTAAAGTTCACTTGTTTTTTCTCATTTAGCCTTTAAATTGACTTTTGATAAAAAAAAAAATTGCACGCCAAGTGTTCGATGAAATGTCCATGTAAATGTCACTCCTAAATGTGGCATTCGGTTTCTAGGTTCGAATTTATGCTTTTATCCGATTTGTCTTGATTTTGTAGTGCAAAACGTGCTTATTAGCTTGATACTATCCTCATTCTTTATGCTTATGCCTCGATGTCTTTAAATTTCACTTATTTTTTTCTCATTTTGCTATAAAAATGACTTGTGATCTAACATTTCAAGACAAGTGTTCGATGAAATGTCCATGTAAATGTCACTCTTAAATGTGACATTCGGTTTCTAGGTTCAAATTTATGCTTTTATTCGATCGGTCATGATTTTGTAGTGCAAAGCGTGCTTATTGGCTTGATAATATCCTCATTCTTTATGCTTATGCCTCGATGTCTTTAAAGTTCACTTGTTTTTTTTGTCATTTTGCCTTAAAAATGACTTGTGATACGACATTGTAAGACAAGTGTTCGATGAAATGTCCATGTAAATGCCACTCCTAAATGTGGCATTCGGTTTCTAGGTTCGAATTTATGCTTTTATCCGATTTGTCTTGATTTTGTAGTGCAAAACGTGCTTATTAGCTTGATACTATCCTCATTCTTTATGCTTATGCCTCGATGTCTTTAAATTTCACTTATTTTTTTCTCATTTTGCTATAAAAATGACTTGTGATCTAACATTTCAAGACAAGTGTTCGATGAAATGTCCATGTAAATGTCACTCTTAAATGTGACATTCGGTTTCTAGGTTTAAATTTATGCTTTTATTCGATCGGTCATGATTTTGTAGTGCAAAACGTGCTTATTGGCTTGATAATATCCTCATTCTTTATGCTTATGCCTCGATGTCTTTAAAGTTCACTTGTTTTTTTTTTTCTCATTTTGCCTTAAAAATGACTAGTGATCTAACATTGCACTCCAAGTATTCGATGAAATGTCCATGTAAATGTCACTCCTAAATGTCTTATTCGGTTTCTAGATCCGAATTTATGCTTTTATTCGATCGGTCATGATTTTGTAGTGCAAAGCGTGCTTATTAGCTTGATAATATCCTCATTCCTTATGCTTATGCCTCGATGTCTTTAAAGTTCACTTGTTTTTTTTTGTCATTTTGCCTTAAAAATGACTTGTGATACGACATTGTAAGACAAGTGTTCGATGAAATGTCCATGTAAATGTCACTCATAAATGTGGCATTCAATTTTTATGTTCGAATTTATGCTTTTATTCGATCGGTCTTGATTTTGTTGTGTAGAATGTGCTTATTGGCTTGATACTATCCTCATTCTTTAAGCTTATGCCTAGATGTCTTTAAATATCACTTGTTTTTTCTCCTTTTTCCTTAAAAATGACTTGTGATCTAACAGTGCACGCCAAGTGTTCGATGAAATGTCCATGTAAATGTCACTCCTAAACGTGGCATTCGATTTTGTGTTCGAATTAAAGCTTTTATTCGATCGGTCTTGATTTAGTTGTGCAAAATGTGTTTATTGGCTTGATAATATCCGCATTCTCTATGCTTATGCCTCGATGTCTTTAAAATTCACTTGTTTTTCTTTTGTCATTTTGCCTTAAAAATGACTTGTGATACGACATTGCAAGACAAGTGTTCGATGAAATGCTCATCTAAATGTCCCTCATAAATGTGGCATTCTGTTTTTATGTTCGAATCTATGCTTTTATTCGATCGGTCTTGATTTTGTTGTGCAGAAGGTGCTTGTTGGCTTGATACTATACTCATTCTTTATGCTTATGCCTAGATGTCTTTAAAGTTCACTTGTTTTTTCTCATTTAGCCTTTAAATTGACTTTTGATAAAAAAAAAAATTGCACGCCAAGTGTTCGATGAAATGTCCATGTAAATGTCACTCCTAAATGTGGCATTCGGTTTCTAGGTTCGAATTTATGCTTTTATCCGATTTGTCTTGATTTTGTAGTGCAAAACGTGCTTATTAGCTTGATACTATCCTCATTCTTTATGCTTATGCCTCGATGTCTTTAAATTTCACTTATTTTTTTCTCATTTTGCTATAAAAATGACTTGTGATCTAACATTTCAAGACAAGTGTTCGATGAAATGTCCATGTAAATGTCACTCTTAAATGTGACATTCGGTTTCTAGGTTCAAATTTATGCTTTTATTCGATCGGTCATGATTTTGTAGTGCAAAGCGTGCTTATTGGCTTGATAATATCCTCATTCTTTATGCTTATGCCTCGATGTCTTTAAAGTTCACTTGTTTTTTTTGTCATTTTGCCTTAAAAATGACTTGTGATACGACATTGTAAGACAAGTGTTCGATGAAATGTCCATGTAAATGCCACTCCTAAATGTGGCATTCGGTTTCTAGGTTCGAATTTATGCTTTTATCCGATTTGTCTTGATTTTGTAGTGCAAAACGTGCTTATTAGCTTGATACTATCCTCATTCTTTATGCTTATGCCTCGATGTCTTTAAATTTCACTTATTTTTTTCTCATTTTGCTATAAAAATGACTTGTGATCTAACATTTCAAGACAAGTGTTCGATGAAATGTCCATGTAAATGTCACTCTTAAATGTGACATTCGGTTTCTAGGTTTAAATTTATGCTTTTATTCGATCGGTCATGATTTTGTAGTGCAAAACGTGCTTATTGGCTTGATAATATCCTCATTCTTTATGCTTATGCCTCGATGTCTTTAAAGTTCACTTGTTTTTTTTTTTCTCATTTTGCCTTAAAAATGACTAGTGATCTAACATTGCACTCCAAGTATTCGATGAAATGTCCATGTAAATGTCACTCCTAAATGTCTTATTCGGTTTCTAGATCCGAATTTATGCTTTTATTCGATCGGTCATGATTTTGTAGTGCAAAGCGTGCTTATTAGCTTGATAATATCCTCATTCCTTATGCTTATGCCTCGATGTCTTTAAAGTTCACTTGTTTTTTTTTGTCATTTTGCCTTAAAAATGACTTGTGATACGACATTGTAAGACAAGTGTTCGATGAAATGTCCATGTAAATGTCACTCATAAATGTGGCATTCAATTTTTATGTTCGAATTTATGCTTTTATTCGATCGGTCTTGATTTTGTTGTGTAGAATGTGCTTATTGGCTTGATACTATCCTCATTCTTTAAGCTTATGCCTAGATGTCTTTAAATATCACTTGTTTTTTCTCCTTTTTCCTTAAAAATGACTTGTGATCTAACAGTGCACGCCAAGTGTTCGATGAAATGTCCATGTAAATGTCACTCCTAAACGTGGCATTCGATTCTGTGTTCGAATTTAAGCTTTTATTCGATCGGTCTTGATTTTGTTGTGCAAAATGTGTTTATTGGCTTGATACTATCCTCATTCTTTGAGCTTATGCCTAGATGTCTTTAAATATCACTTGTTTTTTCTCCTTTTGCCTTAAAAATGACTTGTGATCTAACAGTGCACGCCAAGTGTTCGATGAAATGTCCATGTAAATGTCACTCCTAAACGTGGCATTCGATTCTGTGTTCGAATTAAAGCTTTTATTCGATCGGTCTTGATTTTGTTGTGCAAAATGTGTTTATTGGCTTGATACTATCCTCATTCTTTGAGCTTATGCCTAGATGTCTTTAAATATCACTTGTTTTTTCTCCTTTTGCCTTAAAAATGACTTGTTATCTAACATTGCACGCCAAGTGTTCGATGAAATGTCGATGTAAATGTCACTCCTAAACGTGGCATTCGATTCTGTGTTCGAATTTATGCTTTTATTCAATCGGTCTTGATTTAGTTGTGCAAAATGTGTTTATTGGCTTGATAATATCCGCATTCTCTATGCTTATGACTCGATGTCTTTAAAATTCACTTGTTTTTCTTTTGTCATTTTGCCTTAAAAATGACTTGTGATACGACATTGCAAGACAAGTGATCGATGAAATGCTCATCTAAATGTCCCTCATAAATGTGGCATTCTGTTTTTATGTCCGAATCTATGCTTTTATTCGATCGGTCTTGATTTTGTTGTGCAGAATGTGCTTATTGGCTTGATACTATTCTCATTCTTTATGCTTATGCCTAGATGTCTTTAAAGTTCACTTGTTTTTTCTCATTTTGCCTTTAAATTGAGTTTTGATAAAAAAAAAATTGCACGCCAAGTGTTCGATGAAATGTCCATGTAAATGCCACTCCTAAATGTGGCATTCGGTTTCTAGGTTCGAATTTATGCTTTTATCCGATTTGTCTTGATTTTGTAGTGCAAAACGTGCTTATTAGCTTGATACTATCCTCATTCTTTATGCTTATGCCTCGATGTCTTTAAATTTCACTTATTTTTTTCTCATTTTGCTATAAAAATGACTTGTGATCTAACATTTCAAGACAAGTGTTCGATGAAATGTCCATGTAAATGTCACTCTTAAATGTGACATTCGGTTTCTAGGTTTAAATTTATGCTTTTATTCGATCGGTCATGATTTTGTAGTGCAAAACGTGCTTATTGGCTTGATAATATCCTCATTCTTTATGCTTATGCCTCGATGTCTTTAAAGTTCACTTGTTTTTTTTTTCTCATTTTGCCTTAAAAATGACTAGTGATCTAACATTGCACTCCAAGTATTCGATGAAATGTCCATGTAAATGTCACTCCTAAATGTCTTATTCGGTTTCTAGATCCGAATTTATGCTTTTATTCGATCGGTCATGATTTTGTAGTGCAAAGCGTGCTTATTAGCTTGATAATATCCTCATTCCTTATGCTTATGCCTCGATGTCTTTAAAGTTCACTTGTTTTTTTTTGTCATTTTGCCTTAAAAATGACTTGTGATACGACATTGTAAGACAAGTGTTCGATGAAATGTCCATGTAAATGTCACTCATAAATGTGGCATTCAATTTTTATGTTCGAATTTATGCTTTTATTCGATCGGTCTTGATTTTGTTGTGTAGAATGTGCTTATTGGCTTGATACTATCCTCATTCTTTAAGCTTATGCCTAGATGTCTTTAAATATCACTTGTTTTTTCTCCTTTTTCCTTAAAAATGACTTGTGATCTAACAGTGCACGCCAAGTGTTCGATGAAATGTCCATGTAAATGTCACTCCTAAACGTGGCATTCGATTCTGTGTTCGAATTTAAGCTTTTATTCGATCGGTCTTGATTTGGTTGTGCAAAATGTGTTTATTGGCTTGATACTATCCTCATTCTTTGAGCTTATGCCTAGATGTCTTTAAATATCACTTGTTTTTTCTCCTTTTGCCTTAAAAATGACTTGTGATCTAACAGTGCACGCCAAGTGTTCGATGAAATGTCCATGTAAATGTCACTCCTAAACGTGGCATTCGATTTTGTGTTCGAATTAAAGCTTTTATTCGATCGGTCTTGATTTAGTTGTGCAAAATGTGTTTATTGGCTTGATAATATCCGCATTCTCTATGCTTATGCCTCGATGTCTTTAAAATTCACTTGTTTTTCTTTTGTCATTTTGCCTTAAAAATGACTTGTGATACGACATTGCAAGACAAGTGTTCGATGAAATGCTCATCTAAATGTCCCTCATAAATGTGGCATTCTGTTTTTATGTTCGAATCTATGCTTTTATTCGATCGGTCTTGATTTTGTTGTGCAGAAGGTGCTTGTTGGCTTGATACTATACTCATTCTTTATGCTTATGCCTAGATGTCTTTAAAGTTCACTTGTTTTTTCTCATTTAGCCTTTAAATTGACTTTTGATAAAAAAAAAAATTGCACGCCAAGTGTTCGATGAAATGTCCATGTAAATGTCACTCCTAAATGTGGCATTCGGTTTCTAGGTTCGAATTTATGCTTTTATCCGATTTGTCTTGATTTTGTAGTGCAAAACGTGCTTATTAGCTTGATACTATCCTCATTCTTTATGCTTATGCCTCGATGTCTTTAAATTTCACTTATTTTTTTCTCATTTTGCTATAAAAATGACTTGTGATCTAACATTTCAAGACAAGTGTTCGATGAAATGTCCATGTAAATGTCACTCTTAAATGTGACATTCGGTTTCTAGGTTCAAATTTATGCTTTTATTCGATCGGTCATGATTTTGTAGTGCAAAGCGTGCTTATTGGCTTGATAATATCCTCATTCTTTATGCTTATGCCTCGATGTCTTTAAAGTTCACTTGTTTTTTTTGTCATTTTGCCTTAAAAATGACTTGTGATACGACATTGTAAGACAAGTGTTCGATGAAATGTCCATGTAAATGCCACTCCTAAATGTGGCATTCGGTTTCTAGGTTCGAATTTATGCTTTTATCCGATTTGTCTTGATTTTGTAGTGCAAAACGTGCTTATTAGCTTGATACTATCCTCATTCTTTATGCTTATGCCTCGATGTCTTTAAATTTCACTTATTTTTTTCTCATTTTGCTATAAAAATGACTTGTGATCTAACATTTCAAGACAAGTGTTCGATGAAATGTCCATGTAAATGTCACTCTTAAATGTGACATTCGGTTTCTAGGTTTAAATTTATGCTTTTATTCGATCGGTCATGATTTTGTAGTGCAAAACGTGCTTATTGGCTTGATAATATCCTCATTCTTTATGCTTATGCCTCGATGTCTTTAAAGTTCACTTGTTTTTTTTTTTCTCATTTTGCCTTAAAAATGACTAGTGATCTAACATTGCACTCCAAGTATTCGATGAAATGTCCATGTAAATGTCACTCCTAAATGTCTTATTCGGTTTCTAGATCCGAATTTATGCTTTTATTCGATCGGTCATGATTTTGTAGTGCAAAGCGTGCTTATTAGCTTGATAATATCCTCATTCCTTATGCTTATGCCTCGATGTCTTTAAAGTTCACTTGTTTTTTTTTGTCATTTTGCCTTAAAAATGACTTGTGATACGACATTGTAAGACAAGTGTTCGATGAAATGTCCATGTAAATGTCACTCATAAATGTGGCATTCAATTTTTATGTTCGAATTTATGCTTTTATTCGATCGGTCTTGATTTTGTTGTGTAGAATGTGCTTATTGGCTTGATACTATCCTCATTCTTTAAGCTTATGCCTAGATGTCTTTAAATATCACTTGTTTTTTCTCCTTTTTCCTTAAAAATGACTTGTGATCTAACAGTGCACGCCAAGTGTTCGATGAAATGTCCATGTAAATGTCACTCCTAAACGTGGCATTCGATTCTGTGTTCGAATTTAAGCTTTTATTCGATCGGTCTTGATTTTGTTGTGCAAAATGTGTTTATTGGCTTGATACTATCCTCATTCTTTGAGCTTATGCCTAGATGTCTTTAAATATCACTTGTTTTTTCTCCTTTTGCCTTAAAAATGACTTGTTATCTAACATTGCACGCCAAGTGTTCGATGAAATGTCGATGTAAATGTCACTCCTAAACGTGGCATTCGATTCTGTGTTCGAATTTATGCTTTTATTCAATCGGTCTTGATTTAGTTGTGCAAAATGTGTTTATTGGCTTGATAATATCCGCATTCTCTATGCTTATGCCTCGTTGTCTTTAAAATTCACTTGTTTTTCTTTTGTCATTTTGCCTTAAAAATGACTTGTGATACGACATTGCAAGACAAGTGTTCGATGAAATGCTCATCTAAATGTCCCTCATAAATGTGGCATTCTGTTTTTATGTTCGAATCTATGCTTTTATTCGATCGGTCTTGATTTTGTTGTGCAAAATGTGCTTATTGAATTGATACTATACTCATTCTTTATGCTTATGCCTAGATGTCTTTAAAGTTCACTTGTTTTTTCTCCTTTTGCCTTTAAATTGACTTTTGATAAAAAAAAAATTGCACGCCAAGTGTTCGATGAAATGTCCATGTAAATGTCACTCCTAAATGTGGCATTCGGTTTCTCGGTTCGAATTTATGCTTTTATCCGATTTGTCTTGATTTTGTAGTGCAAAACGTGCTTATTAGCTTGATACTATCCTCATTCTTTATGCTTATGCCTCGATGTCTTTAAAGTTCACTTATTTTTTTCTCATTTTGCTATAAAAATGACTTGTGATCTAACATTTCAAGACAAGTGTTCGATGAAATGTCCATGTAAATGTCACTCCTAAACGTGTCATTCGATTCTGTGTTCGAATTTATGCTTTTATTCAATCGATCTTATTTTGTTGTGCAAAATGTGTTTATTGGCTTGATACTATACTCATTCTTTATGCTTATGCCTAGATGTCTTTAAAGTTCACTTGTTTTTTCTCCTTTTCCCTTTAAATTGAATTTTGATAAAAAAAAAATTGCACGCCAAGTGTCCGATGAAATGTCCACGTAAATGTCACTCCTTAATGTGGCATTCGATTATGGGTTCGAATATATGCTTTTATTCGACCGGTCTTGATTTTGTTGTGCAAAATGTGTTTATTGGCTTGATACTATACTTATTCCTTATGCTTATGCCTAGATGTCTTTAAAGTTCACTTGTTTTTTCTCCTTTTCCCTTTAAATTGAATTTTGATAAAAAAAAAAATTGCACGCCAAGTGTTCGATGAAATGTCCATGTAAATGTCACTCCTAAATGTGGCATACGGTTTCTAGGTCCTAATTTTATGCTTTTATTCGATCGGTCATGATTTTGTAGTGCAAAGCGTGCTTATTGGCTTGATAATATCCTCATTCTTTATGCTTATGCCTCGATGTCTTTAAAGTTCACTTGTTTTTTTTTTCTCATTTTGCCTTAAAAATGACTAGTGATCTAACAATACACTCCAAGAGTTCGATGAAATGTCCATGTAAATGTCACTCCTAAATGTCTTATTCGGTTTCTAGGTCCGAATTAATGCTTTTATTCGATCGGTCATGATTTTGTAGTGCAAAGCGTGCTTATTGGCTTGATAATATCCTCATTCCTTATGCTTATGCCTCGATGTCTTTAAAGTTCACTTGTTTTTTTTTTCTCATTTTGCCTTAAAAATGACTAGTGATCTAACATTGCACTCCAAGTGTTCGATGAAATGTCCATGTAAATGTCACTCCTAAATGTCTTATTCGGTTTCTAGGTCCGAATTTATGCTTTTATTCGATCGGTCATGATTTTGTAGTGCAAAGCGTGCTTATTCGCTTGATAATATCCTCATTCTTTATGCTTATGACTCGATGTCTTTAAAGTTCACTTGTTTTTTTTGTTATTTTGCCTTAAAAATTACTTGTGATACGACATTGTAAGACTAGTGTTCGATGAAATGTCCATGTAAATGTCACTCATAAATGTGACATTCAGTTTTTATGTTCGAATTTATGCTTTTATTCGATCGGTCTTGATTTTGTTGTGTAGAATGTGCTTATTGGCTTGATACTATCCTCATTCTTTAAGCTTATGCCTAGATGTCTTTAAATATCACTTGTTTTTTCTCCTTTTTCCTTAAAAATGACTTGTGATCTAACATTGCACGCCAATTGTTCGATGAAATGTCCATGTAAATGTCACTCCTAAACGTGGCATTCGATTCTGTGTTCGAATTTATGCTTTTATTCGATCAGTCTTGATTTTGTTGTGCAAAATGTGTTTATTGGCTTGATACTATCCTCATTCTTTGAGCTTATACCTAGATGTCTTTAAATATCACTTGTTTTTTCTCCTTTTGCCTTAAAAATGACTTGTGATCTAACATTGCACGCCAAGTGTTCGATGAAATGTCGATGTAAATGTCACTCCTAAACGTGGCATTCGATTTTGTGTTCGAATTTATGCTTTTATACAATCAGTCTTGATTTTGTTGTGCAAAATGTGCTTATTGGCTTGATAATATCCGCATTCTCTATGCTTATGCCTCGATGTCTTTAAAGTTCACTTGTTTTTCTTTTGTCATTTTGCCTTAAAAATGACTTGTGATACGACATTGCAAGAGAAGTGTTCGATGAAATGCTCATCTAAATGTCCCTCATAAATGTGGCATTCGGTTTTTATGTTCGAATCTATGCTTTTATTCGATCGGTCTTGATTTTGTTGTGCAGAATGTGCTTATTGGCTTGATACTATACTCATTCTTTATGCTTATGCCTAGTTGTCTTTAAAGTTCACTTGTTTTTTCTCCTTTTGACTTTAAATTGACTTTTGATAAAAAAAAATTGCACGCCAAGTGTTCGATGAAATGTCCATGTAAATGTCACTCCTAAATGTGGCATTCGGTTTCTAGGTTCGAAATTACGATTTTATCCGATTTGTCTTGATTTTGTAGTGCAACACGTTCTTATTGGCTTGATACTATCCTCATTCTTTATGCTTATGCCTCGATGTCTTTAAAGTTCACTTATTTTTTTCTCGTTTTGCTATAAAAATGACTTGTGATCTAACATTTCAAGACAAGTGTTCGATGAAATGTCCATGGTAATGTCACTCATAAATGTGGCATTCAGTTTTTATGTTCGAATTTATGCTTTTATTCGATCGGTCTTGATTTTGTTGTGTAGAATGTGCTTATTGGCTTGATACTATCCTCATTCTTTAAGCTTATGCCTAGATGTCTTTAAATATCACTTGTTTTTTCTCCATTTTCCTTAAAAATGACTTGTGATCTAACATTGCACATCAAGTGTTCGATGAAATGTACATGTAAATGTCACTCCTAAACGTGGCATTCGATTCTGTGTTCGAAATTATGCTTTTATTCAATCGGTCTTGATTTTGTTGTGCAAAATGTGTTTATTGGCTTCATACTATCCTCATTCTTTATGCTTATGCCTAGATGTCTTTAAAGATTGCTTGTTTTTTTGTCCTTTTGCCTTAAAAATGACTTGTGATCTAACATTGCACACCAAGTGTTCGATGAAATGTCCATGTAAATGTCACTCCTAAACGTGGCATTCGATTTTGTGTTCGAATTTATGCTTTTATTCAATCGGTCTTCATTTTGTTGTGCAAAATGTGTTTATTGGCTTGATAATATCCTCATTCTCTATGCCTATGTCTCGATGTCTTTAAAATTCACTTGTTTTTCTTTTGTCATTTTGCCTTAAAAATGACTTGTGATACGACATTGCAAGACAAGTGTTCGATGAAATGCTCATCTAAATGTCCCTCATAAATGTGGCATTCGGTTTTTATGTTCGAATCTATGCTTTTATTCGATCGGTCTTCATTTTGTTGTGCAAAATGTGCTTATTGGCTTGATACTATACTCATTCCTTATGCTTATGCCTAGATGTCTTTAAAGTTCACTTGTTTTTTCTCCTTTTTCCTTTAAATTGACTTTTGATAAAAAAAAAATTGCACGCCAAGTGTTCGATGAAATGTCCATGTAAATGTCACTCTTAAATGTGGCATTCGGTTTCTAGGTTCGAAATTACGATTTTATCCGATTTGTCTTGATTTTGTAGTGCAACACGTTCTTATTGGCTTGATACTATCCTCATTCTTTATGCTTATGCCTCGATGTCTTTAAAGTTCACTTATTTTTTTCTCGTTTTGCTATAAAAATGACTTGTGATCTAACATTTCAAGCCAAGTGTTCGATGAAATGTCCATGGTAATGTCACTCATAAATGTGGCATTCAGTTTTTATGTTCGAATTTATGCTTTTATTCGATCGGTCTTGATTTTGTTATGTAGAATGTGCTTATTGGCTTGATACTATCCTCATTCTTTAAGCTTATGCCTAGATTTCTTTAAATATCACTTGTTTTTTCTCCATTTTCCTTAAAAATGACTTGTGATCTAACATTGCACATCAAGTGTTCGATGAAATGTACATGTAAATGTCACTCCTAAACATGGCATTCGATTCTGTGTTCGAAATTATGCTTTTATTCAATCGGTCTTGATTTTGTTGTGCAAAATGTGTTTATTGGCTTCATACTATCCTCATTCTTTATGCTTATGCCTAGATGTCTTTAAAGATCTCTTGTTTTTTTGTCCTTTTGCCTTAAAAATGACTTGTGATCTAACATTGCACACCAAGTGTTCGATGAAATGTCCATGTAAATGTCACTCCTAAACGTGGCATTCGATTCTGTGTTCGAATTTATGCTTTTATTCAATCGGTCTTCATTTTGTTGTGCAAAATGTGTTTATTGGCTTGATAATATCCTCATTCTCTATGCTTATGTCTCGATGTCTTTAAAATTCACTTGTTTTTCTTTTGTCATTTTGCCTTAAAAATGACTTGTGATACGACATTGCAAGACAAGTGTTTGATGAAATGCTCATCTAAATGTCCCTCATAAATGTGGCATTTGGTTTTTATGTTCGAATCTATGCTTTTATTCGATCGGTCTTGATTTTGTTGTGCAAAATGTGTTTATTGGCTTCATACTATCCTCATTCTTTATGCTTATGCCTAGATGTCTTTAAAGATCCCTTGTT
Organism: Fallopia convolvulus; assembly: GCA_964016875.1. Classification (NCBI taxonomy): domain Eukaryota; kingdom Viridiplantae; phylum Streptophyta; class Magnoliopsida; order Caryophyllales; family Polygonaceae; genus Fallopia; species Fallopia convolvulus. The sequence continues at coordinate 32,342,341 of OZ024734.1, read as the reverse complement.
TTTTTGTCCTTTTGCCTAAAAAATGACTTGTGATCTAACATTGCACACCAAGTGTTCGATGAAATGTCCATGTAAATGTCACTCCTAAACGTGGCATTCGATTCTGTGTTCGAATTTATGCTTTTATTCAATCGGTCTTCATTTTGTTGTGCAAAATGTGTTTATTGGCTTGATAATATCCTCATTCTCTATGCTTATGTCTCGATGTCTTTAAAATTCACTTGTTTTTCTTTTGTCATTTTGCCTTAAAAATGACTTGTGATACGACATTGCAAGACAAGTGTTCGATGAAATGCTCATCTAAATGTCCCTCATAAATGTGGCATTCGGTTTTTATGTTCGAATCTATGCTTTTATTCGATCGGTCTTGATTTTGTTGTGCAAAATGTGCTTATTGGCTTGATACTATACTCATTCTTTATGCTTATGCCTAGATGTCTTTAAAGTTCACTTGTTTTTTCTCCTTTTGCCTTTAAATTGACTTTTGATAAAAAAAAATTTGCACGCCAAGTGTTCGATGAAATGTCCATGTAAATGTCACTCCTAAATGTGGCATTCGGTTTCTAGGTTCGAATTTATGCTTTTATCCGATTTGTCTTGATTTTTTAGTGCAAAATGTGCTTATTAGCTTGATACTATCCTCATTCTTTATGCTTATGCCTCGATGTCTTTAAAGTTCACTTATTTTTTTCTCATTTTGCTATAAAAATGACTTGTGATCTAACATTTCAAGCCAAGTGTTCGATGACATGTCCATGTAAATGTCACTCTTAAATGTGACATTCGGTTTATAGGTTCGAATTTATGCTTTTATTCGATCGGTCATGATTTTGTAGTGCAAAACGTGCTTATTGGCTTAATTATATCCTCATTCTTTATACTTATGCCTCGATATCTTTAAAGTTAACTTGTTTTTTTTTCTCATTTTGCCTTAAAAATGACTAGTGATCTAACATTGCACTCCAAGTGTTCGATGAAATGTCCATGTAAATGTCACTCCTAAATGTCTTATTCGGTTTCTAGGTCCGAATTTATGCTTTTATTCGATCGGTCATGATTTTGTAGTGCAAAGCGTGCTTATTCGCTTGATACTATCCTCATTCTTTATGCTTATGACTCGCTGTCTTTAAATATCACTTGTTTTTTCTCCTTTTTCCTTAAAAATGACTTGTGATCTAACATTGCACGCCAAGTGTTCGATGAAATGTCCATGTAAATGTCACTTCTAAACGTGGCATTCGATTCTATGTTCGAATTTATGCTTTTATTCGATCGGTCTTGATTTTGTTGTGCAAAATGTGTTTATTGGATTGATACTATCCTCATTCTTTGAGCTTATGCCTAGATGTCTTTAAATATCACTTGTTTTTTCTCCTTTTGCCTTAAAAATGACTTGTCATCTAACATTGCACGCCAAGTGTTCGATGAAATGTCCATGTAAATGTCACTCCTAAACGTGGCATTCGATTATGGGTTCGAATTTATGCTTTTATTCGATCGGTCTTGATTTTGTTGTGCAAAATGTATTTATTGGCTTGATACTATATTTATTCCTTATGCTTATGCCTAGATGTATTTAAAGTTCACTTGTTTTTTCTCCTTTTCCCTTTAAATTGAATTTTGATAAAAAAAAAAAATTGCACGCCAAGTGTTCGATGCAATGTCCACGTAAATGTCACTCCTTAATGTGGCATTCCGTTTCTAGGTTCGAATTTATGCTTTTATCCGATTTGTCTTGATTTTGTAGTGCAAAACGTGCTTATTACCTTGATACTATCCTCATTCTCTATGCTTATGTTACGATGTCTTTAAAGTACACTTGTTTTATTTTTTGTCATTTTGCCTTAAAAATGACTTGTGATACGACATTGCAAGGCAAGTGTTCGATGAAATGCTCATCTAAATGTCCCTCATAAATGTGGCATTCAGTTTTTATGTTCGAATCTATGCTTTTACTCGATCTGTCTTGATTTTGTTGTGTAGAATGTGCTTATTGGCTTGATACTATACTCATTCTTTATGCTTATGCCTAGATGTCTTTAAAGTTCACTTGTTTTTTCTCCTTTTCCCTTTAAATTGACTTTTGATAAAAAAAAAAAATTGCAAGCCAAGTGTTCGATGAAATGTCCACGAAAATGTCACTCCTAAATGTGGCATTCCGTTTCTAGGTTCGAATTTATGCTTTTATTCGATCGATCTTGATTTTGTTGTGCAAAAAGTGTTTATTTGCTTGATACTATCCTCATTCTTTGAGCTTATGCCTAGATGTCTTTAAATATCACTTGTTTTTTCTCCTTTTGCCTTAAAAATGACTTGTGATCTAACATTGCACGCCAAGTGTTCGATGAAATGATTATGTAAATGTCACTCCTAAACGTGTCATTCGATTCTGTGTTCGAATTTATGCTTTTATTCAATCGATCTTGATTTTGTTGTGCAAAATGTGTTTATTGGCTTGATACTATACTCATTCTTTATGCTTATGCCTAGATGTCTTTAAAGTTCACTATTTTTTCTCCTTTTCCCTTTAAATTGACTTTTGATAAAAAAAAATTGCACGCCAAGTGTTCGATGAAATGTCCACGAAAATGTCACTCCTAAATGTGGCATTCCGTTTCTAGGTTCGAATTTATGCTTTTATTCGATCGGTCTTGATTTTGTTGTGCAAAATGTGTTTATTGGCTTGATACTATCCTCATTCTTTGAGCTTATGCCTAGATGTCTTTAAATATCACTTGTTTTTTCTCCTTTTTCCTTAAAAATGACTTGTGATCTAACATTGCACGCTAAGTGTTCGATGAAATGTCCATGTAAATGTCACTCCTAAACGTGGCATTCGATTCTGTGTTCGAATTTATGCTTTTATTCAATCGATCTTATTTTGTTGTGCAAAATGTGTTTATTGGCTTGATACTATACTCATTCTTTATGCTTATGCCTAGATGTCTTTAAAGTTCACTTGTTTTTTCTCCTTTTCCCTTTAAATTGAATTTTGATCAAAAAAAAAAATTGCACGCCAAGTGTTCGATGAAATGTCCACGTAAATGTCACTCCTTAATGTGGCATTCGATTATGGGTTCGAATATATGCTTTTATTCGATCGGTCTTGATTTTGTTGTGCAAAATGTGTTTATTGGCTTGATACTATACTTATTCCTTATGCTTATGCCTAGATGTCTTTAAAGTTCACTTGTTTTTTCTTCTTTTCCCTTTAAATTGAATTTTGATAAAAAAAAAATTGCACGCCAAGTGTTCGATGAAATTTCCATGTAAATGTCACTCCTAAATGTGGCATACGGTTTCTAGGTCCTAATTTTATGCTTTTATTCGATCGGTCATGATTTTGTAGTGCAAAGCGTGCTTATTGGCTTGATAATATCCTCATTCTTTATGCTTATGCCTCGATGTCTTTAAAGTTCACTTGTTTTTTTTTTCTCATTTTGCCTTAAAAATGACTAGTGATCTAACATTACACTCCAAGAGTTCGATGAAATTTCCATGTAAATGTCACTCCTAAATGTCTTTTTCGGTTTCTAGGTCCGAATTAATGCTTTTATTCGATCGGTCATGATTTTGTAGTGCAAAGCGTGCTTATTGGCTTGATAATATCCTCATTCTTTATGCTTATGCCTCGATGTCTTTAAAGTTCACTTGTTTTTTTTTTCTCATTTTGCCTTAAAAATGACTAGTGATCTAACATTGCACTCCAAGTGTTCGATGAAATGTCCATGTAAATGTCACTCCTAAATGTCTTATTCGGTTTCTAGGTCCGAATTTATGCTTTTATTCGATCGGTCATGATTTTGTAGTGCAAAACGTGCTTATTGGCTTGATACTATCCTCATTCTTTATGCTTATGCCTCGATGTCTTTAAAGTTCACTTGTTTTTTTTTTCTCATTTTGCCTTAAAAATGACTAGTGATCTAACATTGCACTCCAAGTGTTCGATGAAATGTCCATGTAAATGTCACTCCTAAATGTCTTATTCGGTTTCTAGGTCCGAATTTATGCTTTTATTCGATCGGTCATGATTTTGTAGTGCAAAGCGTGCTTATTGGCTTGATAATATCCTCATTCTTTATGTTTATGCCTCGATGTCTTTAAAGTTCACTTGTTTTTTTTTTCTCATTTTGCCTTAAAAATGACTAGTGATCTAACATTGCACTCCAAGTGTTCGATGAAATGTCCATGTAAATGTCACTCCTAAATGTCTTATTCGGTTTCTAGGTCCGAATTAATGCTTTTATTCGATCGGTCATGATTTTGTAGTGCAAAGCGTGCTTATTGGCTCGATAATATCCTCATTCTTTATGCTTATGCCTCGATGTCTTTAAAGTTCACTTGTTTTTTTTTTCTCATTTTGCCTTAAAAATGACTAGTGATCTAACATTGCACGCCAAGTGTTCGATGAAATTTCCATGTAAATGTCACTCCTAAATGTGGCATACGGTTTCTAGGTCCTAATTTTATGCTTTTATTCGATCGGTCATGATTTTGTAGTGCAAAGCGTGCTTATTGGCTTGATAATATCCTCATTCTTTATGCTTATGCCTCGATGTCTTTAAAGTTCACTTGTTTTTTTTTCTCATTTTGCCTTAAAAATGACTAGTGATCTAACATTACACTCCAAGAGTTCGATGAAATGTCCATGTAAATGTCACTCCTAAATGTCTTATTCGGTTTCTAGGTCCGAATTAATGCTTTTATTCGATCGGTCATGATTTTGTAGTGCAAAGCGTGCTTATTGGCTTGATAATATCCTCATTCTTTATGCTTATGCCTCGATGTCTTTAAAGTTCACTTGTTTTTTTTTTCTCATTTTGCCTTAAAAATGACTAGTGATCTAACATTGCACTCCAAGTGTTCGATGAAATGTCCATGTAAATGTCACTCCTAAATGTCTTATTCGGTTTCTAGGTCCGAATTTATGCTTTTATTCGATCGGTCATGATTTTGTAGTGCAAAGCGTGCTTATTCGCTTGATAATATCCTCATTCTTTATGCTTATGACTCGATGTCTTTAAAGTTCACTTGTTTTTTTTTGTTATTTTGCCTTAAAAATGACTTGTGATACGACATTGTAAGACAAGTGTTCGATGAAATGTCCATGTAAATGTCACTCATAAATGTGGCATTCAGTTTTTATGTTCGAATTTATGCTTTTATTCGATCGGTCTTGATTTTGTTGTGTAGAATGTGCTTATTGGCTTGATACTATCCTCATTCTTTAAGCTTATGCCTAGATGTCTTTAAATATCACTTGTTTTTTCTCCTTTTTCCTTAAAAATGACTTGTGATCTAACATTGCACGCCAATTGTTCGATGAAATGTCCATGTAAATGTCACTCCTAAACGTGGCATTCGATTCTGTGTTCGAATTTATGCTTTTATTCGATCAGTCTTGATTTTGTTGTGCAAAATGTGTTTATTGGCTTGATACTATCCTCATTCTTTGAGCTTATACCTAGATGTCTTTAAATATCACTTGTTTTTTCTCCTTTTGCCTTAAAAATGACTTGTGATCTAACATTGCACGCCAAGTGTTCGATGAAATGTCGATGTAAATGTCACTCCTAAACGTGGCATTCGATTTTGTGTTCGAATTTATGCTTTTATTCAATCAGTCTTGATTTTGTTGTGCAAAATGTGCTTATTGGCTTGATAATATCCGCATTCTCTATGCTTATGCCTCGATGTCTTTAAAGTTCACTTGTTTTTCTTTTGTCATTTTGCCTTAAAAATGACTTGTGATACGACATTGCAAGAGAAGTGTTCGATGAAATGCTCATCTAAATGTCCCTCATAAATGTGGCATTCGGTTTTTATGTTCGAATCTATGCTTTTATTCGATCGGTCTTGATTTTGTTGTGCAGAATGTGCTTATTGGCTTGATACTATACTCATTCTTTATGCTTATGCCTAGTTGTCTTTAATGTTCGCTTGTTTTTTCTCCTTTTGCCTTTAAATTGACTTTTGATAAAAAAAAATTGCACGCCAAGTGTTCGATGAAATGTCCATGTAAATGTCACTCCTAAATGTGGCATTCGGTTTCTAGGTTCGAAATTACGATTTTATCCGATTTGTCTTGATTTTGTATTGCAACACGTTCTTGTTGGCTTGATACTATCCTCATTCTTTATGCTTATGCCTCGATGTCTTTAAAGTTCACTTATTTTTTTCTCATTTTGCTATAAAAATGACTTGTGATCTAACATTTCAAGCCAAGTGTTCGATGACATGTCCATGTAAATGTCACTCTTAAATGTGACATTCGGTTTATAGGTTCGAATTTATGCTTTTATTCGATCGGTCATGATTTTGTAGTGCAAAACGTGCTTATTGGCTTAATTATATCCTCATTCTTTATACTTATGCCTCGATATCTTTAAAGTTAACTTGTTTTTTTTTCTCATTTTGCCTTAAAAATGACTAGTGATCTAACATTGCACTCCAAGTGTTCGATGAAATGTCCATGTAAATGTCACTCCTAAATGTCTTATTCGGTTTCTAGGTCCGAATTTATGCTTTTATTCGATCGGTCATGATTTTGTAGTGCAAAGCGTGCTTATTCGCTTGATACTATCCTCATTATTTATGCTTATGACTCGCTGTCTTTAAATATCACTTGTTTTTTCTCCTTTTTCCTTAAAAATGACTTGTGATCTAACATTGCACGCCAAGTGTTCGATGAAATGTCCATGTAAATGTCACTTCTAAACGTGGCATTCGATTCTATGTTCGAATTTATGCTTTTATTCGATCGGTCTTGATTTTGTTGTGCAAAATGTGTTTATTGGATTGATACTATCCTCATTCTTTGAGCTTATGCCTAGATGTCTTTAAATATCACTTGTTTTTTCTCCTTTTGCCTTAAAAATGACTTGTCATCTAACATTGCACGCCAAGTGTTCGATGAAATGTCCATGTAAATGTCACTCCTAAACGTGGCATTCGATTATGGGTTCGAATTTATGCTTTTATTCGATCGGTCTTGATTTTGTTGTGCAAAATGTGTTTATTGGCTTGATACTATATTTATTCCTTATGCTTATGCCTAGATGTATTTAAAGTTCACTTGTTTTTTCTCCTTTTCCCTTTAAATTGAATTTTGATAAAAAAAAAAATTGCACGCCAAGTGTTCGATGCAATGTCCACGTAAATGTCACTCCTTAATGTGGCATTCCGTTTCTAGGTTCGAATTTATGCTTTTATCCGATTTGTCTTGATTTTGTAGTGCAAAACGTGCTTATTACCTTGATACTATCCTCATTCTCTATGCTTATGTTACGATGTCTTTAAAGTACACTTGTTTTATTTTTTGTCATTTTGCCTTAAAAATGACTTGTGATACGACATTGCAAGGCAAGTGTTCGATGAAATGCTCATCTAAATGTCCCTCATAAATGTGGCATTCAGTTTTTATGTTCGAATCTATGCTTTTACTCGATCTGTCTTGATTTTGTTGTGTAGAATGTGCTTATTGGCTTGATACTATACTCATTCTTTATGCTTATGCCTAGATGTCTTTAAAGTTCACTTGTTTTTTCTCCTTTTCCCTTTAAATTGACTTTTGATAAAAAAAAAATTGCACGCCAAGTGTTCGATGAAATGTCCACGAAAATGTCACTCCTAAATGTGGCATTCCGTTTCTAGGTTCGAATTTATGCTTTTATTCGATCGATCTTGATTTTGTTGTGCAAAATGTGTTTATTTGCTTGATACTATCCTCATTCTTTGAGCTTATGCCTAGATGTCTTTAAATATCACTTGTTTTTTCTCATTTTGCCTTAAAAATGACTTGTGATCTAACATTGCACGCCAAGTGTTCGATGAAATGATTATGTAAATGTCACTCCTAAACGTGTCATTCGATTCTGTGTTCGAATTTATGCTTTTATTCAATCGATCTTGATTTTGTTGTGCAAAATGTGTTTATTGGCTTGATACTATACTCATTCTTTATGCTTATGCCTAGATGTCTTTAAAGTTCACTATTTTTTCTCCTTTTCCCTTTAAATTGACTTTTGATAAAAAAAAATTGCACGCCAAGTGTTCGATGAAATGTCCACGAAAATGTCACTCCTAAATGTGGCATTCCGTTTCTAGGTTCGAATTTATGCTTTTATTCGATCGGTCTTGATTTTGTTGTGCAAAATGTGTTTATTGGATTGATACTATCCTCATTCTTTGAGCTTATGCCTAGATGTCTTTAAATATCACTTGTTTTTTCTCCTTTTGCCTTAAAAATGACTTGTCATCTAACATTGCACGCCAAGTGTTCGATGAAATGTCCATGTAAATGTCACTCCTAAACGTGGCATTCGATTATGGGTTCGAATTTATGCTTTTATTCGATCGGTCTTGATTTTGTTGTGCAAAATGTGTTTATTGGCTTGATACTATATTTATTCCTTATGCTTATGCCTAGATGTATTTAAAGTTCACTTGTTTTTTCTCCTTTTCCCTTTAAATTGAATTTTGATAAAAAAAAAAAAATTGCACACCAAGTGTTCGATGCAATGTCCACGTAAATGTCACTCCTTAATGTGGCATTCCGTTTCTAGGTTCGAATTTATGCTTTTATCCGATTTGTCTTGATTTTGTAGTGCAAAACGTGCTTATTACCTTGATACTATCCTCATTCTCTATGCTTATGTTACGATGTCTTTAAAGTACACTTGTTTTATTTTTTGTCATTTTGCCTTAAAAATGACTTGTGATACGACATTGCAAGGCAAGTGTTCGATGAAATGCTCATCTAAATGTCCCTCATAAATGTGGCATTCAGTTTTTATGTTCGAATCTATGCTTTTACTCGATCTGTCTTGATTTTGTTGTGTAGAATGTGCTTATTGGCTTGATACTATACTCATTCTTTATGCTTATGCCTAGATGTCTTTAAAGTTCACTTGTTTTTTCTCCTTTTCCCTTTAAATTGACTTTTGATAAAAAAAAAATTGCACGCCAAGTGTTCGATGAAATGTCCACGAAAATGTCACTCCTAAATGTGGCATTCCGTTTCTAGGTTCGAATTTATGCTTTTATTCGATCGATCTTGATTTTGTTGTGCAAAATGTGTTTATTTGCTTGATACTATCCTCATTCTTTGAGCTTATGCCTAGATGTCTTTAAATATCACTTGTTTTTTCTCCTTTTGCCTTAAAAATGACTTGTGATCTAACATTGCACGCCAAGTGTTCGATGAAATGATTATGTAAATGTCACTCCTAAACGTGTCATTCGATTCTGTGTTCGAATTTATGCTTTTATTCAATCGATCTTGATTTTGTTGTGCAAAATGTGTTTATTGGCTTGATACTATACTCATTCTTTATGCTTATGCCTAGATGTCTTTAAAGTTCACTATTTTTTCTCCTTTTCCCTTTAAATTGACTTTTGATAAAAAAAAATTGCACGCCAAGTGTTCGATGAAATGTCCATGTAAATGTCACTTCTAAACGTGGCATTCGATTCTATGTTCGAATTTATGCTTTTATTCGATCGGTCTTGATTTTGTTGTGCAAAATGTGTTTATTGGATTGATACTATCCTCATTCTTTGAGCTTATGCCTAGATGTCTTTAAATATCACTTGTTTTTTCTCCTTTTGCCTTAAAAATGACTTGTCATCTAACATTGCACGCCAAGTGTTCGATGAAATGTCCATGTAAATGTCACTCCTAAACGTGGCATTCGATTATGGGTTCGAATTTATGCTTTTATTCGATCGGTCTTGATTTTGTTGTGCAAAATGTGTTTATTGGCTTGATACTATATTTATTCCTTATGCTTATGCCTAGATGTATTTAAAGTTCACTTGTTTTTTCTCCTTTTCCCTTTAAATTGAATTTTGATAAAAAAAAAAATTGCACGCCAAGTGTTCGATGCAATGTCCACGTAAATGTCACTCCTTAATGTGGCATTCCGTTTCTAGGTTCGAATTTATGCTTTTATCCGATTTGTCTTGATTTTGTAGTGCAAAACGTGCTTATTACCTTGATACTATCCTCATTCTCTATGCTTATGTTACGATGTCTTTAAAGTACACTTGTTTTATTTTTTGTCATTTTGCCTTAAAAATGACTTGTGATACGACATTGCAAGGCAAGTGTTCGATGAAATGCTCATCTAAATGTCCCTCATAAATGTGGCATTCAGTTTTTATGTTCGAATCTATGCTTTTACTCGATCTGTCTTGATTTTGTTGTGTAGAATGTGCTTATTGGCTTGATACTATACTCATTCTTTATGCTTATGCCTAGATGTCTTTAAAGTTCACTTGTTTTTTCTCCTTTTCCCTTTAAATTGACTTTTGATAAAAAAAAAATTGCACGCCAAGTGTTCGATGAAATGTCCACGAAAATGTCACTCCTAAATGTGGCATTCCGTTTCTAGGTTCGAATTTATGCTTTTATTCGATCGATCTTGATTTTGTTGTGCAAAATGTGTTTATTTGCTTGATACTATCCTCATTCTTTGAGCTTATGCCTAGATGTCTTTAAATATCACTTGTTTTTTCTCATTTTGCCTTAAAAATGACTTGTGATCTAACATTGCACGCCAAGTGTTCGATGAAATGATTATGTAAATGTCACTCCTAAACGTGTCATTCGATTCTGTGTTCGAATTTATGCTTTTATTCAATCGATCTTGATTTTGTTGTGCAAAATGTGTTTATTGGCTTGATACTATACTCATTCTTTATGCTTATGCCTAGATGTCTTTAAAGTTCACTATTTTTTCTCCTTTTCCCTTTAAATTGACTTTTGATAAAAAAAAATTGCACGCCAAGTGTTCGATGAAATGTCCACGAAAATGTCACTCCTAAATGTGGCATTCCGTTTCTAGGTTCGAATTTATGCTTTTATTCGATCGGTCTTGATTTTGTTGTGCAAAATGTGTTTATTGGATTGATACTATCCTCATTCTTTGAGCTTATGCCTAGATGTCTTTAAATATCACTTGTTTTTTCTCCTTTTGCCTTAAAAATGACTTGTCATCTAACATTGCACGCCAAGTGTTCGATGAAATGTCCATGTAAATGTCACTCCTAAACGTGGCATTCGATTATGGGTTCGAATTTATGCTTTTATTCGATCGGTCTTGATTTTGTTGTGCAAAATGTGTTTATTGGCTTGATACTATATTTATTCCTTATGCTTATGCCTAGATGTATTTAAAGTTCACTTGTTTTTTCTCCTTTTCCCTTTAAATTGAATTTTGATAAAAAAAAAAAAATTGCACACCAAGTGTTCGATGCAATGTCCACGTAAATGTCACTCCTTAATGTGGCATTCCGTTTCTAGGTTCGAATTTATGCTTTTATCCGATTTGTCTTGATTTTGTAGTGCAAAACGTGCTTATTACCTTGATACTATCCTCATTCTCTATGCTTATGTTACGATGTCTTTAAAGTACACTTGTTTTATTTTTTGTCATTTTGCCTTAAAAATGACTTGTGATACGACATTGCAAGGCAAGTGTTCGATGAAATGCTCATCTAAATGTCCCTCATAAATGTGGCATTCAGTTTTTATGTTCGAATCTATGCTTTTACTCGATCTGTCTTGATTTTGTTGTGTAGAATGTGCTTATTGGCTTGATACTATACTCATTCTTTATGCTTATGCCTAGATGTCTTTAAAGTTCACTTGTTTTTTCTCCTTTTCCCTTTAAATTGACTTTTGATAAAAAAAAAATTGCACGCCAAGTGTTCGATGAAATGTCCACGAAAATGTCACTCCTAAATGTGGCATTCCGTTTCTAGGTTCGAATTTATGCTTTTATTCGATCGATCTTGATTTTGTTGTGCAAAATGTGTTTATTTGCTTGATACTATCCTCATTCTTTGAGCTTATGCCTAGATGTCTTTAAATATCACTTGTTTTTTCTCCTTTTGCCTTAAAAATGACTTGTGATCTAACATTGCACGCCAAGTGTTCGATGAAATGATTATGTAAATGTCACTCCTAAACGTGTCATTCGATTCTGTGTTCGAATTTATGCTTTTATTCAATCGATCTTGATTTTGTTGTGCAAAATGTGTTTATTGGCTTGATACTATACTCATTCTTTATGCTTATGCCTAGATGTCTTTAAAGTTCACTATTTTTTCTCCTTTTCCCTTTAAATTGACTTTTGATAAAAAAAAATTGCACGCCAAGTGTTCGATGAAATGTCCACGAAAATGTCACTCCTAAATGTGGCATTCCGTTTCTAGGTTCGAATTTATGCTTTTATTCGATCGGTCTTGATTTTGTTGTGCAAAATGTGTTTATTGGCTTGATACTATCCTCATTCTTTGAGCTTATGCCTAGATGTCTTTAAATATCACTTGTTTTTTCTCCTTTTTCCTTAAAAATGACTTGTAATCTAACATTGCACGCTAAGTGTTCGATGAAATGTCCATGTAAATGTCACTCCTAAACGTGTCATTCGATTCTGTGTTCGAATTTATGCTTTTATTCAATCGATCTTATTTTGTTGTGCAAAATGTGTTTATTGGCTTGATACTATACTCATTCTTTATGCTTATGCCTAGATGTCTTTAAAGTTCACTTGTTTTTTCTCCTTTTCCCTTTAAATTGAATTTTGATAAAAAAAAAAAATTGCACGCCAAGTGTTCGATGAAATGTCCACGTAAATGTCACTCCTTAATGTGGCATTCGATTATGGGTTCGATTATATGCTTTTATTCGATCGGTCTTGATTTTGTTGTGCAAAATGTGTTTATTGGCTTGATACTATCCTCATTCTTTGAGCTTATGCCTAGATGTCTTTAAATATCACTTGTTTTTTCTCCTTTTTCCTTAAAAATGACTTGTGATCTAACATTGCACGCCAAGTGTTCGATGAAATGTCCATGTAAATGTCACTCCTAAACGTGTCATTCGATTCTGTGTTCGAATTTATGCTTTTATTCAATCGATCTTATTTGGTTGTGCAAAATGTGTTTATTGGCTTGATACTATACTCATTCTTTATGCTTATGCCTAGATGTCTTTAAAGTTCACTTGTTTTTTCTCCTTTTCCCTTTAAATTGAATTTTGATAAAAAAATAAAATTGCACGCCAAGTGTTCGATGAAATGTCCATGTAAATGTCACTCCTTAATGTGGCATTCGATTATGGGTTCGAATATATGCTTTTATTCGATCGGTCTTGATTTTGTTGTGCAAAATGTGTTTATTGGCTTGATACTATACTTATTCCTTATGCTTATGCCTAGATATCTTTAAAGTTCACTTGTTTTTTCTCCTTTTCCCTTTAAATTGAATTTTGATAAAAAAAAAAATTGCACGCCAAGTGTTCGATGAAATGTCCATGTAAATGTCACTCCTAAATGTGGCATACGGTTTCTAGGTCCTAATTTTATGCTTTTATTCGATCGGTCATGATTTTGTAGTGCAAAGCGTGCTTATTGGCTTGATAATATCCTCATTCTTTATGCTTATGCCTCGATGTCTTTAAAGTTCACTTGTTTTTTTTTTCTCATTTTGCCTTAAAAATGACTAGTGATCTAACATTACACTCCAAGAGTTCGATGAAATGTCCATGTAAATGTCACTCCTAAATGTCTTATTCGGTTTCTAGGTCCGAATTAATGCTTTTATTCGATCGGTCATGATTTTGTAGTGCAAAGCGTGCTTATTGGCTTGATAATATCCTCATTCTTTATGCTTATGTCCCGATGTCTTTAAAGTTCACTTGTTTTTTTGTCATTTTGCCTTAAAATGACTTGTGACCCGACATTGTAAGACAAGTGTTCGATGAAATGTCCATGTAAATGTCACTCATAAATGTGGCATTCTGTTTTTATGTTCAAATTTATGCTTTTATTCGATCGGTCTTGATTTTGTTGTGCAGAATGTGCTTATTGGCTTCATACTATCCTCATTCTTTGAGCTTATGCGTATATGTCTTTAAATATCACTTGTTTTTTCTCCTTTTTCCTTAAAAATGACTTGTGATCTAACATTGCACGCCAAGTGTTCGATGAAATGTCCATGTAAATGTCACTTCTAAATGTGGCATTCGATTCTGTGTTCGAATTTATGCTTTTATTCGATCGGTCTTGATTTTGTTGTGCAAAATGTGTTTATTGGCTTGATACTATCCTCATTCTTTGAGCTTATGCCTAGATGTCTTTAAATATCACTTGTTTTTTCTTGTTTTGCCTTAAAAATGACTTGTGATCTAACATTGCACGCCAAGTGTTCGATGAAATGTCCATGTAAATGTCACTCCTAAACGTGGCATTCGATTATGTGTTCGAATTTATGCTTTTATTCGATCGGTCTTGATTTTGTTGTGCAAAATGTGTTTATTGGCTTGATACTATACTCATTCCTTATGCTTATGCCTAGATGTCTTTAAAGTTCACTTGTTTTTTCTCCTTTTCCCTTTAAATTGAATTTTGATAAAAAAAAAATTGCACGCCAAGTGTTCGATGAAATGTCCACGTAAATGTCACTCCTAAATGTGGCATTCCGTTTCTAGGTTCGAATTTATGCTTTTATCCGATTTGACTTGATTTTGTAGTGCAAAACGTGCTTATTACCTTAATACTATCCTCATTCTCTATGCTTATGTTACGATGTCTTTAAAGTTCACTTGTTTTATTTTTTGTCATTTTGCCTTAAAAATGACTTGTGATACGACATTGCAAGGCAAGTGTTCGATGAAATGCTCATCTTAATGTCCCTCATAAATGTGGCATTCGGTTTTTATGTTCGAATCTATGCTTTTACTCGATCGGTCTTGATTTTGTTGTGCAGAATGTGCTTATTGGCTTGATACTATACTCATTCTTTATGCTTATCCCTAGATGTCTTTAAAGTTCAATTGTTTTTTTCTCCTTTTGCCTTTAAATTGACTTTTGATATAAAAAAATTGCACGCAAAGTGTTCGATGAAATGTCCATGTAAATGTCACTCCTAAATGTGGCATTCGGTTTCTAGGTTCGAATTTATGCTTTTATCCGATTTGTCTTGATTTTGTAGTGCAAAACGTGCCTATTGGCTTCATACTATCCTCATTCTTTATGCTTATGCCACGATAAGCACATTCTTTATGCTTATGCCTCGATAAGCACTTGTTTTTTTGTCATTTTGCCTTAAAAACGACTTGTGATACGACATTGCAAGACAAGTATTCGATGAAATGCTCATCTAAATGTCCCTCATAAATGTGGCATTCGGTTTTTATGTTCGAATCTATGCTTTTATTCGATCGGTCTTGATTTTGTTGTGCAGAATGTGCTTATCGGCTTGATACTATACTCATTCTTTATGCTTATGCCTAGATGTCTTTAAAGTTCACTTCTTTTCTTCTCCTTTTGCCTTAAAAATGACTTGTGATCTAACATTCGACGCCAAGTGTTCGATGAAATGTCCATGTAAATGTCACTCCTAAATGTGGCTTTCGATTCTGGGTTCAAATTTATGCTTTTATTCGATTAGTCTTGATTTTGTTGTGCAAAATGTGTTTATTGGCTTGATAATATCCGCATTCTCTATGCTTATGCCTAGATGTCTTTAAAGTTCACTTGTTTTTTCTCCTTTTCCCTTTAAATTGACTTTTGATAAAAAAAAAGTTGCACGCCAAGTGTTCGATGAAATGTCCACGAAAATGTCACTCCTAAATGTGGCATTCCGTTTCTAGGTTCGAATTTATGCTTTTATTCGATCGGTCTTGATTTTGTTGTGCAAAATGTGTTTATTGGCTTGATACTATCCTCATTCTTTGACCTTATGCCTAGATGTCTTTAAATATCACTTGTTTTTTCTCCTTTTGCCTTAAAAATGACTTGTGATCTAACATTGCACGCCAAGTGTTCGATGAAATGATTATGTAAATGTCACTCCTAAACGTGTCATTCGATTCTGTGTTCGAATTTATGCTTTTATTCAATCGATCTTGATTTTGTTGTGCAAAATGTGTTTATTGGCTTGATACTATACTCATTCTTTATGCTTATGCCTAGATGTCTTTAAAGTTCACTATTTTTTCTCCTTTTCCCTTTAAATTGACTTTTGATAAAAAAAAATGCACGCCAAGTGTTCGATGAAATGTCCACGTAAATGTCACTCCTAAATGTGGCATTCGGTTTCTAGGTTCGAATTTATGCTTTTATCCGATTTGTCTTGATTTTGTAGTGCAAAACGTGCTTATTGGCTTGATACTATCCTCATTCTCTATGCTTATGTTACGATGTCTTTAAAGTTCACTTATGTTTTTCTAATTTTGCCTTAAAAATTACTTGTGATCTAACATTGCACTCCAAGTGTTTGATGAAATGTCCATGTAAATGTCACTCTTAAATGTGGCATACGGTTTCTAGGTCCTAATTTTATGCTTTTATTCGATCGGTCATGATTTTGTAGTGCAAAGCGTGCTTATTGGCTTGATAATATCCTCATTCTTTATTCTTATGCCTCGATGTCTTTAAAGTTCACTTGTTTTTTTTTCTCATTTTGCCTTAAAAATGACTAGTGATCTAACATTGCACTCCAAGTGTTCGATGAAATGTCCATGTAAATGTCACTCCTAAATGTCTTATTCGGTTTCTAGGTCCGAATTAATGCTTTTATTCGATCGGTCATGATTTTGTAGTGCAAAGCGTGCTTATTGGCTTGATAATATCCTCATTCTTTATGCTTATGCCCCGATGTCTTTAAAGTTCACTTGTTTTTTTTGTCATTTTGCCTTAAAAATGACTTGTGATACGACATTGTAAGACAAGTGTTCGATGAAATGTCCATGTAAATGTCACTCCTAAATCTGGCATTCAGTTTTTATGTTCAAATTTATGCTTTTATTCGATCGGTCTTGATTTTGTTGTGCAGAATGTGCTTATTGGCTTGATACTATCCTCATTCTTTGAGCTTATGCCTAGATGTCTTTAAATATCACTTGTTTTTTCTCCTTTTTCCTTAAAAATGACTTGTGATCTAACATTGCACGCCAAGTGTTCGATGAAATGTCCATGTAAATGTCACTTCTAAACGTGGCATTCGATTCTGTGTTCGAATTTATGCTTTTATTCGATCGGTCTTGATTTTGTTGTGCAAAATGTGTTTATTGGCTTGATACTATCCTCATTCTTTGAGCTTATGCCTAGATGTCTTTAAATATCACTTGTTTTTTCTCCTTTTGCCTTAAAAATGACTTGTCATCTGACATTGCACGCCAAGTGTTCGATGAAATGTCCATGTAAATGTCACTCCTAAACGTGGCATTCGATTATGGGTTCGAATTTATGCTTTTATTCGATCGGTCTTGATTTTGTTGTGCAAAATGTGTTTATTGGCTTGATACTATACTTATTCCTTATGCTTATGCCTAGATGTCTTTAAAGTTCACTTGTTTTTTCTCCTTTTCCCTTTAAATTGAATTTTGATAAAAAAAAAAAATTGCACGCCAAGTGTTCGATGAAATGTCCACGTAAATGTCACTCCTTAATGCGGCATTCCGTTTCTAGGTTCGAATTTATGCTTTTATCCGATTTGTCTTGATTTTGTAGTGCAAAACGTGCTTATTACCTTGATACTATCCTCATTCTCTATGCTTATGTTACGATGTCTTTAAAGTTCACTTGTATTATTTTTTGTCATTTTGCCTTAAAAATGACTTGTGATACGACATTGCAAGGCAAGTGTTCGATGAAATGCTCATCTAAATGTCCCTCATAAATGTGGCATTCCGTTTTTATGTTCGAATCTATGCTTTTACTCGATCGGTCTTGATTTTTTTGTGTAGAATGTGCTTATTGGCTTGATACTATACTCATTCTTTATGCTTATGCCTAGATGTCTTTAAAGTTCACTTGTTTTTTCTCCTTTTCCCTTTAAATTGACTTTTGATAAAAAAAAAAATTGCACGCCAAGTGTTCGATGAAATGTCCACGAAAATGTCACTCCTAAATGTGGCATTCCGTTTCTAGGTTCGAATTTATGCTTTTATTCGATCGGTCTTGATTTTGTTGTGCAAAATGTGTTTATTGGCTTGATACTATCCTCATTCTTTGAGCTTATGCCTAGATGTCTTTAAATATCACTTGTTTTTTCTCCTTTTTCCTTAAAAATGACTTGTGATCTAACATTGCACGCCAAGTGTTCGATGAAATGTCCATGTAAATGTCACTCCTAAACGTGTCATTCGATTCTGTGTTCGAATTTATGCTTTTATTCAATCGATCTTGATTTTGTTGTGCAAAATGTGTTTATTGGCTTGATACTATACTCATTCTTTATGCTTATGCCTAGATGTCTTTAAAGTTCACTTATTTTTTCTCCTTTTCCCTTTAAGTTGAATTTTGATAAAAAAAAAAAATTGCACGCCAAGTGTTCGATGAAATGTCCACGTAAATGTCACTCCTTAATGTGGCATTCCGTTTCTAGGTTCGAATTTATGCTTTTATCCTATTTGTCTTGATTTTGTAGTGCAAAACGTGCTTATTACCTTGATACTATCCTCATTATCTATGCTTATGTTACGATGTCTTTAAAGTTCACTTATGTTTTTCTAATTTTGCCTTAAAAATTACTTGTGATCTAACATTGCACTCCAAGTGTTTGATGAAATGTCCATGTAAATGTCACTCCTAAATGTGGCATACGGTTTCTAGGTCCTAATTTTATGCTTTTATTCGATCGGACATGATTTTGTAGTGCAAAGCGTGCTTATTGGCTTGATAATATCCTCATTCTTTATTCTTATGCCTCGATGTCTTTAAAGTTCACTTGTTTTTTTTTCTCATTTTGCCTTAAAAATGACTAGTGATCTAACATTGCACTCCAAGTGTTCGATGAAATGTCCATGTAAATGTCACTCCTAAATGTCTTATTCGATTTCTAGGTCCGAATTAATGCTTTTATTCGATCGGTCATGATTTTGTAGTGCAAAGCGTGCTTATTGGCTTGATAATATCCTCATTCTTTATGCTTATGCCCCGATGTCTTTAAAGTTCACTTGTTTTTTTTGTCATTTTGCCTTAAAAATGACTTGTGATACGACATTGTAAGACAAGTGTTCGATGAAATGTCCATGTAAATGTCACTCATAAATGTGGCATTCAGTTTTTATGTTCGAATTTATGCTTTTATTCGATCGGTCTTGATTTTGTTGTGTAGAATGTGCTTATTGGCTTGATACTATCCTCATTCTTTAAGCTTATGCCTAGATGTCTTTAAATATCACTTGTTTTTTCTCCTTTTTCCTTAAAAATGACTTGTGATCTAACATTGCACGCCAATTGTTCGATGAAATGTCCATGTAAATGTCACTCCTAAACGTGGCATTCGATTCTGTGTTCGAATTTATGCTTTTATTCGATCAGTCTTGATTTTGTTGTGCAAAATGTGTTTATTGGCTTGATACTATCCTCATTCTTTGAGCTTATACCTAGATGTCTTTAAATATCACTTGTTTTTTCTCCTTTTGCCTTAAAAATGACTTCTGATCTAACATTGCACGCCAAGTGTTCGATGAAATGCTCATCTAAATGTCACTCCTAAACGTGGCATTCGATTATGGGTTCGAATTTATGCTTTTATTCGATCGGTCTTGATTTTGTTGTGCAAAATGTGTTTATTGGCTTGATACTATACTTATTCCTTATGCTTATGCCTAGATGTCTTTAAAGTTCACTTGTTTTTTCTCCTTTTCCCTTTAAGTTGAATTTTGATAAAAAAAAAAATTGCACGCCAAGTGTTCGATGAAATGTCCACGTAAATGTCACTCCTTAATGTGGCATTCCGTTTCTAGGTTCGAATTTATGCTTTTATCCTATTTGTCTTGATATTGTAGTGCAAAATGTGCTTATTACCTTGATACTAACCTCATTATCTATGCTTATGTTACGATGTCTTTAAAGTTAACTTGTTTTATTTTTTGTCATTTTGCCTTAAAAATGACTTGTGATACGACATTGCAAGGCAAGTGTTCGATGAAATGCTCATCTAAATGTCCCTCATAAATGTGGCATTCAGTTTTTATGTTCGAATCTATGCTTTTACTCGATCGGTCTTGATTTTGTTGTGTAGAATGTGCTTATTGGCTTGATACTATACTCATTCTTTATGCTTATGCCTAGATGTCTTTAAAGTTCACTTGTTTTTTCTCCTTTTCACTTTAAATTGACTTTTGATAAAAAAAAATTGCACGCCAAGTGTTCGATGAAATGTCCACGAAAATGTCACTCCTAAATGTGGCATTCGGTTTCTAGGTTCGAATTTATGCTTTTATCCGATTTGACTTGATTTTGTAGTGCAAAACGTGCTTATTACCTTAATACTATCCTCATTCTCTATGCTTATGTTACGATGTCTTTAAAGTTTACTTGTTTTATTTTTTATCATTTTGCCTTAAAAATGACTTGTGATACGACAATGCAAGGCAAGTGTTCGATGAAATGCTCATCTAAATGTCCCTCATAAATGTGGCATTCGGTTTTTATGTTCGAATCTATGCTTTTACTCGATCGGTCTTGATTTTGTTGTGCAGAATGTGCTTATTGGCTTGATACTATACTCATTCTTTATGCTTATGCCTAGATGTCTTTAAAGTTCAATTGTTTTTTTCTCCTTTTGCCTTTAAATTGACTTTTGATATAAAAAAATTGCACGCAAAGTGTTCGATGAAATGTCCATGTAAATGTCACTCCTAAATGTGGCATTCGGTTTCTAGGTTCGAATTTATGCTTTTATCCGATTTGTCTTGATTTTGTAGTGCAAAACGTGCTTATTGGCTTGATACTATCCTCATTCTTTATGCTTATGCCACGATAAGCACATTCTTTATGCTTATGCCTCGATAAGCACTTGTTTTTTTTTGTCATTTTGCCTTAAAAACGACTTGTGATACGACATTGCAAGACAAGTGTTCGATGAAATGCTCATCTAAATGTCCCTCATAAATGTGGCATTCGGTTTTTATGTTCGAATCTATGCTTTTATTAGATCGGTCTTGATTTTGTTGTGCAGAATGTGCTTATTGGCTTGATACTATACTCATTCTTTATGCTTATGCCTAGATGTCTTTAAAGTTCACTTGTTTTTTCTCCTTTTCCCTTTAAATTGATTTTTGATAAAAAAAAAATTTGCACGCCAAGTGTTCGATGAAATGTCCATGTAAATGTCACTCCTAAATGTGGCATTCGGTTTCTAGGTTCGAATTTATGCTTTTATCCGATTTGTCTTGATTTTGTAGTGCAAAACGTGCTTATTACCTTGATACTATCCTCATTCTCTATGCTTATGTTACGATGTCTTTAAAGTTCACTTATGTTTTTCTTATTTTGCCTTAAAAATTACTTGTGATCTAACATTGCACTCCAAGTGTTTGATGAAATGTCCATGTAAATGTCACTCCTAAATGTGGCATACGGTTTCTAGGTCCTAATTTTATGCTTTTATTCGATCGGTCATGATTTTGTAGTGCAAAGCGTGCTTATTGGCTTGATAATATCCTCATTATTTATTCTTATGCCTCGATGTCGTTAAAGTTCACTTGTTTTTTTTTCTCATTTTGCCTTAAAAATGACTAGTGATCTAACATTGCACTCCAAGTGTTCGATGAAATGTCCATGTAAATGTCACTCCTAAATGTCTTATTCGGTTTCTAGGTCCGAATTAATGCTTTTATTCGATCGGTCATGATTTTGTAGTGCAAAGCGTGCTTATTGGCTTGATAATATCCTCATTCTTTATGCTTATGCCCCGATGTCTTTAAAGTTCACTTGTTTTTTTTGTCATTTTGCCTTAAAAATGACTTGTGATACGACATTGTAAGACAAGTGTTCGATGAAATGTCCATGTAAATGTCACTCCTAAATGTGGCATTCGGTTTCTAGGTTCGAATTTATGCTTTTATCCGATTTGTCTTGATTTTGTTGTGCAGAATGTGCTTATTGGCTTGACACTATCCTCATTCTTTGAGCTTATGCCTAGATGTCTTTAAATATCACTTGTTTTTTCTCCTTTTTCCTTAAAAATGACTTGTGATCTAACATTGCACGCCAAGTGTTCGATGAAATGTCCATGTAAATGTCACTTCTAAACGTGGCATTCGATTCTGTGTTCGAATTTATGCTTTTATTCAATCGGTCTTGATTTTGTTGTGCAAAATGTGTTTATTGGCTTGATACTATCCTCATTCTTTGAGCTTATGCCTAGATGTCTTTAAATATCACTTGTTTTTTCTCCTTTTGCCTTAAAAATGACTTCTGATCTAACATTGCACGCCAAGTGTTCGATGAAACGTCCATGTAAATGTCACTCCTAAACGTGGCATTCGATTATGGGTTCGAATTTATGCTTTTATTCGATCGGTCTTGATTTTGTTGTGCAAAATGTGTTTATTGGCTTGATACTATACTTATTCCTTATGCTTATGCCTAGATGTCTTTAAAGTTCACTTGTTTTTTCTCCTTTTCCCTTTAAGTTGAATTTTGATAAAAAAAAAAAATTGCACGCCAAGTGTTCGATGAAATGTCCACGTAAATGTCACTCCTTAATGTGGCATTCCGTTTCTAGGTTCGAATTTATGCTTTTATCCTATTTGTCTTGATTTTGTAGTGCAAAACGTGCTTATTACCTTGATACTATCCTCATTCTCTATGCTTATGTTACGATGTCTTTAAAGTTAACTTGTTTTATTTTTTGTCATTTTGCCTTAAAAATGACTTGTGATACGACATTGCAAGGCAAGTGTTCGATGAAATGCTCATCTAAATGTCCCTCATAAATGTGGCATTCAGTTTTTATGTTCAAATCTATGCTTTTACTCGATCGGTCTTGATTTTGTTGTGTAGAATGTGCTTATTGGCTTGATACTATACTCATTCTTTATGCTTATGCCTAGATGTCTTTAAAGTTCACTTGTTTTTTCTCCTTTTCCCTTTAAATTGACTTTTGATAAAAAAAAATTGCACGCCAAGTGTTCGATGAAATGTCCAGGAAAATGTCACTCCTAAATGTGGCATTCGGTTTCTAGGTTCGAATTTATGCTTTTATCCGATTTGACTTGATTTTGTAGTGCAAAACGTGCTTATTACCTTAATACTATCCTCATTCTCTATGCTTATGTTACGATGTCTTTAAAGTTCACTTGTTTTATTTTTTATCATTTTGCCTTAAAAATGACTTGTGATACGACATTGCAAGGCAAGTGTTCGATGAAATGCTCATCTAAATGTCCCTCATAAATGTGGCATTCGGTTTTTATGTTCGAATCTATGCTTTTACTCGATCGGTCTTGATTTTGTTGTGCAGAATGTGCTTATTGGCTTGATACTATACTCATTCTTTATGCTTATGCCTAGATGTCTTTAAAGTTCAATTGTTTTTTTCTCCTTTTGCCTTTAAATTGACTTTTGATATAAAAAAATTGCACGCAAAGTGTTCGATGAAATGTCCATGTAAATGTCACTCCTAAATGTGGCATTTGGTTTCTAGGTTCGAATTTATGCTTTTATCCGATTTGTCTTGATTTTGTAGTGCAAAACGTGCTTATTGGCTTGATACTATCCTCATTCTTTATGCTTATGCCACGATAAGCACATTCTTTATGCTTATGCCTCGATAAGCACTTGTTTTTTTTTGTCATTTTGCCTTAAAAACGACTTGTGATACGACATTGCAAGACAAGTGTTCGATGAAATGCTCATCTAAATGTCCCTCATAAATGTGGCATTCGGTTTTTATGTTCGAATCTATGCTTTTATTAGATCGGTCTTGATTTTGTTGTGCAGAATGTGCTTATTGGCTTGATACTATACTCATTCTTTATGCTTATGCCTAGATGTCTTTAAAGTTCACTTGTTTTTTCTCCTTTTCCCTTTAAATTGACTTTTGATAAAAAAAAAAATTTGCACGCCAAGTGTTCGATGAAATGTCCATGTAAATGTCACTCCTAAATGTGGCATTCCGTTTCTAGGTTCGAATTTATGCTTTTATCCGATTTGTCTTGATTTTGTAGTGCAAAACGTGCTTATTACCTTGATACTATCCTCATTCTCTATGCTTATGTTACGATGTCTTTAAAGTTCACTTGTTTTATTTTTTGTCATTTTGCCTTGAAAATGACTTGTGATACGACATTGTAAGACAAGTATTCGATGAAATGTCCATGTAAATGTCACTCATAAATGTGGCATTCAGTTTTTATGTTCGAATTTATGCTTTTATTCGATCGGTCTTGATTTTGTTGTGCAAAATCTGTTTATTGGCTTGATACTATCCTCATTCCTTGAGCTTATGTTACGATGTCTTTGAAGTTCACTTATGTTTTTCTTATTTTGCCTTAAAATTACTTGTGATCTAACTTTGCACTCCATGTGTTTGATGAAATGTCCATGCAAATGTCACTCCTAAATATGGCATTCGATTTCTAGGTCCGAATTTAGGCTTTTATTCAATCGGTCATGATTTTGTAGTGCAAAGCGTGCTTATTGGCTTGATACTATCCTCGTTCTTTATGCTTATGCCTTGATGTCTTTAAAGTTCACTTGTTTTTTTTCTCATTTTGCCTTAAAAATGACTTGTGATCTAACATTGCACTCTAAGTGTTCGATGAAATGTCCATGTATATGTCACTCTTAAATGTGGCATTCGGTTTCTAGGTCCGAATTTATGCTTTTATTCGATCGGTCATGATTTTGTAGAGCAAAGCGTGCTTATTGACATTCGGTTTATGTCTATGTAAATGTCACTCTTAAATGTGACATTCGGTTTCTAGGTTCGAATTTATGCTTTTATTCGATTGGTTGATGTGAATCCGTCCCATCAAGATCTCACCGAGTCAAACCGTATTCAAAGCACCGTGGACGAGAATCAAGAGCAAGAGGAACCGCCGGTGATGCGAATTACTCGTTCCATGGCGAAGACTCTACATCGTCAAATCAAGGAAGCTCTCGCCACGCTGTTCGTCACCGAGCTTGCCTCGCTCGACACCGACCCCGGAGTCGCTCGGCACCGACCCGATTCTGCTTGGTACCGACCCTGCTTTTGATTGCCAAAGGTTGTTGACGAATGTGAATAGACATCTTTTAATGCGTTTTTAGTACGTCTTTTTAATGCTCGGGTTTTAATGCTCGGTTTAATACTCTAGAAGTGGATCGGCCTTGGGGTTTAAAAAGGGCCTTTCGTGTGTTGTTTTGTTACCTTTGAATTGATAAAAAAAAAATTCCCTTTTGCTGAATGCAAAGAATCATCTCTTTGAAGGTCTAGTTCTTGTTTCGATTGTGAGTTATATCAATCTTTCAAGAGCACTTGGTGTGTAATATTCAAGCCCCCAGTTCTCTCAAACGTCGGTGAGTCATATCCGTCATTGAGAGTCCATATCCCCTTCAATTCCCCATCCAAAACATTCATCGTTCCCATCAACTTCGAGTTCGCTCGGTTTCGACCAGAATCCGCTCGGCACCCACCCGAATCCGCTCGTCAACGACCCGGAATTGCTCGGTTACGACCCTATCTTGAAAAGCTCGAGTTGCAAGGTCTTCGACCTCTTCAAGGCTGTCGTTTACCGGAGTTGAGCGCTCGCGCGAGGTTTGACTCCTAAAACTCGATTGTTAAGCACATAGAAATTGGTTTCATTCTGTCTTTGTATGCCTGTGTTGAGTGCTCAAAATCTGAACCGATTTGTGCCTTTTCCAATCCCAACCGTTGAGTTCTTAGCCTTTATTTCAGTTTTAAGTGTGCTTGGCGCATGAAAGGCTGTGAGTAATTCACGGAAAGGCTTTAAAGGATTAAGGGAACGAGAAAACTATTTTACAAAAAAAAAAGTAATTTGCTTGTTCGAAAATGTTGGTGTAGTAGGAGAAGATTTGGTTCGCCCATCCTCCTTCAAAGTGTCAAGACGCTAGGACGGAGATCTTGGTATTGAACCCAATACCTCCTTGCTCAACCCTTGCGAAAAAAGTGGTTGTTCTTAGAAAAATCCGGTCACCGGTAAAACAAGAGGAGTGACCGAGAAAAAGTAAGGCAACACAAGGGCGACACCTACATCACTTGCTTCGTTTATGAAATGTTAAAAAAATCAAGTACCTTTCCTTTATCTTTTTGTGTTTCACTTCTTGGAGTGTGTCGAGTCTTCTTGTTGTTGTGCAGAATGTGTTTATTGGCTTTATACTATACACATTCTTTATGTTTATGCCTAGATGTCTTTTAATTCTCTTGTTTTTTCTCCTTTTGCCTTTAAAATGACTTCTGATCTAACATTGCACGCCAAGTGTTTGATGAAATGTCCATGTAAATGTCACTCCTAAATGTGGCATTCGGTTCCTAGGTTCAAGTTTATGCTTTTATTGATCGGTCTTGATTTTGTAGTGCAAAACGTACTTATTGGCTTGAAATTATCCTCGTTCTTTATGCTTATGTCTCGATGTCTTTAAAGTTCACTTGTTTTTTTCTCATTTTGCCGTAAAAATGACTTGTGATCTTACATTGCATGCCAAGTGTTCGATGAAATGTCCATGTAAATGTCACTCTAAATATATTATTCAGTTTCTAGGTTCGAATTTATGCTTTTATTCGATACGTTTTGATTTTGTTGTGTAGAATGTGCTTAATGGTATGATACTATCCTCATTCTTTATGCTTATGCCTAGATGTCTTTAAAGATCACTTGTTTTTTCTTCCTTTGTCTTTAGAAATTGACTTGTGATCTAACATTGCAGGCCAAGTGTTCGATGAAATGTCCATGTAAATGTGACTCCTAAATGTGGCATTCGGTTTTTATGTTCAAATTTATGCTTTTATTCGATCGGTCTTGATTTTGTTGTGTAGAATATGTTTATTGGTGAACTTTGCTTGTACTCAGGCAAGAACTAAAATCAAACTCAACATGAATATTAAAGTTGTCTCAACCTGTCATAAAATCAAACAATTTAATGAAGGTTTAGATATTATTAATGCATCATCAAAGCAAACAAATAACTATTAAAGTGACTAACAAGTTATCTTCTTTAGACCTCACAAGGCAATCATGATGTCTTTTATCTCCTCTCGGTCTCAATGCTAAATAGGAATCCTATATGCATAAAACAAATAGGGCATAACGCAACCTAAGATCGAATCAAATATATTTCAATTCAGGCAAAGAATATAACTTTAATTAAATACACATTGAAAGGAAGACTAAAACCCAAAAACTAGGAATTTAGCCAAACATGATTGAAGATATAATCAAAAAAGTGTTTGATGAAATGTCCATGTAAATGTCACTCCTAAATGTGGCATTCGGTTTCTAGGTTCTAATTTATGCATTTATTCGATCGCTCTTGATTTTGTTGTGCAGAATGTGTTTATTGGCTTGGTACTTGATAGAGCATACAGATATAGGTTTTAGAGCATGTTTTTATTCCCGTTTTATGCATTTTTAGCTAGGGTTTTGCTTTAAGATGTAGTTTAGTTTTGTTTCGGTTTAGTTCGGCATCTACGCGTTTCTGTGCTATATTGCAGGTTGGAAGATGAAGCATGGTTGATGTGAAGCTAAGGACCAAAGATTAGGGGACTATGGTGGAGTTTGATGAAGCTTAGAGTTATACAAGTGAATATTGAAAGAGCTAAGGCCGAAGAGCTTGTGTGAGAAGAACGCTTAAACCCGGGCTATGCATTGGAGTTCTTGTTTTGACACCTCTATCTTGCAATGCTTGGTTTGGGAGCTATATTTGTTGGATGAAGTTGAATTTTGTGTCACTAGAAAGCTAACTCCAAGAGTTACAATTCATGTTTTTACTCCAAGTCCAAATTCCAACTCGAAGGGGGTCAAAACAGCCTCTAAAGTGTCACTAGAGTTGCTGAGGCCGGAGCGCGGGCAAGACTGCCATACCGGGACCGCGCTTTCATGGGACAAAACCGCGCTTTGGCGTGTTGATCCGACGCTGACTCAGGCCTTCGTGTGATCTTGTGGGCCGACTTTATTAGTATTTTTGGATATTTTTGATATTATATAAATACTTTTCTTAGGTTTTCATTTGAGGATGCTATCTATTGCTTTGTTTTCTATGCTATCTTTGAATTGGAGATTTTTGGGAGACCAAACCCTAGATTTGTAATTGAAGAGAGATTTATTTTTTCTAAGTTTGATTCTTCTTTAATTTCAATTTCTAGCTAATTTTCCCATGTCCAACTAGTTAGTTGAAGTTGTATGCATGATCGTTTGTGAGATTTGAATTATTTCTATTTGCCTTGACTAGATTGAATCTCTCCGTGCTTGATTGATTAAATTCACTTAGGATTATAATAGCTTGATCACCTATTCTACTTCTAGGTTGAATACAACTAGAATAATTAAATAGACGGTTGAATTTGATTATTCATGGATGAATCCTTTGATTAAACTTATAGACAGTGGAATAAGGTTAATCAAAGGCGAGGAATTTAATCACAAAACTTCATGAATAGACGGTGGAATTCATGATTATTTTTTCTATTTTAATGCTTTGAACTTATTTGCATGATTAATTTGACATAGAAAGTTTTCTAGGTTAATTGGTTGAAAGGTTATTAAAGACGGTGTATATTAATAACCACCTTAAGCTTGAATTTCATAAATTCACAATAAATTAGTCAAGGGAAATCGAAATAAGGATAATCAAGGATCAAACTCATGTATGCAATGGATACGAAACTAGTTGGACGCTTTTCTCTATATTTGAATCTTTAATCGTTTTATTTGTTTTGCTTTATTTAGTTAGATTTATACTTGCAATCATAAAAAAAAAAACCTTCTACGTAGTAATAGTATTTAAATACGAATAATCCGAGTCTCTGTGGGTTCGACCCTTGCTTCCACTTTACTAAGGTTAGGATGTTAGGAATAATTCTTTAACATTGCTTTTACAGCGACATAAAAGTGCTCGTCAATACTATACTCATTCTTTATGCTTATGCCTAGATGTCTTTAAAATTCACTTGTTTTTTCTCCTTTTTCATTTAAAATGACTTGTGATCTAACATTGCACGCCAAGTTTTCGATGAAATGTCCATGTAAATCTCTCTCCAAAACGTAGATGTGGTTAAAGTTCCCTTGTTTTATCTCCTTTTGCCCAAAATTGACTTGTGAACTAACATTGCACGCCATGTGTTTGATGAAATGTCCATGTAAATGTCACTCCTAATTGTGGCATTCAGTTTTTATGTTCGAATTTATTCTTTTATTCGATCGGTCTTGATTTTGTTGTGCAGAATGTGTTT
This sequence comes from Fallopia convolvulus, assembly GCA_964016875.1. Classification (NCBI taxonomy): domain Eukaryota; kingdom Viridiplantae; phylum Streptophyta; class Magnoliopsida; order Caryophyllales; family Polygonaceae; genus Fallopia; species Fallopia convolvulus. Next base: position 32,313,142 of record OZ024734.1, on the reverse strand, counting down.
ATTGGCTTGATACTATACTCATTCTTTATGCTTATGCCTAGAGGTATTTAAAGTTCACTTATTTTTTCTCCATTTGCCTTTAAAAATTGACTTGTGATCTAACATTTCACGCCAAGTGTTCGATAAAATGTCCATGTAAATGTCACTCCTAAATGTATTATTCGGTTTCTAGGTTCGAATTTATGCTTTTATTCGATACGTCTTGATTTTGTTGTGTAGAATGTGCTTATTGGCTTGATACTATCCTCATTTTTTATGCTTATGCCTATTTGTGTTTAAAGTTCACTTGTTTTTTCTTCTTTTGCCTTTAAAAATTGACTTGTGATCTAAGATTGCACGCCAAGTGATGAAAGGATCGATGACGTAGATGATGGTGCAAAGAGATCGCCAAGAGAACCCAAGGAATTTCGACAACAAACACCAAGGAATCTAAACCCGTGTTTGATAGGCTGGATCTTCCTTGTCCGAACTCAGAATTGGGTGACTCCAAAATGAAAATTTAGACCTCTGAGTCTTGTTTAACCCCTCGATGGCGTAGATGATGGAGCAAAATTTAGACCTCGATGGCGTAGATGATGGTGCAAAATTTAGACCTCTGAGAGTCACATGATGTGTAGATTGAAAGCTCTGTCAATTATACTGAAGTGGTGTAGAAACCACCAAGATGGAAATGGAGCGATTGTAAATGGAATGGTAGAATGATGGATATGGATGTTGCCACACCTCTCTCAACTCAGCCAGCCTCACTTTTCTCTAGTTACATAAAACACCCTTAAATTTCAAGAAATTCAACTAAAAACCCTAAACAAAACATAATTCAAGTTTTAGCACTAGTCGAACCAATAGTCACGAGAACACTCCAAACTTCACCGTCATTAGCCATCGGAAACTTATGATCCATGAGCTCCTCCTTGATTTTGTCTAGTATTGCCTTAGCTAGTGATCGTGTGATGCGCCCAAGATAGGGCATGGCTCCTTGACTCGGCTTCTTAGCGCCTCGAACATCGGCCTTGGTTGCTTGTCCAAGTTTAGGACCCTCTTTATCATGCACATTAGACTTCTCTTTAGGGCTGGAATCCTCACTCGAATCATGGGACAAGGCCCCATAAAAAGTGCCCAAACTAGTGGCACCATCCCTAAAAAAACACGGCGCACCAAGGTCGGAATCCGGCGTGTGCAACAGCGCCCCATTAGGCACGGTATCGAGCGTCGCATCCTCGGCATGAGCCTTAGAATTGAGAATGTCACTCGGTAGATGCTCGATATAAGGTGTGGTAGATGAACTCACATCACCAAGTCTTCGATGAAATGTCCATGTAAATGTCACTACTAAATGTGGCATTCGGTTTCTAGGTTCGAATTTTTGCTCTTATTCGATCGGTCTTGATTTTGTTGTGCAGAATGTACTTATTGGCTTCATACTATCTTCATTCGTTATGCTTATGCCTAGATGTGTTTAAAGTTCCCTTGTTTTTTTCTCTTGTTGCCTTTAAAAATTGACTTGTGATCTAACATTGCACGCCAAGTGTCCGATGAAATGTCCATGTAAATGTCACTCCTATATGTGGCATTCGGTTTTTATGTTCGAATTTATGCTTTTATTCAATCGATCTTGATTTTGTTGTGCAGAATGTGTTTATTCGCAGGAAACTATACTCATTCTTTATGCTTATGCCTAGATGTCTATAAAGTTCAATTATTTTTTCTCCTTTTGCCTTTAAAAATTTACTTGTGATCTAACATTGCCCGCCAAGTGTTCGATGAAATGTCCATGTAAATGTCACTTCTAAATGTGGCATTCGGTTTCTAGGTTTGAATTTATGTTTTTATTCGATCGGTCTTTATTTTGTTGTGCAGAATGTGTTTATTGCCTTGATACTATACTCATTATTTATGCTTATGCCTAGATGTATTTAAAGTTCACTTATTTTTTCTCCTTTTGCCTTTAAAAATTGACTTGTGATCTAACATTGCACGTCAAGTGTTCAATGAAATGTCCATGTAAATATCACTCCTAAATGTATTGTTCGGTTTCTAGGTTCGAATTTATGCTTTTATTCGATACGTCTTGATTTTGTTGTGTAGAATGTGCATATTTGCTTCATACTATCCTCATTTTTTATGTTTATGCCTAGATGTATTTAAAGATCACTTGTTTTTTCTCCTTTTGCCTTTAAAATGACTTGTGATCAAACATTGCATGCCAAGTGTTCAATGAAATGTACATGTAATGTTACTACTATATATGGCTTTCGGTTTCTAGGTTCGAATATTTTCTCTTATTCGATCGGTCTTGATTTTGTAGTGCAGAATGTGCTTACTGGCTTGATACTGTCCTCATTCTTTATGCTTATGCCTAGATGTGTTTAAAGTTAACTTGTTTTTTCTCCTTTTTTCTTTAAAAATTGACTTGTGATCTAACATTGCATCCCAAGTGATGAAAGGATCGATGGTGTAGATGATGATGCAAAGAGATCGCCAAGAGAACCCAAGGAATTCAAAAAGCAAATACCAAGGAATCTAAACCCGTCTTTAACTAGATGGATCTTCCTTGTCCGAACTCGGAATTGGGTGATTCTAAAATGAAACTTTAAACATTAGAGCGTAGTTTAACTCTTCAAAATGTGAGAGTCAGATGATGTGTAGATTGAAAGATATGTCGTTTATACTGAAGTGGTGCAGAAACCACCGAGATGGAAATGGACCGATTGCAAATGGAATGGTCGAGTGATGGATATGGATGTTGGCCTTGGATATGACTCACCAAGAACAACAAACTAGATTGCAAGAGCGTCACATATGACTCACCAAAGTTCTAACACGAAATTGAACGAAAAATAAACAAAGGAACTTTAGATTGAAAACAAGTAAAGGGAAAACATTTTCATCGTTCAAGTTTAAGGGAGAAAGGAGGCCTAAAACAAGGCTTATAACCCTAATGACACGCCTCTCTCAACTCAGCCACCCTCACTTCTCTCTAATTACATAAAACACCCTTAAATTTCAAGAAATTCAACTAAAAACTCTTAACAAAACATAATTCAAGTTTTAGCACTAGTCGAACCAATAGTCACAAGAACACTCCAAAAACTCCCCTTTATCATGTACATTAGACTTTTCTTTAGGGATGGAATCCTCACTCGAATCATGGAACAAGGCCCCATAAAAAGTGCGCAAACTAGTGGCACCATCCCTAAAAAAACACGGCGCGCCAGGGTCGGAATCCGGCGTGTGCAACAGCGCCCCATTAGGCACGGTATCGAGCGTTGCACACTCAACAGGAGCCGTAGAATTGAGAATGTCACTCGGTAGGTGCTCGATATAAGGTGTGGTAGATGAACTCACATCACCAAGTGTTCGATGAAATGTCCATGTAAATGTCACTCCTAAATATAGCATTCGGTTTTTATGTTTGAATTTATGCTTTTATTCAATCGATCTTGATTTTGTTGTGCAGAATGTGTTTATTCGCTGGAAACTATACACATTCTTTATGCTTATGCCTAGATGTCTATAAAGTTCAATTATTTTTTCTCCTTTTGCCTTTAAAAATTTACTTGTGATCTAACATTGCCCGCCAAGTGTTCGATGAAATGTCCATGTAAATGTCACTACTAAATGTATTATTCGGTTTTAAGGTCCGAATATATGCTTTTATTCGGTACGTCTTGATTTTGTTTTGTATAATGTGCTTATTGGCTTGACACTATCCTCATTCTTTATGCTTATGCCTAGATGTCTTTAATGATCACTTGTTTTTTCTCCTTTTGCCTTTAAAAGGAATTTTGATCTAAAATTGCACGCCAAGTGTTCAATGAAATGTCCATGTAAATGTCACTACTAATGTGGCATTCGGTTTCTAGATGTCTTTAAAGTTCACTTGTTTTTTGTCCTTTTGCCTTTAAAATGACTTGTGATCTAACATTTCTCGCCAACTACTCGATGAAATGTCCATGTAAATGTCATTACTAAATGTGGCATTCGGTTTTTAGGTTCGAATTTTTGCTCTTATTCGATCGGTCTTGATTTTTTAGTGCAGAATGTGCTTATTGACTTGATACTATCCTCATTCTTTATGCTTATGCCTAGATGTGTTTAAAGATCACTTATTTTTTCTCCCTTTTCCTTTAAAATGACTTCTGATCTAACATTGCACGCCAAGTTTCCAATGAAATATATTTGTAAATGTCACTCATAAATGTGGCATTCGGTTCTAGGTTCGAATTTATGTTTTTATTCGATACGTGTTTATTTTGTAGGGCAGAATATGCTTATTGGCTTGATACAATCCTCATTCTTTATGCGTATGCCTAGATGTCTTTAAAGATCACTAGTTTTTTCTCCTTTTGCCTTTAAATTAACTTGTGATCTAATATTGAACGTCAGTTGTTCGACGAAATGTCCATGTAAATGTCACTACTAAATGTTACATTAGGTTTCTAGGTTTGAGTTTTTGCTCTTATTCGACCGGTCTTGATTTTGTAGTGCAGATTATGCCTATTGACTTGATACTATCCTCATTGTTTATGCTTATGCCTAGATGTCTTAAAAGATCACTTGTTTTTCACCTTTTGCCTTTAAATTGACTTGTGATCTAACATTGCACGCCATGTTTTCGATGAAATGTCCATGTAAATATCACACCTAAATGTTCAACTCGGTTTCTAGGTTCGAAGTTATGCCTTTGTTCGATCGGTCTTTATTTTGTAGTGCAAAACATGCTTATTGGCTTGATATTATCCTCATTGTTTAGGCTTATGCCTAGATGTCGTTAAAGATCACTTGTTTTTTCACTTTTTGCCTTTAAATTGACTTGTGATCTAACATTGCACACCAAGTGTTCGATGAAATGTCCATGTAAAAGTCACTCCTAACCGTGGCACTCGGTTTTTAGGTTCGAATTTATGCTCTTATACGATCGGTCTTGATTTCGTAGTGCAGAATTTGCTTATTGGGTTGATAGTCCATCTTGAGCTTGAATCAACGGTTTGGTGGAGGAAAGTAGTGCTCAAAGTTCCCCATGAAGTCGTACATCGTCCTCCAACGCTCAGCATCATCCGCCTCTCTCTGACGCTGCCTCTCATCCTCCATCGACATGCGAGCGGAATAGACGGTTTCCCATCTATCCATCCTCCTATGATTGTGATCCGTCTGGAGGTGAAGTTGCTGCATCTGTGCAGAAAGATCCTCGGCCCATGGTGGTGGTATAATCGATCCTGCGTACTCGGGCTGAGGAGGTGGTGGGTAGTGAGGCTGGAAATGGTCTTGATACATCACCGGGTTGTAAGGCATGAGTCCAAAAGCATGAGGGTCGACAGTATCCCCATTCTTTATGCTTATGCCTAGATGTCTTTAAAGATCACTTGTTTTTTCTCCTTTTGCCTTTAAAGTGATTTGTGATCTAACATTGCAGGCCAAGTGTTCGATGAAATGTCCATGTAAATGTCACTCCTAGACGTGGCATTCGGTTTCTAGGTTCTAATTTATGATCTTATTCGATCGGTCTTGATTTTGTAGTGAAGAATGTTCTAATTGGCTTGATTCTATCCTCATTCTTTATGCTTATACCTAGATGTCTTTAAAGTTCATTTTTTTCTCCTTTAGCATTTAAAAAATTCACTTGTGATCTAACATTGCACGCCAAGTTTCCGATGAAATATCCATGTAAATGTGACTGCTAAATGTTTCATTCGGTTTCTAGGTTCGAATTTATGCTTTTATTCGATACGTCTTGATTTTGTATTGCAGAAGGTGCTTATTGGCTTGATACAATCCTCATTCTTTATGCTTATGCCTAGATGTCTTTAAAGATCACTTGTTTTTTCTCGTTTTTTTAATTGACATGTGATCTAACATTGCACACCAATTGTTCGATGAAATGTCCATTTAAAATTCACTCCTAAACGTGGCATTCGGTTTCTAGGTTCGAAATTATTCTCTTATACGATCTATCTTGATTTCGTAGTGCAGAATGTGCTTATTGGCATAATAGCATCCCCATTCTTTATGCTTCTGCCTAGATGTCTTTAAAGTTCACTTGTTTTTTCTCCTTTTGCCTTTAAAATGACTTGTGATCTAACATTGCACGCCAAGTTTCTGATGAAATGTCCATGTAAATGACACTCCCAAAAGTGGCATTCGGTTTCTAGGTTCGAATTTATGATTTATTCGATATGTCTTGATTTTGTAGTGCAGAATGTGCTTATTGGCTTGATACAATCCTCATTCTTTATGCTTATGCCTAGATGTCCTTAAAGATCACTTGTTTTTTCTCATTTTTTTTAAATTGACATGTCAACTAACATTGCACGCCAAGTGTTCGGTGAAATATCCGTGTAAATGTCACTACTAAATGTGACATTCCGTTTCTAGGTTTGAATTTTTGCTCTTATTCGATCGGTCTTGATTTTGTAGTGCAGAATGTGCTTATTGGCTTGATACTATCCTCATTCTTTATGCTTAGGCGTAGATGTCTTAAAAGATCACTTGTTTTTTCTCCTTTTGCCTTTAAAATGACTTGTGATCTAACATTGCACGCCAAGTTTTCGATGAAATGTCCATGTAAATGTCACTCCTAAATGTGCCATTCGGTTCTAGGTTCGAATTTATGCTTTTGTTCGATCGGTTTTCATTTTGTAGTGGAGAACGTGCTTATTGGCTTGATATTATCTTCATTCTTTACGCTTATGCCTAGATGTCTTTAATGAATGCTAGTTTTTTCTCCTTTTGCCTTTAAATTAAGTTGTGATCTAACATTGCATGCCAAGTGTTCCATGAAATGTCCATGTAAACGTCACTACTAAATGTTGCAATAGGTTTCTAGGTTTGAATTTTTGCTCTTATTCGATCGGTCTTATTCTCCTTTTACCTTTATAATGACTTGTGATCTAACATTGCAAGCCAAGTGTTTGATGAAATGTCCATGTAAAGGTCACTCCTAAATGTTGCATTCGGATTCTAGGTTCAAATTTATGCTTTCATTCTATCGGTCTTGATTTTGTAGTGTAGAATGTGCTTATTGGCTTGATACTATCCTCGTTCTTAATGCTTCTGCCTAGATGTCTTTAAAGTTCACTTGTTTTTTCTCCTTTTGCCTTGAAATTGACTTGTGATCTAACATTGGACACCAATTGTTTGATTAAATGTCCATGTAAATGTCACTGCTAATCGTGGCATTCGGTTTCTAGGTTCTAATTTATGCTCTTATTCGATCGGTCCTGATTTTGTAGTGAAGAATGTGCTAATTGGCTTGATACTATCCTCCTTTTGGCTTGATACTACTAAATGTTGCATTAGTGATAGCTTGCATAAAGGAGTAGTTTAGATGCATGTTTTATATGTGTTTTAGTTAGTTTTAGGTTAGTTTTTATGTAGTTTTTAGGTTTTTGTGTTGTCGGGTATTATGCGTTGGTTTGCTCGGTTTTACAGGATTTTAGGTTCAGGAGCAACAGCGGGGCCAGTACAGATTGACTATGGCGGTGGTGGACGAGCCAAGGGAGCTAAGGAAAGCTAGGGATGCTAGGATGATGGTTGAGGATTGAAGAGACAAGACAAGACAAGCCAAGAATCAAGTGCTCGGGGAGAAGCCACGCAATTACCCCGAGCAATCCCAACTAACGAACAATTGCGCGGGATAGCAAAAGCGCGGCCGCGCAATCCGATGTCGATCCCGCGCAATCTGAAGCATTCAGCGGACGTGGATTTGGACCGAGTCTTGGTTTTGGGCTTTGATATTTTGACTTATGGGCTTGTATTTTGGCCGAGATGTGTGTTTAAGATATAATGTTGGAGGGATATTTTTAGTGACATATAAATACTTTATGTTAGTTTTATTTTCATAACTTTTGTCAAACTTTGGAGACTAGGTTTTTCTCTTTGAAGGCAAACTTTGGAACCTTTGTAAGTTTGATTTTAATTTTAATTATGCATTGCTAAATTTATTGTGTTTGACTAGTTATTGAAATCATAGATTGCATAATATTGTGAGGTTTGATTGATTCTCAATTGAATCAGAATTATTCTAGGGTTTTGTTAGATTGATCACCTAATAGAATTTCTATGTTAATTTACAACTAATCTGATTAATGCCCGTTCGGGGTTGATTAGATAAAGTAGCATCTATAATTGTTTGGACCCGTTCGGGCTATTCAATTGTAGAAGGGAATAAATCCACAAATAACTTAGATGTCTATTTGCTTTAAGTGTTTGTTTCTATTGATAACTTGATTCGTAAAGCTGTCGTTTAATTGAATCTAGACGTTGTTTTAGGTTGTTAAATGATTAGGGTTGTTTAGACTGTTAGTTCTTTCAACTATATATGAAGTTTGGGTCATAATCCTTAGTAGGAGTATAATCCACAATAGATTATTCAAGGAAATTGAGAATCAGGAGAATCGATGATCAATAAGCATATTTATGATGGATTTATCTAGTTGAACATATTTCTCTCATATATATTTACTATCAATTTTGCATTCTTAGATAATTTTCAATTTTGCATATTAGATTAGAATTTCAATCTTTAAAACCCCCATATTTGGTTACTTGGCACTTAAGCAATTACACATTTACACGAGTCTCTGTGGGTTCGACCCTTATTTACCGCTCTACTGAGTTGGTTGAGTTAGGTTTCTTTGATAGCTATTAACGACCACTGAAAATACCTCATCAAATTTGGCGCCGTTGCCGGGGACTCGTCGCTATTTGTGTTTATTACTTTTGTTGGATCGTAAACCGTTAGCAAAGAGCTTGGAAACTGGCTGTTAAGCTGTTCCCAAGGCAGTGTAAGTAAATTAAGCGCAAGTATTAAAAGCAGTAAAGAACGCAATTCCCTTATACAGGAACCCTACTACAACCAAGTAGTTGTATGGGTAAACCTCTACCTCCGCCTGGAGGATTTTGAATGACTTACTTATATTGATTGCTTTGTTCCTTAGTTACAACAGCCGGATTCACACTTCTCTATTCCTACGAGTTCTTCCTAACTCTAGCAACACTAGTAAATCCTCTCAACTGAGTTCCTAAGCTCACAACAGCAAAATACAAATAACTCAAACCTTACACCGACTTCTCAATTCCCTTGCCCCTGGGAACTTCGGCTTCACCGTCGTCGAGATCACACACTCGCCGGCGGGGACTTCTCTTCTTTTTCTTTCTTTTCTCTGATGTGGGTGTTTGTGAGTTCTGGGAGAAGTACTCAATTCGAGTACTATTCATTTGGCTTTATAGTCCAGGTGAGCTTGGGCAGTCACATCTTTCAACTGTGTCCAAAATGCCCTTTGCTTGATGCCCAAGTTGTACTTTCTTCACATGTGACTTTGGTTTGAACTAGGTCAACTTCTTGAATCAATCGGACCGTTGGATCAAGCGTGACAGTCTGATCCTCAGACTGTTCCTTCAGGCTGTCCAAGACAAAATCCCACGATCTGCGTTGAACGGTCGTTGTCCTCACATGTGAGTTCCCATATCATGGGAACTGTCTTGTTCGGAGTTCCCTTGATGGAAACTCTTCATCGTCGTAAGCTGGTGCTCTTGATCATTCCTGGGAGTTCCCACTGCATGGAAACTTTCCTCTTCAGAGTTCCCTTGATGGAAACTCTGCATTGTAAGCTTTCTGTGACTTTTGGTCATTCATGGGAGTTCTTGGCTGTACCTGCGTTCCATAGAAATACTTGAACAAACCACATTAGTTCCTTATGGTGTTTGTCATTATCAAAACTCGGAGAATGACATCGTTGATCCGTTGTTTAGAACCAGAGGTCCCAACAACGTCCCAACAATTTCCCCTTTTTGATGATGACAAACCCATCACAAAATATGCAAGTATTTTAATGAATGATATGCTGATGAGTTCCTAAGTATGATTTTGGGGAGTCACTTCTAGTGAAACACTTAGATTTGGGGAGCCACTTCTAGTGAGACACTTAGATCTTACTTAGCTTTTTATGCAATTGTTCCCCCTTAGCTTATGCATGTTCTGTGATAACTTAAACTTTTAACTCATCTCGCATTTTTTGTCTTTCCCCCTTTTGACATCATCGAAAACAAGCAAAGCAATAATAAGGAAGAAAGGAACACGCAATCAAACTAAAAGCCAATTCATTACTTAAGAGTATATGTACAAGGGAACACAAGTACAATTTTGTGGATAAATTTGGATTGACGGAAAAAGAAAGGAGAGGTCATGGGGTTACGGGGAACAGTGCATCACAGAGGCGCGTCAGGACTTGTGTGAGTTTTTCATGTCCCCTGGCCAACGTTGCTTGGTCCCTGGCAATCTGATCGAGGGTGTTGGCGATGCGGAGCAAAACCTGAGAGTTCCCATCGTCACCAGATTCCAGTTGAGCCGTTTCCTCTACAGGCTTAGAGTGCCTCATCTTTTGGACAACTGAGATGTCCAGTTCCCTTCCAAGCATAATTTCTTCCTTAGAGGAGTCGTAGAGACCGTCTTTTTGTAGCAGCTTCTTGATCAGCCCAGAGTAGGGAAGGGAATGGGACTTAGAAGCCGTACACTTCTCCATATGCCCAAGTGTGATTCTGGGAAGGTTGATAGGCTTCTTGAGGAGGAAATGATAGAGGATGATGGCATCGGGGATATTGACGACCAAACGCTTCTCTTGGCGAGGGATCACCACATTGATGATGAATTGATGAGCAAGCTTGGCGACGAGGGACAGATGATGAGTCGAAGGCACTTTAGTGGGAACTCGGCCCTCAAAAATGGTGTTGTACACCTTGGCGCTGTTGAAGTCGCCCAGAGCTTGTTGGGCAACTCGTTGAGTCCTTGAACAGGGACCTGGAGCTGAAGGCGGATTGTGGACGTAGTAAAGATAAACTCGTCGCCTTCGTGGGAGAGAGTCCCTTGAGTGCCGTCATTGTTTATGATGAAGTTGTTGTAGAATTGACGCACTTGGGAGGGATCTACACTCATAGTTTCCTTGCAAAGATTCTCCCAGCCCTGGGCCTTGATTAGGTCCCATAGTTCCCCTAGGCCGTTGTTATTGAGCACTTCTTCAGAAATTAAAAGAGGAGGGAGGAGCTTCCGGCGTTCATCCACAGGGTACCTTGTTGATGAAGTTCCCTTCCCCTTCTTGGTGGTGCTCTTAGAAGTGTTCCCCAAAGAGACCGTGCGAGGTCCTTTCTGCTGAGGGAGTGCAGCCGCTTCAATCATCAGCACTCGTTCCCTTGGAGGATGGGAACCCGTGGACACCACCATTTGGTGTCAAGGTGTTGGGATCTGTGCTTGCTCCTTAGCAGCTGGAGCCTCTTCTTCTTCTTCGACCTCATCATTTGAGGTCCCTTCTTCCTCGGAGGAGCTCGAGCTTGAGCCCTCCGCGTCATCTTCAAGATGACTTGTACTTGCCCCAGCACCACCAGCTGGTGCTGGGTCCCTTCTCTCCGTGGACTCTTGGGACTGGGTCCCTTGGTCGGTTGTCACTTCAGTGGGGACCCGGTTGAGCTCATCCTCGACATCCTGGAGTTGGGCCTCCTCCTCGACACTTCCCATGATGAGAGGAGGAGGGTCCTTGGTCATTTTTCTGATGACGACGGAGAGGGGAAGATCATCGTCGTCCGAAGTAAGGACGACGACAGTTTTGGATGGAGAGGGAGTGGGGAATTTTGTGGTGGTAGGGGATGTGGTGGAAGAGGGAAGAGGAGAGGAAAGAGGAGTAGATATTTGTGTAGAGGGGGGAGGAGGAGTGGATTTGGTAACCTAGGGAGTAGAGGTCCCCGAGGCAGGAGGTGGAGGAATAGGGATGTTTTTGGGTGAGGAAGGAGGGGAAGGAGTTTTGTGAGGTGTAGATGGAGTTCCCGTAGTTGTGGGAACAGAGGGAGGTGGTGGAGGAGTTCTTTGTTTCGGGGGAAGAGGTTTGGGAGGTCCCTCACTTAAGGGAAGAGGGAGGGAAGAAGAAGTGAGTTGGCTCTGGGATTGGGAGGTCCCAGAGTCCGAGTGGAAGACGAAAGGGGGTTTGGCCATACAAGAACTTTCCTTGGAGCAGTTCAAGTAGTCCTCAAATTTGAAATGGGGCTTCTTCCTGGGCTCCGAAAATTCAGAGACCTCAGCGTGTTTGCATTTTTTGGATTTGGAGGGATCTTTGGAATGTTTGGATTTTTTGGATTTTGAGGGGTCTTTGGATAAGTGGCGTTTTTTGGATGAATGGTGGTGTTTGGATTTTCTGGGTTTCTCGTTGATGGAGGGACGAGCATCTCCGAAACTGTCAACAATGACAATTCCGGAGGAGGTGTTGGTGGTTAAGGGAGGAGGAAGGGATTCAGAGGAGGTAGCGGAAGAAGAGGTCCAGGTCGGAGTGTCGTCAGCCGGAGGGGGAGGTGGCAAGAAAGGGCTTACTTGGTTGTAGAGCCCTTGGATGAGTACGTCTTTCATGATTGAGTCTTGCTCTTTCTCAATCTCTTTCAATTGAGAGATGAAGAGAATTATGGGGTTTGCAAGCACCCAAGCTTTGATTTGGACGAAGGTGTGTTGAGGGGCCATTTTTGGAAGGATTTGGGAAAGAGAGAAGGTTTTGGAGGTTTCTTGAAAAAGAGAGTGAAAGGGATGTGGAGAAGAAGAATGACAGAGGTGGAAGATGGAATAAGGGCCCAAAAATGGCAAATGAGGGTTTTAAGGAGAGGAGGGGCGAAGGGTAGAAAGGGAAGTGGGAGAACCTCGATAACCGTTGCCCAATGAACGTGGGGCATCGTTACAACTTCCGTAGCACGCCTCTTGACACGCATCACGATCTCTAGGGAAGTCCTTTCAAAATTGGAATACTTGGCTCGTAACGCTTCAGAGCTTCTGACACAAAAATCCGCTTCCCAAGTGATGGTTCTTCTTCGTAGATGAGTCAGCGTTCCCTTGCTAGTATGTATCAGTTCCCATGATCTTATCAAGGTCACGGAGAGTAAAGTGGTTAAGAGAAATTCACACTCATCCTTATGTGGGGCTAGGGAACTCAAAGGGAACCAGATAATTTACGACTCAATAAAGGAGAAAACACTTTCGTTCATGAGAAGCGTTTGTCTTGTCCTTGGATTAGGGTAGGTTATATGATCAACCGTCATAGTGGCTTGTAAAGAGGGATAAAGGGAACTCTGGTTGATCATGTTGGGCCAAAAGAAATAAAGTTCCCTTGTACAAATTTGTCTTTAGACTAGTAAGCATGGCAAAGTGAAAGCAATAAGTCCAAGTTCCCTATCATGCATTCTTAGATAAACTAGTCAGGCATTGAGAGAGAGACAAACAGGGACTTGTTTAGTTTAGAGTTATCATCCCTAGAAGCATTCGAAAACGCTGGTAGGGACGTCTGTCTAAAGCTTTGGTGAGAATGTCCGTAATTTGCTCTTCAGTTCTACAGTGTTCCATCGAGATGTTCCCTCTTTCAACATTGTCACGTAGAAATTGATGCCTTATATCTATATGCTTAGTTATAGAATGATGCACAAGATTTTTGGAAATGTTTATGGCACTAGTATTATCACAAAGTATGGGAACTAGGCCAAAAGACATACCGTAATCCTGGAGTTGTGACTTAAGCCATAGAACTTGGGAACAACAAGATGCGGCAGCCACATATTCTGCTTCAGCTGTGGAGAGTGTCACTAAGTTTTGTTTTTTAGATCCCCATGAAACTAAGCATGACCCTAGAAACTGGGCCATTCCTGATGTGTTCTTTCTATCAACCAGGTGCCCTGCAAAATCCGCATATGTGTATGCAATGAGCTCAAGGGAACTGTTCCTTGGATACTAGAGGCACAAGTTATCGTTCCCTTTGAGATACTTGAAAATCCTCTTCACCTCTTTCAGGTGTGATTCCATAGGGTTAGCTTGAAAATGAGCACAAAGACATACAGAGAACATTATATCAGGTCTACTAGTTGTTAAGTAGAGAAGGGACCCAATCATACCTCGATAGTTCCTTTGGTCCACACTAATACCTGTTTCATTCGCATTGAGCCTTGAATTTGGTGAGATGGGAGTGTCAATAGGCTTGGAATGTTCCATCCCATACTTTACGAGCATTTCCTTGATGTATTCCTGTTGATGAATTTTTGTTCCCTCCTTGGTTTAAGATATTTGAAGTCCCAAGAAGAACGTGAGTTCCCCAATGAGACTCATCTCAAACTCACTGCTCATGAGGTCCTTAAAGTTCTCTACAAGAGTTTCGTTAGTTGCTCCAAAAACAATGTCATCAACATATACTTGCACAATCAAGATGTCTTTAGACTCTTTCTTTAAAAACAAAGTCTTGTCTATGGAACCTCGAAGGTATCCATGAGACAAGAGGAATTGAGCAAACCTGTCATACCAAGCTCGGGGAGCTTGTTTGAGTCCGTAGAGGGCCCTCTCCAAGAAGTAGACATGGTTGGGTAGCTTCTCATCTTCGAATCCTGGGGGTTGGGCCACATATACTTCTTCCTTTAGATGTCCATTGAGGAAGGCTGTTTTCACATCCATTTGATAAAGCTTGAATCCCTTGTGAGCAGCACAGGCAATTAAGCGTCTGATGGCCTCGATCCTGGCAATCGGTGCGAAGGTCTCATCGTAATCGATTCCTTCCTCTTGCCTGTAGCCTTGTGCCACCAGTCTAGCCTTGTTCCTTGCTATAGCCCTAGTATCATCGAGCTTGTTTCTAAATACCCATTGAGTTCCTATGATGTTCTTGTGCTTGGGCCTAGGAACTAGCTTCCAAACTTTGTTCCTCTCGAATTGGTGGAGCTCCTCTTGCATGGCTTGAATCCAATCTGGGTCCTTCAAAGCTTTTTTGATATTTTTGGGTTCCACCATTGAAACAAACGCGTTAAAAGCACAAAAATTATTGAGAGAGGAACGAGTTTGTACACCTTTATCATAAGGGGAGATGATGTTCTCAATGGGATGGTCCTTCCTTTGTTGAAAGTTTCTTGTATGAGTGGGTTCCCTTGCACTTGTGTCATCTTCAGTAGATGCTTCTTTGTCATGGGAACACTCGTCTTCAGCTTCTTCATTTTGTGTTCCTTTAAGGAGGGAACCTCGAGGGAGATTTGATCAGTGAGAGTTGGATCTCCGTCGTTGTTCCCTGGTTGTGGAATGTTACTTGCACTTGGATAGTCTTCATCTCTCTTCCTTGGCTCATCATCGTCATCATCATCGTCTTCTTGTCTGACCAGTTTGAACAGAGTTCCCTTTCCTTGGGTCTCTATTCTCATCTTTACAGATTTCTCGTTGAAGACGACATGGATGCTTTCTTCTATCTTCTTGGTCCTCTTGTTATAGACCCTGTAAGCCTTGCTTTGTGATGAGTATCCCAGGAAGATCCCTTCATCGCTTCTAGGATCGAATTTTCCAAGATTGTCTTTTCCATTGTTGTGGACAAAGCATGTGCATCCGAAGGTCCTTAGGTGGGAGATGTTTGGTTTTCTCCCCTTGATCAGCTCGTAGGATGTCTTTTTGATCAAAGGCCTTGTCATGGCTCGGTTCAAGATGTATGTCACTGTGGCGATGACTTCAACCCAAAAATACTCAGGAACTCCGCTTTCAAGCATCATGGTTCTGGCCATGTCCTCCAAGGTCCTATTCTTTCTCTCGACCACTCCGTTTTGCTGAGGAGTGCGAGGGGATGAGAAGTTGTGAGAGATCCCATGTTTGTCACAGAAGTTGAGGAACTCTGAGTTTTGAAACTGAATTCCATGGTCAGACCTGATGGCTTTCAACTTTAGCCCCATGCTTACTTTTGTTCTTTTGATGAAAGGCTCGAACTCTTCAAAAGCTTGTGATTTTGCCTTCAAGAAAATAACCCAAGTGAATCTAGAAAAATCATCAATTAAGACATACATGTACCTTTTTCCTCCATAGCTGGCTGTTCGCATGGGACGATAGAGATCCATGTGAATTAGCTCTAACGGCCTGGTTGTGCTCACCACCTTTTTGGGTTTGAAGGAATTCCTAGTCTGTTTCCCTTGAACGCATGCTTCACATATTTGGACTCCTTCGAGATTGATTCGAGGAAGACCAATGACCAGATCCTGTAGATAGAGCTTCAGGATTTGATTGACACCTGCATGTCCAAGTCTTCGGTGCCAGAGTTCCGTATCATCGTGGGAACTCGCAAGACACAGCTTTAATGGTGGTTCAAATTCCGTATCTACTACATACACATTGTTGTGCCTTCTTCCTCTTAGAATCACTTTGTTGGTCCTTTTGTTGATGACTAGGAATTCTTCTGAGTCGAAGGTGACAACGTTGTTCCCTTGATCACACATCTGGGCAACAGTTAGGAGATTGTATTCTAGATCTTTCACCAGATTTACATTGCTGACTTTGATTGATCTATTTAGCAACACTTCTCCCTTTCCAATTACTTCTCCCTTGTTTTTATTGCCAAATGAGACGTGACCTCCTTCGGCATGAGTGTGGAGTGAGATGAGGATATCTTTGTTTTCGGTCATATGGTTCGAGCATCCACTATCTATGAACCATGCATTGTTCCCTCTCACTGCCACCTACAAGGTAAAGTTAGTGTTTTGAGACCCAGGCAAGATGACTCTTGCCCGATCCCTTGCAAGGGAAAATATTCTCAATTAAAACATAGTCAACGATGTTGATATCATGAGTGGTTTGAGAGTTGGAGTTCCTTCGGTGATTATCATGATGTTTTTGTTTGTTTAGGAACTCACGGTTTCTAAGGGTTTGGGCTCTCTTCTTGGGACAGGCTTCCTTGTAGTGCCCATGAGCACCACAGTTCCAGCACGTCTTATAGTATTCTCCCAGGTAGTACTTTGGTGTGGTCTCTGGATTCTGTTCCTATCCATGGTTTCCTTATTATACACCCGTGACCCGTTTCCCTTAGCAATTTGGACATAAAGTCTATGTCCAGTGTTCCCAGTGTAATAATCTTTCTCACCACCTTTCCCACTTTCTAGGACCCTGATTTTCTCCTCGAGATGAGCATTTTTCTGTTCTCACATTGGAGTTCTAAGGCCCTACACTCATGGATTTCATGTTCACTCAGGGGTGACTTCCCGTTCTTTGAGCTCTCAGTTTTGTATCCTATGTCGTGTTTGGTTGGGACAAACTTGATTTGGGAACTAGAAGCTTCAAGATGTTCGGGAGTCTTACTCAGGTTTTGTAAGAGAGTGTTCTCATCCTTTTCTAGAGTTTTGATTTCATTTTCTAGATCTACGATGTGAGACACATGGGACTTGAGTTTTTCGAGAAGGGATATGCAGTTGGGACAGGGTTCAAGACCAACTAATTGAGCATTTATGTGTTCCTGTTTTTCCATCTTGTTTTGCAGTTTTATATTATCTTGACAAGACTTGAAAGAATTTTCAACAGCTCAGGTTTTTCATAATTATTCAAAGAAGCAAGAACAGTTTCAGTGGTTACCTCACTGGGTTGTTCCTTAGTGGTTTCTCCTATGGCCATTCCACACATGTATGGGAGTGCCCATGACTCGGGATCTTCGTCTTCATCATTGCTCCAGGTGGCGATGTAGGCCTTTTTTCCTTGCTTCCGGCCGTCAGTTCCCTGTGGGCATTCCTTAGCAAAGTATCCTTTCTTGTTGCCCTTGTAACATGTGACATCCGCGAGGTCCTTCTCTGCGGGTTTTCTTTGGGAACTCTGTCCTTTTCCCCAGTTCCCACTGTTCCTTTGGAGCTTCCCTTTGTAGAAGTTCCGAAGAGCCTTTGTTACGAGAACTAGCTCCTCATCCTCTTCTTCTTCGGAGTCTTCGTGTTGTTCTTGAGTTGATTTGAGCATCTTCTCGATTTTGAGTGCGATCCCTCGATGTGCTCGAGTCTGTTCCTTATCATCGATCTTTCTCTTCTCGTGTCCCACTATCTTTCCAAACACTTGATGGAGCATGAGAGTTCTATTTTCTGGATTCTCTTTGAATATTGTTCTCTCGTTTGACCATTCTCCAGTTAGTCCGTTGAAGAGCTATTGGACCTTCATCTTATGGGTGATTTCCTCTTTGGTGATCCTACAAGCCTTCCATTTTGGTGCAAAGTCCTTCAAATCGGGACTGATAGCTATCGACAGACTCTCCCATCTACATTTGGAAGTTGTAGAACTCCCTTTTTGCATTCATCTGAAGATCTTCTCGGAGATCTGAGTTCCCAACGTGCATTTGTTGGATGGCTTTCCACATTTCCTTAGTTGTGTCAAGATTTGCTACCCTGTCACAGTCTTGTACGCACATGGACCTCTTCAGGTACTGTTTGGCCTTGTAGTTTGCCTCCATACACTTATATTCGTTGGGTCCCCATTTGGTGAGGTCGTTGACTATAGCTGGATCAATTTCGAAGTTGCCTCTCTCGATAACACACCAGGCTTGGTAGTCCTGGCCACGCATCCAATCCTTCATGTCGCGTTGCCAGCTTTCGAATCTTCCTGTAATAAGCCTTGGCGGCTTACTAGTGTTGTTCCCCACCTGAGTAAGTTCCTGAGCCATTTGATACCTGCGATGCTAACACAAATCTAGAGCAAACCTGCTCTGATACCAATTGTTGGATCGTAAACAGTTAGCAAAGAGCTTGGGAACTGGCTGTTAAGCTGTTCCCAAGGCAGCGGATGTAAATTAAGCGCAAGTATTAAAAGCAGTAAAGAACGCAGTTCCCTTATAGAGGAACCCCACTACAACCAACTAGTTGTATGGTTAAACCTCTACCTCCGCTTGGAGGATTTTGAATGACTTACTTATATTGATTGCTTTGTTCCTTAGTTACAACAACCGGATTCACACTTCTCTGTTCCTACGAGTTCTTCCTAACTCTAGTAACACTAGTAAAACCTCTCAACTGAGTTCCTAAGCTCACAACAGCAAAATGCAAATAACTCAAACCTTACACCGACTTCTCAGTTCCCTTACCCCTGGGAACTTCGGCTTCACCGTCGTCGAGATCACACACTCGCCGGCGGGGACTTCTCTTCTTTTTCTTTCTTTTCTATGATGTGGGTGTTTGTGAGTTCTGGGAGAAGTACTCAATCCGAGTACTATTCATTTGGCTTTATAGTCCAAGTGAGCTTCGGCAGTCGCATCTTTCAACTGTGTCCAAAATGCCCTTTGCTTGATGCCCAAGTTTTACTTTCTTCACATGTGACTTTGGTTTGAACTAGGTCAACTTCTTGAATCAATCGGACCGTTGGATCAAGCGTGACAATCTGATCCTCAGACTGTTCCTTCAGGCTGTCCAAGACAGAATCCCGCAATCTGCTAAACGGTCATTGTCCTCACATGTGAGTTCCCATGTCATGGGAACTGTCTTGTTCAGAGTTCCCTTGATGGAAACTCTTCATCGTTGTAAGCTGGTGCTCTTGATCATTCCTGGGAGTTCCCACTGCATGGGAACTTTCCTCTTCAAAGTTCCCTTGATGGAGAATGGCATTGTAAGCTTTCTGTGGCTTTTGGTCATTCATGGGAGTTCTTGGCTGTACCTGCGTTCCTTAGAAATACTTGAACAAACCTCATTAGTTCCTAATGGTGTTTATCATTATCAAAACTCGGAGAATGGCATCGTTGATCCGTTGTTTAGAACCAGAGGTTCCAACAACGTCCCAACAACTTTTGTGCTATTTTTTGGTGTGAACCTGTTATATGGTTCATACCCGTGCTACTAACTCATCTCCTCTGCTATTTGATCCAGATATTGACAGGACTCTCTTCAAGCTAAGAAAGGAAATCCGGAATCACTTTCAGGCTTTACCGTTCTTTCTTGAAGAATCTGACTCTGATTCTGAATCTGCTAAATCTGTTGAGTCTGCTAAGATGGGTGATCAAACATTGAGACAATTGACTGCACCAAATATGGAGCAACAACCGTTGGCGGTGCAATTCCCTGCTCTTGGTGAGGGAGTCAAGTTCGAGCTGAAATTTGGGTTGATTCACCTTTTGCCTTCATTACATGGGCTTAGTGGTGAAGATCCCAAGAAACATCGTTCTGAATTTCATGTTGTGTGCTCAAGCACGAAGCCTGCTGATGTGACTCATGACTAGATTGCGCTGAGAGCCTTTCCTTTCTCTCTCAAGGATCAAGCTAATGACTGGTTTTATTACTTGGCTCCGGGAAGTATTGATACATGGGCTAAGATGAAAGAAGCTTTTCTAGAGAGGTACTTCCCTGCTACAAGGCTCAATGAACTAAAAGAAGATGATTAGCAACATTGAGCAAGAAACTAATGAGACCTTGTATGCATACTATGAGAGATTCAAGAGGCTGATAGTCAGTTGTCCTTTCCATGGCTACACTGATCAAGATCTTATTTTATACTTATTTAATGGCCTCTTGGATGATGAAAGAAGGATGGTTAATGTAGCTTGCCAGGTTAATATTCTAAACATAACTCCTGCTGCTGCGTTTGAACTATTGACACAACTGTTTGAAGGCACAAGACAGTTCAGAAGAGCGACTAGCTCGAAAGCTGCAAATTCTGTGGTGACTAATTCAAGAATCCAAGATGAAGTCACTGAGTTGAAAACGATGATGAAGCAGCTTTTGCAACAAGGTGGTAGACAACAGGTGAAATCCTGTGAGATTTGTTTTGATAACATGCATCCCACTGATGCTTGCCTTACACTTCAAGATCAAAATGCTGAGGTGAATGCAGTGGGAGGATATGGACCACCTAGGCCAAGGTATGACCCCTTCTCCAACACCTACAATCCAGGCTGGAGGGATCATCCTAATCTGAGGTATGGTAATTCAAGCAATCAGTAGTTCAACAATCAAGGTGGCCCAGCTCAATACAGACCACCTTTCCAACCTCAGGCTCAGGGAATGAATCAGAATGCTATGTCCACTGACCATATGATCAGAAATCTGACTCAGACAGTTTCAACAATACATGGTTCCCTAACTCAGCTTCAACAGGAAACCAAGTCCAGTATAAAGATTCTGGAGAATCAAGTTAGTCAGATTGCCGAGGGAGTGAGCAAACTGGAAGCTAGAGATTCAAGTAAGCTACCGTCTCAGACATAGCTTAACCCGAGGGCGAATGTCAGTTTCATCTCCATTTATGATGGTTCTGAGGCAGGACAAGTATACTAGTTGAGCAAGGCTGAAGAAACAGAGGAACAGAACGAAGGCAAATTGCTCGGCTTGGCTGCTAAAAGCGCGACTGAGCAATGTGCACCCCGCGCAACACAGTCCCAGTTGGGATTGCGCGGGCATGAAGAAAATTGCGCGGCCGCGCAATTGGATGCGAAGCCGCCCAATCTGGGCGAACTGGAGAACACTTCTGCACCTCGTTTGAAAGCCTTTGTACCTTTTCCACCCTTTCCTGAGGCCTTGAAAGAAACCCGAAAATTGAAGAATGATAAAGAGTTGTTCGAGGTCTTCAGTACTTATTAAGTTAATGTCCAGTTACTCAATCTGATCAAGAGTGTACCTCGGTATGCCAAGTTTCTGAAAGAGTTGTGCACTCTGAAAAGGGGACAAAAGGAGAATAGTTAAAAGCAAGTTAAAGAAAAAGAACATGTTTTTGCTGTGTTTCAAAAGCGTTTGCCTGAGAAGTGTAGTGACCCTGGCATGTTCACCATTCCTTGCATGATTGGAAGCACCAAAGTTAATGAAGCTTTAATTGATTTAGGTGCATCTGTCAATGTGATTTCTTCCTCCTTATATGAGAAACTCGGCATGGGACCATTGAAGGAGACCTGAACCATAGTAGAGTTAGCTGATCAGTCCACTGTGAGGCCCAAAGGAAAAATTGAAGATGTATGGGCTACGGTGGACTCCTTGAAATTTCCGGCTGATTTTCTAGTGATGGACATGGGATCGGGAGCTGGAAAAACGTCTGTATTGCTAGGACGACCATTCTTGAAGACTGCGAATACAAGGATTAACATACCGCAAGGCACTCTGAAGATGGGATTCGATGGGAAGGAGATCGAATTCCATAGCTCGTATCCTTCTTAATATCCATTTTATGTCAAGCTAAAGACGTTAAACAAGCGCTTCTTGGGAGGCAACCCATGTGTTAGGATAAATTTGCTTTGATTTTTGTTTTCAGTCTTACAATTTTTTTTACTAGTTAGCTTAGGTACAAATAATCCTCAAAAATTACAAACAGCTCGGGCAAGCCTTGAAGTACAGAAAGACTCGGAAGGAGTACAATAATTGCGTG
Organism: Fallopia convolvulus; assembly: GCA_964016875.1. Taxonomy (NCBI): domain Eukaryota; kingdom Viridiplantae; phylum Streptophyta; class Magnoliopsida; order Caryophyllales; family Polygonaceae; genus Fallopia; species Fallopia convolvulus. The sequence continues at coordinate 32,291,040 of OZ024734.1, read as the reverse complement.
GCCAAAGGAATCTTAGCCAACCCGAGCAATGGAATTGCGTTTGTTTGGTTTGTATGTGGTGTTTGTGTAGGTTAAATTGAGATTTTGTAATAATGGGTAACTAAAGAGGTAGAACAAACAGAGCTTCATCATCCCGATCTGCTTTAGCTCCCCCTGTTGTGGTGGGAGAAACCACCCAAGAGACTTTTGGGATCACTCTGGCAAGGAACAATATCATGTGATCCGGTTTGAGCATCTGAAAGACAGGGAATGGAAAGCAACTAGGTTCATTGACTGGAACCTGATGAATGAGATCGGGATTGCTCATCTGTTGAATGAGATAGGGGCGCATCTGCATATGGGCAAGTTCTTGAAGCTGTGTTAACCCACCTTCAAGGGATTAACACTGGAGTTTCTGAGTACTTTGTCCATTGATTTCAGAGGAGAAGGAGAGATTAAGTTTTGGCTCGGAGGTGTAAGGAGGAAGATGACCTTGAAAGAGGTCAACCGGGCATGTGGGTTCCTTCACATGTATGATAAGGATGTAGTGCTAACTGAAAATGGTGCTACATGGGCTGACAAGCATTTCTGGAAAGCCATAACTGGGAGACCCACTTATAACCCAACCCGAGAAAAGGCCTCTCCCATTACTCATCCCGCCATTAATGTTTTTCAATGATTTTTTGCTGGTAGTATGAATGGGCGGGGTGATGGTGGAAACAACTGCCCAAAGAAAGATGTGGCTGTGTTGGGCGCTTGTTTGAAGAGGAAGAGGATGAGTTTGGGTGCCATGCTGATGAATCATATGTACCATGTTGGAAACAAGGGTGGAGGAGCTATCTGTATTGGTGGGATTGTGACCCATCTGGCCAAGCACTTTGGAGTTAATCTTGATAGGTTACAGGTTGATATCTCACCGGTGGCTATAGATTTCACTATGCTCAAGAAGATTGGTGTGCTCTATATTTACAGGAACTCCTACTATTGGGCGATTGGGGATTCTGGGCGAGTAATGAAGCTTCCTGATGGGCGCCGAGTAAAGATTGGAGACAACCCAGCTAACTGGTTCATTGAAGCCCGGGATGGTGATTTAAATGTGACTGATGTCAGGGACCCAGTTAGAGGTAAAAATAAGGCCCCAGTTGTTGTTGAGGAATCTAAAGAGGAGGAGATGGATGAGGATTTCACCATGGCTGAAGAAGAAGAAGAGGAGAAAGAATCTGCTGAATATGAAGACACTGATGAGGAGGATGAGTTTGAGGAGGATGATCAGCAGAGACAGTTTGATCCATCTCTACCTGTTGGAGGTGGTCCTTAGTATTCTGATACACAGTACAGTCAGATGATGGAGATGATGAGACAGATGCAGCTGGAGAACACACAGCGTTACAACAGTATGACATCTCACATTGATCAAAGCTTCCAGAACATGAGAGGTTATGTGGATCAGAGGTTCACATCATATCAAACTCATCAGGATCAGCAGCTTGCTTCTTTTCAGGCCCACCAAGATGAGCAGTTCAGACTGCTCAACACTAGATTGGATGGATGGAGTTCAACGGGCTATCCACCTCATCAGTCTTACCCTCAGTATGCCTTTCCAGATCCGCCGTATCCTCAGTTTCCGCCATACCAGCCACCACCACAACAAGAGATTCCACCGTACCATCCACCGCAACCAGAATATCACCCGGAGTACCAGCCACCGCCACCACAGGATTTTCCGCCCTATTACCCGCCAAACAACTAGGTTTTGTGAGTTTTTCTCTTTCCTTTACTATTTACTATACTTTGGGACAAAGTATGTTTTAAGCATGGGGGAAGGGAATTACTCGTTTGCATTGCATATAGTTTGCATTAGTTTAGGTCATGTTTAAATTTTTGCATGCATTGATTAAAATTCTGGAAAATGAAAAAAAATTAGAAAATTTGAAAAAAAATACAAAAAATATTGCATTTAGGTTCTTATTTCCCCATTGTTTGATTCCTCTTGTTTCTCTAAGTTAAGTATAAGTTCTAACCCATGATTTGCATAATTTACTGAAGTTGATATGATATATGCATGATCATTGATTAAATGACTTGATTATAGGATGGAGCATGTATTTAGCTTGAATATTTGATTCATTCTGAAGTTCTAGACAACAATTAGCCTTGTGAGATTTGATTTTTGGCCTTTCATGATTACATGTTCTTTACATTCTTGAGTGTATCACCATGATTATCTAGCTCTAGAACTTGTGTTATGACCCTTTGTCAAGACTGCTTATATGATTGAATGCATGACATTAAAGTGATTGAGGCAATTTTTTTTTATAAGCCTATTATTTCCCTTCCTACCCTACAAGATCCATGTTCTTGACACACCTATTTCTTTTGAGCTTTAAGCTTGTTTTTATTAAGCTCCACAAAATGATTCCTAGCCTAATAAGCTTGACCCATAATCCGGGATTTAGGACTTTAGGTTGTGCTTGTGTTTTGTGTGAATTATGTATAAGTATGAGGGAGTTGGAGAAAAAGGTGGAAAAAGAGGAAATAAAATTCTTGGTTTCAAAGTGAAAAAAATGAAGATGAAGTTTGTTGCAAAATAAGCAAAAGAAAAAGTGCTTAAATGTTGTTAGTCTTCATTAGTAGCAAAGAAAGAGTTGAAAAGAGGCAAAAGAAAAAAAAGAGCAAAGTGTTTCTCTTTACCTTGGGAGAAGTAAGAAAAGAAAGTGTTGAGTCGGGTTTAGGATTAGTTCTTTATCCCGGATTTAGCACCACATGCCAAATATTATGCCTTCCAAATTTCTCTTTACCTTGGCCCCATTACAAGCCGGAAAAAGACCTCATGATTTTTGTTATGTATTTGATCCCCAGTGGTGGAGATTTAGAACTCTGATGCAAGCATATGGTGGTCTAGTTTTCATGGGTGATTTTTGAGTGAAACAGGTCTTTTATACACTTGAGAGTTGAGTGCAAACACAATTTCCTTGGTGAGGTCTAGGATGGATGAATGGTCTTCACTTGTTGCTTACCATAAAGCATGTTGAGAAGTCTTGGTTGAATTATTAATTATATGTGAAATGCTTGTTTGACTTGAGATGGATGTAAGATTGCATTTCTATGGTGTGATTTGGATTTATGTCTTGCTTGAGGACAAGCAAGGGTTAAGCATGGGGGAATTTGATAGCTTGCATATAGGAGTAGTTTAGATGAATGTTTTATATGTGTTTTAGTTAGTTTTAGGTTAATTTTATGTAGTTCTTAGGTTTTTGTGTTGTCGGATATTATGCGCTGGTTTGCTCGGTATTACAGGATTTTAGGTTCAAGAGCAACAGTGGGGCGAGTACAGATTGACTATGGCGGTGGTGGACGGGCCAAGGGAGCTAAGGAAAGCTAGGGATGCTAGGATGATGGTTGAGGATTGAAGAGACAAGACAAGACAAGCCAAGAATCAAGTGCTCGGGGAGAAGCCGCGCAATTACCCCGAGCAATCCCAACTAACGGACAATTGCGCGGGATAGCAAAAGCGCGGCCCCGCAATTCGGTGTCGATCCCGCGCAATCTGAAGCATTTAGTGAACGTGGATTTGGGCCAAGTCTTGGTTTTGGGCTTTGATATTTTGACTTATGGGCTTGTATTTTGGCCGAGATGTGTGTTTAAGATATAATGTTTGAGGGATATTTTTAGAGACATATAAATACTTTATGTTAGTTTTATTTTCATAACTTTTGTCAAACTTTGGAGACTAGGGTTTTCTCTTTGGAGGCAAACTTTGGAACCTTTGTAAGTTTGATTTTAATTTCAATTATGCATTTCTAAATTTATTGTGTTTGACTAGTTATTGAAATCATAGATTGCATAATATTGTGAGGTTTGATTGATTCTCATCAACTTGAATAGGTTTTATTCCCTGTGCTTAATTGAATCAGAATTATTCTAGGGTTTTGTTTGATTGATCACCTAATAGAATTTCTAGGTTAATTTACAACTAATCTGATTAATGCCCATTCGGGGTTGATTAGATAAAAGTAGCATCTATAATTGTTTGGACCCGTTCGGGCTATTCAATTATAGAAGGGAATAAATCCACAAATAACTTAGATGTTTGTTTGCTCTAAGTGTTTGTTTCTATTGATAACTTGATTCCTAAAGCTGTCGTTTAATTGAATCTAGACGTTGTTTTAGGTTGTTAAATGATTAGGGTTGTTTAGACTGTTAGTTCTTTCAACTATATATGAAGTTTGGGTCATAATCCTTAGTAGGAGTATAATCCACAATAGATTATTCAAGGAAATTGAGAATCGGGAGAATCAATGATCAATAAGCATATCTATGATGGATTTAACTAGTTGAACATATTTCTCTCATATATATTTACAATCAATTTTGCATTCTTAGATAGTTTTCAATTTTGCATATTAGATTAGAATTTCAATCCTTAAAACCCCGTTATTTGGTTACTTGGCACTTAAGCAATAACACATTTACACGAGTCTTTGTGGGTTCGACCCTTATTTACAGCTCTACTAAGTTGGTTGAATTAGGTTTCTTTGATAGGTATTAACGACCACTGAAAATACCTCATCAATTAGGTTTCTAGGTTTGAATTTTTGCTCTTATTCGATCGTTCTTGATTTTGTAGTGCAGAATGTGCTTATTGGCTTGATACAATCCTCATTCTTTATGCTTATGCCTAGATGTCTTTAAAGTTCACCTGTTTTTTCTCCTTTTTCATTTAAAAATTGACCTGTGATCCAACACTGCACGCAATGTCCATGTAAATCTCACTCCTAAACGTGGCATTCAGTTTTTAGGTTTGAATTTTTGCTTTTATTCGATACGTCTCAATTTTGTAGTGCAGAATGTACTTATTGGCTTGATACTATCCTCATTCTTTATGGTTATGCCTAGATGTCTTTAAAGATCACTTCTTTTTTCACCTTTTGCCTTTAAATTGACTTGTGATCTAACATTGCACGCCAAGTGCTCGATGAAATGTCCATGTAAAAGTCACTCCTAAACGTGGCATTCGGTTTCTAGGTTTGAAATTATGCTCTTATACAATCTGTCTTGATTTCGTAGTGCAAAATGTGCTTATTGGCTTGATAGTATCCCCATTCTTTATGCTTATGCCTAGATGTCTTTAAAGATCACTTGTTTTTTCTCCATTTGTCTTTAAATTGATTTGTGATCTAACATTGCAGGCCAAGTGTTCGACGAAATGTCCACGTAAATGTCCCTCCAAAACGTGGCATCCGGTTTCTAAGTTCTAATTTATGCTCTTATTCGATCAGTCTTGATTTTGTAGTGAAGAATGTGCTAATTGGCTAGATACTATCCTCATTCTTTATGCTTATTCCTAGATGTCTTTAAAGTTCATGTTTTTCTCTTTTTTGCTTTAAAAAATTCACTTGCGATATAACATTGCACGCCAAGGGTTCGGTGAAATGTCCATGTAAATGTCACTCCTAAATGTGGCATACAGTTTCTAGGTTTGAATTTTTGTTGTTATTCAATCGGTCTTGATTTTTTAGTGTAGAATGTGCTTATTGGCTTGATACTATCCTCATTTTTTATGCTTAGGCCTAGATGTCTTAAAAGATCACTTGTTTTTTCTACTTTTGCCTTTAAAATGACTTGTGATCTAACATTCATGCCAAGTTTTCGATGAAATGTCCATGTAAATGTCATTCCGAAATGTGCCATTCGGTTTCTAGGTTCGAAGTTATGTTTTTGTTCGATCGGTCTTGATTTTGTAGTGCAAAATGTGCTTATTGGCTTGATATTATCCTCATTGTTTATGCTTATGCCTAGATGTCTTTAAAGATCATTTGTTTTTCTCCTTTTGCCTTTAAATTAAGATGTGATCTAACATTGCACACCAAGTGTTCGATGAAATGTCCATGTAAATGTCACTACTAAATATTGCATTAGCTTTCTAGGTATGAATTGTTGCTCTTATTCGATCAGTTATGATTTTATAGTGCATAATGTGCTTATTGCCTTGATAGTATCTCATTCTTTATGCTTATGCCTAGATGTCTTTAAAGTTCACCTGTTTTTTCTCCTTTTCGCTTTAAAAATTGATCTGTGATCCAACACTGCACGCAAGGTGTTCGATGAAATGGCCATGTAAAATTCACTCCTAAATGTGGCATTATGTTTCTAGTTTCGAATTTTTGCTTTTATTCAATACGTCCTGATTTTGTATGCAGATTGTGCTTATTTGCTTGACTATCCTTATTCTTTATGCTTATGCCTAGATGTTTTTAAAGCTCACTTGTTTTTTCTCCTTTTGCCTTTAAAAATTGACTTATGATCTAACATTGCACGCCAAGTATTCGATGAAATGTCCATGTAAATGTCACTCCTAAACTGGCATTCAGTTTCTAGGTTCGAATTTTTGCTCTTATTCGATACGTCTCGATTTTGTAGTGCAGAATATACTTATTGGCTTGATACTATCATCATTCTTTATGCTTATTCCTAGATGTCTTTAAAGATCACTTGTTTTTTCACATTTTGCCTTTAAATTGACTTGTGATCTAACATTGCACACCAAGTGTTCGATGAAATGTCCATGTAAAAGTCACTCCTACACGTCGCATTCGGTTTCTAGGTTCAAATTTATGCTCTTATTCGATCGGTCTTGATTTTGTAGTGGAGAATGTGCTATTGGCTTGATACTATCCTTATTCTTTATACTTATGCCTAGATGACTTTAAAGATCACTTGTTTTTTCTCCTTTTGCCTTTAGATTGATTTGTGATCTAACATTGCAGGCCAAGTGTTCGATGAAATGTCCATGGACATATCACTCCTAAACGTGGCATTCGGTTTCTAGGTTCAAATTTATGCTCTTATTCGATCGGTCTTGATTTTTAGTGGAGAATCTGCTAATTGGCTTGATACTATCCTCATTTTTTACGCTTATGTTTAGATGTCTTTAAAGTTCATTTTTTTTCTCCTTTTTGCTTTAAAAAATTCACTTGCGATATAACATTGCACGCCAAGGGTTCGATGAAATGTCCATGTAAATGTCACTCCTAAATGTGGCATTCGGTTTCTAGGTTTGAATTTATGCTTTTATTCGATCGGTCTTGATTTTGTTGTGCAGAATGTGTTTATTGGCTCGATACTATACTCATTCTTTATGCTTAGGCGTAGATGTCTTTAAAGTTCACTTTTTTTTTCTCCTTTTGCCTTTAAAATGACTTGTGATCTAACATTGCACACCAAGTTTCCGATGAAATATCCATGTAAATGTCACTCCTAGGCGTGGCATTCGGTTTCTAGGTTCTAATTTATGCTCTTATTCGATCGGTCATGATTTTGTAGTGAAGAATGTGCTAATTTGCTTGATACTATCCTCATTCTTTATGCTTATACCTAGATGTCATTAAAGTTCACTTTTTTCTCCTTTTGCCTTTAAAAAATTCACTTGTGATCTACCACTGCACGACGAGTTTCCGATGAAATATCCATGTAAATGTCACTCCTAAATGTGGCATTCGGTTTCTAGGTTCGAATTTATGTTTTATTCGATACGTCTTGATTTTGTAGTGCAAAATCTGCTTATTGGCTTGATATAATCCTTATCCTTTATGCTTATGCCTAGATATCTTTAAAGATCACTTGTTATTTCTCGTTTTTTTTTATTTTGACATTTAAACTAACATTGCACGACAAGTGTTCAATGAAATCTCCATGTAAATGTCAGTACTAAATGTGGCATTCGGTTTCTAGGTTTGAATGTTTGCTGTTATTCAATCGGTCTTGATTTTTTAGTGCAGAATGTGCTTATTGGCTTGATACTATCCTCATTTTTTATGCTTAGGCCTAGATGTCTTAAAAGATCACTTGTTTTTTCTACTCTTGCCTTTAAAATGACTTGTGATCTAACATTCATGCCAAGTTTTCGATAAAATGTCCATGTAAATGTCATTCCTAAATGTGGCATTCGTTTTCTAGGTTCGAATTTATGCTTTTATTCGATACGTCTTGATCTTGTAGTGTAGAATATGCTTAATGGCTTGATACAATCCTCATTATTTATGCTTATGCCTATATGTCTTTAAAGATCACTTGTTTTTTCTCATTTATTTTAAATTGACATGTCAACTAACATTGCACGCCAAGTGTTCGATGAAATGTCCATGTAAATGTCACTACTAAATGTGGCATTCGGTTTCTAGGTTTCAATTTTTGCTCTTTTTCCATCGGCCTTGATTTTGTAGTGTAGAACGTGCTTATTGGCTTGAGACTATCCTCATTCTTTATGCTTAGGCCTAGATGTCTTAAGAGATCACTTGTTTTTTTCTCCTTTTTCCTTTAAAATGACTTGTGATCTAACATTGCACACTAAGTTTTCGATGAAATGTACATGTAAATGTCACTCCTAAATGTGCCATTCGGTTTTTAGGTTTGAAGTTATGATTTTGTTCGATCGGTCTTGATTTTGTAGTGCAAAACATGCTTATTGGCTTGATAGTATACCCATTCTTTATGCTTATGCCTAGATGTCTTTAAAGATCACTTGTTTTTTCTCCTTTTGCCTTTAAATTGATTTGTGATCTAACATTTCAAACCAAGTGTTCGATGACATGTCCATGTAAATGTCACTCCTAGGCGTGGCATTCGGTTTCTAGGTTCTAATTTATGCTCTTATTCGATCGGTCATGATTTTGTAGTGAAGAATGTGCTAATTTGCTTGATACTATCCTCATTCTTTATGCTTATACCTAGATGTCATTAAAGTTCACTTTTTTCTCCTTTTGCCTTTAAAAAATTCACTTGTGATCTACCACTGCACGACGAGTTTCCGATGAAATATCCATGTAAATGTCACTCCTAAATGTGGCATTCGGTTTCTAGGTTCGAATTTATGTTTTATTCGATACGTCTTGATTTTGTAGTGCAAAATCTGCTTATTGGCTTGATATAATCCTTATCCTTTATGCTTATGCCTAGATATCTTTAAAGATCACTTGTTATTTCTCGTTTTTTTTTATTTTGACATTTAAACTAACATTGCACGACAAGTGTTCAATGAAATGTCCATGTAAATGTCAGTACTAAATGTGGCATTCGGTTTCTAGGTTTGAATGTTTGCTGTTATTCAATCGGTCTTGATTTTTTAGTGCAGAATGTGCTTATTGGCTTGATACTATCCTCATTTTTTATGCTTAGGCCTAGATGTCTTAAAAGATCACTTGTTTTTTCTACTCTTGCCTTTAAAATGACTTGTGATCTAACATTCATGCCAAGTTTTCGATGAAATGTCCATGTAAATGTCATTCCTAAATGTGCATTCGGTTTCTAGGTTCGAAGTTATGTTTTTGTTCGATCGGTCTTGATTTTGTAGTGCAAAATGTGTTTATTGGCTTGATATTATCCTCATTGTTTATGCTTATGCCTAGATGTCTTTAAAGATCACATGTTTTTTATCATTTTGCCATTAAAATGACTTGTGATCTAACATTTCACGCCTAGTGTTCGATGAAATGTCCATGTAAATGTCACTAATAAGTGTAGCATTCGGTTTCTAGGTACGAATTTTTGCTCTTATTCGATCGGTCTTGATATTGTAGTGCAGAATGTGCTTACTGGCTTGATATTATCCTCATTCTTTATGCTTATGCCTAGATGTGTTTAAAGTTCACTTGTTTTTCTCCTTTTGCCATTAAAAATTGACTTGTGATCTAACATTGCACGCAAAGTGTTCGATGAAATGTCCATGTAAATGTCACTCCTAAATGTGGCATTCGGTTTTTATGTTCGAATTTATGCTTTTATTCGATCGGTCTTGATTTTGATTTGCAGAATGGGTTTATTGGCTTGATACTATACTCATTCATTATGCTTATGCCTAGATGTCTTTAAATTTGACTTGTTTTTTTCTTCTTTTGCCTTTAAAATGACTTGTGATCTAACATTGCTCGCCATTTTTTCGATTAAATGTCCATGTAAATGTCACTCTTAAATGTGGCATTCGGTTTCTAGGTTCTCATTTATGCTTTTACTCGATCAGTCTTGATTTCGTAGTGCAAAACGTGCTCATTGGCTTGATAATATTCTCATTCTTTATGCTTATGCCTCGATGTGTTTAAGTTTCACTTGTTTTTTCTCTCTTTGCCATTAAAAATTTACTTGTGATCTAACATTGCACGCCAAGTGTTCGATGAAATGTCCATGTAAAAGTCACTCCTACACGTGGCATTCGGTTTCTAGGTTCAAATTTATGCTCTTATTCAATCGGTCTTGATTTTGTAGTGGAGAAAGTGCTATTGGCTTGATACTATCCTTATTCTTTATACTTATGCCTAGATGTCTTTAAAGATCACTTGTTTTTTCTCCTTTTGCCTTTAGATTGATTTGTGATCTAACATTGCAGGCCAAATGTTCGATGAAATGTCCATGGAAATTGCACTCCTAAACGTGGCATTCGGTTTCTAGGTTCAAATTTATGCTCTTATTCGATCGGTCTTGATTTTTAGTGGAGAATGTGCTAATTGGCTTGATACTATCCTCATTTTTTACGCTTATGCTTAGATGTCTTTAAATTTCATTTTTTTTCTCCTTGCACGCCAAGTGTTCGATGAAATGTCCATGTAAATGTCACTACTAAATATGGCATTCGGTTTCTAGGTTCGAATTTATGCTCTTATTCGATCGGTCTTGATTTTGTAGTGCATAATGTTCTTATTTGCTTGATACTATCCTGATTCTTTTTTGCTTAGTCCTAGATGTCTTAAAAGGTCACTTGTTTTTTCTCCTTTTGCTTGTAAATTGACTTGTGATCTAACATTGCACGCCAAGTGTTCGATGAAATGTCCATGTAAATGTCACTCCTAAACAACTTGAAATCAACACTTGTCTTCAAACCCTTGCAATTTTTCACATTGTGTCTTCGGTCTTTATATTACATTTATTGATCGCTCTCGGATGCGAGGGTCAAGAGATACAATTTATAACCCGACCCCGTTGTAGTACGTGGTGGGTGTCGAACACTCGGGAAGTCTACTCGATCGATGTGCCTAGATACTAGGAAGCTAGAAAGGAGATCATAAAACAAAGGAAAACAAAGAAAACAGTCGGGACCGACACTGAGGTCACGTCGGGCCCGAGGTTGGCGACAAGAGGAAGTCGGGACCGACACTGGGTAAGTCGGGCCCGAGGTAGCTGGGGATGTCGAACTCAAAGATTTTAAAAGTAGATCTTGGGCTTTTGGGTTCCTTCCCTAGTAGATTAAGGCTTTTCCACCCCAATTCAGGCAATGAGTGATGATCGGACTAGGATCGAGTGATTTCGCCCTCGTTCCAACCACATCTACACCTCGATCCATGGGGAAATCCCCTTCGAAGCAAGGTCTTGAGATTGACACATGTTCACTTTCGCTACTTTGCCAATCTCAAGCCTTGATTCCCAACTTTCGCAAGGAATTGTAGCTCTATGTAGAGTGGGTTCCTTAGATCAAACACTCAAGGCTATGGAATTGGGGTTTCTAGCCTAAACCTAGCTAGGGTTTTCCCCCATAACCCAAGATCAAGGAGATCTACTCCATGTGACAAGCAAAGAAAGCAATCAAATCAAAAGAGAAAGCAATCATCATAATCAATCTCAAAACAAAGCAAGGTTTCATTCAAATCCAAAGCAATCCACAAATTCAAATCAATGGTTTTCAAATCCACAAGATCAAAGCAAATCAAAGCTAAACAATCAACAAAACCTATCAAGCCTTCCTCTCTCTTGGCCGATTCTCTCTCTCTTCCTCCTCTTCTCCTTCCTCCTTGCTCTCCAAGTATCCTCTTGGCTCCCTTGGAACCCCCCTTTTTGTGTGTGTGTGAGGGAACCCTTTCTTAGAAGACAAGAGGGCCTTTTATAGATTAGATGAAGGGCAAAAGTGGAAGTCCACAAATTCGTGCCTTGGAGCCCAAGTAGTTCAGTGACCGACTCGAACCGACACGGAGGAACCTCGGGCCCGAGGTATTGTGCAACTCGGTCCGAGGTTGGAGACTTCAAAGTCGGGCCCGATGTGGTTGCAACTCGGTCCTGACCTCATTCCACCTTCTTCTTAGTTGGCTTCTCTTGTTCTTCTTCATGGCTTGCTTCTCTCTTTCCCGCTTTAGCTCGGCCTTTGCTCCATGTCTCGACCCTCCTTCAAATCGATCCTTGATTCATGCCAAATTACCTACAAAACACATAAAAGGTGCGTAGTCTCCGAATCTCATAGAAATACGGGAACTAAGCTAAAAAGGAACAAAACGCACAAGAAAAGGGGAAAAAGAAACATATTTACAAAGGAAATCACATATGAAAACACCACCAAATAGAGAGACATCAAAATACCCCATACTTAAACTTGCTTGTCCTCAAGCAATAACAATGTAAGCAAGACCGAAACATAATCTTCAAGTAAAGGCTCGTATGAAAACACATTTTAAGCACAAGTGATCGATATTCAAGCAAGATTACATCATCACACGTGATTAAGTGTTCCAAGGAGTAAAGTCAATGCAACTAAGCCTCACTTTAGGGATATGTAAATGTGTATCACTCATCATGTGTTTGGGTTTAGCAATGAACACTCAAGCTCAAAAATCATGCAAGTAAGGACTTTACTATTGAAGCTAATATCACCAATTCCTCCACCTAGAGATGCCTAATGCAAAGTACACAAAGAATTTCGAACTTTACTCAATGGAGGTCCTCAAAGAGGTTCCATTCGGCCGGGTTGTAATGGGGCTTTTGGTATTTTTCAAGGTGGGAATTATTTGGTCTTGTGGTGCTTATAATGGGGATTGAACAACCTAAACTCTCACCAATTTCACCAAATCCCACAATTACTTTCACACCCACCCAAAAGACTTAACATTTTCCTTTCAACCCAAAATTTCACTTATCATTCCACTTCATCTTTGCTCTTATGCTTTTTGTTGGATTTTCAACACTTTCTACATTTGGACCGACTTTCTTATGACATCGGGCCCGATGTTGCTTGTAACTCGGTCGGACCATTTTCTTCACTTAAGCTCTTTGCTTTCATTCCACTTTACATTTCCAACATTTTCTTTCTTTCTTTTCTTTTTTTTTTTTCATTTTTGTACAACAAAGATGCACTACCCACATGATTCATAACACCATTCTTTGCCCTTAAACCCAAGAGAATTTCAACTCTTCAAATACAATCCAAACCTCTCTTTTAAAGTCCAATCCCATAAGGGTCAAGTCATATAAGGCTAGGAATAATATTTTTGAGGAGTTTCAAACAAAGGCTTAGGCTAGAACGGGGCTACAATCAAAGGATTAACTTCATGGTAGGATATGGAACATTTATGTGACTAGAAGAATAAAGTTCAAAATCAATGTGACCATGCTAGGACAATTCTCATGACCGTCTTGGAAAATAGATAAACACCGCAATAGCAAGTTTTACTAAGCATGAATGAGCTAATTACACAAGAAACATGAGGGATATGCAAATATGATCAAGCATCCCTAAAATGGCCAAAAATCAATCTCACAAGGGTCACTCATACTTAATTGCATAAGAAGTCATCCTAGAACTCACATGTTCTATAAAACAAGCAAGATATCATGATCACATCAAAAGCAACATCATTTTTAGAGGCTAAACTATCCAAAAATATGCAAAGGAATTTACATGCTCACATCATCATTAGCTTTTATTTTGGCAATCTAAGATGGGAATTTCTAGTCCAAAACCTACAAAACACAAAATCTTTTTTTTTTTTAACACAATTTTTCAATTTTTTTATGGATTTTTTTTTTTTTGCAAAAATTTCTCTAAAACCAAAAACTCATCCATTCTAGACCAAATTAATCATCCATGTCATTCCACAAACCAATAAGCAAACATCCCAAATACAAACTAGAAACACAAACTAAATATCCTCAAAATAATAAACAAACATAAACAAGTGAAATCATGAACACACTTACCCCCACCCCATACTTAAAATTTTTGATGTCCCCATCAAACAAGGAAATCAAAACTTAAAAGCAAGGGAGAGTATGAAAAGCTCACAATTTCTTATTCTTCAATGGCATGTATAGAATCAATTGAAGGGGTTGTCACGTCTACGTCCTCTTTGGAGCCTTGCTTGCCGCTCCCTCTCGTACACTTGTTCTTGGTAGAAGTCTTGTGGTGGTGGTTGGAGTTGAGGCTCCGGGCGTGTCCATTGGTCCTCACGGGAAGGGAAGTTCCCGCTCATCCACGTGTTGTAGCTATCTTGGACTCGCCACCTTTGGTCTTCCACCTCCCTAAGCTCCTCTACCTCTCGTCTAGTGTAGCCGAGGGCCCGGTTCATCTCTTGTTGGCTAGCTTGGAAAGAGCTTTGTTGTTGAAGCATTTGTTGTTGTTGTTGGTACATTTGTTGTTGATGTTGGTTCACTTGATGGACCTCTTGGAGAACATTCTCTTGTTGAAGTTGGAGATGAACCATTTGGTTGGCTAAGAAGGACATGTCCACCGGTTGTTGTTGCTCGGGAAACACCATTCCCGGACCATACCATTGGGCATAGCCTTCATAACCGCCACCTTGGAATTGCTCTCGCCTTGCACCGCTCCCTTCTCCTCGTTCATAATGCCTCGGGACCTCACCAACATGGAATGAAGTGGACCGACGTTGGGGAAAGTCGGGCCCGACTTGGTGTGTACCTCGGTCCGCTTGTGTTGGAGCTTGGTGTGTGGCTTGGAGGTTGGCCATCAAACCTTGGAAGCGCTCATCTTCTTCATTTTGCCCTTGATCGACATCCATGTCCTCCCCACGAGGTGCAAACACGAAGTTGTCTTGGTCGGAATCCGGTGTAGATGGAGGGGAAGTAAACCGAATGTGTTGAGATTGTTGTCGCCGCCCTTCTCTTGCACCTTCGGGGTCACCAAATGAGTGTGGCTTGCCGGCCCACACTTGGTACCAATTTTGATACCGAGAAAGATCATAGAGGTTGTGCACTAACCGGATCGACACACCATCATAGTTTGAGTGAGGGGCCAAGGAAATCATGTAGAGCTTCTCCTTGATGATGTTGGCCTTCTTGAAATACTTCATGTTCATGAACTCAACACCATTCGGAGCCGGAGAATACTTGTCAAGATCAACTCCTAGACACATGGCGAGCCTTGCTATCATCCCGCCGAAGTAGATCCAAGAGGAACTTTGGAAGTCCCGCACCATCTTGACCCACTCCCATGCAAGGTTCATGGGCTTCTCGGTGTTGAAGAGCATCTCATGGAGCAACATGATCTCCTCCTTCATCGGCTTGCTCAACTCATGACGAGCATAGATTGCACACCCCAAGACTCGCACCATGACCCGAAAAAGAGGGCTAGCAATCTTGGTTGTGGAGGCGCCCTTTCCCATCTCACTCTTCCCGGCCACATGACGCCACACTTGGTTCACCTTCTCATTGTTGACGCCGGCCTCTTCTCTTGGGCATGGGAACCCGAAGTAGGTAGCCAAATCCCTAAGAGTGAGATTGTGGTCCTCGTTGCCCAATCGGAAAGTGATCGCCCCTTCCTCATCCTCCACATTATCATAAGTGCACTCGAATGTGGCCATAAATTCCGAGGTGAGGGCGGGGTAGTGAGTGTTGTCCCACCTTAGCATTCCATTAAGACCGATGTGGGAGTAGCATCTTGGAAGGGCTTGATCCATGTCCATCTTCCTCACGGCTTCCCAATCAAGCCACCTCGTGTGGTGCTCAAGCGCCATATATCTTTCATAATTCTCCACTTGCTCGTCATCCTCCAAATAGACATCCTCCAACTTCGGCTCTTTCCTTGACTTCTTGGACTTCTTCCTTGGCCTTTCCGCATGAGAGGATGAAGCTCTTGTCTCCATTGTACCTACACACATCCAAACAAAAGGATCCAAGATAAACCCCATACAACCCAACAAAAGAACTCATCAACACACAACAACATTCCAACACAAAGGGAACCCCATACTTAGTCTCTAGACTCACATGCATCTCAATTCAACATAAATCATCATGGACATCTTCTAACAATAGCTAAGCAAATGATCATTCTACATCATGATTAGGCTATAGCCAACAATTAAACACATGAATCCACATGATATCACAATAAGAGAGCAAAAACAACAAGGATCGACTTCCAACCTATGTCGGGCCCGACTTACTCAACCTCGGTCCGACTTGTTGGACCGACTTCCACAACTCGGGCCCGACTCTCCTGGGCACGTCGATCTCGACCTAGTTCATGCTTCGATTCTAGCCTCAAATCAACCCAAATCACTCTATCATGCACTTAAATTTCAAATTCAACCATCAAACATCCCTAATCGAAGTTCTAAATGGATCTAAGCATGCATAAACAACTTTAAAGCTCAATTTCACAAATCATGCAAATCCACCATTGATGCTCAAGCTCAAACTCTCAATCAAACATGGCATTACTCAATCTACGCAATGAAAGAACAAAATTTTCAAAGAAATAAGTAGAGATCGAGTAACACATACCGGATTCGAAGGACTATATTGAACTCGAGATTTCTACTTGGATTCGGGTTTGGGAGGCCTTTTTGTGGTTGGAACGAGATGAAGTGGGATGGATGTGGATCGAGTATGGTGAGGGTAGGGGCGGCCGACTTTGAAGGCTTTTGAGGGAGATGGGTTGTATTTTAGGAATGGTAGTTGATGATGAAGATGATAGGTAGGTGGGGGGTGGTATTTAATGGGGGAAGGGGACAAATTAGGTCAAGGGCAAAATTGGCATTCCAACTAGTCGGATCAAGTTGGACCGACTTCATGGACCGACGTCCCTATGTCGGGCCCGACTTACCTGGGCTCGATGTGGGAGTATTCGGGTTGCCAATTTTACTCCATCCTCATGCAACTTCTTTCCCATATTTCCATTTAAATATTTCACCTCAAATCCTACACAACTTTGAAGGATGCACAACACCATAAATCCACAAAACACTAGATAGGGATTGTTTAGAGAAAAGCTAAGCTATACTAAGAAAATCAAACTAAAATTACAAAAAGAAGGCTACTAGCTCGGGTTGCCTCCCGAGAAGCGCTCGTTTAGAGTCACTAGCTTGACTTCCTAACCTCAACCTTATGGCGGGTGAAACACGGTGAATTGCTCGCCATTGTTATGCCCATTCCCATTGCCTTCATACCCATAAAACCACCAACGATGGTTACATAGGCATGGCTCTCCGATCTCGGGCCTATCTCATCATACTCCTCCAACGGATGAGATTTCTCCTCCTTGCTTGCTCCATCATGTTTTTCTTGTCCTACACCATAGTCATCCAAAGTATTCCTAGGAGATTCTACCAATTCACCTTTTAAATCACTAAGGCAAATATAGGAGTCTCCTAAGTCATCATTCAAATCACTCAAGCAAATGTAGGAATCAAAATTTTGGGAAGAATTGTGATCTTCACCAACATTAAAAGGATATGAGTAAGGATACTCTTCATCTCCTCTTGAGCTAGCATTGATCCTTGACTCATCTTGATCCTTAAGTTGCTCCAACAACTCCCTCACTTGTATTTGTTCATTGAAGCTTTCATCACCCCCTAATGCAACAACCTCCCTAGCAACTTCCACTTCTTCACGTTCTCTCTTGGCACTCTCTTCAAGTTTAAGAATGGCCAAGGCGTCCGGCTCATTCAAAGCTTTGTTGGAGTGAAAATCGACCTTCTCTTCCCCAATCTCAAAGGAAACCTTCCCGTTCTTGACATCAAACCTTGCCCCCGCCGTAGCTAAGAATGGTCTCCCTAAGATTATTGGAACCAAGGGATCCTCATGCATGTCCAAGATCACGAAATCATCGAGGACAAAGTACTTTCCAACCCTCACCGGAACGTCATCCAATATTCCTTTGTCCTTGATGATGGAACCGTCGGCCATGGTTAGGGACATATCGGCCGGCTCCATTTCACCCAAATTTGCTCTTCTCCAAATGCTAGCGGGCATCACCGAAACACTTGCCCCAAGGTCACATAAGGCTTGGAAATTTTGAGACCCCACACCAATGGTTATAGCAAAACGACCGGGATCTCCTAGCTTTTGTGGTAACTCCAAGGTCTTGACTTCATCTTGCATTTCCACTATGGACCTCTTCTTGCTCAAAATCTCCTTTAAAAACTTGGCATAAGATGGCATCTCACTCAATGCGTCGGTGAACGGGATGGAGATGTTCAGGCCTTGCAAGAGTTTGAGAAACCTCTTGAACTTGTTCTCAACAACATCTTTCGGCTTCTTCGAGGGATATGGAAGAATTGTTGCACCTTGAATCTTGCTTGGATCAACTTCTTTGGACTTCCCCGCTTCATTTGCAACACTTCCTGGTTTGACCGACTTGGGCACCATGTCGGGCCCGATGTTGTGAATCTCGGTCCTGGAAAGAGGGGTCGGATCGAGGTCTGTGTACGTCGGTCCCGAGTTGCTCTCAACCTCGGTCCGTGGTGAAGGAGTCGATCTTCTTGCTGGGTCGACTTCGGGGAACGTCGGACCCGACTTGCTGGGTAAGTTGGTCCGACTCTCTTCACTCTTCTTAGACACGTGTGGCTCGGGTAGGTTTTGGCCACTTCTCAATCCAATTGCCCGAACTTCATTTTGATTGTTTTGAGCTCGAGGGTTCTCCTCGGGTCGGCCCGGAAGTCTCCCATTCTCTCTCGGGGCTTGAGTCGCAATTTGGGCAAATTGATTGTCGACTTGCCTCCTCCATGCACCAAACTCATTGACTTGGGTCCTCATCTCCTTGAACCCATCTCTCATTTCTTGAGCAAACGTTTGTAACTCATTGAATCCCGGTGGTCTATATGGTGGTGGTGGCGCCCTCGGCTCGTTTTGGTTGAAGTTGTTGTTGTAGCTTTGAGCTTGACCGTTGTTCCACCGACCATTGCCACCATTGTTGAAATTGCCTCTTCCACCGAAATTTCCTCGAACATAGTTTGCCTCCTCAATTCGCTCGGCCAAGCGCACTTGGCTCTCATTCGGACAAACTTGTGTAGCATGTGCAAAGGATCCACACTCCTCACAAGCTCTAGCATTTTGGTTGTAGTAGTGGACTTGCCTCTTAAGCTTGCTCACTTCACCTTCAAGGAATTGGAGCTTCACATCCCTATCAATGTCTTCTCCCTTTGAATCATATAACTTCCTTGCACCTTCACCTTGAACTTTCACCTCCTTGCTAGCTTGACTCACCCCATACATGGCCTCATAATCGGATAGCTTGTCAAGTAGCTCCCAAGCTTGATCCGGTGTCAAGTCTATGAACCCACAATCGGTGTGGAGATTGAGCTTGTCCTTCGTTACCGGATTGATGCCTTGGAAAAAGATGTCTTGAAGCACATATGGTTGTTGGCCATGAGTAGGACATTGGCGCAACATCTCCTTGAAACGGTCCCATGCTTCGAAGAGAGGCTCATTCGGACCTTGTTGAAAGCTTGCAATCTTCCTTCTTAGCTCGGTTGTCTTTGAGGGAGGGAAGAACTTCATCAAGAAAGCATCATAGAGTGTCTTCCAAGTTGTGATTGACCTAGGAGCTTGGCTCTCGAGCCAATGTGTGGCCTTGCCCCCAAGTGACCATTTGAACGCCTTTAGAAGCACATACTCCAATGTCTCATCGTCGGTAGAGATCGTCTCACACATGTCCACAAATCGTTTAACATGCTCTATGGGACACTCATGTGGACGGCCCCCGAATTGATCTCGCTTGATGAGGGAGATGAATTGCGTCTTGATCTCAAAATTCTTGACAACCTCGGGAAGCACAATAGCCGGCTCGGGTACCCTCAACTCCGGATGCATGTATTGGCGTGCATTCCGGGGTAGAGCGTTGAGTTGAGCCTCGGCTCTCATCCGTTGCTCCCGTTCTCTTCTTGCCACCTCCTCTTGATTGTCCCTCTCAAGTTGCAATCTAGCCATTTCGGCCCTAAGTTGAGCCAACTCCTCATTAACATGGAGAGCTTGATTCGCCATCCTTTTCCTTCTTCGGGCTTCCTTGAGAATACTTTCCGGATCACTCACAAACTCAAGCTCAAGTGTTCCTCGGGAGGAACGAGCTAGCATACACCTATGAAACAAAGACACAAACCAAAACAAATCAAAAACAAACAAAGGGTTTGGGCTATTCCCTCACCCAAATCACTACCAAAACACAAGAAACTCACCAAATTGGGACTCAATGCACTTAGACTTCCCCGGCAACGGCGCCAATCTTTTGATCGCTCTCGGATGCGAGGG
Source organism: Fallopia convolvulus (assembly GCA_964016875.1). Taxonomy (NCBI): domain Eukaryota; kingdom Viridiplantae; phylum Streptophyta; class Magnoliopsida; order Caryophyllales; family Polygonaceae; genus Fallopia; species Fallopia convolvulus. The sequence continues at coordinate 32,270,826 of OZ024734.1, read as the reverse complement.
TCAAGAGATACAATTTATAACCCGACCCCGTTGTAGTACGTGGTGGTTGTCGAACACTCGGGAAGTCTACTCGATCGATGTGCCTAGATACTAGGACGCTAGAAAGGAGAGCATAAAACAAAGGAAAACAAAGAAAACAGTCGGGACCGACACTGAGGTCACGTCGGGCCCGAGGTTGGCGACAAGAGGAAGTCGGGACCGACACTGGGTAAGTCGGGCCCGAGGTAGCTGGGGATGTCGAACTCAAAGATTTTAAAAGTAGATCTTGGGCTTTTGGGTTCCTTCCCTAGTAGATTAAGGCTTTTCCACCCCAATTCAGGCAATGAGTGATGATCGGACTAGGATCGAGTGCTTTCGCCCTCGTTCCAACCACATCTACACCTCGATCCATGGGGAAATCCCCTTTGAAGCAAGGTCTTGAGATTGACACATGTTCACTTTCGCTACTTTGCCAATCTCAAGCCTTGATTCCCAACTTTCGCAAGGAATTGTAGCTCTATGTAGAGTGGGTTCCTTAGATCAAACACTCAAGGCTATGGAATTGGGGTTTCTAGCCTAAACCTAGCTAGGGTTCTCCCCCATAACCCAAGATCAAGGAGATCTACTCCATGTGACGAGAAAAGAAAGCAATCAAATCAAAAGAGAAAGCAATCATCATAATCAATCTCAAAACAAAGCAAGGTTTCATTCAAATCCAAAGCAATCCACAAATTCAAATCAAGGGTTTTCAAATCCACAAGATCAAAGCAAATCAAAGCTAAACAATCAACAAAAACTATCAAGCCTTCCTCTCTCTTGGCCGATTCTCTCTCTCTTCCTCCTCTTCTCCTTCCTCCTTGCTCTCCAAGTATCCTCTTGGCTCCCTTGGAACCCCCCTTTTTGTGTGTGTGTGAGGGAACCCTTTCTTAGAAGACAAGAGGGCCTTTTATAGATTAGATGAAGGGCAAAAGTGGAAGTCCACAAATTCGTGCCTTGGAGCCCAAGTAGTTCAGTGACCGACTCGGACCGACACGGAGGAACCTCGGGCCCGAGGTACTGTGCAACTCGGTCCGAGGTTGGAGACTTCAAAGTCGGGCCCGATGTGGTTGCAACTCGGTCCTGACCTCGTTCCACCTTCTTCTTAGTTGGCTTCTCTTGTCTTCTTCATGGCTTGCTTCTCTCTTTCCCGCTTTAGCTCGGCCTTTGCTCCATGTCTCGACCCTCCTTCAAATCGATCCTTGATTCATGCCAAATTACCTACAAAACACATAAAAGGTGCGTAGTCTCCGAATCTCATAGAAATACGGGAACTAAGCTAAAAAGGAACAAAACGCACAAGAAAAGGGGAAAAAGAAACATATTTACAAAGGAAATCACATATGAAAACACCACCAAATAGAGAGACATCATTTATGCTCAAAACTAACCTAAACACACTCAATTCATGCCTAAAATACAAGAGATAACCATACTAATCTAGAGTGTATCAAATTCCCCCATTCTTAAACCTTGGTCGTCCTCGAGTAATCTCAAAATAAATCTAACAATCAATCCTATAAGGGTTTCCAACATAGTACAAGGGAAGACGAAAATCATTCAACTCACATACTTGGTCCCAAAATAGAGTCATAGTGAGCAAAAACATGATAGTTCAAGCACACACCTTACATAGATAAATAGTCAATAAGCTCTCAAGCTCTCAAAAGTGTAGAGCGTCCTAGGATATACCCGACATCTAAAATGCAATCCCCAAACCCCAAAGTAGAATGAAATCCTAAACACTCTAATTTTTCCACTCAATTCTACTTAGGCACCCTTACGAATTTTCACCTAATCGCTCATTTCATTTTTCTTATAGGTGTGCTCATATATGCTCACATCTCGCATAAACCTCATATTACCCCAGCCTAATGCTGGTACGGGTTACCTGCTTATTACCTAAGCCGCCCTTTTGGGTTTTCAACTCATCCCAAGATTTTATATGCCTTTTTTACTTTTTATAGCTTTTTCTATTTGTTTTTTTTTCTTTTTTTTTCAAAAATTTCTTTGTACAAAACAGGAACAAAAATCCCATAAAAATAATGAAAAATAAACTGAAATGCAACTATCTATGATAGGCGTAGCGAGTACTTCCTCCCCCATACTTAAAATCCTTCATTGTCCTCAATGAAGTAAAGAAAAAGGAATTAAGCATAGAAGAGGAAAATAAGAAGACTCACATACGAAAGATGATATGGATAAATGAACTCCCGAAATTGTAATGCACCAAACTTAGAAACACTTGAAGCACCTCGTATTTAGCAAATCTCGAACATCGTCTTCACAACTCACATGTGGCATACGATAGATGATAAAATCCCCATTCTTTATGCTTAGGCCTAGATGTCCTTAAAGATCACATGTTTTTTCTAATTTTGCCTTTAAAATGACTTGTAATCTAACATTTCACGCCTAGTGTTCGATGAAATGTCCATGTAAATGTCACTAATAAGTGTAGCATTCGCTTTCTAGGTACGAATTTTTTCTCTTATTCGATTGGTCTTGATTTTGTAGTGTAGAATGTTCTTACTGGCTTGATATTATCCTCATTCTTTATGCTTATGCCTAGATGTGTTTAAAGTTCACTTGTTTTTCTCCTTTTGCCATTAAAAATTGACTTGTGATCTAACATTGCACGCAAAGTGTTCGATGAAATGTCCATGTAAATGTCACTCCTAAATGTGGCATTCGGTTTTTATGTTCGAATTTATGCTTTTATTCGATCGGTCATGATTTTGAAGTGTAGAATGTGCTTATTAGCTTGATATTGTCCTTATTCTTTATGATTCTGCCTAGATGTCCTTAAAGTTAACTTGTTTTTTCTCCTTTTGCCTTTAAAATGACTTGTGATCTAACATTGCACGCCATTTTTTCGGTTAAATGTCCATGTAAATGTCACTCTTAAATGTGGCATTCGGTTTCTAGGTTCTAATTTATGCTTTTACTCGATCGGTCTTGATTTCGTAGTGCAAAACGTGCTCATTGGCTTGATAATATTCTCATTCTTTATGCTTATGCATCGATGTGTTTAAGTTTCACTTGTTTTTTCTCTCTTTGCCATTAAAAATTGACTTGTGATCTAACATTGCACGCCAAGTGTTCGATGAAATGTCCATGTAAATGTCACTCCTAAATGTGGCATTGGGTTTCTAGGTTCGAATTTATTCTTTTATTCGATCGGTCCTGATTTTGTAGTGCAAAACTTGCTTATTGGCTTGATACTATCCTCATTCTTTATGCTTATGCCTCGATGTCTTTAAAGTTCACTTTTTTTTTCTCATTTTGCCTTAAAAACGACTTGTGATCTAACATTACACACCAAGTGTTCGATGAAATCTCCATGTAAATGTCAATCTTAAATGTGGCATTCGGTTTCTAGGTTCGAATTTATGCTTTTATTCGATCGGTCTTGATTTTGTAATGCAAAACGTACTTATTGGCTTGATACTATTCTCATTCTTTATGCTTATACCTCGATGTCTTTAAAGTTCAATTGTTTGTTTCTCATTTTGCCATAAAAATGTCTTGGGATCTAACATTGCATGCCAAGTATTCGATGAAATGTTCATGTAAATGTCACTCCTAAATATGTCATTCGGTTTTTATGTTCGAATTTATGCTTTTATTCGATCGGTCTTGATTTTGTTGTGCTTAATGTGTTTATTGGCTTGATACTATACTCATTCTGTATGCTTATTCCTAGATGTCTATTGATGTGATTCCATCTACCTAGTCATGGCCCCATGATTTGAGTGAAGATACCAGCCCTAAAGACAAGCCCAATGTGCACGATAAAGGGGAGCCAATACTTGGACAAGCAACCAAAGACGATATTCGAGGCGCTAAGAAGCCGAGAAAAGGAGACATGCTCTATAATGGGCGCATCACTCGAGCACATGCTAGGGCAATGCTTGAAAAGATCAAGGAGGAGATCATGGCTCATAAGTTTCCGATGGCTAATGACGGAGAAGGTTGGAGTGTTCTTGTGACTATTGGTTCGACTAGTGCTAAAACTTGACTTATGTTTTGTTAAGGGTTTTTAGTTGAATTTCTTGAAAGTTAAGGGTGTTTTATGTAATTAGAGAGAAGTGAGTGTGGCTTAGTTGAGAGAGGCGTGGCTTTAGGGTTATAAGGCTTGTGTTTGGCCTCTTTCCAAGGGGAGATTGGACGAAAATACTCTCTTGTTGCTTACTTTCCCTTGCAATTTCAATTCAAGTTCTTGTTCTTGTATTTCGTTCGTTCAATTCTCGTTGTTCAAGTTGTTGGTGAGTAATATCCGAAAATTTGGGCATCTTAGTTTGTTTGAGAGCTTGGTGAGTCATATCCAAGTTGTCAAGCATCCATATCCCCTTGTTCTCTCCATTTCGATCCATCATCCATCTCGGTGGTTTCTGCACCCCCTCAGTAAAATCGACGTATCTTGGAATCACTCAATTCCGAGTTCGGAAGAGGAAGATCCATCCAGTTGAAGACGGGTCAGCTGCGTGGTGTTTGTTGTCGGAATTCCTTGGATTCTCTTGGCGATCTCTTTGCACCATCATCTACACCATCGATCCTTTCATCAAGTGGTATCAGAGTCACGCGAAGGTATCGCCATCTAAACCTTGTTCGGACCTTGAATTTTCACTTGTTGCAAGGTTTTAGGTTCGAACTCTTTATTGGATGCGTTGTGTTGTTGTGTGCGACAATAGTGTCCTTGTTGTGTGTTGTTGTGGTCGTTGCTTTTTCTTGATCTTGTTATTGTATTGGCCAAGTGGGTGCTCAGCCATGGCTGCAAATCCATGCTAAAAACCGTCCCAACAGAACACCAAAAGGGCATTCAATGGTTGGTAGTTGAAAGGTTGCTTTTGTTGCTTGATAAATGCCTTCCTTTAGTGCATGAATTGAAAGATCCTTTGCCGATTTTTGTTGAGTAAAAAAACGCGGGAATTGAGACCAAAAACCAGCTTTGATTTTGTGTTCGTTACATGGTTGTTGAATTGGATCGACTTTAGGATACGGGAACGACACCAAGAATTGCTAATCTTGCTTGGTTGTTTCTTTTCCTGTTGTTGTGTTTGAGTTTTTCTTGTTCCATTTTGTTGGTCATCTTCTACTTGCAACTTGTCAGATTTTCATCTCGGGCAAGTCTTGGTGATTAATTCGTGTGACCTCTATACCTTGATCTTTCCCTTGTTTTTACGATGACAAGTGTAGGTGATGACAAGAATAGGGAACAAGTTGAGGAGATGTCCACTAGTTCAGTGGCTGCCATGTTACAAACTTTTCAACAATCCATGCAACAATCCGTGGAAGCTATGAAGATACGCATGGATGCCTTGGAGCGTCGAATCCTAGGGCTGGACGAGAGGACACAAGCGCCTCAAGCGGTGAAGATCAAGGAGACACGAGAAGAGGATCAAGGTTCGAGGACGACCCCTTGTAAAGGGGAGGAGACTTCCTTCCAACAAAGAGTGATGAGTGACACAGAACAACCAAAAAGAGAGACTCCTTTTCATGGATTGGAACAACTCATTACCATCAAGTGTCCAATAGAAATGATGCACATATTGCAAGAAGAAGAGGAAGTTGTGGAATTGTCTCCTAAAATCAAGCATCGTCCTACCATCACTCCTAGCTCCATGAACTCGTTGGCTACACCATGGTTGGATGCATTTCATATGATTCCTTCATGTTTGCCCTTCTTGCTCCGTGAGGAGGATGGGGCTGTTTTAGTCACTCCAAGCGGTGATTACATTCCCTTTCTTGTCGAGGCCAAGAAGGATGTCTTTGTCATGGAGAATGCCACACCAAGGGAGCTAGAAGCCCTACCTTCTTTGTTGAGCTCACAAGGCTTGATAGATTCGAGGACGAATCTTTTTGAAGGGGAAGAGGATGATGTGATTCCATCTACGGAGTCATGGCCCCATGATTTTATTGAAGATTCCAGCCCTAAAGACAAGCCCAATGTGCATGATAAAGGAGAGCCTATACTTGGACAAGCAACCAAAGACGATGTTCGAGGTGCTAAGAAGCCGAGACAAGGAGACATGCTCTATCTTGGGCGCATCACTCGAGCACATGCTAGGGCAATGCTTGAAAAGATCAAGGAGGAGATCATGGCTCATACGTTTCCGATGGCTAATGACGAAGAAGGTTGGAGTGTTCTAGTGACTAGTGCTAAAACTTGACTTATGTTTTGTTAAGGGTTTTTAGTTGAATTTCTTGAAAGTTAAGGGTGTTTTATGTAATTAGAGAGAAGTGAGGGTGGCTTAGTTGAGAGAGGCGGGGCTTTAGGGTTATAAGGCTTGTGTTTGGCTTCTTTCCAAGGGAGATTGGACGAAAATACTCTCTTGTTGCTTACTTTCCCTTGCAATTTCAATTCAAGTTCTTGTTCTTGTATTTCGTTCGTTCAATTCTCGTTGTTCAAGTTGTTGGTGAGTAATATCCAACAACTTGGGCATCTTAGTTTGTTTGAGAGCTTGGTGAGTCATATCCAAGTTGTCAAGTATCCATATCCCCTTGTTCTCTCCATTTCGATCCATCATCCATCTCGGTGGTTTCTGCACCCACTCAGTAAAATCGACGTATCCTTCAATCCACTCACCATCTAGGTCTGACATTTTGAAAGAATAAACTAGAGTCATAGATCTAACTTCTCGAATTGGAATCACTCAATTCCGAGTTCGGAAGAGGAAGATCCATCCAGTTGAAGACGGGTCAGCTGCGTGGTGTTTGTTGTCGGAATTCCTTGGATTCTCTTGGCGATCTCTTTGCACCATCATCTACACCATCGATCCTTTCATCAAGTGGTATCAGAGTAACGCGAAGGTATCGCCGTCTAAACCTTGTTCCGACCTTGAATTTCCACTTGTTGCAAGGTTTTAGGTTCGAACTCTTTATTGGATGCGTTGTGTTCTTGTGTGCGACCATAGTGTCCTTGTTGTGTGTTGTTGTGGTCGTTTCTTTTTCTTGATCTTGTTATTGTATTGGCCAAGTGGGTGCTCAGCCATGGCTGCAAATCCATGCTAAAAACTGTCCCAATAGAACACCAAAAGGGCATTCAATGGTTGGTAGTTGAAAGGTTGCTTTTGTTGCTTGATTAATGTCTTCCTTTTATGCATGAATTGAAAGAGCCTTTGCCGATTTTTGTTGAGTAAAAAAACGCGGGAATTGAGACCAAAAACCAGCTTTGATTTTGTGTTCGTTACATGGTTGTTGAATTGGATCGACTTTAGGATACGGGAACGACACCAAGAATTGCTAATCTTGCTTGGTTGTTTCTTTTCTTGTTGTTGTGTTTGAGTTTTTCTTGTTCCATTTTGTTGGTCATCTTCTACTTGCAACTTGTCAGATTTTCATCTCGGGCAAGTCTTGGTGATTAATTCGTGTGACCTCTATACCTTGATCTTTGCCTTGTTTTTACGATGACAAGTGTAGGTGATGACAAGAATAAGGAACAAGTTGAGGAGACGTCCACTAGTTCGGTGGCTGCCATGTTACAAACTTTTCAACAATCCATGCAACAATCCGTGGAAGCTATGAAGATACGCATGGATGACTTGGAGCGCCGAATCCTAGGGCTGGACGAGAGGACACAAGTGCCTCAAGCGGTGAAGATCAAGGAGACACGAGAAGAGGATCAAGGTTCGACGATGACCCCTTGTAAAGGGGAGGAGACTTCCTTTCAACAAAGAGTGATGAGTGACACAGAACAAACAAAAAGAGAGACTCCTTTTCATGGATTGGAACAACTCATTACTATCAAGTGTCCAATAGAAATGATGCACATATTACAAGAAGAAGAGGAAGTTGTGGAATTGTCTCCTAAAATCAAGCATCGTCCTACCATCACTCCTAGCTCCATGAACTCGTTGGCTACACCATGGATGGATGCATTTCATATGATTCCTTCATGTTTGCCCTTCTTGCTCCGGGAGGAGGATGAGGCTGTTTTAGTCACTCCAAGCGATGATTACATTCCCTTTCTTGTCGAGGCCAAGAAGGATGTCTTTGTCATGGAGAATGCCACACCAAGGGAGCTAGAAGCCCTACCTTCTTTGTTGAGCTCACAAGGCTTGATAGATTCGAGGACGAATCTTTTTGAAGGGGAGGAGGATAATGTGATTCCATCTACCGAGTCATGGCCCCATGATTTGATTGAAGATTCCAACCCTAAAGACAAGCCCAATGTGCACGATAAAGGAGAGCCAATACTTGGACAAGCAACCAAAGACGATGTTCGAGGCGCTAAGAAGCCGAGACAAGGAGACATGCTCTATCTTGGGCGCATCACTCGAGCACATGCTAGGGCAATGCTTGAAAAGATCAAGGAGGAGATCATGGCTCATACGTTTCCGATGGCTAATGACGAAGAAGATTGGAGTGTTCTAGTGACTAGTGCTAAAACTTGACTTATGTTTTGTTAAGGGTTTTTAGTTGAATTTCTTGAAAGTTAAGGGTGTTTTATGTAATTAGAGAGAAGTGAGGGTGGCTTAGTTGAGAGAGGCGGGGCTTTAGGGTTATAAGGCTTGTGTTTGGCTTCTTTCCAAGGGAGATTGGACGAAAATACTCTCTTGTTGCTTACTTTCCCTTGCAATTTCAATTCAAGTTCTTGTTCTTGTATTTCGTTCGTTCAATTCTCGTTGTTCAAGTTGTTGGTGAGTAATATCCAACAACTTGGGCATCTTAGTTTGTTTGAGAGCTTGGTGAGTCATATCCAAGTTGTCAAGTATCCATATCCCCTTGTTCTCTCCATTTCGATCCATCATCCATCTCGGTGGTTTCTGCACCCACTCAGTAAAATCGACGTATCTTTCAATCCACTCATCATCTAGGTCTGACATTTTGAAAGATTAAACTAGAGTCATAGATCTAACTTCTCGAATTGGAATCACTCAATTCCGAGTTCGGAAGAGGAAGATCCATCCAGTTGAAGACGGGTCAGCTGCGTGGTGTTTGTTGTCGGAATTCCTTGGATTCTCTTGGCGATCTCTTTGCACCATCATCTACACCATCGATCCTTTCATCAAGTGGTATCAGAGTAACGCGAAGGTATCGCCGTCTAAACCTTGTTCCGACCTTGAATTTCCACTTGTTGCAAGGTTTTAGGTTCGAACTCTTTATTGGATGCGTTGTGTTCTTGTGTGCGACCATAGTGTCCTTGTTGTGTGTTGTTGTGGTCGTTTCTTTTTCTTGATCTTGTTATTGTATTGGCCAAGTGGGTGCTCAGCCATGGCTGCAAATCCATGCTAAAAACTGTCCTAATAGAACACCAAAAGGGCATTCAATGGTTGGTAGTTGAAAGGTTGCTTTTGTTGCTTGATTAATGTCTTCCTTTTGTGCATGAATTGAAAGAGCCTTTGCCGATTTTTGTTGAGTAAAAAAACGCGGGAATTGAGACCAAAAACCAGCTTTGATTTTGTGTTCGTTACATGGTTGTTGAATTGGATCGACTTTAGGATACGGGAACGACACCAAGAATTGCTAATCTTGCTTGGTTGTTTCTTTTCTTGTTGTTGTGTTTGAGTTTTTCTTGTTCCATTTTGTTGGTCATCTTCTACTTGCAACTTGTCAGATTTTCATCTCGGGCAAGTCTTGGTGATTAATTCGTGTGACCTCTATACCTTGATCTTTGCCTTGTTTTTACGATGACAAGTGTAGGTGATGACAAGAATAAGGAACAAGTTGAGGAGACGTCCACTAGTTCGGTGGCTGTCATGTTACAAACTTTTCAACAATCCATGCAACAATCCGTGGAAGCTATGAAGATACGCATGGATGACTTGGAGCGCCGAATCCTAGGGCTGGACGAGAGGACACAAGTGCCTCAAGCGGTGAAGATCAAGGAGACACGAGAAGAGGATCAAGGTTCGACGATGACCCCTTGTAAAGGGGAGGAGACTTCCTTTCAACAAAGAGTGATGAGTGACACAGAACAAACAAAAAGAGAGACTCCTTTTCATGGATTGGAACAACTCATTACCATCAAGTGTCCAATAGAAATGATGCACATATTGCAAGAAGAAGAGGAAGTTGTGGAATTGTCTCCTAAAATCAAGCATCGTCCTACCATCACTCCTAGCTCCATGAACTCGTTGGCTACACCATGGATGGATGCATTTCATATGATTCCTTCATGTTTGCCCTTCTTGCTCCGGGAGGAGGATGAGGCTGTTTTAGTCACTCCAAGCGGTGATTACATTCCCTTTCTTGTCGAGGCCAAGAAGGATGTCTTTGTCATGGAGAATGCCACACCAAGGGAGCTAGAAGCCCTACCTTCTTTGTTGAGCTCACAAGGCTTGATAGATTCGAGGACGAATCTTTTTGAAGGGGAGGAGGATAATGTGATTCCATCTACCGAGTCATGGCCCCATGATTTGATTGAAGATTCCAACCCTAAAGACAAGCCCAATGTGCACGATAAAGGAGAGCCAATACTTGGACAAGCAACCAAAGACGATGTTCGAGGCGCTAAGAAGCCGAGACAAGGAGACATGCTCTATCTTGGGCGCATCACTCGAGCACATGCTAGGGCAATGCTTGAAAAGATCAAGGAGGAGATCATGGCTCATAAGTTTCCGATGGCTAATGACGAAGAAGGTTGGAGTGTTCTAGTGACTAATGGTTCGACTAGTGCTAAAACTTGACTTATGTTTTGTTAAGGGTTTTTAGTTGAATTTCTTGAAAGTTAAGGGTGTTTTATGTAATTAGAGAGAAGTGAGGGTGGATTAGTTGAGAGAGGCGGGGCTTTATGGTTATAAGGCTTGTGTTTGGCTTCTTTCCAAGGGGAGATTGGACGAAAATACTCTCTTGTTGCTTACATTCCCTTGCAATTTCAATTCAAGTTCTTGTTCTTGTATTTCGTTCGTTCAATTCTCGTTGTTCAAGTTGTTGGTGAGTAATATCCAACAATTAAGGCATCTTAGATTTTTTGAGAGCTTGGTGAGTCATATCCAAGTTGTCAAGCATCCATATCCCCTTGTTCTCTCCATTTCGATCCATCATCCATCTCGGTGGTTTCTGCATCCCCTCAGTAAAATCGACGTATCTTTCAATCCACTCATCATATAGGTCTAACATTTTGAGGGTTTAAACTAGAGTCAGAGATCTAACTTCTCGAGTTGGAATCACTCAATTCCGAGTTCGGAAGAGGAAGATCCATCAAGTTGAAGACGGGTCAGCTGCGTGGTGTTTGTTGTCGGAATTCCTTGGATTCTCTTGGCGATCTCTTTGCACCATCATCTACACCATCGATCCTTTCATCAAGTGGTATCAGAGTAACGCGAAGGTATCGCCGTCTAAACCTTGTTCCGACCTTGAATTTCCACTTGTTGCAAGGTTTTAGGTTCGAACTCTTTATTGGATGCGTTGTGTTGTTGTGTGCGACAATAGTGTCCTTGTTGTGTGTTGTTGTGGTCATTGCTTTTTCTTGATCTTGTTATTGTATTGGCCAAGTGGGTGCTCAGCCATGGCTGCAAATCCATGCTAAAAACCGTCCCAACAGAACACCAAAAGGGCATTCAATGGTTGGTAGTTGAAAGGTTGCTTTTGTTGCTTGATAAATGCCTTCCTTTAGTGCATGAATTGAAAGATCCTTTGCCGATTTTTGTTGAGTAAAAAAACGCGGGAATTGAGACCAAAAACCAGCTTTGATTTTGTGTTCGTTACATGGTTGTTGAATTGGATCGACTTTAGGATACGGGAACGACACCAAGAATTGCTAATCTTGCTTGGTTGTTTCTTTTCCTGTTGTTGTGTTTGAGTTTTTCTTGTTCCATTTTGTTGGTCATCTTCTACTTGCAACTTGTCAGATTTTCATCTCGGGCAAGTCTTGGTGATTAATTCGTGTGACCTCTATACCTTGATCTTTCCCTTGTTTTTACGATGACAAGTGTAGGTGATGACAAGAATAGGGAACAAGTTGAGGAGATGTCCACTAGTTCAGTGGCTGCCATGTTACAAACTTTTCAACAATCCATGCAACAATCCGTGGAAGCTATGAAGATACGCATGGATGCCTTGGAGCGTCGAATCCTAGGGCTGGACGAGAGGACACAAGCGCCTCAAGCGGTGAAGATCAAGGAGACACGAGAAGAGGATCAAGGTTCGAGGACGACCCCTTGTAAAGGGGAGGAGACTTCCTTCCAACAAAGAGTGATGAGTGACACAGAACAACCAAAAAGAGAGACTCCTTTTCATGGATTGGAACAACTCATTACCATCAAGTGTCCAATAGAAATGATGCACATATTGCAAGAAGAAGAGGAAGTTGTGGAATTGTCTCCTAAAATCAAGCATCGTCCTACCATCACTCCTAGCTCCATGAACTCGTTGGCTACACCATGGATGGATGCATTTCATATGATTCCTTCATGTTTGCCCTTCTTGCTCCGTGAGGAGGATGAGGCTGTTTTAGTCACTCCAAGCGGTGATTACATTCCCTTTCTTGTCGAGGCCAAGAAGGATGTCTTTGTCATGGAGAATGCCACACCAAGGGAGCTAGAAGCCCTACCTTCTTTGTTGAGCTCACAAGGCTTGATAGATTCGAGGACGAATCTTTTTGAAGGGGAAGAGGATGATGTGATTCCATCTACGGAGTCATGGCCCCATGATTTTATTGAAGATTCCAGCCCTAAAGACAAGCCCAATGTGCATGATAAAGGAGAGCCTATACTTGGACAAGCAACCAAAGACGATGTTCGAGGTGCTAAGAAGCCGAGACAAGGAGACATGCTCTATCTTGGGCGCATCACTCGAGCACATGCTAGGGCAATGCTTGAAAAGATCAAGGAGGAGATCATGGCTCATACGTTTCCGATGGCTAATGACGAAGAAGATTGGAGTGTTCTAGTGACTAGTGCTAAAACTTGACTTATGTTTTGTTAAGGGTTTTTAGTTGAATTTCTTGAAAGTTAAGGGTGTTTTATGTAATTAGAGAGAAGTGAGGGTGGCTTAGTTGAGAGAGGCGGGGCTTTAGGGTTATAAGGCTTGTGTTTGGCTTCTTTCCAAGGGAGATTGGACGAAAATACTCTCTTGTTGCTTACTTTCCCTTGCAATTTCAATTCAAGTTCTTGTTCTTGTATTTCGTTCGTTCAATTCTCGTTGTTCAAGTTGTTGGTGAGTAATATCCAACAACTTGGGCATCTTAGTTTGTTTGAGAGCTTGGTGAGTCATATCCAAGTTGTCAAGTATCCATATCCCCTTGTTCTCTCCATTTCGATCCATCATCCATCTCGGTGGTTTCTGCACCCACTCAGTAAAATCGACGTATCTTTCAATCCACTCATCATCTAGGTCTGACATTTTGAAAGATTAAACTAGAGTCATAGATCTAACTTCTCGAATTGGAATCACTCAATTCCGAGTTCGGAAGAGGAAGATCCATCCAGTTGAAGACGGGTCAGCTGCGTGGTGTTTGTTGTCGGAATTCCTTGGATTCTCTTGGCGATCTCTTTGCACCATCATCTACACCATCGATCCTTTCATCAAGTGGTATCAGAGTAACGCGAAGGTATCGCCGTCTAAACCTTGTTCCGACCTTGAATTTCCACTTGTTGCAAGGTTTTAGGTTCGAACTCTTTATTGGATGCGTTGTGTTCTTGTGTGCGACCATAGTGTCCTTGTTGTGTGTTGTTGTGGTCGTTTCTTTTTCTTGATCTTGTTATTGTATTGGCCAAGTGGGTGCTCAGCCATGGCTGCAAATCCATGCTAAAAACTGTCCTAATAGAACACCAAAAGGGCATTCAATGGTTGGTAGTTGAAAGGTTGCTTTTGTTGCTTGATTAATGTCTTCCTTTTGTGCATGAATTGAAAGAGCCTTTGCCGATTTTTGTTGAGTAAAAAAACGCGGGAATTGAGACCAAAAACCAGCTTTGATTTTGTGTTCGTTACATGGTTGTTGAATTGGATCGACTTTAGGATACGGGAACGACACCAAGAATTGCTAATCTTGCTTGGTTGTTTCTTTTCTTGTTGTTGTGTTTGAGTTTTTCTTGTTCCATTTTGTTGGTCATCTTCTACTTGCAACTTGTCAGATTTTCATCTCGGGCAAGTCTTGGTGATTAATTCGTGTGACCTCTATACCTTGATCTTTGCCTTGTTTTTACGATGACAAGTGTAGGTGATGACAAGAATAAGGAACAAGTTGAGGAGACGTCCACTAGTTCGGTGGCTGTCATGTTACAAACTTTTCAACAATCCATGCAACAATCCGTGGAAGCTATGAAGATACGCATGGATGACTTGGAGCGCCGAATCCTAGGGCTGGACGAGAGGACACAAGTGCCTCAAGCGGTGAAGATCAAGGAGACACGAGAAGAGGATCAAGGTTCGACGATGACCCCTTGTAAAGGGGAGGAGACTTCCTTTCAACAAAGAGTGATGAGTGACACAGAACAAACAAAAAGAGAGACTCCTTTTCATGGATTGGAACAACTCATTACCATCAAGTGTCCAATAGAAATGATGCACATATTGCAAGAAGAAGAGGAAGTTGTGGAATTGTCTCCTAAAATCAAGCATCGTCCTACCATCACTCCTAGCTCCATGAACTCGTTGGCTACACCATGGATGGATGCATTTCATATGATTCCTTCATGTTTGCCCTTCTTGCTCCGGGAGGAGGATGAGGCTGTTTTAGTCACTCCAAGCGGTGATTACATTCCCTTTCTTGTCGAGGCCAAGAAGGATGTCTTTGTCATGGAGAATGCCACACCAAGGGAGCTAGAAGCCCTACCTTCTTTGTTGAGCTCACAAGGCTTGATAGATTCGAGGACGAATCTTTTTGAAGGGGAGGAGGATAATGTGATTCCATCTACCGAGTCATGGCCCCATGATTTGATTGAAGATTCCAACCCTAAAGACAAGCCCAATGTGCACGATAAAGGAGAGCCAATACTTGGACAAGCAACCAAAGACGATGTTCGAGGCGCTAAGAAGCCGAGACAAGGAGACATGCTCTATCTTGGGCGCATCACTCGAGCACATGCTAGGGCAATGCTTGAAAAGATCAAGGAGGAGATCATGGATCATAAGTTTCCGATGGCTAATGACGAAGAAGGTTGGAGTGTTCTAGTGACTAATGGTTCGACTAGTGCTAAAACTTGACTTATGTTTTGTTAAGGGTTTTTAGTTGAATTTCTTGAAAGTTAAGGGTGTTTTATGTAATTAGAGAGAAGTGAGGGTGGATTAGTTGAGAGAGGCGGGGATTTATGGTTATAAGGCTTGTGTTTGGCTTCTTTCCAAGGGGAGATTGGACGAAAATACTCTCTTGTTGCTTACATTCCCTTGCAATTTCAATTCAAGTTCTTGTTCTTGTATTTCGTTCGTTCAATTCTCGTTGTTCAAGTTGTTGGTGAGTAATATCCAACAATTAAGGCATCTTAGATTGTTTGAGAGCTTGGTGAGTCATATCCAAGTTGTCAAGCATCCATATCCCCTTGTTCTCTCCATTTCGATCCATCATCCATCTCGGTGGTTTCTGCATCCCCTCAGTAAAATCGACGTATCTTTCAATCCACTCATCATATAGGTCTAACATTTTGAGGGTTTAAACTAGAGTCAGAGATCTAACTTCTCGAGTTGGAATCACGCAATTCCGAGTTCGGAAGAGGAAGATCCATCCAGTTGAAGACGGGTCAGCTGCGTGGTGTTTGTTGTCGGAATTCCTTGGATTCTCTTGGCGATCTCTTTGCACCATCATCTACACCATCGATCCTTTCATCAAGTGGTATCAGAGTAACGCGAAGGTATCGCCGTCTAAACCTTGTTCCGACCTTGAATTTCCACTTGTTGCAAGGTTTTAGGTTCGAACTCTTTATTGGATGCGTTGTGTTCTTGTGTGCGACCATAGTGTCCTTGTTGTGTGTTGTTGTGGTCGTTGCTTTTTCTTGATCTTGTTATTGTATTGGCCAAGTGGGTGCTCAGCCATGGCTGCAAATCCATGCTAAAAACCGTCCCAATAGAACACCAAAAGGGCATTCAATGGTTGGTAGTTGAAAGGTTGCTTTTGTTGCTTGATTAATGCCTTCCTTTAGTGCATGAATTGAAAGATCCTTTGCCGATTTTTGTTGAGTAAAAAAACGCGGGAATTGAGACCAAAAACCAGCTTTGATTTTGTGTTCGTTACATGGTTGTTGAATTGGATCGACTTTAGGATACGGGAACGACACCAAGAATTGCTAATCTTGCTTGGTTGTTTCTTTTCCTGTTGTTGTGTTTGAGTTTTTCTTGTTCCATTTTGTTGGTCATCTTCTACTTGCAACTTGTCAGATTTTCATCTCGGGCAAGTCTTGGTGATTAATTCGTGTGACCTCTATACCTTGATCTTTCCCTTGTTTTTACGATGACAACTGTAGGTGATGACAAGAATAGGGAACAAGTTGAGGAGATGTCCACTAGTTCGGTGGCTGCCATGTTACAAACTTTTCAACAATCCATGCAACAATCCGTGGAAGCTATGAAGATACGCATGGATGCCTTGGAGCGCCGAATCCTAGGGCTGGACGAGAGGACACAAGCGCCTCAAGCGGTGAAGATCAAGGAGACACGAGAAGAGGATCAAGGTTCGAGGACGACCCCTTGTAAAGGGGAGGAGACTTCCTTCCAACAAAGAGTGATGAGTGACACAGAACAACCAAAAAGAGAGACTCCTTTTCATGGATTGGAACAACTCATTACCATCAAGTGTCCAATAGAAATGATGCACATATTGCAAGAAGAAGAGGAAGTTGTGGAATTGTCTCCTAAAATCAAGCATCGTCCTACCATCACTCCTAGCTCCATGAACTCGTTGGCTACACCATGGATGGAAGCATTTCATATGATTCCTTCATGTTTGCCCTTCTTGCTCCGTGAGGAGGATGAGGCTGTTTTAGTCACTCCAAGCGGTGATTACATTCCCTTTCTTGTCGAGGCCAAGAAGGATGTCTTTGTCATGGAGAATGCCACACCAAGGGAGCTAGAAGCCCTACCTTCTTTGTTGAGCTCACAAGGCTTGATAGATTCGAGGACGAATCTTTTTGAAGGGGAGGAGGAGGATGTGATTCCATCTACCGAGTCATGGCCCCATGATTTGATTGATGATTCCAGCCCTAAAGACAAGCCCAATGTGCACGATAAAGGAGAGCCAATACTTGGACAAGCAACCAAAGACGATGTTCGAGGCGCTAAGAAGCCGAGACAAGGAGACATGCTCTATCTTGGGCGCATCACTCGAGCACATGCTAGGGAAATTCTTGAAAAGATCAAGGAGGAGATCATGGCGCATAAGTTTCCGATGGCTAATGACGAAGAAGGTTGGAGTGTTCTAGTGACTAATGGTTCGACTAGTGCTAAAACTTGACTTATGTTTTGTTAAGGGTTTTTAGTTGAATTTCTTGAAAGTTAAGGGTGTTTTATGTAATTAGAGAGAAGTGAGGGTGGCTTAGTTGAGAGAGGCGGGGCTTTAGGGTTATAAGGCTTGTGTTTGGCTTCTTTCCAAGGGGAGATTGGACGAAAATACTCTCTTGTTGCTTACTTTCCCTTGCAATTTCAATTCAAGTTCTTGTTCTTGTATTTCATTCGTTCAATTCTCGTTGTTCAAGTTGTTGGTGAGTAATATCCAACAATTTGGGCATCTTAGTTTGTTTGACAGCTTGGTGAGTCATATCCAAGTTGTCAAGCATCCATATCCCCTTGTTCTCTCCATTTCGATCCATCATCCATCTCGGTGGTTTCTGCACCCCCTCAGTAAAATCGACGTATCTGTCAATCCACTCATCATCTAGGTCTGACATTTTGAAAGATTAAACTAGAGTCGGAGATCTAACTTCTCGAATTGGAATCACTCAATTCCGTGTTCGGAAGAGGAAGATCCATCCAGTTGAAGACGGGTCAGCTGCGTGGTGTTTGTTGTCGGAATTCCTTGGATTCTCTTGGCGATCTCTTGGCACCATCATCTACACCATCGATCCTTTCATCAACTATAAAGTTCATTTGTTTTTTCTCCTTTTGCCTTTAAAATGACTTGTGATCTAACATTGCACGACAAGTTTTTGATGAAATATCCATGTAAATGTCACTCCTAAATGTATTATTCAGTTTCTAGGTTCGAATTTATGCTTTTATTCAATATGTCTTGATTTGGTAGTGTAGAATGTGCTTATTGGCTTCATACTATCCTCATTCTTTATGCTTATGCCTAGATGTCTTTAAAGATCACTTCTTTTTTCGCCTTTTGCCATTAAAAATTGACTTGTGATCTAACATTGCACGCAAAGTGTTTAATGAAATGTCCATGTAAATGTCACTCCTAAATGTGGCCTTCAGTTTTTATGTTCGAATTTATGCTTTTATTCGATCGGTCTTGATTTTGTTGTGTAGAATGTGTTTATTGGCTTGATACTATACTCATTCATTATGCTTATGCCTAGATGTCTTTAAATTTGACTTGTTTTTTTTCTTCTTGTGCCTTTAAAATGACTTGTGATCTAACATTTCACGCCAAGTTTTCGATGAAATGTCCATGTAAATGTCACTCCTAAATGTGGCATTCGGTTTCTAGGTTCGAACTTATGCTTTTATTCAACCGTTCCTAATTTTGTAGTGCAAAACGTGCTTATTGGCTTGATACTATCCTCATTCTTTATGCTTATTGATACGCTGGTTTTAGTACAGCGTAATACTATATTTTTTTAGGATTTCTTAGTGTTTTAGGCTAGCTTAAGGTGTTTAATTGTAATATCAAAAAAACCTACAGTTCAAGATTCTGAAGACAGAAGTCCTAATAGAGTTGAAGACCCGTTTTACAGCAGTTGCAAGGAATAAGAGACTCAATATTTTACCAAGATCAAGACCCGTGGCCTCGGGTTTGGAGCCAAGACCGCGGAGTTAACAAAGCTGACAAGTCGAAGAAACTAAGACTCGCGCTCGCGGGTGGTGGCCGCACCCGCGCTTGAAGAGGATTTCACGGCCGAGGAGAGCGAGATGATTCGCGCTCGTGGATTAGATCCGCGCTCGTGGGTTGTGGTTTATCCGAGACGCCTACTTTCCGTTTTATTCTATCTTTTATCTATTTTTAGATTTTTAGATTTCAGTTGTTTTTCTACTATTTAAACTTATTTTCGTGGTAGACTTTAGGGTTACACAGCATTACAATTCAGAGCACACTTTTATATTTTAGGTTTTTTTCTATATTATGGAGAACTAATTTCCATTTGGAGTTTGTTTGATCAAGGAACCCTTTTTATGGAATTCGTGAGATTCTGGTAACTCTATTATCCCTTGGTTAATATCAAAACTCTTGGTTTTATTTATATGATCTATGTTTGATTTGATAAGCCTGATCAACTTGTTTGATTGACTTAGATCTACTGTTTGGATTAGGTTCGATTGTTGTCTGTGCAATCTTATTTATCTTTGAAACAACACTTTTCTAGGACCGTGGACTAGAATTGAGAAAGAGTGTTTGATTGTTATTTTATGCATGAGACTCGTAGCTTTATTGCATAATTTGATATCCTTTCGTCCTTAATATTTTGCATGATTTGAATTAAGCGTTCTTGTTCATATCATAATTTCGCTTGGACCGTGGATAAGCGGAAATCTTTTATAAGGATTGGAATTAACCTGGGAATTAATAGAAAAGTGGATGAATTGATGATCGGATGATTAAAAAGGTGGAATTGATTGAATGAACTCTGCTTTCCTTCAATTGATTTGAAACTTAATTCTGTTTGCTTGCTTAAAACTCCCAAAACCCGTCTTTTTTCTTTACTGATTGTTCAGAATACCGATTCTCTTGGGTTCGATCCCTTACTTGCATGCTATACTAGTTTGTAGTTTAGGGTAATTTATTTTTGATCTAGGCAACAACGACTTTAATCGAGTCAAATTTTGGCACCGTTGTCGGGGAATCGGCTTTTAATTTTATGAATAATCGGCGTTTCTGACGATCCGCGCTCACCCTCCACAACCGCGCCCGCAGCTGACCTGCGCCCTTGGTTTAATTCCGAGCTCGCCGTTTCTGTTCTTCCAGAATCCCCGAATCTGGTAAGAACCTATCTTATGGTTCTTACCCGTTCTACTAATAATTCGCCAATTATTCCTTTTGATCTAGAAATTAACAAGACTCTGAGAGAGCTAAGACGTCAAATTCAGGCTCAAGTGATAGGCATTCAGTTTGATCCAGTTTCTTCATCTTCTTCCTCATCTGATTCAGAGGTTGAAGAATAGTTAGCAACAATGGCAGATGTTGGATCGTAAACCGTTAGCAAAGAGCTTGGGAACTGGCTGTTAAGTTGTTCCCAAGACAGCAGAAGTAAAATAAGCGCAAGTATTAAAAGCAGTAAAGAACACAGTTCCCTTATAGAGGAACCCCACTACAACTAACTAGTTGTATGGGTAAACCTCTACCTCCGCTTGGAGGATTTTGAATGACTTACTTATATTAATTGCTTTGTTCCTTAGTTACAACAGCCGGATTCACACTTCTCTGTTCGTACGAGTTCTTCCTAACTCTAGCAACACTAGTAAATCATCTCAACTGAGTTCCTAAGCTCACAACAGCAAAATACAAATAACTCAAACCTTACACCGACTTCTCAGTTCCATTGCCCCTGGGAACTTCGGCTTCACCGTCGTCGAGATCGCACACTCGCCGGCGGGGACTTCTCTTCTTCTTCTTTCTTTTCTCTGATGTGGGTGTTTGTGAGTTTTGGGAGAAGTACTCAATCCGAGTACTATTCATTTGGCTTTATAGTCCAGGTGAGCTTGGGCAGTCGCATCTTTCAATTGTGTCCAAAATGCCCTTTGCTTGATGCCCAAGATGTACTTTCTTCACATGTGACTTTGGTTTGAACTAGGTCAACTTCTTGAATCGATCGGACAGTTGGATCAAGCATCACAGTCTGATCCTCAGACTGTTCCTTCGGGTTGTCCAAGACAGAATCCCGCGATCTGCGGTGAACGGTCATTGTCCTCACATGTGGGTTCCCATGTCATGGGAACTGTCTTGTTCAGAGTTGCCTTGATGGAAACTCTTCATTGTTGTAAGCTTGTGTTCTCTTGATCATTCCTAGGTGTTCCCACTGCATGGGAACTTTCCTCTTCAGAGTTCCCTTGATGGAAACTCTGCATTGTAAGCTTTCTGTGGCTTTTGGTCATTCATGGGAGTTCTTGGCTGTACCTGCATTCCTTAGAAATACTTGAACAAACCTCATTAGTTCCTCATGGTGTTTGTCATTATCAAAACTCGGAGAATGGCATCGTTGATCCGTTGTTTAGAACCAGAGGTCCCAACAACGTCCCAACAATTTCCCCCTTTTTGATGATGACAAACCCATCACAAAATATGCAAGTATTTCAATGAATGATATGCTAATGAGTTCCTAAGTATGATTTTGGGGAGTCATTTCTAGTGAAACACTTAGATTTGGGGAGCTACTTTTGGTGAGACACTTAGATCTTACTTAGCTTTTTATGCAATTGTTCCCCCTTAGCTTATGCATGTTCTGTGATAACTTAAACTTTTAACTCATCTCGCATTTTTTCTCTTTCCCCCTTTTGACATCATCGAAAACAAGCAAGCAATAATAAGGAAGAAAGGAACACGCAATCAAACTAAAAGCCAATTCATTACATAAGAGTAAATGTACAAGGGAACACAAGTACATTTTTGTGGATAAATTGGGATTGAGGGAAAAAGAAAGGAGAGATCATGGGGCTGCGGGGAACAATGCATCGCAGAGGCGCGTCAAGACTTGTGTAAGTTTTTCTTGTCCCCTGGCCAACTTTGCTTGGTCCCTGGCAATCTGATCGAGGGTGTTGGCGATGCGGAGCAAAACCTGAGAGTTCCCATCTTCACCAGATTCCAGTTGAGCTGTTTCCTCTACAGGCTCAAAGTGCCTCATCTTCTGGACACCTGAGATGTCCAGTTCCCTTCCAAGCATTATTTCTTCCTTAGAGGAGTCGTAGAGACCCTCTTTTTGTAGCAGCTTCTTGATCAGCCCAGAGTAGGGAAGGGAATGGGACTTGGAAGTCATACACTTCTCCATATGCCCGAGTATGATTCTGGGAAGATTGATGGGCTTCTTGAGGAGGAAGTGATAGAGGATGATGGCATCGGGGATATTGACGACCAAACGCTTCTCTTGGCGAGGGATCACCACATTGATGATGAATTGATGAGCAAGCTTGGCGACGAGGGACAAATGATGAGTCGAAGGCACTTTAGTGGGAACTCGACCCTCAAAAATGGTGTTGTACACCTCTGCGTTGTTGAAGTCGCCCTAGAGCTTGTTGGGCAACTCGTTGAGTCCTTGAACTAGGACCTGGAGCTGAAGGCGGATTGTGGACGTAGTAAAGATAAACTCGTCGCCTTCGTGGGAGAGAGTCCCCTGAGTGCAGTCATTGGTGATCGATGATAAAGTTATTGTAGAACTGACGCACTTGTGAGGGATCTACACTCACAATTTCCTTGCAGAGGTTCTCCCAGCCCTGGGCCTTGATCAGGTCCCACAGTTCCCCTAGGCCGTTGTTGTTGAGCACTTCTTTAGAAATGATAAGTGGAGGAAGGAGCTTCCGGCGTTCGTCCACAGGGTGCCTTGTTGAAGAAGATCCCTTCCCCTTTTTGTGGTGCTCTTCGAATTGTTCCCCCTAGAGACCATTCTTGGTCCTTTCTGCTGAGAGGGCTCAGCCGCTTCGATCATTAGCACTCCTTCCCTTGGCTGTTGGGAACCCGTGGACACCACCATTTGGTGTCCAGGTGTTGGGATATGTGCTTGCTCCTTAGCAGCTGGAGCCTCTTCTTCTTCTTCGACCTCATCATTTGAGGTCCCTTCTTCCTCGGAGGAGCTCGAGCTTGAGCCCTCCGCGTCATCTTCGGGATGACTTGTACTTGCCCCAGCACTACCAGCTGGTGTTGGGTCCCTTTTCTCTATGGGCTCTTGAGAAGCCACTTTTTCTTGGGACTTGGTCCCTTGGTCGGTTGTCGCTTCAGTGGGGACCCGATTGAACTCATCCTCGACATCCTTGAGCTGGGCCTCCTCCTCGACAGTTCCCATGATGATAGGAGGAGGGTCCTTGGTCATTTTTCCGATGACGACGGTGAGGGGAAGATCATCGTCGTCCGAAGTAAGGACGACGACAGTTTTGGATGGAGAGGGAGTGGGGAGTTTTGTGGTGGTGGGGGATGTGGTGGAAGAAGGAAGAGAAGAAGAAAGGGGAGTAGAGAGTTGTGTAGAAGGGGGAGGAGGAGTGGATTTGGTAACTTGGGGAGTAGAGATCCCCGAGGCAGGAGTGGGAGAGATAGATGTGTGTTGTGGTGAGGAAGGAGGGGAAGGAGTTTTGTGAGGTGGTGGAGTTGGAGTTCCCGTTGTTGTGGGAACAGAGGGGAGTGGTGGAGGGGGAGTTCCCTTTGTTGTGGGAACAGAAGGAGGTGGTGAAGGAGTCTTTTGTTTCGAGGGAAGAGGTTTTGGAGGTCCCTCACTTATGGGAAGAGGGAGGGAAGAAGAGGTGAGTTGGCTCTGGGATTGGGAGGTCCCGGAGTCCGAATGAAAGATAAAGGGGGGTTTGGCGACACAAGAACTGTCCTTGGAGTAGTTCAAGTAATCGTCAATGGTGAAGAAGGATTTCTTTCTGGGCTCCGAGTAATCAGAGACCTCAGAGTGTTTGCGTTTTTTGGATTGTGAGGGATCTTTGGAGTGTTTGGATTTTTTGGAATGTTTGGATTTTGAGGGGTCTTTGGATGAGTGGCGTTTTTTGGATGAATGGTGGTTTTTGGATTTTCTGGGTTTCTCGTTGATGGAGGGACGAGAATCTCCGAAACTGTCAACAATGACAATTGCGGAGGAGGTTTTGGTGGTTGAGGGAGGTGGAAGAGATTCAGAGGAGGTGGCGGAAGAAGATGTCCAAGCCAGAGTGTCGTCGGCCGGAGGAGGAGGTGGCAAGAAAGGGCTTACTTGGTTGTAGAGCCCTTGGATGAGTACGTCGTTCATGACTGGGTGTTGCTCTTTCTCAATCTCTTTCAATTGAGAGATGAAGAGAATTCTGTGGTTTGCAAGCACCCAAGCTTTGATCTGGGTGAAGGTGTGTTGAGGGGCCATTTTTGGAAGGATTTGGGAAAGAGAGAAGGTTTTGGAGGTTTCTTGAAAAAGAGAGTGAAAGGGATGTGGAGAAGAAGAATGACAGAGGTGGAAGATCGAATAAGGGCCCACAAATGGCAAATGAGGGTTTTAAGGACAGGAGGGGCGAAGGGTAGAAAGGGAAGTGGGAGAACCTCGATAACCGTTGCCCAATGAACGTTGGGCATCGTTACAACTTCCGTAGCACGCCTCTTGACACGCGTCACGATCTCTAGGGAAGTCCTTTCAAAATTTGAATACTTATTCCGAAACGCTTCAGAACTTCTGACACAAAAGTCCGCTTCCCAAGGGACGGCTCTTCTTCGTAGATGAGTCAGTGTTCCCTTGCTAGTATGTATCAGTTTCCATGATCTTATCAAGGTCAGGGAGAGTGAAGTGGTTAAGGGAAATTCACACTCATCCTTATGTGGGGCTAGGGAACTCAAAGGGAACCAGACAATTTATGACTCGATAAAGGAGTAAACACTTTGGCTCATGAGAAGCGTTTTTCTGGTCCCTGGATTAGGATAGGTTATATGATCAACCGTCATAGTGGCTTGTAAAGAGGGATAAAGGGAACTCTAGTTGATCATGTTGGGCCAAAAGAAATAAAGTTCCCTTGTACACATTTGTCTTTAGACTAGTAAGCATGGCAAAGTGAAAGCAATAAGTCCAAGTTCCTTATCATGCATTCTTAGATAAACTTGTCAGGCATTGAGAGAGAGACAAACATGGACTTGCTTAGTTTAGAGTTATCATCCCTAGAAGCATTCGAAAATGCTGGTAGGGACATCTGTCTAAAGCTTTGGTGAGAATGTCCGCAATTTGCTCTTCAGTTCTACAGTGTTCCATCGAGATGTTCCCATTTTCAACATTGTCACGTAGAAAGTGATGCCTTATATCTATATGCTTAGTTCTAGAATGATGCACAGGATTTTTGGAAATGTTTATGGCACTAGTATTATCACAAAGTATGGGAAGTAGGCCAAAAGACATACCGTAATCCTGGAGTTGTGACTTAATTCATAGAACTTGGGAACAACAAGATGCGGCAACCACATATTCTGCTTCAGCTTTGGAGAGTGCCACTGAATTTTGCTTTTTAGATCCCCATGAAACTAAGCATGACCCTAGGAACTGGGCCATTCCTGATGTGCTCTTTCTATGAACCAGGTGCCCTGCAAAATCCGCATCTGTGTATGCAATGAGCTAAAGGGAACTGTTCCTTGGATACCAGAGGCACAAGTTATCGTTCCCTTTGAGATACCTGAAAATCCTCTTCACCTCTTTCAGGTGTGATTCCGTAGGGTTAGCTTGAAAACGAGCACAAAGACATAAAGAGAACATGATATCAGGTCTACTAGCTGTTAAGTAGAGAAGGGACCCAATCATACCTCGATAGTTCCTTTGGTCCACACTAATACATGTTTCATCCGCATTGAGCCTTGAATTTGGTGAGATGGGAGTGTCAATAGGCTTGGAATGTTCCATCCCATACTTTACGAGCATTTCCTTGATGTATTTCTGTTGATGAATTTTTCTTTCCCTCCTTGGTTTGAGATATTTGAAGTCCCAAGAAGAACGTGAGTTCCCCAATGAGACTCATCTCAAACTCACTGATCATGAGGTCCTTAAAGTTCTCTACAAGAGTTTCGTTAGTTGCTCCAAAAACAATGTCATCAACATATACTTGCACAATCAAGGTTTCTTTAGATTCTTTCTTTACAAACAAAGTCTTGTCTATGGAACCTCGAAGGTATCCATGGGACAAGAGGAATTGAGCAAACCTGTCATACCAAGCTCGGGGAGCTTGTTTGAGTCCGTAGAGGGCCCTCTCCAGGAAGTAGACATGGTTGGGTAGCTTCTCATCTTCGAATCCTGAGGGTTGGGCCACATATACTTCTTCCTTGAGAAGTCCATTGAGGAAGGCTGTTTTCACATCCATTTGATAAAGCTTGAATCCCTTGTGAGCAGCATAGGCAATTAAGAGTCTGATGGCCTCGATCCTGGCAACCGGTGCGAAGGTCTCTTCGTAATCGATTCCTTCCTCTTGCCTGTAGCCTTGTGCCACCAGTCTAGCCTTGTTCCTTGCTATAGCTTCAGTGTCATCGAGCTTGTTTCTAAAGACCCATCGAGTTCCTATGATGTTCTTGTTCTTGGGCCTAGGAACTAGCTTCCAAACTTTATTTCTCTCGAATTGGTGGAGCTCCTCTTGCATAGCTTGGATCCAATCTGAGTCCTTCAGGGCTTCTTTGATATTTTTGGGTTCCACCATTGAAACAAACACTTTAAAAGCACAAAAATTATTGAGAGAGGAACGAGTTTGTACACCTTTATCATAAGGGGAGATGATGTTCTCAATGGGGTGGTCCTTCCTTTGTTGAAAGTTTCTTGTATGAGTGGGTTCCCTTGCACTTGTGTCATCTTCAGTAGAGGCTTCCTTTTCATGGGAACACTCAGCTTCAGCTTCTTCATTGAGTGTTTCTTCAGAGATTTATGGCAAGTTCCCTCTTTGTTCCCCCTGAACACTTGATTCTGGCAGGGTATTGTCTTGGGGAACAAGAGAGTTGGAGGTGTCTTGTAGTTCTTCTAAGGAGGGAACCTCGAGGGAGATTTGATCAGTGAGAGTTGGATCTCCGTCGTTGTTCCCTGGTTGTGGAATGTTACTTGCACTTGGATAGTCTTCATCCCTCTTCGTTGGCTCATCATCGTCATCATCATCGTCTTCTTGTCTGACCAGTTTGAACAGAGTTCCCTTCCCTTGGGTCTCTGTTCCCATCTTTACAGATTTCTCATTGAAGACGACATGGATGCTTTCTTCTATCTTCTTGGTCCTCTTATTATAGACCCTGTAAGCCTTGCTTGTGATGAGTATCCCAGGAAGATCCCTTCATCGCTTCTAGGATCGAATTTTCCAAGGTTGTCTTTGCCATTATCGTGGACAAAGCATGTGCATCCGAAGGTCCTTAGATGGGAGATGTTTGGTTTTCTCCCCTTGATGAGCTCGTATGATGTCTTCTTGATCAAAGGCCTTGTCATGGCTCGGTTCAAGATGTATGTAGCTGTAGCGATGGCTTCAGCCCAGAAATACTCAGGAACTCCGCTTTCAAGCATCATGGTTCTGGCCATGTCCTCAAAGGTCTTTTTCTTTCTCTCGACCACTCTGTTTTGCTGAGGAGTGCGAGGGGTTGAAAAGTTGTGAGAGATCCCATGTTTGTCACAGAAGTTAAGGAACTCTGAGTTTTGAAACTCAGTTCCATGGTCAGATCTGATGGCTTTCAGCTTTACCCCATGCTTACTTCTATTCTTTTGATGAAAGGCTCGAAATCTTCAAAAGCTTGTGATTTTTCCTTCAAGAAAATAACCCAGGTGAATCTAGAAAAATCATCAATTAAGACGTACATGTACCTTTTTCCACCATAGCTGGCTGTTCGCATGGGACCACAGAGATCCATGTGAATTAGCTCTAAAGGCCTGGTTGTGCTCACCACCTTTTTGGGTTTGAAGGAGTTCCTAGTCTGTTTCCCTCGAACGCATGCTTCACACATTTGGACTCCTTCGAGATTGATTCGAGGAAGACCAATGACCAAATCCTGTAGATAGAGCTTCATGATTTGATTGACGCCTGCATGTCCCAGTCTTCGGTGCCAGACTTCCGTATCATCGTGGGAACTCGCAAGACACAGCTTCATTGGTGGTTCAAATTCTGTATCTACTACATAAACGTCGTTGTGCCTTCTTCCTCTCAGAATCACTTTGTTGGTCTTTTTGTTGATGACTAGGCATTCGTCTGAGTAAAAGGTGACAACGTTGTTCCCTTGATCACACATCTGGGCAACACTTAAGAGGTTGTATCCCAGATCTTTCACCAGATTGACATTGCAGATTTTGATTGATCTATTTAGCAACACTTCTCCCTTTACAATTACTTCTCCCTTGTTTTTATTACCAAATGAGACGTGGCCTCCTTCGGCATGAGTGTGGAGTGAGATGAGGATATCTTTGTTTCCGGTCATATGGTTCGAGCATCCACTATCTATGAACCATGCATTGTTCCCTCTCACTGCCACCTACAAGGTAAAGTTAGTGTTTTGAGACCCAGGCAAGATGA
Source organism: Fallopia convolvulus (assembly GCA_964016875.1). Taxonomy (NCBI): domain Eukaryota; kingdom Viridiplantae; phylum Streptophyta; class Magnoliopsida; order Caryophyllales; family Polygonaceae; genus Fallopia; species Fallopia convolvulus. The sequence continues at coordinate 32,242,617 of OZ024734.1, read as the reverse complement.
CTCTTGCCAGGTCCCTTGCAAGGGAAAATATTCTCATTTAAAACATAGTCAGCGATGTTGATATCATGAGTGATTTGAGAGTTGGAGTTCCTTTGGTGATTAGCATGATGTTTTTGTTTGTTTAGGAACTCACGGTTTCTAAGGGTTTGGGCTCTTTTCTTGGGACATGCTTCCTTGTAGTGCCCATGAGCACGACAGTTCCAGCACGTATTATAGTATTCTCCCAGGTAGTACTTTGGGTGTGGTCTCTGGATTCTGTTCCTATCCATGGTTTCCTTATTGTACACCCGTGACCCGTTTCCCTTAGCAATTTGGACATAAAGTCTATGTCCAGTGTTCCCAGTGTAATAATCTTTGTCACCACCTTTCCCACTTTCTAGGACCCTGATTTTCTCCTCGAGATGAGCATTTTTCTGTTTCTCGCATTGGAGTTCTAAGGCCCTACACTCATGGATTTCATGTTCACTCAGGGGTGACTTCCTGTTCTTTAAGCTCTCAGTTTTGTATCCCACGCCGTGTTTGGCTGGAACAAACTTGATTTGGGAACTAGAAGCTTCAAGATGTTCGGGAGTCTTACTCAGGTTTTGTATGAGAGTGTTCCCATCCTTTTCTAGAGTTTTGATTTCATTTTCTAGATCTACAATGTGAGACACATGGGACTTGAGTTTTTCGAGAAGGGATATGCAGTTGGGACAGGGTTCAAGACCGACTAATTGAGCATTTCCTTAGCTGTGTTGGATGGCTTCCCACATTTCCTTAGCTGTGTCAAGATTTGCTACCCTGTCACAGTCTTGTACACACATGGACCTCTTTAGGTACTGTTTGGCCTTGTAGTTTGCCTACATACACTTATATTCGTTGGGTCCCCATTTGGTGAGGTCGTTGACTATAGCTGGATCAATTTCGAAGTTGCCTCTCTCGATAACACACCAGACTTGGTAGTCCTGGCCACGCATCCAATCCTTCATGTCGCGTTGCCAGCTTTCGAATCTTCCTGTAATAAGCCTTGGCGGCTTACTAGTGTTGTTCCCCACCTGAGTAAGTTCCTAAGCCATTTGATACCTACGACGCTTACACAAATCTAGAGCAAACCTACTCTGATACCAATTATTGGATCGTAAACCGTTAGCAAAGAGCGTGGGAACTGGCTGTTAAGTTGTTCCCAAGGTAGTGGAAGTAAAATAAGCGCAAGTATTAAAAGCAGTAAAGAACGCAGTTCCCTTATAGAAGAACCCCACTACAACCAACTAGTTGTATGGATAAACCTCTACCTCCGCTTGGAGGATTTTGAATGACTTACTTATATTAATTGCTTTGTTCCTTAGTTACAACAGCCAGATTCACACTTCTGTGTTCCTACGAGTTCTTCCTAACTCTAGCAAAACTAGTAAATCCTCTCAACTGAGTTCCTAAGCTCACAACAGCAAAATACAAATAACTCAAAACTTACACCGACTTCTCATTTCCCTTGCCCCTGGGAACTTCGGCTTCACCGTCGTCAAGATCGCACACTCGCCGACGGGGACTTCTCATCTCTTCTTTCTTTTCTCTGATGGGGGTGTTTGTGAGTTCTGGGAGAAGTACTCAATCCGAGTACTATTCATTTGGCTTTATAGTCCAGGTGAGCTTGGGCAGTCGCATCTTTCAACTGTGTCCAAAATGCCCTTTGCTTGATGCCCAAGTTGTACTTTCTTCACATGTGACTTTGGTTTGAACTAGGTCAACTTCTTGAATCAATCGGACCGTTGGATCAAGCGTGACAGTCTGATCCTCAGACTGTTCCTTCGTGCTGTCCAAGACAGAATCCCGCGATCTGCGCTGAACGGTCGTTGTCCTCACATGTGGGTTCCCATGTCATGGGAACTGTCTTGTTCAGAGTTCCCTTGATGGAAACTCTTCATCGTTGTAAGCTTGTGTTCTCTTGATCATTCCTGGCAGTTCCCACTGCATGGGAACTTTCCTCTTCAGAGTTCCCTTGATGGAAACTCTGCATTGTAAGCTTTTTTTGGCTTCTGGTCATTCATTGGAGTTCTTGGCGGTACCTGCATTCCTTAGAAATACTTGAACAAACCTCATTAGTTCCTCATGGTGTTTGTCATTATCAAAACTCGGAGAATGGCATCGTTGATCCGTTGTTTATAACCAGAGGTCCCAACAACGTCCCAACAGCAGATCGCACTATTAGGCAACTGATTGCACCTAATTTAGAGCAACAACAACTTGGTCTTCAATTTCCCGCCCTGGGGGAAGGAGTAAAGTTTGAGTTAAAATATGGTCTTCTCCATTACTTGCCTAAATTCCATGGATTGAGTGGGGAGGACCCGAATAAGCATCTTGTAGAGTTCCATTCTGTTTGTCTAGGGATGAAGTCGGCTGATGTGACTGAAGATCAGTTGATGTTAAAGGCTTTTTAGTTTTCTTTGGCTGATACAACTAAGGAATGATATTTGTACTTAGCACCAGAGACGATTACTACTTGGGCTCACTTGAAGGGTGCTTTTATGGAGAAATATTTCCCTGCTGCCAAGCAAACATCTATTAAGAAGCAGCTGATCGAGTATTCTGGAGTAGGGAGATGATGAGAATATGTATGAGTACTATGAGCGTTACAAGAGACTCATAGCCAGCTGTTGATGTCCGGATCGATTGAGGGGATGATGGTGCAAAGGGATCGCCACGAATTCCAAGGAATTCGGACAACAAACACCACGCAATCTGACCCATCTTCAACTGGCTGGATCTTCCTTGTCCGAACTCGGAATTGAGTGATTCCAAAACTAGAATTTAGAACTATGAGTTTAGTTGAAGTCCTCAAAATATGAGAGCCATATGATGAGTGGATTAAATGTTATGTCAATTTTACTGAGGTGGTGCAGAAACTACCGAGATGGATGCTGGTTCGAAGTAGGTAACAAGGGATATGGATGCTCGGGAACATGGATATGACTCACCAAGATCTCAAGCAAACTAGGATGCCCGAATTGTCGGATATTACTCACCAACAACTTGAACAACGAGAATTGAACGAAGCAAAAACAAGAAACTTGAATTGAAAATGCAAGGAAAAGAGAGCAACAAGTTTTCGTCCAATCTAAGGGAGAAATGAGGCCAAAAACAAGCCTTATAACCCTAAAGCCACGCCTCTCTCAACTCAGCCACCCTCACTTCTCTCTAATTACATAAAACACCCTTAAATTTTAAGAAATTCAACTAAAAACCCCTTAACAAAACATAATTCAAATTTTAGGACTAGTAGAACCAATAGTCACAAGAACACTCCAACCTTCACCTTGATTGGCCATCGGAAACTTATGAGCCATGAGCTCCTCCTTGATTTTGTCTAGTATTGACTTATCTAGGGCTTGTGTGATGCGCCCAAGAAAGGGCATGGCTCCTTGTCTCAGCCTCTTAGCGCCTCGAACATCGTCGTTGGTTGCTTGTCCAAGTATTGGCTCCCCTTTGGTTGCTATGATGAAGCAGCTGTTGGTGGGCAATGGATCTTCAAGTTCAAGGGCTTATGGAATCTGTGGTGAATCTAGCCATCCTACTGATGCATGCCCTATTATGCAAGATCCAACAGCTGATGTTAATGTTGTAGGGAACTATGATCAACAAAGGCCCCAGAATGACCCATATTCAAATACCTACAACCCGCGGTGGGAAAACCATCCAAACTTTAGGTGGAATCAACAACCTCAACAACCTTTTCCACAACAATGAGGTCAACCCACCTATGTTCCCAGGCCTAATTATGTGCCAAGGCCCCAGGTTCCTCATGAAAATCCAGCCAATATCAATCAGTTAATGAAAGAGAATCAAGAGACTAAGGCTGCAGTGAAAAGCCTGGAGAATCAATTAAGTCAGATTGCAACCATTTTGAACCATCTAGAAGCTAAGGACTCAGGAAAACTTCCATCTCAAACCATTAACCCGAGGGAGAATGTGAGTGCAATTACACTGAGGAGTGGGAAAGAGCTAAATACTAAAATTTCAGCCATCGGAAACCAACAGAGTTCGAAGGAGGACAACCCTTATCGCGGAACAGAATACGAAGCTGAATTTGAGAGTCAACCAGAAACCGCGAACGAGGATTCAAACCGTGCCCGCGGCTCAGATGCGCCCACGGGTCCCCACCCGAGCTCGCGGGTCCCTTCTCCAATAATTTCTGATGACTACGTCCGGCTTTCGTTTCCTCCCATGGCTTCTCAAAAGCCCGTTCCGCCAGTTCCTGAGGCACTAAAGGACACCAGAAGGCCATCCAATGACAAGGAAATTTTTGAAACCTTTTCCAAGTGTGAGGTAAATGTTCTTTTACTCAAACTTGTTCAATGTATTGCTTGTTTTGCTAAATTTCTGAAAGAATTATGTACTATTAAGAGGAAGCAAAAAGAAAAAAGGAAGGTTCAGAAAATTAATCTTGTTGAAAATGTAGAAAATGTATCTTCCATGCTTCAAAGGATATTGCCTAAGAAGTATGGGGATCTAGGGAGGTTTACTATTCCCGTTACTATTAGTGAGGCAAAAATTGAGCATTCTATGCTTGATTTAGGAGCGTCCATTAATGTCATGCCACTTAGCATATATGAGCGGTTAGGTTTAGGGCCATTACATGATTCAAACATTACTATTGAACTGGCAAACCACTCTAATGTGCATTCGAAAGGATTTGTGGAAGATGCCTTAGTGCAGGTGGACGGTTTAATTTTCCCAACGGACTTTTAGGTCCTGGAAATTGGTAAGGGGAGATATGACCGAGTTTTGTTGTTGGGTCGTCCGTTTATGAAGACGGCGAGCGCCGTAATTGATGTCTCAAAGGGCCTATTATCCATGGCACATGAAGGGAAAAAGGTCCAGTTCCAAATTGATGATGATCCATTCCGAGCTATGAAAGACGTCGGGCCAACGATGTTAAACAAAGTCCTTGCTCGGGAGGCAACCAGAGGTAAGTTTTTCTTTTATTTTATTTTTGTCTTTTTAGTTTAGTTTTAGTTTTTGGTTCGTTTTGGTTTTGTCGGGCTAACTTGCAGGTATAACTTATCCAATTCTCAAAGAAAGCAAAAGCCGAGGTGAGGATCCGAGCCCGCGGCTCGACCCGTGCCCGTGGCCCAGAACCGCGCTCGTGGTTCAGCCTTGACGAAATTAAATTATGCTTTTTCAGAAATAATAAAAAAAATATAAATAAAAAATAAATAAAAATAAAAGACTTTCAGGTGAATCCCCTTAAATAAAAGGTTTTCGGGTGAAAACCCCGAAAAAGCCCGAACCAGTACCAACCCGATACAAAAATAATACAAAAATTCCTCCTCAAAATACCCATTCCCATATTACCCCTTGTCTTTCCTTTTTCCCACCTAACTTCATCTTCGTCACATTACCCTCTTCCAAAATACCAAGACTCCATTTCACAAAAACCTCACCCCCACCACCAAACTGCACCCCGAGCCCCACCGTAGAACCGTGCCCTCGGTACATTTCCGAGCTCGCGGCTCGCTGTCCAGCCCCGCTCGAGGACGATAGTTGGTGGTCGAGTTTGAAGATTGAAGTTTTGAGCAAGTATTTTTCCAGATCGATACGGTTAGTCTTCGAATCTTGCCTTGGAGTTGGAAATAATGTTGTATTATTGTTGGATTTGTTGTGGTTGAGAAAGATTTGACAAAATTGGGAGTGATTATGAGTTCGCCATTGTCGGCGAAAGTTGAGATCTGGAAATCACCGAACCGCGCCCCCGGTTTTGTTTTGCGCTCGCGGTTGAGGTTTTGCCAGTACTGCGCTCGCCGATCTATTCAGCGCTCATGGTTTTCCAGATTCAGTTCACGCTCCTCTTGTCGATCCGCGCCCGCGGATATCAGCAAGTTCCGGCAATTTTATAGTTCGACTTTGTCTTTTTGTTCAGCTATGGCATATTATGGGCTACAAAATCTGACTGAGAGACAGAGGGAGCTATGTGATAAGTAGGAGGATAGGGATTTTGTCAATACTAAGTTCTTTGATATCCCTGTACTGATAGATTTGGGATTTATGGAGTGTACAGAACGTTTGCTAGAGAGTGGGGGTTTGGGTGGACTGAGTACTATGCCCGTCCCTACTTACAGAGGCCTTAAATAGAGTTTCTGTCCACTTTCAATTTTCTGATGGGGTTTTGAGCTTTAATGCATGTGATAGATTATGTAGTATGACCCCTGAGGAGGCTTATTATAACTTCGGGATTACTTCACCACCTATTGATGGGTGGAAGAATATACTGACTGATGCTACAGTTTTTTATTTCTGGCATACTCTTACTGGCTCCCAGTTCAACACTAAATCTGGGGACACAAACAATAAGATTCCCCACCCTTGTGTTCGTTTGTGTCACAAGGTCCTAGCTATGACATTTCTAGGGCAGGGAGAGCCGAACAGGGTGTCTGCACATGACATGAGGATTATTAGATGTTTGTCCCTTTTCCATCTGAGTGCCCAGACTGGTTTGGATTGTTTATTCAGTCAGCTAAGAAGTATCCCAAGAGGGGAGGGCAGATAGGATTGGGTGGCATGGTTACTCTCTTAGCCATGAGATTTCTTACTATTGAGCAGATTGAGGCCCGATTTGGAGGACGCTTGACTGATGGCTACAGATATACACATCAGGCTTTAGTTAGGGCCAGTTGCTTGAGAGGTTCAGTTAAGGGAGGTTGGATTTGATTGCATGGGCACCCTCCTACACCTTTTCTACGTTTACCTGCAGCTTTACAGTATGGAGATACTGTATATTCATTTCATTTACAGCCTGATGTAGACGCTCTTGTAGAGGATGTTGATATGGAGGATTATGAGGATGGAGGTGGAGGATGGGATGAGCAAGCTGAGGCGTATCATGCTAGATTTTATTATGAGCCATCTGGATGGGCTCCTAACCCAGCTACTGCATCTACTTCTGTTCATTCTAGTTTTCCATGGACTCTTGAGATGACATTTGAGGAACGAGTTCTGAGTGGATTGCAGCATTTATCGGTTCGACAAGATGCGATGTGGGAGCATTAGAGACAGGCCGCTTCATTTTTCCAGACTCAGTGGCCTAATTTTCCACCAATTCCTCCACCAGGACAACAGTGAGTCTTTTGATTCCCTCTTTCTATACTTTGTTCTTTATTTTTTAGCTTCATTGGGGACAATGAAGGATTTAAGTACGGGGGAGGGCATTCACTACTATATTTGTATTATATGTACAATTGCATGTTTTTCTGTGATTTGATTCAATATTTTCAGTTTATAAGAAAATGAATGAAAAAATGGAAAAGCCATAAAAAATAGAAAAAAAGGCATATAAAATCCTGGGATGAGTTTAAAACCCGAAAGGGCGGCTCAGGTAATAAGCAGGTAACCCGGACCAGCATTAGGCTGGGGTAATAAGAGGTTTATGAGAGATGTGAGTATATGTGAGCACACCTAAGAAAAATGAAAAGAGTGATTAGGTGAAAACCCGAAAGGGCGCCTAAGTAGAATGAGTGGAAAAATCAGAGTGTTTAAGATCATATTCTACTTTGGGGTTTGGGGATTACACTTTATATGTTGGGTAGATCCTAGGTTGCTCTACACTTTTTAGCGCTTGACTGATATATTTGTATATGTGAGGTGTGTGTTTGAGCTTTAATGTCGTTTGCTCATTATTTCTCTATATGGGTTCGGGTTGTGAGTTGAGAGCTAGATTTTTCATATTTCCCTTTACTTCTTGTGGATCTTTGATAGGATTTATTCTTAGATTTATTTTGAGCTTACTCGAGGACGAGCAAAATCTAAGTATGGGGGAATTTGATATGCTGGTTTTAGTACACCGTAATACAATATTTTTATTAGGATTTCTGAGTGTTTTAGGCTAGATTAAGGTGTTTAATTGTAATATCAGAGAAGCCTACAATTGAAGATTTTGAAGGCAGAATACCCATTTTACAGCAGTTGCAAGGAATAAGAGACTCAATATTTTACAGAGATCAAGACCTATGGCCTCGCATTTGGAGCCAGGACCGCGGAGTTAACAAAGCTGAAAAGTCGAAGAAACTAAGACTTGCGTTCGCGGGTGGTGGCCCCACCCGCGGTTGAAGAGGATTCCGCGGCCGAGGAGAGCGAGATGATCCGCGCTCGCGGGTTGTGGTTTATCCGATACGCCTACGTTCCTTTTTATTCTATCTTTTATTTATTTTTATTAGATTTCGATTGTTTTTCTACTATTTAAGCTTAGTTTCGTGGTAGACTTTAGGGTTACACAGCATAACAATTCAGAGCCCACTTATATATTTTAGGTTTTATTTCAGTATTATGGAGAACTAATTTCCCTTTGGAGTTTGTTTGATCAAGGAACCCTTTTTATGTAATTCGTGAGATTCAGGTAACTTTTTTATCCCTTGGTTAATATCAAAACTCTTGGTTTTATTTATATGATCTATGTTTAATTTGATAAGCCTGATCAACTTGTTTGATTGACTTAGATCTACTGTTTGGATTAGGTTTGATTGTTGTCTGTGCAATCTTATTTATCCTTGAACCAACTCTTTTCTAGGACCGTGGACTAGAATTGAGAAAGAGTGTTTAATTGTTATTTTATGCATGAGACTCATAGCTTGATTCCATAATTTGATATCCTTTCGTCCTTAATATTTTGCATGATTTGAATTAAGCATTCTTGTTCATATCATAATTTCGCTTGGACCGTGGACAAGTGGAAATCTTTTATACGAATTGGAATTAACCTGGAAATTAATAGAAAAGTGGATGAATTGATGATCGAATGATTAAAAAGGTGGAATTTATTGAATGAACTCTACTTTCCTTCAATTGATTTGAACCTAAATTCTGTTTGCTTGCTTAAAACTCGCAAAATCCCTATTTTGTTCTTTGCTGATTGTTCAAAATACCGATTCTCTTGGGTTCGATCCCTTACTTGCATGCTATACTAGTTTTTAGTTTACGGTAATTTATTTTTGATCTTGGCAACAACGACTTTAGCCGAGTCACTTATGCCTCGATGTCTTTAAAGTTCACTTCTTTTTTTCTCATTTTTCCTTCAAAATGACTTGTGATCTAAAATTACACACCAAGTGTTCGATGAAATGTCCATGTAAATGTCAGTCCTAAATGTGGCATTCGGTTTCTAGGTTCGAATTTATGCTTTTATTTGATACGTATTGATTTTGTAGTGCAGAATGTGCTTATTGGCTAATACTATCCTCATTCTTTATGCTTATGCCTAGATGTGTTTAAAGTTCACCTGTTTTTTCTCCTTTTGCTTTTAAATTGACTTGTGATCTAACATTGCACACCAAGTGTCGATGAAATGTCCATGTAAATGTCACTCCTCAATGTATTATTTAGTTTCTAGGTTCGAATTTATGCTTTTATTTGATACGTCTTGATTTCGTAGTGTAGAATGTGCTTATTGGCTTCATACCATCCGCATTCTCTATGCTTATGCCTAGATGTCTTTAAAGATCACTTGTTTTTTTCTCATTTTGCCTTTAAAATGACTTGTGATCTAACATTGCACGCTAAGTGTTCGATGAAACGTCCATCTAAATGTCACTACTAAATGTGGCATTCGGTTTCTATGTTCGAATTTATGCTCTTAATCAATCCGTCTTGATTTTGTAGTGCATCATGTGCTTATTAGCTTGACACTATACTCATTCTTTATGCTTATGACTAGATGTCTGAAAAGATCACTTATTTTTCCTCCTTTTTCCTTTAATATGACTTGTGATCTAACATTGCACGCCATGTTTTCGATCAAATGTCCATGTAAGTGTCACTCCTAAATGTGGCCTTCGGTTTCAAGGTTCGAATTTATGCTTTTATTCGATCAGTCTTGATTTTGTAGTGCAAAAAGTGCTTATTGGCTTGATAATATCCTCATTCTTTATGCTTATGCCTAGATGTCTTTAAAGATCACTTGTTTTTTTCTTATTTTACCTTTAAAATGACTTGTGATCTAATATTTCACGCCTAATGTCGATGAAATATCCATGTAAATGTCACTAATATATGTGGCATTCGGTATCTAGGTAAGAATTTTTTATCTTATTCGATCGGTCTTGATTTTGTAGTGCATAATGTGCTTATTGGCTTGATTTTATCATCATTCTTTATGCTTATGCCTAGATGTGTTTAAAGTTCACTTGTTTTTTCTATTTTTGCCATTAAAAATTGACTTGTGATCTAACATTTGATGCCAAGTGTTCGATGAAATGTCCATGTAAATGTCTCTCATAAATGTGGCATTCGGTTTCTTGGTTCGAATTTTTGCTCTTATTCGATCCGTCTAGATTTTTTAGTGAAGAATGTGCTTATTGGCTTGATACTGTACTCATTCTTTATGCATAGGCTTAGATGTCTTAAAAGATCCTTTGTTTATTATCCTTTTGCCTTTAATATGACATGTGATCTAACATTGCATGCCATGTTTTCGATGCAATATCCATTAAATGTCACTCCAAAATATGGCATTCGGTTTCTAAGTTCGAAGTTATGCTGTTATTCGATCAATCTTGATTTTGTAGTATAAAACGTGCTTATTGGCTTGATAATATCCTCATTCTTTATGCCTATGACTAGATGTCTTTAAAGATCACTGGGTTTTTTTTCTCACTTTGCCTTTAAAATGACTTGTGATCTAACATTGCATGCCTAGTGTCGATGAAATGTCCATGTAAATGTCACTACTAAATGTGGCATTCGGTATCTAGGTAAGAATTTTTCTCTTATTCGATCGGTCTTGATTTTGTAGTGTAGAATGTGCTTATTGGCTTGATTCTATTCTCATTTTTTATGCTTATGCCTAGATGTGTTTAAAGTTCACTTGTTTTTTCTCCTTTTGCCATTAAAAATTGACTTGTGATCTAACATTTCACGGCAAGTGTTCGATGAAATGTCCATCTAAATGTCACTCCTAAATGTGGCATTCGGTTTCTACCTTCGAATTTATGCTTATATTCGATCCGTCCTGACTTTGTAGCGCAAAACGTGCTTATTGGCTTGATACAATCCTCATTCTTTATGCTTATGCTTTAATGTCTTTAAAGTTCACTTGTTGTTTTTCTCATTTTGCCTTAAATATGACTTGTGATCTAACATTGCAAGACAAGTGTTCGATGAAATGTCCATGTAAATGTCACTCCTAAATGTGGCATTCGGTTTCTAGGTTCAAATTTATGCTTTTATTCGATCGGTCTTGATTTTGTAGTGCTAAAAAATGTTATTGGCTTGATAATATCCTCATTCTTTATTCTTATGCCTAGATGTCATTAAAGATCACTTGTTTTTTCTCATTTTGCCTTTAAAATGACATGTGATCTAACATTGCACGTCAAGTTTTCGATGCAATGTCCATGTAAATGTCAATCCTAAATATGGCATTCGGTTTCTAGGTTCGAATTTATGCTTTTATTCGATCAGCCTTGATTTTGTAGTGCAAAACGTGTTTAATGGCGTGATAATATCCTCATTTTTTTCTCACTTTGCCTTTAAAATGACTTGTGATCTAACATTGCATGCCTAGTGTCGATGAAATGTCCATGTAAATGTCACTACTAAATATTGCATTCGGTATCTAAGTAAGTATTTTTGCTCTTATTCGATCGGTCTTGATTTTGTAGTGCATAATGTGCTTATTGGCTTGATACTATCCTCATTCTTTATGCTTATGCCTAGATGTGTTTAATGTTCACTTGTTTTTCTCCTTTTTCCATTAAAAATTGATTTGTGATCTAACATTTCATGCCAAGTGTTCGATGAAATGTCCAAGTAAATGTCACACCTAAATGTGGCATTCAATTTCTAGGTTCCAATTTTTGCTCTTATTCGATCCGTCTTGATTTTGTAGTGTAGAATGTGCTTATTGGCTTGTTACTATACTCATTCTTTATGCTTAGTCCTAGATGTGTTTAAATTTCACTTGTTTTTTCTTTTTGTTCCATTAAAAATTGACTTGTGATCTAACATTCACAACAAGTGTTCGATTAAATGTCCATGTAAATGTCACTCCTCAATGTGTCATTTTTTTTGTTGGTTCGAATTTTTTCTCTTATTCGATCCGTCTTGATTTTGTAGTGCAGAATGTGCTTATTGGCTTGATACTATACACATTCTTTATGCTTAGGCGTAAATCCTCATTGATTTTGTAGTGTAAATGTCACTCCTTTTGCCTTTAATATAACTTGTGATCTAACATTGCATGTGAAGTTTTCTATATAATGTCCATGTAAATGTCACTCCTAAATGTGGCATTCGGTTGCTAAGTTCGAATTTATGCTTTTATTCTATCAGTCTTGATTTTGTAGTGCAAAACGTGCTTATTGGCTTGATAATATCCTCATTCTTTATGCCTATGCCTAGATGTCATTAAAGATCGCTTGTTTTTTTCTCATTTTGCCTTTAAAATGACTTGTGATCTAACATTGCACGCTTCGTGTCGATGAAATCTCCATGTAAATGTCACTAATAAATGTGGCATTCGGTATCTAGGTAAGAATTTTTGCTCTTATTCGATCGGTCTTGATTTTTTAGTGCAAAATGTGCTTATTGGCTTGATACTATCCTCATTCTTTATGCTTATGCCTAGATGTGTTTAAAGTTCACTTGTTGTTTCTCCTTTTTCCATTAAAAATTGACTTGTGATCTAACATTGCAAGCAAAGTGGTTGATAAAATGTCCATGTAAATGTCACTCCTAAATGTTGTAGTCGGTTTCTAGGTTCAAATTTATGCTTTTATTCGATCGGTCTTGAATTTGTAGTGCAGAATGTGCTTATTGGCTTGATACTATCCTCATTCTTTATGCTTATGCCTAGATGTCTTTAAAGTTCATTTGCTTTTTCTCCTTTTGCCTTTTAAAATTGACTTGTGATCTAACATTGCATGACAAGTGTTCAATGAAATATCCATGTAAATTTCAATTCTAAATGTCACATTCGGTTTATAGGTTCGAATTAATGCTTATATTCGATCGGTCTTGATTATGTAGTGTAGAATGTGCTTATTGGCTTGATACTATCCTCATTCTTTATGTTTATGCCTAAATGCCTTTAAAGTTCACTTCTTTTTTATCCCTTTGCCTTTAAAAGTTGATTTGTGATCTAACATTGTACGAATAGTGTTGAAGGAAATGTCCATGCAAACGTCACTCTTAAATGTTACATTCGGTTTCTAGGTTCGAACTTATGCTTTTATTCGATCGGTCTTGATTTTGTAGTGTAGAATGTGCTTATTGGCTTGATACTATCCTCATTCTTTATGCTTTTGCCTAGATGTCTTTAAAGTTCACTCGTTTTTTCTCCTTTTGCATTTAATAAAACACTTGTGATCTAAATTGCACGTCAAGTGCTCAATGAAATGACCATGTAAATGTCACTCATAAATGTTGTATTCGGTTTCTAGGTGCGAATTTATGCTTTTATTCGATCGGTCTTGATTTTATAGTGCCGTTTTTGCTTATTGGTTTGATACTATCCTCAGTCGTTATGCTTATACCTAGATGTCTATAAAAGTTAACTTGTTTTTTCTCCTTTTGCCTTTAAAAAAAGACTTGTGATCTAAATTGCACGTCAAGTGTTCAATAAAATGACCATGTAAATGTCACTCCTAAATGTTGCATTCGGTATCTAGGTTCGAATTTATGCTTTTATTCGATTGGTCTTGATTTTGTAGTGCAGAATGTGCTTAATGGCTTCATACTATCCTCTTTCTTTATGCTTATGCTTAGATGTCTTTAAATATCACTTGTTTCTTCTCCTTTTGCCTTTATAATGACTTATGATCTAACATTGCAAGCCAAGTGTTCAATGAAATGTCCATGTAAATGTTACTCCTAAATGTTGCATTCGGTTTCTAGGTTCGAGTTTATGCTTTTATTCGATCGGGTTCTGATTTTGTAGTGTAGAATGTGCTTATTGGTTTGATACTATCCTCATTCTTTATGCTTCTGCATAGATGTCTTTAAAGTTCACTTGTTTTTTCTACTTTTTCCTTTAAAATGAATTGTGATCTAACATTGCACTCCAAGTGTTCGATGAACTTTCCATGTAAATGTCACTCCTAAATGTGGCATTCGACTTCTAGATTCGAATTTATGCTTTTATTCGATCGGTCTTGATTTGGTAGTGCAACCCATATTGGCTTGATACTATCCTGATTCTTTATGCTTATGCCTAGATGTCTTTAAAGTTCACTTATTTCTTTTCCTTTTGCCTTTATAATGACTTATGATCTAACATCGCAAGCCAAGTGTTTGATGAAATGTCCATGTAAATGTCACTCCTAAATGTTGCATTCGGTTTCTAGGTTTGAATTTATGCCTTTATTCGATCGGTCTTGATTTTGTAGTGTAGAATGTGCTTATTAGCTTGATACTATCCTCATTCTTTTGGTTTCTACTTAGATGTCTTTAAAATCACTTTTTTTTTCTCATTTTGCTTTAAAATGATTTGTTTCCTAACATTGCACGCAATGTGTTCAATGAAAAGACCATGTAAATGTTACTCTTAAATGTGGATTCGATTTCTAGTTTCGAATTTATGTTTTTATTCGATCGGTTTTGATTTTGTAGTGTAGAATGTGCTTATTTGCTTGATACTATCCTCATTCTTTATACTTCTGCTTAGATGTCTTTAAAGTTCAATTGTTTTATCTCCTTTTGCTTTAAAATTACTTATGATCTAACATTGCACGCCAAGTGTTCGATGAGATGAACATGTAAATGTCACTCTTAAATGTTGCATTCGGTTTCTAGGTTGGAATTTATGCTTTTATTCGATCGGTCTTGATTTTGTAGTGTAGAACATGCTTATTGGCTTGATACTATCCTCATTCTTTATGCTTTTGCCCAAATGTCTTTAAAGTTCACTTGTTTTTTCTCCTTTTGTTTTAAAATGACTTGTGATCTAACATTGCACGATAAGTATTCGATGAAGTGACCATGTAAATGTCCCTCCTAAGTGTGGATTCGGTTTCTAGGTTCGAATATGTTTTTATTCGATTGGTCTTGATTTTGTAGTGCAGAATGTGCTTATTTGCTTTAAAATGACTTGTGATCTAACATTGCACGCCAAGTATTCGATGAAGTGACCATGTAAATGTCACTCCTAATTGTAGATTCGGTTTCTAGGTTCGAATATGTTTTTATTCGATTGGTCTTGATTTTGTTGTGCAGAATGTGCTTATTGGCTTGATACTATCCTCATTCTTTATGCTTATGCCTAGATGTCTTTAAAGTTCACTTGTTTTTCATCTTTTGCTTTAAAATTGACTTGTAATCTAACATTGCTAGCAAAGTGTTCGATTAAATGTCCATGTAAATGTCACTCTTAAATGTTGCATTCGGTTTCTAGGTTGGAATTTATGCTATTATTCTATCGGTCTTGATTTTGTAGTGTAGAATATGCTTATTGGCTTGATAATATCCTCATTCTATATGCTTCTACCTAAGATGTCTTTAAAGTTCACTTGTTTTTTCTAATTTTTCTTTAAAATGACTTGTGATCTAACATTGCACGCCAAGTATTCGATGAAGTGATCATGTAAATGTCACTCCTAAATGTGGATTCGGTTTCTAGGTTCGAATATGTTTTTATTCGATCGGTCTTGATTTTGTAGTGCAGAATGTGCTTATTTGCTTTAAAATGACTTGTGATCTAACATTGCACGCCAATTATTCGATGAAGTGACCATGTAAATGTCACTCCTAAATGTGGATTCGATTTCTAGGTTAAAATTTTTGCTTTTATTTGATCGGTCATGATTTTCTTGTTCACAATGTGCTTATTGGCTTGATACTATCCTCATTCTTTATGCTTATGCCTAGATGTCTTTAAAGTTCACTTGTTTTTTCTCCTTTTGCCATTAAAAATAGATATGTGATCTAACATTGCACGCCATGTATTTGATGAAATGTCCATGTAAATGTCACTCCTAAATGTGGCATTCGGTTTCTAGGAGTGACTTTGCACGCCATGTGATGTAACATTGCACGCCAAGTGTTCGATGAACCTTCCATGTAAATGTCACTCCTAAATGAGGCATTCGACTTCTGGATTCGAATTTATGCTTTTATTCGATCGTTCTTGATTTGGTAGTGCAACCCTTATTGGCTTGATACTATCCTCATGCTTTATGCTTATCCCTAGATATCTTTAAAGTTCACTTATTTTTTCTCCATTTTCCTTTATAATGACTTATGATCTAACATTGCAAGCTAATTGTTCGATGAAATGTCCATGTAAATGTCACTCCTATATGTTTCATTCGATTCTAGGTTCGAATTTATGCTTTTATTCGACCGGTCTTGATTTTGTAGTGTAGAATGTGCTTATTAACTTGATACTATCCTCATTCTGTATGCTTCGACCTAGATGTCTTTAAAGTTCACTTGTTTTTTCTCGTTTTGCCTTTAAAACGAATTGGGAACTAACATTGCACGTCAAGTGTTCAATGAAATGACCATGTAAATGTCACTCCTGAATGTGGATTCGGTTTTTAGGTTCGAATTTATGTTTTTATTCGACCGGTCTTGATTTTGTAGTGCAGAATGTGCTTATTGGATTGATACTTTCCTCATTCTTTATGCTTATGCCTAGATGCGTTTAAAGTTTACTTGTTTTTCTCCTTTTGCCTTTAAAAATTGACTTGTGATCAAACATTGCACGACAAGTGTTCAATGAAATGTCCATGTAAATGTCACTCCTAAATTTGGCATCCGATTTCTAGGTTCAAATTTATGCTTTTATTCGATCGGTAATGATTTTCTAGTTCACAATGTGCTTATTGGCTTATACCTAGATGTATTTAAAGTTCACTTGTTTTTTTTCCCTTTTGCCTTTAAAATGACTTGTGATCTAACATTGCACGCCAAGTGTTCGATGAACCTTGCATGTAAATATTACTCCTAAATGTGGCATATGGTTTCTAGATTCGAATTTACGCTTTTATTCGATCGGTCTTGATTTAGTAGTGCAGCCCTTATTGGCTTGATACTATCCTCATGCTTTTTGCTTATACATATATGTCTTTAAAGTTCACTTATTTTTTCTCCTTTTGTCTTTATAATGACTTATGATCTAACATTGCAAGCCAAGTGTTTGATGAAGTGTTCATGTAAATGTCACTCCTAAATGTTGCATTCGGTTTCTAGGTTCGAATTTATGCTTTTATTCGATCGGTCTTGATTTTGTAGTGTAGAATGTGCTTATTGGCACTACCAAATATCGATCCTATTGTAACATTAAAAATTGTAATGAATTTTCGTAGTATTACAATAGATAACCTATTGTAATGATTTATTAGTATACGCAATGATAGGATCTATGGTATTGCTTTATTGTAACGGGAGCCTCCTAAAGTGACACCTTTTTATATTTAATGTAATGGTTATAAAAACGGATAAAAATTAAAACTAAAGTAACATGCATAGTATAGCAAATGTAATGGTATAAGTTCTTAAAATTTGGCGCAAACAAATGAAAATAGAGACGGGCACATGTGAATCCCGCAAAAACTCCAAACCCATTGATTGACCTTCCAAATTCCAAACCCTAATTCCATCGACCTCCTTCTTCGACCGACACATGTAAATCTCCTACTCCCTCCTATCTTAATCTCTCCGCCCTTCGTCGCCGCCCGCGTCACCAGCCTACTGCTCCAACCTCTCTCCTTTCTCAGCTTTGTCTCTCTGTTTCTCCTATTGTGCTCCTACCGCTTCTCTCTCACATCACCGCCTACTTGATTCTCTGGCTGGTTGTGTTCCCTTTTTGGTATTTTCCCATTTAACTCACTCTCTTCTCCTTTCTCTATAGCTTTTACCTTATTTTTTAGTTTTGATTATAAGGCTAGGGTTATGGTTTGGTAGACGAGATATGCCCAATTTGTTGGTTGCTTGTACCTAAATTTCAGTTCTCTATACCAAAATTTGTTGGGTGTTGGTTGTTTGGGACACTCTGGGTTGAGAATACCTAAAGTAAAGCTTCATCCAAATTAATTATGAGCTGAGCAAATAGCTGTGGCAGAAAGAGTAATAGCTAGTGCTACTATTAGTTCAATACTTCAATGGCATTAGAAATCAGAACATGTCTGGTTCTTGTGTACAAAAGATTAGTCTTCTCCTTATTGAACAACCAAACATAAGAATAAAAAGACTTATCAGTGTATGTTCCATGCACAAGAAACAAATGTTCCTAATGTACAAGTTGATAGCTGTCTGTGCAAATAATTGAAACCAAACCAATCAAAACATAAGAATAAAAATGACTTATCTATGTGCCATACAACAAACGCATTTGAGTATGTTCCATGCACAAGAAATTAAAGCATCCTACCTTAGCTGTAATGCATACATATCCACTTGTAATTCAATATTATCAATGTATTATTCTCTTATATCTTATAACTATTAGCACCTTCTTTTTCAGTTTGTGTCTTACTATGCTTTTGGATAGAATTTTGGTGGTTTTGTTTATGTACAAAGATATTTCATTTTGTTGCCTAGCTACAAGGCCTAAGATCTTTTCCTTTAAATTTCTTATCCTTCGAAAGATTAGATGGTTTTTTTATTACTTTACTCTTGGTAATAAGTCATGAATTTTGCTCTTTGGCATTCAGATTGAATATAGTATCTAGACAATGCAACATATATACTAATACTATCATTAAATACAGTATCTTCTGCATGTATTTTTTTTAGTTTGTTTGGCCAAACAAAAAAAGCTATTGTTTTTACCTCTGTGGGTTACTTGAGTTCGATGCTTTGTTGATATGAAATGTTTAGTTGGTGGTCCAAAAGAGTGTATCAAAAAACATAAAATATAAAGATTCTCTTTATATATATTCATTTTTTTTTCTTTTGAATTTAAATCTCATAGTTAGAATATACAGCCTCTCAATGAGCATGGTTTGTAGATAACATTGTGGTTTTTTGTGAGATTTTAATATTATCAATGGTTCATTTATAATAACAAAGGCTGAGGTTATCAAGGTACTTGATTTCTCCACTCACATTACTACTACTTGCTCTGATCTTGACAATATTTGAAGGCGATATAAGCTACCAAGACATTGCACAGGAGGTACATAATTATTTCTTTCATTTTTCTACCGAGGTACATAGGTTTGGATGGTCAAATCAGTGTAGCCCCTTCTTCATTATTACACTTAAATTGTGTTTATTAAAAGATGTGGGTCTAAGGTAAAAACCTCTATCCCTTTCTCTTTTACCTTTACCTTTATAAATTTAATTAGTTTTGTGTGAGATTGATTGGTCTTTATGCTATTACTCTTTCAATTGGGCAAAGTTAATTTCTTTAGTTTATAGCTCTCATGCAATTGGGTCTTGTGCATTTCCATTAGTTAATTTTTCCTTCTTAATTTCCCCTTTTTTGGGGCCTTTGAATTTAATGTATGAATTGCATTTGATTCACCTTGCTTATGTATAGTTTAGGGGATCTGTTCACTTGTTTCTCAATTTGGGGGTGAAATTTCATTATATGCAACAACTATCCAATTCTGAATTCTCTTATTTCCTCCAAAGCATATATGTTGGTGTACAAAATCTCGCCTTCAATTCGTCTTAAAAACACCAATTAAGAACTCCTCCTCTTCCGCTCCGTCTTCAATCTCTTGACCTTGAAAACCTGCAAAACAATGGACACAGGGGGCGGGACCCCCTAATCCACCTCCGATGCCTAAGTCAGAAGAGCAATTGTCGTTTGAGCGACGAGGTACAACAAGAGAGCGGTGAATCCCTAAGCAGAGCTAAGCGAATATTAGCCTGCCTAGGTTTTCTGAATATGCCGATGTGCACATGTGTCTCTCCC
This sequence comes from Fallopia convolvulus, assembly GCA_964016875.1. Lineage (NCBI taxonomy): Eukaryota > Viridiplantae > Streptophyta > Magnoliopsida > Caryophyllales > Polygonaceae > Fallopia > Fallopia convolvulus. The sequence goes on along the minus strand of OZ024734.1, from coordinate 32,222,795 downwards.
TACACGCCTAGGGCGTGTATTTATAATGGAAGAGGGAGAGGTAGGGGGGCCGAAAATTATATCTTAAAGCCGAGAATATTATCCTCCTAGGGTTGGCCAATTGCCTTGAAGCCCAAGTCAGGAATATTCCACCCTTTCTCCAACTTTAATTCTATTTTTAATGAAAGATAAAATCTTCCATTAAGTTGCATAACCGCCATATAATTTTATATAGAAAATAACGAAAATAACTGCGCAGTAATTTTAAGAAATACCTTTAATAGTTAAAATAACTATGGTAATTATGTTTGTTTTACCCGCTCACAATATATTTTGTATGTTGGAAGAAAGTTAGCTTTGAGATTAATGATGGTAAAAGCTGCATTCGTTGCAAAGAAACAAAATTTTGGTGCTATGTGCTGTTACACTCGGTCTAAAAGCATAAAAATAATTATAGAATATTGATAGTATTTACAAGCAGGAGCATTATTGTCAACATCTTCACTTTTTTCTTGTGGGCTTTAATTCTGTTTGGGTTTTCCTGATGCGTTTCTATTTATAAATATGCATTGAAGGCATACTGTTGCTGAAATAGAACATTAAGTGGTTACCTTCATCTTCATTACCACATTGATTAGTACTTTTTTAGTTGTGTGTGTGCTGGAACATAGGAGGTTCATTTTTTCTCAATGTACTTGACATTCGTAATATCGTTTACTTTAATCAACTAATAATATTGCATTTACTGTTGATCTACAAGTAAAGAAATTTATAAGAATCAATAAATTATCGGGGCCAGGCTGTAGTAGTTGCTTAATTATCAGCTGTAATTTCTATGACTATATATCAGTATGATCTTTCATTTTGTACGACAGATAGTTTTTTATTTTAAGAGTATCACCTTTTTTTACTAGCTATAATTTCAATATGTCTAGCTAACTTTCGTACTCAACTTTTTTAATTACAAAAATGGCTAATTGGTATGAATTTCCGCGATGGAGAAATGAATATGAAAAAGGGATAGATGACTACCTTGAAGATGCTTTTGCAAATAGGTCCCAAGGAGAACAAATATCTTGCCCATGTGAAAAATGTTGCTATCGCTTTTGGTTTAGCCAAAAGAATATTGTGAAAGATCATGTTATTTCCAATGGTTTTATTCCTAGATCAGAGGAACGAGCAATGTCATTTGTTAATATTGAAGTGACACCTGAATTTATTGATGAAGAAAAATCAGAAATGATGACATAGATGGATTGCTACATGATACTTTTATAAATGATCCAAATGAAGAGTCAAAGACATTTTACAAGCTAATGGAAGATGGTCAACAAGAGTTATATCCGGGTTGCAAGAACTTCTCAAAGCATTCTTTTACTATTAGATTGTTTTTGTTTAAGTGTGAGAACAAGCTAAGTAACAGCGCCTTCAATGATTTGTTAAAGCTTTTGAAAGCTATGCACCGTGATGCAAAGTTGCCATCTTCTCTTAATGAAGCAAAGAGGATCTTGAAGGGATTAGGGCAGACTTACATAAAGATAGATGCATTTCGCAATGATTGTATGCTCCATTGGGAGGATCAAGCAGGGGCTGAATATTGTTATGTTTGCAAATCACCTCGGTGGAAAGAAGATGAGAGGACCGATATAAATGGAAAAACTCAAAAAAAATCCATTTAAGATTTGGAGGTACTTTCCTATAAAGAAGAGGTTACAAAGACTGTTCATGTGCAAAAGGACAACATTGGATATGACATGTGTTAACGGGCCTTCACTCTGGACAACAAATAAATTTATAAGTCAAGACCACGCTGAGTATAGGGGAGTCAGGATCGTTCCACGCTGAGTATAGGGGACAACAAAAAACTTACAAAGTCACTAAGCAGAAAACAAGGAAACCCTTCTTCAAGCTGAATCAACGGTCTGGTGGAGGAAAGTAATGCTCGAAGTTCCCCATGAAGTTGTACATCATCCTCCAGCGCTCAGCATCCTCCACCTCTCTCTTGCGATGCCTCTCGTCCTCAAATGTCATCCGACCAGAATAGACACTCTCCCATCTTTCCATCCTCCGAGGAATATGGTCCTGCTGGAGGTGAAGCTGTTGCATTTGAGCAGAAAGATCCTCGGCCCATGGTGGCGAAATACTCGATCTAGTGTACTCGGGTTGAGGAGGTGGTGGGTAGTGCGGCTAGAAGTGGTCTTGGTAAAGCACTGGGTTGTATTGCATGAGTCCATATGAGTGAGGGTCGATAGGAGACTGCGGAGGGTCGGTAGCTGCCCTCGGGGGGTCGTTAACGAAGTTGGGTCCCTCGTTAGGAGCATATGTAGAGGTCTGGAAATGGTCGTTAACGAGCCTGGTAGGCTCGTCAACGAGGACGTGGGTGCCAAAACTTCAATATCGAGGTCTTCATTCTCGAAGATAAGCTCCTATATGCCTCCTTCTGTGTCGGCCTCTTCAGTCTCTTCTCCAGCTACCTCGTTAACCTTATCTTCATCTTCATCCATCTCTTCTCCTTCTCGCTCGAATCTTGTCTCACACAGCCTAAGCGATAGCTCATCCTCCGGCTTGGGCTCCAAAGGGAATGCATGACCCATCCACGTCTCGTACCAATTTGGTACATAAAGTAGCTCTAGCTTGTCAAGGGTTGGTACAACAATGCGGTCTTGAACTTTTGTCTTGAACCCTCCCTCGGCTTGAATGAAAATACCGGAGCTATACCAATAACTCTTGTTGAGAAGTTGAGCATGAGTCGGCGTGTAGCGAGTGAGATCGACTCCAAGGTTTGTCACCAGAAGACTAACCAAGTTACCACACCATACTTCCTTGGACTTGGTTGATTTCTCTATATAATAGAGCCACTCATACCCCAAATTCAAAGGGTCAGACTCCTCGAAAAGGATAGTGTGAAGACATGCAACATCTGTTCTTGTTGGCCTGTTCAACTCCCTCTTGGACCAGAATGTAGCGGCTAGGACTCGGAGGATGATCTTGAATATGGGGTTGATGATGCTTGCCCCAGATAATACCGTTGTGGAGGGCTCGACCTCCCCGGTGATGTAGCTCCAAGTCCGTATCACCTTGTAATCTTTGAGATTGTAATTTCTAGAAGGATTCGGGAGCTCCAAACTAGTGGTGAACTCCGCCAAAGTGTACTCTCTGCTCACATTAACGAGCCTAAACCGGATGCGTCCCGATGAAGTCTTCATCGGAAAGATTGTCTCCAGAGTGGCCCGGAACTCGGATGTGAGAGCCGGAAAGGGTGGTAGATTCTCCTTCTTCAGTAGGTGAGGCACACCCAGAATAACAAAGGCCTCCTTGACATCGTCGTAGATCCTCATGTTTTTAGCACTTGACCTCGAGAACCACCAAGTGTTGTGGTCCTTGTCTAGAATGGAATTGTATCGATCTGCTTGGCCTTGAGTGCGCAAGATCACATTGTCCATGCGAGGTGGAGATGGGGACCTCTGGTTCCTCCTCTTCTTCTGGGCTCGGGTAGCGGGTCCTACTACGGGTCAATCCAAGAAATCATTGAAATTTATTACCAAGGCGGTAATAGTGTTGTCTTGTTTAAGTGTAGATGGTTTCATGCTGAAAAAGATAATCTTGGCCTTACTCGGATCAATTATAATAAGTTCATTTATGAAGAAGAACCATTCATCTTTGCATCTCAAGCCCATAAAGTTTACTTTGTAGAAGATCTTAAGAAACAAGGATGGTGTTTTGTTGTCCATAATCCTCCAAGAGAACTTTATTGAGTGCATAGGTAAAAATCATTTATTGAAGCATAATACATTTAAAGTTGTGATCTCAATTATTTATTAAGTTGATTAGATTATTTATCTTATGTATTATGCTGTTAAATTAGGGGCTGATATGATGTTATTTTTAGCTTAGTTGTTCTTGTCTTCCATGTTTATTTTTAGATTTTGTTCATTCCAGATTCTGCATGTTTACCTTAATACTTTTGATGATGGAAGTTGGAATCTCTTCTGATTTGTGTTGCATTTGTAAAGCTGTATTTTCAAATTCTGTATTTTAATGTGATGTATTGTTTATGGCTGATTTTCAGGATTTAAAGCTCTATATTTTTATTTTTGGCTGATTTTCTAATGATGTTGAGCTGAATGCAACAACACAGGTTAGCCTTCTCTTCTATTTTTGGCTGTATGTTCTTTTTCTGGATGTTTATGGCTGAATTTTTAATTCAAAATGGCTTTGAACCTAGAAGGAAATAGTAACAAAACATACATTGCATTTTGGCTAAGTTTCTAGCTGAGTTTCTGGCCGTTTCTAGCTCTGAACCTAGATGGGTTTCTTGCTAAATTGAAATACATTCATTTATTTGTTGTTGTTGGCTTGTTTTGGTTTTGCTTTCCTATTTCTGTTGGTTTCCTATTATTGTTGGATGACTTTGGTTTCATGTTGGATATTGCCCGATTTTGCTAAAGTAAAATACATTCTCATTCATATGATAAGACTTTAGGCTTTCAAAAGGCAAGGCTAGCTGATTGATCTCATTCTGGATGATATTGTTGATGAATGATGACTCTAGCTCTAGGCATCTATTATGAGATCAAGTAGTTGAACTTGTGTCTAATTTAATTCAACTACATACTTGTTCTCATTCTTGATTTGTTATTATCCTTGCATATACTTGTAATTAAGGGTCACTTCAGTCAAATTTCAACATCTATTTACTTGAGTATTGTGGTTGGAATTATAAGCTCTAGTCATCCATTTATGATAAATTTATGTAGTTGTCTATAGTCTGCTTGATTTAACTAATTTTGGTTTAGTGAAGAGTTTCTTGATTTGTATTTTGATATGTTCATTGTTTTTCTTAATTATACTTGTAATGTTCCACTTTGTCTAACTACAGGATGAAGATGAAGCCAACTAATATGCAAGAAGATTTGACGGAAGAAACAACTTTTTGGGTGCATATAATATGAAGGGTTATAATTCCATTTTTATATATGTATGTATTTTTAGCAAGATATATATATATATATATATATATATATATATATATATAACTAGCTAGCAAAACATTTGTCAATTTGAATTTGGAGGAGTATCTACTTTTTGTATCCACACTTTTATGTATTAATATAAATTTTTGTTTAAATTAAAACATCTTGAATATGCTTATTCAATGTTCATATATATATGAATTATGTACCTATATGAATTAAATTAAATAATATATATTTTGTATATTATATTATATAGTTAACGCATATAATGGCTAATTTTACGGTTGTGTATTTTGTAAATAAGGTAATGGATGTACTTAAAATGGTAATGGTTGTAACATAGGTAATGTTATACTAGCTAATGTAACAATTGCATCAATTGTAATGGTTATGTAAAGGATGTATAGGTAATGAATTTTTATCATTGGTAATGGTTTTAGCCAAAATTATCAAACCGTTACACTAGGTTGTCATACCATATCCTTAAGGCTAAGGCAATGACAACTATAGTAACTAACCAAAAATTGAGAAAATCCGTTACACTAGACCTATTGCAATGAAATTCGGCCCTATAGTAATAATTTTAAGCCATTACTGTTGGCCATAAAAACGGTAGTGTGGCTTGATACTATCTACATTGTTTATGCTTCTGCCTAGATGTCTTTAAAGTTCACTTTTATTTTCGCCTTTTGCCTTTAAAATGACTTGTGATCTAACATTGCACGCCAAGTGTTCGATGAACCTTCCATGTAAATGTCACTCCAAAATGTGGCATTTGGCTTCTAGATTCGAATTTATGCTTTTATTCGATCGGTCTTGCTTTGGTAGTGCAGCCCTTATTGGCTTGATACTATCCTCATGCTTTATGCATATGCCTAGATGTCTTTAAAGTTCACTTATTTTTTCTCTCTTTGCCTTTATAATGACTTATGATCCAACATTGCAAGCCAAGTGTTCGATGCAATGTCCATGTAAATGTCACTCCTAAATGTTGTATTCCGTTTCTAGGTTCGAATTTATGCATTTATTCGATCGGTCTTGATTTTGTAGTGTAGAATGTGCTTATTGGCTTGATACTATCCTCATTCTTTATGCTTATGCCTAGATGTCTTTAAAGTTCACTTATTTTTTCTCCTTTTGCATTTATAATGACTTGTGATCTAACATTGCAAGCCAACTGTTTGATGAAATGTCCATGTAAATGTCACTCCTAAATGTTGCATTCGGTTTCTAGGTTCGAATTTATTCTTTTATTCGATCGGTCTTGAATTTGTAGTGCAGAATGCGCTTATTGGCTTGATACTATCCTTATTATGTATGCTTAAGCATAGATGTCATTAAAGTTCACTTGTTTTTTCTCCGTTTTCCTTTAAAATGACTTGTGCTCTAACATTGCACGCCATGTGTTCGATGAAATGTCCATGTAAATTTCACTCTTAAATGTTGCATTCGATTTCTAGGTTCATATTTATGCTTTTGATCTAAAGTTGCACGCCATGTGTTCGATGAAATGATCATGTAAATGTCTCTCCTAAATGTGGATTCGGTTTCTAGGTTCGAATTTATGTTTTTATTCAATCGATCTTGATTTTGTAGTGCAGAATGTGCTTATTGGCTAGATACTATCGTCGTTCTTTATACTTATGCCTAGATGTCTTTAAAGTTCACTTGTTTTTCTCCCTTTGCCTTAAAAATGACTTGTGATATAACATTGCAAGTAAAGTGTTCAATGAAATGCCCATGTAAATGTCACTCCTAAATGTTACATTCGGTTTCTAGGTTCGAATTTATTCTTTTATTCGATCGGTCTTGAATTTGTAGTGCAAAATGTGCTTATTGGCTTGATACTATCCTCATTCTTTATGCTTATGCCTAGATGTCTTTAAAGTTCACTTGTTTTTTCTCATCTTGCCTTTAAAAGTTGACTTGTGATGTAACATTTGATGTCTCTCTATTTGGTGGTGTTTTCATATGTGATTTCCTTTGTAAATATGTTTCTTTTTCCCCTTTTCTTGTGCGCTTTGTTCCTTTTTAGCCTAGTTCCCGCATTTCTATGAGATTCGGAGACTACGCACCTTTTATGTGTTTTGTAGGTAATTTGGCAAGGCAAGGCAAGTGCGAGTGAGTCGGGACCGAGGACTTCATCATCGTGCCCGAGGCACCTGTGTGTCTGCGAAGCTGGACCGGCGTCCAACCATGTCGGGCTCGGTACACTTCAATGTCGGTCCGTGGAAGAAAGTAAGTTTCCTAGCTCGATTTCCATTTCTTCTCGTTCTCAATTAATTGATTCTTTCTCTCCCACTGGCCTTCTTTCTATTAGTGCCGTAAGACGAGGGGTTTCCCCTTGGTTTGCGGATTTTGCTAACATTGTCGTAGGGGGAGTGATCCCACCAAATTTGTCTTATCAAGCTAGGAAGAAATTCTTACATGATGCTAGACAATACTTTTTGGATGATCCATATCTCTACAAGGAAGGGCGTGATCAAATCTATAGACGGTGTGTGTCAAGTGAAGAGGTTGAGAGCATAATTCACCATTGCCACTCCTTGCCTACGGGAGGTCACGCTAAGAGTTCCAAAACCACCTCAAAAATTCTTCAATGTGGTTATTATTGGCCAACCATGTTCAAGGATGTGCATGATTATATGAGGAAGTGTGAGGAGTGCCAAAGAGAGGGGAACCTATCAAGGAGGAATGAGACTCCTCAAACTGGCATTCTAGAAGTTGAGTTATTTGATGTATGGGGTATTGACTTCATGGGACCATTTCCCACATCGGGGCCTTACAAGTACATCTTGGTAGCCGTGGACTATGTTTCAAAATGGGTGGAGGCCATACCAACAAGAACCAATGATGCTAAGGTGGTGATGAAGTTTTTGAAAAGCAACATTTTTGCAAGGTTTGGTGTGCCTAGGGTTCTCATAAGTGATGGCGGACCTCATTTCATTGAGAGGTGCTTCGAAAATGTGTTGATTAAGTATGGGGTGTCTCATCGAGTTGCTACTCCTTATCATCCTCAAACAAGCGGGCAAGTCGAGGTGTCAAACCGTCAAATCAAGGCTATCTTGGAGAAGACCGTATCTCGATCAAGGAAAGATTGGGCCTCTAAGCTCGATGATGCACTTTGGGCTTATAGAACCGCCTTCAAGACACCTTTGGGAACTACACCCTTCAATCTAGTTTATGGCAAGGCATGTCATCTTCCGGTAGAGCTTGAGCACAAGGCGAAATGGGCACTCAAAGAGATGAATTGGGATATCAACTTGGCCGGTGAGAAAAGGTTTCTAGAACTTCATGAGTTGGGGGAATTGAGGTTGAAGGCCTATGAGAACTCCAAGCTATACAAAGAGAAGACCAAGAAGTGGCATGATAGGAAGTTAATTCCAAAGACCTATCAAACCGGTGACAAGGTTCTCCTTTTCAATTCAAGGCTTAAACTTTTCCCCGGGAAGTTAAGGACTAGGTGGAGCGGACCATTTGTGGTCCACCGTATCTATGCTCATGGTGCGGTGGACTTGGTTGATGAACAAGGACATATTTTCAAAGTGAATGGTCATCGAGTGAAGAAGTTCTATGACAAGGACGGTCCAAACGAAGAAGTTAGAGCCTCATGGGCTCTCGTCCTCGCCGATTGATCCTATACATGCCATTGAAGAATAAGAAATTGTGAGCTTTTCATACTCTTCTCTCTTGCTTTTAAGTTTTGATTTCCTTGTTTGATGGGGACATCAAAATTTTAAGTATGGGGTGGGGGTAGGTGTGTTCATGATTTCACTTGTTTATGTTTGTTTGTTATTTTGAGGATATTTAGTTTGTGTTTCTAGTTTGTATTTGGGATGTTTGCTTATTGGTTTGTGGAATGACATGGATGATTAATTTGGTCTAGAATGGATGAGTTTTTGGTTTTAGAGAAATTTTTGCCAAAAAAAAAAAATCCATAAAAAAAATTGAAAAATTGTGTTAAAAACAACAAAAAGATTTTGTGTTTTGTAGGTTTTGGACTAGAAATTCCCATCTTAGATTGCCAAAATAAAAGCTAATGATGATGTGAGCATGTAAATTCCTTTGCATATTTTTGGATAGTTTAGCCTCTAAAAATGATGTTGCTTTTGATGTGATCATGATATCTTGCTTGTTTTATAGAACATGTGAGTTCTAGGATGAGTTCTTATGCAACTAAGTATGAGTGACCCTTGTGAGATTGATTTTTGGCCATTTTAGGGATGCTTGATCATATTTGCATATCCCTCATGTTTCTTGTGTAATTAGCTCATTCATGCTTAGTAAAACTTGCTATTGCGGTGTTTATCTATTTTCCAAGACCGTCATGAGAATTGTCCTAGCATGGTCACATTGATTTTGAACTTTATTCTTCTAGTCACATAAATGTTCCATATCCTACCATGAAGTTAATCCTTTGATTGTAGTACCGTTCTAGCCTAAGCCTATGTTTGAAACTCCTCAAAAATATTATTCCTAGCCTTATATGACTTGACCCTTATGGGATTGGACTTTAGAAGAGAGGTTTGGATTGTATTTGAAGAGTTGAGATTCTCTTGGGTTTAAGGGCAAAGAATGGTGTTATGAATCATGTGGGTAGTGCATCTTTGTTGTACAAAAATGAAAAAAAAAAAAGAAAGAAAAGGAAGAAAGAAAATGTTGGAAATATAAAGTGGAATAAAGCAAAGAGCTTATGTGAAGAAAATGGTCCGACCGAGTTACAAGCAACATCGGGCCCGATGTCATAAGAAAGTCGGTCCAAATGTAGAAAGTGTTGAAAATCCAACAAAAAGCATAAGAGCAAAGATGAAGTGGAATGTTAAGTGAAATTTTGGGTTGAAAGGAAAATGTTAAGTCTTTTGGGTGGGTGTGAAAGTAATTGTGGGATTTGGTGAAATTGGTGAGAGTTTAGGTTGTTCAATCCCCATTATAAGCACCACAAGACCAAATAATTCCACCCTTGAAAAATACCAAAAGCCCCATTACAACCCGGCCGAATGGGACCTCTTTGAGGACCTCCATTGAGCCAAGTTCGAAATTCTTTGTGTACTTTGCATTAGGCATCTCTAGGTGGAGGAATTGGTGATATTAGCTTCAATAGTAAAGTCTTTACTTGCATGATTTTTGAGCTTGAGTGTTCATTGCTAAACCCAAACACATGATGAGTGATACACATTCACATATCCCTAAAGTGAGGCTTAGTTGCATTGACTTTATTCCTTGGAACACTTAATCACGTGTGATGATGTAATCTTGCTTGAATATCGATCACTTGTGCTTAAAATGTGTTTTCATACGAGGCTTTACTTGAAGATTATGTTTCGGTCTTGCTTACATTGTTATTGCTTGAGGACAAGCAAGTTTAAGTATGGGGTATTTTGATGTCTCTCTATTTGGTGGTGTTTTCATATGTGATTTCCTTTGTAAATATGTTTCTTTTTCCCCTTTTCTTGTGCGCTTTGTTCCTTTTTAGCCTAGTTCCCGCATTTCTATGAGATTCGGAGACTACGCACCTTTTATGTGTTTTGTAGGTAATTTGGCATGAATCGAGGATCAATTTGAAGGAGGGTCGAGACATGGAGCAAAGGCCGAGCTAAAGTGGGAAAGAGAGAAGAAAGCCATGAAGAAGAACAAGAGAAGCCAACTAAGAAGAAGGTGGAACGAAGTCAAGACCGAGTTGCAACCACATCGGGCCCGACTTTGAAGTTTCCAACCTCGGACCGAGATGCACAGTACCTCGGGCCCGAGGTTCCTCCGTGTCGGTCCGAGTCGGTCACCGGACTACTTGGGCTCCAAGGCAGGAATTTGTGAACTTCCACTTTTGCCCCTCATCTAATATATAAAAGGCCCTCTTGTCTTCTAAGAAAGAGTTCCCTCACACACACACAAAAAGGGGGGTTCCAAGGGAGCCAAGAGGATACTTGGAGAGCAAGGAGGAAGGAGAAGAGGAGGAAGAGAGAGAGAATCGGCCAAGAGAGAGGAAGGCTTGATAGGTTTTGTTGATTGTTTAGCTTTGATTTGCTTTGATCTTGTGGATTTGAAAACCCTTGATTTGAATTTGTGGATTGCTTTGGATTTGAATGAAACCTTGCTTTGTTTTGAGATCGATTATGATGATTGCTTTCCTTTTTGATTTGATTGCTTTCTTTGCTTGTCACATGGAGTAGATCTCCTTGATCTTGGGTTATGGGGGAAAACCCTAGCTAGGTTTAGGCTAGAAACCCCAATTCCATAGCCTTGAGTGTTTGATCTAAGGAACCCACTCTACATAGAGCTACAATTCCTTGCGAGTTGGGAATCAAGGCTTGAGATTGGCAAAGTAGCGAAAGTGAACATGTGTCAATCTCAAGACCTTGCTTCGAAGGGGATTTCCCCATGGATCGAGGTGTAGATGTGGTTGGAATGAGGGCGAAAGCACTCGATCCTAGTCCGATCATCACTCATTTCCTGAATTGGGGTGGAAAAGCCTTAATCTACTAGGGAAGGAACCCAAAAGCCCAAGATCTACTTTTAAAATCTTTGAGTTCGACATCCCCAGCTACCTCGGGCCCGACTTACCCAGTGTCGGTCCCGACTTCCTCTTGTCGCCAACCTCGGGCCCGACGTGACCTTAGTGTCGGTCCCGACTGTTTTCTTTGTTTTCCTTTGTTTTATGCTCTCCTTTCTAGCTTCCTAGTATCTAGGCACATCGATCGAGTAGACTTCCCGAGTGTTCGACACCCACCACGTACTACAACGGGGTCGGGTTATAAATTGTATCTCTTGACCCTCGCATCCGAGAGCGATCAACATTGCACGACCAAAGTTCAATTAAATGTCACTCCTAAATTTGGCATTCGATTTTCTAGGTTCGAATTTATGCTTTTATTCGATCGACATGATTTTCTAGTTCACAATGTGCTTATTGGCTTGATACTATCCTCATTCTTTATGCTTATGCCAAGATGTCTTTAAAGTTCACTTGTTTTTTTTCTTTTGCCTTTAAAATGACTTGTGATCTAACATTGCACGCCAAGTGTTCGATGAACCTTCGATGTAAATGTTACTCTTAAATATGGCATTCGGCTTCTAGATTGGAATTTATGCATTTATTGGATCGTTCTTGATTTGGTAGTGCAACCCTTATTGGCTTGATATTATCCTCATTCTTTATGCTTATGCCTAGATGTCTTTAAAGTTCACTTATTTTTTCTCCTTTTGCCTTTATAATGACTTGTGATCTAACATTGCAAGCCAACTGTTTGATGAAATGTCCATGTAAATGTCACTCCTAAATGTTGCATTCGGTTTCTAGGTTCGAATTTATTCTTTTATTCGATCGGTCTTGAATTTGTAGTGCAGAATGCGCTTATTGGCTTGATACTATCCTTATTATGTATGCTTAAGCATAGATGTCATTAAAGTTCACTTGTTTTTTCTCCGTTTTCCTTTAAAATGACTTGTGATCTAACATTGCACGCCAAGTTCTCGATGAAATGACCATGTAAATGTCACTCCTAAATGTGGATTCGGTTTCTTGGTTCGAATTTATGCTTTTATTCGATCAGTGTTGATTTTGTAGTGTAGAATGTGCTTATTGGCTTGATACAATCCTCATTCTTTATGCTTATGCCTAGATGTCTTTGGAGTTCTCTTGATTCTCTCCTTTTGCCTTAAAAATGATTTGTGATCTAACATTGCAAGTAAAGTGTTCGATGAAATGCCCATGTAAATATGACTCCTAAATGTTGCATTCGGTTTTTAGGTTCGAATTTATTCTTTTATTCAATCGGTGTTGAATTTGTAGTGCAGAATGTGCTTATTGGCTTGATATTATCCTTATACTTTATGCTTAAGCCAAGATGTCTTTAAAGTTCACTTTTTTTTTCTTCTTTTGCCTTTAAAAATTGAGTTGTGATTTAACATTGCACGACACGAGTTCAAATAAATATCCATATAAATGTCACTCCTAAATTTGGCATTCGATTTCTAGGTTTGAATTTATGCTTTTATTCGATCGGCATGATTTTCAAGTTCACAATGTGCTTATTGGCTTGATAATATCCTCATTCTTTATGCTTATGCCTAGATGTCTTTAAAGTTCACTTGTTTTTTCTCCTTTTGCCTTTATAATGACTTGTGATCTAACATTGCAAGCCAACTGTTCGATGAAATGTCCATGTAAATGTCACTCCTAAATGTTGCATTCGGTTTCTAGGTTCGAATTTATTCTTTTATTCAATCAGTCTTGAATTTGTAGTGCAGAATGTGCTTATTTGCTTGATACTATCCTCATTCTTTATGCTTATGCCTAGATGTCTTTAAAGTTCACTTGTTTTTTCTCCTTTTGCCTTTAAAAATTGACTTGTGATCTAACATTACACGACAATTGTTCAATGAAATGTCCATGTAAATGTCACTCCTAAATTTGGCATTCCATTTCTGGGTTCGAGTTTATGCTTTTATTTGATTGGTCATGATTTTCTAGTTCACAATGTGCTTATTGTCTTGATACTATCCTCATTCATTATGCGTATGCCTAGATGTCACTAAAGTTCACTTGTTTTTTTTCCTTTTTCATTTAAAATGACTTGTGATCTAACATTGCACGCCAAGTGTTCGATGAGCCTTCTATGTAAATGTTACTCCTAATAATGGCATTCGACTTCTAGATTAGAATTTATGCTTTTATTCTACAGAAAATTGCACTAAACCACCCGTTAAATAGGCGAATTTACACTTAACCACCCGTTATACACGAATTTGTTTTAAACCACCCAAAACTTCGATTCCGTTAACAAATAGCCACCCATGGCGTTATTCCGTCAAAAATGTCGTTAGATCGTGTACAATTACTACTTTGCCTTCAATTGTTCCAAACATTTACCCTAACCCTATGCGGCTCTCGACACCGCCGTCGGAATCGACCACCTCCCGGACTCTCCCCTCCTCCTCGTCTTCAACAAGATCGACGATGTAAAGGCGCTCGGCCGTTGTTGCATCGTCTCCAGAAGATTCCACTCCCTTGTTCTCCAGAAGATTCCAAACGATCCTCTTCGTCTCCTTTCCCGTCCACCACCGCCTTGACGGTGCGGAACGGCGGCGGAAGTGGAGAGGAGGAAGCGGACCAGGGTGGAGTCACCCACCATTCTCCTACTCAGGTTCTTAAGAATTTCATCGAAATCAGATGTCTTAGGATTGAGCTTCCCAGTGGTGAATTGGGGATCGACGACGGAGTTTTGCTTAAGTGGAGGGATGATTTCGACTCCACCCTTTACAATTGTGTCATTTGGATGGAGGAGACGGAGAGGTAAATGTAGGCGGAATTGGAGAGCCAGAGGGAGAGGGAGTAGAGGATTCCGATGGGAACGACGGAGGAGAAGTAGAGGGAAGGAGAGATCTGTATAGGGTCGATGATTTTGAAGAGGCGGACGAGGAGGAAGGAGAGTTTTGGGGGTAAATGTGTGGAACAATTGAGGGAAAAGTAGTAATTGTACACGATCTAACGACATTTTTAACAGAATAACGCCATGGGTGGCTATTTGTTAACGGAATCGAAGTTTTGGGTGGTTTAAAACAAATTCGTGTATAACGGGTGGTTATGTGTAAAGTCGCCTATTTAACGGGTGGTTTAGTGCAATTTTCTCTTTATTCTATCGGTCTTTATTTGGTAGTGCAACCCTTATTGGCTTGATAATATCCTCATTCTTTATGCTTATGCCTAGATGTCCTTAAAGTTCACTTGTTTTTTCTCCTTTTATCTTTATAATGACTTGTGATCTAACATTGCAAGCCACTTGTTCGATGAAATGTCCACGTAAATGTCACTCCTAAGTGTTGCATTCGGTTTCTAGGTTTGAATTTATGCTTTTATTCGATCGGTCATGATTTTGAAGTGTAGAATGTGCTTATTAGCTTGATATTGTCCTTATTCTTTATGATTCTGCCTAGATGTCCTTAAAGTTAACTTGTTTTTTCTCCTTTTGCCTTTAAAATGACTTCTGATCTAACATTGCACCCAAGTGTTCGATGAAATGACCATGTAAATGTTATTCCAAAATGTGTATTCGTTTTCTAGGTTAGAATTTATGCTTTTATTCCATCGGTGTTTATTTTGTAGTGCAGAATGTGCTTATTGGCTTGATACTATCCTCATTCCTTATGCTTATGCCTAGATATCTTTGAAGTTCACTTGTTTTAGTCCTTTTGCCCTAAAAATGACTTGTGATCTAACATTGCAAGCAATGTGTTCGATGAAATACCCATGTAAATGTCACTCCTAAATGTTGCATTCGGTTTCTAGGTTCAAATTTATTCTTTTATTCAATCGGTCTTGATTTTGTAGTGCAGAATGTCCTTATTGGCTTGATACTATCCTCATTCTTTATGCTTATGCCTAAATGTCTTTAAAGTTCACTTGTTTTTTCTCCTTTTGCCTTTAAAAATTGAGTTGTGATGTAACATTGCACGACAATTGTTCAATAAAATGTCCATGTAAATATCACTCCTAAATTTGGCATTCGATTTCTAGGTTCGAATTTATTCTTTTATTCGATTGGTCTTGATTTAGTAGAACAAGCCTCATTGGCTTGGTACTATCCTCATTCTTTATGCTTCTGCCTAGAGGTTTTTAATCTTCACTTGTTTTTTCTCGTTTTGCCTTTAAAATGACTTGTGATCTAACATTTCATGATAGTGTTCGATGAAATGACCATATAAATGTCACTCCAAATTGTGGATTCAGTTTCTAGGTACGAATTTTTGCTTTTAATCGATCGGTGTTGATTTTGTAGTGCAGAATATGCTTATTGGCTTGATATTATCCTCATTCTTTATGCTTTTGCACAAATGTCGTTAAAGTTCACTTGTATTTTCTCATTTTTTCTTTAAAATGTCTTGTGATCTAACATTGCACGTCAAGTGTTCGATGAACCTTCCATGTAAATGTCACTCCTAAATGTGGCATTCGGCTTCTAGATTAGAATTTATTCTTTTATTCGATTAATCTTGATTTGGTAGTGCAACCCTTATTGTCTTGATAATATCCTCATTCTTTATGCTTATGCCTAGATGTCTTTAAAGTTCACTTGTTTTTCTTCTTTTTCCTTTAATAATAAACTTCTGATCTAAATTGCACGACAAGAGTTCGATGAAATGTTCATGTAAATGTCACTCCTAAATGTTGCATTCGGTTTCTAGGTTCGAATTTATGTTTTTATTCGATCGGTCTTGATTTTGTAGTACAAAATGTTCTTATTGGCTTGATAGTATCCTCATTCTTTATGCTTATGCCTAGATGTCTTTAAAGTTCACTTTTTTTTTCTCCTTTAGCATGCCTTTAAAAATGGACTTGTGATCTAACATTGCACTTCAAGTGTTCAATTAAATGTCCATGTAAATTTCACTTCTAAATGTGGCATTCGGTTTATATGGTCGAATTAATGCTTTTATTCGATCGTTCTTGGTTTTGTAGTTGCAAAATGTGCTTATTGGCTTGATACTATCCTTATTTTTTATGCTTATGCCTAGATGTCTTTAAACTTCATTTCCTTTTTCTCCTTTTGTGATGCGACCCCGTTCCTAGACGCCACCCAGGAGGAGGAGGCCCTTGGCCTTCGTTCAGACAGGCCGGTCACTCGTGCCTGTGCGAGGTCCATTGCCTCGGCCACACAGGCCATCGTGGCTCGTTGCAACGCAGGCCATGGCTTGTGCCACGCCACCGTGCCAAACCAAGTCTGCGTTGTTACCATCGCTCCTGACTCTTCCAACCCTACCGTGCCAGACTCAGGATCTGCCGCGCCACCCACGTGCCAGACCTGCGCCAGCGTATCGTACCGGGACTAGGATTCGGCTACGCCAGAGGCGCGCCACTGCCGTGCCGGCGCGCCTACTTATCTTTTATTTCTTTATTTAGTTGTTTTGACTATTTTGAGACACTTGCTTGTTTTAGTACGTTTTGTTTTAGGAAGTTGTGTGTGGGCTAGTGTGTTGGGCCTCTCTTGCACGAATGCCCAAGCCTTGCGCCGCCCACTTGTTTTCTTTGGCATAGGCGTGCCTATTTATAGGTCTCCCCTGGCTCTTTTCCTAGGTTAGCTCATTTACGGATTAGATTGTTAGTGGAAGCCTTGCTCCTACTTCTAGTCCCGAGCCCCCTTGTTATCTTTCATATTAATAATATCACTTTCGTGTGCTTGCTAGAACCTCAGCATCCAATCTCTTTGACTCACTCAATCAATTCTCCATAACCTTAAAATCCACAAGTTGTTCGTGCGACTCTAGAAACCTAATACGAGACTCAAGTCAAAGATCCGTCGCGGGTTTGGTTTTACGGAATCGTGCTCGCATCAACTGGCATCAGAGCCACGAGGTTGCGTAAGTCTAGTTCAAACTCTTTTGGTTCAAGTGTCACACTAATTTTTCTTCGTTTTCCTCATTCTCACACGCATAAACCGTTCATTCATCCACAAATTTTTTTTTCTCTTGCAAAAACCATGCCCATGCTGATTGCTTGCATTGATTTGTGGTGATTCTTGTGTGTTTGAATGTGCAAATTTTTTCTTTCTTTCTTTCATGTTCGTCCATGTTCATTTTTGGCCGATCCATCTCATATGTTTGATCCATAATTCTTGTCTTTTTGCTTAAAATGTTGTTTATGACAAGATCAATTTTGTTACCATTTTTTTTGACACGATTTCTTGTTGATTTGTTCCTTCCTTTGCCGATTCAAATTACTCAATCTTGCCATATTTTTGTGCCTAAAATCATGCTAGAGTTGTCCTAAAATCGTGCTATTCTTTGTTGATTGTTTGGCATATTTTTCCATACTCAAATTGGGAAGATTTTGCCTTGATTGTAGAGATTTGTTTCTTGATTTGGCCGATTATAAAAAAAAATTAAGTCAATTCAAAAAAAAATATGCTTTGGCTATCATAGCCAAAATAAGGTAAGGTAGTCAATTGTGTTAAAAAAAATATATATCCAAAGATATCGGCCATATCTTTCCTTGATTGGATCCCATATTTGTTTGATTGACATCATATCCTTGATTATGGCAAATATTATTTCTTGATTGGATCATGTCTATCCTATTTTCATCCACCATATCTTTCTCTCTCCCATCTCTTTTCTTATGGCAACTCATGAATAATTGATTGGATATTGTCTCCTTTAATTGATCTTGCATATCCATTCATATCTCTTCTTCTTTGGCAACCATTGACGTCCTTTCTCTTCTATCTTCTACACCCATTTCTACTCGAGGTTCTCGCTTCTCGCTTCTCTTACACTTGCTCTTTTGTTTCATTCTTGCATACTTGTTTGATCTATTTCCCTTGTAAGCAATCGAGATCCTTAAGCGTAGCCAACCCTATTTGCTCGTGTGCTTTGAACTAATTGAGTTGGCTTGCCTTACAAGGTCTCGTAAAGCTTTGTGTTTGATTGAAGAATTGTTAACGTTTCAATGACTGGGTTGTTGTAAGGAAATATCTGGGAGGATACGGAGGGATCAGGCAATCCGAACTTGCCGCGCAACAACACCGTCGCGCCGGGCCAACATGAGACAACCTCGCGCCAACCTTTGGCCTCGGACGAGAACGCCGAGCCCTAAGCCACTCCACGCAAACCAAGAGTGCGATATCATCGGTAGTGATCGCGCCAAACGCGAACGCTCAAGCCGCTGCGGATGCCGAGGCTCGTTCCAAGGCGAAAGGAAAACAACAACTCACTTCTGATAGTCAACAAGGCCAACTACATCACCTTGACTCTATCCGAGAAAATAGACATGAGGTTGACAGGTTCGATTGGGCACACACACCAAAGAATTTCCGTTAACAAGTTCGATATCATCAAGACCACGAAACGGTAGACGTATTCTCCGAGGAGGATTATTCCGAGGAGGATAGACGTAACCAGTCTAGTGGCAAAAAGAAAAAGTCTAAGAGAGGCTATCGTGGCCCTTCTCGGACTCCGCATCATAGACCGACTCCTAGGAAGACTCTCGGTAAATCCCATTATCAAAGGATGACTATCGAGTCAAAGATTTTTCGGACAACCAAAGCGCTAGATCTCCTTATTCTAGTGGCTCCGAGGACACATCTACGGATGAGTTCAGTGACGAGCAACCTTCGGATTGTGACCATGGCCATCGCATCAAAGACCCGGCGGAAAATGACAGCAATTCCAATAGTTGGATTCCGCTCCCTAATTTGCCTAAAATCTGAAGGGAGTATGAGCGTGCCATATCGGCTTCACCATCGCGCCATCTTATGGACTAGCACCGAGGACGAGACTCGGATCGTGACCGAGAGGATCGGCGCGATCGAGACGGGCACCGGCGCCGAAAACGTGGGCAAGGCGGTGATCCGGGCGATGATGACGATTGGGATCCAAGGCGCGGCCAAAGACGCGACGGGCGCCACAACAGGCGCGCCCGTACACCCGAGGCGCGTACCAACCGGGACCCTGATCGTTCCATCATGGCCCGACGCGACATTAAGGTTAATGACAAGATCCTTAAGCACTTGGGTAATTATGACCATGACATTTTTCTTGAGTGGTTGCAGGGTACCGAGCATGTCCTTAAGCACTTGGGATACAATGAGGACGAAAAAGTAGAAGTCGTGACACTTCACTCTCATGGTGCCGCTCGTTTGTGGTGGAACCGATTCGAGGCCGATATGGCTTGGAAAGGCAAATCCCCAATTCGGGAATGGCATCAATTAGTGTACGTCATGCGAAAGAAGTACATCCCAAAAAACTACAAGGACAAGATGCACATGGAAATTGTGCGTTTACGGCAAGGCAACATGACCCCGGAGGAGTTTTTTTCCAAACTTGAAGACATGTTCTTCAAGGATGGAATTAGTGCCGCTCCTTCGGTCCTCAAAACAAGGTTCCTTGGCGGACTTCGCCAATCTATAGCGGACAAATTGGTGGTGATCCCAATCAAATCAATTTCAACGTTAGTTCACACGGCCATGACGATCTACAAGCAATAACAACGTGACAAGGCCAATTGGATTAATAAAAGGTATGGATCTTCCTCTAATCAATACGGTGTTAGTGCTAATAAGTTTGTTTCTTCCTCTTCTTCCCCCCAAGTCACAAAACAGGTTGGGCCTCCTAAGATTGAAACAAGGACACCCCAAAACTGAGACCGGCAGCTCTCTCCCAAGTCGAGTGAACGCGCCCGAGACACGACATGCTACAAGTGTGGAGGGCGTGGGCACTTGCAACGGGATTGCCGAAATTCCAAGCAGGTTTTGTTCACGGCTATTGGAGACCCATACGAAAGTGTGGAAGAGGATGAAGAGGATGTCGAAGCACAAGAAGAAGAAGAGCTTCATTGTGACCCTAGCGAGGGCCTTAGTGCAACCAAACTCGGCTTGGTGAGTAGGCGTGCTCTAAGCATGAAAGAGGCCTTGCCGAGTGATCAAAGAGAACAACTTTTTCACACAAGATATTTGCACAAGGACGTGAGTTTGAGCGTCATAATAGACTCGGGGAGTTGTTCCAACTTCTTAAGTCAAAAGGTGGTCCATTACTTCAAACTTCCAACGACACCACATCCCGCTCCTTTCAAGCTACAATGGATCTCTAACGACGGAGGCGATTGGGTTAAAAGGAAAGTATCGTTCTCCTTTTCCATTGGTTTTTATAGTGACACACTTCTTTTTGATGTCACGCCTATGGACGCCACACACTTGTTGTTGGGTCGTCCATGGCAATTTGATCGTCACGTGCTCCACAATGGCCATTTGAACACTTACATGTTCAATTGGCATGGGAAGCACGTGACTCTCTTACCTATGTCCCCAAGTGACTCATTGCAGGATGAAGCCGAAAGGCAACGTCAAAAAATAAAGGACAAGGCAAGAGACGCGTCGGTGGACGGCTCCACGGCGTCACACACTAATTTGGCCTATTCTGTGGGCGCTCCTGGGCCCCATGGCTTTAATATTCAACCACTGGAGGGTCAGCCCAGGGAGCGTCGAGCACAAGTGGACAAGGACCAGGAACGCCCCTCCTTGGGCAAACCGGGCGCCTTGCAACGCGCCGATGGGTCCCTAAACGGCGTTCTCCCTCAACAGCAAGTGCCATGGGCGTTCTGGGTTCCAAGTGGTCCAAAAATCCATATAAACCCCCTGGGCATCCAGATCGCCTACCCAAGTTTCAATGGCCCGCGAATGGCTCTCGCACACATCCACTAGGTGCCACAATCGTCGCGATAGAGGCCTCCAGAGGCGTTCTGGCCAAATCGGCCATTTCAAGCAGCGTTCCACATGTTTCTTGCCATGTTTGCCAGAATGATGATGACTCCCAGTAGGAGCGCCGAGCAGAAGTGAAGAAAAAGCCTCAAGTGCCGTGCACGATCCGATCGGACGCCCCACCGCAACCACATTCAATGGCTTCGCTCAATTCTGAATTGGGAAAACTTCTGGTGGGCGCTCCAACATCAAAAAGGCCACAAACTGAAGTTCGTAGCAGCCCTCAAAATTTGGCTAAGGATGGCACGAGGATTTTGGAAGATGACGAGCCACAGCTCATGGGATCGTGCCAAGAGAGGCTCTTGCTAGCGCGTCACTGCGACGTGGCCAAAACTCAAAGGGACGGTAAACCTCTTTTTCTTATTTGTCCATTATTTTCTGTTTCTCCTACCACGAATAATGCACTTCCTTCTAGTGTGGTGTCTCTTTTGCAAGAGTTTCAAGATGTAATGCCGGCGGAATTGCCCGATGGATTACCTCCGTTGCGCGGGATCGAGCACAAGATCGATTTGATTCCTGGTGCTTCCTTACCCAACAGGGCTGCAAATAGGGCATCGCCTAAGGAAATTCACGAACTCCAACGCCAAGTCCAAGAGCTTTTGGACAAGGGGTTCGTTCGTGAGTCCTTTAGCCCGTGTGCGGTCTCGGTGATTTTGGTGCTTAAGGAGGACGGGTCTTGGCGGATGTGCGTCGATTGCCGGGCCATCAACAATATCACAATCAAGTATAGGCATCCCATCCCTCGCCTAGATGACGTGCTTGACGAGCTCCATGGCGCCGCGTTGTTTTCAAAGATAGATTTAAGGAGTGGTTTTCACCAAATTCGCATGGAGGTCGTGGATGAATGGAAGACCGCATTTAAGACCAAACACGGTCTGCACGAATGGCTTGTGATGCCTTTTGGCCTCACAAACGCTCTTAGTACCTTCATGCGGTTAATGAATTTTGTTTTTCGGAAATGTTTGGAACATTTCGTCGTCGTGTATTTTGACGACATTTTAGTTTATTCTAAAGACTTAGACTCTCGCGCGAGGCACCTTAGGAGTGTGTTAGAATGCCTTCGCGAACATTCTTTGTATGTAAATTTAAGTAAGTGCACGTTTTGCTCGGATACGACGAACTTTCTTGGTTTCGTCGTATCCAAGGATGGCTTGAAAGTGGATGACGACAAGATCCGCGCCATCCTTGAGTGGCCCACTCCCACGACCCCGACAATGGTTCGCTCCTTCTTAGGGCTCGCGGGATTTTATAGGCAATTCGTCAAGGACTTCTCGTCCATCGTCGGGCCACTCCATAATTTAACCAAGAAAGCAACGGAGATCAAATGGTTTCCGGTCCACGAGAACGCCTTTTGCGCTCTCAAGGATGCCCTGTGTCGCGCCCCGGTTCTGCAATTGCCGGATTTTTCCAAGCGTTTCGAGGTCGAGTGCGATGCTTCCGACTTTGGAATTGGCGGCGTACTCCTCCAAGAGATGCGTCCCATCGCTTATTTTATCGAGAAGTTGAAGGGCGCCACACTTAATTTCCCGAGGTACGACAAAGAGTTGTATGATCTGATTCGGGTTCTTCAAACTTGGGCTCACTATTTGTGGCCAAGTGAGTTCATTATCCATACGGACCATGCGGCCCAGGCTTACTTAAAAAGCCAAAACACTTTGAGTAAACGTCATGCTCGTTGGGTAGAGTATATGGAAACCTTTCCGCATATTATTGCCCAATAAAAGGGGAAAGAGAACGTTGTCGCCGACGCTCTCTCTAGGAGGTACGTTTTACTCACTTCGCTTCAGGCCAAATTGCTCGGGTTTTCCTTGATTAAGGAGATCTATTTGCATGATTCGTTTTTTAAACCTATCATGGAAAAACTCGAGCAACAGCGGATGCATAAGAGTTACTTCTTGGACAACGGGTATCTCTACCGAGCCGGAAAGCTTTGCATTCCGAGTTCTTCGGTGAGACACTTGTTGCTCAAAGAAGATCAAGACGGTCGGGGACACTTTGGCATTGCCAAAACCTTAGCAGCACTTCGTGAGCACTTCTTTTGGCCCAAAATGGCCTCGGATGTTCACAAGTATTGTCGAGGCTGCGTGCCATGCCAAATGGATAAGTCACATAGTAATCCGCACGGACTTTACCAACCTCTTCCGGTTCCCAACGCACCGTGGGAAGACATTTCCATGGACTTCGTGACAGGATTACCAATGTCGAGGCGTGGTAAGGACTCCATTTTCGTAGTTGTGGACCGTTTTTCAAAAAAGGCTCACTTGATTAAGATCAATCGAAGTCTTCCGCGCTAGACTCAGGATCAGGATGTAATCGTAGTGCAGCCCTTATTGTCTTGATAATACCCTCATTCTTTATGCTTATGCCTAGATGTCTTTAAAGTTCACTTGTTTTTTTCCTTTTGCCTTTAAAATGACTTGTGATCTAACATTGCACGCCAAGTGTTCGATGAACCTTCCATGTAAATGTTACTCCATAATATGGCATTCGGCTTCTAGATTAGAATTTATGCTTTTGTTCGATCGGTCTCGATTTGGTAGTGCAGCCCTTATTGGCTTCATACTATCCTCATTCTTTATGCTTATGCCTAGATGTCTTTAAAGTTCACTTGTATTTCTCCAATTGCTTTAAAATGACTTGTCATCTAACATTGCAAGCAAAGTGTTCGATGAAATGTCCATGTAAATGTCACTCCTAAATGTTGCATTCTGTTTCTAGGTTTGAATTTAGGAGTTTATTTAATCGGTCTTGATTTTGTAGTCCAGAATGTGTTTATTGGCTTGATACTATCCTCATTCTTTATGCTTATGCCTAGATGTCTTTAAAATTCACTTGTTTTTCCCCTTTTGCCTTTAAAAAAAGACTTGTGATCTAACATTGCACTTCAAGTGTTCAATTAAATGTTCATGTAAATTTCACTCCTAAATGTGGCATTCGGTATCTAGGTTCGAATTAATGCTTTTATTCGATCGGTCTTAATTTTGTAGTGGAGTATGTGCTTATTGGATTGATACTTTCCTCAGTCGTTATGCCTATACCTAGATGTCTTTAAAGGTCACTTGTTTTTTCTCCTTTTGCCTTTAAAAATAGACTTGTGATCTAAATTGCACGTCAAGTGTTCAATGAAATGAGCATGTAAATGTCACTCCTAAATGTGGCATTCGGTTTCTAGGTTTGAATTTATGCTTTTATTCAATCGGTCTTGATTTTCTAGTTCACAATGTGCTTATTGGCTTCATACTATCCTCATTCTTTATGCTTATGCCTAGATGTCTTTAAAGTTCACTTGTATTTCTCCATTTGCTTTAAAATGACTTGTGATCTAACATTGTAAGCAATGTGTTCGATAAAATGTCCATGTAAATGTCACTCCTAAATGTTGCATTCGGTTTCTAGGTTTGAATTTATGAGTTTATTTGATTGGTCTTGATTTTGTAGTGTAGAATGTGCTTATTGGCTTGACACTATCCTCATTCTTTATGCTTATGCCTAGATGTCTTTAAAATTCACTTGTTTTTCCCCTTTTGCCTTTAAAAAAAGACTTGTGATCTAACATTACACTTCAAGTGTTCAATTAAATGTCCATGTAAATTTCATTCCTAAATGTGGCATTCGGTTTCTAGGTTCGAATTAATGCTTTTATTCGATTGGTCTTGATTTTGTAGCGCAGTAGGTGCTTATTGGATTGATACTATCCTCAGTTGCTAAATTTCACGTCACGTGTTTTTTCTCCTTGTTTTTTTTCTCTTTTGCCTAAATTCACTTGTTTTTCCCCTTTTGCCTTTAAAAAAAGACTTGTGATCTAACATTACACTTCAAGTGTTCAATTAAATGTCCATGTAAATTTCATTCCTAAATGTGGCATTCGGTTTCTAGGTTCGAATTAATGCTTTTATTCGATTAGTCTTGATTTTGTAGCGCAGTAGGTGCTTATTGGATTGATACTATCCTCAGTTGCTAAATTTCACGTCACGTGTTTTTTCTCCTTGTTTTTTTCTCCTTTTGCCTAAATTCACTTGTTTTTCCCCTTTTGCCTTTAAAAAAAGACTTGTGATCTAACATTACACTTCAAGTGTTCAATTAAATGTCCATGTAAATTTCATTCCTAAATGTGGCATTCGGTTTCTAGGTTCGAATTAATGCTTTTATTCGATTGGTCTTGATTTTGTAGCGCAGTAGGTACTTATTGGATTGATACTATGTCTTTAAAGTTCACTTGTTTTTTCTCCTTTTGCCTTTAAAAATAGACTTGTGATCTAAATTTCACGTCACGTGTTCGATGAAATGTCCATGGAAATGTCACTCCTAAATGTTGCATTCGAATTTTAGGTTCGAATTTATGCGTGTATCTGAACAGTCTTGATTTTGTAGTGCAAAATCTGCTTATTGGCTTGATACTATCCTCATTCTTTATGTTTATGCCTAGATGTCTTTACTATTCACTTGTTTTTCCCCTTTTGCCTTTAAAAAAAGACTTGTGATCTAACATAGCACTTCAAGTGTTCAATTAAATGTTCATGTAAATTTCATTTCTAAATGTGGCATTCGGTTTTTAGGTTTAAATTAATGCTTTTATTCGATCGCTCTTGATTTTCTAGTTCACAATGTGTTTGTTGGCTTGATACTATCCTCATTCTTTATGTTTATGCCTAGATGTCTTTAAAGTTCACTTGTTTTTTCTCCTTTTTCATTTAAAAATAGACTTGTGATCCAACATTGCATGCCAAGTGTTCGATGAAATGTCCATGTAAATGTTACTCTTAAATATTGCATTCCGTTTCTAGGCTCAAATTTATACTTTTATTCGATCGGTCTTGATTTTGTAGTGCAGAACGTGCTTATTGGCTTGATACTATCTTCATTCTTTATGAGTATGCCTAGATGTCTTTAAGGTTTACTTGTTTTTTCTCCTTTTGTGTTTTAAATGACTTGTGATCTAACATTGCACGCCAAGTGTTCGATGAAATGACCATGTAAATGTCACTCCTAAATGTAGATTCGGTTTCTAGGTTCTAATTTATGTTTTTATTCGATCGGTCTTGATTATGTAGTGTAGAATGTGCTTATTGGCTTTATACTATCCTCATTCTTTATGATTATGCCTAGATGTCTTTAAAGGTCACTTGTTTTTTCTCCTTTTGCCTTTAAAAATAGACTTGTTATCTAAATTGCACGTCAAGTGTTCAATGAAATGAGCATGTAAATGTCACTCCTAAATGTGGCATTCGGTTTCTAGGTTCGAATTTATGCTTTTATTCGATCGGTCTTGATTTTCTAGTTCACAATGTGCTTATTGGCTTCACACTATCCTCATTCTTTATGCTTATGCCTAGATGCCTCATTCACAATGTGCTTATTGCAAGCAAAGTGTTCGATGAAATATCCATGTAAATGTCACTCCTAAATGTTGCATTCGGTTTCTAGGTTTGAATTTATGTGAGTTTATTTGATCGGTCTTGATTTTGTAGTGCAGAATGTGCTTATTCGCTTGATACTATCCTCATTCTTTATGCCTATGCCTAGATGTCTTTATAATTCACTTGTTTTTTCCTCTTTTGCCTTTAAAAAAAGACTAGTGATCTAAATTTCACGTCAAGTGTTCAATGAAATGAGCATGTAAATGTCACACCTAAATGTGGCATTCGGATTTTAGGTTCGAATTTATGCTTTTATTCGATCGGTCTTGATTTTTTATTGCAGAATGTGCTTATTGGCAACATACTGTCCTCATATTTTATGCTTATGCCAAGATGTCTTTAAAGTTCACTTGTTTTTTCTCCTTTTTCCTTTAAAATGACTTGTGAAATAATATTGTACCCCAAGTGTTCGATAAGATGACCATGTTAATGTCACTCCTAAATGTAGATTCGCTTTCTAGGTTCGAATTTATGCTTTTATTCGATCGGTCTTGATTTTCTAGTTCACATTGTCCTCTTTGGCTTCATACTATGCTCATTCCTTATACTTATGCCTAGATGTCTTTAAAGTTCACTTGTTTTTTCTCCTTTTGCCTTTAAAAATAGACTTGTGATCTAAATTTCACGTCACGTGTTCGATGAAATGTCCATGGATGTCTTTAAAGTTCACTTGTTTTTCTCCTTTATGCGTGTATTTGAACAGTCTTGATTCTGTAGTGCAAAATCTGCTTATTTACTTGATACTATCCTCATTCTTTATGCTTATGCCTAGATGTCTTTAAAGTTCACTTGTTTTTCTCCTTTTGCTTTAAAATGACTTGTGATCTAACATTGCAAGCAAAGTGTTCGATGAAATGTCCATGTAAATGTCACTTCTAAATGTTGCATTCAGTTTCTAGCTTTGAATTGATGAGTTTATTTGATCGGTCTTGATTTTGTACTGTAGAATGTGCTTATTGGCTTGATACTACCCTCATTCTTTATGCTTATGCCTAGATGTCTTTAAAATTCACTTGTTTTTCCCCTTTTGCCTTAAAAAAAAGACTTGTGATCTAACCTTACACTTCAAGTGTTCAATAAAATGTCCATGTAAATTTCACTTCTAAATGTTGAATTCGGTTTCTAGGTTCGAATTTATGCTTTTATTCGATCGGTCTTGATTTTGTAGTGTAGATTGTGCGTATTGGCTTGATATTATCCTCATTCTTTAGTCTAATGCCTAAATGTCTATAAAGTTCACATGTTTTTTCTACTTTTGCCTTTAATAATAGACTTGTCACTCCTAAATGTGGCATTCTGTTTCTAGGTTTTAATTTATGCTTTTATTCGATTGGTCTTAATTTTCTAGTGCAGAATGTGCTTATTGGCTTGATACTATCCTCATTCTTTATGCTTATGCCTAGATATCTTTAAAGTTCACTAATGTTTTCTCCTTTTGCGTTTGAAAATAGACTTGTGATCGAAATTTCACGTCAAGTGTTCGATGAAATGTCCATGTAAATGTCACTCCTAAATGTTGCATTCGGTTTCATAGTTCGAATTTATGCTTTTATTCGATCGGTCTTGATTTTGTAGTGCAGTAGGTGCTTATTGGATTGATACTATCCTCAGTCGCTATGCCTATGCCTAGATGTCTTTAAAGTTCACTTGTTTTTTCTCCTTTTTACTTTAAAAATAGACTTGTGATCTATATTGTACATCAAGTGTTCAATGAAATGAGCATGTAAATGTCACTCTTAAATGTGGCATTTGTTTTTAGGTTCGAATTTATGCTTTTTTTCGATCGATCTTGCTTTTGTATTGCAGAATGTGCTTATTGTCAACATATTATCCTCACTCTTAAATGAGCATGTAAAGTTCACTTGTTTTTTCTCCTTTTTCCTTTAAAATGACTTGTGATCTAAAATTGCACGCCAATTGTTCGATAAGATGACCATGTTAATGTCACTCCAAAATGTAGATGCGGTTTCTAGGTTCGAATTTATGCTTTTATTCGATCGGTCTTGATTTTCTAGTTCACAATGCGCTTTTTGGCTTCATACTATGCTCATTCCTTATGCTTATGCCTAGATGTCTTTAAAGTTCACTTGTTTTTTATCCTTTTGCCTTTAAAAATAGACTTGTGATCTAAATTTCACATCACGTGTTCGATGAAATGTCCATGTAAATGTCAGTCCTAAATGTTGCATTCGAATTCTAGGTTCGAATTTATGCGTGTATTTGAACGGTCTTGATTTTGTAGTGCAAAATCTGCTTATTGGTTTGATACTATCCTCATTCTTTATGCTTACGCCTAGATGTCTTTAAAATTCACTTGTTTTTTCCCCTTTTGCCTTTAAAAAAAGACTTGTGATATAACATAGAACTTCAAGTGTTCAATTAAATGTTCATGTAAATTTCATTCCTAAATGTGGCATTCGGTTTTTAGGTTCGAATTAATGCTTTTATTCGTTCGCTCTTGATTTTCTAGTTCACAATGTGTTTGTTGGCTTGATACTATCCTCATTCTTTACGCTTATGCCTAGATGTCTTTAAAGTTCACTTGTTTTTTCTCCTTTTGCCTTTAAAAATAGACCTGTGATCCAACATTGCATGCCAAGTGTTCGATGAAATGTCCATGTAAATGTCACTCCTAAATATTGCATTCGGTTTCTAGGCTCAAATTTATACTTTTATTCGATAGGTCTTGATTTTGTAATGCAGAACGTGCTTATTGGCTTGATACTATCTTCATTCTTTATGAGTATGCCTAGATGTCTTTAAGGTTTACTTGTTTTTTCTCCTTTTGTCTTTTAAATGACTTGTGATCTAACATTGCATGCCAAGTGTTCGATGAAATGACCATGTAAATGTCACTCCTCAATGTGCATTCGGTTTCTAGGTTCTAATTTATGTTTTTATTCGATCGGTCTTGATTATGTAGTGTAGAATGTGCTTATTGGCTTGATACTATCCTCATTCTTTATGCTTATGCCTAGATGTCTTTAAAGTTCACTTGTTTTTTCTCCTTTTGCCTTTAAAAAAAGACTTGTGATCTAAATTGCACGCCAAGTGTTTGATGAAATGTCCATGTAAATGTCACTCCTAAATGTTGCATTCGGTTTCTAGGTTTGAATTTATGCGTTTATTTGATCGGTCTTGATTTTGTAGTGCAGAATGTGCTTATTGGCTTGATACTATCCTCATTCTTTATGCTTGTGCCTAGATGTCTTTAAAATTCACTTGTTTTTTCCCCTTTTACCTTTAAAAAAAGACTTGTGATCTAACCTTACACTTCAAGTGTTCAATTAAATGTCCATGTAAATTTCACTTCCAAATGTTGAATTCGGTTTCTAGGTTCGGATTTATGCTTTTATTCGATCGGTCTTGATTTTGTAGTGTAGATTGTGCGTATTGGCTTGATACTATCCTTATTCTTTATTCTTATGCCTAGATGTCTTTAAAGTTCACATGTTTTTTCTACTTTTGCCTTTAATAATAGACTTGTCACTCCTAAATGTGGCACTCGGTTTCTAGGTTCGAATTTATGCTTTTATTCGATCGGTCTTGATTTTCTAGTGCAGAATGTGCTTATTCGCTTGATACTATCCTCATTCTTTATGCTTATGCCTAGATATCTTTCAAGTTCACTTGTTTTTTCTTTATTCGACCGGTCTTGATTTTGTAGTGTAGAATATGCTTATTAGCTTGATACTATCCTAATTCCTTATGCTTTTGCCTAGATGTCTTTAAAGTTCACTTGTTTTTTATCCTTTTGCCTTTAAATAAAGACTTGTGATCTAACATTTCACATCAAGTTTTCAATTTTAATATCCATGTAAATTTCACTCTTAAATGTGGCATTCGGTTTCTAGATTCGAATTAATGCTTTTATTCGATCGGTCTTGATATTGTAGTTGGAGAATGTGCTTATTGGCTTGATACTATCTTCATTCTTTATGCTTATGCCTAGATGTCTTTAAAGTTCACTTGTTTTTTCTCCTTTTGCCTTTAAAAAAAGACTTGTGATCTAACATTGCACGACAAGTGTTTGATGAAATGTCCATGTAAATGTCACTCCTAAATGTTGCATTCGGTTTCTAGGTTTGAATTTATGCGTTTATTTGATCGGTCTTGATTTTGTAGTGCAGAATGTGCTTATTGGCTTGATACTATCCTCATTCTTTATGCTTATGCCTAGATGTCTTTAAAATTCACTTGTTTTTTCCCCTTTTACCTTTAAAAAAAGACTTGTGATCTAACCTTACACTTCAAGTGTTCAATTAAATGTCCATGCAAATTTCACTTCCAAATGTTGAATTCGGTTTCTAGGTTCGGATTTATGCTTTTATTCGATCGGTCTTGATTTTGTAGTGTAGATTGTGCGTATTGGCTTGATACTATCCTTATTCTTTATTCTTATGCCTAGATGTCTTTAAAGTTCACATGTTTTTTCTACTTTTGCATTTAATAATAGACTTGTCACTCCTAAATGTGGCATTCGGTTTCTAGGTTCGAATTTATGCTTTTATTCGATCGGTCTTGATTTTCTAGTGCAGAATGTGCTTATTCGCTTGATACTATCCTCATTCTTTATGCTTATGCCTAGATATCTTTCAAGTTCACTTGTTTTTTCTTTATTCGATCGGTCTTGATTTTGTAGTGTAGAATGTGCTTATTAGCTTGATACTATCCTAATTCCTTATGCTTTTGCCTAGATGTCTTTAAAGTTCACTTGTTTTTTCTCCTTTTGCCTTTAAATAAAGACTTGCGATCTAACATTTCACATCAAGTTTTCAATTTTAATATCCATGTAAATTTCACTCCTAAATGTGGCATTCGGTTGCTAGATTCGAATTAATGCTTTTATTCGATCGGTCTTGATATTGTAGTTGCAGAATGTGCTTATTGGCTTGATACTATCTTCATTCTTTATGCTTATGCCTAGATGTCTTTAAAGTTCACTTGTTTTTTCTCCTTTTGCCTTTAAAAAAAGACTTGTGATCTAACATTGCACGCCAAGTGTTTGATGAAATGTCCATATAAATGTCACTCCTAAATGTTGCATTCGGTTTCTAGGTTTGAATTTATGCGTTTATTTGATCGGTCTTGATTTTGTAGTGCAGAATGTGCTTATTGGCTTGATACTATCCTCATTCTTTATGCTTATGCCTAGATGTCTTTAAAGTTCACTTGTTTTTTTTCTCCTTTTGCCTTTAAAAACAGACTTGTGATCCAACATTGCATGCCAAGTGTTCGATGAAATGTCCATGTAAATGTCACTCCTAAATATTGCATTCGGTTTCTATGTTAAAATTTATACTTTTATTCGATAGGTCTTGATTTTGTAGTGCAGAACGTGCTTATTGGCTTGATACTATCCTCATTCTTTTTGCTTATGCCTAGATGTCTTTAAAATTCACTTGTTTTTCCCCTTTTACCTTTAAAAAAAGACTTGTGATCTAACCTTACACTTCAAGTGTTCAATTTTAATATCCATGTAAATTTCACTCCTAAATGTGGCATTCGGTTTCTAGATTTGAATTAATGCTTTTATTCGATCGGTCTTGATTTTGTAGTGTAGAATGTGCTTATTAGCTTGATACTATCCTAATTCCTTATGCTTTTGCCTAGATGTCTTTAAAGTTCACTTGTTTTTTCTCCTTTTGCCTTTAAATAAAGACTTGTGATCTAACATTTCACATCAAGTTTTCAATTTTAATATCCATGTAAATTTCACTCGTAAATGTGGCATTCGGTTTCTAGATTTGAATTAATGCTTTTATTCGATCGGTCTTGATATTGTAGTTGCAGAATGTGCTTATTGGCTTGATACTATCTTCATTCTTTATGCTTATGCCTAGATGTCTTTAAAGTTCACTTGTTTTTTCTCCTTTTGCCTTAAGAAAAAGACTTGTGATCTAACATTGCACGCCAAGTGTTTGATGAAATGTCCATGTAAATGTCACTCCTAAATGTTGCATTCGGTTTCTAGGTTTGAATTTATGCGTTTATTTGATCGGTCTTGATTTTGTAGTGCAGAATGTGCTTATTGGCTTGATACTATCCTCATTCTTTATGCTTATGCCTAGATGTCCTTAAAATTCACTTGTTTTTTCCCCTTTTGCCTTAAAATAAGACTTGTGATCTAACATGACACTTCAAGTGTTCAATTAAATGTCCAAGTAAATTTTATTCCTAAATGTGGCATTCGGTTTCTAGGTTCGAATTAATGCTTTTATTCGATCGGTCTTGATTTTGTAGTGCAGTAGGTGCTTATTGGATTGATACTATCCTCAGTCTCTATGCTTATGCCTAGATGTCTTTAATGTTCACTTGTTTTTTCTCCTTTTTACTTTAAAAATAGACTTGTGATCTATATTGCACGTCAAGTGTTCAATGAAATGAGCATGTAAATGTCACTCTTAAATGTGGCATTCGTTTTCTAGGTTCGAATTTATGCTTTTGTTCGATTGATCTTGCTTTTGTATTGCAGAATGTGCTTATTGTCAACATATTATCCTCATTGTTAATGCTTATGTCTAGATGTCTTTAAAGTTCACTTGTTTTTTCTCCTTTTTCCTTTAAAATGACTTGTGATCTAACATTGCACGCCAAGTGTTCGATAAGATGACCATGTTAATGTCACTCCTAAATGTAGATTCGGTTTCTAGGTTCGAATTTATGCTTTTATTCGATCGGTCTTGATTTTCTAGTTCACAATGCGCTTTTTGGCTTCATACTATGCTCATTCCTTATGCTTATGCCTAGATGTCTTTAATGTTCACTTGTTTTTCCTCCATTTGCCTTTAAAAATAGACTTGTGATCTATATTGCACGTCACGTGTTCGATGAAATGTCCATGTAAATTTCACTCCTAAATGTTGCATTCGAATTCTAGGTTCCAATTTATGCGTGTATTTGAACGGTCGTGATTTTGTAGTGCAAAATCTGCTTATTGGCTTGATACTATCCTCATTCTTTATGCTTATGCGTAGATGTCTCTAAAATTCACTTGTTTTTTCCCCTTTTGCCTTTAAAAAAAGACTTGTGATCTAACATTGCACTTCAAGTGTTCAATTAAATGTTCATGTAAATTTCACTCTTAAATGTGGCATTCGGTTTTTATGTTCGAATTAATGCTTTTATTCGATCGCTCTTGATTTTCTAGCTGACAATGTGTTTTTTGGCTTGATACTATCCTCATTCTTTATGCTTATGCCTAGATGTCTTTAAAGTTCTCTTGTTTTTTTCTCCTTTTGCCTTTAAAAACAGACTTGTGATCCAACATTGCATGCCAAGTGTTCGATGAAATGTCCATGTAAATGTCACTCCTACATATTGCATTCGGTTTCTATGTTCAAATTTATACTTTTATTCGATCGGTCTTGATTTTGTAGTGCAGAACGTGCTTATTGGCTTGATACTATCTTCATTCTTTATGAGTATGCCTAGATGTCTTTAAGGTTTACTTGTTCTTTCTCCTTTTGTCTTTTAAATAACTTGTGATCCAACATTGCACGCCAAGTGTTCGATGAAATGACCATGTCAATGTCACTCCTCAATGTGGATTCGGTTTCTAGGTTCTAATTTATGTTTTTTTTCGATCGGTCTTGATTATGTAGTGTAGAATGTGCTTATTGGCTTGATACTATCCTCATTCCTTATGATTATGCCTGGATGTCTTTAAAGTTCACCTCTTTTTTCTCCTTTTGCCTTTAAAACATGACTTGTTATCTAACATTGCATGCCATGTGATCGATGAAATGTCCATGTAAATGTCACATCAATGTGGCATTCGGTTTCTAGATTCGAATTTATGCTTTTATTCGATCTATCTTGATTTGTTAGTGGAGCCCTTATTTGCTTGATACTATCCTCATTCTTTATGCTTTTGCCTAGATGTCTTTAAAGTTTACTTGTTTTTTCTCCTTTTGCCTTTAAAAAAAGACTTGTGATCTAACATTGCACTTCAAGTTTTCAATTAAATGTCCATTTAAATTTCACTTCAAAATGTTGCATTCGGTTTCTAGGTTCAAATTTATGCTTTTATTCGATCGGTCTTGATTTTGTAGTGTAGATTGTGCTTATTGGCTTGATACTATCCTCATTCTTTATGCTTCTGCCTCGATGTCTTTAACGTTCACTAGTTTTTCTCCTTTTTCCTTTAAAATGACTTGTGATCTAACATTGCACGCCAAGTGTTCGATGAACCTTCTATGTAAATGTCACATGTAAATGTGGCATTCGGTTTTTAGATTCGAATTTATGCTTTTATTCGATCTATCTTGATTTGTTAGTGGAGCCCTTATTTGCTTGATACTATCCTCATTCTTTATGCTTATGCCTAGATATCATTAAAGTTCACTAGTTTTTTCTCCTTTTGCGTTTGAAAATAGACTTGTGCTTATTGGCTTGATACTATCCTCATTCTTTATGCTTCTGCCTCGATGTCTTTAAAGTTCACTTGTTTTTTCTCCTTTTTCCTTTAAAATGACTTTCGATATAACTTTTCATGCCAAGTTTTTGATCAAATGTCCATGTATATGTCCCTCCTAAATGAGGCTTTCGGGTTCTAGATTTGAATTTATGCTTCTATTAGATCGGTTTTGATTTGGTAATCCAGACCTTATTGGCATGATACTATCCTCGTTCTTTATGCTTAAGCCTAGATGTCTTTAAAGTTCACTTGTTTTTTTCTCTTTTTTGCTTTAAAAAAAGACTTGTGATCTAACATTGCACTTCAAGTGTTCAATTAAATGTCCATGTAAATTTCACTCCTAAATATGTTATTCGGTTTCTCGGTTCGAATTATTGCTTTTATTCGATCGGTCTTGATTTGGTAGTTGCAGAATGTGCTTATTGGCGTGATACTATCCTCATTGTTTATGCTTATGCCTAGATGTCTTTAAAGTTCACTTCTTTTTTCTCCTTTGCGTTTAAAAATTGACTTGTGATCTAACATTGCACGACAAGTGTTAAATTAAATGTCCATGCAAACGTCACTACTAAATGCGGCGTTCAATATATAGGTTTGAATTTATGCTTTTATTCCATCGGTCTTGATTTTGCATTGCAAATTGTGCTTATTGGCTTGATACTATCCTCATTCTTTATGTGTATGCCTAGATGTCTTTAAATTTCACTTGTTTTATCTCCTTTTGCCCTTACAAAAAGACTTGTGATCTAACATTGCACTTCAAGTGTTCAATTAAATGTCCATGTAAATGTCACTCCTAATTGTTGCATTCGGTTTCTAGGTTCGAATTAATGCTTTTATTCGATCGGTCTCGATTTTGTAGTTCACAATGTGCTTATTGGCTTGATACAATCCTCATTTTTTTTTCTTTTGCCTTTAAAAATAGACTTGTGATCTAACATTTCAAGCCAAGCGTTCGATGAAATGTCCATGTAAATGTCACTCCTAAATGTGGCATTCGTTTTCTAGGTTCGAATTTATGCTTTTATTCGATCGGTCATGATTTTCTAGTTCACAATTGATGTCTCTTTATTTGGTGGTGTTTTATATATGATTCCCTTTGTAAATATGTTTCTTTTTCCCCTTTTCTTGTGTGTTTTGTTCCTTTTTAGCTTAGTTCCCGTATTTCTATGAGATACAGAGACTATGCGCGTTTTATGTGTTTTGTAGGTGTTTTGGCATGGATCAAGGGTCATTTTGAAGGAGAATCAGAACATGGAGCAAGGCCCGAGCTTAAGAGGGAAAGAGAGGAGCAAGCCATGAAGAAGAACAAGAGAAAAGCCAACCAGAAGAAGGTGGAACGAGGTCCGGATCGAGTTAGAACCAACGTCGGACCCGATATGATTTTTCGACCTCGGACCGACTTGCCCAGTAAGTCGGGCCCGAGGTGCTCCGTGTCGGTCCGAGTCGGTCGCTGGCTGGATTGGGCTCCAAGGCACAAAATTGTAAACTACCACTTTTGCCCCTCATCTATTAAGGCTCTCTTATCTTCTAATTGGGGGAGGTTCCCACACACTTAGAAAGGAACCAACTCTCAAAAACTCTCAAGAGGATACTTGGAGAGCAAGGAGGAAGGAGAGGAGAAGGAGAAGAGAGGGAATCGGCATAGGAGAAGGAGATTTGATAGGTTTGGTTGATAGATTAGCTTTGCCTTGTAATGATTTTGTGGATTTGGAAACCTTGGATTGGAGTTTGTGGATTGTTTTTGATTTGTGAATGAAATTTGGCTTTGGTTTGAGATTGATGATGTTGATTGCTTTGCTTTGTGATTTGTTTGCTTTCTTTGTTTGCCATATGGAGTAGATCTCCTTGATCTTGGGTTATGGGGGAAAACTCTAGCTAGGTTGGGCTAGAAACCCCAATTCCATAAGCCTTGAGTGCTTGATCTAGGAACCCACTCTACATAGAGCTACAATTCCTTATGAAAGTAAGGAATCAAGGCTTGTGATTGGAAAAGTAACGAAAGTGAACATTTTTCCATCTCAAGACCTTGCTTCGAAGGGGATTTCCCCAATGATCGATGTGTAGAAGTGGTTGGAACGAGGGTGAAAGCACCTCGATCCTATTCCGATCATCACTTATTGCTTGAATTGGGGTGGAAAAGCCTTAATCTACTAGAGAAGGAACCCAAAAGCCCAAGATCTACTTTCAATCTTTGAGTTCGACAAAACCAGCTACATCGGGCCCGACTTGCTCTACGTCGGTCCCGACTTCCCTCTTTGTCGCCAACATCGGGCCCGGCGTGACACTTGTGTCGGTCCCGACTGTTCTCTTTGTTTTCGTTGGTTTTAAGTTCTCCTTTCCAGCTTTCTAGTGTTTAGGCACCTCAATCGAGTAGATTAACCGAGCGTTCGACACCCACCACGTGCTACAACGGGGTCGGGTTATAAATTGTATCTCTAGACCCTCGCATTCGTGAGCGATCAAAAGATTGGCGCCGTTGTCGGGGAATTCTAAGTGCATTGAGTGCCAATTTGGTGAGTTTCTTGTGTTTTGGTAGTGATTTGGGTGAGGGAATAGCCCAAACCCTTTGTTTGTTTTTGATTTGTTTTGGTTTGTGTCTTTGTTTCGTAGGTGTATGCGAGCTCGTTCCTCCCGAGGAACACTTGAGCTTGAGTTTGTGAGTGATCCGGAAAATATTCTCAAAAAAGCCCGAAGAAGGAAGAGGATGGAGAATCAAGCTCTCCATGGTGATGAGGAGTTGGCTCGACTTAGGGCCGAAATGGCTAGATTGCAACTTGAGAAGGACAATCAAGAGGCGGTGGCAAGAAGAGAACGGGAGCAACGGATGAGGGTCGAGGCTCAACTCAACGCTCTACCCCGGAATGCACGCCAATACATGCATCCGGAGTTGAGGGTACCCGAACCGGTTATTGTGCTTCCCGAGGTTGCCAAGAATTTTGAGATCAAGACGCAATTCATCTCCCTCATCAAGCGTGATCAATTCGAGGGCCGTCCACATGAGTGTCCCATAGAGCACGTCAAACGCTTTGTGGACATGTGTGAGATGATCTCTACCGACGAGGAGACGTTGGAGTATGTGCTTCTAAAGGCGTTGAAGTGGTCACTTGGGGCAAGGCCACACATTGGCTCGAGAGTCAAGCCCCTAGGTCGATCACAACTTGGAAGGCACTCCATGATGCTTTCTTGATGAAGTTCTTCCCGCCCTCAAAGACAACCGAGCTAAGAAGGAAAATTGCAAGCTTTCAACAAGGTCCGAATGAGCCTCTCTTCGAAGCATGGGACCGTTTCAAGGAGATGTTGTGCCAATGTCCTACTCATGGCCAACAACCATATGTGCTCCAAGACATCTTTTTCCAAGGCATCAATCCGGCAACGAAGGACAAGCTCAATCTCCACACCGATTGTGGGTTCATAGACTTGACACCGGATCAAGCTTGGGAGCTACTTGACAAGCTATTCGATTATGAGGCCATGTATGGGGTGAGTCAAGCTAGGAAAAAGGTGAAAGTTCAAGGTGAAGGTGAAAGGAAGTTATATGATCCAAAGGGAGAAGACATTGACAAGGATGTGAAGCTCCAATTCCTTGAAGGTGAAGTGAGCAAGCTTAAGAGGCAAGTCCACTACTACAAGCAAAATGCTAGAAGCCAAGTGCGCTTGGCTGAGCAAATTGAGAAGG
This sequence comes from Fallopia convolvulus, assembly GCA_964016875.1. Taxonomy (NCBI): domain Eukaryota; kingdom Viridiplantae; phylum Streptophyta; class Magnoliopsida; order Caryophyllales; family Polygonaceae; genus Fallopia; species Fallopia convolvulus. The sequence continues at coordinate 32,184,081 of OZ024734.1, read as the reverse complement.
CAAACTATGTTCGAAGAAATTTCGGTGGAAGAGGCAACTTCAACAATGGTGGTAATGGCCGGTGGAACAACGGTCAAGCTCAAGGATACAACAACAACTTTAACCAAAACGAGCCAAGGGCGCCGCAACCACCACCATATAGGCCACCGGGATTCAATGAGCTACAATCATTGGCTCAAGAGATGAGGGATGGGTTCAAGGAGATGAGGACCCAATTCAATGAGTTTGGTGCATGGAGGAGGCAAGTCGACAATCAATTTGCCCAAATTGCAACTCAAGCCCCGAGAGAGAATGGGAGACTTCCGGGCCGACCCGAGGAGAACCCCCGAGCTCAAAACAATCAAAATGAAGTCCGTGCAATTGGATTGAGAAGTGGCCGAAACCTACCCGAGCCACACATGCCTAAGATGAATGAAGAGAGCCGGACCGACTTACCCAGCAAGTCGGGTCCGAGGTTCCTTGAAGTCGACCCAGCAGGAAGATCAACTCCTCTGCCCCGAACCGAGGTTGAGAGTGAGTCGGGCCCGACGTACCCAGATGTCGATCTGACTACTCTGCCTCAGCTCTGCCCCAGGACCGTGATACACGACATCGGGCCCGACGTGGTGCCTAAGTCGGTCCAACCAGGAAATGTTGCAAGTGAAGTGGGGAAGTCCAAGGAGGTTGATCCAAGCAAGATTCAAGGTGCAACAACTCTTCCATATCCCTCAAAGAAGCCGAAAGATGTTGTTGAGAACAAGTTCAAGAGGTTTCTCAAGCTTTTGCAAGGTTTGAACATCTCTATCCCGTTCACCGATGCATTGAGCGAGATGCCATCCTATGCCAAGTTTTTAAAGGAGATTTTGAGCAAGAAGAGGTCCATAGTTGAAATGCAAGATGAGGTCAAGACCTTGGAGTTACCGTAAAAGCTAGGAGATCCCGGTCGGTTTGCTATCACTATTGGTGTGGGGTCTCAAAACTTCCAAGCCTTATGTGACCTTGGGGCAAGTGTTTCGGTGATGCCCGCTAGTATTTGGAGAAGGGCAAATTAAGATGAAATTGAGACGGCCGATATGTCCCTAACTATGGCCGACGGTTCCATCATCAAGGCTAAGGGAATATTGGATGACGTGCCGGTGCGAGTTGGAAAGTACTTTGTTCCCGATGATTTCGTGATCTTGGACATGCACGAGGACCCCTTGGTCCCAATAATCTTAGGAAGACCATTCTTAGCTACGGCGGGGGCAAGGTTTGATGTCAAAAACGGCAAAGTTTCCTTTGAGATTGGTGAAGAAAAGGTCGATTTTCACTTCAACAAGGCTTTGAATGAGCCGGACGCCTTGGCTATCCTCAAACTTGAAGAGAGTGCCAAGAGAAAAAGAGAAGAAGTGGAAGTTGCTAGAAAGGTCATTGTGTTGACAAGAGATGAAGGGTTCAATAAACAAATACAAGCAAGGGAGTTGTTGGAGCAAGTTGAGGAACAAGATGAGTCAAGGATCAATGCTAGCCCAAGGAGAAATGAAGAGTATCCTTACTTATATCCTTTTGATGTTGGTGATGACCACAATTCTTTCCAAACTTTTGATTCCTACATTTGTTTAAGTGATTTGAAAGATGACTTAGGAGACTCCTACATTTGCCTTAGTGACTTGAAAGATGAATTGGTAGAATCTCCTAGGAATTCTTTGGATAACTTTGGTGTAGGAAAAGAGAAACATGATGGAGCAAGTAAGGAGGAGAAATCTCATTCGTTGGAGGAGTATGATGAGAGAGGCCCGAGATCGGAGAGCCATGCCTATATAGACCATCGTTGGTGGTTTTATGGGTATGAGGGCAATGGGAATGGGCACAACAATGGCGAGCAATTCACCGTGTTTCACCCGCCATGAGATTGAGGTTAGGAAGTCAAGCTAGTGACTCTAAACGAGCGCTTCTCGAGAGGCAACCCGAGCTAGTAGCTTTCTTTTCGTAATTTTAGTTTGATTTTTCTTAGTTTAGCCTAGCTTTTCTCTAACCAATCTCTATCTAGTGTTTTGTGGATTTTTGGTGTTGTGTATTCTTCAAGGTTGTGTAGGATTTGAGGTGAAAAAAATAAAAAAATAAAAAAATGGAAATATGGAGAAAGAAGTTGCAAGAGGATGGAGTAAAATTGGTGACCCTAACACCCCACATCGAGCCCAGGTAAGTCGGGCCCGACACAGGGACGTCGGTCCACGACGTCGGTCCGACCCGATCGGACTGGGTGGAATGCCATTTTTGCCCTTTAACCTAATTTGTCCCTTTCCCCCATTAAATGCCATCCCCCACCTACCTACCATCTTCATATTAACCACCATTCCCAAAATACAACCCATCTCCCTCACACTCTCAAAATCGGCCCCCCCTCTCACCATACTCGATCCACACATCTCTCCCTTTCTTCATCTCGATCCAATCACAAAAAGGCCTCCCTAGCCCGATTCCAAAGAGAAATTTCGAGTTCAATCTCGTTCTTCATCCCCCATCTCGATCTAGGTTGAGAAAGTTTGAGTTCTAAGTAGATTGTTTGCTTAAAAGTCCAATACTCTTCAAATCCGGTACCATAGAGACTAGAGCTTCATCATCTCATGCGGAAAGGCCGAAGAAGAAGTCCAAGAAGTCAAGAAAAGAGCCAAAGTTGGATGATGTTTACTTGGAGGAGGATGAGCAAGTTGAGAGTTATGCAAGGTATATGGCGCTTGAGCATCACACAAGGTGGCTTGATTGGGAAACCGTGAAGAAGATGGGCATGGATCAAGCTCTTCCAAGGTTCTACTCCCACATCGGTCTCAATGGGATGCTAAGGTGGGACAACACCCACTATCCGCCCTCACCTCGGAATTCATGGCCACTTTTGAATGCACTTATGATAATATGGAGGATGAGGAAGGGGCGATCACCTTCCAATTGGGCAATGAGGACCACAATCTCTCTCTTAGGGACTTGGCTACCGACTTCGGGTTTCCATGTCCAAAAGAAGAGACCGACGTCGACAACGAGAAGGTGAACCAAGTGTGGCGGCATGTGGCCGGGAAGAGCGAGATGAGAAAGGGCGCCACCACAACCGAGAATGCTAGCCCTCTTTTTTGGGTCATGGTGCGAGTTTTGGGATGTGCAATCTATGCTCGTCATGAGTTGAACAAGCCGATGAAGGAAGAGATTATGTTGCTACATGAGATGCTCTTCCACACCGAGAAGCCCATGAACCTTGCATGGGAGTGGGTCAAGATGGTGCGAGACTTCCAAAGCTCCTCTTGGATCTACTTCGGCGGGATGATAGCAAGGCTAGCCGTGCGTCTAGGAGTCGACCTTAACAAGTATTCTCCGGCTCCGAATGGTGTTGAGTATTTGAACATGAAGTATTTAAAGAAGGCCAACATCATCAAGGAGAAGCTTTACATGACTTCTTTGGCCCCTCACTCGAGCTATGATGGTGTGTCCATCCGGTTGGTGCCCAACCTCTATGATCTTTCTCGGTATCACAATTGGTAGCAAGTGTGGGCTGGCAAGCCACACTCATTTGGTGACCCCGAAGGTGCAAGAGAGGGGCGGCGACAACAACCTCAACACATTCGGTTTACCTCCCCTTCATCTTCACCGGATTCCGACCAAGATAACTTTGTGTTTGCACCTCGTGGGGAAAATGAAGAAGATGAGCGCTTCCAAGGCTTGATGGCCAACCTCCGAGCCACGCACCAAGCTCCAACATTGGCGGACCGAGGTACACATGACATCGGGCCCGACTTCCATCAAAGTTGGTCCGGTGCCTTCTATGGTGATGAGGTCCCGAGGCACTATGAGCATGGAGAGGGGAGTGGTGCAAGGCAAGAATAAGCTCAAGGTGGCGGTTATGAAGTCTACGCCCAATGGTATGGTCCGGGAATGGTGTTTCCCGAGCGACAACAAACGGTGGACATGTCCTTCTTGGCCAACCAAATGGCCCATCTTCAACTTCAACAAGAGAATGTTCTTCAAGAGGTCCATCAAGTGAATCTTCAACAACAATACATGTACCAACAACAACAACAATTGCTTCAACAACAAGGTGCTTTCCAAGCTAGCCAAGAAGAGATAAACCGAGCCCTCGGCTACACTAGGCGAGAGGTGGATGAGCTTAGAGAGGTGGAGGACCAAAGGTGGCGGATCCAAGATAGCTTCAACACATGGATGAGCGGGAACTTCCCTTCCCGTGAGGACCAATGGACGCGCCCGAATCCTCAACTCCAACCACCACCACAAGACTTCTACCAAGAGCAAGTGTACGAGAGGGAGCGGCAAGCGAGACTCCAAAGAGGATATAGGCGTGACAACCCCTTCGAGTGATTCTAGACATGCCATTGAAGAATAAAGAAATTGTGAGCTCTTTGTACTCTTCTCTCTTGCTTTTAAGTTTTGGTTTCCTTGTTTGATGGGGACATCAAAATTTTAAGTATGGGGTGGGGGTAAGTGTGCTCATGATTTCACTTGCTTGTGTGTGTTTGTTATTTTGAGGATATTTGGTTTTCGGTTTCTAGTTTGTGTTTGGGATGTTTGTTTCTTGGTTTGTGGTTTGATGAATGACATGGATGATTGATTTGGTTTTGAATGGATGAGTCTTTGTTTTTGGTTTTGTATAGAGAAAGTTTTACAAAAATCCATAAAAATTTGAAAAATTGTGTTGAAAACAACAAAAAGATTTTGTGTTTTGTAGTTTTTGGACTAGAAATTCCCATCTTAGATGTCCAAATGAAAGCTAATGATGATGTGAGCATGTAAATTCCTTTGCATATTTTTGGATGGTTTAGCCTCTAAAAAGATGTTGCTTTTGATGTGATCATGATATCTTGCTTGTTTTATTGAACATGTGAGTTCTAGGATGAGTTCTTATGCAACTAAGTATGAGTGACCCTTGTGAGATTGATTTTTGTCCATTTTAGGGATGCTTGTTCATATTTGCATATCCCTCATGTTTCTTGTGTGATTAGCTCATGCATGCTTAGTAAAACTTGCTATTGAGGTGTTTATCTATTTTCCAAAACCGTCATGAGATCTGTCCTAGCATTGTCACATTGATTTTGAACGTTGTTCTTTTAGTCACATAAATGTTCCATATCCTACCATGAAGTGAATCCTTTGTTTGTAGCCCTGTTTTAGCCTAGGCCTTTGTTTGAAACTCCTCAAAAATATTATTCCTAGCCTTATATGACTTGACCCTTATGGGATTGGACTTTAGAAGAGAGGTTTGGATTGTATTTGAAGAGTTGAGATTCTCTTTGGTTTAAGGGCAAAGAATGGTGTTATGAATCATGTGGGTAGTGCATCTTTGTTGTGCAAAAAGAAAATGAAAAAAAAAGAAAGAAAGAAAATGTTGGAAATGGAAAGTGGAATGAAGGTAAAGAGCTTAAGTGAAGAAAAAGGGTCCGACCGAGTTACACACCACATCGGGCCCGATGTCATAAGAAACTTGGTCAAGTGTAGAAAGTGTGGAAAATCCAACAAAAAGCCTAAGAGCAAAGATGAAGTGGAATGTTAAGTGAAATTTGGTTGAGAGGAAAAATGTTAAGTCTTTTGGATGAGTGTGAAATTGATTGTGGAATTTTGGTGAAGTTGGTGAGAGTTTAGGTTGTTCAATCCCCATTGTAAGCACCACAAGACCAAATAATTCCCACCTTGAGAAATACCAAAAGCCCCATTACAACCCGGCCGAATGGAACCTCTTTGAGGACCTCCATTGAGCCAAGTTCGAATTCTTTTTGTACTTTGTATTAGGCATCTCTAGGTGGAGGATTTGGTGATATTAGCTTCAATAGTAAAGTCCTTACTTGCATGATTTTTGAGCTTGAGTGTTCATTGCTATACCCATACACATGATGAGTGATACACATTCACATATCCCTAAAGTGAGGCTTAGTTGCATTGACTCTATTCCTTGGAACACTTAATCATGTGTGATGATTTAATCTTGCTTGAATATCAATCACTTTTGCTTAAATGTGTTTTCATACGAGGCTTTACTTGAAGATTATGTTTCGGTCTTGCTTACATTGTTATTGCTTGAGGACAAGCAAGTTTAAGTATGGGGTATTTTGATGTCTCTTTATTTGGTGGTGTTTTATATATGATTCCCTTTGTAAATATGTTTCTTTTTCCCCTTTTCTTGTGTGTTTTGTTCCTTTTTAACTTAGTTCCCGTATTTCTATGAGATTCGGAGACTATGCGCGTTTTATGTGTTTTGTAGGTGTTTTGGCATGGATCAAGGGTCGTTTTGAAGGAGAATCGGAACATGGATCAAGGCCCGAGCTTAAGAGGGAAAGAGAGGAGCAAGCCATGAAGAAGAACAAGAGAAAAGCCAACCAGAAGAAGGTGGAACGAGGTCCGGATCGAGTTAGAACCAACGTCGGACCCGAGATGATTTTTCGACCTCGGATCGACTTGCCCAGTAAGTCGGGCCCGAGGTGCTCCATGTCGGTCCGAGTCGGTCGCTGGCTGGATTGGGCTCCAAGGCACGAAATTGTAAACTACCACTTTTGCCCCTCATCTATTAAGGATCTCTTATCTTCTAATTGGGGGAGGTTCCCACACACTTAGAAAGGAACCAACTCTAAAAAACTCTCAAGAGGATACTTGGAGAGCAAGGAGGAAGGAGAGGAGAAGGAGAAGAGAGGGAATCGGCATAGGAGAAGGAGATTTGATAGGTTTGGTTGATAGATTAGCTTTGCCTTGTTTTGATTTTGTGGATTTGGAAACCTTGGATTGGAGTTTGTGGATTGCTTTTGATTTGTGAATGAAATTTGGCTTTGGTTTGAGATTGATGATGTTGATTGTTTTGCTTTGTGATTTGTTTGCTTTCTTTGTTCGCCATATGGAGTAGATCTCCTTGATCTTGGGTTATGGGGGAAAACTCTAGCTAGGTTGGGCTAGAAACCCCAATTCCATAAGCCTTGAGTGCTTGATCTAGGAACCCACTCTACATAGAGCTACAATTCCTTATGAAAGTAAGGAATCAAGGCTTGTGATTGGCAAAGTAACGAAAGTGAACATTTGTCTATCTCAAGACCTTGCTTCGAAGGGGATTTCCCCAATGATCGATGTGTAGAAGTGGTTGGAACGAGGGTGAAAGCACCTCGATCCTATTCCGATCATCACTTATTGCTTGAATTGGGGTGGAAAAGCCTTAATCTACTAGAGAAGGAACCCAAAAGCCCAAGATCTACTTTCAATCTTTGAGTTCGACAAAACCAGCTACATCGGGCCCGACTTGCTCTACGTCGGTCCCGACTTCCCTCTTTGTCGCCAACATCGGGCCCGACGTGACACTTGTGTCGGTCCCGACTGTTCTCTTTGTTTTCCTTTGTTTTAAGTTCTCCTTTCCAGCTTTCTAGTGTTTAGGCACCTCAATCGAGTAGATTTCCCGAGCATTCGACACCCACCACGTGCTACAACGGGGTCGGGTTATCTAGACCCTCGCATTCGTGAGCGATCAACAATGTCGTTTAAAGTCTTGATACTATCCTCATTTTTTTTCCTTTTGCCTTCAAAAATATACTTGTGATTTAACATTTCTAGTCAAGCGTTCGATGAAATATCCATGTAAATGTCACTCCTAAATGTGGCATTCGGTTTCTAGGTTTGAACTTAGGTTTTTATTTGATAGGTCTTGATTTTCTAGTGCAGAATGTGTTTATTGGCTTTGTACTCTCCTCATTCTTTATGCTTATGCCTACATGTCTTTAAAGTTCACTTGTTTATTCTCCTTTTTCCTTTAAAATGACTTGTGATCTAACATTTCACGCCAAGTGTTCGATGAACCTTCCATGTAAATGTCACTCCTAGATGTGGCATTCGGATTCTAGATTCGAATTTATGCTATTATTCGATCGGTCTTGATTTGGTATTGCAGCCTTTATTGGCTATATACTATCCTCATTCTTTATGCTTATGCCTAGATGTCTTTGAAGTTCACTTGTTTTTTCTCCTTTTGCCTTTAAAAAAAGACTTGTGATCTAACATTGCACTTCAAGTGTTAAATTAAATGTTCATGTAAATTTCACTCCTAAATGTGGCATTCGGTTTTTAGGTTCGAATTAATGCTTTTATTCGATCGCTCTTGATTTTCTAGTTCACAATGTGTTTTTTTGGCTTAATACTATCCTCATTCTTTATGCTTATGCCTAGATGTCTTTAAAGTTCACTTGTTTTTTTTTCTCCTTTTGCCTTTAAAAACAGACTTGTGATCCAACATTGCATGCCAAGTGTTCGATGAAATGTCCATGTAAATGCCACTCCTAAATATTGCATTCGGTTTCTATGTTAAAATTTATACTTTTATTCGATCGGTCTTGATTTTGTAGTGTAGAACGTGCTTATTGGCTTGATACTATCTTCATTCTTTATGAGTATGCCTAGATGTCTTTAAGGTTTACTTGTTCTTTCTCCTTTTGTCTTCTAACTGACTTGTGATCTAACATTGCACGCCAAGTGTTCGATGAAATGACAATGTCAATGTCACTCCTCAATGTGGATTCGGTTTCTAGGTTTTAATTTATGTTTTTATTCGATCGGTCTTGATTATGTAGTGTAGAATGTGCTTATTGGCTTGATACTATCCTCATTCTTTATGATTATGCCTGGATGTCTGTAAAGTTCACCTTTTTTTTTCTCCTTTTGCCTTTAAAAATTGACTTGTGATCTGACATTGCATATACCATGTGATCGATGAAATGTCCATGTAAATGTCACTCCTAAATGTAGCATTCGGCTTCTAGGTTCGAATTTATGCTTTTATTCGATCGGTCTTGATTTGGTAGTGCAGCGTTTATTGGCTATATACTATCCTCATTCTTTATGCTCATTCTTTATGCTTATGACTTGTGATCTAACATTTCACGCCAAGCGTTTGATGAAATGTCCATGTAAATGTCACTCCTAAATATAGCATTCGGTTTCTAGGTTCGAATTTATGCTTTTATTCCATCGGTGTTGATTTTCTAGTTCAGAATGTGCTTTTTGGCTTGATACTATCCTCATTCATTATGCTTATGCCTAGATGTCTTTAAAGTTCACTTGTTTTTTCTCCTTTTGCCTTCAACATTTTGAAGTGATTTTCTAGTTCAGGATTTTGTAGTGCCGAATGTGCTTATTGGCTTGATATTCTCCTCATTGTTTATGCGTATTCCTAGTTGTCTTTAAAGTTCACTTGTTTTTTCTTCTTTTGTCTTTAAGAAAAGACTTGTGATCTAACACTGCACTTCAAATTTCAATTATATGTCCATGTAAATTTCACTTCTAAATGTCGCATTCAGTTTCTAGGTTCGAATTTATGCTTTTACTCTATCGGTCTTGATTTTTTAGTGTAGATTGTGCTTATTGCCATCATACTATCCTCATTCTTTATGCTTCTTCCTAGATGTCTTTAAAGTTCACTAGTTTTTCTCCTTTTTCCTTTAAAATGACTTGTGATCTAACATTGCACGCCAAGTGTTCGTTGAACCTTCTATGTAAATGTCACATCTAAATGTGGCATTCGGTTTCTAGATTCGAATTTATTCTTTTATTCGACATGTCTTGATTTGTTAGTGGAACCCTTATTGGCTTGATACTATCCTCATTCCTTACGCTTTTGCCTAGATGTCTTTAAAGTTTACTTGATTTTTCTCCTTTTGCCTTTAAAAAAAGACTTGTGATCTAACATTTCACTTCAAGTTTTCAATTAAATGTCCATGTAAATTTCACTTCAAAATGTTGCATTCGGTTTCTAGGTTCAAATTTATGCTTTTATTCGATCGGTCTTGATTTTGTAGTGTAGATTGTGCTTATTGGCTTGATACTATCCTCATTCTTTATGCTTCTGCCTCGATGTCTTTAAAGTTCACTTGTTTTTTCTCCTTTTACCTTTAAACTGACTTGTGATATAACTTTGCATTCCAAGTTTTTGATCAAATGTCCATGTAAATGTCCCTCCTAAATGAGGCTTTCGGCTTCTAGATTTGAATTTATGCTTCTATTAGATCGCTTTGGATTTGGTAGTGCATACCTTATTGGCATGATACTATCCTCATTCTTTATGCTTAAGCCTAGATGTCTTTAAAGATCACTTGTTTTTTCTCCTTTTGCCTTTAAAAAAAGACTTGTGATCTAACATTGCACTTCAAGTGTTCAATTAAATATCCATGTAAATTTCACTCCTAAATATGTTATTCGGTTTCTCGGTTCAAATTATTGCTTTTATTCGATCGGTCTTGATTTGGTAGTTGAAGAATGTGCTTATTGGCGTGATACTATCCTCATTGTTTATGCTTATGCCTAGATGTCTTTAAAGTTCACTTCTTTTTTCTCCTTTGCGTTTAAAAATTGACATGTGATCTAACATTGCACGACAAGTGTTAAATTAAATGTCCATGCAAACGTCACTACTTAATGCGGCGTTCAATATATAGGTTTGAATTTATGCTTTTATTCCATCGGTCTTGATTTTGCATTGCAAATTGTGCTTATTGGCTTGATACTATCCTCATTCTTTATGTGTATGCCTAGATGTCTTTAAATTTCACTTGTTTTATCTCCTTTTGCCCTTACAAAAAGACTTGTGATCTAACATTGCACTTCAAGTGTTCAATTAAATGTCCATGTAAATGTCACTCCTAATTGTTGCATTCGGTTTCTAGGTTCGAATATATGCTTTTATTCGATCGGTGCAGATTTTGTAGTTCACAATGTGCTTATTGGCTTGATACAATCCTCATTTTTTTCTTTTGCCTTTAAAAATAGACTTGTGATCTAACATTTCACGCCAAGCGTTCGATGAAATGTCCATGTAAATGTCACTCCTAAATGTGGCATTCGTTTTCTGGGTTCGAATTTATGCTTTTATTCGGTCGGTCATGATTTTTTAGTTCACAATGTCCTTTAATGTCTTCATACTATCCTCATTTTTTTTCCTTTGGCCTTCAAAAATAGACTTGTGATCTAACATCTCTAGTCAAGCGTTCGATGAAATATCCATGTAAATGTCACTCCTAAATGTGGCATTCGGTTTCTAGATTCGAATTTACGCTTTTATTCGATCGGTGTTGATATTGTAGTGCAGAATGTGCTTATTGGCCTAATACTATCCTCATTCTTTATGCTTTAGCATAGATGTCATTAAACTTCACTTGTTTTTTCTCCTTTTTCCTTTAAAATGACTTGTGATCTAACATTGCACGCCAAGTGTTCGATGAACCTTCCATGTAAATGTGACTCCTAGATGTGGCATTCGGATTCTAGATTCGAATTTATACTACTATTCGACCGGTCTTGATTTGGTATTGCAGCCTTTATTGGCTATATACTATCCTCATTCTTCATGCTTATGCCTAACATTACAAGCCAATTGTTCGATGAAATGTCCATGTAAATGTCACTCCTTAATGTTGCATTCGGTTTCTAGGTTCGAGTTTATGCTTTTATTCGATCGGTCCTGATTTTGTTGTGTAGAATGTGCTTATTGGCTTAATACTATCCTCATTCTTTATTCTTCTGCGTAGATGTCTTTAAAGTTGACTTGTTTTTTCTCCTTTTGCCTTTAAAATGACTTGTGATATAACTTTGCACGCATAGTTTTCGATGAAATGTCCATGTAAATGTCACTCCTAAATATAGCATTCGGTTTCTAGGTTCGAATTTATGCTTTTATTCCATCGGTGTTGATTTTCTAGTTCAGAATGTGCTTTTTGGCTTGATACTATCCTTATTCATTATGCCTATGCCTAGATGTCTTTAAAGTTCACTTGTTTTTACTCCTTTTGCCTTCAAAAATAGACTTGTGATCTATCATTGCACGACAAGTGTTCAATGAAATGTGCATGTAAATGTCACTCCTAAATTTGGCATTCGATTTCTAGGTTCGAATTTATGCTTTTATTTGATCGGTCATGATTTTCTAGTTCACAATGTGCTTATTGCCTTGATACTATCCTCATTTATTTTTCCTTTTGCCTTTAAAAATGGACTTGTGATCTATCATTGCACTCCAAGTGTCCGATGAAATGTCACTCCTATTTGTTGCATTCGGTTTCTAGATTCGAATTTATGCTTTTATTCGATCGATCTTGATTTTGTATTGCAGAATGTGCTTATTGGCAACATACTATCCTCGGTTTCTAGATTCAAATTTATACTTTTATTCGATAGGTCTTGATTTTATAGACAAAATGTGCATATTTTCTTGATACTATCCACATTCTTTATGCTTATGCCTAGATGTCTTTAAAGTTCACTTGTTTTTTCTCCTTTTGCCTTTATAATTACTTATGATCTAACATTGCAAGCCAATTGTTCGATGAAATGTCCATGTAAATTTCACTCCTAAATGTTGCATTCGGTTTCTAGGTTCGAGTTTATGCTTTTATTCGATCGATCCTGATTTTGTAGTGTAGAATGTGCTTATTGGCTTGATACTATCCTCATTCTTTATTCTTCTGCCAAGATATCTTTAAAGTTGACTTGTTTTTTCTCCTTTTGCGTTTAAAATGACTTGTGATATAACTTTGCACGCATAGTTTTCGATGAAATGTCCATGTAAATGTCACTCCTAAATGTGGCATTCGGCTTCTAGATTCGAATTTCTGCTTTTATTCGATCGGTCTTGATTTGGTAGTGCAACCTTTATTGGCTATATACTATCCTCATTTTGTATGCTTCTACCTAGATGTCTTTAAAGTTCACTTGTTTTTTCTCCTTTTGCCTTTAATATGACTTGTGATCTAACATTTCACGCCAAGCGTTTGATGAAATGTCCATGTTAATGTCACTCCTAAATATAGCATTCGGTTTCTAGGTTCGAATTTATGCTTTTATTTCATTGGTGTTGATTTTCTAGTTCAGAATGTGCTTTTTGGCTTGATACTATCCTCATTCATTATGCTTATGCCTAGATGTCTTTAAAGTTCACTTGTTTTTTCTCCTTTTTCCTTTAAAAAAAGACTTGTGATCTAACATTGCACGCAAAGTGTTTGATGAAATGTCCATGTAAATGTCACTCCTAAATGTTGCATTCGGTTTCTAGGTTTGAATTTATGCGTTTATTTGATCGGTCTTTATTTTGTAGTGCAGAATGTGCTTATTGGCTTGATATTATCCTCATTCTTTATGCTTATGCCTAGATGTCTTTAAAATTCACTTGTTTTTCCCCTTTTGCCTTTAAAATAAGACTTGTGATCTAACATTACACTTCAAGTGTTCAATTAAATGTCCAAGTAAATTTTATTCCTGAATGTGGCATTCGGTTTCTAGGTTCGAATTAATGCTTTTATTCGTTCGGTCTTGATTTTGTAGTGTAGTAGGTGCTTATTGTTTTTAAAGTTCTCTTCTTTATTCCTAAATGTGGCATTCGGTTTCTAGGTTCGAATTAATGCTTTTATTCGTTCGGTCTTGATTTTGTAGTGTAGTAGGTGCTTATGAAATATCCTCATTCTTTATGCTTATGCCTAGATGTCTTTAAAGTTCTCTTCTTTTTTGTCGTTTTGCCTTTAAAATAACTTGTGATCTAACATTGCAAGCCAAGTATTCGATGAAATGTCCATGTAAACGTCATTCCTAAATGTGGCATTCAGTTTCTAGGTTTGAATTTATGCTTTTATTCGATCGGTGTTGATATTGTAGTGCAGAATGTCCTTATTGGCCTAATACTATCCTCATTCTTTATGCTTTAGCATAGATGTCATTAAACTTCACTTGTTTTTTCTCCTTTTTCCTTTAAAATGACTTGTGATCTAACATTGCACGCCAAGTGTTCGATGAACCTTCCATGTAAATGTCACTCCTAAATGTGGCATTCGGCTTCTAGATTCGAAATTATGCTTTTATTCGATCGGTCTTGATTTGGTAGTGTAGCCCTTATTGGCTATATACTATCCTCATTCTTTATGCTTATGCCTAGATGTCTTTAAAGTTCACTTGTTTTTTCTCCTTTTGCCTTTATAATGACTTATGATCTAACATTGCAAGCCAAGTGTTCGATGAAATGTCCATCTAAATGTCACTCCTAAATGTTGCATTCGGTTTCTAGGTTCGCGTTTATGCTTTTATTCGATCGGTCTTGATTTTCTAGTTCACATTGTGCTTTTTGGCTTCATACTATGCTCATTCCTTAAGCTTATGCATAGATGTCTTTAAGTTCACTTGTTTTTTCTCCTTTTGCCTTTACAAATAGACTTGTGATCTAAATTGCACGTCACGTGTTCGATGAAATGTCCGTGTAAATGTCACTCCTAAATGTTGCATTCCAATTCTAGGTTCGAATTTATGCGTGTAACTGAACGGTCTTGATTTTGTAGTGCAAAATCTGCTTATTGGCTTGATACTATCCTCATTCTTTATGCTTATGCCTAGATGTCTTTAAAATGCACTGGTTTTTTCCCCTTTTGCCTTTAAAAAAAAGACTTGTGATCTAACATAGCACTTCAAGTGTTCAAACAAATGTCCAAGTAAATTTTATTCCTAAATGTGACATTCGTTTTCTAGATTCGAATTAATGCTTTTATTCGATCGGTCTTGATTTTGTAGTGCAGTAGGTGCTTATTGGATTGATACTATCCTCAGTCGCTATGCTAATTCCTAGAGGTCTTTAAAGTTCACTTGTTTTTTCTCCTTTTTACTTTAAAAATAGACTTGTAATCTAAATTGCACGTCAAGTGTTCAATGAAATGAGCATGTAAATGTCACTCCTAAATGTGGCATTCGGTTTCTAGGTTCGAATTTATGCTTTTATTCGATCGGTCTAGATTTTGTATTGCTGAATGTGCTTATTGGCAACATACTATACTCATTGTTAATGCTTATGTCTAGATGTCTTTAAAGTTCACTTGTTTTTTCTCCTTTTACCTTTAAAATGACTTGTGATCTAACATTGCACGCCAAGTGTTCGATAAGATAACCATGTTAATGTCACTCCTAAATGTAGATTCGGTTTCTAGGTTCGAATTTATGCTTTTATTCGATCAGTCTTGATTTTCTAGTTCACATTGTGCTTTTTGGCTTCATACTATGCTCATTCCTTATGCTTATGCATAGATGTCTTTAAGTTCACTTGTTTTTTCTCCTTTTACCTTTAAAAATAGACTTGTGATCTAAATTGCACGTCACGTGTTCGATGAAATGTCCATGTAAATGTCACTCCTAAATGTTGCATTCGAATTCTAGATTCGAATTTATGCGTGTAACTGAACGGTCTTGATTTTGTAGTGCAAAATCTGCTTATTGGCTTGATACTATCCTCATTCTTTATGCTTATGACTAGATGTCTTTAAAATTCACTGGTTTTTCCACCTCTTGCCTTTAAAAAAAAGACTTGTGATCTAACATAGCACTTCAAGTATTCAATTAAATGTTCATGTAAATTTCATTCCTAAATGTGGCATTCGGTTTTTAGGTTCGAATTAATGCTTTTATTCGATCGCTCTTGATTTTCTAGTTCACAATGTGTTTGTTGGCTTGATACTATCTTCATTCTTTATGCTTATGCCTAGATGTCTTTAATGTTCACTTGTTTTTTCTCCTTTTGCCTTTAAAAATAGACTTGTGATCCAACATTGCACGCCAAGTGTTCGATGAAATGTCCAAGTCAATGTCACTCCTAAATATTGCATTCGGTTTCTAGGCTCAAATATATAGTTTTATTCGATCGGTCTTGATTTTGTAGTGCAGAACGTGCTTATTGGTTTGATACTATCTTCATTCTTTATGAGTATGCCTAGATGCCTTTAAGGTTACTTGTTTTTTTCCTTTTGTCTTTTAAATGACTTGTGATCTAACATTGCACGCCAAGTGTTTGATGAAATGACCATGTAAATGTCACTCCTTAATGTGGATTCGGTTTCTAGGTTCTAATTTATGTTTTTATTCGATCGGTCTTGATTATGTAGTATAGAATGTGTTTATTGGCTTGATACTATCCTCATTCTTTAAGATTATGTCTGGATGTCTTTAAAGTTCACCTTTTTTTTTCTCCTTTTGCCTTTAAAAATTGACTTGTGATCTAACATTGCATGCCATTTGTTCGATGAAATGTCCATGTAAATGTCACTCCTAAATGTGGCATTCGGTTTCTAGGTTTGAATTTATGCTTTTATTCGATCGGACGGGATTTTGTAGTGCAGAATGTGCTTATTGGCTTGATATTGTCCTCAGTCTTTATGCGTATTACTAGATGTCTTTAAAGTTCACATGTTTTTTCTTCTATTGCCTTTAAAAAATGACTTGTGATCTAACACTGCACTTCAAATTTCAATTAAATGTCCATGTAAATTTCACTTCTAAATGTTGCATTCGGTTTCTAGGTTCGAATTTATGCTTTTATTCGATCGGTCTTGATTTTGTAGTGTAGATTGTGTGTATTGGCTTGATACTATCCTCATTCTTGATTTTCTAGTGCAGAATGTGCTTATTGGCTTGATACTATCCTCATTCTTTATGCTTATGCCTAGATGTCTTTAAAGTTCACTTGTTTTTTCTCCTTTTGCTTTTAAAATTAGACTTGTGATCGAAATTGCACGTCAAGTGTTCGATGAAATGTCCATGTAAGTGTCACTCCTAAATGTTGCATTCGGATTCATGTTCGAATTTATGCTTTTATTCGATCGGTCTTGATTTTTGTATTGTAGAATGTGTTTATTGGCTTGATACTATCCTCATTCCTTATGGTTTTGCATATATATCTTTAAAGTTCACTTGTTTTTCTCCTTTTGCCTTTAAATAAGGACTTGTGATCTAACATTGCACTTCAAGTTTTCAATTAAAATATGTAAATTTCACTCCTAAATGTGACATTCGGTTTCTAGGTTCAAATTAATGTTTTTATTCGATCGGTCTTGATATTGTAGTTGCAGAATGTGCTGATTGGCTTCATATTATCCTCATTCTTTATGCTTATGCCTAGATGTCCTTAAAGTTCACTTGTTTTTTCTCCTTTTGCTTTTAAAATTAGACTTGTGATCGAAATTGCACGTCAAGTGTTCGATGAAATGTCCATGTAAGTGTCACTCCTAAATGTTGCATTCGGATTCATGTTCGAATTTATGCTTTTATTCGACCGGTCTTGATTTTTGTATTGTAGAATGTGTTTATTGGCTTGATACTATCCTCATTCCTTATGGTTTTGCATAGATATATTTAAAGTTCACTTGTTTTTCTCCTTTTGCCTTTAAATAAGGACTTGTGATCTAACATTGCACTTCAAGTTTTCAATTAAAATATGTAAATTTCACTCCTAAATGTGACATTCGGTTTCTAGGTTCAAATTAATGTTTTTATTCGATCGGTCTTGATATTGTAGTTGCAGAATGTGCTGATTGGCTTCATACTATCCTCATTCTTTATGCTTATGTCTAGATGTCTTTAAAGTTCACTTGTTTTTTCTCCTTTTTCCTTTAAAAAAAGACTTGTGATCTAACATTGCACGCAAAGTGTTTGATGAAATGTCCATGTAAATGTCACTCCTAAATGTTGCATTCGGTTTCTAGGTTTGAATTTATGCGTTTATTTGATCGGTCTTTATTTTGTAGTGCAGAATGTGCTTATTGGCTTGATACTATCCTCATTCTTTATGCTTATGCCTAGATATCTTTAAAATTCACTTGTTTTTCCCCTTTTGCCTTTAAAATAAGACTTGTGATCTCACATTACACTTCAAGTGTTCAATTAAATGTCCAAGTAAATTTTATTCCTGAATGTGGCATTCGGTTTCTAGGTTCGAATTAATGCTTTTATTCGTTCGGTCTTGATTTTGTAGTGTAGTAGGTGCTTATTGTTTTTCTCCTTTTTACTTTAAAAATGGATTTGTGATCTAAATTGCACGTCAAGTGTTCAATGAAATGAGCATGTAAATGTCACTCTTAAATGTGGCATTCGGTTTCTAGGTTTGAATTTATGCTTTTATTCGATCGGTCTTGATTTTGTATTGCAGAGTGTGCTCATTGGCAACATACTATCCTTATTGTTAATGCTTATGCCTAGATGTCTTTAAAGTTCACTTGTTTTTTCTCCTTTTGCCTTTAAAATGACTTGTGATTTAACATTGCACGCCAAGTGTTCCATAAGATGACCATATTAATGTCATTTCTAAATGTAGATTCGGTTTCTAGGTTCGAATTTATGCTTTTATTCGATCGGTCTTGATTTTCTAGTTCACAATGCGCTTTTTGGCTTCATACTATGCTCATTCCTTATGCTTATGCCTAGATGTCTTTAAAGTTCACTTGTTTTTTCTCCATTTGCCTTTAAAAAAAGACTTGTGATCTAAATTGCACGTCACGTGTTCCATGAAATGTCCATGTAAATGTCACTCTTAAATATAGCATTCGGTTTCTATGTTCAAATTTATACTTTTATTCGATCGGTCTTGATTTTGTAGTGCAGAACGTGCTTATTGGCTTAATACTATCTTCATTCTTTATGAGTATGCCTAGATGTCTTTAAAGTTTACTTGTTTTTTCTCCTTTTGCCTTTAAAAAAGGACTTGTGATCTAACATTGCACTTCAAGTTTTCAATTAAATGTCCATGTAAATTTCACTTTAAAATGTTGCATTCGGTTTCTAGGTTCAAATTTATGCTTTTATTCGATCGGTCTTAATTTTGTAGTGTAGATTGTGCTTATTGGCTTGATACTATCCTCGTTCTTTATGCTTCTGCCTCGATGTCTTTAAAGTTCACTTGTTTTTTCTCCTTTTGCCTTAAAAATGACTTTTGATATAACTTTGCACGCCAAGTTTTTGATCAAATGTCCATGTAAATGTCCCTCCTAAATGAGGCTTTCGGCTTCTAGATTTGAATTTATGCTTCTATTAGATCGGTTTTGATTTGGTAGTGCAGACCTTATTGGCATGATACTATCCTCATTCTTTATACTTAAGCCTAAATGTCTTTAAAGTTCACTTGTTTTTTCTCCTTTTTCCTTTAAAAAAAGACTTGTGATCTAACATTGCACTTCAAGTGTTCAATTAAATGTCCATGTAAATTTCAATCCTAAATATGTTATTCGGTTTCTCGGTTCGAATTATTGCTTTTATTCGATCGGTCTTGAATTGGTAGTTGCAGAATGTGCTTATTGGCGTGATACTATCCTCATTCTTTATGCTTATGCCAAGTTGTCTTTAAAGTTCACTTCTTTTTTCTCCTTTGCGTTTAAAAATTGACTTGTGATCTAACATTGCACGACAAGTGTTCAAATAAATGTCCATGCAAACGTCACTACTAAATGCGGCATTCAATATCTAGGTTCGAATTTATGCTTTTATTCCATCGGTCTTGATTTGATAGTGCAGCCTTTATTGGCTATATACTATCCTCATTCTTTATGCTTCTACCTAGATGTCTGTAAAGTTCATCATTTTTTCTCCTTTTGCCTTTAATATGACTTGTGATCTAACATTGCACGCCAAGCGTTCGATGAAACGTCCATGTAAATGTCAATCCTAAATATAGCATTCGGTTTCTAGGTTCGAATTTATGCTTTTATTCCATCGGTCTTGATTTTCTAGTTCAGAATGTGCTTTTTGGCTTGATTTTGTATACCAAAATGTCTTTATTGGCTTGATACTATCCTTATTCTTTATGCTTATGCCCAGATGTCTTTCAAGTTCACTTGTTTTTTCTCCTTTTGCCTTAAAAATAGACTTGTGATTTAACATTGCACGACAAGTGTTGGCTTGATACTATCCTCATTCTTTTTGCGTATGCCTAGATGTCTTTAAAGTTCACTTGTTTTATCTCCTTTTGGCATTACAAAAAGACTTGTGATCTAACATTGCACTTCAAGTGTTCAATGAAATGTCCATGTAAATGTCACTACTAATTGTTGCATTCGGTTTCTAGGTTCGAATTTATGCTTTTATTCGGCCGGTCTCGATTTTGTAGTTCACAATGTCCTTATTGGCTTGATACAATCCTCATTTTTTTCCTTCTGCCTTTAAAAATAGACTTGTGATCTAACATTTCACGCCAAGCGTTCGATAAATGTCCATGTAAATGTCACTCTTAAATGTGGCATTCGGTTTCTAGGTTCGAATGTATGCTTTTATTCGATCGGTCATGATTTTCTAGTTCACAATGTGCTTATTTCCTTGATACTATCCTCATTTATTTTTCCTTTTGCCTTTAAAAATAGACTTGTGATCTATCATTGCACGCCAAGTGTCCAATGAAATGTCACTCCTAATTGTGGTATTCGGCTTCTAGATTCGAATTTATGCTTTTATTCGATCGGTCTTGATTTTGTATTGCAGAATGTGTTTATTTTCTTGATACTATCCTTATTCTGTATGCTTATGCCTAGATGTCTTTAAAGTTCACTTGTTCTTTCTCCTTTTGCCTTTAAAATAACTAGTGATCTAACATTGCAAGCCAAGTATTCGATGAAATGTCCATTTAAATGTCACTCCTAAATGTTGCATTCGGTTCCTAGGTTCAAATTTACGCTTTTATTCGATCGGTGTTGATTTTGTATTGCAGAATGTGCTTATTGGCTTGATACTATCCTCATTCATTATGCTTCTGCCTAGATGTTTTGAAAGCTGACTTATTTTTTCTACTTTTGCCTTTAAAATGACTTGTGATATAACTTTGCACGCATAGTTTTTGATGAAATGTCCATGCAAATGTCACTCCTAAATGTGGCATTCGGCTTCTAGATTCGAATTTATGCTTTTACTCGATCGGTCTTGATTTGATAGTGCAGCCTTTATTGGCTATATACTATCCTCATTCTTTATGCTTCTACCTAGATGTCTGTAAAGTTCATCATTTTTTCTCCTTTTGCCTTTAATATGACTTGTGATCTAACATTGCACGCCAAGCGTTCGATGAAACGTCCATGTAAATGTCAATCCTAAATATAGCATTCGGTTTCTAGGTTCGAATTTATGCTTTTATTCCATCGGTCTTGATTTTCTAGTTCAGAATGTGCTTTTTGGCTTGATTTTGTATACCAAAATGTCTTTATTGGCTTGATACTATCCTTATTCTTTATGCTTATGCCCAGATGTCTTTCAAGTTCACTTGTTTTTTCTCCTTTTGCCTTAAAAATAGACTTGTGATTTAACATTGCACGACAAGTGTTCAATGAAATGTGCATGTAAATGTCACTCCTAAATTTGGCATTCGATTTCTAGGTTCGAATTTATGCTTTTATTCGATCGGTCATGGTTTTCTAGTTCAAAATGTGCTTATTGCCATGATACTATCCTCATTTTTTTGCCTTTTGCCTTAAAAAATAGACTTGTGATCTAACATTGCACTTCAAGTGTTTGATGAAATGTCACTCCTAACTGTTGCATTCGGTTTCTAGATTTAAATTTATACTTTTATTCGATATGTCTTGATTTTGTAGACAAAATGTGCTTATTTTCTTGATACTATCCTTATTCTTTCTCCTTTTGCCTTTAAAATAACTTGTGATCTAACATTGCATGCCAAGTATTCGATGAAATGTCCATTTAAATGTCACTCCTAAATAATGCATTCGGTTTCTAGGTTCGAATTTACGCTTTTATTCGATCGGTGTTGATTTTGTAGTGCAGAATGTGCTTATTGGCTTGATACTATCCTCATTCTTTATGCTTCTACATAGATGTCTTTAAATTTCACTTGTTTTTTCTCCTTTTTCCTTCAAAATGTCTTGAGATCTAACATTGCACGCCAAGTGTTCGATGAACCTTCTATGTAAATTTCACTCCTAAATGTGGCATTCGGATTCTAGATTCGAATTTATGCTTTTATTCGATCGGTCTTGATTTGGTAGTGTAGCCCTTATTGGCTTGATAGTATCCTCATTCTTTATGCTTATGCCTAGATGTCTTTAAAGTTTACTTAATTTTTCTCCTTTTGCCTTTATAATGACTTATGATCTAACATTGCAAGCCAAGTGTTCGATGAAATGTCCATGTAAATGTCACTCCTAAATGTTGCATTCGGTTTCTAGGTTCGAGTTTATGCTTTTATTCGATTAGTCCAGATTTTGTAGTGTAGAATGTGCTTATTGGCTTGATACTATCCTCATTTTTTATGCTTCTGCCTAGATGTCTTTAAAGTTGACTTGTTTTTTCTCCTTTTTCCTTTAAAATGACTTGTGATATAACTTTGCACGCAAAGTTTTCGATGAAATGTCCATGTAAATGCCACTCCTAAATGTAGCATTCGGCTTCTAGATTCGAATTTATGCTTTTATTCGATCGGTCTTGATTTGGTAGTGTAGCCTTTATTGGCTATATACTATCCTCATTCTTTATGCTTATACCTAGATGTCTTTAAAGTTCACTTATTTTTTCTCGTTTTGCCTTTAATATGACTTGTGATCTAACATTGCACTCCAAGTGTTCGATGAAATGTTACTACTAATTGTTGCATTCGGTGTCTAGATTCAAATTTATACTTTTATTCGATAGGTCTTGATTTGGTAGACAAAATGTGCTTATTTTCTTGATACTATCCTTATTTTGTATGCTTATGCCTAGATGTCTTTAAAGTTCACTTGTTCATTCTCCTTTTGCCTTTAAAATAACTTGTGATCTAACATTGCAAGCCAAGTATTCGATGAAATGTCCATTTAAATGTCACTCCTAAATGTTGCATTCGGTTTCTAGGTTCGAATTTACGCTTTTATTCGATCAATGTTGATTTTGTAGTGCAAAATGTGCTTATTGGCTTGATACTATACTCATTCTTTATGCTTCTGCATAGATGTCTTTAAAGTTCACTTGTTTTTTCTCCTTTTTCCTTTAAAATGACGTGATATAACTTTGCACGCCATGTTTTCAATGAAATGTCCATGTAAATGTCACTGCTAAATGTGCCTTTCGGATTCTAGATTCGAATTTAAGCTTCCATTCGATCAGTCTTGATTTGGTAGTGTAGACCTTATTGGCATGATACTATCCTCATTCTTTATGCTTATGCCTAGATGTCTTTAAAGTTCTCTTCTTTTTTGTCTTTAAAATAAATTGTCATCTAACATTGCAAGCCAAGTATTCGATGAAATGTCCATGTAAATGTCATTACTAAATGTGGCATTCAGTTTCTAGGTTTGAATTTATGCTTTTATTCGATCGGTCTTTATTTTGTAGTGCAGAATGTGCTTATTTGCTTGATACTATCCTCGTTCTTTATGCTTCTGCATAGATGTTTTTAAAGTTCACCTGTTGTTTCTCCTTTTTCCTTTAAAATGACATGTTATCTAACATTGCACGCCAAGTGTTCGATGAACCTTCCATGTAAATGTCACTCCTAAATGTGGCATTCGTCTTCTAGATTCGAATTTATGCTTTTATTCGATCGGTGTTGATTTGGTAGTGTAGCCCTTATTGGCTTGATACTATCCTCATTCTTTATGCTTATGCCTAGATGTCTTTAAAGTTTACTTAATTTTTCTCCTTTTGCCTTTATAATGACTTATGATCTAACATTGCAAGCCAAGTGTTCGATGAAATGTCCATGTAAATGTCACTCCTAAATGTTGCATTCGGTTTCTAGGTTCAAATTTATGCTTTTATTCGATCGGTCTTGATTTTGTAGTGTACAATGTGCTTATTGCACTAGTACAAGATGTATACTTCTCGGGGGTTGGTTCTCAACGGTTTATTTAAACTCCAGTAAAATAATTCAAGCTCAGGGGTTATTATATAAAACCCCCTGAGAGTTTTTATATAATAATTTAATATTTTTTGAAATAAATTCTCTAGGGAGTTTTTTTTATCAACCCATTTTAATAGATAGACACTTTTAAATGTTAAAAAAAAAGCTAAGAAATTTTTGGTGAAATATCTGCACTTAATTAAAACTCGTGCAAACTTATTTTGATTTTTTCAATTCCCGCATAAAATCGAAATTTATCCTATATCTCAGGTGCGTTTAGGGGTGGAACTACTCGTTTCAATGCTAACCTCCCGAAAGCACAAACCCACTTTTCAACTGAATTCCCACCCCGATGGAATCTCAGCGCGGCGGCCGTAGGGTGATCGATCCGAAACTTCGTCAAGCCGGGTTCTTCGCATCCGGAGGCCCACAGCTAGGCTGGACCCAATCGGTTCCCGTTGAGTCCCCGCCTTCTCTGCCGGTTACGGGCCGGGGTCTCTCCCTCGGGAAACTCCCTATCGCCGGTGATGATACCGTCGGCGCGCTGTATGCCTTCGACATTCACGTCCTCCTCTCTGGCGAAAACTCCCGCCCGACGGCCCACCATTTCCCTCTTGTTTACTCTTCCCCCCTTACCCGCCCCTCTGACATTGCAGTCCTTGTAGCGTGGGGAGCTACAACACATCGTAAATCCACCAGTCTGAGTTCGACGATTTTGCAACGGTGTCTTCCCCGGAGACGGCTGATTTTGGGGGTAAAACGAGGAGGAATGACTCTAGGAAGTTCGCTTCGAGTCTTCCCAGCGGCGAGGTTGGGTTCGATTTGATGCTTGGGAGAGGGAGAGATGTTGTGGCGGCACGCACCTTGATGGCGACTAGTTTGACACCTGTTTCGGTGATCAACAATTTCCCACCTGGAATTGCTGGTATGCCAGAGGATTTGTTCCCATTCTTTTCTATTTGGGGTGTTTTTTTAATAGACATAGGTCAATTTAGTGAACCTTATATATGGAACTTTGTATTCAATAAAAGTTGTCTAAACTTTTAATTGATCTTGTGGGCAGCTGATTGTGTACAGGGTGTTAAAATTCGCCAAGAAAATAAGTATGAATATTGGTAGAAGGAAATTGATATATAAAATTCTGGTGGTACTTTTGACAAAATTGCATAGAATCCCTTTCTTTTTCAAAGGAAGAATTATACAAGAGATTGTAAATATCTATTAACTACTTAGGACGAGTTAGATATATATTATATAGTGGCAGCTAGTATAGGGATCGTGTATATTATTAATTATGTAGTATGTACTAAAATTTGAGACAGTGTTGTACTGATGTTTGGTGGATTGAATAATTGATGTTTGGTGGATTGAATAATTGAGGGTGTTCACTCCTTATCCATTGTAGCCCCAATTCAAAAGAATTAGAGAGCATATATAGATTTAGTTAATGGAAAAAAGATGCATGCTTTTATTATTAAAGCAAAAAAAAAAAAGTATAAGTTCAGTTCTGTAGGAATTGGTAAGTGGTAACAAGCTAACACGTACCTTGAAGGAAAATCATAAATTTTGTTTTAATGGACCACTACCAAAGAGCAAAGGACCTCTCATTTTATGGTGAGAAGGTCTTTGTGAAAGTACTTACATTGTTGTTGCATGGTTAAAAAAATATTCACTAAAATTGATTTCCCTCACCTCAGTATGTAATTTGTTTGATCATGAACGAATTATGAAACATGTTAATCAGTATAAGCATTGAATATGGATCTTGTTTTTGGCAGGTTACATCTGGGATTGATAACAAATATACCACCGTGGAATTCACAAGGGAGGTACAAGACTAAACATCTTTTCTATGAAGATCAAGCTGAATTTTTATTCCTAATTTAGCAATTGATGATTAATGGTAGATGGTGAACTATTATGATTTTCTTTCACCATATATCATGTTGTATATATAAAGCATGGTGTTAAATTAAAAGTTTGTACAATTTCAATGTTCAGATATGTGTATATGGAAGGTTGTGAATCAATCTTAGTGTAATTGCCCTACTTACAAAGAAGGAACAAAATGAGACTGTAATTTATATAGATACAATCCAGTAATAATTTGTCTTTATCTAAGACACATGCCTTGCTTTTCTTTGTTGAGAATGTGATAACATGCATTTAGGTATAGATTTAGGGCATGTTTACTTCCGTCTTTTAGTTTAATTTGCTTGTCTTTTGGTAGTTTTGTTGCTTTTTAGTTTAGTTTGGTGAACCCAATGATTATAGTTTGTATACAAAGTCCCATGCGGTGGAGATTTAGATCGCTGTTGCAAGCTTATGGTAGCTAAGCTTTCAAAAGATGAGACTTGAGTGAAACACGTCCTATTCAAACACTTGAGAGAGAGTAAAAACACAATTGTCCTATGTGAGGTTTAGAATGGATATGTTGGCTTTATCTCTTTAATGTTACAAATGCATGCTATGATTTTGGTTGTCATTCTTTGCTTCTATAATTCTCGTCTAGGCTATTGTCAAAATGGATGCATGACTTGCTTGTCTTGTGGGGTGTCGGATTTGATTTCTTACTTGAGGACAAGTAAGGTTTAAGCATGGGGGATTTTGATAACATGCATTTAGGTATAGATTTAGGGCATGTTTACTTCCGTCTTTTAGATTTAATTTGCTTGTCTTTTGGTAGTTTTGTTGCCTTTTAGTTTAGTTTGTTGTGTTCGGAGTCTACTCTTGCATTTCATGATTTCAGGGTATTTTGGAGGCTTGTGAGGTTTGATTTGAAGATGTTCGAGTGGATTGCTTTGAAGGGATGAGCTAAGCTTGGAAGCGGAAGTGACAAGGAGAAGATTGCCTAAGGAGTCTATCAAAAAGGCCCCATTTAATTGCACAACAAAAGGGGTACACATGTGTTGACGTTGGACAAGAACTTGGGCGGAGTTCTTGACTACGACGAGAACTCGGGCTGATAACTCGATCGAGTTTTGGACCGAGTTCTGGGCCGCGTGTTGTTCTAATTCCGCCGACTTATAGGCTTTGTAATCTTGTTTTTGGGCCCTAGTTTAAATACTTGGAAGACAAATTTTATATTTGATCTCTTATTATTTTTAGACTTTAGCCTCTCTCTTTTCGAGAAAAACCCTAGTTGGAGATTGATTGGAGATTTTTGTTCTAGACTTGCTTGGATTGAGGATTGGATCTATTTGCAAACAATTTTGTATGTTGTTTATTAAATTTGATTTGCTTTTCTCTCTTCTCATGTCTAGCTAATTCTCTTATTCTAGGGTTTGGTGAACCCAATGATGGAGTAGGTAGATCTAAATTGTGATGTTTGGTTGAATGAAAACTTGATTGAAGTTTGATTTAATTCTAGGTTGATTTATGCCCTATTAGCTTTGCATATAGGATTCTTGTTATAATTTGAGACCGACCGAAGATAATCGTAACAGGATATTGATTTGACAAGTGCCAAAATTTGGTTCTGAATGAGATCCCTAGGTATTAAACTAGAGAGTTATTTATGCGACAACAACTTAAGTTCTCTTGTGTGAGTTTCAACTATCGTAGTAGTTCTAGGGTTGGATAATTCTAGCGGAACGCGACAACGAATGCTGGGTTTGTTTTTCCCTAGTCTCTAAAGAGCTTAAAAGGTCTAAAACTGATTAACCTTACGCGACATCGATTGTTAATAGAGTTTTGGCACATTCACTTATTTTCTGAAAAGAGATTTGTGTTGGTTTTAGATAGTGAGTTCCTTCAAATGATATTCAAGTTGAAATCCAAATAGACATCACTTAAAATCTACAAAAACATCATTGTGGGAATCCTAACCTTGGATGTTTTTTTCTCCATTGATATTTCCTTGTTATTTTCAATTACTTGTTTATATTTCCATTCAAGCATAATCTCTTTTACTTATTTATTTTGGCTTGATGTACTAGTTCGAATATCAATTGGTACTACAAAGTTCCCTGTGTTCGACACCTTGATTACTACAACCGAACCGTATACTTGCGGTGTAGGAAAATAGCCTATCAGAATGATCTCTTTTTTGCATTACATCATTCCATCCTGATGTATATACTTTAAATATTTTGTGAAGGTTTTGAAAACTCATGTCTCGTTGGATATGCTTGGACTTATTTTCAATGGATCTGGCAAGCCTATTGATAACAGTCCTCCAATTATTCGATAGGCATATTTGGTTATTGTTGTTATGTTGCGCTCCCTAGAAGCTTTAGTTTAGGGGATTTTATGCCTTCTAAAATGGGTAAGAAGTATTGTTGTTTGTTGACATTTTCTTTGACCTTTTGTTATTATCAGGTAGTCCTCATCGAAATCTCCATATTTCCATCGTCCTCATCGTCAATTGACTTGCTACCATATACATCTCATTGATGAGTTGCGAGAGGAATGACTGCAATATTTGGAGACACAAAATGTGTAATAGCCCCTACACTTACATTTGGAACTTGGTTTTTAGAATTTAGTAGTGTTTTATTGGATTTTAGAATTTAGAACTTCAAATATCAGTTGTAAAAACATTGCTTTGTTTGTGTTTAATTGACATTAGACAATTATTTAGCCATTGAAGTCTTGTTTGGTAAATTTTTAAATGGTAGTATTAGGTAGTGATTTTAACAATTTTTTTTTAAAAACAAATTTATGAACAATTTCTCAAGGGTTTTTTAAAATCCCCAAGAAGTGCTTTTCGAGGATTTTTTGAAAAACCCTTGAAAAACAATTATTGGGAGTTTTTAAGAAAGAACCTAGAAATATTTCTCAGGGGTTTATAAAAAAAACCTGAGCGTTTTAATGTCTTTCAAGGGTTTTTAAAAACCCCTGAGAGTTTTTTCTCGGCCACACATATAACAGGGGTTCAACAACCCGCTAGAGTAGTGTAAAAAAACTCCTAAGGGAACATTAATCTGTACTAGTGTTGGCTTGATACTATCCTCATTCTTTATGCTTTTGCCTAGATGTCTTTAAAGTTCACTTGTTTTTTCTCCTTTTGCCTTTAAAACGACTTGTGATAAAACTTTGCACGCCAAGTGTTGGATGAAATGTCCATTTAAATGTCATTCCTAAATGTGGCTTTCGACTTCTAGATTCGAATTTAATCTTTTAGTCAATCGATCTTAATTTGGTAGTGTAGAATGTGCTTATTGGCTTGATATTGTCCCCATTTTTTATGCTTATGCCTAGATATCTTTAAAGTTCACTTGTTTTTTCTAACATTGCAAGGCAAGTGTTTAATGAATTGTCCATGTAAATGTCACTCCTAAATGTTGCATTCGGTTTCTATGTTCGAATTAATACTTTTATTTGATCGGTATTGATTTTGTAGTGCAGAATATGCTTATTGGCTTCATATATACTATCCTTATTCTTGATTCTTGTGCCTAGATGTCTTTAAAGTTCAATTGTTTCTTCTCCTTTTGCCTTAATAATGACATGTGATAACATTGCAAGGCAGGTGTTCGATGAAATTTCCATGTAAATATCAGTCCTAAATGTTGCATTCGATTTCTAGGCTCGAATTTATGCTTTTATTCAATCGGTCTTGATGTTGTAGGGCAGAATGTGCTTATTGGCTTGATAATATCCTCATTCTTTATGCTTATGACTAGATGTCTTTAAAGTTCACTTGTTTTTTCTACTTTTTCCTTAAAAATGACTTGTGATCTAACATTGAAAGCCAAGTGTTCGATGAAATGTCCCTGTAAATGTCACTCCTAAATGTTGCATTCGGTTTCTAGGTTTAAACTTATGTTTTTATTCGATCGGTCTTGATTTTTTAGTGCAGAATGTGCTTATTGACTTGATACTATCCTCATTCTTTATGCTTATGCCAAGATTTCTTTAAAATTCACTTGTTTTTTTTTCTTTTGCCTTAAAAATGACTTGTGATCTAACATTGCAAGGCAAGTGATCCATGAAATGTCCTTGTAAATGTCACTCCCAAAATGTTGCATTTTGTTTCTAGGTTCGAATTTATGCTTTTATTCGATCGGTCTTGAGTTTGTAGTGCAGAATGTGCTTATTGGCTTGATACTATCATCATTCTTTATGCTTATGCCTAGATGTCTTTAAAGTTCACTTGTTTTTTCTCCTTTTGCCTTAAAAATGAGTTGTGATCTAACATTGCAAGGCAAGTGTTTGATGAAATGTCCATGTAAATGTCACTCCTAAATGTTGCATTTGGTTTCTAGGTTCAAATTTATGCTTTTATTCAATCGGTCTTGATTTTGTAGTGTAGAATGTGCTTATTGGCTTGATACAATCCTCATTATTTATGCTTATGACTAGATATCTTTAAAGTTCACTTGTTTTTTCTCCTTTTGCCTTAAAAATGCCTTGTGATCTAACATTGCAAGCCAAGTGTTCGGTGAAATATATATGTAAATGTCATTCCTAAATGTTGCATGGTTTCTAGGTTTGAATTTATGCTTTCGATCAACCTTGATTTTGTAGTGCAGAATGTGCTTACTGGCTTCATAATATCCTCATTCTTTATGCTTATGACTAGATGTCTTTAAAGTTCACTTGTTTTTTCTACTTTTTCCTTAAAAATTACTTGTGATCTAACATTGCATGCCAAGTGTTCGATGAAATGTCCCTGTAAATGTCACTCCTAAATGTTGCATTCGGTTTCTAGGTTCGAATTTATGTTTTTATTCGATCGGTCTTGATTTTGTAGTGCAGAATGTGCTTATTGACTTGATACTATCCTCATTCTTTATGGTTATGCCAAGATTTCCTTAAAGTTCACTTGTTTTTTCTCCTTTTACCTTTAAAAATTGACTTATGATCTAACATTGCATGGAAAGTGTTCAATGAATTGTCCATGTAAATGTCACTCTTAAATTTGGCATTCGATTTCTAGATTCGAATTTATTCTTTTATTCGATCGGTCTTGATTTTCTAGTTCACAATGTGCTTATTAGCTTGATACTATCCTCATTCTTTATGCTTATGCCTAGATGTCTTTAAAGTTCACTTATTTTTTTCAACTTTTGCCTTTAAAATGACTTGTGATCTAACATTGCACGCTAAGCGTTCAATGAAATGTTTATGGAAATGTCACTCCTAAATGTGGCATTCGATTTCTAGGTTCAAATTTATGCTTTTATTCGATCTGCCTCGATTTTCTAGTTCACAATGTATGTTGGATCGTAAACCGTTAGCAAAGAGCTTGGGAACTGGCTGTTAAGCTCTTCCCAAGGCAGCGGAAGTAAAGTAAACGCAAGTATTAAAAGCAGTAAAGAACGCAGTTCCCTTATAGAGAAACCCCACTACAACCAACTAGTTGTGTGGGTAAACCTCTACCTCCGCTTGGAGGATTTTGAATGACACACTCGCCGCCGGGGACTTCTCTTCTTCTTCTTTCTCTTTTCTCTAGTATGGGTATTTGTGAGTTCTGGGAGAAGTATGCAATCCGAGTACTATTCATTTGGCTTTATAGACCAGGTGTGCTTGGGCAATCGCGTCTTTCA
Organism: Fallopia convolvulus; assembly: GCA_964016875.1. NCBI lineage: Eukaryota > Viridiplantae > Streptophyta > Magnoliopsida > Caryophyllales > Polygonaceae > Fallopia > Fallopia convolvulus. The sequence goes on along the minus strand of OZ024734.1, from coordinate 32,153,010 downwards.
TTTGTGTCCAAAATGCCCTTTGCTTGATGCCCAAGTTGTACTTTCTTCACATGTGACTTTGGTTTGAACTAGGTCAACTTCTTGAATCAATCAGACCGTTGGATCATTCGTGACAGTCTGATCCTCAAACTGTTCCTTCGGACTGTCCAAGACAAAATCCCGCGATCTGCGCTGAACGGTCGTTGTCCTCACATGTGAGTTCCCATGTTATGGGAACTGTCTTCTTCAGAGTTCCCTTGATGGAAACTCTTCATCATGTAAACATGTGTTCTCTTGATCATTCCTAGGAGTTCCCATTTTATGGGAACTTTACTCTTCAGAGTTCCCTTGATGGAAACTCTGCATTGTGAGCTTCTGTGGCTTTTGGACATTCATGGGAGTTCTTGGTTGTACCTGCGTTCCTTAGAAATACTTGAACAAACCACATTAGTTCCTCATGGTGTTTGTCATTATCAAAACTCGGAGAATGGCATCGTTGATTCGTTGTTTAGAACCAGAGGTCCCAACAACGTCCCAACAATGTGCTTATTGGCTTGATACTATCCTCATTCTGTATGCTTATGCCTAGATGTCTTTAAAGTTCACTTGTCTTTTCTCCTTTTGCCTTTAAAAATGAGTTGTGATCTAACATTGCAAACCAAGTGTTCAATGAAATGTTCATGTAAATGTCACTCCTAAATGTTGCATTCGGTTTCTAGGTTCGAATTTATGCTATTATTCAATCGGTCTTGATTTTGTAGTGGAGAATGTGCTTATAGGCTTGATACTATCCTCATTCTTTATGCTTATGCCTAGATGTGTTTAAAGTTCACTTGTTTTTTCTCCTTTTACCTTTAAACTTTGACTTATGATCTAACATTGCAAGGCAAGTGTGAAATGGAATGTCCATGGAAATGTCCGTCTTAAATTTGGCTTTCGATTTCTAGGTTCGAATTTATTCTTTTAATCGACCGGTCTTGACTTTCTAGTTCACAATGTGCTATTTGGCTTGATACTATCATCATTCTTTATGCTTATGCCTAGATGTCTTTAAAGTTCACTTTTTTTTTCCTTTTGCCCGAAAAATTACTTGTGCTCTAACATTACAAGCCAAGTGTTCGATGAAATGTCCACGTAAATGTCACTCCTAAATGTTGCATTCGGTTTCTATGGATGAATTTATGCATTTATTCGATTGGTCTCGATTTTTTACTGCAGAATGTGCTTAATGGCTTAATACTATCCTCATTCTTTATGCTTATACCTAGATGTCTTTAAAGTTCACTTGTTTTTTCTCCTTTTTCCTTAAAAAATGACTTGTGATCTAACGTTGCAAGTCAAGTGTTCGATGAAATGTCCCTGTAAATGTCACTCCTAAATGTTGCATTCGGTTTCTAGGTTCGAATTTATGTTTTCTTTATCGGTCTTGATTTTGTAGTGTAGAATGTGCTTATTGGCTTGATACTATCCTCGTTCTTTATGCTTATGCCTAGATGTCTTTAAAGTTCACTTGTTTTTTCTCCTTTTGCCTTTAAAAATGATTTGTGATCTAACATTGCAAACCAAGTGTTCAATGAAATGTTCATGTAAATGTCACTCCTAAATGTTGCATTCGGTTTCTAGGTTCGAATTTTTGTTTTTATTCGATCGGTCTTTATTTTATAGTGCAGAATGTGCTTATAGGCTTGATACTATCCTCATTCTTTGTGCTTATGCTTAGATGTGTTTAAAATTCACTTGTTTTTTCTCCTTTTACCTTTAAAATTTGACTTATGATCTAACATTGCAAGGCAAGTGTGAAATGGAAGTCCATGGAAATGTCCCTCTTAAATTTGGCATTCGATTTCTAGGTTCGAATTTATTCTTTTATTCGACCGATCTTGACTTTCTAGTTCACAATGTGCTTTTTGGCTTGATACTATCATCACTCTTTATGCTTATTCCTAGATATCTTTAAAGTTCACTTTTTTTTCTCCTTTTGCCTGAAAAATGACTTGTACTCTAACATTACAAGCCAAGTGTTCGATGAAATGTCCACGTAAATGTCACTCCTAAATGTTGCATTCGGTTTCTATGGTCGAATTTATGCTTTTATTCGATTGGTCTCGATTTTGTACTGTAGAATGTGCTTAATGGCTTGATACTATCCTCATTCTGTATGCTTATGCCTAGATGTCATTAAAGTTCACTTGTTTTTTGTCCTTTTACCTTTAAAAATTGACTTATTTTCTAACATTGCATGGCAAGTGTGCAATGAAATATCAATGTAAATGTCAACCTTAAAATATGTATTCGATTTCTAGGTTTGAATTATTCTTTTATTCGATCGGTCATGATTTTGTAGTTCACAATGAGTTATTTGGCTTGATACTATCCTCATTCATTATGCTTATAACTACATGTCTTTAAAGTTCACTTATTTTTTCCCTTTTTAGCTTTAAAATGACTTGTGATCTAACATTGCACGCCCGGTGTTCAATGAAATGTCCACATAAATGTCACTCCTAAATGTGTCATTGGATTTCTAGGTTCAAATTTTGGCTTTTATTCGATCTAACTTGATTTTCTAGTTCACAGTGTGCTTATTGGCTTGATACTATCCTCGTTTAAAGTTCACTTGTTTTTTCTAATGACTTGATTTTCTTGATTTTCTAGTTCACAGTGTGCTTATTGGTTATGCTTATGCCTAATTGTCTTTAGTTCACTTGTTTTTTCTCCTTTTGCCTTACAAAATGACTTGTGATCTAACGTTGCAAGTCAAGTGTTCGATGAAATGTCCCTGTAAATGTCACTCCAAAATGTTGCATTCGGTTTGTAGGTTCGAATTTATGTTTTTTTTATCGGTCTGGATTTTGTAGTGTAGAATGTGCTTATTGGCTTGATACTATCCTCGTTCTTTATGCTTGTGCCTAGATGTCTTTAAAGTTCACTTGTTTTTTCTCCTTTTGCCTTTAAAAATGATTTGTGATCTAACATTGCAAACCAAGTGTTCAATGAAATGTTCATGTAAATGTCACACCTAAATGTTGCATCCGGTTTCTAGGTTCGAATTTTTGTTTTTTTACCGATCTTGATTTTGTAGTGCAGAATGTGCTTATTGACTTATGATCTAACATTGCATGGCAAGTGTGCAATGAAATGTCCATGTAAATGTCACTCTTAAATTTGGCATTCGATTCTTAGGTTCGAATTTATTCTTTTTTTCGGTCGGTCTTGATTTTGTAGTGTAGAATGTTCTTATTGGCTTGATACTATCCTGATTCATCACGCTTATGCCTAGATGTCTTTAAAGTTCACTTGTTTTTTGTACTTTTTCCTTAAAATGACTTTTGATCTAACATTGCAAGCCAAGTGTTCGATGAAATTTCCCTGTAAATGTCACTCCTAAATGTTGTATTCGGTTTCTAGGTTCGAATTTATGTTTTTATTCGATCGGTCTTGATTTTGTAGTGTAGAATGTGCTTAATGGCTTGATACTATCCTCATTCTGTATGCTTATGCCTAGATTTTTTAAAGTTCACTTGTTTTTTCTCCTTTTACCTTTAAAATATGACTTATGATCTAACATTGCATGGAAAGTGTTCAATGAATTATCCATGTAAATATCACTCTTAAATTTGGCATTCGATTTCTAGATTTCAAATTTTTCTTTTATTCGATCGGTCTTGATTTTCTAGTTCACAATGCGCTTATTGGCTTGATACTATCCTCATTCCTTATGCTTATACCTAGATGTATTTAAAGTTCACTTATTTTTTCACCTTTTGCCTTTAAAATGACGTGTGATCTAACATTGCAAGATAAGCGTTCAATGAAATGTCCATGGAAATCTCACTCCTAAATGTGGCATTCGATTTCTAGGTTCAAATTTATGCTTTTATTCGATCTGTCTCGATTTTCTAGTTCACAATGTGCTTATTGGCTTGATACTATCCTCATTATTTATGCTTATGCCTAGATGTCTTTAAAGTTCACTTGTTTTTTCTAATGACTTGTGATCAAACATTGCAAACCAAGTGTTCAATGAAATGTTCATGTAAATGTCACTCCTAAATGTTGCATTCGGTTTCTAGGTTCAAATTTATGATTTAATTCGATCGGCCTTGATTTTGTAGTGCAGAATGTACTTATTGGCTTGATACTATCCTCATTCTTTATGCTTATGCCTAGATGTCTTTAAAGCTCACTTGTTTTTTCTCCTTTTGCCTGAAAATGACTTGTGCTCTAACAATACATGCCAAGTGTTAGATGAAATGTCCACGTAAATGTTACTCCTAAATGTTGCATTCGGTTTCTATAGTCGAATTTATGCTTTTATTCGATTGGTCTCGATTCTTTATGCTTATGTCTAGATGTCTTTAAAGTTAACTTGTTTTTTTTTCTCCTTTTGCCTTTAAAAACAGACATGTGATCTAACATTGCACGCCAAGTGTCCGATGAAATGTACTTTTAAATGTCACTTCTAGTTGTTGCATTCAATTTCTAGGTTCGAATTTATGCTTTTATTCGTTTTTGATTTTGTAGTTCAGAATGTGCTTATTGGCTTGATACTATCCTCATTCTTTATGCTTATGCCTAAATGTCTTTAAAGTTCACTTTTTTTTTCTCCTTTTGCCTTAAAAATGACTTGTGATCTAACGTTGCAAGCCAAGTGTTCGATGAAATGTCCGTGTAAATGTGACGCCTAAATATCGCATTCGGTTTCTAGGTTCGAATTTATGTTTTTTTATCGGTCTTGGTTTGAAGTGAAGAATGTGCTTACTGGCTTGATACTATCCTCATTCTTTATGCTTCAGCCTAGATGTCTTTAATGTTCACTTGTTTTTATCCTTTTGCCTTTAAAAATGACTTGTGATCTAACATTGCAAACCAAGTGTTCAATGAAATGTTCATGTAAATGTAACTCCTAAATGTTGCATTCGGTTTCTAGGTTCGAATTTATGTTTTTTTTATCGGTCTTGATTTTGTAGTGCAAAATGTGCTTATTAGCTTGATACTATCCTCATTCTTTATGCTTATGCCTAGATGTCATTAAAGTTCACCTGTTTTTTCTCCTTTTGCCTGTAAAAATGGACTTTTGATCTAACATTGCACGCCAAGTTTTCGATGAATTGTCCATGTAAATGTCACTCTTAAATTTGGCATTCGATTTCTAGGTTCGAATTTATTCTTTTATTTGATCGGTATTGATTTTATAGTTCATAATTTGCTTATTGGCTTGACACTATCCTCATTCTTTATGCTTATGCCTTGATGTCTTTAAAGTGCACCTGTTTTTTCTCATTTTGCCTGTAATTATGGACTTGTGATCTAACACTGCACGCCAAGTGTTTGATGATTTATCCATGTAAATGTCACTCCTAAATGTGGCATTCAGTTTCTAGGTTCGAATTTGTTCTTTTATTCGATCGGTCTTGATTTTATAGTGTAGAATGTGCTTATTAGCTTGATACTATCCTCATTCTTTATGCTTCTGCATAGATGTCTTCAAAGTTCACATGTTTTTTCACCTTTTCCCTTTAAATTTACTTGTGATTTAACATTTGATGCAAAGTGATCGATGAAATGTCCATGTAAATGTCACTTCTATATGTGGCATTCGACTTCTAGATTCGAATTTATGCTTTTATTCGATCGGCCTTGACTTGGTAGTGCAACCATTTTTGGTTTGATACTATCATCATTCTTTATGTAAGTGTTGTATTCGGTTTCTAGGTTCGAATTTATGCTTTTATTAGATCGATCTTTATTTTTTAGTGCAGAATGTGCTTATTGGCTTGATATTGTCCTCATTCTTTATGCTTATGCCTAGATGTCTTCAAAGTTCACTTTACTTTTTCTCCTTTAACCTCTAAATTTTGAGTTATTATCTAACATTGAAAGGCAAGTGTGCAATGGAATGTCCATGTAAATGTCACTCTTAAATTTGGCATTCGATTTCTAGGTTCGAATTTATTCTTTTATTCGACCGGTCTTGACTTTCTAGTTCACAATGTGCTTTTTGGCTTAATACTATCATCATTGTTTATGCTTATGCCTGGATGTCTTTAAAGTTCACTTTTTTTTTCTTTTGCCTTAAAAATGACTTGTGATCTAACATTGCAAGCCAAGTGTTCGATGAAATAACCATGTAAATATCACTCCTAAATGTTGCATTCGGTTTCTAGGTTCGAATTAATGCTTTTAATCGATCGAGCTTGATTTTGTAGTCCAGAATGTGCTTATTGGCTTGATATTGTCCTCATTCTTTATGCTTATGCCTAGATGTCTTTAAAGTTCACTTGTTTTTTCTTCTCTTGCCTTAAAAATGACTAACGATCTAACATTGCAAGCCAAGGGTTTGATGAATTGTCCATGTAAATGTCACTCCTAAATGTTGCATTCAGTTTCTATGTTCGAATTTATACTTTTACTCGATCGGTCTTGATTTTATAGTGCAGATTATGCTTATTGGCTTGATAGTATCCTTATTCTTGATGTTTATGCCTAGATGTTTTCAAAGTTCACTTGTTTTTTTCTCCTTTTACCTTTAAAAATTGACTTATGATCTAACATTGCATGGAAAGTGTTCAATGAATTGTCCATGTAAATGTCACTCTTAAATTTGGCATTCGATTTCTAGATTTCAATTTTTTCTTTTATTCGATCGGTCTTGATTTTCTAGTTCACAATGCGCTTATTGGCTTGATACTATCCTCATTCCTTATGCTTATACCTAGATGTATTTAAAGTTCACTTATTTTTTCACCTTTTGCTTTTAAAATGACGTGTGATCTAACATTGCAAGATAAGCGTTCAATGAAATGTCCATGGAAATCTCACTCCTAAATGTGGCATTCGATTTCTAGGTTCAAATTTATGCTTTTATTCGATCTGACTCGATTTTCTAGTTCACAATGTGCTTATTGGCTTGATACTATCCTCATTCTTTATGCTTATGCCTAGATGTCTTTAAAGATCACTTGTTTTTTCTCCTTTTGCCCGAAAATAACTTGTGCTCTAACAATAGCCAAGTGTTAGATGAAATGTCCACGTAAATGTTACTCCTAAATGTTGCATTCGGTTTGTATGGTCGAATTTATGCTTTTCTTCGATTGGTCTCGATTTTGTACTGCAGAATGTGCTTAATGGCTTGATACTATCCTCATTCTTTATGCTTATGCCTAGATGTCATTAAAGTTCACTTGTTTTTTCTCCTCTTACCTTTAAAAATTGACTTATGATCTAACATTGCATGACAAGTGTGCAATGAAATGTCAATGTAAATGTCACTCTTAAATTTGACATTCGATTTCTAGGTTCGAATTTATTCTTTTATTCGATCGGTCATGATTTTCTAGTTCACAATGTGCTTATTGGCTTGATTCTATCCTCAATTATTATGTTTATGCCTAGATGTCTTTAAAGTTCACTTGTTTTTTTCCCTTTTAGCTTTAAAATGACTTGTGATCTAACATTGCACGCCAAGTGTTCAATGAAATGTCCATGGAAATGTCACTCCTAAATGTGGCATTGGATTTATAGGTTCAAATTTATGATTTTATTCGATCTGTCTTGATTTTCTAGTTCACAATGTGCTTATTGGCTTGATACTATCCTCGTTCTTTATGCTTATGTCTTGATGTCTTTAAAGGTTACTTGTTTTTTTTTTCTCCTTTTGCCTTTAAAAATAGACTTGTGATCTAACATTGCTCGCTAAGTGTTCGATGAAATGTCCTTGTAAATGTCACTTCTAATTGTTGCATTCGATTTCTAGGTTCGAATTTATGCTTTTATTCATTCTTGATTTTTTATTCAAGAATGTGCTTATTGGCTTGATATATCCTCATTCTTTATGCTTATGCCTAGATATCTTTAAAGTTCACTTGTTTTTTCTCCTTTTGCCTTTAAAAATGACTTGTGATCTAACATTGCAAACCAAGTGTTCAATGAAACGTTCATGTAAATATCACTCCTAAATGTTGCATTCGGTTTCTATGGTCGAATTTATGCTTTTATTCGATTGGTCTCGATTTTGTAGTGCAGAATGTGCTTAATGGCTTGATACTATCCTCATTCTTTATGCTTATGCCCTTGTTTTTTCTCCTTTTACCTTTAATAATTGACTTATGATCTAACATTGCATGGCAAGTGTGCAATGAAATGTCAATGTAAATGTCACTCTTATATTTGGCATTCGATTTCTAGGTTCGAATTTATTCTTTTATTCGATCAATCATGATTTTCTAGTTCACAATGTGATTATTTGCTTGATACTATCCTCATTCTTTATGCTTATGCCTAGATGTCTTTGAAGTTCACTTGTTTTTTCCCCTTTTAGCTTTAAAAAGACTTGTGATCTAACATTGCACGCCAATGCAAGTGTTCAATGAAATGTTCATGCAAATGTCACTCCTAAATGTTGCATTGGATTTCTAGGTTCAAATTTATGCTTTTATTCGATGTGACTTGATTTTCTAGTTCACAATGTGCTTATTGACTTGATACTATCCTCATTCTTTATACTTATATCTAGATGTCTTTAAAGTTAACTTGTTTTTTTCTCCTTTTGCCTTTAACAACAGACTTGTGATCTAACATTGCACGCCAAGTGTCCGATGAAATGTACTTGTAAATGTCACTTCTAGTTGTTGCATTCAATTTCTAGGTTCGAATTTATGCTTTTATTCGTTTTTGATTTTGTAGTTCAGAATGTGCTTATTGGCTTGATACTATCCTCATTCTTTATGCTTATGCCTAGATGTCTTTAAAGTTCACTTGTTTTTTCTCCTTTTGCCTTAAAAATGACTTGTGATCTAACGTTGCAAGCCAAGTGTTCGATGAAATGTCCGTGTAAATGTGACACCTAAATATCGCATTCGGTTTCTAGGTTCGAATTTATGTTTTTTTATCGGTCTTGGTTTGAAGTGAAGAATGTGCTCACTGGCTTGATACTATCCTCATTCTTTATGCTTCTGCCTAGATGTCTTTAAAGTTCACTTGTTTTTCTCCTTTTGCCTTTAGAAATGACTTGTGATCTAACATTGCAAACCAAGTGTTCAATGAAATGTTCATGTAAATGTAACTCCTAAATGTTGCATTCGGTTTCTAGGTTCGAATTTATGTTTTTTTTATCGGTCTTGATTTTGTAGTGCAAAATGTGCTTATTAGCTTGATACTATCCTCATTCTTTATGCTTATGCCTAGATGTCATTAAAGTTCACCTGTTTTTTCTCCTCTTGCCTGTAAAAATGGACTTGTAATCTAACACTGCACGCCAAGTTTTCGATGAATTGTCCATGTAAATTTCACTCTTAAATTTGGCATTCGATTTCTAGGTTCGAATTTATTCTTTTATTCGATCGGTATTGATTTTATAGTTCACAATGTTCTTATTGGCTTGACACTATCCTCATTCTTTATGCTTATGTCTTGATGTCTTTAAAGTTCACCTGTTTTTTCTCGTTTTGCCTGTAATTATGGACTTGTGATCTAACACTGCACGCCAAGTGTTTGATGATTTATCCATGTAAATGTCACTCCTAAATGTGGCATTCAGTTTCTAGGTTCGAATTTATTCTTTTATTCGATCGGTCTTGATTTTATAGTGTAGAATGTGCTAATTAGCTTGATACTATCCTCATTCTTTATGCTTCTGCATAGATGTCTTCAAAGTTCACATTTCACCTTTTCCCTTTAAATTAACTTGTGATTTAGCATTTGATGCCAAGTGATCGATGAAATGTCCATTTAATGTCACTTCTATATGTGGCATTCGACTTCTAGATTCGAATTTATGCTTTTATTCGATCGGCCTTGACTTGGTAGTGCAACCATTTTTGGCTTGATACTATCATCATTCTTTATTTAAGTGTTGCATTCGATTTCTAGTTTCGAATTTATGCTTTTATTCGATCGATCTTTATTATTTAGTGCAGAATGTGCTTATTGGCTTGATATTGTCCTCATTCTTTATACTTATGCCTAGATGTCTTCAAAATTCACTTGTTTTTTCTCCTTTAACCTCTAAATTTTGAGTTATTATCTAACATTGAAAGGCAAGTGTGCAATGGAATGTCCATGTAAATGTCACTCTTAAATTTGGCATTCGATTTCTAGGTTCGAATTTATTCTTTTATTCGACCGGTCTTGACTTTCTAGTTCACAATGTGCTTTTTGGCTTGATACTATCATCATTCTTTATGCTTATGCCTAGATGTCTTTAAAGTTCACTTTTTTTTCTTTTGCCTTAAAAATGACTTGTGATCTAACATTGCAAGCCAAGTGTTCGATGAAATAACCATGTAAATGTCACACCTAAATGTTGCATTCGGTTTCTAGGTTCGAATTAATTCTTTTGATCGATCGGGCTTGATTTTGTTGTCCAGAATGTGCTTATTGTCCTCATTCTTTATGCTTATGCCTAGATGTCTTTAAAGTTCACTTGTTTTTTCTTCTCTTGCCTTAAAAATGACTAACGATCTAACATTGCAAGCCAAGGGTTTGATGAATTGTCCATGTAAATGTCACTCCTAAATGTTGCATTAAGTTTCTATGATCGAATTTATACTTTTACTCGATCGGTCTTGATTTTATAGTGCAGATTATGTTTATTGGCTTGATAGTATCCTTATGATCTAACATTGCATTGCAAGTGTTCAATGATATGTGCATGTAAATGTCACTCTTAAATTGAGCATTCGATTTTTAGGTTGGAATTTATTCTTTTATTCGATTGGTCTTGATTTTCTAGTTCACAATGTGCTTCATAGCTTGATATTATCCTCATTCTTTATGCTTATGCCTAGATGTTTTTAAAGTTCACTTGTTTTTCCTCCTTTTTCCTTTAGAAATAGAATTGTGATCTAACATTGCACGCCAAGTGTTCGATGAAATGTCCTTGTAAATGTCACTTCTAATTGTTGCATTCAATTTCTAGGTTCGAATTTACGCTTTTATTCGTTTTTGATTTTGTAGTTCAGAAGGTGCTTAGTGGCTTGATAATATCCTCATTCTTTATGCTTATGCCTAAATGTCTTTAAAGTTCACATGTTTTTTCACCTTTTGCCTTAAAAATGACTTGTGATCTAACGTTGCAAGCCAAGTGTTCGATGAAATGTCCCTCTAAATGTCACTCCTAAATGTCTTTAAAGTTCACTTGTTTTTTCTCCTTTTGCCTTTAAAAATGACTTGTGATCTAACATTGCAAGCCAAGTGTTCAATGAAATGTTCATGTAAATGTCACTCCTAAATGTTGCATTCGGTTTCGAGGTTCGAATTTATGTTTTTATTTGATCGGTCTTTATTTTGTAGTGTAGAATGTGCTTATTGGCTTGATACTATCCTCATTCCTTATGCTTATGCCTAGATGTCTTTAAAGTTCACTTGTTTTTTCTCCTTTTACCATTAAATTTTGACTTATGATCTAACATTGCATGGCAAGTGTGCAATGAAATGTCCATGTAAATGTCACTTCTAAATGTTGCATTCGGTTTCTATGTTCGAGTTTCTACTTGTACTCGATGGGTCTTGATTTTGTAGTGCAGAATATGCTTATTGGCTTGATACTATCCTTAGTCTTGATGCTTATGCCTAGATGTCTTTAAAGTTCACTTGTTTTTTCTCCTATTTCCTTAAAAATGACTTGTGATCTAACATTACAAGGCAAGTGTTCGATGATATGTCCTTGTAAATGTCACTCCAAAATGTTGCATTCGGTTTCTATGTTCGAATTTATGCTTTTATTCGATCACTCGTTATTTTAAAGTGCCGAATTTGTTTATTGGCTTGATACTCTCCTTATTCTTTATGCTTATGCCAAGATGTCTTTAAAGTTCAATTGTTTTTTCTCCTTTTAGGTTTAAAATGACTTGTGATCTAACATTGCAAGCCATGTGTTCAATGAAATGTCTATGGAAATGTCACTCCTAAACGTTGCATTGGATTTCTAGGTTCAAATTTATGCTTTTATTCGATCTGTCTTGATTTTCTAGTTCACAATGTCCTTATTGGCTTGATACTGATGGTGCGCGAAAAAACCGCTAAATAATCAAAGGTGAATTAATAATATGGAGAAAAGAAAAAGATATTAAACGTCGCGTTACATACACACTCGTAGATGGATGTAATGTGTGCGTAGACTTCCTTGAAGCATGTACGCATGTATCTAGGAAAAAGAACAAAGTGGGCTTAGACCGTTAAGAGCAATGGAAAGCCTTTGTCCAAGTAAAAAGGTGTGTGGGCTTGGCCCAAATACAAAATCAATTAAGCTCGTAAGCTTAATTCGTTTGTGTGATCAGCAAAGAATTCTACCACTTACCTTCTTATTCGTAAGGTGTTATTCGAATTCATAAAGTTGCTAAAAAGCGTAGCCTATATTGTTCACTTTTCAACATCATGTGGTCCAATCACATGAACTTAGCTCACATTGCTTAAAGGCTTAAGTTATATATTCGCATCCCACATCGAAGCCTAGTGATATATCCAACGAGCAAAATAGCATAAATAGGAGTGGACTTGGAACGAATCAAAGGGTCGAAAATCCTCTCTAGCTCGAGAACTATCTCGTTTGCCAAAGCTCGACGTGTTTGATTTCCGAGTGAGATCGCGCTATAAACGGTATAGAGTCTAAAGGCTTTATTCGTAAAAAGCATAAAAACAATCGGCTGAGGGGTGGGGAGGAGGAATAATCCGCGTACGAAAACCGTTTGGTTGTACGAATTCCCGAGAGTTAGTATTTTTATAATCCTGTTTATAGTGCGCATTATATCGGGTTTCAACACTGACGCCGTCTGTGGGAACTCGCTCTCCCTATCCGACCTACTCTCGTGAAACAAGCAAGGTGTGTTAGCTAGCTAGTGGGGCTACGTTCCGAGCGAGGTTAAAGCAAGGTGGAGTACGAGGTCAACGTGGAGTACGAGCGAGGTTGGGCGAACAATCTAAGGTGGCCAAGCATCTCGTTGGAGGTTGAAATCTTCAAGGCCAAACACCAATCAAGTAAGTCCCGTGTCCTCCCTCCGTTTTAACATATTAGGCAAATGTGCATGTATGCGTGGTGGACATGCGAGGTGAATGTCACCAAGCAACATCACGATGTCCCAAACAACATCGCAGTCTCCTAGCCCCGCCCGAACATCGAGGTGTTCGTGTTTAAACACAACACCTCGGTCTTCATGCCCGGGGAGTCACCACGACTAGCTTCCATCTCGCGGCTTGGCGCTGGGGTTGGCGAGCGGTCCTCGTGGCGAGGCGGGCGTGTGGGCTACTCCCTCTACGCTAGCCCTCGCGGGGTACGTGCCCCTTTTGGGCCGTTCTCTGCGGTGTTCCAATGTCGTCGCCCGGGCTATCACTCAGGCCTCGACGTCCCTGGCCTAGCCTCGGCCACGTGATCTTCATAGGAGGCAACCCTCGGGGTCCCCTGCTTGGTTTCAACGTCGGGGTTTCACGGCGCCTACTCCGTGCGGTGATCCCCGCTGGGCAAACGGCGCGCCAATGATGGTGCGCGGCGGGGTCTCAACCTCCACCCTCATACGAGTCCCGCTTGTTTGTCGTTGCGCCGGGGCGGGATACTCTTGAACTCAAGAAAGGCCTCGAGATCATTATAGGCCAATCCTCGAGGTCGTTTATAGGGGCCAGACTTTGAGATTATTTTGTAAAGAAAAAATTGACTAGTTAGTAAAGAAAAGAGAAGAAGGAGATGCTCATTTCATGGGAGGCCAAGGTTAGCGGTCATCATGTTCGACCGGACATCGCGACATCTATGTGTGGCCCTAGTGGCGCCATACTCAACGCTCGTCGCTCTCGCGATGTCGCATCTCCCTGTTCGGGTTTGCGCGCGCATTCGCATGATATATATGCTTCACGTATTCTTGGTAGGCTCTACTGGCCATATAATTAATTATATGGGCATACGCTTGCTTGTTGGTACGTTAAAAAGGCGAAATCGGTTCTATAAGCTTGGTTGATCCATGCATGATGTATGTACGTACCTGCCATGGTATGTGTGCATGCATGGGATGCAATGGTAGGCTAAAAACCTCCATGGAAAAAAGAAGGTCACGTTTGACCAAATCACGTTTGAGGCCCATTCAAATAAAACAGGACATAGCAGCATATGCGGCCCATATGCGTCTCTTGGTGTATGCAAAATAATGGCCACGACCTCCGATCTAAGGCACGCGATGTATGGAACGAGGTAAGCCTTGAAAACTCGACTCGCTAATTAATTATACTCGTTATATAATCGCATGTTGGAACCAAGCTCCTAATTCTCTATTATAATTAAATCCACCCATCGCTTCCCGCTTGGGGTTGGAGAATCTTGCTAAGATCCACCCCTCGCTTCCCGCTTGGGGTTGGAGAATCTCGTTAAGATCAACCCCTCGCTTCCCGCTTGGGGTTGGAGAATCTCGTTAAGGTCCACCCCTCGCTTCCCGCTTGGGGTTGGAGAATCTCGTTAAGATCCACCCCTCGCTTCCCGCTTGGGGTTGGAGAATCTCGTTAAAGTCCACCCCTCGCTTCCCGCTTGGGGTTGGAGAATCTCGTTAAGGTCCACCCCTCGCTTCCCGCTTGGGGTTGGAGAATCTCGTTAAGATCCACCCCTCGCTTCCCGCTTGGGGTTGGAAATTCTCTTATGGACGATGTCCAAACTCTCTTATGGACGAGGTCCGAACTCTCTTATGGGCGAGGTCCAAACTCTCTTATGCACGAGGTCCAAACTCTCTTATGGACGAGGTCCAAACTCTCTTATGGACGAGGTCCAAACTCTCTTACGGACGAGGTCCGAACTCTCATACGGACGAGGTCCGAACTCTCATATGGACGAGGTCCGAACTCTCTTATGGACGAGGTCCGAACTCTCTTAGGGACGAGGTCCGAACTCTCTTACGGACGAGGTCCGAACTCTCTTATGGACGAGGTCCAAACTCTCTTATGGACGAGGTCCCAACTCTCTTATGGACGAAAATCGCTAACTCTCAAAAGGACGAGGTCCTAACTCTCTAAGCGAACGAGGTTTGCTAACTCTCAAAAGGACGAGGTCCTAACTCTCTAAGCCCACGAGGTTCGCTAACTCTTAAGGGACGAGGTCCCAACCCTCGCACAATCCGCAAACTCTAGGAAATCCCGAGTTTAGATCCCGCTGCACAAGTTGAAAATAGATAGGGCATGCGCACCTGTTTATTGTCTCGTTGCCCTCGTAGAACGAGAACTCCGAGCCAAGGGGTTGTGATGGTGCGCGAAATAACCACTAAATAATCAAAGGTGAATTAATAATATGGAGAAAAGAAAAAGATATTAAACGCCGCGTTACGTAAACACTCGTAGTTGGATGTAATGTGTGCGTAGACTTCCTTGAAGCATGTACGCATGTATCTAGGAAAAAGAACAAAGTGGGCTTAGCCCGTTAAGAGCAATGGAAAGCCTCTGTCCAATTAAAAAGGTGTGTGGGCTTGGCCCAAATACAAAATCAATAAAGCTCGTAAGCTTAATCCGTGTGTGTGATCAACAAAGAATTCTACAACTTACCTTCTTATTCGTAAGGTGTTATTCGAATTCATAAAGTTGCTAAAAAGCTTAGCCTATATTGTTAACTTTTCAACATCATGTGGTCCAATCACATGAACTTAGCTCACATTGCTTAAAGGCTTAAGCTAGATATTGGCATCCCACATTGAAGCCTAGTGATATATCCAAGGAGCAAAATAGCATAAATAGGAGAGGACTTGGAACGAATAAAAGGGTCGAACATCCTCTCTGGCTCGAGAACTATCTCGTTTGCCAAAGCTCGACGTGTTTGATCTCCGAGTGAGATCACGCTATAAACGGTATAGAGTCTAAAGGCTTTATTCGTAAAAAGCATAAAAACAATCGGCTGAGGGATGGGGAAGAGGAATACTCCGCGTACGAAAACCATTTGGTTGTACGAATTCCCGAGAGTTAGTATTTTTATAATCCCGTTTATAGTGCGCATTATATCGGGTTTCAACAGATACTATCCTCATTCTTTATTCTTATGTCTAGATGTCCTTAAAGTTCACTTGTTTTTTTCTCCTTTTGCCTTTAAAAATAGATTTGTGATCTAACATTGCATGCCAAGTGTTTGATGAAATGTCCATGTAAATGTCACTACTAATAGTTGCATTCGATTTCTAGGTTCGAATTTATGCTTTTATTCGTTTTTGATTTGTAGTTCAGAATGTGCTTATTGGCTTGATACTATCCTCATTCTTGATGCTTATGCCTAGAAGTCTTTAAGGTTCACTTGTTTTTTCTCCTTTTGCCTTAAAAATGACTTGTGATCTAACGTTGCAAGCCAAGTGTTCGATGAAATGTCCTTGTAAATGTCAGTCCTAAATGTTGCATTCGGTTTCTAGGTTCGAATTTATGTTTTTTTTATCGATATTGATTTTGTAGTGCAGAATGTGCTTATTGGCTTGACACTATCCTCATTCTTTATGCTTATGCCTAGATGTCTTTAAAGTTCACTTGTTTTTTCTCCTTTTGCCTTTAAAAATGACTTGTGATCTAAAATTGCAAACCAAGTGTTCAATGAAAGATATATGTAAATGACACTCCTAAATGTTGCATTCAGTTTCTAGGTTCAAATTTATGCTTTTATTCGATCAGCCTTGATTTTCTAGCGTAGAATGTGCTTATTGGCCTGATACTATCCTCATTCTTTATAGTTATGCCTAGATGTCTTTAAGTTCACTTGTTTTTTCTCCTTTTGCCTTAAAAATGACTTGTGCTCTAACATTACAAGCCAAGTGTTCGATGAAATGTCCACGTAAATGTCACTCCTAAATGTTGCATTCGGTTTCTATGGTCGAATTTATGCTTTCATTCGATTGGTCTCGATTTTTTAGTGTAGAATGTGCTTAATGGCTTGATATATCCTCATTCTTTATGCTTATGCCTAGATGTCATTAAAGTTCACTTGTTTTTTCTCCTTTTACCTTTAAAAATTGACTTATGATCTAACATTGCATGGCAAGTGTGCAATGAAATGTCAATGTAAATGTCACTCTTAAATTCGGCATTCGATTTCTAGGTTCGAATTTATACTTTTATTCGATCGGTCATGATTTTGTAGTTCACAATGTGCTTATTGGCTTGATAATATCCTCATTCATTATGCTTATGCCTAGATGTCTTTAAAGTTAACTTGTTTTTTCCCCTTTTAGATTTAAAATGACTTGTGATCTAACATTGCACGCCAAGTGTTCAATGAAATGTCCATGGAAATGTCACTCCTAAATGTGACATTGGATTTCTAGGTTCAAATTTATGCTTTTATTCGATCTGACTTGATTTTCTAGTTCACAATGTGCTTATTGGCTTGATACTATCCTCGTTCTTTATGCTTATGCCTAGATGTCTTTAAAGTTCACTTGTTTTTTTCTCCTTTTACCTTTAAAATTTGACTTATGATCTAACATTGCAAGGCAAGTGTACAATGGAATGTCCATATTAATGTCACTCTTAAATTTAGACTTCGATTTCTTGGTTCGAATTTATTCTTTTATTCAACCGGTCTTGACTCTCTAGTTCACAATGTGCTTTTTGGCTTTATACTATATCATTCTTTATTCTTATGCTTAGATGTCTTTAAATTTCACTTTTTTTTCATTTTGCCTTTAAAATGACTTGTGATCTAACATTGCAAGCCAAGTGTTCGATGACATATCCATGTAAATGTCACTCCTAAATGTTGCATTCGGTTTCTAGGTTCGAATTTATGCTTTTATTCGATCGGTGTTGATTTTGTAGTGCAGAATGTGCTTACTGGCTTGATACTATCCATATTCCTTATGCTTCTGCATAGAAGTCTTTAAACTTCACTTGTTTTTTCTCCTTTTTCGTTTAAAATGTCTTGTTATCTTACATTGCACGCCAAGTGTTCGATGAACCTTCCATGTATATGTCACTCCTAAGTGTGGCATTCGGCTTCTAGATTCGAATTAATGCTTTTATTAGATCGGTCTTGATTTGGAAGTGCAGCCCTTATTGGCTTGATACTCTCCTCATTCTTTATTCTTATGCCTAGATGTCTTTAAAGTTCACTTGTTTTTCTCCTTTTGCCTTTAGAAATGACCTGTGATCTAACATTGCAAACCAAGTGTTCAATGAAATGTTCATGTAAATGTAACTCCTAAATGTTGCATTCAGTTTCTAGGTTCGAATTTATGTTTTTTTTTATCGGTCTTGATTTTGTATTGCAAAATGTGCTTATTAGCTTGATACTATCCTCATTCTTTATGCTTATGCATAGATGTCATTAAAGTTCACTTGTTTTTTCTCCTTTTACCATTAAAAATTGACTTATGATCTAACATTGCATGGCAAGTGTGCAATGGAATGTCCATATAACTGTCACTCTTAAAATTAGACTTCGATTTCTTGGTTCGAATTTATTCTTTTATTCAACCGGTCTTGACTCTCTAGTTCACAATGTGCTTTTTGGCTTGATACTATCATTATTCTTTATGCTTATGCCTAGATGTCTTTAAATTTAACTTTTTTATTCCTTTTTCCTTTAAAATGAGTTGTGATCTAACATTGCAAGCCAAGTATTCGATGAAATATCCATGTAAATGTCACTCCTAAATGTTGCATTCGGTTTCTAGGTTCGAATTTATGCTTTTATTCGATCGGGCTTGATTTTGTAGTCCAGAATGTGCTTATTATTTTGATATTGTCCTCAATCTTTATGCTTATGCCTAGATGTCTTTAAAGTTAACTTGTTTTTTCTTCTTTTGCCTTAAAATTGACTAACGATCTAACATTACAAGCCAAGAGTTTGATGAATTGTCCATGTAAATGTCACTCCTAAATGTTGCATTCAGTTTCTATGTTCGAATTTATACTTTTACCCGATCGGTCTTGATTTTGTAGTGCAGAATATGCTTATTGGCTTGATAGCATCCTTATTCTTGATGCTTATGCCTATATGTCGTTAAAGTTCACTTGTTTTTTTCTCCTTTTACCTTTAAAAATTGACTTATGATCTCACATTGCATGGCAAGTGTTCAATGAAATGTCCATGTAAATGTCACTCTTAAATTTGGCATTCGATTTCTAGGTTGGAATTTATTCTTTTATTCGATCGGTCTTGATTTTCTAGTTCACAATGTGCTTAATGGCTTGATACTATCCTCATTCTTTATGCTTATGCCTAGATGTCATTAAAGTTCACTTGTTTTTTGTCCTTTTACCATTTAAATATTTACTTATGATCTACCGTTGCATGGCAAGTGTTCAATGAAATGTCCATGTAAATGTCATTCTTAAATTTAGCATTCCATTTCTAGGTTCGAATTTAATCTTTAATTCGATCAGTCTTGATTTTCTAGTTCACAATGTGCTTATTGGCTTGATAGTATCCTCATTCTTTATGCTTTTGACTAGATGTCTTTAAAGTTCACTTGTTTTTTCTCCTTTTGCCTTTAAAAATAGACTTGTGATCTAACATTGCACTCCAAGTGTTCGATAAAATGTCCTTGTAAATGTCACTTCCAATTGTTGCATTCGATTTCTAGGTTTGAATTTATGCTTTTATTCGTTTTTTATTTTGTAGTTCAGAATGTGCATATTGGCATGATACTATCCTCATTCTTTATGCTTATGCCAAAATGTCTTTAAAGTTCACTTGTTTTTTCTCCTTTTGCCTTGAAAAATGACTTGTGATCTAATGTTGCAAGTCAAGTGTTCGATGAAATGTCCCTGTAAATGTCACTCCTAAATGTTGCATTCGGTTTCTAGGTTTGAATTTATGTTTTTATTTGATCGGTCTTGATTTTGTAGTGCAGAATGTGCTTATTGGCTTGATACTATTCTCATATTTGTATGCTTATGCCTAGATGTCTTTAAAGTTCACTTGTTTTTTCTCCTTTTGCCTTAAAAATGACTTGTGCTCTAACATTACAAGCCAAGTGTTCGATGAAATGTCCACAAAAATGTCACTCCTAAAAGTTGCATTCGGTTTTTATGGTCGAATTTATGCTATGATTCGATTGGTCTCGATTTTGTAGTGCAGAATGTTCTTAGTTTCTTGATACTATCCTCATTCTTTATGCTTATGCCTAGATGTCATTAAAGTTCACTTGTTTTTTCTCCTTTTACCTTCAAAAATTGAATTATGATCTCACATTGCATGGCAAGTGTTCAATGAATTGTCCATGTAAATGTCACTCTAAAATTTGGCATTCGATTTCTAGATTCGAATTTATTCTTTTATTCGATCGGTCTTGATTTTCTAGTTCACAATGTGCGTATTGGCTTGATACTATTCTCATTCTTTATGCTTATGCCTAAATGTCTTTAAAGTTCACTTATTTTTTGACCTTTTGCCTATAAAATGACTTGTGATCTAACATTGCACGCTACGCATTCAATGAAATGTCCATGGAAATGTCACTCCTGAATGTGGCATTCGATTTCTAGGTTCAAATTTACGCTTTTATTCATTCTGTCTCGAATTTCTACTTCACAATATGCTTATTGGCTTGATACTATCCTCATTCTTTATGCTTATGCCTATATGTCTTTAAAGTTCACTTGTTTTTTTCTCCTTTTGCCTTTAAAAATAACTTGTGATCTAACATTGCAAACCAAGTGTTCAATGAAATGTTCATGTAAATGTCACTCCTAAATGTTGCATTCGGTTTCTAGGTTCGAATTTATGCTTTTATTCGATCGGCCTCGATTTTGTAGTGCAGAATGTGCTTATTGGCTTGATACTATCCTCATTCTTTATGCTTATGCCTAGATGTTTTTAAAGTTCACTTGTTTTTTCTCCTTTTGCCTTAAAAATGACTTTTGCTCTAACATTACAAGCAAAGTGTTCGACGAAATTTCCATGTAAATGTCACTCCTAAAGTTTGCATTCGGTTTCTAAGGTCGAATTTATGCTTTTATTCGATTGGTCTCCATTTTGTACTGCAGAATGTGTACAATGGCTTGATACTATCCTCATTCTTTATGTTTATGCCTAGATGTCATTAAAGTTCACTTGTTTTTTCTCCTTTTACCTTTAAAAATTGACTTATGATCTCACATTGCATGGCAAGTGTTCAATGAAATGTCCATGTAAATGTCACTCTTAAATTTGACATTCGATTTCTAAGTTGGAATTTATTCTTTTATTCGATTGGTCTTGATTTTGTAGTTCAGAATGTGCTTATTGGCATGATACTATCCTCATTCTTTATGCTTATACCAAAATGTCTTAAAAGTTCACTTGTTTTTTCTCCTTTTGCCTTGAAAAATGACTTGTGATCTAAAGTTACAAGCAAAGTGTTTGATGAAATGTCCCTGTAAATGTCACTCCTAAATGTTGCATTTGGTTTCTAGGTTTGAATTTATGTTTTTATTTGATCGGTCTTGATTTTGTAGTGCAGAATGTGCTTATTGGCTTGATACTATTCTCATTTTTATGCTTATGCCTAGATGTCTTTAAAGTTCACTTGTTTTTTCTCCTTTTGCCTTAAAAATGACTTGTGCTCTAACATTACAAGCCAAGTGTTCGATGAAATGTCCACGTAAATGTCACTCCTAAATGTTGCATTCGGTTTCTATGGTCGAATTTATGTTATTATTCGATTGGTCTCGATTTTGTGGTGCAGAATGTTCCTAATGGCTTGATACTATCATCATTCTTTATGCTTATGCCTAGATGGCATTAAAGTTCACTTGTTTTTTCTCCTTTTACCTTTAATAATTGACTTATGATCTCACATTGCATGGCAAGTGTTCAATGAATTGTCCATGTAAATGTCACTCTTAAATTTGGCATTCGATTTCTAGATTCGAATTTATTCTTTTATTCGATTGGTCTTGATTTTCTAGTTCACAATGTGCGTATTGGCTTGATACTATCCTCATTCTTTATGCTTATGCCTAGATGTCTTTAAAGTTCACTTATTTTTTCACCTTTTGCCTATAAAATAAATTGTGATCTAACATTGTACGCTACGCGTTCAATGAAATGTCCATGGAAATTTCACTCCTAAATGTGGCATTCGATTTCTAGGTTCAAATTTATGCTTTTATTCACTCTGACTCGAATTTCTAGTTCACAATATGCTTATTGACTTGATACTATCCTCATTCTTTATGCTTATGCCTAGATGTCTTTAAAGTTCACTTGTTTTTTTCTCCTTTTGCTTGTAAAAATGACTTTTGATCTAACATTGCAAACCAAGTGTTCAATGAAATGTTCACGTAAATGTCACTCCTAAATGTTGCATTCGGTTTCTAGGTTCGAATTTATGCTTTTATTCGATCGGCCTCGATTTTGTAGTGTAGAATGTGCTTATTGGCTTGATACTATCCTCATTCTTTATGCTTATGCCTAGATGTCTTTAAAGTTCACTTGTTTTTTCTCCTTTTGCCTTAAAAATGACTGGTACTTTAACATTACAAGCAAAGTGTTCGATGAAATTTCCACGTAAATGTCACTCCTAAATGTTGCATTCGGTTTCTAAGGTCGAATTTATGCTTTTATTCGATTGGTCTCGATTTTGTACTCTTACCTTTAAAAACTGACTTATGATCTAACATTGCATGGCAAGTGTGCAATGAAATGTCAATGTAAATGTCACTCTTAAATTTGGCATTCGATTTCTAGGGTTGAATTTATTCTTTTATTCGATCGGTCATGATTTTCTACTTCACAATGTGCTTATTGGCTTGATTCTATCCTCAATCATTATGCTTATGCCTGGATGTCTTTAAACTTCACTTGTTTTTTCCCCTTTTAGCTTTAAAATGACTTGTGATCTAACATTGCACGCCAAGTGTTCAATGAAATGTCCATGGAAATGTCACTCCTAAATGTGGCATTGGATGTCTAGGTTCAAATTTATGCTTTTATTTAATCTGTCTTGATTTTCTAGTTCACAATGCGCTTATTGGCTTGATACTATCCTCATTCTTTATGCTTATGTCTAGATGTCTTTAAAGTTCACTTGTTTTTCTCTCCTTTGGCCTTTAAAAATAGACTTGTTATTTAACATTGCACGCCAAGTGTTCGATGAAACGTCCTCGTAAATGTCACTTCTAATTGTTGCATTCGATTTCTATGTTCGAATTTATGATTTTATTCTATTTTGATTTTGTATTTCAGAATGTGCTTATTGGCTTGATACTATCCTTATTCTTTATGCTTATGCCTAGATGTCTTTAAAGTTCACTTGTTTTTTCTCCTTTTGCCTTAAAAATGACTTGTGATCTAACATTGCAAGCCAAGTGTTTTAGGAAATGTCCCTGTAAATGTCACTCTTAAATGTTGCATTCGGTTTTTAGGTTCGAATTTATGTTTTTTTTCTATCAGTTTTGATTTTGTAGTGCAGAATGTGCTTATTGGCTTGATATTATCCTCATTTTTTATGCTTATGCCTAGATGTGTTTTAAGTTTACTTGTTTATTCTCCTTTTGCCTTTAAAAATGAGTTGTGATCTAACATTGCAAACCAAGTGTTGAATGAAATGTTCATGTAATGTCACTCCTAAATGTTTCGTTCGGTTTCTAGGTTCGAATTTATGCTTTTATTTGATTGGTCTTGATTTTATAGTTGCAGAATGTGATTATTGGTTTGATACTTTCTTCATTCTTTATGCTTAAGCCTAGATTTCTTTAAAGTTCACTTCTTTTTTCTCCTTTTGTCTTTAAAAAAAGACTTGTGATCTAAGATTGCACTTCAAGTGTTTAAATAAATAACCATGTAAATTTCACTCCTAAATGTGGCATTCGGTTTCTAGGTTCGATTTAATGCTTTTATTCGATCGGTCTTTGTTTTTGTATTTTGCAGAATGTGCTGATTGGCATCATACTATCCTCATTCTTTATGCATATGCCTAGATGTCTTTAACGTTCACTTCTTTTTTCTCCTTTTGCCTATAAAAATTGACTTGTGATCTAACATTGCAAGCCAAGTATTCGATGAAATGTCCATAGTTATGTCACTCTTAAATGTTGCATTCGGTTTCTAGGTTCGAATTTATGCTTTTATTCGATCAGTCTTTATTTTGTAGTGCAGAATGTGCTTATTGGCCTGATACTATCCTCATTCTTTATGCTTCAGCATAGATGTCTTTAAAGTTCACTTGTTTTTTCTCCTTTTTCCTTTAAAATGACTTGTGATCTAACATTGCACGCCAAGTGTTCGATGAACCTTCCATGTAAATGTCACTCCTAGATGTGGCATTCGGATTCTAGATTCGAATTTATGCTTTTATTCGATCGGTCTTGATTTGGTATTGCAGCCTTTATTGGCTATATACTATTCTTATTCTTTATGCTTATGCCTAGATGTCTTTAAAGTTCACTTGTTTTTTCTCCTTTTGCCTTTATAATGACTTATGATCTAACATTGCAAGCCAAGTATTCGATCAAATGTCCATGTAAATGTCACTCCAATATGTTGCATTCGGTTGCTAGGTTCGAGTTTATGCTTTTATTCGATCGGTCCTGATTTTGTAGTGTAGAATGTGCTTATTGGCTTGATACTCTCCTCATTCTTTATTCTTCTGCCTAGTTGTCTTTAAAGTTGTCTTGTTTATTCTCCTTTTGCCTTTAAAATGACTTGTGATATAACTTTGCACGCATAGTTTTCGATGAAATGTCCATGTAAATGTCACTCTTAAATGTGGCATTCGGCTTCTTGATTCGAATTTATGCTTTTATTCGATCGGTCTTGATTTGGTAGTGCAACCTTTATTGGCTATATACTATCCTTATTCTTTATGCTTATGCCTAGATGTCTTTAAAGTTCACTTGTTTTTTCTCCTTTTGCCTTTATAATGACTTATGATCTAACATTGCAAGCCAAGTATTCGATCAAATGTCCATGTAAATGTCACTCCTAAATGTTGCATTCGGTTTCTAGGTTCGAATTTATGCTTTTATTCCATCGGTCTTGATTTTGTAGTTCAGAATGTGCTTTTTGGCTTGATACTATCCTCATTCTTTATGCTTATGCCCAAATGTCTTTAAAGTTCACTTGTTTTTTCTCCTTTTGCTTTCCAAAAATAGACTTGTGATCTAACATTGCACGACAAGTGTTCAATGAAATGTGCATGTAAATGTCACTCCTAAATTTGGCATTCGATTTCTAGGTTCGAATTTATGCTTTTATTCGATCGGTCATGATTTTCTAGTTCACAATGTGCTTATTGCCTTGATACTATCCTCATTTTTTATCCTCTTGCCTTTAAGAATAGACTTGTGATCTAACATTGCACTCCAAGAGTTCGATGAAATGTCACTCCTAATTGTTGCATTCGGTTTCTAGATTCAAATTTATACTTTTATTCGATAGGTCTTGATTTTGTAGACAAAATGTGCTTATTTTCTTGATACTATCCTTATTTTGTATACTTATGCCTAGATGTCTTTAAACTTCACTTGTTCTTTCTCCTTTTGCCTTTTAAATAACTTGTGATCTAACATTGCAAGCCAAGTATTCGATGAAATGTCCATTTAAATGACACTCCTAAATGTTGCATTCGGTTTCTAGGTTCGAATTTACGCTTTTATTCGATCGGTGTTGATTTTTTAGTGCAGAATGTGCTTATTCACTTGATACTATCCTCATTCTTTATGCTTCTGCAGAGATGTCTTTAAAGTTCACTTGTTTTTTTCCTTTTGCCTTTAAAATGTCTTGTGATCTAACATTGCACGTCAGGTGTTCGATGAACCTTCCATGTAAATGTCACTCCTAGATTTGGCATTCGGATTCTAGATTCGAATTTATGCTTTTATTCGATCGGTCTTGATTTGGTATTGCATCCTTTATTGGCTATATACTATCCTCATTCTTCATGCTTATGCCTAGATGTCTTTAAATTTCACATGTTTTATCTCCTTTTGCCCTTATAATGACTTATGATCAACATTGCAAGCCAAGTGTTCGATGAAATGTCCATGTAAATATCACTCCTAAATGTTGCATTCGGTTTCTAGGTTCGAGTTTATGCTTTTATTCGATCGGTCCTGATTTTGTAGTGTAGAATGTGCTTATTGGCTTGATACTATCCTCATTCTTTATGCTTCTGCCTAGATGTCTTGAAAGCTGACTTGTTTTTCTCCTTTTGCCTTTCAAATGACTTGTGATATAACTTTGCACGTAAAGTTTTCGATGAAATGTCCATGTAAATGTCACTCCTAAATGTGGCATTCGGCTTCTAGATTCGAATTTATGCTTTTATTTGATCGGTCTTGATTTGGTAGTGCAGCCTTTATTGGCTATATACTATCCTCTTTCTTTTTGCTTATACCTAGATGTCTTTAAATTTCACTTGTTTTTTCTCCTTTTGCCTTCAATATGACTTGTGATTGATGTTCGCATTTTTAGTATAGTTTTTGATAGGTTTTCTTTGCTTATTAGGTTTAGTTTTGAGTATTTTTAGTTAGTTTTGCATAATTCTGTGAAAAGAGTGGAATCTACGCTATTTTGTGAATTTTGTAGGTTTTAGCAAGGAAAGGAGCTAAATGGAGCTAAATCTGGAGCATTGCAGCGAGAGACGGAGAAGTGCAAGATTGGAGAAGTCGAAGCTCGAGAGTACAAGAAGAAGTGTCAAAGAAAAAAACAAACCCCAGGCTCGTTAACGAGGCTGTGAAGGGTCGTTAACGAGGCCACGAAAAGAAAGATTTCGAGTATTATTTTTATTATTAACCGATCCTGAGCGGGAATTTATTTCCGTATCGGTTGAGTATCTTTTTATCTTTTTGGGTTGTTAGAATATGTATTTTAGGTCTTAATATCTTTTTAGAATTTATTTCTATCTTTTAGAGATTGTTTCTATCTTTTTAGGAAAGTTTATATCTTTTAGCCATTTTAGTTTTTAGTTTTTTTTAGTATAAATACCCTTCTATCTAGCATAGAAAGGGGGGCTTGATTTTGGAGAAGTTTTTAGGAGGAGATTTGTGAAGGCCGAAGGAGAGAGAGATCGGATCGGAAGAGGATCACGAGGCTCGGTAGACGACGGTTGTCGGGTGTTCGTTGGTCGTGATTTTAGGTTCGGTATTTTTATGTTTTCTCGGTTTCTTCTGAATCTCTGTAAGACAATATATTTTTCTTATTAATTTGAGTTTGAGTTTTGTTTCAATGTATCTTTTTATTGAAGTTTGTAGTTTCTTAGTCATGAGAAGTGAGCAGTTTATTTTTCTAGGGTCGGGGTTAAGCCCGGCAAAGTTGAGCATGTTGGATAAGTAAGATTGTGTGTGAATGCCTTTTATCTTTTATTGAGAATTGTTTGTTGTGCTTAATACCAAGACGAAAGTTGAGGTAATTTAGGTTTTTAACTTGATTGAAAGAGAAAGTTAGTAACTTGAAGGTTGATATTGTTTGAAAACGAAAGTTTCAAGCTATAGATCCAAAACAAGCAATTGGGTGAATTAGGAAGCGAAAGTAGATTAATTTACTTATTAAGTCGACGAAAGTTGATAACTCTATCTGTTTAAAGGCATGATCTTATCTTCTTACGGAATTCTTATGCTTAGCTATGTTGTGGTGTCCCTTGTCCTAGATTTTTGCTTAATTTGAATTATTTCTGGTGAATCTTCGTTGTTGAGTACTTGCCTCGATACCGAATTTTAATTAGAATTTTATTAGGTCGTTAGTTAGTATTTTTGTGTTCGGTGGCTCGGTAACGATCTTGACAACATCGTTAACGAGGCATCTCGTGAGTGTTTTGTTTGATTTTGTTTAATTTTTGTTAGATTGATATTTTTGTTAGATTGATAGACAAACAACCTTGCTTCCTGTGGAACGATCCTGACTCCACTGTACTCAGCGGGGTCTTGACTTACAAATTTATTTGTTGGCCGAGAAACCCTTTCAACAAATTGGCGCCGTTGCCGGGGAAGCAACGTGTTGTTAGTTTATCTTCGAGATCGGGAATAGCCCGACCCCGTTTTTTTTTTAATTTTTGTTTTCTTTGTTTGTTTTCTCAGTGTATGCCGGTAGGACGAAGAAGGCTTCAGTTTGATAACACAAGTTATTACTCAGAACCAGAACGTTCCCTGCACCGTCGACTCTGAGAAAACCGAGCCATGGCCACAGCAGAAGAGATAGCTCGAGAGTTAGAGATCCTCCGGACCCAGATGGAGGCACTGAAAGCCGAGAAGGACGGCGCAGATGCATACAAGGCTCGACTGCAAGAAGAGCTAGATGCCTATCCAAGGAATGCCAAGCAATACATGCATCCGGAACTGAGGGTGCCAGAATCTCCTATTGTGCTTCCTGCGATAGTGAAACCTTTTGAGATCAAGTCTCAATTTATATCCTTAATCAAACGGGCTCAGTTTGAAGGGAAACCTGTTGAGTGCCCTATGGAGCATATTAGAAATTTTCTTGATTTATGTAACACCATAGCTGCTAAAGGTGTCTCGTTAGAATATGTTATGTTAAAAGCTTTTAGATGGTCACTCACTGGAAAGGCCCTGAACTGGATAGAGAGCCTACCTTCAAAGTCTATCAGGACTCGGAAAGCTTTGTATGATCAATTTCTTACAAAGTTTTTCCCTCCTGCTAAGACAACAGAGTTAAGGAAACGCATCACCTCTTATCACCAGTTGCCTAATGAAACATTTGTTGAAACATGGGAAAGATTCAAAGAGATGCTTAGACAGTGCCCTACTCATGGGCAACCTTTATATGTATTGCAGGAAATCTTTTTCCAGGGTATCAACGCGGAGACCAAGAACCGCATCAACACGTGCGTGCGGTTTTATAGAGATGAACTCGACAGAGGCGTGGGAACTGTTGGACAAACTGGCGAATTACGATGCTATGTGTGGAACCCAGCAGGCTCCACAAACACAAAAACGTCTTTATGTGCCTAACCGAGATGAAGTTCACCCGATGTTAAAAATCAATTCTTACAAGATGAGGTCAACCGTCTGAGAAAACAGGTAAGTTTTCTGAAATCCTCTCAATCATGTCAAGAATGTGGTTCTTCTGCGCATAGTACTTCTGCTTGCACTAACATTGAGCAGGTTAGAACCGCTGAGATAATAGCTGAGATGAATTACATGAGAGGACCCTACAAGAACCATCCTAATTATAATGACAGGTCAAACAACTACCAACCATGGGGCAATCAGAATACAAGTCAAAATTACGCAAGGCCCCCACAAGATAGACGACCTGCACCATATCGACCTCCAGGCCATCAAGAGACGCCATCATGGGTTCAGGAGATTAAAGAGAGCATCAACGGAGTGAACAACAAGGTTGATGACGTTCAAGCCAAGCTGAACCGATAGGATAAAAGAAGGGGAGAGTTCGATATTTGGAAGAGGAGCGTTGATTCCCAACTAGGAGACCTTGCTGCACGGATTCCAAGACCACAAGGGCAACTCCCGGGCCGCCCCGAGGAGAACCCTAGAGGCCAAATAGCAGCGGTACACCTCAGAAGTGGGAAGACACTACCGGAAAGAATTCAAGTTGAAGAGAAGAAGGAAAAGGACCTCGCCAACCAGCTCATTAACGAGCCAGCGAGAGCTAGTACCGAGCCTACAAGCCAGGATGACGAGGCTCCGAGGGTATCTAACGACCCTAACCCGGGTATGTCTACTAATTCGAGCCTTCCTCTCAATCCCAGGGTAGTTAACGACCCCATCAGGGTCGGTAACGACCCGCCGAGGACATCAATCGACCCCAGTGTCGACCCGGTCCTCTCACCTCTCGAGCCTAACTTGGTTCCGAGAATGGTGAAATCTCTTCCATTTCCTACTAAGAAATCTATGGACTCTACTGAGAGTAAGTTCAAGCGTTTCGTTAAGATTCTTCAGGGCATTATTATTTCCATCCCATTCGCTGAGGCCCTAAGCGAAATGCCGGCTTACACAAAATTTTTGAAAGATATTCTTAGAAGGAAAAGGTCTATTACAGAGCTGCAGGATGAAGTCAGATCAATAGCTTTACCAGAAAAGCTAGGAGATCCCGGAAGGTTTGCAATCACAATCGGCATAGGCAACCACAAGTTCAAAGCTTTATGCGATCTTGGTGCCAATGCTAGTCTTGTTCCACTCTCAATCTGGTCTAGAGCAAATATGGGACCACTAGAGCCCGTTAACATGCGGCTTTATATGGCAGACGGATCTTGCATCAAACCAACAGGGCTGCTAGAAGACTTCCCAGTTCAAGTGGGCAATTTCTTTGTTCCTAATGATTTCATCGTTATGACAATGCCCGATGATCCAGTTGTGCCTTTTATTTTGGGAAGACCATTCCTTGCTTCAACAGGAGCCATAATCGATGTTAGGAGAGGACTCCTAACATTCGAAATTGGGGATGAGGTGACGGAATTCCGATTCAAACAATCCAGGGAATCCGAAAAAACTGAAGTCAAGATGCTCTACACCCACGAGGAGATCATTGAATGCGGAGACCCTATAGGAAGACCAGCATATGATGATGAAATGTCAGGGCAAAGATGGGCAGAAATAACCACTGCAGTTTCAGTAACAAGTTCTCCAGCATCGTTATCGATTCTCCTGGCAAAAGACGCAAGCTCGTTAACGACCCACCCAGGTTCGTTAACGAACCTGGCCGAAGATGGCGAGATCTCAGCTTTTGAATGCTTTGAGGAAGTGTTGAAGACGGAACCATAAGAGCCGATTCTAATCCCTGCCGAACCATCCCCAACACTTAAAACCTTTGCCAGATACCCTAAGGTATGAATTCCTCGGTCCTAATTCTACTCTACCTGTCATCATTAATGCTGGATTAAAAGATGAAGAAATAGGAAAACTCCTGAATGTGCTTAGGATGCATAGAAAAGCCATAGGCTACTCCCTAGATGATATAACTGGCATATCCCCTTCTCTTTGCATGCATACGATTTACATGGAGGACAATCATAAACCCACCATAGAGCATCAACGTAGATTAAATCCTAATATGAAGGAAGTAGTTAAAAAGGAAATTATCAAATTACTTGATGCTGGGATCATATTTCCTATTTCGGACAGCCAATGGGTGAGTCCGGTCCATGTAGTCCCAAAGAAAGGGGGGATGACTGTGATAGAAAATGAAAAGGGAGAGCTTATTCCGACTAGAACCACCACTAGTTGGAGGATGTGCATTGATTATAGGAAGCTTAATAGTGCTACTAGAAAAGATCATTTTCCGCTTCCTTTCATAGATCAGGTGTTAGAACGCTTAGCCCAGCATGATTATTTCTGTTATTTAGATGGCTATATCGGCTTTTGGCAGATTCCCATTCATCCTAATGACCAAGAGAAAACAACCTTTACATGTCCCTATGGAACCTTTGCTTACAAAAGAATGCCATTTGGGCTTTGCAATGCCCCTGCTACTTTTCAAAGATGTATGATGGCCATTTTTTCAGACATGATAGAGGATATTGTAGAGGTTTTCATGGATGATTTTTCTGTTTATGGTTCTTCATTTGATTCTTGTCTTGCTAACCTTGCACGAGTGCTTAAAAGATGTGAAGAAACCAATCTTGTACTTAATTGGGAAAAGTGTCACTTTATGGTTCAAGAGGGGATAGTACTATAACACCTTGTCTCTAAAAGAGGGATAGAAGTAGATAAGGCGAAAATTGAGCTTATTGAAAAACTACCTCCTCCCTCTTCTGTAAGAAACATTAGGAGTTTTTTAGGGCATGCTGGCTTTTACAGGCGATTTATTCAGGATTTTTCTAAGATAGGTAAACCTTTGACTAACCTACTAATGAAAGATGTAGTGTTTGAGCTGTCTCTAGAATGTCTTGAAGCATTTTACAGGTTAAGAGCTGCCCTTGTGTCCGCCCCCATCATGCAGTCCCCAGACTGGACATTACCCTTTGAGATCATGTGCGATGCCAGTGACTATGCAGTTGGCGCAGTCTTAGGGCAATGGAAAGACAAAAAACTCCACGCCATTTACTACGCCAGTAAGACGCTGGATGAGGCGCAGAGTAAGTATACCACAACGGAGAAGGAATTCCTTGCTGTGGTATTTGCCTTTGAAAAATTTCGGTCCTATCTTGTTGGATCCAAAGTGATTGTTTATACTGACCATGAGGCCGTTAGATACTTAATGGCTAAAAAAGATGCAAAACCTAGATTGCTTCGTTGGATGCTCTTACTGCAGGAATTTGATCATGAAATAAGAGACAAAAAGGGAGCAGAGAATCTAGTGGCGGATCACTTGTCCAGGTTGCCAGTTGAGCATATCACCGAGTCCAATAATGAAGTTCCGATAAATGATTCCAGACCCGACGAACACCTCCTGCTGAACGAGGTTGAACTTTACAAGACCCTCGTCACCGACCCCTTCAGGGTCGTTAACGAGGTGCTGAGGCTGGAAGACACAAATAAAAAGGGAAAATGTTCAGATTGGGTCGACAATCAAGTCAATGAGGTCGTTACTGAGCTACGGGAGGTCGGTACCGAGGTCAAAATATTAAATCCTAGCTCGTTAACGACCCATCCAGGTAAGATTTCTGAACCTAAGTCTTCTCAATTAAAATTCACCCCCTCTCCTTCTTCAATTTCTTCTTCCTCAATATCAATCCATGCTATTAGAGGGCCAAAAGCTCCTTGGTTTGCGGATTTCGCTAACTATCTTGTAGGAGGCGTAATTCCCGAGGGCCTTACCCCACAAAAGAAGAAGAAATTTCTCCATGATGTAAACAAATACTATTGGGACGATCCCTACTTGTTTAAACAAGGAAGCGATCACCTCTTTAGGCGTTGTATCCCAGAGGAGGAGATTGAAAACGTGATCCGTCAATGTCACACACTTCCAACCGGAGGTCATGCAAAAGGATTCAAGACTACTGCGAAGATTCTTCAAAGTGGTCTCTATTGGCCCACCATGTTCAAAGATGTGCAAGCTTATGTGACAGCATGTGATGGATGTCAACGCTCAGGCAACATAACTTGGAGACATGAAAATCCACTAACTGGGATATTAGAAGTTGAGCTATTTGATGTATGGGGCATTGATTTCATGGGACTATTTCCCGCCTCAGGACCCTACAAATACATCTTAGTTGCGGTTGATTATGTTTCCAAGTGGGTGGAGGCTGTTGCTACAAGGACTAATGACGCCAAGACTGTTGCTAAATTCATCAAGACCAATATTTTCCCAAGATTCGGCGTTCCAAGAGTCATTATCAGTGATGGTGGTTCCCATTTCATTGAGCGAACTTTTGAAGCCCTTTTGGCTAAATATGGCGTATCTCATCGGGTGGCAACACCCTATCATCTCCAAACAAGTGGCCAAGTTGAAGTTTCAAACAGGCAAATAAAGAGCATATTGGAGAAGACAGTTTCCCGTTCTAGAAAGGATTGGTCCTCCATGTTGGATGACGCTCTGTGGGCATATAGGACAGCATACAAGATGCCTCTACGCACCACCCCTATAATCTAGTGTATGGCAAGGCATGTCATTTACCGGTCGAAATGGAGCATAAGGCATTATGGGATCTCAAGGAGCTCAACATGAACCTCGACGCGGCTGGAGCAAAACGATTCATGGACTTGCAAGCATTAGAAGAATTGAGGCTGAAGGCGTACGAAAACGGTGAAATTTACAAGGAGCGCACCAAAAGGTGGCATGATCGGAAATTGGTGCCCAAAACTTACCACATCGGCGATAAGGTACTTCTCTTCAACTCGAGACTCCGATTATTCCCAGGAAAGCTAAGGACACGATGGAGCGGGCCATTTGTGGTTCATCACATTTATCCTCACGGAGCAGTAGAGTTGACTGATAACCGAGGCGTCATTTTCAAAGTTAATGGACACCGGCTAAAGAAATTCCATGAGTAGACTGACCCAGATGAAGAGATAAGAGTCACCATGGCTCTCACATGAGCAGACTAGCAAGGGCGCTCGTCGGGCTAACGACGTTAAACATAGCGCTTACGGGAGGCAACCCGCTTTTTAGAATAGGCTTAGCTTAATTTATTTTATTTTTTTTTATTTTTTTCTTTTTTTATTTCTTAAGTTTTCTTTTCTTTTATTTTATTTTATTTTTAGTCTTAACTAGGATAGATATTAGATTTTTAAAAGCTAACAAAGATTTCAGGAGAAAGGGGTCGAAAAATCACTTAAGAAGGCCACGGTGGCTCGTTAACGACCCACCCAGGGTCGTTAACGACCCGGTCCGAAGACCCGATTCGTTACAATACGGGGCAGGTAAGTAATTCTAACCTACTGTATCTTTTTAACCCTAGCCGCCACCCCCCTTCTTCCCTTACCCCTCCTATATAAACACTTCTACCCCTCCCAAAAATCTACCACAATCCCTTCAAAATTCATTCTCAAACCCAAAACACTCTCAATCCCTCTCCCTTCTCTCCCACCGAGTCGGAATTCCCCACGCTAACGACCACCGGGGACGCCGTCGTTACCGGAGCTCGGAAGCCATCCACCAACGAGGCCGTGCTCGTTAACTACCCAAATTCCGATCCTTGTTCCTCAATTTTTCGGTTTTCCGGTATGATTTCTAAACCCTTGCTTGAAATTGCATGATTGATGTATCTATGGGTCGAAATTTCATATTTTGAATCATGATTCTTAGGGAGATCGATGAGCATGCTTGATTTCGGTCCTAAAAATTCTTGATTGTGCTTCGTTGTTCATGTTTTAGGAAAGATTATTCATGTTAGATTAGCTATTGTAAATCTCTAGTTAGGAAAGCATGAATTTATCTTGTTCTAGATCTAAAAAGTTCAATCTTTGCATGACAAAATTCCGGGAAATTTTTAGCATGTTCGGGATGGGCAATTGAGCAAGTATGGGGTGTTTATACCCGATAGGGGATTTGTGAAGAATATTAGAAGATTGCATGCTTGATTTGTGCTGAATTAGAGGTAGATTGAATTTCGGAAATTTCTGGTTTTGCTCTCGACAAGTCGTTAACGACCCACCCAGGCTCGTTAACGACCCATCACTTCATCATCGATCGATCCGAGCCCAGAATCGTGAACGACCCAATTGGGTAGTTTACGAATAATTCCGAGGTTAATTTTGAGACCAAGTATGGGGTCTCGTACCTATTATTTTTGAGTGGATCTTATCTTGGAAAATTTTCGATTATTTTTTAGGATCCATGGCTAGTTCAAGCAGACCCGCTACCCGAGCCCAAAAGAAGAGGAGGAACCATAGGTCTCCATCTCCACCCCGGGTGGATGATGTGATTTTGAGCAGTCAGAGCCAAGTACGGCGCTACCGGGATTTTTTGGAGAAGGACCATTACACCCGATGGTTCTCGAAGTCTAGCGCCGTCTCTACGGGCATATACACGGATGTCAAGGACGCCTTCATCATCCTTGGGGCCGCCCACCTTTTGAAGCAAGAGAACTTGCCACATTATCCGGCCCTCACATCCGAGTTCTTGGCCACTTTGGAGACCAACTTCTCGACGAAGACCTCGGCGGGACGTATTCGGTTTCGGTTCGGTAACGAGGACCGTGATTTCACCATGGCGGAGTTCAATGCAATCTTGGAGCTCCCAAACCCGTCAAGAGACTATAGCTTAAAGGACTACCGAGTGACCCGCACTAGGAGCTACATCACCGGAGAGGTTCAATCCTCTACCGCGGCGCTGTCCGGGGCAAACATAGTCAACCCCATCTTCCGGATTATCTTGAGAGTCCTCGCCGCAACTTTTTGGCCGAAGAAAGAGTTGAACCGGCCTACAAGGACGGAGTTCGCTTGCTTCTGCACCATTCTCTTTGAGGAGCCCGGCCCCTTGAATTTAGGGTACGAATGGCTCTAGTATGTCGAGAAGTCCACCAAGTCCAAGGAGGTGTGGTGTGGCAATTTGGTTAGCCTCTTGGCTAAGAATCTCGGAGTTGATCTCACTCGCTACACACCGGCCCACGCCCAACTCTTCAACAAAAACTATTGGTATAGTTCCGGGATTTTCGTGCAAGCCGAGGGAGGCTACAAGGTGAAGGTTCAAGATCGACTAGTCATACCTTCCCTCAACATGTACGAGCTACTCTATGTACCAAATTGGTACGAAGTGTGGACGGGACATCCTTACCCATTGGAGCCAAAACCGGAGGACGAGCTCTCGCTTAGGCCTTGTGAAACCCGGTTTGAGCGGGACAACGTGGATGAATATGAAGAAGAAGATGAGCAAGAGGATACCGAGGTAGTAGGCAACGACACCGAGGAAGCCGACACCGAGGGAGGCACTGAGGAGCTCAACTTTGAAGAAGAAGACATGGACACGGAGGTGTTAGGCGGCCACATCTTCGTTGACGAGCCCACCAGGGTCGTTAACGACCACTTCTAGCCACCACCCAACACTGTTAACGAGGCACCCAACTTCGTTAACGAGGTGCCGAGAGCTCCTGTCGACCCACCACCAGCTCCTGTCGACCCTCATGCTTACGGTCTCATGCCTTACAACCCGGTGATGTATCAAGATCATTTCCAGCCTCACTACCCACCACCTCCTCAGCCCCAGTACGCAGGATCGAGTATACCACCACCATGGGCCGAGGATCTTTCTGCACGGATGCAGCAGCTTCACCTCCAGATGGATCACATTCATCGGAAGATGGATAGATGGGAAACTGTCTATTCCGCTCGCATGTCGATGGAGGACGAGAAGCAGCGTCAGAGAGAGGCGGATGATGCTGAGCGTTGGAGGACGATGTACGACTTCATGGGGAACTTTGAGCACTATTTTCCTCCACCGAACCGTTGATTCAAGCTCAAGATGAAGTTCTTTTTCTTGTTTCCACTTTGTAAGTTTTATGTCTTTCTTTTTCTTTTTGTTTTTTGTTTTGTTTTGTTTTCTATTTCTTTTCCCTCTTCTTCTTATTTTCCTTACAGTGGGGACACTGTAATTTTAAGTATGGGGTGGGAAGAAAGTAGAAAAAAATTATGTCTTAGGTGTCTTTGTGTTCTATGTAGTTGTTATTTCTTTTAAACTGAAAAAAAAAAATCGAAAAATTCAAAAAAATTGAAAAAAATTGAAAAATCCAAAAATAGTTTAGAATTGATAGATATCCCTTCTTAAAGTTCTATGATAGCAATCACTAGCTTAATCATATAATTCCTTGGACACACATCTTTAAAAGTATAGTCGGATTCTCAAAAATTAAAATTGTTTGTTTTTTATAAGAGAATAGCACTTGATGAAATTGAGCACATATACTTTATAGCATAGATGATGCAATCCAACAAAATCTACCTGGTGAGATATTTTTGGCCTTATAGGAGAACATTTATAAATTCTTGTTCTTTTCTTGTGTGATTTACTCTCTTTATGCATATTATCTCTTAGAATTGTGATGGTTATCTATTTCTTGAGACCCTTATAAGATTTTTAGTTCATTACTTGTGAAGATCATATGATGGAGAACTTATTTTTATGAGCCCTATTATTCTCTATCTACCTTTACATTATTCCTTCTTTTGATAGCCAATTGGATCCCTAAGCCTTTTATTTTTAGCTCCACAAAAATTATTCCCCAGCCGAGATAAGCTTGACCCTATCCGGGAATTAGGACTTAGATTGGAGAGGTAAAGTTTTGTGCTTTGTTAAAAAGAAAAGAGTTTATATTTGCTTGCATTGAAGGGTATTTGGGAAGGGTAGATTGGAAGTCTCTTGTTATTACATGTAAGAAAGGTCTCTTGATAGAAAAAAATGCACACAATAAAGTTTTGATGGATGTAGTGTAGAAAAAGGAAGAAAAGGATGTATACGGTGGATCGTTAACGACCCTAATATGGGTTCGTTAACTAGGCAGCGAAAGAAAAAAAAAAGAAGAAGAAAAAAAAGAGAAGAAGAAAATCAAAAAGAGGTGAAGAGTTAAAGTGCATTTGTGTTTATAGGTAATATCAAGAGATTCTTTTGGTTATGAGACTTTCTAGGATGATAAAGGGTGAGTGAAAATGAGTGTGCATAAAGAAGAGTGAGTTTGGTATGTTGTTGTATGAACTTTTTGGTGAGATGTGAGTTTTTAGGAGTCTTTGATTCCCGGATATTATTGGCACCACATGACCAAAATATTTCCACTCCCTATTGTTATTACCAAGTCCCATTACAACCCGGCCGAATGAAAGCTTCTATGAAGTTTTTCATTGAGCCTAAGTTCTCTTGATGATTTTTGCTTGTTTTGACAAATCTTGGGTGGAGAGTATTGGTGATATAAGTTCCAATTTCTATGAGTTTTTGTATATAAGATGAGTTGAGAGATTGAATTTATAATCCTAAACACTTGAGAGTTGAGTGAAACACATTATATCCCTTGAGAGGTTGGATTGTATTATTTTATGTCTATTTAAGTGCATATATGTGTGAGGATGTTAATAGTCTTTTGTTATAATTTTCTTATGTGTAGATGTTTTTTTTTAGAAGATGGCTATGTCTTGATGAGCATGATTTGTTTTGGTTTTGGTTAGAGTCTTGTTTATTGCTTGAGGACAAGCAAGTCTAAGTATGGGGTATTTTGATGTTTGCATTTTTAGTATAGTTTTTGATAGGTTTTCTTTGCTTATTAGGTTTAGTTTTGTTTAGTTTAAGTTTAGTTTTGAGTATTTTTAGTTAGTTTTGCATAATTCTGTGAAAAGAGTGGAATCTACGCTATTTTGTGAATTTTGTAGGTTTTAGCAAGGAAAGGAGCTAAATGGAGCTAAATCTGGAGCATTGCAGCGAGAGACGGAGGAGTGCAAGATTGGAGAAGTCGAAGCTCGAGAGTACAAGAAGAAGTGTCAAAGAAAAAAACAAACCCCAGGCTCGTTAACGAGGCTGTGAAGGGTCGTTAACGAGGCCACGAAAAGAAAGATTTCGAGTATTATTTTTATTATTAACCGATCCTGAGCGGGAATTTATTTCCGTATCGGTTGAGTATCTTTTTATCTTTTTGGGTTGTTAGAATATGTATTTTAGGTCTTAATATCTTTTTAGATTTTATTTCAATCTTTTAGAGATTGTTTCTATCTTTTTAGGAAAGTTTATATCTTTTATCCTTTTTAGTTTTTAGTTTTTTTTAGTATAAATACCCTCCTATCTAGCATAGAAAGGGGGGCTTGATTTTGGAGAAGTTTTTAGGAGGAGATTTGTGAAGGCCGAAGGAGAGAGAGATCGGATCAGAAGAGGATCACGAGGCTCGGTAGACGACGGTTGCCGGGTGTTCGTTGGTCGTGATTTTAGTTTCGGTATTCTTATGTTTTCTCGGTTTCTTCTGAATCTCTGTAAGACAATATATTTTTCTTATTAATTTGAGTTTGAGTTTTGTTTCAATGTTTCTTTTTATTGAAGTTTGTAGTTTCTTAGTCATGAGTAGTGAGTAGTTTATTTTTCTAGGGTCGGGGTTAAGCCCGGCATAGTTGAGCATGTTGGATAAGTAAGATTGTGTATGAATGCCTTTTATCTTTTATTGAGAATTGTTTGTTGTGCTTAATACCAAGACGAAAGTTGAGGTAATTTAGGTTTTTAACTTGATTGAAAGAGAAAGTTAGTAACTTGAAAGTTGATATTGTTTGAAAACGAAAGTTTCAAGCTTTAGATCCAAAACAAGCAATTGGGTGAATTAGGATGCGAAAGTAGATTAATTTACTTATTAAGTCGACGAAAGTTGATAACTTCTATCTGTTTAAAGGCATGATCTTATCTTCTTACGGAATTCTTATGCTTAGCTATGTTGTGGTGTCCCTTGTCCTAGATTTTTGCTTAATTTGAATTATTTCTGGTGAATCTTCGTTGCTGAGTACTTGCCTCGGTACCGAATTTTAATTAGAATTTTATTAGGTCCTTAGTTAGTATTTTGTGTTCGGTGGCTCGGTAACGATCCTGACAACATCGTTAACGAGGCATCTTGTGAGTGTTTTGTTTGATTTTGTTTAATTTTTGTTAGATTGATAGACAAACAACCTTGCTTCCTGTGGAACGATCCTGACTCCACTGTACTCAGCGGGGTCTTGACTTACAAATTTATTTGTTGGCCGAGAAACCCTTTCAACAGTGATTTAACATTGCACGCCAAGCGTTCGATGAAATGTCCATATAAGTGTCACTCCTAAATATAGCATTCGGTTTCTAGGTTTGAATTTAGGCTTTTATTCCGTCGGTCTTGATTTTCTAGTTCAAATGTGCTTTTTGGCTTGATACTATCCTCATTCTTTATGCTTATGCCTAGATGTCTTTAAAGTTCACTTGTTTTTTCTCTTTTTGCCTTAAAAAATAGACTTCTGATCTAACATTGCACGACAAGTGTTCAATGAAATGTCCATGTAAATGTCACTCCTAAATTTGGCATTCGGTTTCTATGTTCGAGTTTATGCTTTTATTCGATCGGTCCTGATTTTGTAGTGTAGAATGTGCTTATTGGCTTGATACTATCCTCATTCTTTATTCTTCTACCAAGATGTCTTTAAAGCTGACTTGTTTTTCCTCCTTTTGCCTTTCAAATGACTTGTGATATAACTTTGCACGTAAAGTTTTCGATGAAATGTCCATGTAAATGTCACTCCTAAATGTGGCATTCGGCTTCTAGATTCGAATTTATGCTTTTATTCGATCGGTCTTGATTTGGTAGTGCATCCTTTATTGGCTATATACTATCCTCATTCTTTTTTGTTATACCTAGATGTCTTTAAATTTCACTTGTTTTTTCTCCTTTTGCCTTCAATATGAATTGTGATCTAACATTGCAAGCCAAGTATTCGATGAAATGTCCATGTAAATATCACTCCTAAATGCTGCATTCGGTTTCTAGGTTCGAGTTTATGCTTTTATTCGATCGCTCCTGATTTTGTAGTGTAGAATGTGCTTATTGGCTTCATACTATCCTCATTCTTTATGCTTCTGCCTAGATGTCTTTGAAGGTGACTTGTTTTTTCTCCTTTTGCCTTTAAAATGACTTGTGATATAACTTTGCACGCAAAGTTTTCGATGAAATGTCCATGTAAATGTCACTCCTAAATGTGGCATTCGGCTTCTAGATTCGAATTTATGCTTTTATTCGATCGGTCTTGATTTGGTAGTGCAACCTTTATTGGCTATATACTATCCTCATTCTTTTTGCTTATACCTAGATGTCTTTAAATTTCACTTGTTTTTTCTCCTTTTGCCTTCAATATGACTTGTGATCTAACATTGCACGCCAAGCGTTCGATGTAATGTCCATGTAAATGTCACTCCTAAATATAGCATTCGGTTTCTAGGTTTGAATTTAGTCTTTTATTCCGTCAGTCTTGATTTTCTAGTTCAAATGTGCTTTTTCGCTTGATACTATCCTCATTCTTTATGCTTATGCCTAGATGTCTTTAAAGTTCACTTGTTTTTTCTCCTTTTGCCTTAAAAAATAGACTTCTGATCTAACATTGCACGACAAGTGTTCAATGAAATGTCAATATAAATGTCACTCCTAAATTTGGCATTCGATTTCTAGGTTCGAATTTATGCTTTTATTCGATCGGTCATGATTTTCTAGATCACAATGTGCTTATTGCCTTGATACTATCCTCATTTTTTTTCCTTTTGCCTTTAAAAATATACTTGTGATCTAACATTGAACTCCAAGTGTTCGATGAAATGTCACTCCTAATTGTTGCATTCGGTGTCTAGATTCAAATTTATACTTTTATTCGATAAGTCTTGATTTTGTAGGCAAAGTGTTCTTATTTTCTTGATACTATCGTTATTCTGTATGCTTAGGCTTAGATGTCTTTAAAGTTCACTTGTTCTTTCTCCTTTTGCCTTTAAAATAACTTGTGATCTAACATTGCAAGCCAAGTTTTCGATAAAATGTCCATTTAAATGTCAGTCCTAAATGTTGCATTCGGTTTCTAGGTTCGAATTTATGCTTTTATTCGATCGGTCTTGATTTTGTAGTGCAGAATGTGCTTATTGGTTTGATACTATCCTCAATCTTTATGCTTATGCCTAGATGTCTTTAAAGTTCACTTGTTTATTCTCCTATTGACTTTAAAATGAC
The DNA here is from genome assembly GCA_964016875.1 of Fallopia convolvulus. NCBI lineage: Eukaryota > Viridiplantae > Streptophyta > Magnoliopsida > Caryophyllales > Polygonaceae > Fallopia > Fallopia convolvulus. Next base: position 32,111,125 of record OZ024734.1, on the reverse strand, counting down.
TTGTGATATAACTTTGCACGCCAGGTTTTCAATGAAATGTCCTTGTAAATGTCACTCTTAAATGTGGCTTTCGGCTTCTAGATTCGAATTTAAGCTTCCATTCGATCGGTCTTGATTTGGTAGTGCAAACCTTATTGGCATGATACTATCCTCATTCTTTATGCTTATGCCTAGATGTCTTTAAAGTTCTCTTCTTTTGTGTCCTTTTGCCTTTAAAATAACTTGTGATCTAACATTGCAAGCCAAGTATTCGATGAAATGTCCATGTAAATGTCACTCCTAAATGTTGCATTCAGTTTCTAGGTTTGAATTTATTCTTTTATTCGATCGGTCTTGATTTTGCAGTGCAGAATGTGCTTAATGGCTTGATACTATCCTCATTCTTTATGCTTCTGCATAGATGTCTTTAAAGTTCACTTGTTGTTTCTCCTTTTTCCTTTAAAATGACTTGTTATCTAACATTGCACGCCAAGTGTTCGATGAACCTTCCATGTAAATGTCACTCCTAAATGTGGCATTCGGCTTCTAGATTCGAATTTATGCTTTTATTCGATCGGTCTTGATTTGGTAGTGTAGCTCTTATTGGCTTGATACTATCTTCATTCTTTATGCTTATGCCTAGATGTCTTTAAAGTTCACTTGTTTTTTCTCCTTTCGCCCTTATAATGACTTATGATCTAACATTGCAAGCCAAGTGTTCGATGAAATGTCCATGTAAATGTCACTCCTAAATGCTGCATTCGGTTTATAGGTTCAAATTTATGCTTTTATTCTATCGGTCTTGATTTTGTAGTGTACAATGTGCTTATTGCACTAGTACAAAATGTATACTTCTCGGGGGTTTGTTCTCAACGGTTTATTTAAACTCCAATAAAATAATTCAAGCTCAGGGGTTATTATATAAAACCCCCTGAGAGTTTTTATATAATAATTTAATATTTTTTGAAATAAATTCTCTAGGGAGTTTTTTTTATCAACCCACTTTAATAGATAGACACTTTTTAAAGTTAAAAAAAAAGCTGAGAAATTTTTGGTGAAATATCTGCATTTAATTAAAACGCGCGCAAACTTATTATGATTTTTTCAATTCCCGCATAAAATCCAAAGTAATCCTAAATCTCATGTGCGTTTAGGGGTGGAACTACTCGTTTCAGTGCTAATCTCCCGAAAGCACAAACCCACTTTTCAACTGAACTCCAACCCCGATGGAATCTCAGCGCGGCGGCCGTAGGGTGATCGATCCGAAACTTCGTCAAGCCGGGTTCTTCGCATCCGGAGGCCCGCAGCCAGGCTGGACCCAATCGGTTCCCGTGGAATCCCCGCCTTCTCTGCCGGTAACGGGCCGGGGTCTCTCCCTTGGGAAACTCCCTATCGTCGGCGCGCCATATGCCTCCGAGACTCACGTCCTCCTCTCGTGCGAAAACTCCCGCCCGGCGGCCCACCATTTCCATCTTGTTTACTCATCCCCCCTTCCCCGCCCCTCTGACATTGCAGTCCCTGTAGCGTGGGGAGCTACAACACTTCGTAAATCCACCAGTCGGAGTTCGACGATTTTGCAACGGTGTCTTCCCCGGCGACGACTGATTTTGGGGGTAAAACGAGGAGGAACGACTCTAGGTAGTTCGTTTTGAGTCTGCCCAGCGGCGGGGGTGGGTTCGATTTGATGGTTGGGGCGAGGGAGAAATTTTTTGGCGGCAGGCACCTTGATGGCGACAGTTTGACATCTGTTTCGGTGGTCAACAATTTCCCACCTGGAATTGCTGGTATCTAGAGGATTTGTTCCCATTATTTTCTATTTGGGGTGTTTTTTTAATAGACATAGGTCAATTTAGTGAACCTTATATATGGAACTTTTTATTCAATAAAAGTTGTCTAAACTTTTAATTGATCTTGTGGGCAGCTGATTGGGTACACGGTGTTAAAATTCGCTAAGAATTTAAGTATGAACATTGGTAGAAGGAAATTGATTTATAAAATTCTGGTGGTACTTTTAACAAAATTGCATAGAATCCCTTTCTTTTTCAAAGGAAGAATTATACAGGAGATTGTAAATATCTATTAACCACTTAGGACGAGTTAGATATATATTATATGGTGGCATCTAGTATAGGGATCGTGTATATTATTAATTATGTAGTATATACTAAAATTTGAGACAGTGTTGTTGTACTGATGTTTGGTGGATTGAATAATTGAGGGTGTTCACTCCTTATCCATTGTAGCCCCAATGCAACAGAATTAGAGAGCATATATAGATTTAATTAATGGAAAAAAAGATGCATGCTTTTATTATTAAAGCAAAAAAAGAAAGAAAGTAGAAGTTCAGTTCTGTAGGAATTGGTAAGTGGTAACAAGCTAACACGTACCTTGAAGAAAATCATAAATTTTGTTTTGATGGACCACTACCAAAGGGCAAAGGACCTCTCATGGTGAGATGGTTGTTGTGCAAGTACTTACATTGTTGTTGCATGGTTAAAAAATATTCATTAAAATTGATTTCCCTCACCTCAGTATGTAATTTGTTTGATCATGAACGAATTCTGAAACATGTTAATTAGTATAAGCATTGAATATGGATCTTGTTTTTGGCAGGTGTTTGAAGGTACATCTGGGATTGATAACAAATATACCACAGTGGAGTTCACAAGGGAGTTACAAGACTAAACATCTTTTCTATGAAGATCAAGCTGAATTTTTATTCCTAATTTACCAATTGATGATTAATGGTAGATGGTGAACTATTATGATTTTCTTTCACCATATATCATGCTATATATATAAAGCATGGTGTTAAATTAAAAGTTTGTACAATTTCAATGTTCAGTTATGTGTATATGGAAGGTTGTGAATCAATCTTAGTGTAATTGCCTACTTACAAAGAAGGAACAAAATGAGACTGTAATTTATATAGATACAATCCAGTAATAATTTGTCTTTATCTAAGACACATGCCTTGCTTTTCTTTGTTGAGAATGATCTCTTTTTTGCATTACATCATTCCTTCATGATGTATACACTTTAAATATTTTGTGAAGGTTTTGAAAACTCATGTCTCGTTGGATATGCTTGGACTTATTTTCAATGGATCTGGCAAGCCTATTGTTAACAGTCCTCCAATTATCCCATAGGCATATTTGGTTATTGCTGGTATGTTGCGCTCCCTAGAAGCTCTAGTTTAGGGGATTTTATGCATTCTAAAATAGGTAAGAAGTATTGTTGTTTGTTGACATTTTCTTTGACCTTTTGTTAATCAGGTAGTCCTCATCGAAATCTCCATATTTCCATCGTCCTCATCGTCAATCGACTTGCTACCATATACATCTCATTGATGAGTTGCGAGAGGAATGACTGCAATATTTGGAGACACAAAATGTGTAATAGCCCCTACACTTACATTTGGAACTTGGTTGTTAGAATTTTAGTAGTGTTTTATTGGATTTTAGAATTTAGAACTTCAAATATCAGTTGTAAAAACATTGCTTTGTTTGTGTTTAATTGACATTAGACAATTATTTAACCATTGAAGTCATGTTTGGTAAATTTGTAAATGGTAGTATTAGGTAGTGATTTTAACAATTTTTTAAAAAACAAATTTATGAACAATTTCTCAAGGGTTTTTTAAAATCCCCAAGAAGTGCTTTTCGAGGATTTTTTGAAAAACCCTTGAAAAACATTTATCGGGAGTTTTTAAGAAAGCCCCTAGACATATTTCTCGGGGGATTATAAAAAATCCCTAAGCGTTTTAATGTCTTTCAAGGGTTTTTAAAAACCCCTGAGAGTTTTTTCTAGGCCACACATATAACAGGGGTTCAATAACCCCCTAGAGTAGTGTAAAAAAACTCCTGAGAGAACTTTAATCTGTACTAGTGTTGGCTTGATACTATCCTCATTTTTTATGCTTCTGCCTAGATGTCTTTAAAGTTCACTTGTTTCTTCTCCTTTTGCCTTTAAAATGAATTGTGATATAAGTTTGCACGCCAAATGTCTATGTAAATGTCACTCCAAAATGTGGCTTTCGGCTTCTAGGTTCGAATTTATGCTTTTATTCGATCAGTCTTGATTTTGTAGTGCAGAATGTGTTTACTCGCTTGATACTATCTGCATTCCTTATGCTTCTGCATAGAAGTCTTTAAAGTTCACTTGTTTTTTCTCCTTTTTCGTTTAAAATGACTTGTTAACTAAATTGCACGTCAAGTGTTCGATGAACCTTCCATGTATATGTCACTCCTAAGTGTGGCATTCGGCTTCTAGATTCGAATTAATGCTTTTATTCGATCGTTCTTGATTTGGTAGTGCAACCCTTATTGGCTTGATACTATCTTCATTCTTTATTCTTATGCCTAGATGTCTTTAAAGTTCACTTCTTTTTTCTCCTTTTGCCTTTAAAATAACTTGTGATCTAACATTGCAAGCCAAGTATTCGATGAAATGTTCATGTAAATGTCACTCCTAAATGTTGCATTCGGTTTCTAGGTTTGAATTTATACTTTTATTCGATCGTTCTTGATTTTGTAGTGCAGAATGTGCTTACTGGCTTGATACTATCCTTATTCCTTATGCTTCTGCATAGATGTCTTTACAGATCACATGTTTTTTCTCCTTTTTCCTTTAAAATGACTTGTTATCTAACATTGCACGCCAAGTGTTCGATGAACCTTCCATGTAAATGTCACTCCTAATTGTGGCATTCGACTTCTAGATTCGACTTAATGCATAAATTTGATCGGTTCTTATTTGGTAGTGCAACCCTTATTGGCTTGATATTATCCTCATTCTTTATGCTTATGCCTACATGTCTTTAAAGTTCACTTGTTTTTTCTCCTTTTGCCTTTAGAATGATTTATGATTTAAATTGCAAGCCAAGTGTTCGATGAAATGTCCATGTAAATGTCACTGCTAAATGTTGCATTCGGTTTCTAGGGTGGAATTAATGCTTTTATTCGATCGGTCTTGATTTTTTAGTTGCAGAATGTGCTTATTGGCGTGATACTATCCTCATTCTTTATGCTTATGCCTAGATGTCTTTAAAGTTCACTTGTTTTTTCTCCTTTTGCCTTTAAAATGTCTTGTGATATAACTTGGTACGCCAAGTGTTCATTGAAATATCCATGTAAATGTCACTCCTAAATGTGGAATTCATATTCGAGGTTCGAATTTATGCTTTAATCGATCAGTCATGATTTGGTAGTGCAAACCTTCATTCTTTATGCTAATGCTTAGATGTTTTTAAAGTTCACTTCTTTTTTATCCTTTTTCCTTTAAAATAACTTGTGATCTAACATTGCAAGTCAAGTATTCTATGAAAAGTCCATGTAAATGTCACTCCTAAATATTGCATTCGGTTTCTAGGTTTGAATTTATGCTATTATTCGACCGGTCTTGATTTTGTAGTGCAGAATGTGCTTATTGACTTGATACTATCCTCATTCTTTTATGCTTCTACATAGATGTCTTTAAAGTCCACTTGTTTTTTCTCCTTTTTCCTTTAAAATGACTTGTTATCTAACATTGCACGCCAAGTGTTCGATGAACCTTCCATGTAAGTGTGACTCGTAATTGTTGCATTCGGCTGCTAGATTCGAATTTATGCTTTTATTCGATCGGTCTTGATTTGGTAGTGTAGCCATTATTGGCTTGATACTATCCTCATTCTTTATGCTTCTGCACAAATGTCTTTAAAGTTCACTTGTTTTTTCTACTTTTTCCTTTAAAATGACTTGTTATCTAACATTGCACGCCAAGTGTTCGATGAACCTTCCATGTAAATGTAACTCCTAATTGTGGCATTCGGCTATTAGATTCGAATTAATGCTTTTATTCAATCGGTCTTGATTTGGTAGTGCAACCCTTATTGGCTGGATTCTATCCTCATTCTTTATACTTATGCCTAGATGTCTTTAAAGTTCACTTGTTTTTTCTCCTTTTGCCTTTAGAATGACTTATGATTTAGAATGACTTATGCCTAGATGTCTTTAAAGCCAATTGTTCGATGAAATGTCCATGTAAATGTCCTTCCTAATGTTGCATTCAGTTTCTAGGGTCCAATTAATGCTTTTATTCGATCGGTCTTGATTTTGTAGTTGCAGAATGTGCTTATTGGCGTGATACTATCCTCATTCTTTATTCTTATGCCTAAATGTCTTTAAAGTTCATTTGTTTTTTCTCCTTTTGCCTTTAAAATGACTTGTGATATAACTTTGAACGCAAAGTGTTCAATGAAATATCCATGTTAATGTCACTCCAAAATGTGGCATTCAATTTCCAGGTTCGAATTTATGCTTTTAATCGATCAGTCTTGATTTGGTAGTGCAGACCTTATTGGCATGATACACTCTTCATTCTTTATGCTAATGCTTGGATGTCTTTAAAGTTCACTTCTTTTTTCTCCTTTTTCCTTTAAAATAACTTGTGATCTTACATTGCAATCCAAGTATTCGATGAAATGTCCATGCAAATGTCACTCCTATGTTGCATTCGGTTTCTAGGTTCGAATTTTTGCTTTTATTCGATCGGTCTTGATTTTGTAGTGTAGAATGTGCTTATTGGCTTGATACTATCCTCATTCTTTATGCTTCTTCATATATGTCTTTAAAGTTTACTTGTTTTTTCTCCTTTTGCCTTTGAAATGACTTGTCATATAACTTTTCATGCCAAGTGTTCGATGAAATGTCCATGTAAATGTCACTCCTAAATATGGCTTTCGGCTTCTAAATTCAAATTTATGCTTCTATGCGATCGGTCTTGATTTGGTAGTGCAGAGCTTATTGGCATGATACTATCCTCATTCTTTATGCTTATGCCTAGATGTATTTAAAGTTCGCTTCTTTTTTCTCCTTTTGGCTTTAAAATTACTTGTGATCTAACATTGCAAGCCAAGTGTTTGATGAATTGTCCATGTAAATGTCACTCCTAAATGTTGGATTCGGTTTCTAGGTTCGAATTTATGCTTTTATTCGATCTGTCTTGATTTTGTAGTGTAGAATGTGCTTATTGGCTTGATACTATGCTCATTCTTTATGCTTTTGCGTAGAAGTCTTTAAAGTTCACTTGTTTTTTCTCCTCTTGCCTTTAAAAAAAGAAGTGTTAACTAACACTGCACTTCAAGTGCTCTATTAAATGTCCATGTAAATTTTACTCCTAAATTTGGCATTCGTTTTCCAGCTTCGAATTAAGGCTTTGATTCGATCGGTTTTGATTTTGCAGACCAGAATGTGTTTATTGGCTTGATATTGTCCTCATTCTTTATGCTTATGTCTAGATGTCTTTAAAGTTCACTTCATTTTTCTCCTTTTGCCTTTAAAAATGGACTTGTGATCTAACATTACACGTCAAGTGTTGAATGAAATGTCCATATAAATGTCACTCCTAAATTTGGCATTTGATTTCTAGGTTCGAATTTATACTTTTATTCGATCGGTCATGATATTCTAGTTTAGAATGTGCTTATTGGCTTCATACTATCCTCATTCTTTATGCTTATGTCTAGATGTCTTTAAAGTTCACTTGTTTTTTTCCTTTTGCCTTTAAAAATAGACTTGTGATCTAACATTTCATGCCAAGCGTTCGATTAAATGACCATGTAAATGTCACTCCTAAATGTGGCATTCGGTTTCAAGGTTCGAATTTATGCTTTTACTCGATCGGTGCCGATTTTATAGTGCAGAATGTGATTTTTGACTTGATACTATCCTCATTCTTTATGCTTCTGCATAGATGTCTTTAAAGTTCACTTGTTTTTTCTCCTTTTGCCTATAAAATAACTTATGATCTAACATTGCACGCCAACTGTTCGATGAGCCTTCCATGTAAATGTCACTACTAATGTGGCATTCGGCTTCTAGATTCGAATTTATGCTTTTAATCGATCGGTCATGATTTGGTAGTGCACCCTTATTGGCTTGATACTATCCTCTGTTGGGATGTTGTTTGGACCTCTGGTTCTAAACAACGGATCAACGATGCCATTATCCGAGTTTTGCTAATGACAAACAACATGAGGAACTAATGTGGTTTGTTCAAGTATTTCTAAAGAACGCAGGTATAGCCAAGAACTCTCCTGAATGACCAAAAGCCACAGAAGCTCACAATGCAGAGTTTCCATCAAGGGAACTCTGAAGAGGAAAGTTCCCATAAAATAGGAACTCACAGGAATGATCAAGAGAACACAAGTTTACACGATGAAGAGTTTCCATCAAGGGAACTCTGAAGAAGACAGTTCCCACAACATGGGAACTCACATGTGAGGATAACGACCATTCAGCGCAGATCGCGGGATTCTGTTTTGGACAGTCCGAAGGAACAGTTTGAGGATCAGACTGTCACGAATGATCCAACGGTCCGATTGATTCAAGAAGTTGGCCTAGTTCAAACCAAAGTCACATGTGAAGAAAGTACAACTTGGGCATCAAGCAAACGACATTTTGGACACAATTGAAAGACACGATTGCCCAAGCACACCTGGTCTATAAAGCCAAATGAATAGTACTCGGATTGAGTACTTCTCCTAGAACGCACAAATACCCATACCTGAGAAAAGAGAAAGAAGAAGAAGAGAAGTCCCCGGCGGCGAGTGTCTGATCTCGACGACGGTGAAGCCGAAGTTCCCAGGGGCAAGGGAACTGAGAAGTCGGTGTAAGGTTTGAGTTACTTGTATTTTGTTGTGGTGAGCTTAGGAACTCAGTTGAGAGGTTTCACTAGTCTTGCTAGAGTTAGGTAGAACTCGTAGGAACAGAGAAGTGTGAATCCGGATGTTGTAACTAAGGAACAAAGCAATCAATATAAGTAAGTCATTCAAAATCCTCCAAGCGGAGGTAGAGGTTTACCCACACAACTAGTTGGTTGTAGTGGGGTTCCTCTATAAGGGAACTGCGTTCTTTACTGCTTTTAATACTTGCGTTTACTTTACTTCCGCTGCCTTGGGAACAGCTTAACAGCCAGTTCCCAAGCTCTTTGCTAACGGTTTATGATCGCTCTCGGATTGAGAGGGTCTAAAGATACAATTTATAACCCGACCCTGTTGTAGTACGTTGTGGGTGTCGAACACTTGGGAAGTCTACTCGATCGATGTGCCTAGATACTAGGAAGCTAGAAAGGAGAGCATAAAACAAAGGAAAACAAAGAAATCAGTCGGGATCGACACTAAGGTCACGTCGGGCCCGAGGTTGGCGACAAGAGGAATTTGGGACCGACACTGTGTAAGTCGGGCCCGAGGTATCTAGGGATGTCAAACTCAAGGATTTAAAAGTAGATCTTGGGCTTTTGGGTTCCTTCCCTAGTAGATTAAGACTTTTCCACCCCAATTCAAGCAATGAGTGATGATCGGACTAGGATCGAGTGCTTTCGCCCTCGTTCCAACCACTTCTACACCTCGATCATTGGGGAAATCCCCTTCGAAGCAAGGTCTTGAGATTGACACATGTTCACTTTCGCTACTTTGCCAATCTCAAACCTTGATTCCCAACTTTCGCAAGGAATTGTAGCTCTATGTAGAGTGGGTTCCTTAGATCAAACACTCAAGGCTATGGAATTGGGGTGTCTAGCCTAAACCTAGCTAGGGTTTTCCCCCATAAACCAAGATCAAGGAGATCTACTCCATGTGACAAGCAAAGAAAGCAATCAAATCAAAAGGGAAAACAATCATCATAATCAATCTCAAAACAAAGCAAAGTTTCATTCAAATCCAAAGCAATCCACAAATTCCAATCAAGGGTTTTCAAATCCACAAGAACAAAGCAAATCAAAGCAAATCTACCAACAAAACCTATCAAGTCTTCCTCTCTTGGCGGATTCTCTCTCTCTTCCTCCTCCTCTCCTTCCTCCTTGCTCTCCAAGTATCCTCTTGGTTCCCTTGGAACCCCCTTTTGTGTGTATGAGAGGGAACCCCTTCTTAGAAGACAAGAGGGCCTTTTATAGATTAGATGAGGGGCAAAAGTGGAAGTCCACAAATTCGTGCCTTGGAGCCCAAGTAGTTCGGTGACCGACTCGGACCGACACGGAGGACCTCGGGCCCGAGTTACTGTGCAACTCGGTCCGAGGTTGGAGACTTCAAAGTCGGGCCCGACGTGGTTTCAACTCGGTCCTGACCTCGTTCCACCTTCTTCTTTGTTGGCTTCTCTTGTTCTTCTTCATGGCTTGCTTCTCTCTTTCCCGCTTTAGCTCGGCCTTTGCTCCATGTCTCGATTCTCCTTCAAATCGATCCTCGATTCATGCCAAATTACCTACAAAACACATAAAATGTGCGTAGTCTCCGAATCTCATAGAAATACGGGAACTAGGCTAAAAAGGAACAAAACACACAAGAAAAGGGGAAAAAGAAACATATTTACAAAGGAAATCACATATGAAAACACCACCAAATAGAGAGACACCAAAATACCCCATACTTAAACTTGCTTGTCCTCAAGCAATAACAATGTAAGCAAGACCGAAACATAATCTTCAAGTAAAGCCTCGTATGAAAACACATTTTAAGCACAAGTGATTGATATTCAAGCAGGATTACATCATCACATATGATTAAGTGTTCCAAGGAATAAAGTCAATGCAACTAAGCCTCACTTTAGGGATATGTGAATGTGTATCACTCATCATGTGTTTGGGTTTAGCAATGAACACTCAAGCTCAAAAATCATGCAAGTAAGGACTTTACTATTGAAGCTAATATCACTAATTCCTCCACCTAGAGATGCCTAATGCAAAGTACACAAAGAATTTCGAACTTGGCTCAATGGAGGTCCTCAAAGAGGTTCCATTCGGCCGGGTTGTAATGGGGCTTTTGGTATTTCTCAAGGTGGGAATTATTTGGTCTCGTGGTGCTTACAATGGGGATTGAACAACCTAAACTCTCACCAAGTTCACCAAAATTCCACAATTACTTTCACACTCACCCAAAAGACTTAACATTTCTCTTTCAACCCAAAATTTCACTTAACATTCCACTTCATCTTTGCTCTTATGCTTTTTGTTGGATTTTCAACACTTTCTACATTTGGACCGACTTTCTTATGACATCGGGCCCGATGTTGCTTGTAACTCGGTCGGACCATTTTCTTCACTTAAGCTCTTTGCTTTATTCCACTTTACATTTCCAACATTTTCTTTCTTTCTTTTCTTTCTTTTTTCATTTTTGTACAACAAAGGTGCACTACCCACATGATTCATAACACCATTCTTTGCCCTTAAACCCAAGAGAATCTCAACTCTTCAAATACAATCCCAACCTCTCTTCTAAAGTCCAATCCCATAAGGGTCAAGTAATATAAGGCTAGGAATAATATTTTTGAGGAGTTTCAAACAAAGGCTTAGGCTAGAACGGGGCTACAAACAAAGGATTAACTTCATGGTAGGATATGGAACATTTATGTGACTAGAAGAATAAAGTTCAAAATCAATGTGACCATGCTAGGACAATTCTCATGACGGTCTTGGAAAATAGATAAACACCACAATAGCAAGTTTTACTAAGCATGAATGAGCTAATCACACAAGAAAAATGAGGGATATGCAAATATGAACAAGCAACCCTAAAATGGCCAAAAATCAATCTCACAAGGGTCACTCATACTTAGTTGCATAAGAACTCATCCTAGAACTCACATGTTCAATAAAACAAGCAAGATATCATGATCACATCAAAAGCAACATCATTTTAGAGGCTAAACTATCCAAAAATATGCAAAGGAATTTACATGCTCACATCATCATTAGCTTTTATTTTGGCAATCTAAGATGGGAATTTCTAGTCCAAAACCTACAAAACACAAAAATCTTTTTGTTGTTTTTAACACCATTTTTCAATTTTTTTTTTTGATTTTTGCAAAAATTTCTCTAAAACCAAAAACTCATCCATTCAAGACCAAATCAATCATCCATGTCTTTCATCAAACCACAAACCAATAAGCAAACATCCCACATACAAACTAGAAACACAAACTAAATATCCTCAAAATAACAAACAAACATAAACAAGTGAAATCATGAACAAACTTACCCCCACCCCATACTTAAAATTTTGATGTCCCCATCAAACAAGGAAATCAAAACTTAAAAGCAAGAGAGAAGAGTATGAAAAGCTCACAATTTCTTATTCTTCAATGGCATGTATAGGAACAATCGGCGAGGACGAGAGCCCATGAGGCTCTAACTTCTTCGTTTGGACCGTCCTTGTCATAGAACTTCTTCACTCGATGACCATTCACTTTGAAAATATGTCCTTGTTCATCAACCAAGTCCACCGCACCATGAGCATAGATACGGTGGACCACAAATGGTCCGCTCCACCTAGTCCTTAACTTTCCGGGGAAAAGTTTAAGCCTTGAATTGAAAAGGAGAACCTTGTCACCGGTTTGATAGGTCTTTGGATTAACTTCCTATCATGCCACTTCTTGGTCTTCTCCTTGTATAGCTTGGAGTTCTCATAGGCCTTCAACCTCAATTCCCCCAACTCATGAAGTTCTAGAAACCTTTTCTCACCGGCCAAGTTGATATTCCAATTCATCTCTTTGAGTGCCCATTTCGCCTTGTGCTCAAGCTCTACCGGAAGATGACATGCCTTGCCATAAACTAGATTGAAGGGTGTAGTTCCCAAAGGTGTCTTGAAGGCGGTTCTATAAGCCCAAAGTGCATCATCGAGCTTAGAGGCCCAATCTTTCCTTGATCGAGATACGGTCTTCTCCAAGATAGCCTTGATTTGACGGTTTGACACCTCGACTTGCCCGCTTGTTTGAGGATGATAAGGAGTAGCAACTCGATGAGACACCCCATACTTGATCAACACATTTTCGAAGCACCTCTCAATGAAATGAGGTCCGCCATCACTTATGAGAACCCTAGGCACACCAAACCTTGCAAAAATGTTGCTTTTCAAAAACTTCATCACCACCTTAGCATCATTGGTTCTTGTTGGTATGGCCTCCACCCATTTTGAGACATAGTCCACGGCTACCAAGATGTACTTGTAAGGCCCCGATGTGGGAAATGATCCCATGAAGTCAATACCCCATACATCAAATAACTCAACTTCTAGAATGCCAGTTTGAGGAGTCTCATTCCTCCTTGATAGGTTCCCCTCTCTTTGGCACTCCTCACACTTCCTCACATAATCATGCACATCCTTGAACATGGTTGGCCAATAATAACCACATTGAAGAATTTTTGAGGTGGTTTTGGAACTCTTAGCGTGACCCCCCGTAGGCAAGGAGTGTCAATGGTGAATTATGCTCTCAACCTCTTCACTTGACACACACCGTCTATAGATTTGATCACGCCCTTCCTAGTAGAGATATGGATCATCCCAAAAATATTGTCTAGCATCATGTAAGCATTTCTTCCTAGCTTGATAAGACAAATTTGGTGGGATCACTCCCCCTACGGCAAAGTTAGCAAAATCCGCAAACCAAGGGGAAACCCCTCGTCTTACGGCACTAATAGAAAGAAGGCCAGTGGGAGAGAAAGAATCAATCAATTGAGAACGAGAAGGAATGGAAATCGAGCTAGGAAACTTACTTTCTTCCACGGACCGACATTGAAGTGTATCGAGCCCGACATGGTTGGACGCCGGTCCAGCTTCGCAGACACACAGGTCACTCGGGCCCGATGTTGAAGTCCTCGGTCCCGACTCACTCGTACTTGCCTTGCCTTCGGTCCGATGTTCTGAACCTCGGGCCCGACTTACTCGGTTCGTCGATCCACCTTTCCTTTCCTCCTTTCCGCTCATGAGAACTTCATCTGCTCTTGAATCATCTATAGTCAAACCATCCTCCATCTCCAACATGTACTCGATGGGCAAACGGGATAGATGATCTGCTACCACATTTTCCGCACCGGTTTTGTCCTTGATCTCATGGTCAAACTCTTGGAGAAGGAGAATCCACCTTAGAAGCCTCGGCTTTGCATCTTTCTTCTTCATGAGGTATTTGATTTCCGCATGGTCCGTGAAGACTACCACCTTTGATCCCACAAGATATGAAAGGAATTTCTCAAATGCAAACACTATCGCAAGAAACTCTTTCTCCGTTGTTGTGTAACTGCACTGAGTTTCATCCAAAGTTTTGCTTGCGTAGTAGATGGCATGCAACTTTCCATCCTTCCTTTGTCCAAGGACGGCCCCTACGGCGAAATCACTAGCATCACACATCACCTCGAATGGAAGATTCCAATAGGGTGCCGCCATTATTGGAGCCGAGATCAAGGCATCTCTCAACCTACAAAAAGAACTCATGCAATCCTCGGAAAATACAAAGGGCACATCCTTCATCAAGAGGTTAGACAATGGTTTTGCAATTTTAGAAAAATCCTTGATGAACCGTCTATAAAATCCTGCATGACCTAAGAAACTCCTAACATCACGAACACAAGAGGGAGGAGGTAGTTTTTCAATTATTTCAACTTTAGCTTTATCTACCTCTATCCCCCTACTAGAAACTAGGTGTCCTAGTACTATGCCCTCCTTCACCATAAAGTGGCATTTTTCCCAATTAAGCACCAAGCTAGTCTCCTCACATCTAGTCAAAACCTTGTCTAAGTTAGCTAAGCAAACATCAAATGAGGAACCGTAGACGGAGAAATCATCCATAAACACTTCTACTATATCCTCAACCATTTCGGAGAAGATGGACATCATGCATCTTTGAAATGTTGCCGGCGCATTACATAAACCAAAAGGCATGCGTCTATAGGCAAAAGTCCCATAAGGACATGTGAATGTCGTCTCCTCTTGATCATCGGGATGAATAGGGATTTGCCAAAACCCGCTATACCCGTCAAGGTAGCAAAAATATTCATGTTGTGCTAATCTTTCTAGGACTTGGTCTATGAAAGGAAGAGGAAAATGGTCTTTGCGAGTGCCACTATTAAGCTTACGGTAATCAATACACATACGCCATTTTGTTGTGGTTCTCATAGGTATCATTTCTCCCTTTTCATTTTGCACAACGGTGAGACCTCCTTTCTTAGGAACTACATGCACGGGACTCACATACTTGCTATCGGAAATTGGGAAGATAATTCTCGCATCTAACATCCTAAGTATTTCACTCTTTACCACTTCTTTCATGTTAGGATTTAATCTTCTTTGGGGTTCAATAGTGGGTTTATGGTTATCCTCCAAATAAATCCTATGCATGCAAATTGAGGGAGAGATTCCCTTTAGTTCCTCTAGTGAATACCCTAAAGCTCCTCTATGTTTTCTTAGAACCTCCAACAACTTAGACTCCTCCTCATCATTCAAGTTGGCATTTATGATTACGGGTAAAGAAGAGTTGGGACCAAGAAATGCGTACCTCAAATCTTTTGGAAGCTCCTTGAGTTCTTGAGATAGTTCCGGTGGTGCTTGAACTTCTTCTTTCTCGGCCTTGAACACCTCCAAATAAGACATCCTTTCCTCCAATTGCTCATGCTCAATCATATTGAGGGCTAGACCTTGGCGCTCTATCTCAATTTCTCTAGGTGGTGGGGTGGCTTTCAACCTAAGCTCCCTTGGCCTTGACTTCTTAGAAACGGCTTCCCATTGCAATCCAAGAGGAACTTGGATCATCTTAGCTTCCTTATGTACGGTCCCTTTTGAAGTTGGCCTAAAGAAAAACTCAATTTCTCTTCCTCCAATGTCAAGAGACAAGTGGCCCTTCTTTACATCAATGATTGCCCCAACTGTAGCAAGTAAAGGTCTCCCTAGTATGATCGGTTCACCCGGCACTTCTATCATGTCCACCACAACAAAGTCAATTGGGACATAGTGGCCTTCAATGTAAATGGGATAATCCTCGATGATACCAATTGGCTTGATGGACGACCCATCCGCTATCGTTAACCTCATGTTGACCGGAGCTATGAGACCCATGGATGTGGATTTCCATATGGTGTAAGGAATGATGCTCGTGCTTGCTCCAAGATCACACAAGGCTTGGAAATTTTGAGACCCCACACAAATGGTTATAGCAAAGCGACCGGGATCTCCTAGCTTTTGTGGTAACTCCAAGGTCTTGACCTCATCTTGCATTTCAACTATGGACCTCTTCTTGCTCAAAATCTCCTTTAAAAACTTGGCATAAGATGGAATCTCACTCAATGCATCGGTGAACGGGATAGAGATGTTCAAGCCTTGCAAGAGTTTGAGAAACCTCTTGAACTTGTTCTCAACAACATCTTTCGGCTTCTTCGAGGGATATGGAAGAATTGTTGCACCTTGAATCTTGCTTGGATCAACTTCTTTGGACTTCCCCACTTCTCTTGCAACACTTTCTGGTTGGACCGACTTGGGCACCATGTCGGGCCCGATGTTGTGAATCTCAGTCCTGGGCAAAGGAGTCGGATCGAGGTCTATGTACGTCGGTCCCGAGTTTCTCTCGACCTCGGTCCGTGGTGAAGGAGTCGATCTTCTTGCTGGGTCGACTTCGGGGAACGTCGGACCCGACTTCCTGGGTAAGTTGGTCCGACTCTCTTCATTCTTCTTAGGCATGTGTGGCTCGGGTAGGTTTCGGCCACTTCTCAATCCAATTGCCCGGACTTCATTTTGATTGTTTTGAGCTCGAGGATTCTCCTCGGGTCGGCCCGGAAGTCTCCCATTCTCTCTCGGGGCTTGAGTCGCAATTTGAGCAAATTGATTGTCGACTTGCCTCCTCCATGCACCAAACTCATTGAATTGGGTCCTCATCTCCTTGAACCCGTCTCTCATCTCTTGAGCAAATGTTTGTAACTCATTGAATCCCGGTGGTCTATATGGTGGTGGTGGCGCCCTTGGCTCGTTTTGGTTGAAGTTGTTGTTGTAACCTTGAGCTTGACCGTTGTTCCACCGGCCATTGCCACCATTGTTGAAATTGCCTCTTCCACCGAAATTTCCTCGAACATAGTTTGCCTCCTCAATTCGCTCGGCCAAGCGCACTTGGCTCTCATTTGGACAAACTTGTGTAGCATGTACAAAGGATCCACACTCCTCACAAGCTCTAGCATTTTGCTTGTAGTAGTGGACTTGCCTCTTAAGCTTGATCACTTCACCTTCAAGGAATTGGAGCTTCACATCCCTATCAATGTCTTCTCCCTTTGGATCATATAACTTCCTTGTACCTTCGCCTTGAAATTTCACCTCCTTGCTAGCTTGACTCACCCCATACATGGCCTCATAATCGGATAGCTTGTCAAGTAGCTCCCAAGCTTGATCCGGTGTCAAGTCTATGAACCCATAATCGGTGTGGAGATTGAGCTTGTCCTTCGTTACCGGATTGATGCCTTGGAAAAAGATGCCTTGAAGCACATATGGTTGTTGGCCATGAGTAGGACATTGGCGCAACATCTCCTTGAAACGGTCCCATGCTTCGAAGAGAGGCTCATTCGGACCTTGTTGAAAGCTTACAATCTTCCTTCTTAGCTCGGATGTCTTTGAGGGCGGGAAGAACTTCATCAAGAAAGCATCATAGAGTGTCTTCCAAGTTGTGATTGACCTAGGAGCTTGGCTCTCGAGCCAATGTGTGGCCTTGCCCCCAAGTGACCATTTGAACGCCTTTAGAAGCACATACTCCAATGTCTCCTCGTCGGTAGAGATCGTCTCACACATATCCACAAATCGTTTAACATGCTCTATAGGACACTCATATGGACGGCCCTCGAATTGATCTCGCTTGATCAGGGAGATGAATTGCGTCTTGATCTCAAAATTCTTGGCAACCTCGGGAAGCACAATAGCCGGCTCGGGTACCCTCAACTCCGGATGCATGTATTGGCGTGCATTCCGGGGTAGAGCGTTGACTTGAGCCTCGGCTCTCATCCGTTGCTCCCGTTCTCTTCTTGCCACCTCCTCTTGATTGTCCCTCTCAAGTTGCAATCTAGCCATTTCGGCCCTAAGTTGAGCCAACTCCTCATCAACATGGAGAGCTTGATTCGCCATCCTTTTCCTTCTTCGGGCTTCCTTGAGAATACTTTCCGGATCACTCACAAACTCAAGCTCAAGTGTTCCTCGGGAGGAACGAGCTAGCATACACCTATGAAACAAAAACACAAACCAAAACAAATCAAAAACAAACAAAGGGTTTGGGCTATTCCCTCACCCAAATCACTACCAAAACACAAGAAACTCACCAAATTGGCACTCAATGCACTTAGACTTCCCCGGAAACGGCGCCAATCTTTTGATCGCTCTCGGATTGCGAGGGTCTAGAGATACAATTTATAACCTGACCCCGTTGTAGTACGTGGTGGGTGTCGAACACTTGGGAAGTCTACTCGATCGATGTGCCTAGATACTAGGAAGCTAGAGAGGAGAGCATAAAACAAAGGAAAACAAAGAAATCAGTCGGGACCGACATTGAGGTCACGTCGGGCCCGAGGTTGGCGACAAGAGGAAGTCGGGACCGACACTGTGTAAGTCGAGCCCGAGGTATCTGGGGATGTCGAACTCAAGGATTTAAAAGTAGATCTTGGGCTTTTGGGTTCCTTCCCTAGTAGATTAAGGCTTTTCCACCCCAATTCAAGCAATGAGTGATGATCGGACTAGGATCGAGTGCTTTCACCCTCGTTCCAACCACTTCTACACCTCGATCATTGGGGAAATCCCCTTCGAAGCAAGGTCTTGAGATTGACACATGTTCACTTACGCTACTTTGCCAATCTCAAGCCTTGATTCCCAACTTTCGCAAGGAATTGTAGCTCTATATAGAGTGGGTTCCTTAGATCAAACACTCAAGGCTATGGAATTGGGGTTTCTAGCCTAAACCTAGCTAGGGTTTTCCCCCATAACCCAAGATCAAGGAGATCTACTCCATGTGACAAGCAAAGAAAGCAATCAAATCAAAAGGGAAAGCAATCATCATAATCAATCTCAAAACAAAGCAAAGTTTCATTCAAATCCAAAGCAATCCACAAATTCCAATCAAGGGTTTTCAAATCCACAAGAACAAAGCAAATCAAAGCAAATCTACCAACAAAACCTATCAAGTCTTCCTCTCTTGGCCGATTCTCTCTCTCTTCCTCCTCCTCTCCTTCCTCCTTGCTCTCCAAGTATCCTCTTGGTTCCCTTGGAACCCCCTTTTGTGTGTATGAGAAGGAACCCCTTCTTAGAAGACAAGAGGGCCTTTTATAGATTAGATGAGGGGCAAAAGTGGAAGTCCACAAATTCGTGCCTTGGAGCCCAAGTAGTTCGGTGACCGACTCGGACCGACACGGAGGACCTCGGGCCTGAGTTACTGTGCAACTCGGTCCGAGGTTGGAGACTTCAAAGTCGGGCCCGACGTGGTTGCAACTCGGTCCTGACCTCGTTCCACCTTCTTCTTTGTTGGCTTCTCTTGTTCTTCTTCATGGCTTGCTTCTCTCTTTCCCACTTTAGCTCGGCCTTTGCTCCATGTCTCGACCCTCCTTCAAATCGATCCTCGATTCATGCCAAATTACCTACAAAACGCATAAAATGTGCGTAGTCTCCGAATCTCATAGAAATACGGGAACTAGGGTAAAAAGGAACAAAAAACACAAGAAAAGTTGAAAAAGAAACATATTTACAAAGGAAATCACATATGAAAACACCACCAAATAGAGAGACATCAGTTTAGGATCCAACAATTGGTATCAGAGCAGATTTGCTCTAGATTTGTGTTAGCATCGCAGGTATAAAATGGCTCAGGAACTTACTCAGGTAGGGAACAACACTAGTAAGCCGCCGAGGCTTATTACAGGAAGATTGAAAAGCTGGCAACGCGACATGAAAAATTGGATGCGTGGCCAGGACTACCAAGCCTGGTGTGTTATCGAGAGAGGGAACTTCGAAATTGATCCAGCTATAGTCAACGACCTCACCAAATGGGGACCCAACGAATACAAGTGTATGGAGGCCAACTACAAGGCCAAATAGTACTTGAAGAGGTCCATGTGCGTGTAAGACTGTGAAGGGGTAGCAAATCTTGACACAACTAAGGAAATGTGGGAAGCCATCCAACAAATGCACGTTGGGAACTCAGATCTCCGAGATGATCTTCAGATGAATGCAAGAAGGAAGTTCTTCAACTTCCAAATGGAGATGGGAGAATCTGTCGATAGCTATCAGTCCCAATTTGAAGGACTTTGCACCAAAATGGAAGGCTTGGGGATCACCAAAGAAGAAATCACCCATAAGATGAAGGTCCAACAGCTCTTCAACGGATTGACTAGAGAATGGGCAAACGAGAGAACAATGTTCAAGGAGAATCCGGAAAATAGAACTCTCATGCTCCATCAAGTGTTTGGAAAGCTAGTGGAACACGAGAAGAGAAAGATAGTTGATAAGGAACAGAAGCGACCACATCAAGGGATCTCACTCAAACTCGAGAAGATGCTCAAGTCAACTCAAGAACAATACGAAGACTCAGAAGAAGAAGAGGATGAGGAGCTAGTTCTCGTTACAAAGGCTCTTCGGAACTTCTACAAAGGGAAGCTCAAAAAGAACAATGGGAACTGGGGAAAAGGACAAAGTTCCCAAAGAAAACCGGCAGAGAAGGACCTCTCGATATCACATGCTACAAGTGCAACAAGAAAGGACACTTCTCTAAGGAATGCCCACAGGGAACGGACGACCGGAAGCAAGGGAAAAAGGACTACATCGCCACCTGGAGCGATGATGAGGACGAAGATCCAGAGTCATGGGCACTCCCAGGCATGTGCGGAATGGCCATAGGAGAAACCACTGGGAAACAACCCAGTGAGGTAACCACTGAAACTGTTCTTGCTTCTTTGAATAACTATGAAAAACCTGAGCTATTGAAAATTCTTTCAAGTCTTTTCAAAGATAATATAAAACTGCAAAACAAGTTGGAAAAACAGGAACACATAAATGCTCAATTAGTTGGTCTTGAACCCTGTCCCAACTGCATATCCCTTCTCGAAAAACTCAAGTCCCATGTGTCTCACATCGTAGATCTAGAAAATGAAATCAAAACTATAGAGAGAGATGAGAACACCCTCTTACAAAACCTGAGTAAGACTCCCGAACATCTTGAAGCCTCTAGTTCCCAAATCAAGTTTATCCCAGCCAAACACGACATAGGATACAAAACTGAGAGCCCAAAGAACGGGAAGTCACCCCTGAGTGAACATGAAATCCATGAGTGTAGGGCCTTAGAACTCCAATGTGAGAAACAGAAAAATGCTCATCTCGAGGAGAAAATCAGGGTCCTAGAGAGTGGGAAAGGTGGTGAGAAAGATTATTACACTAGGAACACTTGACATAGACTTTATGTCCAAATTGCTAAGGGAAACGAGTCACGGGTGTACAATAAGGAAACTATGGATAGGAACAGAATCCTGAGACCACACCCAAAATACTACCTGGGAGAATACTATAAGACGTGCTGGAACTGTGGTGCTCATGGGCACTACAAGGAAGCATGTCCCAAGAAGAGAGCCCAAACCATCAGAAACCGTGAGTTCCTGAACAAACAAAAACATCATGCTAATCACCAAAGGAACTCCAACTCTCAAATCACTCATGATATCAACATCGTTGACTATGTTTTAAATGAGAATATTTTCCCTTGCAAGGGACCTGGCAAGAGTCATCTTGCTTGGGTCTCAAAACACTAACTTTACCTTGTAGGTGGCAGTGAGAGGGAACAATCCATGGTTCATAGATAGTAGATGCTCGAACCATATGATCGGAAACAAATATATCCTCATCTCACTCGACACTCATGCCGAAGGAGGCCACGTCTCATTTGGCAATAAAAACAAGGGAGAAGTAATGGAAAAGGAGAAGTGTTGCTCAATAATAGATCAATCAAAGTCAGCAATGTAAATCTGATGAAAGATCTGGGATACAATCTCTTAAGTGTTGCCCAGATGTGTGATCAAGGGAACAACGTTGTCATCTTCGACCCAGAAGAATGCCTAGTTATCAACAAAAAGACCAACAAAGTGATTCTGAGAGGAAGAAGGCACAACAACATTTATGTAGTAGATACAGAATTTGAACCACCAATGAAGTTGTGTCTTGCGAGTTCCCACGATGACACGAAACTCTGGCACCAAAGACTGGGACATGCAGGTGTCAATCAAAGCCTGAAGCTCTATCTACAGGATCTGGTCATTGGTCTTCTAGAAACAAGCTCTCTCAGATGTGTGATCAAGGGAACAACGTTGTCACCTTCGATTTAGAAGAATGTCTCGTCATCAACAAGAAGACCAACAAAGTGATTCTGAGAGGAAGAAGATACAAAAATATATATGTAGTAGATACAGAATTTGAACCACCAACGAAGCTGTGCCTTGCGAGTTCCCACGATGACACGGAACTCTGGCACCGAAGACTGAGACATGCAAGTGTCAATCAAATCCTGAAGCTCTATCTACAAGATCTGGTCATTAGTCTTCCACGGATCAATCTCGAAGGAGTCAAAATGTGTGAAGCATGTGTTCGAGGGAAATAGACTAGGAACTCCTTCAAACCCAAAAAGGTGGTGAGCACAACAAGGCCTTTAGAGCTAATTCACATGGATCTCTGTGGTCCCATGCGAATAGTCACCAATGGTGGAAAAAGGTACATGTATGTCTTAATGGATGATTTCTCTAGATTCACCTGGGTTATTTTCTTGAAGGCAAAATCACAAGCTTTTGAAGAGTTCGAGCCCTTCATCAAAAGAACAGAACTAAGCATGGGGCTAAAGCTGAAAGCCATCAGGTCTGACCATGGAATTGAGTTTCAAAACTCAGATTTCCTTAACTTCTGTGACAAACATGGGATCTCTCACAACTTCTCAGCCCCTCGCACTCCTCAGCAAAACGGAGTGGTCGAGAGAAAGAATAGGACCTTGGAGGACATGGCCAGGACCATGATGCTTGAAAGCGTAGTTCCTGAGTATTTCTAGGCTGAAGCCATTGCCACAGCTACGTACATCCTGAACCGAGCCATGATAAGGCCTATGATCAAGAAGACATCCTACGAGCTCATCAAAGGGAGAAAACCAAACATCTCCCACCTAAGGACCTTTGCATGCACATGCTTTGTCCACAACAATGGCAAAGACAACCTTGGAAAATTTGATCTTAGAAGAGATAAAGGGATCTTCCTGGGATACTCATCACAAAGCAAGGCTTACAGGGTCTATAACAAGAGGACCAAGAAGATAGAAGAAAGCATCCATGTCATTTTCAACGAGAAATCTGTAAAGATGGGAACAGAGACCCAAGGAAAGGGAACTCTGTTCAAACTGGTCAGACAAGAAGACGATGATGATGACGATGATGAGCCAAGGAAGAGAGATGAAGATTATCCAAGTGCAAGTAACATTCCACAACCAGGGAACAACGAAGGAGATCCAACTCTCACTGATCAAATCTCCCTCGAAGTTCCCTCCTCAGAAGAACTACAAGACACCTCCAACTCTCTTGTTCCCCAAGACAATACCCTGCCAGAATCAAGTGTTCAGGGGGAACAAAGAGGGATCTTGCCAGAAATTTCTGAAGAAACACTCAATGAAGAAGCTGAAGACGAGTGTTCCCATGAAAAGGAAGTTTCTACTGAAGATGACACAAGTGCAAGGGAACCCACTCATACAAGAACTTTCAACAAAGGAAGGACCACCCCATTAAGAACATCATCTCCCCTTATGATAAAGGTGTACAAACTCGTTCCTCTCTCAATAACTTTTGTGCTTTTAACGCGTTTGTTTCATTGGTGGAACCCAAAAACATCAAAGAAGCCTTGAAGGACCCAGACTGGATTCAAGCTATGCAAGAGGAGCTCCACCAATTCGAGAGGAACAAAGTTTGGAAGCTAGTTCCAAGGCCCAAGAACAAGAACATCATAGGAACTCGATGGGTCTTTAGAAACAAGCTCGATGATACAGGGGTTGTAGCAAGGAACAAGGCTAGACTGATGGCACAAGGCTACAGGCAAGAGGAAGGGATTGATTACGATGAGACCTTCGCACCAGTTGCTAGGATCGAGGCCATCCGACTCTTAAATTGCATATGCTGCTCACAAGGGATTCAAGCTCTATCAAATGGATGTGAAAACAGCCTTCCTCAACGGACATCTCAAGGAAGTAGTATATGTGGCCCAACCCCCAGGATTCGAAGATGAGAAGCTACCCAACCATGTCTACTTCTTGGAGAGGGGCCTCTACGGACTCAAACAAGCTCCCTGAGCTTGGTATGACAGGTTTGCTCAATTCCTCTTGTCCCATGGATACCTTCGAGGTTCCATAGACAAGGCTTTGTTTCGAAAGAAAGAGTCTAAAGACATTTTGATTGTGCAAGTATATGTTGATGACATTGTTTTTGGAGCAACTAACGAAACTCTTGTAGAGAAATTTAAGGAGCTCATGAGCAGCG
Source organism: Fallopia convolvulus (assembly GCA_964016875.1). Classification (NCBI taxonomy): domain Eukaryota; kingdom Viridiplantae; phylum Streptophyta; class Magnoliopsida; order Caryophyllales; family Polygonaceae; genus Fallopia; species Fallopia convolvulus. Next base: position 32,086,846 of record OZ024734.1, on the reverse strand, counting down.
AGTTTGAGATGAGTCTCATTGGGGAACTCACGTTCTTCTTGGGACTTCAAATATCTCAAACCAAGGAGGGAACAAAGATTCATCAACAGAAATACATCAAGGAAATGCTCATAAAGTATGGGATAGAACACTCCAAGCCTATTGACACTCCCATATCACCAAATTCAAGGCTCAATGCAGATGAAACAGGTATAAGTGTGGACCAAAGGAACTATCGAGGTATAATTGGGTCCCTTCTCTACTTAACAGCTAGTAGACCTGATATCATGTACTCCGTATGTCTTTGTGCTCGTTTTCAAGCTAACCCTATGGAATCACACCTGAAAGAGGTGAAGAGGATTTTCAGGTATCTCAAAGGGAACGATAACTTGTGCCTTTGGTATCCAAGGAACAGTTCCCTTGAGCTCATTGCATACACAGATGCGGATTTTGCAGGGCACCTGGTTGATAGAAAGAGCACATCAGGAATGACCCAGTTCCTAGGGTCATGCTTAGTTTCATGGGGATCTAAAAAGCAAAACTCAGTGGCACTCTCCACAGCTGAAGCAGAATATGTGGTTGTCGCATCTTGTTGTTCCCAAGTTCTATGGCTTAAGTCACAACTCCAGGATTACGGTATGTCTTTTGTCCCAGTTCCCATATTCTGTGATAATACTAGTGCCATAAACATTTCCAAAAATCATGTGCGTCATTCTAGAACCAAGCATATAGATATAAGGCATCACTTTCTACGTGACAATGTTGAAAGTGGGAACATCTTGATGGAACACTGTAAAACTGAATAGCAAATTGCGGACATTCTCACCAAAGCTTTAGACAGAGGTCCCTACCAGCGTTTTCGAATGCTTCTAGGGATGATTACTCTAAACTAAACAAGTCCCTGTTTGTCTCTCCCTCAATGCCTGACTAGTTTTTCTAAGAATGCATGATAGAGAACTTGGATTTATTGCTTTCACTTTGCCATGATTACTAGTCTAAAGTTAAATGTGTACAATGGAACTTTATTTCTTTTGGCCTCACATGATCAACCAGAGTTCCCTTTATCCCTCTTTACAAGCCACTATGCCGGTTGATCGTATAACCTACCCTAAACCAGGGACCAGACAAACGCTTCTCATGAGCCAAAATGTTTACTCCTTTATCGAGTCATAAATTGTCTGGTTCCCTTTAAATTCCCTAGCCCTACAAAAGGATGAGTGTGAAGTTTCCTTAACCACTTCACTCTCCCTGACCTTGATACGATCATGGGACCTGGGACACACAAACAAGGGAACGCTGACTCCTCTGAGAAGATGAACCGTCACTCGGGAAGCAGGATTTTGTGTCAGAAACTCTGAAGCGTTAAGGGCCAAGTATTCAAATTTTGAAAGGGCTCCCCTAGAGATCGTGACGCGTGTCAAGAGGCGTGCTACGGAAGTTGAAACGATGCCCCACGTTCATTGGGCAACGGTTATCGAGGATTTCTCATTTCCCTTTCTACCCTTCGCCCCGTCTCTCCTTAAAACCCTAGTTTGCCATTTTGGGATCTTATTCCATCTTCAACCTCTGTCATTCTTCTTCTCCACATCCACTACAACAAAAAGGTGTTTTAGCGAGAAAAAATTTCATCGCTAAAAGTTAAGATTTCGTCGCTAAAAGTGTTTGACAAGGAAATTAATTTCCTCGCTAGTTCGTCGCAGAAAGCTCGTCAAGAAAGGGTTTTAACGAGGAAAAAAATATTTTCTCGTAGAAGCCTTTTTGCGATGACAATAATTTTTCTCGATATTATAATTTCGCGACCATTATTTTTCTCGCAAAAAGGTATACAGTTTCTTTGCCAAATAAGATGAAGGATTAGACAATAGTCGTTGAATATTATTGTCGACGAAACAAATTTTCTCGCTAAACCTTTTATTTCCTCGTTAAAAATTGCTTGTAATTAAAATACTATAAATTAAAAAAATAAATAAATAATATTAGCGACGATTTTTTTTCTCGAGATATGTACTTTCGGCTCGAAAATCTTCACTTTTAGCGACAATTGTTTTCTTCGTTATTTATAGCCCTTTAACGAGAAAATATTGTCTCGGCACATGCACTTTTTTACGACAAAAATCATTTTGTTGGGGGTAGGAATTACATTAAACATCACTAAATAAGTAAATATAGTTTTTTTTTGTGAGAAAGTTGTTCCTCTTTATTGCCCAACCATTCATAAATAATTAATTTTATCGCTAAATGTATCCTTTTGGTGAGAAAATGTATTATGGTCGATATAAGATGTTTTAGCAAGAAAACTTGATAAAAATATTATAAAAGCTACAAAATGTAAAGAAAACGAATACTACAATTTTAATATAAATAACTACAATTCAATAATAAATTAAAAACCTAATAAAAAATAACATAATTGAATATAGTATATGTGTTTCTAGCATAAAAGTAATTGTACTAATAAGTACAAACTAAACTCCAAATTAGAAATGAACTAAAACTCTTTAACTATCAAGTAGTTGGTTGGTTGTTGAAGCCTGATTTTGCTCCAAAATATTTTTTGCAGATTTCGTCATCCGTCATTCTGCGAGTTCCATCTTCGTTAGTTGTCTTTGTTCGCATCAACACCATTTGATCCTACAAATTCGGTAAAGCGTAACATTACATTATGGGAGTAATAACTATAAACAGTAAGGAAAAAAAGGGAAACATATGAACATGTGGTAACAACAATCAGAAAATTGTAAATACTTGACTTCAGAACACTTAATTTACAACAAAACAATACGAACAGGGAAGTCCTATATATTAGAACACTTAATTTACAACAAAACAATACGAACAGGGAAGTCCTATATATTAAAACACTTAATTTACAACACAACAACACGATCATGAAAAATCCTATATATTAGAACACTTAATTTACAACACAACAATATCCTTTATATTAGAACACTTAATATATTATAATACTTAGCATAATAAGCAGCAACAACAACAACTAATTAACAACTAGTTTGAAATGAACATCAAAACACTTGAGTGTAAATCCTTTTTTTTTTTGATGAAACTTAAGTGTAAATCCTGAATGAACATTGAAATGCGATCTCGACACAAATGAAATGCAAATCTTCACCCTAAATGAGCATCTAGTTCCAACGCAACACATAAATCTTCACGAACAGGGCAAATGGCATAAACAAAGGAATGAGAAATTGTGTTTACATGGGGCTAAATGAACACTCAAATTTAAGGTTTCATAACCAAGATAACAATACTTATTCAAATATGAAGCAAAGGCAATTTTATTGACAAGTGACAACACAAAATCATATTTCTAACAAGCAGAAATAACAAAATATTGATGAATAGGATAGGATTCAGAAACTGAAGGTATACTAGCTGAATTTTGAACCTGAAAAATGAAACAAAAGTCCCACATATTATGGTTAAAGAATAGTAAAAACAACACCACAAAAGTTGGCTTCATATTATTGTTAAAGGATCCAAAAAACCTAACACCAACCCCAAATCTAAACTCAGCAAATCAGATGTCAAATGCCCAACCCTCTACCTAATTCACAAGTTGATTGTAGAGCATAACTAGCATAGATTCATTGCAAATTAGTCACATCAGAATTCTTAAATTGAAGGAATAGTAGCTAAATTTTTGAAACTGAAAAGTGAGACAAAATGAACAATCAGATTCATGAGGATAACTGAACAATCTAGTTCCAACAGATTCAACAAAAAAAAAGAACAATCTGATTCGTATTTCTAATTTGATTCGTATTTCTAACTGAACAATTTCTGCCTGATTCCTTTTCTTGGCTAAATGAACAATTCAGTTCCTATAGATTGAACAATTAAATAGGGCAACACGAACAACTCGAAAATATGGTTTTCATTAGGATTGAACAACATGAACAACACCAATAAATTGAACAATTCAATTCCTTTTCGTAGTTTAATATGGTTTTCATTAGGATTTCAGACAAACAAATCGGAAATCACAAGTATACATACAGTTGAGTTGGTGGTTTTCAGAGCTGGTGTACCGGCGACAGACAGAGACGCGAGTGGCGTACCGGTGACAGACAGAGAGGCGTGTGGTGAGTGGCGATTGGCGACCAGCATGAACAAGGAACAACGCGACCAGCGAGCCGACACAAACTATGATGAACAGTAACTCGGTGGTGCGAGTGGCGAACGGCGATAGAGAGACTCGCGAGAGAGAGCGACAATGTGGGCTTTAAGGGACGGCGGAGCGGCGCTGCTTTCACAGTTCATCAGCCCTAATTTTTTAGAGCGATGGTGTCGGGCTGTGGGCTTTAAGGATTTTGTTTATTAAATATTTCAGAATTGTCCCGCCTTCGCTGAATGAACACTCAAAAAAAAGGATTGTCCCGCCTTTTTATATGTGAAAAGTATTTTATTTCTTAAATACATATGGATAAGGAGAAATTGATTCTTAAACATAAAAAAAAATGGCCTTTTATATACTTGTTAACAAAAAATTGTGAAATATAAGAAGTTTGAAGATTAATAAAAAAAGAAAAAAAATAATGTTTGATATTGGTTAACTAAAATCTTCGAGTCAAAAATTTTGATTCGGTTTCGGTTTTTAGGCCATACAAAAAGATGCATGCTTCATAAAAAAAAATTAAATATTTACACCAATAATAAACACATCTTTCTAGGTATATAATACTTTTAATCCAATCTAAAACTATAGAAATTATAATATCAATGGCTAAATTAGTTATTTAAAGTTAATGCATAGACCCTAAATCCTAACGATAATTCATGATCCTAACCATAACCCTAAAACCCAAATCCAAACCCTAAGCTCGAAATTTAATTAAAAATAATGAAAATTTTCTATCTTTATCTTTTTATCTATGTTCATAAGTAAAAATTCCTTAAGGTGACCAAATCTCGGATTTTATGGATTAATAACGAATACCGAGTAATTATCCGAAGTCCTTTACCTGCCAATCGGTGTCAAAACTTGTATTCGCTATAACTGAAGATTCGGACGTCCGTTTCCCGAATGGTTTGAACCTGTGGGACCGTATCAATGTCAAGATTATAAAAACCGTAAATTTAATTAGCAAAGTGGAACCTAAAGGTCCTTAAGATGGCTCCGCAACTAACCCGCTAATTAATTTCGATCGTAATTACCTTCACTTGAGCCCATGTCTCGTTTGGCTCGATAGTGGCTCGATCCCCAAGCCCAAGGATGGTTGGGTGTTGCCCGATTGCGGCCCTTGAGATGGGTGGTGGTCGGACAGGCTGGTAGTTGTCGGCGGCGTCGCATACACCGATGCAAAGATACGCCGGCGGTATGAATTCTTTCCTCCCGAGTTGTCGTCCCGCCTTAATTCTCGCTGGTTCTGGTGGTTCCTGGTGCAGCAACAACGAACCCAACAAGGAGGAAGAAGATGAGGTGGAGGAGGAGGTGTTGACGGGCAGGGAAGATCGTCGGCGGTGAAGACCTTGAATTCTCTCGAGATCGTCGTCGTTCTCTCGGTCTCGCTCTTGACTCCTCTGTTTCAATCCAAACTCCAAAAAAAAACGAGATAGAAGATAAGCCTCCTATCCATTTGGATTTCCTCCCCCACTAACAAAAGAATGTCGGCCTAATGGAATTTCCCATTTCGGAACGGGATTCACGTTAAAACGGTAAAATTATGTACCTCAGATGGAAAAACTTACTAAATACAAAACGTCCCGTAAATTATGTAGACCAATGAAACCAATTTTCCATGATTTTATCTTGCTACCTTCAATTTTTAGGGCTTCCGTTTCGTATTTTAAATCCCTTTACAATACATAATTATAAAGACGGCTTATCCAATAAATATTCTTTTTCCACTAAAAAATCCTAAAATTCACACCGAAACATAAAATCCCTTTACAATACATGATTTTGGGATATCACCAAAAATTTTGTAGGTTTTAAATTCCGACAAAAATATTGGATTAAGCGTTAAAACGGAAAAAGAGGTTAAAAGGATATACGAGAAAAATTCAAAAATATCCTTAAAAACCACAATTATTAATACTTATGCCTATATGTCTTTATAGTTCACTTGTTTTTTATCCTTTTGCCTTAAAAATGACTTGTGATCTAACATTGCAAGCCAAGTGTTCAATGAAATGTCCATCTAAATGTAAATCCTAAATAATGCATTCGGTTTCTAGGTTCGAATTTATACTTTTATTCGATCGGTCTTGATTTTGTAGTGTAGAATATGCTTATTGGCTTGATATTATCCTCATTCTTTATGCTTATGCCTAGATGTCTATATAGTTCACTTGTTTTTTCTCCTTTTGCCTTAAAAATGACTTGTGATCTAACATTACAAGCTAAGTGTTCGATGAAATGTCCATGTAAATGTCATTCCTAAATGTTGCTTCGGTTTCTAGGTTCGAATTTATGTTTTTATTCGATCGGTCTTGATTTTGTAGTGAAGAATGTGCTTATTGGCTTGACACTATCCTCATTCTTTTTGCTTATGCCTAGATGTCTTTAAAGTTAACTTGTTTTTTCTCCTTTTACCTTTAAAAATTGACTTATGATCTAACATTGCATGGCGATTGTTCAATGAAATGTCCATGTAAATGTTACTCTTAAATTTGGCATTCGATTTCTAGGTTCGAATTTATTCTTTTATTCGATCGGTCTTGATTTTCTAGTTCACAATGTGATTATTGGCTTGATACTATAGTCATTCTTTATGCTTATGCCTAGATGTCTTTAAAGTTCACTTCTCCCCCCCCCCCTTTTTCCTTTAAAAGGGGGGGGGGGGGGGGAAGTGAACTTTGTCTTTAAAGTGCACTCCAAATGTTCGAAGAAATATGTCCATGTAAATATCTTTCCCAAATGTGGCATTCGGCTTCTAAATTTGAATTTGTGCTTTTGTTTGATAGGTCTCGATTGGGTAGTGTATCCCTTATTGGCATGATACTATCCTAATTCTTTATGCCTTTGCCTAGATGTCTATAAAGTTCACTTGTTCTTTCTTCTTTTTGCTTTAAAAATAGACTTGTCATCTAACATTACACGCCAAGTGTTCGATGAAATGTCCACGTAAATGTCACTCCTAAATGTTGCATTCGATTTCTAGGTTCAAATTTATACTTTTATTCGATCGGTCTTGATTTTGTAGTGCAGAATATGCTTATTGGCTTGATACCGTCCTTATTCATTATGCTTATGCCTAGATGTCTTTAAAGTTTACTTGTTTTTCCTCCTTTTGCCTTTAAAATGACTTGTGATATAAAATTTCAAGCCAAGTGTTCGATGAAATGTCCATGTAAATGTCACTCCTAAATGTTGCATTCCGTTTCTAGGTTTGAATTTCTGCTTTTATTCAATCGGTCTTGATTTTATAGTGCGGAATGTGCTTATAGGCTTGATACTATCCTCATTCTTTATGCTTATTCCTAGATGTCTTTAAACTTCACTTGTTTTTCCTCCTTTTGCCTTTAAAATGACTTGTGATCTAACATTGCCAGCCAAGTGTTCGATGAAATTTCCATGTACATGTCACTTCTAAATGTTGCATTCGGTTTCTAGGTTCGAATTTATGCTTTTATTCGATCGGGCTTGATTTTGTAGTGCAGAATGTGCTTATTGTCTTGATACCATCCTCATTTTTATGCTTCTGCCTTGATGTCTTTAAAGTTCACTTGTTTTTTCTCCTTTTGTCTTTAAAATGACTTGTGATCTAACATTGCAAGCCAAGTGTTCGATAAAATTTCCATGTAAATGTCACTCCAAAATGTTGCATTTGGTTTCTAGATTCAAATTTATGCTTTTATTCGATCGGTCTTGATGATGTATTGTAGAATATGCGTATTGGATTGATACTGTCCTCATTGTTTATGCTTATGCCTAGATGTCTTTAAAGTTCACTTGTTTTTTCTCCTTTTTCCTTTAAAAATTGACTTGTGATCTAACATTCCACGCCAAGTGTTCGATGAAATGTCCAGGTTAATGTTACTCCTAAATTTTGCATTCGGTTTCTATGTTCGAATTTATGCCTTTATTCAATCGGTTTTGATTTTGTAGTGCAGAATGTGCTTATTGGCGTGATGCTATCCTCATTTTTTATGCTCATGCCTCGATGTCTTTGAAGTTCACTTGTTTTTTTCTCCTTTTACCTTTAAAAATTGACTTATGATCTAACATTTTATGGCAAGTGAACATTGAAATGTTCATGTTAATGTTACTCTTAAATTTGGCATTCGATTTCTAGATTCAAATTTATTCTTTTATTCGATCGGTCTTGATTTTCTAGTTCAAAATGTGCTTATTGGCTTGAAACTATCCTCATTCTTTATGCTTATGCCTAGATGTCTTTAAGTTCACTTGTTTTCTCCCTTAGCCTTTAAAATGACTTGTGATCTAACATTGCACGCCAAATGTTCGAAGAAATATGTCCATGTAAATATTACTCCCAAATGTGGCATTCTGCTTCTAGATTTGAATTTGTGCTTTTGTTCGATAGGTCTCGATTGGGTAGTGTATCCCTTATTGGCATGAAACTATCCTCATTCTTTATGCTTATGCCTAGATGTCTTAAAGTTCACTTGTTTTCTCCCTTAGCCTTTAAAATGACTTGTGATCTAACATAGCACGCCAAATGTTCGAAGAAATATGTCCATGTAAATATTACTCCCAAATGTGGCATTCGGCTTCTAGATTTGAATTTGTACTTTTGTTTGATAGGTCTCGATTGGGTAGTGTATCCCTTATTGGCATGATACTATCCTAATTCTTTATGCCTTTGCCTAGATGTCTATAAAGTTCACTTGTTCTTTCTCCTTTTTGCTTTAAAAATAGACTTGTCATCTAACATTACACGCCAATTGTTCGATGAAATGTCCATGTAAATGTCACTCCTAAATGTTGCATTCGATTTCTAGGTTCAAATTCATACTTTTATTCGATCGGTCTTGATTTTTTAGTGCATAATATGCTTATTGGCTTGATACCATCCTTATTCTTTATGCTTATGCCTAGATGTCTTTAAAGTTCACTTGTTTTTCCTCCTTTTGCCTTTAAAATGACTTTTGATCTAACATTTCAAGCCAAGTGTTCGATGAAATGTCCATGTAAATGTCACTCCTAAATGTTGCATTCGATTTCTAGGTTCAAATTTATACTTTTATATGATCGGTCTTGATTTTGTAGTGCAGAATATGCTTATTGGCTTGATACCGTCCTTATTCATTATGCTTATGCCTAGATGTCTTTAAAGTTTACTTGTTTTTCCTCCTTTTGCCTTTAAAATGACTTGTGATATAAAATTTCAAGCCAAGTGTTCGATGAAATGTCCATGTAAATGTCACTCCTAAATGTTGCATTCCGTTTCTAGGTTTGAATTTCTGCTTTTATTCAATCGGTCTTGATTTTATAGTGCAGAATGTGCTTATAGGCTTGATACTATCCTCATTCTTTATGCTTATTCCTAGATGTCTTTAAACTTCACTTGTTTTTCCTCCTTTTGCCTTTAAAATGACTTGTGATCTAACATTGCAAGCCAAGTGTTCGATGAAATGTCCATGTACATGTCACTCCTAAATGTTGCATTCGGTTTCTAGGTTCGAATTTATGCTTTTATTCGATCGGGCTTGATTTTGTAATGCAGAATGTGCTTATTGTCTTGATACTATCCTCATTTTTATTCTTCTGCTTTGATGTCTTTAAAGTTCACTTGTTTTTTCTCCTTTTGTCTTTAAAATGACTTGTGATCTAACATTGCAAGCCAAGTGTTCGATGAAATTTCCATGTAAATGTCACTCCTAAATGTTGCATTTGGTTTCTAGATTCAAATTTATGCTTTTATTCGATCGGTCTTGATGATGTATTGTAGAATATGCGTATTGGATTGATAATGTCCTCATTGTTTATGCTTATGCCTAGATGTCTTTAAAGTTCACTTGTTTTTTTCTCTTTTTTCCTTTAAAAATTGACTTATGATATAACATTCCACGCCAAGTGTTCGATGAAATGTCCAGGTAAATGTTACTCCTAAATTTTGCATTCGGTTTCTAGGTTCGAATTTATGCCTTTATTCAATCAGTTTTGATTTTGTAGTGCAGAATATGCTTATTGGCGTGATATTATCCTCATTTTTTATTCTAATGCCTCGATGTCTTTGAAGTTCACTTGTTTTTTCTCCTTTTACCTTTAAAAATTGACTTATGATCTAACATTGTATGGCAAGTGAACATTGAAATGTCCATGTTAATGTTATTCTTAAGTTTGGCATTCGATTTCTAGATTCAAACTTATTCTTTTATTCGATCGGTCTTGATTTTCTAGTTCAAAGTGTGCTTATTGGCTTGAAACTATCCTCATTCTTTATGCTTATGCCTAGATGTCTTAAAGTTCACCTCATTCTTTATGCTTATGCCTAGATGTCTTAAAGTTCACTTGTTTTCTCCCTTTGCCTTTAAAATGACTTGTGATCTAACATTGCACGCCAAATGTTCGATGAAATATGTCCATGTATATATCACTCCTAAATGTGGCATTCGGCTTCTAGATTCGAATTTGTGCTTATATTTTATTGGTCTTGATTTGGTAGTGCAACCCTTATTGGCTTGATATTATCCTCATTCTTTATGCCTTTGCCTAGATGTCTTTAAAGCTCACTTGTTTTTTTTCCTTTTGCCTTTAAAAATTGACTTATGATCTAATATTGCATGACAAGTGTTCGATGAAATTTCCATGTAAATGTCACTCTCAAATTTGGCATTCGATTTCTAGGTTTGAATTTATTCTTTTATTTGATCGGTCTTAATTTTCTAGTTCACAATGTGCATATTGGCTTGAAACTATCCTCATTCTTTATGCTTATGCCTAGATGTCTTTAAAGTTCACTTGTTTTTTGGCCTTTTACCTTTAAAAATTGACTTCTGATCTATCATTGCATGGCAAGTGTTTACTGAAATGTCCATGTAAATTTTACTCTTAAATTTGACATTCGATTTCTAGGTTCTAAATCATTCTTTAATTCGATCGGTCTTAATTTTCTAGTTCACAATGTGCTTATTTGTCTGACACTATCCTCATTCCTTATGCTTATGCTTAGATGTCTTTACAGCTCACTTGTTTTTTCTACTTTTGCCTCTAAAAATAGACTTGTGATCTTAACATTGCATGCCAAGTGTTCGATGAAATGTCCATATAATTGTCAATCCTAAATATTGCATTCGGTTTCTAGGTTCGAATTTATTCTTTTATTCGATCGTTCTTGATTTTGTAGTGCAGAATATGCTTATTGGCTTTATACTATCCTTATTTTTTATGCTTATGCCTAGATGTCTTTATAGTTCACTTGTTTTTTCTTCTTTTGCCTTTGAAAATGAATTGTGATCTAACATTGGAAGCCAAGTGTTCGATGAAATGTCCATTTAAATGTGAATCGTAAATGTTGCATTCGGTTTCTAGGTTCGAATTTATACTTTTATTCGGTTGGTCTTGACTTTGTACTGCAGAATATGCTTATTGGCTTGATACTATCCTCATTCTTTATGCATTTGCCAAGATGTCTTTAAAAGCTCACTTGTTTTTTCTCCTTTTGGCTTAAAAATGACTTGTGATCTAACATTGCAAGCCAAGTGTTCGATGAAATGTGCATGTAAATGTCACTCCAAAATGTTGCATTCGGTTTCTAGGTTCGAATTTATGCTTTTATTCGATCGGTCTTGATTATGTAGCGCAGAATGTGCTTATTGGCTTGATACTATCCTTATTCATTATGCTTATGACGAGATGTCTTTAAAGTTCACTTTTATTTCTCCTCTTACCTTTAAAAATTGACTTATGATCTAACATTGCATGGCAAGTGTTCAATGAAATGTCCAAGTAAATGTTACTCTTAAATTTGGCATTCAATATCTAGGTTCAAATTTATTCTTTTATTCGATCGGTCTTCATTTTCTAGTTCCAAATGTGCGTATTGGGTTGATACTATCCTCATTCTTCATGCTTATGCCTAGATGTCTTTAAAGTTCACTTGTTTATCCCCTTTTGCCTTTAAAATGACTTGTGATCTAACATTGCACACCAAATGTTCGATGAATTATGTCCATGTATATATCACTACTAAATGTGGCATTCGGCTTCTAGATTCGAATTTGTGCTTTTATTTTATAGGTCTTGATTTGGAAGTGCAGTCCTGATTGGCTTGATACTATCCTCATTCTTTATGCCTTTGCCTAGATATCTTTAAATCTCACTTGTTTCTTCTCCTTTTTCCTTCAAAATGACTTGTGATCTAACATTGCAAGCCAAGTGTTCGATGAAATGTCCATTTAAATGTCAATCGTAAAGGTTGCATTCAGTTTCTAGGTTCAAATTTATACTCTTATTCGATCGGTCTTGATTTTGTAGTCCAAAATATGCGTATTGGATTGATACTGTCCTCATTGTTTATGCTTATGCCTAGATGTCTTTAAAGTTCACTTGTTTTTTCTCCTTTTTCCTTTAAAAATAGACTTGTGATCTAACATTGCATTACAAGTGTTCGATGAAATGTCCATATAATTGTCAATCCTAAATATTGCATTCGGTTTCTAATTTCGAATTTATACTATTACTCGATCGTTCTTGATTTTGTAGTGCAGAATATGCTTATTGGCTTTATACAATCCTTATTCTTTATGCTTATGCGTCGATGTCTTTATAGTTCACTTGTTTATTCTCCTTTTGCCTTAAAAAAGACTTGTGATCTAACATTGCAAGCCAAGTATTCGATGAAATGTCCATTTAAATGTCAATCATAAAGGTTACATTCGGTTTCTACGTTTGAATTTATACTTTTATTCGATTGGTCTTGATTTTGTACTGTAGAATATGCTTATTGGGTTGATACTATCCTCATTCTTTATGCATTTGCCTAGATGTCTTGAAAGCTCACTTGTTTTTTCTCCTTTTGGCTTAAAAATGACTTGTGATCTAACATTGCAAGCCAAGTGTTCGATGAAATGTCCATGTAAATGTCACTCCAAAATGTTGCATTCGGTTTCTAGGTTCGAATTTATGCTTTTATTCAATCGTTCTTGATTTTGTAGTGCAGAATGTGCTTATTGGCGTGATACTGTCCTCATTTTTTATGCTCATGCCTCGATGTCTTTGAAGTTCACTTGTTTTTTCTCCTTTTACCTTTAAAAATTGACTTATGATCTAACATTGTATGGCAAGTGAACATTGAAATGTCCATGTTAATGTTACTCTTAAATTTGGCATTCGATTTTTAGGTTCCAATTTATTCTTTTATTCGATCGGTGTTGATTTTCTAGTTCACAATGAGCGTATTGGGTTGATACTATCCTCATTCTTTAAGCATATGCCTAGATGTCTTTAAAGTTCACATGTTTTTCCGCTTTTGCCCTTAAAATGACTTGTGATCTAAAATTGCACGCCAAATGTTCGATGAATTATGTCCATGTATATATCACTACTAAATGTGGCATTCTGTTTCTAGATTCAAATTTGTGCTTTTATTTTATAGGTCTTGATTTGGTTGTGGTACCCTGATTGGCTTGATACTATCCTCATTCTTTATTCCTTTGCCTAGATATCTTTAAATCTCACTTGTTTCTTCTCCTTTTTCCTTCAAAATGACTTGTGATCTAACATTGCAAGCCAAGTGTTCGATGAAATGTCCATTTAAATGTCAATCGTAAAGGTTGCATTCAGTTTCTAGGTTCAAATTTATACTCTTATTCGATCGGTCTTGATTTTGTAGTCCAAAATATGCGTATTGGATTGATACTGTCCTCATTGTTTATGCTTATGCCTAGATGTCTTTAAAGTTCACTTGTTTTTTCTCCTTTTTCCTTTAAAAATAGACTTGTGATCTAACATTGCATTACAAGTGTTCGATGAAATGTCCATATAATTGTCAATCCTAAATATTGCATTCGGTTTCTAATTTCGAATTTATACTATTACTCGATCGTTCTTGATTTTGTAGTGCAGAATATGCTTATTGGCTTTATACAATCCTTATTCTTTATGCTTATGCGTCGATGTCTTTATAGTTCACTTGTTTATTCTCCTTTTGCCTTAAAAAAGACTTGTGATCTAACATTGCAAGCCAAGTATTCGATGAAATGTCCATTTAAATGTCAATCATAAAGGTTACATTCGGTTTCTACGTTTGAATTTATACTTTTATTCGATTGGTCTTGATTTTGTACTGTAGAATATGCTTATTGGGTTGATACTATCCTCATTCTTTATGCATTTGCCTAGATGTCTTGAAAGCTCACTTGTTTTTTCTCCTTTTGGCTTAAAAATGACTTGTGATCTAACATTGCAAGCCAAGTGTTCGATGAAATGTCCATGTAAATGTCACTCCAAAATGTTGCATTCGGTTTCTAGGTTCGAATTTATGCTTTTATTCAATCGTTCTTGATTTTGTAGTGCAGAATGTGCTTATTGGCGTGATACTGTCCTCATTTTTTATGCTCATGCCTCGATGTCTTTGAAGTTCACTTGTTTTTTCTCCTTTTACCTTTAAAAATTGACTTATGATCTAACATTGTATGGCAAGTGAACATTGAAATGTCCATGTTAATGTTACTCTTAAATTTGGCATTCGATTTTTAGGTTCCAATTTATTCTTTTATTCGATCGGTGTTGATTTTCTAGTTCACAATGAGCGTATTGGGTTGATACTATCCTCATTCTTTAAGCATATGCCTAGATGTCTTTAAAGTTCACATGTTTTTCCGCTTTTGCCCTTAAAATGACTTGTGATCTAAAATTGCACGCCAAATGTTCGATGAATTATGTCCATGTATATATCACTACTAAATGTGGCATTCTGTTTCTAGATTCAAATTTGTGCTTTTATTTTATAGGTCTTGATTTGGTTGTGGTACCCTGATTGGCTTGATACTATCCTCATTCTTTATTCCTTTGCCTAGATATCTTTAAATCCCACTTGTTTTTTCTCATTTCTCCTTCAAAATGACTTGTGGTCTAACATTGCAAGCCAAGTGTTCGATGAAATTTCTATGTAAATTTCACTCCAAAATGTTGGATTCGGTTTTCTAAGTTCGAATTTATGCTTTTATTCGATCGGTCTTGATTTTGTAGTGCAAAATGTGCTTATTGGCTTGATACTATCCTCAATCTTTATGCTTATGCCTAGATGTCTTTAAAGTTCACTTATTTTTTCTTCTTTTGCCTTTAAAAAAAGACTTGTGATCTAACATTGCACGCCAAGTGTTCGATGAAATGTCAAAGTAAATGTCACTCCTAAATGTTGCATTCGGTTTCTAGGTTTGGATTTATGCTTTTAATTGATAGATCTTAATTTTGGTTTGGATTTATGCTTATTGGCTTGATACTATCCTCATTATTTATCCTTAAGCTTAGATGTCTTTAAAGTTCACTTGTTTTTTCTCCTTTTACCTTTAAAAATTGACTTATGATCTAACATTGCATGGCAAGTGTTCAATGAAATGTCCAAGTATATGTCACTCTTAAATTTGGCATTCGATTTCTAGGTTAGAATTTATTCCTCTATTTGATCGGTCTTGATTTTCTAGTTCACAATGTGCTTATTGGCTTGATACTATCCTCATTCTTTATTCTTATGCCTAGATGTCTTTAAAGTTCACTTGTTTTTTCTTCTTTTGCCTTTAAAAATAGACTTGAGATCTAACATTGCACGCCAAGTGTTCGATGAAATGTCAATGTGAATGTCACTCCTAAATGTTGCATTCGGTTTCTAGGTTCGAAGTTATACTTTTATTCGATCGGTCTTGATTTTGTAGTGCAGAATATGCTTATTGGCTTGATACTATCCTTATTCTTTATGCTTATACCTAGGTGTCTTTAAAGTTCACCTGTTTTTTCTCCTTTTGCCTTAAGAAATTGACTTATGATCTAACAATGCATGGAAAGTGTTCAATGAAATGTCTATGCAAATGTTACTCTCAAATTTTGCATTCGAATTCTAGGTTTGAATCTATTCTTTTATTCGATCGGTCTTGATTTTCTAGTTCACAATGTGCTTATTGGCTTGATACTATCCTCATTCTTCATGCTTATGCCCAGATGTCTTTAAAGTTCACTTGTTTTTTTGTCCTTTTACCTTTAAAAATTGACTTTTGATCTAACATTGCATTGCAAGTGTTAAATGAAATGTCCATGCAAATTTTACTCTTAAATTTGACATTCGATTTCTAGGTTCTAATTTATTCTTTAATTCGATCGGTCTTGATTTTCTAGTTCATAATGTGCTTATTTGCTTGATACTATCCTCATTCCTTAGGCTTATGCCTAGATGTCTTTAAAGTTCACTTGTTTTTTCTCCTTTTGCCTTTAAAAATAGACTTGTGATCTAACATTGTTAAAGACAAATTTGGTGCTGCAAATACGTTCCTTTCATTCACCAAAAGAGTTTAAATACTCTAGGGTTTTTACAAGACTTGGCCACAATATTTTATATTTTCCCTATACAAATATACCTAAAAATAACATATAAAATACATATAATATCAATACTCACCCTCAAGTTGGAGCATGTAGATCACGAATGCCCAACTTGCCTAAAAGAAATTGAAACTGTTGAGACCCATGAGCCTTAGTGAGAATATCATCCGGCTGAGAATGAGTACGAATATGAGCTGTCTGAATCACACCACCCAATAGAAGATCCCGAATGAAATGACAATCGACCTCAGTATGTTTGGTTCGATCATGAAATACTGGATTGGCTGCAATATGCAAGGTAGCCTGGCTATCTTAAAACAAACGCATGGGGGATGTAAGATGGACCCCAAGAGAAAGCAACAAGGACCATAGCCATAATAACTCACAACATGCCGCAGCCATGGCACGATACTCAGCCTCTGCAGATGACCGAGAGACAGTCTTTTGTTTCTTGGTCCACCCAGAAATAGGAAAAGATCCAAGTTGAATATTCGGTAATGGAACGACGAGTAATGGGACACGAAGCATAATCTGAGTCACAAAAGGCAGTCAACTCCAAGCTAGAAGACCGAGAAAGTATAATGCCTTGCCCAGGATGACTCTTAACTTATCGCAATACCCGAGTGGCAGCATCCCAATGATCAACCGTCGGACTCTTCAGAAATTGTGCCAAAGTAATGACAGCATAACAAATCTCTGGTCGAGTGATAGTCAAATATATAAGACGTCCAACGAGACGCCTATATCGATCTGGAGCATCAAATAAAGGTGCCTGTGACATGGCAAGCTTGTGATTCTGCTCCATCGGAAAATCACAAGGCTTGCTAGCTAATAAACTAGCCTCAGATAAAATGTCCAACGTGTACTTGTGTTGGCACAAAAACAATCCCTCGGAACACTGTGCAATCTCGATGCCCAAAAAATATTTCAAAGGACCCAGATCTTTCATATGAAAGCAAGAACTGAGTTGTCCTTTGAAGGTAGCAATAGCAGCAGGGTTATTGCCAGCAATGATCAAATCTTCTACATAAATCAGAACATATAAGGACACTCTAGAGCGAGAATAGGAGAACAAAGAGTAATCTGCCAAGGACTGAACAAAACCAAATCCACGCAAAGCTGCTGACAATTTAGCAAACCAATTCTGAGGAGCCTGTCGGAGACCATACAAAGAACGATTCAGGCAACAAAACTTCCCATTAGTTGAACATGAGAAGCCTGGAGGAGGTCGCATATAAACTTCCTCATCCAAGTCGATGTTGGAGCGTAAACCGTTAGCAAAGAGCTTGGGAACTGGCTGTTAAGCTGTTCCCAAGGCAGCGGAAGTAAAGTAAACGCAAGTATTAAAAACTATAAAGAACGTTGTTCCCTTATAGAGGAACCCCACTACAACCAACTAGTTGTATGGGTAAACCTCTACCTCCGCTTGGAGGATTTTGAATGACTTACTTATATTAATTGCTTTGTTCCTTAGTTACAACAGCCAGATTCAAACTTCTCTGTTCGTACGAGTTCTACCTAACTCTAGCAACACTAATGAATCCTCTCAACTGAGTTCCTAAGCTAACAACAACAAAACACAAGTAACTGAAACCTTACACCGACTTCTCAGTTCCCTTGCTCCTGGGAACTTCGACTTCACCGTCGTCGAGATCACACACTCGCCGCCGGGGACTTCTCTTCTTCTTCTTTCTCTTTTCTCTGGTATGGGTATTTGTGAGTTCTGGGAGAAGTACTCAATCCGAGTACTATTCATTTGGCTTTATAGACCAGGTGTGCTTGGGCAATCGCGTCTTTCAATTGTCTCCAAAATGCCCTTTGCTTGATGCCCAAGTTGTACTTTCTTCACATGTGACTTTGGTTTTAATTGGGTCAACTTCTTGTATCAATCGGACCGTTGGATCATTCGTGACAGTCTGATCCTCAGATTGTTCCTTCGGACTGTCCAAGACAGAATCCCGCGATCTGCGCTGAACGATCGTTTTCCTCACATGTGAGTTCCCATATTATGGGAATTGTCTTCTTCAGAGTTCCCTTGATGGAAACTCTTCATCGTGTAAACCTGTGTTATCTTGATCATTCCTGGGAGTTCCCATTTTATGGGAACTTTCCTCTTTAGAGTTCCCTTGATGGAAACTCTGCATTGTGAGGTTTTGTGGCTTTTGGTCATTCATGAGAGTTCTTGGCTATACATGCGTTCCTTAGAAATACTTGAACAAACCACATTAGTTTCTCATGGTGTTTTTCATTATCAAAACTCGTAGAATGGCATCGTTGATCCGTTGTTTAGAACCAGAGGTCCCAAAAACGTCCCAACAATTTCCCCCTTTTTGATGATGACAAACCAGAGGACCCAACAAGCAATGAGTTCCCCCTTTTAGATCTTACTTAGCTTTTTATGCAATTGTTCCCTCTTAGCTTATGCATGTTATATGATAACTTAAACTTTTAACTCATCTCGCATTTTTTTTCTTTCCCCTTTTGACATCATGGAAAACAAGCAATGCAATCATAAGGAAGAAAAGGAACACGCATTCAAATTAAAGGCCAATTCATTACTTAAGAAAATATGTACACGGAAATTTAAGAAACATATTTTGGTGGGAGCAAGTGAGGCTAAGGAAGGAAAAAGGGAAGATCATGGGCTTGGTGGGAACAGGGCATCACACATTCGGGTCAAGACCTTTACGAGCTTGTCTTGGCCTTTAGCAATCTGTTCTTGGTCCCGTGCTATCTTGTCAAGAGTGTTGGCAATGTGTACTAACACTTGAGAGTTCCCATCATCACCAGACTCCAGTTGAGCCGAGTCCTCCACAAGCTCAGAGTGCCTCATCTTCTGGACCACTGAGATGTCCAGTTCCCTTCCAATCGTAACTTCTTCTTTGGAGACGTCGTTGAGACCCTCCTTGAGTAGAAGCTTCTTGATGAGCCCAGCGTAGGGAAGAGAGTGGGACTTGGATGCCATGCACTTCTCCATGTGCCCAAGAATGATTCTTGGAAGGTTGATGGGCCTTCTCAGGAGGAAGTGGTAGAGGAGTATGGCATCGGGGATATTGACGACAAGGCGCTTTTCCTGGTGAGGGATCACCATATTGATGATGAATTGATGGGCCAGCTTGGTGATCAAGGACAGATGATGGGTCGAGGTCCCCTGTGTGGGAACTCGGCCCTCGAAAATGGTGTCGTAGACCTCTGCGCTGTTATAATCCCCCAGAGCTTGTTGGGCAAATCGCCGAGTCCGTGAACAGGGACTTGGAGCTGAAGGCGGATGGTAGACGTTGTGAAAATAAACTCCTCGCCTTCGAGGGAGAGAGTTCCCTGAGTGTCGTATTTGCGGACTACAAAGTTGTTGTAGAACCGACGCACTTGTGAGGGATCTACACTCACGGGTTCCTTGCAGAGGTGCTCCCAGCCTTGGGCCTTGATCAGGTCCCACAGTTCCCCTAGTCCATTCTCGTTGAGCTTCTCTTCACAAATTATTAGAGGGGGGAGAAGCTTGCGACGTTCGTCCACAGGGAACTTCTTTGTAGTAGCTCCCTTCCCTCTTCTTGTGGTGCTTTTTGAAGTGTTCCCCCTAGAGACCTTTGGCGGTCCTTTCTGCTGAGGGGGTTCAGCCGCTTCGATCAACAACATGGGTTCCCTTGTGGCACGGGAACCATCGGACACCACCAGTTGGTGCCCAGGGGTTGGGATCTTAGCGGGCTCCTTAGCGGGCTCCTTAGCAGCTCGAGCCTTTTCTTGTTCTTCGACCTCATCACTGGAGGTCCCTTCATCCTCGGAGGAGCTTGAGCTTGAGCCCTCCTCCTCATCCTCAGTATGACCTAAACTCGTCCCAGCCGGAGCTGGGTTCCTTTGTTCCACGGGCTCTTCAGGAGCCACTTTTTCTGGGGACTTGGTCCCTTTCTCAGTTATTGCCTCAGTTGGGACCCTGTTGAGCTCGTCCTCTACAGCCTTAAGCTGGGCCTCCTACTCTACAGTTCCCATGATGGGAGGAGGAGGATCCTTGGTCATTTTGCCGATGACAACGGAGAGAGAAAGGTCATCGTCGTCCGAAGTGAGGACGACGGTAGTTTTGGAGGGAGAGGGAGAAGGATGTTTTGTGGTAGTTGGGGACGTGGTGGAAGAGGGTATAGGAGAGGAGAGAGGAGTGGAAAGTTGTGTAGGAGGGGCAAGAGAAGTAGATACGGGTGCCTTGGGAGTAGGGGTCCTAGAGGCAAGGGTTTGAGGGATAGAAGTGTGTATGGGTGAGGAAGGAGGGGAAGGAATTTTGTGGGGTGGAAGTGGAGTTCCCTTCGTGGTGGAAACAGAGGGAGGTGGTGGAGGTGGAGTTCCCTTTGTTGTGGGAACAGAGGAAGGTGGTGGAGGAGTCTTTTGTTTTAGGGGAAGAGATTTGGGAGGTCCCTCAATCGTAGGAAGAGAGAGGGAAGAAGAAGTGAGTTGGCTCTAGGATTGGGAGGTCCTAGAGTCTGAATGGAAGACGAAGGGTGGTTTGGCTATACAGGAACTGTCCTTGGAGCAGTTCAAGTAATCAACGAATTTGAAGTGAGATTTCTTCCTGGGCTCCGAGTATTCGGAGACCTCAGAGTGTTTGCGTTTTTTGGATTGTGAGGGGTCTTTGGAGTGTTTGGATTTTTTGGAATGTTTGGATTTCGAAGGGTCTTTGGAAGAACGGTGTTTTTCGGATTTTCGGGGCTTCTAGTTTTGAGAAGGACGAGCATCTCCGAAACTGTCAAGAATGACAGTGCCGGAGGAGATGTTGGTGGTTGGAGGAGGAAGAGATTCAGAGGAGGTGGCGGAAGAAGAGGTCAGGGCAAGAGTTTGCTCTGTCGGAGTAGAAGGAAGTAAGAGAGGGCTGACAGAGTTTTAGAGCTCTGCCATGAGAACGTCTCGCATGAAAGGATCGGTTTCCCTCTCAATTTCGTTTAGTTGGGTGGTGAAGAAGACTCTTGGATTTGCAAGCACTCAAGCTTTAACTTGAGCCCAGGTGTGTGTGGAGGCCATGTGAGGAGAATTTTGGGAAGAGAGGAAGTTTGGAGGTTTCTCGAAAAAGAGAGTGAAAGGGATGTGGGGAAGATGAATGACAGAGGTTGAAGATGGAATAAGATCCCAAAAATGGCAAACTAGGGTTTTAAGGAGAGAAGGGACGAAGGGTAGAATGGGAAGTGAGAAATCCTCGATAACCGTTGCCCAATGAACGTGGGGCATCGTTTCAACTTTCATAGCACGCCTCTTGACACGCGTCACGATCTCTAGGGAAGCCCTTTCAAAATTTGAATACTCAGCCCTTAACGCTTCAGAGTTTCTGACACAAAATCCCGCTTCCCAAGTGACGGTTCATCTTCTCAGAGGAGTCAGCGTTCCCTTGCTTATGTGTCCCAGTTCCCATGATCGTATCAAGGTAAGGGAGAGTGAAGTGGTTAAGGGAACTTCACACTCATCCTTTTGTAGGGCTAGGGAATTCAAAGGGAACCAGACAATTTACGACTCGATAAAGGAGTAAACACTTTGGCTCATGAGAAGCGTTTGTCTGGTCCCTGGATTAGGGTAGGTTATATGATCAACCGTCATGGTGGCTTGTAAAGAGGGATAAAGGGAACTCTGGTTGATCATGTTGGGCCAAAAGAAATAAAGTTCCCTTGTACACATTTGTCTTTAGACTAGTAAGCATGGCAAAGTGAAAGCAATAAGTCCAAGTTCCCTATCATGCATTCTTAGATAAACTAGTCAGGCATTGAGAGAGAGACAAACAGGGACTTGTTTAGTTTAGAGTTATCATCCCTAGAAGCATTCGAAAACGCTGGTAGGGACGTCTGTCTAAAGCTTTGGTGAGAATGTCCGCAATTTGCTCTTCAGTTCTACAGTGTTCCATCGAGATGTTCCCACTTTCAACATTGTCACGTAGAAAGTGATGCCTTATATCTGTATGCTTGGTTCTAGAATGATGCACAGGATTTTTGGAAATGTTTATGGCACTAGTATTATCACAGAATATGGTAACTAGGCCAAAAGACATACCGTAATCCTGGAGTTGAGACTTAAGCCATAGAACTTGGAAACAACAAGATGCGGCAGCCACATATTCTGCTTCAGCTGTGGAGAGTGCCACTGAGTTTTGCTTCTTAGATCCCCATGAAACTAAGCATGACACTAGGAACTGGGCCATTCCTGATGTGCTCTTTCTATCAATCAGGTGCCTTGCAAAATCAACATCTGTGTATGCAATGAGCTCAAGAGAACTGTTCCTTGGATACCAAAGGCACAAGTTATCGTTCCCTTTGAGGTACTTGAAAATCCTCTTCACCTCTTTCAGGTGTGATTCCGTAGGGTTAGCTTGAAAACGAGCACAAAGACATACGGAGAACATGATATCAGGTCTACTAGCTGTTAAGTAGAGAAGGGACCCAATCATACCTCGATAGTTTCTTTGGTCCACATTTATACCTGTTTCATCCGCATTGAGCCTTGAATTTGGTGAGATGGGAGTGTCAATGGGCTTGGAGTATTCCATCCCATACTTTACGAGCATTTCCTTGATGTATTTCTGTTGATGAATCTTTGTTCCCTCCTTGGTTTGAGATATTTGAAGTCCCAAGAAGAACGTGAGTTCCCCAATGAGACTCATCTCAAACTCGCTGCTCATGAGGTCCTTAAATTTCTCTACATGAGTTTCGTTAGTTGCTCCAAAAACAATGTCATCAACGTATACTTGCACAATCAAAATGTCTTTGGACTCTTTCTTTAGAAACAAAGTCTTGTCTATGGAACCTCGAAGGTATCCATGGGACAAGAGGAATTGAGCAAACCTGTCATACCAAGCTCGGGGAGCTTGTTTGAGTCCGTAGAGGGCCCTCTCCAGGAAGTAGACATGGTTGGGTAGCTTCTCATCTTCAAATCCTGGGGGTTGGGCCATATATACTTCTTCCTTGAGATGTCCGTTGAGGAAGGCTGTTTTCACATCCATTTGATAGAGCTTGAATCTCTTGTGAGCAGCGTAGGCAATTAGGAGTCTGATGGCTTTGATCTTGGCAACCGGTGCGAAGGTCTCATCGTAATCAATTCCTTCCTCTTGCCTGTAGCCTTGTGCCACCAGTCTAGCCTTGTTCCTTGCTACAACCCCTGTATCATCGAGCTTGTTTCTAAAGACCCATCCAGTTCCTATGATGTTCTTGTTCTTGGGCCTTGGAACTAGCTTCCAAACTTTGTTTCTCTCGAATTGGTGGAGCTCCTCTTGCATAGCTTGAATCCAGTCTGGGTCCTTCAAGGCTTCTTTGATGTTTTTGGGTTCCACCAATGAAACAAACGCGTTAAAAGCACAAAAGTTTTTAAGAGACGAACGAGTTTGTACACCTTTATCATAAGGGGAGATGATGTTCTCAATGGGGTGGTCCTTCCTTTGTTGAAAGTTTCTTGTACGAGTGGGTTCCCTTGCACTTGTGTCATCTTCAGTAGAAACTTCCTTTTCATGGGAACACTCGTCTTCAGCTTCTTCATTGAATGTTTCTTCAGAAATTTCTGGTAAGATCCCTCTTTGTTCCCCCTGAACACTTGATTCTGGCAGGGTATTGTCTTGGGGAACAAGAGAGTTGGAGGTGTCTTGTAGTTCTTCTGAGGAGGGCACTTCGAGGGAGATTTGATCAGTGAGAGTTGGATCTCCTTCGTTGTTCCCTGGTTGTGGAATGTTACTTGCACTTGGATAATCTTCATCTCTCTTCCTTGGCTCATCATCGTCATCATCATCGTCTTCTTGTCTGACCAGTTTGAACAGAGTTCCCTTTCCTTGGGTCTCTGTTCCCATCTTTACAGATTTCTCGTTGAAAATGACATGGATGCTTTCTTCTATCTTCTTGGTCCTCTTGTTATAGACCCTGTAAGCCTTGCTTTGTGATGAGTATCCCAGGAAGATCCCTTTATCTCTTCTAAGATCAAATTTTCCAAGGTTGTCTTTGCCATTGTTGTGGACAAAGCATGTGCATGCAAAGGTCCTTAGGTGGGAGATGTTTGGTTTTCTCCCTTTGATGAGCTCGTAGGATGTCTTCTTGATCATAGGCCTTATCATGGCTCGGTTCAGGATGTACGTAGCTGTGGCAATGGCTTCAGCCTAGAAATACTCAGGAACTACGCTTTCAAGCATCATGGTCCTGGCCATGTCCTCCAAGGTCCTATTCTTTCTCTCGACCACTCCGTTTTGCTGAGGAGTGCGAGGGGCTGAGAAGTTGTGAGAGATCCCATGTTTGTCACAGAAGTTAAGGAAATCTGAGTTTTGAAACTCAATTCCATGGTCAGACCTGATGGCTTTCAGCTTTAGCCCCATGCTTAGTTCTGTTCTTTTGATGAAGGGCTCGAACTCTTCAAAAGCTTGTGATTTTGCCTTCAAGAAAATAACACAGGTGAATCTAGAGAAATCATCCATTAAGACATACATGTACCTTTTTCCACCATTGGTGACTATTCGCATGGGACCACAGAGATCCATGTGAATTAGCTCTAAAGGCCTTGTTGTGCTCACCACCTTTTTGGGTTTGAAGGAGTTCCTAGTCTATTTCCCTCGAACACATGCTTCACACATTTTGACTCCTTCGAGATTGATCCGTGGAAGACTAATGACCAGATCTTGTAGATAGAGCTTCAGGATTTGATTGACACTTGCATGTCTCAGTCTTCGGTGCCAGAGTTCCGTGTCATCGTGGGAACTCGCAAGGCACAGCTTCGTTGGTGGTTCAAATTCTGTATCTACTACATATATATTTTTGTATCTTCTTCCTCTCAGAATCACTTTGTTGGTCTTCTTGTTGATGACGAGACATTCTTCTAAATCGAAGGTGACAACGTTGTTCCCTTGATCACACATCTGAGAGACACTCAGAAGGTTGTATCACAGATCCTTTACCAGATTTACATTGCTAACTTTGATTGATCTATTGAGCAAAACTTCTCCTTTTCCAATGACTTCTCCCTTGTTTTTATTGCCAAATGAGACGTGGCCTCCTTCGGCATGAGTGTGGAGTGAGATGAGGATATCTTTGTTTTCGGTCATATGGTTCGAGCATCCACTATCTATGAACCATGTATTGTTCCCTCTCACTGCCACCTACAAGATAAAGTTAGTGTTTTGAGACCCAGGCAAGATGACTCTTGCCACGTCCCTTGCAAGGGAAAATATTCTCATTTAAAACATAGTCAGCGATGTTGATATCATGAGTGATTTGAGAGTTGGAGTTCCTTTGGTGATTAGCATGATGTTTTTGTTTGTTCAAGAACTCACAGTTTCTGAGGGTTTGGGCTCTCTTCTTGGGATATGCTTCCTTATAGTGCCCATGAGCACCCCAGTTCCAGCACGTCTTATAGTATTCTCCCAGATAGTATTTTGAGTGTGGTCTTTGGATTCTGTTCCTATCCATAGTTTCCTTATTGTACACCCTTGACCCGTTTCCCTTAGCAATTTGGACATAAAGTCTATGTCTAGTGTTCCCAGTGTAATAATCTTTCTCACCACCTTTCCCACTCTCTAGGACCTTGATTTTCTCCTCGAGATGAGCATTTTTCTGTTTCTCGCATTGGAGTTCTAAGGCCCTACACTCATGGATTTCATGTTCACTCAGGGGTGACTTCCTGTTCTTTGAGCTCTCAGTTTTGTATCCTATGCCGTGTTTGGTTGGGACAAACTTGATTTGGGAACTAGAGGCTTCAAGATTTTCGGGAGTCTTACTCAGGTTTTGTAAGAGGGTGTTCTCATCTCTCTCTAGAGTTTTGATTTCATTTTCTAGATCTACGATGTGAGACACATGGGACTTGAGTTTTTCGAGAAGGGACATACAGTTGGGACAAGGTTCAAGACCAAGTAATTGAGCATTTATGTGTTCCTGTTTTTCCAACTTGTTTTGCAGTTTTATATTATCTTTGACAAGACTTGAAAGAATTTTCAACTGCTCAGGTTTTTCATAGTTGTTCAAAGAAGCAAGAACAGTTTCAATGGTTACCTCACTGGGTTGTTCCCCAGTGGTTTCTCCTATGGCCATTCCGCACATGTCTGGGAGTGCCCATGACTCGGGATCTTCGTCCTCATCATCACTCCAAGTGGCGATGTAGGCCTTTTTTCCTTGCTTCCGGTCGTCCGTTCCCTGTGGGCATTCCTTAGCGAAGTGTCCTTTCTTGTTGCACTTGTAACATGTGACATCCGAGAGGTCCTTCTCTGCGGGTTTTCTTTGGGAACTCTGTCCTTTTCCCCAGTTCCCACTATTCTTTTTGAGCTTCCCTTTGTAGAAGTTCCGAAGAGCCTTTGTTACTAGAACTAGATCCTCATCCTCTTCTTCTTTGGAGTCTTCGTGTTGTTCTTGAGTTGATTTGAGCATCTTCTCAATTTTGAGTGCGATCCCTTGATGTGCTCGCTTCTGTTCCTTATCATCGATCTTTCTCTTCTCGTGTCCTACTAGCTTTCCAAACACTTGATGGAGCATGAGAGTTCTATTTTCCGGATTCTCCTTGAACATTGTTCGCTTGTTTGCCCATTCTCTAGTCAGTCCGTTGAAGAGCTGTTGGACCTTCATCTTATGGGTGATTTCTTCTTTGGTGATCCCTAAGCCTTCCATTTTGGTGCAAACACCTACACATCGGGACTGATAGCTATCGACAAACTCTCCCATCTCCATTTGGAAGTTGAAGAACTCCCTTCTTGCATTCATCTGAAGATCTTCTCGGAGATCTGAGTTCCCAACGTGCATTTGTTTGATGGCTTCCCACATTTCCTTAGCTGTGTCAAGATTTGCTACCCTGTCACAGTCTTGCACGCACATGGACCTTTTCAGGTACTGTTTGGCCTTGTAGTTGGCCTCCATACATTTGTATTCGTTGGGTCCCCATTTGGTGAGGTCGTTGACTATAGCTGGATCAATTTCGAAGTTTCCTCTCTCGATAACACACCAGGCTTGGTAGTCCTGGCCACACATCCAATCCTTCATGTCGCGTTGCCAGCTTTCGAATCTTCTTGTAATAAGCCTTAGCGGCTTACTAGTGTTGTTCCCTACCTGAGTAAGTTCCTGAGCCATTTGATACCTGCGATGCTAACACAAATCTAGAGCAAACCTGCTCTGATACCAATTGTTGGATCGTAAACCGTTAGCAAAGAGCTTGGGAACTGGCTGTTAAGCTGTTCCCAAGGCAGTGGAAGTAAAGTAAACGCAAGTATTAAAAACTGTAAAGAACGCAGTTCCCTTATAGAGGAACCCCACTACAACCAACTAGTTGTATGGGTAAACTTCTACCTCCTCTTGGAGGATTTTGAATGACTTACTTATATTAATAGCTTTGTTCCTTAGTTACAACAGCCGGATTCAAACTTCTCTGTTCCTACGAGTTCTACCTAACTCTAGCAACACTAATGAATCCTCTCAACTGAGTTCCTAAGCTAACAACAACAAAACACAAGTAACTGAAACCTTACACCGACTTCTCAGTTCCCTTGCTCCTGGGAACTTCGGCTTCACCGTCGTCGAGATCACACACTCGCCGCCGGGGACTTCTCTTCTTCTTCTTTCTCTTTTCTCTGGTATGGGTATTTGTGAGTTCTGGGAGAAGTACTCAATCCGAGTACTATTCATTTGGCTTTATAGACAAGGTGTGCTTGGGCAATCGCGTCTTTCAATTGTGTCCAAAATGCCCTTTGCTTGATGCCCAAGTTGTACTTTCTTCACATGTGACTTTGGTTTGAATTGGGTCAACTTCTTGAATCAATCGGACCGTTGGATAATTCATGACAGTCTGATCCTCAGACTGTTCCTTCGGACTGTCCAAGACAAAATCCCGCGATCTGCGCTAAACAGGCGTTGTCCTCACATGTGAGTTCCCATATTTTGGGAACTGTCTTCTTCAGAGTTCCCTTGATGGAAACTCTTCATCGTGTAAACCTGTGTTCTCTTGATCATTCCTGGCAGTTCCCATTTTATGGGAACTTTCCTCTTCAGAGTTCCCTTGATGGAAACTCTGCATTGTGAGGTTATGTGGCTTTTGGTCATTCATGAGAGTTTTTGGCTATGCCTGCGTTCCTTAGAAATACTTGAACAAACCACATTAGTTCCTCATGGTGTTTGTCATTATCAAAACTCGGAGAATGGCATCGTTGATCCGTTGTTTAGAACCAGAGGTCCCAACAACGTCCCAACAGTCGCCATGAAGAAAGGCATTATGAACATCCATCTGATGGAGTTCCCAATCACGAGCAACAGCAACAACAAGAAACGTCCTAACAGAGACCATTTTTTCCATAGGAGCAAAGGTCTCATTATAATCAATACCGACCTTTTGATTGTTTCCAAGGACAACCAAACGAGCTTTCTAACGCTCAATAGATCCATCAGACTTATATTTCACCTTGAAAACCCATTTACAACCAATGGATTTCTTTCCCTTAGGAAGAGTAGAAAGAGTCCAAGTGCCGTTCCGCTCAAGTGCATCAATCTCGGCCTTCATAGCCTCATGCCAGTGAGGGCTATGAACAGCATCAGCAAAAGTAGTAGGCTCTGTAGTAGACTGAATAGCAGCAATAAAACCAAGATACCGAGATGAAAAACGGTTATAATTGACAAAATTATCTATGGGATAGGAGGTACCTGACAAAACCGATCGGGAAGGCGACGTTCAAGCTTCCTGTTTTCATACAATATTGCACACAAAGTCACGTAGCTTCACAGAAGTAGTACGATCACGGGTAGAATGACGGACATCATCTTGAACGGCAACATGAGGAGATTGAATCCCACTCCCCCTGTCATCCGTCTGCGATTGGTCATTTGAGGAGCTAGGCAAAGGAATGTCTTGAACAATGCTGGAAGGAGATTGAACCCCACTCCTCCCAACAATTGTTTGTGAATGGATATTTGAGGAGTTCAAGGTCGGTTCTTGGACAAGGATAGGAGGAGATTGAACCCCACTCCCCTTGTCTCCTGTTTGCGTAGGAGCCAATGGACAAGGTAAATCATCATAAATTGAGGCATGTATGTTATCAGAATCAGATAAGGCTGAATCAGGCGTAGGAGATGCAAGTTTAAAAGGAAAGTGAGTTTCATAGAAAACGACATCAGACGAGACAAAACGTTCTTTAGTTTCCAAATCAATAACTTTCCATCCTTTTTGACCTTTCGGGTAACCAAAAAAAACACATTTACGAGCTCGTTGTGCAAATTTATCAGAAGACCTTGGAATAGTAGAAACATAACAAAGACACCCTATGGTGCGCAAATAGACATAATCAGGTGGTCGACCAAACAAAATTCCATATGGTGTTTTATTTTCCAAAAGAGGGGTAGGACTTCGATTTATGAAATATCTCGCAGCAAGAATATAATCTCCCCAAAACATTAAAGGTAAGTTTGCATGAAAACGAATAGCCCTAGCCACATTTAAAATATGTCTATGCTTGCGTTCAACTCGACCATTTTGTTGTGGTGTTCCCACACAAGAAGTTTCAAACAGAATTCCATTTTGATCAAAATAAGAGCGTAAACATGTAAATTAAGTACCATTATCGCTTCGAAAACGCTTGTTATGCTTTTCAAATTGACAAGTAACCATAGAAAAAAACTTTTGAATAAGACAAGCAACCTCAGATTTATGCTTCATCAAAAATATCCTAACACCCCGAGCACAATCATCTACGATAGTCAAAAAATAATGAGCTCCAGAAACAGAAGGAGTCCGATACGGACCCCAAACATCACAATGAATCAAATCAAATATGACTAAAGCATGCGAATTACTAATAGGAAAACTAGAACGTGTCTGTTTCGCTCTATGACAACTATCACAAGGGTCTAGGGAACCATTGATTTTAATTTTATGAATATGTTGAAGAACAGAAAGAGAAGGGTGTCCAAAACGGGAATACCAAAGGGCAGGTGAATCGGCGTCTAACCGTGAAGCATGTGTTGTGGGCGCCACTACACGAAGCCAGTACACTCCATTGCGTTCCTCACCCGCTCCCACCAGCCTCATCGAAGTCCGGTCCTGTAAAATGCATATCTTATTAGTCAATGTGACAATACAATCCTGACACTTCAGTAATTGTGCAAATGAGATCAAATTGCAATGTAATTTTGGCACAAGAAGCACATTATGTAAAATCAAACTGTCACTCAATATCAGACTGCCAGCGGATTTGGCAACAGTAGACAAGCCATCAGGAAGCAAAATAGTAGATGACGACACCTCTGTCAAGTTACTCAATAAGGATGCGTCATCGGTCATATGAAAGGACGCCCCGGTATCCAAAATCCATTTAAAACAAAACATGCCCGACAACTTAGTGGATCCGACATTGGCTGATTGGAACAAATTCACCAACATAGACCATTGATTCTCGTTCAAGCCCGTACTTGCACGATTCTGTGCGGTTCGAGAGACAATACCGTAGTATGAATTATCCCGAGATATATCAATCAAATTTTACACGAACAGTAACACACAAGAATTCTGAACCGAACACAATAGAAACACAACAACAACACACGACCACCACTTCACCAAAAGAAACAAATAGCCACTAATTACAAATAGCCACCAATCACTAATAGCCACCAATCACTAATCAGCAAACTCAAATGAATTAATTTCACTAGCAGCCTCAAATTAGGCAACAAACACACGCGATCATACACACGCGAATAAGGCCCAATTTTCAATAAAAAAATAGCCGAAAAAATGCCCCGATCAGTCTCGAGCAATATTCCGATTACAACTCACGAACCGCAAATCACGAAAAACTTGCGACGCAAACGATCGATCAAAACGTTAATTTGTTAGAACCTGCTTTGATACCATAAAGACAAATTTGGGGCTGTAACAACGTTCCTTTCATTCACCAAAATAGTTTAAATACTCTAGGGTTTTTACATGACTTGGCCACAATATTTTATATTTTCTCTATACAAATATACCTAAAAATAACATATAAAATACATATAATATCAATAATTGCATGCCAAGTTTTCGATGAAATGTCCATACAATTGTCAATCCTAAATATTGCATTTGGTTTCTAATTTCAAATTTATACTTTTATTCGATCGTTCTTGATTTTGTTGTGCAGAATATGCTTATTGGCTTTATACAATCCTTATTCTTTATACTTATGCCTAGATGTCTTTATAGTTCACTTGATTTTTCTCCTTTTGCCTTGAAAAAGACTTGTGATCTAACATTGCAAGCTAAGTGTTTGATGAAATGTTCATTTAAATGTCAATCGTAAAGGTTGCATTCGGTTTCTATGTTCGAATTTATACTTTTATTCGATTGGTCTTGATTTTGTTCTGCAGAATATGCTTATTGGCTTGATACTATCGTCATTCTTTATGCCTTTGCCTATATGTCTTTAAAGCTCACTTGTTTTTTCTCCTTTTGGCTTAAAAATGACTTGTGATCTAACATTGCAAGCCAAGTGTTCGATGAAATGTCCATGTAAATGTCACTCCAAAATGTTGCATTCGGTTTGTAGGTTCGAATTTATGTTGTTATTTGATCGGTCTTGATTTTGTTCTGCAGAATATGCTTATTGGCTTGATACTATCGTCATTCTTTATGCCTTTGCCTATATGTCTTTAAAGCTCACTTGTTTTTTCTCCTTTTGGCTTAAAAATGACTTGTGATCTAACATTGCAAGCCAAGTGTTCGATGAAATGTCCATGTAAATGTCACTCCAAAATGTTGCATTCGGTTTGTAGGTTCGAATTTATGTTGTTATTTGATCGGTCTTGATTTTGTAGTGCAGAATGTGCTTATTGGCTTGATACTATCCTCATTCTTTATGCTTAAGCCTAGATGTCTTTAAAGTTTACTTGTTTTTTCTCCTTTTAACTTTAAAAATTGACTTATGATCTAACATTGCATGGCAAGTGTGACACCCTTATACCCTCTGACGTATACTTAGTAAAACTTCTCTCTCATATAAAGAGGTAATTTAGATACTACAATTATCCACATAAGCACATATCAGAAAGTAACAACCATATAAGGTTGCACACACATACGCATTCATTTTATACTAAAACATCTATTATTGTAACTTCTATTACAACACATATGTCTATGATGCAAAATGAGGAGGAGAAGGTTGTTTAGAGCTTCAGTTGGCCGACCTGTGTGAATGTGACCTTTAAAAGGACATACATCAGTAAGAACTAGCTGAACTTGAAAAATTGTTTTGCGATTTACGTGATTCGCATACTCAGTGAATAAAAACCATCATCAATTATTTCACACAAAACCAATCATTTAGTTCATATACATATACATACATATTATATATATCATATATGAATTT
This sequence comes from Fallopia convolvulus, assembly GCA_964016875.1. Taxonomy (NCBI): domain Eukaryota; kingdom Viridiplantae; phylum Streptophyta; class Magnoliopsida; order Caryophyllales; family Polygonaceae; genus Fallopia; species Fallopia convolvulus. The sequence continues at coordinate 32,054,090 of OZ024734.1, read as the reverse complement.
ATTATGCAAATGCAAATGCTGATGTTTCCGATTCTTTATTCTGTGAACTGTTCAAGCCTGAATCTGCCCCGGGTTTATTGTATTTGGACTCTTATGGTCCCTTTAACAATGAAATCCAAAGATTTCCTTAATATTGACTCTCATGGTCCCTTTAGCAAAGAAATCCGAAGATCTCCTGAATATTAACCCGTAGGTGTTGTATGATCCATAGATCCTATATGATCCGTAGGTCGCTTTAACAATGAAATCCGTAAATTTCCTGAATTTCAGTTCAGGTCAAGACAATCATAGGTCATTTAAATCTCATTGCAATATGCTATGCAATCAAATGTATCCTGTGTTCATATATCATACGCCATCAGCTAACAAAACAACTCTGGAAATTTCGGAGCTATCATATAAAACACATGTATCCATATAATCCATATAACACATATAGCTCATATAGCACATATATCCATAATGCACATATATCCGTATAGCACATATAGCATATAGGGTTGAATCTCCGGTCTATACTCACCTGTTCAAGACAATTACTGTATCTCTTCCCTTTCTCTTTGACCACGATCTATGACTTGTCCGCCTAAATATAACCAAATGCAAAAACAACGTTTTTACTCTTATAAACTTTAACCCTAAATACAATGAAATGCCAGAATGCATTATAACTTCTTGTGCATAATTCCAAATTCTTTAAAACTTGACAACGATAAACTATATATATAGAAGAACATTTTTCTAGTTCATACCGTTTTGAAAAACATGATCAAAGGGCTCCCTAATATCATTACAAAGAGAAACCCTAAAATCACTCTGAAATCTTTTACCGAATATAAATCGAATATCGAAAACACCCTCTGAGAACTATAAATCGACTGATTTTCGAATAAAAAGAAACTGTAGATCTTGATCTGGAAAATTAGAAAAATCCATATAAACCTTTTAATAATTAAAAACATACCAAACCAAGCTTTAACTTCAAGATTAAAACCCGACAAAAGAAATCTTGGACCAGATCCAACAAAAACAACCGAAACAAACTTTTTCTTCTCTCCTCTCTTTCCTTTCTAATCTTCGTGCTCTAGTTTTTTTATGACTTCACTTGGAAGAATTTGAGAACCCACATATATATCCATATTCAAAGTCGGCATTTAAAGTGGGTAAACTTTTTAAAAAAATCTCACTTTTTAGCCTGAAATCCTCTTTACTACAAACTTTACCCTAAAATAATTAATAATTATTTTTTAAGTTAAAAACTTTATAAAATATAATAAACTTAATTAGAAAATAAATATTACTTTTAAAAATTCACTATATATCATGCCAATATGCTATGCTAATGCTACTAATATCATATGAATGCAAAATGACGTATGCACTTTGGTCGGGGATGTTACAATCCTCCCCCTCTATAAGAATTTTGTCCTCAAAATTCGCTATCTCTTCGTATGACTTTCTCATCATATCCTTTGTTTCACAACTTGTCTCCTCTATACCATAATTCTTATAAATTACTTTCAGAATCTCCCTTTGCAACTATTTGATATTGTAATCTACTATCATATCGGTCCTTTATGTAGCTCAGATTTTCTGCAAGCTGCACTTCTGAATCTTTTAACACGTGATAGATCAGATCAATACTGTAGCAACATACTAATATGGAAAAATCATGAATCTGAGCTAATTCTGAAGATAATGCAAATCTGTATGCCAAACATCAATATGCCATCTTGAATAACAAATGGCGTATCTCTACCTTGTCAAACAAGTTCTATAATTTCGACCAACTTTCCAACTCTTACTTGTGCATCTTTAGTTTTCTGTCTCAGCACTGGCCAAATCTCAAAAGTAGCAATCAGTACTCTATCTATGTCAAACTGTAATCTATCATTTAAACCTCGCAAAGCAATCAAATCTAACACTGAATTCACGTGCATATCTGCCTTCATACCATTAAACTTTTGACTTAAAGCATCTGCTACAACATTGGCCTTTTTCGGATGATACTCAATTGTACAATCATATTCTTTCAGTAGTTCCATCCAACGTCATTGTCTCATGTTCAACTGCTTTTAGCTCATCAAATACATCAAACTCATGCTTTGTAAAGATTTGGAATGTTTCTCCATATAGATAATGTTGCTAAATCTTTAGGGCAAATACTACTATTCTCACCTCTAAATCATGTACAAGATAACAAACTTCATATGGTCGCAATTGTCGTGATGCATAAGCAATTACATCCCATCCAGCATAAAGACATAGCCATGACCCTGATACGAAACATCACTGAAAATACCAAATCCTCTTGTACCTGTAAGAATTCTCAGTATTGCTATTATAGTCTATCGGTGCTTTAACTCATTACAGGCTTGTTGGCACGCAGAATTTCAATGGAATTGAGCATTCTTTCATAGCAATTTAGTAAGTGATGCAACTATAATAGAGAATCCTTCCACTAATAGTCTGTAGTATCCAGCCATACTAATAAAGATACGAACTTCTATAACTATAGTTGATGCTTTCCAGTTTACCATTGCTTAAAGCTTTTTAGAATCAATCCTCTATACATCTTCCAAATACTATATGTCCAAAAAATACCATATGATCCAACCAGAATTCACACTTTCTCAGTTTAGTAAACAACTGTTTTTCCCTCAAGACTTGTAGCACAGTACGCAAATGATCAACATGCTCAGCTGTACTCCACGAATATACCAATATATCATGAATAATGATGATCACAAATCTGTATAGAAAAGATTGAAATACCTTGTTCATCAAAGCCATAAATTCTGTTGGTGCATTAGTCAAACCAAATAGAATTACCAGAAACTCATAATGCCCATATCGAGTTCTGAATGTTGTCTTGATAATGTCATCTTTAGCTATCTTTAACTAATGATATCCTTATCGAATGTCTATCTTCGAAAATACCTTTGCACACTAAAGTTGACCAAATAAGTCATCTATTCTTGGCAATAGATATTTATTCTTCACTGTCATCTGATTCAACTTTCTATAATCTATGCACAGTCATGAGATACACTAGCACTAATGAATACGTTTTCCAACAAATCCTGTAACTATTTCTTCAATTCCTTTTACTCTAGAAAAAACATCCAATATGGAAGAATAGAAATCGGTGCAATACTTGACATTAATTTCATAGTAAACTCTATCTCTCTATCAGGTGGCAATCCAGGAAGATGCTTTGGAAACATATTAAGAAAATCTTTAACAACTGAAATACCTCCAACTTTATCACATTCAATTGTACGGTCTATAACATGGGCAAGATATGCCTCACATCCATCTCTGATCATGCGAAAATGCCACCGTCGCAGATATTAAGCAAGTTGGTACAATTTGTCTATCTCCATAGAAAACCACTCTAGATTTGCTAGGCAAGTCTATTACTAACTCTTTGGTAAAACAATCCACTTTAGCATAATGTCTTGACAATGAATCATATCCAATATACCATCAAACTCATACAAGAATAGCAAGATCAGATCAGCTGATAACTCTACTGTATCCACTCGTTTTATACATTCTCGATATACTGTATTTACGTTAACATTTCATTTGTACTTCCTCTTCTAGTAGTTCATGTGTATGAAATGTATGTTCATGTAGTGCTGTATGAGATGCTCTTATAGACTAACATGGCGTGACTGAACCTTCTCTCCTTTATGCATCATGCTCATGATACCAAAAACTAGGTGTGACACCCTTATACCCTCTGACATATACTTAGTAAAACTTATCTCTCATATAAAGAGATAATTTAGATACTACATTTATCCACATAAGCACATATCAAAAAGTAACAACCATATAAGGTTGCACACACATATGCATTCATCTCTATACTAAAACATCTATTACTCTAACTTCTATTACAACACATATGTCTATGATGCAAAATGAGGAGGAGAAGGTTGCTTAGAGTTTCAGCCGGCCGACCTTTGTGAATGTGACCTTTAAAAGGACACACATCAGTAACAACTAGCTGAACCTGAAAAATGGTTTTGCGATTTACGTGAGTCGCATACTAAGTGAATATAAACCATCATCAATTATTTCACATAAAACCAATCATTTAGTTTATATACATATACATACATATTATATACATCATATATGAATTTACTATGCAAATGCAAATGCTGATGTTTCCGATTCTTTATTCTGTGAACTGTTCAAGCCTGAATCTGCCCCGAGTTTACTATATTTGGACTCTTATGGTCCCTTTAACAAAGAAATCCGAAGATTTCCTGAATATTGACTCTTATGGTCCCTTTAGCAAAGAAATCCGAAGATCTCCTGATTATTGACCCGTAGGTCCTGTATGATCCGTAGATCCTGTATAACCCGTAGGTTGCATTAACAAAGAAATCCGTAAATTTCCTGAATTACAGTTCAGGGCAAGACATTCACATGTCCTTTTAATCTCATTGCAATATGTTGTGCAATCAAATGCATCTTGTGTTCATATATCATATGCCATCAGCTAACATACTTTCTGTGCAAACAACTCTGGAAATTTCAGAGCTATCATATAAAACACATATATCCATATAATCCATATAACACATATAGCTCATATAGCACATATATCCTTAAAACACATATATCCATATAGCTCATATATCCGTATAGCACATATAGCATATAGGGTTGAATCTCTGGTCTATACTCACCTGTTCAAGACAATTACTATATCTCTTCCCTTTCTCTTTGACCAGGATCTATGACTTGTGCTCCTATATATAACCCAATGAAAAAACAACCTATTTACTCTTACAAACTTTAACCTTAAATAGAATGAAATGCCAGAATGCATTATAACTTCTTGTGCATAATTTCAAATCCTTTGAAACTTGACAACGATAAACTATATATATAGAAGAACATTTTTCTAGTTCAAACCTTTTTGAAAAACATGATCAAAGGGCTCCCTAATATCATTAAAAAGAGAAACTCTAAAATCTCTGAAAACTTTTACCGAATATAAATCCAATATCGAAAACACCCTCTGAGAACTATCAATCGACTTATTTTCTAATCAAAAGCAATTGTAGATCTAGATCTGGAAAATTAGAAAAATCCAGATAAACCTTTTACTAATTAAAAACTTACCAAACCACGCTTGTACTTCAAGATTAAAACCCGATAGAAGAAATCTTGGACCAGATCCAACAAAAACAACCGAAACAAACTTTTTCAACTCTCCTCTCTTTCTTTTCTAATCTTCTTTCTCTCGTTTTTTTTATGACTTCACTTGGAAGAATTTGAGAACCCACATATATATCCATATTCAAAGTCGGCGTTTAAAGTCGGTAGACTTTTTAAAAAAATCTCACTTTTTACCCTGAAATCCTCTTTACTACAAACATTACCCTGAAATAATTAATAATTAACTTTAAGTTAAAAACATTATAAAATATAATAAACTTAATTAGAAAACAAATATTACTTTTAAAAATTCACTATATATCATGCCAATATGCTATGCATATGCTACTAATATCATATGAATGCAAAATGAGGTATCCACTTTGGTCGGGGATGTTAGAGCAAGTGTTCAATGAAATGTCTATATAAATGTTAGTCTTAAATTTGGCATTCGATTTCTAGGTTCAAATTTATTCTTTTAGTCGATCGGTCTTGATTTTCTAGTTCACGTACAATGTGCGTATTGGCTTGGTACTATCCTCATTCTTTATGCTATGCCTAGATGTCTTTAAAGTTCACTTGTTTTTTCCCCTTTTGTCTTTAAAATGACTTGTGATCTAACATTGCACGCCAAATGTTCGATGAATTATATCCATATAATTATCACTACTAAAGGTGGCATTCGGCTTCTAGATTCGAATTTGCGCTTTTATTTTATAGGTCTTGATTTAGTAGTGCAGCCCTGATTGGCTTGATACTATCCTCATTCTTTATGCATTTGCCTAGATGTCTCTAAATCTCACTTTTTTTTTCTCCTTTTGCCTTCAAAATGACTTGTGATCTAACATTGCACGCCAAGTGTTCGATGAAATGTCCATGTAAATGTCACTCCTAAATGTTGCATTCGGTTTCTAGGTTCGAATTTATGCTTTTAATTGATCAAACTTAATATTGTAGTGTATAACGTGCTTATTGGCTTGATACTATCCTCATTCTTTATGCTTAAGCCTAGATGTCTTTAAAGTTCACTTGTTTTTTCTCCTTTTATATTTAAAAATTGACTTATGATCTAACATTGCATGGCAAGTGTTCAATGAAATGTCCATGTAAATGGCACTCTTTAATTTGGTATTCGATTTCTAGGTTCGAATTTATTTCTTTATTCGATCGGTCTTGATTTTCTCGCTCACAATGTGCTTATTGGCTTGATACTATCCTCATTGTTTATGCTTTTGCCTAGATGTTTTTAAAGTTCAATTGTTTTTTCTCCTTTTGCCTTTAAAAAAAGACTTGTGATCTAACATTGCATGCCAAGTGTTCGATGAAATGTCCATGTAAATGTCAATCCTAAATATTGCATTCGGTTTCTAGGTTCGAATTTATACTTTTATTCGATCGTTCTTGATTTTGTAGTGCAGAATATGCTTATTGGCTTGATACTATCCTTATTCTTTATGCATATACCTAGATTTCTTTATAGTTCACTTGTTTTTACTCCTTTTGCCTTAAAAATGACTTGTTTTCTAACATTGCAGGCCAAGTGTTCAATGAATGTCCATGTAAATGTCAATCCTAAATGTTGCATTCGGTTTCTAGGTCCGAATTTATACTTTTATTCGATGGGTCTTGATTTTTTAGTGCAGAATGTGCTTATTGAATTGATACTATCCTTATTCTTTATCCTTATGCATAGATGTCTTTATAGTTCACTTGTTTTTTTCTTCTTTTGCCTTAAAAATGACTTGTGATCTAACATTGCAAGCCAAGTGTTCGATGAAATGTCCATGTAAATGTCACTCCAAAATGTTGCATTCGGTTTCTAGGTTCGAATTTAAGCTTTTATCGATCGATCTTGATTTTGTAGTGCAGAATGTGCTTATTGGGTTGATACTATCCTCATTCTTTATGCGTATGCCTAGATGTCCTTAAAGTTCACTTGTTTTTTCTCCTATTACCTTTAAAAATTGAATTATGATCTAACAGTGCATGGCAATTGTTCAATGAAATGTCCATGTAAATGTTACTCTTAAATTTGGCATTCGATTTCTATGTTCAAATTTATTCTTTTACTCGATCGGTCTTGATTTTCGAGTTCACAATGTGCTTATTGGCTTGATACTATCTTCATTCTTTATGCTTATACCTAGATGCCTTTAAAGATCACTTTACTTTTCTCCTTTTACCATTAAAAATGGAATTATGATCTAACATTGCACGCCAAGTGTTTGATTAAATGTCCATGTAAATGTCATTCCTAAATGTTGCATTCCGCTTTTAGATTCGAATTTGTGCTTTTATTTTATAGGTCTTGATTTGGTAGTTTAGCCCTTATTGTCTTGATACTATCCTCATTCTTTATGCCTTTCGCTAGATGTCTTTAAAGTTCACTTGTTTTTCTCCTCTTGCCTTTAAAAATAGACTTGTGACCTAACATTGCACACCAAGTGTTCGACGAAATGTCCATGTAAATGTAACTCATAAATGTTGCATTCGGTTTCTAGGTTCGAATTTATACTTTTATACGATCGGTCTTGATTTTGTAGTGCAGAATATGCTTATTGGCTTGATACTATGCTTATTCTTTTTGCTAATGCCTAGATGTCTTTAAAGTTCACTTGTTTTTTCTCCTTTTATATTTAAAAATTGACTTATGATCTAACATTGCATGGCAAGTGTTCAATGAAATGTCCATGTAAATGGCACTCTTTAATTTGGTATTCGATTTCTAGGTTCGCATTTATTCCTTTATTCGATCGGTCTTGATTTTCTCGCTCACAATGTGCTTATTGGCTTGATACTATCCTCATTCTTTATGCTTTTGCCTAGATGTTTTTAAAGTTCACTTCTTTTTTGTCCTCTTACCTTTAAAAATTCAGTTATGATCTAACATTGCAAGCCAAGTGTTCGATCAAATGTACATGTAAATGTCACTCCTAGATGTTGCATTCGATTTCTAGGTTTGAATTTATACTTTTATTCGATATATCTTGATTTTGTAGTGCAAAATATGCTTCTTGGCTTGATACTATCCTTATTCTTTTTGCTTATGCCAATGTTGCATTTGGTTTCTAGGTTCGAATTTATACTTTTATTTGATCGTTCTTCATTTTGTAGTGTAGAATATTGTTATTGGCTTGTACTATCCTTATTCTTTATGCCTATGCCTATATGTCTTGTTATTCTAGTTCATAATTGCTTATTGGCTTGGTATTATCCTCATTCTTTATGCTTATGCCTAGATGTCTTTAAAGTTCAATTGTTTTTTCTCCTTTTGCCTTTAAAAAAAGACTTGTGATCTAACATTGCATGCCAACTGTTTGATGAAATGTCCATGTAAATGTCAATCCTAAATGTTGCATTCGGTTTCTAGGTTCGAATTTATACTTTTATTCGATCGTTCTTGATTTTGTAGTGCAGAATATGCTTATTGGCTTGATACTATCCTTATTCTTTATGCATATACCTAGATGTCTTTATAGTTCACTTGTTCTTACTCCTTTTGCCTTAAAAATGACTTGTTTTCTAACATTGCAGGCCAAGTGTTCAATGAATGTCCATGTAAATGTCAATCCTAAATGTTGCATTCGGTTTCTAGGTTCGAATTTATACTTTTATTCGATCGTTCTTGATTTTGTAGTGCAGAATATGCTTATTGGCTTGATACTATCCTTATTCTTTATGCATATACCTAGATTTCTTTATAGTTCACTTGGTTTTACTCCTTTTGCCTTAAAAATGACTTGTTTTCTAACATTGCAGGCCAAGTGTTCAATGAATGTCCATGTAAATGTCAATCCTAAATGTTGCATTCGGTTTCTAGGTCCGAATTTATACTTTTATTCGATCGTTCTTGATTTTTTAGTGCAGAATGTGCTTATTGAATTGATACTATCCTTATTCTTTATCCTTATGCATAGATGTCTTTATAGTTGACTTGTTTTTTTCTTCTTTTGCCTTAAAAATGACCTGTGATCTAACATTGCAAGACAAGTGTTCGATGAAATGTCCATGTAAATGTCTCTCCAAAATGTTGCATTCGGTTTCTAGGTTCGAATTTAAGCTTTTATCGATCGATCTTGATTTGGTAGTGAAGAATGTGCTTATTGGCTTGATACTATCCTCATTCTTTATGCGTATGCCTAGATGTCCTTAAAGTTCACTTGTTTTTTCTCCTATTACCTTTAAAAATTGAATTATGATCTAACAGTGCATGGCAATTGTTCAATGAAATGTCCATGTAAATGTTACTCTTTAATTTGGCTTGATACTATCTTCATTCTTTATGCTTATACCTAGATGCCTTTAAAGATCACTTTACTTTTCTCCTTTTACCATTAAAAATGGAATTATGATCTAACATTGCACGCCAAGTGTTTGATTAAATGTCCATGTAAATGTCATTCCTAAATGTTGCATTCCGCTTTTAGATTCGAATTTGTGCTTTTATTTTATAGGTCTTGATTTGGTAGTTTAGCCCTTATTGTCTTGATACTATCCTCATTCTTTATGCCTTTCGCTAGATGTCTTTAAAGTTCACTTGTTTTTCTCCTCTTGCCTTTAAAAATAGACTTGTGACCTAACATTGCACACCAAGTGTTCGAGCAAATGTCCATGTAAAGGTAACTCATAAATGTTGCATTCGGTTTCTAGGTTCGAATTTATACTTTTATACGATCGGTCTTGATTTTGTAGTGCCATATATGCTTATTGGCTTGATACTATGCTTATTCTTTTTGCTAATGCCTAGATGTCTTTAAAGTTCACTTGTTTTTTCTCCTTTTGCCTTAAAAATGACTTGTTATCTAACATTGCAAGCCAAGTGATCGATGAAATGTCAATGTAAAAGTCACTCTTAACTGTTTCATCCGGTTTCTAGGTTGGAATTATGCTTTTGTTCGATCGGTCGCGATTTTGTATTGTAAAATGTGCTTATTGGCTTGTTACTAGATGTTTAGATGTTTAGATGTCTTTAAAGTGCACTTGTTTTTTCTCCTTTTACCTTTAAAAATTGACTTATGATCTAACATTGCATTGCAAGTGTTCAATGAAATGTCCATGTAAATGTCACTCTTAAATATGGCATTCGATTTCTAGGTTTGAATTTATTCTTTTATTCGACCGGTCTTGATTTTTTAGTTCACAACGTGCTTATTGGCTTGATACTATCCTCATTCTTTATGGTTATGCCTACATCTCTTTAAAGTTCACTTTTTTTTCTCCTTTTACCTTTAAAAATTGGCTTATGATCTAACATTGCATGGCAAGTGTTCAATGAAATGTCCATGTAAATGTTACTCTTAAATTGGGCATTGATTTCTAGGTTCAAATTTAATCTTTTATTCGATCGGTCTTGATTTTCTAGTTCACAATGTGCTTATTGGTTTGATACTATCCTCATTCTTTATGCTTCTGCCTAGATGTCTTTAAAGTTCACTTGTTTTTCTCCTTTTGACTTCAAAAATAGACTTGTGATTTAACATTGCACGCCAAATGTTCGATGAAATATGTACATGAATATATCAATCCTAAATGTGGCATTCGGCTTCAAGATTCGAATTTGTGCTTTTATTTTATAGGTCTTGATTTGGTAGTGCAACCCTTATTGGCTTGATACTATCCTCATTCTTTATGCCTTTGCCTAGATGTCTCTAAAGCTCACTTGTTTTTTCTCCTTTCGCCTTTAAAATGACTTGTGATCTAACATTACAAGCCAAGTGTTCGATGAATTTTCCATGTAAATGTCACTCCTAAATGTTGCGATCGATTTCTAGGTTCGAATATATGCTTTTAATCGATCAGTCTTGATTTTGTAGTGCAAAATGTGCTTATTGGCTTGATACTATCCTCATTCTTTATGCTTATGCCTAGATGTCTTTAAAGTTCACTTGTTTTTTCTCCATTTGCCTTTAAAATGACTTGTGATCTAACATTGCACGCAAGTGTTCAATGAAATGTCCATGTAAATGTCACTCCTAAATGTGGCATTCGATTTCTAGGTTCGAATATATGCTTTTATTCGATCGGTCTTGATTTTCTAGTTCACAATGTGCTTATTGGCTTGATACTATCCTCATTCTTTATGATTATGCCTAGATGTCTTTAAAGTTCACTTGTTTTTTCTCCTTTTGACTTTAAAAATAGACTTGTGATCTAACACTGCACGCTAAATGTTCGATGAAATGTTCATGTAAATGTCACTCCTAAATGTTGCATTCAGTTTTTAGGTTCGAATTTATGCTTTTATTCGACCGGTCTTGATTTTGTAGTCCAGAATGAGCTTATTGGCTTCATACTATCCTCATTCTTTATGCGTATGCCTAGATGCCTTTAAGGTTCACTTTTTTTTTTCTCCTTTTGCCTTTAAAATGACTTGTGATATAACATTGCACGCCATGTGTTCGATGAAATATCCATGTAAATGTCACTCCTAAATGTTGATTCAGTTTCTTGGTTCGAAATTATGCTTTTATTCGATCGGTCTTGATTTTGTAGTGTAGAATGTGCTTATTGAATTGATACTATCCTCATTCTTTATGCGTATGCCTAGATGTCTTTAAGGTTCACTTTTTTTTCTCCTTTTGCCTTCAAAATGACTTGTGATCTAACAATGCACGCCAAGTGTTCGATGAAATGTCCATGTCAATGTCACTCCTAAATGTTGATTCAGTTTCTTTGTTCGAATTTATGTTTTTACTCAATCGGTCTAGATTTGGTAGTGCAGAATGTGATTATTGGCTTGATATTATACTCATTCTTTATGCTTATACCTAGGTCTCTTTAGAGTTCACATGTTTGTTCACCTTTTGCCTTTAAAATGACATGTGATCTAACATAGCTAGCCAAGTGTTCGATGAAATGTCCATGTAAATGTCACTCCTAAATGTTGCATTCAGTTTCTAGGTTCGAATTTATGCTTTTATTCTATCGGTCTTGATTTTGTAGTGCAAAATATGCTTATTGGCTTGATACTATCCTCATTCTTTATGCTTATGCCTAGATGTCTTTAAAGTTCACTTGGTTTTTCTCCTTTTGCCTTTAAAAATAGACATGTGATCTAACATTGCAGGCCAAGTGTTCAATGAAATTTCCTTGTAAATTTCACTCCTAAATGTGCCATTCGGTATCTATGTTCGAATTAATGCTTTTATTCCATCGGTCTTGATGTTATAGTGTAGAATGTGCTTATTGGATTGATACTATCCTCATTCTTTATGCTTATGCCTTGATGTCTTTAAAGTTCACTTGTTTTTTCTGCTATTGTCTTTATAATGACTTGTGATCTAACATTGCAAGCCAAGTGTTTGATGAAATGTCCATGTAAATGTCAGTCTTAAATGTTGTATTCGGTTTCTAGGTTCGAATTTATGCTTCTATTCGATCGGACTTGATTTTGTAGTGTAGAATATGCTTATTGGCTTTATATTATCCTCATTCTTTATGCTTCTGCCTGGATGTCTTTAAAATGACTTGTAATCTAACATTGCACGCTAAGTGTTCGAAGAAATTTCCATGTAAATATCACTCCTAAATGTGGCACTCGGTTTCTATATTCGAATTTGTCCTTTTATTTGATAGGTCTTGATTTGGTAGTGCAGCCCTTATTGGATTGATACTATCCTCATTCTTTATGCCTTTGCCGAGATGTCTTTATGTTTTCACTTGTGTTTTCTCCTTTTGCCTTTAAAATGACTTGTGATATAACATTGCACGCCATGCGTTCGATGAAATATCCATGTAAATGTCACTCCTAAATGTTGATTCAGTTTCTTGGTTCGAAATTATGCTTTTATTCGATCGGTCTTGATTTTGTAGTGTAGAATGTGCTTATTGAATTGATACTATCCTCATTCTTTATGCGTATGCCTAGATGTCTTTAAGGTTCACTTTTTTTTCTCCTTTTGCCTTCAAAATGACTTGTGATCTAACAATGCACGCCAAGTGTTCGATGAAATGTCCATGTCAATGTCACTCCTAAATGTTGATTCAGTTTCTTTGTTCGAATTTATGTTTTTATTCAATCGGTCTAGATTTGGTAGTGCAGAATGTGCTTATTGGCTTGATATTATACTCATTCTTTATGCTTATACCTAGGTCTCTTTAGAGTTCACATGTTTGTTCACCTTTTGCCTTTAAAATGACATGTGATCTAACATTGCTAGCCAAGTGTTCGATGAAATGTCCATGTAAATGTCACTCCTAAATGTTGCATTCAGTTTCTAGGTTCGAATTTATGCTTTTATTCTATCGGTCTTGATTTTGTAGTGCAAAATATGCTTATTGGCTTGATACTATCCTCGTTCTTTATGCTTATGCCTAGATGTCTTTAAAGTTCACTTGTTTTTTCTCCTTTTGCCTTTAAAAATAGACATGTGATCTAACATTGCAGGCCAAGTGTTCAATGAAATTTCCTTGTAAATTTCACTCCTAAATGTGCCATTCGGTATCTATGTTCGAATTAATGCTTTTATTCCATCGGTCTTGATGTTATAGTGTAGAATGTGCTTATTGGATTGATACTATCCTCATTCTTTATGCTTATGCCTTGATGTCTTTAAAGTTCACTTGTTTTTTCTGCTTTTGTCTTTATAATGACTTGTGATCTAACATTGCAAGCCAAGTGTTTGATGAAATGTCCATGTAAATGTCAGTCTTAAATGTTGTATTCGGTTTCTAGGTTCGAATTTATGCTTCTATTCGATCGGACTTGATATTGTAGTGTAGAATGTGCTTATTGGCTTTATATTATCCTCATTCTTTATGCTTCTGCCTGGATGTCTTTAAAATGACTTGTGATCTAACATTGCACGCTAAGTGTTCGAAGAAATTTCCATGTAAATATCACTCCTAAATGTGGCACTCGGTTTCTAGATTCGAATTTGTCCTTTTATTTGATAGGTCTTGATTTGGTAGTGCAACCCTTATTGGATTGATACTATCCTCATTCTTTATGCCTTTGCCGAGATGTCTTTATGTTTTCACTTGTGTTTTCTCCTTTTGCCTTTAAAATGACTTGTGATCTAACATGGCAAGCCAAGTGTTCGATGAAATTTTTATGTAAATGTCAATCCTAAATGTTGCATTCAGTTTCTAGGTTCGAATTTATGCTTTTATTCTATCGGTATTGATTTTGTAGTGCAAAATATGCTTATTGGCTTGATACTATCCTCATTCTTTATGCTTATGCCTAGATGTCTTTAAAGTTCACTTGTTTTTTCTCCTTTTGCCTTTAAAAATAGACATGTGATCTAACATTGCAGGCCAAGTGTTCAATGAAATTTCCTTGTAAATTTCACTCCTAAATGTGCCATTCGGTATCTATGTTCGAATTAATGCTTTTATTCCATCGGTCTTGATGTTATAGTGTAGAATGTGCTTATTGGATTGATACTATCCTCATTCCTTATGCTTATGCCTTGATGTCTTTAAAGTTCACTTGTTTTTTCTGCTTTTGTCTTTATAATGACTTGTGATCTAACATTGCAAGCCAAGTGTTTGATGAAATGTCCATGTAAATGTCAGTCTTAAATGTTGTATTCGGTTTCTAGGTTCGAATTTATGCTTCTATTCGATCGGACTTGATTTTGTAGTGTAGAATATGCTTATTGGCTTTATATTATCCTCATTCTTTATGCTTCTGCCTGGATGTCTTTAAAATGACTTGTAATCTAACATTGCACGCTAAGTGTTCGAAGAAATTTCCATGTAAATATCACTCCTAAATGTGGCACTCGGTTTCTATATTCGAATTTGTCCTTTTATTTGATAGGTCTTGATTTGGTAGTGCAGCCCTTATTGGATTGATACTATCCTCATTCTTTATGCCTTTGCCGAGATGTCTTTATGTTTTCACTTGTGTTTTCTCCTTTTGCCTTTAAAATGACTTGTGATATAACATTGCACGCCATGCGTTCGATGAAATATCCATGTAAATGTCACTCCTAAATGTTGATTCAGTTTCTTGGTTCGAAATTATGCTTTTATTCGATCGGTCTTGATTTTGTAGTGTAGAATGTGCTTATTGAATTGATACTATCCTCATTCTTTATGCGTATGCCTAGATGTCTTTAAGGTTCACTTTTTTTTCTCCTTTTGCCTTCAAAATGACTTGTGATCTAACAATGCACGCCAAGTGTTCGATGAAATGTCCATGTCAATGTCACTCCTAAATGTTGATTCAGTTTCTTTGTTCGAATTTATGTTTTTATTCAATCAGTCTAGATTTTGTAGTGCAGAATGTGATTATTGGCTTGATATTATACTCATTCTTTATGCTTATACCTAGGTCTCTTTAGAGTTCACATGTTTGTTCACCTTTTGCCTTTAAAATGACATGTGATCTAACATTGCTAGCCAAGTGTTCGATGAAATGTCCATGTAAATGTCACTCCTAAATGTTGCATTCAGTTTCTAGGTTCGAATTTATGCTTTTATTCTATCGGTCTTGATTTTGTAGTGCAAAATATGCTTATTGGCTTGATACTATCCTCGTTCTTTATGCTTATGCCTAGATGTCTTTAAAGTTCACTTGTTTTTTCTCCTTTTGCCTTTAAAAATAGACATGTGATCTAACATTGCAGGCCAAGTGTTCAATGAAATTTCCTTGTAAATTTCACTCCTAAATGTGCCATTCGGTATCTATGTTCGAATTAATGCTTTTATTCCATCGGTCTTGATGTTATAGTGTAGAATGTGCTTATTGGATTGATACTATCCTCATTCTTTATGCTTATGCCTTGATGTCTTTAAAGTTCACTTGTTTTTTCTGCTTTTGTCTTTATAATGACTTGTGATCTAACATTGCAAGCCAAGTGTTTGATGAAATGTCCATGTAAATGTCAGTCTTAAATGTTGTATTCGGTTTCTAGGTTCGAATTTATGCTTCTATTCGATCGGACTTGATATTGTAGTGTAGAATGTGCTTATTGGCTTTATATTATCCTCATTCTTTATGCTTCTGCCTGGATGTCTTTAAAATGACTTGTGATCTAACATTGCACGCTAAGTGTTCGAAGAAATTTCCATGTAAATATCACTCCTAAATGTGGCACTCGGTTTCTAGATTCGAATTTGTCCTTTTATTTGATAGGTCTTGATTTGGTAGTGCAACCCTTATTGGATTGATACTATCCTCATTCTTTATGCCTTTGCCGAGATGTCTTTATGTTTTCACTTGTGTTTTCTCCTTTTGCCTTTAAAATGACTTGTGATCTAACATGGCAAGCCAAGTGTTCGATGAAATTTTTATGTAAATGTCAATCCTAAATGTTGCATTCGGTTTCTAGGTTCAAATTTATGCTTTTATTCGATCGGACTTGATTTTGTAGTGCAAACTGTGCTTATTGGCTTGATACTATCCTCATTCTTTATGCTTCTGCCTAGATGTCTTTAAAGTTCACTTGTTTTTTGTCCTTATGTTTTTAAAAGGACTTGTGATCTAACATTACATGCCAAGTGTTCGAAGAAATGTCCATTTAAATATCACTCCGAAATATGGCATTCGGCTTCTAGATTCGAATTTGTGCTTTTATCTGATATATCTTGATTTGGTAGAGCAACCCTTATTGGCTTGATATTATCATCATTCTTTATGCCTTTGCCTTGATGTCTTATTTTTTCACTTGTTGACTGGCTGAAAGTCGTCGTGCCAAATCAAAAATAAATCCCTAATTACTCAACTACTATAGTCGGTAAGTCGGGGTCGAACCCAAGAGACACTTGTATTCTAAGTATTATTATTATCAACTCAGAAAGGTAATAAAGGGGGGATTTTGTAATTGTAAACTAAAACTAAAGAATTGAAACAAACAGAGCAAGTAATCAAAGAAGGAAAAAGTTGGATTTTTATCACATTGAAGGAAAAGCAATCCTATTCAAGCATCCACTTTTCTTCCTCAACAAGTTATTCCGTTCGTTATTCCTATCCTGATCAGAAATATAACATGGCAACGAGACATGGAAACTTAATATCCAAACAACTCATGAAACGATCATAAATAATAGGGATTTTAGCAATGAGAACAAGGATAAACATGATACATGCAATTGAATTCCAACGAGTCAAACAATTAACATGCATTCAATTCTCTTTGTCAATTGTTTTAGTCCAACGATTCCTAAATCAATTGAGTTGCTACAAAGATTAGGCTTTTCTACGAGAAAACCTAGATCTAGCAATAGATAATATTAATTCAAACAAGTTTGCCAGACAAGCAAAAATCAACACAATCAATAATAGTTATGCACGAGAGAATTAAAATAACCTGTAGAAATAAACCTGTAACGTAGAATCTCACAACAACTTGAGTCATAAAAGCTTCAAATTGAATAAGATCTAAGAGTTTAGTTCTCCATAGGACAGAAAATACCAATGTCTTAAATTATGAAACTAGGTCTAAGAGAGAATACAAACAAAGGCTGAAAAGTAAACATAAAATAGTCTCGAACAAGTCGGAATTAAAAAGATATAAAATATTAAATAATAAACTAAGCGGAGAAATCGGATCGCGTCGATCTCCATCCGGGCCGCGATCGCCATAGTGCAAGGCAGCGATCGCGACCAATCTTCAACGCGCGACCTTAATGGCAATCTCAAACCGCGATCGCCACCATCGAGCATCGCGATCGCGGCCTTCCTTGGCAACGCGGTTTTCCTCGACGACTCCCACCACGATCGCCCTTAAGGGTTGCAGCGATTGCAGCCTTCAGAATCTTCGAACTCTTCAAATCTTCATAACTTCTGAACTTTCGGCCTTCAAACTTGTTCTTCAGTAATGCTCCTAATAGGCCTAAAATACTATAAGCATATGTAGTAAAAAGTTCTAGTTATGCTGTATAAAACACAACATATCAAATTCCCCCATACATAGACCTTGCTCGTCATCGAGTAAGCTCAAAATAAGATCACAACCAGAACCCAAGTAAAAGAATGAAAGTGCATACACTGAAATCCAAGTACAATCTATCAGTCAAGAAAAAATACACATAGCAAAGATAAAAACCCATAACCAATGATTCCCACGCCCCAACAGAAGTGTTCCTAAGCACTCTTTTTTTTTCTCATTCTGCTTAGGCGCCCTTTCGGGATTTCACCTAACCGCTCATTTCATTTATCTATAGATGTGCTCACCAACTCACTTTCACTTTTTTTAGCCTCTTATTACCCCAGCCTAATGCCGGTCCGGGCCCTTGCAATTTTGCTTGAGCCGCCCTTTCGGGTTTTCAACTCAACACAGTATTTAATGTTTTTTTTTCAACTATATGAATCTGAAATGCAGAAACTGAAATGCAACTGTACATATATACAACAGTGAGTACTCCCTCCCCCATATTTAAACCTTTCATTGCCCTTCATGAAAAAAAGACAAATCAGATAAAAAAAAGGAAGGGAAAATAGTAGACTCACTGGGGTGGACCTGGTGGATGATATTGTGACCAATCAGGAAAGCCTGGCCACCTGTAGATGAAAAACTCATGGTGTTGCCCCTACACCTGTTGAATGGACTGAACGGTGGATGCTAGAGCACTCTGCTGAGCTGCCAACTCTCTCTGGTGCGCTACAATATCTCTCTGAGTGGCAACTATCTCATTCTAAGACATAGTAAGTCGTCCCATCTCCTAGAACATGCGGTTCTGCATATCTAAATCAGAATGCACACCCCCATAAGCTCTACTTGCAGCAACATCCCATGAAGAGGTCTCTCCATATCCTCCAAAACCACCTCTGTAAGTAGCAACTCCACCATCACCATAGCCAGCATATGCTCCTGTCGCCCAACTCGATGTACCAGCAGGTGCTGTACTAGAACTAGCCCCCATCCAGCTGACGACGTACAAACATCACCTGAAGTACCAACACCACCACCAGGCACAAAACCAGCACCACCAAATCCAGGATCAAGACCACCATCTCTAAAATCTCCTCCACCATCACCATCATCACCATCATGGACCTCCATCTCTACATCAGGAGTAGGCATCTCCTGGTAAGCCCCGCCCCTACCTATAAAATCAGACAGAATGTATAGATAAGCTAAACTAGGGCCAATGGGCATGTGTCTGGGAAGACACAAATAATCATCAGGTGGAAAACCCAAAGTCCAAATATAACCCTGCTCTGCTGATCCCTTCAAACAATGCGCCCTCCTCAACTGGTTCTCATTAAATGTGAACTCAGTACTATCAGGTCGTCCCAACACCTCATCACTCACAAATACTCTAGCAATCAGAGTAATCATCCCACATATAGAAATCTTGCCTGTATCCTTCTTAAGAATCTTCTTGATGCTCATCAGAAATAACTCAACCCAATCAGGAATAGTATCCTTCATAGGCATCAGACACCAAATCATACTCATATAAAAACGGGGTGCCTTGTTAAACTCCCCTTGCCCCAGAAAAGTAATAGACGACACCTTATGACACAATCTAATACAGGGATGAGTTATGCAATAGTTATACTCCCCTTTCTTTGGCAAAAATCCATCACCTGTAATCGCCTCCCAAAAAGCATTAAGACCAGAATCTTTACGAACTGACTCTCAATTCTCAGTAGGAACACCAGTCACACCAAAAACTCCTCTCAAACCGTCTTTGTCTATATAATATGGCTCATCCAAAATATGAAACATAAACAAGCCATTATCATCCTGAAACGTATTCAGAAACTCCAACACAATATTCCTCTATTTAGGGGCATCAAATATATAAAACCCCCTAATCCACCGTTCATCAGAAATCTGAGAGTACAGTCATACATGCCTAGCATCCTAAGCATGTCAACATCAAAGAACTTTGTACTAGTAAATTTCCTTTTAGCCAAAGAATCCCATTTTTTCTTACAAACAAATCCGTGCAAACTGTTGAAGGGTCGCGATCGCCAACAGTGGGGGACGCGATCGCCTTCAGGGTCAAGGTCGCGATCACGGTTTTGGGGCGGTGGTCGTAGTTTCTGGAATGACAACGATCGCGGTAAACGGAGGCAGCGATCGCGGTTCCTTGGATTCGGCGATTTCTTTGGCAGTGATGGACTCCGACGCCGCGACTCTCTTCAGCTCTGAGCCGCAGTCGCTCCTCTAGGTCGTCTTCAATAACCCGACAATGGACCAAAAGGGATGGATGTGGTGGATTTGAAAGGTATGGAAGGGACATTTTTGGGTTTTTTTTGAGATTTGATTTCGGGAGAAAAGTAGAGGGGTAGAAGAAGTTTTATGAACAGATTTGGATTTAGGATAAGGTGAGGATTGTAGATCCAGGCTTTTTAAGAAGTTTGGAAGAAATTTTGTGGAGGCTTAATGAAGGTTTAAGAAGGCTTCATGGAGGTTTTTGACGGAGGAAGAAGAAAAAGTAAAGAAGAAGATAGAAGAAAATAGAAGGTGGAATGAAGCGGAGTAGGGCCGCGGTGGGAGTGGCCCTACTGCCTCGTGTAATTTAATTTTTTTTAATATCTCAGAGGGCCGCGATCACGGCTAAGGGGGGCGGCGATCGCGGCCTACGCATAATACCGTCAATTCTTTTCGAAAAACGCCTCGCAATCGCCCTTTTTAAGGGGTGATCACGGTTTTTCCTCAGTAATGTTCTTTCGAACCTAGTACCTTTGTGTTAGCCTCAAGAGATTGAAAAGAAAAACTAAACAAAAACTAAAAAAAGAACAGAAAAAAAAAGAACAAGAAAACTTACCTCGGGTTGCCTCCCGAGCAGCGCCTTTTTTTAATGTTGTTGGCTCGACATTAGTGCTTTTTTAATTATCAATTGGGGTTGGATCATCAAGACCCACCTCCTCTAGCACTTCTTGGCTGACTCCCTCATGGTATTTCTTTAATCTCTGACCATTAACTTTTAACACCTTTTGGGAGTCCCCATCCAATAATTCCACAACCCCATGTGGAAAAATTCGAGCAACTGTGTACGGTCCAGCCCATCTAGAACGGAGTTTTCCTAGGAAGAGTGTGAGACGAGACTGAAAGGGAAGGACGTTGTCTTCAGCTTTGAATTCCTTCCTTAGAATGTTCATATCATGCCATGCTTTTGTTTTGTTCTTGTAATTCACAACATTATCATAAGCATCCAATCTCAACTCTTCAAATTCTTGAAGTTGTAATTTTATGAACTCTCCATTCTCTTTGATGTTGAAATTGCAATTTTGGACTTCCCAATAAGCTTTATGCTCAAGCTCAAATGGCAAGTGACATCCTTTTCCATAAACCAATCTGAAGGGAGACATCCCGATGGGTGTCTTATAAGCAGCACGGTAGGCCCACAAAGCATCATTGAGTCTCAAACTCCAATCTTTCCTATTTGGTGCCACCGTCTTCTCCAAAATTGATTTTATCTCCCAGTTGGACACTTCAGCTTGTACATTGGTTTGGGGATGATAGGCTGTAGAGATATTTTGAGTGACATGGTACTTCTTCAATAAAGCACTCACAGTCTTGTTGCAAAAATGAGTACCCCAGTCACTTATTAGAGCTTTTGGAATCCCAAATCTGGAAAAAATGTTGTCTATGAGAAAACCTGCAACTTCTTTTGAATCATCAGTTCTGGTGGCCATTGTTTCCACCCACTTGGAAACATAGTCCACCGCAAGTAAAATATATAGATTCCCATAAGAGGAGGGGAAGGGTCCCATAAAATCAATGCCCCAAACATCAAAAATTTCACAGAATATCGTACGAGATTGAGGCATCTCATGTATTTTAGAAATATTACCCACCCTCTGACAACGATCACATGATTTACAGAAAGCATAAGCATCCCTAAAAATATGAGGCCAATAAAAACCAGCTTCTCTGACTCTCCTAGCAGTTTTATTAGTCCCAACATGACCCCCACATGCATAGGAATGGCAAAAAGATAAGATAGATTGTACCTCAGAATCAGGGACACACCGTCAGATTACCTGATCTTTGCAGTGCTTCCATAAATAAGGATTATCCCAGACATAGAATCGGGATTCATGACGCACCTTGTCCTTCTAAGCCTTGGTAAAATTAGAAGGAAACTCCCCGGAGATGAGGTAGTTGACTAGATTTGCATACCATGGCTTGAACAAATGGATCCCTAGAGAAAATTCCTCTAGTCGCGACTCGTCATCGCAGTCGCTGCTAGGGCCGTGATCGCCGACAGATAGGGCCACGATCGCGGTGGCTTCAAGTGCGGCCACACCTTCTTCTGGAAGCGATTGCGATTGGGCACCAGACTCTTCGGAGCTCTCAGTTAACGAACTGCGATCGCCATTGGATGGGGCCGCAATTGCGGTTCCTATTTCAGCATTGACTTCGAAAAGCATATCATCAGGGAATCGTCCTTGAATCTGCTCTTGACATTCTGACTTGTCTTCCACATGTACAAGCCGACTCAGGTGATCAACTACAAGTTTTTCAACTCCTTTTTTATCTGTTATTTCAATATCAAACTCACTTAGCAAGAGGATCCATCTTATCAATCTTGACTTGGCCTCTTTTTTCGTCATCTGATAACGGAGTGCTGCAAGGTCTAAATAAACTATCACATTTATCCCCAACAAATACTGCCTGAACTTCTCCAAAGCAAACACTACAACAAGCATTTCCTTCTAAGTGGTGGAGTAGTTTCTTTGGGCATCGTTCAAACTCAAGTCGCTCAAGCATTTGATCAATGAATGGAAAACGAAAGTGATCTTTTCTAGTTACCGTGTTCAGCTTACGGTAATCAATACAGACTCTCCAACCTATCTGGACTCGTGTGGGGACTAATTCCCCATGCAGATTTTCTACCACTGTAATGCCTCCCTTTTTGGGCACAACATGGGTCGGACTAACCCACTGACTATCAGAGATGGGATAGATCATACCTGCCTATAGTAGCTTCATACCTCCTTTTTTACTACCTCCATCATAGGTGGGTTGAGTCGTCTTTGTGGTTGTCTAGATGGCTTGGCACCATCTTCTAGGAGGATCCTATGCACACATATAGAGGGGCTAATCCCTTTAATGTCAGCAATAGTCCAACCTAGAGCTGTCGTGTGCTCTTTCAGTACCTGCACCAATTTTTCTTCTTGCTCCTTGGAATGTTTATTAGAAATAATGACAGGCAAAGTGTTACCATCTCCATGGAAGGCATATTTTAAATGCTCAGGGAGCTGTTTAAGCTCAACTTCAAGTGCCTCTACCCCAGAAGAAAGCAATTTCTCGCTAGGGAGAGTTAGTGGTATGAGCCCAATGGCCAAAGCATCAGCATGAGATTCACAACAAGCACTTAAATCAGCAAGGATCTCATGGTATCTATCAGGCAAATTGTAATCCATGCATGAAATTTCAATGTCATTCTCTAAAACAGATTGTAACTCATCACCATAAGTAGTATCAATGATATCTTGCACAATGGGATCAATTACATCAATAGAACAAAGAGAATGAGCCGGGAATCTTATAGCATTGTCCATACTATATTCAATTACTGTTTCTGGGGGTATCTTATAGCATTATCCATACTATATTCAAATTTCTCCCCATCAAATTCCATAGTTAGGACACCTTTACATGGGTGCAGCATGCACATCATGATCCATGTCAAGCACAAAGAAATCAGCCGTGAATATCAAGTTATCAACCATGACAAGCACATCTTCAACAAACCCTTTCGGGTAGACTGTGGACCTATAAGCTAATTGAACTACAACACCAGTTTCGTGCAAGGGTCCTAAGCCTAATGAAGTGTAAACAGAATAAGGCATGACATTAATATAATCACCCAAATCAAGCATGGCTTTATCTATTGTAGTCTCTTCTATTATGCAGGGAATGCTAAACATGCCTGGATCACTACACTTCTTAGGCATTCGCCTTTGGAATACAATAGATACATGTTCACTGACCTTAACTTTCTGTTTCCCTTTCAATTTTTGGTTCCTTTTGATAGTGCACAATTCTTTCAAAAATTTAGCAAATTTTTGAAAGGGATGTTTACCTCACACTTTGAAAACGTCTCAAAGATCCTTGTCGTTCTTTGGCTTCCTTGTGTCTTTCAGTGCTTCAAGAAAGGGAGGGGGTGGCTTCTGAGAAACCATAGAAGGGAAATTTGGGCGAACATATTGATCATCGGAATCTGGAGCCTGGCCTCGATCGCCATCAGAAAGCCGCGATCGCGGTTCTTGAGTTTTTCGGAAATCATCGCCACCGCGATCGCGTCCCGTATTGGGCGCGATCGCGTCTTCAATTTTCTCAAATCCCGAGGCCTCGGTTAAGGGGCCGCGATCGCCCCTTATGGGGGCCGAAATCGCTGTATCTTCTGCAGCAATCGCGCCTTGTTGTGGCGGCGATCGCGGTTCGTTCGATCTATCGTCAACCTTCGGCACTTGTCTTCCATTTCTTAATGTAATCGCACTCACATTCTCCCTTGGATTGATGGGATTTGCTGGCAGTTTTCCAGAATCTCTAGCCTCCAATTTGCTAATTGCAGTAGCCAGTTGACTGATCTGGGTCTCTACATTCTTGATACTTGCTTGAGTGCTCTAGATGCTAGTCTGAGTGTTCTGTCCCAACTAGTCTACTGTGTTGGCTAGCCTTACAAACATTTCTTCAGCATTGAGTGAGTTGTTCTGATTTGAACTGGAGATCTAGGGACATAAGGTTGTCTGGGTTGCAGATTTCCTCCTTGTTGATTATATTGAGGCTGATTTTGATTCCCATATCTTAGATTTGGATGATGCGCCCAGCCTGGGTTGTAAGTATTAGAATAAGGATCAAAACGAGGTCTAGGAGGTCCATATCCTCTTATAGCATTAACCTCAGCCTGGGATTCCTGGAGTTGTGGGCATGCATTAGTAGGATGAAGTGTGTCAGCACACATTTCACATGCCTTCAGTTATTGAGGAGTTCCTTGCATCATAAGCCTCTTCATCATATCCTTCAACTCCGCCATCTCACATCTTATAGCAGAAGAGGAGTCCACAACATTGACTCCTTTAGCGCCAGTTCTTTTGTTCAATTTTCTTGAGTTCTCAGATAACTCAGAAAAGAGCTCAAAGGCATCTATTGGGGTCTTGTTCAACAGGCTTCCACCACAAGCTGCATTCACCATTCTACGCTCATCATCCAATAATCCACCAAAGAAGTAAAGCACCAAGTCTTGATCAGAGTACCCATGGTATGGACAACTAGCACACAGTCTCTTGAACCGCTCATGATAATCATACAGGCTCTCTCCAGCCTGTTGTTCTATATTGCTCAGACTCTTCTTCAGATTGTTCTGTTTGGTGGCTAGAAAATACTTCTCCAAGAATGATGTACTCATCTTAGTCCAAGTATTAATGGAGCCTGGAGAAAGACAGTAGAGCTGTTGGATCGTAAACCTTAGCAAAGAGCTTGGAAACTGGCAGTTAAGTTGTTCCCAAGGCAGCGGAAGTAAACAGTTCGCAAGTAATAAAAACAGTAAAGCACACAGTTCCTTTATAAAGGAACCCCACTACAACCAACTAGTTGTATGGGTAAACCTCTACCTCCGCTTGGAGGATTTTGAATGACTTACTTATATTAATTGCTTTGTTCCTTAGTTACACAGTCGAATTCACACTTCTCTGTTCCTACGAGTTCTTCCTAACTCTTGCAACACTAGTAAATCCTCTCAACTGAGTTCCTAAGCTCACAACAGCAAAACACAAGTAACTCAAACCTTACACTGACTTCTCAGTTCCCTTGCTCCTGGGAACTTCAGCTTCACCGTCGTCGAGATCACACACTCGCCGGCATGGAGCAAGGCCCGAGCTAAAGAGGGAAAGCGAGGAGCAAGCCATGAAGAAGAACAAGAGAAGCCAACAAGAAGAAGGTGGAACGAGGTTCGGACTGAGTTGCAACCAACCTCGGGCCCGACTTGAAGTTTCAACCTCGGACCGACTTGCACAGTAACTCGGGCCCGAGGTCCTCCGTGTCGGTCCGAGTCGGTCACTGGACTACTTGGGCTCCAAGGCACGAAATTGTGAACTTCCACTTTTGTCCCTCATCTAATCTATAAAAGGCTCTCTTGTCTTCTAATTTGGGGGGTTCTCACACAACAAGGGGTTCCACACTTGGCAAGGAACCCAACCCTCAAAAACTCTCAAGAGATACTTGGAGAGCAAGGAGGAAGGAGAGGAGAAGGAGAAGAGAGAGAATCGGCCCAAGGAGAGGAAGATTTGATAGGTTTGGTTGATAGATTAGCTTTGTTTTGTTTTGATCTTGTGGATTTGGAAACCCTTGATTGGAGTTTGTGGATTGCTTTTGATTTTGAATGAAACTTTGCTTTGGTTTGAGATTGATGATGTTGATTGCTTTGCTTTTTGATTTGTTTGCTTTCTTTGTTTGCCACATGGAGTAGATCTCCTTGATCTTGGGTTATCGGGGAAAACTCTAGCTAGGTTTGGGCTAGAAACCCCAATTCCATAGCCTTGAGTGCTTGATTTAGGAACCCACTCTACATAGAGCTACAATTCCTTGCGAAAGTTGGGAATCAAGGCTTGAGATTGGCAAAGTAGAGAAAGTGAACATGTGTCAATCTCAAGACCTTGCTTCGAAGGGGATTTCCCCAATGATCGATGTGTAGAAGTGGTTCGAACGAGGGCGAAAGCACTCGATCCTATTCCGATCATCACTTATTGCTTGAATTGGGGTGGAAAAGCCTTAATCTACTAGAGAAGGAACCCAAAAGCCCAAGATCTACTTTCTATCTTTAAAGTTCGACAAACCCAGATACCTCGGGCCCAACTTGATCTACGTCGGTCCCGACTTCCCTCTTATAGCCAACATCGGGCCCGACGTGACCTCTGTGTCAGTCCCGACTGTTCTCTTTGTTTTTCTTTGTTTTAAGTTCTCCTTTCCAGCTTTCTAGTGTCTAGGCACATCAATCGAGTAGACTTCCCGAGCGTTCGACACCCACCACGTGCTACAACGGGGTCGGGTTATAAATTGTATCTCTAGACCCTCGCACACACGAGCGATCAAGAGATTGGCGCCGTTGCCGGGGAAGTCTAAGTGCATTGAGTGCCAATTTGGTGAGTTTCTTGTGTTTTGGTAGTGATTTGGGTGAGGGAATAGCCCAAACCCTTTGTTTGTTTTTGATTTATTTTGGTTTGTGTCTTTGTTTCGTAGGTGTATGCTAGCTCGTTCCTCCCGAGGAACACTTGAGCTTGAGTTTGTGAGTGATCCGGAAAGTATTCTCAAAGAAGCCTGAAGAAGGAAAAGGATGGCGAATCAAGCTCTCCATGTTGATGAGTAGTTGGCTCAACTTAGGGCCGAAATGGCTAGATTGCAACTTGAGAAGGACAATCAAGAGGCGATGGCAAGAAGAGAACGGGAGCAACGGATGAGGGCCGAGGCTCAACTCAACGCTCTACCCCGGAATGCACTCCAATACATGCATCCGGAGTTGAGGGTACCCGAACCGGCTATTGTGCTTCCCGAGGTTGTCAAGAATTTTGAGATCAAGACGCAATTCATCTCCCTCATCAAGCGTGATCAATTCGAGGGCCGTCCACATGAGTGTCCCATAGAGCACGTCAAACGCTTTGTGGACATGTGTGAGACGATCTCTACCGATGAGGAGACATTGGAGTATGTGCTTCTAAAGGCGTTCAAATGGTCACTTGGGGGCAAGGCCACACATTGGCTCGAGAGCCAAGCCCCTAGGTCAATCACGACTTGGAAGGCACTCTATGATGCTTTCTTGATGAAGTTCTTCCCGCCCTCAATGACAATTGAGCTAAGAAGGAAAATTGCAAGCTTTCAACAAGGTCCAAATGAGCCTCTCTTCGAAGCATGGGACCGTTTCAAGGAGATGTTGCGCCAATGTCCTACTCATGGTCAACAACCATATGTGCTCCAAGACATCTTTTTCCAAGGCATCAATCCGGCAACGAAGGACAAGCTCAATCTCCACACCGATTGTGGGTTCATAGACTTGACACTGGATCAAGCATAGGAGCTACTTGACAAGCTATCCGATTATGAGGCCATGTATGGGGTGAGTCAAACTAGCAAAGAGGTGAAAGTTCAAGGTGAAGGTGCAAGGAAGTTATATGATCCAAAGGGAGAAGACATTGACAAGGATGTGAAACTCCAATTCCTTGAAGGTGAAGTGAGCAAGCTTAAGAGGCAAGTCCACTACTACAAGCAAAATGCTAGAGCTTGTGAGGAGTGTGGATCCTTTGCACATGCTACACAAGTTTGTCCAAATGAGAGCCAAGTGCGCTTGGCCGAGCGAATTGAGGAGGAAAACTATGTTCGAGGAAATTTCGGTGGAAGAGGCAACTTCAACAATGGTGGTAATGGCCGGTGGAACAACGGTGAAGCTCAAGGCTACAACAACAACTTCAACCAAAACGAGCCAAGAGCGCCACAACCACCACCATATAGGCCACCGGGATTCAATGAGCTACAATCATTTGCTCAAGAGATGAGGGATGGGTTCAAGGAGATGAGGACCCAATTCAATGAGTTTGTTGCATGGAGGAGGCAAGTCGACAATCAATTTGCCCAAATTGCAACTCAAGCCCTGAGAGAGAATGGGAGACTTCCGGGCCGACCCGAGGAGAACCCCCGAGCTCAAAACAATCAAAATGAAGTCCGGGCAATTGGATTGAGAAGTGGAAACCTACCCGAGCCACACATGCCTAAGAAGGATGAAGAGAGCCAGACCGACTTACCCAGCAAGTCGGGCCCGACATACCCAGACATCGATCCGACAACTCTGCCTCAGCTTTACCCCCGGACCGAGATTCACAACATCGGGCCCGACGTGGTGCCCAAGTCGGTCCAACCTGGAAATGTTGCAAGTGAAGTGGGGAAGTCCAAGGAGGTTGGTCCAAGCAAGATTCAAGGTGCAACAACTCTTCCATATCTCTCAAAGAAGCCGAAAGATGTTGTTGAGAACAAGTTCAAGAGGTTTCTCAAACTCTTGCAAGGCTTGAACATCTCTATCCCGTTCACCGATGCATTAAGCGAGATGCCATCATATGCCAAGTTTTTAAAGGATATTTTGAGCAAGAAGAGGTCCATAGTTGAAATGCAAGATGAGGTCAAGACCTTGGAGTTACCGCAAAAGCTAGGAGATCCCGGTCGCTTTGCTATAACCATTGGTGTGGGGTCTCAAAACTTCCAAGCCTTATGTGACCTTGAGGCAAGTGTTTCTGTGATGCCCGCTAGCATTTGGAGAAGGCCAAATTTAGGTGAAATGGAGTCGGCCGATATGTCCCTAACTATGGCCAACGGCTCCATCATCAAGGCTAAGGGAATATTGGATGACGTGCCGGTGCGAGTTGGAAAGTACTTTGTCCCCGATGATTTCGTGATCTTGGACATGCACGAGGACCCCTTGGTCCCAATAATCTTATGAAGACCATTCTTAGCTATGGCGGGGGCAAGGTTTGACGTCAAAAACGACAAGGTTTCCTTTGAGATTGGTGAAGAAAAGGTCGATTTTCACTTCAACAAGGCTTTGAATGAGCCGGGCGCCTTGGCTATCCTTAAAGTTTAAGAGAGTGCCAAGAGAAAAAGTGAAGAAGTGGAAGTTGCTAGAGAGGTCATTGTGTTGAGAAGTGATGAAGGGTTCAATAAACAAATACAAGCAAGGGAGTTGTTGGAGCAAGTTGAGGAACAAGATGAGTCAAGTATCAATTCTAGCCCGAGGAAAAATGAAGAGTATCCTTACTTATATCTTTTTGATGTTGGTGATGACCACAATTCTTCCCAAACTTTTGATTCCTACATTTGTTTAAGTGATTTGAAAGATGACTTAGGAGACTCCTACATTTGCCTTAGTGACTTGGAAGATGAATTGGTAGAATCTCCTAGGAATTCTTTGGATAACTTTGGTGTAGGAAAAGAGGAACATGATAGAGCAAGTAAGAAGGAGAAATCTCATTCGTTGGAGGAGTATGAAGAGAGAGGCCCGAGATCGGAGACTCATGCCTATATAGACCATCGTTGGTGGTTTTATGGGTATGAGGGCAATGGGAATGGGCACAACAATGACGAGCAATTCACTGTGTTTCACCCGCCATGAGATTGAGGTTAGGAAGTCAAGCTAGTGACTTTAAACGAGCGCTTCTCGGGAGGCAACCCGAGCTAGTAGCTTTCTTTTCGTAATTTTAGTTTGATTTTTCTTAGTTTAGCCTAGCTTTTCTCTAACCAATCTCTATCTAGTGTTTTGTGGATTTTTGGTGTTGTGTATTCTTCAAGGTTGTGTAGGATTTGATGTGAAATATATAAATGGAAATATGGGGAAAGAAGTTGCAAGAGGATGGAGTAAAAATTGGTGGCCCGAATACTCCCACATCGAGCCCAGGTCAGTCGGGCCCGACATAGGGACGTCGGTCCATGAAGTCGGTCCGACCCGATTTGACTAGGTGGAATGCCAATTTTGCCCTTGACCTAATTTGTCCCTTTCCCCCATTATATACCATCTCCCACCTACCTACCATCTTCATACTAACCACCATTCCCAAAATACAACTCACCTTCCCCACACTCTCAAAGTCGGCCACCCTCTCACTCACCATACTCGATCCACACACTCTTCCCTTCTTCATCTCAATCCAACCACAAAAAGACCTCCCTAACCCGATTCCAAATAGAAATTTCGAGTTCAATCTCGTTCTTCATCCCCCATCTCGATCTAGATTGAGAAAGTTTGAGTTCAAAGTTGTTTGATTGTTTAAAAGTTCAATACTCTTCAAATCCGGTATGTGTTACTCTATCTTTACCTATTTCCTTGGAGATTTTGTTCTTTCATTGCATAGATTGAGTAATGCCATGTTTGATTGAAATTTTGAGCTTGAGCATCAATGGTGGATTTGCATGATTTGTGAAATTGAGCTTTAAAGTTGTTTATGCATGCTTAGATCCATTTAGAACTTCGATTAGGGATGTTTGATGGTTGAATTTGAAATTTAAGTGCATGATAGAGTGATTTGGGTTGATTTGAGGTTAGAGTCGAAGCATGAACTAGGTCGAGATCGACGTGCCCAGGAAAGTCGGCCCGAGTTGTGGAAGTCGGTCCAACAAGTCGGACCGAGGTTGAGTAAGTCGTGCCCGACATAGGTTGGAAGTCGATCAATGTTGTTTTTGCTCTCTTCTTGTGATACCATGTGGATTCATGTGTTTCATTGTTGGCTATAGCCTAATCATGATGTAGTATGATCATTTGCTTAGCCATTGTTAGAAGATATCCATGATGATTCATGTTGGATTGTGATGCATGTGTGTTTAGAGACTAAGTATGGAGTTCCCTTGTGTTGATGAGTTGTTGTGTGTTGATGAGTGCTTTGTTGAGTTGTATGGAGTTTATCTTGGACCCTTTTGTTTGGTTGGATGTGTGTAGGTACCATGGAGACTAGAGCTTCATCTTCTCATGCGGAAAGGCCGAGGAAGAAGTCCAAGAAGTCAAGGAAAGATCCAAAGTTGGATGATGTCTACTTGGAGGATGATGAGCAAGTTGAGAGTTATGCAAGGTATATGGCGCTTGAGCATCACACAAGGTGGCTTGATTGGGAAGCCGTGAGGAAGATGGACATGGATCAAGCTCTTCCAAGGTGTTACTCTCACATCGGTCTCAATGGGATGCTAAGGTGGGACAACACCCACTACCCCGCCCTCACCTCGGAATTCATGGCCACATTTGAATGCACTTATGATAATGTGGAGGATGAGGAAGGGGCGATCACTTTCCAATTGGGCAATGAGGACCACAATCTCACTCTTAGGGACTTGGCTACCTACTTCAGGTTTCCATGTCCAAGAGAAGAGACCAGCGTCGACAACGAGAAGGTGAACCAAGTGTGGCGGCATGTGGCCGGGAAGAGCGAGATGAGAAAGGGCGCCTCCACAATCGAGATTGCTAGCCCTCTTTTTCGGGTCATGGTGCGAGTTTTGGGATGTGCAATCTATGCTCGCCATGAGTTGAGCAAGCAGATGAAGGAAGAGATTATGTTGCTACATGAGATGCTCTTCCACACTGAGAAGCCCATGAACCTTGCATGGGAGTGGGTCAAGATGGTGCGAGACTTCCAAAGCTCCTCTTGGATCTACTTCGGAGGGATGATAGCAAGGCTAGCCATGCGTCTAGGAGTTGATCTCAACAAGTATTCTCCGGCTCCGAATGGTGTTGAGTACTTGAACATGAGGTATTTCAAGAAGGCCAACATCATCAAGGAGAAGCTCTACATGATTTCTTTGGCCCCTCACTCGAACTATGATGGAGTATCGATCCGGTTGGCGGCCAACCTCTATGATCTTTCTCGGTATCAAAATTGGTACCAAGTGTGGGCCGGCATGCCACACTCATTTGGTGACCCCGAAGGTGCAAGAGAGGGGCGGCGACAACAACCTCAACACATTCGGTTTACCTCCCCTCCATCTTCACCGGATTTTGACCCAGATAACTTTGTGTTTGCACCTCGTGGGGAAGACATGGACGTTGATCAAGAGCAAAATGAAGAAGATGAGCGCTTCCAAGGCTTGATGGCCAACCTCTGAGCCACGCACCAAGCTCCAACATTGGCGGACTGAGGTACACACCACGTCGGGCCCGACTTCCCTCAAAGTCGGTCCGGTGCTATCTATGGTGATGAGGTCCCGAGGCACTATGAGCGTGGAGAAGGGAGCGGTGCAAGGCGAGAACAAGCTCAAGGTGGCGGTTATGAAGGCTACGCCCAATGGTATGGTCCGGGAATGGTGTTTCCCGAGCAACAACAAACGGTGGACATGTCCTTCTTGGCCAACCAAATGGCCCATCTTCAACTTCAACAAGAGAATGTTCTTCAAGAGGTCCATCAAGTGAATCTCCAACAACAACACATGTTCCAACAACAACAACAATTGCTTCAACAACAAGGTGCTTTTCAAGCTCGCCAAGAAGAGATGAACCGAGCCCTCGGCTACACTAGGCGAGAGGTGGAGGAGCTTAGAGAGGTGGAAGACCAAATGTGGCGGGTCCAAGA
Organism: Fallopia convolvulus; assembly: GCA_964016875.1. Taxonomy (NCBI): domain Eukaryota; kingdom Viridiplantae; phylum Streptophyta; class Magnoliopsida; order Caryophyllales; family Polygonaceae; genus Fallopia; species Fallopia convolvulus. Next base: position 32,020,963 of record OZ024734.1, on the reverse strand, counting down.
TAGCTTCAACACATGGATGAGCGGAATCTTCCCTTCCCGTGAGGACCAATGGACGCGCCCGGATCCTCAACTCCAACCACCACCACAAGACTTCTACCAAGAGCAAGTGTACGAGAGGGAGTGGCAAGCGAGGCTCCAAAGAGGGCGTAGGATTGACAACCCCTTCGAGTGATCCTAGACATGCCATTGAAGAATAAAAGAAATTGTGAGCTCTTCATACTCTTCTCTCTTGCTTTTAAGTTTTGGTTTCCTTGTTTGATGGGGAGATCAAAATTTGAAGTATGGGGTGGGGGTAAGTGTGCTCATGATTTCACTTGCTTGTGTGTTTGTTATTTTGAGGATATTTGGTTTTCGGTTTCTAATTTGTGTTTGGGATGTTTGTTTCTTGGTTTGTGGTTTGTGGAATGACATGGATGATTGATTTGGTTTTGAATGGATGAGTCTTTGCTTTTGGTTTTAGAGAAATTTTTGCAAAAATCCATAAAAATTTGAAAAATTGAGTTAAAAACAACAAAAAGATTTTGTGATTTGTAGGTTTTGGACTAGAAATTCCCATCTTAGATTGCCAAATGAAAGCTAATGATGATGTGAGCATGTAAATTCCTTTGCATATTTTTGGATGGTTTAGCCTCTAAAATGATGTTGCTTTTGATGTGATCATGATATCTTGCTTGTTTTATTGAGCATGTGAATTCTAGGATGAGTTCTTATGCAACTAAGTATGAGTGACCCTCGTGAGATTGATTTTTGGCCATTTTAGGGATGCTTGTTCATATTTGCATATCCCTCATGTTTCTTGTGTGATTAGCTCATGCATGCTTAGTAAAACTTGCTATTGCGGTGTTTATCTATTTTCCAAGACCGTCATGAGATTCGTCCTAGCATTGTCACATTGATTTTGAACTTTATTCTTCTAGTCACATAAATGTTCCATATCCTACCATGAATTGAATCCTTTGTTTGTAGCCCCGTTCTAGCCTAAGCCTTTGTTTGAAACGGCTCAAAAATATTATTCCTAGCCTTATATGACTTGACCCTTATGGGATTGGACTTTAGAAGAGAAGTTTAGATTGTATTTGAAGAGTTGAGATTCTCTTGGGTTTAAGGGCAAAGAATGGTGTTATGAATCATGTGGGTAGTGCATCTTTGTTGTATAAAAAGAAAACAAAGAAGAAAGAAAGAAAGAAAATGTTGGAAATGTAAAATGGAATGAAGGTAAAGAGCTTAAGTGAAGAAAAAGGGGTCCGAACGAGTTACAAGCCACATCGGGCCCGATGTCATAAGAAAGTCGGTCCAATGTAGAAAGTGTGGAAAATCCAACAAAAAGCCTAAGAGCAAAGATGAAGTGGAATTGTTAAGTGAAATTTTGGGTTGAAAGGAAAAATGTGTTAAGTCTTTTGGGATGAGTGTGAAATTGATTGTGGAATTTTGGTGAAGTTGGTGAGAGTTTAGGTTGTTCAATCCCCATTGTAAGCACCACAAGACCAAATAATTCCCACCTTGAGAAATACCAAAAGCCCCATTACAACCCGACCGAATGGAACCTCTCTGAGGACCTCCATTGAGCCAAGTTCGAAATTCTTTGTGTACTTTGTATTAGGCATCTCTAGGTGGAGGAATTGGTGATATTAGCTTCAATAGTAAAGTCCTTACTTGCATGATTTTTGAGCTTGAGTGTTCATTGCTAAACCCAAAACACATGATGAGTGATACACATTCACATATCCCTAAAGTGAGGCTTAGTTGCATTGACTCTATTCCTTGGAACACTTAATCATGTGTGATGATGTAATCTTGCTTGAATATCATTCACTTGTGCTTAAAATGTGTTTTCATACGAGGCTTTATTTGAAGATTATGTTTCGGTCTTGCTTACATTGTTATTGCTTGAGGACAAGCAAGTTTAAGTATGGGGTATTTTGATGTCTCTTTATTTGGTGGTGTTTTTATATGTGATTTCCTTTGTAAATATGTTTCTTTTTCCCCTTTTCTTGTGTGTTTTGTTCCTTTTTAGCTTAGTTCCCGTATTTCTATGAGATTCGGAGACTACGCGCGTTTTATGTGTTTTGTAGGTAATTTGGCATGGATCAAGGGTCGTTTTGAAGGAGGATCGAGACATGGAGCAAGGCCCGAGCTAAAGAGGGAAAGCGAGGAGCAAGCCATGAAGAAGAACAAGAGAAGCCAACAAGAAGAAGGTGGAACGAGGTTCGGACCGAGTTGCAACCAACCTCGGGCCCGACTTGAAGTTTCAACCTCGGACCGACTTGAACAGTAACTCGGGCCTGAGGTCCTCCGTGTCGGTCCGAGTCGGTCACTGGACTACTTGGGCTCCAAGTCACGAAATTGTGAACTTCCACTTTTGCCCCTCATCTAATCTATAAAAGGCTCTCTTGTTTTCTAATTTGGGGGGTTCTCACACAACAAGGGGTTCCACACTTGGCAAGGAACCCAACCCTCAAAAACTCTCAAGAGATACTTGGAGAGCAAGGAGGAAGGAGAGGAGAAGGAGAAGAGAGAGAATTGGCCCAAGGAGAGGAAGATTTGATAGGTTTGGTTGATAGATTAGCTTTGTTTTGTTTTGATCTTGTGGATTTGGAAACCCTTGATTGGAGTTTGTGGATTGCTTTTGATTTTGAATGAAACTTTGCTTTGGTTTGAGATTGATGATGTTGATTGCTTTGCTTTTTGATTTGTTTGCTTTCTTTGTTTGCCACATGGAGTAGATCTCCTTGATCTTGGGTTATGGGGGGAAACTCTAGCTAGGTTTGGGCTAGAAACCCCAATTCCATAGCCTTGAGTGCTTGATTTAGGAACCCACTCTACATAGAGCTACAATTCCTTGCGAAAGTTGGGAATCAAGGCTTGAGATTGGCAAAATAGCGAAAGTGAACATGTGTCAATCTCAAGACCTTGCTTCGAAGGGGATTTCCCCAATGATCGATGTGTAGAAGTGGTTGGAACGAGGGCGAAAGCACTCGATCCTATTCCGATCATCACTTATTGCTTGAATTGGGGTGGAAAATCCTTAATCTACTAGAGAAGGAACCCAAAAGCCCAAGATCTACTTTCAATCTTTGAAGTTCGACAAACCCAGATACCTCGGGCCCGACTTGATCTACGTCGGTCCCGACTTCCCTCTTATAGCCAACATCGGGCCCGACGTGACCTCTGTGTCGGTCCCGACTGTTCTCTTTGTTTTTCTTTGTTTTAAGTTCTCCTTTCCAGCTTTCTAGTGTCTAGGCACATCAATCGAGTAGACTTCCCGAGCGTTCGACACCCACCACGTGCTATAACAGGGTCGGGTTATAAATTGTATCTCTAGACCCTCGCACACACGAGCGATCAATACGAGTTCTTGGATGTACCTGCGTTCCATAGAGATACTTGAACAAACCACATTAGTTCCCTATGGTGTTTGTCATTATCAAAACTTAAGAGAGTTACATCGTTGATCCGTTGTTTAGAACAAGAGGTCCCAACAACGTCCCAACAATTTCCCCCTTTTTGATGATGACAAACCCATCACAAAATATGCAAGTATTTCAATGAATGATATGCTGATGAGTTCCTATGTATGATTTTGGGAAGTCACTTTTAGTGAAACACTTAGATTTAGGGAACCACTTTCTGGTGAGACACATAGTTCCTATGAAGCTTTTTATGCAATTGTTCCCCCTTAGCTTATGTGTGGTCTGTGATAACTTAAACTTTTAACTCATCTCGCATTTTTTGTCTTTCCCCCTTTTGACATCATCGAAAACAAGCAAAGCAATAATAGGAAAGAAGGGAACACGCAATCAAAATAAAGACCATTTCATTACTTAAGATAATATATACAATGGGAACCCAAGTACAATTTGTGGTCATTTTTGGATTAAATGGGAGAAGAAGGGAGAGATCATGGGTCTTGAGGGAACAGGGCGTCACAGAGGCGCGTAAGGACTTGGGTAAGCTTTTCTTGTCCTCTGGCCAACGCTGCTTGGTCCCTGGCAATCTCGTCGAGGGTGTTGGCAATGCGGAGTAACACTGGAGAGTTCCCCTCTTGTGTACCAGATTCGAGTGGAGCCTCCTCCTCTACGGGCTCAGAGTGCCTCATCTTCTAGACAACGGAAATTTCCAGTTCCCTTCCAAGCTCGATTTCGTCTTTAGAGGCGTCGTAGAGACCCTCTTTTTGTAGGAGCTTCTTGATCAGCCCAGAATAGGGAAGGGAGTGGGACTTGGAAGCCATGCACTTCTCCATGTGCCCAAGGATGATTCTGGGAAAGTTTATGGGCTTCTTGAGGAGGAAGTAGTAGAGGTTGATGGCATCAAGGATGTTGACGACCAGACGCTTCTCTTGGCGTGGGATCACCACGTTGATGATGAATTGGTGAGCGAGCTTGGCGACCAAGGACAGATGGTGCGTCGAGAGCACTTTAGAGGGAACCCGACCCTCAAAGATTGTGTTGCACACCTCGGCGCTATTGAAGTCGCCCCAGAGCTTGCTGGGCAACTCATTGAGCCCTTGTCCGGGGACTTGGAGTTGAAGGCGAATTGTCGACGTTGTAAAAATAAACTCGTCGCCTTCATGGGAGAGAGTTCCCTGAGTGCAATCGTTGGTGATAGTGAAGTTGTTGTAAAACTGACGCACTTGTGAGGGATCTACGCTCACAGTCTCTTGGCAGAGTCTCTCCCAGCCCTGGGCCTTGATCAGGTCCCACAGTTCCGCTAGGCCATTTTCATTCAGCACGTCTTCTGAAACGATGAGTGGAGGAAGGAGCTTCCTGCGCTCATCCACATGGTGCTTTGTGGAAGAGGTCCCCTTCCCCTTCTTTGTTGTGCTTCTGGACGTGTTCCCCCTAGAGACCGTGCGAGGTCCTTTCTGCTGAGGGGGTGCAGCCGCTTCAATCATAAGCACGCGGTCCCTTGGCGGTTGGGAACTCGTGGACACCACCATTTGGTGTCCAGGTGTTGGGATTCGTGCTGGCTCCTTAGCAGCTGGAGCTTCTTCTTCTTCTTCGACCTCATCTTGGGAGGTCCCTTCTTCCTCGGAGGAGCTCGAACTTGAGCCCTCCGCGTCATCTTCAGGATGACTTGTGGTTGCCTCAGCACCTCCAGCTGGTGCGAGGTTCCTTCTCTCTGTGGGCTCTTCAGGAGCCACCTTTTCTAGGGACTTTGTCCCTTGAGAGACTGTGTGCTCAGAGGGGTCCCGATTGAGCTCTTCCTCGATTGCCTTGAGTTGGGCTTCCTCCTCCAGAGTTCTCATGATGATAGGAGGAGGGTCCTTGGTCATTTTGCCGATGACCACGGAGAGAGGAAGATCGTCGTCGTCTGATGTGAGAGCGACGGTACTTTTGGATGGTGAGGGAGAGGGGAGTTTGGTGGTGGTGGGGGATGTGATGGAAGAGGGGAGAGTAGAAGAAGGAAGAGGGGTGGAGAGTTGTGTGGAAGGGAGAGGAAGGGATGTGGTGACTTGGGGAGTAGAGATCCCCGAAGTAGAAATAGGAGAGGTGGAGATGTGTTTTGGTGAAGAGGGAGGAGGAGTTTTGTGAGGTGGAGGTGGAGTTGGAGATCCCGTAGTTATGGGAACGGGAGGAAGTGAAGAAGGTTGGGGAGGTGGAGTTCCCTTGGAGGTGGGAACTGAAGGAGGTGGTGGAGGGGAAGTCGGTTGTTTTGTGAGAGTTCCCTTGGAGGTGGGAACTGAGGGAGGTGGTGGAGGAGGAGTTGGATGTTTTGTGGGAGGAGGTTTGGGAGGTCCCTCGGTTAGAAGAGGAGGGAGAGAGGAGGAAGAGGGGAGTAAACTTTGGGATTGAGAGGTCCCATCGTCGGAAGGGAAAGGGAAAGGAGGTCTGGGAGCACAGGAACTCTCCTTGGAGCAGTTCAAGTAGTCCTCAAACTTGAAGAAAGCCTTCTTTCTGGGCTCCGAGAATTCAGAGGCCTCAGAGTGTTTACGCTTTTTGGATTTGGAGGGGTCGTGGGAATGTTTGGATTTTTTGGGTTTTGAGGGATCTTTGGAGGAGTGGCGGCGTTTGGATGAATGGCGGTGTTTGGATTTTCGGGGTTTCTCGTTGATGGAAGGGTGAGCGTCTCTGAAATTGTCAACAATGACGACTCCGGAGGAGGTGTTGGTGGTTGAAGGAGGGAGAGGAAGAGATTCGGAAGAGGAAGAAGTCCAGGTGACAGTTTCGTCGGCTGGAGGAGGAGGAGGGGGCAGGAAGGGGCTTACTTGATTGTATATCCCTTGGATAAGAACATCCTTCATGGTTGGGTTTGTTTCTAGCTCAATCTCTTTTAGTTGAGAGATGAAAAGGATGCGAGGATTGGCATGTACCCACGCTTTGATCTGGGCGAAGGTGTGTTGAGGGGCCATTTTGTAAGAAGTTGGGAGGTTTTGGAGGTTTCTCGAAAAAGAGAGTGAAAGGGATGTGGAGAAGACGAAAGACAGAGGTGGAAGATGGAATAAGGATCCAAAAATGGCAAAGAAGGGTTTTAAGGGAAAGAGGAAGTGAAGGGTAGAAAGGGAAGTGGAATAACCTCGATAACCGTTGCCCAATGAACGTGGGGCGTCGTTTCAAATTCTCTAGCACGCCTCTGGACACGCGTCACGATCTCTTGGGAAGTCCTTTTCAAATTTTGAATACTTGGCCTTTAACGCTTCAGAGCCTCTGACACAAAAGTCCGCTTCCCAAGTGACGGTTTTCTGTGTAGATGAGTCAGTGTTCCCTTTGTAGATGCATCAATTCCCATGATCTTATCAAGGTCAGGGAGAGTGAAGTGGTTAAGGGAACTTCACACTCATCCTTTTGTGGGGCTAGGGAACTCAAAGGGAACCAGACAATTTGCGACTCGATAATGGAAATAGTTTGGCTCATGAGACGAGTTTGTCTGGTCCCTAGCTTAGGGTTGGTTATATGATCAACCGTCATAGTGGCTTGTAAGGTGGGATAAAGGGAACTCTGGTTGATCATTTATGGCCGAAAGAAATAAGGTTCCCTTGTACACATTTTTCTCTAGACTAGTAATCATGGCATAGTGAAAGCAATAAATCCAAGTTCCCCATCATGCAATCATAGATAAACTAGTCAGGCATTGAGAGAGAGACAAACAGGGACTTGTTTAGTTTAGAGTTATCATCCCTATAAGCATTCGAAAACGCTGGTAGGGACGTCTGTCTAAAGCTTTGGTAAGAATGTCCGCAATTTGCTCTTCAGTTCTACAGTGTTCCATCGAGATATTCCCATTTTCAACATTGTCACGTAGAAAGTGATGCCTTATATCAATATGCTTAGTTCTAGAGTGATGCACATGATTTTTGGAAATGTTTATGGCACTAGTGTTATCACAAAGTATGGGAACTGGGCGAAAAGACATACCGTAATCTTGGAGTTGTGACTTAAGCCATAGAACTTGGGAACAGCACGATGCGGCAACCACATATTCGGCTTCAGCTGTGGAGAGTGCCCCTGAGTTTTGCTTTTTAGATCCCCACGAGACTAAGCATGACCCTAGGAACTGGGCCATTCCTGATGTGCTCTTTCTATCGACCAAGTGCCCTGCAAAATCTGCATTTGTGTATGCAATGAGCTCAAGGGAACTGTTCCTTGGATACCATAGGCACAAGTTATCGTTCCCTTTGAGATACCTGAAAATTCTCTTCACCTCTTTCAGGTGTGATTCCTTAGGGTTAGCTTGAAAACGAGCACAAAGACATACGGAGAACATGATATCAAGTCTACTAGCTGTTAAGTAGAGAAGGGACCCGATCATACCTCGATAGTTCCTTTGGTCCACACTAATACTTGTTTCATCCGCATTGAGCCTTGAATTTGGTGAGATGGGAGTGTCAATGGGCTTGGAATGTTCCATCCCATACTTCACGAGCATTTCCTTAATGTATTTCTGTTGATGAATCTTTGTTCCCTCCTTGGTTTGGGATATTTGAAGTCCCAGGAAGAACGTGAGTTCCCCAATGAGACTCATTTCAAACTCACTGCTCATGAGGTCCTTAAATTTCTCTATAAGAGTTTCGTTAGTTGCTCCAAACACAATGTCATCAACATATACTTGCACAATCAAAATGTCTTTAGACTCTTTCTTTAAAAACAAGGTCTTGTCTATGGAACTGCGAAGGTACCAATGGGACAAGAGGAATTGAGCAAACCTGTCATACCAAGCTCTAGGAGATTGTTTGAGTCCGTAGAGGGCCCTCTCCAGGAAATAAACATGGTTGGGTAGCTTCTCATCTTCGAATCCTGGAGGTTGGGCCACATACACTTCATCCTTGAGATGTCCATTGAGGAAGGCTGTTTTCATATCCATTTGATAGAGCTTGAATCCCTTGTGAGCAGTATAGGCAATTAAGAGTCTGATGGCCTCGATCCTGGCAACCGGTGCGAAGGTCTCATCGTAGTCGATTCCTTCTTCTTGCCTGTAGCCTTGTGCCACTAGCCTAGCCTTGTTCCTTGCTACAGCCCCAGTATCATCGAGCTTGTTCCTAAAGACCCATCGAGTTCCTATGATGTTCTTGTTTTTGGGACTAGGAACTAGCTTCCAAACTTTGTTCCGCTCGAATTGGTGGAGTTCTTCTTGCATGGCTTGAATCCAATCTGGGTCCTTCAAGGCTTCTTTGATATTTTTGGGTTCCACCATGGAAACAAACGCGTTAAAAGCACAAAAGTTATTGAGAGAGGAGCGAGTTTGTACACCTTTATCAAGAGGGGAGATGATGTTCTCAATGGGGTGGTCCTTTCTTTGTTGAAAGGTTCTTGTATGAGTGAGTTCCCTTGCATGTGTGTCATCTTCAGTTGGTGTTTCTTTGTCATGGGAACTCTCATCTTCAGCTTCTTCATTTGATGTTTCTTCAGAGATTTCCGGCAGGTTCCCTCTTTGTTCCCCTTGAATACTTGATTCTGGCAGAGTATTGTCTTCGGGGACAGCAGAGTTGTTCCCTGAAGAGGGAACCTCGAGAGAGTTGGAGGTGTCTTGTAGTTCTTCTGAGGAGGGAGCCTCGAGGGAGGTTTGATCAGTGAGAGTTGGACCTTCGTCGTTGTTCCCTTTGTTGTGGAATGTTGCTTGCACTTGGATAGTCTTCATCCCTTTTCCTTGGCTCATCATCGTCATCATCATCGTCTTCATGTCTGACTAGCCTGAACAGAGTTCCCTTCCCTTGGGTCTCGGTTCCCATCTTTACAGACTTTTCGTTGAAGACGACATGAATGCTTTCCTCTATCTTCTTAGTCCTTTTATTGTAGACCCTGTAAGCCTTGCTTTGTGATGAGTATCCCAAGAAGATCCCTTCGTCGCTTCTGGGGTCGAATTTGCCAAGATTGTCTTTGCCGTTATTGTGAACAAAGCATGTGCAACCAAATGTTCTCAAGTGTGAGATGTTTCATTTTCTCCCTTTGATGAGCTCATAGGACATCTTGTTGATCAGGGGCCTTGTCATGGCTCAGTTCAGGATGTACGTAGCTGTGGATATGGCTTCAGTCCAGAAGTACTCACGAACTCCACTTTCAATCATCATAGTTCTAGCCATGTCCTCCAGAGTTCTGTTCTTTCTCTCGACCACTCCATTTTGCTGAGGAGTGCGAGGGGATGAGAAGTTGTGAGAGATCCCATTTTTCTCACAGAAGTTTAGGAACTCTGAGTTTTGAAACTCAGTTCCGTGATCAGATCTGATTGCTTTCAGTTTTAGCCCCAAGCTTACTTCTGTTCTTTTGATAAAGGGCTCAAATTCTTCAAATGCTTGTGATTTTGCCTTCAAGAAAATAACCCAGGTGAATCTTGAAAAATCGTCAATTAAAACATACATGTACCTTTTTCCACCGTAGCTAGCCGTTCTCATGGGACCGCAGAGATCCATGTGAATTAGCTCCAGGGACCTGGTTGTGCTCACCACCTTCTTGGGTTTCAAGGAGGTCCTTGTCTGTTTCCCTCGAACACATGTTTCACACATTTTGACTCCTTCGAGATTGATCCGTGGAAGACCAATGACCAGATCCTGTAGATAAAGCTTCAGGATTTGATTTACACCAGCATGTCCTAATCTTCGATGCCAATGTTCTGTGTCATCTTGGGAACTCGCAAGGCACAGCTTCATTGGTGGTTCAAAGTTGGTATCCACCACATACACATTGTTGTATCTTCTTCCTCTCAGAATCACTTTGTTGGTCTTTTTGTTGATGACTAGGCATTCGTCTGAGTCGAAGGTGACAACGTTGTTCCCTTGATTACATATCTGGGCAACACTTAACAGATTGTATCCAAGATCCTTTACCAGATTTACGTTGCTAACTTTGATCGATCTATTGAGCAACACTTCTCCTTTTCCAATAACTTCTCCCTTGTTTTTGTTGCCAAATGAGACGTGCCCCCCCTCGGCATGAGTGTGGAGTGAGATGAGGATATCCTTGTTTCCTGTCATATGGTTCGAGCATCCGTTATCTATGAACCATGTACTGTTCCCTCTCACTGCCACCTACAAGGAAAAGTTAGTGTTTTGAGACCCAGGCAAGATGACTCTTGCCAGGTCCCTTGCAAGGGAAAACATTTTCATTCAAGATATAGTCAGAAATGTTGATGTCTTTAGAATTTTGAGAGTTGGAGTTCCTTTGGTGATTAGCATGACGTTTTTGTTTGTTTGGGAACTCATGGTTTCTAGGGGTTTGGGCTCTCTTCTTGGGACATGCATCCTTGTAGTGTCCATGAGCACCACAGTGCCAACACGTCTTATAGTATTCTCCCAAGTAGTATTTTAGGTGTGGTCTTTGGATCCGGTTCCTATCCATGGTTTCCCTGTTGTACAAACGATACCCATTCCCTTTAGCAATTTTGACATAGATTCTATGTCCGGAGTTGCCAGTATAATAATCTCTCTCACCACTGTTTCCACTCTCTAGGACCCTGATTTTCTCCTCGAGATGAGCATTCTTCTGTTTCTCGCACTGAAGTTCTAGGGCCCTACACTCATGGATCTCAAGTTCGCTCAGGGGTGACTTTCCGTTCTCGGAGCACTCACCTTTGTATCCTATGCCATGTGTGGTTGGGACAAACTTAATTTGGGAACTAGAGGCTTCAAGATGTTCGGGAGTGTTACTCAGGTTTTGCAAGAGGGTGTTCTCATCTTTCTCTAGAGTTTTGATTTCTCTTTCAAGATCTACAATGTGAGACACATGGGACTTGATTTTTTCTAGAAGGGATATGCAGTTGGGACAAGGCTCAAGACCAACTAATTGAGAATTTATGTGTTCCTGTTTTTCCAACTTGTTTTGCAGTTTTATGTTTTCTTTGACAAGACATGAAAGAATTTTCAACAACTCAGGTTTTCATAGTTACTCAAAGAATCAAGAACAATTTCAGTGGTTACCTCACTGGGTTGTTCCCCAGTGGTTTCTCCTATGGCCATGCCACACATGTCTGGGAGTGCCCATGACTCGGGATCTTCGTCTTCATCATCGCTCCAGGTAGCGATGTAGGCCTTCTTTCCTTGCTTCCGTCCATCAGTTCCCCGTGGCCATTCCTTCGCAAAATGTCCTTTCCTGTTGCACTTGTAGCAGGTCACATCTGAGAGATCCTTCTCTGTGGGCTTTCTTTGGGAACTCTGTCCCTTTCCCCAGTTCCCAATGTTTCATTGAGACTTCCCTTTGTAGAAATTTCGAAGAGCCTTTGTTACGAGAACTAGCTCCTCATCCTCTTCTTCTTCGGAGTCTTCGTGTTGTTCTTGGGTTGATTTGAGCATTTTCTCGATCTTGAGTGCGATCCCTCGATGAGCTCGAGTTTGTTCCTTATCATCAATCTTTCTCTTCTCGTGTCCCACTAGCTTTCCAAACACTTGATGGAGCATGAGTGTTCGATTTTCTGGATTTTCCTTGAACATCGTTCTCTCGTTTGCCCATTCTCCAGTCAATCCGTTGAAGAGCTGTTGGACCTTCATTTTGTGGGTGATTTCTTCTTTGGTGATCCCCAATCCCTCCATTTTAGGGCAAAGTCCTTCAAATCGGGATTGATAGCTATCGACGGACTCTCCCATCTCCATTTGGAAGTTGTAGAACTCCCTTTTTGCATTCATCTGAAGATCTTCTCTGAGATCTGAGTTCCCAACATGCATTTGTTGGATGGCTTCCCACATTTCCTTAGCTGTGTCAAGGTTTGCAACCCTGTCACAATCTTGTACGCACATGGACCTCTTTAGATACTGTTTGGCTTTGTAATTTGCCTCCATGCACTTGTACTCGTTGGGTCCCCACTTTGAGAGGTCATTGACTATAGCTGGATCGATTTCGAAGTTGCCTCTCTCAATGACACACCAGGCTTGGTAGTCTTGGCCACGCATCCAATCCTTCATGTCGCGTTGCCAGCTTTCAAATCTTCCTGTAATAAGCCTTGGCGGCTTACTAGTGTTGTTCCCTACCTGAGTAAGTTCCTAAGCCATTTGATACCTGCGATGCTAACACAAATCTAGAGCGTAGGCTCTGATACCAATTGTTGGATCGTAAACGTTAGCAAAGAGCTTGGAAACTAGCAGTTAAGCTGTTCCCAAGGCAGCGGAAGTAAACAGTTCGCAAGTAATAAAAACAGTAAAGCACACAGTTCCTTTATAGAGGAACCCCACTACAACCAACTAGTTGTATGGGTAAACCTCTACCTCCACTTGGAGGATTTTGAATGACTTACTTATATTAATTGCTTTGTTCCTTAGTTACACAGTCGGATTCACACTTCTCTGTTCCTACGAGTTCTTCCTAACTCTAGCAACACTAATAAATCCTCTCAATTGAGTTCCTAAGCTCACAACAGCAAAACACAAGTAACTCAAACCTTACACTGACTTCTCAGTTCCCTTGCTCCTGGGAACTTCAGCTTCACCGTCGTCGAGATCACACACTCGCCGGCGGGGACTTCTCTTCCTTTTCTTTCTTTTCTCTGGTGTGGGTGTTTGTGAGTTCTAGGAGAAGTACTCAATCCGAGTACTATTCATTTGGCTTTATAGTCCAGGTTGGCTTGGGCAGTCGCATCTTTCGTTTGTGTCCAAAATGCCCTTTGCTTGATGCCCAAGTTGTACTTTCTTCACATGTGACTTTGGTTTGAACTAGGTCAACTTCTTGGATCAATCGGACCGTTGGATGAAGCGTGACAGTCTGATCCTCAGACTGTTCCTTCGGACTGTCTTAGACAGAATCCCGCGATCTGCGCTGAGCGGTCGTTGTCCTCACATGTGAGTTCCCATGTCATGGGAACTGTCTTCTTCAGAGTTCCCTTGATGGAAACTCTTCATCGTTGTAAGCTTGTGTTCTCTTGATTGTTTCTGGGAGTTCCCACTTCATGGGAACTTTCCTCTTCAGAGTTCCCTTGATGGAAACTCTTCATTGTGGCCTGCAGTGGCTTTTGATCATTCATAGGAGTTCTTGGATGTACCTGCGTTCCTTAGAGATACTTGAACAACCCACATTAGTTCCGTATGGTGTTTGTCATTATCAAAACTTAAGAGAGTTACATCGTTGATCCGTTGTTTAGAACCAGAGGTCCCAACAACTTCCCAACAAGAGCCACTCATTGGCTGAATCCTTCAGAGAGAAGGGCAACGCCCTCAGCTTGATCTGGTCTTCAGTTACATCAACAAGTTTCATACTTGAGCAGACCTGATCAAATTCAACAAGATGCTTCTTAGGATCTTCTCCACCCTGTCCATGGAATTGGGGCAAAAGATGGATCAATCCAGACTTCAACTCAAACTTAACGCCTTCATTCAACGCAGGGAACTCAACAGCCAGGGGCTGCTGTTGAAAGATTGGGGCAGTATACTGCCTCAAAGTCCGATTTCCCATTGTCTTAGTTTCAGCAGAATTCAAGTTAAATGGAAATTCACGGAGTAGATTCCGAGCTTCACGTCTCAACCTTGAAAGAGTCCTTTCAATCTCTGAATCTAAAGGTAAAATAGAAGAATTAGTAGCACATGTGTGGACCATAAACTAAGGTCCACACCAAAGTTGGTAACAATAAAAATTAGAATAAAACAAAGTGTCCTCGGCATCGGAGCCAAAATTTCACTGGCTGAATGTCGTCGTGCCAAATCAAAAATAAATACCTAATTACACAACTAGTATAGTCGGTAAGTCAGGGTCTAACCGAAGAGACACTTGTATTCTAAGTAGTATTATTATCAATTCAGAAAGGTAATAAAAGGGGGATTTTGTAATTGTAAACTAAAACTAAATATTTGAAACAAACAGAGCAAGTAATCAAACAAGGAAAAAGCTGGATTTTTATCAAGTTAAAGGAAAAGCAATCCTATTCAAGCATCCACTTATCTTCCTCAAGTTATTGATCATAGATTCAAACAAGTTATTCCTTTGGTTTATGCTATCCTGATCAGAAATATTACATGGCAACAAGACATGCAAACCTAATATCCAAACAACTCATGAAATGATCATAAATAATAGGGATATTAGCAATGAGAACAAGGATAAACAAGATACATGCAATTGAATTCCAACGAGTCAAACAATTAACATGCATTCAAATCTCTTTCTCAATTGTTTTAGTCCAACGAGTCCTAAATCAATTGAGTTGCTACAAAAATCAGGCCTTGCTACGAGAAAACCTAGATCTAGCAATAGATAATATTAATTCCAACAAGTTGGCTAGACAAGCAGAAATCAACACAATCAATAATAATTACGCACGAGAGAATGAAATAACCTGTAGAAATAAACCTGTAACGTAGAATCTCACAACAACTTGAGTCTGAAAAGCTTCAACTTGAATAAGATCAAAGAGTTTAGTTCTCTAGAGGAGAGAAAATACCAAAGTCTGAAATTATGAAAACTAGGTCTAAGAGAGAATACAAACAAAGGCTGAAAAGTAAACCTAAAATAGTCTTGAACAAGTCGGAATTAAAATGATATAAAATATAATATAATAAACTAAGCGTAGAAATCTAATTGCGTCGATCTCCAGTCGGGCCGTGATCGCCATAGTGCAGGGAAGCGATTGCGGCCAATCTTCAACGCGCGACCTCAACGGAGATCTCAAACCACGATCGCCACCATCGAGCACCGCGATCGCGACCTTTCATGGAATCGCGGTCTTCCTCGGCGACGTCCACCGTGATCGCCCTTAAGGGAGGTAGCGATCGCGACCTTCAGAATCTTCAAACTCTTAAAATCTTCATAACTTTTGAACTTCCGACCTTCAAACTTGTTCTTCAGTAATGCTCCTAATAGGCCTAAAATACTATAAACATATGTACTAAAAAGTTCTAGTTATGCTGTATAAAACACAGCATATCACTTGTTTTTTCTCCTTTTTCCTTTAAAATGACTTGTGATCTAACATTCCAAGTCAAGTGTTCGATGAAATTTCCATGTAAATGTCACTCCTAAATGTTGCATGTGCTTATTGGCTTGATTCGACCGGTCTTGATTTTGTAGTGCAGAATGTGCTTATTGGCTTGATACTGTCCTCATTCTTTATACGTATGCCTAGATGTCGTTAAAGTTCACTTGTTTTTTCTCCGTTTGCCTTTAAAAATAGACTTGTGATCTAACACTGCACGTCAAGTGTTCAATTAAATGTCCATGTAAATTTCACTACTAAATGTGGGATTTGGTTTCTAGGATCGAATTAATGCTTTTATTCGATCGGTCTTCATTTTGTAGTGCAAAACATGCTTATTAGCTTGATACTATCCTCATTCTTTATGCTTATGCCTAGATGTCTTTAAACTTGTTTTTTCTCCTTTTGCCTTTAAAACGACTTGTGATCTAACATTGCACGGAAAGTGTTCAATAAAATGTCCATGCAAATGTCAGTCCTAAATGTGGATGATGTGAAACAAGGATCATGAAGTCCACGGTGCAAGGTAAGCCCCGTAGACTTCCAAGGAATTCGACAACAAACCCCAAGAAAACTGGTCTGTCTTCAATTGGATGCTTTTCCCTAGTCCGGACTCCGATTTCAGTGATTCCAACTCGAGGAGTTAGATCTATGAGTATAGTTTAACTCCTCAAAGCTTGAGATCATGATCAATTGTTTATCGAAAATTATTACAGTTTTACTGAGTTGTTGCAAAATCCATCGAGAAGAGAGTTCGATGGGAGTTTGAATGAGATTGATGAAGTGGCGATGGAAGGGAGTTGAACGGAGATGGTTTTTTATGAGATGAAGTAATGGATATAGATGTGGAATTAGAGAGATATGAGTCACTCTCCAACAACACAAATTATGGATTCAAACAAGGACATAACTCACCTTGAAAGGATCCTTGAAGATGGCTCGATATGGCTCACGAACCAAGGGGATTCACTATCCTTGTGGATGAGTGGATCAAGACTAAAAAGATAAACTCAAAGCTTCATTTTCATTAGGTTTCAAACCATGTCTAAACAAGAGCAACAAAATGCCTATAAATAGGCACCCAAAATGGGGTTACAAACAACCCTTCGTTTTCACATTTACCTACCACCACCTTACCTACCACCGCACCTACTACCTCTTTATTACTTTCATATAATAATAAAAATCTAGAATATTTACAATGAATAAATATATCCCACATAGTTACGAGAGACTAGGATGCAAGCGGAATCGAACATGATTCTCTAGAGTGATGATGCAAGCTTGAAGCGGAATCTTGATTGACCTCGGAGTGGATCACATCATCCTCTCCTCCTTTAAAAGGATTTGTCCTCGATGTTGGGTTCCTCGATGTTGTTTTCCAACAAAAAGGATGTGGCAGTCTCTTCTTCTTGAAGTAGAAATGGCAAGCATGAAGAAGCCTTAGGTGTTGCATCCATCCAAGGAGGAGCTATAGAATTTAGTAACTACGCACAATAGTGGGTCGGTGCTTGGTTCTGATAGATAAAGGTGATGGCTCTGCAATTTCCTCTACTTCATGTTTGTCCTCGACTTCAATATACTCCTCCTCACACGCAAGTAGAGTAAGAGTAGGATCATGTTGTTGATCTTGGTGCATGGCGGCCAGTTCAATTCACATGACCTCCCCTTCTTGCAAATGCTCATCCCAAAGGGGAGGGTCTTCAGAATAGGGGAAATCTTCTTGTAGTATCCTCATCATTTCCATGGGACACTTGATACTGATAAGTTGGTCCAAGCTTTGGAAGGAAATCATTCTTTTCTCTTTTTTTTTCTTTTTGCTTGCAACTTCTAACAAGATAAAAATTTTGACCAAATTTCGAGCATTTACCTTGCGTAGCTCTGATATCAAATGATGTGAAAGAAGGATCGTGAAGTCCACAATGCAAGGTAAGCCCCCTAGACTTCCAAAGAATTCGACAACAAACCCGAAGAAAACTGGTCTGTCTTCAACTGGATGGTGTTTCCTGGTCCGAACTCCGATTAGAGTGATTCCAACTGGAGGAGTTAGATCTATGAGTCTAGTTTAACTCCTAAAAATTTGAGATCAAGATCACTTGTTTATCCACTGTTATTACAATTTTACTGAGTTGTTGCAGAATCCACCGAGAAGAGATTTCGGTGGGAGTTTGAATGAGATCGATGGAGTGGTGATGGAAGGGAGTTGAAAGGAGATGGATTCATATGAGATGAAGTGATGGATATGGACGTGGAATTACAGATATATGACTCACTCTCCAACAACACAAACTATGGATTCAAACAGGGAAATAACTCACCTTGAAATGATCCTTGAAGATGGCTCGATATGGCTCACGGACCAAGGGGATTCACTAGCCTTAAGGACGAGTGGATCAAAACTAAAAAGATAAA
Source organism: Fallopia convolvulus (assembly GCA_964016875.1). Taxonomy (NCBI): domain Eukaryota; kingdom Viridiplantae; phylum Streptophyta; class Magnoliopsida; order Caryophyllales; family Polygonaceae; genus Fallopia; species Fallopia convolvulus. The sequence continues at coordinate 32,003,236 of OZ024734.1, read as the reverse complement.
CTCAAAGCTTCATTTTCAATAGCTTTCAAAACATGTCTAAACAAGAGCAAAAAAATGCCTATAAATAGGCACCCAAAATGGGCTTACAAACAACCCTTCGTTTTCACATTTACCTACCACCACCTTACCTACCACCTTACCTACCACCTCACCTTCTACCTCTTTATTACTTTCATATAATAATAAAAATCTAGAATATTTACAATGAATAAGTATATCCCACACAGTTACGATAGACTTGGATGCAAGCGGAATTGAACATGAGTCTCGAGAGTGGCGACGCAAGCTTGAAGCGGAATCTTGATTGACCTCGGAGTGGATAACATCATCCTCTCCTCCTTTAAAAGGATTCGTCCTCGAATCCATTTGATCGGGTTCCTCGATGTTGTTTTCCAACAAAAAGGATGTTGTAGTCTCTTCTTCTTGAAGTAGAAATGGCAAGCATGAAGAAGCCTTAGGTGTTGCATCCATCCAAGGAGTAGCCAAAGAATTTAGTGAACTACGCACAATGGTGGGTCGGTGCTTGGTTCTGATAGATGAAGGTGATAGCTCGACAACTTCCTCTACTTCATGTCTGTCCTCGACTTCAACATACTCCTCCTCACACGGAAGTAGAGTAAGAGTAGGATCATGTTGTTGATCTTGGTGCATGGCGGCCAGTTTAATTGACATGACCTCCCTTTCTTGCAAATGCTCATCCCAAAGGGGAGGCTCTTCAAAATAGGGGCAATCTTCTTGTCGTATCCGCATCATTTCCATGGGACACTTGATACCCATAAGTTGGTCCAAGCTTTGGAAGGAAATCATTCTTTTCTCTTTTATTTTTCTTTTTGCCTGCACCTGCTAATAAAATAAAAGTTTTGACAAAATTTCGAGCGTTTACCTTGCGTAGATCTGATACCAAATGATGTGCAACAAGGATCATGAAGTCCACATTAACAGCTAAGCCCCCTAAACTTCTGAGGAATTCGACAACAAACCCCAGGAAAACGGGTCTGTCTTCAACTGGATGGTTTTCCCTGATCCGGACTCCAATTTGAGTGATTCCAACTCGAGGAGTTAGATCTATGAGTCTAGTATAACTCCTAAAAATTTGAGATCAAGATCTCTTGTTTATCGAAAGTTATGACAGTTTTACTGAGGTGTTGCAGAATCCACCGAGAGGAGATTTCGGTGGGAGTTCGAATGAGATTGATACAGTGGCGATGGATGGGAGTTGAAAGGAGATGGTTTTTTATGAGATGAAGTGATGGATATGGATGTGCAATTAGAGAGATATGACTCACTCTCCAACAACACAAACTATGGATTCAATCAAGGACATAACTCACCTTGAGAGGATCCTTGAATATGGCTCGATATAACTCAAGAACCAAGTTGAATTACTTGCCTTAAGAACGTGTGGATCAAGACTTAAAAGATAAAATCAAAGCTTCATTTTCATTATGTTTTAAAACATGTCTAAAGAAGAGCAACAAAATGCCTGATAGTAGGCACCAAATGGGGTTACAAACAACCCTTCCTTTTCACATTTACCTACCACCACCTTACCTACCACCTTATCTACCACATCACCTACTACCTCATTATTACTTTCATATAATAATAATAATCTAGAATATTTAAAATGAATAAATATATCCCAAACAGTTACTAGAGACTTGGATGCAAGAGGAATTGAACATGAGTCTCGAGAGTGACGACGCAAGCTTGAAGCGGAATCTTGATTGAACTCGGAGTGGATCACATCAGTGGAATTCGATTTCTAGGTTGAAATTTATGCTTTTATTCGATCGGTCTTGATTTTCTAGTTCACAATGTGCTTATTGGCTTGATACTATCCTCATTCTTTATGCTTAAGCCTAGATTTCTGTAAAGTTCACTTGTTATTTCTCCTTTTGTCTTAAAAATAACTTGTGATCTAACATTGAAAGCCCAGTGTTCAATGAAATGTCATTGTAAATGTCTCTCCTAAATGTTGCTTTCGGTTTCTTGGTTCGAATTTATGCTTTTATTTGATCTGTCTTGATTTTTGTAATGCAAAATGTGCTTATTGACTTGATATTATCCTCATTCTTTATGCTTATGCGTAGATGTCTTTAAAGTTCACTTGCTTTTCACCTTTTGCCTTTAAAAATTGACTTGTGATCTAACATTGCACGACAAGTTTTCAATGAAATGTCCATGTAAATGTCACTCCTAAATTTGGCATTCGATTTCTAGGTTCGAATTTATTCTATTATTCGATCGGTCTTGATTTTCTAGTTCACAATGTGCTTATTGGCTTGATACTATCCTCATTCTTTATGCTTATGCCTAGATGTCTTTAAAGTTCACTTGTTTTTCTCCTTTTGCCTTTAAAATGACTTGTGATCTAACATTGCAAGCCAAGTGTTCGATGAAATGTCCATGTAAATGTCACTTCCAAATGTTGCATTCGGTTTCTAGGTTCAAATTTATGCTTTTATTCGATCGGCCTTGATTTTGTAGTGCAAAATGTTCTTATTTGCTTCACTATCCTCATTCTTTATGCTTATGCCTAGATGTCTTTAAAGTTCACTTGTTTTTTTATCTTTTTGCCTTTAAAAATAGACTTCTCATATAACACTGCACGCCAAGTGTTTGATGAATTTTCCATGTAAATGTCACTCCTAAATATGGCATTCAGTTTCTAGGTTCGAATTTATGCTTTTATTCGATCGGTCTTGATTTTGTTGCCTAGATGTCTTTAAAGTTCAGTTGTTTTTCTCCTTTTGCCTTTAAAATGACTTGTGATTTAACATTGCAAGCCAAATGTTCGATGAAATGTCCATGTAAATGTCCTTCCTAAATGTTGCATTCGGTTTCTAGGTTCGAATTTATGCTTTTATTCGATCGGCCTTGATTTTGTAGTGCAAAATGTTCTTATTTGCTTCACTATCCTCATTCTTTATGCTTATGCGTAGATGTCTTTAAAGTTCATTTATTTTTCTCCTTCTGCCTTTAAAATGACTTGATTCGGTTTCTAGGTTTGAAATTATGCTTTTATTCGATCGGATATGACTTGGTTGTAGAGAATGTGCTTCTTGGCATGATTCTATCCTCATTCTTTATGCTTATGCCAAGATGTCTATAATGTTCACTTGTTTTTTATCTTTTTACCTTTAAAATGACTTGTGATCTAACATTGCACGCTAGGTGTTCGATGAAATGTCCATGTAATTAATCGTCACTCCTAAATGTGGCATTCGGTTTCATGGTTTGAGTTTATGCTTTTATTCGATCGGTCTTGATTTTTTAGAGAAAAATTTCTTATTGGCTTGATATTATCCTCATTCTTTATGCTTATGCATCGATGTCTTTAAAGTTCACATGTTATTACTCCTTTTGCCTTTAAAAATAACTTGTGATCTATTATTCCACGCCAAGTGTTCGATGAAATGTCCATGTAAATGTAACTCGTAAATATGACATTTGGTTTCTAGGTTTGAATTTATGCTTTCATTCGATACGCCTCGATTTTGAGGTGCACAATGTGCTTATTGGCTTGATATTATCCTCATTCTTTATGCTTATACCTAGATGCCTTTAAAGATCACTTGTGTTTTCTCCTTTTGCCTTTAAAAATTGACTTGTGATCTAACATTGCACACCTAGTGTTCGATGAAACGTCCATGAAAATGTCACTCCTAAATGTGGCATTCGGTTTCTAGGTTCGAATTTATGCTTTTATTTGGTCGGTCTTGATATTTTAGTGCATAATGTGCTTATTGACTTGATACTATCTTCATTCTTTATGCTTTTGCCTAGATGTCTGTTGACGGGCCTTTACTCTGGACAACAAATAAATTTATAAGTCAAGACCCCGCTGAGTATAGGGGAGTCAGGATCGTTCCACGAGAAGCAAGGTTTGTTTATCTATCGACTACTAATTATAAAAATCAAACAAAAACAAATAAAATACTCACGGCCAGCCTCGTTAACGACTTTGTCAGGGGCGTTAACGAACTTGTAGACTACTAACGACCTAAAAATACGTTCGGTACCAAGGCTACGAACTCAGTAACGAATATGATCTAGGAGAATTCAAATAAAAACAAACATCTAGAAGAAGGGTTACCACAACATAGTCATGCATGTAACTTGTAAGAAGATAAAGATCATGCCTTTAAATAGATAAATTCATCAACTTTCATTGACTAATAAGAAAATTATTCTACTTTCATGAATTAATTCACTCAATCACTTGTTTTGGATCTAAAGCTTGAGACTTTCGTATTCAAACAATATCATTTCAAGTTTATAACTTTCTCTCTCGATCAAGTTAAGACTCAAATTACCTTGACTTTCATCTTGGTATAAACACAAGAAGCAATCTCAAAATCGATAGAAGGCATTCAACACATCATCTTACTCATCAAACCATGCATAACTATGCCAGGTTTCAACCCCAACCCTAGATAAGAAAACTACTCACTACTCATAACTATGAAATAAACAACTTTTATAAAGGAAAACATTGAAAACAAAACAACTACTTCAAATTAATAAGAAAATACTGTCTTACAGAATTCAGAAGAAACCGAAAAATATACAAAACCAAATCGAAACAAGTGATTAACGACCTCGGTAACTCTCGTCCATCGTGCCTCTCGATATCTCTCCGACCTTCTCTCTCTCTCGGCTCTTCCTCCTTCTCTACTCGAATTCTCCTCTACTTGCCACCCCCTCTCTAGCTTATAAAGAAGGGTATTTATACTAATAAAGCTATCTAAATAAATAAGGATATAAGATATAAACTTTCCTAAAAGATAGAAATCTACTCTAAAAAGATAGAAATAAAAACGTAGAATGATAACAAGACTTAAAATATAATATAACAACCCTAAAACTCATTAAAAAAACACTCTACCGACACGGAATAAACTCCCGCACAGGATCGGTATGTCATTGCTAAGAATTCTCGAATAACCCTACTTCGAAGCCTCTTTAACGACCCTGCATAGCCTCGTTAACGAGCCTGGATTTTTTACTTATTCAACACTTCAACTCAAAAAGCTTGGAATTCGACTTCTTCATCTCGTATTCTTCCGTCATTCACCACAACATCCCAAATTCAGCTCCAAATAGCACTGTTTCCTTGCTAAAAACTACAAAAAGACACAAAACGGAGTAGCTTCCATACTTTTCAAAAAATATGAAAAACAATCCAAAAACACACAAAACTAACCCTAAACTTATCAAAACTAGTCCTAACAGACTAAGAAAACACCCTAAAAACTATTTCAAAAACACAAACATCAAAATACCCCATACTTAGACTTGCTTGTCCTCAAGCAATCACTAAACAATAATCAAAACCAAACAACAATACTTGTCAAACTATAACCATCATCTAAAAAGCAACATCAAAACATATAGAAGAAAAATAGCAAATGACTATTAATGTCATCACACATATATGCACCAAATAGATATAAGCAAATACAATCCAACCTCACAAGGGATATATGTGTTTTACTCAACTATCAAGTGTTTGGGCTTATAAATTCAACTCTCAACTCATGTTATATACCAAAACTCATAGAAATTGGAACTTATATCACCAAACTCTCCAACTAAGATTTGTCAAAACAAGCAAAAATCATCAAGAGAACTCAAGGGGCTCAATGAAAAACTTCATAGAAGCTTCCATTCGACCAGGTTGTAATGGGGCTTGGTAAAGACAATTAGGAGTGGAAATATTTTGGCTATGTGGTGCTAATAATATCCGGGAATCAAAGACTCCTAAAAACTCACATCTCAGCAAAAATCTCATAAAAGATATACCAAACTCACTCAAACATTATGCACACTCACTCACCCAATATATCCTAGAAAGTCTCATAACACAACTCAAAAGAATCTCTGGTTTATCTATTAAGCACACATGCACTTCTTACTTCTTTCTGTCTATCTCATACTCAACTTTAGCTCAATTTTTTTCTTCCTCTTTTTTTTATTCTTCTCGCTGCCTCGTTAACGAGCCAATATGGTCGTTACCGAGCTTCATCGTGTACTCCTCTTCTTTTCTTTCTTTTCAACAAACAATCTTATTTCGTGCATCTTTTGTACCAAGAGATCTTTCTTTTTACACAATTTAAGAGACTTCCAATCTACCCTTCATAACAATCCTTAAAAATAAACCAAATCATAACATTTCACTCTCTTTTTTTATAAACTCAACAAATCATACCTTTCCAAACTAAGTCCTAATCCCCGGATAGGGTCAAGCTTATCTTGGCTAGGGAACAATTTTTGTGGAGCTAAAAATAAAAAGGCTCCAAGCTCAAATTGGTTGTCAAAAAGAAGGATCATGTAAGGGTGGATAGGGATTAATAGGGCTTATAAAAATAAGTTCTCTGTCATCTGATTTTCACAATTAATGAACTATAAATCTTATATAGGTCTCAAGAAATAGATAACCAACACAATTCCAAGAGATTATATGCATATAGAGAGTAAATCACACAAAAAAGAAGAGGGATTTATGATGTTCTCCCTATAAGGCCAAAAATAACTCACAAGACAAATTTTGTTGGATACATGCTCAATTTCATCAAATGCTATTCCTTCCTAAAAACAACTTCAAATTAAGATTCCGGCTATATTCTCAAAGACATGTTTGCAAGGAATTATATGATCATGTTAGTAACTACTATCATCGAACATAAGAAAGGGATATCTATCAATTCTAAAACTTTTTTTTTATTTTCAAAAATTTTCAATTTTTTTCTTTTTTCGATTTTTATGATTTATGGAACAAAACTTCTCAAAAAAATAAAACACATAAGGCAAAACACAAGACAACAAGTTTTCTACTTTCTCCCACCCCATACTTAAAATTACAGTATCCCCACTATAAGAAAAATAAGAAGAAGGAAAGAAAATAGAAAAGAAAACAAAAGAAAACATGAAAAGAGAAAACAAAAAACTTACAAAGTCATGAAGTAGAAAACAAGAAAACACTTCTTCAACCGGAATCAACAGTTTGGTGGAGGAAAGTAATGCTCGAAGTTTCCCATGAAGTCATACATCGTCCTCCAGCGCTTTGCATCCTCTGCCTCTCTCTACTGGTGCATCGTATCCTCAAAAGTCATGCGAGCAGAATAGACACTCTCCCATCTATCCATCCTCCGATGAATATGGTTCTGCTGAAGGTGAAGTTGTTACATTTGAGCAGAGAGATCTTCGGCCCATGGAGGCGGGGTACTTGATCCAGTGTACTCGGGCTGAAGAGGTGGTTGATAGTGATTGTGAGGCTGGAAATGGTCTTGGTAAAGCACCAGATTGTATGGAATGTGACCATAAGAGTGAGGGTCGATAGGGGCCTGGGAGGGGTTGGTAGCTGCCCTCGGCGGGTCGTTACCAAAGTTGTGTGCCTCGGTAGGAGCATCGGTAGAGGCCTCGAAGTGGTCGTTATCGACCCTTACAAGCTCGTTAACGAAGATGTTTTCGCCAAGAATTTCAGTATCGAGGTCTTCAACCTCGAGGATGAGCTCCTCTGTGCATCCCTCAGTAGCTGCCTCTTCAGTCTCATCATCATCTTCATTCATCGCTTCTCCTTCTTGCTCAAATCTCGTCTCACACGACCTAAGTGATAGCTCATCCTCCGGCTTGGGCTCTAACGGGAATGCATGCCCCGTCCATGCCTCATACCAATTCAGTAAGTAAAGTAGCTCCAACTTGTCCCGGGTGACTGCAACATCTCGGCCTTGAACTTTAGTAACATACCCATCCCGAACTTGAGTGAAAATACCGGAGCTAAACCAATAGTTTCGGTTGAGCAATTGGGCGTGATAGGGCGTGTAACGAGTGAGATCGACTCCAAGATTGGTCGCCAGGAGACTAACCAGATTCGCGCACCAATCTTCTTTTGACTTGGTTGACTTCTCCACATAATAAAGCCATTCGTACCCCAAGTTCAATGGGGCGGGCTCCTAAAAAAGAATAGTACGGATGCAAGCAACTTCTGTCCTTGTCGGCATGTTCAACTCTCTCTTAGGCCAGAATGTAGCGGCTAGGACCCGGACGATGATCTTGAAAATGGGGTTGATGATGCTTGCCCCGGATAATGGCGCAGCGGAGGGCTCTACCTCCCCGGTGATGTAGCTCCAAGTCCTTGTCACCTTATAATCCTTGAGGCTATACTCTCGAGATGGATTTGGGAGCTCCAGAATAGCATTGAACTCCGCCAAAGTATACTCTCGGTTCACATTACCGAGCCTAAATCGAATGCATCCCGGCGAAGTCTTCGTCGGGAAGCTTGTCTCTAGAGTGGCTAAGAACTCGGATGTGTGACCCGGAAAGTGTGGCAAATTCTCCTTCTTTAGCAAATGAGGCGCACCAAGAATAGCAAAGGCCTCCTTAACATCATCATAGATCCTCATAGCTTTAGCACTCGACCTCGAGAACCACCTAGTGTTGTGGTCCTTGTCTAGGATGGCGTTGTATCGGTCTGCTTGCCCTTGCGTGCGCAAGATCACATTATCCATGCAAAGTGGAGATGGGGACCTCTGATTCCTCTACTTCTTTTTGGCGCGGGTAGCGGCTCGGCTTGAACTTGCCATGTGGACCTATGAAAAATTACGACTTTTCCAAGATAAGATCCACTCAATTAGTTTAGACAAGAGACCCCATACTTGGTCTCGAAATAGCCCTTGAGATTCATCGTTAACTACCCAATTGGGTCGTTTACGATCCTAGACTGGTTTTGTCAACTTTGAAGATATGCACGGTCGTTAACGAGCCTGGGTGGGTCATTAATGAGCCTGAACATGAACCAGTCGCAAATCTCCGAGTGTAATAGACTCTAAATTTAAGCCATGAATCAAGTATGCATCCTCTTAGTCCTACACTAGACACACAATCGGGTATACGCACCCCATACTTACTCAATTACCCATCCCGAACATGCTTAACTTGCCCAAACTTAACATGGTGAAGATTTGAACTCAATATCTAGAACAAGAAAAATTCATGCTTTTCTAATTAAACTTGCAATGGGGAACTCGGCATGAACAACTCTCCCTAGATCGAGAACAAATAAGCACAAACCAAATTCATGAGCAAGAGCAAGACATGCAATTCGACCACTTCTTTAAATGCAATCTTGATACGAAATTTCTACCCTAAAAACCATGAATCATGCAATTAAGTGTTAGGGTTGAGAAATCGTACTGGTAGATTGAGAAATTGAAGGGAAAAAGATCGAAAATTGGGAGGTTAACGAGTGAGATCTCGGCGGTTAACGACAACAAGGGTGGCAGGCGACAGTAATGGTGTTTCCGACGTTCGGTGGGGGTAGGAATTTCGATCGGTGGAGCCGGATTCTTGGTAGGATTTTGAGAGTTTAAGCTTGGGATTTTGAGGAATTGAGAGTGGGATTTTGGGAGGTTTAGAAGGGTTATATAGGAGAGGGTAGAAATAGGAGGGGAGGTCGGTAGAGGCGGCAAGGGGAGGGGTGAAATATAGAATATAGATTAGGGTTAAAAGCAAAAACTTACCTGCCCGTTGCCGAGTCAGGTCGGTTCGTTAACGACCCTTGGTGAGTCGTTAACGAGCCTCTGTAGCCTCCTTGAATTATTTACGAGCCCTTATCCTGCGTCTTGTTAGCTAAAAGGAATCTATCCTATTTTCTATCATAAAAACTACTAAAAAAACCCAAAAGAAAGCTAGGAAAAAGACCTAAAAGAAAGGGAAAAAAATCTAGTTCTACACTAAAAGCGGGTTGCCTCCCGTAAGCGCTATTTTTTAACGTCGTTAGCCCGACGTACTTACCTAGGCTCAAGGTGGCTCTTTTGCGGCTATGTTGGGGTCTTGAGGTGCCCCATGCTTAGCTTTGTAGGCATTATTCGCTTGAGTCACTAAACTTGGTCCTTTGTCTTCTATCAGTATGCCCGGTATTCCTACATATGGGTTAGTGAAATCCGAAAACCAGGGTGGTCTAGACTCCTCTTGATTATATCCTTGCATGTGGGTCTCGGTAATGGACTCATGAGGTTCAGCAGGGACTTTTGTGAAATTCTCATCTATTTTGGTAGTTGGATGGGGCTCAGTGGGAACAGCTATGTCGAGTTATGGCTGAGTCAACTCGATTTGTGCAATCGCAGTTGAGTCATTGGCATTTTGATCTAAGCTGAATTCCACGTGTTCTTCTTTGATATTAAAAGTGAGAAGTCCTTTCCGCACATCGACCCGAGCACCTACTGTAGCTAAGAATAGTCTGCCGAGAATGATGGGGACGTGAGGGTCTTCAAGCATATCGAGGACGAGGAAATCATTCGGTATAAAGAATTTCCCGACTTGAATAGGGTAGTCGTCCACGACTCCTGTGGCTTTGATGCATGATCCTTCTGCCATGTAGAGGTTCATATCTACAGGTTCAAGTGTTTCCATGTTGGCTTTAGACAAGATTAAGAGAGGAAGTAAACTAGCACTGGCTCCCAAATCACAAAAAGCTTTGAATTTGTGGTCGCCAATGCCAATTTTTATGGCAAATCTTCCTGGATCTCCTAACTTTTTCGGTAGGGCAATAGATCGGACTTCATCTTGCAACTATGTGTAAGCCGGCATTTCGCTTAAGGCCTCGGCGAATGGGATAGATATAATAATTCCATGAAGAATCTTTACGAAACGCTTGAACTTACTCTCAGTAGAGTCCATAGATTTCTTAGTGGGAAATGGAAGAGATTTCACCATCCTCGGAACCAAGTTAGGCTGGAGAGGTGAAATTACCGGGTCGACACTAGGGTCGTTAGGTATTCTCGGAGGATCGTTATTGACCCTGTTAGGGTTGTTAACTACCCCGAGATTGAGAGGAAGGCTCGTATTAGAAAACTTACCTGGATTAGGGTCGTTGACGACCCTGGGAGCCTCGTCACCATGTTGTCCCAGGTCGGTACTTGCCCTCGCTGGCTCGTTACCGAGCTAAACCGTGGCGTCCTCTTCAGTCTTATCTTTAGCCTGGACACGCTCCGGTAGTGTCTTTCCGCTCCTAAGGTTTACCGCTGATATCTATCCTTTAGGATTTTCCTCGGGACAGCCCGGATGTTGCCTTATGGCCTCGAAATCTGCGCAGCAAGGTTCCCTAGTTGGGAATCAATATTCTTCTTCCATACATCGAACTCTTCCCATTGTTTATTTTGGTGTTTAAGGTTGGCTTGAACTTCATTTACTTTATTGTGGACTCCATTGATGCTTTCTTGTAACCCTTGGATTTGGATTTTGATTGCCCCACGCTTGATAGTTGTTTGACCTGTCAAAATTACTAGGTTGGTTCCTGTATGTGCCTCTCATCTAATTCATTTCAACAATTGTCTCAGCGGCTCTTACCTGCTCTATGTTAGTGCAAACAAAAGTACTATGGGTAGAAGAGCCACACTCTTGACAAGATTGAGAGGATTTCATAAAACTTACCTACTTCTTCTAGCGGTTGACCTCGCCTTGTAGAAATTGATTTTTAACATCTGGGTCAACTTCTTCTTGGTTAGGCACGTAGAGAAGTTTCTGGGGATGTGGGGTTTGCTGGGTTCCATACATGGCATCATAAGTGGACATCTTATCCAGCAATTACCATGCAGTCGTAGGGTCCATCTCTATAAAACCGCACGTTGTATGCGTGTTGATGCGGTTCTTGGTTTCAACGTTGATACCCTGGAAAAAGATTTCTTGAAGAACATATAAAGGTTGCCCATAAGTGGGGCATTGTCTAAGCATTTCTATAAATCTTTCCCATGTTTCAACAAAGGTCTCATTAGGCAGCTGGTGATAGGAGGTGATGCGCTTCCTCAGCTCTGTTGTCTTGGCAGGAGGGAAGAATTTTGTAAGAAATTGATCATACAAGTTCTTCCAAGTCGTGATAGACTTAGGAGGTAAGCTCTCCAACCAGCTCAGGGCCATTCCAGCAAGAGACCACTTGAAAGCTTTTAAAAGAACATATTCAAGTGAGACACCTTCAGCAGCTATGGTGTCACATAAATCAAGAAAATTTCTAATATGTTCCATAGGGCACTTAATAGGCTTCCCTTCAAACTGAGCCCGCTTAATCAAGGATATGAATTGATACTTAATCTCAAATGGTTTCTCTATCTCCGGAAGCACAATTGGGGATTCTGGCACCCTCAGTTCTAGATGCATGTCTTGTTTGGCATTCCTCGGACAGGCATTCAGTTCTTCCTGTAGATGAGCATTGTTAACTCGTTGACGCTCAACCTCAACATCAGCGTCTTCTTTCTCGGTTTTCAACGCCTCCATCTGGTTTTGGAGGACTTCCAACTGACGAGCCATCTCTTCATGTGTGGCCATGGCTCGGTTCTCTCGGCATCTACGGTGTAGGGAACGTTCAGGTTCTGAATAATAACCCGCGTTGTCAAATTAAAGCCTTCGACGTCCTACCGGCATACGCTGAGAAAACAGACAAAGAAAACAAAAATTAAAAACAAAAACGGGGTCGGGCTATTCCCAGACCCACAAATAAACAAACAAACTCGTTGCTTCCCCGGCAATGGCGCCAATTTGTTGACGGGCGTTTACACTAGACAACAAATAAATTTATAAGTCAAGACCCCGTTGAGTATACGGAAGTCAGGGTCGTTCCACGAGAAGCAAGGTTTGTCAAGGGCGTTGACGAACCTGTAGACTACTAACGACCTAAAAATACGTTCGGTACCGAGGCTACGAACTCAGTAACGAATATGATCTAGGAGAATTCAAATAAAAACAAAGATCTAGGACAAGGGTTATTACAACATAGTCATCCATATAACTTGTAAGAAGATAAAGATCATGCCTTTAAATAGATAAATTCATCAACTTTCATTGACTAATAAGTAAATTAATCTACGCTCATGAATTAATTCACTCAATCACTTGTTTTGGATCTAAAGCTTAAAACTTTCGTATTCAAACAATATCAACTTTGAAGTTTATAACTTTCTCTCTCGAACATGTGAAGTCTCAAATTATCTTGACTTTGATCTCGGTATAAACACAACAAGCAATCTCAAAATAGATAGAAGGCATTCAACACATCATCTTACTCATCAAACCATGCATAACTATGCCGGGTTTCAACCCCGACCCTGGATAAGAAAACTACTCACTACTCATAACTATGAAATAAACAACTTCTATAAACGAAAACATTGAAAACAAAACAACTACTTCAAATTAATAAGAAAATACTATCTTAAAGAATTCAGAAGAAACCGAAAAATATATAAAACCGAATCGAAACAAGTGATTAACGACCTCGATAACTCTCGTCCCCCGCGGCTCTCGATCTCTCTCCGACCCTTCTCTCTCTCGGATCTTCCTCCTTCTCTACTCGAATTTTCCTCTACTTGCCACCCCCTCTATAGGTTATAAAGAAGGGTATTTATACTCATAAATCTATCTAAATAAATAAGGATATAAGATATAAACTTTCCTAAAAGATAGAAACCTACTCGAAAAAGATAGAAATAAAAACCAAGAAAGATAACAAGACTTAAAATATAATATAACAACCCTAAAACTCATTAAAAAAAACACTCTACCGACACAGAATAAATTCCCACACAGGATCGGTAGGTCATCACTAAGAATTCTCGAAAAACCCTATCTCGAAGCCTCGTTAACGACCCTGCATAGCCTCATTAACGAGCCTGGATTTTTTTTACTTCTTCAACACTTCAACTCAAAAAGCTTGGACTTCAACTTCTTCATCTAATATTCTTCCGTCCTTCACCACATCATCCCAAATTCAGCTCCAAATAGCACTGTTTCCTTGCTAAAACCTACAAAAAGACACAAAACAGAGTAGATTCCCTACCTTTCAGAAAATATGCAAAACCATCCAAAAACACACAAAACTAACCCTAAACTTATCAAAACTTGTCCTAACAATCAAAGAAAACACCCTAAAAACTATTCCAAAAACACGAACATCAATGTCTTTAAAGTTCAGTTGTTTTTTCTCCTTTTTTCTTTAAAAATAGACTTGTGATCTAACATTGCATGCCAAGTGTTCGATGAAATAGCCATGTAAATGTCACTCCTAAATGTGGCATTTGGTTTCTAGATTCGAACTTATGCTTTTATTTGATACGTACGTAATGGTTTTGTAGCGTAGAATGTGCTTGTTGGCTTGATACTATCCTCATTCTTTATGCTTATGCCTAGATGTTCTTAAAGTTCACTTGTGTTTTCTCCTTTAGCCTTTAAAATGACCTATGATCTAACATCGCACGCCAATGTTCGATGAAAAGTCCTTGTAAATCTCACTCCTAAATGTGGCATTCGGTTTCTAGGTTCGAATTTATGCTCTTATTTGATCAATCTTGATTTTGTAGTATAGAATGTGCTTAATTGTTTGATACTATCCTCATTCTTTATGCTTATGCCTAGATGTCTTTAATTTTCACTTGTTTTTTCTCCTACTCCCTTTAAAATGACTTGTGATCTAACATTTCACGCCAAGTGTTTGATGAACTGTCCATGTAAATGTCTCTCCTAAATGTGGCATTTCACGCCAAGTGTTTGATGAACTGTCCATGCTTTTATTCGATACTCTTGAGTTGGTAGAGTAGAATGTGCTTATTGGCTTGATACTATCCTCATTCTTTATACTTAAGCCTAGATGTCTTTAAAGCTCCCTTGTTTTTTTTCTCCTTTTGCCTTTTAAAATGGACTTGTGATCTAAAATTGCACGCCAAGTGTTACATGAAATATTCATGAAAATAAGTTATACTTAACCAGTCGTTTGTAAATGTTTAAAGCCTTGGGTGGCCTTGATTAAGATTAATTAAGGTTACTGGTGGTAATACCCTGGTAGGTAACAAGGGGTGTTACAGAAGTGGTATCAGAGTCGAAGGTCCTCTAGTAATAGATTACTAGTTGATATCCTTTAAACCTTGGATTTAGGTTTGAACTATTGATACATAAAATTGTGGAGATTCTAAATTCTTTTGGGTGTTCTTTATCCAAGAAAATGAAGAAGAATCATGGGCAGCATAGTAAGGATGCTCTAGGAAAAAGAGCGAAGAACGGAGCACTTACCGTTGATGAAGCGGAATCTTCTCGAGTAAGTTTAATCAAAGGGTTTCCAGCTTCGCCATGAATGGAAATTGAATATGTGGACATACCCAACGACGAGGAACTAAGTATGGGAGTGAATTCTATAGTCATCTCGAGTGAAGAAGAAGACCCTGAGGAAGAAGAGGCCCCGCAATCAGAGTAGATATGGTATTCGAACTCCAGTCAATCTTCGCTATCTTCGCATGAGTCTGGAGTTTATACTTCGTCTCAACGGTTTTCCCCTTCTGTGGATTACTATCCTCGGAAGATAGTAGGATCGACAAGTCCTAGTTCTTCTGATAGAGGTTAGGTTCAGGAAACTGAAGGTAGAGATCATGCGATGATACAGTCTTGGGAGGATTGGATATCCTCTGGGAGAACTCAACTTGTGAAATTTGAGATAAAGACGGAAAGGATAATGAATTCCGTATAGGCCTGGAAACGGGAATTAGAACCTTACGAAGATCTTTTTATCTGGGGCACAACGGGTTTGCATTTAAGTCTTTCGCGTAGAAACCTTTTCTATAGAAAACTAGAGCAAGGGGAATCACTTTTACATGATCAGAATACCTTAAAGGACCCTTTGCATTTTGAGGCTAACTTTTTAGATAATTTTGGTCATCCTCCCTCATTGTATTAAGGATTGAATAAGGGCATGAACGAGTCAAGATGGATAATTTGGTTTTGTTGGTTTTCTTAGATGTAAATTAAGGTTTGATGTAAGGGTTTAAGAAGTTGTGAGTTTTTGGTAAATAAGTTAGTTTGACTATGTTGACCAGTAGCATTGTAAAATAAAGGAAATACGTTGGTGTTATAAATAAATGGTATTTCTGTTGTTATATATGCGTTATGACTTCTTATTTTTATGAATTAAAGAAAATTTGTACCTTTCTTGGTTTTATTCAGATGGTGAATACCAGAAGATCCGAACAAAGTGTTAACTAAGTTAGGGGCCCTGGAGAGGGAGAAGAGTCACAAAATCATGTAAAACAACCGGGCCCTAGTGTTCCAAGAAATATAGTTTTTTATGAAGCAACATTGGAGACTCTGAAAAATTTGATGTTTCAGACTATTCAAGAAGCTCTCCCAGCCATTCACAATAGACCACCTAGAGCAGAAGGAGCTGAACAAGGAGAAAACCCAGCCATTGCACGCCAAGTGTTACATGAAATATTCATGAAAATGTCACTCCTAAATGTGGCAGTCGGTTTCTAGGTTTGAATTTATGCTTTTATTCAATACGTTTTGATTTTGTAGTGCTGAATGTGCTTATTGGCTTTATACTATCCTCATTCTTTATGCTTAGGCCTACATGTCTTAAAAGATCACTTGTTTTTCTCCTTTTGCCTTTAAAAATTGATTTGTAATCTAACATTACACGCCAAGTGTTTGATGAAATTTCCATGTAAATGTCACTCCTAAATGTGGAATTCGGTTTTTATGTTCGAATTTATGCTCTTATTCGATCTCTGTTGATTTTTTAGTGCAGAATGTGCTTATTGGCTTAATACTATGCTCATTATTTAAGCTTATGCCTAGATGTCTATAAAGTTCACTTGTTTTTTCTTCTTTTGCCTTTAAAATGACATGTGATTTAACATTTCACACCAAGTGTTTGATGAATTTCCATGTAAATGTCACTCCTAAATGTGGCATTCGGTTTCTATGTTTGAATTTATGCTCTTATTCTATCGCTCTTGATTTTTTAGTGCAAAATGTGCTTATTGGCTTGATACTATCCTCATTCTTCATGCTTTTGCCTAGATGTCTTTAAACTCCAATTGCTTTTTCTCCTTTTGCCTTTAAAAATTTATTTGTAATCTAACATTGCACGCCAAGTGTTTGACGAAATGGCCATGTAAATGTCACCTCTAAATGTAGCATTCGGTTTCTAGGTTTGAATTTATGCTTTTATTCAATATGTACATCTTAATTTTGTAGAGTACAATGAGCTTATTCGCTTGATACTATCCTCATTCTTTGTGCTTATGCCTAGATATCATTAAAGATCACTTCTGTTTTATCTTTTTTCCTGTAAAATGACTTGTGATCTAACATCGCACGCCAAGTGTTCGATAAAATGTCCATCTAAATGTCACTCTTAAATGTGGCATTTGGTTTCTAGGTTCGAATTTATGCTTTTATTGGATACTCTTGAGTTTGTAGCATAGAATGTGCTCATTGGATTGATACTATAGTCATTGTTTGTGGTTATACCCAGATGTCTTTAAAGTTCACTTGTTTTTTCTTCTTTTGCCTTTCAAAATTGACATGTAATTTCCATAAAAAAATTGACTTGTACTCTAACATTGCATGCCAAGTCTTCCATTAAATATCCTTGAAAATGTCACTCCTAAATGTTGCATTCGGTTTCTAGGTTCGAATTTATGATTTTACTCGATACGTCATGTTTTTGTAGTGCAAAATGTGCTTATTGGTTGATACTATCCTCATTCTTTATGCTTAGGCCTAGATGTCTTAAAAAGATCACTTGTTTTTTTTTCCTTTTTCCTTTAAAAATAGACTTGTGATCTAAGATTGCACGTCAAGTTTTAGATGAAATGTCCATGTAGATGTCACTCCTAAATGTGGCATTCGGTTTCTAGGTTCGAATTTATGCTCTTATTCGATCGGTCTTGATTTTTTAGTGCAAAATGTGCTTCTTGGCTTCATACTATCCTCATTCTTTATGATTTTGCCTACATGTCTATAAAGTTCGCTTGTTTTTTCTGCTTTTACCTTTAAAATGACTTGTGATCTAACATTGCACGCCAAGTATTTGATAAAATGCCCATGTAAATGTCACTCCTAAATGTGGCATTCGGTTTCTATGTTTGAATTTATGCATTTATTCGATACGCCTTGACACAATGTGCTTATTGGCTTGATACTATCCTCATTTTTTATGCATTTGCCTAGATATCTTTAAAGTTCACTTGTTTTTTCTCCTTTTGCCTTTAATATGGACTTGTGATCTAACATTGCACGCCAAGTGTTCCCTGAAATCTTCATAAAAATGTCACTCCTAAATGTGGCAGTCGGTTTCTTGGTTCGAATTTATGCTTTTATTCGATACATCTTGATTTTGTAGTGCTGAATGTGCTTATTGGCTTGATACTATCCTCATGCTTTATGCTTAGGCCTAGATGTCATAAAAGATTACTTTTTATTTTCTCCTTTTGTCTTTAATGTGACTTATGGTCTACCGTTGCACGTCAAGTGTGCGATGAAATGTCTATATAAATGTCAATCCTGAATGTGGAATTCTGTTTCTAGGTTCGAATTTATGGTCTTATTCGATTGATCTTGATTTTTTAGTGCAAAATGTGCTTCTTGCTTGATACTATCCTAATTCTTTATGCTTTTGCCTAGATGTCTATAACGTTCACTTGTTTTTTCCCCTTTTACCTTTAAAATGACTTCTTATTTGACATTGCACGCCAAGTGTTCGATGAAATGTCCATGTAATTAATCGTCACTCCTAAATGTGGCATTCGGTTTCAAGGTTTGAATTTATGCTTTTATTCGATCGGTCTTGATTTTGTAGTGCCGAATGTGCTTATTGGCTTGATACTATCTTCATTCTTTATGCTTATGCATAGATGTCTTTAAAGTTCACTTGTTAGTACTCCTTTTGCCTTTAAAAATTGACTAGTGATCTAACATTGCGGGCCAATTGTTCGATGAAATATCAATGTAAATTTCACTCCTAAATGTGGCATTCGAATTTTCTAGGTTTGAATTTACGCTTTCATTCGATACGCCTTGATTTTGAGGTGCAAAATGTGCTTATTGGCTTGATATTATCCTTATTCTTTATGCTTATACCTTGTTGTCTTTAAAGATCACTTGTGTAAAATGTGCTTATTGGCTTGATATTACACTCAACCACCCTCAATCTCTTGGATCGGACAACAATCGAGCTGAACGAGCCATAGGCTCAAGTGAAGGTAAAACGCGATCGAAGTTAATTAGCAGTTTGGGCTCGGAGCCACGGCACGATCAGTCGGTTCCGTTTTACTAGTAAATTTTATAGGTTTTATAAATTCACGTTATTACGACCTCGTAGGTTCAAACCGTTGGAGAAATGGACGTAAGAATCTCTACTTATAGTAAATACAAGTTTTGACATCGATTGGCAGGTAAAGGACTTCGGACAATTACTCAGGATTCATTCTTAATCAGTATGATCTGAAATTTGGCCACCTTTAAGAACCGTTGCTAATGAACAATTTTTATTTAGAAAATTGTTTCAAAAGGGAAACGTTTAGTTATTTATAAGTTCGCCAAGATGGCTCCTTAATGCTTAATAGCTAAGGATTAATTATAAATCGATATACGGAAATCAAGTTGTTTATTGATTAGGAAATTGTAGAATTTGAGTATACAACTAAGAAGTGTCGCTCGTTGTTGAGGAATCTTTTGTTATATTTAACACAAGGGTGATTAAGATTATTGTTGGAATCAACAAGAACATTAAGCACGCCTTCTAAGGCAAGTGGACGACTTCCCTTTGTTATAAATTAAGAAATTAAATTTATATTGAATTATATAGTTACGAATTAATCGTCTTATTACTGAAGTGTGATTAGTTATAGTTGTTGGAAGTAATGATCGAGTCGGTTCTTAATCAGTTTCGTACTTTAATTGAGAATAAGTTTGGTCTAGGTGATCTCGTTTTTGAGATGAGATTTGTGTGAGTTAAGTAGTCCAGGGGTAGGAGCCGAGTCTCCCATGACCTCTTTATAACAATGTCTGTATTGGGGGGCGTAGCTTGATAGCGGATCCCAATATTAAAGTCAGGACTCATGTCTTGCTCCATGCTGGAGGAGGACATCTGTGCACTCTAGGTAAGTGCAAAAGAAACTGATGTGGGTCAAGCGGTCACGGATGAAATAGGCCCTCTCACCCTTCCGACACTAGTTACAAGAAAAATAGTTAGAAAGGTTGAAATTGATATGTAAAGTATCTTAAGCGTTATATGAGAATATCCGAATGGTTAGTCTATTCGATAACCATTCTTGTAAACCTTTGCGTATGATGGATTCTTAATCAATTACTAATTAAGTTAATCCATATAGTAGCAACTCTCTGTAGAGCTTTTTATCTACCTGCTTGGAACTTCTTTAATCTACTATTATTGTAAATTCTTAGTTTATATTTCTTACTTGTTGAAATAAGCTTACTCGGGTTAACGTCTCTATTTGCTTAGTCTTTTAATAAGACTAACTTGTTGTTGTTGTTTTTTTGTTTAGTAACTGATGTCGTTATGTGTCGCTGCAGCTAATAAAGCAGTTAGCCAGAAGATCAAGGATTAAGCGAAGGATCACGACAGGAGATCTAAGAATTTTCTTTTGGGAATGTATTGCTGAATTAGGCTATATGTGATAAAATTGTGTTGTTAGTGTGAAACTGTTATCCTTTTTGCGGTAAGGAAGAGTGGTTGGCCTGTAATAAATTGATTTTATTGGTCTACACAATTTAGGGAAAGAATTTACACAATTGATTTTACTTGGGTATATAATTTTACCTCTTAACGAAAAATCCCGTTCCGAAACGGGAAATTCTTATATTTATCCTCACTTACTTAATGTGGAAGGAAAAGCCGATATTTTTGCGGGATATGTATGTAAAGCTGGGGAGAAAACAGAGGAGAAATACAAGAGAGATTCAGGACAACGACGGACCGGGAGACTCGAATTCACCACGGCTGCACATCTTCCCTTTCCCATACTTCCTCCTCATCTCCTCCTTCACCTCACCATCCTCTTCTCTTGAATTCTGCTAGGTTCGTAGCTGCTGCACCAGAAAACCAAAACCAGTGACAAAATCAAGACGGAACGTTAGACGCGGGAAGAAGAATTTGAATCTGCACCGCCGGCGCACACAAGCTCCTCCGACCACCACCGACAGTGAGGGCCACCACCGGGAAACACCCAACCACCCTCATGCTCTTGGATCGGGCCACTATCGAGCTGAACAAGCCATAGGCTCAAGTGAAGGTAAAACGCGATCGAAGTTAATTAGCGGTTTGGGCTCGGAGCCACCGTACGATCAGTCGGTTCCGTTTTACTAGTTAATTTTGTAGTTTTTATAAACTTCTCGTTATTACAACCTCGTAGGTTCACACCGCTCGAGAAACGGACGTCAGACTCTAAACTTATAGTGAATACAAGTTTTGACATCGATAGGTAGGTAATGGACTTCGGACAATTACTCAGGATTCGTTGTTAATCAGTATGATCTGAAATTTGGCCACCTTTAAGAACCGTTGCTAATGAACAATTTTTATTTAGAAAATTATTTCAAAAGGGAAACGGTTAGTTATTTATTAGTTTGCCAAGATGACTCCTTAAAGCTTAATAGCTAAGGATTAATTATAAATCGATATACGGAAATCAAGTTGTTTATTGATTAGGAAATTATAGAAATTGAGTATACAACTAATAAATGTATACGTGAGCTCGTTGTTCAGGAATCTTTGTTATATTTAACACAAGGGTGATTAAGATTACTGTTGGATCACCAAGAACGTTAAGCACGCCTTCTAGGGCAAGTGGACGACTTCCCTTTGTTATAAATTAAGAAATTCAATTTATATTGAATTATATAGTTACGAATTAATCGTTTGATAACTGAAGTGTGATTAGTTATAGTTGTTGGATGTAATGATCGAGTCGGTTCTTAATCAGTTTCGTACTTTAATTGAGAATAAGTTCGGTCTAGGTGATCTCGTTTTTTAGATGAGATTTGTGTGACATAAGTAGTCCAGGGGTAGGAGCTGAGTCTCCCATGACCTCTTTATAACAAAGTCTGTAATGGGGGCGTAGCTTGCTAGCGGATCCTAATATTAAAGTCATGACTCATGTCTCGCTCCATGCTGGAGGAGGACATCTGTGTACTCTAGTTAAGTGCAAAAGAAACTGATGTGGTTTAAGCGGTCACGGATGAAATAGGCCCTCTCACCTAGACGAAATCAGTTACAAGAAAAATCGTTAGAAATGTTGAAATTGATATGTAAAGTATCTTAAGCGTTATATGAGAATATCCGAATGGTTAGTCTATTCAATAACCATTCTTGTTAACCTATGTGTATGACGGATTCTTAATCAATTACTGATAATGGTAATCCATATAGTAGCAACTCTCTGTAGAGCTTTTTATCTACTTGCTTGGGATTTCTTTAATCTACTACTATTGTAAATTGTTAGTTTATAGTTCTTACTTTTTGAAATAAGCTTACTCGGTTAACATCTCCATTTGCTTAGTCTTTTAATAAGACTAATTTGTTGTTGTTGTTTTTTTTGTTTGGAACCCGCTGTCGTTATGTGTCGTTGTAGCTAATAAAGAAGCTAGCAAGAAGAAGAGGAATTAACTTAAAGATCACAACAGTAATCTAAGAATTTTCTTTTGGGAATGTATTGCTAAATTAGGCTATATGTGATAAACTTGTGTTGTTAGTGTGAAACTGTTATCCTTTTTGGGGTAAGGAAGAGTGGTTGGTCTGTAATAAGTTATACTTAACCAGTCATTTGTAAATGTTTAAATCCTAGGGTGGCCTTGATTAAGATTAATTAAGGTTACTGGCAGTAATACCCTGGTAGGTAACAAGGGGTGTTACACATTGCTCGCCCAATATTCTATGAAAACTCCATGTAAATGTCACTCCAAAATGTGGCATTCTGTTTCTAGGTTCGAATTTACGCACTTATTCGTTCGGTCTTGATTTTTTAGTGCAGAATGTGCTTGTTGCTTCAAAACTATCCTCATTCTTTATGCTTATGCCTAGATGTCTTTAAAGATCACTTTTGTTTTCTCCTTTTGCCTTTAAAATGACTTGTGATCTAACATTGCACGCCAAGTGTTAGATGAAATGTCCATGAAAATATCCCTCCTAAAATGTGGCATTCGGTTTCTAGGTTCAAATTTTTGCTTATATTCAATACGTCTTGATTTTGTAGTGCAGAATGTGCTTATTGGCTTGATACTATCCTCATTCTTTTTGCTTATGCCTAGATGTCTTTAAAGATCACTTGTTCCCTTTTGCCTTTAAAAATTGACTTGTGATCTAACATTGTACACCTAGTGTTCGATGAAATGTCCATAAAAATGTCACTCCTAAATGTGGCATTCGGTTTCTAGGTTTGATTTTTTGCTTTTATTCGATATGTCGTGATTTTGTAGTGCAAAATGTGCTTATTGGCTTGATACTATCCTCATTGTTTATGCTTATGCCAAAATGTCTATAAAGTTCACTTGTTATTACTCCTTTTGCCTTTAAATGACTTGTGACTTAACATTGGACGCCAAGTGTTCGATGAAATGTCCATGTAAATGTCATACCTACATGTGGCATTCGGTTTCTAGGTTTGAATTTAAGCTTTTATTCGATACGCCTTGATTCTGAAGTGCAGAATGTGCTTTTTGTCTTGATACTATCCTCATTCTTTATGCTTATGCCTGGATGTCTTTAAAATTCACTTGTTTTTTCTCCTTTTGACTTTAAACATTGACATGTGATCTAACATTGCACACCTAGTGTTCGATGAAATGTCCATGAAATGTCACTCCTAAATGTGGCATTCGGTTTCTAGGTTTGAATTTTTTGCTTTTATTCGATACGTCTTAATTTTGTAGTGAAAAGTGTGCTTATTGACTTGATACAATCCTCATTCTTTATGCTTATGCCAAAATGTCTATAAAGTTCACTTGTTATTACTCCTTTTGCCTTTAAAGACTTGTAATCTAACATTGCACGAAAAGTGTTCGATGAAATGTCCATGTAAATGTCACTCCGAAATGTGGCATTCGGTATCTAGGTTTCAATTTATTCTTTTATTCGATACGCCTTGATTTTGTAGTGCAGAATGTGCTTATTGGCTTGATTCTATCCTTATTCTTTATGCTTATGCCTAGATGTCTTTAAAAATCACTTGTTTTTTCTCCTTTGGCCTTTAAAATTTAACTTGTGATCTAACATTGCACACCTAGTGTTCGATGAAATTTCCATGAAAATGTCACTCCTAAATGTGGCATTCGGTTTTTTGGTTAAAATTTCTGCTTTTATACGATACGTCTTGATTTTCTAGTGCAAAATGTGCTTATTGGCTTGATACTATCCTCATTCTTTATGCTTATGGCTAGATGTCTACAATGTTCGCTTGTTTTTTGTCCTTTTGCCTTTAAAGTGACTTGTGTTCTAACATTGCACGCCAAGCGTTCGATGAAATGTCACTTCTAAATTTCGCATTCGGTGTCTAGGTTTGAATTTTTACTTTTATTCGTAACGCCTTGATTTTGTTGTGCAGAAAGTGCTTATTGGCTTGATACCATTCTCATTCTTTATGGTTATGCCTAGATGTTTTTACAGTTCACTTGGTTTTTCTCCTTTTGCCGTTAAAATAACTTGTGATCTAACATTGCACGCCAAGTGTTCGATGAAATGTCCATGTAAATGTCACTCCTAAATGTGGCATTCGGTTTCTAGGTTCGAATTTATGCTTTTATTCGATACATCTTGAGTTTTTAATGTAGAATCTGCTTATTGGCTTGATACTATCCTCATTCTTTATGTTTATGCCTAGATGTATTTAAAGTTCACTTGTTATTACTCCTTTTGACTTTAAAGACTTGTAATCTAACATTGCACGAAAAGTGTTCGATGAAATGTCCAAGTAAATGTCACTCCGAAATGTGGCATTCGGTATCTAGGTTTCAATTTATTCTTTTATTCGATACGCCTTGATTTTGTAGTGCAGAATGTGCTTATTGGCTTGATTCTATCCTTATTCTTTATGCTTATGCCTAGATGTCTTTAAAAATCACTTGTTTTTTCTCCTTTGGCCTTTAAAAATTAACTTGTGATCTAACATTGCACACCTAGTGTTCTATGAAATTTCCATGAAAATGTCACTCCTAAATGTGGCATTCGGTTTCTTGGTTAAAATTTCTACTTTTATACGATACGTCTTGATTTTCTAGTGCAAAATGTGCTTATTGGCTTGATACTATCCTCATTCTTTATGCTTATGCCTAGATGTCTATAATGTTCGCTTGTTTTTTGTCCTTTTGCCTTTAATGTGACTTGTGTTCTAACATTGCACGCCAATCGTTCGAGTAAATGTCACTCCTAAATTTCGCATTCGGTGTCTAGGTTTGAATTTTTGCTTTTATTCGTAACGCCTTGATTTTGTAGTGCAGAAAGTGCTTATTGGTTGTATACCATTCTCATTCTTTATGGTAAGCCTAGATGTTTTTAAAGATCACTTGGTTTTCCTCCTTTTGCCGTTAAAATAACTTGTGATCTAACATTGCACGCCAAGTGTTCGATGAAATGTCCATGTAAATGTCACACCTACATGTGGCATTCGGTTTCTAGGTTCGAATTTATGCTTTTATTCGAGACGTCTTGATTTTGTAGTGTAGAATGTGCTTATTGGCTTGATACTATCCTCATTCTTTATGCTTATGCCTAGATGTCTTTAATGATCACATTTGTTTTCTCCTTTTGCCTTTAAAATGACTTGTGATCTAACATTGCACACCTAGTGTTCGATGAAATGTCCATAAAAATGTCACTCCTAAATGTGGCGTTCGGTTTCTAGGTTTGATTTTTTGCTTTTATTCGATATGTCTTGATTTTGTAGTGCAAAATGTGCTTATTGGCTTGATACTATCCTCATTCTTTATGCTTATGCCAAAATGTCTATAAAGTTCACTTGTTATTACTCCTTTTGCCTTTAAATGACTTGTGACTTAACATTGTACGCCAAATGTTCGATGAAATGTCCATGTAAATGTCACACCTACATGTGGCATTCGGTTTCTAGGTTTGAATTTATGCTTTTATTCGATACGCCTTGATTTTGTAGTGCAGAATGTGCTTTTTGTCTTGATACTATCCTCATTCTTTATGATTATGCCTAGATGTCTTTAAAATTCACTTGTTTTTTTCTCCTTTTGATTTTAAACATTGACATGTAATCTAACATTGCACACCTAGTGTTCGATGAAATGTCCATGAAAATGTCACTTCTAAATGTGGCATTCGGTTTCTAGGTTTGAATTTTTTGTTTTTATTCGATACGTCTTGATTTTGTAGTGCAAAATGTGCTTATTGGCTTGATACAATCCTCATTCTTTATGCTTATGCCAAAATATCTATAAGGTTCACTTGTTTTTTCTCCTTTTGCCTTTAAAATGAGTTGTGATCTAACATAGCACGCCAAGTGTTCGATGAAATGTCCATGTAAATGTCACTCCTAAATGTGGCATTCGGTTTCTAGGTTCGAATTTATGCTTTTATTCGATACGTCTTGAGTTTTTAATGTAGAATGTGCTTATTGGCTTGATACTATCCTCATTCTTTATGCTTATGCCTAGATGTATTTAAAGTTCACTTGTTATTACTCCTTTTGCCTTTAAAGACTTGTAATCTAACATTGCACGAAAAGTGTTCGATGAAATGTCCATGTAAATGTCACTCCTAAATGTGGCATTCGGTTTCTAGGTTTCAATTTATTCTTTTATTCGATTCGCCTTGATTTTGTTGTTCAGAATGTGCTTATTGGCTTGATACTATCCTTATTCTTTATACTTATGCCTAGATGTCTTTAAAAGTCACTTGTTTTTTCTCCTTTGGCCTTTAAAAATTAACTTGTGATCTAACATTGCACACCTAGTGTTCGATGAAATTTCACTGAAAATGTCACTCCTAAATGTGGCATTCGGTTTCTTGGTTAAAATTTCTGCTTTTATTCGATACGTCTTGATTTTCTAGTGCAAAATGTGCTTATTGGCTTGATACTATCCTCATTCTTTATGGTTATGCCTAGATGTCTATAATGTTCGCTTGTTTTTTGTCCTTTTGCCTTTAATGTGACTTGTGTTCTAACATTGCACGCCAATCGTTCGATGAAATGTCACTCCTAAATTTCGCATTCGGTGTCTAGGTTTGAATTTTTGCTTTTATTCGTAACGCCTTGATTTTGTAGTGCAGAAAGTGCTTATTGGCTTGATACCATTCTCATTCTTTATGGTTATGCCTAGATGTTTTTAAAGATCACTTGGTTTTTCTCCTTTTGTCGTTAAAATAACTTGTGATCTAACATTGCACGCCAAGTGTTCGATGAAATGTCCATGTAAATGTCACACCTACATGTGGCATTCGGTTTCTAGGTTCGAATTTATGCTTTTATTCGATACGTCTTGATTTTGTAGTGTAGAATGTGCTTATTGGCTGGATACTATCCTCATTCTTTATGCTTATACTTAGATGTCTTTAAAGTTCACTTCTTTTTTCTCATTTCGCCTTAAAAATGACTTGTGATCTAACATTTCACGCCAAGTGTTCGATGAAAACTCCATGTAAATGTCACTTCTAAATGTGGCATTCGGTTTCTAGGTTTGAATTTATGCATTTATTCGAGACGTCTTGATTTAGTAGTGTAGAATGTGCTTATTGGCTTGATACTATCCTCATTCTTTATGCTTACGCCTAGATGTCTTTAAAGATCACTTTTGTTTTCTCCTTTTGCCTTTAAAATGACTTGTGATCTAACATTGCACTCCAAGTGTTAGATGAAATGTCCATGAAAATGTCACTCCTATTGTGGCATTCGGTTTCTAGGTTCAAATTTTTGCTTATATTCGATACGTCTTGATTTTGTAGTGCAGAATGTGCTTATTGGCTTGATACTATCCTCATTCTTTATGCTTATGCCTAGATGTCTTTAAAGATCACTTTTGTTTTCTCCTTTTGCCTTTAAAATGACTTGTGATCTAACACTGCACTCCTAGTGTTCGATGAAATGTCCATAAAAATGTCACTCCTAAATGTGGCATTTGGTTTCTAGGTTTGATTTTTTTCTTTTATTCGATATGTCTTGATTTTGTAGTGCAAAATGTGCTTATTGGCTTGATACTATCCTCATTCTTTATGCTTATGCCAAAATGTCTATAAAGTTCACTTGTTATTACTCCTTTTGCCTTTAAATGACTTGTGACTTAACATTGTACGCCAAGTGTTCGATGAAATGTTCATGTAAATGTCACACCTACAGGTGGCATTCGGTTTCTAGGTTCGAATTTATGATTTTATTCGATACGTCTTGATTTTGTAGTGTAGAATGTGCTTATTGGCTTGATACTATCCTCATTCTTTATGCTTATACCTAGATGTCTTTAAAGTTCACTTCTTTTTTCTCATTTCGCCTTAAAAATGACTTGTGATCTAACATTTCACGCCAAGTGCTCGATGAAAACTCCATGTAAATGTCACTTCTAAATGTGGCATTCGGTTTCTAAGATTGAATTTATGCATTTATTCGAGACATCTTGATTTTGTAGTGTAGAATGTGCTTATTGGCTTGATACTATCCTCATTCTTTATGCTTGTGCCTCGATGTCTTTAAAGTTCACTTGTTATTATTCCTTTTGCCTTTAAAGACTTGTGATCTAACATTGCACGACAAGTTTTCGATGAAATGTCCATGTAAATGTCACTCCTAAATGTGGCATTCGGTTTCTAGGTTTCAATTTATGCTTTTATTCGATACGCCTTGATTTTATAGTGCAGAATGTGCTTATTGGCTTTATACTATCCTCATTCTTTATGCTTATGCCTAGATGTCTATAATGTTCGCTTGTTTTTTGTCGTTTTGCCTTTAATGTGACTTGTGTTCTAACATTGCACGCCAATCGTTCGAGTAAATGTCACTCCTAAATTTCGCATTCGGTGTCTAGGTTTGAATTTTTGCTTTTATTCGTAACGCCTTGATTTTGTAGTGCAGAAAGTGCTTATTGGTTGGATACCATTCTCATTCTTTATGGTTATGCCTAGATGTTTTTAAAGATCACTTGGTTTTCCTCCTTTTGCCGTTAAAATAACTTGTGATCTAACATTGCACGCCAAGTGTTCGATGAAATGTCCATGTAAATGTCACACCTACATGTGGCATTCGGTTTCTAGGTTCGAATT
Organism: Fallopia convolvulus; assembly: GCA_964016875.1. Taxonomy (NCBI): domain Eukaryota; kingdom Viridiplantae; phylum Streptophyta; class Magnoliopsida; order Caryophyllales; family Polygonaceae; genus Fallopia; species Fallopia convolvulus. Next base: position 31,974,183 of record OZ024734.1, on the reverse strand, counting down.
TATGCTTTTATTCGAGACGTCTTGATTTTGTAGTGTAGAATGTGCTTATTGGCTTGATACTATCCTCATTCTTTATGCTTATGCCTAGATGTCTTTAATGATCACATTTGTTTTCTCCTTTTGCCTTTAAAATGACTTGTGATCTAACATTGCACACCTAGTGTTCGATGAAATGTCCATAAAAATGTCACTCCTAAATGTGGCGTTCGGTTTCTAGGTTTGATTTTTTGCTTTTATTCGATATGTCTTGATTTTGTAGTGCAAAATGTGCTTATTGGCTTGATACTATCCTCATTCTTTATGCTTATGCCAAAATGTCTATAAAGTTCACTTGTTATTACTCCTTTTGCCTTTAAATGACTTGTGACTTAACATTGTACGCCAAATGTTCGATGAAATGTCCATGTAAATGTCACACCTACATGTGGCATTCGGTTTCTAGGTTTGAATTTATACTTTTATTCGATACGCCTTGATTTTGTAGTGCAGAATGTGCTTTTTGTCTTGATACTATCCTCATTCTTTATGATTATGCCTAGATGTCTTTAAAATTCACTTGTTTTTTTCTCCTTTTGATTTTAAACATTGACATGTAATCTAACATTGCACACCTAGTGTTCGATGAAATGTCCATGAAAATGTCACTTCTAAATGTGGCATTCGGTTTCTAGGTTTGAATTTTTTGTTTTTATTCGATACGTCTTGATTTTGTAGTGCAAAATGTGCTTATTGGCTTGATACAATCCTCATTCTTTATGCTTATGCCAAAATATCTATAAGGTTCACTTGTTTTTTCTCCTTTTGCCTTTAAAATGAGTTGTGATCTAACATTGCACGCCAAGTGTTCGATGAAATGTCCATGTAAATGTCACTCCTAAATGTGGCATTCGGTTTCTAGGTTCGAATTTATGCTTTTATTCGATACGTCTTGAGTTTTTAATGTAGAATGTGCTTATTGGCTTGATACTATCCTCATTCTTTATGCTTATGCCTAGATGTATTTAAAGTTCACTTGTTATTACTCCTTTTGCCTTTAAAGACTTGTAATCTAACATTGCACGAAAAGTGTTCGATGAAATGTCCATGTAAATGTCACTCCTAAATGTGGCATTCGGTTTCTAGGTTTCAATTTATTCTTTTATTCGATACGCCTTGATTTTGTTGTTCAGAATGTGCTTATTGGCTTGATACTATCCTTATTCTTTATACTTATGCCTAGATGTCTTTAAAAGTCACTTGTTTTTTCTCCTTTGGCCTTTAAAAATTAACTTGTGATCTAACGTTGCACACCTAGTGTTCGATGAAATTTCACTGAAAATGTCACTCCTAAATGTGGCATTCGGTTTCTTGGTTAAAATTTCTGCTTTTATTCGATACGTCTTGATTTTCTAGTGCAAAATGTGCTTATTGGCTTGATACTATCCTCATTCTTTATGGTTATGCCTAGATGTCTATAATGTTCGCTTGTTTTTTGTCCTTTTGCCTTTAATGTGACTTGTGTTCTAACATTGCACGCCAATCGTTCGATGAAATGTCACTCCTAAATTTCGTATTCGGTGTCTAGGTTTGAATTTTTGCTTTTATTCGTAACGCCTTGATTTTGTAGTGCAGAAAGTGCTTATTGGCTTGATACCATTCTCATTCTTTATGGTTATGCCTAGATGTTTTTAAAGATCACTTGGTTTTTCTCCTTTTGTCGTTAAAATAACTTGTGATCTAACATTGCACGCCAAGTGTTCGATGAAATGTCCATGTAAATGTCACACCTACATGTGGCATTCGGTTTCTAGGTTCGAATTTATGCTTTTATTCGATACGTCTTGATTTTGTAGTGTAGAATGTGCTTATTGGCTGGATACTATCCTCATTCTTTATGCTTATACTTAGATGTCTTTAAAGTTCACTTCTTTTTTCTCATTTCGCCTTAAAAATGACTTGTGATCTAACATTTCACGCCAAGTGTTCGATGAAAACTCCATGTAAATGTTACTTCTAAATGTGGCATTCGGTTTCTAGGTTTGAATTTATGCATTTATTCGAGACGTCTTGATTTAGTAGTGTAGAATGTGCTTATTGGCTTGATACTATCCTCATTCTTTATGCTTACGCCTAGATGTCTTTAAAGATCACTTTTGTTTTCTCCTTTTGCCTTTAAAATGACTTGTGATCTAACATTGCACTCCAAGTGTTAGATGAAATGTCCATGAAAATGTCACTCCTAATGTGGCATTCGGTTTCTAGGTTCAAATTTTTGCTTATATTCGATACGTCTTGATTTTGTAGTGCAGAATGTGCTTATTGGCTTGATACTATCCTCATTCTTTATGCTTATGCCTAGATGTCTTTAAAGATCACTTTTGTTTTCTCCTTTTGCCTTTAAAATGACTTGTGATCTAACATTGCACTCCTAGTGTTCGATGAAATGTCCATAAAAATGTCACTCCTAAATGTGGCATTTGGTTTCTAGGTTTGATTTTTTTCTTTTATTCGATATGTCTTGATTTTGTAGTGCAAAATGTGCTTATTGGCTTGATACTATCCTCATTCTTTATGCTTATGCCAAAATGTCTATAAAGTTCACTTGTTATTACTCCTTTTGCCTTTAAATGACTTGTGACTTAACATTGTACGCCAAGTGTTCGATGAAATGTTCATGTAAATGTCACACCTACAGGTGGCATTCGGTTTCTAGGTTCGAATTTATGCTTTTATTCGATACGTCTTGATTTTGTAGTGTAGAATGTGCTTATTGGCTTGATACTATCCTCATTCTTTATGCTTATACCTAGATGTCTTTAAAGTTCACTTCTTTTTTCTCATTTCGCCTTAAAAATGACTTGTGATCTAACATTTCACGCCAAGTGCTCGATGAAAACTCCATGTAAATGTCACTTCTAAATGTGGCATTCGGTTTCTAAGTTTGAATTTATGCATTTATTCGAGACATCTTGATTTTGTAGTGTAGAATGTGCTTATTGGCTTGATACTATCCTCATTCTTTATGCTTGTGCCTAGATGTCTTTAAAGTTCACTTGTTATTATTCCTTTTGCCTTTAAAGACTTGTGATCTAACATTGCACGACAAGTTTTCGATGAAATGTCCATGTAAATGTCACTCCTAAATGTGGCATTCGGTTTCTAGGTTTCAATTTATGCTTTTATTCGATACGCCTTGATTTTATAGTGCAGAATGTGCTTATTGGCCTTATACTATCCTCATTCTTTATGGTAATGCCTAGATGTTTTTAAAGATCACTTGTTTTTTCTCCTTTTGCCGTTAAAATAACTTGTGATCTAACATTGCATGCCATGTGTTTGATGAAATGTCCATGTAAATGTCACTCCTAAATGCGACACTCGGTTTCTAGGTTTGAATTTTTTCTTTTATTCAATACGCCTTGATTTTGTAGTGTAGAATGTGCTTATTTGCTTGATATTATCCTCATTCTTTATGCCTATGCCTAGATGTCTTTAAACAGCACTAGTTTTTTCTCCTTTTCCCTAGAAAATGACTTGTGATCTAACATTTCACGCCAAGTGTTCGATGAAAATTCCATGTAAATGTCACTCCTAAATGTGGCATTCGGTTTCTAGGTTCGAATTTATGCTCTTATTCGATTGGTCATGATTTTTTAGTGCAAAATGTGCTTATTGGTTTGATATATCCTCATTCTTTGTGCTTATACCTAGATGTCTTTAAAAATCACTTTTTTCCCCTTTTGCCTTTAAAAATTGACTTGTGATCTGACATTGTGCACCTAGTGTTCGATGAAATGTCCATGAAAATGTCACTTCTAAATGTGGCATTCGGTTTCCAGGTTCGAATTTTTTCTTTTATTCGATCAGTCTTGATTTTCTAGTTCACAATGTGCTCATAGACTTGATATTATCCTTATTCTTTATGCTTGCACTAGTACAAAATGTATATTTCTCGGGGGTTGGTTCTCCGCGGTTTGTTTAAACTCAAGTAAAATAATTCAAGCTCAGGGGTTATTATATAAAAACCTTGAGATTTTTTATCTAATAATTTAAAAAAATTTAAAACAAATTCTCTTGGAAGTTTTTTGTAAACCCACTTTAATAGATAGACACTTTCAAGGGTTGAAAAAAAAAACACTGAGAATTTTTTTGGTGAAATTAATTGAATTAATTAGGCGTGCAAACTCGGAGAGAAATGAAACCACCGCTCCCATTTCCCCTCTTTCTTACCCATTAACGACCCTTTTGAGCCCCAATCCAAAACCCTAGAACCCAAATCTTGACCAAATTGGAGGTGTTTTCTATCTAATGAATCCTCTGACAAATCACATATGAAAACAATCAGAGTCGCTCAGGAGGAGAGATCTTACATTTTCTGTTGGGATGCTGAGATTGTTTCCATTTCTATTCTAGGATGATCCATAATGTATGCTTGTCCATGGATTTCACGCAATAATTGCTTGTAATAACAATTAATTTTTTTTAACATTAAGTTGTTCATCTCCAGTTTGTGATTGGATGCTCTGGGCTATTTGCCAAAAATGCCAATATTGCTTATCTAATTCAAAGGAGGCAGAGGTCTGAATTTCAGTGTGAGTTTTTGAAAAAACAATCATATAATTTGAGCTTATTTATCAATTTCCTCCTCTAGTCTTTGGAAATGAAAAGGGTGTATATGTTGTGCTCTATGTGACTACTGATCACTCATCACAACAAGTGTCAATGGAATTCTTTACAATCCTATTAAGGTAACCATGGAAGCTTCATATAATTTGTGCAATTTAAGCCTAGTGCAGTAAGTACATTCTTCTGTTGACAGTTTCGTTTGCTTATTCATCTTTTCAAGCTAATCCTAATCTGATTTCACCCATTCTTACTCTGGCTCTCAATGATTCTATAACCTATGATAAGGTTAGACTACGGTTGTTTATGATATATATTTTTCTTCACTTTGGGTAAGGTAAATGAGAAAAATGTCAGTTGGCACTGATTTGTAGGCCACAAAAACAAGAGGTCCCAATGGATCAATATGGTTTAGGTACTTGTAAAATTGCTTATCTGAATAAAAGGAGCTCATTTAGCTAGTTTTTAGCCTTTATATGGAACTTGTGTCTTATGCCTCAGAAAGAAAAATACTCTAACTTGGCAATGTTTCTGTTAAATGAGAAGAAGTTTTTCTTGATTTTTCATTATGAAATATGTTCACTAACAATGATACAGCTCACTATTTCATAGACACATAGTATCAACAAGGCTTGCCAACTAATTAATAACCAAACAAATTAACAAAAGAACCTCACCAAAATTGTAAGGAAAATCCAATTCCTTTGTTTAGAATCTTAGCCGAAAAAAGAATTGTGCGGTACTTTCTTCTTTGTTGTTAGAAGCTTTGCAATTCCTTCTACAAGTTTTACTATAAATTTACTTTGCTCCATTCTTGTTTGTGAATTCTGTCTGTTGAAGCTCAGAGATAGGCATACCTGAAAATAATGGTCTCTCTGCAGCTTTGAGTTTGTTGGAGGAATTGAAGAAGGAAATAGATTCATACTCCAAAGGTGGGTCTATCTCATTTCCAGACCTCATACAGTTTGCAAGTTGGTACTCCCTCCGTCCCATAATGTTTGTCCACTTTCCTTTGTAAATTACAAAGGAAAGTGGACAAATATTATGGGACGGAGGGAGTATATGTTAAATCTATTTCCTTTGTTTACTGAAATGTTTTTTTAATTTTATTCTCCTGGCTTAATCTTGTTGGTGGAATATATTGTATGTTACTTATGATCTTAATTAAGCTAGTAGAAGGAGGGAATTGATGGAAATGGATAAACTACTGTTTGAAATCAAAGATATCCTAATTTCTTTCTCTTTGAAGGGATGAAAACATCACCTTGTTCAATAAACAAGAAGCCACATATGTGCTTCATTTTCTGAGTAGTTTTGTTCTTTTTAGTTGTAACTAGCCTATTCAACCTTTATCAACTTACAAGTATTGCTAATTGGTGAAAAAAAAAACAGAGTACGAAATAAGTATATTATATATATCTTTGATTTTTACCTCTATTCATATGCAATTGATGTCATTGTTGTTATATATATATATGTATTATCATCCATGTATACAATTAATGTACATGCAATAAGTATATATGTTTGATTTTGCAGTATTTTAAAGATTTACCGACTTGCTATGACATACATCTCATTGATGAGTTGCGAGAGGAATGGCAACAATATTTGGAGACAGAAAATGCATAATAGCCCCTACACTTGCATTTGGAACTTGGTTTTTAGAATTTTACTAGTGTTTTATTGGACATTAGAATTAGGAACTTGGCGTATAGACTTTCACTAGACAATCTTGTGTTGTTTTGGACTTTAGAATTTGGAACTTAAAATATCAGTTGTAAAAACAGTGCTTTGTTTGTGTTTAATCGACATTACATTGGAGTCTTGTTTTGGTAGTTCTATACATGGTAGAATTGGGTAATGATTTTAACAATTTTAAAAAAAAATTATGAGCAATTTCTCAAAAGGTTTTAAAAAACCACAAGAAGTGTTTTTCGAGGCTTTTTTGAAAAAACCCTTGAGAAACATTTATCGGGAGGTTTTAATAAAGCCCCTAGAAATATTTCTCGGGGGTTTATAAAAAACCCTGAGTGTTTGTTTGTCTCTCGGGAATTTTTAAAAACCCCCGAGAGTTTTTTCTCGGCTACACATATAAAAGGGGTTCAATAACCACTTAGAGTAGTGTAATAAAACTCCATAGAGAACTTCAATCTGTACTGCTTATAATTATGCCTAGATGTCCATAAAGTTCACTTGTTTTTTCTCCATTTGCCTTTAAACATTTAATTGTGATCTAACATCGCACGCCAAGTGTTCGATGAAATGTCCGTGTAAATTTCACTCATAAATGTGGCATTCGGTTTCTAGGTTCGAATTTACGCTTTTATTCGATCTGTCTTGGTTTTGTAGTGCAGAATGTGCTTATTATCTTGATATTGTCCTCATTCTTTATGCTTATGCAAATATGTCTTTAAAGATCACTTGTGTTTTCTCATTTTGCCTTTAAAATAACCTGTGATCTAACATCACACGCCAAGTGTTCGATGAAATGTCCATGTAAATGTCACTCGTAAATGTGGCATTCAGTTTCTAGGTTCGAATTTACGCTCTTATTCGATCAGTCTTGATTTTTTAATGCAGAATGTGCTTATTGGCTTGATACTATCCTCGTTCTTTGTACTTAGGCCTAGATGTTTTGAAAGATCACTTGTTTTTTCTCCTTTCTCCTTTAAAAATTGACTTGTGATCTAACATTGCATGCCAAGTGTTCGATGAAATGTCCATGTAAATGTCAATCCTAAATGTGGCATTCGGTTTCTAGGTGCACGTTTTTGCTTTTATTCGATACGTCTTGATTTTGTAGTGCAGAATGTGCTTATTGGCTTGATATTATCCTCATTCTTTATGCTTATGCCTAGATGTCTTTAAAGATCACTTTTTTTTCTCCTTTTGCCTTTAAAATGACTTGTGATCTAACATTGCATGCCAAGTGTTCGATGAAATGTCCAAGTAAACTTTACTGCTAAATGTGGCATTCGGTCTCTAGGTTCGCATTTATGCATTTATTCGAGACGTCTTGATTTAGTAGTGTAGAATGTGCTTATTGGCTTGATACTATCCTCATTCTTTATGCTTACGCCTAGATGTCTTTAAAGATCACTTTTGTTTTCTCCTTTTGCCTTTAAAATGACTTGTGATCTAACATTGCACTCCAAGTGTTAGATGAAATGTCCATGAAAATGTCACTCCTAATGTGGCATTCGGTTTCTAGGTTCAAATTTTTGCTTATATTCGATACGTCTTGATTTTGTAGTGCAGAATATGCTTATTGGCTTGATACTATCCTCATTCTTTATGCTTATGCCTAGATGTCTTTAAAGATCACTTTTGTTTTCTCCTTTTGCCTTTAAAATGACTTGTGATCTAACATTGCACTCCTAGTGTTCGATGAAATGTCCATAAAAATGTCACTCCTAAATGTGGCATTTGGTTTCTAGGTTTGATTTTTTTCTTTTATTCGATATGTCTTGATTTTGTAGTGCAAAATGTTCTTATTGGTTTGATACTATCCTCATTCTTTATGCTTAGGCCTAGATTTCTTAAAAGATCACTTGTTTTTTCTCCTTTTGCCGTTAAAAATTGACTTGTGATCTCACATTGCACGCCAAGTGTTCGATGTAGCATTCAGTTTCTAGGTTCGAACATATGCTTTTATTCGATACGTACGTCTTGATTTTGTAGCGTAGAATGTGCTTATTGGCTTGATACTATCCTCATTCTTTATACTTATGCCTAGATGTCTATAAAGTTCACTTGTTTTTACTCATTTTACCCTTAAAATGACTTGTGATCTAACATCTCACGCAAAGTGTTCGATGAAAATTCCATGTAAATGTCACTCCTAAATGTGGCATTCGGTTTCTAGGTTGTAATTTATGCTCTTATTCAATCGGTCTTGATTTTTTGGTGCGAAATGTGCTTATTGGCTTGATAATATCCTCATTCTTTATGCTTATGCCTAGATGTCTATAAAGTTCACTTGTGTTTTCTCGTTTTGCCTTTAAAATGACTTGTGACCTAACATCGCACACAAGTGTTCGATGAAATGTCCATGTAAATGTCACTCCTAAATGTGGCATTCGGTTTCTAGGTTCGAATTTATGCTCTTATTCTATCAATCTTGATTTTTTAGTGCAGAATGTGCTTATTGCTTTGATACTATCCTCATTCTCTATGCTTATTAATGCATATCTTTAAAGATCAAATGTTTTTTCTCCTTTTGCCTTTAAAATGACTTGTGATCTAACATTGCACCCTAAGTGTTAGATGAAATGTCAATGAATATGTCACTCATAAATGTGGCATTCGGGTTCTAGGTTCGAATATTTGCTTTTATTAGATACGACTTGATTTTGAAGTGCAAAATGTTCTTCTTGGCTTGATAATATCCTCATTCTTTATGCTTATGCCTAGATGTATATAAAGTTTATTTTACTTCGCCTTTTGCGTTTTAAAATGACTTTTGATTTAACATTGCACGCCAAGTGATCGATGAAATGACCATGTAAATATCACTCCTAAATGTGGCATTCAGTTTCTAGGTTCGAATTTATGCTTTTATTCAATACATACGTCTTGATTTTGTAGCGTAGAATGTGCTTATTGGCTTGATATTATCCTAATTCTTTGTGCTGATGTCTATGTGTCATTAAAGATCACTTGTGTTTTCTCCTTTTGCCATTAAAATGACCTGTGATCTAACATCTCACGCAAAGTGTTCGATGAAATGTCCATGGAAATGTCACTCCTAAATGTGGCATTCGCTATCTAGGTTCGACTTTATGCTCTTATTCTAGCAATCTTGATTTTGTAGTACATAATGTGTTTATTGGCTAGATACTATCCTCATTATTTATACTTATGCCAATATGTCTTTAAAGTTCACTTGTTTTTTCTCCTTTTGCGTTTAAAATGACTTGTGATCTAACATTGCATGCCAAGTGTTCAATGAAAATTCCATGTAAATGTCACTCCTAAATTTATGCTCTTATTCGATCGGTCTTGATTTTTTTGTGCGGAATGTACTTATTGGCTTGATAATATCCTCATTCTTTATGCTTATGCCTAGATGTCTATAAAGTGCACTTGTTTTTTCTCATTTTGCCTTTAAAATGACTTGTGATTTGACATCGCACGGCAAGTGTTCGATAAAATGTCTATGTAAAAGTTACTCCTAAATGTTGCATTCGGTTTCTAGGTTCAAATTTATGCTCTTATTCAACCGGTCTTCATTTTGTAGTGCAGAATGTGCTTATTGGCGTGATACTATCCTCATTCTTTATGCTTTGGCCTAGATGTCTTAAATGATCTCTTGTGTTTTCTCCTTTTGACTTTAACAATGGACTTGTGATCTAACATTGCACGTCAATGGTTTGGTTAAATGTCCATCTAAAGGTCACTCTTAAATGTGTCATTCGGTTTCTAGGTTCGAACATACGCTCTTATTCGATCATCTTGATTTTTTAGTGCAGAATGTTCTTGTGTCATTCGATTTTTTAGTGCAGAATATACGCTCTAACATTGCACGCCAAGTGTTCGACGAAATGGCCATGTAAATGTCACTCATTAATGTGGCATTCGGTTTAAAGGTTCGAATTTATGCTTTTATTCGATACGTACGTCTAGATTTTGTAGCGTAGAATGTGCTTGTTGGCTTGATACTTTCCTCATTCTTTGTTCTTATGCATAGATGTCTTTAAAGATTACTTGTGTTTTCTCCTTTTTCTTGTAAAATGACTTGTGATATAACATCGCACGTCAAGTGTTCGATGAAATGTCCATGTAAATGTCACTCCTAAATGTGGCATTCGGTTTCTAGGTTCGAATTTATGTTCTTATTCGATCAATCTTTATTTTGTAGTGCAGAATGTTCTTATTGGCTTTATACTATCCTCATTCTTTATACTTAGGCCTAGATGTATTAAAAGATCACTTGTTTTTCTCCTTTTGCCTTTAAAAATTGACTTGTGATCTAACATTGCACACCAAGTGTTCGACGAAATGGCCATGTAAATGTCACTCCTTAATGTGGCATTCGGTTTAAAGGTTCGAATTTATGCTTTTGTAGTGTAGAATATGCTTATTAGCTTGATACTATCATCATTCTTTATGCTTATGTCTAGATGTCATTAAAGATCACTTGCGTTTTGTCCTTTTGCCTTTAAAATGACATGTGACCTAACATCGCACGCCAAGTGTTCGATGAAATGGCCATGTAAATGTCACTCCTAAATGTGGTATTCGTTTTCTAGGTTCGAATTTATGCTTTTATTCGATACGTACATCATGATTTTGTAGCGTAGAATGTGTTTATTGGCTTAATACAATCCTCATTCTTTGTTCTTATGCCTAGATGACTTTAAAGATCATTTGTGTTTTCTCCTTTTGCTTGTAAAATGGGTTGTGATCTAACATCGCACGCCAAGTGTTCAATGAAATGTCCATATAAATGTCAATTTAGCATTCGGTTTCTAGGTTTGAATTTATGCTTTTTTCTATCAATCTTGATTTTGTAGTGAGAATGTGCTTATTGGCTTGGTAAGATCTTCATTCTTTATGCATATGCCAAAATTTCTATAAAGTTCACTTGTGATTTCTCCTTTTGCGTTTAAAATGACTTAAGATCTAACATCGCACGCCAAGTGTTCGATAAAACGTCCATGTAAATGTCACTCCTAAATGTGGCATTCCGTTTCTAGGTTCGAATTTATGCTCATTTTCGATCGGTCTTGAATTTATGCTCATATTCCGTTTCTAGTGCAGAATGTGCTTATTGGCGTGATGTCTTAAATGATCACTTGTTTTTTCTCCTTTTGCGTTTAAAATAACTTGTGATCTAACATCGCATGCCAAGTGTTCGATGAAATGTCCATGAAAATGTGGTATTCGGTTTCTAGGTTCGAACATATGCTTCTATTCGATACGTACGTCTTTATTTTGAAGCGTAGAATGTGCTTATTGGCTTGATAATATCCTCATTCTTTGTGCTTATGCCTAGACGTCTTTAAAGATCACTTGTGTTTTCTCCTTTTTCCTTTAAATTGACTTGTGATCTAACATAGCACGCCAAGTGTTTGATTAAATGTCCATGTAAATGTCACTCCTAAGTGTGGCATTCGATTTCTAGGTTCGAATTTATGCTCTTATTCTATCAATCTTGATTTTGTAATGCAGAATGTGCTTATTGGCTTGCTACTATCCTCATTCTTTATGCTTATGCCAATATGTCTTTAAAGATTACTTGTGATTTCTCATTTTACGTTTAAAATGACTTGTGATCTAACATCGCACGCCAAGTGTTCGATGAAATGTCCATGTTATTGTCACTCCTAAATGTGGCATTCGGTTTCTAGGTTCGAATTTATGGTCTTATTCGATCAATCTTTATTTTGTAGTGTAGAAAGTGCTTATTGGCCTGATACTATCCTCATTCTTTATAATTAGGCCTAGATGTCTTACAAGATCACTTGTTTTTTCTCCTTTTGCCTTTTAAAAATGACTTGCGATCTAACATTGCACGCCAAGTGTTCGATGAAATGTCCATGTAAAAGTCACTCCAAAATGTTGATTCAGTGTCTTGGTTCAAATTTATGCTGATATTCGATCTGTATTGATTCTGTAGTGCAGAATGTGCTTATTGGCTTGATACTATCCTCATTCTTTATACTTAGGCCTAGATATCTTAAAAGATCACTTGTTTTTTCTCCTTTTGCCTTTAAAAATTGACTTGTGATCTAACATTGCACGCCAAGTGTTCGATAAAATGGCCATGTAAATGTCACTCCTAAAAGTGGTATTCGGTTGCTAGGTTCGAACATATGCTTTTATTCGATACGTACATCTTGATTTTGAAGCGTAGAATGTGCTTATTGGCTTGATACTATCCTCATTCTTTGTGCTTATGCCTAGAGGTCTTTTAAGATCACTTGTGTTTTCTCCTTTTGCCTTTAAAATGACTTGTGATCTAACATAGCACGCCAAGTGTTTGATTAAATGTCCATGTAAATTTCACTCCTAAATGTGGCATTCGATTTCTAGGTTCGAATTTATGCTCTTATTCTATCAATCTTGATTTTGTAATGCAGAATGTGCTTATTGGCTTGCTAATATCCTCATTATTTATGCTTATGCCTAGATGTCTTTAAAGATTACTTGTGATTTCTCCTTTTGCGTTTTAAATGACTTGTGATCTAACATCGCACGCCAAGTATTGGATGAAATGTCCATGTTAATGTCACTCCTAAATGTGGCATTCGGTTTCTAGGTCCAAATTTATGCTCTTATTCGATCAATCTTTATTTGTAGTGCATAATGTGCTTATTGGCTTGATACTATCCTCATTCTTTATACTTAGGCCTAGATGTCTTAAAAGATCACTTGGTTTTTCTCCTTCGGCCTTTAAAAATTGACTTGTGATCCAATATTGCACGCCAAGTGTTTGATGAAATGTCCATCTAAATGTCACTCCTAAATGTGGCATTCGGTTTCTAGGTTTGAATTTACGCTCTTATTCAATCTGTCTTGATTTTGTAGTGCAGAATGTGCTTATTGGCTTGATACTATCCTCATTCTTTAGGCTTAGGCCTAGATGACTTAAAAGATGTTGGATCGTAAACGTTAGCAAAGAGCTTGGGAACTGGCAGTTAAGCTGTTGCCAAGGCAGCGGAAGTAAACAATTTGCAAGTAATAAAACAGTAAATAACACAGTTCCTTTATAGAGGAACCCCACTACAACCAACTAGTTGTATGGCTAAACCTCTACCTCCGCTTGGAGGATTTTGAATGACTTACTTATATTAATTGCTTTGTTCCTTAGTTACACAGCCGGATTCACACTTCTTTGTTCCTACGAGTTCTTCCTAACTCTAGCAACACTAGTAAATCCTCTCAACTGAGTTCCTAAGCTCACAACAGCAAAACACAAGTAACTCAAACCTTACACTGACTTCTCATTTCCCTTGCTCCTGGGAACTTCAGCTTCACCGTCGTCGAGATCACACACTCGCCGGCGGGGACTTCTCTTCCGTTTCTTTCTTTTCTCTGGTGTGGGTGTTTGTGAGTTCTGGAAGAAGTACTCAATCCGAGTACTATTCATTTGGCTTTATAGTCCAGGTTGGCTTGGGCAGTCGCATCTTTCAATTGTGTCCAAAATGCCCTTTGCTTGATGCCCAAGTTGTACTTTCTTCACATGTGACTTTGGTTTGAACTAGGTCAACTTCTTGGATCAATCGGACTGTTGGATGAAACGTGACAGTCTGATCCTCTTATTGTTCCCTCGGGCTGTCTGAGACAGAATCCCGCGATCTGCGTTGAACGGTCGTTGTCCTCACATGTGAGTTCCCATCTCATCGGAACTGTCTTGTTCAGAGTTCCCATGATGGAAACTCTTCATCGTTGTAAGCTTGTGCTCTTGATCATTTCTGGGAGTTCCCACTTCATGGGAACTTTCCTCTTCAAAGTTCCCTTGATGGAAACTCTTCATTGTGGCCTGCAGTGGCTTTTGGTCATTCATAGGAGTTCTTGGTTGTACCTGTGTTCCTTAGAAATACTTGAACAAACCACATTAGTTACCTATGGTGTTTGTCATTATCAAAACTAAAGAGAATTACATCGTTGATCCGTTGTTTAGAACAAGAGGTCCCAACAACGTCCCAACAATTTCCCCCTTTTTGATGATGACAAACCCATCACAAAATATGCAAGTATTTCAATGAATGATATGTTGATGAGTTCCTAAGTATGATTTTGGGAAGTCACTTTTTAGTGAAACACTTAGATTTAGGGAACCACTTCTGGTGAGACACATAGTTCCTATTAAGCTTTTTATGCAATTGTTGCCCCTTAGCTTATGCGTGGTCTGTGATAACTTACACTTTTAACTCATCTCGCATTTTTTGTCTTTCCCTCTTTTGACATCATCGAAAACAAGCAAAGCAATAATAGGAAAGAAAGGAACACGCAATCAAAATAAAGACCATTTCATTACTTAAGATAATATGTACAATGGGAACCCAAGTACAATTTGTGGTCATTTTTGGATTAAAGGGGAGAAGAAGGGAGAGATCATGGGTCTTGAGGGAACAGGGCGTCACAGAGGCGCGTAAGGACCTGTGTAAGCTTTTCTTGTCCTCTGGCCAACGCTGCTTGGTCCATGGCAATCTGGTCGAGGGTGTTGGCAATGCGGAGCAACACTGGAGAGTTCCCCTCTTGTGTACTAGATTCTAGTGGAGCCTCCTCCTCTACGGGCTCAGAGTGCCTCATCTTCTGGACAACTGAAATGTCCAGTTCCCTTCCAAGCTCGATTTCGTCTCTTTAGAGGCGTCGTAGAGACCCTCTTTTTGTAGGAGCTTCTTGATCAGCCCAGAATAGGGAAGGGAGTGGGACTTGGAAGCCATGCACTTCTCCATGTGCCCGAGGATGATTCTGGGAAGGTTTATGGGCTTCTTGAGGAGGAAGTGGTAGAGGATGATGGCATCATGCATGTTGACGACCATACGCTTCTCTTGGCGCGGGATCACCACGTTGATGATGAATTGGTGAGCGAGCTTGGCGACCAAGGACAGATGGTGCGTCGAGAGCACTTTAGAGGGAACCCGACCCTCAAAGATTTTGTTGCACACCTTGGCGCTATTGAAGTCGCCCCAGAGTTTGCTGGGCAACTCACTGAGCCCTTGTCCGGGGACCTGGAGTTGAAGGCGAAGTGTCGACGTTGTAAAAATAAACTCGTCGCTTTCATGGGAGAGAGTTCCCTGAGTGCAGTCGTTGGTGATAGGGAAGTTGTTGTAAAACTGACACACTTGTGAGGGATCTACGCTCACAGTCTCTTGGCAGAGTCTCTCTCAGCCCTGGGCCTTGATCAGGTCCCACAATTCCCCTAGGCCATTTTCATTCAGCACGTCTTCTGAAACGATGAGTGGAGGAAGGAGCTTCCTACGCTCATCCACATGGTGCTTTGTGGAAGAGGTCCCCTTCCCCTTCTTTGTTGTGCTTCTAGACGTGTTCCCCCTAGAGACCGTGCGAGGTCCTTTCTGCTGAGGGGGTGCAGCCGCTTCAATCATAAGCACGCGGTCCCTTGGCGGTTGGGAACTCGTGGACACCACCATTTGGTGTCCAGGTTTGGGATCCGTGCGGGCTCCTTAGCAGCTGGAGCTTCTTCTTCCTCTTCGACCTCATCTTGGGAGGTCTCTTCTTCCTCGGAGGAGCTCGAACTTGAGCCCTCCGCGTCATCTTCAGGATGACTCGTTGTTGCCTCAGCACCTCCAGCTGGTGCGAGGTCCCTTCTCTCCGTGGGCTCTGTAGGAGCCACCTTTTTTGGGGACTTTGTCCCTTGGGAGACTGTGTTCTCAGAGGGATCCCGGTTGAGCTCTTCCTTGATTGCCCTGAGTTGGGCTTCCTCCTCCAGAGTTCCCATGATGATAGGAGGAGGGTCCTTGGTCAGTTTGCCGATGACCACGGAGAGAGGAAGATCGTCGTCGTTTGAGGTGAGAGAGACGGTACTTTTGGATGGTGAGGGAGAGGGGAGTTTGGTGGTGGTGGGGGATGTGATGGAAGAGGGGAGAGTAGAAGAAGGAAGACGGGTGGAGAGTTGTGTGGATGGGGGAGGAAGGGATGTGGTGGCTTGGGGAGTAGAGATCCCCGAAGTAGAAATGAGAGAGGTGGAGATGGGTTTGGGTGAAGAGGGAGGAAGAGTTGGAGATCTCGTAGTTATAGGAACGGGAGGAAGGGAAGAAGGTTGGGGAGGTGGAGTTCCCATCGTGGTGGGAATTGGAGAAGGTGGTGGAGGAGGAGTCGATTGTTTTGTGAGAGTGCCCTTGGAGGTGGGAACTGTGGGAGGTGGTGGAGGGGGAGTTGGTCGTTTTGTGGGAGGAGGTTTGGGAGGTCCCTCGATTGGAAGAGGAGGGATGGATGAGGAAGAGGGGAGTAGACTCTGGGGTTCGGAGGTCCCATCGTCGGAAGGGAAAGGAAAAGGGGGTTTGGGAGCACAGGAACTCTCCTTGGAGCAGTTCAGGTATTCCTCAAACTTGTAGAAAGGCTTCTTTCTGGGCTCCGAGAATTCAGAGGCCTCAGAGTGTTTACGCTTTTTGGATTTGGAGGGGTTGTGGGAGTGTTTGGATTTTTTGGGTTTTGAGGGGTCTTTTGATGAGTGAAGGCGTTTGGATGAATGGCGGTGTTTGGATTTGTAGGGTTTTTCATTGATTGAGGGGCGAGCGTCTCCGAAGTTGTCAACGATGACAACTCCGGAGGAGGTGTTTGAAGGAAGAAAGAAAGAGATTCGGAAGAGGAAGAGGTCCAGGAGATAGTTTCGTCGGCCGGAGGAGGAGGAGTGGGCAAGAAGGGGCTTACTTGATTGTATAGCCCTTGGATAAGAACATCCTTCATGGTTGGGTCTGTTTCTTGCTCAATCTCTTTTAGTTGAGAGATGAAAAGGATGCGAGGATTGGCATGTACCCACGCTTTGATCTGGGCGAAGGTGTGTTGAGGGGCCATTTTGTAAGAGATTGGGAGGTTTTGGAGGTTTCTCGAAAAAGAGAGTGAAAGAGATGTGGGGAAGACGAAAGACAGAGGTGGAAGATGGAATAAGGATCCAAAAATGGCAAAGAAGGGTTTTGAAAGAAAGAGGAAGTGAAGGGTAGAAAGGAAAGTGGAATAACCTCGATAACCGTTACCCAATGAACGTGGGGCGTCGTTTCAACTTCTCTAGCACGCCTCTGGACACGCGTCATGATCTCTTGGGAAGTCCTTTTGAAATTTTGAATACTTGGCCTTTAACGCTTCAGAGCCTCTGACACAAAGGTCCGCTTCCCAAGTGACGGTTTTTTCTTTGCAGATTAGTCAGCGTTCCCTTTGTAGATGCATCAGTTCCCATGATCTTATCAAGGTCAGGGAGAGTGAAGTGGTTAAGGGAACTTCACACTCATCATTTTGTGGGGCTAGGGAACTCAAAGGGAACCAGACAATTTGCAACTCGATAAAGGAAATATTTTGGCTCATGAGAAGCATTTGTCTGGTCCCTAGCTTAGGGTGGGTCATATGATCAACTGTCATGGTGGCTTGTAAAAAGGGATAAAGAGAACTCTGGTTGATCATTTTGGGCCAAAAAGAAATAGAGTTCCTTTGTACAAATTTTTCTCTAGACTAGTAA
Organism: Fallopia convolvulus; assembly: GCA_964016875.1. Taxonomy (NCBI): domain Eukaryota; kingdom Viridiplantae; phylum Streptophyta; class Magnoliopsida; order Caryophyllales; family Polygonaceae; genus Fallopia; species Fallopia convolvulus. The sequence goes on along the minus strand of OZ024734.1, from coordinate 31,956,437 downwards.
TCATGGCATAGTGAAAGCAATAAATCCAAGTTCCCTATCATGCAATCTTAGATAAACTAGTCAGGCATTGAGAGAGAGACAAACAGGAACTTGTTTAGTTTAGAGTTATCATCCCTAGAAGCATTCGAAAACGCTGGTAGGGACATCTGTCTAAAGCTTTGGTAAGAATGTCCGCAATTTGCTCTTCAGTTCTACAATGTTCCATCGAGATGTTCCCATTTTCAACATTGTCACGTAGAAAGTGATCCCTTATATCAATATGCTTAGTTCTAGAATGATGCACATGATTTTTGGAAATGTTTATGGCACTAGTGTTATCACAAAGTATGGGAACTGGGCCAAAAGACATACCGTAATCTTGGAGTTGTGACTTAAGCCATAGAACTTGGGAACAGCACGATGCGGCAGCCACATATTCGGCTTCAGCTGTGGAGAGTGCCACTGAGTTTTGCTTTTTAGATCCCCACAAGACTAAGCATGACCCTAGGAACTGGGCCATTCCTGATGTGCTTTTTCTATCGACCAAGTGCCCTGCAAAATCCGCATCTGTGTATGCAATGAGCTCAAGGGAATTGTTCCTTGGATACCATAGGCACAAGTTATCGTTCCCTTTGAGATACCTGAAAATTCTCTTCACCTCTTTCAGGTGTGATTCCTTAGGGTTAGCTTGAAAACGAGCACAAAGACATACTGAGAACATGATATCAGGTCTACTAGCTGTTAAGTAGAGAAGGGACCCGAGCATACCTCGATAGTTCCTTTGGTCCACACTAATACTTGTTTCATCCGCATTGAGCCTTGAATTTGGTGAGATGGGAGTGTCAATGGGCTTGGAGTGTTCCATCCCATACTTCACGAGCATTTCCTTAATGTATTTCTGTTGATGAATCTTTGTTCCCTCCTTGGTTTGGGATATTTGGAGTCCCAAGAAGAACGTGAGTTCCCCAATGAGACTCATCTCAAACTCACTGCTCATGAGGTCCTTAAATTTCTCTACAAGATTTTCGTTAGTTGCTCCAAACACAATGTCATCAACATATACTTGCACGATCAAAATGTCTTTAGACTCTTTCTTTAAAAACAAAGTCTTGTCTATGGAACCGCGAAGGTACCCATGGGACAAGAGGAATTGAGCAAACCTGTCATACCAAGCTCGGGGAGCTTGTTTGAGTTCGTAGAGGGCCCTCTCTAGAAAATAGACATGGTTGGGCAGCTTCTCATCTTCGAATCCTGGAGGTTGGGCCACATACATTTCTTCCTTAAGATGTCCATTGAGGAAGGCTGTTTTCACATCCATTAGATAGAGCTTGAATCCCTTGTGAGCATCATAGGCAATTAAGAGTCTGATGGCCTCTATCCTGGCAACCGGTGCGAAGGTCTCATCGTAGTCGATTCCTTCTTCTTGCCTGTAGCCTTGTGCCACTAGCCTAGCCTTGTTCCTTGCTACAGCCCCAGTATCATCGAGCTTGTTCCTAAAGACCCATCGAGTTCCTATGATGTTCTTGTTTTTGGGCCTAGGAACTAGCTTCCAAACTTTGTTCCTCTCGAATTGGTGGAGTTCTTCTTGCATGGCTTGAATCCAATCTGGGTCCTTCAAGGCTTCTTTGATATTTTTGGGTTCCACCATGGAAACAAACGCGTTAAAAGCACAAAAGTTATTGAGAGAGGAGCGAGTTTGTACACCTTTATCAAGAGGGGAGATGATGTTCTCAATGGGGTGGTCCTTTCTTTGTTGAAAGGTTCTTGTATGAGTGAGTTCCCTTGCATGTGTGTCATCTTCAGTTGGTGTTTCTTTGTCATGGGAACTCTCATCTTCAGCTTCTTCATTTGATGTTTCTTCAGAGATTTCCGGCAGGTTCCCTCTTTGTTCCCCTTGAATACTTGATTCTGGCAGAGTATTGTCTTCGGGGACAGCAGAGTTGTTCCCTGAAGAGGGAACCTCGAGAGAGTTGGAGGTGTCTTGTAGTTCTTCTGAGGAGGGAGCCTCGAGGGAGGTTTGATCAGTGAGAGTTGGACCTTCGTCGTTGTTCCCTTTGTTGTGGAATGTTGCTTGCACTTGGATAGTCTTCATCCCTTTTCCTTGGCTCATCATCGTCATCATCATCGTCTTCATGTCTAACTAGCTTGAACAGAGTTCCCTTCCCTTGGGTCTCGGTTCCCATCTTTACAGATTTTTCGTTGAAGACGACATGAATGCTTTCTTCTATCTTCTTGGTCCTTTTATTGTAGACCCTGTAAGCCTTGCTTTGTGATGAGTATCCCGGGAAGATCCCTTCGTCGCTTCTGGGGTCGAATTTGCCAAGATTGTCTTTGCCGTTATTGTGAACAAAGCATGTGCAACCAAATGTTCTCAAGTGTGAGATGTTTGGTTTTCTCCCTTTGATGAGCTCATAGGATGTCTTGTTGATCAGGGGCCTTGTCATGGCTCGGTTCAGGATGTACGTAGCTGTGGAGATGGCTTCAGTCCAAAAGTACTCAGGAACACCACTTTCAATCATCATTGTTCTAGCCATGTCCTCCAGACTTCTGTTCTTTCTCTCGACCACTCCATTTTGCTGAGGAGTGCGAGGGGCTGAGAGGTTGTGAGAGATCCCATTTTTCTCACAGAAGTTTAGGAACTCTGAGTTTTGAAACTCAGTTCCGTGATCAGATCTGATTGCTTTCAGTTTTAGCCCCAAGCTTACTTTTGTTCTTTTGATGAAGGGCTCAAATTCTTCAAATGCTTGTGATTTTGCCTTCAAGAAAATAACCCAGGTGAATCTTGAAAAATCGTCAATTAAAACATACATGTACCTTTTTCCACCGTAGCTAGCCGTTCTCATTGGACCACAGAGATCCATGTGAATTAGCTCTAGGGACCTGGTTGTGCTCACCACCTTCTTGGGTTTAAAGGAGGTCCTGGTCTGTTTCCCTCGAACACATGCTTCACACATTTTGACTCCTTCGAGATTGATCCGTGGAATACCAATGACCAGATCCTGTAGATAAAGCTTCAAGATTTGATTTACACCAGCATGTCCCAATCTTCGATGCCAGAGTTCCGTGTCATCTTGGGAACTCGCAAGGCACAGCTTCATTGGTGGTTCAAAGTTGGTATCCACCACATACACATTGTTGTATCTTCTTCCTCTCCGAATTACTTTGTTGGTCTTCTTGTTGATGACAAGACATTCATCTGAGTCGAAGGTGACAACGTTGTTCCCTTGATCACATATCTGGGCAACACTTAACAGATTGTATCCCAGATCTTTCACCAAATTGACATTGCTGATTTTGATTGATCTATTTAGCAATACTTCTCCCTTTCCAATTACTTCTCCCTTGTTTTTATTGCCAAATGAGACATGGCCTCCTTCGGCATGAGTGTGAAGTGAGATGAGGATATCCTTGTTTCCGGTCATATGGTTCGAGCATCCACTGTCTATGAACCATGCATTGTTCCCTCTCCCTGCCACCTACAAGGTAAAGTTAGTGTTTTGAGACCCAGGCAAGATGACTCTTGCCTGGTCCCTTGCAAGTGAAAACATTTTCATTCAAGATATAGTCAGAAATGTTGATGTTTCTAGAATTTTGAGAGTTGGAGTTCCTTTGGTGATTAGCATGACGTTTTTGTTTGTTTGTGAACTCATGGTTTCTAGGGGTTTGGGCTCTCTTCTTGGGACATGCATCCTTGTAGTGCCCATGAGCACCACAGTGCCAACACGTCTTATAGTATTCTCCCAGGTAGTATTTTGGGTGTGGTCTCTGGATCCGGTTCCTATCCATGGTTTCTTTGTTGTACACCCGAGACCCGTTTCCCCTAGCAATTTTGACATAGATTCTATGTCCAGATTTCCCAGTATAGTAATCTTTCTCACCATTGTTTCCACTCTCTAGGACCCTGATTTTCTCCTCGAGATGAGCATTTTTTTGTTTCTCGCATTGGAGTTCTAAGGCCCTACACTCATGGATCTCATGTTCACCCAGGGGTGACTTTCCTTTCTTGGAGCACTCACCTTTGTATCCTATGCCATGTCTGGATGGGACAAACTTAATTTGGGAACTAGAGGCTTCAAGATGTTCGGGAGTCTTACTCAGGTTTTGCAAGAGGGTGTTCTCATCTTTCTCTAGAGTTTTGATCTCTCTTTCTAGATCTACAATGTGAGACACATGGGACTTGAGTTTTTCTAGAAGGGATATGCAGTTGGGACAGGGCTCAAGACCAACTAATTGAGAATTTATGTGTTCCTGTTTTTCCAACTTGTTTTACAGTTTTATGTTATCTTTGACAAGACTTGAAAGAATTTTCAACAACTCAGGTTTTTCATAGTTACTCAAGGAATCAAGAACAGTTTCAGTGGTTACCTCACTGGGTTTTTCCCCAGTGGTTTCTCCTATGGCCATGCCACACATGTCTGGGAGTGCCCATGACTCAGGATCTTTGTCTTCATCATCGCTCCAGGTAGCGATGTTGGCCTTCTTTCCTTGCTTCCGGCCATCAGTTCCTTGTGGGCATTCCTTCGCAAAATGTCCTTTCCTGTTGCACTTGTAGCAGGTCACATCTGAGAGATCCTTCTCTGTGGGCTTTCTTTGGGAACTCTGTCCCTTTCCCCAATTCCCACTGTTCCTTTGAGACTTCCCTTTGTAGAAATTTCGAAGAGCCTTTGTTACGAGAACTAGCTCCTCATCCTCTTCTTCTTCGGAGTCTTCATGTTGTTCTTGGGTCGATTTGAGCATTTTCTCGATCTTGAGTGCGATCCCTCGATGAGCTCGAGTTTGTTCCTTATCATCGATCTTTCTCTTCTCGTGTCCCACTAGCTTTCCAAACACTTGATGGAGCATGTGTTCGATTTTCTGGATTTTCCTTGAACATCGTTCTCTCGTTTGCCCATTCTCCAGTCAATCCGTTGAAGAGCTGTTGGACCTTCATTTTGTGGGTGATTTCTTCTTTGGTGATCCCCAATCCCTCCATTTTAGTGCAAAGTCCTTCAAATCGGGATTGGTAGCTATCGACGGACTCCCCCATCTCCATTTGGAAGTTGTAGAACTCCCTTTTTGCATTCATCTGAAGATCTTCTTTGAGGTCTGAGTTCCCAACGTGCATTTGTTGGATGGCTTCCCACATTTCCTTTGCTGTGTCAAGGTTTGCAACCCTGTCACAATCTTGTACGAACATGGACCTCTTTAGGTACTGTTTGGCTTTGTAGTTTGCCTCCATGCACTTGTACTCGTTGGGTCCCCACTTTGAGAGGTCGTTGACTATAGCTGGATCGATTTCTAAGTTGCCTCTCTCGATGACACACCAGGCTTGGTAGTCTTGACCACGCATCCAATCCTTCATGTCGCGTTGCCAGCTTTCAAATCTTCCTGTAATAAGCCTTGGCGGCTTAGTAGTGTTGTTCCCCACCTGAGTAAGTTCCTGAGCCATTTGATACTTGCGATGCTAACACAAATCTAGAGCGCTAGCTCTGATACCAATTGTTGGATCGTAAACGTTAGCAAAGAGCTTGAGAACTGGCAGTTAAGCTGTTCCCAAGGTAGCGAAAGTAAACAATTTGCAAGTAATAAAACAGTAAATAACACAGTTCCTTCAAAGAGGAACCCCACTACAACCAACTAGTTGTATGGGTAAACCTCTACCTCCGCTTGGAGGATTTTGAATGACTTACTTATATTAATTGCTTTGTTCCTTAGTTACACAACCGGATTCACACTTCTTTGTTCCTACGAGTTCTTCCTAACTCTAGCAACATTAGTAAATCCTCTCAAGTGAGTTCCTAAGCTCACAACAGCAAAACACAAGTAACTCAAACCTTACACTGACTTCTCAGTTCCCTTGCTCTGGAAGAAGTACTCAATCCGAGTTCTATTCATTTGGCTTTATAGTCTAGGTTGGCTTGGGCAGTCGCATCTTTCATTTGTGTCCAAAATGCCCTTTGCTTGATGCCCAAGTTGTACTTTCTTCACATGTGACGTTGGTTTGAACTAGGTCAACTTCTTGGATCAATCGGACCGTTGGATGAAGCGTGACAGTCTGATCCTCAGACTGTTCCCTCGGGCTGTCCGAGGCAGAATCCCGCGATCTACGCTGAACGGTCGTTGTCCTCACATGTGAGTTCCCATCTCATGGGAACTGTCTTGTTTAGAGTTCCCTTGATGGAAACTCTTCATCGTTGTAAGCTTGTGTTCTCTTGATCATTCCTGGGAGTTCCCACTGCATGGGAACTTTCCTCTTCAGAGTTCCCTTGATGGAAACTCTACATTGTAAGCTTTCTGTGACTTTTGGTCATTCATGGGAGTTCTTGGCTGTACCTGCGTTCCTTAGAAATACTTGAACAAACCTCATTAGTTCCGCATGGTGTTTGTCATTATCAAAACACGGAGAATGACATCGTTGATCCGTTGTTTAGAACCAGAGGTCCCAACAACGTCCCAACAATTTCCCCCTTTTCGATGATGACAAACCCATCACAAAATATGCGAGTATTTCAATGAATGATATGCTGATGAGTTCATCGTTGTAAGCTTGTGCTCTTGATCATTTTTGGGAGTTCCCACTTCATGGGAACTTTCCTCTTCAGAGTTCCCTTGATGGAAACTCTTCATTGTGGCCTGCAGTGGCTTTTGGTCATTCATACGAGTTCTTGGTTGTACCTGTGTTCCTTAGAAATACTTGAACAAACCACATTAGTTCCCTATGGTGTTTGTCATTATCAAAACTGAAGAGAATTACATCGTTGATCCGTTGTTTAGAACCAGAGGTCCCAACAACGTCTCAACAAAAGATCACTTGTTTTTTCTACTTTTGCATTTAGAAATTGACTTGTGATCTAACATTGCACGCCAAGTGTTTGATGAAATGCTCATCTAAATGTCACTCCTAAATGTGGCATTCGGTTTCTAGGTTCGAATTTACGCTCTTATTCAATTTGTCTTGATTTTGTAGTGCAGAATGTGCTTACTGGATTGATACTATCCTCATTCTTTAGGCTTAGGCCTAGATGACTTAAAAGATCACTTGTTTTTTCTACTTTTGCATTTAGAAATTGACTTGTGATCTAACATTGCACGCCAAGTGTTTGATGAAATGCTCATCTAAATGTCACTCCTAAATGTGGCATTCGGTTTCTAGGTTCGAATTTACGCTCTTATTCAATTTGTCTTGATTTTGCAGTGCAGAATGTGCTTACTGGCTTGATACTATCCTCATTCTTTATGCTTAGGACTAGATGTCTTAAAAGATCACTTGTTTTTTCTCCTTTTGCCTTTAAAAATTGACTTGTGATCTAACATTACACGTCAAGTATTCGGTGAAATGTCCATCTAAATGTCATTCCTAAATGTGGCATTCGGTTTATAGATTCGAATTTATGCTCTTATTCGATCGGTCTTGGTTTTTTTGTGCTGAATGTGCTTATTGGCTTGATAATATCCATATTCTTTATGCTTATGCCAAGATGTGTATAAATTCACTTGTTTTTTCTCCTTTTGCCTTTAAAATGACTTGTGATCTAACATTGCACGCCAAGTGTTCGATGAAATGGCCATGTAAATGTCACTCCTAATTGTGGCACTATGTTTAAAGGTTCGAATTTATGCTTTTAATCGATACGTACGTCTTGATATTGTAGCATAGAATATGCTTGTTGGCTTGATACTTTCCTCATTCTTTGTTCTTATGCCTAGATGTCTTTAAAGATCACTTGTTTTTTCTCCTTTAGCGTTTAAAATGACTTGTAATCTAACATCGCATGCCAAGTGTTCGATGAAATGTCCATGAAAATGTGGTATTCGGTTTCTAGGTTCGAACATATGCTTTTATTCGATACGTACGTCTTTATTTTGAAGCGTAGAATGTGCTTATTGGCTTGATACTATCCTCGTTCTTTGTGCTTATGCCTAGATGTCTTTAAAGATCACTTGTGTTTTCTCCTTGTTCCTTTAAAATGACTTGTGATCTAACATAGCACGCCAAGTGTTTGATTAAATGTCCATGTAAATTTCACTCCTAAATGTGGCATTCGATTTCTAGGTTCAAATTTATGCTATTATTCTATCAATCTTGATTTTGTAATGCAGAATGTGCTTATTGGCTTGCTACTATCGTCATTCTTTATGCTTATGCCAATATGTCTTTAAAGATAACTTGTGATTTCTGATTTTGCGTTTAAAATGACTTGTGATCTAACATCTCATGCCAAGTGTTCGATGAAATGTCCATGTTAATGTCACTCCTAAATGTGGCATTCGGTTTCTAGGTTCGAATTTATGCTCTTATTCGATCAATCTTTATTTGTAGTGCAGAATTTGCTTATTGGCTTGATATTATCCTCATTCTTTATAATTAGGCCTCGATATCTTAAAAGATCACTTGTTTTTTATCCTTTTGCCTTTAAAAATTGAGTTGTGATCTAACATTGCACGCCAAGTGTTTGATGAAATGTCCATCTAAATGTCACTCCTGAATTTGGCATTCGGTTTCTAGGTTCGAATTTACGCTCTTACTCAATCTATGTTGATTTTGTAGTGCAGAATGTGCTTATTCGCTTGATACTATCCTCATTCTTTATGCTTAGGCCTAGATGACTTAAAAGATCACTTGTTTTTTCTACTTTTGCCTTTACAAATTGACTTGTGAACTAACATAGCACATCAAGTGTTTGATGAAATGTCCATCTACATGTCCATCTAAATGTCACTCCTAAATGTGGCATCCGGTATCTAGGTTCGAATTTACGCTCTTATTCAATTTGTCTTGATTTTGTAGTGCAGAATGTGCTTATTGGCTTGATATTATCCTCTATTTTTATGCATAGGCCTAGATGTCTTAAAAGATCACTTTTTTTTTCTCCTTTTGCCTTTACAAATTGACTTGTGAACTAACATAGCACGTCAAGTGTTCGGTGAAATGTCCATCTAAATGTCACTAATAAATATGGCATTCGGTTTATAGATTCGAATTTATGCTCTTATTCGATCTGTCATGATTTTTGAGTGCAGAATGTGCTTATTGCTTTGATACTATCCTCATATTTTATGCTTATGCATGGATGTCTTTAAAGATCACTTGTTTTTACTCCATTTGCCTTTAAAATGACTTGTAATCTAACATCGCATGCCAAGTGTTCGATGAAATGTCCATGAAAATATGGTATTCGGTTTCTAGGTTCGAACATATGCTTTTATTCGAAACGTACGTCTTTATTTTGAAGCGTAGAATGTGCTTATTGGCTTGATACTATCCTCATTCTTTGTGCTTATGCCTAGAAGTCTTTAAAGATCACTTGTGTTTTCTCCTTTTTCCTTTAAAATGACTTGTGATCTAACATAGCACGCCAAGTGTTTGATTAAATGTCCATGTAAATGTCACTCCTAAATGTTGCATTCGATTTCTAGGTTCGAATTTATGCTCTTATTCTATCAATCTTGATTTTGTAATGCAGAATGTTCTTATTGGTTTCCTACTATCCTCATTCTTTATGCTTCTGCCAATATGTCTTTAAAGATTACTTGTGATTTCTCATTTTGCGTTTAAAATGACTTGTGATCTAACATCGCAAGCCAGTGTTCGATCAAATGTCCATGTTAATGTCACTCCTAAATGTGGCATTCGGTTTCTAGGTTCGAATTTATGCTCTTATTCGATCAATCTTTATTTTGTAGTGCAGAATGTGCTTATTGGCCTAATACTATCCTCATTCTTTATACTTAGGCCTAGATGTCTTACAAGATCACTTGTTTTTTCTCCTTTTGCCTTTAAAAATTGACTTGTGATCTAACATTGCACGCCAAGTGTTCGATAAAATGGCCATGTAAATGTCACTCCTAAATTTGGTATTCGGTTTCTAGGTTCGAACATATGCTTTTATTCGATACGTACGTCTTGATTTTGAAGCGTAGAATGTGCTTATTGGCTTGATACTATCCTCATTCTTTGTGCTTATCACTAGATGTCTTTGAAGATCACTTGTGTTTTCTCCTTTTGCCTTTAAAATGACTTGTGATCTAACATAGCACGCCAATTGTTTGATTAAATGTCCATGTAAATGTCACTCCTAAATGTTGCATTCGATTTCTAGGTTCGAATTTATGCTCTTATTCTATCAATCTTGATTTTGTAATGCAGAATGTGCTTATTGGCTTCCTACTATCCTCATTCTTTATGCTTATGCCAATATGTCTTTAAAGATTACATGTGATTTCTCATTTTGCGTTTAAAATGACTTGTGATCTAACATCGCAAGCCAAGTGTTCGATGAAATGTCCATGTTAATGTCACTCCTAAATGTGGCATTCGGTTTCTAGGTTCAGATTTATGCTCTTATTCGATCAATCTTTATTTTGTAGTGCAGAATGTGCTTATTGGCCTAATACTATCCTCATTCTTTATACTTAGGCCTAGATGTCTTACAAGATCACTTGTTTTTTCTCCTTTTGCCTTTAAAAATTGACTTGTGATCTAACATTGCACGCCAAGTGTTCGATAAAATGGCCATGTAAATGTCACTCCTAAATTTGGTATTCGGTTTCTAGGTTCGAACATATGCTTTTATTCGATACGTACGTCTTGATTTTGAAGCGTAGAATGTGCTTATTGGCTTGATACTATCCTCATTCTTTGTGCTTATCCCTAGATGTCTTTGAAGATCAGTTGTGTTTTCTCCTTTTGCCTTTAAAATGACTTGTGATCTAACATAGCACGCCAAGTGTTTGATTAAATGTCCATGTAAATGTCACTCCTAAATGTGGCATTCGATTTCTAGGTTCGAATTTATGCTCTTATTCTATCAATCTTGATTTTGTAATGCAGAATGTTCTTATTGGTTTCCTACTATCCTCATTCTTTATGCTTCTGCCAATATGTCTTTAAAGATTACTTGTGATTTCTCATTTTGCGTTTAAAATGACTTGTGATCTAACATCGCAAGCCAGTGTTCGATGAAATGTCCATGTTAATGTCACTCCTAAATGTGGCATTCGGTTTCTAGGTTCGAATTTATGCTCTTATTCGATCAATCTTTATTTTGTAGTGCAGAATGTGCTTATTGGCCTAATACTATCCTCATTCTTTATACTTAGGCCTAGATGTCTTACAAGATCACTTGTTTTTTCTCCTTTTGCCTTTAAAAATTGACTTGTGATCTAACATTGCACGCCAAGTGTTCGATAAAATGGCCATGTAAATGTCACTCCTAAATTTGGTATTCGGTTTCTAGGTTCGAACATATGCTTTTATTCGATACGTACGTCTTGATTTTGAAGCGTAGAATGTGCTTATTGGCTTGATACTATCCTCATTCTTTGTGCTTATCACTAGATGTCTTTGAAGATCACTTGTGTTTTCTCCTTTTGCCTTTAAAATGACTTGTGATCTAACATAGCACGCCAATTGTTTGATTAAATGTCCATGTAAATGTCACTCCAAAATGTTGCATTCGATTTCTAGGTTCGAATTTATGCTCTTATTCTATCAATCTTGATTTTGTAATGCAGAATGTGCTTATTGGCTTCCTACTATCCTCATTCTTTATGCTTATGCCAATATGTCTTTAAAGATTACATGTGATTTCTCATTTTGCGTTTAAAATGACTTGTGATCTAACATCGCAAGCCAAGTGTTCGATGAAATGTCCATGTTAATGTCACTCCTAAATGTGGCATTCGGTTTCTAGGTTCAGATTTATGCTCTTATTCGATCAATCTTTATTTTGTAGTGCAGAATGTGCTTATTGGCCTAATACTATCCTCATTCTTTATACTTAGGCCTAGATGTCTTACAAGATCACTTGTTTTTTCTCCTTTTGCCTTTAAAAATTGACTTGTGATCTAACATTGCACGCCAAGTGTTCGATAAAATGGCCATGTAAATGTCACTCCTAAATTTGGTATTCGGTTTCTAGGTTCGAACATATGCTTTTATTCGATACGTACGTCTTGATTTTGAAGCGTAGAATGTGCTTATTGGCTTGATACTATCCTCATTCTTTGTGCTTATCACTAGATGTCTTTGAAGATCACTTGTGTTTTCTCCTTTTGCCTTTAAAATGACTTGTGATCTAACATAGCACGCCAATTGTTTGATTAAATGTCCATGTAAATGTCACTCCTAAATGTTGCATTCGATTTCTAGGTTCGAATTTATGCTCTTATTCTATCAATCTTGATTTTGTAATGCAGAATGTGCTTATTGGCTTCCTACTATCCTCATTCTTTATGCTTATGCCAATATGTCTTTAAAGATTACATGTGATTTCTCATTTTGCGTTTAAAATGACTTGTGATCTAACATCGCAAGCCAAGTGTTCGATGAAATGTCCATGTTAATGTCACTCCTAAATGTGGCATTCGGTTTCTAGGTTCAGATTTATGCTCTTATTCGATCAATCTTTATTTTGTAGTGCAGAATGTGCTTATTGGCCTAATACTATCCTCATTCTTTATACTTAGGCCTAGATGTCTTACAAGATCACTTGTTTTTTCTCCTTTTGCCTTTAAAAATTGACTTGTGATCTAACATTGCACGCCAAGTGTTCGATAAAATGGCCATGTAAATGTCACTCCTAAATTTGGTATTCGGTGTCTAGGTTCGAACATATGCTTTTATTCGATACGTACGTCTTGATTTTGAAGCGTAGAATGTGCTTATTGGCTTGATACTATCCTCATTCTTTGTGCTTATCCCTAGATGTCTTTGAAGATCACTTGTGTTTTCTCCTTTTGCCTTTAAAATGACTTGTGATCTAACATAGCACGCCAAGTGTTTGATTAAATGTCCATGTAAATGTCACTCCTAAATGTGGCATTCGATTTCTAGGTTCGAATTTATGCTCTTATTCTATCAATCTTGATTTTGTAATGCAGAATGTTCTTATTGGTTTCCTACTATCCTCATTCTTTATGCTTCTGCCAATATGTCTTTAAAGATTACTTGTGATTTCTCATTTTGCGTTTAAAATGACTTGTGATCTAACATCGCAAGCCAGTGTTCGATGAAATGTCCATGTTAATGTCACTCCTAAATGTGGCATTCGGTTTCTAGGTTCGAATTTATGCTCTTATTCGATCAATCTTTATTTTGTAGTGCAGAATGTGCTTATTGGCCTAATACTATCCTCATTCTTTATACTTAGGCCTAGATGTCTTACAAGATCACTTGTTTTTTCTCCTTTTGCCTTTAAAAATTGACTTGTGATCTAACATTGCACGCCAAGTGTTCGATAAAATGGCCATGTAAATGTCACTCCTAAATTTGGTATTCGGTTTCTAGGTTCGAACATATGCTTTTATTCGATACGTACGTCTTGATTTTGAAGCGTAGAATGTGCTTATTGGCTTGATACTATCCTCATTCTTTGTGCTTATCACTAGATGTCTTTGAAGATCACTTGTGTTTTCTCCTTTTGCCTTTAAAATGACTTGTGATCTAACATAGCACGCCAATTGTTTGATTAAATGTCCATGTAAATGTCACTCCAAAATGTTGCATTCGATTTCTAGGTTCGAATTTATGCTCTTATTCTATCAATCTTGATTTTGTAATGCAGAATGTGCTTATTGGCTTCCTACTATCCTCATTCTTTATGCTTATGCCAATATGTCTTTAAAGATTACATGTGATTTCTCATTTTGCGTTTAAAATGACTTGTGATCTAACATCGCAAGCCAAGTGTTCGATGAAATGTCCATGTTAATGTCACTCCTAAATGTGGCATTCGGTTTCTAGGTTCAGATTTATGCTCTTATTCGATCAATCTTTATTTTGTAGTGCAGAATGTGCTTATTGGCCTAATACTATCCTCATTCTTTATACTTAGGCCTAGATGTCTTACAAGATCACTTGTTTTTTCTCCTTTTGCCTTTAAAAATTGACTTGTGATCTAACATTGCACGCCAAGTGTTCGATAAAATGGCCATGTAAATGTCACTCCTAAATTTGGTATTCGGTTTCTAGGTTCGAACATATGCTTTTATTCGATACGTACGTCTTGATTTTGAAGCGTAGAATGTGCTTATTGGCTTGATACTATCCTCATTCTTTGTGCTTATCCCTAGATGTCTTTGAAGATCACTTGTGTTTTCTCCTTTTGCCTTTAAAATGACTTGTGATCTAACATAGCACGCCAATTGTTTGATTAAATGTCCATGTAAATGTCACTCCTAAATGTGGCATTCGATTTCTAGGTTCGAATTTATGCTCTTATTCTATCAATCTTGATTTTGTAATGCAGAATGTGCTTATTGGCTTCCTACTATCCTCATTCTTTATGCTTATGCCAATATGTCTTTAAAGATTACTTGTGATTTCTCATTTTGCGTTTAAAATGACTTGTGATCTAACATCGCATGCCAAGTGTTCGATGAAATGTCCATGTTAATGTCACTCCTAAATGTGGCATTCGGTTTCTAGGTTCGAATTTATGCTCTTATTCGATCAATCTTTATTTTGTAGTGCAGAATGTGCTTATTGGCCTGATACTATCCTCATTCGTTATACTTAGGCCTAGATGTCTTACAAGATCACCTGTTTTTTCTCCTTTTGCCTTTAAAAATTGACTTGCGATCTAACATTGCACGCCAAGTGTTCGATAAAATGGCCATGTAAATGTCACTCCTAAATTTGGTATTCGGTTTCTAGGTTCGAACATATGCTTTTATTCAATACGTACGTCTTGATTTTGAAGCGTAGAATGTGCTTATTGGCTTGATACTATCCTCATTCTTTGTGCTTATCCCTAGATGTCTTTGAAGATCACTTGTGTTTTCTCCTTTTGCCTTTAAAATGACTTGTGATCTAACATAGCACGCCAAGTGTTTGATTAAATGTCCATGTAAATGTCACTCCTAAATGTGGCATTCGATTTCTAGGTTCGAATTTATGCTCTTATTCTATCAATCTTGATTTTGTAATGCAGAATGTGCTTATTGGCTTCCTACTATCCTCATTCTTTATGCTTATGCCAATATGTCTTTAAAGATTACTTGTGATTTCTCATTTTGCGTTTAAAATGACTTGTGATCTAACATCGCACGCCAAGTGTTCGATGAAATGTCCATGTTAATGTCACTCTTAAATGTGGCATTCGGTTTCTAGGTTCGAATTTATGCTCTTATTCGATCAATCTTTATTTTGTACTGCAGAATGTGCTTATTGGCCTAATACTATCCTCATTCTTTATACTTAGGCCTAGATGTCTTACAAGATCACTTGTTTTTTCTCCTTTTGCCTTTAAAAATTGACTTGTGATCTAACATTGCACGCCAAGTGTTCGATAAAATGGACATGTAAATGTCACTCCTAAATTTGGTATTCGGTTTTTAGGTTCGAACATATGCTTTTATTCGATACGTACGTCTTGATTTGAAGCGTAGAATGTGCTTATTGGCTTGATACTATCCTCATTCTTTGTGCTTATCCCTAGATGTCTTTGAAGATCACTTGTGTTTTCTCCTTTTGCCTTTAAAATGACTTGTGATATAACATAGCACGCCAAGTGTTTGATTAAATGTCCATGTAAATGTCACTCCTAAATGTGGCATTCGATTTCTAGGTTCGAATTTATGCTCTTATTCTATCAATCTTGATTTTGTAATGCGGAATGTGCTTATTGGCTTCCTACTATCCTCATTCTTTATGCTTATGCCAATATGTCTTTAAAGATTACTTGCGATTTCTCATTTTGCGTTTAAAATGACTTGTGATCATCTAACATCGCACGCCAAGTGTTAGATGAAATGTCCATGTTAATGTCATTCCTAAATGTGGCATTCGGTTTCTAGGTTCGAATTTATGCTCTTATTCGATAAATCTTTATTTTGTAGTGCAGAATGTGCTTATTGACCTGATACCATCCTCATTCTTTATACTTAGGCCTAGATGTCTTACAAGATCACCTGTTTTTTCTCCTTTTTCCTTTAAAAATTGACTTGCGATCTAACATTGCACGCCAAGTGTTCGATAAAATGGACATGTAAATGTCACTCCTAAATTTGGTATTCGGTTTCTAGGTTCGAACATATGCTTTTATTCAATACGTACGTCTTGATTTTGAAGCGTAGAATGTGCTTATTGGCTTGATACTATCCTCATTCTTTGTGCTTATCCCTAGATGTCTTTGAAGATCACTTGTGTTTTCTCCTTTTGCCTTTAAAATGACTTGTGATCTAACATAGCACGCCAAGTGTTTGATTAAATGTCCATGTAAATGTCACTCCTAAATGTGGCATTCGATTTCTAGGTTCGAATTTATGCTCTTATTCTATCAATCTTGATTTTGTAATGCAGAATGTGCTTATTGGCTTCCTACTATCCTCATTCTTTATGCTTATGCCAATATGTCTTTAAAGATTACTTGTGATTTCTCATTTTGCGTTTAAAATGACTTGTGATCTAACATCGCACGCCAAGTGTTCGATGAAATGTCCATGTTAATGTCACTCCTAAATGTGGCATTCGGTTTCTAGGTTCGAATTTATGCTCTTATTCGATCAATCTTTATTTTGTACTGCAGAATGTGCTTATTGGCCTAATACTATCCTCATTCTTTATACTTAGGCCTAGATGTCTTACAAGATCACTTGTTTTTTCTCCTTTTGCCTTTAAAAATTGACTTGTGATCTAACATTGCACGCCAAGTGTTCGATAAAATGGCCATGTAAATGTCACTCCTAAATTTGGTATTCGGTTTTTAGGTTCGAACATATGCTTTTATTCGATACGTACGTCTTGATTTGAAGCGTAGAATGTGCTTATTGGCTTGATACTATCCTCATTCTTTGTGCTTATCCCTAGATGTCTTTGAAGATCACTTGTGTTTTCTCCTTTTGCCTTTAAAATGACTTGTGATATAACATAGCACGCCAAGTGTTTGATTAAATGTCCATGTAAATGTCACTCCTAAATGTGGCATTCGATTTCTAGGTTCGAATTTATGCTCTTATTCTATCAATCTTGATTTTGTAATGCAGAATGTGCTTATTGGCTTCCTACTATCCTCATTCTTTATGCTTATGCCAATATGTCTTTAAAGATTACTTGCGATTTCTCATTTTGCGTTTAAAATGACTTGTGATCATCTAACATCGCACGCCAAGTGTTAGATGAAATGTCCATGTTAATGTCATTCCTAAATGTGGCATTCGGTTTCTAGGTTCGAATTTATGCTCTTATTCGATAAATCTTTATTTTGTAGTGCAGAATGTGCTTATTGGCCTGATACCATCCTCATTCTTTATACTTAGGCCTAGATGTCTTACAAGATCACCTGTTTTTTCTCCTTTTTCCTTTAAAAATTGACTTGCGATCTAACATTGCACGCCAAGTGTTCGATAAAATGGACATGTAAATGACACTCCTAAATTTCGTATTCGGTTTCTAGGTTCGAACATATGCTTTTATTCAATACGTACGTCTTGATTTTGAAGCGTAGAATGTGCTTATTGGCTTGATACTATCCTCATTCTTTGTGCTTATCCCTAGATGTCTTTGAAGATCACTTGTGTTTTCTCCTTTTGCCTTTAAAATGACTTGTGATCTAACATAGCATGCCAAGTGTTTGATTAAATGTCCATGTAAATGTCACTCCTAAATGTGGCATTCGATTTCTAGGTTCGAATTTATGCTCTTATTCTATCAATCTTGATTTTGTAATGCAGAATGTGCTTATTGGCTTCTTACTATCCTCATTCTTTATGCTTATGCCAATATGTCTTTAAAGATTACTTGTGATTTCTCATTTTGCGTTTAAAATGACTTGTGATCTAACATCGCATGCCAAGTGTTCGATGAAATGTCCATGTTAATGTCACTCCTAAATGCGGCATTCGGTTTCTAGGTTCGAATTTATGCTCTTATTCGATCAATCTTTATTTTGTAGTGCAGAATGTGCTTATTGGCCTAATACTATCCTCATTCTTTATACTTAGGCCTAGATGTCTTACAAGATCACTTGTTTTTTCTCCTTTTTCCTTTAAAAATTGACTTGCGATCTAACATTGCACGCCAAGTGTTCGATAAAATGGACATGTAAATGTCACTCCTAAATTTGGTATTCGGTTTCTAGGTTCGAACATATGCTTTTATTCAATACGTACGTCTTGATTTTGAAGCGTAGAATGTGCTTATTGGCTTGATACTATCCTCATTCTTTGTGCTTATCCCTAGATGTCTTTGAAGATCACTTGTGTTTTCTCCTTTTGCCTTTAAAATGACTTGTGATCTAACATAGCACGCCAAGTGTTTGATTAAATGTCCATGTAAATGTCACATCTAAATGTGGCATTCGATTTCTAGGTTCGAATTTATGCTCTTATTCTATCAATCTTGATTTTGTAATGCAGAATGTGCTTATTGGCTTCCTACTATCCTCATTCTTTATGCTTATGCCAATATGTCTTTAAAGATTACTTGTGATTTCTCATTTTGCGTTTAAAATGACTTGTGATCTAACATCGCATGCCAAGTGTTCGATGAAATGTCCATGTTAATGTCACTCCTAAATGCGGCATTCGGTTTCTAGGTTCGAATTTATGCTCTTATTCGATCAATCTTTATTTTGTAGTGCAGAATGTGCTTATGGGCCTAATACTATCCTCATTCTTTATACTTAGGCCTAGATGTCTTACAAGATCACTTGTTTTTTCTCCTTTTGCCTTTAAAAATTGACTTGTGATCTAACATTGCATGCCAAGTGTTCGATAAAATGGCCATGTAAATGTCACTCCTAAATTTGGTATTCGGTTTCTAGGTTCGAACATATGCTTTTATTCGATACGTACGTCTTGATTTTGAAGCGTAGAATGTGCTTATTGGCTTGATACTATCCTCATTCTTTGTGCTTATCCCTAGATGTCTTTGAAGATCACTTGTGTTTTCTCCTTTTGCCTTTAAAATGACTTGTGATCTAACATCGCACGCCAAGTGTTTGATTAAATGTCCATGTAAATGTCACTCCTAAATGTGGTATTCGATTTTTAGGTTCGAATTTATGCTCTTATTCTATCAATCTTGATTTTGTAATGCAGAATGTGCTTATTGGCTTCCTACTATCCTCATTCTTTATGCTTATGCCAATATGTCTTTAAAGAATACATGTGATTTCTCATTTTGCGTTTAAAATGACTTGTGATCTAACATCGGACGCCAAGTGTTCGATGAAATGTCCATGTTAATGTCACTCCTAAATGTGGCATTCGGTTTCTAGGTTCGAATTTATGCTCTTATTCGATAAATCTTTATTTTGTAGTGCAGAATGTGCTTATTGGCCTGATACCATCCTCATTCTTTATACTTAGGCCTAGATGTCTTACAAGATCACCTGTTTTTTCTCCTTTTGCCTTTAAAAATTGACTTGCGATCTAACATTGCACGACAAGTGTTCAATAAATTGGCCATGTAAATGTCACTCCTAAATTTGGTATTCGGTTTCTAGGTTCGAACATATGCTTTTATTCAATACGTACGTCTTGATTTTGAAGCGTAGAATGTGCTTATTGGCTTGATACTATCCTCATTCTTTGTGCTTATCCCTAGATGTCTTTGAAGATCACTTGTGTTTTCTCCTTTTGCCTTTAAAATGACTTGTGATCTAACATAGCACGCCAAGTGTTTGATTAAATGTCCATGTAAATGTCACTCCTAAATGTGGCATTCGATTTCTAGGTTCGAATTTATGCTCTTATTCTATCAATCTTGATTTTGTAATGCAGAATGTGCTTATTGGCTTCCTACTATCCTCATTCTTTATGCTTATGCCAATATTTCTTTAAAGATTACTTGTGATTTCTCATTTTGCGTTTAAAATGACTTGTGATCTAACATCGCACGCCAAGTGTTCGATGAAATGTCCATGTTAATGTCACGCCTAAATGTGGCATTCGATTTCTAGGTTCGAATTTATGCTCTTATTCTATCAATCTTGATTTTGTAATGCAGAATGTGCTTATTGGCTTCCTACTATCCTCATTCTTTATGATTATGCCAATATGTCTTTAAAGAATACTTGTGATTTCTCATTTTGCGTTTAAAATGACTTGTGATCTAACATCGGACGCCAAGTGTTCGATGAAATGTCCATGTTAATGTCACTCCTAAATGCGGCATTCGGTTTCTAGGTTCGAATTTATGCTCTTATTCGATCAATCTTTATTTTGTAGTGTAGAATGTGCTTATTGGCCTAATACTATCCTCATTCTTTATACTTAGGCCTAGATGTCTTACAAGATCACTTGTTTTTTCTCCTTTTTCCTTTAAAAATTGACTTGCGATCTAACATTGCACGCCAAGTGTTCGATAAAATGGACATGTAAATGTCACTCCTAAATTTGGTATTCGGTTTCTAGGTTCGAACATATGCTTTTATTCAATACGTACGTCTTGATTTTGAAGCGTAGAATGTGCTTATTGGCTTGATACTATCCTCATTCTTTGTGCTTATCCTTAGATGTCTTTGAAGATCACTTGTGTTTTCTCCTTTTGCCTTTAAAATGACTTGTGATCTAACATAGCACGCCAAGTGTTTGATTAAATGTCCATGTAAATGTCACTCCTAAATGTGGCATTCGATTTCTAGGTTCGAATTTATGCTCTTATTCTATCAATCTTGATTTTGTAATGCAGAATGTGCTTATTGGCTTCCTACTATCCTCATTCTTTATGCTTATGCCAATATGTCTTTAAAGATTACTTGTGATTTCTCATTTTGCGTTTAAAATGACTTGTGATCTAACATCGCATGCCAAGTGTTCGATGAAATGTCCATGTTAATGTCACTCCTAAATGCGGCATTCGGTTTCTAGGTTCGAATTTATGCTCTTATTCGATCAATCTTTATTTTGTAGTGCAGAATGTGCTTATGGGCCTAATACTATCCTCATTCTTTATACTTAGGCCTAGATGTCTTACAAGATCACTTGTTTTTTCTCCTTTTGCCTTTAAAAATTGACTTGTGATCTAACATTGCATGCCAAGTGTTCGATAAAATGGCCATGTAAATGTCACTCCTAAATTTGGTATTCGGTTTCTAGGTTCGAACATATGCTTTTATTCGATACGTACGTCTTGATTTTGAAGCGTAGAATGTGCTTATTGGCTTGATACTATCCTCATTCTTTGTGCTTATCCCTAGATGTCTTTGAAGATCACTTGTGTTTTCTCCTTTTGCCTTTAAAATGACTTGTGATCTAACATCGCACGCCAAGTGTTTGATTAAATGTCCATGTAAATGTCACTCCTAAATGTGGCATTCGATTTTTAGGTTCGAATTTATGCTCTTATTCTATCAATCTTGATTTTGTAATGCAGAATGTGCTTATTGGCTTCCTACTATCCTCATTCTTTATGCTTATGCCAATATGTCTTTAAAGAATACTTGTGATTTCTCATTTTGCGTTTAAAATGACTTGTGATCTAACATCGGACGCCAAGTGTTCGATGAAATGTCCATGTTAATGTCACTCCTAAATGTGGCATTCGGTTTCTAGGTTCGAATTTATGCTCTTATTCGATAAATCTTTATTTTGTAGTGCAGAATGTGCTTATTGGCCTGATACCATCCTCATTCTTTATACTTAGGCCTAGATGTCTTACAAGATCACCTGTTTTTTCTCCTTTTGCCTTTAAAAATTGACTTGCGATCTAACATTGCACGCCAAGTGTTCAATAAATTGGCCATGTAAATGTCACTCCTAAAT
Source organism: Fallopia convolvulus (assembly GCA_964016875.1). NCBI lineage: Eukaryota > Viridiplantae > Streptophyta > Magnoliopsida > Caryophyllales > Polygonaceae > Fallopia > Fallopia convolvulus. The sequence goes on along the minus strand of OZ024734.1, from coordinate 31,934,771 downwards.
TTGGTAATCGGTTTCTAGGTTCGAACATATGCTTTTATTCAATACGTACGTCTTGATTTTGAAGCGTAGAATGTGCTTATTGGCTTGATACTATCCTCATTCTTTGTGCTTATCCCTAGATGTCTTTGAAGATCACTTGTGTTTTCTCCTTTTGCCTTTAAAATGACTTGTGATCTAACATAGCACGCCAAGTGTTTGATTAAATGTCCATGTAAATGTCACTCCTAAATGTGGCATTCGATTTCTAGGTTCGAATTTATGCTCTTATTCTATCAATCTTGATTTTGTAATGCAGAATGTGCTTATTGGCTTCCTACTATCCTCATTCTTTATGCTTATGCAAATATTTCTTTAAAGATTACTTGTGATTTCTCATTTTGCGTTTAAAATGACTTGTGATCTAACATCGCACGCCAAGTGTTCGATGAAATGTCCATGTTAATGTCACGCCTAAATGTGGCATTCGGTTTCTAGGTTCGAATTTATGCTCTTATTCTATCAATCTTGATTTTGTAATGCAGAATGTGCTTATTGGCTTCCTACTATCCTCATTCTTTATGATTATGCCAATATGTCTTTAAAGATTACTTGTGATTTCTCATTTTGCGTTTTAAATGACTTGTGATCTAACATCGCACGCCAAGTGTTCGATGAAATGTCCATGTTAATGTCACTCCTAAATGTGGCATTCGGTTTCTAGGTTCGAATTTATGCTCGTATTCGATCAATCTTTATTTTGTAGTGCAGAATGTGCTTATTGGCCTGATACTATCCTCATTCTTTATACTTAGGCCTAGATGTCTTACAAGATCACCTGTTTTTTCTCCTTTTTCCTTTAAAAATTGACTTGCGATCTAACATTGCACGCCAAGTGTTCGATAAAATGGACATGTAAATGTCACTCCTAAATTTGGTATTCGGTTTCTAGGTTCGAACATATGCTTTTATTCAATACGTACGTCTTGATTTTGAAGCGTACAATGTGCTTTTTGGCTTGATACTATCCTCATTCTTTGTGCTTATCCCTAGATGTCTTTGAAGATCACTTGTGTTTTCTCCTTTTGCCTTTAAAATGACTTGTGATCTAACATAGCACGCCAAGTGTTTGATTAAATGTCCATGTAAATGTCACTCCTAAATGTGGCAATTCCATTTCTAGGTTCGAATTTATGCTCTTATTCTATCAATCTTGATTTTGTAATGCAGAATGTGCTTATTGGCTTCCTACTATCCTCATTCTTTATGCTTATGCCAATATTTCTTTAAATATTACTTGTGATTTCTCATTTTGCGTTTAAAATGACTTGTGATCTAACATCGCACGCTAAGTGTTCGATGAAATGTCCATGTTAATGTCACTCCTAAATGTGGCATTCGGTTTCTAGGTTCGAATTTATGCTCTTATTCGATCAATCTTTATTTTGTAGTGCAGAATGTGCTTATTGGCCTGATACTATCCTCATTCTTTATACTTAGGCCTAGATGTCTTACAAGATCACCTGTTTTTTCTCCTTTTGCCTTTAAAAATTGACTGGCGATCTAACATTGCACGCCAAGTGTTCGATAAAATGGCCATGTAAATGTCACTCCTAAATTTGGTATTCGGTTTCTAGGTTCGAAAATATGCTTTTATTCGATACGTACGTCTTGATTTTGAAGCGTAGAATGTGCTTATTGGCTTGATACTATCCTCATTCTTTTTGCTTATCCCTAGATGTCTTTGAAGATCACTTGTCTTTTCCCCTTTTGCCTTTAAAATGACTTGTTCTAACATAGCACGCAAAGGGTTTGATTAAATGTCCATGTAAATGTCACTCCGAAATGTGGCATTCGATTTCTAGGTTCGAATTTATGCTCTTGCTCTATCAATCTTGATTTTGTAATGCAGAATGTGCTTATTGGCTTGCTAATATCCTCATTCTTTATGCTTATGCCTAGATGTCATTAAAGATTACTTGTGATTTCTTATTTTGCATTTAAAATGACTTGTGATCTAACATCGCACGCCAAGTTTTCGATGAAATGTCCATGTTAATGTCACTCCTAAATGTGGCATTCGGTTTCTAGGTCCGAATTTATGCTCTTATTCGATCAATCTTTATTTGTAGTGCACAATGTGCTTAGGTGCTTGATACTATCCTCATTCTTTAAACTTTGGCCTAGATATCTTAAAAGATCACTTGTTTTTTCTCCTTCTGCCTTTAAAAATTGAGTTGTGATCTAAGATTGCACACTAAGTGTTTGATGAAATGTCCATCTAAATATCACTCCTAAATGTGGCATTCGATTTCTAGGTTCGAATTTACGCTCTTACTCAATCTATCTTGATTTTGTGGTGCAGAATGTGCTTATTGGCTTGATACTATCCTCATTCTTTATGCGTAGGCCTAGATGACTTAAAAGATCACTTGTTTTTTCTACTTTTGCCTTTAAAAATTGAATTGTGATCTAACATTGCACGCCAAGTGTTTTTTGAAATGTCCATCTAAATGTCACTCCTAAATGTGGCATCCGGTTTCTAGGTTCGAATTTACGCTCTTATCCAATTTGTCTTGATTTTGTAGTGCAGAATGTGCTTATTGGCTTGATATTATCCTCAATTTTTATGCATAGGCCTAGATGTCTTAAAAGATCACTTATTTTTTCTCCTTTTGCCTTTACAAATTGACTTGTGATCTAACATAGTACGTCAAGTGTTCGGTGAAATGTCCATCTAAATGTCACTAATAAATATGGCATTCGGTTTATAGATTCGAATTTATGCTCTTATTCCATCAATCTTTATTTGTAGTGCACAATGTGCTTAGGTGCTTGATACTATCCTCATTCTTTATACTTAGGCCTAGATGTCTTAAAAGATCACTTGTTTTTTCTTCATCTGCCTTTAAAAATTGACTTGTGATCTAACATTGCACGCCAAGTGTTTGATGAAATGTCCATCTAAATGTCACTCCTAAATGTAGCATTCGGTTTCTAGGTTCGAATTTACGCTCTTATTCAATCTGTCTTGATTTTGTAGAGCACAATGTGCTCAATGGCTTGATACTATCCTCATTCTTTATGCTTAGGCCTAGATGACTTAAATGATCACATGTTTTTTCTACTTTTGCCTTTAAAAATTGACTTGTGATCTAACATTGCACGCCAAGTGTTGGATGAAAGGTCCATCTAAATGTCACTCCTAAATGTGGAATTCGGTTTTTTAGGTTCGAATTTACGCTATTATTCAATTTGTCTTGATTTTGTAGTGCAGAATGTGCTTATTGGCTTAGTACTATCCTCATTCTTTTTGCTTAGGCCTAGATGTCTTAAAAGATCACTTGTTTTTTCTCCTTTTGCCTTTAAAAATTGACTTGTGATCTAACATTTCCACTTTAAGTGTTCGGTGAAATGTCCATCTAAATGTCACTCCTCAATGTGGCATTCGGTTTATAGATTCAAATTTATGCTCTTATTCTATCGGTCTTGATTTTGAGTGCAGAATGTGCTTATTGCTTTGATACTATCCTCATTTTTTATGCTTATGCATGGATGTCTTTAAAGATCACTTGTTTTTACTCCTTTGTCCTTTAAAATGACTTGTGATCTAACATGGCACGCTATGTGTTCGATGAAATGTCCATGTAAATATCACTCCTATATGTGGCATTCGCTTTCTAGGTTCAAATTTATGCTCTTATTCGACCGGTCTTGATTTTTTAGTGCAAAATGTGCTTATTGGCTTGATACTATCCTCATTTTTTATGCGTAGATGTCTATAAAGTTCACTTGTTTTTTCTACTTTTGCCTTTAAATTGACTTGTGATTTAACATTGCACACCAAGTGTTCTATGAAATGTCCATGTAAATGTCACTCCTTAATGTGGCATTCCGTTTCTAGGTTCGAATTTATGCTCTTATTCGATCGGTCTTGATTTTGTAGTGCACAATGTGCTTATTGGCTTGATACTATCCTCATTATTTGTGCCTATGCCTTGATGTCTTTAAAGATTACATGTAATTTCTCCTTTTGCGTTTAAAAGGACTTGTGATCTAACATCGCACGCCAAGTGTTCGATGAAATGTCCATGAAAATGTCACTCCTAAATGTATTATTCGCTTTCTAGGTTCGAATTTATGCTCTTATTCTATCAATCTTGATTTTGTAGTGCAAAATGTGTTTATTGGCTTGATACAATTTCATTCTTTATTTTTATGTCAAGATGTCTTTAAAGTTCACTTGTTTTTTCTTCTTTAGCCTTTAATATGACTTGTGATTTAACATTGCACGCCAAGTGTTCGATGAAATGTCCATATAAATGTCACTTCTAAATTTGGCATTCGGTTTCTAGGTTTGAATTTACGCTCTTATTCGATCGGTCTTGATTTTGTAGTGTAGAATGTGCTTATTGGCATGATACTATCCTCATTCTTTATGCTTATGACTAGACGTCTTTAAAGTTCACTTGTTTTTTCTCCTTTTTCCATTAAAATGACTTGTGATCTAACATTGCACGCCAAGTGTTTGATGAATGGCCATGTAAATGTCACTCCTAAATGTTGCATTCGGTTTCTAGGTTCGAATTTATGCTTTAATTCGATACGTACGTCTTGATTTTGTAGCGTAGAATGTGCTTATTGGCTTGACACTATCCTCATTCTTTGTGCTTATGCCTAGATGTATTTAAAGATCACTTGTGTTTTCCCCATTTACCTTTAAAATGACGTGTGATCTAACATCGCACTCCAAGTGTTCAATGAAATGTCCTTGTAAATGTCACTCCTAAATGTGGCATTCGGTTTCTTGGTTCGAATTTAAGCTCTTAGTTTATCAATCTTGATTTTGTAGTGCAGAATGTGGTTATTGGCTTGATACTATCTTCATTCATTATGCTTATGCCTAGATGTCTTTAAATATCACTTGTTTTTTCTCCTTTTGCCTTTAAAAATTGACTTGTGATATAACATTGCGCGCCATGTGTTCGATGAAATGTCCATGAAAATGTCAATCCTAAATGTGGCATTCTGTTAATAGGATCGAATTTTAGCATTTATTCGATACGTCCTTATTTTGTAGTGCAGAATGTGCTTATTGTCTTCATACTATCCTCACTCTTTATGCTTATGCCTCGATGTCTTTAAAGATCACTTGTTTTTTCTCCTTTTCCCTTTAAAATGACTTTTGATCGAACATTACACGCCAAGTGTTCGAAGAAATGTCCAAGTAACCGTCACTCCTAAATGTGGCATTCGGTTTCTAGGTATGAATTTATGCTTTTATTCCATACGCCTTGATATTGTAGGGCAGAATGTACTTATTGGCTTGATACTATCTTCATTCTTTATGCTTACGCCTAGATGTATTTAAATATCACTTGTTTTTTCTTCTTTTGCCTTTAAAAATTGACTTGTGGTATAACATTGCACGCCAAGTGTTCGATGAAATGTCCATGAAAATGTCACTCCTAAATGTGGCATTCTGTTAATAGGATCGAATTTTTGCATTTATTCGATACGTTCTTATTTTGTAATGCAGAATGTTCTCATTGTCTTGATACTATCCTCACCCTTTATGCTTATGCCTAGATGTCTTTAAAGATCACTTGTTTTTTCTCCTTTTCCCTTTAAAATGACTTGTGATAGAACATTACACGCCAAGTGTTCGAAGAAATGTCCATGTAATCGTCACACCTAAATGTGGCATTCGGTTTCTTGGTTCGAATTTATGCTTTTATTCGATCGGTCTTGATTTTGTAGTGCAGAATGTGCTTATTGGCTTGATACTATCCTCATTCTTTATGCTTATGCCTAGATGTATTTAAAGTGCACTTGTTATTACACGTTTTGCCTTTAAACATTGAATTGTGATCTAACATTGCACGCCAAGTGTTCGATGAAATGTCCATGGAAATATCACTTCTAAATGTTGCATTCGGTATCTAGGTTTGAATTTATGCTCTTATTCGATCGTTCTTGATTTTGTAATGCAAAATATTCTTATTGGCTTGATAATATCCTCATTCTTTATGCTTATGCCTAGTTGTCTATAAAGTTCACTTTTTTTTTCTCCTTTTGCCTTTAAAATGACTTGTGATTCAACATTGCACGCCAAGTGTTTGTAAAAATGTCCATGTAAATGTCACTCCTAAATGTGGCATTCGGTTTCTAGGTTTGAATTTATACTCTTATTCGATCGTTCTTGATTTTGTAGCGTAGAATGTTCTTATTGGCTTGACACTATCCTCATTCTTTGTGCTTATGCCTAGATTTATTTAAACATCACTTGTGTTTTCCCCATTTATCTTTAAAATGACTTGTGATCTGACATCGCACTCCAAGTGTTCAATGAAATGTCCCTGTAAATGTCACTCGGAAATGTGGCATTCGGTTTCTTTGTTCGAATTTAAGCTCTTATTCTATCAATATTGATTTTGTAGTGCAGAATGTGGTTATTGGCTTGATACTATCTTCATTCTTTATGCTTATGCCTAGATGTCTTTGAATATCACTTGTTTTTTCTCCTTTTGCCATTAAAAATTGACTTGTGATATAACATTGCACCCGAAGTGTTCGATGAAACATCCATGAAAATGTCACTCCTCAATGTGACATTCTGTTAATAGGATCGAATTTTTGCATTTATTCGATACGTCCTTATTTTGTAGTGCAGAATGTTCTTATTGTCTTGATACTGTCGTCATCCTTTATGCTTATGCCTAGATGTCTTTAAAGATCACTTGTTTTTTCTCGTTTTCCCTTTAAAATGATTTGTCATCGAACTTTACACGCCAAGTGTTTGAAGAAATGTCCAAGTAATCGTCACTCCTAAATGTGGCATTCGGTTTCTAGGTTCGAATTTATGCTTTTAGTCGATACCTACGTCTTGATTTTGTAGCGTACAATGTGCTTATTGGCTTGACACTATCCTCATTCTTTGTGCTTATGCCTACATGTCTTTTAAAATCACTTGTGTTTTCCCCATTTACCTTTAAAATGACTTATGATCTAACATCGCACTCCAAGTGTTCAATGAAATGTCCCTGTAAATGTCACTCCTAAATGTGGCATTCTGTTAATAGGATCGAATTTTTGTATTTATTCGATGCGTCCTTATTTTGTAGTGCAGAATGTGCTTATTGTCTTGATACTATCCTCACTCTTTATGCTTATGCCTCGATGTCTTTAAAGATCACTTGTTTTTTCTCCTTTTCCCTTTAAAATGACTTTTGATCGAACATTACACGCCAAGTGTTCAAAGAAATGTCCAAGTAACCGTCACTCCTAAATGTGGCATTCGGTTTCTAGGTTTGAATTTATGCTTGATATTGTAGGGCAGAATGTACTTATTGGCTTGATACTATCTTCATTCTTTATGCTTACGCCTAGATGTATTTAAATATCACTTGTTTTTTCTTCTTTTGCCTTTAAAAATTGACTTGTGGTATAACATTGCACGCCAAGTGTTCGATGAAATGTCCATGAAAATGTCACTCCTAAATGTGGCATTCTGTTAATAGGATCGAATTTTTGCATTTATTCGATACGTTCTTATTTTGTAATGCAGAATGTTCTCATTGTCTTGATACTATCCTCACCCTTTATGTTTATGCCTAGATGTCTTTAAAGATCACTTGTTTTTTCTCCTTTTCCCTTTAAAATGACTTGTGATCGAACATTACACGCCAAGTGTTCGAAGAAATGTCCATGTAATCGTCACACCTAAATGTGGCATTCGGCTTCTTGGTTCGAATTTATGCTTTTATTCGATCGGTCTTGATTTTGTAGTGCAGAATGTGCTTATTGGCTTGATACTATCCTCATTCTTTATGCTTATGCCTAGATGTATTTAAAGTGCACTTGTTCTTACACGTTTTGCCTTTAAACATTGAATTGTGATCTAACATTGCACGCCAAGTGTTCGATGAAATGTCCATGGAAATATCACTCCTAAATGTTGCATTCGGTTTCTAGGTTTGAATTTATGCTCTGTTTCGATCGTTCTTGATTTTGTAATGCAAAATATTCTTATTGGCTTGATAATATCCTCATTCTTTATGCTTATGCCTAGATGTCTATAAAGTTCACTTTTTTTTTCTCCTTTTGCCTTTAAAATGACTTGTGATTCAATATTGCACGCCAAGTGTTTGTAAAAATGTCCATGTAAATGTCACTCCTAAATGTGTCATTCGGTTTCTAGGTTTGAATTTATGCTCTTATTCGATCGTTCTTGATTTTGTAGCGTAGAATGTTCTTATTGGCTTGACACTATCCTCATTCTTTGTGCTTATGCCTAGATGTATTTAACATCACTTGTGTTTTCCCCATTTATCTTTAAAATGACTTGTGATTTGACATTGCACTCCAAGTGTTCAATGAAATGTCCCTGTAAATGTCACTCGGAAATGTGGCATTCGGTTTCTTGGTTCGAATTTAAGCTCTTATTCTATCAATATTGATTTTGTAGTGCAGAATGTGGTTATTGGCTTGATACTATCTTCATTCTTTATGCTTATGCCTAGATGTCTTTGAATATCACTTGTTTTTTCTCCTTTTGCCATTAAAAATTGACTTGTGATATAACATTGCACGCCAAGTGTTCGATGAAAATGTCACTCCTCAATGTGACATTCTGTTAATAGGATCGAATTTTTGCATTTATTCGATACGTCCTTATTTTGTAGTGCAGAATGTTCTTATTGTCTTGATACTATCGTCATCCTTTATGCTTATGCCTAGATGTCTTTAAAGATCACTTGTTTTTTCTCCTTTTCCCTTTAAAATGATTTGTCATCGAACATTACACGCCAAGTGTTCGAAGAAATGTCCAAGTAATCGTCACTCCTAAATGTGGCATTGGGTTTCTAGGTTCGAATTCATGGTTTTATTCGATCGGTCTTGATTTTGTAGTGCAGAATGTGCTTCTTGGCTTGATACTATCCTCATATTTTATGCTTATGAGTAGACGTCTTTTGAGTTCACTTGTTTTTTCTCCTTTTGCCATTAAAATGACTTGTGATCTAACATTGCACGCCATGTGTTCGATGAAATGGCCATGTAAATGTCACTCCTAAATGTTGCATTTGATTTCTAGGTTCGAATTTATGCTTTTATTCGATCGGTCTTGATTTTGTAGTGCAGAATGTGCTTATTGGCTTGATACTATCCTCATTCTTTATGCTTATGACTAGACGTCTTTAAAGTTCACTTGTTTTTTCTCCTTTTGCCATTAAAATGACTTGTGATCTAACATTGCACGCCAAGTGTTCGATGAAATGGACATATAAATGTCACTCCTAAATTTTGCATTCGGTTTCTAGGTTCGAATTTATGCTTTTAGTCGATACCTACGTCTTGATTTTGTAGCATACAATGTGCTTATTGGCTTGACACTATCCTCATTCTTTGTGCTTATGCCTACATGTCTTTTAAAATCACTTGCGTTTTCCCAATTTACCTTTAAAATGACTTATGATCTAACATCGCACTCCAAGTGTTCAATGAAATGTCCCTGTAAATGTCACTCCTAAATGTGGCATTCTGTTAATAGGATCGAATTTTTGCATTTATTCGATACGTCCTTATTTTGTAGTGCAGAATGTGCTTATTGTCTTGATACTATACTCACTCTTTATGCTTATGCCTCGATGTCTTTAAAGATCACTTGTTTTTTCTCCTTTTCCCTTTAAAATGACTTTTGATCGAACATTACACGCCAATTGTTCGAAGAAATGTCCAAGTAACCGTCACTCCTAAATGTGGCATTCGGTTTCTAGGTTTGAATTTATGCTTGATATTGTAGGGCAGAATGTACTTATTGGCTTGATACTATCTTCATTCTTTATGCTTACGCCTAGATGTATTTAAATATCACTTGTTTTTTCTTCTTTTGCCTTTAAAAATTGACTTGTGGTATAACATTGCACGCCAAGTGTTCGATGAAATGTCCATGAAAATGTCACTCCTAAATGTGGCATTCTGTTAATAGGATCGAATTTTTGCATTTATTCGATACGTTCTTATTTTGTAATGCAGAATGTTCTCATTGTCTTGATACTATCCTCACCCTTTATGTTTATGCCTAGATGTCTTTAAAGATCACTTGTTTTTTCTCCTTTTCCCTTTAAAATGACTTGTGATCGAACATTACACGCCAAGTGTTCGAAGAAATGTCCATGTAATCGTCACACCTAAATGTGGCATTCGGCTTCTTGGTTCGAATTTATGCTTTTATTCGATCGGTCTTGATTTTGTAGTGCAGAATGTGCTTATTGGCTTGATACTATCCTCATTCTTTATGCTTATGCCTAGATGTATTTAAAGTGCACTTGTTCTTACACGTTTTGCCTTTAAACATTGAATTGTGATCTAACATTGCACGCCAAGTGTTCGATGAAATGTCCATGGAAATATCACTCCTAAATGTTGCATTCGGTTTCTAGGTTTGAATTTATGCTCTGTTTCGATCGTTCTTGATTTTGTAATGCAAAATATTCTTATTGGCTTGATAATATCCTCATTCTTTATGCTTATGCCTAGATGTCTATAAAGTTCACTTTTTTTTTCTCCTTTTGCCTTTAAAATGACTTGTGATTCAATATTGCACGCCAAGTGTTTGTAAAAATGTCCATGTAAATGTCACTCCTAAATGTGTCATTCGGTTTCTAGGTTTGAATTTATGCTCTTATTCGATCGTTCTTGATTTTGTAGCGTAGAATGTTCTTATTGGCTTGACACTATCCTCATTCTTTGTGCTTATGCCTAGATGTATTTAACATCACTTGTGTTTTCCCCATTTATCTTTAAAATGACTTGTGATTTGACATTGCACTCCAAGTGTTCAATGAAATGTCCCTGTAAATGTCACTCGGAAATGTGGCATTCGGTTTCTTGGTTCGAATTTAAGCTCTTATTCTATCAATATTGATTTTGTAGTGCAGAATGTGGTTATTGGCTTGATACTATCTTCATTCTTTATGCTTATGCCTAGATGTCTTTGAATATCACTTGTTTTTTCTCCTTTTGCCATTAAAAATTGACTTGTGATATAACATTGCACGCCAAGTGTTCGATGAAAATGTCACTCCTCAATGTGACATTCTGTTAATAGGATCGAATTTTTGCATTTATTCGATACGTCCTTATTTTGTAGTGCAGAATGTTCTTATTGTCTTGATACTATCGTCATCCTTTATGCTTATGCCTAGATGTCTTTAAAGATCACTTGTTTTTTCTCCTTTTCCCTTTAAAATGATTTGTCATCGAACATTACACGCCAAGTGTTCGAAGAAATGTCCAAGTAATCGTCACTCCTAAATGTGGCATTGGGTTTCTAGGTTCGAATTCATGGTTTTATTCGATCGGTCTTGATTTTGTAGTGCAGAATGTGCTTCTTGGCTTGATACTATCCTCATATTTTATGCTTATGAGTAGACGTCTTTTGAGTTCACTTGTTTTTTCTCCTTTTGCCATTAAAATGACTTGTGATCTAACATTGCACGCCATGTGTTCGATGAAATGGCCATGTAAATGTCACTCCTAAATGTTGCATTTGATTTCTAGGTTCGAATTTATGCTTTTATTCGATCGGTCTTGATTTTGTAGTGCAGAATGTGCTTATTGGCTTGATACTATCCTCATTCTTTATGCTTATGACTAGACGTCTTTAAAGTTCACTTGTTTTTTCTCCTTTTGCCATTAAAATGACTTGTGATCTAACATTGCACGCCAAGTGTTCGATGAAATGGACATATAAATGTCACTCCTAAATTTTGCATTCGGTTTCTAGGTTCGAATTTATGCTTTTAGTCGATACCTACGTCTTGATTTTGTAGCATACAATGTGCTTATTGGCTTGACACTATCCTCATTCTTTGTGCTTATGCCTACATGTCTTTTAAAATCACTTGCGTTTTCCCAATTTACCTTTAAAATGACTTATGATCTAACATCGCACTCCAAGTGTTCAATGAAATGTCCCTGTAAATGTCACTCCTAAATGTGGCATTCTGTTAATAGGATCGAATTTTTGCATTTATTCGATACGTCCTTATTTTGTAGTGCAGAATGTGCTTATTGTCTTGATACTATACTCACTCTTTATGCTTATGCCTCGATGTCTTTAAAGATCACTTGTTTTTTCTCCTTTTCCCTTTAAAATGACTTTTGATCGAACATTACACGCCAATTGTTCGAAGAAATGTCCAAGTAACCGTCACTCCTAAATGTGGCATTCGGTTTCTAGGTTTGAATTTATGCTTGATATTGTAGGGCAGAATGTACTTATTGGCTTGATACTATCTTCATTCTTTATGCTTACGCCTAGATGTATTTAAATATCACTTGTTTTTTCTTCTTTTGCCTTTAAAAATTGACTTGTGGTATAACATTGCACGCCAAGTGTTCGATGAAATGTCCATGAAAATGTCACTCCTAAATGTGGCATTCTGTTAATAGGATCGAATTTTTGCATTTATTCGATACGTTCTTATTTTGTAATGCAGAATGTTCTCATTGTCTTGATACTATCCTCACCCTTTATGTTTATGCCTAGATGTCTTTAAAGATCACTTGTTTTTTCTCCTTTTCCCTTTAAAATGACTTGTGATCGAACATTACACGCCAAGTGTTCGAAGAAATGTCCATGTAATCGTCACACCTAAATGTGGCATTCGGCTTCTTGGTTCGAATTTATGCTTTTATTCGATCGGTCTTGATTTTGTAGTGCAGAATGTGCTTATTGGCTTGATACTATCCGCATTCTTTATGCTTATGCCTAGATGTATTTAAAGTGCACTTGTTCTTACACGTTTTGCCTTTAAACATTGAATTGTGATCTAACATTGCACGCCAAGTGTTCGATGAAATGTCCATGGAAATATCACTCCTAAATGTTGCATTCGGTTTCTAGGTTTGAATTTATGCTCTGTTTCGATCGTTCTTGATTTTGTAATGCAAAATATTCTTATTGGCTTGATAATATCCTCATTCTTTATGCTTATGCCTAGATGTCTATAAAGTTCACTTTTTTTTTCTCCTTTTGCCTTTAAAATGACTTGTGATTCAATATTGCACGCCAAGTGTTTGTAAAAATGTCCATGTAAATGTCACTCCTAAATGTGTCATTCGGTTTCTAGGTTTGAATTTATGCTCTTATTCGATCGTTCTTGATTTTGTAGCGTAGAATGTTCTTATTGGCTTGACACTATCCTCATTCTTTGTGCTTATGCCTAGATGTATTTAACATCACTTGTGTTTTCCCCATTTATCTTTAAAATGACTTGTGATTTGACATTGCACTCCAAGTGTTCAATGAAATGTCCCTGTAAATGTCACTCGGAAATGTGGCATTCGGTTTCTTGGTTCGAATTTAAGCTCTTATTCTATCAATATTGATTTTGTAGTGCAGAATGTGGTTATTGGCTTGATACTATCTTCATTCTTTATGCTTATGCCTAGATGTCTTTGAATATCACTTGTTTTTTCTCCTTTTGCCATTAAAAATTGACTTGTGATATAACATTGCACGCCAAGTGTTCGATGAAAATGTCACTCCTCAATGTGACATTCTGTTAATAGGATCGAATTTTTGCATTTATTCGATACGTCCTTATTTTGTAGTGCAGAATGTTCTTATTGTCTTGATACTATCGTCATCCTTTATGCTTATGCCTAGATGTCTTTAAAGATCACTTGTTTTTTCTCCTTTTCCCTTTAAAATGATTTGTCATCGAACATTACACGCCAAGTGTTCGAAGAAATGTCCAAGTAATCGTCACTCCTAAATGTGGCATTGGGTTTCTAGGTTCGAATTCATGGTTTTATTCGATCGGTCTTGATTTTGTAGTGCAGAATGTGCTTCTTGGCTTGATACTATCCTCATATTTTATGCTTATGAGTAGACGTCTTTTGAGTTCACTTGTTTTTTCTCCTTTTGCCATTAAAATGACTTGTGATCTAACATTGCACGCCATGTGTTCGATGAAATGGCCATGTAAATGTCACTCCTAAATGTTGCATTTGATTTCTAGGTTCGAATTTATGCTTTTATTCGATCGGTCTTGATTTTGTAGTGCAGAATGTGCTTATTGGCTTGATACTATCCTCATTCTTTATGCTTATGACTAGACGTCTTTAAAGTTCACTTGTTTTTTCTCCTTTTGCCATTAAAATGACTTGTGATCTAACATTGCACGCCAAGTGTTCGATGAAATGGACATATAAATGTCACTCCTAAATTTTGCATTCGGTTTCTAGGTTCGAATTTATGGTTTTAGTCGATACCTACGTCTTGATTTTGTAGCATACAATGTGATGAAAGGATCGATGGAGGGGATGATGGTGCAAAGAGATCGCCACGAGAATCCAAGGAATTCCGACAACAAACACCACGCAACTGACCCGTCTTCAACTGGCTGGATCTTCCTCGTCCGAACTCGAAATTGAGTGATTCCAATTCGAGAAGTTAGATCTATGAGTCTAGTTGAAGTCCTCAAAATATGAGACCGAGATGATGAGCGGATTGAAAGTTATGTCGAATTTACTGAGATGGTGCAGAAACCTCCGAGATGGATGATGGTTCGAAAATGGAGAGAACAAGGGGATATGGATGCTTGATAACTTGGATATGACTCACCAAGCTCTCAAACAAACTATGATGCTCGAATTGTCGGATATGACTCACCAACAATTGAACAACGAGAATTGAACGAAACAAAACAAGAACTTTGAATTGAAAATGCAAGGAAAAGAGAAGCAAATTTCGTCCAAGTCTACGAAGGGAGGAGGGGGATGGACGACCATATAACCTAGATAACAAGCCTCACAAAATCAGCCCCCTCATTTAAAGAAAATTACAAAAATAACCCATAAAAACCGAGAGCACATTAATTGTCCTTAACCGTTAAGTTGTCACTTATCGAACCATGATGTATCATAAGACTCCAACTTTCACCTTTGCTAACCAAAGACCAACTTATGAGCCATGAGCTCCTTCTTGATCTTGTCAAGCATTTCCCTAGCATGTGCTCGAGTGATGCGCCGAAGATAGGGCGTGGTACCTTGACTTGGCTTCTTAGCGCCTCGAACATCGTCTTTGGTTGCTTGTCCAAGTATTGGCTCCCCTTTATCGTGCACATTGGGCTTGTCTTTAGGGATGGAATCTTCACTCAACTCATGGGGCCATGACTCGGTAGATGGAATCACATCATCCTCCTCCCCTTCAAAAAGATTCGTCCTCGAATCTATCAAGCCTTCTGAGCTCAACAAAGAAGGTAGGGCTTGTAGCTCCCTTGGTGTGGCATTCTCCATGACAAAGACATCCTTCTTGGCCTCCACAAGAAAGGGAATGTAATCACCGCTTGGAGTGACTAAAACAGCCTCGTCCTCCTCATGGAGCAAGAAGGGCAAACATGAAGGAATCATAGGAAGTGCATCCATCCATGGTGTCGCCAACGAGTTCATGGAGCTAGGAGTAATGGTAGGACGTTGCTTGATTTTAGGAGACAATTCCACAACTTCCTCCTCTTGTTGCAATGTGTGCATCAATTCTATTGGACACTTGATGGTAATGAGTTGTTCCAATCCATGGAAAGGAGTCTCTCTTTTTGGTTGTTCTGTGTCACTCATCACTCTTTGTTGGAAGGAATTCTTCTCCCCTTTACAAGGGGTCGTCCTCGAACCTTGATCCTCTTCTCGTATATCCTTGATCTTCACCACTTGAGGCACTTGTGTCCTCTCGTCCAGCCCCAGGATTTGGCGCTCCAAGGCATCCATGCGTATCGCCAAAGCTTCCACGGATTGTTGCATGGATTGTTGAAAAGTTTGTATCATGGCAGCCACCGAACTAGTGGACGTCTCCTCAACTTGTTCCTTATTCTTGTCATCACCTACACCTGTCATCGTAAAAACAAGGCAAAGATCAAGGTATAGAGGTCACACGAATTAATCACCAAGACTTGCCCGAGATGAAAATCCGACAAGTTGCAAGTAGGATATGACCAACAAAATGGAACAAGAAAACCTCAAACACAACAACACAAGATGTCTCGTCTTGGTGTCGTTCCCGTATCCTAGCACCGTAACCATCAACAAGCATGTAATGACAACAAACAAGGCTGGTTTGGACCTCAATCCCACGTTTTTTTAACTCAGCAAAATCAGCAAGACACACTTAAAACCAACACTAAAGAAAGACTTAAATTCAATCAACAAATGCACCCTTTCAACTACCAACCTTTGAATGCTCTTTTGGTGTTCTATGGGGACGTTTTTGAGCATGGTTTTGCAGCCATGGCTGAGCACCCACTCGGCCAAAACAACAACAAGTTCAAGACCAAGAAACGACCACAACAACAAGACAACAATTCGGACAAGGCCGAACACAACAACAACAACGCAGCCCTAAGGAGTTCGAACCTAAAACTTGCAACAAATGGAAATTCAAGGTCGGAACAAGATTTAGATGGCGATACCTTCGCGTGGCTCTGATACCACTTGATGAAAGGATCGATGGAGGGGATGATGGTGCAAAGAGATCGCCACGAGAATCCAAGGAATTCCGACAACAAACACCACGCAACTGACCCGTCTTCAACTGGCTGGATCTTCCTCGTCCGAACTCAAAATTGAGTGATTCCAATTCGAGAAGTTAGATCTATGAGTCTAGTTGAAGTCCTCAAAATATGAGACCGAGATGATGAGCGGATTGAAAGTTATGTCGAATTTACTGAGATGGTGCAGAAACCTCCGAGATGGATGATGGTTCGAAAATGGAGAGAACAAGGGGATATGGATGCTTGATAACTTGGATATGACTCAGCAAGCTCTCAAACAAACTATGATGCTCGAATTTTCGGATATGACTCACCAACAATTGAACAACGAGAATTGAACGAAACAAAACAAGAACTTTGAATTGAAAATGCAAGGAAAAGAGAAGCAAATTTCGTCCAAGTCTACGAAGGGAGGAGGGGGATGGACGACCATATAACCTAGATAACAAGCCTCACAAAATCAGCCCCCTCATTTAAAGAAAATTACAAAAATAACCCATAAAAACCGAGAGCACATTAATTGTCCTTAACCGTTAAGTTGTCACTTATCGAACCATGATGTATCATAAGACTCCAACTTTCACCTTTGCTAACCAAAGACCAACTTATGAGCCATGAGCTCCTTCTTGATCTTGTCAAGCATTTCCCTAGCATGTGCTCGAGTGATGCGCCGAAGATAGGGCGTGGTACCTTGACTTGGCTTCTTAGCGCCTCGAACATCGTCTTTGGTTGCTTGTCCAAGTATTGGCTCCCCTTTATCGTGCACATTGGGCTTGTCTTTAGGGATGGAATCTTCACTCAACTCATGGGGCCATGACTCGGTAGATGGAATCACATCACAATGTGCTTATTGGCTTGACACTATCCTCATTCTTTGTGCTTATGCCTACATGTCTTTTAAAATCACTTGCGTTTTCCCAATTTACCTTTAAAATGACTTATGATCTAACATCGCACTCCAAGTGTTCAATGAAATGTCCCTGTAAATGTCACTCCTAAATGTGGCATTCTGTTAATAGGATCGAATTTTTGCATTTATTCGATACGTCCTTATTTTGTAGTGCAGAATGTGCTTATTGTCTTGATACTATACTCACTCTTTATGCTTATGCCTCGATGTCTTTAAAGATCACTTGTTTTTTCTCCTTTTCCCTTTAAAATGACTTTTGATCGAACATTACACGCCAAGTGTTCGAAGAAATGTCCAAGTAACCGTCACTCCTAAATGTGGCATTCGGTTTCTAGGTTTGAATTTATGCTTTTATTCCATACGCCTTGATATTGTAGGGCAGAATGTACTTATTGGCTTGATACTATCTTCATTCTTTATGCTTACGCCTAGATGTATTTAAATATCACTTGTTTTTTCTTCTTTTGCCTTTAAAAATTGACTTGTGGTATAACATTGCACGCCAAGTGTTCGATGAAATGTCCATGAAAATGTCACTCCTAAATGTGGCATTCTGTTAATAGGATCGAATTTTTGCATTTATTCGATACGTTCTTATTTTGTAATGCAGAATGTTCTCATTGTCTTGATACTATCCTCACCCTTTATGCTTATGCCTAGATGTCTTTAAAGATCACTTGTTTTTTCTCCTTTCCCCTTTAAAATGACTTGTGATCGAACATTACACGCCAAGTGTTCGAAGAAATGTCCATGTAATCGTCACACCTAAATGTGACATTCGGCTTCTTGGTTCGAATTTATGCTTTTATTCGATCGGTCTTGATTTTGTAGTGCAGAATGTGCTTATTGGCTTGATACTATCCTCATTCTTTATGCTTATGCCTAGATGTATTTAAAGTGCACTTGTTCTTACACGTTTTGCCTTTAAACATTGAATTGTGATCTAACATTGCACGCCAAGTGTTCGATGAAATGTCCATGGAAATATCACTCCTAAATGTTGCATTCGGTTTCTAGGTTTGAATTTATGCTCTTATTCGATCGTTCTAGATTTTGTAATGCAAAATATTCTTATTGGCTTGATAATATCCTCATTCTTTATGCTTATGCCTAGATGTCTATAAAGTTCACTTTTTTTTCTCCTTTTGCCTTTAAAATGACTTGTGATTCAATATTGCACACCAAGTATTTGTAAAAATGTCCATGTAAATGTCCCTCCTAAATGTGTCATTCGGTTTCTAGGTTTGAATTTATGCTCTTATTCGATCGTTCTTGATTTTGTAGCGTAGAATGTTCTTATTGGCTTGACACTATCCTCATTCTTTGTGCTTATGCCTAGATGTATTTAACATCACTTGTGTTTTCCCCATTTATCTTTAAAATGACTTGTGATTTGACATTGCACTCCAAGTGTTCAATGAAATGTCCCTGTAAATGTCACTCGGAAATGTGGCATTCGGTTTCTTGGTTCGAATTTAAGCTCTTATTCTATCAATATTGATTTTGTAGTGCAGAATGTGGTTATTGGCTTGATACTATCTTCATTCTTTATGCTTATGCCTAGATGTCTTTGAATATCACTTGTTTTTTCTCCTTTTGCCATTAAAAATTGACTTGTGATATAACATTGCACGCCAAGTGTTCGATGAAAATGTCACTCCTCAATGTGACATTCTGTTAATAGGATCGAATTTTTGCATTTATTCGATACGTCCTTATTTTGTAGTGCAGAATGTTCTTATTGTCTTGATACTATCGTCATCCTTTATGCTTATGCCTAGATGTCTTTAAAGATCACTTGTTTTTTCTCCTTTTCCCTTTAAAATGATTTGTCATCGAACATTACACGCCAAGTGTTCGAAGAAATGTCCAAGTAATCGTCACTCCTAAATGTGGCATTTGGTTTCTAGGTTCGAATTTATGGTTTTATTCGATCGGTCTTGATTTTGTAGTGGAGAATGTGCTTCTTGGCTTGATACTATCCTCATATTTTATGCTTATGAGTAGACATCTTTTGAGTTCACTTGTTTTTTCTCCTTTTGCCATTAAAATGACTTGTGATCTAACATTGCACGCCATGTGTTCGATGAAATGGCCATGTAAATGTCACTCCTAAATGTTGCATTTGATTTCTAGGTTCGAATTTATGCTTTTATTCGATCGGTCTTGATTTTGTAGTGCAGAATGTGCTTATTGGCTTGATACTACTCTCATTCTTTATGCTTATGACTAGACGTCTTTAAAGTTCACTTGTTTTTTCTCCTTTTGCCATTAAAATGACTTGTGATCTAACATTGCACGCCAAGTGTTCGTTGAAATGGCCATATAAATGTCACTCCTAAATGTTGCATTCGGTTTCTAGGTTCGAATTTATGCTTTTAGTCGATACCTACGTCTTGATTTTGTAGCGTACAATGTGCTTATTGGCTTGACACTATCCTCATTCTTTGTGCTTATGCCTACATGTCTTTTAAGATCACTTGTGTTTTCCCCATTTACCTTTAAAATGACTTGTGATCTAACATCGCACGCGAAGTGTTCAATGAATTGTCCTTGTAAATGACACTCCTAAATGTGGCATTCGGTTTCTTCGTTCGAATTTAAGCTCTTATTCTATCAATCACGATTTTGTAGTGCAAAATGTGTTTATTGACTTGATACTATCCTCATTCTTTATTCTTATGCCTAGCGTCTTTAAAGCTCTTATTCTTATGCCAAGTGTTCGATAAAATGTCCATGTAAATGTCACTCCTAAATGTGGTATTCTATTTCTAGGTTCGAATTTATGCTCTAATTCGACCGGTCTTGATTTTTTAGTGCAAAATGTGCTTATTGGCTTGATAATATCCTCATTCTTTATGCTTATGCCGAGATGTCTATAAAGTTCACTTGTTTTTTCTCCTTTTGCCTTTAAAATGACTTTTGATCTAACATCGCACGCGAAGTGTTCGATGAAATGTCCATGAAAATGTCACTCCTAAATGTGGCATTCGCTTTCTAGGTTCGAATGTGTGCTCTTATTCTATCAAACTTGATTTTGTAGTGCAAAATGTGTTTATTGGCTTGATACTATCCTCATTTTTTATGCTTATGCCAAGATGTCTTTAAAGTTCACTTGTTTTTTCTCCTTTAGCCTTTAAAATGACTTGTGATTTAACATTGCACGCCATGTGTTATTTGAAATGTCCATCTAAATGTCACTTCTAAATGTGGCATTCGGTTTCTAGGTTCGAATTTACACTCTTATTCGATCGGTCTTGATTTTTTAGTGCAAAACGTGCTTATTGGCTTGATACTATCCTCATTCTTTATGCTTATGCCTAGATGTCTATAAAGTTCATTTGTATTTTCTCCTTTTGCCTTGAAAATGACTTGTGATTTAACATTGCACGCCAAGTGTTCGATCAAATGTCCATGTAAATGTCACTCCTAAATGTGGCATTCAGTTTCTAGGTTTGAATTTATACTCATATTCGATCGTCTTGATTTTGTAGTGCAGAATGTGCTTATTGGCGTGATACTATCATCATTCTTTATGCTTAGGCCTAGATATCTTAAATGATCACTTGTTTTTTCTCCTTTTGACTTTAAAAATTGACTTGTGACCTAACACTGCACGCCAAGTGTTTGATAAAATGGCCATGTAAATGTCACTCCTAAATGTGGCATTCGGTTTTTAGGTTTGAATTTATGAATTTATTCGATACGTACTTCTTGATTTTGTAACATAGAATTATGCTTTTTGGCTTGATACTGTCTTCATTATTTGTACTTATGCCTAGATGTCTTTAAGATCACTTGTGTTTTCTCCTTTTACCTTTAATATGACTTGTAGTCTAACATCGCACTCCATGTGTCCGATGAAATGTCCTACTAAATGTCATTCCTAAATGTTGCATTCGAATTCTAGGTTCGAATTGACGCTCGTATTCGATCGGTGTTTATTTTTTAGTGCAAAATGTGCTTATTGGCTTGATAATATGTTCATTCTTTACGCTTATAACTAGATGTCTATAAAGTTCACTTGTTTTTTCACCTTTTGCTATAAAATTACTCCTGATCTAACATCACACACCAAGTGGTCGATGAAATCTCCATGGAAATGTCAGTCCTAAATGTGGCATTCGTTTTCTAGATTCGAATTTATGCTCTTATTCTATCAATCTTGATTTTGTAGTGCAGAATGTATTTAATGGCTTAATACTATCCACATTCTTTATGCTGATGCCAAGATGTCTTAAAAGTTCACTTTTTTTTTCTCCTTTTGCTTTTAAAATGAATTGTGATCTAACATTGCACGCCATGTGTTTGGTGAAATGTTTATGTAAATGTCACTATTAAATGTGGAATTTGGTTTCTAGCTTCGAATTTATGCTTTTATTCGATACTCTTGAGTTTGTAGCGTAGAATGTTCTTATTTGCTTGATACTATCCTCATTCTTTGAGCTTATGCCTAGATGTCTTTAAAGTTCACTTCTTTTTTTTCCTTTTTTCCTTTAAAAATTGACTTGTGATCTAATATTGCATGCCATATGTTCGATGAAATGTCCATTTAAATGTCACTTTTAAATTTGGCATTAGGTTTCTAGGTTCGAATTTATGGTTTTATTCGATCGGTCTTCATTTTGTAGTCCAGCATGTGCTTATTGGCTTGATACTATACTCATTCTTTATGCGTATGCCTAGATGTCTATATTGCTCACTTGTGATTTAACATTGCACGCCAAGTGCTCGATAAAATATCCATGTAAATACGGACTCCTAAATGTGGCATTCGGTTTTTAGGTTTTAATTTATGCACATATTCGATCGGTCTTGATTTTGTAGTGCAAAATGTGCTTATTGGCGCGATACTATCCTCATTTTTTATGCTTAGGCTCAGATGTCTTAAATGATCACTTGTTGTTTCTCCTTTTGACTTTAAAAATTGACTTGTGATCTAACACTACACGCCAAGTGTTCGATGAAATGGCCATGTAAATGTCAATCCTAATTGTGGCATTCAGTTTCTAGGTTCAAATTTATGCTTTTATTAGATACGTACGTCTTGATTTTTTAGCGTAGAATGTGCTTGTTGGCTTGATACTATCCTCATTCTTTGTGCTTACGCCTAGATTTCTTTAAAAATCACTTCTGTTTTCTCCTTTTACCTTCAAAATGACTTCTGATGAAACATCCCACACCAAGTGTTCGATGAAATGTCCATCTAAATGTCACTCCTATATGTGGAATTCGGATTCTAGGTTCGAATTTATGCTCGTATTCGATCGGTCTTTAATTTTTAATGCAAAATGTGCTTATTGGCTTGATAATATCCTCATTCTTTATGCTTACGCCTAGATGCCTATAAAGGTCACTTGTTTTTTCTCCTTTTGCCTTTAAAATGACTTGGGATATAACATCGCACGCCAAGTGTTCGATGAAATGTCCATATTAATGTCACTCCTAAATGTGGCATTCGGTTTCTAGGTTCGAATTTATGCTCTTATTCGATCAATCTTTATTTCGTAGTGCAGAATGTGCTTATTGGCTTGATACTATCCTCATTCTTTATACTTAAGCCTAGATGTCTTAAAAGATCACTTGTTTTTTCTCCTTTTGCTATTAAAAATTGACTTGTGATCTAACATTGCACGCCAAGTGTTCGATGAAATGTCCATCTAAATGTCACTCCTAAATGTGGCATTTGGTTTATAGGTCGAATTTATGCTCTTATTCGATCGGTCTTGATTTTTGAGTACAGAATGTTCTTATTGCTTTGATACTATCCTCATTCTTAATGCTTATGCCTATATGTCTATAAAGTTTACTTATTATTTCTCCTTTTTCCATTAAAATGACTTCTGATCTAACATTGCACGCCATGAGTTCGATGAAATGACCATGTAATTGTCACTCCTAAATGTGGCATTTTGTTTTTAGGTTGGAATTTATGCTTTTATTTGATCGGTATTGATTTTGTAGTGCACAATGTGCTTATATGATTCATACTATCCTCATTCTTTATGCTTATGCCTAGATGTCTTTAAAGTTCACTTGTTTTTGTTCCTTTTCCTTTAGATGACTTGTGATCTAACATTCCATGCCAAGTGTTCGATGAAATCTCCATGTAAATTTCACTACTAAATGTTGCATTCGGTTTCTAGGTTCGAATTTATGCTTTTATTCGATACGCCTTGAATTTGTAGTGCCGAATGTGCTTATTGGCTTGATACTATCCTCATTCTTTATGCTCATGCCTAGATGTCTGTAAAGTTCACTTTTTTTTCTCCTTTTGCCTTTCAATTGACTTGTGATCTAACATTTCATGCCAAGTGTTCAACGAAATGTCCATCTAAATGTCACTCCTAAATATGGGATTCGGTTTCTAGGTTCGAATTTATCCTCTTATTTTATCAATCTTCATTTTGTAGCGTAGAATGTGCTTATTGTCTTGATACTATCCTCATTCTCTGTGCATCTGCCTAGATGTCTTTAAAGATCACTTGTGTTTTCACCTTTTACCTTTAAAATGACTTGTGATCTAACATCGCACGTCAAGTGTTCGATGAAATGTCCCTATAAATGTCACTCCTAAATGTGGCATTCGGTTTCTAGGTTCGAATTTATACTTTTATTCGATACTCTTGAGTTTGTATCGTAGAATGTGCTTATTGGCTTGATACTATCCTCATTCTTTGTGCTTATGCCTAGATGTCTTTAAAGTTCACTTTTTTTTTCTCCTTTTGCCTTTAAAAAATTGATTTGTGACCTAACATTACACGCAAAGTGTTCCATCAAATGGCCATGAAAATGTCACTCCTAAATGTGACATTCGGTTTCTAGGTTCGAATTTATACTTTTATTCAATATCTCTTGATTTCGTAGTGCGGAATGTGCTTATTGACTTCATAATATCCTCATTCTTTATGCTTAGGCCTAGATGTCTTAAAGATTACTTGTTTTTTCTCCTTTTTCCTTTTAAAATTGACTTGTTATCTAATATTGCACGCCAAGTGTTGATGAAATATCCATGAAAAATTCATTCCTAAATGTGGCATTCGATTTCTAGGTTCAAATTTATGTTGTCATTCGATTGGTCTTGATTTTTTAGTGTAGAATGTGCTTATCGGCTTGATACTATCCTCATTCTTTATGCTTATGCCTAGATGTATTGATAGCTTGCATATAGGTATAGCTTAGGATGCATATTTGTAATTATTTTACTAAGTATTAGTTAGTTTTAGTTGGTTTTACTTTAGTTCCTAGGATCTTGTGTTTTTGGGTAGTTGCGCTTGTTTTGTTCTGTTTTGCATATCTTTAGCTAAACAAGCATGGACGGGATGGATATTAGAGGACTATGGTGGAGTTTAAGGAAGCTTAGAGTGATACAAATGAAGATTGGAAGAACCAAGACCCCAGAGCTTGAAGGATAAAAACGCTTAAATCTGGCCTATGCATTGAAGGTCTTGTTTTGACACCTCTATCTTGGAATGCTTGGTTTGGAAGCTACAGTGCTTGGATATCAATGGAAAGCTAACTCAAAGAGCTACAATTTATTATTTTCTCTGAGTTCAAATTCCAAATCGAAGGGGGTGAAAACAGCCTCTGAAGTGTCGCTTGAAATGCTATACCGAGAAGTGTCGCGGGCTGGAGAACAAGATGCCGCGACCGCGACACATTATGTTGAGACCGCACCTTGTTGTTTCGCTTTGAGAGAATTGGGCCGACGAAATGGGCTTATAGTTGGGCCATGATTATATGATTTTCGACTAGTTTGATGTAATTTCGGGATAATTTGATATTTGGATATCTTTTAGGGTTTTTAAACCTTGTTTTTAGTTTACTCTCTCTCTAATTATTATCATAACCTTTGGTCAAACTTAGGAGGCTAGGGTTTTCTCTTTGGAGGCAAACTTTGAAACCTTTGTAAGTTTGATTTTAATTTAATTATGCATTGATAAATTTATTGTGTTTGGCTAGTTATTGAAGTCATGATTTGTATGTAGTTGTGAGGTTTGATTGATTCTCAACAAACTTGAATAGAGTTTATTCCCTGTAATAAATTGAATCTAAACTAGGGTTTTATTAGATTAGCTACCTAATTGCATTTCCAATTATAACTGAATCTGATTAATTATCGGTTGAAGTTAATTTGATCAAGAGTATACTTTAATCAACTTAGTACTGGTTGGACTAGTTGGTTGAAGAAGGGAATAAATTCACAAGTCACTTGGATGTCTGGTTGCTCTAAGTGTTTGTTTCTATTGATAACTTGAATCGTCGTGCGATTATTTAATTGAATCTAGAAGGTCTTCTAGGTTGTTATTTAATTAGGGTTGTTAGACTTGTAGGTCTATCAACTAAATCTGAAGTTTGGGTTTTAATCCTTAGTAGGATCATTATCCATAATAGATTATTCAAGTGAGAAGAGAATCAATAGAATCGATGATCAACAAATCAATATCATGATGGATTGAACTAGTTGAACACGTTTGTCTCTCATATATTCAAATCATCCTTGCATTCATATTTATTTCTATTTTTGCATAGAAGCTTAGATAGTCATTCATAATAACCCCCCTTTGGTTATTTGGCATACAAGTAATAACACAAATACAAGAGTCTATGTGGGATCGACCCTTACTTGCCGCTCTACTGAGTTGGTTAAGCTAAGGTTTCTTTGATAGGTATTAACGACCACAGAAAATACCTCATCAAATTTGGCGCCGTTGCCGGGGAATCGTCTATATGTGTGTTTTACTTTGTGTGCCATTATTTGTGTTATGAACCTATCTTACGGTTCATAACACCTGTGCTACTAACCTATTGCTTTGTTCGATTGTAGACAGCTGTAGGGTGAACACTTCCATGATTATTTTTCAAGATTTCAAGACCATGTGTTTGAACTTGGTGCTTGGGGATTACAATATAGTGATAGAGAGGTGAACATGGGAGTTATCCATGGTATGAATCTTGAGACAAGGGGATTGGTTGACTACATGAGTAATGAGAGGCTTTTATTTATGGGACCTGAGGAATGTTGGGATTTCTTCTGTTTCATGAGTCATCAAAGCTTTTTAGTCGAGTCATCTTCACAACCATCCCAGCCGGTTGATACGTCTCTTAAAGATATAATCAGGGATATCTCAAAAGGGGAGGATGCTTTAATCATGGAGAACTGTGAGTCATGTTCTTCAAGTTTTCATTCCACAATCTCATGTCCTTTTGAGTTATGTGGAAGGAGTGATGAAATCACATTGGAGTCAAACGATCATGAGTCAGACACTCAGATTGAAGTTGAGGAGCAATCTAGTACACTTGATGTGAGTTATGAAGAAAAATTTGATGCCCCACATGAATTCACACCTATTAACTCAAGTTGAGCAGATCATCACAAAGCCAAGAGATGTTTGTCCAGGCATAGAGATTCTTACAGAGCCTAGGGAGCCTAAATCATCTTCACTCATGTGGAGTAAATTGTTAGAGGGTTTTGTGGTTTTGGAAGAAGATTACTTTGCCAATCATGATGACTTCTTTGTTGATGAAGTAGACAACCATGAGGGAGAAAATCAACATGATGCATCTATTAAGTCTCCCGTTGTCATGGTGCCCCCTATGTTAGGCCTTGACACTCTTTGCTTCAGTTTCCCCACCTTCTCACATCAAGATCTTATGGAGTTCCAAGATGAGGAGCCAAGCCTACAACACAAGGTGGACGATGGAGAATATCTGGAGTTCATTTTGGATAGAAGTGGTATTGCTAATAAGTGCTTTAATTCATACTGTAAGTATTTTCTAAAGCCACCACTTCTGTTGAATTTATTTGAGCAAATGCCATCTCATGCCAATTGGGAACACGGGTTTGATAAATTAAAACGGTATTTGCAAGCTATATTATGCATCTTTAATTTATCATTGTGTTACTTAAGCTTTTTTGAGATGTGTGCACAAGGCTTGGACAGGTTATTAAGGGCATTGACAATGTCTAATCTTATCAAATCATGCTAAGAGTCAAGCTAATGACGTTAAACAAGCGCTTATTGGGAGACAACCCAATTCTTTCATTCTCAGGTATTTATTTTTAGATAGTTTTTCATTGTATGTTGTAAGATTCTAGGTACAATTATCAATCCCCGAAAGACATAGAGAGGCGCGGGCGAAGACGCAGCGAGGCACGACCGCGGCTAATCCTGGCTCACACCGTGTAATTTCAACAAAAAGCGAGGCGCGGGCGGAGGGTGAAGATGTTGCGGCCGCGACAGTCTGGGCATGAGCCCGCGGCACTGCGTTTTTAACGCATCATAAAGAGGGTCGGCCGAGTCATTCACACGCACCCAAATCCCACTTCATCTCCTTCCTCACGCCCTCTCTTACCCAAAAACTCCATTGAAGGCCTCTCAAGCTCGGATTTATCATCAAAATCACCTAAAACTCCATCCAACAATAAGATTCAAGTAAGCTTTTCCATTCTTAACTCCAAATTACTCAAATTTAAGCTTAAATTCGAATTAGAATCAAGTTCTAGGTTTTTTAGAAAAGCTTAGATCTAGGCTAATTTAGTTCGATTTTGGCTTAATTCCTTCACAAAGTTTGTTCTTTGCACGATTATAAGCTAACTTTGTGCTTATTTTGCTCATTTGTGAAGATTTGAGATTAACCCTAGAATTTTTGATTAATTTTGATTAAAATATTCTAGGTAGTGGGGGAAGAGCTGAGAGTAATTGAGAGCTTATTTGTGAAATATTGTTGTGGTTGTCCTTGCTGGGACAACAAAAAAAATTGCATTTGTGTTGTTTGGTGGTGCTTGTGCAGGAATTTGACAAAATTTAGTTACAATGGGTCCTAAGAGAGCTAGTCAGGGTGCTTCTACCTCTTGTGCTACTGCTTCAAGAGCACGGGGAAACACTAGGACACGACCAGTTCGTCCTTCTACTACTAGAAGAGGAGCTCCAGAGGTGCCAGAGCCATTACCCATTGTAGGAGAGGCTACTCCTGAGAAGTATGAGTTGAGTTTGAATGAAAGTTGGAGCCGGGATCGGTTCCAAAATCTTGCAGAGAGGGTATGGAAACCCACCTGCTTTATTGATTGGGAATTTATGGAGGAGTTGGGGATTCAAGGAAAATTGAATGAGGTTGCTCATGCCTTGGGATTTAAGGAGTTTATCCAGTTGAGAGAGGCCACTTACAAAGGCCTCACATTGGAGTTTCCGAGTACTCTGAAATGTGATATTGCTGACGGGCCAGGAGTTCAATCAGGTTTGTGTACGTTCCGGCTGAGGAATGTGCAAAGGAGGATGACACTGAATGACATTAATGTCATGTTTGACTTTCCTAAGATTAATGACGAAGAAGTAACTCGTTGTGAGGCAGAAGCTACTTGGTTGATCACAGATTTCTGGTGTTATATTACAGGGCAGGTTGTTTACAAGCCTTCAAGGGCTAAGTCATCTTTTATTACTCATCCAATCCTCCGTATTCTTCAGAGGTTCATAGATCACACCATTAGTGGGCGAGGGGATGGGGAAAACAATTGCCCCAAGAAGGATTTACTGCTATTGTGTGCATGTTTGATGCAAGAAAAAATCAACTTAGCTGGTTTGTTGATGTCTTTGTTGTCCCAAGTGGCTCGAGTTCCAGGCACTTATATTGCGATTGGCGGGATTGTTACTAGATTTTCTCGCCATTTTAACATTGATTTGGGGGGATATCAACCTGATTTCAGCCTTTACCCATGAGCTTCAAGATGTTTCATAGCATCAATGTGTGTTACAAAGTTAGGGGGACATATTCTTAGGTGTTGGGAGATTCAGGTCGTGCCATGAGCATGCCTGATGAAGCGAGGACTAAGATAATGATTGGGAGGTAGAAATGGAAGACTTGGATGATCGAAGTACTACATAGTGATTTGCCTGTGGAGCAGGTCAGACGTTAGGATACAGGGGCCAGACAACCTAGAGTGCCAGCTTATCATGCACAATATGAGGTGTTAGAGGAGGTTGATGATGAAGTTCCTGATGAGGATTATGAGATGGACGTAGATTCTGATGATGATGATGATGAGAGTGAGGAGGAACAGCCAACCAATGATGATAATGCATTACATGGTGTGGGCTACTCTTCATCCCATATTGATCAGTTGTCTGGGATGATGCAGCAGATGTAGTTGAGTCATACTCAGGGGTTCACGGGATTACATG
This sequence comes from Fallopia convolvulus, assembly GCA_964016875.1. NCBI lineage: Eukaryota > Viridiplantae > Streptophyta > Magnoliopsida > Caryophyllales > Polygonaceae > Fallopia > Fallopia convolvulus. Next base: position 31,905,153 of record OZ024734.1, on the reverse strand, counting down.
ATTACGTGGATGAGCGTTTCACCATATTTCAGACACATCAAGATCAAAGGATCTCCGCTCTTCAGGCTCATCAGGATCAGCAGTTTGCTACTTTTCAGGCTCAGCACGAGGCATTCCAAGCGCGTCATGATGAGCAGTTTAGGCTGCTCCATAATAGACTGGATGATTGGAGTTCCACCAGCTACCCGCCTCATCCGTATTATCCTCAGTACAGCTCTCCTCCTCCGCCATATCCTCAATTCCCTGCTTATCCACCACCACCACTGTCGGATTCTCCGCCGCACTACCCGCCAGATTACTAGAGTTTTGTGAGTTTTCTCTTTCCTTTACTTTTTACTACACTTTGGGGACAAAGTATGTTTTAAGCATGGAGGAAGGGAATTACTTGTGTGTTGCATGTAGTTGCATTAGATTAGGTCATGTTTAAAATTTTTGCCTGAAAAATGAAAAAAAAATTAGAAAAATCTGAAGTAAACTACAAAAATATTGCATTTACGTTGTTATTTCCCCATTGTTTGATTCCTCTTGTTTTTCTATTCTAAGTATGAGTCCTAACCCATGATTTGCATGATTTGTTGAAGCTGATATGATATGAGCATGATCATTGATTAATTACCTTGATTATAGGATGGAGCGTGTATTTAGCTTGCCTATTTGATTCATTCTGAAGTTCTAGACAAAAATTAGCCTTGTGAGATATTTTTGGCCTTTTATGATATTTTTGTTCTCTACATTCTTGAGTGTATCACCATGATTATCTAGCTCTAGAACTTGCGTCATGACTCTTTTTAAAGGCTTCTTTATATGATTAAATGCATGACATTAAAATGATTGAGGCAATGTTTCTTATTAGCCTATTATTTCCCTTCTTACCTTGACAAGATCCATGTTCTTGACACCCAACATATTTGAGCTTTAAGCCTGTTTTTATGAGCTCCACAAAATAATTCAGAGCCTAATAAGCTTGACCCATCCGGGATTTAGGACTTTAGGTTGTGTTTTTTTGTTTTGTGTGAGCTATGTATAAGTATGGGGGATGTCGGAAGGAAAAGGTGGAAAATAGGAAATACAACTCTTGGTTGAAAAGTAAAAAAAATGAAGATGAAAAGTTTGTGCAAAGCAAAAGAAAAAAATTGAGCTTAATTGTTAGTAGTCTTCATTAGTATGAAAGAAAGAGTTGAGGAAGAGGCAAAGAAAGAAAGAATGAAAAAAAAGAAACAAAGTTTATAGAAGTGTGTTTGGAGTTGAGAAAGAAAAGTTTGGGAGAAGTAAGAGAAGAAAAGTGTGAAGTTTGGGTTAGGATTAGTTCTTTATCCCGGAATTAGCACCACAAGCCAAATATTATCCCTTCCAAATTTCTCTTTACATTGGCCCCATTACAACCCTTAAAAAGACCTCTTGATTTTTTTTATGTGTTTAATCCCCAACGGTGGAGATTTAGAACTCTGATGCATTTGTGGTAGTCTAGTTTTCATGGTTGATTTTGAGTGAAACACATACCCTTAAACACTTGAGAATTTGAGTGCAATCACATTTACCTTGGTGAGGTCTAGAATGGATGAATGGTCTTTACTTTTTGCTTGTTATAAAGAATGTTAAGAAGTCTTGGTCGGGTTTTTGATTATATGTGGAATGCTTGTTTGATTTGAGATGGATGCATGATTGCATTTCTGTGGTGTGTTTTGGATTTATGTCTTGCTTGAGGACAAGCAAGGGTTAAGCATGGGGGAATGATGCGTCCCTCGTATTGGATGCGACGGATCTTTGCGGTGTTTGAATAGTAGATCCCGAAATACGCGGCATAAGGCTTTGAAAATACTCGGATCATTGTTGGAATGATCAAGTATGGCATGAACAACTTCGAATAATGCAAAACACGAGTGCTAGGATTGAATTATAGTGGCGCCGCAATGGCACTAGAGAGAAATAAGGAGAAAACCCTCGACTCTATTAATCTCTAAGTGTGGGCTGAATGAAAACAAGCAATAAACACCCCTTATATAGAGGCGGCACAAGCAAAAACCTAGAAGAAACCCTAAATCATGTGGCGCACCTAGGGCTAGTATGCAGACTAGGCCCAGCGACGCGAGTCCAAAAATCATCGGCGCAAGGCCCATTAAATACTTGCTAAAACCAGAAAACCTCTAATAGTAATGTTCGTAAGTGGAAAACATGCAAAAAATACTATAAAAAGGATAGGTCATCCGTGACCGTGCTCGCAGTGTCGCGACAAGGCTGGCTCGGTGCTGGCGAGGTCAAGACACGGCGCTAACGAGGCTGGCAAGGCATCACGGCGTTGGCGCTGGCGCTAGCGATGACGCTAGCGATGACGCTAGCACGGACTCTGGTGCGCGGGTCACTTGAACCTCAAGTTGCGATCCAAGGCATCGTGCTAGGTTAGAGTCCGATGGTGCCAAGGTGTTGGAGGTTGGCATCGTGGGCTCGAGTTGAGATTCCTCGACGCCGAGGACGCACAAGGCAGTGTGCGTCGGTGTGGCGAGGGGCACTCTGTGGCCTGCAGTGAGGCGCGCCACAAGTGACTATGTCGCGGTCTGTATTGTTCGAGTCCTGGCAGGGGTAATGTGGCCATCCGAGCGAAGTGTGAATGCATCGTCTTCCTGGATAGCATCCATGACGGGGGTCGCATCACCCTCCCCCACTTGGTTGGGAAACGTCCTCGTTTCCTCATATGCAGGCTCGATGTAAGGAGAGAGTTCGGCATCGATTTTGTAAGTGTTGTCTGCGATCCGCTCCAAAACTTTGAAAGGGCCATCTCCTCTTTGATGAATGTCTTCCGTGAGTCCGGAAAACGGTCATTGAGAAGATGCAACCATACGAGATCTCCGGGGTTGAAAACCAGACGCTTGAGACCCTTGTTATGCTGCGCCTCGTACTAGGCTGCCCGACGCTCCAATTGTAACTTTGTCCGCTCATGCAACTTGCGGATGGCATCGGCGCGGTTGGCCGCGTTGATGTGCTCTCCATTCTTCAAGGGTCGAGGGACTAAATCAATCGGAGAATGCGGGTTGAGGCCGTAGACGATCTTGAACGGCGTCTTCTTTGTAGCTGAGTGTTTGGACCTGTTATATGCAAACTCAACAAATGGTATTAGATCCTCCCACCAGCGTGGGTTATGTTTGAGCACCGTCAGAAGATGGGTGCCCAGGGTCCGATTGGTCACCTTAGTCTGACCATCGGTTTGGGGATGATGAGATGTAGAAAACATTAATTGCGTCCCTAGCCTTCCCCAAAGCGTTCTCCAAAAGTGGCTACAAAATTTTTTATCTCGATCACTAACAATAGTGCGAGGCACACCATGAAGCTTCACGACATGCTCAAAAAACAAGTTTGCGATTTCAGTCGCATTGTTGTTTCCTTTGCATTGCACGAAGTGAGCCATTTTGGTGAAGTTGTCCACAATCACAAAGATCGAATCTTTACCGCGCCTTGTCATTGGAAGGCCCGTGCTAAAATCCATGGAGAGATCTTCCCACGGGGTATCCGGAATGGGCAAGGGCGTGTATAGGCCATGAGGTTGGGACCTCGATTTAGCGGTTTGGCATGGCACGCAACCGCGTCAATACTTGTGAACATCGGATGCCATGTGTGGCCAGAAAAAATGCTCACGAAGTGCTGCTAGGGTCTTGGCTATGCCAAAATGGGCTCGGACGTCATGAGCTTCTTTGAGCAATAGATGCCTCACAGACGATGTCGGAATGCAAAGCTTTCCGGCTCGGTAGAGGTATCCATTGTCCAAAAAATAGGACTCATGGATTCGACTTTGCTCAAGGTTCTCCATGATCGATTCAAAAAATTGATCATGCATATATAATTCCTTAATCAAGGAGAACCCGAGCAAATTGGCCTGAAGTTGAGTTAAGAGAATATACCTGCGGGAGAGAGCGTCGGCCACGACATTCTTCTTACCTTTCTTGTGGGCGATGATGTACGAAAAGGTTTCCATAAACTCCAGCGATCGAGCATGGCGTCTATTGAGAGTCGTTTGACTATTGAGATACGCTAAGGCGGCATGGTCCGTGTGAATCACGAATTCGCTACACCATAGGTAATGCTGCCATGTTTTCAAAACCCGAATAAGTGCGTACAACTCCTTGTCATACGTCGGGTAATTTAAAGTTGCCCCCGTATGTTTCTCACTAAAGTATTCAATGAGGCGTCTATCTTGGAGGAGTACGCCGCCTATGCCATAGTAAAAGGTGTCGCACTCGACCTCAAAGAGCTTATCAAAGTCTGGCAATTGCAAGACTGGAGCGCTACACAAAGAAGATTTTAATGCCTGAAAGGCGGCCTCATGGCGTGGCATCCACTTGATTGTGGTGGCCTTTTTCGTGAGGTTGTGGAGTGGCCTGACGATGGAACTAAAGTCCTTGACGAAAGACCGATAAAACCCCACCAGCCCTAAGAAGGAACGAACCATCGTCGGGGTCGTAGTGGTCGGCCACTCTCGGACGGCGCGGATCTTGTCGTCATCCACTTTTAGCCAATCATTGGACATGACGAACCCAAGAAAGTTCATCGTGTCCGTGCAAAACGAACACTTGTCCAAATTTACAAACAAAGAATGTTCACGAAGGCAATCTAATACCATCCTAAGGTGCCTCGCGTGTGAATCCAAGTCCTTAGAAAAAACCAAAATGTTGTCAAAATACACGACGACAAAACGTCCTAAAATTTTTCTAAAAACAAAATTCATCAACCGAATAAAAGTACTAGGGTCGTTTGTCAAGCCAAAAGGCATGACAACGCATTCGTACAAAGCATGCTTGGTTTTGAATGCGGTCTTCCACTCGTCGATTTCATGCATCCTGATTTAGTGGTATCCGTTTCGATGATCAATCTTGGAGAACAAGGTGGCGCCGTGGAGTTCATCAAGCATGTCGTCAAGCCTTGGAATTTGATGCTTGTACATCACCGTGATTTGATTAATGGCCCGGAAGTCGACGCACATACGCCACGAACCATCTTTCTTCAGAACAAGGATCATCGGCACGACGCACGGGCTCAAAGACTCTCGGACAAAGCCCTTGTCCAAAAGCTCTTGAACCTGTCATTTTAGCTCTTCGGTTTCCTTTGGTGAAGTCCTATAGGCTGCTCGTTTTGGAAGGGACGCGCTCGGCATGAGGTCAATCTTGTGCTTTATTCCAGAGATTGGCGGCAAACCCTTCGGTAGCTCATTCACCATGACGTCTACGTATTCCTTCAAAAGAGAAACAATACAAGACAGAAGTGAAGAATCCACAGATTTATAAATAATAAGTAAAGGATAAAGAATGAAACAAGAAAGACTCCCATGAATTGATTTGGCAATCTCTCGACGTCGGGCCAAAAGGAGCCGATCTTGGCACGTTCCAAACAATGGTGGCTCGGCGTCTTCACTCGTTAGGGTAGATTCTGGGGCGTCTTTTTGGTATGTTGTAGCTGATGGATTCTAACTGGAAATGGCCTTTGAAACGCCGGTGAACTCGTCCTTGAGCTCTTGGTAGCCTAATTTTCGCGTTGCAACGGCGTGTTGCGCGACGCTAGGAGGCACTGGCGGTGGTCCGTTGCTCAAATTCTTCTCCCCCGGGCGTGTTTCTTCAAATCTATTGGAAACTCTAATTTAATAGCTTTTCCACCAGAAACACCTGTATAACCTTCAGAAATTTGTTGGAGTCCTTGGTTTGAGAAATCGGCGGTGTTCGGCGCGTTACCGAGGACACTGGAAGCAAGATGTCGGCTCCGCTCCATGTTTTGTCGGCGTTGTCCCTCTTAAACATCTTGAAGACTGTTTTTTGGAGGTTTGGCACTAGAAGCACCGGTGGAATCTGCATTTGTCGCTGGGGACGCCGAAGGCATCGTGCTCGGCGCGGTGGTGCCGCTGTCTCTAGCCTTTTGCCTTTGGCTCTCGGCTTCATCCTGTAGAGATTCACTAGGTGACATTGGTAAGAAGGTCACGCACTTCCCGTGGTAATTGAACATGTAAGTGTTCAAATACCCGTCGTGAAGCACGCGACGATTGTATTTCCATGGGCGCCCCAACAACAGGTGTGTGGCATCCATTGGCGTTACATCACAAAGAATGGAATCAGAATAAGCACCAATTGAAAAAGAAAAGATAACTTGCCTGTCAACCCAATCATCATCGTCGTTTGAGATCCATTGTAACTTGAATGGTTGCGGATGTGGCGTCATTGGTAAGTTGAACTGATCCAACACTTTCTTAAACAAAAAATTAGGACAACTCCCCGAGTCTATGATTAGGCTTAAAGACACGTTATTGAACAAACAACAGGTATGGAAAAGTTGCTCCCGTTGATCGTTTTAGGTGCCTCTCGCATACTCAAGGCTCGGCGAGTAACAAGTTGGAGTTTGGAGACGCCGATTGTATCAGAGGGGTCACATTCCAACTAAGTGGAGCCTTCACTTGGTGCTTCGACTTCCTCTTCATCTTGACTCTCACAAGGCTCTCCTTGTGCCATAAACAACACTTTCTTCTGGTTAGGGGAGTTCCGCATGATGTGGCCACGGCCTCCGCACTTGTAGCACGCCATGTCTCGTGCACGATCGACACTTGGCTAGGCGTTGCGTGGCACGACTGGCGCTTTTGAAGGCGTGGCGTCCATCTTTGGTTTGGAACCTGTCGTAGCACTTTGCAAAGAAGAAGAAATCCTATAAGTAGAAAAACCGGATTGATTAGGGTTAGAGGCATACCTTTGATTCGACCAACCAGACTTGACTCGCATCTCTTGCTTATGGATTTGCATTGCGGTGTGAACCAACTTGTTTAGATCTTTGATTGGTAGAATTTCTAAGCGATCTTGAATTGATTGCCAAGTCCCGAAATGAACCTCGTTCTCATAGCCGAGGGGGAGACACTCATGCCCGCCTTGAAGAACATGTCTTCGAGTTTGGCAAAGTACTCCTCTAGCGTCATGGAACCTTGCTTGATGCGCATGATTTCGATGTGCATCTTGTCTTTGTAATCCGCCGGGATGTATCTCTTCTTCAAAATATAAACGAGTTGATGCCACTCCCGGATAAGGGGCTTGCCTTGTCGAATCCTTTCGGACTCGAATCGGTTCCACCATGTCCGAGCGGCCCCATGGAAGTGCAATGTCACAACTTCCACTTTCTCATCATCTTCATAACCTAAATGACGGAGCGTGTGCTCCGTGCCCTGCAACCACTCGATAAACACATAAGGATCAAAAGAACCGTAAGAAGGTTCGAATTTTACCTTGATATCGCGGCGGTTGTGGCGTGGATCTCGAGCTTCTTGATGATCGTTGTCTTGTCGCAGACTGCGGTGACGAGGCGAGTACGCGCCGCGATCACGCCGGTGCCGAGGCGGGCCTCGATGCGTATCGTAGTCTCCATTGTTATGATCGTCACCATCATCGGGTCTTCGAGGACGTCTTGCATTGCGGTCCCTGTCATGCCTTCCCTTTGAGCCATCCTTGCATCTTGAGCCATAGACTCGGTCATACTCTTTGTGGTTCTTGGCTAGGCGCGGCAGTGGGATCCAATCCGAAGGCCGGTTCTCATGTTCTTCAGGATCCTGCACATGTGGATGATCAAAAGAAGACTCGTAAGAATAATCACTGAACTCTTCATAATCATTCTCAAAATCCGAGAACGGAATCCGAGCACTTTGATGCTCGAGGTCATCCTCAACTCTATATGCGTCGGCGTCGTAGTACTTGGCCCCGTGCTTCCGCTTTGGGGTTCGTAAACATACGCCGGTGACTTATGCTTCTTTTTCTTTTTCTTGGGATCCCCACTCGTGTGTTGGCGTCTATTGTCCTCGGAGTCGTACTCCTCACTAGAATATACATCCTACACTTGTGTGTCCCGATAATCTCGTGCCATTTGATAGCGATCCGTGGTCCGGGGACCACCATCGTGCTTATCATTGTGGAGACTTTCTTTGATCGACTCCATTCGGTTTATTGTGCCAAATTGAGACGTAGGCTGGGCATGCTGCTTCCCTTGGCACAAGCACGAGCAACATCATCCGCTGACACCCCCGGGTTAGCGTGGATCTCCGAGGCAAGGACATGAGGCCCCGGCACGGTGTGCTTTGATTGGGCCTGGCTCTCGGCTAAGAGCCTTTCGAGCTCTTGGATGCGTGCCAATGCTTCTAAGAAAAATTTTGGTTGGTAGACTGTGTAGTCGGATTGTTGTTGTAGTTGTCGTTGTTTGCGGACTCCGAGACGGTACCTATAGTCACATCAGTCATCGCAGTAAGAAGTTCACAAGCAAAAGACAACGAGTTACAGTTCGCTTAAGTCAAGCCAACCCTTTAGTTCAAACCATAAGAACAAGGATTGGCTAGGCTATGGTCACTCAACTTGATCCACCAATAAAGGCTACGAAAACAACAATGTATGCAAAGCAAGACACAAGTATAGGCAAGTCAAAACCAAAAACCACAAGCAATGAGGATATACGATTAATGTTTCCGAAAAGAGAACCAACAAGTTGGATCGATCTTGCGTTATTTTGGCTATGATAGTCGAAGCAAGTTATTTTATTTTTTTTATTTTATGCAAATTCGACTCTAGGCTTTCTCCTCTAGAGCAAACAAAGCATGAAATTTAGTGAATCAACACAAGCAACACGCAAGATGCACGATAGAAATCGGTAAAACAATACCTAATGTGCAAGCAACTAGCAAGACAATGAGTAATTTTCACCAAAATTAATACATCTAGCAAGTTAGGGCAAGGCTGATTTTTTTTATTAAACAATATACCAGTGTAAGAAAAAAAAATTTGGGACCCTAGATGGAGGTTTACGAAGTGGAGGATGGAATCTTGGGTTAGATGCAATGGGATGATCGCCTGTGAATGAACGAAAGAGGGTGAAACGAGACTTACTCAAACCTTGGCTCTGATGCCAGTTGATGCGTCCCTCGTATGGGATGCGACGGATCTTTGTGGTGTTTGTGTAGTAGCTCTCGAAATACGTGGCGGAAGGCTTTGAAAATACGCGGATCACCGTTGGAATGATCGAGTATGGCACAAACAACTTCGAATAATGCAAAACACGAGAGCTTGGATTGAATAATAGTGGCAACACAATGGCACTAGAGAGAAATAAGGAGAAAACCCTCGACTCTATTAATCTCTAAGTGTGCGCTGAATGAAAACAAGCAATAAACCTCCCTTATATAGAGGCGGCACAAGCAAAAACTAGAAGAAACCCTAAATCCTGCGTACTAGCCCCAGGCGCGAGTCCAAAAGTCATCGGCGCAAGGCCGATGACTTTTGGACTCGCTCGTAGTGTCCATGACCGTGCTCGCAGTGGAAAACATGCAAAAAATACTATAAAAAGGATAGGTCGCCCGTGACCGTGCTCGCAGTGTCGCGACAACGCTGGCACGGCGCTGGCGAGGTCAAGACACGGCGTTGGCGAGGCGTCACGGCACTGGCGAGTGCGTTGGCGAGGATGTTGGCCCAGACGCTGGTGCGCGGGTCACCTGAACCTCAAGTTGTGATCCAAGGCACGGTGCTAGGCTTGAGTCCGATGGTGCCAAGGTGTTGGAGGTTAGTATCGTTACCTCGAGTTGAGGTTCGTCGACGCCGAGGACGCACAAGGCAATGTGCGTTAGCGCAGAGAGGGGCGCGTCATGGCCTGCGGTGAGGCACGCCACGAGTGACTGTGTCGCGGTCTGGATTGCTCGAGTCCTGGCACGGGTGATGGGGCCATCCGAGTGATGTGTGAATGCATCGTCCTCTTGGCTAGCAGCCATGACGGGGGTTGCATCAGGGAATTTGATAGCTTGCATATAGGTATAGCTTAGGATGCATATTTATAATTATTTTACTAAGTTTTAGTTAGTTTTAGTTGGTTTTACTTTAGTTTCTAGGATATTGTGTTTTCAGGTAGTTGCGCTTGTTTTGTTCGGTTTTGCATATCTTTAGGTAAACAAGCATGGACGGGATGGATATTAGAGGACTATGGTGGAGTTTGAGGAAGATTAGAGTGATACAAGTGAAGATTGGAAGAACCAAGACCCAAGAGCTTGAAGGATAAAAACACTTAAATCCGGGCTATGCATTGAAGGTCTTGTTTTGACACCTCTATTTTGCAATGCTTGGTTTGGGAGATACATTGCTTGGATGAAGCTTAATTTGTTATCACTAGAAAGCTAACGCAAAGAGCTACAATTCATATTTTTACTCCGAGTCCAAATTCCAACTTGAAGAGGGTGAAAATAGCCTCTGTAGTGTCGCCTGAAATGCTAAACCGAGAAGTGCCGCGGGCTGGAGAACAAGATGCCGCTGCCGCGCCACTTTATGTTGAGACCGCGCCTTGTTGTTTCGCTGCGAGAGAATTGGGCCGACGGAATGGGCTTCGAGTTGGGCCATGATTATATGATTTCCGATTGGTTTGATGTAATTTCTGGATAATTTGATATTTGGATATCTTTTAGTGTATTTAAACCTTGTTTTTAGTTTTCTCTCTCTAATTATTGTCATAACTTTTGATCAAACTTTGGAGGCTAGGGTTTTCTCTTTTGAGGCAGAGTTTGAAACCTTTGTAAGTTTGATTTTAATTTAATTATGCATTTCTAAATTTATTGTGTTTGGCTAGTTATTGAAGTCATGATTTGTATGTAGTTTTGAGGTTTGATTGGTTCTCAACAAACTTGAATAGAGTTTATTCCTTGTACTTAATTGAATCTAAATTAGGATTTTATTAGATTAGCTACCTAATTCAATTTGTAGTTATAACTGAATCTGTAATTACCGGTTGGAGTTAATTTGAGCAAGAGTATACTCTAATCAACTTAGTACCGGTTGGACTAGTTGGTTGATGAAGGGAATAAATTCACAAGTCACTTGGATGTCTGGTTGCTCTAAGTGTTTGTTTCAATTGATAACTTAAATCGTCGTGATGTTATTTAATTGAATCTAGAAGGTCTTCTAGGTTGTTATTTAATTAGGATTGTTAGACTAGTAGTTCTATCAACTAAATCTGAAGTTCGGGTTTTAATCCTTAGTAGGATCATTATCCACAATAGATTATTCAAGTGAGAAGAGAATCAATAGAATCGATGATCAACAAATCAATATCACGATAGATTTAACTAGTTGAACACGTTTGTCTCTCATATATTCAAATCATCCTTGCATTCATATTTATTTCTATTTTGCATAGTAGCTTAGATAGTCATTCATAAAAACCCTCCTTTGGTTACATGGCATACAAGTAATAACACAAATACAACAGTCTCTTTGGGATCGTCCCTTACTTGCCGGTCTACTAAGTTGGCTAAGCTAAGGTTTCTTTGATAGATATTAAGAACCACCAAATGACTTGTGATCTACACAAGTTCATTTCGTTTTTCTCCTTTTGCCTTTCAAATGACTTGTGATCTAACATTGCACACCAAGTGTTCGATAAAATGTCTAAGTAATCTTCACTCCTAAATGAGGCATTCGGTGTCTAGGTTCGAATTTATACTTTTATTCGATCGGTCTTGATTTGTAGTGCAGAATGTGCTTATTGGCATGATACTATCCTCATTCTTTATTCTTATGCCTAGATGTCTTTAAAGTGCAATTGTAATTACTCGTTTTGCCTTTAAAAATTGAATTTTGATCTAACATTGCACGCCAAGTGTTCGATGAAATTTCCATGTAAATGTCACTCCTAAATGTGGCATTCGGTTTCTAGGTTTGAATTTATGCTTTTATTCCATACGCCTTGATTTTGTAGTGCAAAATGTGCTTATTGGCTTCATACTATCCCCATTCTTTCTGATTATGCCAACATGTCTTTAAATATCACTTGTTTTTCACCTTTTGCCTTTAAAAATTGACTTGTGATCGAACATTGCACGCTAAGTGTTCGATGAAATGTCCATGAAAATGTCACTCCTAAATGTGGCATTCGGTTTCTAGGATCGAATTTTTTCATTTATTCGATACGTCTTGATTTTTTAGTGCAAAATGTGCTTATTGTCTTGATACTGTCCTCACTCTTTATGCTTATGCTTACATGTCTGTAAAGATCACATGTTTTTTTCCTTTTGCCTTTAAAATGACTTGTGATCTAACATTGCACGCCAAGTGTTCGATGAAATGTCCATGTAAATGTCACTCCTAAATGTGTAATTCGATTTCTAGGTTTGAATTTATGCTCTTATTCGATCGGCCTTGATTTTTTAGTGCGTAATGTGCTTATTGGCTTGATACTATCCTCATTCTCTATGCTTATGCCTAGATGTCTATAAAGTTCAATTGTTTTTTCTCCATTTGCCTTTAAAATGACTTGTGATATAACATTCAACGCCAAGTGTTCGATGAAATGACCATGTAAATGTGACTCCTAAATATGGCATTCTGCTTCTAGGTTCGAATTGATAGGTCTTGATTTTGTAGTGCAGAATGTGCTTATTGGCATGATACTATTCTCATTCTTTATGCTTATGCCTAGATTTCTTTAAAGTTCACTTGTTTTTTCTCCTTTTACCATTAAAATGACTTGTTATCTAACATTGCATGCTAAGTGTTCGCTGAAATGGCCACCATGTAAATGTCACTCCTAAATGTTGCATTCGGTTTCTAGGTTCGAATTTATGCTTTAATTCGATACGTACGTCATGATTTTGTAGTGTAGAATGTGCTTATTGGCTTGATATATCCTCATTCTTTGTGATTATGCCTATATGTCTTTAAAGATCACTTGTGTTTTCTCCTTTTACCTTTAAAATGACTTGTGATCTAACATCGCATGCCAAGTGTTCGATGAAATAACCCTGTAAATGTCACTCCTAAATGTGGCATTCGGTTTCTTTGTTCGAATTTAAGCTCTTATTCTATCAATCTTGATTTTGTAGTGCACAATGTGCTTATTGGATTGATACTATCCTCATTCTTTATGCATATGCCTAGATGTCTTTAAAGTTCACTTGTTTTTTCTCCTTTTGCCTTTAAAAAAAGAATTGTGATCTAACATTGCACGCCAAGTGTTCGATGAAATTTCCATGTAAATGTCACTCCTAAATGTGGCATTCGGTTTCTAGGTTTGAATTTATGCTTTTATTCCATACGTCTTGATTTTCTAGTGCAGAATGTGCTTATTGGCTTGATATTATCCCCATTCTTTATTCTTATGCCTAGATGTCTTTAAATATCACTTGTTTTTTCTCCTTTTGCCTTTAAAAATTGACTTGTGATCTAACATTGCACGCCAATTGTTCGATGAAATGTCCATGTAAATGTCACTCCTAAATGTGGCATTCGGTTTCTAGGTTTAAATTTATGCTTTTATTCCATACGCCTTGATTTTGTAGTGCAAAATGTGCTTATTGGCTTGATACTATCCCCATTCTTTATGCTTATGCCTATATGTCTTTAAATATCACTTGTTTTTTCTCCTTTTGCCTTTAAAAATTGACTTGTGATCTAACATTGCACGCCAAGTGTTTGATGAAATGTCCATGTAAATGTCAGTCCTAAATGTGGCACTCGATTTCTAGGTTCGAGTTTATGCTCTTATTCGATCGGTCTTGATTTTTTAGTGTATAATGTGCTTATTGTTTTCATATTATCCTCATTCATTATTTTTATACCTAGATGTCTATAAAGTTCACTTGTTTTTTCTCCTTTTGCCTTTAAAATGACTTGTGATATAACATTGCACGCCAAGTGTTCGATGAAATGACCATATAAATGTGACTCCTAAATATGGCATTCTGTTTCTAGGTTCGAATTTATGCTTTTATTTGATTGGTCTTGATTTTGTAGTGTAGAATGTGCTTATTGGCATGATACTATTCTCATTCTTTATACTTATGCCTAGATGTCTATAAAGTTCACTTGTTTTTTCTCCTTTTGCCATTAAAATGACTTGTTATCTAACATTGCATGCCAAGTGTTCTATGAAATGGCCACCATGTATATGTCACTCCTAAATGTTGCATTCAATTTCTAGGTTCGAATTTATCCTTTAATTCGATACGTACATCTTGATTTTGTAGCATAGAATGTGCTTACTGGCTTGATATAACATCATTCTTTGTGATTATGCCTAGATGTCTTTAAAGATCACTTGTGTTTTCTCCTTTTACCTTTAAAATCACTTGTGATCTTACATCGCATGCCAAGTGTTTGATGAAATGTCCTTGTAAATGTCACTCCTAAATGTGGCATTCGGTTTCTTTGTTCGAATTTAGGCTCTTATTCTATCAATCTTGATTTTGTAGTGCACAATGTGCTTATTAAATTGATACTATCCACATTTTATATGCTTATGCCTAGATTTTTTTAAAGTTCACTTGTTTTTTCTCGTTTTGCCTTTTAAATTTAGAATTGTGATCTAACATTGCACGACAAGTGTTCGATGAAATGTCCATGTAAATGTCACTCCTAAATGTGGCATTCGGTTTCTAGGATTGAATTTATGCTTTTATAACCTACGCCTTCATTTTGTAGTGCAGAATCTGCTTATTGGCTTGTTACTATCCCCACTCTTTATGCTTATGCTTAGATGTCTATAAAGTTCACTTGTTTTTTCTCCTTTTGCCTTTAAAATGACTTGTGATCTAACATTGCACACCAAGTGTTCGATTAAATGTACATGTAAATGTCACTCCTAAAAGTGGCATTCGATTTCTAGGTTCGAATTTATGCTCTTATTCGATCGGTCTTGATTTTTTATTGCATAATGTGCTTATTGGCTTGATACTATCCACATTCTTTATGCATATGCCTAAATGTCTTTAAAGTTCACTTGTTTTTTCTCCTTTTTGCTTTAAAAATAGAATTGTGATCTAACAGTGCACGTCAAGTGTTCGATGAAATGTCAATGTAAATGTCACTCCTAAATGTGGCATTCGGTTTCTAGGTTTGAATTTATGCTTTTATTCCATACGCCTTGATTTTGTAGTGCAGAATGTGCTTATTGGCTTGATACTATCCCCATTCTTTATGCTTATGCCTAGATTTCTTTAAATATAACTTGTTTTTTCTCCTTTTGCCTTTAAAAATTGACTTGTGATCTAACATTGCACGCCAAGTGTTCGATGAAATATCCATGTAAATGTCAGTCCTAAATGTTGCATTCGGATTCTAGGTTCGAATTTAAGCTTTAATTCGATACGTAAGTCTTGATTTTGTAGCGTAGAGTGTGCTTACTGGCTTGATATATCATCATTCTTTGTGATTATGCCTAGATGTCTTTAAAGATCACTTGTGTTTTCTCCTTTTACCTTTAAGATCGTGACGCGTGTCCAGAGGCATGCCATGGAAGTTGAAACGAAGCCCCACGTTCATTGGGCAACGGTTATCGAGGTTTTCCCACTTCCCTTTCTACCCTTCGCCTCTTCTCTCCTTAAAACCCTCATTTGCCATTTTTGGGCTCTTATTTCATCTTCCACCTCTGTCATTCTTCTTTTTCACATCCCTTTCACTCTCTTTTTCAAGAAACCTCCAAAATCTTCTCTTCCCCAAACCTTACAAAAATGGCCCCTCAACACACCTTCGCCCAGATCAAAGATTGGGTGCTTGCCAACCCCAGAATTCTCTTCATTTCTCAATTGGGAGAGATTGAAAAGGAGCAAGACCCAGTCATGAAAGACGTACTCATCCAAGGGCTCTACAACCAAGTACGCCCTTTCGTGCCACCTCCTCCTTCGGCAGACGACACCCTGACCTGGACATCTTCCGCCACCTCCTCTGAATCCCTTCCTCCTCCCTCAACCACCAACACCTCCGGAATTGTCATTGTTGACAGTTCCGGAGATGCTCGTCCCTCTATAAATGAGAAACCCAGAAAATCCAAACACCACCATTCCTCCAAACGACGCCACTCATCCAAAGACCCCTCAAAACCCAAAAAATCCAAACATTCCAAAGATCCCTCAAAATCCAAAAAACGCAAACACTCTGAGGTCTCTGAATTTTCGGAGCCCAGAAAGAAATCTTTCTTCACCATTGATGATTACTTGAACTGCTCCAAGTACAGTTCTTGTATGATCAAACCACCCTTCGTCTTCCACACCGACTCTGGGACCTCCCAATCCTAGAGTCAACTCCCTTCTTCTTCTTCTGTCCCTCTCCCCATCACTGAGGGACCTCCCAAACCTCTCCCCTCCAAACAAAAGACTCCTCCACCACTCCCCTCTGTTCCCACAACAACGGGAACTCCAGCTCCTCCTCCGCCTCACAAAACTCGTCCCCTCCTTCCTCGCCAAAACACACCTCTATCTCTCTCACTCCTACCTCGGGGATCTCTACTCCCCAGGTTACCAAACCCACTTCTCCTCCCCCTTATACACAACTCTCTACTCCTCTTTCTTTTTCTCTTCCTTCTTCCACCACATCCCCCACCACCACAAAACTCCCCTCCCCCTCTCCATCAAAAACTGTCGTCGCCCTTACTTCGGACGACGATGACCTCCCTCTCTTCGTGGTCATCGGGAAAATGACCTAGGACCCTCCTCCCCTCATCATGGGAACTGTCTAGGAGGAGGCCCAACTCAAGGCAATAGAAGAAGAGTTCAACAGGGACCCCTCTGAACACACCACTGACCAAGGGACCAAGTCCCCAGAGAAGGTGGCTCCTGAAGAGCCCACGGAGAAAAGGGACCCAGCACCAGCTGGTGGTGCTGGAAAAACTACAAGTCATCCCCAAGATGACGCGGAGGGCTCACACTCGAGCTCCTCCGAAGAAGAAGGGACCTCAAATGATGAGGTCGAAGACGAAGTAGAAGCTCCAGTTGCTAAGGAGCGAGCACAGATCCCGACCACTGGACACCAAATGGTGGTGTCCACGGGTTCCCAACAGTCAAGGGAACGCGTGCTAATGATCGAAGCGGCTGCACCCCCTCAGCAGAAAGGACCTCGCACGGTCTCTAGGGGGAACACATCTAAGAGCACCACAAAGAAGGGGAAGGGGACTTCCTCAACAAGGCACCCTGTGGACGAACGCCAGAAGCTCCTTCCTCCATTTATCATCTCTGAAGATGTGCTCAACGACAATGGCCTAGGGGAACTGTGGGACCTGATCAAGGCCCAGGGCTGGGAGAACCTCTGCAAGGAGACTGTGAGTGTAGATCCCTCACAAGTGCGTCAGTTCTACAATAACTTCATTATCTCCAATGACTGCACTCAGAGAACTCTCTCCCACGAAGGCGATGAGTTTATATTTACTATGTCCACAATCCGCCTTTAGCTCCAGGTCCCAGTTCAAGGACTCAACGAGTTGCCCAACAAGCTCTGGGGCGACTTCAACAGCGCTGAGGTGTACAACACTATCTTTGAAGGTCGAGTTCCCTCTAAAGTGCCCTCGACTCACCATCTGTCCCTGGTCGCCAAGCTTGCTCACCAATTCATCATCAATGTGGTGATCCCTCGCCAGGAGAAGCGTCTGGTCGTCAATATCCCCGATGCCATCATCCTCTATCACTTCCTCCTCAAGAAGCCCATTAACCTTCCCAGAATTATACTTGGGCACATGGAGAAGTGTATGGCTTCCAAGTCCCATTCCCTTCCCTACTCTGGGCTGATAAAGAAGCTCCTACAAAAAGAGGGTCTCTACGACGCCTCTAAGGAAGAAATAGTGCTTGGAAGGGAACTGGACATCTCAGTTGTCTAGAAGATGAGGCACTCTGAGCCGGTAGAGGAAGCGGCTCAACTGGAATCTGGTGAAGATGGGAACTCTCAGGTTTTGCTCCGCATCGCCAACACCCTCGACCAGATTGCCAGGGACCAAGCAACGTTGGCCAGATGACAAGAAAAGCTTACACAAGTCTTGACGCGCCTTTGTGATGCATTGTTCCCCGCAGCCCCATGATCTCTCCTTCTTTTTCCCTTAATCCAAATATGACCACAAAATTGTACTTGAGTTCTGATGTGATCAAGCCCACCTGAACCCACCTTCCCGGCCTGCCTCGAGTCGGCGTTTTGACCAGTGGGCCAGCCTCTAGTCTGCCTCGGCCGACGATTTGACTAGTGGCGCTCAATCACATGTCATGGGCTGCAACCCATGACATGTGATTGAGCGCCACTAGTCAGATCGCCGGCCGAGGCAGACTAGAGGTTGGCCCACTGGTCAGAACGCCGACTCGAGGCAGGCCGGGAAGGTGGGTTCAGTGGGCTTGATCACATCATGGGAACTCACATGTGAGGACAACGAACATTCAGCGCAGATCGCGGGATTCTGTCTTGGACAGCCCGAAGGAACAGTCTGAGGATCAGACTGTCACACTTGATCCAAAGGTCCGATTGATCCAAGAAGTTGACCTAGTTCAAACCAAAGTCACATGTGAAGAAAGTACAACTTGGGCATCAAGCAAAGGGCATTACGGACACAAACGAAAGATGCGACTGCCCAAACTCACCTGGACTATAAAGCCAAATGAATAGTACTCGGATTGAGTACTTCTCCCAGAACTCACAAACTCCCACATCAGAGAAAAGAAAGAAAAGAAAGAGAAGTCCTCGTCGGCGAGTGTGTGATCTCAACGACGGTGAAGCCGAAGTTCCCAGAGACAAGGGAACTGAGAAGTCGGTGTAAGGTTTGAGTTATTTGTATTTTGCTGTTGTGAGCTTAGAAACTCAGTTGTGAGGATTTACTAGTGTTGCTAGTGTTAGGAAGAACTCGTAGGAACAGAGAAGTGTGAATCCGGCTGTTGTAACTAAGGAACAAAGCAATCAATATAAGTAAGTCATTCAAAATCCTCCAAGCGGAGGTAGAGGTTTACCAATAGAACTAGTTGGTTGTAGTGGGGTTCCTCTATAAAGGAACGGTGTTCTTTACTGTCTTTAATACATGCGAACTGTTTACTTCCGCTGCCTTAGGAACAACTTAATTGCCAGTTCCCAAGCTCTTTGCTAACGGTTTACGATCCAATAAATGTCCATGTAAATGTCACTCCTAAAAGTGGCATTCGATTTCTAGGTTCGAATTTATGCTCTTATTGCATCGGTCTTGATTTTTTATTGCATAATGTGCTTATTGGCTTGATGCTATCCTCATTCTTTATGATTATGCCTAGATGTCTATAAAGTTCACTTATTTTTTCTCCTTTTGCCTTTAAAATGACTTGTTATCTAACATTGCATGCCAAGTGTTCGATGAAATGGCAACCATGTAAATGTCACTCTTAAATGTTGCATTCAGATTCATTTATGCTTTAATTCGATACGTAAGTCTTGATTTTGTAGCGTAGAATGTGCTTACAGGCTTGATATATCATCATTCTTTGTGATTATGCCTAGATGTCTTTAAAGATCACTTGTGTTTTCTCCTTTTACCTTTAAAATGACTTGTGATCTAACATCGCACGCCAAGTGTTCAATGAAATGTCCTTGTAAATGTCACTCCTAAATGTGGCATTCGGTTTCTTTGTTCGAATTTAAGTTCTTATTCTATCAATCTTGATTTTGTAGTGCACAATGTGCTTATTGGATTGATACTATCCTCATTCTTTATGCATATGCCTAGATGTCTTCAAAGTTCACTTGTTTTATCTCCTTTTGCCTTTAAAAATAAAATTGTGATCTAACATTGCACGCCAAGTGTTCGATGAAATGTCAATGTAAATGTCACTCCTAAATGTTGCATTCAATTTATAGGTTCGAATTTATGCTTTAATTCGATACGTAGGTCTTGATTTTGTAGTGTAGAATGTGCTTAATGGCTTGATATATCATCATTCTTTGTGATTATGCCTAGATGTCTTTAAAGATCACTTGTGTTTTCTCCTTTTACCTTTAAAATGACTTGTGATCTAACATCGCACGCCAAGTGTTCGATGAAATGTCCTTGCAAATGTCACTCCTAAATGTGGCATTCAATTTCTTTGTTCGAATTTAAGTTCTTATTCTATCAATATTGATTTTGTAGTGCACAATGTGCTTATTGGATTGATACTATCCTCATTCTTTATGCATATGCCTAGATGTCTTCAAAGTTCACTTGTTTTATCTCCTTTTGCCTTTAAAAATAAAATTGGGATCTAACATTGCACGCCATGTGTTCGATGAAATGTCAATGTAAATGTCACTCCTAAATGTTGCGTTCGAATTTATGCTTTAATTCGATACGTACGTCTTGATTTTGTAGCGTAGAATGTGCTTACTGGCTTGATATATCATCATTCTTTGTGATTATGCCTAGATTTCTTTAAAGATCACTTGTGTTTTCTCCTTTTACCTTTAAAATGACTTCTGATCTTACATCGCACGCCAAGTGTTTGATGAAATGTCCTTGTAAATGTCACTCCTAAATGTGGCATTCGGTTTCTTTGTTCGAATTTAAGCACTTATTCTATCAATCTTGATTTTGTAGTGCACAATGTGCTTATTGGATTGATACTATCCACATTTTATATGCTTATGCCTAGATTTTTTTAAAGTTCACTTGTTTTTTCTCGTTTTGCCTTTAAAATTAGAATTGTGATCTAACATTGCACAACAAGTGTTCGATGAAATGTCCATGTAAATGTCACTCCTAAATGTGGCATTCGGTTTTTAGGTTTGAATTTATGCTTTTTTTCCCTACGCCTTCATTTTGTAGTGCAGAATGTGCTTATTGGCTTGATACTATCCCCACTCTTTATGCTTATGCTTAGATGTCTATAAAGTTCTCTTGTTTTTTCTCCTTTTGCCTTTAAAATGACTTGTGATCTAATATTGCACACCAAGTGTTCAATGAAATGTCCATGTAAATGTCACTCCTAAAAGTGGCATTCGATTTCTAGGTTCGAATTTATGCTTTTATTCGATCGGTCTTGATTTTTTATTGCATAATGTGCTTATTGGCTTCATGCTATCCTCATTCTTTATGATTATGCCTAGATGTCTATAAAGTTCAATTATTTTTTCTCCTTTTGCCTTTAAAATGACTTGTTATCTAACATTGCATGCCAAGTGTTCGATGAAATGGCCACCATGTAAATGTCACTCCTAAATGTTGCATTCGGATTCTAGGTTCGAATTTATGCTTTAATTCGATACGTAAGTCTTGATTTTGTAGCGTAGAATGTGCTTCTTGGCTTGATATATCATCATTCTTTGTGATTATGCCTAGATGTCTTTAAAGATCACTTGTGTTTTCTCCTTTTACCTTTAAAATGACTTGTGATCTATCATCGCACGCCAAGTGTTCGATGAAATGTCCTTGTAAATGTCACTCCTAAATGTGGCATTCGGTTTCTTTGTTCGAATTTAAGTTCTTATTCTATCAATCTTGATTTTGTAGTGCACAATGTGCTTATTGGTTTGATACTATCCTCATTCTTTTTGCGTATGCTTAGATGTCTTTAAAGTTCACTTGTTTTTTCTCCTTTTGCCTTTAAAAATAGAATTGTGATCTAACATTGCACGCCAAGTGTTCGATGAAATGTTACTGTAAATGTCACTCCTAAATGTGGCATTCGGTTTCTAGGTTTGAATTTATGCTTTTATTCCATACGCCTTGATTTTGTAGTGCAGAATGTGCTTATTGGCTTGATACTATCCTCATTCTTTATGCTTATGCCTAGATGTCTTTAAATATAACTTGTTTTTTCTCCTTTTGCCTTTAAAAATTGACTTGTGATCTAACATTGCACGCCAAGTGTTCGATGAATTGTCCATGTAAATGTCAGTCCTAAATGTTGCATTCGGATTCTAGGTTCGAATTTATGCTTGAAATCGATACGTAAGTCTTGATTTTGTAGCGTAGAATGTGCTTACTGGTTTGATATATCATCATTCTTTGTGATTATGCCTAGATGTCTTTAAAGATCACTTGTGTTTTCTCCTTTTACCTTTAAAATGACTTCTGATCTTACATCGCACGCCAAGTGTTTGATGAAATGTCCCTGTAAATGTCACTCCTAAATGTGGCATTCGGTTTCTTTTTTCGAATTTAAGCTCTTACTCTATCAATCTTGATTTCGTAGTGCACAATGTGCTTATTGGATTGATACTATCCACGTTTTATATGCTTATGCCTAGATTTCTTTAAAGTTCACTTGTTTTTTCTCGTTTTGCCTTTAAAATTAGAATTGTGATCTAACATTGCACGACAAGTGTTCGATGAAATGTCCATGTAAATGTCACTCCTAAATGTGGCATGCGGTTTCTAGGTTTGAATTTATGCTTTTATTCCATACGCCTTGATTTTGTAGTGCAGAATGTGCTTATTGGCTTAATACTATCCTCATTCTTTATGCTTATGCCTAGATGTCTTTAAATATAACTTGTTTTTTTCTCCATTTGCCTTTAAAAATTGACTTGTGATCTAACATTGCACGCCAAGTGTTCGATGAAATGTCCATGTAAATGTCACTCCTAAAAGTGGCATTCGATTTCTAGGTTCGAATTTATGCTCTTATTCGATCGGTCTTGATTTTTTATTGCATAATGTGCTTATTGGCTTGATGCTAACCTCATTCTTTATGATTATGCCTAGATGTCTATAAAGTTCACTTGTTTTTTCTTCTTTTGCCATTAAAATGACTTGTTATCTAACATTGCATGCCAAGTGTTCGATGAAATGGCAACCATGTAAATGTCACTCCTAAATGTTGCATTCGGATTCTAGGTTTGAATTTATGCTTTAATTCAATACGTAAGTCTTGATTTTGTAGCGTACAATGTGCTTATTGGCTTGATATATCCTCATTCTTTGTGATTATGCCTAGATGTCTTTAAAGATCACTTGTGGTTTCTCCTTTCACCTATAAAATGACTTGTGATCTAACATCGCACGCCAAGTATTCGATAAAATGTCCCTATAAATGTCACTCCTTAATGTGGCATTCGGTTTCTTTATATCGAATTTAAGCTCTTATTCTTTCAATCTTGATTTTGTAGTGCACAATGTTCTTATTGGAATGATAATATCCACATTCTTTATACTTATGCCTAGATGTCTTTAAAGTTCACTTATTTTTTATCGTTTTGCCTTTCAAAATTGAATTGTGATCTAATATTGCACGCCAAGTGTTCGATGAAATGTCCTTGGAAATGTCACTCCTAAATGTGGCATTCGGTTTCTAGGTTTGATGTTATGCTTTTATTCCATACACCTTGATTTTGTAGTGCATAATGTGTTTATTGACTTGATACTATCCCCATTCTTTATGCTTATGCCTAGATGTCCTTAAATATCACTTGTTTTTTCTCCTTTTGCCTTTATAAATTGACTTGTTATCTAATATCGCACGCCAAGTGTTCAATGAAATGTCCATGAAAATGTCACTCCTAAATGTGGCATTTTGTTTCTAGGATCGAATTTTTTTCATTTATTCGATACGTCTTGATTTTGTAGTGCTTATTGTCTTGATACTATCCTCACTCTTTATGCTTATGCTTAGATGTCTGTAAAGATCACTTGTTTTTTCTCCTTTTTCCATTAAAATAACTTGTGATCTAACATTGCACACCAAGTGTTCGATGAAATGTCCATGTAAATGTCACTCCTAAAAGTGGCATTCGATTTCTAGGTTCGAATTTATGCTCTTATTCGATCGGTCTTGATTTTTTATTGCATAATGTGTTTATTGGCTTGATACTATCCTCATTCCTTATGCCTATGCCTAGATGTCCATAAAAGTTCACTTATTTTTTCTCCTTTTGCCTTTAAAATGACTTGTTATCTGACATTGCATGCCAAGTGTTCGATGAAATGGTCACCATGTAAATGTCACTCCTAAATGTTGTATTCGGATTCTAGGTTCGAATTTATGCTTTAATTCGATAGTACGTCTTGATTTTGTAGCATAGAAGGTGCTTACTGGCTTGATATATCCTCATTCTTTGTGATTATGCCTAGATGTCTTTAAAGATCACTTGTGTTTTCTACTTTTACCTTTAAAATGACTTGTGATCTAACATAGCACGCCAAGTGTTCGATGAAATGTCCCTGTAAATGTCACTCCTAAATGTGGCATTCGATTTCTTTGTTCGAATTTAAGCTCATATTCTATCAATCTTGATTTTGTACTGCACAATGTGCTTATTGGATTGATATTATCCACATTCTATATGCTTATGCCTAGATGTTTTTAAAGTTCACTTGTTTTTTCTCGTTTTGCCTTTAAAATTAGAATTGTGATCTAACATTGCACAACAAGTGTTCGATGAAATGTCCATGTAAATGTCACTCCTAAATGTGGCATTCTGTTTCTAGGTTTCAATTTATGCTTTTATTCCCTACGCCTTCATTTTGTAGTGCAGAATGTGCTTATTGGCTTGATATTATCCCCATTCTTTATGCTTATGCCTAGATGTCTTTAAATATCACTTGTTTTTTCTCCTTTTGCCTTTAAAAATTGACATGTGATCTAACATTGCACGCCAAGCGTTCGATGAAATGTCCATGTAAATGTCACTCGTAAATGTGGCATTCGATTTCTAGGTTCGAATTTATGCTCTTATTCGATCGGTCTTGATTTTGTAGTGCATAATGTGCTTATTGGCTTCATACTATCCTCAGACTTTATTCTTATGCCTAGATGTCTATAAAGTTCACTTGTTTTTTCTCGTTTTGCCTTTAAAATGACTTGTCATATAACATTGCACGCCACGTGTTCGATGAAATGACCATGTAAATGTGACTCCTAAATATGTCATTCTGTTCCTAGGTTCGAATTTATGCTTTTATTTGATTGGTCTTGATTTTGTAGTGCAGAATGTGCTTATTGGCATAATACTATTCTCATTCTTTATGCTTATGCCTAGATGTCTTTAAAGTTCACTTGTTTTTTCTCCTTTTGCCATTAAAATGACTTGTTATCTAACATTGCATGCCAAGTGTTCGATGAAATGGTCACCATGTAAATGTCACTTCTAAATGTTGTATTCGGATTCTAGGTTCGAATTTATGCTTTAATTCGATAGTACGTCTTGATTTTGTAGCGTAGAAAGTGCTTACTGGCTTGATATATCCTCATTCTTTGTGATTATGCCTAGATGTCTTTAAAGATCACTTGTGTTTTCTACTTTTACCTTTAAAATGACTTGTGATCTAACATAGCACGCCAAGTGTTCGATGAAATGTCCTTGTAAATGTCACTCCTAAATGTGGCATTCGGTTTCTTTGTTCGAATTTAAGCTCATATTCTATCAATCTTGATTTTGTACTGCACAATGTGCTTATTGGATTGATATTATCCACATTCTATATGCTTATGCCTAGATGTTTTTAAAGTTCACTTGTTTTTTCTCGTTTTGCCTTTAAAATTAGAATTGTGATCTAACATTGCACAACAAGTGTTCGATGAAATGTCCATGTAAATGTCACTCCTAAATGTGGCATTCTGTTTCTAGGTTTGAATTTATGCTTTTATTCCTTACGCCTTCATTTTGTAGTGCAGAATGTGCTTATTGGCTTGATACTATCCCCATTCTTTATGCTTATGCCTAGATGTCTTTAAGTATCACTTGTTTTTTCTCCTTTTGCCTTTAAAAATTGACATGTGATCTAACATTGCACGCCAAGCGTTCGATGAAATGTCCATGTAAATGTCACTCCTAAATGTGGCATTCGATTTCTAGGTTCGAATTTATGCTCTTATTCGATCGGTCTTGATTTTGTAGTGCATAATGTGCTTATTGGCTTCATACTATCCTCAGTCTTTATTCTTATCCCTAGATGTCTATAAAGTTCACTTGGTTTTTCTCGTTTTGCCTTTAAAATGACTTGTCATATAACATTGCACGCCACGTGTTCGATGAAATGACCATGTAAATGTGACTCCTAAATATGGCATTTTGTTCCTAGGTTCGAATTTATGCTTTTATTTGATTGGTCTTGATTTTGTAGTGCAGAATGTGCTTATTGGCATAATACTATTCTCATTCTTTATGCTTATGCCTAGATGTCTTTAAAGTTCACTTGTTTTTTCTCCTTTTGCCATTAAAATGACTTGTTATCTAACATTGCATGCCAAGTGTTCGATGAAATGGCCACCATGTAAATGTCACTCCTAAATGTTGCATTCGGTTTCTAGGTTCGAATTTATGCTTTAATTCGATACTTATGTCTCGATTTTGTAGTGTAGAATGTGCTTATTGGCTTGATATATCCTCATTCTTTGTGATTATGCCTAGATGTCCTTAAAGATCACTTGTGTTTTCTCCTTTTACCTTTAAAATGACTTGTGATCTAACATCGCACGCCAAGTGTTCGATAAAATGTCCCTATAAATGTCACTCTTAAATGTGGCATTCGGTTTCTTTATAACAAATTTAAGCTCTTATTCTTTCAATCTTGTTTTTGTAGTGCACAATGTGCTTATTGGATTGATACTATCCACATTCTTTATGCTTCTGCCTAGATGTCTTTAAAGTTCACTTATTTTTTCTCGTTTTGCCTTTCAAAATTGAATTGTGATCTAACATTGCACGCCAAGTGTTCGATGAAATGTCCATGGAAATGTCACTCCTAAATGTGGCATTCGGTTTCTAGGTTTGATGTTATGCTTTTATTCCATACGCCTTGATTTTGTAGTGCATAATGTGTTTATTGGCTTGATACTATCCCCATTCTTTATGCTTATGCCTAGATGTCCTTAAATATCACTTGTTTTTTCTCCTTTTGCCTTTAAAAATTGACTTGAAATCTAATATCGCACGCCAAGTGTTCGATGAAATGTCCATGAAAATGTCACTCCTAAATGTGGCATTTTGTTTCTAGGATCGAATTTTTTTCATTTATTCGATACGTCTTGATTTTGTAGTGCTTATTGTCTTGATACTATCCTCACTCTTTATGCTTATGCTTAGATGTCTGTAAAGATCACTTGTTTTTTCTCCTTTTTCCATTAAAATAACTTGTGATCTAACATTGCACACCAAGTGTTCGAATAAATGTCCATGTAAATGTCACTCCTAAAAGTGGCATTCGATTTCTAGGTTCGAATTTATGCTCTTATTCGATCGGTCTTGATTTTTTATTGCATAATGTGTTTATTGGCTTGATACTATCCTCATTCCTTATGCCTATGCCTAGATGTCCATAAAAGTTCACTTATTTTTTCTTCTTTTGCCTTTAAAATGACTTGTTATCTGACATTGCATGCCAAGTGTTCGATGAAATGGTCACCATGTAAATGTCACTCCTAAATGTTGTATTCGGATTCTAGGTTCGAATTTATGCTTTAATACGATAGTACGTCTTGATTTTGTAGCGTAGAAAGTGCTTACTGGCTTGATATATCCTCATTCTTTGTGATTATGCCTAGATGTCTTTAAAGATCACTTGTGTTTTCTCCTTTCACCTTTAAAATGACTTGTGATCTAACATCGCACGCCAAGTGTTCGATAAAATGTCCCTATAAATGTCACTCTTAAATGTGGCATTCGGTTTCTTTATATCGAATTTAAGCTCTTATTCTTTCAATCTTGATTTTGTAGTGCACAATGTGCTTATTGGATTGATAATATCCACATTCTTTATGCTTATGCCTAGATGTCTTTAAAGTTCACTTGCTTTTTCTCGTTTTCGCTTTCAAAATTGAATTGTGATCTAACATTGCACGCCAAGTGTTCGATGAAATGTCCACGGAAATGTCACTCCTAAATGTGGCATTCGGTTTCTAGGTTTGATCTTATGCTTTTATTCCATACGCCTTGATTTTGTAGTGCATAATGTGTTTATTGGCTTGATACTATCCCCATTCTTTATGCTTATGCCTAGATGTCCTTAAATATCACTTGTTTTTTCTCCTTTTGCCTTTAAAAATTGACTTGTGATCTAATATCGCACGCCAAGTGTTCGATGAAATGTCCATGAAAATGTCACTCCTAAATGTGGCATTCTGTTTCTAGGATCGAATTTTTTTCATTTATTCGATACGTCTTGATTTTGTAGTGCTGAATGTGCTTATTGTCTCTATACTATCTGTTATGGGGGAGACGGGCCCAATTGTCAAGCCTAGTATTCAAGCCCATGAGATTCCATCCCAAAACCAATTGGTGATAGGAGGAGTGGTCCATGACCTTATATACTAGCTTGTTTCACTCCCAACTTCCCATGTGGGATTCACAATTGAACAACAAAAATCTCCCCCCTCACTTCTGAATCCCTCACAAGCCCGAACGGCGGACCCTCCCGGTCCCTAAGCCGAACCATTGGCTCTGATACAACTTGTTACGGGGGAGACGAGCCTAATTGCCAAGCCTAGCATACAAGCCCATGGAGTTCCATCCCAAAACTAATTGATGATAGGAGGAGTGGTCCATGAGCTTATATACTAGCTTGTTTCACTCCCAACTTCCCATGTGGGATTCACAATTGAACCCCAACACTATCCTCACTCTTTATGCTTATGCTTAGATGTCTGTAAAGATCACTTGTTTTTTCTCCTTTTGCCATTAAAATAACTTGTGATCTAACATTGCACGTCACGTGTTCGATAGAATGACCATGTAAATGTGACTCCTAAATATGGCATTCTGTTCCTAGGTTCGAATTTAAGCTTTTATTTGATTGGTCTTGATTTTGTAGTGCAGAATGTGCTTATTGGCATGATACTATTCTCATTCTTTATGCTTATGCCTAGATGTCTTTAAAGTTCACTTGTTTTTTCTCCTTATGCCATTAAAATGACTTGTTGTCTAACATTGCATGCCAAGTGTTCGATGAAATGGCCACCATGTAAATGTCACTCCTAAATGTTGCATTCGGTTTCTAGGTCCGAATTATGCTTTAATTCGATAGTTACGTCTTGATTTTGTAGTGTAGAATGTGCTTATTGGCTTGATATATCCTCATTCTTTGTGATTATGCCTAGATGTCTTTAAAGATCACTTGTGTTTTCTCCTTTTACCTTTAAAATAACTTGTGATCTAACATCGCACGCCAAGTGTTCAATGAAATGTCCCTGTAAATGTCACTCCTAAATGTGGCATTCGGTTTCATTGTTCGAATTTAAGCTCTTATTCTATCAATCTTGATTTTGTAGTGCACAATGTGTTTATTGGATTGATACTATCCACATTCTTTATGCTTATGCCTAGATGTCTTTAAAGTTCACTTGTTTTTTCTCGTTTTGCCTTTAAAATTATAATTGTGATCTAAAATTGCACGACAAGTGTTCGATGAAATGTCCATGTGTATGTCACTCCTAAATGTGGAATTCAGTTTCTAGGTTTGAATTTATGCTTTTATTCCCTACGCCTTCATTTTGTAGTGCAAAATGTGCTTATTGGCTTGATACTATCCCCATTCTTTATGCTTATGCCTAGATGTCTTTAAATAGTACTTGTTTTTTTCTCCTTTTGCCTTCAAAAAATGACATGTGATCTAACATTGAACGCCAAGTGTTCGATAAAATGTCCATGTAAATGTCACTCCTAAATGTGGCATTCGATTTCTAGGTTCGAATTTATGCTCTTATTCGATCGGTCTTGACTTTTTAGTGCATAATGTGCTAATTGGCTTCATACTATCTTCATTCTTTATTCTTATGCTTAGATGTCTATAAAGTTCACTTGTTTTTTCTCCTTTTGCCTTTAAAATGACTTGTGATATAACATTGCATGCCACGTGTTCGATGAAATGACCATGTAAATGTGACTCCTAAATATGGCATTCTGTTCCTAGGTTCGAATTTATGCTTTTATTTGATTGGTCTTGATTTTGTAGTGCAGAATGTGGTTATTGGCATGATACTATTCTCATTCTTTATGCTTATGCCTAGATGTCTTTAAAGTTCACTTATATTTTCTCCTTTTGCCATTAAAATGACTTGTTATCTAACATTACATGCCAAGTGTTCGATGAAATGGCCACCATGTAAATGTCACTCCTAAATTTTGTATTCGGTTTCTAAGTTCGAACTTGTGCTTTAATTCGATACTTACGTCTTGATTTTATAGCGTAGAATGTGCTTATTGGCTTGATTTATCCTCATTCTTTGTGATTATGCCTAGATGTCTTTAAAGATCACTTGTGTTTTCTCCTTTCACCTTTATAATGACTTGTGATCTAACGTCGCACGCCAAGTGTTCGATGAAATGTCCCTGTAAATGTCACTCCTAAATGTGGCATTCGGTTTCTTTTTATCGAATTTAAGCTCTTATTCTTTCAATCTTGATTTTGTAGTGCACAATGTGCTTATTGGATTGATACTATCCACATTCTTTATGCTTATGCCTAGATGTCTTTAAAGTTCACTTATTTTTTCTCGTTCTGCCTTTCAAAATTGAATTGTGATCTAACATTGCACACCAAGTGTTCGATGAAATGTCCATGGAAATGTCACTCCTAAATGTGGCCTTCGGTTTCTAGGTTTGATGTTATGCTTTTATTCCATACGCCTTGATTTTTTAGTGCATAATGTGCTTATTGGCTTCATACTATCTTCATTCTTTATTCTTATGCTTAGATGTCTATAAAGTTCACTTGTTTTTTCTCCTTTTGCCTTTAAAATGACTTGTGATATAACATTGCATGCCACGTGTTCGATGAAATGACCATGTAAATGTGACTCCCAAATATGGCATTCTGTTCCTAGGTTCGAATTTATGCTTTTATTTGATTGGTCTTGTTTTTGTAGTGCAGAATGTGCTTATTGGCATGATACTATTCTCATTCTTTATGCTTATTGGCATGATACTATTCTCATTCTTACATGCCAAGTGTTCGATGAAATGGCCACCATGTAAATGTCACTCCTAAATTTTGCATTCGGTTTCTAGGTTCGAATTTGTGCTTTAATTCGATACTTACGTCTTGATTTTGTAGCGTAGAATGTGCTTATTGGCTTGATATATCCTCATTCTTTGTGATTATGCCTAGATGTCTTTAAAGATCACTTGTGTTTTCTCCTTTCACCTTTATAATGACTTGTGATCTAACGTCGCACGCCAAGTGTTCGATGAAATGTCCCTATAAATGTCACTCCTAAATGTGGCATTCGGTTTCTTTTTATCGAATTTAAGCTCTTATTCTTTCAATCTTGATTTTGTAGTGCACAATGTGCTTATTGGATTGATACTATCCACATTCTTTATGCTTATGCCTTGATGTCTTTAAAGTTCACTTATTTTTTCTCGTTTTGCCTTTCAAAGTTGAATTGTGATCTAACATTGCACGCCAAGTGTTCGTGAAATGTCCATTTTAATGTCACTCCTAAATGTGGCATTCGGTTTCTAGGTTTGATGTTATGCTTTTATTCCATACGCCTTGATTTTTTAGTGCATAATGTGCTTATTGGCTTCATACTATCTTCATTCTTTATTCTTATGCTTAGATGTCTATAAAGTTCACGTTTTCCTGTTACAGAATCGACTCTGAAC
This sequence comes from Fallopia convolvulus, assembly GCA_964016875.1. Classification (NCBI taxonomy): domain Eukaryota; kingdom Viridiplantae; phylum Streptophyta; class Magnoliopsida; order Caryophyllales; family Polygonaceae; genus Fallopia; species Fallopia convolvulus. The sequence continues at coordinate 31,873,900 of OZ024734.1, read as the reverse complement.
ATTGTTCATGGCGCGTTGTTTTTTCTCCTTTTGCCTTTAAAATGACTTGTGATATAACATTGCATGCCACGTGTTCGATGAAATGACCATGTAAATGTGACTCCCAAATATGGCATTCTGTTCCTAGGTTCGAATTTATGCTTTTATTTGATTGGTCTTGTTTTTGTAGTGCAGAATGTGCTTATTGGCATGATACTATTCTCATTCTTTATGCTTATTGGCATGATACTATTCTCATTCTTACATGCCAAGTGTTCGATGAAATGGCCACCATGTAAATGTCAATCCTAAATTTTGCATTCGGTTTCTAGGTTCGAATTTGTGCTTTAATTCGATACTTACGTCTTGATTTTGTAGCGTAGAATGTGCTTATTGGCTTGATATATCCTCATTCTTTGTGATTATGCCTAGATCTCTTTAAATATCACTTGTGTTTTCTCCTTTCACCTTTATAATGACTTGTGATCTAACGTCGCACGCCAAGTGTTCGATGAAATGTCCCTATAAATGTCACTCCTAAATGTGGCATTCGGTTTCTTTTTATCGAATTTAAGCTCTTATTCTCTTAATCTTGATTTTGTAGTGCACAATGTGCTTATTGGATTGATACTATCCACATTCTTTATGCTTATGCCTAGATGTCTTTAAAGTTCACTTATTTTTTCTCGTTTTGCCTTTCAAAATTGAATTGTGATCTAACATTGCACTCCAAGTGTTCATGAAATGTCCATTTTAATGTCACTCCTAAATGTGGCATTCGGTTTCTAGGTTTGATGTTATGCTTTTATTCCATACGCCTTGATTTTGTAGTGCAGAATGTGCTTATTGGCTTAATACTATCCCCATTCATTATGCTTATGCCTAGATGTCCTTAAATATCACTTGTTTTTTCTCCTTTTTCCTTTAAAAATTGACCTGTGATCTAATATCGCACGCCAAGTGTTCGATGAAAGTCCATGAAAATGTCACTCCTAAATGTGGCATTCTGTTTCTAGGATCGAATTTTTTTCATTTATTCGATACATCTTGATTTTGTAGTGCAGAATGTGCTTATTTTCTTGATACTATCCTCACTCTTTATGCTTATGCTTAGATGTCTGTAAAGATCACTTGTTTTTTCTCCTTTTGCCTTTAATATAACTTGTGATCTAACATTGTACACCAAGTGTTCGATGAAATGTCCATGTAAATGTCACTCCTAAAAGTGGCATTCGATTTCTAGGTTCGAATTTATGCTCTGATTCGATCGGTCTTGATTTTTTATTGCATAATGTGCTTATTGGCTTGATACTATCCTCATTCTTTATGCTTATGCCTAGATGTCTATAAAGTTCACTTATTTTTTCTCCTTTTGCCTTTAAAATGGCTTGTTATCTAACATTGCATGCCAAGTATTCGATGAAACGGCCACCATGTAAATGTCACTCCTAAATGTTGCATTCGGATTCTATGTTCGAATTTATGCTTTAATTCGATACGGACGTCTTGATTTTGTAATGTAGAATGTGCTTATTGGCTTGATATATCCTCATTCTTTGTGATTATGCCTAGATGTCTTTAAAGATCACTTGTGTTATCTCATTTTACCTTTAAAATGACTTGTGATCTAACATCGCACGCCAAGTGTTCCATGAAATGTCCCTGTTAATGTCACTCCTAAATGTGGCATTCGATTTCTTTGTTCGAATTTAAGCTCTTATTCTATCAATCTTGATTTTGTAGTGCACAATGTGCTTATTGGATTGATATTATCCACATTCTTTATGCTTATGCCTAGATGTCTTTAAAGTTCACTTGTTTTTTCTCGTTTTGCCTTTAAATTAGAATTGTGATCTAACATTGCACGACAAGTGTTCGATGAAATGTCCATGTAAATGTCACTCCTAAATGTGACATTGGGTTTGTAGGTTTGAATTTATGCTTTTATTCAATATGCCTTGATTTTGTAGTGCAGAAAGTTCTTATTGGCTTGATACTATCCCCATTCTTTATGCTTATGCCTAGATGTCTTTAAATATCCATGAAAATGTCACTCCTAAATATGGCATTTTATTTCTATGATCGAATTTTTGAATTTATTCGATACGTCTTGATTTTGTAGTGTAGATTGTGCTTAATGGCTTGATACTATCCTCACTCTTTATGCTTATGCCTAGATGTCTTTAAAGATCACTTGTTTTTTCTACTTTTGCCTTTAAATTGACTTGTGATGTAACATTGCACGCCAAGGGTTCAATGAAATGTCCATGAAAATGTCACTCTTAAATGTGGCATTCGGTTTCTAGGTTCGAATTTTTGTTGTTATTCGATACGTCTTTATTTTGTAGTGCAAAATGATCTTAATGGCTTGATAATATCCTCCATCTTTATGCTTGTGCCAAGACATCTATAAATTTCACTTGTTTTTTTTCTCCTTTTTCCTTTAAGAATTCACTTGTGATCTAACATTGCACGCCATGTGTTCGACGAAATGCCCATGTTAAAGTCACTCCTAAATGTGGCATTTGGTTTCTAGGTTCGAATTTATGCTCTTATTCGATCGGTCTTGATTTTTTAGTGGAGAATGTGCTTATTGGCTTGATATTATCCTCATTATTAATGCTTATGCCTAGATATCTATAAAGTTCACTCGTGTTTTCTCCTTTTGCCTTTAAAATGACTTATGATCTAACATCGCACGCCAAGTGTTCGATGAAATGTCCTTGTAAATGTCACTCCTAAATGTGGAAGTCGATTTATTGGTTCGAATTTATGCTCTTATTCTATAAATCTTGATTTTGTAGTGCAGAATGTGCTTATAGGCTTGATACTATACTCATTCTTTATGATTAGGCCCACATGTCTTAAAGATCACTTGTTTATTCTCCTTTTGCCTTTAAAAATTGACTGGTGATCTTACAATGCGCGCTAAGTGTTCTATCAAATGTCCATCTAAATGTCACTCCTAAATGTGGCATTCGGTTTCCAGGTTCGAAATTATGCTTTTATTCGATACATACGTCTTTATTTTGTAGCGTAAAATGTGCTTATTGGCTTATACTATCCTCATTCTTTGTGCTTATGCCTAGATGTCTTTAAAGATCACTTGTGTTTTCTCCTTTGGCCTTTACAAATGATTGTGATCTAACATCGCACGCCAAGTGTTCGATGAAATGTCCATGGAAATGTCACTCCTAAATGTGCCTCTCGGTTTCTTGGTTCGAATTTATGCTCTTATTCTATCAATCTTGATTTTGAAGTGCAGAATGTGCTTATTGGCTTGATACTATCCTCATTCTTTATGCTCATGCCAATATATTTTTAAAGTTCACATGTTTTTTCTCCTTTTGCCTTTAATATTACTTGTGACCTAACATTTCACGCCAAGTGTTCGATGAAATGTCCACGTAAATGTAACTCCTAAATGTGGCATTGGGTTTCTAGGTTCGAATTTATGCTCTTATTTGATACTCTTGAGTTTGTAGCGTAGAATTTGCTTATTTGCTTGATATTGTCCTCATTCTTTGTGCTTATGCCTAGATGTCTTTAAAGTTCACTTGTTATTTCTCCTTTTGCCTTTAAAAATTAGCTTGTTACCTAACATTATTGCACGTAAAGTGTTCCATGATAATGTCACTCCTAAATATGGCATTCGGTTTCTAGGTTTGAATTTTTGCTTTTATTCGATACGTCTTGATTTTGTAGTGCAGAATGTGCTTATTGGCTTGATACTATCCTCATTCTTAATGCTTATCCCTAATAGTCTATAAAGTTCACTTGTTTTCTCTCCTTTTTCCTTTAAAATGACTTGTGATCTAACATTGCACGAATGAAATGACCATGTAAATGTGACTCTTAAATGTGGCATTCTGTTTCTAGGTTCGAATTATTGCTTTTATTTGATCGGTCTTGATTTTGTAGTATAGAATGTGCTTATTGGATTGATACTATCGTCATTCTTTATGCTTATGCCTAGATGTCTTTAAAGTTCACTTGTTATTTCTCCTTTTGCCTTTAAAATGACTTGTGATCTAACATTGCACGCCAAGTGTTTGATGAAATGGCCATGTAAATGTCACTCATTAATGTTGCATTCGGTTTCTAGGTTCGAATTTATGCTTTTATTCCATACGTACGTCTTGATTTTGTAGCATAGAATGTGCTTATTGGCTTCATACTATCCCCATTCTTTGTGCTTATGCCCAGATGTTTTTAAGGATCACTTGTGTTTTCTCCTTTTACCTTTAAAATGACTTGTGATCTAACATCGCACGCCAAGAATTCGATGAAACGTCCATGTAAATGTCACTCCTAAATGTGGCATTCGGTTTCGAGATTCGAATTAATGCTCTTATTCGATCGGTCTTGATTTTGTAGTGCAGAATGTGTTTATTGGCTCTATACTATCCTCATTCTTTATGCTTAGGCCTAGATGTCTTAAAAATACCTTGTTTTTTGTCCTTTTTCCTTTAAAATTGACTTGTGATCTAACATTACACGCCAAGTGTTCGATGAAATGTCATGTAAAAGTCACTCCTAAATGTGGCATTCGGGTTCTAGGTTCGAATTTGATATCCGCTTTTTAGGTAGCTTTTTAGTGTCTAGATAGATTAGATTTAGTCGGGTTTCGTGCTAGAGTTTTATTTTTTTTAGTCTTTTTGCTTTAGTTTTCGTATTTCCTTGAGATTCGGAAACTACGCATCTTTTGTGTCTTTTTGTAGGCGTTTTGGAGCTCAAATGAAGAATTTGGAGCATTGAAAGAGGAGGTAGAGGAGCTATAAGGAAGGAACAAAGGCAAAAAGAGGAGTGAAATCGAGCCAAAGGAGGTCGTGCACGAGCAAGAACAAGCCCAGATCGAGCCAAGATAGGTCGTGCACGAGCAAGGACTAGCCCAGATCAAGCCAAGATAGGTCGTGTACGAGCCAAGTCAAGTCTTGCTCTACCCAACCAGAATTCATGCCCTCAGGCACGACCCTAGGAGGGTCGTGCACGACCCACTTTGGGTCGTGCGTGGCGCCGACTTTTGCCTTATTCCGTGATCTTTTAGACATATTCTATCTTTGTATTTTAGGAAGGTTGTTTTATCTTATTTTCTAGTTTAATTAGGGCTCCTTTTCCTCCATAAAAGGAGGTAAAACCCTTTAGTTCAAGGTTCCGGTTGGAGTTCGATTTTTATTCCGCTTTTTTGGCATTGGAGGAAGACTTGAGGAACAAGTTGGAGACCTTTTTTAAGACTTCTTTTAGATTAATTTGATTTTTGATTTGGATTGATCATGTCTTCTTGTTTCTTTGTCATGAGTGAGTAGTCTTCTTAGATTCTAGAGTTGGGTGAAAACCCAACACAATCATGCATGTCTAAAATTTGAATTCATGATTTGAATGCTTGATGATCATATCTATCTATATTGTGCTAAATTCCTTTGCGAATGTTGAGGCTTATATAGCTTGCGATTAACCCAAAAGTGAAAGTGTAAAGTTGATTGCTTGATTAGTTCTAATAGGATTATTTGCGAAAGTTGATATTCCTAGGTTGAAGGATAGATAGAATGTTGTTTAATTTGCGAAAGTTGATTGAATAACTTGAATTGTTTGCGAAAGTTGACTCTTCTATGATCTAAGTTGCATGATAATTGTGAGATCTTGTTGGAAGGATATATGATTGTTGTTTTGGTAGCCATAGCTCTAGGATTTGCCTTTTTATATTAATTAAAACTCGTTAAATTGATTCGATCTCGACCCCACCAAAGCCGTGCTCGAACCCTTGCTTTCGTTTGTGCTCGTCCGTGTGTGTTTGTGCTCAGGACCGACCCTCATAGGGTCGTGCACGACCCCCTTCAGTTCAGTCCTGACGTGTTATGCTCGTTATTTCTTTGCTTTTCGTAGTTTATTGACTAATCTTTAGCACTATTCTCATTCCCGTGGACGAACCTGACTCTCCTATACTCATCAGGGTCTTGATATAAATTTATTTGTTCAAGAGACCCTTCAACAAATTGGCGCCGTTGCCGGGGAGTGTGCAATAGTGCCTAGTTTAGTTGATATTTGGGTTAGGGACTAGCCCTTACCCTTTTGTTGTTTTCTAATTTTGTTTTCATTGTCTTTGATCGTAGTGTATGCCATCTCGTTTTCCCGGAGAACCTTTGGGATAGACTACGACAACGAGCCCGAGAGATCCTTCCACTGACGTTTGAGAGAAAAACGAGCAATGGCCGACGCTGAGACTCTTGCTCGACAAATGGAGGAACTCCGCACTCAGATGGAGCGCATGCAAGCGGATCGAGACACTCAGGCTACAAATGCGCAGCGGCTCCAAGACCGACTGGACGCTATTCAGCAAAACGCAAAGCAATACATGCATCCGGAATTTAAGGTTCCCGAATCCGCTATTGTCCTCCCTTAAATTGAGCGCGCCTTTGAGATCAAGTCTCATTTCATCACTCTTATCAAGCGATCTCAATTTGTGGGCAAGCACACTGAGTGTCCTATGGAGCATATCAAGAACTTCACTGATTTATGTGATACCATTGCTGCCGATGACGTGTCACTTGAATATGTACTCTTGAAGGCATTCAATGGTCTTTGTCTGGAAAGGGACTTACTTGGCTAGAAAGCTTACCTCCTAGGTCGGTTCGTACATGGAAGGCTTTGCACGACCTATTTCTGACAAAGTTCTTTCCACCGGCCAAGACTACAGAGCTAAGAAAGCGCATCACATCTTATCATCAACTTCCCAATGAAACTTTTATGAAAACTTGGGAGCGGTTTAAGGAACTTCTTCGGCAATGTCCTACTAATGGACAACCACCCTAAGTGCTTCAAGAGATTTTCTTTCAGGGGATTAATGTCGCTACAAAGGACAGAAGCAACCTTCACACCGATTGCAGGTTCATTGAGATGGATCCCGATCAATCTTGGGATTTGTTGGACAAGCTAACCAACTATGATGCCATGTACGGTACCCAGCAAGCTAGGCCGACGGAGAGGAAGCTTTATGAACCACAATCTGATGTGGTTGATCGGGATGTGAAGTTCCAATTCATGGAAAATGAGATCAACCGATTCAAAAAGCATGTAAGTTACTTTAAATCTACTCAATCTTGTCAGGAATGCGGGTCTTCTGCCCATACTACTTCCAATTGCACTAACTTGCAGCAAGTGCGAGCCGCTGAGGCTTATGAGGAGGCGAATTATATGACAGGTTCCTTTAGGAACCAAAACAATTATGCATGGAGGAACAATGCTCAACCATCTTGGGGCAATCCAAATTATGACCAATACAAGCAACCCCCTCAACAAGAGCAACGTCCCCTTGCCTACCATCCTTTGGGCTATCAAGAGCCACCATCTTGGGTACAAGGGCTGCATGAAGGAATCAATGGAATGCGAGCCGAGCTTACCACGCAAATGAAAGGTGTTCATGCTAGGTTGGGAGAATTTGACTCATGTAGAAAGAATGTCGATTCCCAACTTGGCCAGCTAGCTACTCGATCAAATCCCGAGACCTCATGGACAACTCCCGGGCCACCCCGAGGAGAATGCTAGAAGTCGACCAAGCGATGGTGAAATCCGAGCCATGCACCTAAGGAGTGGCAAGGCATTGCCCGAGCCACCCAAGCATAAGTAGGAGGAACAAGCCTCAAGACCGACCCACATAGGGTCGAGCACCATCCACTCTAGGTCGAGCGCGACCCCTTTAGGGTCGAACACGACCCCCTCGAGGGTCATTCCAGAGGGTGCTGTTAACAAGGAAGAAGAGGTGATCGACCCTGTCAAGGTTGAGCTCGACCACCCTTCGCCAGGTAAGTCTTCTAACCCTTCTCTTACTATTCAATCTCCATCTAAGGTATTTCCTTTCCCTTCTAAGTGACCTAAGGACTTGACGGAAGGAAAATTTAAGCGCTTTGTTAAGTTGATTCAAGGCTTGAATCTTTCCATTCCTTTCGCTGAGGCATTGAATGAAATGCTTGCTTATACTAAATTCTTGAAGGAGATTTTATCTAGGAAGAAATTAATGTCGGAACTAACGGATGAGGTGAGATCATTGGAGCATCCTGAAAAGCTAGGCGACCTAGGTAAGTTTGCTATTACAATTGGTATTGGCGCTTACCGTTTCAAAGTTTTGTGTGATCTAGGTGCTAGCACAAGCTTGTTCCACTTTCAATTTGGTCCAAGACCAACATGGAGCCATTAGTACCGGTGAACATGAGGCTATACATGCGGATGGGTCGTTCGTCGAGCCAACGGGAGTGGTTGATGATTTCCCGGTTCAAGTGGGGAAGTTCTTTGTGCCCAACGATTTTATAGTGATGGAGATGCCCAAGGATCCCGTGGTGCCCATTATTCTCGGACGGCCATTCTTAGCCACAGCGGGAGCCATCATTGATGTCAAGAACCGTCTTCTCACTTTTAACATTAGAGAAGAAGTGGTTGAGTTCCAATTCAACCCAACCATGAAGGAGTCAAATCATGAGGAGGTCAAGCTGCTATACACACGCTCCGACTACATTGAGTGCAACAAACCAACGGAGAAATTATTGACTTGGGATCCTCTACCACACGTTTTTGGGGTCTCAAGAACCTCCAAGGGTCATGCACGACCCTCCTAGACGACGGCGAGGAGCCCTACCTTGACTTGGATGCACTTAAGGCAGAGCATGAGGAGGAAGTTAGCTTGCCCGAGCCTACTCCTGAGCTTAAGGAGCTCCCTGACTCCCTGAGGTAAGCTTTTCTTGGTCCTAATTCTACTCTTCCGGTCATTATTAATGCTAACTTGAGTATGGATGAAAAGAACAAATTTCTTCATGTTCTTAGGACTCATAGGAAAGCCATAGGGTATTCATTAGAGGAACTTAGTGGTATTTCACCCTCATTGTGCATGCATAGGATTTATATGGAGGATGATCATAAACCCACTATTGAGCATCAACGTAGGCTAAACCCTAACATGAAAGAGGTAGTGAAGAAGGAAATTCTTAGGATGCTAGATGTCGGTATCATATTTCCTATCTTCGAAAGTAAATGGGTTAGCCTCGTACATGTAGTTCCAAAAAGGGGGGATGACGGTTGTTGAAAATGAAAAAGGGGAGTTGATTCCAACTAGGACAACCACTAACTGGAGAAAGTGGATAAACTATAGGAAACTTAATAGTGCCACTAGGAAGGATCACTTTCCACTCCCATTCATTGACCAAGTCCTAGAACGCTTAGCCCAACACGATTACTTTTGCTCTTTGGATGGCTATAGTGGTTTTTGGCAGATTCCCATTCACCCCGATGATCAGGAGAAGACGACATTCACTTGTCCATATGGGACTTGTGCTTATAGAAGGATTCCATTTAGGCTTTGCAACTCCCCGTCCACCTTTCAAAGATGCATGATGACCATCTTCTCCGACATGATTGAGGAAATAGTGGAGGTATTTATGGACGATTTCTCAGTTTATGGTTCCACTTTTGATTCATGTCTTGCTAACCTTTCTAGAGTCCTTAAAAGATGTGAAGAGACTAACCTTGTGCTCAATTGGGAAAAGTGTCATTTCATGGTTGGAGTGTGAATCGTCTTAGGTCATTTAGTGTCTAAACGCGGGATTGAGGTGGATAAGGCAAAAATTGAGCTTATTGAGAAATTGTCCCCTCCATCCTCCGTGAAAGATGTTAGGAGTTTTTTGGGGCATGCAGGTTTTTATAGACGCTTTATTCAAGACTTTTCTAAGATTGCTAAGCCATTGACTAACCTACTAATGAAAGATGTAGTGTTTAGCATGTCTCCAGATTGTCTTGAAGCATTTTACAGGTTGAGGAAAGCCCTCGTGACGGCCCCCATTATGCAATCACCAGATTGAACACTTCCCTTTGAAATCATGTGTGATGCAAGTGATTATGCCGTAGGAGCGGTTCTTGGGCAGCGGAAGGACAAGAAGCTTTATGCCATCTACTATGCAAGTAAGACGCTTGACGAAGCCCAAAGTAAGTACACCACAACCGAGAAAGAGTTTCTTGTCGTGGTATTTGCTTTTGAGAAATTTCACTCTTACTTAGTAGGTTCTAAGGTGATTTTTTATACTAACCATTCTACTTTTAGATTTCTAATGGCGAAAAAATACGCCAAGCTAGCCTAGGTTGCTTCGTTGGATGCTCTTATTGCAGGAATTCGATCACGAAATCCGAGACAAGAAGGGAGTAGAGAACTTAGTGGCGGATCCCCTATCTAGACTGCCCCTTGAGCATGTCATGGAGTCCGGTGGAACAATCCCCATCAATGATTCACGCCCCGATGAGACTCTTTTGCATGGCAGCAACAAGCCCCATGGAGACAAGGTAGTGAAGAAACCGAGGCCTCAGGACCGACCCAGTCAAGGTCGAGCACGACCCTACCAGAGGTTGGACCCCTCATGACCGACCCTGCCAAGACCCCTTTAGGGTCGACCACGACCACAGTAGGGTCGATCACGACCCCTACCCTCGAGTCAGCCCTCGAGCACGACCTAAATGGGTCGTGCACGACCCTCTCCCTGGGTCGAGCAGGTAAGTTTTCTCCATCTTCTTTGGTTCTTTCAAGTTCTAATGATCTACCATCTTTATCTTCTCTCCCTACTTCTATTCTTTCAAGTTCTAATCATCTTCTTTGGTCAAAGACCCCTTGGTTTGCGGATTTTGCTAACTATATTGTAGGAGGCGAGATCCCGGCGGGTTTAACCCCTCAAGCCAAGAAGAAATTCCTCCACGACGTCAAGCAATACTATTGGGATGATCCTTACTTGTTCAAACAAGGAAGCGATCACATCTTTCGACGTTGTATTCCGGATGATGAGATTGAGAGCGTCATACACCATTGCCACACTCTACCAACGGGAGGCCATGCTAAGGGATTCAAGACCACGGTGAAGATTCTTCAAAGTGGCTTGTATTGGCCAACGCTTTTCAAAGATGTACATGAGTTTGTGACAAGGTGTGACAGGTGCCAGCTTTCCGGAAACATCACTTGGAGAAATAAGAATCCGCTCACCGGTATCTTGGAAGTCGAGCTTTTTGATGTATGGAGGATAGACTTTATGGGACCCTTTCCTTCATCAGGTCCTTATAAGTACATCCTTGTAGCGGTTGATTATGTCTACAAGTGGGTGAAGGCTATTGCCACAAAAACAAATGATGCTCGGGTGGTTGCTATGTTCATGAAATAAAACATCTTTCCTCGTTTTGGAGTCCCCCGATGATGTCTCTTTATTTGGTGGTGTTTTCATATGTGATTTCCTTTGTAAATATGTTTCTTTTTCCCCTTTTCTTGCGTGTTTTGTTCCTTTTTAGCTTAGTTCCCGTATTTCTATGAGATTCGGAGACTATGCGCATTTTATGTGTTTTGTAGGTAATTTCGCATGAATCGAGGATCAATTTGAAATAGGGTCGAGACATGGAGCAAAGGCCGAGCTAAAGCGGGAAAGAGAGGAGAAAGCCATGGAGAAGAGAGAAGCCAACAAGAAGAAGGTGGAACGAGGTCCGGACCGAGTTGCAACCACGCCGAGCCCGACTTTGAAGTTTCCAACCTTGGACCGAGATGCACAGTACCTCGGGCCCGATGTCCTCCGTGTCGGTCCGAGTCGGTCACCGGACTACTTGGGCTCCAAGGCACGAATTTGTGGACTTCCACTTTTGCCCCTCATCTAATCTATAAAAGGCCCTCTTGTCTTCTAATTTGGGGTTCCCTCTCACACACACAAAAGAGGGGAAAGGGTTCCCACACTTGGAAAAGGAACCAAGAGGATACTTGGAGAGCAAGGAGGAAGGAGAGGAGGAGGAAGAGACAGAGAATCGGCCAAGAGAGGAAGACTTGATAGGTTTTGTTGGTAGATTTGCTTTGATTTGCTTTTATCTTGTGGATTTGGAAACACTTGATTGGAATTTGTGGATTGCTTTTGATTTGAATGAAACTTTGCTTTGTTTTGAGATTGATGATGTTGTTTGCTTTCCCTTTTGATTTGTTTGCTTTCTTTGCTTGTCACATGGAGTAGATCTCCTTGATCTTGGGTTATGGGGGAAAACCCTAGCTAAGTTTTGGCTAGAAACCCCAATTCCACAGCCTTGAGTGTTTGATCTAAGGAACCCACTCTACATAGAGCTACAATTCCTTGCGAAAGTTGGGAATCAAGGCTTGAGATTAGCAAAATAGCGAAAGTGAACATGTGTCAATCTCAAGACCTTGCTTCGAAGGGGATTTCCCCAATGATCGAGGTGTAGAAGTCGTTGGAACGAGGGCAAAAGCACTCGATCCTAGTCCGATCATCACTCATTGCTTGAATTGGGGTGGAAAAGCCTTAATCTACTAGGGAAGGAACCCAAAAGCCCAAGATCTACTTTTAAATCTTTGAAGTTCGACATCCCCAGCTACCTCGGGCCCGACTTACCCAGTGTCGGTCCCGACTTCCTCTTGTCGTCAACCTCGGGCCCGACGTGACCTCAGTGTCGGTCCCGACTGTTTTCTTTGTTTTCCTTTGTTTTATGCTCTCCTTTCTAGCTTCCTAGTATCTAGGCACATCGATCGAGTAGACTTCCCGAGTGTTCGACACCCACCACGTGCTACAACGGGGTCGGGTTATAAATTGTATCTCTAGACCCTCGCATTTCGAGGCGATCAAAAGATTGGCGCCGTTGCCGAGGAAGTCTAAGTGCATTGAGTGCCAATTTGGTGAGTTTCTTGTGTTTTGGTAGTGATTTGGGTGAGGGAATAGCCCAAACCCTTTGTTTATTTTTGATTTGTTTTGGTTTGTGTCTTTGTTTCGTAGGTGTATGCTAGCTCATTCCTCCCGAGGAACACTTGAGCTTGAGTTTGTGAGTGATCCGGAAAGTATTCTCAAGGAAGCCCGAAGAAGGAAAAGGATGGCGAATCAAGCTCTCCATGTTGATGAGGAGTTGGCTCAACTTAGGGCCGAAATGGCTAGATTGCAACTTGAGAGGGACAATCAAGAGGAGGTGGTAAGAAGAGAACGGGAGCAACGGATGAGAGTCGAGGCTCAACTCAACGCTCTACCCCGGAATGCACGCCAATACATGCATCCGGAGTTGAGGGTACCCGAACCGGCTATTGTGCTTCCCGAGGTTGCCAAGAATTTTGAGATCAAGACGCAATTCATCACCCTCATCAAGCGTGATCAATTCGAGGGCCGACCACATGAATGTCCCATAGAGCACGTCAAACGCTTTGTGGACATGTGTGAGACGATCTCTACCGACGAGGAGATATTGGAGTATGTGCTTCTAAAGGCGTTCAAGTGGTCACTTGGGGGCAAGGCCATACATTGGCTCGAGAGCCAAGCTCCTAGGTCAATCACAACTTGGAAGACACTCTATGATGCTTTCTTGATGAAGTTCTTCCTGCCCTCAAAAACAACCGAGCTAAGAAGAAAGATTGCAAGCTTTCAACAAGGTCCGAATGAGCCTCTCTTCGAAGCATGGGACTGTTTCAAGGAGATGTTGCGCCAATGTCCTACTCATGGCCAACAACCATATGTGCTTCAAGACATCTTTTTCCAAGGCATCAATCCGGTAACGAAGGACAAGCTCAACCTCCACACCGATTGTGGGTTCATAGACTTGACACCGGATCAAGCTTGGGAGCTACTTGACAAGCTATCCGATTATGAGGCCATGTATGGGGTGAGTCAAGCTAGCAAGGAGGTGAAAGTTCAAGGTGAAGGTGCAAGGAAGTTATATGATCCAAAGGGAGAAGACATTGATAGGGATTTGAAGCTCCAATTCCTTGAAGGTGAAGTGAGCAAGCTTAAGAGGCAAGTCCACTACTACAAGCAAAATGCTAGAGCTTGTGAGGAGTGTGGATCCTTTGCACATGCTACACAATTTTGTCCAAATGAGAGCCAAGTACGCTTGGCCGAGCGAAATGAGGAGGCAAACTATGTTCGAGGAAATTTCGGTGGAAGAGGCAACTTCAACAATAGTGGTAATGGCCGGTGGAACAACGGTCAAGCTCAAGGTTACAACAACAACTTCAACCAAAACGAGCCAAGGGCGCCACCACCACCATATAGACCACCGAGATTCAATGAGTTACAATCATTTGCTCAAGAGATGAGAGAGGGGTTCAAGGAGATGAGGACCCAATTCAATGAGTTTGGTGCATGGAGGAGGCAAGTCGACAATCAATTTGCCCAAATTGCAACTCAAGCCCCGAGAGAGAATGGGAGACTTCCGGGCCGACCCGAGGAGAACCCTCGAGCTCAAAACAATCAAAATGAAGTCAAGGCAATTGGATTGAGAAGTGGCCGAAACCTACCCGAGCCACACATGCCTAAGAAGAATGAAGAGAGTCGGACCAACTTACCCAGCAAGTCGAGTCCGACATCCCCCGAAGTCGACCCAGCAAGAAGATCGACTCCTTTACCCTGGACCGAGTTTGAGAGCAACTCGGGACCGACGTACCCGAACCTCGATCCAACTCCTTTGCCTCGGACCGAGACTCACAACATCGGGCCCGACATGGTGCCTATGTCGGTCCAACCAGGAAATATTGCAAGTGAAGTGGGGAAGTCCAAAGAGGTTGATCCAAGCAAGATTCAAGGTGAAACAATTCTTCCATATCCCTCGAAGAAACCGAAAGATGTTGTTGAGAACAAGTTCAAGAGGTTTCTCAAGCTCTTGCAAGGCTTGAACATCTCTATCCCATTCACCGATGCATTAAGCGAGATGCCATCTTATGCCAAGTTTTTAAAGGAGATTTTGAGCAAGAAGAGGTCGATAGTTGAAATGCAAGATGAGGTCAAGACCTTGGAGTTACCGCAAAAGCTAGGAGATCCCGGTAGCTTTGCTATAACCATTGGTGTGGGGTCTCAAAACTTCCAAGCCTTATGTGACCTTGGGGCAAGTGTTTCGGTGATGCCCGCTAGCATTTGGAGAAGAGCAAATTTGGGAGAAATGGAGCCGGCCGATATGTCCCTAACTATGGCCGACGGTTCCATCATCAAGGCTAAGGGAATATTGGATGACGTGCCGTTGAGAGTTGGAAAGTACTTTGTCCCCGATGATTTCATGATCTTGGACATGCATGAGGACCCCTTGGTCCCAATAATCTTAGGAAGATCGTTCTTAGCTACGGCGGGGGCAAGGTTTGATGTCAAGAACGGTAAGGTTTCCTTTGAGATTGGGGAAGAAAAGGTCGATTTTCACTTCAACAAAGCTTTGAATGAGCCGGACGCCTTGGCCATCCTTAAACTTGAAGAGAGTGCCAAGAGAGAAAGTGAAGAAGTGGAAGTTTCTAGAGAGGTCGTTGTGTTAAGGAGTGATGAAGGGTCCAATGAACAAATACAAGTAAGGGAGTTGTTGGAGCAATTTAAGGATCAAGATGAGTCAAGGATCAATGGTAGCCCAAGAAGAAATGATTAGTATCCTTGTTTATATCCTTTTAATATTGGTGATGATCACAATTCTTCCCAAACTTTTGATTCCTACATTTGTTTAAGTGATTTGAATGACGACTTACGGGACTCCTACATTTGCCTTAGTGATTTGAAAGATGAATTGGTAGAATCCCCTAGGAATTCTTTGGTTAACTTTGGTGTAGGAAAAGAAAAACATGATGGAGCAAGTAAGGAGGAGAAATCTCATCCGTTGGAGGAGGATGATGAGAGGGGCCCGAGTTCGGAGAGCCATGCCTATATAGACCATCGTTGGTGGTTTTATGGGTATGAAGACGATGGGAATGGGCATAACAATGGCGAGCAATTCACCGTGTTTCACCCGCCATAAGGTTGAGGTTAGGAAGTCAAGCTAGTGACTCTAAACGAGCGCTTCTCGGGAGGCAACCCGAGCTAGTAGCTTTCTTTTCGTAATTTTAGTTTGATTTTTCTTAGTTTAGCCTAGCTTTTCTCTAACCAATCTCTATCTAGTGTTTTGTGGATTCTTGGTGTCGTGCATTCTTCAAAGTTGTGTAGGATTTGAGGTGAAATATTTAAATGGAATATGGGAAAGAAGTTGCAAGAGGATGGAGTAAATATTGGTGACCCGAATACTCCCACATCGAGCCCAGGTAAGTCGGGCACGACATAGGGACGTCGGTCCATGAACTCGGTCCGACTCGATTTGACTAGTTGGAATGCCAATTTTGCCCTTGACCTAATTTGTCCCTTTCCCCCATTAAATACTATCCCCCACCTACCTACCATCTTCATTATCAACTACCACTCCCAAAATACAACCCATCTCCCTCAAACACTCTCAAAGTCGGTCGCCCTTCATCACCCTACTCGATCCACACCCTCCCTTTCTTCATCCCGATCCAACCACAAAAAGACCTCCCTAACCCGATTCCGAGTAGAAATTTCGAGTTCAATATAGTCCTTCATCCCCCATCTAGATCTAGATTGAGGAAATTTGAGTTCTAAGTGCTTATTTGTTTAAAAGTTCAATACTCTTCGAATCCGGTATGTGTTACTCGATCTCTACTTATTTCTTTGAAAATTTTGTGCTTTCATTGCATAGATTGAGTAATGCCATGTTTGATTGAGAGCTTGAGCTTGAGCATCAATGGTGGGTTTGCATGATTTGTGAAATTGAGCTTTAAGGTTGTTTATGCATGCTTAGATCCATTTAGAACTTCGATTAGGGATGTTTGATGGTTGAATTTGAAATTTAAGTGCATGATAGAATTATTTGGGTTGAATTGAGGTTAGAGTCGAAGCATGAACTAGGTCGAGATCGACGTGCCCAGGAGAGTCGGGCCCGAGGTGTGGATGTCGGGCCAACAAGTCGGACCGAGGTTGAATAAGTCGGGCCCGACATAGGTTGGAAGTCGATCCATGTTGTTTTTGCTCTCTTCTCGTGATATCATGTGGATGCATGTGTTTCATTGTTGGCTATAGTCTAATTATGATGTAGAATGATCATTTTGCTTAGCCATTGTTAGAAGATGTCCATGATGATTTATGTTGGATTGAGATGCATGTGTGTCTAGAGACTAAGTATGGGGTTCCCTTTGTGTTGAAGTGTTGTTGTGTGTTGATGAGTGATTTTGTTGAGTTGTATGGAGTTTATCTTGGACCCTTTTGTTTGGTTGGATGTGTGTAGGTACCATGGAGACTAGAGCTTCATCCTCTCATGCGGAAAGGCCAAGGAAGAAGTCCAAGAAGTCAAGGAGAGAGCCGAAGTTGGATGATGTCTATTTGGAGGATGATGAGCAAGTGGAGAGTTATGAAAGATATATGGCGCTTGAGCATCACACAAGGTGGCTTGATTGGGAAGCCGTGAGGAAGATGGATATGGATCAAGCCCTTCCAAGGTGCTACTCCCACATCGGTCTCAATGGGATGCTAAGGTGGGACAACACTCACTACCCCGCCCTCACCTCGGAATTCATGGCCACATTCGAGTGCACTTATGATAATGTGGAGGATGAGGAAGGGTCGCTCACTTTCCGATTGGGCAATGAGGACCACAATCTCACTCTTAGGGATTTGGCTACCTACTTCGGGTTTCCATTCCCAAGAGAGGAGGCCGGCGTCAACAATGAGAAGGTGAACCAAGTGTGGCATCATGTGGCCGGAAAGAGCGAGATGAGAAAAGGCGCCTCCACGACCGAGATTGCTAGCCCTCTTTTTCGGGTCATGGTGCGAGTTTTGGGGTGTGAAATCTACGCCCGTCATGAGTTGAGCAAGCCGATGAAGGAAGAGATCATGTTGCTCCATGAGATGCTCTTCAACACCGAGAAGCCCATGAACCTTGCATGGGAGTGGTCAAGATGGTGCGGGACTTCCAAAGTTCCTCTTGGATCTACTTCGGCGGGATGATAGCAAGGCTCGTCATGCGTTTAGGAGTTGATCTGGACAAGTATTCTCCGACTCCGAATGGTGTTGAGTTCATGAACATGAAGTATTTCAAGAAGGCCAACATCATCAAGGAGAAGCTCTACATGATTTCCTTGGCTCCTCACTCAAACTATGATGGTGTGTCGATCCGGTTGGTGCACAACCTTTATGATCTTTCTCGGTATCAAAATTGGTACCAAGTGTGGGCTGGCAAGCCACACTCATTTGGTGACCCCGAAGGTGCAAGAGAGGGGCGGCGACAACAACCTCAACACATCCGGTTTACGTCCCCTCCATCTACACCGGAGTCCGACCAAGACAACTTTGTGTTTGCACCTCGTGGGGAGGACATGGATGTCGATCAAGGGCAAAATGAAGAAGATGAGCGCCTCCAAGGCTTAATGGCCGACCTCCGAGCCACGCACCAAGCTCCAACACTGGCGGATCGAGGTACACACCAAGTCGGGCCCGACTTCCCTCAACGTCGGGCCGGTTCATTCCATGGTGGTGAGGTCCCGAGGCATTATGAGCGCGGAGAAGGGAGCGGTGCAAGGCGAGAGCAAGCTCAAGGTGGCGGTTATGAAGGCTATGCCCAATGGTACGGTCCAGGAATGGTGTTTCCCGAGCAACAACAACCGGTGGACATGTCCTTCTTAGCCAACCAAATGGCCCATCTCCAACTTCAACAAGAAAATGTTATCCAAGAGGTCCATCAAGTGAATCTCCAACAACAACAAATGTACCAACATCAACAACAAATGTACCAACAACAACAACAAATGCTTCAACAACAAAGTTCTTTCCAAGCTAGCCAACAAGAGAAAAAACGAGCCCTCGGCTACACTAGACGAGAGGTGGAGGAGCTTAGGGAGGTGGAAGACCAAAGGTGGCGGATCCAAGATAGCTTCAACACGTGGATGAGCGGGAACTTCCCTTCCCGTGAGGACCAATGGACACGCCCGGAGCCTCAACTCCAACCACCACCACAAGACTTCTACCAAGAGCAAGTGTACGAGAGGGAGCGGCAAGCAAGGCTCCAAAGAGGACGTAGACGTGACAACCCCTTCGAGTGATCCTATACATGCCATTGAAGAATAAGAAATTATGAGCTTTTCCTACTCTTCTTTTCCTACTCTTCTCTCTTGCTTTTAAGATTTGGTTTCCTAGTTTGATGGGGACATCAAAATTTTAAGTATGGGGTGGGGGTAGGTGTGTTCATGATTTCACTTGTTTATGTTTGTTTGTTATTTTGAGGATATTTAGTTTGTGTTTCTAGTTTGTATTTGGGATGTTTGTTTCTTGGTTTGTGGTTGATGAAAGACATGGATGATTAATTTGGTCTTGAATGGATGAGTATTTGTTTTTGGTTTCAGAGAAATTTTTGCAAAATTAAAAAAAAAAATTGAAAAATTGTGTTAAAAACAACAAAAAGATTTTGTGTTCTGTAGGTTTTGGACTAGAAATTCCCATCTTAGATTGCCAAAATAAAAGCTAATGATGATGTGAGCATGTAAATTCCTTTGCATATTTTTGGATAGTTTAGCCTCTAAAATGATGTTGCTTTTGATGTGATCATGATATCTTCCTTGTTTTATTGAACATGTGAGTTCTAGGATGAGTTCTTATGCAACTAAGTATGAGTGACCCTTGTGAGATTGATTTTTGGCCATTTTAGCGATGCTTGTTCATATTTGCATATCCCTCATGTTTCTTGTGTGATTAGCTCATTCATGCTTAGTAAGACTTGCTATTGCGGTGTTTATCTATTTTCCAAGACCGTCATGAGAATTGTCCTAGCATTGTCACATTGATTTTGAACTTTATTCTTCTAGTCACATAAATGTTCCATATCCTACCAAGAAGTTAATCCTTTGTTTGTAGCCCCGTTCTAGCCTAAGCCTTTGTTTGAAACTCCTCAAAAATATTATTCCTAGCCTTATATGACTTGACCCTTATGGGATTGGACTTTAGAAGAGAGTTTTGGATTGTATTCGAAGAGTTGAGATTCTCTTGGGTTTAAGGGCAAAGAATGGTGTTATGAATCATGTGGGTAGTGCATCTTTGTTGTACAAAAATGAAAAAAAGAAAGAAAAGAAAGAAAGAAAATGTTGGAAATGTAAAGTGGAATGAAAGCAAAAGGCCTAAGTGAAGAAAAATGGTCCGACCGAGTTACAAGCAACATCGGGCCCGATGTCATAAGAAAGTCGGTCCAAATGTAGAAAGTATGGAAAATCCAACAAAAAGCCTAAGAGCAAAGATGAAGTGGAATGCTAAGTGAAATTTTGGGTTGAAAGGAAAAATGTTAAGTCTTTTGGGTGAGTGTGAAAGTAATTGAGGAATTTTGGTGAAGTTGGTGAGAGTTTAGGTTGTTCAATCCCCATTGTAAGCACCACAAGACCAATAACTCCCACCTTGAGAAATACCAAAAGCCCCATTACAACCAGGCCGAATGGAACCTCTTTGAGGACCTCCATTGAGCCAAGTTCGAAATTCTTTGTGTACTTTGTATTAGGCATCTCTAGGTGGAGGAATTGGTGATATTAGCTTCAATAGTAAAGTCCTTACTTGCATGAATTTTGAGCTTGAGTGTTCATTGCTAAACCCAAACACATGATGAGTGATACACATTCACATATCCCTAAAGTGAGGCTTAGTTGCATTGACTCTTTTCCTTGGAACACTTAATCATGTGTGATGATGTAATCTTGCTTGAATATCAATCACTTGTGCTTAAAATGTGTTTTCATACGAGGCTTTACTTGAAGATTATGTTTCGGTCTTGCTTACATTGTTATTGCTTGAGGACAAGCAAGTTTAAGTATGGGGTATTTTGATGTCTCTTTATTTGGTGGTGTTTTCATATGTGATTTCCTTTTTAAATATGTTTCTTTTTCCCCTTTTTCTTGCGTGTTTTGTTCCTTTTTAGCTTAGTTCCCGTATTTCTATGAGATTCGGAGACTATGCGCATTTTATGTGTTTTGTAGGTAATTTCGCATGAATCGAGGATCAATTTGAAGGAGGGTCGAGACATGGAGCAAAGGCCGAGCTAAAGCGGGAAAGAGAGGAGCAAGCCATGGAGAAGAACAAGAGAGAAGCCAAAAAGAAGAAGGTGGAACGAGGTCCGGACCGAGTTGCAACCACGCCGGGCCCGACTTTGAAGTTTCCAACCTCGGACCGAGATGCACAGTACCTCGGGCCCGATGTCCTCCGTGTCGGTCCGAGTCGGTCACCGGACTACTTGGGCTCCAAGGCACGAATTTGTGGACTTCCACTTTTGCCCCTCATCTAATCTATAAAAGGCCCTCTTGTCTTCTAATTTGGGGTTCCCTCTCACACACACAAAAGGGGGGAAAGGGTTCCCACACTTGGAAAAGGAACCAAGAGGATACTTGGAGAGCAAGGAGGAAGGAGAGGAGGAGGAAGAGAGAGAGAATCGGCCAAGAGAGGAAGACTTGATAGGTTTTGTTGGTAGATTTGCTTTGATTTGCTTTGTTCTTTTGGATTTGGAAACACTTGATTGGAATTTGTGGATTGCTTTTGATTTGAATAAAACTTTGCTTTGTTTTGAGATTGATGATGTTGTTTTCTTTCACTTTTGATTTGTTTGCTTTCTTTGCTTGTCACATGGAGTAGATCTCCTTGATCTTGGGTTATGGGGGAAAACCCTAGCTAGGTTTAGGCTAGAAACCCCAATTCCACAGCCTTGAGTGTTTGATCTAAGGAACCCACTCTACATAGAGCTACAATTCCTTGCGAAAGTTGGGAATCAAGGCTTGAGATTGGCAAAGTAGCGAAAGTGAACATGTGTCAATTTCAAGACCTTGCTTCGAAGGGGATTTCCCCAATGATCGAGGTGTAGAAGTGGTTGGAACGAGGGCAAAAGCACTCGATCCTAGTCCGATCATCACTCATTGCTTGAATTGGGGTGGAAAAGCCTTAATCTACTAGGGAAGGAACCCAAAAGCCCAAGATCTACTTTTAAATCTTTGAAGTTCGACATCCCCAGCTACCTCGGGCCCGACTTACCCAGTGTCGGTCCCGACTTCCTCTTGTCGCCAACCTCGGGCCCGACGTGACCTCAGTGTCGGTCCCGACTGTTTTCTTTGTTTTCCTTTGTTTTATGCTCTCCTTTCTAGCTTCCTAGTATCTAGGCACATCGATCGAGTAGACTTCCCGAGTGTTCGACACCCACCATGTGCTACAACGGGGTCGGGTTATAAATTGTATCTCTAGACCCTCGCATTTCGAGGCGATCACCCGAGTTCTTATAAGTGATGGTGGCTCACACTTCATTGAGAGGAGCTTTGAAGCTCTTTTGACCAAATATCGGGTCTCTCACCAGGTGGCAACACCTTATCACCCTCAAACAAGTGGTCAAGTGGAGTTCTCAAACCATCAAATAAAGAGCATCTTGGAGAAGACGGTATCCCGGTCAAGGAAAGATTGGTCTTCAAAGCTTGATGATGCACTTTGGGCATACCGCACCGCTTACAAGACTCCACTCCGAACCACTCCTTACAATTTGGTGTATGGCAAGTCATGTCACTTGTCGTCGAGTTCGAACATAAAGCTCTATGGGCTCTCAAGGAGCTCAACATGGACCTCGACGCGGCCGGAGCAAAACGTTTCATGGACTTGCAAGAATTGGAGGAATTGAGGCTCAAGGCGTATGAAAATGCCAAGATCTACAAGGAGAAAACCAAGAAATGGCACAATAAGAAGCTTGTTCCAAAAATCTTCAAATAAGATGACCAAGTACTCATTTTCAACTCATGATTTCAATGCTTGATGATCATATCCATCTATCTTGTGTTAAATTTCTTTGCGAAAGTTGAGGCATATATATCTTGCGATTAACCCAAAAGTGAAAGTGTAAAATGGATTGCTTGATTAGTTCTAATAGGATTATTTGCGAAAGTTGATATTCCTAGGTTGAAGGATAGATAAAAAGTTGTTTGATTTGCGAAAGTTGATTGAATAACTTGTATTGTTTGTGAAAGTTGACTCTTCTATGATCTAAGTTGCATGATAATTGTGAGTTCTTGTTGGAAGCATGTTTGATTGTTGTTGTGGTAGCCCTTTCTCTAGGATTTGCCTTTTTATATTAATTAAAATTCGTTAAATTGGTTCGATCTCGACCCCACCAAGGTCATGCTCGAACCCTTGCTTTCGTTTGTGCTCGTTCGTGTGTGTTTGTGCTCAGGACCGACCCCCATAGGGTCGTGCACTACCCCCTTCAGTTCGGTCCTAACATGTTTTGCTCGTTATTTCGTTGCTTTTGGTAGTTTATTGACTAATCTTTAGCACTATTCTCATTCCCGTGAACGAACTTGACTCTGCTATACTCAGCAGGATCTTGATATAAATTTATTTGTTCAAGAGACCCTTCAACAGAATTTATGCTCTTATTCAATCGGTCTTGATTTTTTAGTGTAGAATGTGCTTATTGGCTTGATACTATCCTCACCCTTTATGGTTATGCCTAGATGTCTATAAGGTTCACATGTTTTTTCTCCTTTTTCTTTTAAATTGACTTGTGATCTAACATTGCACGCCAAGTGTTCGATGAAATGACCATGTAAAAGTGACTCCTAAATGTGGCATTCTGTTTCTAGGTTCGAATTTATGCTTTTATTTGATCGGTCTTGATTTTGTAGTTCAAAATGTGCTTATTGGCTTGATAGTATCCTAATTCTTTATGCTTATGCCTAGATGTCCTTAAAGTGCACTTGTTTTTTCACCTTTTGCCTTTAATATGATTTGTGATCTAACATGGCACGCCATGTGTTCAATGAAATGACCATGTTAAAGTCACTCCTAAATGTGGCATTCGTTTTCTAGGTTCGAATTTATGCTCTTATTCGATCGGTCATGATTTTTTAGTGGAGAATGTGCTTATTGGCTTGATACTATCCTCATTCTTAATGCTTATGCCTAGATGTCTATAAAGTTCACTACTTTTTTCCCCTTTTGCCTTTAAAATGACTTGTGATATACCATTGAACTGCAAGTGTTCGATGAAATGACCATGTAAATGTGACTCCTAAATGTGACATTTTGTTTCTAGGTTCGAATTTATGCTTCTATTTGATCGGTCTTGATTTTGTTGTGCAGAATGTGCTTATTGGCTTGATACTATCCTCATTCTTTATCCTTATGACTAGATATCATTAAAGTTCCCTTGTTTTTTCTCCTATCGAATGACTTGTGATCTAACATTGCACGCTAAGTGTTCGTTGAAATGACCATGTAAATGTCACTCGTTAATGTTGAATTCAGTTTCTAGGTTCAAATTTATGATTTTATTCGATACGTACGTCTTGATTTTGTAGCATAGAATGTGCTTATTGGCTTCATACTATCCTCATTCTTTGTGCTTATGCCTAGTTGTCTTTAAAGATCACTTGTGTTTTCTCCTTTTACCTTTAAAATGACTTGTGATCTAACATCGCACGCCAAGTGTTCGATGAAATGTCCCTATAAATGTCACTCCTAAATGTGGAATTCGTTGTTTTGGTTCGAATTTATGCTCTTATTCTATCAATCTTGATTTTGTAGTGCAGAATGTGCTTATTGGATTAATACTATCCTCATTCTTTATGCTTATGCCTAGATGTCTTTAAAGTTCTCTTGTGATCTAACATTGCACGCAAAGTGTTCCATGAAAATGTCACTCCTAAATGTGGCATTCGGTTTCTAGGTTCGAATTTTTGCTTTTATTCGATACGTCTTGATTTTGTAGTGCAGAATGTGCTTAATGGCCTGATACTATCCTCCATCTTTATGCTTATGCCTAGATGTCTATAAAGTTCACTTGTTTTTTCTCCTTTTTCCTTTAAAAATTGACTTGTGATCTAACATTGCACACCATGTGTTCGATGAAATGTCCATGTTAAAGTCACTCCTAAATATGGAATTCGGTTTCTAGGTTTGAATATATGCTCTTATTCGATCGGTCTTGATTTTTTAGTGAAGAATGTGCTTATTGGCTTGATACTATCCTCATTCTTAATGCTTATGCCTAGATGTCGATAAAGTTCACTTGTTTTTTTCCCCTTTTGCCTTTAAAATGACTTGTGATATAACATTGAACGTCAAGTGTTCGATGAAATGACCATGTAAATGTGACTCCTAAATGTGGCATTCTGTTTCTAGGTTCGAATTTATGCTTTTATTTGATCGGTCTTGATTTTGTAGTGCAGAATGTGCTTATTGGCTTGATACTATGCTCATTCTTTATGCTTATGACTAGATGTCTTCAAACTTCATTGGTTTTATCTCCTTTTCCCTTTAAAATGACTTGTGATCTAACATTGGACGCTAAGTGTTCGATGAAATGGACATGTAAATGTCACTCGTTAATGTTGAATTCGGTTTCACTGTTCGAATTTATGCTTTTATTCGATACGTACGTATTGATTTTGTAGCATAGAATGTGCTTATTGGCTTAATACTATCCTCATTCTTTGTGATTATGCCTAGATGTCTTTAAAGATCACTAGTATTTTCTCCTTTTACCTTTAAAATTACTTGTGATCTAACATCGCACGCCAAGTATTCAATGAAATGTCCCTGTAAATGTCACTCCTAAATGTGGCATTCGTTTTTTTTGTTCGAATTTATGCTCTTATTCTATGAATCTTTATTTTGTAGTGCAAAATGTGCTTATTGGATTGATACTATCCTCATTCTTTATGCTTATGCCTAGATGTCTTTAAAATTCACTTGTGTTTTCTTCTTTTGCCTTTAAAAATTGACTTGTGATCTATCATTGCACGCAAAGTGTTCCATGAAATGTCGATGAAAATATACTCTTAAATGTGGCATTCGGTTTCTAGCTTTGAATTTATGCTTTTATTTGATACTCTTGAGTTTGTAGCGCAAAATGCGCTTTTTGGCTTGATACTATCCTCATTCTTTACGCTTATGCCTAGATGTCCTTAAAGATCACTTGTTTTTTCTCCTAATGCGTTTAAAAATTGACTTGTGATCTAACATTGCACGCAATGTGTTCGATGAAATGTGCATGTAAAAGTCACTCCTAAATGTGGCATTCGGGTTCTAGGTTCGAATTTATGCTCTTATTCGATCGGTCGTGATTTTTTAGTGCGGAATGTGCTTATTGGCTTGATATTATCCTCACTCTTTATGCTTATGTTTAGATGTCTATAAAGTCCACTTGTTTTTTCTCCTTTTTCCTTTAAAATGACTTGTGATCTAAAATTGCACGCCAAGTGTTCGATAAAATGACCACGTAAATGCGACTTCTAAATGTGAAATTCTATTTCTAGGTTCGAATTTACGCTTTTATTTGATTAGTCTTGATTTTGTAGTGCAAAATTTGCTTATTGGCATGATACTATCCTCATTCTTTATGCTTATGCCTAGATGTCTTTAAAGTTCACTTGTTTTTTCTCCTTTTGCCTTTAATATGACTTGTGATCTAACATTGCACGCCAAGTGTATGATGAAATGGCCATGAAAATGTCACTCCTTAATGTTGCATTCGGTTTCAAGGTTCGAATTTATGCTTTTATTCGATAAGTACATCTTGAATTTGTAGCATAGAATGTGCTTATTGGCTTGGTACTATCCTCATTCTTTGTGCTTATGCCTAGATCTAACATCGCAAGCCTTGTGTTCGATGAAATGTCCCTGTAAATGTAACTCCTAAATGTGGTATTCGTTTTCTTGGTTCGAATTTATGTTATTATTCTATCAATCTTGATTTTGTAATGTAGAATGTGCTTATTGGATTGATACTATCCTCATTCTTTATGCTTATGCCTAGATGTATATAAAGTGCACTTGTTTTATCTCCTTTTGCATTTAAAAATTGACATATGAGTTAACATTGCACGCAAAGTGTGCCATGAAATGTGCATGAAAATATACTCTTAAATGTGGCATTCAGTTTTTAGCTTTGAATTTAAGCTTTTATTCGATACTCTTGAGTTTGTAGCGCATAATGTGATCTAACATGTCCTTAAAGATCACTTGTTTTTTCTCCTAGTGCGTTTAAAAATTGACTTGTGATCTAACATTACACGCCATGTGTTCGATGAAATGTCCATGTAAATGTCACTCCTAAATGTGGCATTCGGGTTCTAGGTTCGAATTTCTACTCATATTCGATCGGTCTTGATTTTTTAGTGCAGAATTTGCTTATTGGATTGATACTATCCTCATTCTTTATGCTTATGGATTGATACTATCCTCATTCTTTATGGTTATTCCTAGATGTCCTTCAAGTTCACTTGTTTTTTCTCCTTTTGCCTTTAAAATGACTTGTGATCTTACATTGCACGCTATGTGTTCGATGAAATGGCCATGTAAATGTCACTCGTTAATGTTGAATTCGGTTTCAAGGTTAAAATTTATGCTTTTATTCGATACGTACGTCTTGATTTTGTAGCATACAATGTGCTTATCGGCTTGATTTTATCCTGATTCTTTGTGATTATGCCTAGATGTCTTTAAAGATCACTAGTGTTTTCTCCTTTTACCTTTAAAATGACTTGTGATCTAACTTCGCACGCCAAGTGTTTGATGAAATGTCCTTGTAAATGTCACTCCTAAATGTGGCATTTGTTTTTTTGTTCGAATTTATGCTCTTATTCTATGAATCTTGATTTTGTAGTGTAGAATGTGCTTATTGGATTGATGCTATCCTCATTCTTTATGCTTATGCCTAGATGTCTTTAAAGTTCACTTGTTTTTTCTTCTTTTGCCTTTAAATATTGACTTATGATCTAACATTGCACGCAAAGTGTTCCATGAAATGTCCAT
This sequence comes from Fallopia convolvulus, assembly GCA_964016875.1. NCBI lineage: Eukaryota > Viridiplantae > Streptophyta > Magnoliopsida > Caryophyllales > Polygonaceae > Fallopia > Fallopia convolvulus. The sequence goes on along the minus strand of OZ024734.1, from coordinate 31,846,328 downwards.
GAAAATATAATCTTAGATGTGGCATTCGGTTTCTAGCTTTGAATTTATGCTTTTATTCGATACTCTTGAGTTTGTAGCGCAGAATGTGCTTTTTGGCTTGATACTATCCTCATTCTTTACGCTTATGCCTAGATGTCCTTAAAGATCACTTGTTTTTTCTCCTAGTGCGTTTAAAAATTGACTTGTGATCTAACATTGCACGCCAAGTGTTCGATGAAATGTCCATCTAAAAGTCACACCTAAATGTCGCATTCGGGTTCTAGGTTCGAATTTATGCTCATATTCGATCGGTCTTGATTTTTTAGTGAAGAATGTGCTTATTGGCTTGATACTATCCTCACTCTTTATGCTTATGCCTAGATGTCTATAAAGTTCACTTGTTTTTTATCCTTTTTCCTTTAAAATGACTTGTGATCTAACATTGCACACCAAGTGTTCGATAAAATGACCATGTAAATGTGACTTCTAAATGTGGCTTTCTATTTTTAGGTTCGAATTTATGCTTTTATTTGATCGGTCTTGATTTTGTAGTTCAAAATGTGCTTATTGGCTTGATACTATCCTCATTCTTTATGGTTATGCCTAGATGTCCTTAAAGTTCAATTGTTTTTTCTCCTTTTGCCTTTAATATGACTTTTGATCTAACTTTGCACGCCAAGTGTTCGATGAAATGGCCTTGTAAATGTCACTCCTTAATGTTGCATTTCGTTTCTAGGTTCGAATTTATGCTTTTATTCGATACTGTTGGATCGTAAACCGTTAGCAAAGAGCTTGGGAATTGGCTGTTAAGCTGTTCCCAAGGCAGCGGAAGTAAGTTAAGCGCAAGTATTAAAAGCAGTAAAGAACGCAGTTCCTTTATAGAGGTTACAACCAACTAGTTGTGTGGGTAAACCTCTACCTCCGCTTGGAGGATTTTGAGTGACTTACTTATATTGGTTGCTTTGTTCCTTAGTTACAACAGCCGGATTCACACTTCTCTGTTCCTACGAGTTCTTCCTAACTCTAGCAACACTAGTAAATCCTCCCAACTGAGTTCCTAAGCTCACAACAGCAAAATACAAGTAACTCAAACCTTACACCGACTTCTCAGTTCCCTTGCCCCTGGGAACTTCGGCTTCACCGTCGTCGAGATCACACACTCACCAACGGGGACTTCTCTTCCTTTTCTTTCTTCTCTCTGATGTGGGTGTTTTTGAGTTCTAGGAGAAGTACTCAATCCGAGTACTATTCATTTGGCTTTATAGTCCAGGTGAGCTTGGGCAGTCGCATCTTTCAACTGTGTCCAAAATGCCCTTTGCTTGATGCCCAAGTTGTACTTTCTTCACATGTGACTTTGGTTTGAACTAGGTCAACTTCTTGAATCAATTGGACCGTTGGATCAAGCGTGACAATCTGATCCTCGGACTGTTCCTTCGGGTTGTCCAAGACATAATCCCGCGATCTGCGCTGAACGGTCGTTGTCCTCACATGTGAGTTCCCATGTCATGGGAACTGTCTTGTTTAGAGTTCCCTTGATGGAAACTCTTCATCGTTGTAAGCTTGTGTTCTCTTGATCATTCCTGGGAGTTCCCACTGCATGGGAACTTTCCTCTTCAGAGTTCCCTTGATGGAAACTCTACATTGTAAGCTTTCTGTGACTTTTGGTCATTCATGGGAGTTCTTGGCTGTACCTGCGTTCCTTAGAAATACTTGAACAAACCTCATTAGTTCCGCATGGTGTTTGTCATTATCAAAACACGGAGAATGACATCGTTGATCCGTTGTTTAGAACCAGAGGTCCCAACAACGTCCCAACAATTTCCCCCTTTTCGATGATGACAAACCCATCACAAAATATGCGAGTATTTCAATGAATGATATGCTGATGAGTTCCTAAGTATGATTTTTGGGAGTCGCTTCTAGTGAAACACTTAGATTTAGGGAGCCACTTCTGGTGAGACACTTAGATGTTACTTAGCTTTTTATGCAATTGTTCCCCCTTAGCTTATGCATGTTCTGTGATAACTTAAACTTTTAACTCATCTCGCATTTTTTGTCTTTCCCCCTTTTGACATCATCGAAAACAAGCAAAGCAATAATAAGGAAGAAAGGAACACGCAATCAAATTAAAAACCAATTCATTACTTAAGAAAATATGTACAAGGGGAACTCAAGTACAATTTTGTGGTCATTTTTGGATTAAGTGAAAAAGAAAGGAGAGATCATGGGGCTGCGGGGAACAGTGCATCAAAGAGGCGCGTCAGGACTTGTGTGAGTTTTTCTTGTCCCCTGGCCAACGTGGCTTGGTCCCTGGCAATCTGGTCGAGGGTGTTGGCAATGCGAAGCAACACTTGAGAGTTCCCTTCTTCACCAGACTCCAGTTGAGCCATTTCCTCTATAGGCTCAGAGTGCCTCATCTTCTGGACAACTGAGATGTCGAGTTCCCTTCCAAGCACTATTTCTTCCTTAGAGGCATTGCAGAGACCCTCTTTTTGTAGCAGCTTCTTTATCAGCCCAGAGTAGGGAAGGGAATGGGACTTGGAAGCCATACACTTCTCCATATTCCCAAGTATGATTCTGGGAAGGTTGATGGGCTTCTTGGGGAGGAAGTGATAGAGGATGATGGCATCGGGGATATTGACGACCAGACGCTTCTCTTGGCGAGGGATCACCACATTGATGATGAATTCATGAGCAAGCTTGGCGACCAAGGACAGATGATGAGTCGAGGGCACTTTAGAGGGAACTCGACCCTCAAAGATAGTGTTGTACACCTCGGCGTTGTGGAAGTTGCCCCAGAGCTTGTTGGGCAACTCGTTGAGTCCTTGAACTGAGACCTGGAGCTGAAGGCGGATTGTGGACGTAGTAAATATAAACTCGTCGCCTTCGTGGGCGAGAGTCCCCTGAGTGCAGTCATTGGAGATGACAAAGTTATTGTAGAACTGACGCACTTGTGAGGGATCTACACTCGCAGTTTCCTTGTAGAGGTTCTCCCACCCCTGGGCCTTGATCAGGTCCCACAGTTCCCCTAGGCCATTTTCGTTGAACACTTCTTCAGAAATGATAAGTGGAGGAAGGAGCTTCCGGCGTTCGTCCACAAGGTGCCTTGTTGAAGAAGATCCCATCCCCTTCTTGGTGGTGCTCTTAGAAGTGTTCCCCCTAGAGACCGTGCGAGGTCCTTTCTACTGAGGGGGTGCAGCCGCTTCGATCATTAGCACACGTTCCCTTGGCTAATGGGAACCCGTGGACACCACCATTTGATGTCTAGGTGTTGGGATCTGTGCTCACTCCTTAGCAGCTGGAGCCTCTTCTTCTTCTTCGACCTCATCATTTGAGGTCCCTTCTTCCTCGGAGGAGCTCGAGTGTGAGCCCTCCGCGTCATCTTCAAGATGACTTGTACTTGCCTCAGCACCACCAGCAGGTGCTGGGTCCCTTTTCTTCATGGGCTCTTCAGGAGCCGCTTTCTCTTGGGACTTGGTCCCTTGATCGCTTGTTGCTTTAGTGGGGACCTGGTTGAGCTCTTTCTCTATAGCCTGGAGTTGGGCCTCCTCCTTTACTGTTCCCATGATGAGAGGAGGAGGGTCCTTGGTCATTTTCCCGATGACCACGGAGAGAGGGAGGTCATCGTCTTCCGAAGTAAGGGCGACGGCAGTTTTGGATGGAGAGGGAGTGGGGAGTTTTGTGGTGGTGGGGGATGTGGTGGAAGAAGGAAGAGAAGAAGAAAGGGGAGTAGAGAGTTGTGTAGAAGGGGGAGGAGGAGTGGATTTGGTAACCTAGGGAGTAGAGATCCCCGAGGTAGGAGTGGGAGAGATAGATGTGTGTTGTGGTGAGGAAGGAGGAGAAGGAGTTTTGTGAGGTGGAGGTGGAGTTGGAGTTCCCGTTGTTGTGGGAACGGAAGGAAGTGATGAAGGTGGAGTTCCCTTTGATGTGGGAACAGAAGGAGGTGGTGCAGGAGTTTTTTGTTTCGAGGGAAGAGGTTTGGGAGGTCCCTTAATTATGGGAAGAGGGAGGGAAGAAGAAGAAGGGAGTTGACTCTGGGATTGGGAGGTCTCAGAGTCCGAGTGGAAGACAAAAGGGGGTTTGGCCATACAAGAACTCTCCTTGGAGCAGTTCAAGTACTCCTCGAATTTGAAATGGGGCTTCTTCCTGGGCTCTGAAAATTCAGAGACCTCAGCGTGTTTGCGTTTTTTGGATTTGGAGGGATCTTTGGAATGTTTCGATTGTTTGGATTTTGAGGGGTCTTTGGAGGAGTGGCGCTTTTTGGATGAATGGTGGTGTTTGGATTTTATGGGTTTCTCGTTGATGGAGGGACGAGCATCTCCGAAACTTTCAACAATGACAATTCCGGAGGAAGTGTTGGTGGTTGAGGGAGGAGGAAGGGATTCAGAGGAGGTGGCGGAAGATGTCCAGGCCAGAGTGTCGTCGGCCGGAGGAGGAGGTGGCAAGAAAGGGCTTACTTGGTTGTAGAGTCCTTGGATGAGTACGTCGTGCATGACTGGGTCTTTCTCTTTCTCAATCTCTTTCAGTTGAGAGATGAAGAGAATTCTGGGGTTTGCAAGCACCCAATCATTGATCTGGGCGAAGGTGTGTTGAGGGGCCATTTTTGTAAGGATTTGGGAAAGAGAGAAGGTTTTGGAGGTTTCTTGAAAAAGAGAGTGAAAGGGATGTGGACAAGAAGAATGACAGAGGTGGAAGATGGAATAAGAGACCAAAAATGGCAAATGAGGGTTTTAAGGAGAGAAGGGGCGAAGGGTAGAAAGGGAAGTGTGAAAACCTCGATAACCGTTGCCCAATGAACGTGGGGCATCGTTTCAACTTCCATAGCACGCCTCTGGACACGCATCACGATCTCTAGGGAAGGCCTTTCAAAATTTGAATACTTGGCCCTTAACGCTTCAGAGCTTCTGACACAAAAGTCCGCTTCCCAAGTGACGGTTCTTCTTCGTAGATGAGTCAGCGTTCCCTTGCTAGTATATATCAGTTCCCATGATCTTATCAAGGTCAGGGATAGTGAAGTGGTTAAGGGAACTTCACACTCATCCTTTTGTGGGGCTAGGGAACTCAAAGAGAACCAGACAATTTACGACTCGATAAAGGTGTAAACACTTTGGCTCATGAGAAGCGTTTGTCTGGTCCCTGGATTAGGGTAGGTTATAAGATCAACCGTCATGGTGGCTTGTAAAGAGGGATAAAGGGAACTCTGGTTGATCATGTTAGGCCAAAAGAAATAAAGTTCCCTTGTACACATTTGTCTTTAGACTAGTAATCATGGCATAGTGAAAGCAATAAGTCCAAGTTCCCTATCATGCATTCTTAGATAAACTAGTCAGGCATTGAGAGAGAGACAAACAAGGACTTGTTTAGTTTAGAGTTATCATCCTTAGAAGCATTCCAAAACGCTGGTAAGGACGTCTGTCTAAAGCTTTGGTGAGAATGTCCATAGGGTTAGCTTGAAAACGAGCACAAAGACATACGGAGAACATGATATCAGGTCTACTAGCTGTTAAGTAGAGAAGGAACCTAATCAAACCTCGATAGTTCCTTTGGTCCACACTAATACTTGTTTCATCCGCATTGAGCCTTGAATTTGGTGAGATGGGAGTGTCAATGGGCTTTGAATGTTCCATCCCATACTTTACGAGCATTTCCTTGATGTATTTCTGTTGATGAATTTTTGTTCCCTACTTGGTTTGAGATATTTGAAGTCCCAAGAAGAACGTGAGTTCCCCAATGAGACTCATCTCAACCTCACTGCTCATGAGGTCCTTAAATTTCTCTACAAGAGTTTCGTTAGTTGCTCCAAAAACTATGTCATCAACATATACTTGCACAATCAGGATGTCTTCAGACTCTTTCTTTAAAAACAAAGTCTTGTCTATGGAACCTCGAAGGTATCCATGGGACAAGAGGAATTGAGCAAACCTGTCATACCAAGCTCGGGGAGCTTGTTTGAGTCCTTAGAGGGCCCTCTCCAGGAAATAGACATGGTTGGGTAGCTTTTCATCTTCGAATCCTGGGGGTTGGGCCACATATACTTCTTCCTTGAGATGTCCATTGAGGAAGGCTGTTTTCACATCCATTTGATAAAGCTTGAATCCCTTGTGAGCAGCATAGGCAATTAAGAGTCTGATGGCTTCGATCCTGGCAACCTCTGCGAAGGTCTCATCGTAATCGATGGCTTCCTCTTGCCTGTAGCCTTGTGCCACCAGTCTAGCTTTGTTCCTTGCTACAGCCCCAGTATCATCGAGCTTGTTTCTAAAGACCCATCGAGTTCCTATGATGTTCTTGTTCTTGGGCCTAAGAACTAGCTTCCAAACTTTGTTCCTCTCGAATTGGTGAAGCTCCTCTTGCATGGCTTGGATCCAATGTGGGTCCTTCAAAGCTTCTTTGATATTTTTGGGTTCCACCATTGAAACAAACGCGTTAAAAGCACAAAAATTATTGAGAGAGGAACGAGTTTGTACACCTTTATCATAAGGGGAGATGATGTTCTCAATGGGGTGGTCCTTCCTTTGTTGAAAGTTTCTTGTATAAGTGGGTTTCCTTGCACTTGTGACATCTTCAGTGGAGGCTTCCTTTTCATGGGAACACTCATCTTCAGCTTCTTCATTGAGTGTTTCTTCAGAGATTCCTGGCAAGTTCCCTCTTTGTTCCCCCTGAACACTTGATTCTGGCAGGGTATTGTCTTGGGGAACAAGAGAGTTGGAGGTGTCTTGTAGTTCTTCTGAGGAGGGAACCTCGAGGGAGATTTGATCAGTCAGAGTTGGATCTCCGTCGTTGTTCCCTGGTTGTGGGATGTTGCTTGCACTTGGATAGTCTTCATCCCTCTTCCTTGGCTCATCATCGTCATCATCATCGTCTTCTTGTCTGACTAGTTTGAACAGAGTTCCCTTCCCTTGGGTCTTTGTTCCCATCTTTACATATTTCTCGTTGAAGACGACATGGATGCTTTCTTCTATCTTCTTGGTCCTCTTATTATAGACCCTGTAAGCCTTGCTTTGTGATGAGTATCCCAGGAAGATCCCTTCATCGCTTCTAGGATCGAATTTTCCAAGGTTGTCTTTGCCATTGTTGTGGACAAAGCATGTGCATCCGAAGGTCCTTAGATGGGAGATGTTTGGTTTTCTCCCCTTGATGAGCTCGTAGGATGTCTTCTTGATCAAAGGCCTTGTCATAGCTCGGTTCAAGATGTATGTAGCTGTAGCGATGGCTTCAGCCCAGAAATACTCAGGAACTCCGCTTTCAATCATCATGGTTCTGGCCATGTCCTCCAAGGTCATATTCTTTCTCTTGACCACTACGTTTTGCTGAGGAGTGCAAGGGGCTGAGAAGTTGTGAGAGATCCCATGCTTGTCACCGAAGTTGAGGAACTCTGAGTTTTGAAACTCAGTTCCATGGTCAGACCTGATGGCTTTCAGCTATTGCCCCATGCTTACTTCTGTTCTTTTGATGAAAGGCTCGAACTCTTCAAAAGCTTGTGATTTTGCCTTCAAGAAAATAACCCAGGTGAATCTAGAAAAATCATCAATTAAGACATACATGTACCTTTTTCCTCCATAGCTGGTTGTTCGCATGGGACCAAAGAGATCCATGTGAATTAGTTCCAAAGGCCTGGTTGTGCTCACCACCTTTTTGGGTTTGAAGGAGTTCCTAGTCTGTTTCCCTCGAACGCATGCTTCACATATTTGGACTCCTTCGAGATTGATTCGAGGAAGACCAATGACCAGATCCTGTAGATAAAGCTTCAGGATTTGATTGACACCTGCATGTCCCAGTCTTCGGTGCCAGAGTTCCGTATCATCGTGGGAACTCGCAAGGCAAAGCTTCATTGGTGGTTCAAATTGTGTATTTACTACATAAACGTTGTTGTGCCTTCTTCCTCTCAGAATCACTTTGTTGGTCTTTTTGTTGATGACTAGGCATTCGTCTGAGTCGAAGGTGACAATGTTGTTCCCTTGATCACACATCTGGGCAACACTTAAGAGGTTGTATCCCAAATCTTTCACCTGATTGACATTGCTGATTTTGATTGATCTATTTAGCAACACTTCTCCCTTTCCAATTACTTCTCCCTTGTTTTTATTGCCAAATGAGACGTGGCCTCCTTCGGCATGAGTGTGGAGTGAGATGAGGATATCTTTGTTTCCGGTCATATGGTTCAAGCATCCACTATCTATGAACCATGCATTGTTCCCTCTCACTGCCACCTACAAGGTAAAGTTAGTGTTTTGAGACCCAGGCAAGATGACTCTTGCCCGGTCCCTTGCAAGGGAAAATATTCTCATTTAAAACATAGTCAGCGATGTTGATATCATGAGTGGTTTGAGAGTTGGAGTTCCTTTGGTGATTAGCATGATGTTTTTGTTTGTTTAGGAACTCACGGTTTCTAAGGGTTTGGGCTCTCTTCTTAGGACATGCTTCCTTGTAGTGCCCATGAGCACCACAGTTCCAGCACGTCTTATAGTATTCTCCCAGGTATTACTTTGGGTGTGGTCTCTGGATTCTGTTCCTATCCATGGTTTCCTTATTGTACACCAGTGTTCCCAGTGTAATAATCTTTCTCACCACCTTTCCCACTTTCTAGGACCCTGATTTTTTCTTCAAGATGAGCATTTTTCTGTTTCTCACATTGGAGTTCTAAGGCCCTACAGTCATGGATTTCATGTTCACTTAGGGGTGACTTCCCGTTCTTTGAGCTCTCAGTTTTATATCCTATGCCGTGTTTGGCTGGGACGAACTTGATTTGGGAACTAGAAGCTTCAAGATGTTCGGGAGTCTTACTCAGGTTTTGCAAGAGGGTGCTCTAATCTTTCTCTAGAGTTTTGATTTCATTTTTCTAGATCTACGATGTGAGACACATGGGACTTGAGTTTTTCGAGAAGGGATATGCAGTTGGGACATGGTTCAAGACCAACTAATTGAGCATTTATGTGTTCCTGTTTTTCCAACTTGTTTTGCGGTTTTATGTTATCTTTGACAAGACTTGAAAGAATTTTCAACAACTCAGGTTTTTCATAGTTATTCAAAGAAGCAAGAACAGTGTCAGTGGTTACCTCACTGGGTTGTTCCCCAGTGGTTTCTCCTATGGCCATTTCACACATGTCTGGGAGTGCCCATGACTCGGGATCTTCGTCTTCATCATCGCTCCAGGTGGCGATGTAGGCCTTTTTCCCTTGCTTCCGGCCGTCAGTTCCCTGTGGGCATTCCTTTGCGAAGTGTCCTTTCTTGTTGCACTTGTAACATGTGACATCCGAGAGGTCCTTCTCTGCTGGTTTTCTTTGGGAACTCTGTCCTTTTCCCCAGTTCCCACTGTTCTTTTGGAGCTTCCCTTTGTATAAGTTCCGAAGAGCCTTTGTTACGAGAACTAGCTCCTCATCCTCTTCTTCTTCGGAGTCTTCGTGTTGTTCTTGAGTTGATTTGAGCATCTTCTCAATCTTGAGTGCGATCCCTCGATGAGCTCGAGTCTGTTCCTTATCATCGATCTTTCTCTTCTCGTGTCCCACTAGCTTTCCAAACACTTGATGGAGCATGAGTGTTCTATTTTCCGGATTCTCCTTGAACATTGTTCTCTCGTTTGCCCATTCTCCAGTCAATCCGTTGAAGAGCTGTTGGACCTTCATCTTATGGGTGATTTCTTCTTTGGTGATCCCCAAGCCTTCCATTTTGGTGCAAAGTCCTTCAAATCGGGACTGGTAGCTATCGACAGAATCTCCCATCTCCATTTGGAAGTTGTAGAACTCCCTTTTTGCATTCATCTGAAGATCTTCTCGGAGATCTGAGTTCCCAACGTGCATTTGTTGGATGGCTTCCCACATTTCCTTAGCTGTGTCAAGATTTGCTACCCTGTCACAGTCTTGTACGCACATAGACCTCTTCAGGTACTGTTTGGCCTTGTAGTTTGCCGCCATACACTTGTATTCGTTGGGTCCCCATTTGGTGATGTCGTTGACTATAGCTATGTCAATTTCGAAGTTGCCTCTCTCGATAACACACCAGGCTTGGTAGTCTTGGCCACGCATCCAATCCTTCATGTCGCGTTGCCAACTTTCGAATCTTCCTGTAATAAGCCTTGGCGGCTTACTAGTGTTGTTCCCCACCTGAGTAAGTTCCTGAGCCATTTGATACCTGCGATGCTAACACAAATCTAGAGCAAACCCGCTCTGATACCATTTGTTGGATCGTAAACCGTTAGCAAAGAGCTTGGGAACTGGCTGTTAAGCTGTTCCCAAGGCATCGGAAGTAAGTTAAGCGCAAGTATTAAAAGCAGTAAAGAACGCAGTTCCTTTATAGAGGAACCCCACTACAACCAACTAATTGTATGGGTAAACCTCTACCTCCGCTTGGAGGATTTTGAGTGACTTACTTATATTGATTGCTTTGTTCCTTAGTTACAACAGCCGGATTCACACTTCTCTGTTCCTACGAGTTCTTCCTAACTCTAGCAACACTAGTAAATCCCCCCAACTGAGTTCCTAAGCTCACAACAGCAAAATACAAGTAATTCAAACCTTACACCGACTTCTCAGTTCCCTTGCCCATGGGAACTTCGGCTTCACCGTCGTCGAGATCACACACTCGTCAGCGGGGACTTCTCTTCCTTTTCTTTCTTTTCTCTTATGTGGGTGTTTTTGAGTTCTAGGAGAAGTACTCAATCCGAGTACTATTCATTTGGCTTTATAGTCCAGGTGAGCTTGGGCAGTCGCATCTTTCAACTCTGTCCAAAATGCCCTTTGCTTGATGCCCAAGTTGTACTTTCTTCACATGTGACTTTGGTTTGAACTAGGTCAACTTCTTGAATAGATCGGACCGTTGGATCAAGCGTGACAGTCTGATCCTCAAATTGTTCCTTCGGGCTGTCCAAGACAGACTCCCGCGATCTGCGCTGAACGGTCGTTGTCCTCACATGTGAGTTCCCATGTCATGGGAACTGTCTTGTTCAGAGTTCCCTTGATGGAAACTCGTCATCGTTGTAAGCTTGTGTTCTCTTGATCATTCCTGGGAGTTCCCACTGCATGGGAACTTTCCTCTTCAGAGTTCCCTTGATGGAAACTCTGCATTGTAAGCTTTTTGTGACTTTTGGTCATTCATGGGAGTTCTTGGCTGTACCTGCGTTCCTTAGAAATACTTGAACAAACCTCATTAGTTCCTCATGGTGTTTGTCATTATCAAAACACGGAGAATGACATCGTTAATCCATTGTTTAGAACCAGAGGTCCCAACAACATCCCAACAGATACGTACGTCTTGATTTTGTAGCATAGAGTGTGCTTATTGGCTTGATACTATCCTCATTCATTGTGTTTATGCCTAGATATCTTTAAAGATCACATGTGTTTTCTTCTTTTACCATTAAAATGACTTGTGATCTAACATCGCACTCCAAGTGTTCGATGAAATGTCCTTGTAAATGTCACTGCTAAATGTGGCATTCGGTTTCTTGGTTCGAATTTATGCTCTTATTCTATCAATCTTGATTTTGTAATGCAGAATGTGCTTATTGGATTGATACTATCCTCATTCTTTATGCTTATGCCTAGATGTCTTTAAAGTTCACTTGGTTTTTCTCCTTTTGCCTTTAAAATGACTTGTGATCTAACATTGCACCCTAAGTTTTCGATGAAATGGTCATGTAATTGTCACTCGTTAATGTTGAATTCGGTTTCAAGGTTCAAATTTATGCTTTTATTCGATACGTACGTCTTGAATTTGTAGCATAGAATGTGCTTATTGGCTTGATACTATCCTCATTCATTGTGATTATGCCTAGATGTCTTTAAAGATCACTAGTGTTTTCTCCTTTTACCTTTAAAATGACTTGTGATATAACATCGCACGCCAAGTGTTCGATGAAATGTCCTTGTAAATGTCACTCCTAAATGTGGCATTCTTTTTTTTTTGTTCGAATTTATGTTGTTATTCTATGAATCTTGATTTTGTAGTGCAGAATATACTTATTGGATTGATATTTTCCTCATTCTTTATGCTTATGCCTAGATGTCTTCAAAGTTCACTTGTTTTTTCTTATTTTGCCTTTAAAAATTGACTTGTGATCTAACATTGCACGCAAAGTGTTCCATGAAATGTCCATGAAAATATAATCTTAAATGTGGCATTTGGTTTCTAGCTTTGAATTTATGCTTTCATTCGATACTCTTGAGTTTGTAGCGCAGAATGTGCTTTTTGGCTTGATACTATCCTCATTCTTTACGCTTATGCCTAGATGTCCTTAAAGATCACTTGTTTTTTCTCCTAATGCGTTAAAAATTGACTTGTGATCTAACATTGCACGCGAAGTGTTCGATGAAATGTCCATGTAGAAGTCACTCCTAAATGTGGCATTCGGGTTCTAGGTTCGAACATTGCACCGCAGTTAGAATTGTCCTCCGGTGAACTCGGCTGGTTTCCGCTGGCCGAATTTTCACTATCCAACTCTTTCCCACTCCCTAATGTCATTGCACTCACATTCTCTCTCGGGTTAATGGGCTGAGATGGCATATTTCCCGAGTCCTTAGCTTCTAGACAATTCAGAGTGGTTTCAATCTGACTTAACTGAATTTCCAAACTCTTCATCGCAGCCTTAGTCTCTTGGTTTTCCTTCATAAGCTGATTGATAATGGCTGGATTTTCCTGAGGAGCTTGGGGCCTTGGCACATAATTAGGCCTGGGAACATAGTTGGTCTGACCTCCCTGTGGTGGAAAAGGTTGTTGAGGTTCTTGACTCCACCAAAAGTTAGGATGGTTTGCCCACCCATGATTAAAGGTATTTGAATATGGGTCATTCCGGGGCCTTTGTTCATAGTTCCCTATAGCATTCACATCAGCTACTGGCTGTTGCATGATAGGGAATGAATCAGAAGGATGGCTAGATTCACCAAAGATTCCACAAGCCCTTGAACTTGAAGCTCCATTGCCCGCCAACAGTTGCTTCATCATAGCTTTCAACTCCCTTACTTCAGCATTCAGGGAGTCATTAATAAAATGGACAGACCTACTGTTGGATCTTTTTCTCTGATTTCTGCATTGCTCTGCTAGAGTCTCCAACTTCTCGAACGCCTGCCTAGGAGTGAGATTCTCATATGAACCTCCACATGAAGCATTCATCAGGCGCCTATCAGCATCACATAGACCCTCAATAATATAGCAAATCAGGTCTTTATCAGAATAGCCATGGTAGGGACAACAGGCTATGAGTCTCCTGTAACGCTCATAGTACTCGTACAAGTTCTCATTATCTCCTTGCTCCAAACTACTCAGCTGATTTTTGATGGACGTTTGCTTGGCAGTAGGGAAATATTTCTCCAGAAAAGCACCCTTCATTTGAGCCCAAGTAGTGATCGTCTCAGGTTTTTTGTAAAGGTACCATTCCTTAGCTGAATCAGCCAAAGAAAATTGAAAAACCCTCAGCATAAGCTGATCTTCAGTCACTTCAGCTGGCTTCATTCCCAAGTAGACAGAATGGAACTCTGCAAAGTGTTTATTTGGATCTTCCCCACTTAGCCCATAGAACATAGGCAAATAATGGAGAAGACCAGATTTAAGCTCAAACTTCACTCCTTCTCCTAGAGCGGGAAACTGAAGACCAAGTTGTTGCTGTTCTAAATTAGGCGCAGTCAGTTGCCTAATAGTGCGATCTGCCATGGTTACTAGATGCTCTTCAACTTCTGAATCAGATGAAGAAAAGACGAAACTGGATCAAACTGTATGCCTAGCACTTGAGCCTGAACTTGACGTCTCAACTGTCCCAGAGTCCTGTTAATTTCAGGATCAAACGGAACAACAGGAGAATTATCAGTAGAACGGGTAAGAACCATAAGATAGGTTCTTACCAATTCGGGGGATCTGGACGAACCGATCCGCGGGCGCGGAAAAATTCTGAGGGCGCGGATCTACCGCGGGCGCGGATTCGTCAGAAACGCCGATTTAGCAGAAAATTAAAAACCGATTCCCCAGCAACGACGCCAAAATTTGACTCGGCTAAAATCGTTGTTGCCAAGATCAAAGATAAATAACCCTAATCTACAAACTAGTATAGCAAGCAAGCAAGGGAACGTACCCAAGACAATCGGATTTCTGACTAATCAGCAAAGAGCAAAGACAGGGGTTTTGGGAGTTTAGTCAAACAAATAAAAGAGCAAATATTATTTGGGATTAAATCAATGGAAGAAAGCAAAGTTTATTCAATCAATTCCACCTTTTCAATCATTCGATCATTAATTCATCCACTTTTCTATTAATTCCCTAGTTAATTCCAATCCTTATAAAAGAATTCCGCTTGTCCACGGTCCAAGTGAAACGATGATATGAACAAGAACGCTTAATTCAAATCATACAAAATATTAAGGATAGAAGGATATTAATTCATGCAATCAAGCTACGAGTCTCATGCATAAAATAATAATCAAATACTCTTTCTCAATTCTAGTCCACGGTCCTAGAAAAGAGTTGTTTCAAGGATAAATAAGATTGCATAGACAACAATCAAACCTAATCCAAACAGTAGATCTAAGTCAATCAAACAAGTTGATCAGGCTTATCAAATCAAACATAGATCATATAAATAAAACCAAGAGTTTTTATATTAACCAAGGGATAGAAAAGTTACCAGAATCTCACGAATTACATAAAAAGGCTTCCTTGATTAAACAAACTCCAAAGAGAAATTAGTTCTCCATAATACTGAAATAAAAACCTAAAAGTACAAGTATGCTAGAATTGTGTCTCCCTAAATTGAAACTCGAAACTAAGCTTAAATAGTAGAAAATAAGTCCAAAACCCTAAGATATAATAATACTAAAAGATAAAATAAAACAAACGAAGGCGGCTATGAAAATCCTCGATCCGCGAGCGCGGAATATTTCTGCGTCCAAGGATCCACTTGATGTCCGAGGCCGCGGATACTCCTCGATCCGCGAGCGTGGAAATTTTCCTTGGGCTCGGATCTTCTGACGCCTTACTAGTGTCAACTTCGGTGGTGGTTTTGACCCATTTAGAGTTGGAATTTGAACTTGCCGTACAAACATGAATTGTAGCACTTCGAGTTAGCTTTCAAATGATACCAAATTGAGCTTCATCCAATCATCGTAGCACCCGAACGATGCGTCACAAGAAAATGGCGTCAAAACAACTCAAAATCAACATTTGTCTTCGAAATTCTTGCAATTCATCAAATCGTGTCTTCGGTCTTCATATGACAATTATGATCAAAACTAACCTAAACACACTCAAATCATACCTAAAAAACAAGAGTTAACCTATACTAAATAGAGCAAATCAGTGGCATTCGGTTTCTATGTTTGAATTTATGCTCTTATTCGAACGAATGTGCTTATTGGCTTGATACTATCTTCATTCTTAATGCTTATGCCTAGATGTCTATAAAGTTCATTTGTTTTTTCTCCTTTTGCCTTTAAAATGACTTGTGATCTAACATTGCATGCCAAGTGTTCAATGTAATGACCATGTAAATGTGACTCCTAAATGTGAAAATCTGTTTCTAGGTTTGAATGTATGCATTTATTTGATCGGTCTTGATTTTGTAGTGCAGAATGTGCTTATTGGCATGATATCATCCTCATTCTTTATACTTATTCCTAGATGTCTTGAAATTGAACTTGTTATTACTCGTTTTGCCTTTAAAAATTGAATTGTGATCTAACATTGCACGCCAAGTGTTCGATGAAATGTCCATGTAAATTTCACTCATAAATGTGGCATTCTGTTTCTAGGTTCGAATTTATGCTTTTATGTGATCGGTCTTGATTTTGTAGTGCAAAATGTGCTTATGAGCTTGATATTATCCTCATTCTGTATGCTTATGCCTAGATATCTTTAAAGATCACTTGTTTTCTCTCCTTTTGCCTTTAAAATGACTTGTGATCTAACATTACACGCAAAGTGCTCCATGAAATGTCCATGAAAATATCACTCTTAAATGTGGCATTTGGTTTCTAGGTTTGAATTTATGTTTTTATTCGATACTCTTGAGTTTGTAGCGCAGAATGTGCTTATTGGCTTGATACTAACCTCATTCTTTATTCTTAGGCCTAGATGTCTTAAATTATCACTTGTTTTTTCTCCTTTTGCCTTTGAAAATGACACGTGATCTAACATTGCACGCTAAATGTTCGATGAAATGTCCATGTATATGTTACTCCTAAATGTGGCATTGGTTTCGAGATTTGAATTGATGCTCTTATTCGATCGATCTTGATTTTGTAGTGCAGAATGTGCTTATTGGCTATATACTATCCTCATTCTTTATACTTAGGCCTAGATGTCTTAAAAATGACTTGTTTTTTCTCCTTTTGCCCTTAAAAATTGACTTGTGATCTAACATTGCACGCCAAGTGTTCGATCAAATTTTCCTATAAATGTCACTCCTAAATGTGGCATTCGATTTCAAGGTTCGAATTGTTGCTCTTATTCGACCGCTCTTGATTTTGTAGTGCAGAATGTGCTTATTGGCTTGATACTATCCTCATTCTTTATGCTTATGCCTAAATGTGCTTAAAGTTCACTTGTTTTTTCTCCTTTTGCCTTTAAAATGACTTATGATCTAATATTGCACACCAAGTGTTTGATGAAATGTCCATGATTTTTTAGTGCAGAATGTGCTTATTGGCTTATACTATCCTCATTCTATGTGCTTATGCCTAGATGTCTTTAAAGATCACTTGTGTTTTCTCCTATTGCCGTTAAAAATGACTTGTGATATAATGTTGCACGCCAAGTGCTCGATGAAATGTCCTTGTAAATGTCACTCCTAAATCTGGCATTCGGTTTCTAGGATCGAATTTATGCTTTTATTAAATACTCTTGAGTTTGTAGCGTAGAATGTGCTTATTTGCTTGATACTATACTCATTGTTTGTGCTTATGCCTAGATGTCTTTGACGTTCACTTATTTTTTCACCTTTTGCCTTTAAATGTGGCATTCGGTTTCTTGGTTTGAATTTATTCTTTTGTTTGATACGTACGTCTTGATTTTGTAGCGTAGAATGTGCTTATTGGCTTGATACTATCCTCATTCTTTGTACTTATGCCTAGATGTCTTTAAAGGTCACTTGTGTTTTCTCCTTTGGCCTTTTAAATGACTTGTGATCTACTATCGCACGACAAGTGTTCGATGAAATTTCAATGTAAATGTCACCCCTAAATGTGCCATTCGGTTCCTAGGTTTAAATTTATGCTCTTATTCTATCAATCTTGATTTTGTAGTGCAGAATGTGCTTATTGGCTTGATAATATCCTCATTCTTTATGCTTAGGCCTAGATGTCTTAAAAGATCACCTGTTTTTTCTCCTTTTGCCTTTTAAAATTGACTTGTGATCTAACATTGCACACCAAGTGTTCTCTGAAATGGCCATGTAAATGTCACTCCTAAATGTAGCATTCGGTTTCTAGATTTGAATTTACGCTTTTATTCGATACGTACCTCTTGATTTTGTAGCGTAGAATGTGCTTATTGGCTTATAGTATCCTCAATCTATGTGCTTGTGCCTATATGACTTTAAAGATCACTTGTGTCTTCTCCTTGTGCCTTTAAAAAGGTCTTGTGATCAAACATCGCACGCCAAGTGTTCGATTAAATGTCCATGGAAATGTCACTCCTAAATCTGGCATTCGGTTTCTAGGTTCGAATTTATGCTTTTATTTGATCGGTCTGAATTTTGTAGTGCAGAATGTGCTTATTGGGCTGATACTATCCTCATTCTTTATGCTTATGCCAACATGTTTTTAAAGTACACTAGTTTTTTCCCCTTTTGCATGTGATCTAACATTGCACGCCAAGTGTTCGATGAAATATCTATGTAAATGTCACTCCTAAATGTGGCATTCGGTTTCTAGATTCGAATTTATGCTTTTATTCGATACTCTTGAGTTTGTAGGATAGAATGTGCTTATTTGCTTGATACTATACTTATTCGTTGTGCTTATGCCTAGATGTCGTTGAAGTTCACTTGTTTTTTCTCCTTTTGCCTTTAAAAATTAACCTGTGATCTAACATTGCACGCAAAGTGTTCCATGAAAATGTCACTCCTAAATGTGGCATTCGGTTTCTAGGTTCGAATTTATGCTCATATTCTATCAATTTTAATTTTGTATTGCAGAATGTGCTTATTGGCTTGATAGTATCCTCATTCTTTATGCTTATGCCTAGATGTCTATAAAGTTCACTTATTTTTTCTCCTTTTACCTTTAAAAATGGACTTGTGATGTAACATTGCATGCCAAGTGTTCGATGAAATGTCCATGTAAAAGGTTACTCCTAAATGTGGTATTCGGTTTCTAGGTTCGAATATATGCTCTTATTCGATTGGTCTTGATTTTTTAGTGCAGAATGTGCTTATTGTCTTATACTAGTCCCATTCTATATGCTTATGCCTAGATGTCTTTAAAGATCACTTGTGTTTTCTCCTTTTGCCTTTAAAAAGATCTTGTGATCTAACATCACACGCCATGTGTTCGATGAAATATCCATGGAAGTGTCACTCCTAAATGTGGCATTCGGTTTCTAGGTTTCGAATTTATGCTTTTATTTGATCGTCTTCATTTTTTAGTGCAGAATGTGCTTATGTGCTTGATACAATCCTCATTCTTTATGCTTATGCCTAGATATCTATAAAGTTCATTTGTTTTTTCTCCTTTTGCCTTTAAAATGACTTGTGATCTAACACTGCATGCCAAGGATTCGATGAAATGTCCATGTAAATGTCAGTCCTAAATGTGGCATTCGGTTTCTAGGTTTGAATTTATGCTTTTATTCGATACACCTTGATTTCATAGTGCAAAATGTGCTTATTGGCATTATACTATCTTCATTCTTTATGCTTATGCCTAGATGTCTTTAAAGATCACTTGTTTTTTCTCCTTTTACCTTTAAAAATTGACTTGTGATGTAACATTGCACACCAAGTGTTCGATGAA
Source organism: Fallopia convolvulus (assembly GCA_964016875.1). NCBI lineage: Eukaryota > Viridiplantae > Streptophyta > Magnoliopsida > Caryophyllales > Polygonaceae > Fallopia > Fallopia convolvulus. The sequence continues at coordinate 31,827,423 of OZ024734.1, read as the reverse complement.
TTGACCATGTAAAAAGTCACTCCTAAATATGGTATTCGGTTTCTAGCTTCGAATTTATGCTCTTATTCGATCGGTCTTGATTTTTTTTGTGCAGAATGTGCTTATTGGCTTGTACTATCCTCATTCTATGTTCTTATGCATAGATGTCTTTAAAGATCACTTGTGTTTTCTCCTTTTGCCTTTAAAAAGGACTTGTCATCTAACATCGCATGCCAAGTGTTCGATGAAATATCCATGGAAATGTCACTCCTAAATGTGGCATTCTTTTCTAGGTTTGAATTTATGGTTTTATTCGATACACCTTGATTTCGTAGTGCAAAATGTTCTTATTGGCTTGATACTATCTTCATTCTTTATACTTATGCCTAGATGTCTTTAAAGATCACATGTTTTTTCTCCTTTTGCCTTTAAAAATTGACTTGTGATCTAACATTGCACGCCAAGTGCTCGATGAAATGTCCATGAAAATGTCACTCCTAATTGTGGCATTCGGTTTCTAGGTTCGAATTTATGCTCTTATTCGATCGGTCTTGATTTTTTAGTGTAGAATATGCTTATTGGCTTCATACTATCCTCATTCTTAATGCTTATGCCTAGATGTCTATAAGGTTCACTTGTTTTTTGTCCTTTTTCCTTTAAAATGACTTGTGATCTAACATTCCACGCCAAGTGTTGGATGAAATGGCCATGTAAATGTCACTCCTAAATGTTGCATTCGGTTTCTAGGTTCGTATTTATACTTTTATTCGATACGTACGTCTTGATTTTGTAGCGAAGAATGTGCTTATTTGCATGATACTATCCTCATTCTATGTGCTTATGCCTACATGTCTTTAAAGATCACTTGTGTTTTCTCCTTTTGCCATTAAAAAGGACTTGTGATCTAACATTGCACGCTAAGTGTTCGATGAAATGGCCATGTAAATGTCTCTCCTAAATGTTGCATTCGGTTTCTTGGTTCGAATTTATGCTTTTATTCGATACGTACATCTTGATTTTGTAGCGTAGAATGTGCTTATTGGCTTGAAACTATCCTCATTCTTAATTCTTATGCCTAGATGTCTTTACAAATCACTTGTGTTTTCTCCTTTTGCCTTTAAAATGAGTTGTGACCTAACATTGCACGCCAATTGTTCGATGAAATGTTCATGTCAATGTCACTCCTAAATGTAGCATTCGGTTTCTAGGTTCGAATTTATGTTCATATTCTATCAATTTTAATTTTGTAGTGCAGAATGTGCTTATGTGCTTGATAATATCCTTATTCTTTATGCTTATGCCTAGATATCTATAAAGTTCATTTGTTTTTTCTCCTTTTGCATTTAAAATGACTTGTGATCTAACATTGCACGCCAAGTATTCGATGAAATGTCCATGTAAATGTTAGTCCTAAGTGTGGCATTCGGTTTCTAGGTTTCAATTTATGCTTTTATTCGATACACCTTGATTTCGTAGTGCAAAATGTGCTTATTGTCATTATACTATCTTCATTCTTTATGATTATGCCTAGATGTCTTTAAAGATCACTTGTTTTTTCTCCATTTACCTTTAAAAATTGACTTGTGATGTAATATTGCACACCAAGTGTTCGATGAATTGACCATGTAAAAAGTCACTCCTAAATATGGTATTCGGTTTCTACGTTCGAATTTATGCTCTTATTCGATCGGTCTTGATTTTTTCGTGCAGAATGTGCTTATTGTCTTATACTATCCTCATTCTATATGCTTATGCCTATAAGTCTTTAAAGATCACTTGTGTTTTCTCCTTTTGCCTTTAAAAAGGACTTGTGATCTAACATCGCACGCCAAGTGTTCTATGAAATATCCATGGAAATGTCACTCCTAAATGTGGCATTTGGTTTCTAGGTTCGAATTTATGCTTTTATTCGATCGGTCTTGATTTTTTAATGCAGAATATGCTTATTGGCTTTATATTATCCTTATTCTTTATGCTTATGCCTAGATGTCTTTAAAGTTCACTTGTTTTTTTTCCTTTTGCCTTTAAAATGACTTGTGATCTAACATTGCACGCGAACTGTTCGATGAAATGTTCATGTAAATGTCACTCCTAAATGTGGCATTCAGTTTCTAGGTTTAAATTTATGCTTTTATACGATACGCCTTGATTTTGTAGTGCAAAATATGCTTATTGGCTTGATACTATCTTCATTCTTCATGCTTATGCCTAGATGTCTTTAAAGATCACTTGTTTTTTCTTCTTTTGCCTTTAAAATGACTTGTTATCTAAGATTGCATGCCAAGTGTTCGATGAAATGTGCATGTAAATGTCACTCCTAAATGTTGCATCGATTTCTACGTTCGAAATTATTCTTTTATTTGATCGGTCTTTATTTTGTAGTGCATAATGTGCTTATTGGCTTGATACTATCCTCATTCTTTATGCTTATGCCTACATGTCTTTAAAGTTCACTTGTTTATTCTCCTTTTTACTTTAAAATGACTTGTGATCTAACATTGCACGCCAAGTGTTTGATGAAATGTCCATGTAAATGTCACTCTTAAATGTAGCATTCGGTTTCTAGGTTCGAATTTATGCTTTTATACGATACTCTTGAGTTTGTAGCGTTGAATGTAGTTATTGTTTTGATACTATCCTCAATCTTTGTGCTTATGCCTAGATGTCGTTAAAGTTTACTTGTTTATTCCCGTATTGCCTTTAAAAATTGACTTGTGATCTACCATTGCACGCCAAGTGTTGCATGAAATGTCGATGAACATGTCACTCCTAAATGTGACATTCGGTTTCTAGGTTCGAATTTATGCTTTTATTCGATAAGTCTTGATTTTGTAGTGTAGAATGTGCTTATTGGCTTGATACTATCCTCATTTTTTATGCTTAGGCCTAGATGTCTTAAAAGATCACTATTTTTTTTCTCCTTTTGCCTTTAAAATGACTTGTGATCTAAGATGGCACGCCAAGTGTTCGATGAATTGTCCATGTAAATGTCACTCCTAAATGTGGCATTCGGTTTCTAGGTTTGAATTTATGATCTTATTCGATCGGTCTTGACTTTTTATTGCAGAATATGCTTATTGGCTTGATACTATCCTCATTCTTAATGCTTATGCCTAGATGTCTATAAAGTTCACTTGTTTTTTCTCCTTTTGCCTTTAAAATGACTTGTGATCTAACATTGCACACCAAGTGTTTGATGAAATGGCCAGGTAATTGTCACTCTTGCATACGGTTTCTAGGTTCGAAGTTAAGCTTTTATTCGATATGTACGTCTTGATTTTGTATTGTAGAATGTGCTTATTGCCTTGATACTATCCTCATTCTTTGTTCTTATGCCTAGATGTCTTTGAAAGTTCACTTGTGTTTTCTCCTTCTACCTTTAAAATGACTTGTGATCTAACATCGCACGCCATGTGTTCGATGAAATGTCCTTGTAAATGTCACTCCTAAATGTGGCATTCGGTTTCTTGGTTCGAATTTATGCTCTTATTCTATCAATTTTGATTTTGTAGTGCAGAATGTTCTTATTGGATTGATATTATCCTCATTCTTTGTGCTTATGCCTAGATGTCTTTTTCGTTCACTTGTATTTTCTCCTTTTGCCTTTAAAAATGACTTGTGATCTAACATCGCTAGCCAAGTGTTTGATGAAATGTCCATGGAAATGTAACTCCTAAATGTGGCATTCGGTTTCTAGGTTCGAATTTATGCTCTTATTCTATCAATCTTGATTTTGTAGTGCAGAATGTGCTTCTTGGCTAGATACTATCCTCATTCTTAATGTTTATGCCTATATGTCTATAGAGATCACTTGTTTTTTTCTCCTTTTGCCTTTAAAATGACATGTGATCTAACATTGCACGCCAAGTGTTCGATGAAATGGCCGTTTAAATGTCACTCCTAAATGATGCATTCGGTTTCCAGGTTCGAATTTATGCTTTTAATCGATACGTACGTCTTGATTTTGTAGCGTAGAATGTGCTTATTGGCTTGATACTATCCTCATTTTATGTGCTTATGCCTAGATGTCTTTAAAGATCACTTGTGTTTTCTCCTTTTGCCTTTAAAAAGGACTTGTGATCTAACATCGCATGCCAAGTGTTCGATGAAAAATCCATGGAAATGTCACTCCTAAATGTTGCATTCCGTTTCTAAGTTCGAATTTATGCTTTTATTTGATCGGTCTTAATTTTTTTGTGCAGAATGTGCTTATTGGCTTGATACTATCCTCATTCTTTATGCTTATGCCTAGATGTCTATACTCTCCTCATTCTATGTGCTTATGCATAGATGTCTTTAAAGATCACTTGTGTTTTCACCTTTTGTCTTTAAAAAGGACTTGTGATCTAACATCGCACGCCAAGTGTTCGATGAAATGTCCATGGAAATGTCACTCCTAAATGTGGCATTCGGTTTCTAGGTTCGAATTTATGCTTTTATTTGATCTGTCTTAATTTTGTAGTGCAGAATGTGCTTATTGGCTGGATACTATCTCATTCTTTATGCTTATGCCTAGATGTCTATAAAGTTTCATTTATTTTTCTCCTTTTGCCTTTAAAATGACATGTGATCTAAGATTGAACGCCAAGTGTTCGATGAAATGTCCATGTAAATGTCTCTCCTAAATGTGGCATTCAGTTTCTAGGTTGGAACTTAGGTTTTTATTTGATAGGTCTTGATTTTCTAATGCAGAATGTGTTTATTGGCTTTGTACTCTCCTCATTCTTTATGCTTATGCCTACATGTCTTTAAAGTTCACTTGTTTATTCTCCTTTTTCCTTTAAAATGACTTGTGATCTAACATTGCACGCCAAGTGTTTGATGAAATGTCAATGTAAATGTCACTCTTAAATGTGGCATTCGTAGAATGTGCTTATTGGCTTGATACTATCCTCATTCTTTGTGCTTATGTCTAGATGTCCTTAAAGTTCACTTGTTTTTTCTCGTATTGCCTTTAAAAATTGACTTGTGATCTACAATTGCACGACAAGTGTTCCATGAAATGTCAATGAAAATGTCACTCCTAAATGTGATATTCGGTTTCTAGGTTCGAATTTATTCTTTTGTTCGTTAATTCTTGATTTTGTAGTGCAGAATGTGCTTATTGGCTTGATATTGTCCTCATTCTTTATACTATCCTCATTCTATGTGCTTATGCCTAGGTGTCTTTAAAGATCACTTGTGTTTTCTCCTTTTGCCTTTAAAAAGGACTTGTGATCTAACATCGCACGCCAAGTGTTCGATGAAATGTCCATGGAAATGCCACTCCTAAATGTTGCATTTAGTTTCTAGGTTCGAATTTATGCTTTTATTTGATCGGTCTTAATTTTGTAGTGCAGATTTTGCTTATTGGCTTGATACTATCCTCACTCTTTATGCTTATGCCTAGATGTCTATAAAGTTCACTTGTTTTTTCTCCTTTTTCCTTTAAAATTTAACTTGTTATCTAACATTGCACGCCAAGTGTTCGATGAATTGTCCATGTAAAAAGCCACTCCTAAATGTGGCATTCGGTTTCTAGGTTCAAATTTATGCTCTTATTCTATCGGTCTTGATTTTTTAGTGTAGAATGTGCTTATTGGCTTATACTATCCTTATTCTATGTGCTTATGCCTAGATGTCTTTAAAGATCACTTTTGTTTTCTCCTTTTGCCTTTAAAAAGGACTTGTGATCTAACATTGCATACCAAGTGTTCAATGAAATATCCATGGAAATGTCGCTCCTAAATGTGGCATTCGGTTTCTAGGTTTGAATTTATGCTTTTATTCGATACGCCTTGATTTCGTAGTGAAAAATGTTCTTATTAGATTGATACTATCTTCATTCTTTATACTTATGCCTAGATGTCTTTAAAGATCACTTGTTTTTTCTTCTTTTGCGTTTAAAAACTGACTTGTGATCTAACATTGCACGCCAAGTGCTCGATGAAATGGCCATGAAAATGTCGCTCCTAAATGTGGCATTCGGTTTCTAGGTTCTAATTATTGCTCTTATTCGATCGGTCTTGATTTTTAGTGCAGAATGTGCTTATTGGCTTGATACTATCCTCATTCTTAATGCTTATGCCTAGATGTCTAAAAAGTTCACTTGTTTTTTCTCCTTTGGCCTTTAAAATGACTTGTGATCTAACATCGCACGCCAAGTGTCCGATGAAATATCCATGGAAATGTCACTCCTAAATGTGGCATTCGATTTCTAGGTTCGAATTTATGCTTTTATTCTATAAGTCTTGATTTTATAGCGTCAGAATGTGCTTATTTGCTTGATACTATCCACATTCTTTATGCTTAGCCCTAGATGTCTTAAAAGATCTGTTGGGACGTTGTTGGGACCTCTGGTTCTAAGCAACAGATCAACGATTCAATTCTCTTAAGTTTTGATAATGACAAACACCATAGGGAACTAATGTGGTTTGTTCAAGTATTTCTACGGAACACAGGTACAACCAAGAACTCCTACGAATGACCAAAAGCCACTGCAGGCCACAATGAAGAGTTTCCCATCAAGGGAACTCTGAAGAGGAAAGTTTCCATGAAGTGGGAACTCCCAGAAACAATCAAGAGAACACAAGCTTACAACGATGAAGAGTTTCCATCAAGGGAACTCTGAAGAAGTCAGTTCCCATGACATGGGAACTCACATGTGAGGACAACGACCGTTCAGCGCAGCTCGCGGGATTCTGTCTCAGACAGCCCGAGGGAACAGTTTGAGGATCAGACTGTCATGCTTCATCAAACGGTCCGATTGATCCAAGAAGTTGACCTAATTCAAACCAAAGTCACATGTGAAGAAAGTACTACTTGGGCATCAAGCAAAGGGCATTTAGGACACAAACGAAAGATGCGACTGCCCAAGACAAATGGACTATAAAGCCAAATGAATAGTACTCGGTCTGAGTACTTCTCCCAAAACTTACAAATACCCACATCAGAGAAAAGAAAGAAAAGGAAGAGAAGTCCCCGCCGGCGAGTGTGTGATCTCGACGACGGTGAAGCTGAAGTTCCCTGGAGCAAGGGAACTGAGAAGTCAGCGTAAGGTTTGAGTTACTTGTGTTTTGCTGTTGTGAGCTTAGGAACTCAGTTGAGAGGATTTACTAGTGTTGCTAGAGTTAGGAAGAACTTGTAGGAACAGAGAATTGTAAATCCGGTTGTGTAACTAAGGAACAAAGCAATCAATATAAGTAAGTCATTCAAAATCCTCCAAGCGGAGGTAGAGGTTTACCCATACAACTAGTTGGTTGTAGTGGGGTTCCTCTATAAAGGAACTGTGCCTTTTGTTGTTTTTATTACTTGCGATTATTTACTTCCGCTGCCTTGGGAACAGCTTAATTGCCAGTTCCCAAGCTCACTGCTAACCGATTACGATCCAACAATTGGTATCAGAGCTTGCGCTCTAGATTTGTGTTAGCATCGCAGGTGTCAAAATGGCTCAGGAACTTACTCAGGTGGGGAACAATACCAGCAAGCCGCCAAGGCTTATCACAGGAAGATTTGAAACCTGGCAAAGCGACATGAAAGATTGGATGCGTGGCCAAGACTACCAAGCCTGGTGTGTCATCGAAAGGGGGAACTTCGAAATCGATCCAGCTATTGTCAACGACCTCTCAAAGTGGGGTCCCAACGAGTACAAGTGCATGGAGGCAAACTACAAAGCAAAACAGTATCTAAAAAGGTGCATGTGCGTACAAGATTGTGACAGGGTTGCAAACCTTGACACAGCCAAGGAAATGTGGGAAGCCATCCAACAAATGCACGTTGGGAACTCAGATCTCAAAGAAGATCTTCAAATGAACGCAAAGAGGGAGTTCTACAACTTCCAAATGGAAATGGGAGAGTCCGTCGGCAGCTACCAATCCCGGTTTGAAAGACTTTGCACTAAGATGAAAGGATTGGGGATCACAAAAGAAGAAATCACCCACAAAATGAAGGTCCAACAGCTCTTCAATGGATTGACTGGAGAATGGGCAAACGAGAGAACGATGTTTAAGGAAAACCCAGAAAATCGAACGCTTATGCTCCATCAAGTATTTGGAAAGATAGTGGGACATGAGAAGAGGAAGATCGATGATAAGGAACAAACTCGAGCTCATCGAGGGATCGCACTCAAGATCGAAAAGATGCTCAAATCAACCCAAGAACAACATGAAGACTCCGAAGAAGAAGAGGATGAAGAGCTAGTTCTTGTGACAAGGGCTCTTCGAAATTTCTACAAAGGAAAGTCTCAACGGAACAGTGGGAACTGGGGAAAGGGACAGAGTTCCCAAAGAAAGCCCACAGAGAAGGATCTCTCAGAAGTGACTTGCTACAAATGCAACAGGAAAGGACATTTTGCGAAGGAATGTCCACAAGGAACTGATGGCAGAAAGCAAGGAAAGAAGGCCTACATCGCTACCTGGAGTGATGATGAAGACGAAGATCCTGAATCATGGGCACTCCCAGACATGTGTGGCATGGCCATAGGAGAAACCACTGGGGAACAACCCAGTGAGGTAACCACTGAAACTGTTCTTGATTCCTTGAGTAATTATGAAAAACCTGAGTTGTTGAAAATTCTTTCAAGTCTTGTCAAAGATAACATAAAACTGCAAAACAAGTTGGAAAAACAGGAACACATAAATTCTCAATTAGTTGGTCTCGAGCCCTGTCCGAACTGCATATCCCTTCTAGAAAAACTCAAGTCCCATGTGTCTCACATCGTAGACCTAGAAAGAGAAATCAAACTCTAGAGAAAGATGAGAACACCCTCTTGCAAAACCTGAGTAAGACTCCAGAACATCTTGAAGCCTCTAGTTCCCAAATTAAGTTTGTCCCAGCCAGACATGGCATAGGATACAAAGGTGAGTGCTCCAAGAACGGAAAGTCACCCCTGAGCGAACATGAGATCCATGAGTGTAGGGCCTTAGAACTCCAGTGCGAGAAACAGAAAAATGCTCATCTCGAGGAGAAAATCAGGGTCCTAGAGAGTGGAAACAATGGTGAGAAAGACTACTATACTGGGAACTCTGGACATAGAATCTATGTCAAAATTGCTAAGGGAAATGGGTCTCGAGTGTTCAACAAAGAAACCATGGATAGGAACCGTATCCAGAGACCACACCCAAAATACTACCTGGGAGAATACTACAAGACATGTTGGCACTGTGGTGCTCATGGGCACTACAAGGATGCATGTCCCAAGAAGAGAGCCCAAACCCCTAGAAGCCATGAGTTCCCAAACAGACAAAAACGTCATGCTCATCACCAAAGGAACTCCAACTCTCAAAATTCCAAAGACATCAACATTTCTGACTATATCTTGAATGAAAATATTTTCCCTTGCAAGGGACCTGGCAAGAGTCATCTTGCCTGGGTCTCAAAACACTAACTTTTCCTTGTAGGTGGCAGTGAGAGGGAACAGTACATGGTTCATAGATAGTGGATGCTCGAACCATATGACAGGGAACAAGGATATCCTCATCTCACTCCACACTCATGCCGAAGGAGGCCGCGTCTCATTTGGCAACAAGAACAAGGGAGAAGTTATTGGAAAAGGAGAAGTGTTGCTCAATAGATCTATTAAAGTTAGCAACGTAAATCTGGTAAAGGATCTGGGATACAATCTGCTGAGTGTCTCCCAGATGTGTGATCAAGGGAACAACATCGTCACTTTCGACTCAGATGAATGTCTCGTCATCAATAAGAAGACCAACAAAGTAATTTTGAGAGGAAGAAGATACAACAATGTGTATGTGGTGGACACCAACTTCGAACCACCAATGAAGTTGTGCCTTGCGAGTTCCCAAGATGACACGGAACTCTGGCACCGAAGACTGGGACATGCTGGTGTAAATCAAATCCTGAAGCTTTATCTACAAGATCTGGTCATTGGTCTTCCACGGATCAATCTCGAAGCAGTCAAAATGTGTGAAGCATGTGTTCGAGGGAAACAGACCAGGACCTCCTTCAAACCCAAGAAGGTGGTAAGCACAACCAGGTCCCTGGAGTTAATTCACATGGATCTCTGTGGTCCCATGAGAACAGCTAGCTACGGTGGAAGAAGGTACATGTATGTTTTAATTGATGATTTTTCAAGATTCACCTGGGTTATTTTCTTGAAGGCAAAATCACAAGCGTTTGAAGAATTTGAGCCCTTCATCAAAAGAACAGAAGTAAGCTTGGGGCTGAAACTGAAAGCAATCAGATCTGATCACGGAACTGAGTTTCAAAACTCGGAGTTCCTAAACTTCTGTGAGCAAAATGGGATCTCTCACAACTTTTCAGCTCCTCGTACTCCTCAGCAAAATGGAGTGGTCGAGAGAAAGAACAGAACTCTGGAGGACATGGCTAGAACCATGATGATCGAAAGTGGAGTTCCTGAGTACTTCTGGATTGAAGCAATCTCCACGGCTACATACATCCTAAATCGAGCCATGACAAGGCCCCTAATCAACAAGACTTCCTATGAGCTCATCAAAGGGAGAAAACCAAACATCTCACACTTGAGAACATTTGGTTGCACATGTTTTGTTCACAACAACGGCAAAGACAATCTTGAAAAATTCGACCCCAGAAGCGACGAAGGGATCTTCCTGGGATACTCATCACAAAGCAAAGCTTACAGGGTCTACAATAAAAGAACCAAGAAGTTAGAGGAAAGCATTCATGTCGTCTTCAATGAAAAGTCTGTAAAGATGGGAACCGAGACCCAAGGGAAGGGAACTCTGTTCAAGCTAGTCAGACATGAAGACGATGATGATGACGAGGATGAGCCAAGAAAAAGGGATGAAGACTATCCAAGTGCAAGCAATATCCCGCAACCAGGGAACAACGATGAAGGTCCAACCCTCACTGATCAAACCTCCCTCGAGGCTCCTTCCTCAGAAGAACCACAAGACACCTCCAACTCTCTCGAGGTCCCCTCTTCAGGGAACAACTCTGTTGTCCCCCAAGACAATACCCTGCCAAAATCAAGTATTCAAGGGGAACAAAGAGGAAACCTGCCAGAAATCTCTGAAGAAACATCAAATGAAGAAGCTGGAGATGAGAGTTCCCATGACAAAGAAACACCGACTAAGGATGATACACATGCAAAGGAACTCACTCATACAAGAACCTTTCAACAAAGGAAGGACCACCCCCTTGAGAACATCATCTCCCCTCTTGATAAAGGTGTGCAAACTCGTTCCTCTCTCAATAATTTTTGTGTTTTTAACGCGTTTGTTTCAATGGTGGAACCCAAAAATATCAAAGAAGCATTAAAGGACCCAGATTGGATTCAAGCCATGCAAGAGGAACTCCACCAATTCGAGAGAAACAAAGTTTGGAAGCTAGTTCCTAGGCCCAAAAACAAGAACATCATAGGAACTCGATGGGTTTTTAGGAACAAGCTCGATGATACTGGAGCTGTAGCAAGGAACAAGGCTAGGTTAGTAGCACAAGGATACAGGCAAGAGGAAGGGATTGACTACGATGAGACCTTCGCACCAGTTGCCAGGATCGAGGCAATCAGACTCCTCATCGCCTATGCCGCTCACAAGGAATTCAAACTTTATCAAATGGATGTGAAAACAGCCTTCCTAAATGGACATCTTAAGGAAGAAGTGTATGTGGCCCAACCTCCAGGATTCGAAGATGAGAAAATGCCCAACCATGTCTATTTCCTGGAAAGGGCCCTTTACGGACTCAAACAAGCTCCCCGAGCTTGGTATGACAGGTTTGCTCAATTCCTCTTGTCCCATGGATACATTCGTGGTTCCATAGACAAGACTTTGTTTTTAAAGAAAGAATCTAAAGACATTTTGATTGTGCAAGTATATGTTGATGACATTGTGTTTGGAGCAACTAACGAAACTCTTGTAGAGAAGTTTAAGGACCTCATGAGCAGTGAGTTTGAGATGAGTCTCATTGGGGAACTCACGTTCTTCTTGGGACTTCAAATATCCCAAAAAAAGGAGGGAACAAAGATTCATCAACAATACATCAAGGAACTGCTTGTGAAGTATGGGATGGAACATTCAAAGCCCATTGACACTCCCATCTCACCAAATTCAAGGCTCAATGCAGATGAAACAGGTATCAGTGTGGACCAAAGGAACTATCGAGGTATGATCGGGTCCCTTCTCTACTTAACTGCTAGTAGACCTGATATCATGTTCTCCGTATGTCTTTGTGCTCGTTTTCAAGCTAACCCTAAGGAATCACACCTGAAAGAGGTGAAGAGAATTTTCAGGTATCTCAAAGGGAACGATAACTTGTGCCTTTGGTATCCAAGGAACAGTTCCCTTGAGCTCATTGCATACACAGATGCTGACTTTGCAGGGCACTTGGTTGACAGAAAGAGCACTTCAGGAATGGCCCAGTTCCTAGGGTCATGCTTAGTCTCATGGGGATCTAAAAAGCAAAAATCAGTGGCACTCTCCACAGCTGAAGCTGAATATGTGGTTGCCGCATCATGCTGTTCCCTGGTTCTATGGCTTAAGTCACAACTCCAGGATTACGGTATGTCTTTTGGCCAGTTCCCATACTCTGTGATAACACTAGTGCCATAAACATTTCCAAAAATCCTGTGCATCATTCTAGAACTAAGCATATTGATATAAGGCATCACTTTCTACGTGACAATGTTGAAAATGGGAACATCTCGATGGAACACTATAGAACTGAAGAGCAAATTGCGGATATTCTTACCAAAGCTTTAGACAGACGTCCCTACCAGCGTTTTCGAATGCTTCTAGGGATGATAACTCTAAACTAAACAAGTCCATGTTTATCTCTCTCTCAATGCTTGACTAGTTTATCTAAGATTGCATGATAGGGAACTTGGATTTATTGCTTTCACTATGCCATGATCAACCAGAGTTCCCTTTATACCTCATTACAAGCCACCATGACGGTTGATCATATGACCCACCCTAAGCTAGGGACCAGACAAATGCTTCTCATGAGCCAAAACATTTCCTTTATCGAGTTGCAAATTGTCTGGTTCCCTTTGAGTTCCCTAGCCCCACAAAAAGACGAGTGTGAAGTTCCCTTAACCACTTCACTCTCCCTGACCTTGAAAGATCATGGGAACTGATGCATCTACAAAGGGAACGCTGACTAATTTTTAAAGAAAAACCGTCACTTGGGAAGCGGACTTTTGTGTCAGAAGCTCTGAAGCGTTAAAGGCCAAGTATTCAAAATTTGAAAAGGACTTCCCAAGAGATTGTGACGTGTGTCCAGAAGCGTGCTTGAGAAGTTGAAACGGCGCCCCACGTTCATTGGGCAACGATTACCGAGGTTATTCTACTTCCCTTTCTACCCTTCACCTTCTCTCTCCTTTAAAACCCCTCTTTGCCATTCTTAGGCCCTTTATTCCATCTTACATCTCTGTCATTCGTCTTCCCCAAATCCCTTTCACTCTCTTTTCAAGAAACCTCCAAAGCCTCCCAATTTCTTACAAAAATGGCCCCTCAACACACATTCGCCCAAATCAAAGCGTGGGTACTTGCCAATCCTCGCATCCTTTTCATCTCTCAACTAAAAGAGATCGAGAAAGAACAAGACCCAACCATGAAGGATGTCCTCATCCAAGGGCTATACAATCAAGTAAGCCCCTTCTTGCCTCCTCCTCCTCCTCAGGCCGACGAAACCGTCTCCTGGACCTCTTCCTCCGAATCTCTTCCTCTCCCTCCTCCAAATACCAACACCTCCTCCGGAGTTGTCATCGTTGACAACTTCGGAGACGCTCGCCCCTCAATCAATGAAAAACCCCACAAATCCAAACATCGCCACTCATCCAAACGCCGTCACTCATCAAAAGATCCCTCAAAATCCAAAAAATCCAAACACTCCCACGACCCCTCCAAATCCAAAAAGCGTAAACACTCTGAGGCCTCTGAATTCTCGGAGCCCAGAAAGAAGGCTTTCTTCAAGTTTGAGGACTATCTGAACTGCTCCAAGGAGAGTTCGTGTGCTCCCAAACCTCCCTACCCTTTCCCTTCCGACGATGGGACCTCCGAACCCCAGAGTCTACTCCCCTCGTCCTCCTCCATCACTCCTCTTCAAATCGAGGGACCTCCCAAATCTCCTCCCACAAAACGACCAACCCCCCCTCCACCACCTCCCTCAGTTCCCACCTCCAAGGGCACTCTCATAAAACAATCGACTCCTCCTCCACCGCCTTCTCCAGTTCCCACCACGATGGGAACTCCACCTCCCCAACCTCCTTCCATTCCTCCCGTCCCTCTAACTACGAGATCTCCAACTCCTTCTCCCTCCTCAACAAAACACATCTCCACCACTCCCATTTCCACTTCGGGGATCCCTACTCCCCAAGTCACCAGATCCCTTCCTCCCCCTTCCACTCAACTAACCACCCCTCATTTTTACAACGTCTACAATCCGCCTTCAACTCCAGGTCCCTGGTCAAGGGCTTAGCGAGGTGCCCAGCAAGCTCTGGGGCGACTTCAACAGCGCCGAGGTGTGCAACACAATTTTTGAGGGTCGGGTTCCCTCTAAGATCCTCTCGACGCATCATCTGTCCTTGGTCGCCAAGCTCGCTCACCAATTCATCATCAACGTGGTGATACCACGCCAAGAGAAGCGCTTGGTCGTCAACATTCCAGATGCCATTATCCTCTACCACTTCCTCCTCAAGAAGCCCATAAATCTTCCCCGAATAATCCTTGGGCACATGGAGAAGTGCATGGCCTCCAAGTCCCACTCCCTTCCATACTCCGGGCTGATAAAGAAGCTCCTACAAAAAGAGGGTCTCTACGACGCCTCTAAAGATGAAATCGAGCTTGGAAGGGAACTGGACATTACAGTTACCCAGAAAATGAGGCACTCGGAGCCTGTAGAGGAGACAGCTCCACTAGAGTCTGGTCCACAAGAGGGGAACTCTCCAGTGCTGCTCCGCATCGCCAACACCCTCGACCAGATTGCTAGGGACCAAGCAGCGTTGGCCAAAGGACAAGAAAAGCTTACACAAGTCCTTGCACGCCTTTGTGACGCCCTGTTCCCTCAGAACCCATGATCTCTCCCTTCTTGTTCCCTTAATCCAAAAATGACCACAAATTGTACTTGGGTTCCCATTGTACATATTATCTTAAGTAATGAAATGGTCTTTATTTTGATTGCGTGTTCCTTTCTTTCCTAATATTGCTTTGCTTGTTTTCGATGATGTCAAAAGGGGGAAAGATAAAAAATGCGAGATGAGTTAAAAGTTTAAGTTATCACAGACCACGCATAAGCTAAGGGGGAACAATTGCATAAAAAGCTTAATAGGAACTATGTGTCTCACCAGAAGTGGCTCCCTAAATCTAAATGTTTCACTAAGAGTGACTTCCCAAAATCATACTTAGGAACTCATCAGCATATCATTCATTGAAATACTTGCATTTTTGTGATGGGTTTGTCATCATCAAAAAGGGGGAAATTGTTGGGACGTTGAGGGACCTCTGGTTCTAAACAACGGATCAACGATTCAATTCTCTTAAGTTTTGATAATGACAAACACCATAGGGAACTAATGTGGTTTGTGCAAGTATTTCTAAGGAACACAGGTACAGCCAAGAACTCCTACGAATGACCAAAAGCCACTGCAGGCCACAATGAAGAGTTTCCCATCAAGGGAACTCTGAAGAGGAAAGTTTCCATGAAGTGGGAACTCCCAGAAACAATCAAGAGAACACAAGCTTACAACGATGAAGAGTTTCCATCAAGGGAACTCTGAAGAAGTCAGTTCCCATGACATGGGAACTCACATGTGAGGACAACGACTGTTCAGCGCAGATCGCGGGATTCTGTCTCAGACAGCCCGAGGGAACAGTCTGAGGATCAGACTGTCACGCTTCATCAAACGGTCCGATTGATCCAAGAAGTTGACCTAATTCAAACCAAAGTCACATGTGAAGAAAGTACTACTTGGGCATCAAGCAAAGGGCATTTAGGACACAAACGAAAGATGCGACTGCCCAAGACAAATGGACTATAAAGCCAAATGAATAGTACTTGGTCTGAGTACTTCTCCTAGAACTTACAAATACCCACATCAAAGAAAAGAAAGAAAAGGAAGAGAAGTCCCCGCCGGCGAGTGTGTGATCTCGACGACGGTGAAGCTGAAGTTCCCTGTGTTTGAGTTACTTGTGTTTTGCTGTTGTGAACTTAGGAACTCAGTTGAGAGGATTTACTAGTGTTGCTAGAGTTAGGAAGAACTTGTAGGAACAGAGAATTGTAAATCCGGCTATGTAACTAAGGAACAAAGCAATCAATATAAGTAAGTCATTCAAAATCCTCCAAGCGGAGGTAGAGGTTTACCCATACAACTAGTTGGTTGTAGTGGGGTTCCTCTATAAAGGAACTGTGCCTTTTGTTGTTTTTATTACTTGCGATTATTTACTTCCGCTGCCTTGGGAACAGCTTAATTGCCAGTTCCCAAGCTCACTGCTAACCGATTACGATCCAACAAGATCAATTGTTTTTCTCCTTTTGCCTTTAAAAATGACTAGTGATCTAACATTCCACGCTAAATGTTCGATGAAATGTCCATGCAAATGGCACTCTTAAATCTGACATTGGTTTCGAGATTTGAATTGATGCTCTTATTCGATCTGTCTTGATTTTGTAGTGCAGAATGTGCTTATTGGCTATATACTATCCTCATTCCTTATACTTAGGCCTAGATGTCTTAAAAATAACTTGTTTTTTCTCCTTTTGCCTTTAAAAATTGACTGGTGATCTAACATTGCACGACAAGTGTTCGATCAAATATACATCTATATGTCACTCCTAAATGTGGCATTAAGTTTCTAGGTTCGAATTTATGCTCTTATTCGATCGGTCTTTATTTTTTAGTGCAGAATGTGCTTATTAGCCTAATATTATCCTTATTCTTTATGCTTATGCCTAGATGTGTATAAAGTTCACTTGTTTTTTCTCGTTTTTCCTTTAAAATGACTTGTGATCTAACATGGAACGCCAAGTTTTTGATGAAATGTCCCTATAAATTTCACTCCTAAATGTGGCATTCGGTTTCTAGGTTGGAATTTAGGCTCTTATTCGATCGGTCTTGATTTTGTAGAATCTGCTTATTGGCTTGATACTATCCACATTCTTTATGCTTATGCCTAGATGTCTATGTCGATCACTAGTTATTTCTCCTTTTGTCTTTTAAAATGACTTGTGATCTAACATGGCACACCAAGTGTTCGATGAAATGTCCCTATAAATTTCACTCCTAAATGTGGCATTCGGTTTCTAGGTTGGAATTTAGGCTCTTATTCGATCGGTCTTGATTTTGTAGAATCTGCTTATTGGCTTGATACTATCCACATTCTTTATGCTTATGCCTAGATGTCTATATCGATCACTAGTTATTTCTCCTTTTGTCTTTTAAAATGACTTGTGATCTAACATGGCACACCAAGTGTTCGATGAAATGTCCCTATAAATGTCACTCCTAAATGTGGCATTTTGGTTTCTAGGTTCGAAGTTAATCTCTTATTCAATCGGTGTTGATTTTGTGGTGCAGAATTGATGTATTACAACGGGGGTGGCCGACATTCAGTTCAAGCGGGGGTGAGATGTGTCACCAAGACATCAAGAGGCGCCATTTTGAAGCTATTATCAACGCTCATTCTCCATCAATGCAAGGAGCCAAGAAGTTATCATTAAAGAGTCATCATCAATAGGCATCATTACTTAACCATCATCAAGGAGTTGATTCTGTCATCAATGCAAGAAGCCAAATAGCCACCTCTTCAACTACTACATTCAAGTGAAGACCCTTCGGTTCCTTCTCTTAATGGCCGAATTTGAGAAGTCAGCTTTTAATGACGGTTGTCTTCCACTCAAAGTAAAAACCGCCATTAATTACCGCCTTGGAAGCCAAGTCAAGCATTCAATTTTTGTCCTAATTTTATCCTATATAAAGGGTTGTAAGTTTTCTTATTTCTTTAGATTGAACTTGAACTTGAAGAACTTTGTTTAGTTTCGGTTTTTGGGCTATCCCGGCTTGTAGGACTCAAGCCGTGGTCCTCGTGTGATTCGAGGGCCTGGATGGCTGGTTATGGATCGTGTGACTCGAGCTTTAGCGTAGCCGTCCTTAGACGACCTTGCTTGGTGCGTATATACAAGTGAGGCCGTCTAGCCATCCATAGTCGACCTTGCTTGGCGCGTTTATCCAAGTGAGTCCGT
The DNA here is from genome assembly GCA_964016875.1 of Fallopia convolvulus. Lineage (NCBI taxonomy): Eukaryota > Viridiplantae > Streptophyta > Magnoliopsida > Caryophyllales > Polygonaceae > Fallopia > Fallopia convolvulus. The sequence continues at coordinate 31,809,288 of OZ024734.1, read as the reverse complement.
CTACATATCCCTGGGATAGTTGGGTTTGGAATGGTTTGTCTTTGATCCTTGTATTTTAGTTCTCGTGGTGTGTATATCCATGAGGGTTGGGATAGTTGGGTCCAGATTAGTTGTTCCTCACACTTGTATCCTTTAGTTGGTTTCTCTTGGTGCGTTTATCCAAGAGGGGTGAACTACTTATCCCTTATATAATAAAAAGACCAAAACTTCAATTTTATTTGGCTCTATACTATCCTCATTCTTTATGCTTAGGCCTAAATGTCTTAAAATATTACTTGTTTTTTCTCCTTTTGCCTTTAAAAATTTGCGTATGATCTAATATTGCACGCCTAGTGTTTGATGAAATGTCGATGTAAATGTCATTCCTAAATGTAGCATTCGGTTTCTAGGTTCGAATTTATGCTCTTATTCGATCGGCCTTGTTTTTATACTGCAAAATGTGCTTATTTGGTATCATACAATCCTCATTCTTGATACTTAGGCCTAGATGTCTTAAAAAATAACTTTTTTTTCTTTTGCCTTTAAAACGAGACTTGTGATCTAACATTGCACGCCAAGTGTTCCATCAAATGTCCATGTGAACGTCACTCCTAAATGTGGAATTCGGTTTCTAGGTTCGTATTTATGCTCTTAATCGACCGGTCTTGATTTTTTTAGTTTAGAATGTGCTTATTGGCTTAATACTATCCTCATTCTTAATGCTTATGCCTATATGTCTATAAATTTCAATTGTTTTTTCTCCTTTTGTCTTAAAATGACTTGTTATCTAACATTGCACGCCAAGTGTTCGATGAAATGTCCATGTAAAAAGCCACTCCTAAATATGGCATTCGGTTTCTAGGTTCAAATTTATGCTCTTATTCTATCGGTCTTGATTTTTTAGTGTAGAATGTGCTTATTGGCTTATACTATCCTTATTCTATGTGCTTATGCCTAGATGTCTTTAAAGATCACTTTTGTTTTCTCCTTTTGCCTTTAAAAAGGACTTGTGATCTAACATTGCATACCAAGTGTTCAATGAAATATCCATGGAAATGTCGCTCCTAAATGTGGCATTCGGTTTCTAGGTTTGAATTTATGCTTTTATTCGATACGCCTTGATTTCGTAGTGAAAAATGTTCTTATTGGATTGATACTATCTTCATTCTTTATACTTATGCCTAGATGTCTTTAAAGATCACTTGTTTTTTCTCCTTTTGCGTTTAAAAATTGACTTGTGATCTAACATTGCACGCCAAGTGCTCGATGAAATGGCCATGAAAATGTCGCTCCTAAATGTGGCATTCGGTTTCTAGGTTCTAATTATTGCTCTTATTCGATCGGTCTTGATTTTTAGTGCAGAATGTGCTTATTGGCTTGATACTATCCTCATTCTTAATGCTTATGCCTATATGTCTAAAAAGTTCGATTGTTTTTTCTCCTTTGGCCTTTAAAATGACTTGTGATCTAACATCGCACGCCAAGTGTCCGATGAAATATCCATGGAAATGTCACTCCTAAATGTGGCATTCGATTTCTAGGTTCGAATTTATGCTTTTATTCTATATGTCTTGATTTTATAGCGTCAGAATGTGCTTATTGGCTTGATACTATCCACATTCTTTATGCTTAGCCCTGGATGTCTTAAAAGATCACTTGTTTTTCTCCTTTTGCCTTTAAAAATGACTAGTGATCTAACATTCCACGCTAAATGTTCGATGAAATGTCCATGTAAATGGCACTCTTAAATCTGGCATTGGTTTCGAGATTTGAATTGATGCTCTTATTCGATCTGTCTTGATTTTGTAGTGCAGAATGTGCTTATTGGCTATATACTATCCTCATTCCTTATACTTAGGCCTAGATGTCTTAAAAATAACTTGTTTTTTCTCCTTTTGCCTTTAAAAGTTGACTGGTGATCTAACATTGCACGCCAAGTGTTCGATCAAATATACATCTAAATGTCACTCCTAAATGTGGCATTAAGTTTCTAGGTTCGAATTTATGCTCTTATTCGATCGGTCTTTATTTTTTAGTGCAGAATGTGCTTATTAGACATATATTATCCTCATTCTTTAAGCTTATGCCTAGATGTGTATAAAGTTCACTTGTTTTTTCTCGTTTTTCCTTTAAAATGACTTGTGATCTAACATGGAACGCCAAGTTTTTGATGAAATGTCCATGTAAATGTCACTCCTAAATGTGGAATTCGGTTTTTAGGTTCGAATTTATACTCTTATTCGATCGGTCTTGATTTTTTAGTGCAAAATGTGCTTATTGGCTTTATACTATCCTCATTGATTATGCTTATGCCTAGATGTCTATAAAGCTCACTTGTTGTTTCTCCTATTGCCTTTAAAATGACTTGTGATCTAACATGGCACGCCAAGTGTTCGATGAAATGTCCATGTAGATGTCACTCCTAAATGTGGCATTCTGTTTCTAGGTTGGAATTTATGCTCTTATTCGATCGGTCTTGATTTTGTAGGATCTTCTTATTGGCTTGATACTATCCACATTCTTTATGCTTATGCCTAGATGTCTATATCGATCACTAGTTATTTCTCCTTTTGTCTTTTAAAATGACTTGTGATCTAACATGGCACACCAAGTGTTCGATGAAATGTCCCTATAAATTTCACTCCTAAATATGGCATTCGGTTTCTAGGTTGGAATTTATGCTCTTATTCGATCGGTCTCGATTTTGTAGAATCTGCTTATTGGCTTGATACTATCCACATTCTTTATGCTTATGCCTAGATGTCTATATCGATCACTAGTTATTTCTCCTTTTGTCTTTTAAAATGACTTGTGATCTAACATGGCACACCAAGTGTTCGATGAAATGTCCCTATAAATGTCACTCCTAAATGTGGCATTTTGGTTTCTAGGTTTGAAGTTAAGCTCTTATTCGATCGGTGTTGATTTTGTAGTGCAGAATTGATGTATTACAAGGGGGGTGGCCGACATTCAGTTCAAGCGGGGGTGAGATGTGTCACCAAGACATCAAGAGGCGCCATTTTGAACCTATTATCAACGCTCATTCTCCATCAATGCAAGGAGCCAAGAAGTTGTCATTAAAGAGTCATCATCAATAGGCATCATTACTTAACCATCATCAAGGAGTTGATTCTGTCATCAATGCAAGAAGCCAAAAGCCACCTCTTCACCTACTACATTCAAGTGAAGACCCTTCGGTTCCTTCTCTTAATGGCCGAATTTGAGAAGTCAGCTTTTAATGACGGTTGCCTTCCACTCCAAGTAAAAACCGCCATTAATTACCGCCTTGGAAGCCAAGTCAAGCATTCAATTTTTGTCCTAATTTTATCCTATATAAAGGGTTGTAAGTTTTCTTATTTCTTTAGATTGAACTTGAACTTGAAGAACTTCGTTTAGTTTCGGTTTTTGGGATCTCCCGGCTTGTAGGACTCAAGCCGTTGTCCTCGTGTGATTCGAGGGCCTGGATGGCTGGTTATGGATCGTGTGACTCGAGCTTTAGCGTAGCCGTCCTTAGACGACCTTGCTTGGTGCGTATATACAAGTGAGGCCGTCTACATATCCCTGGGATAGTTGGGTTTGGAATGGTTTGTCTTTGATCCTTGTATTTTAGTTCTCGTGGTGCGTATATCCATGAGGGTTGGGATAGTTGGGTCCGGATTAGTTGTTCCTCACACTTGTATCCTTTAGTTGGTTTCTCTTGGTGCGTTTATCCAAGAGGGGTGAACTACTTATCCCTTATATAATAAAAAGACCAAAACTCCAATTTTATTTGGCTCTATACTATCCTCATTCTTTATGCTTAGGCCTAGATGTCTTAAAATATTACTTGTTTTTTCTCCTTTTGCCTTTAAAAATTTGTGTATGATCTAATATTGCACGCCTAGTGTTTGATGAAATGTCGATGTAAATGTCATTCCTAAATGTAGCATTCGGTTTCTAGGTTCGAATTTATGCTCTTATTCGATCGGCCTTGTTTTTATACTGCAAAATGTGCTTATTGGTATCATACAATCCTCATTCTTGATGCTTAGGCCTAGATGTCTTAAAAAATAACTTTTTTTTCTTTTGCCTTTAAAACGAGACTTGTGATCTAACATTGCACGCCAAGTGTTCCATCAAATGTCCATGTGAACGTCACTCCTAAATGTGGAATTCGGTTTCTAGGTTCGTATTTATGCTCTTAATCGACCGGTCTTGATTTTTTTAGTTTAGAATGTGCTTATTGGCTTAATACTATCCTCATTCTTAATGCTTATGCCTATATGTCTATAAATTTCACTTGTTTTTTCTCCTTTTGTCTTAAAATGACTTGTTATCTAACATTGCACGCCAAGTGTTCGATGAAATGTCCATGTAAAAAGCCACTCCTAAATGTGGCATTCGGTTTCTAGGTTCAAATTTATGCTCTTATTCTATCGGTCTTGATTTTTTAGTGTAGAATGTGCTTATTGGCTTATACTATCCTTATTCTATGTGCTTATGCCTAGATGTCTTTAAAGATCACTTTTGTTTTCTCCTTTTGCCTTTAAAAGGGACTTGTGATCTAACATTGCATACCAAGTGTTCAATGAAATATCCATGGAAATGTCGCTCCTAAATGTGGCATTCGGTTTCTAGGTTTGAATTTATGCTTTTATTCGATACGCCTTGATTTCGTAGTGAAAAATGTTCTTATTGGATTGATACTATCTTCATTCTTTATACTTATGCCTAGATGTCTTTAAAGATCACTTGTTTTTTCTCCTTTTGCGTTTAAAAATTGACTTGTGATCTAACATTGCACGCCAAGTGCTCGATGAAATGGTCATGAAAATGTCGCTCCTAAATGTGGCATTCGGTTTCTAGGTTCTAATTATTGCTCTTATTCGATCGGTCTTGATTTTTAGTGCAGAATGTGCTTATTGGCTTGATACTATCCTCATTCTTAATGCTTATGCCTAGATGTCTAAAAAGTTCACTTGTTTTTTCTCCTTTGGCCTTTAAAATGACTTGTGATCTAACATCGCACGCCAAGTGTCCGATGAAATATCCATGGAAATGTCACTCCTAAATGTGGCATTCGATTTCTAGGTTCGAATTTATGCTTTTATTCTATATGTCTTGATTTTATAGCGTCAGAATGTGCTTATTGGCTTGATACTATCTACATTCTTTATGCTTAGCCCTAGATGTCTTAAAAGATCACTTGTTTTTCTCCTTTTGCCTTTAAAAATGACTAGTGATCTAACATTCCACGCTAAATGTTCGATGAAATGTCCATGTAAATGGCACTCTTAAATCTGGCATTGGTTTCGAGATTTGAATTGATGCTCTTATTCGATCTGTCTTGATTTTGTAGTGCAGAATGTGCTTATTGGCTATATACTATCCTCATTCCTTATACTTAGGCCTAGATGTCTTAAAAATAACTTGTTTTTTCTCCTTTTGCCTTTAAAAATTGACTGGTGATCTAACATTGCACGCCAAGTGTTCGATCAAATATACATCTAAATGTCACTCCTAAATGTGGCATTAAGTTTCTAGGTTCGAATTTATGCTCTTATTCGATCGGTCTTTATTTTTTAGTGCAGAATGTGCTTATTAGCCTGATATTATCCTCATTCTTTATGCTTATGCCTAGATGTGTATAAAGTTCACTTGTTTTTTCTCGTTTTTCCTTTAAAATGACTTGTGATCTAACATCGAACGCCAAGTTTTTGATGAAATGTCCATGTAAATGTCACTCCTAAATGTGGAATTCGGTTTTTAGGTTCGAATTTATACTCTTATTCGATCGGTCTTGATTTTTTAGTGCAAAATGTGCTTATTGGCTTCATACTATCCTCATTGATTATGCTTATGCCTAGATGTCTATAAAGCTCACTTGTTGTTTCTCCTATTGCCTTTAAAATGACTTGTGATCTAACATGGCACGCCAAGTGTTCGATGAAATGTCTTTGTAGATGTCACTCCTAAATGTGGCATTCCGTTTCTAGGTTCCAATTTATGCTTTCATTCGATATGTCTTGATTTTGTAGTGCAAAATGTGCTTATTGGCTTGATAATATCCTCATTCTTTATGCTTTGACCTAGATGTCTTAAAAGATCACTTGTTTTCTCTCCTTTTGCCTTGAAAAATTGACTTGTGATCTAACTTTGCACGTCCAATGTTCGATGATATGTACATGAAAATGTCACTCTTAAATGTGGCATTCAGTGTCTAGGTTCGAATTTATACTTTTATTCGATACTCTTCAGTTTGTAGAGCAGAATGTGCTTATTGGTTTGATACTATCCTCATTCTTTACGTTTATGCCTAGATGTCCTTAAAGATCACTTGTTTTTTCTCGTATTGCCTTTAAAAATTGACTTGTGATCTAACTCTGGACGCCAAGTGTTCCATGAAATGTCAATGAAAATATCACTCCTAAATGTGGCATTCGGTTTATAGGTTTGAATTTATGCTTTTATTCGATACGTCTTGATTTTTTTGTGCAGAATGTGCTTATTGGGTTGATACTATCCTCATTCTTTATGCTTAGGCCTAGATGTCTTAAAACATCACTTGTTATTTTTGTACTTTTGCCTTTAAAAAATGACTCGCGATCTAACCTTGCACGCCAAGTGTTCGATGAAATGTCCATGTAAATGTCACTCCTAAATGTGGCATTCGGTTTGGAGATTCGAATTTTATCTCTTATTCGATCGGTCTTGATTTTGTAGCGTAGAATGTGCTTATTGGCTCTATACTATCCTCATTGTTTATTCCTAGGCCTAGATGTCTTAAAATATGACTTGTTTTTGTCTCCTGTTGCCTTTAAAAAATAACTCGTGATCTAATCTTGCACGCCAAGTGTTCGATCAAATGTCCATGTAAATGTCACTCCTAAATGTGGCATTCTGTTTCTAGGTTCGAATTTATGCTCTTATTCGATCGGTCTTGATTTTTTAGTGTAGAATGTGCTTATTGGCTTCATACTATCTAATGATGTCCAAAACAGTAAGATAAAAAGTGGGCCCGGGGTACCAAGAACAAGTAGGCCCGGAGAGATTCCCAAGGGCGACTCAGGGACCCACATTCATACCTCTCATTTATTTAAACAAAGTTTATACCCTCGCGAGGTGTCCCAAATCCCAGGCACGAGGTCTAGACCTCGCCACTGACTCTACTAAAACACCCGCCCACCCAGACCAATCACAAGCGGCCTCATCCCCGAACCAATCACAAGCGGCCTCGTCCCCGGACCAATCAAAAGCCCCTACTCCGGGCATCCCACATCGGACCTTGGCCTAAACTCGGCTCCCTAATTCTCTATAAATAGAGGAGAACCTCGTAGGAGGAGGGGGTCGAAAAACCCCTTGAACTCAAGAACTCTCTTGCTTGTTAAAAATCGACGTGATAGAAACATCATCAAAAGACCTCGCTACAGACAAGAGAAGTCCACAAAAAGACTTCAAGTCATACAAAGACCTCGCCCACACTAAAGACCTCGCTACAAAATCTAACAAAGCTCTCTACACCACGCACCCAAATCTACCTCGCCCTAGGGTCAAACTCGCAACATTTAAGTTTGATCTCAAAACTTCGTAGGAGGTCTAGGTGTAATTCTCAAAGTTGTTTATCAGCCTCGTAGGTGTGTAACCTCGTTATTGGGAGAAAATCATAAATAAAGGAGCAAGTGTTTGCACTCTCGAATATAATAATCTTTTTCCTTGTCTCCTAGCTAGCGGTTATTTCGGGTTTCATCACTGGCGCCGTCTGTGGGAACCTTCTTCATCCTAAGCAGTCTCCCGATTAGTGCAAACCTTGGCTCCTTAAAAAACCCCTCAAAATGGCTTGCCCAAATAATTTATTTCCCCAACATCTCGACAACATGGCCGAGACCCCGCCGTGGATGACGGCAGGTCCCCCGGGGTACCCTTTTGTGGTTCCGCCAGGTTCGACGTACAACGCTCCACAAAAGCCATACCCGTTCCAGGGGTATGAACAGGGTGGCGGGCCTCCTAACCTGTATCCCTACCCGGGTTACGGACAGTACCAGCAGGGCCAAGCTCCCCCATATGTCCCGATCCCCTCCCAGGGGCAACCTCACTTCGAGTACGTGCCCGCATATGTCCCCGGATATATGCCGGGGCAGGACACGCCCACCAACGGCTCCACCACAGAGGGACCCTCCCGAGATCCGATGCAGATCTCGCGATCCCGTTAGTGACGTGCAGAGAGGCGTGACACGGAGTTGTCCGAGAGGGCGGCAAGCGCGGCACGCCCTCTAGCAAAGTCAAAATCAAAATCTGCCCGCCCGTCCGTCGAGAGTGGGTACAAGAATCCCTTTGTGCCTGAGATCCAGGATGCACACATGCCCAAGGGTTTCCACTGGCCGCAAATGGGACTCTACGACGGCACGACCGACCCCGAGGACCACATAAAACACTACGCCGTCTAGATGAACGTCAACTCCTACAATGACGTCATTTTCTGCCGCATCTTCCCAACCACTCTGGACAAGGCGGCAATGACGTGGTTCACCAGCCTTAAAGTCGAGTTGATTGCCTCGTTTTCTCAGCTATGCGAGTCCTTCGTCGGGCACTTCAACGGCTCAAGGTAGCGCAAGAAGAACATGCGCGATCTCCGCGGCATTGAGCAGGGGGAAAACGAGAAGCTGGGTACCTTTTTTACGAGGTTCACCACCGCAGTCGCGGAGATTGCACAAATCGACGAGTCATCGGTGCGAGATATCCTCATGGGCAACCTTTTGCAGGGGGATTTTAAGTGTCGCATTTTTCTTAAGAACCCGACGACGTACGAGAGTCTGTGTGCTCGGATCACGGTGTAGGTCTACGCCGAGGACGCTGCCATCCAAAGCTCGCGACCGAGGACCGATAAGGAAATCGTGACCGAGGCTAAGGGGAAGGCTAAAATGGCTGCACCGGCCGCGAGGGATGCATACATGACGCAAAATCACGACCGGCGCGCCGACCACAAGGGGAACAACAACAACAATAGAGGCAACAACAACAACGGCAAAAAAAACAACAGCCGCTACGAGAACCGCGGGAGTGGCGGTGGGGGTTGGAGCTGCTTCGGCGGGAAGACACGAGGTTACAAAGGCAAAGGTGGCCCCGCCTACAACCCAAACGAGAAAAGGCGTGCCAACCCCGCGTCAAGAGCCAACCTCGTGCAGCAGGGACCAACCCAGTCTCGACCAAGCAACACGGAGCAACACGCCCCTGTGAGGCAGTCGTGTTCAGGACAAGCCGCGACGCCCGATGGATACATCAATACCATCTCTGGCGGGCCCTCACTGGCGGGTTTGATCCAGGCGGAAAGGAAGAGATACGCGAGGGCAAGTCACTATGAGCCCTCGGTATACAGCGTGACGCAGACCTCACGGTCCCACGTGGGTATGGCTTTCACCTCCGAGGACGCCGAGGGATTCCACATGCCCCACTCCAACCCCCTGGTGATACACGCTCAACTGGGCTCGAAGATAGTGAAGCGGATACTGGTGGACACGGGTTCTTCCGTGGACATCATGTATTTTGGTGCTTTCGAGCAGTTGGGAATCTCCGCGACATCTTTGAAGCCCTACGCTAGGAAGTTCACCTCCTTCTCGGGAAACGAGGTCGATGTCGCTGGTCTCATAAACCTGTGGATGACACTCGGTGCTGTCTCTACAATGAGAACCGAGGTGATAGAATTTACGGTGGTGCACCTACCTTCAGCCTACAACGCAATCATCGGGAGTCTCCTTGATGAAGTTCCAGGCAGTGGTCTCCATCTACCACCTCAAGATGAAGTTCCCCACCGACGGTGGTGTCGGAGAGGTGAAGGGAAACCAAGAAGAGGGCCGCGTCTGCTACATGACCTCGGCAAAACAAAAATGCTCCGTGTTCATGGTTGAGGCCTCCGGCGAAACGGATCTCGAGGTCTGGGATTTCACAATACCCACCCCCGAGGCAGAAAGAAGGGTGATCACCCCCTTCGAAAACAACTCCGAGAAAAACGCCGAGGTGCAGTATCCGAGGTGGCTATCCAATGTCTTGTTAGTCAAGAAGGCCAGCGGCAAGTGGCAGATATGTGTAGATTTCAAGGACCTCAACAAGGCATGTCCCAAAGACAGCTACCCTCTGCCCTCGACTGATGCGCTCGTAGATTCAACTGCGGGGCACGAGGTCTTGAGCTTCCTCGACGCTTATTCGGGATACAATCATCTCGATGAATCCGCGTGACGAGGAAGAGACGTCCTTTATCACCCAGCGTGGAACATACTGTTACAAGGTCATGCCATTTGGCCTCAAAACGCCGGTGCCACCTTCCAACGCCTCATTGATCGGGTCTTCAAAGACCACATGGGCAGAAATGTGTCGGGTTACGTTGATGACATCGTGGTAAGAATCAAGAACCCCGGGGAACACCTGGCTGATCTCGTCGAAGTCTTCACCACCCTCAGGCATCACCAATTCAGCCTAAACCCCGAGAAATGCGTCTTCGGCGTATCCTCGGGGAAGTTTTTGGGCTTCATGATCAGCTAGTGCGGGATCGACGTCAACCCCGCCAAAATAGAATCGATCCTCTCGATGAGGTCTCCCAGATCTCGAACCGAGGTGCAGCGACTCAATGGCGCTGTAAATTACTTGGGGAGATTTTGCTCCCGTTTAGCAGACAAATCTCTTCCTTTCTTTGCCGCCCTCAAGAAGAATGACAAGTTCGTCTGGGACGAAAGCCTCGAGACTGCCTTCTCCGAGTTAAAGATCTTCCTCACAAAGCTCCCCACCTTGTCACCTCCGCATGCGGGCGAAGACCTGCAATTGTATGTAGCGGTGAGCCCCGAGACAGTCAGCGCGGTGCTCACTAGAGAAGCCATGCACCCGGTGTACTTTGTGAGTCACGTGCTCCAGCCTGCGGAGCAGCGATACTCCCCAGCAGAGAAAATGGCGCTGGCAGTAGTGACCGCCGCAAGGCGTCTACGCCCGTACTTCCATGCACATCCCATCCAAGTCCTCTCGGACCTCCCACTCCGTCAAATCCTACATCAGCCCGCCCTCTCCGGGCTTATGACGAAGTGGGCCATCGAGCTCTCCGAGTTCGACATCAGTTACCTCCCGAGGACCACAATGAAGGGACAGGCCCTCGCCGATTTCATGGTAGAGGTCACCTTCCCCGAAACCGACACAAGCTCGAACGAGTGGAAGGTGTTCGTTGATGGCTCACGATATGACGTCGGTGGCGGAGCCGGCGTATTCCTCGCTGGCCCCTCAATCGAGAAGGAGTATGCTCTCAACTTCGCCTTTGATGCCACCAATCGCCGAATACGAGGCCATGATCACCGGGATCGAGATGGCGCTACTTAGCGGAGCCCGCAAGATCAGGGTCTACATAGATTCCGAGTTGGTGGCATGATAACTCAATGGCCAATACGACACCAGGACGGGTTTTCTGCCCGCCTACCGAGCAAAGGTGAAGGCCTTGGTTTCATGCCTGGAGACCTTCGCGGTAGAGTTAATTCCACGAGCCTCAAACACAAAGGCGGATGCTCTCGCCAGGTTAGGCTCCGCACTTCCCTTGGATGTGGGGAACCGCGTGATGATAGAGAGAAAACTCTCACGAAGTGTTGATGGTGAGGTCTTGTCCATAAGGACCGAGGACTGGAGGTTCCCAGTGACGCGGTATATACAAAGCGGCGTCCTCCCAGAGGACCCCGCACTAGCCAAGAAACTAAAAATGCAAGTTGCCCGCTACTGCGTCATCAGTGACCAGCTCTACCGCCGAGGCTACGCTGAACCCAACTTGCTATGCATACCGCCCGAGGCCACGGACCACGTCCTCTACGAGGCACACGAGGGGGTTTGTGGAGGGCACCCGGGGTGGAGGTCTTTGGCACACAAGATCGTCCACTTGGGGTACTTTTGGCCCACTCTCCGACAAGATGCAAAAGGTTACGTCCAAAGATGCGTCGATGCCAAAAACACGGAAACCTCCAGCACACCCCGACGGCCCCCTTCGCAGCATGTACGCACCTTGCCCATTTGCGATGTGGGGAATGGACAACTTAGGTCCTTTCCCCAAAGCAGTTGGCCAAGTGCAATACATTTTGGTCATTGTCGACTACTTCACGAATTCCTATGGAAGAACCTCGTTTGCCGTTTCGGTGTCCCCATGACAATCATGACTGATCATGGCCCCCAATTCGACTGGGAAGAGACTCGGGCTTTCTGCTCTGAACTGGGCATCGACCTCAAATTTTCCTCCGTGGCCCATCCCCAGTCCAATGGTCAGGTAGAAAACGTCAACGCCCGCATCCTGAAAGACCTAAAGAAGCGCCTGGGCGTGGCACAAGGCCGCTGGGCCAAGCTACTCCCACTCATCCTTTGGACGTATCGCACGACCGCGCGTTGCGCAACGATCGAAACACCCTTCGCTCTAACCTACGGGGCGGAGGCACTCGTTCTCGTGGAAACCCTGATCCCATCGGAAAGGGTGTACAACTTCGACGAGAAAGAAAACGAAGCCAACCTTAGGGTCGAGCTGCAATTCCAGGACGAGATTTGCGAGGTGGCGGACCTACGCTCAAGAGAATACAAGCGACGCGTCGCTGTATACCACGACAAGAAGGTCAGACCTCACCTTTTGACCACAGGAAACCTCGTTCTGAGACGCACCGAGGGAGGCAAATTGGACCCTAACTGGGAAGGACCATACCTCCTCAGGGAGGAAGTCGTGCCCGGAGCTTTTAAGCTCAAGGACAGCGAGGGGCGCACCCTAAGCAAGACATGGAACATCGCGCGGCTCAAAAAATATTACATGTAAATTCTCCAAACGTCGTTGTTCCTTACAGTTTTGGTGAATGAAGGATTGCAGGCTTTTCAAAAAAGAAATCTCTCTCGAAAAGCAAAATCTCGTTAAGGTCCACCCCTCGCTTCCCGCTTGGGGTTGGAGAACCTCGTTAAGTCCACCCCTCGCTTCCCGCTTGGGGTTGGAGAACCTCGTGAAGTCCACCCCTCGCTTCCCGCTTGGGGTTGGAGAACCTCGTTAAGGTCCACCCCTCGCTTCCCACTTGGGGTTGGAGAATCTCGTTAAGGTCCACCCCTCGCTTCCCGCTTGGGGTTGGAGAACCTCGTGAAGTCCACCCCTCGCTTCCCGCTTGGGTTGGAGAACCTCGTTAAGGTCCACCCCTCGCTTCCCGCTTGGGGTTGGAGAATCTCGTTAAGGTCCACCCCTCGCTTCCGGCTTGGGGTTGGAGAACCTCGTGAAGTCCACCCCTGGCTTCCCGCTTGGGGTTGGAGAATCTCGTTAAGGTCCACCCCTCGCTTCCCGCTTGGGGCTGGAGAATCTCGTTAAGGTCCACCCCTCGCTTCCCGCTTGGGGTTGGAGAACCTCGTAAGGTCCACCCCTCGCTTCCCGCTTGGGGTTGGAGAACCTCGTGAAGTCCACCCCTCGCTTCCCGCTTGGGGTTGGAGAACCTCGTGAAGGTCCACCCCTCGCTTCCCGCTTGGGGTTGGAGAATCTCGTTAAGGTCCACCCCTCGCTTCCCGCTTGGGGTTGGAGAGTCTTCGTTAAGTTCGCGACCTGGGTGTGTTCACAATAAGAAACAAAAGCGCTCTATATGGCTTGGGAGTCACAATTGCGACGCCCGACCCATGGGGTTGGATATGGATAAGCGAAAAGTAAATTGAAGCAGGTAAATCCAAAAAACATACAAAAGGTCCACGAGGGAGAGGATGTAAAATGAACAGCCAAAAAATACCTCGAGGGCCGAAATGATTAAATACAAACCCCGCGGGCCTTCCAATGTAAAGGCCACAAGGGCCAAGGTGTTCCGATTACAAACCCCGTAGGGCAACCTACAAGACGAAAATAAAATAAAAAGAATAGCAAAAACACAGCATCTCTTAACTCGTCGGGGCTTCGGCGTTTGGACCGGTGAGGTCAACAGTTTCGCTCTTGGAGGCTTCAGCGGCAGGGTCAACAAGCGCGTTCAAGGCCTCTGTAGACAAAGCGGGAGTAGCGGAAGGCTGGGAGGCGGGCGCATCGGCCGCGGGCTGAGGTCCCGTGGAGATCAACTTCGGGTTCCCTCTAGCGAGCTCCGCCTCGCAGGGAGCCTCGCTGGACACAGTTCCGTCCGCATTGAGGAAAAATTCACATTCCCCCTCAGGCTCCTCCCCATCAAGCTCCTCCATGGTCTCGTCGTAATTAGGGTTGAAGAAGACGATGCGAGGATCAAAGTGTCTATACTTGGCCACCGCTTGTTTAACACCCTTGCGAACGGCCTGGTGGAAAATTTTTTTTCCTCACACTCTCCACCAACTCCTCTTGATACTCCTCTGAGGCCATGTACTTAGGTCCCGCAGCCGTCACTTCCTCGCTAAGCTCAATAACGCGCTTTGAGAGATGGGCAATCTCCTCCTCCGCCTTCAAAAGCCCCGCCTCTTTCTCCTTGAAAAACTTGTGCTCAGCGGAGAGCTTGCCCCGAAGCTCCTCAACCTCGCTCCGCAAAGCCTTGGCCTCATCCCTCGCCTGTTTCTCCCCCTCTTTAGCCGCCGCCTTTGCCTCGTCCCTCGCCGCGGTCTCCGCGGCCTCGACCCGCTTCTTAGCCGCAGCCTCCGCGGCCTTGGACCTTTCCGCGACCTCGGCCAGTTCCTTGGCATGTCGCTCGTATACCTCGTTGCGAGCTTGGAGCGCCACCTACATTTTGTCTATCCTCGCATGAGCAAGGACGACGCGACTTCGGTTATAATTATCAAAAAAGGTATGCTGCGAGGGTGAGAAAAGAAACAAAAGGAGGACATAAATAAAGCGCATAAAAGCGGAAGCTTACCATGGCCGAATACCGAGCAGCCTCGTCGTCAAGCGCCGCATCAGTGAGGTTATTGGCCCACGCGATCTCCTCCTTATAATCTCCCCGGGTCCATTCCAACGGGGCCCCCCTGATTGGACCAGGATAGTGAAACCTGGCGGGATGGGGGCATGCGACCTCGCGGCCTCGCCCCTCGATGTTGAAGGCGGGGATAATGTCCAAACCCCGCGCGCCTCGCTGATGGTCGCCCGTCCGGGATTTCTTTTTCTTCTCCCCAGGAGGAGACTCCGCTTCCTTCCTCTTGCGACCGGCCTTGTCGTCGGACCCCCGAGGAGGATGGGAGGATGTCTTCGCGACGACCCCATTCAGAGGCTCCGCCTCGGACCTTTTGTCCCCTTGGGGCGGTCCCGCGACGTCCCATTGGGACTCCCTCACAACGTTCCCCTTGGGCGAAACCCCCCGGCCTCGATCGTCGGTGGAGCAGGTTTAGGCTGCGTTGTGCTCGGCCTCGCCTACTGGCTCGGCTCGTTGATGCTTATCCCCTTTGGAGCCCGAGGAGCCGGGGCCTTAGAACTAGAAGTCAGGGGCTATTTCCCCTTCGACTTCGAAGTAATAGCGTGCAGAAGATCCACTATCAGGAGAAAAAGCATAAAAAGGAAGTTAAGAAGAAATCAAAAACAAATATAACGAGGTTTATAACCTCGTAACCTTACAAATAAAAGAAGAGCAATCAGAAAGAGAATAAAATACCCTCACTACCCTCGCGGGGAGGGAGACTAAGGCTCAGCCCGACCCGCTCAAGCCGGTCCTGAGAAAGGTATATCTCATATGGCGCCTGGCTCGTAGTAGCGTATCGAGCCTTGAGTGCTTTAAACTCAGCGACCTTGTACGGGCACACGCACCTCTCGAAGGTACCCGGCGCCACAGGAAAATTGAGATATCTCCCACGGAGATCTCGAACCAAAAACCACTTCGGTTTCCACGTCCCGACATTCAATTGGGTCGTGGTGATCTTCACGTTCGGCGTGCTGAGATTGATAAGGGAACACCGAGGTTCCCTCCTCGCTAAAACCAACGCCGACAAATCATCACAATTCGGCTCATCACCAAGTTCGCGACTTCAAATCGTGTAGGCACACAACAACCGCCAGGCATTCGGAAACAGCTGGGCGGGACAGACACCCATAGCCCACAAGTAATCCACGATGTGTTGGGCCAAAGGTAGCCTGAAGCCCGCTTGAAGACTGAAGAGGTGCACGACCGTGCACCTCTCATAGGACGCCAAGGGTCGTCCCTCCTCCTCGGGGAGTGCCAGCTCGACTCCCTCAGGCCAGGGGAAGTCCTTAGCTATCATCGCGAGGTCTTCCCACTTGAGGTCGGTGGCCATTCCCTCGGACAGATAAGCCTCGGGGGTGCTCGGGCTCATAGGGATTCGTTCTTCAAGAACAGCAGGGACGCCAGACACGGCGTCAGTAATGTAGGCCCCGGGAAAGCTCGGGGGCACGTAGGAGGCAGAGGCTGAGGCAATTGCCGCATCCAACCGCGCCTCAACCTCGGCGACGATCTCATCGGGAGAAGAAGAGGAAGCCATTTCAAGGCCGGAGTAAACGTGAAGACGAGGGAAGAGTGAGTTGATCGAAGTAGCGGAGTCGCTAGAAGAAGGGTCGCTAAAGACCAGTGAAGGAGAACTCGGGTTTTGAGAGTCGCTAGGCTCTACGCTCCCTACAGACTCGGAGACCTCCTGGTAAAAACTCTCTTGAACTTTGAAAACAAAACCAGGCGACGGGCTCACAGAAGCTCTCCTAGGCATGAAAGGGCGACGTCCAGGCCGCGAAAGGCTAGCACCTGGAAAAGAAACGGTCAGTAAGACAGTGGGCAAAGTAGCCAAAAGAAAAAAGCACGAGATCGTAACCTCGGAAGGAAAAAAGCACGAGATCGTAACCTCGGAAGAAAAAACACAAGATCATAACCTCGGAAGAAAAAAGCACGAGATCGTAACCTCGGAAGAAAAAAGCACGAGATCGTAACCTCGGAAGGAAAAAAGCATGAGATCATAACCTCGGAAGAAAAAACACGAGATCATAACCTCGGAAGAAAAAAGCACGAGATCATAACCTCGGAGGGAGAAACTACGCGAGGTCATAAGGGAGGAAAGCCACGTGGCACCCTAGAGGCTACTCTGACAAGATAGGACGACGAAGAAGAATTTGAAGCGCCAAAAGAAAGGAAAGAAAAAGGAGAAGGCCAACCAACGGTGGAAGCCAGCGGTGGAAGCCCAAACGTCCCGTCAGTCAGACATCATGACGTTTAGGCTCCCAAGGGTTTCGAAATTCAAAAAGTGGCAGATGGAGGAGCAGAAGTTCAACCGCCACCCAAAC
The DNA here is from genome assembly GCA_964016875.1 of Fallopia convolvulus. Classification (NCBI taxonomy): domain Eukaryota; kingdom Viridiplantae; phylum Streptophyta; class Magnoliopsida; order Caryophyllales; family Polygonaceae; genus Fallopia; species Fallopia convolvulus. Next base: position 31,792,157 of record OZ024734.1, on the reverse strand, counting down.
AAACAATTACCCCAAAAACACAGCGGTGACCTCACGGTGGTGACTGCCTGCCACCACCGTCCCACCGCCACAACGCGGAGGAGAAACACCCGGCAAAGCACCGTCGCCCACCAAAAAAAGGGGGAGAGAAAGAAAAAAACCAACAGCAAACAAACGAAAAACAAAACGGGAAAAATGCCAGGCGACACACAGAAAACCCCGCCTCCTCACCACCGTCGTTCTGCCACCGTGACACCGGGGCGAAACGCCAGGCGACACACCGTTGCCCATCCGAAGCACGAATAAAAAAACAGGCGGAAGAGAATCTAAAGCAAAAAGCACCAAAAAGCGAGAAAAAGAGAGTCGAGAACTTACTTGTTTAGAATCGGCGTGGAAGGAGCGGTGATACGGCTGGAAAGCGGTGGAAGTTCGTCGGAAACCGTCTCGAAAACCGTTCGCATGAGACTGAGAAGACAGAGAGAAAGGAAGTGAAAAGGTTGAAGGAGAAGATGAAGGGGAAGCGTGTGAGGTACGCCCTTATAAAGAGCAGGTTTGGGCCTCCTCTCACCCACGAAAGGCTTATTGGGCCTACCTGATGCAGTGAAGCCTGCCATGTCTCAAACCGACGTTGATGAGTTGATTCGAGTGCCTTCTGACGGACCAATCACAAGAAGTCGAGCTAAGAAGATTGCTCAAGGCACAACGGCGATCTTGGTTCGATTGACAGCGGTTATTGAAGAGCCTAGCAAGGCGAAGTGGGTCTCGTGCATTCTACATCAATTGAGCCCGGATTCCATGGATTGATAATATGAGGGCCGAAATTCACTATTTCTTTATTTAGAAACATGTATTAATTTGTCTCACTTTAGGGCTGAATTTAGTAAGTGACCGGGTGAGATAAATTGGTATATGGGTCAAAGTCAACCCTTTGACTTGACCATTCTAAATGGAGAAAATATCTATCTATTTATTTTATTATAGGCGTGTGAACTTAATTAAATAATGTAGAGAAATCAGCCAATAGGCTTATGTTAGTTGGTTGATCTTCTCTCTCCTGGTTGTTAGAGATATTTTTAGTTTGTTAGAGATATTTTGAGTTGTTAGGATTATTTCCTTAAATAAATAAATCAGCTATGATTTATTTTATTTAAGGGAATCTAGTTAGATTTAATTAGATATTATTATATCTTGGGAAGCAAGATAAGGAGGCTAATTCTTCTCTCTTAGGGCCGGCCACACTCCCTTGCTTGCTCCCCAAGGAATAGCTTTGTATTCTCTATTTATACTCTTGTTATTTCATTCAATAAAAGCAGCTTGAGAGAGATTAAACCCAAATTGGTTTAATCTATCTCTTGGGCTCCAAAAACAATATCTTGTGTCTAGCATTGCAATCTGATTTCGTGCATAATCAATTCGAGAGCCTCATCACCGAATTCTCTCTCTCTCGTGAATCTGATTTGTGTTTGTTTAAATTGGTTTGTTGACTTGGTCAATTGGATTGTTCTAGTTGTGATTGTTAAAGATCAAACTAGTTAATCAATCGGATTTAGCGTTAGAGCCAATCCGTTTGAACTATCAAGTTGATTTCTTCAACCTATCAATTCAGTTTCGTTATTTCTGCAACTCGAGTTCTTATTACTTGTATTCCAAGCAATTGACTTTGTTAGCAATTTCAGGAGAGATTTGAGGTTACTAGGCAAGATCGGGACTTGTGTGGGTCATATACGAGGTTTCAACGGAGGATTCCGGGGCAATCACGTATCAAGTGGTATCATAATCCAGCGTCTCGCCAAGTAATTATTTCTTTCCTTAATTTGCTTTCTAATTGATTTGATTCAGTTTTTGATCCCAAAAATCCCACCTTTACCTAAAGTTTGAATTTTTGAGACCAAAAGATTGAATTTTTCACCACCACCACCATATTTCCGCCACCCAACCACCACGAACCACCACCACCACACCAAAACTGGTGTCGCTCGTCTGGACCGCACCACCACTCACCACCAGCCGAGCCTAACCACACCACCCCCATCCAATTCGGACTAGCCTAACCCTAGTTCGCCCACCCAAACCCTAATTCCTTGTTGTTGCTTGCCCTCCAAGTAATAACCCATCTAGGAGATTTTAAGGGATTTGTTGCATGCTTTTGGTTGAATTGGTTGAGTTTTGTTGCAATTAAGAGTAGCAATTGTCTTCCTACAATTTTTATGAGTTTTTATTTCATGTTGCATGATCAATAGAGATTCATATTGCTTATTTGATATTTGCTAATTTCTGTCATTGCCTCTCGTCAAATTCGACCTACCCCTTCTTCTTGTGTTAATTTGGCTTCTAGTTGGTTTCATTGGTAGCAAAAGTCACTTAGTTAAAAAAAAAAAAAATTCAGTTCGTATATACCTTTTAATTTCGTCCTTTGCATTGTTACTTTGCTTTGCTTGTTTCTTCATTATAGCACAAGAGTAGTTTGTGCATAAAATCAAAAAAAAAAAAAAAACAGAAAAGAAAAGTGATCTACCCCAGCTAGTTTTAAGCCACTTTCAACCCTAGTGACTGCTTGCTTAAAAAAATAGCTAAGTAGAAATCACTTTGAAGAAAAAGAGTGACGAAATAAAAGTCACTAAGCCTACCATATTTTCTGTCCTTGCATGCTGAATTTTGGCTTTATTAACTTGCATAGAGTCAATTGAGAGATTGCATGTGTTTTAGAGCTCATAGAGGGATTATTTGCATTGCTTGTCTTATTGCATATTTGCCATTTGCTTAAGCTGCATATTTCCTTTAAATATCATTAGTATTCCATACCTACACTATATCTACCATTTTACTCCCTCAAAACAGCCCAAAAACTGAATTAAGTTGATTGGATTGCTTTGAGGCAAGTTTTGGCTTGATCAAGGTGTGGTATTGCTTGTTGTGATTTACTTTAGAACACACTACTCTCTCTACCTTCTTGCTTGTTTCAGGAACAATGGTGATTCCATCAGAACCTAACCCAACTGAATTGAGTCTCACTAAGGAGGCAATCGACTTCATTAGGTTGTCCATTAGTGAAGGTGTGCGCGATGGCCAGGCTCGAGCTGTAGAACTGGCCACGGCTGCATTGGCTCCACAACTAAAGCATTTAGAGGAACAACTTGCAATATTGGTTGATTCATCTCAAGCTAGTCGCAAGAGCACCCCTGCAGTCGATCTTACAAGTGACCCAAATCAAGCCTCGGGTAGCGACAAAGGCAAGCAACAACTAGTGGATGACGAACATGATGTGCTTGCTAGCTACAACAAAGATAATGATCCCCCGGCTCACTACTCCCCCACAGCAGGCCGAGGTAGAGGACGAGGCATCGGGTCGAGGACTCCACCGGTTACTCATCAACAAGTCTATAATCAGCCACACAACCGGTATCCTCAAGCCACTCATCAACAATATCAACAATACAACAACTCTTTTGATGATGTGACGTATGGTTATCCCGGGGAAGAAAGGTGCCCATGGCATCCTCCCCTAGATGATTTCTATAACCAAGCTGAGGTTGTAGAAGATCTCCCACCAGCCTATGGAGTACAACGGCCGAACAACAACAACAACGTTAACCAAGTTGTAAATCAGATTGGGAAACGTGATATAAAAATCAAGATAGAATCATTCAATGGAGAGCTTAACCCGGAGAAGTATCTAGAGTGGGAACAAGCTACAAATTTCATTCTAGATCACATGGGATATGAAGAATGGGAGAAAGTTGCTGTTGTTGTCATCCACTTTATTGGGACCGCCAAAAATTGGTGGTTTAGAATGAAGGAGGATCGAATTAGAAAGGCCTTACCACCAATTGAAACTTGGGACCAGCTGAAGTTTGTAATGAGGAAGAAATATGTGCCTGAAGAGCATACCGAGCACATGAGATTGAAAGTTGTACTTGCAAACAAGGCACCAAGTCTCCAACCGAGTACTTCAATGAGCTAGAGGATCTGAGCTTTAAAGCGGGAATTCATCATTCCCAACGGTCTCTAAGGACCCAATTCATGGCTGGACTGAATCAAAGCATTCAAGACACATTGGAGATTCAACAAATCAAGGATCTCAATGCCTTAGTACATTCAGCCCAACTACTCTATGAGCAGCAACAAAGGAAGAAGAAGGAAGCTTGGAATGCTACAAAAAGGTATGGCCCTAATCCTAATTCAAATTCCAACTCTTATTCTTCTAACTCTTCTATGCAGCAAAAGGGAGCTTCTAGCTCACCTAAACCAACAGGTTTTCAAGGCCAAAGGCGTCCCACCAATGGACCTCCAAATCAGCCTAGAACACGTGATTTAGTGTGCTACAAGTGTCAAGGACGAGGTCACTATGCCAAGGATTGTCCAAATCTAAAGCAAGTGCTTCTCACCACCAATGGAGGATATGTGAGTGATGAAGATATACCTCCAAATCAAGTGGAGGAGGACATCAATGGACAAGAAGAGGAGGACGTAGAGGCCATTGAACCAGATTGCACCGAACAGCCTCTAACTTTGGTAACAATGCGTACTCTTACTTTACAAGAAACATCTAGGCTAGATCAAAGGGAAAACATTTTTCATACTAGGTGTACAGTAAAGAATCAAGTGTTATGCATGATAATTGATAGTGGTAGCTGCTGTAACATTATTAATGCTAAGGTAGTTGATCACTTGCAATTAAAAATCCAACCTAGAGCTACTAGTTATGGTCTCAATGGGATTAATGATTCAGAAGGTCCTAATCTTGTCACTCATCAGTGTTTAGTCCGTGTTGCTATTGGTACTTATGTTGATGATATTATGTGTGATGTAGTTAACATGGAATGCACTCATATCTTGTTAGGAAGACCATGGTTATTTGATAGGAGAGTGATTTATGATGGCATGTTAAACACCTATTCCTTTAACTATGATGGGAGGAGAGTTTCTCTTCTACCCTTGTCTCCTCAACAAGTTTTACAGGATCAGGTACGGCGAGATCAAGCTAGGGCACTTAGGCGTGCCAAGGAAGAGAAAGCAGAGGCTGATTCAACGGCCAAAGCAGCGGCCCGGCGTTCGGCGCCCGACGCGTCGACAAAGCCAAGCGGCGTTTGGGACAAAAAACGCCGAGAAAATGTCCCTAAAACGCTCAAAGTGCCGAGCAACACTTCCAGCAGTGCATCTGGGACGAAAACTGGGCTATCTCCCAATCCACTCGAGCGTTTTGGCTCAAATTTTGGGAGCAATTCAGAGACTCAGAGAGCTACAAATATGGAAAAAGAACGCCTACAGAAAGAGCCAAAAATCGGCTTGAAAGGCAGTGTAGAACAGCGCTCTCTTGTGACTCAGTCTAGTATTTCTTTCCCTAACTCTTCTTGTTTACTTCTTATGAGGAAAGAGATACTTATTATTAGTCAAGATATTTCACATCTTCCAAAGTGTCTACAGGATCTATTACAGGAGTTTGAAGATGTGATGCCTGAAGAGTTGCCAGAAGGCCTTCCACCAATTAGAGGCATTGAGCATCAAATCGATTTGGTGCCCGGCGCTTCATTACCAAACCGTGCAGCCTATAGAGCAAGTCCAGAAGAGACCGCTGAGCTTCAAAGACAAGTGCAAGATCTCATGGACAAAGGCTATGTGCGTGAATCTCTCAGCCCATGCGCGGTTCCGGTGATTTTGGTGCCAAAGAAGGATGGCACATGGAGAATGTGTGTTGATTGTAGAGCGATCAACCAAATAACAGTTAAGTACCGTCACCCCATCCCTAGACTAGATGATATGCTTGATGAATTACATGGTGCTAATTTCTTTTCTAAAATTGATTTAAGAAGTGGGTACCATCAAATTAGGATGAGGGAAGGGGATGAATGGAAAACTGCCTTTAAAACTAAGTATGGCTTATATGAATGGTTAGTAATGCCTTTTGGATTAACTAATGCACCTAGTACTTTTATGAGGCTTATGAACCATGTTTTAAGAAGATACTTAGGCAGATTTGTTGTAGTCTACTTTGATGATATCTTAGTCTATAGCAAAACCATGCATGAACATGTAGATCATCTTAGGGCTGTTTTGGACACTTTAAGGTTAGAAAAGCTTTATGTTAACTTGAAAAAGTGTTCTTTTTGCTCGGAGTCTACCATTTTTCTTGGTTTTGTTGTGTCTAAAGGTGGATTGAAGGTAGATGAAGACAAGATCAAGGCAATCAAAGAATGGCCCCAGCCGACTACACCAACAATGGTCAGATCATTTCTCGGCTTGGCTGGCTTCTACAGGAGATTTGTGCGTGATTTTAGCACAATTGCAGCCCCCCTCCACGAGCTTACAAAGAAGGATACGGCCTTTAAATGGAGGGAGCAACAAGAGAACGCCTTCAACACTTTGAAGGACAGATTATGCCACGCCCCAGTGCTTCAACTCCCTGACTTCTCCAAGGCATTTGAGATAGAGGTGGACGCTTCTGGACATGGCATAGGAGGCGTGCTCTTACAAGACAAGAAACCCATTGCTTATTTTAGTGAAAAGCTTAGTGGGGCTGAGTTGAATTACCCTACTTATGATAAAGAGTTGTATGCTTTAATTAGGGTCCTGAAAACTTGGTCTCATTATTTGTGGCCTAAAGAGTTTGTAATCCATTCTGATCATGAGGCCTTGAAGTACTTGAAAGGCCAATCCAGACTCAGCAGGCGACATGCAAGATGGGTTGAATTCATGGAGACCTTTCCTTATGTTGTTAAACATAAGAAAGGCAAGGAGAATGTGGTAGCTGACGCCCTTTCTCGGAGGTATGTACTCTTGAACCTATGTGATGTTAAGATCCTTGGATTTGCAATGATTAGGGAATTATATGCTAGTGATCCTCACTTTGCTGAAATCTATAAGAATTGCATGTCTAGGGGTGAAATAGATACCTACTTTATTGATGATGGATACTTGTTTAAAGCTGGAAAATTGTGCATTCCTTCATCTAGTATACGTAGGCTTCTAACTAAAGAGGTTCTTGAATCAAGAGGACATAGGGGTTTAGAAAAGACTTTAGAAGGTTTAAAAGAACACTACTATTGGCCTAAAATGAGTAATTATGTGCTGAGATTTGTCAAGAGTTGTGTTGTTTGTGCTAAAGCTAAGTCTAGACTTCACCCCCATGGTTTGTACCAACCTTTACCCATCCCTAGTTCACCTTGGGAAGACATTTCTATGGATTTCATTGTAGGTTTGCCTAGAACTAGAAAGGGTAGAGATTCTATCTTTGTAGTGGTAGATAGATTTTCCAAAATGGCTCACTTTATTCCATGTCACACGACTGATGATGCTGTGCATATTGCTGATTTGTTCTTTAGGGAAATTATTAGATTGCATGGCATTCCTTGTTCTATTGTGTCAGATCGTGATGCTAAATTTTTGAGTTATTTTTGGAAGAGTCTATGGTCTAAATTGGGGACTAAATTGCTGTTTTCTACCTCATGTCACCCACAAACTGATGGGCAAACGGAAGTTACTAATCGAACGTTAGGGGTTTTACTTAGAACTATGCTTAAAGCTAACCTCAAACGTTGGGAAGATGTGTTGCCTTTTGTGGAGTTTGCTTATAACAGGTCAATCCATTCAGCCACAAAGCTGACCCCTTTTGAGGTTGTTTATGGGCTGAATCCGAGGACGCCGGTGGATATGACGCCTCAGCCATACAAGGGAAAAGAGAGTTTTGAAGCTAACAAGAGGGCTGAGTTGGTGAAGAAGCTACATGAGAGGACGAAGATGCACTTGGAGAGGAAATCCATGAAGTACAAGGCCCATGCTGATAAGGGTCGGAAACAGGTTATCTTTGAAGAAGGAGATCTTGTTTGGGTGCATCTAAGGAAGGAAAGGTTCCCAAATCAAAGGAAGAACAAGTTAGATCAGAGAGGAGATGGACCATTTCGTATCATCAGAAGAATCGGCCCTAATGCATATCATGTTGACTTGCCTGGTGAGTATGGTGTCCATCCAACTTTTAATGTGGCTGATCTATCTCTTTATGTGCCAGATTTTGATTCCGACGTCGAATCAGAGACAATTCGAGCTCAAGTGGAGGAGAATGATGCAGTGAAGCCTGCCATGTCTCAAACCGACGTCGATGAGTTGATTCGAGTGCCTTCTGACGGACCAATCACAAGAAGTCGAGCTAAGAAGATTGCTCAAGGCACAACGGCGATCTTGGTTCGATTGACAGCGGTTATTGAAGAGCCTAGCAAGGCGAAGTGGGTCTCGTGCATTCGACATCAATTGAGCCCGGATTCCATGGATTGATAATATGAGGGCCGAAATTCACTATTTCTTTATTTAGAAACATGTATTAATTTGTCTCACTTTAGGGCTGAATTTAGTAAGTGACCGGGTGAGATAAATTGGTATATGGGTCAAAGTCAACCCTTTGACTTGACCATTCTAAATGGAGAAAATATCTATCTATTTATTTTATTATAGGCGTGTGAACTTAATTAAATAATGTAGAGAAATCAGCCAATAGGCTTATGTTAGTTGGTTGATCTTCTCTCTCCTGGTTGTTAGAGATATTTTTAGTTTGTTAGAGATATTTTGAGTTGTTAGGATTATTTCCTTAAATAAATAAATCAGCTATGATTTATTTTATTTAAGGGAATCTAGTTAGATTTAATTAGATATTATTATATCTTGGGAAGCAAGATAAGGAGGCTAATTCTTCTCTCTTAGGGCCGGCCACACTCCCTTGCTTGCTCCCCAAGGAATAGCTTTGTATTCTCTATTTATACTCTTGTTATTTCATTCAATAAAAGCAGCTTGAGAGAGATTAAACCCAAATTGGTTTAATCTATCTCTTGGGCTCCAAAAACAATATCTTGTGTCTAGCATTGCAATCTGATTTCGTGCATAATCAATTCGAGAGCCTCATCACCGAATTCTCTCTCTCTCGTGAATCTGATTTGTGTTTGTTTAAATTGGTTTGTTGACTTGGTCAATTGGATTGTTCTAGTTGTGATTGTTAAAGATCAAACTAGTTAATCAATCGGATTTAGCGTTAGAGCCAATCCGTTTGAACTATCAAGTTGATTTCTTCAACCTATCAATTCAGTTTCGTTATTTCTGCAACTCGAGTTCTTATTACTTGTATTCCAAGCAATTGACTTTGTTAGCAATTTCAGGAGACATTCGAGGTTACTAGGCAAGATCGGGACTTGTGTGGGTCATATACGAGGTTTCAACGGAGGATTCCGGGGCAATCACGTATCACTACCCCACCTAGACGGCCCATTAATCTAAAAACATGAAGGACAGGCCCCGAAAACCCCGCCCGTACAAGCAAGAGAGTAATCCAGAAGTGCAAAGCCTCGCAAAGAAAGAACCTCGCGAAAAGAAGAACCTCACGGAAGTTCCCTCCGCGTACCCCGTGGCCCCAAGAAACTTATGACCTGTGGACCTCGGAGCGAGATCCCCAGGCCATGGGGTTGTGATGATGTCCAAAACAGTAAGATAAAAAGTGGGCCCGGGGTACCAAGAACAAGTAGGCCCGGAGAGATTCCCAAGGGCGACTCAAGGACCCACATTCATACCTCTCATTTATTTAATCAAAGTTTATACTCTCGCGAGGTCTCCCAAATCCCTGGGACGAGGTCTAGACCTCGCCACCGACTCTACTAAAACACCCGCCCACCCAGACCAATCACAAGCGGCCTCATCCCCGAACCAATCACAAGAGGATAACCTTGGCCTTGGCCTAAACTCGGCTCCCCAATTCTCTATAAATAGAGGAGAACCTCATAGGAGGAGGGGGTTGAAAAACCCCTTGAACTCAAGAACTCTCTTGCTTGTTAAAGATCGACGTGATAGAAACATCGTCAAAAGACCTCGCTACAGACAGGAGAACTCCACAAAAAGACTTCAAGTCATACAAAGACCTCGCCCACACTAAAGACCTCGCTACAAAATCTCACAAAGCTCTCTACATCACACACCCAAATCAACCTCGCCCTAGGGTCAAACTCGCAACATTTATGTTTGGTCTCGGAACTTCGTAGGAGGTCTAGGTGTAATTCTCAAAGTTGTTTATCAGCCTCGTAGGTTTGTAACCTCGTTATTGGGAGAAAATCATAAATAAAGGAGCAAGTGTTTGCACTCTCGAATATAACAATCTTTTTCCTTGTCTCGTAGCTAGCGGTTATTCGATACGTCTTGATTTTGTAGTGTAGAATGTGCTTTTGCCCTTAAAAATTTGCTTATTGGCTTGATACTATCCTCATTGTTTATGCTTATTGGCTTGATTTTGTAGTGTATAATGTCCTTATTGGCTTGATACTATCCTCATTCTTTATGCTTAGGCCAAGATGTCTTTAAAGTTCACTTGTTTTATCTCCTTTTGCCATAAAAATTGACTCGTGATCTAACATTGCACGCCAAGTGTTCGAAGAAATGTCCATGTAAATATCACACCTAAATATGGCATTCAGTTTCTATGTTCGAATTTATGCTTTTATTCGATAAGTCTTGAATTTGTATTGCAAAATGTTCTTATCTGCTTGATACTATCCTCATTCTTTATGCTTATGCCTAGATGTCTATAAAGTTCACTTGTTTTTACTCCTTTTGCCTTTAAAATGACTTGTGATCTAACATTGCATGCCAAGTGTTCGATGAAATGTCCATGTAAATGTCACTCCTAAATATGGCATCGGTTTTGAGGATCGAATTTATGCCTTTATTCGATCGGTCTTGATATTGTAGTGCAGAATGTGCTTATTGGCTTGATACTATCCTCATTCTTTATGATTATGCCTAGATGTCTTTAAAGTTCACTTGTTATTATTCCTTTTGCCTTTAAAAAATGATTTGTGATCTAACATTGTACGCCATGTGTTCGATGAAATGTCCATGTAAGTTCCACTCCTTAATGTGGCATTCGGTTTATATGTTTGAATTTATGCTTCTATTCGATACCTACGTCTTGATTTTGTAGCGTAGAATGTTTTTGTTGGCTTGATACTATCCTCATTCCTTATGTTTATGCCTAGATGTCTTTAAAGTTCACTTATTGTTTCTCCATTTGCCTTTAAAATGACTTGCGATCCAACATTGCACGCCAAGTGTTTGATGAAATGTCCATGTAAATGTCACTCCTAAATGTGGCATTCGGTTTCTAGGTTCGAATTTATGCTTTTATTTGATACTCTTGAGTTTGGAGCTTAGAATGTGCTTATTGGATTGATACTATCCTCATTCTTTGTGCTTATGCCTAGATGTCTATAAAGTTCACTTGTTTTTTCTCCTTTTGCCTTTTACATGACTTGTGATCTAACATTGCTTGCCAAGTGTTCGATGAAATGTCCATGTAAATGTCACTCCTAAATGTGGCATCGGTTTCGAAGTACGAATTTATGCCTTTAATATCGGTCTTGATTTTGTTGTGCAGAATGTGCTTATTGGCTTGATACTATCCTCATTCTTTATCCTTATGCATTGATGTCTTTAAAGTTTACTTGTTATTATTCCTTATGCCTTTCAAAATCCACTTGTGATATAACATTATACGCCAAGTGTTTGATGAAATGTCCATGTAAATTCCACTCCTAAATAGGGCATTCGGTTTCTATGTTTGAATTTATGTTTTTATTCGATACAAAAGTCTTAATTTTATAGCGTAGAATGTTTTTGTTGGCTTGATACTATCATCATTCTTTATGCTTATGCCTAGATGTCTTTAAAGTTCACTTGTTTTTTCTCCTTTTGCCTTTAAAATGACTTGTGATATAATATTGCACGCCAAATGTTTGATTAAATGTCCATGTAAATGTCACTCCTAAATGTGGCATTCGGTTTCTAGGTTCGAATTTATGCTTTTATTCGATAGTCTTTAGTTTGGAGCGTAGAATGTGCTTATTGGATTGATATTATCCTCATTCTTTATGTTTAGGCCAAGATGTCATAAAATATCACTTGTTTTTTCTCCTTTTGCCTTGAAAAATTGACTTTTGATCTAACATTGCACTTCAAGTTTTCGATGAAATGTCCATTTAAATGTCACTCCTAAATGTGGCATTCGGTTTCTAGGTTCGAATTTATGCTTTTATCCAATAAGTCTTGATTGTGTAGTGCAGAATGTGCTTATTGTCGTGATACTATCCTCATTCTTTATTCTTAGGCCAAGAAGTGTTAAAAGATCACTTGTTTTTTCTCCTTTTCCCTTTAAAAATTGTCTTGTGATCTAACATTGCACGCCAAGTGTTCGATGAAATGTCCATGTAAATGTCAGTCCTAAATGTGGCATTCGGTTTCTAGGTTCGAATTTATGCTTTTATTCAATCGGTCTTGATTTTGTAGTGGAGAATGTGCCTATTGGCTTCATACTATCCTCGTTCTTTTTATGTATGCCTAGATGTTTTAAAAGTTCACTTGTTTTCTTTCCTTTTGCCTTTAAAATGACTTGTGATCTAACATTACACCCCAAGTGTTCAATGAAATGTCCATGTAAATGACACTCCTAAATGTGGCATTCAATTTCTAAGTTCTAATTTATGCTTTTATTCGTTCGGTCTTGATTTTGTACTGCAAAATGTGCTTATTGGCTTGATACTATCCTGATTTTTTATGCTTATGCCTACATGACATTAAAGTTCAGTTGTTTTTTGTCCTTTTGCCTTTAAACATTTACTTGTGATGTAACATTACACGCCAAGTGTTCGATGAAATGTCCATGTAAATATTACTCCTAAATGTGGGATTCAATTTCTAGGTTCGAATTTATGCTTTAATTCGATCGGTCTTAATTTTGCAGTGAAGAATGTGCTTATTGGCGTGATATTATCCTCATTTTCTATGCTTTTGCCTAGATGTCTTTAAAGTTCACTTGTTTTTTCTCCTTTTGCCTTTAAAATTTGACTTGTGATCTAACATTGCAAGCCAAGTGTTCGATGAAATGTCCATGTAAATGTTATTCCTAAATGTGGCATTCGATTTCTAGGTTCTAATTTATGCTATTATTCGTTCGGTCTTGATTTTGTACTGCAAAATGTGCTTATTGGCTTGATACAATCCTGATTTTTTATGCTTATGCCTACATGACATTAAAGTTCAGTTGTTTTTTGTCCTTTTGCCTTTAAACATTTACTTGTGATGTAACATTACACGCCAAGTGTTCGATGAAATGTACATGTAAATATTACTCCTAAATGTGGGATTCAATTTCTAGGTTCGAATTTATGCTTTTATTCGATCGGTCTTAATTTTGCAGTGAAGAATGTGCTTATTGGCTTGATATTATCCTCATTTTCTATGCTTTTGCCTAGATGTCTTTAAAGTTCACTTGTAGTTTCTCCTTTTATCTTTAAAATGACTTGTGATCTAACATTGTACGCCAAGTGTTCGATTAAATGTCCATGTAAATGTCTCTTCTAAATGTGGCATTCGATTTCTAGGTTTGAATTTATGCTTATATTTGATAGGTCTAGATTTTCTAATGCAGAACTCGATTATTGGATTGATATTATTCTCATTCTTTATGGTTATTCCTAGATGTCATTAAAGTTCACTTGTTTTTTCTCCTCTTGCCTTCAAAAATTGACTTGATCTAACGTTGCACGCGTAGTGTTCGATGAAATGTCCATGTAAATGTCTCTCCTAAATATGGCATTCGATTTCTATGTTCGAATGTATGATTTTATTCGATTGGTCTTGATTTTTTAGTGAAGAATGTGCTTATTGGCTTGATACTATACTCATTCTTTATTTTCTTCCTAGATGTCTTTAAAGTTCACTTGTTTTTTCTACTTTTGCCTTTAAAATTACTTGTGATCTAAGATTCCACTCCAAGTGTTCAATGAAATGTCCGTGTAATGTCACTCCTAAATATGGCATTCGATTTCTACGTTCGAATTTATGCTTTTATTCGATCATTCTTGATTTTGTAGTGGAGAATGTGCTTATTGGCTTGATACTATCCTCATTCAATATGTGTATGCCAAGATGTTTTAAAAGTTCACTTGTTTTTTCTCCTTTTGCCTTTAAAACGACCTGTGATCTAACATTGCACCCAAACTGTTCGATGAAATGTCCATGTAAATGTCAGTCCTAAATGTGGCATTCGGTTTCTAGGTTCGAATTTATGCTTTTATTCGATCGGTCTTGATTTTGTAGTGGAGAATGTGCCTATTGGCTTCATACTATCCTCGTTCTTTTTATGTATGCCTAGATGTTTTAAAAGTGCATTTGTTTTCTTTCCTTTTGCCTTTAAAATGACTTGTGATCTAACATTTCACCCCAAGTGTTCAATGAAATGTCCATGTAAGTGACACTCCTAAATGTGGCAATCGGTTTCTAGGTTTGAATTTATGCTTTATTTCTATCGGTCACGATTTTATAGTGCAGAATGTGCTTATTAGCTTGATACTATCCTCATTATTTATGCTTCTGCCTAGATGTCTTTAAAGTTCACTTGTTTTTTCTCCTTTTGCCTTTAAAATGACTTGTGATCTAACATTGCACGCCAAGTGTTCGATGAAATGTCCATGTAAATGTCAGTCCTAAATATGGCATTCGGTTTCTAAGTTCAAATTTATGCTTTTATTTGATCGGTCTTGATTTTGTAGTGGAGAATGTGCTTATTGGCTTGATACTATCCTCATTCTTTATGTGTATGCCAAGATGTTTTAAAAGTTCCCTTGTTTTTCTTTTTTTTCCTTTTAATTGACTTGTGATCTAACATTGGACCCCAAGTGTTCGATGAAATGTCCATGTAAATGTCATTCCTAAATATGAATTCGGTTTCTAGGTTCGAATTTTTCCTTTTATTCGTTCGGTCGGATTTTGTAGTGCAGAATGTGCTTATTGGCTGGATACTATCCTGATTTTTTATGCTTATGCCTAGATGTCTTTAAAGTTCACTTGTTTTGTCCTCTTTTGCCTTTAAACATTGACTTGTAATCTCACATTGCAAGCCATATTCTCGATGAAATGTCCATGTAAATGTCATTTTTAAAAGTGGCATTCGATTTATAGGTTCCAATTTATGATTTTATTCGATCGGTCTTGATTTCGGAGTGCAGAATGTGCTAATTAGGTTGATATTGTACTCATTCTTTATGCTTATGCCTAGACGTCTTTAAAGTTCACTTGTTTTTTCTCCTTTTTCCTTTAAAATGAGTTGTGATCTAACATTGCACGCCAAGTGTTCGATGAAATGTCCATGTAAATGTCATTCCAAAATGTGGCATTCAGTTTCTATGTTCAAATTTATGCTTTTATTCGATCGGTCTTTATTTTGTACTGGAGAATGTTCTTATTGGCTTGATACTATCCTCATTCCACTACTACAACTAAAGCATTTTGTAGCGGTCAAAAACCACTAGCATATGGTTAAAAACCGCTACAAAAGATTTAAGGTGGCGGTTTATCCACCGCTGTATCCGGTTGCGTTGCATTAGGTCTATAATGGCGGTTTTTCAAAGCTAAGACAGCGGTTACCAATCAACACCTAAAACCGCAACAATAGATTTTAACGACCGTCACTATAATATCTAAGATGGCGGTTTTTTTCTTGTCAATTATAGCGGTCTTACTAGCAACTGTGGCGGTTTTGGTAAACAATTGCGGCGGTTTTTTGAGCAATAGAGGCGGTTTTTATAGGCAATTGCTTCAACTTTCCAAGGAATGGCAGCGGTTTTGTGCATTAACACAGCGGTTTTATAGAGCAATTGCAGCGGTTGAAAAATCAATTGCAGCGGTTTTTGTTGGCAATGGAAGAGATTTGGCTAGGTAATTGCTGCGGTTATGATAAGCATTGTCGCGGTTTTATTATATATATTTAAGAATAATTTTTAGTTGTTGTGGCGGTTTCGTTATATACAATTGAATATAAATTGGCCATTTATTTTGTAATAACCCGCTGTAAATTAAATACTATACAACATATGTACATCATATACACAACCACAAATCTCAACAAGTTAGAGATGTCATAATAATACTAAATCATCATTAATTACATAAAGCACTAGTATTCCAACTTGAATTTGCTTGTAAGTTTTCACCAAAAGTAGCAATTCCAAGTAGCTAGTCATAACATCACAATCCCAAAACAAGCAGTTTTCATTGTGTAATTACATGCCTAGGATTGAGAAAAAGTATCTTACACAAAATTGACCAAGCAAGAACCTACCACAAAATGTACTTGGCCATATATATACATACTAATCATAATCATCAAACCAAAAGAAACCGGCAAAATAAAATGAATAAGCTCTCATCAAATTGGAGTGCTTATCAAATTAGAGAGAGAAATAGACAACCTACAATAATACTAAGAAAATAGCTAGGATCATCAAATTAAAGAGTGCTCAGGTAAGTGCAAATTGTACAGAAAAAATGTACCCTAATTCTACAAACTAGGATTTCATAGCTACTTAGGGCCTATAATCCTCCTCAATTCTAATTCTAATTCTAATTCTAAGCATATAAGAACAAGGAGAGAGACTCCCTATCCACTGTCAACATGTATATCTACAACTAGGACAATACATTTATAGGTATAGCTAATAGAAGTGGATCAAAATATGCATGAATTAAATAAGGCGTTTTACATAGATACCTGTTTTAATTAGTTTCCATCTCAGCATAAGTTAGCTCACAAACATAACTGCACACAGTGTTCAGACTTTGTTAAGATAGTAAAATTGAACACTTGTACATATTTAACGAGAAGAAAAAAGATAAATAAATATATTTTGAGCTCACCTAATTAAATTTGATCATGAGAACTTGATGCATCTCCTTCATTTGTTGAGATATCAGGGATAACGAGATCAACACCAGGATTAGCTTCTTTTATCTTTGATAACATAGCATCAATTTTTTGTTCAAAGCGCTCTTCTTGTCTTTTTTCCGCTTCTTCCGACTTTTTGTCAAGTTGTTGAGAGATGCCCTCCAAGAATATTGAGGGAAGTATATATGGGTTCTTAGGATCTTTCCTTTTCAAGCTTGACTTTGTCACACCCAGTCCATACATACGTAAGCGGCCACTATGCTCCTTTTTGGTCATAACAACATGATAAGGATCACATTTGCCGCTTCCATCATCCAAGGACAGTATTTCTTTCATTTTCTCCTAATTAAAAAAAGTCCACAACACCATACCAAATTTTTTTTCCAACATATTAGAAATTTAACAACATAAAAAGGCTAGACAAAATAATGTAGAAGACTTTAAATTGTTATCTCACAATATTTTGTAGTGTCACATCCTTTTGTGTCATATATGTCCGTCCGTCTGTCCTCTTTCTAGATTCAATGTATAATTCATCTTGCGTTGGACACCTCTTGTCTGGGTCATTTTGTTGCTTAAACAAAAAATAAAGAAAAGTAAGTCATATATATAACTAAATCAATAAAAAAAACAAGACAATAAATATAAAAATTTACATAAAAAAAAGTGTGTTGACAAATTTAGCTACTTTACCATTTCTTGGCGCATTATAGCAATTGATACTGGACACATAGTATGCATGTCACTTTGCTTAGACCGGCTCGCCTTGTTTCTCTTACTCTCGTCCTATAATATTACATAGCTACTATATATAAATTTTATTTAAAGAGGCACCAACATCTCAAGAAAATCAGCTGGAAAAACTTAGAAAAAAACTCAAAAAACTGCTTGATCACTGCTAAAACCCTAAAAAAACCACCTGGAAAACTCAGAAATCATTATGCCTCCATCAGCTGAAAATCTTAGAAAATCCAGTTGATTCTCTGCTAAAAAACTAAGAAAACCAGTTGGAAAACTCAACTGAACTGTTGGAAATCTCAGCTGAACTGTTGGAAAACTCAATTGGACTGTTGGAAAACTCAGCTACTAAAAAACTCAGAAAACCAGTTGGAAAACTCAGCTTCTAAAAAACTCAGAAGAAACAGCTGAACAACCACCATCAAGCACAAAAAGAATTACCGCCATCAACCACTAGCTGGATAACTAACCAAAATCAATAGGGACTCTTACTTTGGTTCATATAGGTCAAAACCACAGAAAAACCTAGAAAACCAGCTAGGATAACTCAGAAAATTCAGCGTGGTTATAACTTTAAATTTAGAGGACAACACATACCTTAGCTTCTTGTGTGCTCCAATAAAGCAAAAGTTCTTTAAATTGACACTAGTACATCTTTAGGCCTATTTTCCAACATTTCTTCAATGGTTGCATCTTCAGAGAAGTGTGCACGCTTCAAGTTTGATTTGAAATTTCGCCACTTTGTACCAATAATTGATAACGTCGTTTCTTTTGCCTCTTCGGGGATAATGAATTTTGTCTACAACATTCGAAACATGCAAAATTCAGTTTTAGTCACAAAACTCCAAAGATTTTCACAGTTATAAGGTTTCCAAATTCTGATTTTAACATTCTGATTTTTGTCCAATTTTAGTCACAAAATACCATCATTCACATAACAACCTACATTCACATAACAGTCTATACTTGTAATTAAAGCAAGAGGAGAATGCAGTTTTTTATGCAAGTAAAATGACGAAATTTTAAAACCAAAGTTCACGCTAGGAGAGATTTACCATGATATACTCCCAGATTTGATCCTTTGTAGTTGTAGGCATATAATGCCAATCTATAATATTCAGAGGTGCATAATTTGAATTTCTAGCCAATGTTCCAAGGAAACGAGCAAAATTTTGTGCTATATATGAGGTAGGCCCGACTACTTGACGTAGATCATTCAATACAAGAACATCGCGTTCATCCATAGTACGTCCATGCAGATTTGCCAATATGGTTCTCCCTCGATGCCTTTTTTCTTTGTATCTAAGTATTAAAATGACAAAAACAAACCTAAGAAAGTATAAAAGAAAAAAATTAAATTGTTTTCACTTGGACCATTTGGCTCACATTTAAAAGTTCATTTATCTTATGCATATCTAGAAGATTAAGAGATTACCTGTATTCTCATTCTCATCCATCACATTTTGTGCATTTGATTCCACATTTGGTGCATTTGTTTCCAAATCAAATGAGTTTGGCTCATCTTCTGTAAGATCCATCTCATCATTCGATAAAAAAGAGTCATCATTTGATTGTTGTATATCACTGATGTTTTGGATGTTGTGATCGCTCAAACTTTTCTTTTTTTTTCATGTTTAAATAGAGATTCATCGTCCCAGGAGCGCAATAGCTTCTCTGATGTTGATTCAAACTTGAAAGAGACCGTTGGTTTTGCTTTTGTTGACTTCCTTTGTCTTGGGTAGGATTTTGTGATGGTCCTTGATGTTGTTCAGCTTGTTGATCTGCTTCAACTTGAATAGATTGCTCATTTACTTTTTCCTTGTGTTGAGCCAAAATCATTCGATTTTCTTGTCCTTGATTTGTCTTGGCTGTTTTTATTTTTTGTTGTCGCTCTCTAGTTCTTTTCTTCTTAAATTCAGCCATGGGCAAAGTTTGGGTAAGTGGTTTTTTCCCACTCTTACCTCTAGGTTCATTCAAATGCCTTGGAACCTGCAAATATGGTTACAAAGAAAAACAACTTGATATGAGATGTGTAAAGCACATAAATCAGTGGCTTAGGATAATTTTGCTGCAAAAATATGGAACCAACATATAATTTTGCTGCAAAAATCAGTGCCCTAGCAGATAATTTCAGCTACAAAAAGGCAGCAGATAATTTTGTTGTGAAAGTGCATCAGAAAGAAGTTGGAAGATGAATCAGTGGCCAAGGATAATGCAATGATAATACGAGCTTAGATAATCATAAAGTCAGCTGATGGAAAATGTCATGTGGGGCTCAACCATAAAACAAGACATAATCTAATCCTCAATCTTTTTATGTGATATGCAGGCCAAACAACTAATTGAAGACATTGGAATAAATATACTTAGAACTTTGAGCATAGAGTCAGCTCATAAATCATTGGCCTAGGATAAGGACATTTGAATAAATATATTCAAAACTAGCATAGAAAATTCAGGAAAAAAATGTCTTTGAGCATAAAGTAATTGAAGACAATGAGCATAGAAAAATCAGATTAATGTATCTTAGCATTATGGAATCCAATGGACACTTAGTTATAGAAAAATCATATTATACTTCTCTACTCATTCCTCATTCCCATCCTTGACATTATAGTTACTCTGACCAAGTGACAACTTATAAAGCATAAGTAACTTTGAACAAACTGACCAACACAAAAATAAATAGAATTCAGAATTATAGATCAGAATTCAGATTCAGTTTTGCAGAATTCAGTATGCAATTTTGCAGAAATTAGAATGCAGTTTTGCAGAATTAAGCATAATTCAGATTATAGGATATGGATTACAATAATAAGTATAATTCAGATTATAGGATATGGATTACAGTGATAAGCATAATTCAGATTCAGTTTTGCATAATTCAGATTACATTAATAAGCATAAAAAGAATTTCTAGCTTAGAGACTTGTAAAAATGAATTGAGAAAATCAAAATTCTTAAATCTCGAATGATTCAGAGTAATACTTCTTGGAATTCTTCAAGCTCGGATGATTCAGCAAGGACATTTTTTGAAACCAAGTCATACTTTTATTGCAAAGTCTTGTTAAGTAGACTTTTGTTAAAACCCTTAGCTTTCATTATGACAGCATTTGCTTCAAGTGTTTTCATCCTTTGCTTTTCATATGGGTTGATGCTCTCATTTTGATTAGAGCACTTATGCTTGTTACCCATCTGTTCAACACAACTATAGAGAACTAAGTAAGCTCCAAATAAGATTTTCTATACTTAAGTGCCCACTGAATATATAACTCAAAATAACAACCAAAAAATTTGTGTACGCAGCACAGCACAACATGAATCTCAAACAAGTAGCTCATGAAATTTTGACATATAAAATGAGGAGTGTACCTTTTAAGCTTTCAGTTCTTGATCCCTTCTAGTAGACTTATCCTTGATCCAATGTATGAAATCAAATGAAATTTGATTCTTCTTCTCTGACATAAAACTATATCTAATAACTTTTTATTTATGAACCAAATTTTTTATTTGCATTAAAATATTCAAGAAAGGTTTCGTTTACAATATGTAATACACAACCAACACATTATACATAAGATAGATAAGAAAAACAAGTATGATATTAGATTAGTAGGAATATAATTTACAAAAAAAATTAAAATTCATCATGTCAAATTTGAGACATGGAATTTTGATGACACACCCACGTGGCCCTATTCTCATTAAGATATGGACCATATAATTAAAAGAAAAGAATATACATTAACAATACAAACTTAAATATACACATTCCCACCCATGTTAGAATTTAGTATTTATTTATATATACTTTTCACCACACTTTCATATATATAGTAATTATTATTCTCACCCATTGTATCATAAAAACTAGTAGACAACCCATGAAATTTATAAAATATTCAATGAGAATTTGAGATGTCATTAAGGGATATGCCTATCGTGGGTGTTGTAACGGAAGATAGCTTGACAAACTCAGTTCAGCAAATCAGAACACATGCTGATAAAACTGAGGATGGCTTCACAAGATTGATCATTGAAAAACAAAAAGAGTCAGATGGAAAAACTGCATAAACAAGCAACCTACCAAATCCAGAAGTACAACCTACCAAATCGAGAAGATGTATGATTTATACTACCAAATCCAAAAGATGTAAGTTCTTGTCACAAAAACATCAAGAAGATGTATGCTTTATACTACAAGTACAGCCTACCAAATCCATCCATGACCAGTTCAAAACCAGAAATCAAACTAGAAAAAGAAGAGCATATTTTAAAATTTAACAAGGAAAGCAATTAAATAAATTAAAACAGAAGACGTGTGAATGTTGTAATGGAAAATGCAAAAGCATATGTTGCACTTAACACATGACATAGGCAAAGCAAGCACAAAATGGTACTTTTGAAAAAATCATCCCAATGAGCTAAGCATGGCATATTAGTAAGCGAGACCCCTTTATATCCCCATCATCACATGGATCAAATTCAGTGAGAAGCTTATTGGGTGCATTAACCATGGAAGAGCTTAGTCAGATCTTAGCATGTCAATCCTCATAAAAATCACCAATACCTAGTGTAGATGACAGAACAACAATTACCACAAAAATTACCATGAATCTGCCTTGATTTCTTCATTTAAGGGCATTCCATACATTACTAGAAAATCCAGAGAAGCATACTACTTAAGATTTAGAGTTTTGAGATTTATTTGAGGCTTTTCTCAATTCCATTGTGGCAAGGAAAGGAGTAATAATTGTTTGTGCAATGTTTTGATGATGCAGGATAAAAGGGCTAAAATATTAACGTGATTCTATTCTTGGTCTTAACCCTAGCCTAATTTTTTCAAAATAAGAGTTACAAACCCACTTCTAGTAGAACAATTAAGCAGCAAAGCCTTAATATCAACAACAAAAACTTGTCTCTAAAAATGCATACAAACAACAACCTTAAGTTGAGAACAAGACATGAAGAATTCACGAACCAGATTTCAGATTCTCTACTGGAACGAAATTCAAAACTATGAATGATAGAGAAATTAACAAGAACAGTAAGTTGGGTTGAGTTTTATATGCAAACAACAACAAAAACCTCAAAAAAATCAAGCACCAAACTAGAACGCACGAGATTTCAGATTCTCTATTGGAACGCACAGTACGTACATATAACAAAAATTAAGCTCCAAACTAAACACATAAAACAGCGAAGATTGAGAAGAACACAAGAAAAAAATTAAATAAGCCAACTTACCTCCAGGTAGCCGACTTCAAACACCCAAATTGACAGCTACAAATCCACTTTTAAAGCTTTAACCCATTTCAAGCACACTTCTTCCTATATCTTTTACTTAATTTCTTCAAATTTTGAACCGGAAATCCTCTTTCGAAATGATTTTTCTCAATCGCGTCTCTTTCCCAGCTTTGAACCCTAATTTCTTTTACTAAAATGGAGTATTTGTAGTTGGCACAAAATGCTCTTTGAACCCTAATTTTTCAATCGCATAAGTTGGCGCAAAATATTTCCCCACCCCCGCCAGAAAATAAATTTTGGCCGCCAATTATATGAGCGCGCTTCTATTAAAAGCCCACTTGCATTTTTTTAGACTGCCACTATATAAGATAAAGACCGCCACAATGGCTATCTAGTAATAAAACCGCCACTTAAACCACTCCTATTATATGAACCGCTGCCACAAACCGCTACAATATAATTGACCGCCACTAAAACCGCCATAGTTGGCCAACCGCCACAACAACCCGCCACAAAAGGCTTGAACTATAGTAGTCTTCTTTATTTGTATGCCAAGATGTTTTAAATGTTCACTTGTTTTTTCTCCTTTTTCCTTTAAAATGACTTGTGATCTAACATTACACCCCAAGTGTTCGATGAAATGTCCATGTAAATGTCACTCCTAAATGTGGCAATCGGTTTCTAGGTTTGAATTTATGCTTTTATTCTATCGGTCATGATTTTGTAGTGCAGAATGTGCTTATTGGCTTAAAACTATCCTCATTCTTTATCCTTCTGCCTATATGTCTTTAAAGTTCACTTTTTTTTTCTCCATTTGCCTTTAAAATGACTTGTGATCTAACATTGCGGCCCAAATGTTCGATGAAATGTCCATGTAAATGTCACTCCTAAATGTGGATTCGGTTTTTGGGTTTGAATTCATGCTTTTATTCGATCGATCTTGATTTTGTAGTGCAGAATGTGCTTATTGGCTTGATACTATCCTCATTCTTATTGCTTATGCCTAGATGTCTTTAAAGCTCACTTGTTTTTTCTCCTTTTGCCTTTAAAAGTTGACTTGTGATCTAACATTGCAAGCCAAGTGTTCGTTGAAATGTCCATGTAAATGTTACTCCTAAATGTGGCATTCGATTTCTAGGTTCTAATTTATGCTTTTATTCGTTCGGTCTTGATTTTGTACTACAGAATGTGCTTATTGGCTTGATACTATCCTGATTTTTTATGCTTATGCCTAGATGTCATTAAAGTTCACTTGTTTTTTTTCCTTTTGCCATTAAACATTTACTTGTGATGTAACATTACACGCTAAGTGTTCAATGAAATGTCCATGTAAATGTTACTCCTAAATGTGGCATTCGATTTCTAGGTTCGAATTTATGCTTTTATTCTAAATGTGGTATTCGTCCATGTAAATGTTACTCCTAAATGTGCAACGTTACCTTTAAAATGACTTGTGCTCCAACATTGCACTCCATGTGTTCGATTAATTGTCCATGTAAATGTCTCTCCTAAATGTGGTATTCGGTTTTTAGGTTCGAATTTATGCTTATATTTGATAAGTCTTGATTTTCTAGTGCAGAACTTGCTTATTGGCTTGATATTATCCTCATTCTTTTTGCATATTCCGAGATGTCAATAAAGTTCACTTGTTTTTTCTCCTTTTGCCTTCAAAAATTGACATGTGATCTAACGTTGCACGCGCAGTGTTCGATGAAATGTCCATGTAAATGTCGCTCCTAAATATGGCATTTGATTTCTAGGTTCGAATGTATGATTTTATTCGATCGGTCTTGATTTTGTAGTGTAGAATGTGCTTATTGGCTTGATACTATACTCATTCTTTATTTTCTGCCTAGATGTCTTTAAAGTTCACTTGTTTTTTCTACTTTTGCCTTTAAAATTACTTGTGATCTAAGATTCCACGCCAAGTGTTCAATGAAATGTCCGTGTAATGTCAGTCCTAAATATGGTATTCGATTTCTACGTTCGAATTTATGCTTTTATTCGATCGGTCTTGATTTTGTAGTGGAGAATGTCCTTATTGGCTTGATACTATCCAAATTCTTTATGTGTATGCCAAGATGTTTTAAAAGTTCACATGTTTTTTCTTCTTTTGCCTTTAAAATAACTTGTGATCTAACGTGACACCCCAAGTGTTCGATGAAATGTCCATGTAAATGTCACTCCTAAATGTTGCAATCGGTTTCTAGGTTTGAATTTATGCTTTTATTCTATCGGTCATGATTTTGTAGTGCAGGATGTGCTTATTGGCTTGATACTATCCTCATTCTTTATGCTTCTGCCTAGATGTCCTTAAAGTTCACTTGTCTTTTCTCCTTTTGCCTTTAAAATGACTTGTGATCTAACATTGCACGCCAAGTATTCGATGAAATGTCCATGTAAATGTCAGTCCTAAATATGGCATTCGGTTTCTAGGTTCAAATTTATGCTTTTATTCGATCGGTCTTGATTTTATAGTGGAGAATGTGCTTATTGGCTTGATACTATCCTCATTCTTTATGTGTATGCCAAGATGTTTTAAAAGTTCACTTGATTTTTCACCTTTTGCCTTTAAAATGACTTGTGATCTAACATTGCACCCCACGTGTTCGATGAAATGTCCATGTAAATGTCACACCTAAATGTGGATTCGGATTCAAAGTTCGAATTTATGCTTTTATTCGATCGGTCTTGGTTTTGTATTGCAGGATGTGCTTATTGGCTTGATACTATCCTTATTCTTTTTGCTTATGCCTAGATGTCTTTAAAGTTCACTTGTTTTTTCTCCTTTTGCCTTTAAAAATTGACTTGTGATCTAACATTGCATGCCATGTGTTCGATGAAATGTTCATGTAAATGTTACTCCTAAATGTGGCATTCGATTTCTAGGTTCTAATGTGTGCTTTTATTCGTTTGGTCTTGATTTGTAGTGCAACATGTGCTTATTGGCTTGATACTATTCTGATTTTTTTATGCTTATGCCTAGTTGTCATTAATGTTCACTTGTTTTTTCTCCTTTTGCCTTTAAAAAGTTACTTGTGATCTAACATTGCACGCCAAGTGTTCGATGAAATATCCATGTAAATGTTACTCCTAAATGTGGCTTCGATTTCTAGGTTCAAATTTATGGTTTTATTCGATCGGTCTTGATTTTGTAGTGCAGAATGTGCTTATTGGCTTGATATTATCCTGATTTTTTATGCTTATGCCTAGATGTCTTTAAAGTTCACTTGTATATTCTCCTTTTACCTTTAAAATGACATGTGATCTAACATTGCACGCCAAGTGTTCGATGAAATGTCCATGTAAATGTCAGTCCTAAATGTGGCATTCAGTTTCTAGGTTCGATTTATGCTTTTATTCGATCGGTCTTGATTTTGTAGGGGAGACTGTGCCTATTGGCTTGATACTATCCTCATTCTTTATCCTTATGCCGGGATGTTTTAATAGTTCACTTGTTTTGTCTCCTTTTTCTTTTAAAAATTGACTTGAGATCTAACATTGCACGCCAAGTGTTTGATGAAATGTCCATGTAAATGTCACTCCTAAATGTGGATTCGGTTTCTTGTTTCGAATTTATGCTTTTATTCGACCGGTCTTTATTTTGTAGTGCAGAATGTGCTTGTTGGCTTGATACTTTCCTCATTCTTTATGCTTATGCCTAGATGTCTTTAAAGTTCACTTGCCTTTTCTCCTTTTGCCTTTAACTAGTGATCTAACATTGTACGCCAAGTGTTCGATGAAATATCCATGTAAATACAACTCCTAAATGTGGCAATCAGTTTCTAGGTTCGTATTAATGCTTTTATTCGATCCCTCTTGATTTTGTACTGCAGAACTTGCTTATTGGCTTGATACTATACTCATTCTTTATGTTTTTGCCTAGATGTCTTTAAAGTTCACTTTTTTTTCTCCTTTTGCCTTTAAAATGATTTGTGATCCAACATTGCACGCCAAGTGTTCACTAAAACGTCCATATAAATGTCACTCTTAAATGTTGCATTCGGTTTCCAGGTTCGAATTTATGCTTTTATTCGATCGGTCTTGATTTTCTAGTGCACAATGTTCGTATTGATGTGATACTATCCTCATTCTTTATGCTTATGCCTAGATGTCTCTAAAGTTCACTTGTTTTTTCTCCTTTTACCTTTAAAATGACCTGTGATCTAATATTGCACGCCAAGTGTTCAATGAAATGTCCATGTAATGTCACTCCTAAATCTGGCATTCGGTTTCTAGGTTCGAATTTATGATTTTAATCGATCGTTGTTGATTTTCTAGTGCACAATGTGCTTATTGGGTTGATATTATCCTCATTCTTTATGCTTCTGACTAGATATCTTTAAATTTCACTTCTTTTTTTCTCCTCTTGCTTGTATAATGACTTTTGATCTAACATTGCACACCATGTATTTGATGAAATGTCCATGTAAATGTCACTCCTAAACGTGGATTCGGTTTCTTGGTTCGAATTTATGCTTTTATTCGATCAGTCTTGATTTTGTAGTGAAGAAGTTGCTTGTTGGCTTGATACTATCCTAATTCTTTATGCTTATGCCTAGATATCTTTAAAGTTCACTTGCTTTTTCTCCTTTTGCCTTTAAAAATTAACTAGTGATATAAGATTGCACGCCAAGTATTCGATGAAATGTCCAAGTAAATGTCACTCTTAAATGTGGCATTCGGTTTGTAGGTTCGAATTACTGCTTTAATTCGATCGTTCTTGATTTTGTAGTGCGGAATGTGCTTATTGGCTTGATACTATCTTCATTCTTTATGCTTATGCTTAGATGTCTTTAAAGTTCACTTGTTTTATCTCCTTTTGCCTTTAAAAATACACTTGTGATCTAACATTGCAAGACAAGTGTTCAATGAAATGTCCTTGTAAATTTCCCTCCTAAATTTGGCATTCGGTTTCTAGGTTCTAATTAATGCTTTTATTCGTTCGGTCATGATTTTGTTGTGCAGAATGTGCTTATTGGCTTGATACTATCCTCATTATTTATGCTTATGCCTAGATGTCTATAAAGTTCACTTGTTTTTCTCCTTTTTCCTTTATAATGACTTGTGATCTAACATTGCACGTCAAGTGTTCACTAAAATGTCCACATAAATGTCACTCCTAAATGTTGCATTCGGTTTCTAGGTTCGAATTTATGCTTTTATTCGATCGGTCTTGATTTTCTAGTGCACAATGTTCTTATTGATGTGATACTATCCTCATTCTTTATGCTTATGTCTAGATCTCTTTAAATTTCACTTGTTTTTTCTCCTTTTAACTTTAAAATGACTATACTCATTCTTTATGTTTTTCCCTAGATGTCTTTAAAGTTCACTTGTTTTTTCTCCTTTTTCCTTTAGAATGACTTGTGATCTAACATTGCACGTCAAGTGTTCACTAAAATGTCCACATAAATGTCACTCCTAAATCTTGCATTCGGTTTCTAGGTTTGAATTTGTGCTTTTATTCGATCGGTCTTGATTTTGTAGTGCAGAATGTGCTTATTAGCTTGTTACCATCCTCATTCTTTATGCTTATGCCTAGATGTTTTTAATGTTCACATGTGTTGTCTCATTTTCCCTTTAAAATGACTTGTGATCTAAGATTGAATGATAAGTGTTCGATGAAATATCCGTGTAAATGTCTCTCCTAAATGTGACATTCGGTTTCTAGGTTCGAATTTATGCTTTTATTTGATAGGTCTTGATTTTCTAGTGTAGAATGTGCTTATTGGCTTGATACTATCCTCATTCTTTATGCTTATTGTAATATTTGAAAATATTCTAATATTCTATTTATTTATACATTCCTCGAAATTCATGCCAAGGTTGGTTAACTATTAAGTAATCTCCGGTAATTTATTTTTTTTGACAACTTTTTATATAGTTTCTAGTTGTCAATGTTATTCGTTAGATTGATTATTAGTCGTTAAGTAATTCCGTTTCAATATTTTCTAAACTAATATTCGATTTTGAATTTAAATTAATTACGCTACAAAAAGATTTTAAATTAAAATAAATTAATTATTATTTTAGGGTAAAGTTTGTAGTAAAAGAGATTTGAGGGTGGAAAATATAATTTCCCTTAATATTTTGCCGTCTTTTGATATATATCATGTTGTTCTCTAGTTTTCATTATTAAGTATACAAAAAAAAAGAGAGTTAGATGAGGGAAAGAAAGGACGAGAGAAAAAACGAGATGAAGATTAAGATTTTCGTTGTTTTTGTTGATTCTGATACACGATATCTTTTATCGGATTTTAATCTCGAAGTACAAGTGTGGTTTGGTAAGTTTTCATTAGTTAATGAATTATTTGAATTTCATTAATTTTCCAGATCTGGATTCACAATTGATTTTGATTCAGAAATCAGTCGATTTTTAATTCTCAAAGGGTGTTTTCGATATTGAATTTAGATTCGATAAAAGATTTCATAGTAATTTTGGGTTCGTTTTGTAATGATTTTTTGAGATCTTTGATCAAGTTTTACGAAAATGTTTGAAATAGGAAAATGTTCCAGATCTTTGACCATCGCCTTACGCCAGGGACTTCTCGAGGCCATTCGTCGTGGCATTCCCCAGATCCAGATTGAAGGCGATAACTTGCAGCTGGTCAATGCCGTTCTGGGCGACTGGCGCTGTCCGTGGGAGATTGAAGTGTTACGTGCGGACATCCATTGATTGTTGGCTCAGTTCCAGGACTGGAGTATTGCCCATATCTACCGTGAGGGCAACTATGTGGCTGACTACATTGCTGGCTCCTTCCGTCGCGTATCTTCCGTTCCACTCGCAGTTGACTTGGGACTTTGTGCCCTCATCCGTCAGGATGCTCTAGGGCGGTCACTAGTTTGTTAGTGACCCCCCTAATTCCTTTCCTAATCAAAAAAAAAAAAAAGAATTTTAAAGGATTTGGATGTATACATAAGAAGTTATAAGGCATGTTGGTTTTTCGTCATTTTTAGCGTTATAGTTTGTTAAAAAGACAATTATTTTTCATTATATATATATAGGAGCGTTGGTTCTAGGTCATGATCAGAGATGAAGGGCAAACACAAGTTATCTATCTTAGACACGGTTCCGCATTGCGTGTTATGAAGTGAATTCTTAGTTGCAAAAATTCGTCTTTGAGGTAAGTCGTCTAGACTTACATAGCTTGCAATCATGTTATGTGTTAATCTAGTTGATTGAATGTGTGGAACCTTATTTTGGAATATTACTCCATATTATATTTCATTCTTGATAGTTATCGAAATAGTTTCAATTGTTTTTATTGTGTGCAACTTGATCTTCGCGGGTGTGATTATTGACACGGGCAAGTCGGTGGAGAAGAGACCCCGGACATAGTCATGCGGCATGTGGAGATCACCTTCAAATACTGATTGTTTTGGCAAGTGCTCTAGTTGAGGCTTAGCCGGGGAAAGAAGGATGATGGTAAAGAAAATGGGCATGAGCTAAGCGTGCGCGCTAGTCGCGTACCTTGTTTCGAAGGCAGGTTCGGGTTGCCTGAATTGGAGAATGATTATAGTTTCGATTATGGAGGAATTGTTCTTGGTTGTTATTATATATGTTGCATGAACATTACATTTATCAATCTCGTGCTCAATTGGTATTGTGGAATTGAATGTTGGTTTGGAAATTGATATACTAGTGTATATAACTATATGACGTGTTTTGATGTGCATATTAGTTTGGTATGTATATGAATGACTGAGTGCATTATTTTGATAATCTATGTTTTGTTCTACATGTTTGATTTGCTTTTTTGGCCCATACCAAGTTTGTTAGCTAATGTGTTCCACTTCCAATGTTTTATGTAGACATCTTTGTATGGGAAATGTTCCTGGAGATCACTTCTTGGACGATGATGCTTGAACTCAATGTGACGTGTCTTAGTGGGAAGTCAGGGCTTGAGTTCCAAGTTGCAAGGACAATGTAGTTAGTAGTCACACTAAGTTGATGTTGTTAGCTAGGAGTTTGGCTTTAGTGCTAGTAGTCAGTTGTATTCATATTGGCTATCGGGTTGTTTTGAAAATTATACGTTGGATGTTTTCTTGGTTTTTCTCGTTGTGCCTTTGTTGCAAGGTCCAATACCGGTGAATTTGTTTTCAGGCTAGTTCTGGTAGACCCAGGTGTGGTCTACAACTATGTAGCAACCCGGTTCACTAGACGAGGTGTTACAAATTGGTATCAAAGCCAGGTTGACAACAAAGGCACAAGGTCCTAATAATAAGAGCACGTGAGGTCCAACTTAGAGTTTCTTTTATTCAAAAACTTTATTTTTGGGACATAGTGCATTTGGGATAAAAGACACGTCGAGACATCATCATTGCACAAGAGGATCTCCGTAAATATTTTGTTTGTTTAATAGAAGTTGTTGTTCTTAGAAATCTAAGTAGTTGATTATGTGGTGATAGATATTAGTCCTGATAAGTCAATGATGCAAACACTAGCTATGAGGCATGAGAAAATGAATTACTCCTAAGCTCATGTTAAGAATACTAATGAGGGATATAAGATATGTAAGTCTAATTAAGGTAAATACTAATTATTCTCGAGGATGGCATAACCAAGAATGATGAAAGGATCGATGGAGGGGATGATGGTGCAAAGAGATCGCCACGAGAATCCAAGGAATTCCGACAACAAACACCACGCAACTGACCCGTCTTCAACTGGATGGATCTTCCTCGTCCGAACTCGGATTTGAGTGATTCCAATTCGAGAAGTTAGATCTCTGAGTCTAGTTTAATCTCTCAAAATATGAGAGAAAGATGATGAGTGGATTGAAAGTTATGTCGAATTTCCTGAGATGGTGCAGAAACCTCCGAGATGGATGATGGTTCGAAAATGGAGAGAACAAGGGGATATGGATGCTTGATAACTTGGATATGACTCACCAAGCTCTCAAAAAAACTAGGATGCTCGAATTGTCGGATATGACTCACCAACAATTGAACAACGAGAATTGAACGAAACAAAACAAGAACATTGAATTGAAAATGCAAGGAAAAGAGAAGCAAATTTCGTCCAAGTCTACCAACAAAGGGTGAGGGGGCCGACCATATAACCTAGAAAGCAACCTCGCAATGTTAGCCCCTTCACTTAAGGAAATTATAAAAATTAACCCGAAAACCCGAAAACCTAATAATTGTCCTTTCCGTAGAATTGTCACTTAGAACCATGAAGTAGAATAAAACTCCAACCATCTTCATTGCACTTTTTCGGAAAGCTACACCCCATGAGCTCTTCTTGCACTTGAAATAGAATGGCCTTAGCTCGGGATCGCGTAATACGACCTAGATAAGGTGGTGTAGTTCCTTTAGCTTTGGCACCATCAAAACCGGAAGGCAAGGGCGCGCCACCATCCAAGCTTGTTGGCGCGTCTAGGGTATGCCGAGGCTCCTCCAAGTGTTCCGACGTGTGCTCCTCCAAGTGTTGCTCCTCCAAGTGTTCCGAAGTGTGCTGCATAGTTGGCTCGGACATTGATGGAATCACATCATCATCCTCCCCTTGAAAAGGGTTCGTCCTCGAACCTAGATCCTGCTCAAACTCAACACCATCATTAGAAAAATAAGGAACAAGATCGGAGACGTTGAATACCTCATGGACACCATAATTCGGAGGAAGATAAAGCTTGTAAGCATTGTCGTTGATGCGCTCTAACACTTGGAATGGTCCATCTCCACGTGGATTAAGCTTAGAATTTCGAAGAGTAGGAAACCTCTCCTTGCTCAAATGAACACAAACAAGGTCGCCGGGTTCAAAAATCAGCTCCTTGCGCCCTTTATCAGCTTGGCGCTTGTATTGCAATGTTCGCCTCTCCAATTGAAGACGAGTATCCTCATGAATCTGCTTAATATACTCAGCCCGGTCCCGTCCTTCACGACTCTCTCGATCGGACATAGCATAAGGCGCTAAATCAAGTGGTGTAACGGGATTGCGCCCATACACCACCTCAAAAGGTGTCTTCTTTGTAGAGGAATGAACAGACCTATTGTAAGCAAACTCAATGAAAGGAAGACACTCTTCCCACCTGCGCAAATTAGTTTTCAAAATAGAACGCAACAAGGCACCAAGGGTACGATTAACGACCTCGGTTTGCCCATCCGTTTGCGGGTGGCAAGTAGTAGAGAATAAGAGCTTGGTTCCAAGCTTGGACCAAAGAGTCTTCCAAAAGAAACTTAGAAATTTAACATCACGGTCAGAAACAATAGATTTAGGGACCCCATGCAACCGAACCACATTATCAAAGAACAAAGTGGCAACATTAACAGCATCATCGGTTTTGTGACAAGCAATAAAATGTGCCATCTTAGAAAATCTATCTACCACCACAAAAATAGAGTCCCTACCCCTTTTTGTCCTAGGCAACCCCAAAACAATGTCCATAGAAATATCTTCCCATGGGGCACTAGGAATAGGCAAAGGGGTATACAAACCGTGAGGGTGCACTTTAGACTTTGCACGCACACATGTAGCACATGAAGCACAAAATCTCTCTATCGACCTAAGCATGTGAGGCCAATAGAAATGTTACCTAAACATATGCAAAGTTTTCATGACACCAAAATGTCCCATGATGCCGCCACCATGGGCCTTTTGGACAAGCAAACGCCTAACCGAACCACTAGGCACACACAAGCGAGTTCCCTTAAAAAGAAACCCATCATGCAAATAAAATTGATCCCGACTTCCCCCCTTCAAACAAGCATGAAAAGTGTCACTAAATTCAGCATCATGAGCATACAACTCTTTCATGAAAGAAAATCCAAGCAATCGTACATCTAGTAAGGATAAAAGAGCGCCTCCGGGACAACGCGTCAGCGACGACGTTGTCCTTGCCTTTCTTATGCTTGATGACATAGGGAAAGGATTCAATGAACTCAACCCATTTGGCATGCCTCCGATTCAGTTTGGCTTGCCTTCTCAAGTACTTCAACACCTCGTGATCGGAATGGATAACAAACTCCCGAGGCAAGAGATAGTGCTCCCACGCCCGTAGTACTCGAACAAGAGCAAGTAGCTCCTTGTCGTACGTGGGGTACTTGAGCTCGGCACCTCCAAGCTTATCACTATAATAGGCTATGGGACGTCCCTCTTGCATAAGCACACCACCGAGCGCGATTCCCGACGCATCACACTCAATCTCGAACATCTTGCCAAAGTCGGGAAGAGCTAACAAGGGCGCTTGTGTCAACTTAGCCTTAAGGGCTGCAAAGGCCTCTTCTTGCGCCTCTCCCCACATAAATGGAACATTCTTCTTGGTGAGGAAGGTCAAAGGCGCAGCCAACGTACTAAAATCACGAACAAACCGGCGGTAGAAACCGGCTAGTCCAAGGAAGCTCCGTACTTGTGTCATAGTTGTCGGTCTTGGCCATTCTTGAATCGCCTTCACCTTCTCTTCATCCACGTGAAGTCCTTTCCTACTCACAACAAAACCAAGAAATACCACGTGATCCGAACAAAAGTGGCACTTCTTGAAGTTAGCAAATAGGCGTTCCCGTTTCAAAGCTTCAAGCACTTGCCTAAGGTTCTCGACATGGGATGATAAATCGTGGCTATAAATCAAAATATCATCAAAGTATACAACCACAAACTTACCAATAAAAGGGCGGAGGACGTGGTTCATCAAGCGCATGAAAGTGCTCGGAGCATTGGTTAATCAGAAGGGCATAACCAACCACTCGTATAGGCCTTGCTTGGTTTTGAACGTTGTCTTCCATTCATCTCCCTCCTTCATCCTTATTTGATGATATCCGCTCTTGAGATCAATTTTGGAGAAGAGACTCGCCCCATGCAGCTCATCAAGCATATCCTCAAGCCTCGGAATCGGGTGACGATACTTGATAGTAATATTGTTGATCGCTCGACAATCAACGCACATCCTCCATGTGCCGTCCTTCTTAGGCACAAGAATGACGGGCACGGCACACGGGCTGAGGCTCTCACGCACATATCCCTTATCAAGGAGCTCTTGAACTTGCCGTTGAAGCTCCTTAGTTTCCTCCGGATTGGCTCGATAGGCTGGACGGTTCGGTAGAGTAGCACCGGGGACAAAGTCGATTTGATGCTCGATTCCCCTAAGCGGTGGTAGTCCCGGTGGCACCTCTTCTTGGAAAAGCTCCTCAAAGTCCTGCAAAAGAGTAGATATGGAAGGAGGAAGATCAACTAATTCTTGGGAAGATAAATAAGATTCTTGAAAAACAAGTAAAACGCAAACGCCACTTCCCTTGAAAGTATGAAGAATCTCCTTCGGTTTGGCCAAAAGCAAGGCGTAGAAGGGTCGCCTAGAGCTAGCTTCTTGTCCTTCTTTCCCTCTCGAAGCACATGCTTCTTCCTTTGCTCCTTCGTTGCGTGGTCCAACATGATTTCATGGGGGGTCATCGGGTGCAACGTCACCTTCTTTCCCTCCAATTGAAAGTGATACTCATTGGAGACGCAATCATGAATAGCTCCCTTGTCATATTGCCAAGGGCGCCCCAAACGAAGATGACAAGCGGTCATCGACACCACATCACACTCCACCTCATCCTTGTAAGGCCCTAAAGAAAAGCAAATACGAGCCCTTTCCTTGACTTGGATCGGGGCATTAGAATTCAACCAACATAGAGGATAAGGTAAAGGATGGCAAGTAGTTTTCAAGGAAAAGCGACCCACCACCTCTTGACTAATAATATTACAACAAGACCCGCTATCGATAATAACACTACATACCTTATCCATAATTTTGCATCGAGTGTGAAAGATAACCTCTCGTTGGCTAGGTGTGGCGGTGTTCTCCATCATGAAAAGCGTCTGTTGCACGAAGCACTCACCCTCCTCGGCGGTGACATGGAGGCCGTCTTCCTCAACCTCGGGGCTCTCTTCTTCCTCTTCCGCAACCCCTTCTTCCTCATACTCGTACTCCCCTTGGGAGTTAAGAAGAACCTTCCGTTCGTTGGGACAATCCCGAACATAATGCCCATGGCCAAGGCACTTGAAACACTTCACGTCGCTCGCCTTCACACCGCCTTCTTGCCGAGGACGTGGGGGAAACTCTTTCCTCGGTTGAGGAGTCGAGTCCTTCCTTATTTCCGGCTTCCTAAACTGAGTTGGTGGTGCTTTAGGAGCCGTGGATGAAGGCTGCCACATTCGAGAAGTGGTTGAACTCGAACGTCGTTGAGCAAGTTGCTTGTAGATATGATTGGTATAATGAAGCACTTGCTCAATATCGATACCCCTACTAAAATGCTGCATACTCACCACATTTTTTAGTTCCAAAGTATACCATTGACATAGAGATGACATACCCGTCGGGAAATTGTACTCGGGAACAGAAGATGAGCATACGCAGCTCGTTGTAGAACTCATCAGGAGTCCGGTTTCCTTGACGCACTTGCTCCAACTTGGCATGGATGCGCTCCGTGTAATCTTGAGGCACGAACCTTTCTTCTAAGGCCTCTCTTAGATCTTGCCATGTGTTAAGATGAGGCATCCGACGTGCTCTCCTCAAAGCCTTGTCCTCGAGCCACCATTGGTAAGCAAAGTCGGTGAAGTGTATGGCCGCCATGGCCACCCGCCTCGCATCATCATAGCCATAGAAGTCAAAGATGGACTCCACCTTCGCAAGCCAATCAAGACAGGCATCGGCGTCCGAAGTTCCCGAAAACGTCGGCACGTTCAGCTTGATGCCGTTATGGGGATCCCGCGGCCGCTCTTCTTGTTGCACCGGCGCGCCATGCCATGGCTGCCCGACACCAACATTGGCCGGCCGTCTAGGAGGTTGGCCGCGCCTTGGTAGATGCAAGAGAGGTGGGGGTTGAGTAGCCGTTGCAGGATTGGCCTCTTGATAGCTCGGTGCTCCATATCCTGAAAAGTTAGTAGCACTAATAAGAATATTATTAGGAAATGTAGCGAATGAAGGCTTTACCCCGGAATTGGCCACAAAGTGTGGATTGTGGAAGCTCGTCGGAGGAATGTAAGGAGGCATAATCTCCATGGAGGTGCTCACACCGATGGATGCTTTCGCCTCCGAGTTTGGCAAGTAAGAAGTAGAGGCCTCCTCGTGTAACGACTCCACTTGGTTAGTGCTTTATAGCACACTTGGTAGAGCCCCCATTTGAGACACCCGTGCTCTATCATCTTGGCCGCGCACTTGGCTCTCCAAATCAGTCAACCTAGTTCCCAAAGCCTCAATGGATTGTTGCAAGGATTGTTCCATGGTTTGCAACATGGCAGCCACCGAACTAGTGGACGTCTCCTCAACTTGTTCCTTATTCTTGTCATCACCTACATTTGTCATCGTAAAAACAAGGCAAAGATCAAGGTATAGAGGTCACACGAAATAATCACCAAAACTTGCCCGAGATGAAAATCCGACAAGTTGCAAGTAGGCAAAAACAACAAAGGCAACAACGAGAAAATTCACCACACACTTGCTTAGGAAAACAATGCTAGGAAGCAACTAAACCACCAAGACTCAACACCAAGTATTACGAAATTAATTAATTAATTTTTTTTTGTTTTGGGTAGGCCTTTGCTAGGCACTACTAGAAGACGACTTTTGTAGGCCTTTGCTAGGCACTACAAGATGACTACTCTTTCCGTGCCCGACCCCTTATTAGCTTTACGCCGCCGGACAAGGTTTTTCTAGTCTTTAATCTTTCTTTCTGTGCCTGGCCCCTTATTAGCTTTACGCCGCCGACAAGGTTTTTCTGATTATTCAACAAAAGATTTCAAGACACTTAAACACAACACAAGATGTCTCGTCTCAGTGTCGTTCCCGTATCCTAGCACCGCAACCAACAATAAGCATGTAATGAAAACAAACAAGGCTGGTTTGGGACCACCTTCACACGTTTTTTACTCAGCAAAATTCAGCAAAGATCAATTCATTTCAAGCACTAAAGGAAGACTTTAATCAAGCAACAAATGCACCCTTTCAACTACCAACTTTTGATAACTCCTTTGGGTGTTCTATTGGAATGTTTTTTGAGCATGGTTTGCAGCCATGGCTGAACACACACTCGGCCAAGACAACCACAAGATCAAGACAAAGCAACGACCACAACAACACACAACAAGGACACTATGGTCGCACAAAACAACACAATACAACCAATAGAGTTCGAACCTAAAACCTTGCAACAAGTGGAAATTCAAGGTCGGAACAAGGTTTAGATGGTGATACCTTCGCGTGGCTCTGATACCACTTGATGGCCGGATCGATGGAGGGGATGATGGTGCAAAGAGATCGCCACGAGAATCCAAGGAATTCCGACAACAAACACCACGCAACTGACCCGTCTTCAACTGGATGGATCTTCCTCGTCCGAACTCGGATTGGAGTGATTCCAATTTGAGAAGTTAGATCTCTGAGTCTAGTTTAATCCCACAAAATATGAGAGAAAGATGATGAGTTGATTGAAAGTTATGTCGAATTTACTGAGATGGTGCAGCAACCTCCGAGATGGATGATTGTTCGAAAATGGAGAGACAAGGGGATATGGATGCTTGATAACTTGGATATGACTCACCAAGCTCTCAAAAAAACTAGGATGCTCGAATTGTCGGATATAACTCACCAACAATTGAACAACGAGAATTGAACGAAACAAAACAAGAACATTGAATTGAAAATGCAAGGAAAAGAGAAGCAAATTTCGTCCAAGTCTACCAACAAAGGGTGAGGGGGATGACCATATAACCTAGAAAGCAACCTCGAAATGTTAGCCCCTTCACTTAAGGAAATTACAAAAATTAACCCGAAAACCTAATTATTGTCCTTTCCGTAGAATTGTCACTTAGAACCATGAAGTAGAATAAAACTCCAACCATCTTCATTGCACTTTTTCGGAAAGCTACACTCCATGAGCTCTTCTTGCACTTGACATAGAATAGCCTTAGCTCGGGATCGCGTAATACGACCTAGATAAGGTGGTGTAGTTCCTTGAGCTTTGGCATCATCAAAACCGGAAGGCAAGGGCGCGCCACCATCCAAGCTTGTTGGCGCGTCTAGGGTATGCCGAGGCTCCTCCAAGTGTTCCGACGTGTGCTCCTCCAAGTGTTGCTCTTCCAAGTGTTCCGAAGTGTGCTGCATAGTTGGCTCGGACATCGATGGAATCACATCAAAGAATGTTACTGCCTTTACAAGAGCAAGAAGTGGTAGACACAGTGAAGAATGAAGATGTAATAGCATTACACCTGAATCAATGCTTGGTTAAAGAAAGTCAGTACAACTAATTGAGTAATTAAGTAGGACTTACATTAGCTTTCTAAGGAAGGCTATGTGAGACCTGATTTACAAGTTACAATACCAGAAAAGTGAGCCATAAAACAAGACTGTGGAAGTAATCTTGGACCATATTTTGAAGGCCCAAGCGGACATAATACCATTGTGATAGACAAACAATAGGGGTTGAGCTTCATGGTAAACATTGTGAGGTTACTTAGAGAAGAAACACGAAATGAAGAGCTCAACACGATTCGGTGGCATGAGCTACCCTTAGCGATACCTTTAACAAGTTTATTGGAAAGTAGGTTGGGGATGAGTTCCAAGGCATTTTCAACAAAGTAATAATGAGTTTTGTGACTACTTGATAGGAGAATGGTACAAGAAGTCCTATTGGAAATACAAGCATCAATAGCATTATTATGACCCTGAATGGTGCAATTGGGAACCATTCTTCAATGATCAAGGTAGGAAGATCCATGAGTTAACCGAAACAAGAAGACATGAAGGGTTATAAATCCATGATTCAATATGAGTACACCTCTGGATTATAAATCCACCATAATATGGATCAGAATAATTAGTGATGTTGGAAGGACCTAGTTCAAGTATCCAAGTTTGCATAAAGGATCAGAAATGAGGAGCAGACTCTACAGAGATGTTGTTGAACATTAGTATGATTTTAATGAAGGAAATAATTGACATGATATAGATGACTAAATATCTGTTG
Organism: Fallopia convolvulus; assembly: GCA_964016875.1. Lineage (NCBI taxonomy): Eukaryota > Viridiplantae > Streptophyta > Magnoliopsida > Caryophyllales > Polygonaceae > Fallopia > Fallopia convolvulus. The sequence goes on along the minus strand of OZ024734.1, from coordinate 31,752,514 downwards.
ATGTATGACAACAATGGTGATGAATATTGAGAACCAACAAGATCGTTGGGGATGCCAATTTATTTGAAAGGTTGTCAGATTTGTGACATTAGTCAAGATTCCGATGATTAGGATAAGTCATTCATGAAATCAAGTAAAGATTGGAGTTTTGGATCTTCAACTTGTATCGCCTAAGGGAGTCATGGTTATTCCTTAAGGATTGAGGTTGTGAACCTCGGAAACCTCCAAAGAATGTGAAGGAGGTAAGAAGTTTCTTGGGATGAGCAAGATATTATAGGAGGTTTATGGAAGAATTTTCCCAAATAGCCCAACCACATACAACCTTGTTGAAAAGACCATTGGTTTTGAGCGATGTGATGCTTGTCAAAGGAGTCTCAACGAGATGAAGAGGAAGTTGACTTCGATTCCTATATTTCCTTTTCCTCATAAGATTGAAGGATTTATGACTTATTGTGATTCCTCAAAGATGGGCATATGTTGTATACTAATGTAGAAAGACATGATGATTACTTTTGCTTTCAAACAGTTGAATCCAAATGAGTTGGATTATCCAAAACATGATTTGGAGTTGGTAGTAGTGATTCACACTCTAAAGTTATGGCGTCATTACTTGTATGGAAGTATTTGCAAGATTATAACACATCATAAAAGTCACAAATACATCATCACTCAGAGAGAGTTAAACATGAGACAACGAAAATGACCTGAATTGTTGAAGGATTATGATTTGGAGATTCTATACCATCCTGGGCAGGCGAATGTAGTTGTTAATGCTCTTAGTAGGAAAATATTGCAAGAGCATATGTAGGGTGACTTGACTGCTAGAGTTACAGAAAGAGCAGATAAGGTATTGGATTGAGGTACATATTCAGTGTTATCAAGTTAGATTAGGCCATATAGAGTGTCAACCAACCTTATTTGAGGAAGTATGACAAAAACAAGAGACGTGTCTAATGCCTTAGGATTTAAGATAGAGAGTGAGCCATGGAGAAGCACTTAGTTTTGTAGAGAATCTTGTTGGTACATTGTGACTGCATAGTTGAATTGTTGTACCTCGAGATGAGGAGTTGAGATAAAAGGTATTGCACGAGGCTGGTGCTACACCTTACTCAATCCACCTAGGAGCTAGATTTGTGGTGAAGTGTCAATTATTATTTGGGGATCTAAGAAAATATTATTTGGGGATGACATGAAGCCTGATGTAGCGAGATTTGTGGTGAAGTGTCAATTATGTCAACAAGTGAAGATAGAGCACCAAAGACCATGTGGAATGCTCTAACCACTTCCCATATAATAAAAAGAAGAAGTAGTCCTCATAGAAGGGAATTATGGCATGTTGTAGTGAATTTTACCTAAGCACTCAAGACTATAGGACTGGTACTGGTTGAAATTTAGTCGAGAATGTCGATAGTGGGAGGAGTGCTACGTGGTTTGAGAAGGATGAAGTGTCGTATATGAGGACAACTTTGGAGTATAGAGTGGATAATATACTGGAGCTATAACTATGCACGAGTGACTTGACTTATTTGGTGGGTGATCATACGGAAATAAGATAGAGGATAAGGCTAAGTAGTTGTCATGTTTTGCCATCAATGTTTAACGTGATAGCAAAGTAGAGCATGGTTGAAGGAATGCGGAGGTAAACCTATATGTTATACGTTAAAAACCAAGTAAAGAGGAGATAGGAGGTGAGGGATTTAGAAGGGGCCTTGCGACCAAGTTATCGTCGGAGCCACTTTTAACAAGTCATCAAGAAGTGGATTAAGGCAATATCACTAGAAAAGTTGGACTTATAAAATCGTACTATTCATGAGAGCTTGATAATAGGAGGGAAAACATGTTTAGACTACAAACTCTAGATGAAAGTGAATGTGGGACATTCTAGTTGGAGCTATGTAAGACCTAAGGCCTCACATAATGTTCGGGTTATAATAGAGGTTGCAACACCACAACCGAGGGTAAAAAAACCTTGAGCAAAGTTGAAATACCCTTATGGCCACCAAGACTAATAGTTTCTAAAGGAAAATGCAAGTATTCTAAGGTCACGATGGTAAAGCACAAGGTTGGGAACGTACCCCAAATGGTTTAGAATGAGGAAAATAGCAAGTCAAAATGAGGAAGGGAAAAGTCATGAAGTGGATACAGTTTTAGTTAATCATAGGAGTTTATGGCTATGTTAGTAGGGATATTGGAAATTCACATGTTATTTGAGTGCGAAATGGATATTAGTACCATATACTTTGTTAAAGGAGATCTAGAATAGTAATACAACTAATAGGACATAAGGATGGAGAGGTAAATGGATTTACTAGGGGATTAAATGATAGGGAGTAAGGGCCCTTTGGGTTTCGACATTAAGGCAAGAACGACACTAAGAATGGATCAATTCAGAGAGAGTTAGGAATACTCTCCTTGATATAAGGAGTTGTTAGAAGTATAAATTTAGCTATGCTTTTAAGGATGGAATATATAAGGTTAGCTAAGACAAACATGTCACGAGTTAAACAATGCAAGTGATTTTGTTGAAAAACCTAAGTTGTGTAAACACTAGAGGATGTTTACATGAGGAAAGTTACCACACCTACAAACCCAATGAGAGATAAATCTTAACATCAACTAGGAACTGAGGTTAGATCAATATCACAGGTCTCGTATTAAATGCCCCAAGAGAGATATAGGAGTTGAAGATGGAATTAGAGTATCTATTGGGAATGGTTTTTGTGTCCTAGTAATGCAACTAGTCTAGATCTGATGTTGGTAGTAAAGAAGAAATGATGAGTCATTGCATAATGCAAGAATTAATGGAAGCAAAACTTGCCATCAGGAACAAGGGCTAATTGACTTGAGTTAATGACTAGGTGGATTAACCATAGTGAAGAATGGAGTTTCCCTAGAATTGGATATAAGTCAAGTTATTACCAGTTCATGATTGAAAGGAGGATAATCTAAAGATAGTTTCATGAGCTATGGGCATTGAGTGGTTTAGGGATGCTATGGAGATTAACTAATTCCAATATTATCTGTGAAGTTTCTGAGTAAAAACCTTAATCGACTATCTAGACTGAACAAAAGAGTCTTCATCTTTGATGTTCCAATCAGTCTAGAGATATGAAGAGCGAGCTTTCCATGAAAGGTAAATGAGACCAGACATATGTGAAGCTCATGGAGTATGATTACAAATAACTGAGATAAAATATGTTGGGATGTTGTTGGGACCTCTGGTTCTAAACAACGGATCAACGATGTCAATCTCCGAGTTTTGATAATGAAAAACACCATGAGGAACTAATGAAGTTTGTTCAAGTATTTCTAAGGAACGCAGGTACAGCCAAGAACTCCCATGAATGACCAGAAGCCATCAAGGGAACTCTGAAAAGGAAAGTTCCCATGAAATGGGAACTCCCAGGAATGATCAAGAGAACACAAGCTTACAACGATGAAGATTTTCAATCAAGGGAACTCTGAACAAGACAGTTCCCATGACATGGGAACTCACATGTGAGGACAACGACCGTTCAGCGCAGATCGCGGGATTCTGTCTTGGACAGCCCGAAGGAACAGTTTGAGGATAAGACTGTCATGCTTGATCCAACGGTCCGATTGATCCAAGAAGTTGACCTAGTTCAAACCAAAGTCACATGTGAAGAAAGTACAACTTGGGCATCAAGCAAAGGGCATTTTGGACAGAGTTGAAAGATGCGACTGTCCAAGCTCACCTGGACTATAAAGCCAAATGAATAGTACTCGGATTGAGTACTTCTCCTAGAACTCAAAAACACCCACATCAGAGAAAAGAAAGAAAAGGAAGAGAAGTCCCCGCTGGCGAGTGTGTGATCTCGACGACGGTGAAGCCGAAGTTCCCAGGGGCAAGGGAACTGAGAAGTCGGTGTAAGGTTTGAATTACTTGTATTTTGCTGTTGTGAGCTTAGGAACTCAGTTGGGGGGATTTACTAGTGTTGCTAGAGTTAGGAAGAACTCGTAGGAACAGAGAAGTGTGAATCCGGCTGTTGTAACTAAGGAACAAAGCAATCAATATATGTAAGTCATTCAAAATCCTCCAAGCGGAGGTAGAGGTTTACCCATACAACTAGTTGGTTGTAGTGGGGTTCCTCTATAAAGGAACTGCGTTCTTTACTGCTTTTAATACTTGCACTTAACTTACTTCCGCTGCCTTGGGAACAGCTTAACAGCCAGTTCCCAAGCTCTTTGCTAACGGTTTACGATCCAACAATTGGTATCAGAGCGGGTTTGCTCTAGATTTGTGTTAGCATCGCAGGTATCAAATGGCTCAGGAACTTACTCAGGTGGGGAACAACACTAGTAAGCCGCCAAGGCTTATTACAGGAAGATTCGAAAGTTGGCAACGCGACATGAAGGATTGGATGCGTGGCCAAGACTACCAAGCCTGGTGTGTTATCGAGAGAGGCAACTTCGAAATTGACCCAGCTATAGTCAACGACATCACCAAATGGGGACCCAACGAATACAAGTGTATGACGGCAAACTACAAGGCCAAACAGTACCTGAAGAGGTCTATGTGCGTACAAGACTGTGACAGGGTAGCAAATCTTGACACAGCTAAGGAAATGTGGGAAGTCATCCAACAAATGCACGTTGGGAACTCAGATCTCCGAGAAGATCTTCAGATGAATGCAAAAAGGGAGTTCTACAACTTCCAAATGGAGATGGGAGAGTCTGTCGATAGCTACCAGTCCCGATTTGAAGGACTTTGCACCAAAATGGAAGGCTTGAGGATCACCAAAGAAGAAATCACCCATAAGATGAAGGTCCAACAACTCTTCAATGGATTGACTGGAGAATGGGCACAAGAGAGAACAATGTTCAAGGAGTATTCGGAAAATAGAACACTCATGCTCCATCAAGTGTTTGGAAAACTAGTGGGACACGAGAAGAGAAAGATCGATGATAAGGAACAGACTCGAGCTCATCGAGGGATCGCACTCAAGATTGAGAAGATGCTCAAATCAACCCAAGAACAACACGAAGACTCCGAAGAAGAAGAGGATGAGGAGCTAGTTCTCGTAACAAAGGCTCTTCGGAACTTCTACAAAGGGAAGCTCCAAAGGAACAGTGGGAACTGGGGAAAAGGACAGAGTTCCCAAAGAAAACCCGCAGAGAAGGACCTCTCGGATGTCACATGTTACAAGTGCAACAAGAAAGGACACTTCGCTAAGGAATGCCCACAGGGAACTGACGGTCGGAAGCAAGGGAAAAAGGCCTACATCGCCACCTGGAGCGATGATGAAGACGAAGATCCCGAGTCATGGGCACTCCCAGACATGTGTGGAATGGCCATAGGAGAAACCACTGGGGAACAACCCAGTGAGGTAACCACTGAAACTGTTCTTGCTTCCGTGAATAACTATGAAAAACCTGAGCTAATAAAAATTCTTTCAAGTCTTGTCAAAGATAACATAAAACTGCAAAACAAGCTGGAAAAACAGGAACACATAAATGCTCAATTAGTTGGTCTTGAACCTTGTCCTAACTGCATATCCCTTCTCGAAAAACTCAAGTCCCATGTGTCTCACATCGTAGATCTAGAAAATGAAATCAAAACTCTAGAGAAAGATGAGAGCACCCTCTTGCAAAACCTGAGTAAGACTCCAGAACATCTTGAAGTTTCTAGTTCCCAAATCAAGTTTGTCCCAGCCAAACACGACATAGGATACAAAACTGAGAGCTCAAAGAACGGAAAGTCACCCTGAGTGAACATGAAATCCATGAGTGTAGGGCCTTAGAACTCCAATGTGACAAACAGAAAAATGCTCATCTTGAGGAGAAAATCAGGGTCCTAGAAAGTGGGAACTGTGGTGAGAAAGATTATTACACTGGGAACACTGGACATAGACTTTATGTCCGAATTGCTAAGGGAAACGGGTCACGGGTGTACAATAAGGAAACCATGGATAGAAACAGAATCCAGAGACCACACCCAAAGTACTACCTGGGAGAATACTACAAGACGTGCTGGAACTGTGGTGCTCATGGGCACTACAAGGAAGCATGTCCCAAGAAGAAAGCCCAAACCCTTAGAAACCGTGAGTTCCTAAACAAACAAAAACATCATGCTAATCACCCAAGGAACTCCAACTCTCAGACCACTCATGATATCAACATCGCTGACTATGTTTTAAATGAGAATATTTTTCCTTGCAAGGGACCGGGCAAGAGTCATCTTGCCTGGGTCTCAAAACACTAACTTTACCTTGTAGGTGGCAGTGAGAGGGAACAATGCATGGTTCATAGATAGTGGATGCTCGAACCATATGACCGGAAACAAGGATATCCTCATCTCACTCCACACTCATGCCGAAGGAGGCCATGTCTCATTTGGCAATAAAAACAAGGGAGAAGTAATTGGAAAGGGAGAAGTGTTGCTAAATAGATCAATCAAAATCAGCAATGTCAATCTGGTGAAAGATCTGGGATACAACCTTTTAAGTGTTGCCCAGATGTGTGATCAAGGGAACAACGTTGTCACCTTCGACTCAGACGAATGCCTAGTCATCAACAAAAAGACCAACAAAGTAATTCTGAGAGGAAGAAGGCACAACAACGTCTATGTAGTAGATACAGAATTTGAACCACCAATGAAGTTGTGCCTTGCGAGTTTCCACGATGATACGGAACTCTGGCACCGAAGACTGGGACATGCAGGTGTCAATCAAATCTCGAAGCTCTATCTACAGGATCTGGTCATTGGTCTTCCTCGAATCAATCTCGAAGGACTCCGAATGTGTGAGGCATGCGTTCGAGGGAAACAGACTAGGAACTCTTTCAAACCCAAAATGGTGGTGAGCACAACCAGGCCTTTAGAGTTAATTCACATGGATCTCTGTGGTCCCATGCGAACAGCTAGCTATGATGGAAAAAGGTACATGTATGTCTTAATTGATGATTTTTCTAGATTCACCTGGGTTATTTTCTTGAAGGCAAAATCACAAGCTTTTGAAGAGTTCGAGCCTTTCATCAAAAGAACAGAAGTAAGTATGGGGCTATAGCTGAAAGCTATCAGATCTGACCATGGAACTGAGTTTCAAAACTCAGAGTTCCTCAACTTTTGTGACAAACATGGGATCTCTCACAACTTTTCGGCCCCTCGCACTCCTCAGCAAAACGGAGTGGTCGAGAGAAAGAATAGGACCTTGGAGGACATGGCCAGAACCATGATGATTGAAAGCAGAGTTCCTGAGTATTTCTGGGCTGAAGCCATCGCTACAGCTACATACATCTTGAACCGAACCATGACGAGGCCCTTGATCAAGAAGACATCCTACGAGCTCATCAAGGGGAGAAAACCAAACATCTCCCATCTAAGGACCTTCGGATGCACATGCTTTGTACACAACAATGGCAAAGACAACCTTGGAAAATTCGATCCTAGAAGCGATGAAGGGATCTTCCTGGGATACTCGTCACAAAGCAAGGCTTACAGAGTCTATAAAAAGAGGACCAATAAGATAGAAGAAAGCATTCATGTCGTCTTCAACGAGAAATCTGTAAAGATGGGAACAGAGACCCAAGGAAAGGGAACTCTGTTTAAACTGGTCAGACAAGAAGACGATGATGATGACGATGATGAGCCAAGGAAGAGGGATGAAGACTATCCAAGTGCAAGCAACATCCCACAACCAGGGAACAACGACGGAGATCCAACTCTCACTGATCAAATCTCCCTCGAAGTTCCATCCTCAGAAGAACTACAAGACACCTCCAACTCTCTTGTTCCCCAAGACAATACCCTGCCAGAATCAAGTGTTCAGGGGGTACAAAGAGGGAACTTGCCAGGAATCTCTGATGAAACACTCAATGAAGAAGCTGAAGATGAGTGTTCCCATGAAAACGAAGCCTCCACGGAAGTTGACACAAGTGCAAGGGAACCCACTCATACAAGAAACTTTCAACAAAGGAAGGACCATCCCATTGAGAACATCATATCCCCTTATGATAAAGGTGTACAAACTCATTCCTCTCTCAATAACTTTTGTGCTTTTAACGCGTTTGTTTTAATGGTGGAACCCAAAAGTATCAAAGAAGCTTTGAAGGACCCAGATTGGATCCAGGCCATGCAAGAGGAGCTTCACCAATTCGAGAGGAACAAAGTTTGGAAGCTAGTTCCTAGGCCCAAGAACAAGAACATCATAGGAACTCGATGGGTCTTTAGAAACAAGCTCGATGATACTGGGGCTGTAGCAAGGAACAAGCCTAGACTGGTGGCACAAGGCTACAGGCAAGAGGAAGGAATCGATTACGAGGAGACCTTCGCACCGGTTGCCAGGATCGAGCCCATTCGACTCTTAATTGCTTATGTCGCTCACAAGGGATTCAAGTTGTATCAAATGGATGTGAAAACAGCCTTACTCAATGGACATCTCAAGGAAGAAGTATACGTGGCCCAACCCCCAGGATTCGAAGATGAAAAGCTACCCAATCATGTCTATTTCCTGGAAAGGGCCCTCTACGGACTCAAACAAGCTCCCCGAGCTTGGTATGACATGTTTGCTCAATTCCTATTGTCCCATGGATACCTTCGAGGTTCCATAGACAAGAGTCTAAAGACATCTTGATTGTGCAAGTATATGTTGATGACATTGTTTTTGGAGCAACTAACGAAACTCTTGTAGAGAGATTTAAGGACCTCATGAGCAGTGAGTTTGAGATGAGTCTCATTGGGGAACTCACGTTCTTCTTGGGACTTCAAATATCTCAAACCAAGGAGGGAACAAAAATTCATCAACAGAAATACATCAAGGAAATGCTCGTGAAGTATGGGATGGAACACTCCAAGCCCATCGACACGCCCATCTCACCAAATTCAAGGCTCAATGCGGATGAAACAAGTATTAGTGTGGACCAAAGGAACTATCGAGGTATGATTGGGTCCCTTCTCTACTTAACAGCTAGTAGACCTGATATCATATTCTCCTTATGTCTTTGTGCTCGTTTTCAAGCTAACCCTATGGAATCACACCTGAATGAGGTGAAGAGGATTTTTAGGTATCTCAAAGGGAACGATAACTTGTGCCTCTGGTACCCAAGGAACAGTTCCCTTGAGCTCATTGCATACACATATGCGGATTTTGCAGGGCACTTGGTTGATAGAAAGAGCACATCAGGAATGGCCCAGTTCCTAGGGTCATGCTTAGTCTCATGGGAATCTAAAAAGCAAAACTCAGTGGCACTCTCCACAGCTGAAGCAGAATATGGTGCTGCCGCATCTTGTTGTTCCCAAGTTCTATGGATTACGGTATGTCTTTTGGCCCAGTTCCCATACTCTGTGATAATACTAGTGCCATAAACATTTCCAAAAATCTTGTGCATCATTCTAGAACTAAGCATATAGATATAAGGCATCACTTTCTACGTGACAATGTTGAAAGTGGGAACATCTCGATGGAACACTGTAGAACTGAAGAGCAAATTGCGGACATTCTCACCAAAGCTTTAGACAGACGTCCCTACCAGCATTTTCGAATGCGTCTAGGGATGATAACTCTAAACTAAACAAGTCCCTCTTTGTCTCTCTCTCAATGCCTGACTAGTTTATCTAAGATTGCATGATAGGGAACTAGGATTTATTGCTTTCACTATGCCATGATTACTAGTCTAAAGATAAATGTGTACAAGGGAACTTTATTTCTTTTGGCCCAACATGATCAACTAGAGTTCCCTTTATCCCTCTTTACAAGCCACCATGACGATTGATCATATAACCTACCCTAATCCAGGGACCAGACAAACGCTTCTCATGAGCCACAGTGTTTACTCCTTTATCGAGTCTCAAATTGTCTGGTTTCCTTTGAGTTCCCTAGCCCCACAAAAGGATGAGTGTGAAGTTCCCTTAACCACTTCACTCTCCCTGACCTTGATAAGATCATGGGAACTGATACATACTAGCAAGGGAACGCTGACTCATATACGAAGAAGAACCGTCGCTTGGGAAGCGGACTTTTGTGTCAGAAGCTCTGAAGCGTTAAGGGACAAGTATACAAATTTTTGAAAGGACTTCCCTAGAGATCGTGACGTGTGTCCAGAGGCGTGCTATGGAAGTTGAAACGATGCCCCACATTCATTGGACATCCCTTTCACTCTCTTTTTCAAGAAACCTCCAAAACTTTCTCTCTTTCCCAAATCCTTACAAAAATGGCCCCTCAACACACCTTCGCCCAGATCAAAGAGTGGGTGCTTGCAAACCCCAGAATTCTCTTCATCTCTCAATTGCGAGAGATTGAGAAAGAGCAAGACCCAATCATGAAAAACGTACTCATCCAAGGGATCTACAACCAAGTAAGCCCTTTCTTTCCACCTCCTCCTCCGGCCGACGACACTCTGGCCTGGACATCTTCCGCCACCTCCTCTGAATCCCTTCCTCCTCCCTCAACCACCACCACCTCCTCCGGAATTGTCATTGTTGACAGTTTCGGAGATGCTCGTCCCTCCATTAATGAGAAACCTAGAAAATCCAAACACAACCATTCCTCCAAACGACGCCACTCATCCAAAGACCTTTCAAAACCCAAAAAATCCAAACATTCCAAAGATCCCTCCAAATCCAATAAACGCAAACACTCTGAGGTCTCTGAATTTTCGGAGCCCAGAAAGAAATCCTTCTTCACCATTGACGATTACTTGAACTGCTCCAAGGACAGTTCTTATATGACCAAACCACCCTTCGTCTTCCACTCCGACTCTGGGACCTCCCAATCCCAGAGTCAACTCCCTTCTTCTTCTTCTCTCCCTCTCCCCATCACTGAGGGACCTCCCAAACCTCTCCCCTCCAAACAAAAGACTCCTCCACCACCTCCTTCTGTTCCCACATCAACGGGAACACCACCTTCATCACTCCCTTCCGTTCCCACAACAAAGGGCACTTCCCTTCCACCACTCCCCTCTGTTCCCACAACAACGAGAACTCTAACTCCTCCTCTACCTCACAAAACTCCTTCCCATCCTTCCTCACCAAAACACACCTCTATCTCTCTCACTCCTACCTCGGGGATCTCTACTCCCCAGGTTACCAAACCCACTTCTCCTCCCCCTTCTACACAACTCTCTACTCCTCTTTCTTCTTCTCTTCCTTCTTCCACCACATCCCCCAACACCACAAAACTCCCCTCTCCCTCTCCATCCAAAATTGCCATCGCCCTTACTTCGGACGACGATGACCTCCCTCTCTCCGTGGTCATCGGGAAAATGACCCAGGACCCTCCTCTCCTCCTCATGGGAACTGTCGAGGAGGAGGCCCAGCTCAAGGCTTTAGAGAGAGAGCTAAACCTGGTCCCCACTGAAGCCACAAGCGATCAAGGGACCACGTCCCAAGAGAAAGCGGCTCCTGAAGAGCCCATGGAGAAAAGGGACCCAGCACCTGCTGGTGGTGCTGAGGCAAGTACAAGTCATCTTGCCAATGACACGGAGGGCTCACACTCGAGCTCCTCCGAGGAAGAAGGGACCTCGAATGATGAGGTCGAAGAAGAAGAAGATGCTCCACCTGCTAAGGAGCGAGCACCGACCCCAACACCTGGACACCAAATGGTGGTGTCCACGGGTTCCCAACAGTCAAGGGAACGCGTGCTAATGATCGAAGCGGCTGCACCCCCTCAGCAGAAAGGACCTCGCACGGTCTCTAGGGGGAACACTTCTAAGAGCACCACAAAGAAGGGGAAGGGGACTTCCTCAACAAGGCACCATGTGGACGAACGCCGGAAGCTCCTTCCTCCACTTATCATCTTTGAAGATGTGTTCAGCGACAATAGCCTAGGGGAACTGTGGGACCTGATCAAGGCCCAGGGCTGGGAGAACCTCTGCAAGGAAACTGTGAGTGTAGATCCCTCACAAGTGCGTCAGTTCTACAATAACTTCACCATCTCCAATGACTGCACTCAGGGAACTCTCTCCCACGAAGGCGATGAGTTTATATTTACTACGTCCACAATCCGCCTTCATCTCCAGGTCCTAGTTCAAGGACTCAGCGAGCTGCCCAACAAGATCTGGGGCTACTTCAACAGCGCTGAGGTGTACAACACTATCTTTGAGGGCCGAGTTCCCTCTAAAGTGCCCTCGACTCACCATCTGTCCCTGGTGGCCAAGCTTGCTCACCAATTCATCATCAATGTGGTGATCCCTCACCAGGAGAAGCGTCTGGTCGTCAATATCCCCGATGCCATCATCCTCTATCACTTCCTCCTCAAGAAGCCAATCAACCTTCCCAGAATCATACTTGGGCACATGGAGAGGTGTATGGCTTCCAAGTCCCATTCCCTTCCCTACTCTGGGCTGATAAAGAAGCTACTACAAAAAGAGGGTCTCTACGACGCCTCTAAGGAAGAAATAGTGCTTGGAAGGGAACTGGATATATCAGTTGTGCAGAAGATAAGGCACTCTGAGCCTGTAGAGGAAGCGGCTCAACTGGAATCTGGTGAAGATGGGAAATCTCAAGTTTTGCTCCGCATCACCAACACCCTAGATCAGATTGCCGAGGACCAAGCAACGTTGGCCAGAGGACAAGAAAAGCTTACACAAGTCCTGACGCGCCTCTGTGATGCACTGTTCCCCGCAGCCCCATGATCTCTCCTTATTTTTCCCTTCATCCAAAAATGACCACAAAATTGTACTTGAGTTCCCCTTGTACATTTTTTTTCTTAAGTAATGAATTGGTTTTTATTTGATTGCATGTTCCCTTCTTCCCTTATTATTGCTTTGCTTGTTTTCGATGATGTCAAAAGGGGAAAAGACAAAAAATGCGAGATGAGTTAAAAGTTTAAGTTATCACAAAACATGCATAAGCTAAGGGGGAACAATTGCATAAAAAGCTAAGTAAGAACTAAGTGTCTCACCAGAAGTGGCTCCTTAAATCTAAGTGTTTCACTAGAAGTGACTCCCCAAAATCATATTTAGGAACTCATCAGCATATCATTCATTGAAATACATGCATATTTTATGATGGGTTTGTCATCATCAAAAAGGGGGAAATTGTTGGGACGTTGTTGGGACCTCTGGTTCTAAACAACGGATCAACGATGTCAATCTCCGAGTTTTGATAATGACAAACACCATGAGGAACTAATGAAGTTTGTTCAAGTATTTCTAAGGAACGCAGGTACAACCAAGAACTCCCATGAATGACCAAAAGCCATCAAGGGAACTCTAAAAAGGAAAGTTCCCATGAAATGGGAACTCCCAGGAATGATCAAGGGAACACAAGCTTACAACGATGAAGAGTTTCCATCAAGGGAACTCTGAACAAGACAGTTCCCATGACATGGGAACTCACCTGTGAGGATAACGACCGTTCAGCGCAGATCGCGGGATTCTGTCTTGGACAGCCCGAAGGAACAGTCTGAGGATCAGACTGTCACGCTTGATCCAACGGTCTGATTGATCCAAGAAGTTGACCTAGTTCAAATCAAAGTCACATGTGAAGAAAGTACAACTTGGGCATCAAGCAAAGGGCATTTTGGACACAAACGAAAGATGCGACTGCCCAAGCTCACCTGGACTATAAAGCCAAATGAATAGTACTCGGATTGAGTACTTCTCCCAGAACTCACAAACACCCACACCAGAGAAAAGAAAGAAAGAGAACTCCCCTCCGGCGAGTGTGTGATCTCGACGACGGTGAAACCAAAGTTCCCAGGAGAAAGGGAACTGAGAAGTCGGTGTAAGGTTTGAGTTATTTGTATTTTGTTGTTGTGAGCTTAGGAACTCAGTTGAGAGGATTTACTAGTGTTGCTAGAGTTAGGAAGAACTCGTAGGAACAGAGAAGTTTGAATCCGGCTATTGTAACTAAGGAACAAAGCAATCAATATAAGTAAGTCATTCAAAATCCTCCAAGCGGAGGTAGAGGTTTACCCATACAACTAGTTGGTTGTAGTGGGGTTCCTCTATAAAGGAACTGTGTTCTTTACTGTCTTTAATACTTGCAAACTGTTTATTTCCGCTGCCTTGGGAACAACTTAACTGCCAGTTCCCAAGCTCTTTGCTAACGATTTACGATCCAACAATATATTCTAGAATTGGGAGAATTGGTCAGATTACTTGAAGTTAGTATAGTTTCCTATAATGATAGATGGTATTTGTATGGGTAGACATGCATGACAATAATGTATTGGGATGTCCCATCAAATGTGGTAGGTAAGAGGCCACGAATGATTTAGAGGTCTCGACGAGGAGTCGAAGAGGCCACTTGGGAAACAGAGACAAGGATGAGCGGGAATTATCTAGAGTTGTACCGAGTTGAGTTGGTGCTTTTGAAAATAAGAATTGATGTGATTCCATCGACATCCGAGCCAACAATGGAGCACACGACGAAACACTTAGAGGAGCCACGGCCTACCCTAGACGCGCCTACAAGCTTGGATCATGGTGCGCCCTTGCGAGGGGACGATGGTCGCGCGCCCTTGCGAGGGGATGGAGTTGGCGCGCCCTTGCGGAGGGTTGTTGACGCGCCTCTGCCAAGGGATGGCGCGCCCTTGTAGCCTCTCGGTGCTCCCTTGCATGGGGACGTTGGCGCGCCTCTGCCAAGGGATGGAGGGCCTATGCACACGGTTGGAGGCGCGCCCTTGCATAAGGCGGATTTCGGACTTAATGGTGCCAAGGTTCAAGGAACTACACCACCTTATCTAGTGCAAGAGGAGCTCTTTTGTTGAAGATGGTTGGAGTCTGTTGTTGCTTCATGGTTCTAAGTGACAATCCTACAGTTAAGGACAATTATTACGTTTTTGGGATTTTAATTTATGTAATTTCCTTAAGTGATGGGGCTGATTTTGTAAGGCTTGGTATTAGGTTATATGGCCGGCCTCTTCCTCCTCCTTCTCTTAGATTGGACGAAAATTGTTACTCTCTTTTGCTTGCATTTTTCAATTCAAAGTTCTTGTTTTTGCCTCGTTCAATTCTCGTTGTTCGACTTTTGGTGAGTAATATCCGACAATTCGTGCATCTTAGATTGCTTGAGATCTTGGTGAGTCATATCCAAGATTTCGAGCATCCATATCCTCTCGCCTTCCTCACCATCCACGACTTACTAGGAGATTTTCCGGGTTCTTCTTGGCGATCTCTTTGCACCACCTCCATCTCCATCAATCTGGCTATCAAGTGGTATAAGAGCCACGCGAAGGTATCGCCATCTAAATCTTGTTCCGACCTTGAATTTCTACTTGTTGCAAGTTTTTGGGTCGAACTTCTTAGTGGCTGCGTTGTGTTGTTGTGTGCGGCCATAGTGTATTTGTTGTGTGGTTTTGTAGACGTTTTTTTTGTCTTGAAATTGTTGTTGTTTTGACCGAGTTTGGTGCTCAGCCATGGCTGCAAAACCGAGCTCAAAAACGTCCATGGATTGAACTCCAAAGGTCCATTAATTTTGTAGTTGAAAGGTTGCATTTGTTGCTTGAATTAAAGCCTTTCTTTAGTGTTTGATTTAAGTGTGTCTTGCTGATTTTGGTTGAGTGAAAAACGTGGGATTTGAGTCCAAAATCCAACTCTCTTTTGATCCCTGTATATCATTACATGCTTGTTGTCGGTTACGGTGGTAGGATACGAGACGTACACCAAGACGAGATATCTTGTGTTGTTGTTTAAGTGTCTTAGAATACTTTGTTGAATAATCAGAAAAACCTTGCCGGCGTAAAGCTAATAAGGGGCCAGGCACAGAAAGAAAGATTAAGACTAGAAAAACCTTGCCCGACGGCGTAAAGCTAATAAGGGGCCGGTCACGGAAAGAGTAGTCATCTAGTAGTGCCTAGCAAAGGCCTACTTGAAACAAAAAAAATGTCAATTAATTAATTCGTAATACTTGGTGTGGACTGATGTGATTCCATCGATGTCCGAGCCAACTATGGAGCACACTTCGGAACACTTGGAGGAGCAACACTTGGAGGAGCACACGTCGGAACACTTGGAGGAGCCTCGACATACCCTAGACGCGCCAACAAGCTTGGATGGTGGCGCGCCCTTGCCTTCCGGTTTTGATGGTGCCAAAGCTCAAGGAACTACACCACCTTATCTAGGTCGTATTACGCGATCCCGAGCTAAGGCCATTCTATGTCAAGTGCAAGAAGAGCTCATGGGGTGTAGCTTTCCGAAAGAGTGCAATGAAGATGGTTGGAGTTTTATTCTACTTCATGGTTCTAATTGACAATTCTACGGAAAGGACAATTATTATGTTTACGGGTTTTCGGGTTAATTTTTGTAATTTCCTTAAGTGAAGGGGCTAACATTGCCAGGTTGCTTTCTAGGTTATATGGTCGCCCCCCTCACCCTTTGTTGGTAGACTTGGACGAAATTTGCTTCTCTTTTCCTTGCATTTTCAATTCAAAGTTCTTGTTTTGTTTCGTTCAATTCTCGTTGTTCAATTGTTGGTGAGTAATATCCGACAATTCGAGCATCTTAGTTTGTTTGAGAGCTTGGTGAGTCATATCCAAGTTGTCAAGCATCCATATCCCCTTGTTCTCTCCATTTCGATCCATCATCCATCTCGGTGGTTTCTGCACCCCCTCAGTAAAATCGATATAACTTTCAATCCACGCATTATCTTGATCTCATATTTTGAGGACTTCAAATAGACTCATAGATCTAAATTCGCGTTTTGGAATCACTCAATTCAGAGTTCGGACGAGGAAGATCCATCCAGTTGAAGACGGGTCAGTTGCGTGGTGTTTGTTGTCGGAATTCCTTGGATTCTCGTGGCGATCTCTTTGCACCATCATCCCCTCCATCGATCCTTTCATCAAGTGGTATCAAAGCCACGCGAAGGTATCGCCATATAAACCTTGTTCTGACCTTGAATTTCCACTTGTTGCAAGTTTTAGGTTCGAACTCTTTATTGGCTGCGTTGTGTTGTTGTGTGCGACCATAGTGTCCTTGTTGTGTGTTGTTGTGGTTGTTGCTTTGTCTTGATCTTGTGGTTGTCTTGGACGAGCGTGTGTTCAGCCATGGCTGCAAACCATGCTCAAAAAACGTTCCAATAGAACACCCAAAGGGGTTATCAAAAGTTGGTAGTTGAAAGGGTGCATTTGTTGCTTGATTAAAGTCTTCCTTTAGTGCTTGAAATGAATTGATCTTTGCTGAATTTTGCTGAGAAAAAAACGTGTGAAGGTGGTCCCAAACCAGCCTTGTTTGTTTTCATTACATGCTTGTTGTTGGTTGCGGTGCTAGGATACGGGAACGACACCGAGACGAGACATCTTGTGTTGTGTTTAAGTGTCTTGAAATCTCTTGTTGAATAATCAGAAAAACCTTGTCGGCGGCGTAAAGCTAATAAGGGGTCAGGCACAGAAAGAAAGATTAAAGACTAGAAAAACCTTGTCCGGCGGCGTAAAGCTAATAAGGGGTCAGACACGGAAAGAGTAGTCATCTTGTAGTGCCTAGCAAAGGCCTACAAAAGTCGTCTTCTAGTAGTGCCTAGAAAAGGCCTACCCAAAATAAAAAAAAATTAATTAATTAATTTTGTAATACTTGGTGTTGAGTCTTGGTGGTTTAGTAGCTTCCTAGCATTGTTTTCCTAAGCAAGTGTGTGGTGAATTCTCTCTTTGTTGCCTTTGTTGTTTTTGCCTACTTGCAACTTGTCGGATTTTCATCTCGGGCAAGTCTTGGTGATTATTTCGTGTGACCTCTATACCTTGATCTTTGCCTTGTTTTTATGATGACAAATGTAGGTGATGACAAGAATAAGGAACAAGTTGAGGAGACGTCCACTAGTTCGGTGGCTGCCATGTTGCAAACCATGCAACAATCCTTGCAACAATCCATTGAGGCTTTGGGAACTAGGTTGACTGATTTGGAGAGCCAAGTGCGCGGCCAAGATGATAGAGCACGGGTGTCTCAAATGGGGGCTCTACCAAGTGTGCTACAAAGCGCTAACCAAGTGGAGTCGTTACACGAGGAGGCCTCTACTTCTTACTTGCCAAACTCGGAGGCGCAAGCATCCATCGGTGTGAGCACCTCCATGGGGATTATGCCTCCTTACATTCCTCCGACGAGCTTCCACAATCCATACTTTGTGGCCAATTCCGGGGTAAGGCCTTCATTCGCTACATTTCGTAATAATATTCCTATTAGTGCTACTAACTTTTCAGGATATGGAGCACCGAGCTATCAAGAGGCCAATCCTACAACGGCTACTCAACCCCCACCTCTGTTGCATCTACCAAGGCGCGGCCAACCTCCTAGAGGGCCGACCAATGTTGGTGTCGGGCAGCCATGGCATGGCGCGCCGGTGCAACAAGAAGAGCGGCCGCGGGATCCCCATAACGGCATCAAGATGAACATGCCGACGTTTTCGGGAACTTACGACGCCGATGCCTGTCTTGATTGGCTTGCCAAGGTGGAGTCAATCTTTGATTTCTATGGATATGATGATGCGAGGCGGGTGGCCATGGCGGCCATACACTTCACCGACTTTGCTTACCAATGGTGGCTCGAGGACAAGGCTTTGAGGAGAGCACGTCGGATGCCTCAACTTAACACATGGCAAGTTCTAAGAGAGGCCTTAGAAGAAAGGTTTGTGCCTCAAGATTACACGGAGCGCATCCATGCCAAGTTGGAGCAAGTGCGTCAAGGAAACCGGACTCCTGATGAGTTCTACAACGAGCTGCGTATGCTCATCTTCGGAACTGATGTGATTCCATCGATGTCCGAGCCAACTATGGAGCACACTTCGGAACACTTGGAGGAGCAACACTTTGAGGAGCACACGTCGGAACACTTGGAGGAGCTCAGCATACCCTAGACGCGCCAACAAGCTTGGATGGTGGCGCGCCCTTCCCTTCTGGTTTTGATGGTGCCAAAGCTAAAGGAACTACACCACCTTATCTAGGTCGTATTACGCGATCCCGAGCTAAGGCCATTCTATGTCAAGTAAAAGAAGAGCTCATGGGGTGTAGCTTTCCGAAAGAGTGCAATGAAGATGGTTGGAGTTTTATTCTACTTCATGGTTCTATGTGACAATTCTACGGAAAGGGAAATTATTAAGTTTACGGGTTTTCAGGTTAATTTTTGTAATTTCCTTAAGTGAAGGGGCTAACATTGCCAGGTTGCTTTCTAGGTTATATGGTCGCCCCCCTCACCCTTTGTTGGTAGACTTGGACGAAATTTGCTTCTCTTTTCCTTGCATTTTCAATTCAAAGTTCTTGTTTTGTTTCGTTCAATTCTCGTTGTTCAATTGTTGGTGAGTAATATCCGACAATTCGAGCATCTTAGTTTGTTTGAGAGCTTGGTGAGTCATATCCAAGTTGTCAAGCATTCATATCCCCTTGTTCTCTCCATTTCGATCCATCATCCATCTCGGTGGTTTCTGCACCCCCTCAGTAAAATCGATATAACTTTCAATCCACGCATTATCTTGATCTCATATTTTGAGGACTTCAAATAGACTCATAGATCTAAATTCTAGTTTTGGAATCACTCAATTCAGAGTTCGGTCGAGGAAGATCCATCCAGTTAAAGACGGGTCAGTTGCGTGGTGTTTGTTGTCAGAATTCCTTGGATTCTCGTGGCGATCTCTTTGCACCATCATCCCCTCCATCGATCCTTTAATCATGGACTCTTGGTGGTTTATTAGCTTCCTAGAATTGTTTGCCTAAGAAAGTGTGTGGTGAATCTTCTCCTTGTTGTGTTGTTGTTTTTGCATACTTGCAACTTGTCGGATTTTCATCTCGGGCAAGTCTTGGTGGTTAATTCAAGTGACCTCTATACCTTGATCTTTGCCATATTTTCTAAGATGAAAAGTGTAGGTGATGATAAGAATAAGGAACAAGTTGAAGAGGCATCCACTAGTTCGGTGGCTGCCATGTTGCAAACCATGCAACAATCCTTGCAACAATCTTTTCAACAATCCTTGCAACAATCCATGGAAGCTTTGGAGACTAGGTTGGCTGATTTGGAGAGCCAAGTGCACGGCCGAGATGATAGAGCACGGGTGCCTCAAACGGAAGCTCTACCAAGTGTGCTACAAAGCGCTAACCAAGTGGAGTCGTTACACGAAGAGGCCTCTACGTCCTACTTGCCAAACACGGAGGTGCAAGCATCCATCGGTGTGAGTACCTCCATGGGGATTATGCCTCCATACATCCCTCCTACGAGCTTCCACAATCCACACTTTGTGGCCAATTCCGGGGTAAGGCCTTCATTCGCTACTTTTCCTAATAATATTCCTATTAGTTCTACTAACTTTTCAAGATATGGAGTGTCGAGCTATCAAGAAGCCAATGCTGCAACGACCACTCAACCCCCGCCTACTTTGCATCTACCAAGGCGTGGCCAACTTCCTAGGGGGGCGGCCATTGTTGGCGCGACAGCCTTGGCAAGGCGCGCCGGTGCATCATGAGGAGCGGCCCCGGGGTCCCCACACGGCATCAAGCTTAACGTTCCGACCTTTTTGAGATCTTCCGGCGTCGATGCATGCCTTGATTGGCTTGCCAAGGTGTAGTCAATCTTTGACTTCTATGGATATGATGATGCTAAGCGAGTGGCCATGGAGGCCATACATTTTATCGACTTTGCTTACCAATGGTGGATAGAGGACAAGGCCATGAGAAGATAACATCGGATGCCTCAACTCAAACTTGGCAAGATCTAAGAAAGGCCTTATAGGAGCGGTTCTTGCCTCAAGATTATACGGAGCGCATCCATGCCAAGTTGGAGCAAGTGCGTCAAGGAAACCGGACCCCCGATGAGTTTTACAACGAGTTGCGTATGCTCATCTTTCTTTCCCGAGTACAATTTCCCGACGGGTATGTCATCTCTAAATTTGTCATTGGGTTAAATTTGGAACTAAAAAATGTTGTGAGTATGCAGCATTTTAGTAGGGGTACCGATATTGAGTAAGTACTTCATTACACTAACCATATCTATAAGAAACTTGCTAAACGATGTTCTAGTTCAACCACTTCTCGAACATGGCAGCCTTCATCCACGGCTCCTAGGGCACCACCAACTCAGTTTAGGAAGCCGGAATTAAGGAAGGACTCGACTCCTCAACCGAGGAGAGAGTTTCCCCCACGTCCTCGGCAAGAAGGCGGAGTAAAGGCGAGTGACGTGAAGTGTTTCAAGTGCCTTGTCCATGGGCACTATGCTCGGGATTGTCCCAACGAACAGAAGGTTCTCCTTAACTCCCAAGGGGAGTACAAGTATGAGGAAGAAGAGGCTGCAGAAGAGGAAGAAGAGAGTCCCGAGGTTGAGGAAGATGAGTTCCACGTCACCGTCAAGGATGGAGAGTGCTTTGTGGTCCAACGGACGCTATTCATGACGGAGAACACCACCACACCTAGCCAACGGGAAGTTATCTTTCACACTCGATGCAAAATTATGGATAAGGTATGTAGTGTGATTATTGATAGCGGATCTTGTTGTAATATTATTAGTCAAGAAGTGATGGATCGTTTTTCCTTGAAAACTGCTTGCCATCCTTTGCCTTATCCTTTATGTTGGTTGAATTCTAACGCCCCGATCCAAGTCAAGGAAAGGGCTCATGTTTGCTTTTCTATAGGGTCTTAAAATGATGAGCTGCATTGTGATGTGGTGCAGATGACCGCTTGTCATCTCCTTTTGGGGCGCCCTTGGCAATATGACAAGGGAGCTATTCATGATGGCGTCTCCAACGAGTATCATTTTCAAATGGAGGGAAAGAAGGTGACGTTGCATCCGATGACCCCCATGAAATTTTGTTGGACCAC
The DNA here is from genome assembly GCA_964016875.1 of Fallopia convolvulus. Classification (NCBI taxonomy): domain Eukaryota; kingdom Viridiplantae; phylum Streptophyta; class Magnoliopsida; order Caryophyllales; family Polygonaceae; genus Fallopia; species Fallopia convolvulus. Next base: position 31,730,828 of record OZ024734.1, on the reverse strand, counting down.
GCAGCGAAGGAGCAAAGAAAGAAGCATGCTCTTCGAGAGAGAAAGAAGGACAAGAAGCTAGCTTTAGGAGGCCCTTCTACACCCTTACTTTTGGCCAAACCGAAGGAGATTCTTCATGCTTTCAAGGGAAGTGGCGTTTGACTTTTCCTTGTTTTTCAAGAATCTTATTTATCTTCCCAAGAATTAGTTGATCTTCCTCCTTCCATATCTACTCTTTTGCAGGACTTTGAGGAGCTTTTCCAAGAAGAGGTGCCACCGGGACTACCATCGCTTAGAGGAATCGAGCATCAAATCGATTTTTTCCTCGGTGCCACTCTACCGAACCGTCCAGCCTATGGAGCCAATCCGGAGGAAACTAAGGAGCTTCAACGGCAAGTTCAAGAGCTCCTTGATAAGGGCTATGTGCGTGAGAGCCTCAGCCCGTGTGCCGTGCCCGTCATGCTTATTCTTAAGAAGGACGGCACATGGAGGATGTGCATTGATTGTCGGGCGATCAACAATATTACTATCAAGTATCATCATCCGATTCCGAGGCTCGAGGATATGCTTTACGAGCTGCATGGGGCGAGTCTCTTCTCCAAAATTGATCTTAAGAGAGGATATCACCAAATGAGGATAAATGAGGGAGATGAATGGAAGACGGCGTTCAAAACCAAGCAAGGCCTTTACGAGTGGTTGGTTATGCCCTTCGGATTAACCAACGCTCCGAGCACATTCATGCGCTTGATGAACCATGTCCTCCGACCTTTTATTGGTAAGTTTGTGGTTGTATACTTTGATGATATTTTAATTTATAGCCACAATTTATCATCCCATGTCGAGCACCTTAGGCAAGTGCTTGAAGCTTTGAAATGGGAACGCCTATTTGTGGACTTCAAGTGGATGAAGAGAAGCTGAAGGCGATTCAAGAATGGCCAACACCGACGACTATGACACAAGTCCGGAGTTTCCTTGGATTAGCCGGTTTCTACCGCCGGTTTGTTCGTGACTTTAGTACCTTGGCTGCGACTTTAATCTTCCTTACCAAGAAGAATGATCCATTAATGTGGGGAGAGGCGCAAGAAGAGGACTTTGCGGCCCTTAAGGCTATGTTGAAACAAGCGTCGTTGTTGGCTCTTCCCGATTTTGGCAAGATGTTTGAGATCGAGTGTGATGTGTCAGGAATCCGGCTCGGTGGTGTTCTTATGAAAGAGGGACGACCTATAGCCTATTATAGTGAGAATCTTGGAGGTGCGGAGCTCAAGTACCCCACGTACTACAAAGAGCTACTTGCTCTTGTTCGAGTGCTACGGGCGTGGGAGCACTATGCCTCGAGAGTTTGCTATCCATTCCGATCACGAGGCGTTGAAATACTTGAGTGGGTAAGAAAAACTGAATCAGAGGCATGCCAAATGTGTTGAGTTCATTGAATCATTTCCCTATGTCATCAAGCGTAAGAAAGGCAAAAACAACGACATCGCCGACGCATTGTCCCGGAGGTACGCTCTTTTATCCTTACTAGATGCTCGATTGCTTGGATTTTCTTTCATGAAGGAGTTGTATGCTCATGATGCTGAGTTTAGTGACATTTTTCATGCTTGTTTGAAGGGGGGGAGTCGGGATCAATTTTATTTGCATGAGGGTTTTCTTTTTAAGGGAACTCGCTTGTGTGTGCCTAGTGTTTCGTTTAGGCATTTGCTTGTCCAAGAGGCCCATGGAGGCGGCCTCATGGGACATTTTGGTGTCATGAATGCATATGCTTAGGGAAAATTTCTATTGGCCTCACGTGCTTAGGTCGGTAGAGAACATTTGTGCTTCATGTGCTACATGTGTGCGTGCAAAGTCTAAAGTGCACCCTCACGGTTTGTATACTCATTTGCCTATTCCTAGTGCCCCATGGGAGGATATTTCTATGGATTTTGTTTTGGGGTTGCCTAGGACAAAAAGGGGTAGGGACTCTATTTTTGTGGAGGTAGATAGATTTTCTATGATAGCACATTTTATTGCCTGCCACAAAACCGATGATGCTGTTAATGTTGCCACTTTTTTCTTTGATAATGTGGTTCGGTTGCATGGGTTCCCTAAATCTAATGTGTCTGACCGTGATGCTAAATTTCTATGTTTCTTTTGGAAGACGCTTTGGTCTAAGCTAGAAATCAAGCTCTTATTCTCTACTACTTGCCACCCGCAAACGGATGGGCAAATCGAGGTCATTAATCGTACCCTTGGTGCTTTGTCGTGTTCTATTTTGAAAACTAATTTACGCAGGTGGGAAGAGTGTCTTCCTTTCATTGAGTTTGCTTACAATAGTTCCGTTCATTCCGCTACCATGAAGACACCTTTTGAGGTGGTGTATGGGCGCAATCCCGCTACACCACTTGATCTAGCGCCTTATGCTATGTCCGAGCGAGAGACTCGTGAAGGACGGGACCAAGCTGAGTATATTAAGCAGCTTCATGAGGATACTCACCTTCAGTTGGAAAGGCGAACTTTGAAATACAAGCGCCAAGCTGATAAAGGGCGCAAGGAGCTGATTTTTGAACCCGGCGACCTAGTTTGGGTTCATTTGAGGAAGGAGAGGTTTCCTACCCTTTGAAATTCTAAGCTTAAGTCACGTGGAGATGGACCATTCCAAGTGTTAGAGCGCATCAACGACAATGCTTACAAGCTTCATCTTCCTCCGAATTATGGCGTCCATGAGGTATTCAACATATCCGATCTTGTACCTTATTTTTCTAACGATGATGTTGAGTTTGAGCAGGATCTAGGTTCGAGGACGAACCCTTATCAAGGGGAGGAGGATGATGTGTTTCCATCGACATCCGAGCCAACAATGGAGCGCACGACGGAACACTTGGAGGAGCCACGACCTACCTTAGATGCGCCTACAAGCTTGGATGGTGGCGCGCCCTTGCGAGGGGACGATGGTGGCGCTCCCTTGCGAGGGGATGGAGTTGGCGCGCCCTTGCGGAGGGTTGTTGACGTTCTTCTTCCAAGGGATGGCGCGCCCTTGTAGCCTCTCGGTGTGCCCTTGCGTGGGGACATTGGCGCGCCTTTGCCAAGGGATGGAGCGCCTATGCACACGGTTGGAGGCGCGCCCTTGCCTAAGGCGGATTCCGAACTTGATGGTGCCAAGGCTCAAGGAACTACACCACCTTATCTAGGTCGTATTACGCGATCCCGAGCTAATGCCATTTTATGTCAAGTGCAAGAGGAGCTCATGGGGTGTAGCTTTCCAAGAGAGTGTATTGAAGATGGTTGGAGTCTTTCGTTGCTTCGTGGTTCTAAGTGACAATCCTACGGTTAAGGAAAATTATTACGTTTTCGGGATTTTGGGTTAATTTATGTAATTTCCTTAAGTGAGGGGGCTGATTTTGTAAGGCTTAGTATTAGGTTGTATGGCCGGCCTCTTCCTTCTCCTTCTCTTAGATTGGACGAAAATTGTTACTCTCTTTTGCTTTCATTTTTCAATTCAAAGTTCTTGTTTTCGCCTCGTTCAATTCTCGTTGTTCGATTGTTGGTGAGTAATATCCGACAATTCGTGCATCTTAGTTTGCTTGAGATCTTGGTGAGTCATATCCAAGATTTCGAGCATCCATATCCTCTCGCCTTCCTCACCATCCACGACTTGGTAGGAGATTTTCCGGGTTTTTCTTGGCGATCTCTTTGCACCACCTCCATCTCCATCGATCCGGCCATCAAGAATTAAGGGTGATCGAGAGTTACGATGTACGGTCGGATATAGCTATTTGTGTGCTTGGTTTTATCTGCTTATTCGTGTTGAATTAGTTGATTATTTTCTATTACATAATGTGATTTATTCTTTTGCTCGCTCTCTAGTCGCATGGCGAGTTAGGACCTCTTTAAGGAGGGTAAGGTGTGTAAAACCTCAGAGAGGGTAAGTTCAGTATTCTCTTCAGTTAATGTCCTTTTCTAAGTTTCGAGACGAAACTTTCATTAAGGGGGTAGAATGTAATATTCGAAAATATTCTAATATTCTATTTATTTATACATTCCTCGAAACTCATGTCAAGGTTGCTTAACTATTAAGTAATCTCTGGTAATTATTTTTTTGACAACTTTTTCTATAGTAAAAATTTTCTAGTTGTCAAAGTTATATGTTAGATTGATTATTAATCGTTAAGTAATTCTGTTTTAATATTTTCTAAAGTAATATTTGATTTTGAATTTAAATTAATTACACTACAAAAAGTTTTTAAATTAAAATAAATTAATTATTATTTTAGGGTAAAGTTTCTAGTATAAGAGATTTGAGGGTGGAAAATGTAATTTCCCTTAATGTTTTGCCAACTTTACGTTGATATATATCAAGTTGTTCTCTAGTCTTCATTATTAAGTATACAAAACAAAAAAAAAGAGAGTTATATGAGGGAAAGAAAGGACGAGAGAAAAGACGAGATGAAGATTAAGATTTTGGTTGTTTTTGTTGATTCTGGTACAAGATCTCTTTTATCGGATTTTAATCTCGAAGTACAAGCGCGTTTTGGTATGTTTTTCATTAGTTAATGGTTTATTTGAATTTAATTAATTTTCCAAATCTGCATTCACAGTTGATTTTGATTCAGAAATCAGTCGATTTATAATTCTCCAAGGGTGTTTTCGATATTGAATTTATATTCGGTAAATGATTTCAGAATAATTTTGGGGTTTTGTTTTGTATTTATTATTGGAGATCTTTGATCAAGTCTTACAAAAATGTTTGAAATAGGAAAATGTTCTTTTATACAAATAATATAATACATAAGAAGTTATAAGGCATGATGGTTTTCCGTCATTTTTAGGGTTATAGTTTGTTAATAATACTATTATTTTACCGGAAACCACCCTTACAATATTCCATATTAGCGTAAACCACCATTTTAATGGCTAGTTACCGAGAAACACCCCTATAATGCCTTTTGTTACGTTTTCACCACCCAATTAAAATGTTCCGTTTGAAATCACGTTAACTTGTGGAATGACCCTTTTGCCCCTCTTTTTTCCCCCAAATTAATCCCCTATCTGCCACTTTCTCCCTCCATTGAGATGTGCGATTTCCAGGGCTCACCAAATTGATCACAAAAATCTCTCGCCAATGCGACCTCCCATGGCGTCTGTCATCTCTCCTCTGCGGCTTCCTCCTCTCGCACTCCTCTGCTAGCCGCCGCCTCTGGCGCCTTCGTTTCCGCCGCCGCCATCTCGTATTACCTCCTCTCCGACGATAAACACAATGCCGATTTCGGTAACAGCTCCAGGCGGGAGCAGCTTTTCACCACGATCGAACATACGGTTGATAGATCGATGGAATCGGCGCACATGATTATCAATCGAATGAAGTATACCGGAATAGCGGCCTCCGTGCTTTGGCAGGTTCTGAGATCGGTGTTCTTGTCGGCTAATCACGAGGTGCGGTCGGGGTTTGAATTTAGGGTTGCATCATTTCTAGCGGATATTGCGACGGTGAATGCGAGTCCGAGGGCGGCGATTGTTGTGGCTGGAGGTGGGAAGGTGATTGATTGGTTGTTGGAGACGGTTGCGGTGACCGAGGAAGGGAATGGAATGCAGGCGGAGGCGACTAGGGCATTGGCTTACTTGATTCCTCCACTCGGAGTTATGACAGGCCCGAATTCGAGCCCGGATCCATCGGATGCGCGAGTGCTCGGGTCCAAATCGACACCTCCGCCCCACTCGGGTCGGTGGAGGAAGCGGTTATTCGGTTCGGCGGCCGCGGATATTGGATTCCTCGAGACATCTTTCACTCTGCTCCTTCCTCTATAAGTTTGCAAGTTTGTTGCTTGTGGATTGCATTCTGTGAATAAAGCATTGCAATTCAAAAATTACCCATTACTTGAGCGTAACTTATGCTTATCAGTGTTGAATTGCTAACTATAGGTTGAAGATTCTGCTTATGAAGTATGAATGGTGGGTTGGGTTTAAACAAATTGACATGTATTAGGGGCGATATTGTGTAATTTGCACTAAATAATCATAATTGTGCCTGGATTCTATTCTGTATTAATAACTTAATATGATGGATTTTGGGCTGTTTGAGTTATACCAAATTACACAAAAGTGATTTTAAGGCGTTCATCCAAAAAATTGAAATGCTCAATCGAGGGAGAAAGAGGTCGATAGGGTGTAATTTGGGGAAAAAAAGAGGGACAAAAGGGTCATTGCACAAGTTAACGTGATTTCAAACGAAAAATTTTAACTGGGTGGTAAAAACGTAACGGAAGGCATTGTAGGGGTGGTTCTCAGTAAATAGCCATTGAAAGGGTGGTTTACGCTAATTTGGCATATTGTTAGGGTGGTTTCCAGTAAAAAAGCCATTTATTTATACATTCCTCGAAATTCATGCCAAGGTTGCTTAACTATTAAGTAATCTCTGGTAATTTTTTTTTGACAACTTTTGCTATAGTAAAAATTTTCTAATTGTCAAAGTTATCCGTTAGATTGATTATTAGTCGTTATGTAATTCTGTTTCAATATTTTCTAAAGTAATATTTGATTTTGAATTTAAATTAATTACACTACAAAAAGTTTTTCAATTAAAAAAAATTAATTATTATTTTAGGGTAAAGTTTGTAGTGAAAGAGATTTGAGGGTGGAAAATGTAATTTCCCTTAATGTTTTGCCGACTTTACGTTGATATATAACATGTTGTTCTCTAGTCTTCATTATTAAGTATACACAACAAAAAAAAAAGAGTTAGATGAGGGAAAGAAAGGACGAAAGAAAAGACGAGATGAAGATTAAGATTTTGGTTGTTTTTGTTGATTCTGGTACAAGATCTCTTTTATCGGATTTTAATCTCGAAGTACAAGCGTGGTTTGGTAAGTTTTCATTAGTTAATGGTTTATTTGAATTTCATTAATTTTCCAGATCTGGATTCACAATTGATTTTGATTAAGAAATCAGTCGATTTATAATTCTCAAAGGGTGTTTTTGATATTGAATTTATATTCGATAACAGATTTCATAGTAATTTTGGGGTTTCGTTTTGTAATAATTTTTGGAGATCTTTGATCAAATTTTACGAAAATGTTTGAAATAGGGAAATGTTCTTTTATACATATAATATATCCCTATCATGATTTAAAGGATTTGGATGTATACATAAGAAGTTATAAGGCATGCTGGTTTTTCGTCGTTTTTAGGGTTATAGTATGTTAATAAGACAATTATTTTTCATTGGGTTGTATATATATATATATATATATATATATATATGAGCGTTGGTCCTAGGTCGTGATCAGAGATGAGGGGAAAACACAAGTTATCTATCTTAGACATGGTTCCGCGTTGCGTGTTATTTAGTGAATTCCTAGTTGCAGAAATTCGTCTTTGAGGTAAGTTGTCTAGACTTACTTAGCTTGCAATCATGTTATTTGTTAATCTAGTTGATTGAATGTGTGGAACCTTATTTTGGAATATTACTCCATATTATATTTCATTCTTGATAGTTATCGAAATAGTTTCAATTGTTTTTATTGTGTGTAACTTGATCTGCGGGTGTGATTATAGACATAGGAAAGTGGTGGAGAAGAGACCCCGGACATAGTCATGCGGCGTGTGGAGATCACCTTCAAAAGCCGATTGTTTTGGCAAGTACTCTAGTAAAGGCTTAGCCTGGGAAAGAAGGGTGATGGGAAAGAAAATTGGTATAAGTTAAACGTGCGCGTTAGCCGTGTACCTTGTTTCGAAGGCAGGTTCGGGTTGCGTGAATTGCAGAATGATTATAGTTTCGATTATGGAGGAATTTGTAACACCCCTATTTTACAACATTGGGCATTACCGCCAGTGACCTTGGATTTTACCGTCAAAAGTCACTCAAGGCTTTTAGAATGATATAGAGCGATAAAATGCGGAATTAAAACATATTCATATAAATAAAAGTTGCTCTCGAAAGAGACTTTGTTCATACAACCCAACTTTCATTACTTAAAACCAAAAGCTTGTTCGAGAATACAATTCATAAAAACTTTGTCCTTGAAGTAATAACGGAAATAAACCAAAAGGATTTGCAAATACATTTTGGAGCTCCTCGTCCTTCCTTTGCCCTTCACTTTACGCCTTGTTGAAATTCCTAGGTTCTGACATAATTCGCGAGGGCGAGAATATGACAAGCAAACATGCGGAAAAGAAGAATTAGTCTAAGAGACTAAGCAAGCGGGAACGGAACTTTCCAAGGGTAATTTGGTAATTTGAGTAATATGGAGGAAGATATTAACGGGTTGTGTTTTTAGGATAAGGTTTATTTATGTGAGATTTAACGATACGAAGGAGAGCGTATCTCGAGCGGAGATAGCTCGATAATCGAGAGAAGAACTACGAGATTGTAGACTTCTTTTAGAATCGAGAGTATGTTGGGAATGTTATTAATTCATACAAGTTGAAAACCTCTCGCGTCCTAAGCGGAAAGAGAGCAGGATAGATCATTTGAGATCGGTCCGGTTTTGATGTCTTTTAAATGTGCATTGGGCACTTATCTTATATAGTGACAAAAATATTCAATTTCATTAATGATTTTTTAAAGGGGGGTGGGGGCTCGGACGGCCCGATCCACCAAGGGAAACACGATTTCCGGCACTTAGTACACAAGATCCTGAAATTCGTACTTTAAGCGCAGAGGCATATGATTTAGTAAACATATAGAGGCGTCAGATAATTTCGCGCCCCTTACTAGTTTGTTCGACATCGATCTCTAAACGAGACCGTAAACAATCAAGGCCACAACCATACTAGCATATATGGTCCTATCAAGTAAAGAGCGAACTATGCTAACAATGGGGTCATTACCTCTAGCAATCGATATTTCCTAAGTTCATTTGTTACTTAGCACACAAGTTGTTCCCAACATCGAGAATTTCACAGAATGATGAATATTAGGTCACAAGTGGAATTTTCACTTGCCTTGCTTTCACGAGTATTATAGCGATAAGACGAAAAGTGCGGTTCGCGACTTCGAACAAGAATCTCAACCTATCGACACGGAAATTTACGAATGATCTTTAAATACGAATTCCTTTTTAAGGTTTGGAAATTCTCTTATATACTTAGTATAGGAGAAGAAATTCTAAATTATTATAATAATAATTTAGATGGCTAATTAAAATAATAATATTCCTTTATTATTTTTTTTATTTTGTAGTATCCTTTTATTCCTTAAAAATATCCTTATTTAATTTATTAAAATAATTTCTTTTAATTTCACTTGCTAATTTCTTTAAATAAATAAGCAAGTATAACTCATAAAAGCATATGATATCATATTTTACCTAAGAAGGTATTTTAAAAATATATCAACCTTAAGGTTATAAAGGTCTTTTATAACATTATTAAGATGTTTCAACTTAGAGATATTATAATATTTCTTTATTTTCAATCATATCCATATAATACTTAAATTATTATTTTCTCAATAAAGAATATTTTATTAATAGTATTATCTTAGTGACACCTAATTTAAATGTCTAGACCATATTATTTAAAGATAACAAGAATAAGCTACTTTCTTAGTAGTTTCCATAAATAGGATTTCCCACATACTTAATTGATAAAGTAAGCTTTCCAAAGACTAACATAATATTAAATAAATTTTATTTATTTTATTGTTATCATTCTTTCTATATCTATAGTTTACATAAATATGATCATGGCTTAAAATATCTTATTTTATGCTTATAGTATATTATGATATCTTAGGTCCTAAAAAATTATCTTATAGTATCCTTTTCATGCCATACCTCTTAACAATATAGCAACATATTATATATATATCCATTTAAGATCACCATTGTCATATTTATAATAACATTTTATGTCTTTGTAGGAAATCTCTACACCTAGAGATAGATTAAACTAATATTTTACTAAATGGTAACTTTATTAATATTACTATTATTAATATAATTATATTCATATAACTTGTTATTCTCCACACTTAGAGATAAGTCACATAATGTTGTATATAATTAATATGAAAAAGAGTCACGTGCGAATGGGCGCCTAGGTGCGAAATAAGAATAAATCTCGATCGTCCATTCCAAAAAATCAACGTCCCTGATTAAACATTCATTTAAAAAAATAAAAAACGGCACGGGCGAATTTTTCCCGTATTATTCGCGTATTTTTCAATAAAATACGACACGGACGAATTTTTCCCGAATTATTCACGAATTTTTCGAAAAATACGTTTTTATGAGACGCGCCCAGTTTGTTCATCAGAAATAGCGATTTGTTCATCAGAAATAGCGATTTGTTCACCACAAACTAGCATTTGTTCATCAGAAACTAGCATTTGTTCATCACAAAATAGCATTTTGTGCATAAGAAACTAACATTTGTTCATCAGAAACTAGCATTTGTGCATAAGAAACCAGCATTTGTTCATCACAAAATAGCATTTGTTCATTAGAAACTAGCATTTGTTCATCACAAAATTACATTTGTGCATAAGAAACTAGCATTTGTTCATCAGAAACTAGCATTTGTTCATCATAAACTAGCATTTGTTCATCACAAAATAGCATTTTGTGCATAAGAAACTAACATTTGTTCATCAGAAACTAGCATTTTGTGCATAAGAAACTAACATTTGTTCATCAGAAACTAGCATTTGTGCATAAGAAACCAATGAACAAATATGAATATAACTGATGAACAAATCAACAATGTTGATGAACAAATCTGGGCCGTTTTTTTTCAAAAATACGCGAATAATTAGCCAATAATTTGCCCGTGCCGTTTTTTCCCCTTTTAAGTGAAATGATCAGCGCCTTTAATTTTTCTTGATCCAATGGCTCCTGTTCTTTCTTATTTCGCACCTGAACCGGACTCAATTAATATTATCTCTTTATAAAAGCAATATTCATTATAAAACTATAATCCATATGCTACAATTTTTATAATAATACTTTTATAAGACTTTCTTAAAAATTATTTAAAATAATCATGTCTTGCAACTATTATAATATGATATAAGAATTATAAACACTTTATCTATTGGCTATAATAATATCTTCAACTAACAAGATCTCTCTTAATATATTTATTAGATTTAATCTTACAACTAACTTATTTACATTACTTATTTCTACTAATAACTTATTTGAAATACATAACTTAATTAATTTAATGAAAATAAAAGGATTTAGAATTATACTATTTTAGCTTTCTGTATTACAGAATTCAGAAAAAAAAGAGGTAGGGGAGGACCGGCGGAGGCAGAAGGGAGGCTCTGGCGGGGCAGGGTGGTCCGGCGAAGGCTCGGCGGGGCGTTGGCGGTGCACCGGTGGACAAGGTGGTGGCCGGCGGTCTCATAGGAGAAAAGAGGAGGCTCTTGGACGAGCTTTGAATGGAGAACTTGGATTGGCAAGGGGCTGATTTTTTGGAGACTCGAGAGCAATTTGCAAGAAGGAAACAGGGATGGTTGAAGGTGTGAGTTTGAAGGGAGTTTTAAGTTCCTTTATATAGGCAAAGGGGCAAGCTTCTTCAATCAATGACAATGGTGGAGGATCAATGGAGGAGAAGGGAATGCTCACCAATTGGGCAAAATTGTATTTGTTGATGGTGATAAAAGATGATGTAGGGCATATGAAGTCATAGAGATAGACATACAAGCAAGAGGAAGAAGAAGGACATTCAATGGCTAGTTTTTGATTCTACGTCAGTGAAATCAGACATAGGTCTGATGGCTATTTTGGAGAAGAAGAAGATAGGGTTGATATAAAATAAAAAGGGTGGGGTGATTGAGTAAGAAATTACAAATGGTCTAGGGGATTAGGGGGAGAATGGGCGTGTGCGTGTGTTTGCAAGTGGTCTCGGGTTCAAGTCCTCACTCTTGCATTCTTTTTACTAGACATTTATTGTAATTTTAATGCCTTGTTGTAATTTATTTTTTAATAAAATATCGAGATTCATAATGCATTTAATTTACTCATAACCCTTATGATGCATTGTTGTATTTTATTTATTTTAATTTACTTAATAATCTCTTTTTATAGAGAAAATAAGGGTTATTATACTATATTAGAAATTCTCTTTTACATAGAGAAAAGAATTACAAAAATAAATATTGTATTATATTTGGTTTTAAAACCTTGGAATATCGCGGATATTACAATAGTACCCACTTAAATTAGTTTCGTCCCCGAAACTAGAGAAAAGTAGGGCGGTACCGAGATGGGAAAGAAAGGCATCTACAAAACTCACAACTTGTGAGGATACTACGGGGTCTAGTACCCCCTTAAAAGGATAATACTAATGGTTCTCAGGAAGACATTAATTGGGGAAAACGTCTTTGCATATCTTGCTCGGTTTCCCAGGTTTCCCAAGTTGTACCTTCCTTGCCATCTTCGGACCAAAGTACCCAAACTAGAGGTACTTCTTTGTTGCGTAGTTGCTTCACTCGGTGCTCTACTATCTTAAGTGCTCTCTCCTCATAAGTGCCATCCGACTGGATTTCGACATCGTCGAAGTTGATTACGTGAGATTCATCGGGCACATACTTCCTTAGAAGTGACACATGGAACACATTATGCACAGGGTGAGCTGAAGGCGGTAAGGCAACTCGATAAGCTAGGTTTCTGACTCTTTCTAAGATCTCAAAGGGTCCTACGTATCGAGGGTTAAGCTTGCCTCGTTTTCCGAAGTGGAAAACATCGTTTGTGGGAGATACCTTGACAAAAATCTATTCTCCCACCATGAACTCGATGTCTCGCCTCTTTAGGTCTGCATATGATTTCTGTCGACTCTGAGGAGTCAGCATTCTTTGGCTGATAAGAGCAACCTCTGAGGCAGTCCTTTCTACTAGCTCCGGCCCGAGAAGTATGTTGTCGTCATTGTCGTCCCAACAGAGCGGAGAACGACGTTTCCGGCCGTACAAGGCCTCGAAAGGAGCCATCTTGATGGTGGAGTGCCAGCTGTTGTTGTAGGTTAATTCTATAAGATTCAAGTTGTCATCCCAACTTGTTGTGCGGTCTAGCGCACAGGCTCGGAGCATGTCTTCAAGAGTTTGGATGGTCCTTTCTGATTGACGATCGGTTTGAGGATGGAAAGCTGTGCTGAACTTCAATTCTGTGCCCATGTCCTTATGTAAACCTTTCCAAAAGGAGGCCATGAAACGACCGTCTCGATTAGAGATAATCGTCATTGGGGTTCCATGGAGACGGATGATTTCCTTAACGCAAACTGTTGCTAACTTTAGAGCTTTCCACTTCTTTTGGATGGGGATGAAGGGGCGCTCTTGGTGAGCCGATCCATGCTAACCCAAATGGATTCCTTCTGCTTTTGAGTCTTGGGCAGGTCGGTCACGAAGTCCAATGCTATATCCTCCCATTTCCATTCGGGCACGGGAAGGGATTGCAATTTTCCTCCAGGTCTTCTGTGTTCGCTCTTTACTTTCTGACAAACTAATCACTTAAATATGAACTCCTCGACATCTTGTTTCATATTTGGCCACCAGAAATTTCTTCGTGCATCCTTTTACATCTTACTTGCTCCTGGGTGTACGGAATAGGCAGATGCGCGGGCTTCTTTTAATATGATCTTTCGAAGCTCGTCCACGGCTGGAACACAAATCTGATTTCGAAACCAAAGGGAACCGTCATCCTGAATGACGAATCTCGGTGCCTTGCCTTCTTGCACTTCTCCACTTATCCTGATTAGCATGAGGTCATCTGATTGCTTTTCTCTGATTTCGGCTAACAAGTCGGAATGGATTTCCAAGGTGTTTATGATGCAGTGAAGCCTGCCATGTCTCAAACCGACGTCGATGAGTTGATTCGAGTGCCTTCTGACGGACCAATCACAAGAAGTCGAGCTAAGAAGATTGCTCAAGGCACAACAGCGATCTTGGTTCGATTGGCAGCGGTTATTGAAGAGCCTAGCAAGGCAAAGTGGGTCTCGTGCATTCGACATCAATTGAGCCCGGATTCCATGGATTGATAATATGAGGGCCGAAATGCACTATTTCTTTATTTAGAAACATATATTAGTTTGTCTCACTTTAGGGCTGAATTTAGTAAGTGACCGGGTGAGATGAATTGGTATATGGGTCAAAGTCAACCCTTTGACTTGACCATTCTAAATTAAAGAAAATATCTTATTTATTATTTTATGAACAATTTCTATCTATTTTAATAATGAAGAGAAATCAGTCAATAGGCTTATGTTAGTTGGTTGATTTTCTCTCTCCTGGTTGTTAGAGATATTTTCTCTCTCCTGGTTGTTAGAGATATTTTTTTTAGTTTGTTAGAGATATTTTAAGTTGTTAGGATTATTTCCTTAAATAAATAATTCAGCTATGATTTATTTATTTAAGGGAATCTAGTTAGATTTAATTAGATATTATTATATCTTGGGAAGCAAGCAAAGGAGACTCCCTCTCCCCTTCTAGGGCCGGCCAGCCTTCCTCCCTTGCTCCCCAAGTATTAGCTTTTGTATTCTCTATAAATACTTTTCAGTTTCATTAATAAAAATCAGCTTGAGATTAGATAAACCCAAATTGGTTTATCTAGTCCTTGGGCTCAAAAACAATTGTGTTGTGTGCAATACTCGGCCGATCATCATCACCATACTCTCGATTTCTCTCTCTCTTGTGTTGTTAAATTGGTTTGTTGATTTAGTCAATTAGATTGTGCTAGTTGTGATTGTTAAAGATCAAACTAGTTAATCAATTGGATTTAGCGTTAGAGCCAATCCAATTGAACTATCAAGTTGATTCCTTCAACCTATCAATTCTGTTCGTTACTTCAATTTTCGGATCTGTTTGTTACTTGGATCGCAAGTTTCATAATTTGAGAGCTTTTGTAGGTTTGATTCGTAATTGCTGGCAAGATCGGGTTCCTGTGTGGTCAAATACGAGGTTTCTGAGGAGTAATCCGAGGCGATCACGTATCAAGTGGTATCATAATCCAGCGTCTCGCCAAGTAATTGTTTCTTTCCTTAATTTGCTTTCTAATTGATTTGATTCAGTTTTTGATCCCAAAAATCCCACCTTTACCTAAAGTTTGAATTTTTGAGACCAAAGATTGAATTTTTCACCACCACCACATAATTCCGCCACCCTACCACCACGAACCACCACCACCACCCCAAACTGGTGTCGCTCTAGGGCACCGCACCACCCCCCAGCCCTGTCCGAACCCACCCCCACAAACCCTAGCCAATTCGGAGACCCTAAACCCTAGTTCGCCCCCCGCCCTATTCTCGTGAGCCCTAAGCCTAACCCTAATTTGGCGGCAGAACCCTAACCCTAGATTGCGAGAAACCCTAGGAAACCCTAATTCTCGCAAACCCTAATCTGAAACCCTACCATACCCCAAACCCTAGAACCGAACCCTAAAACCCTAATCCAGCCGTGAGCCTCCAAAACCCTAATTCCCTTAGTTGTTCCTTGCCCTCCAAGCAATTATCCAATTAGGAGATTTTTATGGGATTTGTGCATGTTTATTGGCTGAATTGGTTGAGTTGTATTGCAATTTAGATTAGCAATTGTTTTCCTACAGTTTTATGAGTTTTTCATTCATATTGCATGATTGATTGCGATTCATATTGCTTGATTAATACTTGCTGATTTCTGTCATTGCATTCCATCAATTCGACCTACCCCTTCTTCTGTTTGTTAATTTGGCTTCTAGTTGGTTTCATTGGTAGCAAAAGTCACTTAGTTAAAAAAAAAAAAAAATTCAGTTCGTGTATACCCTTTTTAATTTCGTCCTTTGCATTGTTGCTTTGCTTTGCTTGTTTCTTCATTATAGCACAAGAGTAGTTTGTGCATAAAATCAAAAAAAAAAAAAAAAACAGAAAAGAAAAGTGATCTACCCCAGCTAGTTTTAAGCCATTTTCAACCCTAGTGACTGCTTGCTTAAAAAGATAGCTAAGTAGAAATCACTTTGAAGAAAAAGAGTGACGAAATAAAAGTCACTAAGCCTACCATATTTTATGTCCTTGCATGCTGAAATTTTGGCTTTATTAACTTGCATAGAGTCAATTGAGAGATTGCATGTGTTTTAGAGCTCATAGAGGGATTATTTGCATTGCTTGTCTTATTGCATATTTGCCATTTGCTTAAGCTGCATATTTCCTTTAAATATCATTAGTATTCCATACCTACACTATATCTACCATTTTACTGCCTCAAAACAGCCCAAAAACTGAATTAAGTTGATTGGATTGCTTTGAGGCAAGTTTTGGCTTGATCAAGGTGTGGTATTGCTTGTTGTGATTTACTTTAGAACACACTACTCTCTCTACCTTCTTGCTTGTGTCAGGAACAATGGTGATTCCATCAGAACCTAACCCAACTGAATTGAGTCTCACTAAGGAGGCAATCGACTTCATTAGGTTGTCCATTAGTGAAGGTGTGCGCGATGGCCAGGCTCGAGCTGTAGAACTGGCCACGGCTGCATTGGCTCCACAACTTAAGCGTTTAGAGGAACAACTTGCAACATTGGTTGATTCATCTCAAGCTAGTCGCAAGAGCACCCCTGCAGTCGATCTTACAAGTGACCCAAATCAAGCCTCGGGTAGCGACAAAGGCAAGCAACAACTAGTGGATGACGAACATGATGTGCTTGCTAGCTACAACAAAGATAATGATCCCCCGGCTCACTACTCCCCCACAGCAGGCCGAGGTAGAGGAAGAGGCATCGGGTCGAGGACTCCACCGGTTACTCATCAACAATTCTATAATCAGCCACACAACCGGTATCCTCAAGCCACTCATCAACAATATCAACAATACAACAACTCTTTTGATGATGTGACGTATGGTTATCCCGGGGAAGAAAGGCGCCCATGGCATCCTCCCCTAGATGATTTCTATAACCAAGCTGAGGTTGTAGAAGATCTCCCACCAACCTATGGAGTACAACGGCCGAACAACAACAACAACGTTAACCAAGTTGTAAATCAGATTGGGAAACGTGATATAAAGATCAAGATAGAACCATTCAATGGAGAGCTTAACCCGGAGAAGTATCTAGAGTGGGAACAAGCTACAAATTTCATTCTAGATCACATGGGATATGAAGAATGGGAGAAAGTTGCTGTTGTTGTCATCCACTTTATTGGGACCGCTAGAAATTGGTGGTTTAGAATGAAAGAGGATCGAATTAGAAAGGCCTTACCGCCAATTGAAACTTGGGGCCAGATGAAGTTTGTAATGAGGAAGAAATATGTGCCTGAAGAGCATACCGAGCACATGAGATTGAAAGTTGTAACTTGCAAACAAGGCACCAAGTCTCCAACCGAGTACTTCAATGAGCTAGAGGATCTGAGTTTTAAAGCGGGAATTCATCATTCCCAACGATCTCTAAGGACCCAATTCATGGCTGGACTGAATCAAAGCATTCAAGACACATTAGAGATTCAACAAATCAAAGATCTCAATGCCTTAGTACATTCAGCCCAACTACTCTATGAGCAGCAACAAAGGAAGAAGAAGGAAGCTTGGAATGCTACAAAAAGGTATGGTTCTAATCCTAGTTCAAATTCCAACTTTTATTCTTCTAACCCTTCTATGCAGCAAAAGGGAGCTTCTAGCTCACCTAAAACAACAGGTTTTCAAGGCCAAAGGCGTCCCACCAATGGACCTCCAAATCAGCCTAGAGCACGTGATTTAGTGTGCTACAAGTGTCAAGGACGAGGTCACTATGCCAAGGATTGTCCAAATCTAAAGCAAGTGCTTCTCACCACCAATGGAGGATATGTGAGTGATGAAGATATAACTCCAAATCAAGTGGAGGAGGACAGTAATGGACAAGAAGAGGAGGACGCAGAGGCCATTGAACCAGATTGCACCGAACAGCCTCTAACTTTGGTAACAATGCGTACTCTTACTTTACAAGAAACACCTAGGCTAGATCAAAGGGAAAACATTTTTCATACTAGGTGTACAGTAAAGAATCAAGTATTATGCATGATAATTGATAGTGGTAGCTGCTGTAACATTATTAATGCTAAGGTAGTTGATCACTTGCAATTAAAAATCCAACCTAGGGCTACTAGTTATGGTCTCAATGGAATTAATGATTCAGAAGGTCCTAATCTCGTCACTCATCAGTGTTTAGTCCGTGTTGCTATTGGTACTTATGTTGATGATATTATGTGTGATGTAGTTAACATGGAATGCACTCATATTTTGTTAGGAAGACCATGGTTATTTGATAGGAGAGTGATTTATGATGGCATGTTAAACACCTATTCCTTTAACTATGATGGGAGGAGAGTTTCTCTTCTACCCTTGTCTCCTCAACAAGTTTTACAGGATCAGGTACGGCGAGATCAAGCTAGGGCACTTAGGCATGCCAAGGAAGAGAAAGCAGAGGCTGATTCCACGGCCAAAATTGCGGCCCGGCGTTTGGCGCCCGACGCGTCGACAAATCCAAGCGGCGTTTCCCAGTCTCCACCCGAGCGTTCTGGCTCAAATTTTGGGACAACATCAAACACAGGTGGGGCTACTGTTTGGGACGAAAAACGCCGAGAAAATACCCTAAATCGTCCAAAGTGCCGTGCAACAATACCAGCAATGCATCTGGGACGAAAACTGGGCTATCTCCCAATCCACTCGAGCGTTTTGGCTCAAATTTTGGGAGCAATTCAGAGACTCAGAGAGCTACAAATATAGAAAAAGAACGCCTACAGAAAGAGCCAAAAATCGGCTTGAAAGGCAGTGTAGAAAAGCGCTCTCTTGTGACTCAGTCTAGTATTTCTTTCCCTAACTCTTCTTGCTTACTTCTTATGAGGAAAGAGATACTTATTATTAGTCAAGATGTTTCACATCTTCCAAAGTGTCTACAGGATCTATTACAGGAGTTTGAAGATGTGATGCCTGACGAGTTGCCAGAAGGCCTTCCACCAATTAGAGGCATTGAGCATCAAATCGATTTGGTGCCCGGTGCTTCATTACCAAACCGTGCAGCCTATAGAGCAAGTCCAGAAGAGACCGCTAAGCTTCAAAGACAAGTGCAAGATCTCATGGACAAAGGCTATGTGCGTGAATCTCTCAGCCCATGCGCGGTTCCGGTGATTTTGGTGCCAAAGAAGGATGGCACATGGAGAATGTGTGTTGATTGTAGAGCGATCAACCAAATAACAGTTAAGTACCGTCACCCCATTCCTAGACTAGATGATATGCTTGATGAGTTACATGGTGCTAATTTCTTTTCTAAAATTGATTTAAGAAGTGGGTACCATCAAATTAGGATGAGGGAAGGGGATGAATGGAAAACTGCCTTTAAAACTAAGTATGGCTTATATGAATGGTTAGTAATGCCTTTTGGATTAACTAATGCACCTAGTACCTTTATGAGGCTTATGAACCATGTCTTAAGAAGATACTTAGGCAGATTTGTTGTAGTCTACTTTGATGATATCTTAATCTATAGCAAAACCATGGATGAACATGTAGGTCATCTTAGGGCTGTTTTGGACACTTTAAGGTTAGAAAAGCTTTATGTTAACTTGAAAAAGTGTTATTTTTGCTCCGAGTCTACCATTTTTCTTGGTTTTGTTGTGTCTAAAGGTGGATTGAAGGTAGATGAAGACAAGATCAAGGCAATCAAAGAATGGTCCCAGCCGACCACACCAACAATGGTCAGATCATTTCTCGGCTTGGCTGGCCTAAAGAGTTCACCCCCATGGTTTGTACCAGCCTTTACCCATTCCTACTTCACCTTGGGAAGACATTTCTATGGATTTTATTGTAGGTTTACCTAGAACTAGGAAGGGTAGAGATTCTATCTTTGTAGTGGTAGATAGATTTTCCAAAATGGCTCATTTTATTCCTTGTCACACGACTGATGATGCAGTGCATATTGCTGATCTGTTCTTTAGGGAAATTGTTAGATTGCATGGCATTATTTGTGGCCTAAAGAGTTTGTAATCCATTCTGATCATGAGGCCTTGAAGTACTTGAAAGGCCAATCCAGACTCAGCAGGCGACATGCAAGATGGGTTGAATTCATGGAGACCTTTCCTTATGTTGTTAAACATAAGAAAGGCAAGGAGAATGTAGTAGCTGACGCCCTTTCTCGGAGGTATGTACTCTTGAATCTATGTGATGTTAAGATCCTTGGATTTGCAATGATTAGGGAATTATATGCTAGTGATCCTCACTTTGCTGAAATCTATAAGAATTGCATGTCTAGGGGTGAAATAGATACTTACTTTATTGATGATGGATACTTGTTTAAAGCTGGAAAATTGTGCATTCCTTCATCTAGTATACGTAGGCTTCTAACTAAAGAGGTTCATGAATCAAGAGGACATAGGGGTTTAGAAAAGACTTTAGAAGGTTTAAAAGAACACTACTATTGGCCTAAAATGAGTAATTATGTGCTGAGATTTGTCAAGAGTTGTGTTGTTTGTGCTAAAGCTAAGTCTAGACTTCACCCCCATGGTTTGTACCAGCCTTTACCCATTCCTACTTCACCTTGGGAAGACATTTCTATGGATTTTATTGTAGGTTTACCTAGAACTAGGAAGGGTAGAGATTCTATCTTTGTAGTGGTAGATAGATTTTCCAAAATGGCTCATTTTATTCCTTGTCACACGACTGATGATGCAGTGCATATTGCTGATCTGTTCTTTAGGGAAATTGTTAGATTGCATGGCATTCCTTGTTCTATTGTTTCAGATCGTGATGCTAAATTTTTGAGTTATTTTTGGAAGAGTCTATGGTCTAAATTGGGAACTAAATTGCTGTTTTCTACCTCATGTCACCCACAAACTGATGGGCAAACGGAAGTTACTAATCGAACGTTAGGGGTTTTACTTAGAACTATGCTTAAAGCTAACCTCAAACGTTGGGAAGATGTGTTGCCTTTTGTGGAGTTTGCTTATAACAGGTCAATCCATTCAGCCACAAAGATGACCCCTTTTGAGGTTGTTTATGGGCTGAATCCGAGGACGCCAGTAGATATGACGCCTCAGCCATACAAGGGAAAAGAGAGTTTTGAAGCTAATAAGAGGGCTGAGTTTGTGAAGAAGCTACATGAGAGGACGAAGATGCACTTGGAGAGGAAATCCATGAAGTACAAGGCCCATGCTGATAAGGGTCGGAGACAGGTTATCTTTGAAGAAGGAGATCTTGTTTGGGTGCATCTAAGGAAGGAAAGGTTCCCAAATCAAAGGAAGAACAAGTTAGATCAGAGAGGAGATGGACCATTTCGTATCATCAGGAGAATCGGCCCTAATGCATATCATGTTGACATGCCTGGTGAGTATGGTGTCCATCCAACTTTTAATGTGGCTGATCTATCTCTTTATGTGCCAGATTTTGATTCCGACGTCGAATCAGAGACGATTCGAGCTCAAGTGGAGTAGAATGATGCAGTGAAGCCTGCCATGTCTCAAACCGACGTCGATGAGTTGATTCGAGTGCCTTCTGACGGACCAATCACAAGAAGTCGAGCTAAGAAGATTGCTCAAGGCACAACAGCGATCTTGGTTCGATTGGCAGCGGTTATTGAAGAGCCTAGCAAGGCAAAGTGGGTCTCGTGCATTCGACATCAATTGAGCCCGGATTCCATGGATTGATAATATGAGGGCCGAAATGCACTATTTCTTTATTTAGAAACATATATTAGTTTGTCTCACTTTAGGGCTGAATTTAGTAAGTGACCGGGTGAGATGAATTGGTATATGGGTCAAAGTCAACCCTTTGACTTGACCATTCTAAATTAAAGAAAATATCTTATTTATTATTTTATGAACAATTTCTATCTATTTTAATAATGAAGAGAAATCAGCCAATAGGCTTATGTTATTTGGTTGATTTTCTCTCTCCTGGTTGTTAGAGATATTTTCTCTCTCCTGGTTGTTAGAGATATTTTTTTAGTTTGTTAGAGATATTTTAAGTTGTTAGGATTATTTCCTTAAATAAATAATTCAGCTATGATTTATTTATTTAAGGGAATCTAGTTAGATTTAATTAGATATTATTATATCTTGGGAAGCAAGCAAAGGAGACTCCCTCTCCCCTTCTAGGGCCGGCCAGCCTTCCTCCCTTGCTCCCCAAGTATTAGCTTTTGTATTCTCTATAAATACTTTTCAGTTTCATTAATAAAAATCAGCTTGAGATTAGATAAACCCAAATTGGTTTATCTAGTCCTTGGGCTCAAAAACAATTGTGTTGTGTGCAATACTCGGCCGATCATCATCACCATACTCTCGATTTCTCTCTCTCTTGTGTTGTTAAATTGGTTTGTTGATTTAGTCAATTAGATTGTTCTAGTTGTGATTGTTAAAGATCAAACTAGTTAATCAATTGGATTTAGCGTTAGAGCCAATCCAATTGAACTATCAAGTTGATTCCTTCAACCTATCAATTCTGTTCGTTACTTCAATTTTCGGATCTGTTTGTTACTTGGATCGCAAGTTTCTTAATTTGAGAGCTTTTGTAGGTTTGATTCGTAATTGCTGGCAAGATCGGGTTCCTGTGTGGTCAAATACGAGGTTTCTGAGGAGTAATCCGAGGCGATCACGTATCAGTTTAGGCAACCTTGATGTCTTCCAAACCAGACCTCAATGCCTTCTCTAATCAGTTCTTGCTGTAGCTTTGGTTGAACTATTAGCATTGCAATCAATGTCGTAGTCCTTTAGTAGTTCCAGCCATCTTCTTTGCCTCATATTTAGTTCCTTCTGAGTGAACACGTACTTCAAACTCTTGTGCTCGGTGAAAATCTAACATTTGACCTCATACAAGTAATGTTGCCAAATTTTTAGGGCAAACACCACTACTGCTAATTCGAGGTCATGCGTCGGATCGTTTACTTTGTAGACCTTGAGCTGTCGGGATGCATAGGCGATTACTTTCCCTTTCTACATTAGCACGCATCCCAAGCCTTTCTTTGAGGCATCATTGTATACTACGTAATCTTGGTGTCCATCGGGCAATGTTAGCACTAGTGCACTCGTGAGACGCTTCTTAAGTTCTTGGAAACATTCCTCACACTTCTCGTCCCACACAAACTTCTTATGGGTCTTTCGGAGTAGCTTCGTCATAGGGAGGGCAATCCTCGAGAACCCTTTGACGAACCTTCGGTAGTACCCTGCAAGTCCTAGGAAGTTGCGAATTTCTTTTGCATTCTTTGGTTGTTTCCATTCTGAGACTGCTTTGATTTTCTTCGGGTCTACGATAACTCCTTCTTGGTTGATGACGTGGCCTATGAAATCCATAGGTCGCACTTGGACAACTTGGCGTAAAGCTGGTTGTGCCTTAGGATCTGTAGCACGGTTCGGAGGTGTTCTTCATGTTCTGCTTGATATCCGGAATAGATTAAGATGTCGTCGATGAAGACGATGACAAACTTGTAGAGGTATTCATGGAAGCATTGGTGCATCAAGTCCATGAATACCGCAGGTGCATTGGTCAACCCAAATGGCATCACTACAAATTCGTAGTGGCCATAGCGGGTGCGGAAAGCGGTCTTCGGAATGTCCTCTTCTCGAATCCGAAGTTGGTGATCTCCTAACCTCAAGTCGATTTTTGAAAAGACTTTCGCACCGCGAAGCTAATCTAGGAGGTCGTCTATCCTTGGAAGGGATACTTGTTCTTGACGATGACTTTGTTCAATTCTCTGTAGTCGATGCATAAGCGGAAAGTCCCATCCTTCTTCTTTGCAAAGAGCACGAGTGCTCCCCAAGGCGACGTGCTCGGTCGGATGTAACCCTTCTCAAACTGCTCTTCGAGCTCACTCTTGAGTTATTTCATTTCCAGCAGGGCCATCCTGTAGGGGGGCTTGGAGATTAGTGTAGTTCCTGGCTAGAGGCTTATTGCAAACTCGACTTCTCGTCGGGGAGGTAATCTAGGAAGATCTTCTAGGAAGACGTCGGGAAATTCTCTGGCTATAGGAATCTATTGAATATCCACTACCTTCTTCTCCGTCGGCTTGAGGTAGCAAAGATACCCAACACAACCCTGTCGGAGTTGCTTTCTAGACTTCATAGCATTGATCACCTTTCCATTTTATTCTTCTCATTTTCCTTTGAACTTGCATATGTGCTTCCCTCCTGAGTTGATGATTACTGTTCGGGTGTAGAAGTCGATTACTGCTCCATGCTGAGACAACCAATCTCTTCCGAGAATGATATCGTAGGGGTCCATCGGAATGCATATCATGTTGGAGTTGAAGATTCCTCCTTGAATGCATAAAGGAAAACTACCTAATTGCTTGGCTCCTATAATCCTTTCTTCGTTTGGAAGGTTCACAACAAACGGCTCACACTCTCCGAGGTCGTGTAATTCTAAGAGCTCTACACACTTTTCGGATATGAAAGATTGCGAAGCACCGGAGTCGAAGAGTATAAAAACATCTTTAGAGCAAATATGGAGGGTATCTTGGCAGATAGGCTCCTCCGGCTTGTCTGTGGCATGCATCTCATACAACCATTGCCCTTGACCTTGAGGATGCATAAGTCCCTTTCCTTTTTGATGAGTCGTAGACTGGACCGATGTCGTCCCTGCTATTCTGTTTGAAGCTTGAGGGCGCTGAGACATTATGTTAGAACGGGTCTTCCCTATCGGGTTTGTGGGTTGCTTGCAGAATTGTCGAAAATTTTCGTCCTTACTATAGTTGTAGCACCTCTTAGGAGCTTTGGGGCAATTTCGATATAGGTGTCTAGGTTCCGCAGAGTTGTGGCAGACAATCAGACTCCTCCTTGATTTTGAGCTTGGGATTTGTCTTGTTCCAGCTGATGAGGCCTTGTTCTTGCTCTTTTTAGACCACTGAGAACCATGCGGAGATGTCGACCTCTTGAACCCACTGTGATTGGAGTGGTGAGGCTTTCCTCCGTCGAACTTCCGGTGGTCAGGGACTTTAAGGGTTGACTCTATCCTGTGAGAATGATCCACATACTCCTCCAAAGTCTTGAAGGAGCGGTTAGCCATCCAGGGTTTGATGTGGTCGCTCATCCAGCGGTGGAAGCGCTTGATCTTTTGTTGTTCTGTGGTGATCTCCACCTCAGCATATTATAGGAGGTGGTTGATGCATCATTTTGTCTTTAAACATGGCCCAGCTCAAATCGGGGAGGGTGGACAGACTGTAGCTCTCCCACCATTCACCATCTTCATCTCTCAATTTTAGCGCAACCATGTGCACCTTGTCGGTTTCGGAGCAGGGCACATTCCTCAGTAGTCTCTCGACGTGGGAGAACCAATATTGGATCCCTGATGGATCGCCCGTCCCATCGTAGGAGTCGGGCTTCATGGTGTTGAATGTTTTTATCCCCACGGCGAAACTGATCTCTTTATGTTTTTCGGGAATGACCTCTACTACCGGGGTTGCTTCCTCATGTACTCCCTTTGGCACCTCCTCATGAATAGCCTCTTGTACCAATTGTTGTACTAGAGTGCATAATGCGGCTACTGCTCCGCATTGAATGCTATGGGAGTTGCTAGCGCAGGGGTTGGATTAACTGGAGGTCCACCTCTGACCTCATATTCGCTCTCATCATGACCTTTCCTAGAGACGTTGGGGTTGGCACTACGAATGGTGTCTCTTGTGTTGACCATCTGAAGGTTTTAGGTTGGTTTCATTTGTTAATTCGATAATATATGCAAGAATTAACGCGCAAGATTTAGTAGTGAAAAGGAAAATTTTACTATAATTGGTTCAAACAGGAGTACAAGGCTTCATAACTTAAGCCGTTCCAAACTAAGGAAATAAAGAAAAGCTAAGCCGAATCGACTCCTTAAGGACAAAAATGGAGTCGAAAGAAGTGGTCTAAGCTCACTTCTTGAAAAGAAAAGTACAATGCGAAGGAAAACTAGACACGGTCAGTGTATGTGTCGAGGAATCCTTCCTCGAAAAGAGATCAGTGATCCTAGTGTCGTTGTTAAGGAGTAGGTTGGCTTGTTCGATCCTTTGGCGACGACGGTTTTCGCGGGCCTGTAGCTCTACGATGCATATCCTATGCTGGAGCCTTTCCTTTTGCTCCCTCTCCATCTTGTTGACCCACTCTTCTCTGTGGCTCTGCAGCAGGCCACGGTTCACCCTACGGCTTCCGGTGGGTACAACGCCTGGAGGTGGTAGAGTGTTGACCAGGGGCTGACAAGTCCGGCGGTTGGATGATTCTCCTTCCATCCAAGTGACGAATCCCTCCATTTCTATTTCCCTGGGTGCTTGTCCTGCCCGCTCGTACAGGGTGGGTTGGCCAGGAAATCTCTCCTCCGAGCGATCAACGTTGATGGACCCAAGCTGAAGTCGTCGAAGAAGTGCGTCATCCTCATGACACCAGAAGTGTGTCATAGGCGGCATAGGTCCCTCGAGCTCGGGTACTCGTGGAGGTGAGACTATCTCAACTCTCGGAATCGGGATCATGGGTGGTAGGGGTGCCGATGGAACAAACACCATCCTTGGAATCAACGGTGATGGTGGTGCTTCTGGATCAATGACCACTCCGTCTGAGTCCTCTTCCTAGGACTCGTCGAACTCCTCAAATTCTTGATTCTCTTGGTTCATGGCATCCCACTCAGCCTGAGCTTGCCATTCCAACTCGAAGTTGTCGCCCTCCTCTTCCCCGAGCTCAAAGTTAAGGTCGGGTACAACTCCCTCTGGTTGGTATTCGGGCACCCACTCCCCGTTTTCGTTGTCAGAATAATCTTCAAGCTCATAGACCGGTGCTATTTCCTCGTCCCCAGAGGGATAATCCTCGGGTTCATACATCGGGGATGGTGAGGGTGTGATCGGCGCCGGGTATTCCTCGGGCATCTCGATAGGAAGGTTGGGATCCTCCTCGAGATCCTCCTGGGAGTCCTCCTCGGGGTCCACTTCCATGTCTTCCCCGGTGTGTGGCTCCTCGGGCTCATAGAAGGGGTCGTCATGTGCATTGTCGTATGGGAAGTATGGGTTAGGAGCTTGGATTCCATAGAGGGCTTCTTCGATTTGATTTCTAAGCTGAGTGGTTCTCCTTGTTTCAACCATGGTGTCTGAGGAAGGGAAATAAGAAAGGTGTTAATATAGAACATCCTTAGTTTGTATAACGTGAAGGCATAGTGAAGGAAGTCAAGGTGTTATTTATAAAAACCACATATAAACGTTTATTTCAAGACTTTTCATTTTCTTGGCCCTATTCAAGAGTCTAAGATTTTTATTTTACTTACAAAGAAATTCTTACTTTACTAATAAGCTTTGCAAATGTAAAGTTAAGTTTATCAAAAGGTTCAAACAACTAGTGTAATTTTAAAAGTTGAAATACTTATGTTACTTAAGTTTCGAAAAGGTGGATAAGGAAGTTTAAAAGGATTGTAGTTCTAGAACTAAGTACTTAGTAATAATGTTTCCAAACCTTTTAGAAATTTATCTTAGCTAAGAAGTTTAAGTTAGAAGGTTGACATTATCGAGTTTCTGTAACGGATATAGAAGGAAATTTTCGATAAATGGAAGTTCGGATAGCGGAAGAAAAACTTAGATTTGTTCTCGGTTTTCAAAAAAATTCGGTTTTTAAAAGTTTTCGGTTTTGGAAACAAAATGTTCTGCTCTGATACCACAATTGTAACACCCCTATTTTACAACATTGGGTATTACCGCCAATGACCTCAGAATTCACCGTCCAAAGTCACCCAAGGCTCTTAGAATGATATAGAATGATAAAATGTGGAATTGAAACATAATCATATAAATAAAAGTTGCTCTCGAAAGAGACTTTGTTCTTACAACCCAACTTTCATTACTTAAAACCAAAAGCTTGTTCGAGAATACAATTCATAAAAACTTTGTCCTTGAAGCAATAACGGAAATAAACCAAAAGGATTTTCAAATACATCTTGGAGCTCCTCGTCCTTCCTTTGCCCTTCACTTTACGCATTGTTGAAATTCCTAGGTTCTGACATAATTCGCGAGGGGCGAGAATATGCCAGGCAAACATGCGGAAAAGAATAATTAGTCTAAGAGACTAAGCAAGCGGGAACAGAACTTCCCAAGGGTAATTTGGTAAGTTGAGTAACATCGAGGAAGATATTAACGGGTTGTGTATTTAGGATAAGGTTTATTTATGTGAGGTTTAACGGTACGAAGGAGAGCGTATCTCGAGTGAAGATAGCTCGATAATCGTGAGAAGAACTATGAGATTGTAGACTTCTTTTAGAATCGAGAGTATGTTGGGAATGGAGACTATATTAAATCATACAAGTTGAAAACCTCTCGCGTCCTGTGCGGAACGAAAGCCGGATCGATCATTTGAGATCGGTCCGGTTTTAATGTCTTTTAAATGTGCATTGGGCACTTATCTTATATAGTGACAAAAATATTCCATTTCATTAATGATTTTTTAAAGGGGGGTGGGAGCTCGGACGGCCCGATCCACCAAGGGAAACACGGTTTCCGGCACTTAGCTAGAGTGCGCTTGTCCCTCCTTGCAATCGGAGCGAACTGGCTCAAGATCCTGAAAGTCGTACTTTAAGCGCAGAGGCATACGACTTAGTAAACTTATATAGAGGCGTCAGATAATTCCGCGCCCCTTACTAGTTTGTTCGACATTGATATCTAAACGAGACCGTAAACAATCAAGGCCACAACCATACTATCATATATGGTCCTATCAAGTAAAGAGCGAACTATGCTAACAATGGGGTCATTACCTCTAACAATCGATATTTCCTAAGTTCATTTATTACTTACCACAAGTTCCCAACATCGAGAATTTCCACTTGCCTTGCTTTCACGAGTAGTATACCGATAAGACGGAAAGTGAGGTTCGCGACTTCGAACAAGAATCTCGACCTATCGACACGGAAATTTACGAACGATCTTTAAATACGAATTCCTTTTTATGGTTTGGAAATTCTCTTATATACTTAGTATAGGAGAAGAAATTCTAAATTATTATGATAATAATTTAGATGGCTAAATAAAATAATAATATTCCTTTATTATTATTTTTATTTTATAATATCCTTTTATTCCTTAAAAATAGAGTTTGGTTCAAATGAAACAAACTCTTATCCCAAAACGTGAAACGAATGCACTTTTCCTAGTTAGTAGTGCACTTTTTATACAAAAGTGCATTCGTTTCAGGATAAGAGTTCATTTCAGGATAAGAGTTTGTTTCATTTGAACCAAACTCCTTAAGTATATCCTTATTTAATTTATTAAAATAATTTCTTTTAATTTCACTTGCTAATTTCTTAAAATAAATAAGCAAGTATAACTCATAAAAGCATATGATATCATATTTTACGTAAGAAGGTATTTTTAAAATATATCAACCTTAAGGTTATAAAGGTCTTTTATAACATTATTAAGATGTTTCAACTTAGAGTTATTATAATATTTGTTTATTTTCAATCATATCCATATAATACTTAAATTATGATTTTCTCAATAAAGAATATTTTATTAATAGTATTATCTTAGTGACACCTTATTTAAATGTCTAGACCATATTATATAAAGAAAACAAAAATAAGCTACTTTCTTAGTAGTTTCCATAAATAGGATTTCCCACATACATTATAAAGTAAGCTTTCCATAGAGTAACATAATATTAAATAAATTTTATTTATTTTATTCTCATAATTCTTTCCATATCTATGGTTTACATATATATGATCATGGATTAAAATATCTTATATTATGCTTATAGTATATTATGATATCTTAGGTCCTAAAAAATATCTTATAGTATACTTTTCATGCCATACCTCTTAACAATACAACAACATATTATATATATCCATTTAAGATCACCATTGTCATTTATATAATAACATTTTATGTCTTTGTTGGAAATCTCTACACCTAAGATTAAACTAATATTTTACTAAATGGTAACTTTCTTAATATAACTATTATTAATATAATTATATTCATATAACTTGTTATTCTCCACACTTAGAGATAAGTCACATTATGTTTTATATAATTAATATTATCTCTTTATAAAAGCAATATTCATTATAAAACTATAATCCATATGCTACAATTTTGTAACAATACTTTTATAAGGGTTTCTTAAAAATTATTTAAAATTATCATGTCTTGCAAATATTATAATATGATATAAGAATTATAAACACTTTATCTATTGGCTATAACAATATCTTCAACTAACAAGATCTCCCTTAATATATTTATTAGATATAATCTTATAACTAACTTATTTACTTTACTTAGTTCTACTAATAACTTATTTAAAATACATAACTTAATTAATTTAATGAAAATAAAAGGGTTTAGAATTATACTGTTTTAGCTTTCTGTATTACAGAATACAGAAAAAGAGAGGCAGGGGAGGACCGGCGGAGGCGGCAGGGAGGCTCCGGCGGGGCAGGGTGGTCCGGCGAAGGCTCGACGGGGCGTCGGCGGTGCACCGGTGGACAAGGTGGTGGCCGACGGTATCAAGCGAGAAAAGAGGAGGCTCTTGGAGGAGCTTTGAATGGAGAACTTCGATTGACAAGGGGCAGATTTTTAGGAGATTTGAGAGCAATTTGCAAGAAGGAGAGAGAGATGGTTGAAGGTGTGAGTTTGAAGGGAGTTTGAAGCTCCTTTATATAGGCAAAGGGGCAAGCTTCTTCAATCCATGGCAATGGTGGAGGACCAATGGAGGAGAAGGGAATGCTCACCAATTGGCACAATTGTTTTTGTTGATGGTGATGAAAGATGATGTAGGGCATATGAGGTCATAGAGATAGACATACAAGCAAGAGGAAGAAGAAGGAAATGCAATGGATGCTTTTTGATTCTATGTTAGTGAAATCAGACATAGGTCAGATGGCTATTTTGGAGAAGAAGAAGATAGGGTTGATATAAAATAAAAAGGGTGGGTGATTGAGTAAGAAATTGCAAATGGTCTAGCGGATTCGGGGGGGGCAATGGGCGTGTGAGTGTGTTTGCAAGAGGTCTCGGGTTCAAGTCACGACTCTTGCATTCTTTTTACTAGACCTTTATTGTAATTTTAATGCCTAGTTGTAATTTATTTTATTTAATAAAATTTCGAGATTCATAATGCATTATTTTTATTTAAATGCTTTTAATTTACTCATAACCCTTATGATGCATTGGTGAATTTTATTTATTTTAATTTACTTAATAATCACTTTTTAAAGAGAAAATAAGGGTTATTATAATATATTAGAAATTCTCTTTTACATAGGGAAAAGAATTATAAAAATAAAATATTATATTGTATTTGGTTTTAAAACCTTGGAATATCGCGGATATTACAGAATTGTTCTTGGTTGTTATGATATATGTTGCATGAACATTACATTGATCAATCTCGTGCTTAATTAGTATTGTGGAATTGAGTGTTGGTTTGGAAATTGATATGCTATTGTATATAACTATATGACGTGTTTTGGTGTGCATATTAGTTTGGTATGTACATGAATGACTGAGTGCATTATTTTGATAATCTATGTTTTGTTCTACATGTTTGATTTGCTTGTTTGGCCATACCAAGATTGTTAGCTAATGTGTTCCACTTTCAATGTTTTAGGTAAACATCCTTGTATGGGGAATGTTCTAGGAGATCACTTCTTGGACGATGATGCTCGAACTCGATGTGACGTGTCTTAGTGGGAAGTGAGGGCTTGAGTTCCTAGTTGCAAGTACAATGTAGTTAGTAGTCACACTATTAAAACTAAGAAGTCTTACAAATTTCTCCAACTTGTTCTCCAAGTCTTCCTCCAATCTCCACAAAATACATAAAAAGCTAGAGCAAAAAAAACCGGAACCCTAAAATAAAGTGTTTTGCCCCCTTATATAGAGGAAAAAGAGTCCTAATTAAACTACGAAACAACATAAAACAACTTCCTAAAATAGAAGATAGAATATATCCATAAAGATCTCGGAATAAGGAGAAAGTCGGCGCCATGATCGACCCAAATGGGTCGTGAACGACCCCCCTAGGGTCGGTCCTGAATGTTCGATTTTTGGTTGGGTCGATCTTGGCTTGTGCTGGCTCGTGCCCGACCCTATGAGGGTCGTTCTTGTCTTGCTTTGGCTCGTGCACGAGCTCCTTTAGCTCGATTCTACTCCTTTTGTTGGGACGTTGTTGGGACCTCTGGTTCTAAACAACGGATCAACGATGCCATTCTCTGAGTTTTGATAATGACAAACACCATGAGGAACTAATGTGGTTTGTTCAAGTATTTTTAAGGAACGCAGGTCCAGCCAAGAACTCCCATGAATGACCAAAAGCCACAGAAGCTCACAGTGCGGAGTTTCCATCAAGGTAACTGATCGCTCTCGGATGCGAGGGTCAAGAGATACAATTTATAACCCGACCCCGTTGTAGTACGTGGTGGGTGTCGAACACTCGGGAAGTCTACTCGATCGATGTGCCTAGATACTAGGGAGCTAGAAAGGAGAGCATAAAACAAAGGAAAACAAAGAAAACAGTCGGGACCGACACTGAGGTCACGTCGGGCCCGAGGTTGGCGACAAGAGGAAGTCGGGACCGACACTGGGTAAGTCGGGCCCGAGGTAGCTGGGGATGTCGAACTCAAAGATTTTAAAAGTAGATCTTGGGCTTTTGGGTTCCTTCCCTAGTAGATTAAGGCTTTTCCACCCCAATTCAGGCAATGAGTGATGATCGGACTAGGATCGAGTGCTTTCGCCCTCGTTCCAACCACATCTACACCTCGATCCATGGGGAAATCCCCTTTGAAGCAAGGTCTTGAGATTGACACATGTTCACTTTCGCTACTTTGCCAATCTCAAGCCTTGATTCCCAACTTTCGCAAGGAATTGTAGCTCTATGTAGAGTGGGTTCCTTAGATCAAACACTCAAGGCTATGGAATTGGGGTTTCTAGCCTAAACCTAGCTAGGGTTAACCCAAGATCAAGGAGATCTACTCCATGTGACAAGCAAAGAAAGCAATCAACTCAAAAGGGAAAGCAATCATCATAATCAATCTCAAAACAAAGCAAAGTTTCATTCAAATCCAAAGCAATCCACAAATTCAAATCAAAGGTTTTCAAATCCACAAGAACAAAGCAAATCAAAGTAAATCTACCAACAAAACCTATCAAGACTTCCTCCCTTGGCCGATTCTCTCTCTCTTCCTTCTCCTCTCCTTCCTCCTTGCTCTCCAAGAATCCTCTTGGCTCCCTTGGAACCCCCTTTTTGTGTGTGTGTGGGAACCCTTTCTTAGAAGACAAGAGGGCCTTTTATAGATTAGATGAAGGGCAAAAGTGGAAGTCCACAAATTCGTGCCTTGGAGCCCAAGTAGTTCGATGACCGACTCGGACCGAAACGGAGGACCTCGGGCCCGAGTTACTGTGCATCTCGGTCCGAGGTTGGAGACTTCAAAGTCGGGCCCGATGTGGTTGCAACTCGGTCCTGACCTCGTTCCACCTTCTTCTTAGTTGGCTTCTCTTGTTCTTCTTCATGGCTTGCTTCTCTCTTTCCCGCTTTAGCTCGGCCTTTGCTCCATGTCTCGACCCTCCTTCAAATCGATCCTTGATTCATGCCAAATTACCTACAAAACACATAAAAGGTGCGTAGTCTCCGAATCTCATAGAAATACGGGAACTAGGCTAAAAAGGAACAAAACGCACAAGAAAAGGGGAAAAAGAAACATATTTACAAAGGAAATCACATATGAAAACACCACCAAATAGAGAGACATCAAAATACCCCATACTTAAACTTGCTTGTCCTCAAGCAATAACAATGTAAGCAAGACCGAAACATAATCTTCAAGTAAAGCCTCGTATGAAAACACATTTTAAGCACAAGTGATTGATATTCAAGCAAGACTACATCGTCACATATGATTAAGTGTTCCAAGGAATAAAGTCAATGCAACTAAGCCTCACTTTAAGGATATGTGAATGTGTATCACTCATCATGTGTTTGGGTTTAGCAATGAACACTCAAGCTCAAAAATCATGCAAGTAAGGACTTTACTATTGAAGCTAATATCACCAATTCCTCCACCTAGAGATGCCTAATACAAAGTACACAAAGAATTTCGAATTTGGCTCAATGGAGGTCCTCAAAGAGGTTCCATTCGACCGGGTTGTAATGGGGCTTTTGGTATTTCTCAAGGTGGGAATTATTTGGTCATGTGGTGCTTTCAATGGGGATTGAACAACCTAAACTCTCACCAACTTCACCAAAATTCCACAATTACTTTCACACTCACCCAAAAGACTTAACCTTTCCCTTTCAACCCAAAATTTCACTTAACATTCCACTTCATCTTTGCTCTTATGCTTTTTGTTGGATTTTCAACACTTTCTACATTTGGACCGACTTTCTTATGACATCGGGCCCGATGTTGCTTGTAACTCGGTCGGACCATTTTCTTCACTTAAGCTCTTTGCTTTATTCCACTTTACATTTCCAACATTTTCTTTCTTTCTTTTCTTTCTTTTTTCATTTTTTTGTACAACAAAGATGCACTACCCACATGATTCATAACACCATTCTTTGCCCTTAAACCCAAGAGAATCTCAACTCTTCAAATACAATCCAAACCTCTCTTCTAAAGTCCAATCCCATAAGGGTCAAGTCATATAAGGCTAGCAATAATATTTTTGAGGAGTTTCAAACAAAGGCTTAGGCTAGAACGGGGCTACAAACAAAGGATTATCTTCATGGTAGGATATGGAACATTTATGTGACTAGAAGAATAATGTTCAAAATCAATGTGACCATGCTAGGACAATTCTCATGACGGTCTTGGAAAATAGATAAACACCGCAATAGCAAGTTTTACTAAGCATGAATGAGCTAATCACACAAGAAACATGAGGGATATGCAAATATGAACAAGCATCCCTAAAATGGCCAAAAATCAATCTCACAAGGGTCACTCATACCTAGTTGCATAAGAACTCATCCTAGAACTCACATGTTCAATAAATCAAGCAAGATATCATGATCACATCAAAAACAACATCATTTTAGAGGCTAAACTATCCAAAAATATGCAAAGGAATTTACATGCTCACATCATCATTAGCTTTTATTTTGGCAATCTAAGATGGGAATTTCTAGTCCAAAACCTACAAAACACAAAATCTTTTTGTTGTTTTCAACACAATTTTTCAAAATTTTTTATGGATTTTTTGCAAAAATTTCTCTAAAACCAAAAACTCATCCATTCAAGACCAAATTAATCATCCATGTCTTTCCACAAACCAATAAGCAAACATCCCAAATACAAACTAGAAACACAAACTAAATATCCTCAAAATAATAAACAAACATAAACAAGTGAAATCATGAACACACTTACCCCCACCCCATACTTAAAATTTTGATGTCCCCATCAAACAAGGAAACCAAAACTTAAAAGCAAGAGAGAAGAGTATGAAAAGCTCACAATTTCTTATTCTTCAATGGCATGTATAGGATCAATCGAAGGGGTTGTCACGTCTACGTCCTCTTTGGAGCCTTGCTTGCCGCTCCCTCTCGTACACTTGCTCTTGGTAGAAGTCTTGTGGTGGTGGTTGAAGTTGAGGCTCCGGGCGTGTCCATTGGTCCTCACGGGAAGGGAAGTTCCCGGTCATCCACGTGTTGTAGCTATCTTGGACCCGCCACCTTTGGTCTTCCACCTCCCTAAGCTCCTCTACCTCTCGTCTAGTGTAGCCGAGGGCCCGGTTCATCTCTTGTTGGCTAGCTTGGAAAGAGCTTTGTTGTTGAAGCATTTGTTGTTGTTGTTGGTACATTTGTTGTTGATGTTGGTACATTTATTGTTGTTGGAGATTCACTTGATGGACCTCGTGGAGAACATTTTCTTGTTGAAGTTGGAGATGAGCCATTTGGTTGGCTAAGAAGGACATGTCCACCGGTTGTGGTTGCTCGGGAAACACCATTCCCGGACCGTACCATTGGGCATAGCCTTCATAACCGCCACCTTGGAATTGCTCTCGCCTTGCACCGCTCCCTTCTCCACGTTCATAATGCCTCGGGACCTCACCACCATCGAATGAACTGGACCGACGTTGAGGGAAGTCGGGCCCGACTTGGTGTGTACCTCGCTCCGCTAGTGTTGGAGCATGGTGCGTGGCTCGGAGGTCGGCCATCAAGCCTTGGAGGCGCTCATCTTCTTCACTTTTCCCTTGATCGACATCCATGTCCTCCCCACGAGGTGCAAACACGAAGTTGTCTTGGTCGAAATCCGGTGTAGATGGAGGAGAGGTAAACCGAATGTGTTGAGATTGTTGTCGCCGCCCTTCTCTTGCACCTTCGGGGTCACCAAATGAGTGTGGCTTGCCGGCCCACACTTGGTACCAATTTTGATACCGAAAAAGGTCATAGAGGTTGTGCACTAACCGGATCGACACACCATCATAGTTTGAGTGAGGGGCCAAGGAAATCATGTAGAGCTTCTCCTTGATGATGTTGGCCTTCTTGAAATACTTCATGTTCATGAACTCAACACCATTCGGAGCCGGAGAATACTTGTCAAGATCAACTCCTAGACGCATGGCGAGCCTTGCTATCATCCCGCCGAAGTAGATCCAAGAGGAACTTTGGAAGTCCCGCACCATCTTGACCCACTCCCATGCAAGGTTCATGGGCTTCTCGGTGTTGAAGAGCATCTCATGGAGCAACATGATCTCCTCCTTCATCGTCTTGCTCAACTCATGATGAGCATAGATTGCACACCCCAAGACTCGCACCATGACCCGAAAAGGAGGGCTAGCAATCTCGGTTGTGGAGGCGCCCTTTCTCATCTCACTCTTCCCGGCCACATGACGCCACACTTGGTTCACCTTCTCATTGTTGACACCGGCCTCTTCTCTTGGGCATGGAAACCCGAAGTAGGTAGTCAAATCCCTAAGAGTGAGATTGTGGTCCTCGTTGCCTAATCGGAAAGTGATCGCCCCTTCCTCATCCTCCACATTATCATAAGTGCACTCGAATGTGGCCATAAATTCCGAGGTGAGGGCGGGGTAGTGAGTGTTGTCCCACCTTAGCATCCCATTAAGACCGATGTGGGAGTAGCATCTTGGAAGGGCTTGATCCATGTCCATCTTCCTCACGGCTTCCCAATCAAGCCACCTCGTGTGGTGCTCAAGCGCCATATATCTTTCATAATTCTCCACTTGCTCATCATCCTCCAAATAGACATTATCCAACTTCGGCTCTTTCCTCGTCTTCTTGGACTTCTTCCTTGGCCTTTCCACATGAGAGGATGAAGCTCTTGTCTCCATGGTACCTACACACATCCAACCAAACAAAAGGATCCAAGATAAACTCCATACAACTCGACAAAAGCACTCATCAACACACAACAACATTTCAACACAAAGGGAACCCCATACTTAGTCTCTAGACTCACATGCATCTCAATCCAACATAAATCATCATGGACATCTTCTAACAATAGCTAAGCAAATGATCATTCTACATCATGATTAGGCTATAGCCAACAATTAAACACATGAATCCACATGATATCACAAGAAGAGAGCAAAAACAACAAGGATCGACTTCCAGCCTATGTCGGGCCCGACTTACTCAACCTCGATCCCACATGTTGGACCGACTTTCACACCTCGGGCCCGACTCTCCTGGGCACGTCGATCTCGACCTAGTTCATGCTTCGACTTCTAGCCTCAAATCAACCCAAATCACTCTATCATGCGCTTAAATTTAAAATTCAACCATCAAACATCCCTAATCGAAGTTCTAAATGGATCTAAGCATGCATAAACAACTTTAAAGATCAATTTCACAAATCATGCAAATCCACCATTGATGCTCAAGCTCAAGCTCTAAATCAAAAATGGCATTACTCAATCTACGCAATGAAAGCACAAAATTTTCAAAGAAATAAGTAGAGATCGAGTAACACATACCGGATTCGAAGAGTATTGAACTTTTAAACAAATAGGCAACTTAGAACTCAAATTTCCTAGATCTAGATCTAGATGGGGGACGAAGGACTATATTGAACTCGAGATTTCTACTTGGATTCGGGTTTGGGAGGCCTTTTTGTGGTTGGAACGAGATGAAGTGGGTTGGATGTGGATCGAGTATGGTGAGGGTAGGGGCGGCCGACTTTGAAGGTTTTTGAGAGAGATGGGTTGTATTTTGGGAATGGTAGTTGATATGAAGATGATAGGTAGGTGGGGGATAATATTTAATGGGGGAAAGGGACAAATTAGGTCAAGGGCAAAATTGGCTTTCCAACTAGTCGAATCAAGTTGGACCGACTTCATGGACCGACGTCCCTATGTCGGGCCCGACTTACCTGGGCTCGATGTGGGAGTATTTGGGTTGCCAATTTTACTCCATCCTCATGCAACTTCTTTCCCATATTTCCATTTAAATATTTCACCTCAAATCCTACACAACTTTGAAGGATGCACAACACCATAAATCCACAAAACACTAGATAGGGATTGGTTAGAGAAAAGCTAAGTTAAACTAAGAAAATCAAACTAAAATTACGAAAAGAAAGCTACTAGCTCGGGTTGCCTCCCGAGAAGCGCTCGTTTAGAGTCACTAGCTTGACTTCCTAACCTCAACCTTATGGCGGGTGAAACACGGTGAATTGCTCGCCATTGTTATGCCCATTCCCATTGCCTTCATACCCATAAAACCACCAACGATGGTCTACATAGGCATGGCTCTCCGATCTCGGGCCTATCTCATCATACTCCTCCAACGGATGAGATTTCTCCTCCTTGCTTGCTCCATCATGTTTTTCTTTTCCTACACCATAGTCATCCAAAGTATTCCTAGGAGATTCTACCAATTCACCTTTTAAATCACTAAGGCAAATGTAGGAGTCTCCTAAGTCATCGTTCAAATCACTCAAGCAAATGTAGGAATCAAAATTTTGGGGAGAATTGTGGTCTTCACCAATATTAAAAGGATATGAGTAAGGATACTCTTCATCTCTTCTTGATCTAGCGTTGATTGTTGACTCATTTGGATCCTTGAATTGCTCCAACAACTCCCTTACTTGTATTTGTTCATTGAAGCTTTCATCACCCCTTAATGCACCGACCTCTCTAGCAACTTCCACTTCTCCACTTTCTCTCTTGGCACTCTCTTCAAGATTAAGAATGGCCAAGGCGTCCGGCTCATTCAAAGCTTTGTTGAAATGAAAATCGACCTTCTCTTCCCCAATCTCAAAGGAAACCTTGCCGTTCTTGACATCAAACCTTGCCCCCGTCGTAGCTAAGAATGGTCTCCCTAAGATTATTGGAACCAAGGGATCCTCATGCATGTCCAAGATCACGAAATCATCGGGGACAAAGTACTTTCCAACCCGCACCGGAACGTCATCCAATATTCCTTTAGCCTTGATGATGGAACCGTCGGCCATAGTTA
This sequence comes from Fallopia convolvulus, assembly GCA_964016875.1. Classification (NCBI taxonomy): domain Eukaryota; kingdom Viridiplantae; phylum Streptophyta; class Magnoliopsida; order Caryophyllales; family Polygonaceae; genus Fallopia; species Fallopia convolvulus. The sequence continues at coordinate 31,691,597 of OZ024734.1, read as the reverse complement.
GGGACATATCGGCCGGCTCCATTTCACCCAAATTTGCTCTTCTCCAAATGCTAGCGGGCATCACCGAAACACTTGCCCCAAGGTCACATAAGGCTTGGAAATTTTGAGACCCCACACCAATGGTTATAGCAAAACGACCGGGATCTCCTAGCTTTTGTGGTAACTCCAAGGTCTTGACTTCATCTTGCATTTCCACTATGGACCTCTTCTTGCTCAAAATCTCCTTTAAAAACTTGGCATAAGATGGCATCTCGCTCAATGCATCGGTGAATGGGATGGAGATGTTCAAGCCTTGCAAGAGTTTGAGAAACCTCTTGAACTTGTTCTCAACAACATCTTTTGGCTTCTTCGAGGGATATGGAAGAATTGTTGCACCTTGAATCCTGCTTGGATCAACTTCTTTGGACTTCCCTACTTCATTTGCAACACTTCCTGGTTGGACCGACTTGGGCACCATGTCGGGCCCGATGTTGTGAATCTCGGTCCTGGGCAAAGGAGTCGGATCGAGGACTGTGTACGTCGGTCCCGAGTTGCTCTCGACCTCGGTCCTTGGTGAAGGAGTCGATCTTCTTGCTGGGTCGACTTCGGGGAACGTCGGACCCGACTTGCTGGGTAGGTTGGTCTGACTCTCTTCATTCTTCTTAGGCACGTGTGGCTCGGGTAGGTTTCGGCCACTTCTCAATCCAATTGCCCGGACTTCATTTTGATTGTTTTGAGCTCGAGGATTCTCCTCGGGTCGGCCCGGAAGTCTCCCATTCTCTCTCGGGGCTTGAGTCGCAATTTGAGCAAATTGATTGTCGACTTGCCTCCTCCATGCACCAAACTCATTGAATTGGGTCCTCATCTCCTTGAACCCATCTCTCATCTCTTGAGCAAATGTTTGTAACTCATTTAATCCCGGTGGTCTATATGGTGGTGGTGGCGCCCTTGGCTCGTTTTGGTTGAAGTTGTTGTTGTAGCCTTGAGCTTGACCGTTGTTCCACCGGCCATTGCCACCATTGTTGAAATTGCCTCTTCCACCGAAATTTCCTCGAACATAGTTTGCCTCCTCAATTCGCTCGGCCAAGCGCACTTGGCTCTCATTTGGACAAACTTGTGTAGCATGTGCAAAGGATCCACACTCCTCACAAGCTCTAGCATTTTGCTTGTAGTAGTGGACTTGCCTCTTAAGCTTGCTCACTTCACCTTCAAGGAATTGGAGCTTCACATCCCTATCAATGTCTTCTCCCTTTGGATCATATAACTTCCTTGCACCTTCACCTTGAACTTTCACCTCCTTTCTAGCTTGACTCACCCCATACATGGCCTCATAATCGGATAGCTTGTCAAGTAGCTCCCAAGCTTGATCCGATGTCAAGTCTATGAACCCACAATCGGTGTGGAGATTGAGCTTGTCCTTCGTTACCGGATTGATGCCTTGGAAAAAGATGTCTTGAAGCACATATGGTTGTTGGCCATGAGTAGGACATTGGCGCAACATCTCCTTGAAACGGTCCCATGCTTCGAAGAGGGGCTCATTCGGACCTTGTTGAAAGCTTGCAATCTTCCTTCTTAACTCGGTTGTCTTCGAGGGCGGGAAGAACTTCATCAAGAAAGCGTCATAGAGTGTCTTCCAAGTTGTGATTGACCTAGGAGCTTGGCTCTCGAGCCAATGTGTGGCCTTTCCCCCAAGTGACCATTTGAACGCCTTTAGAAGCACATACTCCAATGTCTCCTCGTCGGTGGAGATCGTCTCACACATATCCACAAATCGTTTAACATGCTCTATGGGACACTCATGTGGACGGCCCTAGAATTGATCCCGCTTGATGAGGGAGATGAATTGCGTCTTGATCTCAAAATTCTTGGCAACCTCGAGAAGCACAATAGCCGGCTCGGGTACCCTCAACTCCGGATGCATGTATTGGCGTGCATTCCGGGGTAGAGCGTTGAGTTGAGCCTCGGCTCTCATCCGTTGCTCCCGTTCTCTTCTTGCCATCTCCTCTTGATTGTCCCTCTCAAGTTGCAATCTAGCCATTTCGGTCCTAAGTTGAGCCAACTCCTCATCAACATGGACAGCTTGATTAGCCATCCTTTTCCTTCTTCGGGCTTCCTTGAGAATACTTTCCGGATCACTCACAAACTCAAGCTCAAGTGTTCCTCGGGAGGAACGAGCTAGCATACACCTACGAAACAAAGACACAAACCAAAACAAATCAAAAACAAACAAAGGGTTTGGGCTATTCCCTCACCCAAATCACTACCAAAACACAAGAAACTCACCAAATTGGCACTCAATGCACTTAGACTTCCCCGACAACGGCGCCAATCTTTTGATCGCTCTCGGATGCGAGGGTCAAGAGATACAATTTATAACCCCACCCCGTTGTAGTACGTGGTGGGTGTCGAACACTCGGGAAGTCTACTCGATCGATGTGCCTAGATACTAGGGAGCTAGAAAGGAGAGCATAAAACAAAGGAAAACAAAGAAAACAGTCGGGACCGACACTGAGGTCACGTTGGGCCCGAGGTTGGCGACAAGAGGAAGTCGGGACCGACACTGGGTAAGTCGGGCCCGAGGTAGCTGGGGATGTCGAACTCAAAGATTTTAAAAGTAGATCTTGGGCTTTTGGGTTCCTTCCCTAGTAGATTAAGGCTTTTCCACCCCAATTCAGGCAATAAGTGATGATCGGACTAGGATCGAGTGCTTTCGCCCTCGTTCCAACCACATCTACACCTCGATCCATGGGGAAATCCCCTTCGAAGCAAGGTTTTGAGATTGACACATGTTCACTTTCGCTACTTTGCCAATCTCAAGCCTTGATTCCCAACTTTCGCAAGGAATTGTAGCTCTATGTAGAGTGGGTTCCTTAGATCAAACACTCAAGGCTATGGAATTGGGGTTTCTAGCCTAAACCTAACTAGGGTTTTCCCCCATAACCCAAGATCAAGGAGATCTACTCCATGTGACAAGCAAAGAAAGCAATCAAATCAAAAGGGAAAGCAATCAACATCATCAATCTCAAAACAAAGCAAAGTTTCATTCAAATCAAAAGCAATCCACAAATTCCAATCAAGGGTTTTCAAATCCACAAGATCAAAACAAAGCAAAGCTAATCTATCAACAAAAACCTATCAAGTCTTCCTCTCCCTTGGCCGATCCTCTCTCTCTTCCTCCTTCTCTCCTTCCTCCTTGCTCTCCAAGTATCCTTTTGAGGGTTGTTGTGTGTGAGAGAGCCCCCTTGGCCCCGCAAATTAGAAGACAAGAGCGCCTTTTATAGATTAGATGAGGGGCAAAAGTGGAAGTCCACAATTCCGTGCCTTGGAGCCCAAGTAGTCCGGTGACCGACTCGGACCGACACGGAGGACTTCGGGCCCGAGTTACTGTGCATGTCGGTCCGAGGTTGGAAACTTACAAGTCGGGCCCGGTGTTGTTGCAACTCGGTCCGAACCTCGTTCCACCTTCTTCTTGTTGGCTTCTCTTGTTCTTCTTCATGGCTTGCTCCTCTCTTTCCCGCTTTAGCTCTGGCCATGCTCCATGTCTCGACCCTCCTTCAAATCGATCCTCGATTCATGCCAAATTACCTACAAAACACATAAAATGCGCGTAGTCACCGAATCTCGTAGAAATACGAGAACTAAGCTAAAAAGGAACAAAACACGCAAGAAAAGGGGAAAAAGAAACATATTTACAAAGGAAATCACATATGAAAACACCACCAAATAAAGAGACATCAAAATACCCCATACTTAAACTTGTTTGTCCTCAAGCAATAACAATGTAAGCAAGACCGAAACATAATCTTCAAGTAAAGCCTCGTATGAAAACACATTTTAAGCACAAGTGATTGATATTCAAGCAAGATTACATCATCACACATGATTAAGTGTTCCAAGGAATAGAGTCAATGCAACTAAGCCTTACTTTAGGGATATGTGAATGTGTATCACTCATCATGTGTTTGGGTTTAGCAATGAACACTCAAGCTCAAAAATCATGCAAGTAAGGACTTTACTATTGAAGCTAATATCACCAATTCCTCCACCTAGAGATGCCTAATACAAAGTACACAAAGAATTTCGAACTTGGCTCAATGGAGGTCCTCAAAGAGGTTCTATTCGGCCGGGTTGTAATGGGGCTTTTGGTATTTCTCAAGGTGGGAATTATTTGGTCTTGTGGTGCTTACAATGGGGATTGAACAACCTAAACTTTTACAATGGGGACCGACACGGAGGACCTCGGGCCCGAGTTACTGTGCATCTCGGTCCGAGGTTGGAGACTTCAAAGTCGGGCCCGATGTGGTTGCAACTCGGTCCTGACCTCGTTCCACCTTCTTCTTAGTTGGCTTCTCTTGTTCTTCTTCATGGCTTGCTTCTCTCTTTCCCGCTTTAGCTCGGCCTTTGCTCCATGTCTCGACCCTCCTTCAAATCGATCCTTGATTCATGCCAAATTACCTACAAAACACATAAAAGGTGCGTAGTCTTCGAATCTCATAGAAATACGGGAACTAGGCTAAAAAGGAACAAAATGCATAAGAAAAGGGGAAAAAGAAACATATTTACAAAGGAAATCACATATGAAAACACCACCAAATAGAGAGACATCAGTAACTCTGAAGAGGAAAGTTCCCAGAAAATGTGAACTTCCAGGAATGATCAAGAGAACACAGTTTACACGATGAAGAGTTTCCATCAAGGGAACTACGAAGAAGACAGCTCCCATAACATGGGAACTCACATGTGAGGACAACGACCGTTCAGCACAGATCGCGGGATTCTGTCTTGGACAGTCCTAAGGAACAGTTTGAGGATCAGACTATCATGAATGATCCAACGGTCTGATTGATTCAAGAAGTTGACCTAGTTCAAACCAAAGTCACATGTGAAGAAAGTACAACTTGGGCATCAAGCAAAGGGCATTTTAGACACAAATGAAAGACGCGATTGCCCAAGCACACCTGGTCTATAAAGCCAAATGAATAGTACTCGGATTGAGTACTTCTCCCAGAACTCACAAATACCCACACCGGAGAAAAGAGAAAGAAGAAGAAGAGAAGTCCTCGGCGGAGAGTGTTTGATCTCGACGACGGTGAAGCCGAAGTTCCCAGGGGCAAGGGAACTGAGAAGGCGGTCTAAGGTTTGAGTTACTTGTATTTTGTTGTTGTGAGCTTAGGAACTCAGTTGAGAGGATTCACTAGTGTTGCTAGAGTTAGGTAGAACTCGTAGGAACAGAGAAGTGTGGATCCGACTATTGTAACTAAGGAACAAAGCAATCAATATAAGTAAGTTATTCAAAATCCTCCAAGCGGAGGTAGAGGTTTACCCACACAACTAGTTGGTTGTAGTGGGGTTCCTCCATAAGGGAATTGCGTTCTTTACTGCTTTTAATACTTGCGTTTACTTTACTTCCGCTGCCTTGAGAACAGCTTAACAGCCAGTTCCCAAGCTCTTTGCTAACGGTTTACGATCCTACACCTTTTTTCGGCTTTCTTCCTTAACATTTTCTTCATAGCTTGGCCATAACTCATCCACCCTCTCTTGTGATGCTCCAAATCCTTTGTTATGCTCCAAAACTCCTATGAAAAGACAAAAAAGATGCGTAGTTTCCGAATCTAAAAGGAAATACGAAAACTAAGGCAAAAAGACTCAAAAACATAAAACTCTAGCACAAAAACTAACTAGATCTAACCTATCTAGATACTAAAAACCTACCTAAAAAGAGAACATCATTTTTTCTCCTTTTGCCTTTACAAATAGACTTGTGATCTAACATTGCACGCCAAGTCTTCAATGAAATGTCCATGTAAGTTTCACTCCTAAATGTGGCATTTGGTTTCTATGCTCGAATCAATCCGTTATTCGATCAGTCTTGATTTCGTAGTGAAGATTGTGCTTATTGACTTGATACTATACTCATTCTTTATGCTTATGCCTAGATGTCTTAAAAGTTCACATGTTTTTTCTCCTTTTGCCTTTAAAATGACTTGTGATATAACATTTCAAGTCAAGTGTTCGATGAAATGTCCATGTAAATGTTACTCCTAAATGTCGCATTCGATTTCTAGGTTCGAATTTATGCTTTTATTCGATCGGTCTTGATTTTGTAGTACAGAATGTGCTTATTGGCTTAATGCTATCCTCATTCTTCATGCTTATGCATAGATGTCTTTAAAGTTCACTTTTTTTCTCCTTTTGCCTTTAAATATTGACATGTGATCTAACTTTGAAAGCCAAGTGTTCGATCAAATGTCCATGTAAATGTTACTCCTGAATGTGGCATTCGATTTCTAGGTTCGAATTTATGCTATTATTAGATCGATCTTGATTTTGAAGTGCAAAATGTGCTTATTGGCCTGATACTATCCTCATTCCTTATGCTTATGCCTGGATGTCTTAAAAGTTCACTTGTTTTTTTTCTCTTTTTGCCTTTACAAATAGACTTGTGATCTAATATTGCACGCTAGATGTTCAATGAAATGTCCATGTAAGTTTCACTCCTAAATGTGGCATTTGGTTTCTATAGTCGGATCAATGCCTTTATTCGATCGGTCTTGATTTCTTAGTGCATAATGTGCTTATTGGCTTGATACTATCCTCATTTTTATACTTATGCCTAGATGTCTTAAAAGTTCACTTGTTTTTTCTCCCTTTGCCTTTAAATGACTTGTGATATAAAATTGCAATCCATGTGTTCGATGAAATGTCCATGTAAATGTTACTCCTAAATGTGGCATTCGATTTCTAGGTTCGAATTTATGCTTTTATTCGATCAGTCTTGATTTTGTATTGCAGAATGTGCTTATTGGCTTGATACTATCCTCAATTTTTATGCTTATGCCTAGATGTCTATAAAGTTCACTTCTTTTTTCTCCTTTTCTCTTTAAAATGACTTATGAACCAACATTGCAAGCCAAGTGTTCGATGAAATGTCCATGTAAATATCACTCCTAAATATGGCATTCGGTTTCTAGGTTCGAATTTATGCTTTTATTCGATCGGTCTTGATTTTGTAGTGCAGAATGTGCTTATAGGCTTGATCCTATCCTCATTCTTCATGTTTATGCATAGATGTCTTTAAAGTTCACTTTTTTTTTTCTCCTTTTGCCTTTAAAAATTGACTTGTGATCTAACATTGCAAGCCAAGTGTTCAATGAAATGTCAATGTAAATTTCACTCCGAAATGTGGCATTCGGTTTCTAGGTTCGAATTAATGCTTTTATTCCATCGGTCTTGAGATAGTTTTGTAGAATGTGCTTATTGGCTTGATACTATCCTCATTCTTTATGCTTAAGCCTAGATGTCTTTAAAGTTCACTTGTTTTGTCTCCTTTTGCCTTTAAAAATTGACTTGTGATCTAACATTACAAGCCAAGTGTTCGATGAAATGTCCATGTAAATGTTACTCCTAAATGTGGCATTCGATTTCTAGGTTCGAATTTATGCTTTTATTCGATCAGTCTTGATTTTGTATCGCAGAATGTGCTTATTGGCTTCATACTATCCTCATTCTTTATGCTTATGCCTAGATGTCTATAAAGTTCACTTCTTTTTTCTACTCTTGCCTTTAAAATGAATTATGATCTAACATTGCAAGCCCAAGTGTTCGATGAAATGTCCATGTAAATATCACTCCTAAATATGGCATTCGGTTTCTAGGTTCGAATTTATGCTTTTATTCGATCGGTCTTGATTTTGTAGTGTAGAATGTACTTATTTGCTTGATACTATCCTCATTCTTTATGCTTATGCATAGATGTCTTTAAAGTTCACTTGTTTTGTCTCCTTTTACCTTTAAAAATTGACTTGTGATCTCTCATTTCAAGCCAAGTGTTCGATGAAATGTCCATGTAAATGTTACTCCTAAATGTGGCATTCGATTTCTAGGTTCGAACTTATGCTTTAATTCCATCGGTGTTGATTTTGTAGTGTAGAATGTGCTTATTAGCTTGATACTATCCTCATTCTTTATGGTTATGCATACATGTCTTTAAAGTTCACTTGTTTTGTCTCCTTTTGCCTTTAAAAATTGACCTGTGATCTAACTTTGCAAGCCAAATGTTCGATGAAATGTCCATGTAAATGTTACTCCTAAATGTGGCATTCGAGTTTAAGGTTCGAATATATCCATTTATTCGATCAGTCTTGATTTTGTAGTGCAGAATGTGCTTATTGACTTGATATTATCCTCATTATTTATGCTTATGCCTAGATCTCTATAAAGTTCACTTCCTTTTTCTCCTTTTGCCTTTAAAATGACTTATTATCTAACATTGCAAGCGACATTGCAAGCGAAGTGTTCGATGAAATGTCCATGTAAATATCACTCCTAAATATGGAATTCTGTATCTAGGTTTGAATTTATGCTTTTATTCGATTGGTCTTGATTTTGTAGTGTAGAATGTGCTTATTTGCTTGATACTATACTCATTCTTTATGCTTATGCATAGATGTCTTTAAAGTTCACTTGTTTTGTCTCCTTTTGCCTTTAAAAATTATCTTGTGATCTAACATTTCAAGCAGAGTGTTCGATGAGATGTCCATGTAAATGTTACTCCTAAATGTGGCATTCGATTTCTAGGTTCGAACTTATGCTTTAATTCGATCAGTCATGATTTTGTAGTGCAGAATGTGCTTATTGGCTTGATACTATCCTCATTCTTTATGCTTATGCCTAGATCTCTATAAATTTCACTTCCTTTTTGTCCTTTTGCCTTTAAAATGACTTATGATCTAACATTGCAAGCGAAGTGTTCGATGAAATGTCCATGTAAATATCACTCCTAAATATGGCATTCGGTATCTAGGTTCGAATTTATGCTTTTATTCGATCGGTCTTGATTTTGTAGTGTAGAATGTGCTTATTTGCTTGATACTATCCTCATTCTTTATGCTTATGCATGGATGTCTTTAAAGTTCACTTGTTTTGTCTCATTTTGCCTTTCAAAATTGAATTGTGATCTAACATTTCAAGCCAAGTGTTCGATGAAATGTCCATGTATAAGTTACTCCTAAATGTGGCATTCGATTTCTAGGTTCGAACTTATGTTTTAATTCGATCGGTGTTGATTTTGTAGTGCAGAATGTGCTTATTGGCTTGATACTATCCTCATTCTTTATGCTTATGCATAGATGTCTTTAAAGTTCACTTGTTTTGTCTCCTTTTGCCTGTAAAAATTGATTTGTGATCTAACATTTCAAGCCAAGTGTTCGATGAAATGTCCATGTAAATGTTACTCCTAAATGTGGCATTCGATTTCCAGGTTCGAGCTTATGCTTTAATTCGATCGGTGTTGATTTTGTAGTGTAGAATGTGCTTCTTGGCTTGATAGTATCCTCATTCTTTATCCTTATGCCTAGATCTCTATAAAGTTCACTTCCTTTCTGTCCTTTTGCCTTTAAAATGACTTATGATCTAACATTGAAAGTGAAGTGTTCGATTAAATGTCCATGTAAATATCACTCCTAAATATGGCATTCGGTATCTAGGTTCGAATTTATGCTTTTATTCGATCGGTCTTGATTTTGTAGTGTAGAATGTGCTTATTTGCTTGATACCATCCTCATTCTTTATGCTTATGCATGGATGTCTTTAAAGTTCACTTGTTTTGTCTCATTTTGCCTTTCAAAATTGACTTGTGATCTAACATTTCAAGCCAAGTGTTCGATGAAATGTCTATGTAAATGTTACTCCTAAATGTGGCATTCGATTTCTAGGTTCGAACTTATGCTTTAATTCAATCGGTGTTGATTTTGTAGTGTAGAATGTGCTTATTGGCTTGATATTATCCTCATTCTTTATGCTTATGCATAGATGTCTTTAAAGTTCACTTGTTTTGTCTCCTTTTTCCTTTAAAAATTGACTTGTGATCTAACTTTGCAAGCCAAGTGTTCGATGAAATGTCCATGTAAATGTTACTCCTAAATGTGGCATTCGAGTTCTAGGTTCGAATATATCCTTTTAATTGATCGGTCTTGATTTTGTAGTGCAGAATATGCTTATTGGCTTGATACTATCCTCATTCTTTATGCTTATGCCTAGATCTCTATGAAGTTCACTTCCTTTTTCTCCTTTTGCCTTCAAAATGACTTATGATCTAACATTGCAAGCGAAGTGTTCGATGAAATTTCCATGTAAATATCACTCCTAAATATGGCATTCAGTATCTAGGTTTGAATTTATGCTTTTATTCGATCAGTCTTGATTTTGTAGTGTAGAATGTGCTTATTTGCTTGATACTATCCTCATTCTTTATGCTTATGCATAGATGTCTTAAAATGTTCACTTGTTCTGTCTCCTTTTGCCTTTAAAAATTGACTTGTGATCTAACATTTCAAGCCAAGTGTTCGATGAAATGTCCATGTAAATGTTACTCCTAAATGTGGCATTCGATTTCTAGGTTCGAACTTATGGTTTAATTCGATCGGTGTTGATTTTGTAGTGTAGAATGTGCTTATTGGCTTGATACTATCCTCATTCTTTATGCTTATGCATAGATGTCTTTAAAGGTCACTTGTTTTGTCTACTTTTGCCTTTAAAAATTAATTAGTGATCTATCTTTGCAAGCCAAGTGTTCGAGGAAATGTCCATGTAAATGTTACTCCTAAATTTGGCATTCGAGTTCTAGGTTCGAATATATCCTTTTATTCGATCGGTCTTGATTTTGTAGTGTAGAATGTGCTTAGTGGCTTGATACTATCCTCATTCTTTATGCTTATGCCTAGATCTCTATAAAGTTCACTTCCTTTTTGTCCTTTTGCCTTTAAAATGACTTATGATCTAACATTGCAAGCGAAGTGTTCGATGAAATGTCCATGTAAATATCACTTCTAAATATGGTATTCGGTATCTAGGTTCGAATGTATGCTTTTATTCGATCGGTCTTGATTTTGTGGTGTAGAATGTGCTTATTTGCTTGATACTATCCTCATTCTTTATGCTTATGCATGGATGTCTTTAAAGTTCACTTGTTTTGTCTCCTTTTGCCTTTAAAAATTGACTTGTGATCTAACATTTCAAGTCAAGTGTTCGATGAAATGTCCATGTAAATGTTACTCCTAAATCTAGCATTCGATTTCTAGGTTCGAACTTATGCTTTAATTCGATCGGTGTTGATTTTTTAGTGTAGAATGTGCTTATTGGCTTGATACTATCCTCATTCTTTATGCTTATGCATAGATGTCTTTAAAGTTCACTTGTTTTGTCTACTTTTGCCTTTAAAAATTGACTTGTGATCTAACTTTGCAAGCCAACTGTTCAATGAAATGTGCATGTAAATGTTACTCCTAAATGTGGCATTCGAGTTCTAGGTTTGAATATATCCATTTATTCGATCGGTCTTGATTTTGTAGTGTAGAATGTGCTTATTGGCTTGATACTATCCTCATTCTTTATGCTTATGCCTAGATGTTTATAAAGTTGACTTCTTTTTTCTACTTTTGCCTTTAAAATGAATTATGATCTAACATTGCAAGCCAAGTGTTCGATGAAATGTCCATGTAAATATCACTCCTAAATATGGCATTCGGTTTCTAGGTTCGAATTTATGCTTTTATTCGACCGGTCTTGATTTTGTAGTGTAGAATGTACTTATTTGCTTGATACTATCCTCATTCTTTATACTTATGCATAAATGTCTTTAAAGTTCACTTGTTTTGTCTCCTTTTGCCTTTAAAAATTGACTTGTGATCTAACTTTGCAAGCCAAGTGTTCGATGAAATGTCCATGTAAATGTTACTCCTAAATGTGGCATTCGATTTCTAGGTTCGAAGTTATGCTTTAATTCGATCGGTGTTGATTTTGTAGTGTAGAATGTGCTTATTGGCTTGATACTATCCTCATTCTTTATGGTTATGCATAGATTGATGCAGTGAAGCCTGCCATGTCTCAAACCGACGTCGATGAGTTGATTCGAGTGCCTTCTGACGGACCAATCACAAGAAGTCGAGCTAAGAAGATTGCTCAAGGCACAACAGCGATCTTGGTTCGATTGGCAGCGGTTATTGAAGAGCCTAGCAAGGCAAAGTGGGTCTCGTGCATTCGACATCAATTGAGCCCGGATTCCATGGATTGATAATATGAGGGCCGAAATGCACTATTTCTTTATTTAGAAACATATATTAGTTTGTCTCACTTTAGGGCTGAATTTAGTAAGTGACCGGGTGAGATGAATTGGTATATGGGTCAAAGTCAACCCTTTGACTTGACCATTCTAAATTAAAGAAAATATCTTATTTATTATTTTATGAACAATTTCTATCTATTTTAATAATGAAGAGAAATCAGCCAATAGGCTTATGTTAGTTGGTTGATTTTCTCTCTCCTGGTTGTTAGAGATATTTTCTCTCTCCTGGTTGTTAGAGATATTTTTTTAGTTTGTTAGAGATATTTTAAGTTGTTAGGATTATTTCCTTAAATAAATAATTCAGCTATGATTTATTTATTTAAGGGAATCTAGTTAGATTTAATTAGATATTATTATATCTTGGGAAGCAAGCAAAGGAGACTCCCTCTCCCCTTCTAGGGCCGGCCAGCCTTCCTCCCTTGCTCCCCAAGTATTAGCTTTTGTATTCTCTATAAATACTTTTCAGTTTCATTAATAAAAATCAGCTTGAGATTAGATAAACCCAAATTGGTTTATCTAGTCCTTGGGCTCAAAAACAATTGTGTTGTGTGCAATACTCGGCCGATCATCATCACCATACTCTCGATTTCTCTCTCTCTTGTGTTGTTAAATTGGTTTGTTGATTTAGTCAATTAGATTGTTCTAGTTGTGATTGTTAAAGATCAAACTAGTTAATCAATTGGATTTAGCGTTAGAGCCAATCCAATTGAACTATCAAGTTGATTCCTTCAACCTATCAATTCTGTTCGTTACTTCAATTTTCGGATCTGTTTGTTACTTGGATCGCAAGTTTCTTAATTTGAGAGCTTTTGTAGGTTTGATTCGTAATTGCTGGCAAGATCGGGTTCCTGTGTGGTCAAATACGAGGTTTCTGAGGAGTAATCCGAGGCGATCACGTATCAAGTGGTATCATAATCCAGCATCTCGCCAAGTAATTGTTTCTTTCCTTAATTTGCTTTCTAATTAATTTGATTCAGTTTTTGATCCCAAAAATCCCCCCTTTACCTAAAGTTTGAATTTTTGAGACCAAAGATTGAATTTTTCACCACCACCACCATAATTCCGCCACCACCAACCACCACGAACCACCACCACCACACCAAACTGGTGTCGCTCTAGGGCACCGCACCACCCCCCAGCCCTGTCCGAACCCACCCCCACAAACCCTAACCAATTCGGAGACCCTAAACCCTAGATCGCACTCCACCCTTCTCGTAACCCTAACCCTAAATTGGCAGCCTAACCCTAACCCTAACCCTAATTGGCGGCCAAACCCTAATCTGAAACCCTAAACCTAGTTCGAACCCTACCAATCCCTCAAACCCTAGATCCAAATCCGCAAACCCTAACCCTAGCCCTCAGCCGAGATCACCAAAACCTAATTCCTTGTTGTTGCTTGCCTTCCAAGTAATAACCCATCTAGGAGATTTTAAGGGATTTGTTGCATGCTTTTGGTTGAATTGGTTGAGTTTTGTTGCAATTAAGAGTAGCAATTGTCTTCCTACAATTTTTATGAGTTTTTATTTCATGTTGCATGATCAATAGAGATTCATATTGCTTGTTTGATATTTGCTAATTTCTGTCATTGCATCCCATCAAATTCGACCTACCCCTTCTTCTTTTGTTAATTTGGCTTCTAGTTGGTTTCATTGGTAGCAAAAGTCACTTAGTTAAAAAAAAAAAAAAAAATTCAGTTCGTGTATACCCTTTTTAATTTCGTCCTTTGCATTGTTGCTTTGCTTTGCTTGTTTCTTCATTATAGCACAAGAGTAGTTTGTGCATAAAATCAAAAAAAAAAAAACAGAAAAGAAAAGTGATCTACCCCAGCTAGTTTTAAGCCACTTTCAACCCTAGTGACTGCTTGCTTAAAAAGATAGCTAAGTAGAAATCACTTTGAAGAAAAAGAGTGACGAAATAAAAGTCACTAAGCCTACCATATTTTCTGTCCTTGCATGCTGAATTTTGGCTTTATTAACTTGCATAGAGTCAATTGAGAGATTGCATGTGTTTTAGAGCTCATAGAGGGATTATTTGCATTGCTTGTCTTATTGCATATTTGCCATTTGCTTAAGCTGCATATTTCCTTTAAATATCATTAGTATTCCATACCTACACTATATCTACCATTTTACTCCCTCAAAACAGCCCAAAAACTGAATTAAGTTGATTGGATTGCTTTGAGGCAAGTTTTGGCTTGATCAAGGTGTGGTATTGCTTGTTGTGATTTACGTTAGAACACACTACTCTCTCTACCTTCTTGTTTGTTTTTCAGGAACAATGGTGATTCCATCAAAACCTAACCCAACTGAATTGAGTCTCACTAAGGAGGCAATCGACTTCATTAGGTTGTCCATTAGTAAAGGTGTGCGCGATGGCCAGGCTCGAGCTGTAGAACTGGCCACGGCTGCATTGGCTCCACAACTAAAGCATTTAGAGGAACAACTTGCAATATTGGTTGATTCATCTCAAGCTAGTCACAAGAGCACCCCTGCAGTCGATCTTACAAGTGACCCAAATCAAGCCTCGGGTAGCGACAAAGGCAAGCAACAACTAGTGGATGACGAACATGATGTGCTTGCTAGCTACAACAAAGACAATGATCCCCCGGCTCACTACTCCCCCACAGCAGGCCGAGGTAGAGGAAGAGGCATCGGGTCGAGGACTCCACCGGTTACTCATCAACAATTCTATAATCAGCCACACAACCGGTATCCTCAAGCCACTCATCAACAATATCAACAATACAACAACTCTTTTGATGATGTGACGTATGGTTATCCCGGGGAAGAAAGGCGCCCATGGCATCCTCCCCTAGATGATTTCTATAACCAAGCTGAGGTTGTAGAAGATCTCCCACCAGCCTATGGAGTACAACGGCCGAACAACAACAACAACGTTAACCAAGTTATAAATCAGATTGGGAAACGTGATATAAAGATCAAGATAGAACCATTCAATGGAGAGCTTAACCCGGAGAAGTATCTAGAGTGGGAACAAGCTACAAATTTCATTCTAGATCACATGGGATATGAAGAATGGGAGAAAGTTGCTGTTGTTGTCATCCACTTTATTGGGACCGCTAGAAATTGGTGGTTTAGAATGAAAGAGGATCGAATTAGAAAGGCCTTACCACCAATTGAAACTTGGGGCCAGCTGAAGTTTGTAATGAGGAAGAAATATGTGCCTGAAGAGCATACCGAGCACATGAGATTGAAAGTTGTAACTTGCAAACAAGGCACCAAGTCTCCAACCGAATACTTCAATGAGCTGGAGGATCTGAGTTTTAAAGCGGGAATTCATCATTCCCAACGATCTCTAAGGACCCAATTCATGGCTGGACTGAATCAAAGCATTCAAGACACATTAGAGATTCAACAAATCAAGGATCTCAATGCCTTAGTACATTCAGCCCAACTACTCTATGAGCAGCAACAAAGGAAGAAGAAGGAAGCTTGGAATGCTACAAAAAGGTATGGTTCTAATCCTAGTTCAAATTCCAACTTTTATTCTTCTAACCCTTCTATGCAGCAAAAGGGAGCTTCTAGCTCACCTAAAACAACAGGTTTTCAAGGCCAAAGGCGTCCCACCAATGGACCTCCAAATCAGCCTAGAGCACGTGATTTAGTGTGCTACAAGTGTCAAGGACGAGGTCACTATGCCAAGGATTGTCCAAATCTAAAGCAAGTGCTTCTCACCACCAATGGAGGATATGTGAGTGATGAAGATATAACTCCAAATCAAGTGGAGGAGGACAGTAATGGACAAGAAGAGGAGGACGCAGAGGCCATTGAACCAGATTGCACCGAACAGCCTCTAACTTTGGTAACAATGCGTACTCTTACTTTACAAGAAACACCTAGGCTAGATCAAAGGGAAAACATTTTTCATACTAGGTGTACAGTAAGGAATCAAGTGTTATGCATGATAATTGATAGTGGTAGCTGCTGTAACATTATTAATGCTAAGGTAGTTGATCACTTGCAATTAAAAACCCAACCTAGGGCTACTAGTTATGGTCTCAATGGAATTAATGATTCAGAAGGTCCTAATCTTGTCACCCATCAGTGTTTAGTCCGTGTTGCTATTGGTACTTATGTTGATGACATTATGTGTGATGTAGTAAACATGGAATGCACTCATATATTGTTAGGAAGACCATGGTTATTTGATAGGAGAGTGATTTATGATGGCATGTTAAACACCTATTCTTTTAACTATGATGGGAGGAGAGTTTCTCTTCTACCCTTGTCTCCCCAACAAGTTCTACAGGATCAGGTACGTCGAGATCAAGCTAGGGCACTTAGGCGTGCCAAGGAAGAGAAAGAAGAGGCTGATTCAACGGCCAAAGCAGCGGCCCGGCGTTCGGCGCCCGACGCGTCGACAAAGCCAAGCGGCGTTTTCCAGTCTCCACCCGAGCGTTCTGGCTCAAATTTTGGGACAACATCAAAAACAGGTGGAGCTACTGTTTGGGACGAAAAACGCCGAGAGAATGGCCCTAAAACGGCCAAAGTGCCGAGCAACACTTCCAGCAGTGCATCTGGGACGAAAACTGGGCTATCTCCCAATCCACTCGAGAGTTTTGGCTCAAATTTTGGGAGCAATTCAGAGACTCAAAGAGCTACAAATATAGAAAAAGAACGCCTACAGAAAGATCCAAAAATCGGCTTGAAAGGCAGTGTAGAAAAGCGCTCTCTTGTGACTCAGTCTAGTATTTCTTTCCCTAACTCTTCTTGCTTACTTCTTATGAGGAAAGAGATACTTATTATTAGTCAAGATATTTCACATCTTCCAAAGTGTCTACAGGATCTATTACAGGAGTTTGAAGATGTGATGCCTGACGAGTTGCCAGAAGGCCTTCCACCAATTAGAGGCATTGAGCATCAAATCGATTTGGTGCCCGGCGCTTCATTACCAAACCGTGCAGCCTATAGAGCAAGTCCAGAAGAGACCGCTGAGCTTCAAAGACAAGTGCAAGATCTCATGGACAAAGGCTATGTGCGTGAATCTCTCAGCCCATGCGCGGTTCCGGTGATTTTGGTGCCAAAGAAGGATGGCACATGGAGAATGTGTGTTGATTGTAGAGCGATCAACCAAATAACAGTTAAGTACCGTCACCCCATTACTAGACTAGATGATATGCTTGATGAGTTACATGGTGCTAATTTCTTTTCTAAAATTGATTTAAGAAGTGGGTACCATCAAATTAGGATGAGGGAAGGGGATGAATGGAAAACTGCCTTTAAAACTAAGTATGGCTTATATGAATGGTTAGTAATGCCTTTTGGATTAACTAATGCACCTAGTACCTTTATGAGGCTTATGAACCATGTCTTAAGAAGATACTTAGGCAGATTTGTTGTAGTCTACTTTGATGATATCTTAATCTATAGCAAAACCATGGATGAACATGTAGGTCATCTTAGGGTTGTTTTGGACACTTTAAGGTTAGAAAAGCTTTATGTTAACTTGAAAAAGTGTTCTTTTTGCTCCGAGTCTACCATTTTTCTTGGTTTTGTTGTGTCTAAAGGTGGATTGAAGGTAGATGAAGACAAGATCAAGGCAATCAAAGAATGGTCCCAGCCGACCACACCAACAATGGTCAGATCATTTCTCGGCTTGGCTGGCTTCTACAGGAGATTTGTGCGTGATTTTAGCACAATTGCAGCCCCCCTCCACGAGCTTACAAAGAAGGATACGACCTTTAAATGGAGGGAGCAACAAGAGAAAGCCTTCAACACTTTGAAGGACAGATTATGCCACGCCCCAGTGCTTCAACTCCCTGACTTTTCCAAGGCGTTTGAGATAGAGGTGGACGCTTCTGGACATGGCATAGGAGGCGTGCTCTTACAAGACAAGAAACCCATTGCTTATTTTAGTGAAAAGCTTAGTGGGGCTGAGTTGAATTACCCTACTTATGATAAAGAGTTGTATGCTTTAATTAGGGTCCTGAAAACTTGGTCTCATTATTTGTGGCCTAAAGAGTTTGTAATCCATTCTGATCATGAGGCCTTGAAGTACTTGAAAGGCCAATCCAGACTCAGCAGGCGACATGCAAGATGGGTTGAATTCATGGAGACCTTTCCTTATGTTGTTAAACATAAGAAAGGCAAGGAGAATGTAGTAGCTGACGCCCTTTCTCGGAGGTATGTACTCTTGAATCTATGTGATGTTAAGATCCTTGGATTTGCAATGATTAGGGAATTATATGCTAGTGATCCTCACTTTGCTGAAATCTATAAGAATTGCATGTCTAGGGGTGAAATAGATACTTACTTTATTGATGATGGATACTTGTTTAAAGCTGGAAAATTGTGCATTCCTTCATCTAGTATACGTAGGCTTCTAACTAAAGAGGTTCATGAATCAAGAGGACATAGGGGTTTAGAAAAGACTTTAGAAGGTTTAAAAGAACACTACTATTGGCCTAAAATGAGTAATTATGTGCTGAGATTTGTCAAGAGTTGTGTTGTTTGTGCTAAAGCTAAGTCTAGACTTCACCCCCATGGTTTGTACCAGCCTTTACCCATTCCTACTTCACCTTGGGAAGACATTTCTATGGATTTTATTGTAGGTTTACCTAGAACTAGGAAGGGTAGAGATTCTATCTTTGTAGTGGTAGATAGATTTTCCAAAATGGCTCATTTTATTCCTTGTCACACGACTGATGATGCAGTGCATATTGCTGATCTGTTCTTTAGGGAAATTGTTAGATTGCATGGCATTCCTTGTTCTATTGTTTCAGATCGTGATGCTAAATTTTTGAGTTATTTTTGGAAGAGTCTATGGTCTAAATTGGGAACTAAATTGCTGTTTTCTACCTCATGTCACCCACAAACTGATGGGCAAACGGAAGTTACTAATCGAACGTTAGGGGTTTTACTTAGAACTATGCTTAAAGCTAACCTCAAACGTTGGGAAGATGTGTTGCCTTTTGTGGAGTTTGCTTATAACAGGTCAATCCATTCAGCCACAAAGATGACCCCTTTTGAGGTTGTTTATCGGCTGAATCCGAGGACGCCAGTAGATATGACGCCTCAGCCATACAAGGGAAAAGAGAGTTTTGAAGCTAATAAGAGGGTTGAGTTTGTGAAGAAGCTACATGAGAGGACGAAGATGCACTTGGAGAGGAAATCCATGAAGTACAAGGCCCATGCTGATAAGGGTCGGAGACAGGTTATCTTTGAAGAAGGAGATCTTGTTTGGGTGCATCTAAGGAAGGAAAGGTTCCCAAATCAAAGGAAGAACAAGTTAGATCAGAGAGGAGATGGACCATTTCGTATCATCAGGAGAATCGGCCCTAATGCATATCATGTTGACATGCCTGGTGAGTATGGTGTCCATCCAACTTTTAATGTGGCTGATCTATCTCTTTATGTGCCAGATTTTGATTCCGACGTCGAATCAGAGACGATTCGAGCTCAAGTGGAGGAGAATGATGCAGTGAAGCCTGCCATGTCTCAAACTCACGTCGATGAGTTGATTCGAGTGCCTTCTGACGGACCAATCACAAGAAGTCGAGCTAAGAAGATTGCTCAAGGCACAACAACGATCTTGGTTCGATTGGCAGCGGTTATTGAAGAGCCTAGCAAGGCAAAGTGGGTCTCGTGCATTCGACATCAATTGAGCCCGGATTCCATGGATTGATAATATGAGGGCCGAAATGCACTATTTCTTTATTTAGAAACATATATTAGTTTGTCTCACTTTAGGGCTGAATTTAGTAAGTGACCGGGTGAGATGAATTGGTATATGGGTCAAAGTCAACCCTTTGACTTGACCATTCTAAATTAAAGAAAATATCTTATTTATTATTTTATGAACAATTTCTATCTATTTTAATAATGAAGAGAAATCAGCCAATAGGCTTATGTTAGTTGGTTGATTTTCTCTCTCCTGGTTGTTAGAGATATTTTCTCTCTCCTGGTTGTTAGAGATATTTTTTTAGTTTGTTAGAGATATTTTAAGTTGTTAGGATTATTTCCTTAAATAAATAATTCAGCTATGATTTATTTATTTAAGGGAATCTAGTTAGATTTAATTAGATATTATTATATCTTGGGAAGCAAGCAAAGGAGACTCCCTCTCCCCTTCTAGGGCCGGCCAGCCTTCCTCCCTTGCTCCCCAAGTATTAGCTTTTGTATTCTCTATAAATACTTTTCAGTTTCATAAATAAAAATCAGCTTGAGATTAGATAAACCCAAATTGGTTTATCTAGTCCTTGGGCTCAAAAACAATTGTGTTGTGTGCAATACTCGGCCGATCATCATCACCATACTCTCGATTTCTCTCTCTCTTGTGTTGTTAAATTGGTTTGTTGATTTAGTCAATTAGATTGTTCTAGTTGTGATTGTTAAAGATCAAACTAGTTAATCAATTGGATTTAGCGTTAGAGCCAATCCAATTGAACTATCAAGTTGATTCCTTCAACCTATCAATTCTGTTCGTTACTTCAATTTTCGGATCTGTTTGTTACTTGGATCGCAAGTTTCTTAATTTGAGAGCT
The DNA here is from genome assembly GCA_964016875.1 of Fallopia convolvulus. NCBI lineage: Eukaryota > Viridiplantae > Streptophyta > Magnoliopsida > Caryophyllales > Polygonaceae > Fallopia > Fallopia convolvulus. The sequence continues at coordinate 31,670,994 of OZ024734.1, read as the reverse complement.
TTTGTAGGTTTGATTCGTAATTGCTGGTAAGATCGGGTTCCTGTGTAGTCAAATACGAGGTTTCTGAGGAGTAATCCGAGGCGATCACGTATCATAGATGTCTTTAAAGTTCACTTGTTTTGTCTCCTTTTGCCTTTAAAAATTGACTTGTGATCTAACATTTCAAGTCAAGTGTTCGATGAAATGTCCATGTAAATGTTACTCCTAAATGTGGCATTCGATTTCTAGGTTCGAACTTATGCTTTAATTCAATCGGTGTTGATTTTGTAGTGTAGAATGTGCTTATTGGCTTGGTACTATCCTCATTCTTTATGGTTACGCATAGATGTCTTTAAAGTTCACTTGTTTTGTCTCCTTTTGCCTTTAAAAATTGACTTGTGATCTAACTTTGCAAGCCAAGTGTTCAATGAAATGTCCATGTAAATGTTACTCCTAAATCTAGCATTCGATTTCTAGGTTCGAACTTATGCTTTAATTCGATCGGTGTTGATTTTTTAGTGTAGAATGTGCTTATTGGCTTGATACTATCCTCATTCTTTATGCTTATGCATAGATGTTTTTAAAGTTCACTTGTTTTGTCTCCTTTTGCCTTTAAAAATTGACTTGTGATCTATCTTTGCAAGCGAAGTGTTTGCGGAAATGTCCATGTAAATGTTACTCCTAAATGTGGCATTCGATTTCTAGGTTCGAACTTATGCTTTAATTCAATCGGTGTTGATTTTGTAGTGTAGAATGTGCTTATTGGCTTGATACTATCCTCATTCTTTATGGTTACGCATAGATGTCTTTAAAGTTCACTTGTTTTGTCTCCTTTTGCCTTTAAAAATTGACTTGTGATCTAACTTTGCAAGCCAAGTGTTCAATGAAATGTCCATGTAAATGTTACTCCTAAATCTAGCATTCGATTTCTAGGTTCGAACTTATGCTTTAATTCGATCGGTGTTGATTTTTTAGTGTAGAATGTGCTTATTGGCTTGATACTATCCTCATTCTTTATGCTTATGCATAGATGTTTTTAAAGTTCACTTGTTTTGTCTTCTTTTGCCTTTAAAAATTGACTTGTGATCTATCTTTGCAAGCGAAGTGTTTGCGGAAATGTCCATGTAAATGTTACTCCTAAATGTGGCATTCGATTTCTAGGTTCGAATTTATGCTTTTATTCATTCGGTCTTTATTTTGTAGTGCAAAATGTGCTTATTGGCTTGATACAATCCTCATTCTTTATGCCTATGCCTAATATCTTTAAAGTTCCTTTTTTTTTCTCCTTTTGCCTTTAAAATGACTTATGATCTAACATTGCAAGCGAAGTGTTCGATGAAATGTCCATTTAAATATCACTCCTAAATATGGCATTCGGTATCTAGGTTTGAATTTATGCTTTTATTCAATCGGTCTTGATTTTGTAGTGTAGAATGTGCTTATTTGCTTGATACTATCCTCATTCTTTATGCTTAGGCATAGATGTCTTTAAAGTTCACTTGTTTTGTCTCCTTTTGCCTTTAAAAATTGACTTGTGATGTAACATTTCAAGCCAAGTGTTCGATGAGATGTCCATGTAAATGTTACTCCTAAATGTGGCATTCGATTTCTAGGTTCCAACTTATGCTTTAATTCTATCGGTCTTGATTTTATAGTGCAGAATGTGCTTATTGGCTTGATAGTTTTCTCATTCTTTATGCTTATGCCTAGATCTCTATAAAGTTCACTTCATTTTTGTCCTTTTGCCTTTAAAATGTCTTATGATCTAACATTGCAAGCAAAGTGTTCGATGAAATTTCAATGTAAATATCACTGCTAAATATGGCATTCGGTATCTAGGTTCGAATTTATGCTTTTATTCGATCGGTCTTGATTTTGTAGTGTAGAATGTGCTTATTTGCTTGATACTATCCGCATTCTTTATGCTTATGCATGGATGTCTTTAAAGTTCACTTGTTTTGTCTCCTTTTGCCTTTCAAAATTGACTTGTGATCTAACATTTTAAGCCAAGTGTTCGATGAGATGTCCATGTAAATGTTACTCCTAAATGTGGCATTCGATTTCTAGGTTCCAACTTATGCTTTAATTCTATCGGTCTTGATTTTATAGTGCAGAATGTGCTTATTGGCTTGATAGTATCCTCATTCTTTATGCTTATGCCTAGATCTCAATAAAGTTCACTTCATTTTTGTCCTTTTGCCTTTAAAATGACTTATGATCTAACATTGCAAGCAAAGTGTTCGATGAAATGTCAATGTAAATATCACTCCTAAATATGGCATTCGGTATCTAGGTTCGAATTTATGCTTTTATTCGATCGGTCTTGATTTTGTAGTGTAGAATGTGCTTATTTGCTTGATACTATCCGCATTCTTTATGGTTATGCATAGATGTCTTTAAAGTTCACTTGTTTTGTCTCCTTTTGCCTTTAAAAATTGACTTGTGATCTAACATTTCAAGTCAAGTGTTCGATGAAATGTCCATGTAAATGTTACTCCTAAATGTGGCATTCAATTTCTAGGTTCGAACTTATGCTTTAATTCAATCGGTGTTGATTTTGTAGTGTAGAATGTGCTTATTGGCTTGGTACTATCCTCATTCTTTATGGTTACGCATAGATGTCTTTAAAGTTCACTTGTTTTGTCTCCTTTTGCCTTTAAAAATTGACTTGTGATCTAACTTTGCAAGCCAAGTGTTCAATGAAATGTCCATGTAAATGTTACTCCTAAATCTAGCATTCGATTTCTAGGTTCGAACTTATGCTTTAATTCGATCGGTGTTGATTTTTTAGTGTAGAATGTGCTTATTGGCTTGATACTATCCTCATTCTTTATGCTTATGCATAGATGTCTTTAAAGTTCACTTGTTTTGTCTACTTTTGCCTTTAAAAATTGACTTGTGATCTAACTTTGCAAGCCAACTGTTCAATGAAATGTGCATGTAAATGTTACTCCTAAATGTGGCATTCGAGTTCTAGGTTTGAATATATCCATTTATTCGATCGGTCTTGATTTTGTAGTGCAGAATGTGCTTATTGGCTTGATACTATCCTCATTCTTTATGCTTATGCCTAGATGTTTATAAAGTTGACTTCTTTTTTCTACTTTTGCCTTTAAAATGAATTATGATCTAACATTGCAAGCCAAGTGTTCGATGAAATGTCCATGTAAATATCACTCCTAAATATGGCATTCGGTTTCTAGGTTCGAATTTATGCTTTTATTCGATCGGTCTTGATTTTGTAGTGTAGAATGTACTTATTTGCTTGATACTATCCTCATTCGTTATACTTATGCATAAATGTCTTTAAAGTTCACTTGTTTTGTCTCCTTTTGCCTTTAAAAATTGACTTGTGATCTAACATTTCAAGTCAAGTGTTCGATGAAATGTCCATGTAAATGTTACTCCTAAATGTGGCATTCGATTTCTAGGTTCGAAGTTATGCTTTAATTCGATCGGTGTTGATTTTGTAGTGTAGAATGTGCTTATTGGCTTGATACTATCCTCATTCTTTACTGTTATGCATAGATGTCTTTAAAGTTCACTTGTTTTGTCTCCTTTTGCCTTTAAAAATTGACTTGTGATCTAACATTTCAAGTCAAGTGTTCGATGAAATGTCCATGTAAATGTTACTCCTAAATGTGGCATTCGATTTCTAGGTTCGAACTTATGCTTTAATTCAATCGGTGTTGATTTTGTAGTGTAGAATGTGCTTATTGGCTTGATACTATCCTCATTCTTTATGGTTACGCATAGATGTCTTTAAAGTTCACTTGTTTTGTCTCCTTTTGCCTTTAAAAATTGACTTGTGATCTAACTTTGCAAGCCAAGTGTTCAATGAAATGTCCATGTAAATGTTACTCCTAAATCTAGCATTCGATTTCTAGGTTCGAACTTATGCTTTAATTCGATCGGTGTTGATTTTTTAGTGTAGAATGTGCTTATTGGCTTGATACTATCCTCATTCTTTATGCTTATGCATAGATGTTTTTAAAGTTCACTTGTTTTGTCTTCTTTTGCCTTTAAAAATTGACTTGTGATCTATCTTTGCAAGCGAAGTGTTTGCGGAAATGTCCATGTAAATGTTACTCCTAAATGTGGCATTCGATTTCTAGGTTCGAATTTATGCTTTTATTCATTCGGTCTTTATTTTGTAGTGCAGAATGTGCTTATTGGCTTGATACAATCCTCATTCTTTATGCCTATGCCTAATATCTTTAAAGTTCCTTTTTTTTTCTCCTTTTGCCTTTAAAATGACTTATGATCTAACATTGCAAACGAAGTGTTCGATGAAATGTCCATTTAAATATCACTCCTAAATATGGCATTCGGTATCTAGGTTTGAATTTATGCTTTTATTTAATCGGTCTTGATTTTGTAGTGTAGAATGTGCTTATTTGCTTGATACTATCCTCATTCTTTATGCTTATGCATAGATGTCTTTAAAGTTCACTTGTTTTGTCTCCTTTTGCCTTTAAAAATTGACTTGTGATGTAACATTTCAAGCCAAGTGTTCGATGAGATGTCCATGTAAATGTTACTCCTAAATGTGGCATTCGATTTCTAGGTTCCAACTTATGCTTTAATTCTATCGGTCTTGATTTTATAGTGCAGAATGTGCTTATTGGCTTGATAGTTTTCTCATTCTTTATGCTTATGCCTAGATCTCTATAAAGTTCACTTCATTTTTGTCCTTTTGCCTTTAAAATGTCTTATGATCTAACATTGCAAGCAAAGTGTTCGATGAAATTTCAATGTAAATATCACTGCTAAATATGGCATTCGGTATCTAGGTTCGAATTTATGCTTTTATTCGATCGGTCTTGATTTTTTAGTGTAGAATGTGCTTATTTGCTTGATACTATCCGCATTCTTTATGCTTATGCATGGATGTCTTTAAAGTTCACTTGTTTTGTCTCCTTTTGCCTTTCAAAATTGACTTGTGATCTAACATTTTAAGCCAAGTGTTCGATGAGATGTCCATGTAAATGTTACTCCTAAATGTGGCATTCGATTTCTAGGTTCCAACTTATGCTTTAATTCTATCGGTCTTGATTTTATAGTGCAGAATGTGCTTATTGGCTTGATAGTATCCTCATTCTTTATGCTTATGCCTAGATCTCAATAAAGTTCACTTCATTTTTGTCCTTTTGCCTTTAAAATGACTTATGATCTAACATTGCAAGCAAAGTGTTCGATGAAATGTCAATGTAAATATCACTCCTAAATATGGCATTCGGTATCTAGGTTCGAATTTATGCTTTTATTCGATCGGTCTTGATTTTGTAGTGTAGAATGTGCTTATTTGCTTGATACTATCCGCATTCTTTATGCTTATGCATGGATGTCTTTAAAGTTCACTTGTTTTGTCTCCTTTTGCCTTTCAAAATTGACTTGTGATCTAACATTTCAAGCCAAGTGTTCGATGAAATGTCCATGTAAATGTTACTCCTAAATATGGCATTCGATTTCTAGGTTCGAACTTATGCTTTAATTCGATCGGTGTTGATTTTGTAGTGTAGAATGTGCTTATTGGCTTGATACTATCCTCATTCATTATGCTTATGCATAGATGTCTTTAAAGTTCACTTGTTTTGTCTCCTTTTTCCTTTAAAAATTGACTTGTGATATAAGTTTGCAAGCCAAGTGTTCGAGAAAATGTCCATGTAAATGTTACTCCGAAATGTGGCATTCGAGTTCTAGGTTCGAATATATCCTTTTATTCGATCGGTCTTGATTTTGTAGTGTAGAATATGCTTATTGCCTTGATACTATCCTCATTCTTTATGCTTATGCCTAGATCTCTATAAAGTTCACTTCCTTTTTCTCCTTTTGCCTTTAAAATGACTTATGATCTAACATTGCAAGCGAAGTGTTCGATGAATTGTCCATGTAAATATCACTCCTAAATATGGCATTCGGTATCTAGGTTTGAATTTATGCTTTTATTCGATCGGTCTTGATTTTTTAGTGTAGAATGTGCTTATTTGCTTGATACTTTCCTCATTCTTTATGCTTATGCATAGATGTCTTTAAAGTTCACTTGTTTTGTCTCCTTTTGCCTTTAAAAATTGACTTGTGATCTAACATTTCAACCCAAGTGTTCGATGAAATGTCCATGTAAATGTTACTCCTAAATGTGGCAAACGATTTCTAGGTTCGAACTTATGCTTTAATTCGATCGCTGTTGATCTTGTAGTGTAGAATGTGCTGATTGGCTTGATACTATCCTCATTCTTTATGCTTATGCATAGATATCTTTAAAGTTCACTTGTTTTTTCACCTTTTGCGTTGAAAATTGACTTGTGATCTAACATTGCAAGCCAAGTGTTCGATGAAATGTCCATGTAAATGTTACTGCTAAATGTGGCATTCGATTTCTAGGTTCGAACTTATGCTTTAATTCGATCGGTCTTGATTTGTAGTGTAGAATGTGCTTATTGGCTTGATACTATCCTCATTCCTTATGCCTATGCCTAATATCTTTAAAGTTCCTTTTTTTTTCTCCTTTTGCCTTTACAAATAGACTTGTGATCTAACATTGCGCGCCAAGTGTTCAATGAAATGTCAATGTAAATTTAACTCCTAAATGTGGCATTCGGTTGGAGGTTCGAATTGGTAACACCCCCTCTTTACACCGGGCGCTACTCTGTAGCAGACCTTACTAGGTACTACCTAGCCTAGTTTGACAACGAGTTCACTTGGATCTTGCAACTCGGGCACGACGAGAAAACATGAATAAAACATCCAACCGATATTTATAAAACCCTAGTATAGAAAACATGCATGAAACCCAATCAAGTAACCACCATTTCTCCAAACTAAACCCACCCTAATGACACATCCTTCAATGACCTGTTCCATCATTCAGCCGAGGTTCCATCATGGGTCCCTTATCTTTACCTGAAACTAAAAAAAAAGTCCACGAAGGGTCAGTTACCCAACTAATAAAGGCTAGAATCCATACGATACTAGTAAGACGTTTGAAAACCAATCAAGTGTCTACATATACACAAACAAGGTTTGCATGATTACAACACATATCAGTTCTAAATTCATACTTCACTTCCCACAGATCATAAACACAAACCACATATCAAAATTCCATCCACATTCACACATACAAGTCCAAGCAAAACAATACAACCATTCTTCCACCGTTCCATTCCATGGTGCTTATCAACCCTACGCCCATGGTGCCGAGGCACGACCTCCCACCCTGCACAATTCCATCCTCCTAACCCCAGGTCAAGCCTCCTTAGGAGCACTTGCCCAAAACAAAGATAACTTTACTTTTGAAGGGGCACGATTCTCTGTCACATAACCATACGTAGCCATCACTTCAACCTAGAGGACTACGCACATGGCCATGCCGAGAACGGTACCAACACAGAGAAAATATTCGAAAACTTCACATTCGATGAAAGCCCAATGAAATCCTTTTCACACATATCATACACAATTAAACCTGTTTCATAGAATAATCACTTAGGGACTAGTTCCCCAAAACCAATCCTACAAGTACCACATGAAGTCTAACGAGTATTGAATGGAAACTGAGCAAGTCGAAAACGACTTACCTTCAAGACGAATTCTCTAGGCCAACAAACAACAACTAACACACAAAGTGGGCCCCTGTCTAAAACATATAGTTTGTCTCTTCCCCTTGTCTCTGATCACGACCTAGGACCCACGCTCCTATATGCATATATATACCCCAATGAATAATAATAGCCTTTTAACTCTTACAAACTCTAACCCTAAAATCAACAAAAAAAGCTAGGATGCTTTATAACTTTTCTTGTATAATTCCAAATCCTTTAAAACTTGACAAGAACATACTAAATATATACAAGAACATATTTCTAGTTCAAACCTTTCTGAAAAACTGGATCAAAGGTCTCTCTAATATCATTACAAAGCAAAACCCTAGAATTACTTTGAAATCTTTTACCGATTATAAATCTGATATCATAAATACCCTCTGAGAACTATAAATCGATTGTTTTTTAAATCCAATCAATTGTAAAGCCAGATTTGGAAAAATTAGTAAAATCTAAACAAACTATTAAATAATTAAAACTTACTAAATAACGCCTAAACTCCAAAATCCGACCCGGCGAACGAATCTAACACCGGGCTAATCCCTCCTCTCTCTCTCTCTCCCTCCCTTTTTTTCCTTCTCTCGGTTTTGATCTTCTCTGCCTTCGTAAGTTTTCAATTCACATCATTTACATATATAAGAATTGAGGAGAAAGTCGGCTATATTTATAGCAATTTACGGTTTTTACCCTCGAATATCCTTTATTACAAACTTTACCCTGAAATAATTATTAATTAATTTTAAGTTAAAAACATTTTTTTTAAATATAATTTTCTAAAATTCAAAATAAAATATTAAATATTATTATTTAGCCGAGATTACTTATAAGTTAAGTAATTCCCACAAGAAATTTACTTGTGATCTAACATTGCAAGCTAAGTGTTCGATGAAATATCCATGTAAATGATACTCCTAAATGTGGCATTCGTTTTCTAGGTTCGAATTTATGCTTTTATTTGATAGGTCTTGATTTTGTAGTGCAAAATGTGCTTATTGGCTTGATGCAATCCTCATTCTTTATGCTTATGCATAGATGTCTTTAAAGTTCACTTGTTTTGTCTCCTTTTGCCTTTACAAATTGACTTGTGATCTAACATTGCAAGCCAAGTGTTCGATGAAATGTCCATGTAAATGTTACTCCTAAATGTGGCATTCGATTTCTTGGTTCGAATTTATGCTTTTATTCGATAGGTCTTTATTTTGTAGTGCAGAATGTGTTTATTGACTTTATACTATCCTCATTCTTTATGCTTATGCCTAGATGTCTTTAAAGTTCACTTGTTTTGTCTCCTTTTGCCTTTAAAAATGGACTTGTGATCTAACATTTCAAGCCAAGTGTTCGATGAAATGTCCATGTAAATGTTACTCCTAAATGTGGCATTCGGTTTCTAGGTTCGAACTTATGCTTTAATTCGATCGGTGTTGATTTTGTAGTGTAGACTGTGCCTATTGGCTTAATACTATCCTCATTCTTTATGCCTATGCCTAATATCTTTAAAGTTCCTTTTTTTTCTCCTTTTGCCTTTACAAATAGACTTGTGATCTAACATTGCAAGCCAAGTGTTCGATGAAATGTCCATGTAAATTTAACTCCTAAATGTGGCATTCGGTTTCAAGGTTCGAATTTATGCTTTTATTTGATCGGTCTTGATATTGTAGTGCAGAATGTGCTTATTGGCTTTATACTATCCTCATTCTTTATGCTTATGCCTAGATGTCTTTAAAGTTCACTTGTTTTGTCTCCTTTTGCCTTTAAAAATTGACTTGTGATCTAACATTGCAAGCCAAGTGTTCGATGAAATGTCCATGTAAATGTTACTCCTAAATGTGGCATTCGATTTCTAGGTTCGAATATATCCTTTTATTCGATCGGTCTTGATTTTGTAGTGCAGAATGTGCTTATTGGCTTGATACTATCCTCATTCTTTATGCTTATGCCTAAATGTCTTTAAAGTTCACTTGTTTTTTCTCTTTTTGCTTTGAAAATGACGTGTGATCTAACATTGCAAGCAAAGTGTTCGATGAAATGTCCATGTAAATGTTACTCCTAAATTAGGCATTCGATTTCTAGGTTTGAATTTATACTTTAATTCGATCGTCCTTGATTTGGTAGTTTAGAATGTGCTTATTGGCTTGATACTATCCTCATTCTTTGTGCTTATGCATAGATGTCTTTAAACTTCACTTGTTTTTTCACCTTTTGCCTTTAAAATTTTACTTGTGATCTAACATTGCAAGCCAAGTGTTCGATGAAATGTCCATGTAAATTTAACTCCTAAATGTGGCATTCGTTTTCTAGGATCGAATTTATGCTTTTATTCGATCGATCTTGATTTTGTAGTGTTGAATGGGCTTATTGACTTGATACAATCCTCATTCTTTATGCTTATGCATAGATGTCTTTAAAGTTCACTTGTTTTGTCTCCTTTTGCCTTTAAAAATTGACTTGTGATCTAACATTGCAAGCCAAGTGCGCGATGAAATGTCCATGTAAATGTTACTCCTAAATGTGGCATTCGGTTTCTAGGTTCGAACTTATGCTTTAATTCGATCGGTGTTGATTTTGTAGTGTAGACTGTGCCTATTGGCTTAATACTATCCTCATTCTTTATGCCTATGCCTAATATCTTTAAAGTTCCTTTTTTTCTCCTTTTGCCTTTACAAATAGACTTGTGATCTAACATTGCGCGCCAGTTGTTCAATGAAATGTCCATGTAAATTTAACTCCTAAATGTGGCATTCGGTTTCAAGGTTCGAATTTATGCTTTTATTTGATCGGTCTTGATATTGTAGTGCAGAATGTGCTTATTGGCTTTATACTATCCTCATTCTTTATGCTTATGCCTAGATGTCTTTAAAGTTCACTTGTTTTGTACCCTTTTGCCTTTAAAAATTGACTTGTGATCTAACATTGCAAGCTAAGTGTTCGATGAAATGTCCATGTAAATGTTACTCCTAAATGTGGCATTCGATTTCTAGGTTCGAATATATCCTTTTATTCGATCGGTCTTAATTTTGTAGTGCAGAATGTGCTTATTGGCTTGATACTATCCTCATTCTTTATGCTTATGCCTAAATGTCTTTAAAGTTCACTTGTTTTTTCTCTTTTTGCTTTGAAAATGACGTGTGATCTAACATTGCAAGCAAAGTGTTCGATGAAATGTCCATGTAAATGTTACTCCTAAATTAGGCATTCGATTTCTAGGTTTGAATTTATACTTTAATTCGATCGTCCTTGATTTGGTAGTTTAGAATGTGCTTATTGGCTTGATACTATCCTCATTCTTTGTGCTTATGCATAGATGTCTTTAAACTTCACTTGTTTTTTCACCTTTTGCCTTTAAAATTTTACTTGTGATCTAACATTGCAAGCCAATTGTTCGATGAAATGTCCATGTAAATTTAACTCCTAAATGTGGCATTCGTTTTCTAGGATCGAATTTATGCTTTTATTCGATCGATCTTGATTTTACTTTTGTAGTGTTGAATGGGCTTATTGGCTTGATACAATCCTCATTCTTTATGCTTATGCATAGATGTCTTTAAAGTTCACTTGTTTTGTCTCCTTTTGCCTTTAAAAATTGCCTTGTGACCTAACATTGCAAGCTAAGTGCTCAATGAAATATCCATATAAATGTTACTCCTAAATGTGGCATTCGATTTCTATGTTTGAATTCATGCTTTTAATCGATCGGTCTTGATTTTGTAGTGTACAATGTGCTTATTGGCTTGATAGTGCCCTCATTTTTTCTACTTATGCCTAGATGTCTTTAAAGTTCACATGTTTTTTTCTCCTTTTGCCATTAAAATGACTTGTGATCTAACATTGCACGCCAAGTGTTCAATGAAATTTCCATCTAAATGTCACTCCTAAATGTGGCATTCAGTTTCAATAATCGAATTTATGCTTTTATTCAATCGGTTTTGATTTGGTAGTGTAGAATGTGCTTATTGGCTTGATACTATACTCAATCTTTTTGCTTATGCCTAGATGTCCTTAAAGTTCACTAGTTTTGTCTCCTTTTGCCTTTAAAATTTGACTTGTGATCTAACATTGCAAGTCAAGTGTTCGATGAAATGTCCATGTAAATGTTACTCCTAAATGTGGCATTCGATTTCTAGGTTCGAACTTATGCTTTAATTCGATCGGTCTTGATTTGTAGTGTAGAATGTGCTTATTGGCTTGATACCATCCTCATTCTTTATGCTTATGCCTAGATGTCTATAAAGTTCACTTCCTTTTTCTCCTTTTGCCTTTAAAATAACTTATGATCTAACATTGCAAGCGAAGTGTTCGATGAATTATCCATGTAAATATCACTCCTAAATATGGCATTCGGTATCTAGGTTCGAATTTATGCTTTTTTTCGATCGGTCTTGATTTTATAGTGCAGAATGTGCTTATTGGCTTGATGCAATCCTCATTCTTTATGCTTATGCATAGATGTCTTTAAAGTTCACTTGTTTTGTCTCCTTTTGCCTTTACAAATTGACTTGTGATCTAACATTGCAAGCCAAGTGTTCGATGAAATGTCCATGTAAATGTTACTCCTAAATGTGGCATTCGATTTCTAGGTTCGAATTTATGCTTTTATTCGATAGGTGTTTATTTTGTAGTGCAGAATGTATTTATTGGCTTTATACTATCCTCATTCTTTATGCTTATGCCTAGATGTCTTTAAAGTTCACTTGTTTTGTCTCCTTTTGCATTTAAAAAATGACTTGTGATCTTACATTTCAAGCGAAGTGTTCGATGAAATCTCCATGGAAATGTCACTCCTAAATGTGGCATTCGATTTCTAGGTTCGAACTTATGCTTTAATTCGATCGGTGTTGATTTTGTAGTGTAGAATGTGCTTATTGGCTTGATACTATCCTCATTCTTTATGCCTATGCCTAATATCTTTAAAGTTCCTTTTTTTTCTCCTTTTGCCTTTACAAATAGACTGGTGATCTAACATTGCGCCCCAAGTGTTCAATGAAATGTTTATGTAAATTTAACTCCTAAATGTGGCATTCGGTTTCTAGGTTCGAATTTATGCTTTTATCCGACCGGTCTTGATATTGTAGTGCAGAATGTGCTTATTGGCCTGATACTATCCTCATTCTTTATGCTTATGCATAGATGTTTTTAAAGTTCACTTGTTTTTTCTCTTTTTGCCTTTATAATTTATCTTGGGATCTAACTTTTCACTCCAAGTGTTCAATGAAATGTCCATGTAAATGTTACTCCCAAATGTGGCATTCGATTTGTAGGTTCGAACTTATGCTTTAATTCGATCGGTGTTGATTTTGTAGTGTAGAATGTGCCTATTGGCTTAATACTATCCTCATTCTTTATGCCTATGCCTAATATCTTTAAAGTTCATTTTTTTTCTCCTTTTGCCTTTACAAATAGACTTGTGATCTAACATTGCGCGCCAAGTGTTCAATGAAATGTCCATGTAAATTTAACTCCTAAATGTGGCATTCGGTTTCAAGGTTCGAATTTATACTTTTATTCGACCGGTCTTGATATTGTAGTGCAGAATGTGCTTATTGGCTTTATACTATCCTCATTCTTTATGCTTATGCCTAGATGTCTTTAAAGTTCACTTGTTTTGTCTCCTTTTGCCTTTAAAAATTGACTATTGATCTAACATTGCAAGCCAAGTGTTCGATGAAATGTCCATGTAAATGTTACTCCTAAATGTGGCATTCGATTTCTAGGTTCGAATATATCCTTTTATTCGATCGGTCTTGATTTTGTAGTGTAGAATGTGCTTATTGGCCTGATACTATCCTCATTCTTTATGCTTATGCATAGATGTTTTTAAAGTTCACTTGTTTTTTCTCCTTTTGCCTTTATAATTTATCTTGGGATCTAACTTTTCACGCCAAGTGTTCGATGAAATGTCCATGTAAATGTTACTCCCAAATGTGGCATTCGATTTGTAGGTTCGAACTTATGCTTTAATTCGATCGGTGTTGATTTTTAAGTGTAGAAGGTGCCTATTGGCTTAATACTATCCTCATTCTTTATGCCTATGCCTAATATCTTTAAAGTTCATTTTTTTTCTCCTTTTGCCTTTACAAATAGACTTGTGATCTAACATTGCGCGCCAAGTGTTCAATGAAATGTCCATGTAAATTTAACTCCTAAATGTGGCATTCGGTTTCAAGGCTTGAATTTATGCTTTTATTCGACCGTTCTTGATATTGTAGTGCAGAATGTGCTTATTGGCTTTATACTATCCTCATTCTTTATGCTTATGCCTAGATGTCTTTAAAGTTCACTTGTTTTGTCTCCTTTTGCCTTTAAAAATTGACTTGTGATCTAACATTGCAAGCCAAGTGTTCGATGAAATGTCCATGTAAATGTTACTCCTAAATGTGGCATTCGATTTCTAGGTTCGAATATATCCTTTTATTCGATCGGTCTTGATTTTGTAGTGCAGAATGTGCTTATTGGCTTGATACTATCCTCATTCTTTATGCTTATGCCTAAATGTCTTTAAAGTTCACTTGTTTTTTCTCTTTTTGCCTTGAAAATAACGTGTGATCTAACATTGCAAGCAAAGTGTTCGATGAAATGTCCATGTAAATGTTACTCCTAAATGAGGCATTCGATTTCTTGGTTTGAATTTATGCTTTAATTCGATCGTCCTTGATTTGGTATTGTAGAATGTGCTTATTGGCTTGATACTATCCTCATTCTTTGTGCTTATGCATAGATGTCTTTAAAGTTCACTTGTTTTGTCTCCTTTTGCCTTTAAAAATTGACTTGTGATCTAACATTGCAAGCCAAGTGCTCGATGAAATGTCCATGTAAATGTTACTCCTAAATGTGGCATTCGATTTCTAGGTTCGAATTTATGCTTTTATTCGATCGGTCTTGATTTTGTAGTGCAGAATGTGCTTATTGGCTTTATACTATCCTCATTCTTTATGCATATGCCTAGATGTCTTTAAAGTTCACTTGTTTTGTCTCCTTTTGCCTTTAAAAATTGACTTGTGATTAAACATTGCAAGTCCAGTGTTCGATGAAAGGTCCATGTAAATGTTACTCCTAAATATGGCATTCGATTTCTAAGTTTAAATTTATGCTTTTATTCGCTCGGTCTTGATATTGTAATGTAGAATGTGCTTCTTGGATTGATACTATCCCCATTCTTTATGCTTATGCATAGATGTCTTTATAGTTCAATTGTGTTTTCTCCATTTGCCTTTAAAAATTGCCTTGTGACCTAACATTGCAAGCTAAGTGCTCAATGAAATATCCATATAAATGTTACTCCTAAATGTGGCATTCGATTTCTATGTTCGAATTCATGCTTTTAATCGATCGGTCTTGATTTTGTAGTGTAGAATGTGCTTATTGGCTTGATAGTACCCTCATTTTTTCTACTTATGCCTAGATGTCTTTAAAGTTCACATGTTTTTTCTCCTTTTGACATTAAAATGACTTGTGATCTAACATTGCACGCCAAGTGTTCAATGAAATTTCCATCTAAATGTCACTCCTAAATGTGGCATTCAGTTTCAATGTTCGAACTTATGCTTTAATTCGATCGGTGTTGATTTTGTAGTGTAGACTGTGCCTATTGGCTTGATACTATCCTCATTCTTTATGCCTATGCCTAATATCTTTAAAGTTCCTTTTTTTTTCTCCTTTTGCCTTTACAAATAGACTTGTGATCTAACATTGCGCGCCAGTTGTTCAATGAAATGTCCATGTAAATTTAACTCCTAAATGTGGCATTCGGTTTCAAGGTTCGAATTTATGCTTTTATTTGATCGGTCTTGATTTGTAGTGTAGAATGTGCTTATTGGCTTGATACTATCCTCATTTTTTATGCCTATGCCTAATATCTTTAAAGTTCCTTTTTTTTCTCCATTTTGCCTTTACAAATAGACTTGTGATCTAACATTGCGCGCCAAGTGTTCAATGAAATGTCCATGTAAATTTAACTCCTAAATGTGGCATTCGGTTGGAGGTTCGAATTTGTAACACCCCGTCTTTACACCGGGCGCTACTCTGTAGTAGACCTTACTAGGTACTACCTAAGCTAGTTTGACAACAAGTTCACTTGGATCTTGCAACTCGGGCACGACGAGAAAACATGAATAAAACATCCAACCGATATTTATAAAACCCAAGTATAGAAAACATGCATGAAACCCAATCAAGTAACCACCATTTCTCCAAACTGAACCCACCCTAATGACAGAGCCTTCAACGACCTGTTCCATCATTCAGCCGAGGTTCCATCATGGGTCCCTTGTCTTTACCTGAAACTAAAAAAATAAGTCCCCGAAGGGTCAGCTACCCATCTAATAAAGGCTTGAATCCATACGATACTAGTAAGACGTTTAAAAACCAATCAAGTGTCTACATATACACAAACAAGGTTTGCATGATTACAACACATATCAGTTCTAAATTCATACTTCACTTCCCACAGATCGTAAACACAAACCACATATCAAAATTCCATCCACATTCACACATACAAGTCCAAGCAAAACAATACAACCATTCTTCCACCGTTCCATTCCATGGTGCTTATCAACCCTACGCCCATGGTGCCGAGGCACGACCTCCCACCCTGCACAATTCCATCCTCCTAACCCCAGGTCAAGCCTCCTTAGGAGCACTTGCCCAAAACACAGATAACTTTACTTTTGAAGGGGCACGATTCTCTATCACATAACAATACGTAGCCGTCACTTCAACCTAGAGGACTACGCACATGGCCATGCCGAGAACGGTACCAACACAGAGAAAATATTCGAAAACTTCACATTCGATGAAAGCCCAATGAAATCCTTTTCACACATATCATACACAATTAAACCTGTTTCATAGAACAATCACTTTGGGACTAGTTCCCCAAAACCAATCCTACAAGTACCAGATGAAGTCTGATATCATAAATACCCTCTGAGAACATAAATCGACTGTTTTTTAAATCCAATCAATTGTAAAGCCAGATCTGGAAAAATTAGTAAAATCTAAACAAACTATTAAATAATTAAAACTTACCAAATAACGCCTAAACTCCAAAATCCGACCCGACGAACGAATCCAACACCGGGCTAATACCCTCCTCTCTCTCTCTCTCCCCCTCCCTTTTTTTCCTTCTCTCGGTTTTGATCTTCTCTGCCTTCGTAAGTTTTCAATTCACATCATTTACATATATAAGAATTGAGGAGAAAGTCGGCTATATTTATAGCAATTTACGGTTTTTACCCTCGAATCTCCTTTATTACCAACTTTACCCTGAAATAATTATTAATTAATTTTAAGTTAAAAACTTTTTTTTTAAATATAATTTTCTAAAATTCAAAATAAAATATTAAATATTATTATTTAGCCGAGATTACTTATAAGTTAAGTAATTCCCACAAGAAATTTAAGGAGCGTAAAAATAAAATAATATCGAAATATTCCCGAATAATACATTCTACCCCCCTTAAAGAAAGTTTCGTCCCGAAACTTCCTAACGTATATGAAAATAAACTCACAGCACTTACTTAAAATCCTTGACACGAACCAAACAACACGCAGATCATATACGTTTAGTATACTACAAACAACAACCATATAAATCAAACATCATGTAATTCACACGATCAACACACTACCAGCAACTACCAAACAAGTCAAGCACACAAGGTTAAGTCGAACAAAGCACACAAATAGTTACAACTACCCGTAACTATAACCCTTGATCATTGCTAACTCTTATTCTCAAATGCCTAAACTAAAACCGGGTACAAATTTGGGTAGTTTTCACTTATTCTGTCTCAGTCTCCCAAGTTGCCTCTTCAACTCCTCGTCGGGACCACTGAATCAGCACGAGGGGTATCTGTTTATTTCACAACTTTTTCATTCGTCTACCTAAAATTGCTACCGGTTATTCTTGAAAAGTATGATCTGGCTCAATTTCCAACTCTTCATAGTTGAGCCTATGACTAGGATCAGGCACATACTGCCTCAACTATGACACATGAAAAACAGAATGTACTCCTTCTAAAGTTGGTGGTAGTGCCAACCTTGTAGGCTACCTTGCCTACCCTCTCGAGAATTTCAAATGGCCCGATGTACCGAGGACTCAACTTTCCTTTCACTCCAAATCTTCTAACCCCACGAGTCGGCGATACTCTCACCCAAACATGTGCTCCTACCTCGAATTCCAATGGTCGTCGCCTCTAATCTGCATAAGATTTTTGACGACTCTGTGCTGTCAACACACGTTCTCGAATCAATGCCACCATTTCAATTGTCTCCTGAATCATCTGAGGCATTCCATCTACAACATCTGATGGATCATCCCAACATAGAGGCGTCCTACATCTCCTCCCATATAAACCCTCATATGGTTCCATCTGAATTGAAGAGTGCCAACTATTATTATATGCAAACTCAACTAATTCCAAGTGATCAGACCAGTTTCCTCCCCAATCCAACACACATGATCTCAACATATCTTCTAGTGTTTGAATAGTCCTCTCCGATTGGCCATCTGACTGCGGGTGATAACAAGTCGTGAAATGTAGCTTGGTGCCTAAAGCTTTATGGACTTTTTGCCAAAAATTGGAGGTAAACCTCCCATCACGATCAGAAACAATCGTTTTGGGCACTCCATGCAATGTCATTATTTGTTTCACGAACACCTCTACTAGTTTACTCACTTGCCAAGCCTCTCTTATTGGTAGAAAACGAGCAGTCTTAGTTAGTTTGTCCACGACAACCCATATTGTATCATGTCCTCTACTAATCTGCAGTCCAGTAACAAAATCCATAGAAATGTCCTCCCACTTCCATTCTGGAACTGGAAGTGGTTCGAGAATTCCACTTGGTCTTGGGTGCTCTATTTTTACTTGTTGGCACACCTGACACTTTGCTACAAATTTCGCTACATCAGGCTTCATTCCATCCCACCAATAATATTGTTTCAAGTCCTTGTACATCTTACTAGCTCCCGGGTGGATTGAATAAGGAGTAGCGTGAACCTCTCGTAATATCTTTTGTTTCAACTCCTCATCTTGAGGTACACAAATTCGACCATTCATTCTCAAAGTACCATCAACATGTTCTTTAAAAGCAGATGCCTCTCCACGGCTCACTTTCTACCTCAACTCTTGAATCATCAAACAAGTCTCCTACTTAAGTCGTATTTCCTCAATTAAGGTTGGCTGACAATCTATACGGCTTAGTCTACCCTGATAACGTTGAATTTGTACCTCAATCTCATACCTTATCAATTCTCTTTGTAACTCTGGTTTGGCAGTCAAGTGGCACAACATACGCTCTTGCGGAGTTTTTCTGCTAAGAGCATCAACAACTACATTCGCCTTTCCGGGATGATACAAGATCTCTAGATCATAATCCTTCAGTAATTCAAGCCATCTTCGTTGTCTCATGTTCAATTCTCTCTGAGTAAAAATGTACTTAAGGCTCTTATGTTCTGTCATCACTTTACATGTACTTCCATACAAGTAATGACGCCATATCTTTAGAGCATGAATCACTGCTGCCAACTCTAAATCATGTGTTGGATAATTCAACTCGTTTGGTTTCAACTGTTTGGAAGCATATGCAATCACCCTATCATTCTGCATTAATACACAACCTAAGCCTACCTTTGAGGCATCACTGTAAATCAAAAAGCCTTCATTCCCTTGAGGAAAAGCAAGTATTGGAGCTGAAGTCAACTTCTCCTTCAACTCATCGAAGCCCCTTTGACAAGCATCATTACAGTCAAAACGAGTGGTCTTTTTCTGCAAGTTGGTAAGTGGTTGGGCTATTCGTGAAAACCCGTCGACAAACCTCCTGTAGTACCCTGCCAATCCTAAGAAACTCCGTACCTCCTTTACATTCTTTGGGGGTTCCTAAGCCTTCACAGCTTCAATCTTTAAGGGGTCTACCATGACTCCCTTAGCGGATACAACATGACCCAGGAAAGTAACTTCTGGTAGCCAGAACTCACATTTGGACAGTTTAGCAAAAAGTCGGTGGTGTCTTAGCACTTCCAAAACTAATCTAAGATGCTTTGCATGCTCCTCAGTGCTTTGAGAATAAATCAATATATAATCAATAAAGAAACCACAAATTTATCCAAATAGTCTATAAACACCCGATTCATTAACTCCATGAACACCACAGGTGCATTAGTCAATCCGAATGGCATTACTGCAAACTCATAGTGCCCGTACCTTGTTCGGAAAGCCGTCTTGGGAATATCCCCTTCCCGAATCCTCAATTGATGATAGCCCGATCTGAGGTCCACCTTTGAGAATACAATAGCCCCTTGCAACTTGTCTAACAAGTCATCAATACGAGGCAAGGGGTACTTATTCTTAATAGTAACTCGGTTTAGCTCCCGGTAATCAATACATAAACGTAGGGAACCATCTTTATTTCTCACAAACAAAACTCGAGCTCCCCATGGTGATGCACTTGGACGTATATATCCCTTCTCTAGTAACTCCTCCAACTGAGCCTTCAGCTCTTGCATCTCCATTGGAGCCATACGGTACGGGGCTTTTGAGATTGGTCTTGTTCCTGGATCTAATTCAATATTAAAGTCCACCTCTCATTGAGGAGGTAGCCCTGGAAGTTCATCTGGAAAAACGTCTTCAAAATCACAGACTACTGGTATATCTTGAATACACGGTCCTTTCTTGTCTCCTTATAGAACATAACACCAATAACCCACACACCCATCATTAAGCAACATAGCAGCTTTCACCATACTAATCACTGATCCTGGACCCTCCTGCTCTGGATCTTGACATACATGTATTGTCCCATCATCTGCAGTCACAGTGACTGTACCCTTATGTGCATCTAATACTGCTTTATAACGTCTCATCCAGTCCATCCCCAAAATAAAATCATCACTAGGCGACAACTGTATCACAATAAAGTCTGTAAACCAATCCCTACCCCCAATCCTAATAGGGCAATGAAGTAGTTCTCTATTTCCTCTCACCTTACTACCATCGGGCAGTCCCACCATAAAGGATGTACCCTCCGAGCAAGTCAACCCTAGTCTATCAACGCATGCAGAGGACACAAAAGAGTGCGTAGCACCCGTATCAAACAAGATATGCATAGGTTTAGACTTAATCCAAATCGTACCTGTGGTAGTCGGAGCATTTAAGGCATCAGGCTTTCTCATCTCGAATACCCGAGGCTGGTTGCCCCCGGTAGTGCTAGCTCCCGCACCACGGCCTCTACTCTAGCTTGGTGCATGTTGAGTCTGTTGGAACTGACGACGAATCCCTTGGTTCACTGACCCCGGCGAAGATCCCTATGAGGGTGTTCCAACCTTACAATATTTTTCTAAGTGGCCTGGCTTCCCACATATGAAACAATTACGAACTTGTTTCCGACACTGATTCCTCATATGACTAGTGTCTCCACAATTGAAGCACTCCCTCAACCCTCCAGTAAACTGACTTTGTTGAGGTTGGTCTGGACGACCTTGTGACTGAAATCCAGACCGGTTTTGTTGAGACACACCCGAACGATTATCTTTCCGAGAGTTTGATGGAGCAAACAACCTCTACTTCTTATTTCTACTAGCTTGTACATTCAATTGTTCCGGCCCCAAGGTGGACATAGAATAAGATGAAGCAGAATCTTGAATTTCCTTCAAAGTCTTGAGTCAAAGTCCAAATACATAGGCACGCAGTTGGGGTTGCAACCGCTTAAGAAAGGTTGCAATCTGCAGATTCTCGATAGGAGTGGCATTGGGCATCGCTGCCAAACCTCGTTGAAACTTTTAGATAGTCTCACCCACGGTAATCTTCTCGGGCCCTGCATCCCGAAAAGCAGTCTCACAAGCCATTCTCATGACCTCAGGATAATAGTTATCTTGAATCCTCTCTTGAAATTCTTCAAAAGTAACATTTACCTGATGATCACGACTCAACTCCCACCAATCAAATGCATCCCCCTGTAACAAACTCTGAACCAGAGACATCCTTCTTTCTTCCGGTGCCTGGATAGAGTCGAGAGAAGATGCCACTTTCTTCAGCCACTGCTCAACATCAGCTTCCAGATCCCCAGTAGAATTCTGTACCCCAGTCTTCCTGAACTCCGGAAGCCACTTGTCAGGTAGAGGCTCGCGATATCTCCTACCTTGCTCAGCCATGCAATCAGCCACTATTGGCCTTGGAATACGTGATTTTGGAGTTCAGGCGTTATTTGGTAAGTTTTAATTAGTTAATATTTTGTTTAGATTTTACTAATTTTTCCAGATCTGGCTTTACAATTGATTGGATTTAAAAATCAGTCGATTTATAGTTCTCAGAGGGTATTTTTGATATCGGATTTATAATCGGTAAAAGATTTCAGAGTAATTTTAGGGTTTTGCTTTGTAATGATATTAGGGAGACATTTGATCCAGTTTTTCAGAAAGGTTTGAACTAGAAAAATGTTCTTTTATATATCTAGTATATTCATGTCAAGTTTTAAAGGATTTGGAATTATACACAAGAAGTTATAAAACATCCTGGCTTTTCGTTGATTTTAGGGTTAGAGTTGTAAGAGTTAAAAGGCTATTATTATTCATTGGGGTTTATATATGCATATAGGAGCATGAGTCCTAGGTTGTGATCAGAGACGAAGGGCAAAGACAGGCTATCTGTCTTAGACGGGGTTTCACGTTGTATAATAATTAGTGGTTTCTTGGCGTTGGAAATTCGTCCTCAAGGTAAGTCGTTTACGACTTGCTAAGTTTACATTCAATACTTGTTAGACTTCATGTTGTGCTTGTAGGATTGGTTTTGGGGAACTAGTCCCTAAGTGATTGTTCTATGAAAAAGGTTTACTTGTGTATGATATGTGTGAAAAGGATTTCATTGGGCTTTCATTGAATGTGAAGTTTTCGAATATTTTCTCTGTGTTGGTACCGTTCTCGGCATGGCCATGTGCGTAGTCCTCTGGGTTGAAGTGACGGCTACGTATGGTTATGTGACAGAGAAATCGTGCCCCTTCAAAAGTAAAGCTATCTGTGTTTTGGGCAAGTGCTCCCGAGGAGGCTTGACCCGAGGTTAGAAGGATGGAATTGTAAAAGGTGGGAGTGTACTCGAGGTCCAACCTAAAACTAAAATCGGCCGGTAATTTCAAATTATTTCATTGGGGTAGTGATATTGCATTTACAGGGTAGATGACACGCCTCGACTCTGTCGTCATCAGCCGAAGGACCTCATGTAGACTAGTAAGTTATTTTGTTAACTTTAGTTAAAGATAGTTTAAATAGTAAAACATCTGTTTACAGAAGGCTCCACAAACTAGAGTTGGAGCAACTAAAGCAGGAAGGAAAGGTGGTGGTAGAGGACGTGGTAGGGGCCGTGTTGGAAACAGAGAAGGGAGCAACTAAAGCAGGAAGGAAAGGTGGTGGTAGAGGACGTGGTAGGGGCCGTGTTGGAAACAGAGAAGAGGCTCCTGCCGTGGGAGAGCCACACCCTCCTCAAGAGGAGGTTGTTGAGAATGTTGGACATGTAGTGAATGACCATCCAAGGGGAAATGTTTCGGTTGTTGGGAACGGGCTCCCTGCGATTGGAGTCAACGATAGGGAAAATGGAGAAGTACGTGGGCCAGCTCAGGTTCCACCAGTTGAGTTACCACCAAAGACGACTGTTGTTATCCGAGCTACACTTGCCGAGCTATTACAAAATCTAGTAGGTACTGGATTTTTGCCTAATCATAATGCGACCAATTCTGGCTATCAAGGGGCTGAGGTTAGGGCACCAAGACCAGTTTTTGCACAATCGGTTCAATCAGGGAGACCACCATGTATTCCAAGGCCATTAGTGGCCGATGGCATGGCTGAGCAAGGAAGGAGATATCGCGAGCCTCTTCCTGATAAGTGGCTTGCGGAGTTCAGGAAGACTGGGGTACCGAACTTTACTGGGGATCAAGAAGCTGATGTTGAGCAGTGGTTGAGGAAAGTGGCATCATCTCTCGACTCTATCCAGGCACTAGAAGAAAGAAGGATGTCTCTAGTTCAGAGTTTGTTACAGGGGGATGCATTTGATTGGTGGGAGTTGAGTCGTGATCATCAGGTAAATGTTACTTTTGAGGAATTTCAGGAAAGGATTCGAGATAACTATTGTCCTGAGCTCGTGAGAGCGGCTCGTGAGACTGCTTTTCAGGATGCAGGACCCGAGAACATTACCGTGGGTGAGACTATCCAAAAGTTTCAACAAGGTTTGGCAGCGGTGCCCAATGCCGCTCCATAGAGAATCTGCGAATTGCAACCTTTCTTAAGCGGTTGCAACCCCAACTGCGTGCATACATATCTGGACTTCGACTCAAGACTTTGAAGGAGGTTCAAGATTCTGCTTTAGCTTATTCTATGTCCACCTTGGGGCCGGAACAATTGAATGTACAAGTTAGTAGAAATAAGAAGCAGAGGGTGTTTGCTCCATCAGATTCTAGGAGAGATAATCGTTCGGGTGTGTCTCAACAAAACCGATCTGGATTTCAGTCACAAGGTCGCCAAGACCAACCTCAACAAAGTCAGTTTACTGGAGGATTGATGGAGTGCTTCAACTGTGGAGACACTAGTCATATGAGGAATCAGTGTCGGAAACTAGTTCGTAATTGTTTCAAATGTGGGAAGCCAGGCCACTTACAAAAATATTGTAAAGTTGGAACACCCTCACAGGGATCTTCGTCGGTGTCAGTGAACCAAGGGATTCGTCGTCAGTTCCAACAAACTCAAAATGCACCTAGCCAAAGTAGAGGCCGTGGTGCGGGAGCTAGCACTACCGGGGGCAACCAGCCTCGGGTATTCGAGATGAGAAGGCCTGATGCCTTGAATGCTCCGACTGCCACAAGTACGATTTGGATTAAGTCTAAACCTATGCATATCTTGTTTGATACGGGTGCTACGCACTCTTTTGTGTCCTCTGAGTGCGTTGATAGACTAGGGTTGACTTGCTCGGAGGGTACATCCTTTATGGTGGGATTGCCCGATGGTAGTAAGGTGAGAGGAAATAGAGAAATACTTCATTGCCCTATTAGGATTGGGGGTAGGGATTGGTTTGCAGACTTTATTGTAATACAATTGTCGCCTAGTGATGATGTTATTTTGGGGATGGACTGGATGAGACGTTATAAAGCAGTATTAGATGCACATAGGGGTACAGTCACTGTGACTGCAGATGATGGGACAATACATGTATGTCAAGATCCAGAGCAGGAGGGTCCAGGATCAGTGATCAGTATGGTGAAAGCCGCTAAGTTGCTCAATGATGGCTGTATGGGTTATTGGTGTTATGTTCTAGAAGGAGACAAGAAGGGACCGTGTATTCGAGATATACCAGTAGTATGTGAGTTTGAAGACGTTTTTCCAGAGGAACTTCCAGGGCTACCTCCTCAACGAGAGGTGGACTTTAATAT
This sequence comes from Fallopia convolvulus, assembly GCA_964016875.1. Classification (NCBI taxonomy): domain Eukaryota; kingdom Viridiplantae; phylum Streptophyta; class Magnoliopsida; order Caryophyllales; family Polygonaceae; genus Fallopia; species Fallopia convolvulus. The sequence continues at coordinate 31,646,008 of OZ024734.1, read as the reverse complement.
TGAATTAGAGTCAGGAACCAGACCAATTTCAAAAGCCCCGTACCGTATGGCTCCAATGGAGATGCAAGAGCTGAAGGCTCAGTTGGAGGAGTTACTAGAGAAGGGATATATACGTCCAAGTGCATCACCATGGGGAGCTCCAGTATTGTTTGTGAGAAAGAAGGATGGTTCCCTACGTTTATGCATTGATTACCGGGAGCTAAACCGAGTCACTATTAAGAATAAGTACCCATTGCCTCGTATTGATGACTTGTTAGACCAGTTGCAAGGGGCTATTGTGTTCTCAAAGGTGGACCTCAGATCGGGCTATCATCAATTGAGGATTCGGGAAGTGGATATTCCCAAGACGGCTTTCCGAACAAGATATGGGCACTACGAGTTTGTAGTAATGCCGTTTGGATTGACTAATGCACCTGCGGTATTCATGGAGTTAATGAATCGGGTGTTTATAGACTATTTGGATAAATTTGTGGTTGTCTTTATTGATGATATATTGATTTATTCTCAAAGCACTGAGGAGCATGCAAAGCATCTTAGATTAGTTTTGGAAGTGCTAAGACACCACCGACTGTTTGCTAAACTGTCCAAATGTGAGTTCTGGCTACCAGAAGTTACTTTTCTAGGTCATGTTGTATCCGCTAAGGGAGTCATGGTAGACCCCTTAAAGATTGAAGTTGTGAAGGCTTGAGAACCCCCAAAGAATGTAAAGGAGGTACGGAGTTTCTTAGGATTGGCAGGGTACTACAGGAGGTTTGTTGACGGATTTGCACGAATAGCCCAACCACTTACCAACTTGCTGAAAAAGACCACCCGTTTTGACTGGAATGATGCTTGTCGAAGGGGCTTCGATGAGTTGAAGGAGAAATTGACTTCAGTTCCAATACTTGCTTTTCCTCAAGGGAATGAAGGCTTTGTGATTTACAGTGATGCCTCAAAGGTAGGCTTAGGATGTGTATTAATGCAGAATGACAGGGTGATTGCATATGCTTCCAGGCAGTTGAAACCAAACGAGTTGAATTATCCAACCCATGATTTAGAGATGGCAGCAATGATTCATGCTCTAAAGATATGGCGTCATTACTTGTATGGAAGTACATGTAAAGTGATGACAGACCATAAGATCCTTAAGTACATTTTTACTCAGAGAGAATTGAACATGATACAATGGAGATGGCTTGAATTACTGAAAGATTATGATTTAGAGATCTTGTATCATCCCGGAAAGGCGAATGTAGTTGTTGATGCTCTTAGAAGAAAAACGCCACAAGAACATATGTTGTGTCACCTGACTGCCCAACCAGAGTTACAAAGAGAACGGATAAGGTATGAGATTGAGGTACAGATTCAACCCTATCAAGGTAGACTAGGCCGTATAGATTGTCAGCCGACCTTAATTGAGGAAATACGACTTAAGTAGGAGACTTGTTTGATGATTCCAGAGTTGAGGCAGAAAGTGAGCCGTGGAGAGGCATCTGCTTTTGAAGAACATGTTGATGGTACTTTGAGATTGAATGGTCGATTATGTGTACCTCGAGATGAGGAGTTGAGACAAAAGATATTACAAGAGGCTCACGCTACTCCTTATTCAATCCACCCGGGAGCTAGTAAGATGTACAAGGACTTGAAGCAATATTACTGGTGGGATGGAATGAAGCCTGATGTAGTGAAATTTGTAGCAAAGTGTCAGGTGTGCCAACAAGTAAAAATAGAGCACCAAAGATCAGGTGGAATGCTCGAACCACTTCCAGTTCCAGAATGGAAGTGGGAGGACATTTCCATGGATTTTGTTACCGGAATGCGGATTAGTAGAGGACATGATACAATATGGGTTGTCGTGGACAGACTGACTAAGACTGCTCGTTTTCTGCCCATTAGAGAGACTTGGCTAGTGAGTCAACTAGTAGAGGTGTTCATAAAACAAATAGTGAGATTACATGGAGTGCCCAAAACAATTGTTTCTGATTGTGATGGGCGGTTTACCTCCAATTTTTGGCAAAAAGTGCATAAAGCTTTAGGCACCAAGCTACATTTCACGACTGGTTATCACCCGCAGTCAGATGGCCAATCTGAGAGGACAATTCAAACATTAGAAGATATGTTGAGATCATGTGTGCTCGATTGGGGAGGAAACTGGTCTGATCACTTGGAATTAGTTGAGTTTGCATATAATAATAGTTGGCACTCTTCGATTCGGATGGCACCATATGAGGCTTTATATGGGAGGAGATGTAGGACACCTCTATGTTGGGATGATCCATCAGATGTTGTTGAAGGAATGCCTCAAATGATTCAAGAAACAGTTGAAAAGGTGGCATTGATTCGAGAACGTATGTTGACAGCACAGAGTCGTCAGAAATCTTATGCAGATAAGAGGCGACGACCATTGGAATTCGAGGTGGGAGCACATGTTTGGATAAGAGTATCGCCGACTCGTGGGGTTAGAAGATTTGGAGTGAAAGGAAAGTTGAGTCCTCGGTACATCGGGCCATTTGAAATTCTCGAGAGGGTAGGCGAGGTAGCCTACAAGTTGGCACTACCACCAACTCTAGAAGGAGTTCATTCTGTTTTTCATGTGTCGCAGTTGAGGCGGTATGTGCCTGATCCTAGTCATAGGCTCAACTATGAAGAGTTGGAAATTGAGCCAGATCATACTTTTCAAGAACAACCGGTAGCAATCTTATGTAGACGAATGAAAAAGTTGCGAAACAAAGAGATAACCCTCGTGCTAATTCAGTGGTCCCGACGAGGAGTTGAAGAGGCAACTTGGGAGACTAAAACGAGAATAAGTGAGAGCTATCCTGAGTTGTACCCGGTTTTAGTTGAGGCATTTAAGAATAAGAGTTAGCGGTGATCAAGGGTTATAGTTATGGGTAGTTTTAATTATTTGTGTGCTTTGTTCGACTTTACCTTGTGTGCTTGACTTGTTTGATGGTTGCTTGTAGTGTTCTGATAATGTGAATTACGTGTTGTTGACTTGTGTGAAAAACTAAGCAATGTAATAAGTTCGTTTTCGTATACCTCAGGATGTTTCGGGACGAAACTTTCTTTAAGGGGGGTAGAATTAATATTCGGGAATATTTTAATATTTTATTTTGAATTTTAGAAAATTATATAAAAAAAAGTTTTTAACTTAAAAGTAATTAATAATTATTTCAGGGTAAAGTTTGTAGTAAAGGAAATTTGAGGGTGGAAACCGTAATTTTTTTAAAGCTTTAGCCGACTTCGTTTTTTTATATATATGAAAACATGTTTCAATACATGTTCTACGAGAGCAAGAGAAGAGGGAGGTGAGGGAGGAGAGAGAGAGAGAGAGAGAGAGAGAGAGAGAGAGAGAGAGAGAGAGTAGCCTGCGTGCAAGGTTCGTTCGTCGGGTCGGATTTTGGAGTTCAGGCGTTATTTGGTAAGTTTTAATTAGTTAATATTTTGTTTAGATTTTACTAATTTTTCCAGATCTGGCTTTACAATTGATTGGATTTAAAAATCAGTCGATTTATAGTTCTCAGAGGGTATTTTTGATATCGGATTTATAATCGGTAAAAGATTTTAGAGTAATTTTAGGGTTTTGCTTTGTAATGATATTAGGGAGACCTTTGATCCAGTTTTTCAGAAAAGTTTGAACTAGAAAAATGTTCTTTTATATATCTAGTATATTCATGTCAAGTTTTAAAGGATTTGGAATTATACACAAGAAGTTATAAAACATTCTGGCTTTTTGTTGATTTTAGGGTTAGAGTTGTAAGAGTTAAAAGGCTATTATTATTCATTGGGGTTTATATATGCATATAGGAGCATGAGTCCTAGGTTGTGATCAGAGACAAAGGGCAAAGACAGGCTATCTGTCTTAGACGGGGATTCGCGTTGTATAATAATTAGTGGTTTCTTGGCGTTGGAAATTCGTCCTCAAGGTAAGTCGTTTACGACTTGCTCAGTTTACATTCAATACTTGTTAGACTTCATGTTGTGCTTGTAGGATTGGTTTTGGGGAACTAGTCCCTAAGTGATTGTTCTATTAAAAAGGTTTAGTTGTGTATGATATGTGTGAAAAGGATTTCATTGGGCTTTCATTGAATGTGAAGTTTTCGAATATTTTCTCTGTGTTGGTACCGTTTTCGGCATGGCCATGTGCGTAGTCCTCTGGGTTGAAGTGACGGCTACGTATGGTTATGTGACAGAGAAATCGTGCCCCTTCAAAAGTAAAGCTATCTGTGTTTTGGGCACGTGCTCCCGAAGAGGCTTGACCCGAGGTTAGAAGGATGGAATTGTAAAAGGTGGGAGGTCGCGCCTCGGCACCTACGGCATAGGGTTGATAAGCGCCATGGAATGGAACGGTGAGAGAATGGTTGTATTGTTCTGCTTGGAATTGTATGTATGAATGTGTATGGAAGTTTGATATGTGATTTGTATTTATGATATATGTTTATGATCTATGGGGAGTGAAATATGGGTTTAGAACTGATATGTGTTGTAATCATGGGAACCTTGCTTGTGTATATGTTAGTCAACTGATTGGTTTTTAAACATCTTACTAGTACCGTATGGATTCTAGCTTGTATTAGAATGGTAGTTGACCCTTCGGGGACTTGTTTTATTTTAGTTTCAGGTAAAGACAAGGGACCCATGATGGAACAGATCGTTGAAGGCCGTGTCATTAGGAGGGGTTCGTTTGGAAAAATGATGGTTTACTTTTTGGTATCTTTCGAATAATGTTTTGTTTTGATAAAGAAAGGGTAGTGGTATGTTAATGAAATGTTTCTAGGAAGCGTTGTAAATTATGTTATTTTGGGTTTCATGCATGTTTTCTATACTTGGGTTTTATAAATATCGGTTGGATGTTTTATTCATGTTTTCTCGTCGTGCCCGAGTTGCAAGATCCAAGTGAACTCGTTGTCAAACTAGCCTAGGTAGTACCTAGTAAGGTCTACTACCGAGTAGCGCCCCTATTTAAAGACGGGGTGTTACAATAGTCTCCTTGACTAAACCGGTTGTGAAAAATCTTGTCTTGGTGCCCTAACCTCAGCCCCTTGATAGCCAGAATTTGTTGCATTATGATTAGGCAAGAATCCAGTACCTACCTGATTTTGTAATAGCTCGGCAAGTGTAGCTCGGATAACAACAGTCGTCTCTAGTGGTAACTCAACTGGTGGCAATTGAACTGGCCCACGTACTTCCTCATCTGCCCTATTGTTGACTCCATTAGCAGGGAGCGTGTTCCCAACAGCCGAAACATTTCCCCTTTGATGGTCATTCAATGCAGGTCCAACATTCTCAACAACCTCCTCTTGAGGAGGGTGTGGCTCTCCCACGGCAGGAGCCTCTTCTCTGTTTCCAACACGGCCCCTACCACGTCCTCTACCACTACCTTTCCTTCCTGCTTTAGCTAATCCAACTCTAGTTTTTGGAGCCATTTGTAAACGAATGTTTTACTATTTAAACTATCTTTAACTGAAGTTACCGAAATAACTTACTAGTCTACATGAGGTCCTTCGGCTGATGACGACAGAGTCGAGGCGTGTCATCTACCCTGTAAATGCAATATGACTACCCCAATGAAATAATTTGAAATTACCGGCCGATTTTAGTTTTAGGTTGGACCTCGAGTACACTCCTTGTTCAGTTCCATGTGCCCTTGTTGTCAACCTGGCTCTGATACCAATTTGTAACACCCCGTCTTTACACCGGGCGCTACTCGGTAGTAGACCTTACTAGGTACTAGCTAGGCTAGTTTAACAACGAGTTCACTTGGATCTTGCAACTCGGGCACGACGAGAAAACATGAATAAAACATCCAACCGATATTTATAAAACCCAAGTATAGAAAACACGCATGAAACCCAAAACAACATAATTTACAACACTTCCTGGAAACATTTCATTAGTATACCACTACCCTTTCTTTATCAAAACAACACATTATATAAAAGATACCAAAATGTAACCACCATTTCTCCCAACTGAACCCACTCTAATGACACATCCTTCAACGACCTGTTCAATCATTCAGCCGAGGTTCCATCATGGGTCCCTTGTCTTTACCTGAAACTAAAAAAAACAAGTCCCTGAAGGGTCAGCTACCCTTCTAATACATGCTAGAATCCATACGATACTAGTAAGACGTTCAAGTGTCTACATATACACAAACAAGGTTCGCATGATTACAACACATATCAGATCTAAATTCATACTTCACTTCCCATAGATCATAAACACAAACCACATATCAAACTTCCATCCACATTCACACATACAAGTCCAAGCAAAACAATACAACCATTCTTCCACCGTTCCATTCCATGGCTCTTATCAACCCTACGCCCATGGTGCTGAGGCGCGACCTCCCACCCTGCACAATTCCATCCTCCTAACCCCGGGTCAAGCCTCCTCAGGAGCACTTGCCCAAAACACAGATAACTTTACTTTTGAAGGGGCACAATTCTCTGTCACATAACCATACGTAGCCATCACTTCGACCCAGAGGACTACGCACATGGCCATGCCGAGAACGGTACCAACACATAGAAAATATTCGAAAACTTCACATTCGATGAATGCCCAATGAAATCCTTTTCACACATATCATACACAATTAAACCATTTCATAGAACAATCACTTAGGGACTAGTTCCCCAAAACCAATCCTACAAGCACCACATGAAGTCTAACGAGTATTGAATGGAAACTGAGCAAGTCGAAAACGACTTACCTTGAAGACGAATTCTCTAGGCCAACAAACAACAACTAACACACAAAGTGGGCCCCTGTCTAAAACATATAGTTTGTCTCTTCCCCTTGTCTTTGATCACGACCTAGGACCCACGCTCCTATATGCATATATATACCCCAATGAATAATAATAGCCATTTAAATCTTACAAACTCTAACCCTAAAATCAACAAAAAAAAAGCCAGGATGCTTTATAACTTTTCTTGTATAATTCCAAATCCTTTAAAACTTGACAAGAACATACTAAATATATAAAAGAACATATTTCTAGTTCAAAGCTTTTTGAAAAACTGGATCAAAGGTCTCCCTAATGTCATTACAAAGCAAAACCCTAGAATTACTCTGAAATCTTTTACCGATTATAAATCTGATATCATAAATACCCTCTGAGAACTATAAATCGACTGTTTTTTAAATCCAATCAATTGTAAAGCCAGATCTGGAAAAATTAGTAAAATCTAAACAAACTATTAACTAATTAAAACTTACCAAATAACACCTAAACTCCAAAATCCGACCCGACGAACGAATCCAACACCGGGCTAATACCCTCCTCTCTCTCTCTCTCCCTCTCTCTCTCCCTCCCTTTTTTTCCTTCTCTCGATATATAAGAATTGAGGAGAAAGTCAGCTATATTTATAGCAATTTACGGTTTTCACCCTCGAATCTCCTTTGTTACAAACTTTACCCTGAAATAATTATTATTTAATTTTAAGTTAAAAACTTTATTTTAAATATAATTTTCTAAAATTCAAAATAAAATATTAATTATAATTATTTAGCCGAGATTACTTATAAGTTAAGTAATTTCCACACGAAATTTAAGGAACCTAAAAATAAAATAATATCGAATATTCCCGAATATTACAGAATTTATGCTTTTATTCGACCGGTCTTGATTTTGTAGTGCAGAATGTGCTTTTTGGCTTGATACTATCCTCATTCTTTATGCTTATGCATAGATGTTTTTAAAGTTCACTTGTTTTTTCTCCTTTTGCCTTTATAAATTAACTTGGGATCTAACTTTGCAAGCCAAGTGTTCGATGAAATGTCAATGTAAATGTTACTCCTAAATGTGACATTCGATTTCAGGTTCGAATTTATGCTTTTATTCGATCGGTCTTGATTTTGTAGTGCAGAATGTGCATATTGGCTTTATACTATCCTCATTCTTTATGCTTATGCCTAGATGTCTTTAAAGTTCACTTGTTTTCTCTCCTTTTGCCTTAAAAATTGACTTGTGATATAACATTGCAAGCCTAGTGTTCGATGAAATGCCCATGTAAATGTTACTCCTAAATGTGACATTCGATTTATAGGTTCGAATTTATGCTTTTATTCGATCGATCTTGATTTTGTAGTGCAGAATGTGCTTATTGGCTTTATATTATCCTCATTCTTTATGCTTATGCATAGATGTCATTAAAATTCACTTGTTTTCTCTCCTTTTGCCTTTAAAAATTGACTTGTGATCTAACATTGCACGCCAAGTGTTCGATGAAATGTCCATGTAAATGTTACTCCTAAATGTAAAATTCGATTTCAGGTTCGAATTTATGCTTTTATTCGATCGATCTTGATTTAGTAGTGCAGAATGTGCTTATTGGCTTTATACTATCCTCATTCTTTATGCTTATGCCTAGATGTCTTTAAAGTTCACTTGTTTTCTCTCTTTTTGCCTTTAAAAATTGACTTGTGATCTAACATTGCAAGCCTAGTGTTCGATGAAAGGTACATGAAAATGTTACTCCTAAATGTGGCATTCGATTTCTAGGTTCGAATTTATGCTTTTATTCGATCGGTCTTGATTTTGTAGTGCAGAATGTGCTTTTTGGCTTGATACTATCCTCATTCTTTATGCTTATGCATAGATGTTTTTAAAGTTCACTTGTTTTTTCTCCTTTTGCCTTTATAAATTAACTTGGGATCTAACTTTGCAAGCCAAGTGTTCGATGAAATGTCAATGTAAATGTTACTCCTAAATGTGACATTCGATTTCAGGTTCGAATTTATGCTTTTATTCGATCGGTCTTGATTTTGTAGTGCAGAATGTGCATATTGGCTTTATACTATCCTCATTCTTTATGCTTATGCCTAGATGTCTTTAAAGTTCACTTGTTTTCTCTCCTTTTGCCTTAAAAATTGACTTGTGATATAACATTGCAAGCCTAGTGTTCGATGAAATGTCCATGTAAATGTTACTCCTAAATGTGACATTCGATTTATAGGTTCGAATTTATGCTTTTATTCGATCGATCTTGATTTTGTAGTGCAGAATGTGCTTATTGGCTTTATATTATCCTCATTCTTTATGCTTATGCATAGATGTCATTAAAATTCACTTGTTTTCTCTCCTTTTGCCTTTAAAAATTGACTTGTGATCTAACATTGCACGCCAAGTGTTCGATGAAATGTCCATGTAAATGTTACTCCTAAATGTAAAATTCGATTTCAGGTTCGAATTTATGCTTTTATTCGATCGATCTTGATTTAGTAGTGCAGAATGTGCTTATTGGCTTTATACTATCCTCATTCTTTATGCTTATGCCTAGATGTCTTTAAAGTTCACTTGTTTTCTCTCTTTTTGCCTTTAAAAATTGACTTGTGATCTAACATTGCAAGCCTAGTGTTCGATGAAAGGTACATGAAAATGTTACTCCTAAATGTGGCATTCGATTTCTAGGTTCGAATTTATGCTTTTATTCAATCGGTCTTGATTTTGTAATGCAGAATGTGCTTATTGGCTTGATACTATCCTCATTCTTTATCCTTGTGCATAGATGTCTTTAAAGTTCACTTGTTTTTTCTCCTTTTGCCTTTAAAAATTGCATTGTGATCTAACATTGCAAGCCAAGTGTTCAATGAAATGTCCATCTAAATGTCACTTCTAAATGTGGCATTCAGTTTCAATGTTCGAATTTATGCTCTTATTGGATCGGTCTTGATTTTGTAGTGTAGAATGTGCTTATTGGCTTGATACTATCCTCATTTGTTATGCTTATGCCTAGATCTCTATAAAGTTCACTTCTTTTTTCTCCTCTTGTCTTTAAAATGACTTATGATATAACATTTCAAGCGAAGTATTCGATGAAATGTCCATGTAAATATCACTCCTAAATATGGCATTCGGTTTCTAGGTTCGAATTTATGCTTTTATTCAATTGGTCTTGATTTTGTAGTGTAGAATGTGCTTATTTGCTTGATACTATCCTTATTCTTTATGCTTATGTCTATATGTATTTAAAGTTCACTTGTTTTTTCTCCTTTTGCTTTTAAAATTACTTGTTATCTAACATTGCACGCGAAGTGTTCAATGAAATGCCCATCTAAATATCACTCCCAAATGTGGCATTCAGTTTCTAGGTTCGAATTAATACTTTTTTTTTAAACGTCCTTGATTTGGTAGTGTAGAATGTGCTTATTTGCTTGATACTATCCTCATTCTTTATGCTTCTACCTAGATGTCTTTATAGTTCACTTGTTTTTTCACCTTTTGCCTTTACAAATAGACTTGTGATCTAACATTGCGCGCCAAGTGTTCAATGAAATGTCCATGTAAATTTAACTCCTAAATGTGGCACTCGGTTTCTAGGTTTGAATTTATGCTTTTATTCGATCGGTCTTGATTTTGTAGTGCAGAATGTGCTTATTGGCTTGATACTATCCTCATTCTTTATGCTTATGCATATATGTCTTTAAAGCTCACTTGTTTTTTCTCCTTTTGCCTTTAAAAATTAACTTGGGATCTAACTTTGCAAGCCAAGTGTTCGATGAAATGTCCATGTAAATGTTACTGCTAAATGTGCATTCGATTTCTTGGTTCGAATGTATGCTTTTATTCGATCGGTCTTGATTTTGTAGTGCAGAATGTGCTTATTGGCTTTATACTATCCTCTTTTTTTATGCTTATACCTAGATGTCTTTAAGGTTCACTTGTTTTGTCTCCTTTATCCTTTAAAAATTGAGTTGTGATCTAACATTGCAAGCCAAGTGTTCGATGAAAGGTCCATGTAAAATGTTACTCCTAAATGTCGCATTCGATTCTAGGTTCGAATTTATGCTTTTATTCGATCGGTCTTGATTTTGTAGTGCAGAATGTACTTATTGGCTCTATAATATCCTCATTCTTTATGCCTATGCCTACATATCTTTAAAGTTCACTTGTTTTTTCTCCTTTTTTCTTTGAAATAACTTGTGATCTAACACTGCGCGCCAAGCGTTCAATGAAATGTCCATATAAATGTTACTTCTAAATGAGGCATTCAGTTTCTAGGTTCAAATTTATTGGCTTGATACTATCCTCATTCTGTATGCTTATGCCTAGATGTCTTTAAAATTCACTTGTTTTGTCTCCTTTAGCCATTAAAAATTGACTTGTCATCTAACATTGCACGGCACGAGTTCAATCAAATGCCCATGTAAATGTTACTCCTAAATGTGGCATTCGATTTCTTGGTTCGAATTTATGTTTATATTCAATCGGTCTTGATTTTGTAATGCAGAATGTGCTTATTGGCTTGATACTATCCTCATTCTTTATGCTTATGTCTAGATGTCTTTAAAATTTACTTGTTTTCTCTCTTTTTGCCCTTAAAAATTGACTTGTGATCTAACATTGCAAGCCCAGTGTTCGATGAAAGGTACATGTAAATGTTACTCCTAAATGTGGCATTCGATTTCTAGGTTCGAATTTATGCTTTTATTCGATCGGTCTTGATTTTGTAATGCAGAATGTGCTTATTGGCTTGATACTATCCTCATTCTTTATGCTTATGCATAGATGTCTTTAAAGTTCACTTGTTTTTTCTCCTTTTGCCTTTAAAAATTGCATTGTGATATAACATTGCAAGCCAAGTATTCAATGAAATGTCCATCTAAATGTTACTCCTAAATGTGGCATTCGATTTCTATGTTCGAATTTATACTTTTAATCGATCGGTCTTGATTTTGTAGTGTAGTGATCGCTCGGAAATGCGAGGGTCTAGAGATACAATTTATAACCCGACCCCGTTGTAGCACGTGGTGGGTGTGGAACACTCGGGAAGTCTACTCGATTGATGTGCCTAGACACTAGAAAGCTAGAAAGGAGAGCTTAAAACAAAGGAAAACAAAGAAATCAGTCGGGACCGACACTGAGGTCACGTCGGGCCCGATGTTGGCGACAAGAGGAAGTCGGGACCGACACTGGGTAAGTCGGGCCCGAGGTAGCTGGGTTTGTCGAACTTCAAAGATTAAAAGTAGATCTTGGGCTTTTGGGTTCCTTCTCTAGTAGATTAAGGCTTTTCCACCCCAATTCAAGCAATGAGTGATGATCGGACTAGAATCGAGTGCTTTCGCCCTCGTTCCTACCCCCACCCCATACTTAAAATTTTTGATGTCGCCATCAAACAAGGAAATCAAAACTTAAAAGCAAGAGAGAAGAGTATGAAAAGCTCACAATTTCTTATTCTTCAATGGCATGTCTAGGATCAATTGAAGGGGTTGTCACGTCTACGTCCTCTTTGGAGCCTTGCTTGCCGCTCCCTCTCGTACACTTGCTCTTGGTAGAAGTCTTGTGGTGGTGGTTGGAGTTGAGGATCCGGGCGTGTCCATTGGTCCTCACGGGAAGGGAAGTTCCCGCTCATCCATGTGTTGAAGCTATCTTGGACCCGCCACCTTTGGTCTTCCACCTCCCTAATCTCCTCCACCTCTCGTCTAGTGTAGTCGAGGGCTCGGTTCATCTCTTGTTGGCTAGCTTGGAAAGCACTTTGTTGTTGAAGCAATTGTTGTTGTTGTTGGTACATTTGTTGTTGTTGGAGATTCACTTGATGGACCTCTTGGAGAACATTCTCTTGTTGAAGTTGGAGATGGGCCATTTGGTTGGCCAAGAAGGACATGTCCACCGTTTGTTGTTGCTCGGGAAACACCATTCCCGGACCGTACCATTGGGCATAGCCTTCATAACCGCCACTTTGAGCTTGTTCTCGCCTTGCACCGCTCCCTTCTCCACGCTCATAATGCCTCGGGACCTCATCACCATAGAATGAACTGGACCGACGTTGAGGGAAGTCGGGCCCGACTTGGTGTGTACCTCGGTCCGCCAGTGTTGGAGCTTGGTGCGAACCTCGGAGGTTGGCCATCAAGCCTTGGAAGCGCTCATCTTCTTCATTTTGCTCTTGATCTACATCCATGTCTTCCCCACGAGGTGCGAACACAAAGTTGTCTTGGTCGGAATCCGATGTAGATGGAGGGGAGGTAAACCGAATGTGTTGGGGTTGTTGTCGCCGCCCCTCTCTTGCACCTTCGGGGTCACCAAATGAGTGTGGCTTGCCGGCCCACACTTGGTACCAATTTTGATACCGAGAAAGATCATAGAGTTTGTGCACCAACCGGATCGACACACCATCATAGTTTGAGTGAGGGGCCAAGGAAATCATGTAGAGCTTCTCCTTGATGATGTTGGCCTTCTTGAAATACTTCATGTTCATGTATTCCACACCATTCAGAGCCGGAGAATACTTGTTGAGATCAACTCCTAGACGCATGGCGAGCCTTGTTATCATCCCGCCGAAGTAGATCCAAGAGGAGCTTTGGAAGTCTCGCACCATCTTGACCCACTCCCATGCAAGGTTCATGGGCTTCTCGGTGTTGAAGAGCATCTCATGGAGCAACATAATCTCTTCTTTCATTGGCTTGCTCAACTCATGACGAGCATAGATTTCACATCCCAAAACTCGCACCATGACACGAAAAAGAGGGCTAGCAATCTTGGTTGTGGAGGCGCCCTTTCTCATCTCGCTCTTCCCGGCCACATGACGCCACACTTGGTTCACCTTCTCATTGTTGACGCCGGTCTCTTCTCTTGGGCATGGAAACCCGAAGTAGGTAGCCAAATCCCTAAGGGTGAGATTACGGTCCTCATTGCCCAATTGGAAAGTGATCGCCCCTTCCTCATCCTCCACATTATCATAAGTGCATTCGAACGTGGCCATGAATTCCGAGGTGGGGGCGGGGTAGTGGGTGTTGTCCCACCTTAGCATCCCATTGAGACCGATGTGGGAGTAGCACCTTGGAAGGGCTTGATCCATGTCCATCTTACTCACGGCTTCCCAATCAAGCCACCTTGTGTGATGCTCAAGCGCCATATATCTTGCATAACTCTCCACTTGCTCATCATCCTCCAAATAGACATCATCCAACTTTGGCTCTTTCCTTGACTTCTTGGACTTCTTCCTTGGCCTTTCCGCATGAGATGATGAAGCTCTAGTCTCCATGGTACCTACACACATCCAACCAAACAAAAGGGTCCAAGATAAACTCCATACAACTCAACAAAAGCACTCATCAACACACAACAACACTTCAACACAAGGGGAACCCCATACTTAGTTTCTAAACACACATGCATCTCAATCCAACATGAACCATCATGGATATCTTCTAAAAAATGGCTAAGCAAATGATCATACTACATCATGATTAGGCTATATCCAACAATGAAACACATGAATCCACATGATATCACAAGAAGAAAGCAAAAACAACAAGGATCGACTTCCAACCTATGTCGGGCCCGACTTACTCAACCTCGGTCCGACTTGTTGGACCGACTTCCACAACTCGGGCCCGACTCTCCTGGGCATGTCGAACTCGACCTAGTTCATGCTTCGACTCTAACCTCAAATCAACCCAAATCTCTCTATCATGCACTTAAATTTCAAATTCAACCATCAAACATCCCTAATCGAAGTTCTAAATGGATCTAAGCATGCATAAACAACTTTAAAGCTCAATTTCACAAATCATGCAAATCCACCATTGATGCTCAAGCTCAAGCTCTCAATCAAACATGGCATTACTCAATCTATGCAATGAAAGCACAAAATTTTCAAAGAAATAAGTAGAGATCGAGTAACACATACCGGATTCGAAGAGTATTGAACTTTTAAACAAATAAGCAACTTAGAACTCAAATTTCCTCAATCTAGATCGAGATGGGGGATGAAGAACGAGATTGAACTCGAAATTTCTACTTGGAATCGGGTTAGGGAGGTCTTTTTGTGGTTGGATCGGGATGAAGAAAGGAAGTGTGTGGATCGAGTATGGTGAGGAAGGGGCGGCCGACGTTGAGAGTGTTTGAGGGATATGGGTTGTATTTTGGGAATGGTGGTTGATATGAAGATGGTAGGTAGGTGGGGGATGGTATTTAATGGGGGAAGGGGACAAATTAGGTCAAGGGCAAAATTGGCATTACAACTAGTCAAATCGGGTAGGACCGACTTCATGGACCGACGTTCCTATGTCGGGCCCGACTTACCTGGGCTCGATGTGGGAGTATTCGGGTCACCAATTTTACTCCATCCTCTTGCAACTTCTTTCCCATATTTCCATTTATATATTTTTCACCTCAAATCCTACACAACTTTGAAAAATGCACGACACCATAAATCCACAAAACACTAGATAGAGATTGGTTAGAGAAAAGCTAGGCTAAACTAAGAAAAATCAAACTAAAATTACGAAAAGAAAGCTACTAGCTCGGATTGCCTCCCGAGAAGCGCTCGTTTAGAGTCACTAGCTTGACTTCCTAACCTCAACCTCATGGCGGGTGAAACACGGTGAATTGCTCGCCATTGTTATGCCCATTCCCATTGCCTTCATACCCATAAAACCACCAACGATGGTCTATATAGGCATGGTTCTCCGATCTTGGGCCTCTCTCATCATACTCCTCCGACGAATGAGATTTCTCCTTCTTACTTGCTCCATCATGTTCCTCTTTTCCTACACCAAAGTTATCCAAAGAATTCCTAGGGGAGACTACCAATTCATCTTTCAAGTCACTAAGGCAAATGTAGGAGTCCCCTAATCGTTCAAATCACTTAAACAAATGTAGGAATCAAAAGTTTGGGAAGAATTGTGGTCATCACCAATATTAAAAGGATATAAGTAAGGATACTCTTCATTTCTTCTTGGGCTAGCATTGATCGTTGACTCATTTTGATCCTTAAATTGCTCCAACAACTCCCTTACTTGTATTTGTTCATTGAACCCTTCATCACTTCTCAACACAACGACCTCTCTAGCAACTTCCGCTTCTTCACCTTTTCTCTTGGCACTCTCTTCAAGTTTGAGGATAGCCAAGGCGTCCGGCTCATTCAAAGCCTTGTTGAAGTAAAAATCGACCTTTTCTTCACCAATCTCAAAGGAAACCTTGCCGTTTTTGACATCAAACCTTGCCCCCGCCGTAGCTAAGAATGGTCTTCCTAAGATTATTGGGACCAAGGAGTCCTCGTGCATGTCCAAGATCACGAAATCATCGGGGACAAAGTACTTTCCAACTCGCACCGGCACGTCATCCAATATTTCCTTAGCCTTGATGATGTAACCGTCGGCCATAGTTAGGGACATATCGGCCGGCTCCATTTCACCCAAATTTGCTCTTCTCCAAATGCTAGCGGGCATCACCGAAACACTTGCCCCAAGGTCACATAAGGCTTGGAAGTTTTGAGACCGCACACCAAAAATTATAGCAAAGCGACCAGGATCTCCTAGCTTTTGCGGTAACTCCAAGGTCTTGACCTCATCTTGAATTTCAACTATGGATCTCTTCTTGCTCAGAATCTCCTTTAAAAACTTGGCATAAGATGGCATCTCGCTCAATGCATCGGTGAACGGGATAGAGATGTTCAAACCTTGCAAGAGTTTGAGAAACCTCTTGAACTTGTTCTCAACAACATCTTTCGGCTTCTTCGAGGGATATGGAAGAATTGTTGCACCTTGAATCTTGCTTGGATCAACCTCCTTGGACTTCCCCACTTCACTTGCTATATTTCCTGGTTGGACCGACTTAGGCACCATGTCGGGCCCGATGTTGTGAATCTCGGTCCGAGGCAGAGGAGTCGGATCGAGGTCTGGGTACGTCGGGCCCGAGTTACTCTCAACCTCGGTCCGGGGTGAAGGGGTCGATCTTCTTGCTGAGTCGACTTCGGGGAACGTCGAACCCGACTTGCTGGGTAAGTTGGTCCGACTCTCTTCATTCTTCTTAGGCATGTGTGGCTCGGGTAGGTTTTGGCCACTTCTCATTCCAATTGCCCGGACTTCATTTTGATTGTTTTGATTCTCCTCGGGTCGGCTCGGAAGTCTCCCATTCTCTCTCGGGGCTTGAGTTGCAATTTGGGCAAATTGATTGTCGACTTGCCTCCTCCATGCACCAAACTCATTGAATTGGGTCCTCATCTCCTTGAACCCATCTCTACTCTCTTGAGCAAATGATTGTAGCTCATTGAATCCTGGTGGTCTATATGGTGGTGGTGGCGCCCTTGGCTCGTTTTGGTTGAAGTTGTTGTTATAACCTTGAGCTTGATCGTTGTTCCACCGGCCATTGCCACCATTGTTGAAATTGCCTCTTCCACAGAAAATTCCTCGAACATAGTTTGCCTCCTCAATTCGCTCGGCCAAGCGCACTTGGCTCTCATTCGGACAAACTTGTGTAGCATGTGCAAAGGATCCACACTCCTCACAAGCTCTAGCATTTTGCTTGTAGTAGTGGACTTGCCTCTTAAGCTTGCTCACTTCACCTTCAAGGAATTGGAGCTTCACACCCTGGTCAATGTCTTCTCCCCTTGGATCATATAACTTCCTTGCACCTTCAACTTGAACTTTCACCTCTTTGCTAGCTTGACTCACCCCATACATGGCCTCATAATCGGATAGCTTGTCAAGTAGCTCCCAAGCTTGATCCGGTGTCAAGTCTATGAACCCACAATCGGTGTGGAGATTGAGCTTGTCCTTCGTTGCCGGATTGATGCCTTGGAAAAAGATGTCTTGAAGCACATATGGTTGTTGGCCATGAGTAGGACATTGGCGCAATATCTCCTTGAAATGGTCCCATGCTTCGAAGAGAGGCTCATTCGGACCTTGTTGAAAGCTTGCAATCTTCCTTCTTAGCTCGGTTGTTTTTGAGGGCGGGAAGAACTTCATCAAGAAAGCATCATAGAGTGTCTTCCAAGTTGTGATTGACCTAGGAGCTTGGCTCTCGAGCCAATGTGTGGCCTTGCCCCCAAGTGACCACTTGAACGCCTTTAGAAGCACATACTCCAATGTCTCCTCGTCGGTAGAGATCGTCTCACACATGTCCACAAAGCGTTTGACGTGCTCTATGGGACACTCATGTGGACGGCCCTCGAATTGATCACGCTTGATGAGGGTAATGAATTGCGTCTTGATCTCAAAATTCTTGGCAACCTCGGGAAGCACAATAGCCGGTCGGGTACCCTCAACTCTGGATGCATGTATTGGCGTGCATTCCGGGGTAGAGCATTGAGTTGAGTCTCGGCCCTCATCCGTTGCTCCCGTTCTCTTCTTGCCACCTCCTCTTGATTGTCCTTCTCAAGTTGTAATCTAGCCATTTCGGCCCTAAGTTGAGCCAACTCCTCATCAAATGGAGAGCTTGATTCGCCATCCTTTTCCTTCTTCGGGCTTCTTTGAGAATATTTTCCGGATCACTCACAAACTCAAGCTCAAGTGTTCCTCGGGAAGAACGAGCTAGCATACACCTACGAAACAAAGACACAAACCAAAACAAATCAAAAACAAACAAAGGGTTTGGGCTATTCCCTCACCCAAATCACTACCAAAACACAAGAAACTCACCAAATTGGCACTCAATGCACTTAGACTTCCCCGACAACGGCGCCAATCTTTTGATCGCTCGAAAATGCGAGGGTCTAGAGATACAATTTATAACCCGACCCCGTTGTAGCACGTGGTGGGTGTCGAACACTCGGGAAGTCTACTCGATTGATGTGCCTAGACACTAGAAAGCTAGAAAGGAGAGCTTAAAACAAAGGAAAACAAAGAAATCAGTCGGGACTGACACTGAGGTCACGTCGAGCCCGATGTTGGCGACAAGAGGAAGTCGGGACCGACACTGGGTAAGTCGGGCCCGAGGTAGCTGGGTTTGTCGAACTTCAAAGATTAAAAGTAGATCTTGGGCTTTTGGGTTCCTTCTCTAGTAGATTAAGGCTTTTCCACCCCAATTCAAGCAATGAGTGATGATCGGACTAGAATCGAGTGCTTTCGCCCTCGTTCCAACCACTTATACACCTCGATCCTTGGGGAAATCCCCTTCGAAGCAAGGTCTTGAGATTGACACCTGTTCACTTTCGCTACTTTGCCAATCACAAGCCTTGATTCCCAACTTTCGCAAGGAATTGTAGCTCTATGTAGAGTGGGTTCCTTAGATCAAACACTCAAGGCTATGGAATTGGGGTTTCTAGCCCAAACCTAGCTAGGGTTTTCCCCCATAACCCAAGATCAAGGAGATCTACTCCATGTAGCAAACAAAGAAAGCAAACAAATCAAAAGGGAAAGCAATCAACATCATCAATCTCAAAACAAAGCAAAGTTTCATTCAAATCAAAAGCAATCCACAAATTCCAATCAAGGGTTTTCAAATCCACAAGATCAAAACAAAGCAAAGCTAATCTATCAACAAAATTAGAAGTAAGCCTTCTCTCCTTCCTCCTTGCTCTCCAAGTATCCTTTTGAGGGTTGTTGTGTGTGAGAGAGCCCCCTTGGCCCCCCAAATTAGAAGACAAGAGGGCCTTTTATAGATTAGATGAGGGGCAAAAGTGGAAGTCCACAATTCCGTGCCTTGGAGCCCAAGTAGTCCGGTGACTGACTCGGACCGACACGGAGGACCTCGGGCCCGTGTTATTGTGCATGTCGGTCCGAGGTTGGAAACTTCCAAGTCGGACCCGGCGTTGTTGCAACTCGGTCCGAACCTCGTTCCACCTTCTTCTTGTTGGCTTCTCTTGTTCTTCTTCATGGCTTGCTCCTCTCTTTCCCGCTTTAGCTTGGGCTTGCTCCATGTCTCGACCCTCCTTCAAATCGATCCTCGATTCATGCCAAATTACCTACAAAACACATAAAATGCGCGTAGTCTCCGAATCTCATAGAAATACGGGAACTAAGCTAAAAAGGAACAAAACACGCAAGAAAAGGGGAAAAAGAAACATATTTACAAAGGAAATCACATATGAAAACACCACCAAATAAAGAGACATCAAAATACCCCATACTTAAACTTGCTTGTCCTCAAGCAATAACAATATAAGCAAGACCGAAACATAATCTTCAAGTAAAGACTCGTATGAAAACACATTTTAAGCACAAGTGATTGATATTCAAGCAAGATTACATCATCACACATGATTAAGTGTTCCAAGGAATAGAGTCAATGCAACTAAGCCTCACTTTAGGGATATGTGAATGTGTATCACTCATCATGTGTTTGGGTTTAGCAATGAACACTCAAGCTCAAACATCATGCAAGTAAGGACTTTACTATTGAAGCTAATATCACCAATTCCTCCACCTAGAGATGCCTAATACAAAGTACACAAAGAATTTCGAACTTGGCTCAATGGAGGTCCTCAAAGAGGTTCTATTCGGCCGGGTTGTAATGGGGCTTTTGGTATTTCTCAAGGTGGGAATTATTTGGTCTTGTGGTGCTTACAATGGGGATTGAACAACCTAAACTCTCACCAACTTCATCAAAATTCCACAATTACTTTCACACTCACCCAAAAGACTTAACATTTTTTTTCTTTCAACCCAAAATTTCACTTAACATTCCACTTCATCTTTGCTCTTAGGCTTTTTGTTGGATTTTTCACACTTTCTACATTTGGACCGACTTTCTTATGACATCGGGCCCGATGTTGCTTGTAACTCGGTCGGACCATTTTTCTTCACTTAGGCCCTTTGCTTTCATTCCACTTTACATTTCCAACATTTTCTTTCTTTCTTTTCTTTCTTTTTTCATTTTTGTATAACAAAGATGCACTACCCACATGATTCATAACACCATTCTTTGCCCCTTAAACCCAAGAGAATCTCAACTCTTCAAATACAATCCAAACCTCTCTTCTAAAGTCCAATCCCATAAGGGTCAAGTCATATAAGGCTAGAAATAATAGTTTTGAGGAGTTTCAAACAAAGGCTTAGGCTAGAACGGGGCTACAAACAAAGGATTAACTTCATGGTAGGATATGGAACATGTATGTGACTAGAAGAATAAAGTTCAAAATCAATGTGACAATGTTAGGACAAATCTCATGACGGTCTTGGAAAATAGATAAACACCGCAATAGCAAGTTTTACTAAGCATGAATGAGCTAATCACACAAGAAACATGAGGGATATGCAAATATGAACAAGAATCCCTAAAATGGCCAAAATCAATCTCACAAGGGTCACTCATACTTAGTTGCATAAGAAATCATCCTAGAACTCACATGTTCAATAAAACAAGCAAGATATCATGATCACATCAAAAGCAACATCATTTTTAGAGGCTAAACCATCCGAAAATATGCAAAGGAATTTAAATGCTCACATCATCATTAGCTTTTATTTTGGCAATCTAAGATGGGAATTTCTAGTCCAAAAACTACAAAACACAAAATCTTTTTGTTGTTTTTAACACAATTTTTCAATTTTTTATGGATTTTTGCAAAAATTTCTCTAAAACCAAAAACAAAGACTCATTTATTCAAAACCAAATTAATCATCCATGTCTTTCATCAAACCACAAACCAAGAAGCAAACATCCCAAACACAAACTAGAAAGTCCACAATTCCTTGCCTTGGAGCCCAAGTAGTCCGGTGACCGACTCGGACCGACACGGAGGACCTCGGGCCCGAGTTACTGTGCATGTCGGTCCGAGGTTGGAAACTTACAAGTCGGGCCCGGCGTTGTTGCAACTCGTTCCGAACCTCGTTCCACCTTCTTCTTGTTGGCTTCTCTTGTTCTTCTTCATGGCTTGCTCCTCTCTTTCCCGCTTTAGCTCTGGCCTTGCTCCATTTCTCGACCCTCCTTCAAATCGATCCTCGATTCATGCCAAATTACCTACAAAACACATAAAATGCGCGTAGTCTCCGAATCTCATAGAAATACGGGAACTAAGCTAAAAAGGAACAAAACACGCAAGAAAAGGGGAAAAAGAAACATATTTACAAAGGAAATCACATATGAAAACACCACCAAATAAAGAGACATCATGTAGAATGTGCTTATTGGCTTGATACTATCCTCATTTTTTATACTTATGCCTAGATTTCTTTAAAGTTCACTTGTTTTTTCTCCTTTTCCTTTAAAATGACTTGTGATCTAACATTGTACGCTAAGTGTTCGATGAAATATCCATGTAAATGGCACTCCTAAATGTGGCATTTGTTTTCTAGGATCGAATTTATGGTTTTATTCGATCGGTCTTGATTTTGTAGTGTAGTATGTGCTTTTTTGCTTGATATTATCCTCATTCTTTATGCTTATGCCTAGATGTCTTTAAAGTTCACTTGTTTTTTCTCCATTTGCCTTTAAAAATAGACTTGTGATCTAATATTGCACGCCATGTATTCAATGAAATGTCCATGTATTTTTCACTCCTAAATGTGGCATTCGGTTTCTAAGTTCGAATTAATACTTTTATTCGATCGGTCTTGATTATCTAGTGCACAATGTGCTAGTTGGCTTGATATATACTATCCTCATTCATTATGCTTATGCCTAGATGTTTTTAAAGTTCACTTGTTTTTCTTCTTTTGCGTTTAAAATGACTTGTGATCTAACAATCCACGCCATGTGTTCGATTAAATGTCCATGTAAATTTCACTCCTAAATGTGGCATTCCGCTTCTAAGTTCAAATTAATACTTTTATTCTATCGCTCTTGATTCTGTAGTACAGAATTTGCTTATTGGCTTCACATATACTATCGTCATTCTTTATGCTTATGCCTAGATGTCATTTAAGTTCGCTTGTTTTTTTCTCCTTTTGCCTTTAAAATGACTTGTGATCTAACATTGCACACTAAGTGTTCGATGAAATATCCATGTAAATTTCACTCCTAAATGTTGCATTCGGTTTCTTGGTTCGAATTTATGCTTTTATTTGATCGGTCTTTATTTTGTAGTGCAGAATGTGCTTATTGGCTTGATACTAACCACATTCTTTATGCGTATGCCTAGATGTCTTTAAAGTTCACTTGTTTTTTCTCCTTTTTCCTTTAAAAATTGACTTGTGATCTAACATTGCACGACAAGTGTTCAATGAAATGTCCGTGTAAATGGTACTCCTAAATGTTTCATTCGGTTTCTTGGTTTGAATTTATTCTTTTACTCGATCGCTCATGATTTTGAAGTGTAGAATGTGCTTATTAGGCTTTATACTATGCTCATTCGTTTTCCTTATTCCTAGATGTCATTAGAGTTCACTTGTTATTTCTCGTTTTGCCTTCAAAAATTGATTTGTCATCTAACATTGCACGACACGAGTTCAATCAAATGTCCATGTAAATGTTACTCCTAAATGTGGCATTCGATTTCTAGGTTCGAATTTATGCTTATATTCGAACGGTCTTGATTTTCTAGTGCACAATGTGCTTATTGGCTTGATACTATCCTCATTCTTTATTCTTATGCCTAGATGTCCTTAAAGTTCACTTGTTTTGCTCATTTTGCCTTTAAAAATAGACTTGTGATCTAACATTGCACGCCAAGTGTTCGATGAAATGTCCATATAAATGTCACTCCTAAATGTGGCATTCAGCTTCTAGGTTCTAATTTATGCTTTTATTCGATTGGTCTTGTTTTTATAGTGTAGAATGTGCTTATTGGCTTTATACTATCCTCATTCATTAGGTCTATGCCTAGATGTCCTTAAAGTTCACATGTTTTTTCTCCTTTTGCCCATAAAAATTGACTTGTGATCTAACATTGCACGATAAGTGTTACATGAAATGTCCATGTAAATGTTACTCCTAAATGTGGCATTTGATTTCTAGGTTCGAATTTATGCTTTCATTAGATCGGTCTTGATTTTCTAGTGCACAGTGTGCTTATTGGCTTGATACTATCCTCATTCTTTATGCTTATGCCTAAATGTCTTTATAGTTCACTTGTTTTTTCTCCTTTGCCTTTAAAATTAGACTTGTGATCTATCATTGCACGCCAAGTGTTCAATGAAATGTCCATGTAAATTTCACTCCTAAATATGGCATCGGTTTATAGGTTTGAATGAATGCTTTTATTCGATCGGCCTTGATTTTGTAGTGCAGAATGTGCTTATTGGCTTGATACTATCCTCATTCTTCATGCTTATGCCTAGATGTGTTTAAAGTTCACTTGATTTTTCTCCTCTTGCCTTTAAAAATTGACTTCTGATCTAACATTGCACCCTTAATGTTCGATGAAATGTCCATGCGAAGGTCACTCATAAATGTTGCATTTGGTTTCTAGCTTCGAATATATGCTTTTATTCGATTGGTCTTGATTATGTAGTGCAGAATGTGCTCATTGGCTTGATACTATCCTCATTCTTTATGCTAATGCCTAGATGTCTTTAAAGTTCACTTGTTTTTGTTGAGAGGGTATTCTTTACAACAAAATAAATCTATAAGTCAAGACCCCACTGAGTAGAGTGAAGTCAGGATCGTTCCACGGGAAGCACGATTGTTTGTTTATCAACTACTAAAAATAAAACAAAGTAAAACAACACAAAACACCTACGAACAACCTCGAACGACCTTGTCAGGGTCGTTAACGAACCTGGGAAATACTACGAAAACACTCTAACGACCTAAAACACAGGTTCGGTACCGAGACAACTATCTCGATAACGAATATAACCGAAAGTAAACTCAAATAAGAATTAAAATCTAGGACAATGGTCACCACAACATAGCTATGCATAAAAACTCATAAGAAGATAAAGATCATGCCTTTAAATAGATAAATTTATCAACTTTCGCTGACTAGCAAGCCAATCAATTAATTCTCATAAATTAATTCACTAAATCACTTGTTTTGGATCCAAAGCTCGAAACTTTCGTAATCGAACAATATCAACTTTCAAGTTAACAACTTTCTCTTTCGATCAAATTGAAAACTCAAATTACCTCGACTATCGTCTAAGCATAAGCACAACAAGCAATCTAAAAAACAGATAAAAGGAACTCACAACATCAACTCACTCATCAAACATGCATAACTATGCCGGGTTTCAAGCCCGAACTTAGATAAGAAAACTACTCACTACTCATAATTATAAAACAAATAACTTCAACAAAAGAATACATTGAAATCAAAAAAAACTACTTTAAATAAAAAAAAAATTATCGTCTTACAAACCTTAGAAGAAACCGAACCTCGAGCAAATCCGACTAACGACCCAAACTCTCTCTCTCAATCGACCTTGGCTCGTTGTTCTTCACTCTCGACTCCCTCTCTACTCGGCTCTCCTAACAGAAATTGACTTCCTATTCGAACTCCCCTTCTAGGCTAGAAAGAAGGGTATTTATACTAATAAAGCTATCTATTAAAAAAACCTAAAAGATAGAAACTTACTCTAAAAAGATAACAAGATACAAGATATAAGATATAACAACCTAAAAATCAATTAAAACCCGAAAACAACTTAATATCCTACCGACAAAGAATTATCATCAACAACTTCCGCACAAGGTCGATAGAAATACAAAATCTATCCAAAAAAATTCTATCTTTTATGCCTCGTTAACGACCCCTGATAGGCTCGTTAACGAGCCTGGGATTAGCTTCGATTCTTCTCTTTTTCCTTAAAACTTGGATTTTTGACTTCCTTATCTTCACATTCTTCCGTCCTCCACCATAGCAC
The DNA here is from genome assembly GCA_964016875.1 of Fallopia convolvulus. Lineage (NCBI taxonomy): Eukaryota > Viridiplantae > Streptophyta > Magnoliopsida > Caryophyllales > Polygonaceae > Fallopia > Fallopia convolvulus. The sequence continues at coordinate 31,620,607 of OZ024734.1, read as the reverse complement.
TCCAATTCAGCCGAAAAGCGCACTTTCCTGCTCAAAACCCTACAAAAAGACACAAAACGGAGTAGCTTCCATACTTCTCACAAAATATGCAAACTTATCCAAAAACATACATAAACTACTTCTAAAACTAGTAAAACTAAACCCAAACAAACTAGGAAAGACACTAAAAACTATACTAAAAACATGAATATCAAAATACCCCATACTTAGACTTACTTATCCTCAAGCAATCACTAAACACTAATCAAAACCAAACAACCATACTCATCAAGCAAATAGCCATCTTCTTAAAAGCAACTTCAATACCATAGAAGAAAATCGCAAATGACTTTTAACGTCATCACACATATATGAACACTTAATAGACATAAGCAAATACGATCCAACCTCACCAGGGATATATGTGTTTCACTCATCTCTCAAGTGTTTAGGCTTATAAATTCAACTCTCAACTCATCTTATATACAAAAACTCATAGAAATTGGAACATATATCACCAAACTCTCTACCCAAGATTTGTCAAAACAAGCAAAAATCATCAAGAAGAACTTAGGCTCAATGAAAAACTTCATAGAAGCTTCCATTCGACCGGGTTGTAATGGGGCTTGGTAAAAAACAATAAGCGTGGAAAACTTTGGTCATGTAGTGCTAATAAAATCCGGGAATGAAAGACTCCTAAAAACTCACACATCTCCAAAACTCTCATAAAAAACATATACCAAACTCACTCAACATTATGCACTTTCTCTCTCTCACTCACCCAACGTATCCTAGAAAGTCTCATAAAACATCTCAAAAGAATCTCCGATTTAACTTTAAACACTATGCACATCTTCTTCATTTTTCTCTCTTTATATTTGTTTCAGCTCCTCTTTTTTTTCTCTTTTTTTCATTTTCTTGCACAACCTCGTTAACGAGCCAACGGGGTCGTTAACGAGCTTCATCGTGTACACTTTCTTCTTCTTTTTTTCAACAAACAACTTTATTTTGTGCATCCTTTCTTACCAAGATATCTTTCTTTTTACAAATTAAAACAAGAGACTTCCACTCTACCCTTCCCAAAAACCCTTGATTTTGAACCAATTATAACTTTATAACTCAACAAAACAATTCTCTCCAATCTAAGTCCTAATCCCCAGATAGGGTCAGGCTTATCTTGGGAAGAGGAACAATTTTTTTGTGGAGCTAAAAATAAAAGGCTTCAAGCTCAAATTGGCTTCAAAAAGAGGGATAATGTAAGGATGGATAAGGATTAATAGGGCTTATGAAAAAGTTCTCTATCATATGACTTTCACAAGTAATGAACTATAAATCTTATATAGGCCTCAAGTAATAGATAACCATCACAATTGCAAGAGATAATATGCATATAGAGAGTAAATCACATAAGAAAAGAAGAGGGATTTTTAATGTTCTCCCTATAAGGCCAAAAATAACTCGCAAGGTCAAATTTGTGTTGGATTGCATCACTTATGCTAAAAAATATACATGCTCAATTTCATCAAATGCTATTCCTCTATAAAAACAACTTCAAATTGAGAATAAGGCTATACTATCAAAGACATGCTTGCAAGGAATTATATGATCATGATAGCAACTACTATCATAGAATCATAAGAAAAAGGGTATCTATCAATTCTAAAACTCTTTCTGTAATTTTCAAATTTTCATTTTTTTTTTGTGATTTTTTATTTTTTTTATGAAACAAAGAACATCTTAAAACACATAAGACACATAAAACAAACAAGACACAAGTTTTCTACCCTTTTCCACCCCATACTTAAAATTACAGTGTCCCCATTGTAAGAAAAATAAGCAGAAGAAAATAATAGAAAAGAAAATAGAAAAACTTAAAAGATTTTGAAAGCAGAAAAGAAACAACTCTCAAACTAGATCAACGTTGTGGTGGAAATCGGTGCTCAAAGTTCCCCATGAAGTCATACAACATCCTCCAGCGCTCTACATCATCCGCCTCTCTCTGTTGATGCCTCGCATCATCCAACGCCATGCGAGCAGAATAGACTCTCTCCCACCTATCCATCCTCTAGTGGAGATGATTATGTTGAAGGTTAAGTTGTTGCATCTGAGCAGAAAGATCTTTGGCCCATGGAGGTGGGATACTCGATCCAGTGTAAGCAGGCTGAGGAGGTGGTTGATACTGGTTGTGAGGCTGGAAGTGGTCTTGAAAGATTACCGGATTATAGGGCATAAGACCATAGGAATGTGGCTCGGCAGGTGGCTGCGGGTGGTCGTTACTGAAGTTGTGGGCCTCGGTAGTAGCCTCGGTAGAAGCCTCGAAATGGTTGTTAACGACCTTGGTAGGCTCGTTAACGAAGACGTTATTGCCTAAAATTTCAGTATCTAGGTCGTCTTCCCCAATGTCGAGCTCTTCTATACCTGCCTTGGTAGCTTCCGCAGTCTCATCATCATCATCTTCGTCCATCTTCTCTCCTTCCCTCTCAAACCGTGTCTCACACGGCCTTAGCGATGGCTCATCCTACGACTTGTGCTCTAACGGGAATGCATGACCCGTCCATGTCTCGTACCAATTTGGTACGTATAGAAGCTCCAACTTATCCCCAGTGGGAATGATATCTCGGCCTTGAACTTTTGTAGTACGTCCTCCCTCAACAAGGGTAAAAATGCCGAAGCTAAACCAGTAGTTCCTGTTGAGCAACTAGGCACGGGACGATGTGTAGAGGGTGAGATCGACTCCAAGATTGGTCGCCAAGAGACTGACCAAGTTACCACATCATACTTTCTTTGACTTCATCCCTTGCTTCTCCACATATTATAACCATTCATAACCCAAGTTCAATGGGGCGGGCTCCTCAAATACTATGGTTCGGAGGCATGCAACTTTCATCCTCGTTGGCCTGTTCAACTCTCTCTTGGTCCAAAATTTAGCGGCTAGGACTCAGAGGATGATCCGAAAAATGGGGTTGATGATGCTTTCCCCAGAAAGTGCTGCAGCGGAAGGCTCGACTTCCTCGGTGATGTAGCTCCAAGTCCTTATCACCTTGTAGTCCTTAAGATTGTAGTCCCGAGAAGGATTAGAGAGCTCGAGAATACCATTGAATTCTGCCATAGTAAACTCACGGCTCACATTACCGAGCCTAAATTTGATTCGTCCTTCCAACGTCTTGGTCGGGAATCTCCAACGTGGCCAAGAACTCGGAAGTGAGAGCCGGGAAGTGCGGTACCTCTTCCTTCTTCAACAAGTGAGGCACGCCAAGAAGAGTAAAGGCCTATTTGACATCATCATACAGCCTCATCGCCTTACCACTCGTCCTCGAAAACCACCAAGTGTAGTGGTCCTTGTCTAATATAGCATTGTACCGTTCGGCTTGTGCTTCAGTGCGCAAGATCACATTGTCCATGTGCGAAGGAGAGGGGGACCATTGAGTCCTCTTCATCTTGTCAGCTCTTGTTGCAGCTCTGCTAGAACTTTCCATATAGACCTACAAAAACATGAATTGACAAAGATAATATCCATACAAATCAATAGAGAAGAGACCCCATACTTGGTCTAGAAATTGCTCTCGATGTGCCTCGTTAACGACCCTCCTAGGGTCGGTAACGAGCCTGGACTGGTGTTTTGGACTAGACAAATTGCAGGGTCGTTAACGAACCTGGACAGGTCGTTAACGAGCTTGGACAGGTCGTTAACGAGCTTGTGCGAGAACCAGTTTGCAGTTTCCGACTACAAAATACTCAAAAATTAAGCCATAAATCAAGCATGCATTACACACAATCCTACATAAGACACACAGTTGCATATATGCACCCCATACTTGCTCGATTATCCATCCCGAACATGGTAAAATTGCCCAAAAAGTCATGGTGAAGATCACTCAATTCTAAGGGAATTCATCCTTTTCCTAAACAAACTTCAATGGAAACTCAAGCAAGAACAACCAATAAAAATCAAGATCACTACCAATATATCTAGCATAAAAATCATTGAGCAAGATGATGTTCGTGTTTTTGATATAGTTTTTAGTAGGTTTTCTTAATTTATTAGGACAAGTTTTGATAAGTTTAGAGTTAGTTTTGTGTGTTTTTGGATAAGCTTGCATATTTTGTAAAAAGTATGGAAGCTACTCTGTTTTGTGTATTTTTGTAGGTTTTAGCAAGGAAAAGGTGCTATTTGGAGCTGAATTTGGAGTACTATGATGAAGGACGGAGGAATACAAGAAAACGAAGTCAATGTCTATGTTTTTTTGAAGAAGAAGTGTTGAAGAAGCCAAGCCCATGCTCGTTAACGAGGTTGTGAGGGCTCGTTAACGAGGTTACGAGATAGGTTTTTCGAGGAATCTTAGTGATGTCCTACCGATCCTGTGCGGGAATTATTCCGTGTCGGTAGAGTGTTTTTAATGAGTTTTAGGGTTATTATATTATTTATTTTAGGTCTTGTTATCCTTCTAGATTTTATTTCTATCTTTTTAGAGTTGATTTCTATCTTTTAGGAAAGTTTTTTATCTTCTAGCTTTTTTATTTTATAGCCTTATTAGTATAAATACCCATCTATCTACCCTAGGAGAAAGGGAAGCAAGTACAAGAGTTAGAGTAGAGAAGAAGGAAGAGCAGAGAGAGAGAGAGAGAAGAGTCGAAGGTCGAGATCGAGAGCCACGGTGGACGAGAGTTTCCGAGGTCGTTAATCACGAGTTTTTGATTCGGTGCTTTGTATTTTTCGGTTTCTTATGAATTTTGTAAGACAATATTTTCTTATTAATTTTAAGTAGTTGTTTTGTTCTCAATGTTTTCTCTTGTTGAATTTATTTGTTTCTTAGTTATGAATAGTGAGTAGTTTTCTTATCTAGGGTCGCGGTTGAAACCCGGCATAGTTATGCATGGTTTGATGAGTAAGATGATGTGTTGAATGCCTTCTATCTATTTTGAGATTGCTTGTTGTGTCTATACTTAGATGAAAGTCAAGGTAATTTGAGTTTTAAACTTGATTGAGAGAGAAAGTCATAAACTTGAAGGTTGATATTGTTTGAACACGAAAGTTTCAAGCTTTAGATCCAAAACAAGCGATTGAGTGAATTAGTTTATGAAAGTAGATTAATTTACTTGCTAGTCAATGAAAATTGATGAATTTATTTATTTAAAGACATGATATTTTATCTTCTTACGAGTTTATATGCATGACTATGTTGTGGTTTTGAATTCTCCTAGGTTATATTCGTTACTGAGTTCGTAGCCTCGGTACAGAACCTGTTTAGTTCGTTAATGTTGGTTAGTTGTTTGCGGTGGTTCGTTAACGATCTTGACAAGGTCGTTAACGAGGCTGGTCGTGAGTGTTTTTGCTTGTTTTTGTTTGATTTCTAGTAGTCGATAGATAAACAAACCTTGCTTCTCGTGGAACGATCCTGACTCCCCTATACTCAGCAGGGTCTTGACTTATAAATTTATTTGTTGTCCAGAGTAAAGGCCCGTCAACAAATTGGCGACTCTACCGAGGAAGCAACGAGTTTGTTTATTTATCTGTGGGTCTGGGAATAGCCCGAACTCGTTTTTGTTTTTAATTTTTATTTTCTTTGTCTGTTTTCTCAGCGTATGTCGGTAGGACGTCGAAGGCTTGAATTTGACAACGTTGGTTATTATTCAGAACCTGAACGTTACCTGCACCGTAGACGCCGAGAGAACCAAGCCACGGCCACACCTGAAGAGCTGGCTCGTCAGTTGGAAGTCCTCCAGAATCAGATGGAGGCATTGAAAACCAAGAAGGAAGACGTTGTTGCTGAGGCTGAGCGTCAACGGACTAACAATGCTCGTCTACAAGAAGAGCTGAATGCCTATTCGAGGAATGCCAAACAATAAATGCATCCGGAACTGAGGGTGCCAGAATCACCAATTGTGCTTCCGAAGATAGAGAAACCATTTTAGATTAAGTCTCAATTTATATCCTTGATAAAACGGGCTCAGTTTGAAGGGAAACCTACTAAGTGCCCTATGGAACATATTAGAAATTTTCTTGACTTATATGAGACCATAGCTGCTGAAGGTGTCTCACTTGAATATGTTCTATTAAAAGCTTTCAGGTGGTCTCTTGCTGGAAAGGCCCTGAAATGGTTGGAGAGCTTACCTCCTAAGTCTATCAGGACTTGGAAGAACTTGTATGATCAATTTCTTACAATATTCTTCCCGCCTGTCAAGACAACGGAGCTGAGGAAGCGCAACACCTCCTATCACCAGTTGCCTAATGAGACTTTTGTTGAAACATGGGAAAAATTTAAAGAAATGCTTAGATAGTGCCCCACTCATGGGCAACCTTTATATGTTCTTCAAGATATCTTTTTCCAGGGTATCAACGCTAAGACCAAGAACCGCATCAATACGCATACAGCGTGCGGTTTTATAGAGATGGACCCTACGGCTGCATGGGAATTGCTGGATAAGTTGTCCGATTGTGATGCTATGTATGGAACCCAGCAAACTCCACAGCCCCAGAAACGTCTCTACGTACCTAACCGAGAAGAAGTTGACCCGGATGTTAAAAATCAATTTCTACAAGACGAGGTCAACCGCTTGAAGAAACAAGTTAGTTTTCTGAAATCCTCTCAATCTTGTCAAGAGTGTGGTTCTTTTGCCCATTGTACTTCTGCTTGCACTAACATAGAGCAGGTAAGAGCCGCTGAGACAATTGCTGAAATGAATTACATGAGAGGCCCATACAGGAACCAACCTAGCAATTTTGATAGGTCAAACAACTATCAGGCGTGGGGAAATCAAAATCAAAATCCAAACTATGCAGCGCCTCCACCGAAAAGACGACCTGCGCCTTATCGACCTCTAGGCCATCAGGAGCCACCATCATGGGTACAAGGGTTACAAGAAAGCATCAATGGAGTCCACAACAAGATTAATGAAGTTCAAGCCAACCTTAACGACCAAAAAAAAAGATGGGGAGAGTTCGATGTATGGAAGAAGAATGTCGATTCCCAACTAGGGAACCTTGCTGCACAGATTCCCAGGCCACAAGGGCAACTTCCGGGCCGTCCCAAAGTAAACCCCAAAGGACAGATAGCAGCGGTTCACCTTAGGAGCGAAAAGACATTACCAGAGCGTGTCCAGGCTAACGACAAGACGGAAGAGGACGCCACGGTTCAGCTCGGTAACGAGCCAACGAGGGCAAGTACCAAACAAACATACCATGGTGACGGGGCTCCGAGGGTACCTAACGACCCTAATCCAGGTAAGTTTTCTATCCGAGCCCTCCTCTCCATCCCAGGGTAGTTAACGACCCCATTAGGGTCGGTAACGACCCGCTGAGCGTACCTAACGACCCTAGTGTCGACCCGATAACTCCACCTCTCGAGCCTAACTTAGTTCCGAGAATGGTGAAATCTCTTCCCTTTCCCACTAAGAAATCTATGGACTCTACTGAGAGTAAGTTCAAGCGTTTCGTAAAGATTCTTCAGGGCATTAATATTTCCATCCCATTCGCTGAGGCCCTAAGCGAAATGCCGGCTTACACGAAATTTTTGAAGGATATTCTTAGCCGAAAAAGATCTATCACAAAGTTGTAGGATGAAGTAAGATCTATTGCTCTACCAGAAAAGTTAGGAGACCCAGGGAGATTTGCAATAACGATCGGCATAGGCGACCACAAGTTCAAAGCCTTATGTGATCTTGGAGCCAGTGCTAGTTTGCTTCCTCTCTCATTCTGGTCTAAAGCCAACATAGGACTACTAGAACTTGTAGATATGAACCTCTTCATGGCCAACGGATCATGCGTCAAAGCCACATGAGTCGTGGATGACTATCCTATTCAAGTCGGGAAATTCTTTATACTGAATGATTTCATCGTCCTCGATATGCCTGAAGATCTTCATGTCCCCATTATCGGAGGCAGACCATTCCTAGCTACAGCAAGTGCCAAGGTAGATGTGCAGAAAGGACATCTCACTTTGATATTGGAGAGGAACGCGTGGAATTCAGCTTAGATCAAAACGCAAATGACCCAACTACGATCGAACAAATCAAGTTGACCCAACCAGAACTTGACATACCTGATATTACCGAACTTTCTCCAACTTCGAAAGCGGACGAGATTCTCACACAAGTCCTTGTCGAACCTCATGAGCCCATTGACGAGTCCCACATGCAAGGGTATAATAAAGGTGAGTACTCTTCTTCTTACTTTATTCCTACACCATGCCCCACGGTATATGCTATAGAGGAATCTAGACCACCCTGATTTTCGGATATCACTAACCCATATGTAGGAATATCGTGCATACTCATAGAAGACACAGGACCAAGTCTAGTGACTCAAGCAAATAATGCCTACAAGGCAAAGTATGGGGTAACTCAGGACCCCAACATAGAGCCACCTTGAGCCAAGGTAAGTACGTCGGGCTGACGACGTTAAAAATAGCGCTTACGGGAGGCAACCCGCTTTTAGTATAGATTAGATTTTTCTTCTCTTTTTAGATTCTTTTTCCTAGGTTTCTTTTGAGTTTTTTTTAGTAGTTTTTAGGATAGAAAAATAGGATAAAATTTTAAGCTAACAAGATGCAGGAGAAGGGCTCAAAAATCTTTCAAGGAGGCTATGGTGGGTCGTTAACGACCCACCCAGGGTCGTTAACGACCCGGTTTGGCGAACCGACTCGGGCAATTAAGTTTTATTTTACCCTAGTCTAATATCTATCTTCTACCCTATCTTCTATCTACCCTAGCCGCCATTACCTACCCCCCTCCTATTTCTACCCTCTACTATTTAACCCTTCCACAACTCTCAAAATCCTACCCTCAAATCCTCAAATCCCAAACTCCAAATCCCTCAAAATTTCTACCGAGGACCCTTCACCACCGATCGAAATTTTCCGCTCCACCGACCGTCGGAAATGCCTCATTACCGAAGCCGGAACCCCAGTTTTCCCATCGACGATATCCAAGCTCGTTAACCACCCAAACTTGACTTTTGTTCTTCAAATTCTCAATCTTCCGGTATGATTTCTACACCCTAACTCTTTATTGAATGATTCATGTTTTTTAGGGTAGAAATTTCATATCCAAATTGTGTTTCTAGAGGTGATTTTTAGGGTCGATATTGCATGTCTATTCTTGCCCATGAGTTTTATTTCGTACATTGGTAGGGATTCTCTAGCTATGGAAGGTTATTCATGCTAGATTCTCCATGGCAAAAATTTGATTTGAAAAGCATGAATTTTCTTGTCTAGAAATTGAGTTTGATCTTCACCGTGATAATTTTGGGTAAATTTAGCATGTTCGGGATGGGTAATTGAGAGAGTATGTGGTGCGTATACCCAATGGTGTGTCTAGTGAAGGATTATACAGGATGCATGCTTGATTCATGGCTTGATTTTTGAGTTAATAACATTCGAATTCTGTGAATTGGCTCCCGGCAGGTCGTTAACGACCCTCCCAGGCTCGTTAACGACCCTGCGTAGCTTCAAAGTTTAAAAACCAGTGCAGAACACATTACCGACCTAATTGGGTAGTTAACGCATAATTCCGAGGTTTATTTCGAGACCAAGTATGGGGTCTCTTGTCTAATCTACTTTAGTGGATCTTATCTTGGAAAAATCATAATTGTTTTGTAGATCACATGGCAAGTTTGAGCCGACCCGCTACCCGAGCCCAGAAGAAGAGGAGGAATCAGAGGTCCCCATCTCCACCTCGCATGGACAATGTGATCTGTGAACTCAAGGGCAAGCAGATCGATGCAATGCCATTCTAGACAAGGACCACAACACTCGGTGGTTCTCGAGGTCAAGTGCTAAAGCCATGAGGATGTACGATGATGTCAAGGAGGCCTTTGTTATTCTCGGTGTGCCTCACCTGCTGAAGAATGAGAATCTACCAAACTTTCCGGCTCTCACATCCGAGTTCCTGGCCACTCTAGAGACGAGCTTCCCGACGAAGACTTCGCTGGGACGCATCCGATTTCGGCTCGGTAATGTGAACAGAGAGTACACTTTGGCGGAGTTCAACGCTATTCTGGAGCTCCCGAATCCTTCTAGAGATTACAGTCTCAAAGATTACAAGGTGACACAGACTTGGAGCTACATCACCGGGGAGGTCGAGCCCTCCACAACGGCATTATCTAGGGCAAGCATTATCAACCCCATATTCAGGATTATCCTTCGAGTCCTAGCCACTACATTCTGGCCAAAGAGGGAGTTGAACAGGCCGACAAGGACAGAGGTTGCATGTCTTTGCACCATCCTTTTCGAGGAGCCCGGCCCATTGAATTTGGGGTATGAGTGGCTTTATTATATAGAAAAATCAACCAAGTCGAAGGAAGTATGGTGTGGGAATTTGGTTAATCTCCTGGCGACAAATCTTGGAGTTGATCTCACTCGCTACACGACGGCTCAGGCTCAACTCCTCAACAAGAGTTATTGGTATAGCTCTGGTATTTTCATTCAAGCTAAGGGAGGGTTCAAAACAAAAGTTCAAGATCGCATTGTTGTACCCACCCTAGACAAATTAGAGCTACTATATGTACCAAATTGGTACGAGGCGTGGACGGGTCATGCATTCCCGTTGGAGCCTAAGCCACAGGATGAGTTGATGCTTAGGACGTGTATGACAAGATTTGAGCGGGATGGAGAAGAAATGGATGAAGATGAAGATGAGACTAACGAGGCTGACACAGAGGGGGGCATAGAGGAGCTCAACCTTGAGGATGAAGACCTCGATACAGAGGTTTTGGGCACCAACGTCCTCGTTGACGAGCCCACTAGGCTCGTTAACGACCATTTCCAAACCTCTACAGATGCTCCTAACGAGGCACATAGCTTTGGTAACGACCCACCGAGGGCAGCTACCGACCCTCCGCAGTCTCCTATTGACCCTCACTCTTATGGACTCATGCCATACAACCTAGTGCTTTACCAAGACCACTTCCAGCCTCACTACCCACCACCTCCTTAGCCCGAGTACACTGGATCGAGTATTCCGCCACCATGGGCCGAAGATCTTTATGCTCAGATGTAACAGTTTCACCTCTAGTAGGACCATATTCATTGGACGATGGATAGATGGGAGAGTGTCTATTCTGCTCGGATGACATTTGAGGACGAGAGGCATCACCAAAGAGAGGTGGAGGATGCAGAGCGCTGGAGGACGATGTACGACTTCATGGGGAACTTCGAGCACTACTTTCCTCCACCAAACCGTTGATTCAGCTTGAAGAGTTTCCTTGTTTTATGCTTAATGACTTTGTAAGTTTTTTATTTTCTCTTTTCTTCTTTTCTTTTGTTTTCTTTTCTATTTCTTTCCTTCTTCTTATTTTTCTTACAGTGGGGACATTGTAATTTAAGTATGGGGTGGGAGAAAGTAGAAAACTTGTTGTCTTGTGTTTTCCTTTATGTGCTTTGTTTGTTTTGAGTAGTTTTGTTCCATAAAAAAAAATTGAAAAGTTTTCGGAAAAAAAAGAGTTTTAGAATTGATAGATATCCCTTTCTTATGTTCTATGATAGTAGTTACTAGCATGATCATATAAATCCTTGCAATCATGTCTTTGAGAATATAGCCGGATTCATAATTTGAAGTTGTTTTTAGGAAAGAATAGCAATTGATGAAATTGAGCACATATACTTTTTAGCATAAGTGATGCAATCCAACAAAAATTAGCCTTGTGAGTTATTTTTGGCCTTATAGGGAGAACATCAAGAATCTCTCTTCTTTTTGTGTGATTTACTCTCTATATGCATATTATCTCTTGGAATTGTGATGGTTATCTATTTCTTGAGACCTATATAAGATATTAGTTCATTGCTTGTGGAAATCATATGATAGAGAACCTATTTTCATGAGCCCTATAATCCTTGTCCACCTTTACATTATCCTTCTTTTTGATGCCAACTTGAGCCTGAAGCCTTTTTAGCTCCACCAAATTGTTTCCTAACCGAGATAAATTTCACCCTATCCGGGGATTAGGACTTAGTTTGGAGAGGTATATTTTTGTTGAAGAAAAAAGAGAGTGTTATAATTATGTTTGGTTTGAAATTTTCCGGATTGTTATGAAGGGTAGATTGGAAGTCTCTTAAATTGTGTAAAAAGAAAGATCTCTTGGTACAATAGATGCACAAAAGGAAGTTGTAAAAAAAACGGAGTACACGATGAAGTTCGTTAACGACCCGTATTGGTTCGTTAACGAGGCAGCGAGAAAAAGAAAAAAAATAAGCTGAAGTGGAATATGAAATAAAGGGAAGAAGTTTGAAGTGAATGTGTGTTTAATAAATAAGCCAGAGATTCTTTTGAGTTATATTTATGAGACTTTCTAGGGATATATTGGGTGAATGAGAGTGCATAATGGTGAGTGAGTTTGGAAATATCTTTTATGATTTTTTTTTGGTGAGATGTGAGTTTTTAGGAGTCTTTGATTCCCGGATATTATTAGCACCACATGACCAAAATATTTCCATGCCTTATTGTTTTTACCAAGCCCCATTACAACCCGGCCTAATGGAAACTTCTATGAAGTTTTTCATTGAGCCCCCCCCCCCCCCCCCCCCTGAGTTCTCTTGATGATTTTTGCTTGTTTTGACAAATCTTAGGTGGAGAGTTTAGTGATATAAGTTCCAATTTCTATGCGTTTTTGTATATAAGATGAGTTGAGAGATATTTTTATAAGCCCAAACACTTGAGAGTTGAGAGAAACACATCATTATCCCTTGTGAGGTTGGATTGTATTTGCTTATGTCTATTTAGTGTATATATATGTGTGATGACATTAATAGTCATTTGCTATTTTTCTTCTACATATTTTCATGTTGCTTTTTAGATGATGGCTATAGTTTGATAAGTATGGTTGTTTGGTTTTGAATATTATTTAGTGATTGCTTGAGGACAAGCAAGTCTAAGTATGAGGTATTTTGATGTTCGTGTTTTTGATGTAGTTTTTAGTAGGTTTTCTTAATTTATTAGGACTAGTTTTGATAAGTTTAGGGTTAGTTTTGTGTGTTTTTGGATAAGTTTGCATATTTTGTGAAAAGTATGGAAGCTACTCCGTTTTATGTATTTTTGTAGTTTTTAGCAAGGAAAAGGTGCTATTTGGAGCTGAATTGGAGTGCTATGATGAAGGACGGAGGAATACAAGAAAAAGAAGTCGATGCCTAAGTTTTTTTGAAGAAGAAGTGTTGAAGAAGCCAAGCCTAGGCTCGTTAACGAGGCTGTGAGGGCTCGTTAACGAGGTTACGAGATAGGTTTTTCGAGGAATCTTAGTGATGTCCTACCGATCTTGTGCGGGAATTTATTCCGTGTCGGTGGAGTGTTTTTAATGAGTTTTAGGGTTATTATATTATTTATTTTAGGTCTTTTTATCCTTCTAGATTTTATTTCTATCTTTTTAGAGTAGATTTCTATCTTTTAGGAAAGTTTTTTATCTTCTAGCCTTTTTATTTTATAGCCTTATTAGTATAAATACCCATCTATCTAGCCTAGGAGAAAGGGAAGCAAGTAGAAGAGTTAGAGTAGAGAAGAAGGAAGAGCCGAGAGAGAGAGAGAGAGAAGAGTCGAAGGTCGAGATCGAGAGCCACGGTGGACGAGAGTTTCCGAGGTCGTTAATCACGAGTTTTTGATTCGGTGCTTTGTATTTTTCGGTTTCTTATGAATTTTGTAAGACAATATTTTCTTATTAATTTTAAGTAGTTGTTTTGTTCTCAATGTTTTCTCTTATTGAATTTATTTATTTCTTAGTTATGAATAGTGAGTAGGTTTCTTGTCTAGGGTCGGGGTTGAGACCCGACATAGTTATGCATGGTTTGATGAGTAAGATGATGTGTTGAATGCCTTCTATTTATTTTGAGATTTCTTGTTGTGTTTATACCTAGATGAAATTCAAGGTAATTTGAGTGTTTAAACTTGATTGAGAGAGAAAGTTATAAACTTGAACACGAAAGTTTCAATCTTTAGATTCAAAACAAGCGATTGAGTGAATTAGTTTATGAAAGTAGATTAATTTACTTGCTAGTCAATGAAAGTTGATGAATTTATTTATTTAAAGGCATGATATTTATCTTCTTACGAGTTTATATGCATGACTATGTTGTGGTAACCCTTGTCCTAGATCTTTGTTTTATTTGAATTCTCCTAGGTTATATTCGTTACTGAGTTCGTAGCCTTGGTACCGAACCTGTTTAGTTCGTTAATGTAGGTTAGTTGTTTGCGGTGGTTCTTTAACGATCCTGACAAGGTCGTTAACGAGGCTGGTCTTGAGTGTTTTTGCTTGTTTTTGTTTGATTTTTAGTAGTCGATAGATAAACAAACCTTGCTTCTCGTGGAACGATCCTGACTCCCCTATACTCAGCGGGGTCTTGACTTATAAATTTATTTGTTGTCCAGAGTAAAGGCCCGTCAACACAAGAATAAACATGCCTTTCGATCCACTATACAAGCACGATCTAGATATGAAAATTTCGACCCTATAGACTTTGAATCATGCAAATAGAGAGTTAGGGTTTAGAAATCATACCGTTAGATTGAGAAATTGAAGAACAAAGATCAAATGTGTGGGGTGGTTAACGAGCGTGGTTCTCGCCGGTAACGAATACGAGAGTTTTGGGTTCGTTAACTGGGTTGAGTTCCGGGAATAGGGCAAAGTCCGATCGGTAGAGGGAAACCGGTAGAATTTTTGAACTTTAAGCTTTGGATTGAGAATTTGAGAGTGGGATTTTGGGATTTTGGGAAGGGTTTTATATGAGAGGACTAGAGGTAGAGGAATGGGGTGAAGGGGCGGCACATATGGTAAAGATATAAGATAGATTAGGTTAGAAAAACTTACCTGCCCGTTTCGTCTTTCGGGTCGCCGAACTGGGTCGTTAACGACCTTAGGTGTGGTCGTTAACGAGCCTGCGTAACCTCTTTCAAGTGATTTTTGAGCCCAACTCTTGTTTCATGTTAGCCTAAAAAAAATTCTATCTTGCTATCCTAAAAACTACTAAAAACTCAAAAGAAATCTAGGAAAAAGATCTAAAAAGAAAGAAGAAAAACTTAAACTATACTAAAAGTGGGTTGCCTCCCGTAAGCGCTATTTTTAACGTCGTCAGCCCGACGTACTTACCTCGGTCAGTCCGACGTTGTAAGAGCCATGGTGACTCTAATCTCTTCATCCGGGTCGGGTTGCCCATGGAACTTTTTCAATCGATGGCCGTTAACTTTGAAGATAGCGCCTTGGTTATCGATCAACTCTACTGCCCCGTGGGGATAGATGTGGTGAACCACAAATGGCCCGTTCCATCTTGTCCTTAGCTTTCCTGGGAATAAACGGAGTCTAGAGTTGAAGAGAAGTACCTTATCACCAACTTCATAAGTTTTGGGCACCAGTTTCTGATCGTGCCACCGTTTGGTGCGGTCTTTGTAGATTTCAGCATTTTCGTACGCCTTAAGCCTCAGTTCCTCTAGTGCTTGCGATTCCATGAATCGTTTTGATCATGCTGTGTTGAGATTCATGTTGATCTCTTTAAGCGCCCATAATGCTTTATGCTCCATCTCGACTGGTAAATGGCTTGCCTTGCCATACACTAGATTGTAGGAAGTGGTGCGTAGAGGCGTCTTGTATGTTGTCCTACATGCCCATAGAGCATCATCCAATTTGGACGACCAATCCATTCGAGAGCGGGACACCGTCTTCTCCAATATGCTCTTGATCTGCCTGTTTGAAACATCCACTTGGACACTAGTTTGGGGGTGGTATGGTGTTGCCACCCGGTGTGATACCCCATACTTGGCCAAAAGTGCTTCAAAAGTCCGCTCAATGAAATGAGATCCACCATCACTAATGAGGACCTTGGAACACCAAACCTTGGAAAAATGTTAGTTTTATTAAATTTGGCCACGGTTTTGGCATCGTTGGTCCTTGTAGAAACGGCTTCTACCCACTTAGAGACGTAATCAACCGCAATCAAGATATACTTGTAGGGGCCCAATGCGGGAAAAGGTCCCATGAAGTCTATGCCCCATACGTCGAATAACTCGACCTCTAGTATCCTGGTTAGCGGGTTCTCATGTCTCCAAATGATGTTACCCGAGCGTTGGCATTCATCACATGCTGTCACATAAGCCTGTACATCTTTAAAAATGGTAGGCCAATAGAGACTACTTTGAAGAATCTTCGCCATGGTTTTGAATCCTTTTGCATGGCCTCTTGTAGGAAGTGTGTGACATTGACGGATCACGCTCTCTATCTCCTCTTCTGGGAAACAGCGCCTTAAGAGGTGATCACTTCCTTGCTTGAACAAGTAAGGATCATCCCAATAGTATTGTTTCACATCGTGAAGGAACTTATTTTTGTTTTGTGGGGTTAGTTCCTCGGGGGTTAGAAAAATCCGCAAACCAAGGGGCTTTTGACCCTCTAACAGCATGAATTGATGTGAAAGAAGTAGAAGCAAAAGGCGAGGAAGGTCATTAACAACCCTGAAGTTGATGTGGTACCCTTGGTAACGACCTCACGTGGCTTAGTAACAAGCTTCCCGATTATTGTGTCGATGCTCTTTGAGTCTAAGCCATCGTGAACTATGCCTTCTAGCCTCGGTGGCTCGTTAACGATCCTAAAGGGATCGGTAACGAGGGCTTTATCGAGTTAGACCTCGTTCAGCATGAGATGTTCGTCTATTCTGGAATCATTGATTGCCACTTCATTGTTGGATTCGGTGATATGCTCAATCGACAACCTTGATAGGTGATCTGCTACTAAGTTTTCTGCTCCTTTTTTATCTCTGATTTCATGAGAAAATTCCTGTAATAAGAGAATCCAATGAAGCAATCTAGGCTTGGCGTCCTTTTTGGCCATTAAATATCTAACGGCCTCATGGTCAGTATAAACAATCACTTTTGAACCAACAAGATAGGAAAAGAATTTTTCAAAAGCAAATACCACAGCGAG
Source organism: Fallopia convolvulus (assembly GCA_964016875.1). Classification (NCBI taxonomy): domain Eukaryota; kingdom Viridiplantae; phylum Streptophyta; class Magnoliopsida; order Caryophyllales; family Polygonaceae; genus Fallopia; species Fallopia convolvulus. Next base: position 31,603,743 of record OZ024734.1, on the reverse strand, counting down.
GATTTCCCTCTCTGTTGTGGTATACTTACTCTGCGCCTAGTCAAGCGTCTTACTTGCGTAGTAGAGGGGTGGAGCTTCATATCCTTCCGTTTTCATAATAATGCGCTAACATCATAGTCACTAGCATCACACATGATCTCAAAGGGTAAAGTCCAATCCGGGGACTACATAATAGGGGCGGAGAAGAGGGATGCTCTGAACCTGTAAAAATGCTTCAAGACATTCTGGAGATAGCTCAAACACTACATCTTTCATTAATAGGTTAGTCAGAGGTTTAGCTATCTTAGAAAAATCCTGGATAAAGCGTCTATAAAAACCAGCATGCCCTAGAAAACTCCTAATTTTCATTACAGAAGAGGGAGGAGGTAGTTTTTCAATGAGCTCTATTTTTGCTTTATCTACTTCTATCCCCCTTTTAGAGACAAGATGTCCTAATACTATCCCTTCTTGGACCATAAAATGGTATTTTTCCCAATTTAGCACAAGATTGGTTTCTTCACATCTTTTAAAAACACGTGCAAGATTAGCAAGACAAGCATCAAAGGAAGAACCATAAACAGAAAAATCATCCATAAAGACCTCTACAATATACTCTATCATATCAGAAAAGATTGCCATCATACACCTTTGAAAGGTGGATGGGGTATTGCAAAGCCCAAATGGCATTCTCTTATAAGCAGAAGTCCCATTGGGACATGTAAAGGTAGTCTTCTCCTGATCGTCAAGATGAATGGGAGACTGCTAAAAATCGCTATAGCCATCTAAATGACAGAAATAATCATGCTGGGCTAAGCGTTCTAACACTTGATCAATGAAAGGAAACGAAAAATGATCTTTTCTAGTGGTAGTGTTAAGCTTCCTATAATCAATGCACATCCTCCAACTAGTAGTGGTCCTAGTGGGGATTAGCTCTCCCTTTTCATTTTCGATTACGATCATTCCCCCTTTTTTAGGAACTACATGGACCGGACTATCCCATTGGCTGTCCGATATAGGAAATATGATCCCAGCATCAAGTAATTTAATGATTTCCTTTTTGACCACATATATCATAGTAGGATTTAACCTAAGTTTATGCTCTATAGTGGGTTTGTGATTATCCTCCATGTATATCCTATGCATGCAAGGAGAAGGGGATATGCCGGTTATATCATCTAGGGAATAACCTATGGCTTTTCTATGCACCCTAAGCACATTAAACAGTTTTTCTACTTCCTAATCTTTCAATTTAGCATTAATGATGACAGGGAAAGTAGAATTACGGCCAAGAAATTCATACCTGAGAGAGTCCGAAAGAGGCTTCAATGTTGGAGAAGGCTCAACTGGAATGAGAATCGGTTCCTCTGGCTCCGTCTTCAACACCTCTTCAAGGTATCCAAATGCTGAAATTTCATTGTTCATGGCCAAGGTCGTTAACGATGCTGGTGGGGTCGTTAACGAACCTGTTTCTTCTGCTAAGAGAATCGGTACCGAGGTCAGAGAGCTCGTTACCGAAACAGAAGGGGCTATCTCGGCCCATCTTCGACCAGAAATTTCGTCATTCGATATTAATCTTCCAACGGGGTCCCCACATTCGATAAATTCATTGTGGGTGTGGAACATCTTGACTTCGGTCCTATTTGTCTCCTTCATTGGTGGGTTGAACCGAAACTCTGTCGCCTCATCTCCAATTTCAAAAGTTAGGAGTACCTTCCTAACATCAATTGTGGCTCCTGCTGTGGGGAGGAACGGTCTCTCTAAGATAATAGGAACCATCGGGTCTTCGGGCATCGCCATGACTATGAAATCATTCGGAACAAAGAACTTGCCCACTTGAACCGGAAAGTCTTCTACAACCCCTGCTGGTTTTACACACGAGCCATCTGCCATGTATAACCTCATATTAATCGGCTCCAATGGTCCCATGTTTGCCTTTGACCATATTGAAAGAGGGAGTAAACTGGTACTGGCTCCCAAATCACATAAAGCTTTGAATTTATGGTCGCTTATGCCAATTGTGATGGAAAATCTCCCTGGATCGCCTAAATGCTCTAGTAGAGCGATGGATCGGACTTCATCTTGCAGCTCTGTTATGGATCATTTCCTTCTAAGAATATCTTTCCAGAATTTTGTGTAAGCCGGCATTTCTCTTAGGGCATTAGCGAATGGGATAGAAATATTAATGCCCTGGAGAATCTTTACGAAACACTTGAACTTACTCTCAGTAGAGTCCTTAGATTTCTTAGTGGAAAAAGGAAGAGATTTTACCATTCTCGGAACCAATTCGGGCTCGAGAGGTGATGCTACCGGGTCGACATTAGGGTCGATTGGTATTCTTGGAGGATCGTTACTGACCCTAACGGGGTTGTTAACGAGCCTGAGATTGGGAGAGGAGCTCGGAATAGGAAACTTACCTGGGTTAGGGTCGTTAACGACCCTGGGACCATCATCACCATGTTGTGCAGATTCGGTAACGACTCTCTCTGGCTCATTACCTATCTGTGTTGTGGCTTCCTCATTAGTTGTGGGGCTCTTGTCCTTAGCTTGGACACGCTCCGGTAGTGTCTTTTCGCTACTAAGGTGTACCGCTGCTATTTGTCCGCTAGGGTTCTCCTCGGGACGGCCTAGGCGTTGCCCTTGTGGCCTTGGAATCTGTGCAGCAAGGTTCCCTAGTTGGGAGTCGACACTCTTCTTCCAGACATCAAACTCTCCCCATCTTTTGTTTTGATTGTTAAGGTTGGCTTGGATTCCATCAATCTTTCTATGCACTTCATTGAATTTGTTATGGACTCCGTTAATGTCCATGTAAATGTTACTCCTAAATGTGGCATTCGATTTCTAGGTTCGAATTAATACATGTCTTTAAATGTTACTCCTCATTCTTTATGCTTATGCCTAGATGTCTTTAAAGTTCACTTGTTTTTTCTCGTTTTGCCTTTAAAATGACTTATGATCTAACATTGCATGCCAAGTGTTCGACGAAATGTCCATGTAAATGTCACTCCTAAATGTTGCATTCGGTTTCGAGGTTCAAATTTATGCTTTTATTCGATCGGTCTTGGTTATGTAGTGCAGAATGTGCATATTGACTTGATACTATCCTCATTCTTTATGCGTATGCCTAAATGTCTTTAAGGTTCACTTTTTTTCTCCTTTTGCCTTTAAAATGACTTGTGATCTAACATTGCACGCCAAGTGTTCGATGAAGTTTCCATGTAAAAGTCACTCCTAAATGTGGATTCGGTTTCTAGGTTCGATTTTATGTTTTTATTCATCCGGTCTTAATTTTGTAGTGGAGAATGTGCTTAGTGGCTTGATACTATCCTCATTCTTTATGTATATGCCTAGATGTCTTTAAAGTTCACTTGTTTTCTCTCCTTTTGCCTTAAAAATTTGACTTGCGATCTAACATTGCACGACAAGCTTTCAATGTAATGTCCATGTAAATGTTAGTCGAAAATGTTACATTCGGTTTCTTGGTTCGAATTTATTCTTTTATTCGATCGGTCTTGATTTTTTAGTGCAAAATGTGCTTCTTGGCTTGATACTATGCTCATTCGTATAGTTTATGCCTAGACGTCTTTAAAGTTCACTTGTTTTTTCTCCTTTTGCCTTTAAAAATTTACTTGTCATCTAACATTGCACGGCACGTGTACAATGAAATGTCCATGTAAATGTTACTCCAAAATGTGACATTCGATTTCTAGGTTCGAATTTATGCTTTTATTCGATCGGTCTTGATTTTCTAGTGCACAATGTGCTTATTTGCTTTATACTATCCTCATTCTTTATGCTTATGCCTAGATGTCTTTAAAGTTCACTTGTTTTTCTACTTTTGCCTTTAAAAATAGACTTGTAATCTAAAATTGCACGCCAAGTGTTCAATGAAATGTCCATATATATTTTACTCCTAAATGTGGCATTCGGTTTCTAGGTTCGAATTAATACTTTTATTCGATCGCTCTTATTTTGTAGTGCAAAATTTGCTTTTTGGCTTGATATATACTATCCTCATTCTTTATGTTTATGCCTAGATGTCTTTAAAGTTCACTTGTTTTTTCTCTTTTTGCCTTTAAAATGAGTTGTGATCTAACATTCCATGCCTAGTGTTCGACAAAGTGTCCATGTAAATGTCACTCCTAAATGTGGATTCGGTTTCTAGGTTCGATTTTATGTTTTTATTCGACCGGTCTTAAATTTGAAGTGCAGAATGTGCTTAAAATGACTTGTGCCTTTAAAATTCCATGCGTATTCCTAAATGTCTTTAATGTTCTCTTGTTTTTTCTCCTTTTGCCTTTAAAATGACTTGTGATCTAACATTGCAAGACCAGTGTTCGATGAAATGTCCATGTAAAAGTCAGTCCTAAATGTGGATTCGGTTTCTAGGTTCAATTTTATGTTTTTATTCGACCGGACTTAAATTTGTAGTGCAGAATGTGCTTATTGGCTTGATACTATCCTCATTCTTTATGCTTATGCCTAGATGTCTTTAAAGTTCACTTATTTTACTCCTTTTGCGTTTAAAATGACTTATGATCTAACATTGCACGCCAAGTGTTCGACGAAATGTCCATGTACATGTCACTCCTAAATGTTGCATTCGGTTTCTAGGTTCGAATTTATGCTTTTATTCGATCGGTATTGGTTATGTAGTGCAGAATGTGCTTATTGACTTGATATTATCCTCATTCATTATGCGTATGCCTAAATGTCTTTAAGGTTCACTTTTTTTTTCTCCTTTTGCCTTTAAAATGACTTCTGATCTAACATTGCACGCCAAGTGTTTGATGAAATTTCCATGTAAAAGTCACTCCTAAATGTGGATTCGGTTTATTGGTTCGATTTTATGTTTTTACACGTCCGGTCTTAATTTTGTAGTGGAGAATGTGCTTATTGGCTTGATAATATGCTCATTCGTTTAGTTTATGCCTAGATGTCTTTAAAGTTCACTTGTTTTTTCTCCTTTTGCCTTTAAAAATTTACTTGTCATCTAACATTGCACGGCACGTGTTCAATGAAATGTCCATTTAAATGTTACTCCAAAATGTGGCATTCGCTTTCTAGGATCGAATTTATGCTTTTATTCGATCGGTCTTGATTTTCTAGTGCACAATGTGCTTATTGGCTTTATACTATCCTCATTCTTTATGGTTATGCCTAGATGTATTTAAAGTTCACTTGTTTTTTCTCTTTTTGCCTTTAAAATGACTTGTGATCTAACATTTCACGCCAATTGTTCGACGAAGTGTCCATGTAAATGTCACTCCTAAATGTCGAATTTGGCTTCTAGATTCGAATTTATGCTTTTATTCGATCGATCTTTATTTGGTAGTGCAACCTTTATTGGCTTGATAATATCCTTATTCTTTATGTTTATCCATATATGTCTTTAATGTTCTCTTGTTTTTTCTCCTTTTGCCTTTAAAATGACTTGTGATCTAACATTGCAAGCCAAGTGTTCGATAAAATGTCCATGTAAATGTCACTCCTAAATCTGGATTCGGTTTCTAGGTTCGATTTTATGTTTTTATTCGACCGATTTGTAGTGCAGAATGTGCTTATTGGCTTGATACTATCCTCATTCTTTATGCTTATGCCTACATGTCTTTAAAGTTCACTTGTTTTTACTCCTTTTGCGTTTAAAATGACTTGTGATCTAACATTGCACGCCAAGTGTTCGACGAAATGTCCATGTAAATGTCACTCCTAAATGTTGCATTCGTTTTCTAGGTTCGAATTTATGCTTTTATTCGATCGGTCTTGGTTATGTAGTGCAGAATGTGCTTATTGACTTGATACTATCCTCATTCATTATGCGTATGCCTAAATGTCTTTAAGGTTCACTTTTTTTTCTCCTTTTGCCTTTAAAATGACTTCTGATCTAACATTGCACGCCAAGTGTTCGATGAAATTTCCATGTAAAAGTCACTCCTAAATGTGGATTCGGTTTATTGGTTCGATTTTATGTTTTTATACGTCCGGTGTTAATTTTGTAGTGGAGAATGTGCTTATTGGCTTGATAATATGCTCATTCGTTTAGTTTATGCCTAGATGTCTTTAAAGTTCACTTGTTTTTTCTCCTTTTGCCTTTAAAAATTTACTTGTCATCTAACATTGCACGGCATGTGTTCAATGAAATGTCCATTTCAATGTTACTCCAACATGTGGCATTCGATTTCTAGGATCAAATTTATGCTTTTATTCGATCGGTCTTGATTTTCTAGTGCACAATGTGCGTATTGGCTTTATACTATCCTCATTCTTTATGGTTATGCCTAGATGTATTTAAAGTTCACTTGTTTTTTCTCTTTTTACCTTTAAAATGACTTGTGATCTAACATTTCACGCCAAGTGTTCGACGAAGTGTCCATGTAAATATCACTCCTAAATGTGGAATTTGGCTTCTAGATTCGAATTTATGCTTTTATTCGATCGATCTTTATTTGGTAGTGCAGCCTTTAATTACTTGATAATATCCTCATTCTTTATGCTTATGCATATATGTCTTTAATGTTCTCTTGTTTTTCCTCCTTTTGTCTTTAAAATGACTTGTGATCTAACATTGCAAGCCAAGTGTTCGATGAAATGTCCATGTAAATGTCACTCCTAAATCTGGATTCGGTTTCTAGGTTCGATTTTATGTTTTTATTCGACCAGTCTTAAATTTGAAGTGCAGAATGTGCTTATTGGCTTGATACTATCCTCATTCTTTATGCTTATGCCTACATGTCTTTAAAGTTCACTTGTTTTTACTCCTTTTGCATTTAAAATGACTTGTGATCTAACATTGCACGCCAAGTGTTCGACGAAATGTCCATGTAAATGTCACTCCTAAATGTTGCATTCGGTTTCTAGGTTCGAATTTATGCTTTTATTCGATCGGTCTTGGTTATGTAGTGCAGAATGTGCTTATTGACTTGATTCTATCCTCATTCATTATGCGTATGCCTAAATGTCTTTAAGGTTCACTTTTTTTTCTCCTTTTGCCTTTAAAATGACTTATGATCTAACATTGCACGCCAAGTGTTCGATGAAATTTCCATGTAAAAGTCACTCCTAAATGTGGATTCGATTTATTGGTTCGATTTTATGTTTTTATACGTCCGGTCTTAATTTTGTAGTGGAGAATGTGCTTATTGACTTGATAATATTCTCATTCGTTTAGTTTATGCCTAGATGTCTTTAAAGTTCACTTTTTTTTTCTCCTTTTGCCTTTAAAAATTTACTTGTCATCTAACATTCCACGACACGTGTTCAATGAAATGTCCATTTAAATGTTACTCCAAAATGTGGTATTCGATTTCTAGGATCGAATTTATGCTTTTATTCGATCGGTCTTGATTTTCTAGTGCACAATGTGCTTATTGGCTTTATACTATCCTCATTCTTTATGGTTATGCCTAGATGTATTTAAAGTTCACTTGTTTTTTCTCTTTTTGCCTTTAAAATGATTTGTGATCTAACATTTCACGCCAAGTGTTCGACGAAGTGTCCATGTAAATGTCACTCCTAAATGTGGAATTTGGCTTCTAGATTCGAATTTATGCTTTTATTCGATCGATCTTTATTTGGTAGTGCAGCCTTTATTGGCTTGATAATATCCTCATTCTTTATGCTTATGCATATATGTCTTTAATGTTCTCTTGTTTTTTCTCCTTTTGCCTTTAAAATGACTTGTGATCTAACATTGCAAGCCAAGTGTTCGATGAAATGTCCATGTAAATGTCACTCCTAAATCTGGATTCGGTTTTATGTTTTTATTCGACCGGTCTTAAATTTGTAGTGCAGAATGTGCTTATTGGCTTGATACTATCCTCATTCTTTATGCTTATGCCTATCTGTCTTTAAAGTTCAGTTGTTTTTTCTCCTTTTGCCTTTAAAAATTGCACCGCACGTGTTCAATGAAAAGTGCATGTAAATGTTACTCCTAAATGAGGCATTCGATTTATAGGTTTGAATTTATGCTTTTATTCGATCGGTCTTTATTTTCTAGTGCAGAATGTGCTTATTGGCTTGATATTATCCTCATTCTTTATGCTTATGCCTATATGTCTTTAAAGTTCACTTTTTTTTTTAAATGACTTGTGATTTAACATTCTGATACGCTCTAAATCACTACTAGAAAACAAGTAAAAATTAGACGCTTTTTCCACGACACTTGAACAAAGCTCGGAAGAAAAGTGGAGCGCGCTGGGGAATGTGGACATTTATTTTAGGCATTTTAAAGCATCGCAAAACTCGACACTATAAACTATCGAATGTATTAATAAGTGTCGTAAATTTCTCGCTTATACCTGGCTAAATTTGAATAAAGAATTTTTTTTATAAAAAAATACTACACCTTTTCCATTCAAGCGGTTATCTTGCTCGATTCTTCCCTTTTTTGTTTCAAAAAAAATCCTCAAAATATTTTCTCCCATGAATCTATACTGCGCAGCTTTAATTTTGTTATTCTAGGTCGAGATTCACTTATACTGGCTACTCCATTGATCGCCGAATTTTTTAGAAAGAGAGGGACGAGCAAACTCCTGGTGTCGAATTTGAGTCTCAAAGAATCATCGTTGGTGTCTATGGTAAGATCTCTGGTGTCGATTAGGGTTTCATTGCAGGTACTCTTGTGATCCATAATCCTTCTTCCGCTATTTGGTTTTGATTTTGTTTTTTATAGGAGGACTCTTGATATAAATAAAGCCCTAATTTATAGAACGAAAATCAACATCTGCTTGTTTTCGGTTTAGATGTTTCACAATTCATAGCTTTAATTTAGAATTTTGGGGTTGAGGAGATTTAATTTGTGCTTGACTTTGTGTTTTGCTTTGATTGGTATGCCAATTTGTGGGTTTCTTGTGCATTGGGATGCTGACCTCAATACCCTTAAATCCTAAATTGTTCGTGACATTATGGGGAAAAAAATCAAATTGATCTCTCCTTGCTCTAAATAGCGATAATGAGACGAATCAACAATTAGTCAGCATATCTATCTCACATTTAGGATAACTCAGATGTAAGCCACTACATTTAATTGCCAACAAGTACCATTAATATTAATCAAGAAAAAGTAACCTGCATTTCTTATTTTTGTTTGAAAGCTTTCAACCCTATGAAGTAGGAGGACAAGCAATAGGAAAGCAATCCCTATAAGGAAAGACATCAGCCAGTAGGCTGATTTGAGTTTTTGTTTGTGGTGAATCTTGATGAGATTTTACTTAGAACTTTTGGCTTCTTGTATTGTGCATTGATAGTGTTAGGATCTAAGCTGATGTTCTAGCAAGTTTATACTACAGTAGATTGTTAGGATGAAGTAATTGATGTTTGTAGCTTTCGAAATACTAGAGTATTTATAGTTTGAGGAAATTGCACTAAACCACCCGTTAAATAGGCGAATTTACACTTAACCACTCGTTATACACGAATTTGTTTTAAACCACCCAAAACTTCGATTCCGTTAACAAATAGCCACCCATGGCGTTATTCCATCTAAAATTCCGTTAGATCGTGTACAATTACTACTTTGCCCTCAATCCACATGTCCTTCTGCTCCGCCCTCTCCTTCCTCCTTGTCCGCCTCTTCAGAATCATCGACCCCGTCCAGATCTCCCCTTCCCTCTACTTCTCCTCCGTCGTTCCCATCGGAATCCTCAACTCCCTTGCTCTCCAATTCCACCTAAATTTCTTTGGTGATTAATTTAAATGCCGCGGGTAAACACAAAGGCCCGATAGTAGTTCCCCGTTGCATCTCGAAGAACGCCTCCCCCACCAGCAATTTCGGGGTTCCCTTTTGACTCTGCATCGGTGTTCAATTTAATGACACCATCAGGCGGTAATTTCCATCCAGAGCGAGGCCGTTCACTTTGATTATCGATCTGTACACTGGTTACTTTACGAACAGCCTCAGCGTCTTTATAGTAGCGCACGGCCTGTTGTACGACAGGAATGATATGGCCAAGGTTGTCCTCACCATCGAATACCCTATTGCGATTTTTCCAAATTTGCCACAACATATTAGCGAAAATCGAGCATGATTCTCCCCGGTTACTGATGTTCCTAATAACCCAATCACAGATATTGGTATCATTGAAGAAATTGTCATCAACAAACCCAAAGTTTCCTTGCCTCCACAACGAAGCAATGTCAGCACAATCTCTACGTAGATGAATCACAGTTTCAGGCAAAGAGCACCGAGGGTAGTCAATTGTGGGAGCAATCTGGCGTCGGAATCTTGTATCATTGCACAGAATTTCCGAAGTGCAAATGCCGCACAATAAGGAGCCCTAAATCTGCCCGAAAACGAGTCCTCCACACCCCAATCTCCCAACTCAATCTCCACAGCTCAATCTCCCACTGAAATTGCCCCAGAAGTAGGCCCAAAAATCGTCAATTTGAGCGATGAACCCTAGACTCGAAAGAATGGATTTGGGGGGAAATATTTGTGTTTTTATCTCGGTTTTCATACTAAAATTGAGGGCAAAGTAGTAATTGTACACGATCTAACGGAATTTTTGACGGAATAACGCCATGGGTGGCTATTTGTTAACGGAATCAAAGTTTTGGGTGGTTTAAAACAAATTCGTGTATAACGGGTGGTTAAGTGTAAATTCGCCTATTTAACGGGTGGTTTAGTGCAATTTCCTCTTATAGTTTACAATGGTTTGTCATTTATAGTTGATCGACCATTAATTAACGATGACCTTTTTACTTTTTACTCAGATCACTCTAAATTAGAATGTATACACCTATTTAATTAGAATCATGATTAGTTTAATTGACTTTGAAAGGGCTAAAAATTTAGAATGTGTATATAATTGCATTAAATAAATCAGCCATGGTTTCTTACAATTGGGTTAATCACTTATAACAAATCATATATTCCAATAAATATTTTCTTAAATTAAGTGGAAATATCTTTGTACTTGTGATGAATATGTGTATTATTGTACTTGCTAGCTAGTGTGATTTGAGTTTTGTTTGTGGTGAATCTTGATGAGATTTTACTAAGTACTTTTGGCTTCTTGTATAGTGCAATGTGGTTGGGATAGGGTTAGGATCTAAACTGATATGCTGGCAAGTTTATACTATATTTTTAGGATGAAGTAATTAAATTATGTTCGTAATTTCCAAAATACCAGAGTATTTAGAGTTTACAGTGGTTTTAGTCATTTATCATTCATCTATCATTATTAACGTTAGCCTTTTTAATTTTTACATCATATCATTCTAAAAGTTTAGAACGTGTATATTTAATTGGAGCCTTGATCTTTTGTTTGGACTAAAACGTGTATACATGTGTCTAGTACAAGTGCCTGTTGAATTGGGTCCTTAGTTTGTTAATTGTCTTTGAAAGGGCTAAAAGTTTAAAATAAATAAATCAGCCATGGTTTCTTTATTTTAGGTTAGAAAATCAGCTATGGTTTCTTACACGTTTAATATGTATTTAAAGGAGCTAAATCATATATACTAAATGACTAAATGTATATCTTTGAATAACGAGATAACGTATTAATTAACATTAAACCATGAATATATATTTCTTTGTAAGTGTATTGATGAGTAAGTTGAAGTTTCTTACTCCCAACTAGAGTTTTTCTGCTGCAATTTGTTTTTTTTGGTGCTCATTATAATAAGTCCTGTTCACATGTAGGTATGGACACAAGTTGGATTAAATTGCCAAATAATCATATAAATTATATCAATGGAGTAATTGAGTTTATAAAATTAGCCAAGGAAAGTCTTATAGAAGGTAGATAGTCTTATAGAAGGTAGAACTCGATGTCCACGCAAAATTTTTAAGGTGGATAAGTGGTTGTTAGTAGATGAAGTGGAGCACCATCCTCTATTCAAAGGATTTTACAAGCCTTATAAGAATTGGATTCATCATGTAAAACATGATACAACACTTAGGAATGGGTTAGGAAGTGGCGATGCAATTAACAACAATGCAGCTTTTGGTTCTAATATTCCCTATTTTGATGATCATATGAATGATTTGCCTTGCCAACCTGAGGGGTTAGAATTCTTTGATGCACCTACAAAACCTGATGTCTCCAACGACAATGTAGAATACGCCAAATATGAAAACATACTGAAAGTTGCTAGTGAGGAACTATATGCTGGTTGTAGCTCATTTTCTAAATTGTCGTTTCTTCTCAACTTGTTTCATTTGAAATCAACATTTCATTGGAGTGCCGAATCTTTTAGTATGCTGCTTAAACTTCTGCTTGATGCATTTCCTCAAATTATGCAGTTTCCAACATCTTACTATGAATGTAAGAAAGTGATAAAGGACTTGGGTCTTGGATATGAAAAAATCCATGCTTGGCCAAACAATTGCACCTTGTATTGGGGTGAATCATCAGAATTAAATAGGTGTCATATCTGTAAAACTTCAAGGTGGACAATGGGAACAAGTAAAGAGGGTAATCACATTGATGAAAATGTTGCAGTTAAGAGAGCGAACCTGCCAAGGTGATGCATTATTTTCCTCTTATCCTGACATTTAAAAAGGATTTACATGTCATGTGAGACTGTTGAAAATATGATATGGCATCATAAAGATCGTGTGAAGGATGGAAAGTTACGACATCCAGCTGATGCTTTGGCATGGACAAATTTTGATGCTAAATACCCTGAATTTTCCTCAAAGCCACGTAATGTAAGGCTTGGCCTTGCTAGTGATGGATTTAATCCTTATCATCTCAAGAATACTACTTACAGTACATGGCTTGTGGTATTAATTCCTTATAACTTGCCACCATGGTTGGCTATGAAGCCATCATCATTTATCTTATCAATGATTATTCCTGGAAAATCAAGTCTTAGCAATGATATTGATGTGTACTTGCAGCCATTGCTACATGAGTTGAAAGTGTTATGGGAAGGTATTGATGTGTTTGATACTTATAAGAGAGAGTGGTTTAAGATGCGTGCTACTTTAATGTGGACTATTAATGACTTTCCGGCTTATGCTAGGTTATCTAGTTGGAGTAATAGGGGTTACAAAGCATGCCAATCGTGTACAAATTCAACTAGTTCGTATAGGTTTGCTGGAAAGATTTGTTATGTTGGATGTCGAAAATGGCTATCAGATGATCATCCTTATAGATCTCAAAGTGAACTGTTTGATGGGGTTGTTGAGTCTGGTCATGCTCCAATTTCTGCATCCGGGACAACCATTATGAGGCAACAAGATGAAATAAGATATGAATATGGCACATCAAAGAATGGATCACGAAAAAAGAGGCGAAGACGACATGTTGGCACATCAAATGATGAAGTTGATATACAAGATGAGGAGGATAATGTTATGTGGGTTAAAAGGAGCATCTTTTTTGACTTGCAATATTGGGAGTATAATAGCTTAAGACATAATTTAGATGTTATGCACATAGAGAAAAATGTGTATGACATTTTGTTAGGGACCATTCTTGATACAGATAAGAGCAGGGGCAATATAGAGGTTAGAGGAGCTATAAAAGAGTTAGAGGTGAAGCCCCAGCTTTCGCTTCAACCTCGTACTAATCGAGAACCATTTAAGCATCTTGCTCCATACACTATGTCATCAGAAGAGAAGGAGAGATTCTTACAAGTTTTACAAAAGCTTAGAGTTCCAAACGGATATTGGATCTAACCTTTCTCGATGTGTGAATATGAAGAAATGAATGTTGATGGGACTCAACAGTCATGACAATCATGTTTTAATGCAAGATATTCTGCCCATAGCCTGCGTGTATCGAATGCGACACAAGTTGTTGATTTACTTTCAGAGTTGTCTTCATTTTTCAAGTCTTTGTGCTCTACAACTCTCAATTTAGACGAACTAGATGATGTTCAAGCTAAGATAATCTTGACTCTTTATGACATGGAAAAGAAGTTCCCTCCAATCTTTTTTACAATCATGGTTCACCTACTGATTCACTTAGTGGAAGAGGCTAAGCTCAGTGGACCAGTTAACTATAGATGGATGTATCCCATTGAGAGGTTAATACCTAGGCCTAATTTTACCATTTTTCCAATTTGTAGATTTTATTAAAGTATATTTTTTTTAACATATAGCATTTTTAAAAGGTATTTGGCTCATTTGAATTCATATGTAAGCAATAAAGCTCAGCTAGAGAGATCCATTGCTGAAGGATATATTTTAGAGGAGACAACCACTTTTTGTTCAAGATACTTAGAAGCAGTTGAGACAATCTTTAACAAGCCTAAAAGGAACGATGACACCGTAGATAGTATGGATAATTATCTATATGACTCTGGTGGTCGATTAGTTGGGATGACAAAGCTTGTTCAAATTGATGCAAGAAGTTTGAAGCAAGCACTTCGGTATGTTTTACTACATTCCGATGAGATAAATGAGCTAAAAGTGTAAGTGATAGTTATAAAATAATTATTAAGAATTAAGTATCAATATTCATCTAATTGAGTTTTTTTTCAATCCATGAAGTGAATTCATTCATCAAAAACATCAAGAAATCCCAAGAGTCCAAGCGAATGGATCCTTCGAAAATGGATGGATTCTTCATGAAATTTCGGAATGGCTGCGAAATCAGGTCATTTTGGTTTAAGAAAACAATAAAAATTATATCCTTGAAAAGTAGCATTTGACTCTATTTTTTTTTAATTTTATAGGTTCATAGTATAGGTACAAATACTGAAGAGGGAAGTTTGAGAAAGGCTTTAGCAGGTGGTTTGAATAAAAATGCAAAAAGATTGAAAGCCTTTATGATCAATGGGTATAAATTTCACACCATTGATCGAGAAGCATTTCGAATGACACAAAATTTGGGAGTGATGTTGGAAGCAGATGGAGCAACATATTATGGAAAGGTCATAGATATATATGAGTTGAATTATTATGGTGCGTATAAAGTTGTAGTGTTCCGTTGCCAATGGGTTGATATTGAGAGAGGTGTGAGGATATATGATAATGGAGGAGTTTGTGTCAACTTCTCTAAGCTTATGCATACTAGCAGATTATTGGATGATGATCCTCTTATATATTCATCTCAAGCTAAGCAAGTCATATATGTTGAAGATGAGTTACACAAAGGATGGTTTCATGTCATTCAGACCAAGCCTAGAGATTTGTTTGATTTAGGCACTACTATATCACAGTTTTAATAATCTTAGACTTGTTTTATTACCTAGACCCATTTTATTCTTACTTCTTATTTGCTTGGTGTTTAGATTATTGATGATATTATAAATTTATGGTAAAAAATTTTCTCTATCTAATTATGCTTTATGTTTGTTTAGATTATTTTGAGTAAAATTGAGCAGATATGGTTTTATAGTCTTATTAACCATTTTGTAATATTTGTCATCTCATCATCATCTCATATTAATGGATAATAAGTTGTGATATATTCATTTACCAAAAACACTGGTCACACACAGAACGAGCTGTAGTGTGTTGGTTGGAGTCACTGTTGTGAAAATTGAATGAAGATGTTATCATTTGAAACGCTCTCAAAAATGTCAACCACGATATCATCGGAAACAGGAACAGGATCCCAACCACCAGAGGAAAACATGATCGTGAACGGAAATCAGCCAACACCAGCACCAAAAGAGCCCCCATACCCCCCATGCACATGGAAAGAAATGGTCACAGGGGAGAATGGACAACAACGACCAATACTAGCAACAATATTCCTGGACAGCAAGATATCCATCTCCTTCCCGGAAGGAGTGGATGGCGGTCTTCAACAAATATGCTTTAAGTGTGGAAGATATGGACACATCGGGGCCCAATGCCCGTCGGCAAACCACCCTGCTAGCACGGAGGAGAAAAATGAAAGTGCAACGCCGTCGATGAATACCCGCGAAACCGGCGACCCAGAGAGCTTCGAACAGTCGTTGGCGACCAAAGCAATTCACGGGCCATGGATGGCAGCCCCAAGACGCCGGCGACCTGCTAAGAGCAGAGAGAAAACTGACAAAGGCAACACAAACCAAGAAACAAGGGGCAACAGGTACACAACGCTACAGAGTGAGACAAAGGAGAGAGAAGAGCAATGGCAGGAAAAACCAGTCGAAAGTGGAAAAGGGGAGGTAGCTACCTACCTAGGATCAGAGCAGGAAGGGACTAACGCAGGAAATCGGAAGCAAAAGGAGATGGCGAAGAACTGGACAACCCTGAAACAAGAAAACCAATCAAGGTTTGAGGTTAGAGCTTCGTCGAACAGAAAGAAAAAGACAGGAAGGAAAACACCTGGACCTCAGCAAAGGAAGAAAGGAGTTTTTGGGCCTCAAGAAACAAACCTACCTAGGCCCAGCAAAAGACAAAGAGGCAACCAAGGGGCCGAATATGTGCCCACATCAAATGGCCCGACTCACCAACAAAGCAGAGAAGAGCCACAAGAAATCCAAATTGCAACAATCCCAACAGACAAACTAACGGAGTTCACAGAACAGAACACTCACATGAAAGTCAAGGAGAATAATGAGGAGCAGATGCAAGATGCATCCCATGTGCCCAACGGCCAAGGAGAATAGGCAAACAATGATGGCGACTCACCTATGATGGTGGAGAATGGATCCCAAGCCGAGGAAAACCAGCGGGCCCAGGGGACGGCGCCCACCCCCCTAACACGTCCTCAATGAATTGCATGGTGTGGAATTACTGCGGAGCGGCTAAAGGTGGATTCAGCAAGGCAATTAGATACATTTTGAAACACCATAGAGTAGTCATCCTCGCTTTACTAGAAACCAAAGTTTCAGGGGAAAGAGCCCAGAGAATTTGCGACAGAATGGACTTCACCAATAGCTTGAGAATCGAAGCAGAAGGTCTGGCCGAAGGAGTGTGGCTACTCTGGAGACCGGAAATACCACTTGATTGTTCTTTACGCCCTCCCAACACCCAGCCGGAGGCGGCAATTTTGGGTCGACCTACAAAACACTACTAGCCAGATAAGCGGGCCACTCTTTGTGGGCGGAGCTTTCAACTGCATTCTCCACCACTGGGAGAGCCAAGGAGGGTCGGGCTCCCTCTCACCCGACACAAATGCTTTCCAAGATTGGGCAAACAAAACAGGGATGATTGACATGGGGTTTACTGGACCCACCTTCACGTGGACCAGAGGAAGCTCCTCTTCAAACCGTGTCGCCAAGCGACTTGACCGCTTCTTCAATAAACAGTGAAGGGAGAATCGCGTGGCACAAGGCGAGAGTTATCCACCTTGCTGCAATCAGCTTCGACCATTCACCTCTATTGCTGCAAATTGAGCCTCATGCACAACTCAACAGAAACCGACGACCATTTCGCTTTGAAGCGGCTTGGTTAAGCCACCCCCAATTCAAAGATTTTATTGAACAGAAGTGGGACAACAACTCTTCCACTACTAATGCCCTCAAGCAACTAAAAAAAGACATGAGTGATTGGGATAGAAGTGTGTTTGGCAACATCCACACCTGGAAGAGGAAATTAATTGCCAAAATTGTTGGGATCCAAACTACGCTCGGCAGGAGGGTCACTCATCAAATACTGGAACTTGAAGCTGAATTGCAACGAGACCTAAACGCAACCCTGGAACAGGAGGAGATCATGTGGCATCAAAAATCTTGAGAACAATGGTTGGCCTCTAAAGACCAAAATACAACATACTTCCATGCCACCACAGTGATTCGAAGGAAGCACAACAGAATAGAAGACTTGAAGAACACGAACGAGGAACGAGTAGAAGAGCACACAGAGATGGAGAGGTTGGCGCTCAATAATTTCACGGAGCTGTACAGGCTTCCCAATCCCGGTGAATCGGACAATTCTCTGTAGAGAAGAGATTTCCCCACCCTAAGTGAGGAGCAATGAACGAACCTGAGCAGGCCCGTCTGCAATGAGGAAACAAGGGAGGCAGTCAAACAAATGGCTGGCAACAAGGCCCTTGGAGACGACGGGTTTCAAGCCCTTTTTTATCAACACTGCTGGAATACTGTTGGGAAATCAGTGGAAACCCTGGTCAAATCCTTCTTTGATACGGCAAAGCTCCCCGAAGGCCTCAACAACACAATCATATTGCTCATCCTGAAAGTGGCCAAACTAGAGCTTTTAAGCCAATTCAGGTCGATAAGCCTATGCAACGTCCTTTACAAAATTATCACTAAAATTCTTGTCAATAGAATTCGCCCTCTTCTTGCTCACCTTGTGAGCCCTATGCAAGCTAGTTTTCTCCCTGGAAGATATATCACTGGCAACATTGTTATAATGCAGGAAGTGGTGTACTCGATGAGGAAGAAGCGGGGACGACAAGGGTGGATGCTCCTAAAGATCGATCTTGAAAAGGCTTACCATCGCCTTAGGTGGGACTTCATTGAAGATACTCAAGCAGATGCTGGCTTCTCCACCTAGGGGATATGCTGGATTATGGAGTGTGTGGAATCCCCCACCATGCAACTCTTATGGAACGGAGAGACCACAAAAAGCTTCAAGCCGGCCCGGGGCCTAAGGCAAGTGGATCCGATCTCACCCTACATTTTTGTGTTATGCATGGAGAGGCTGAGCCAGGTGATTCAAAGGGCGGTTGAGGAAGGGGAGTGGAAACCGATCAAATTAACAAGACAAGGGCCCGAGCTGTCACACATGTTCTTTGAGACGACATAGTTCTTATGGAGGAAGCGTCCGAAGAACAACTCGCGACTATAAAACGGTGCATGGGAAAGTTTTGCAAGGCTTCTGGGCAGAAGGTTAGTCAAGCGAAGTCAAAGCTCTATCTCCTCAAGCACGAGGGCTGGAACTATGGAAAAACTCAAGAGAATGTGTGGCTTTGAAGTTACAAAAAACCTAGGGAGTTACTTAGGAATGCCCGTGCTTCATAAGAGAGTCACAAAAGAAACCTTCCAACCACTAGTGGATAAAATCAAAGCCAAACTAGCCGGACGGAAGACGAGACATCTTATCTTCGCCGGGAGAATCACGTTAGCAAAATCAGTCATAACATCACTTCCTTTGTACTCTATGGGCTCGGTTCGCATACCGAAGTCTGTATGCAACAAAATAGACCAACTTACAAGGTCGTTCATCTAGGGCAGCTGGGACCAAAACAGAAAAGCGCACTTAATCGCTTGGCAGGAAGTTTGCAAATCGAAAGAGCAAGGGGTTGTGTGTGAAGTCCATGTACAACCTCAACCAAGCCCTCATTGCAAAGCTTGGGTGGAGATTCTTACACAGTGGAGACAGCCTATGGGGAAGAGCCCTCCAAGCAAAATATGTTCGCCTAAATACAGTGAAAGTGCCGGTACCATCCCATATTTGCAGAAGTCTTATGCAGGGGTTCCAGACATTATACCAAAAGGTTGCCAATGGACTCTAGGAGTTGGGCGCGACATCAGGTTTTGGAGAGGCAAATGGCTAGAGGACGTCCCCCTGGAAGCGCTCGCAACACAACCAATCACCGACCATAACCTGCCGGAAAAAGTATGGGACTACTACATTGAAGGAAGGGGATGGAACTAGGACGTTCTCACTCTGATTTTGCCGAAAGAATCTATATTGAAGATGGCAGCTTTGGCCATCCATTAAAACACACAAAGAAAAGACAACCTCATTTGGGGGATGACCTCAACCGGTGACTACTCGGTCAAAACAGGGTATTAAATTGCAAGGAATTATGAACCAATTTCTTGGAACGGTGCATCCACCTACAAGGCGATCTAGCGCTTGCAAACCCCGGAGAACTTCGCACCTTCACATGGTTGACCATAATAGGCGCTATCCTTACCAATCACGAAAGAAGGAGGAGACATATGACGGAGGATCCAACTTGCCCGGTGTGTAGCTCTGAGCCGAAAACACTGACACATCTATTTCGTGACTGCTCACCAATCAAACTCTGCAGGGAGAACTTACCAAAACCGACCCAGTCGGAGGATTTTTTCGACTCAACCTTCGCAACCTGGATGAGGAACGAAATTATCTCCACAACAACGATCGAGGGAGTGAGCCAATGGTCATCAATATTTGCTACTACCCTCTGGTGGATTTAGAGAGCAAGAAATAATAAAGTTACATGACCATGGACCCAAATAACCTCAACAACAACTTCATTCTGGACCAGGCCAGAGAAAACAAGAAGGCTTGGGCAGCCAAGCAAAGCAGGGGCCCAAAGGCCAACAAAATACAAAGCGAGCCATAGCTTGGGAAAATCTAGAGAATGGTTGGGTAAAGTTCAACACCGATGGTGCGGTGGACAGAGCAAAGCGAGCCACATCTGTGGGGATCCTACGCACTAGTGAGGAGACGTGGATTCAAGGCTTCATCCACAATATTGGGCAATGCACGGTCACTGCCGCGGAGCTATGGGGCATCCTCAATGGGCTATGCCAAGCGTGGGAGAATGGGTACCGGAATGTTATCATCGAAACCGATTCCCAACTAGCCATCAATTTCATCCAAAAAAACCACCCCCACACCACCCTCTGTCTAGCCTGGCGCTCGAGTGCCAAGGCTTCCTGAGTGGCAACTGGAATGTCGGACTCCGTCACGTCTTTAGGGAAGCGAACAAAGTCGCGAACTTCCTCGCCAAACTGGCCTTTTCTTTTCCTCTAGGAATTAGCTATATTGAGGAGCCTCCTAATTGTATTGAAAGTCTTTTGGACAGTGATGTACGGGGCAGGACTACCCCGCGCCTTTCCGGCGCTTAGTCCCTTTCTATACAATCCCTGGGAGCTCGCCTCTCTTTGACCAAAAAAAATAAGTTGTGATATATTCAGCAGGTATGCTTTTAGAGTCTTCTTTTAATCTTTTATTAATACTTTTCATCTCCTAATATCAAGTTAATCGATATAAACTTGTGACATATTAACGTTTTCATATAAATTTAATACACGGATCTTTAAAAGATGAGCTATAGAAGCAAAAGGACAAAAATAAATGGTGATCAAATGGTACAATCAAACAACTCTGGATCTGGTACATTATCCAAGTCCTTGGCAACAAAACCTAGATGCTTGCCTTCCAATTTAGACCCAAAAAACAGACCTATTTCAAATGATAAGGTGCTTTCTATACAGCCACCCACAAAAGATATAGCTCAACCTACTAAACCGTCACATAAATTTACATTCCCACCACATCTTGATCCATCATTTGTTAGGTTGTCTAAAAAATATAAGCCTTCTTCATCCAATGCAATGTTGGTGCTTTCTATACAGCCACCCACAGAAGATATAGCTCAACCTACTAAACCGTCACATAAATTTACATTCCCACCACATCTTGATCCATCATTTGTTAGGTTGTCTAAAAAATCTAAGCCTACTTCACAAAGATCTCAGCCCATGGAAAATAATACATCATTTGTTAGACTGTTTGAAAAATCTAAGCCTATTTCAGCCAATTCATCCCAACCCACATATGATCCATCATTTGTTAGACGGTCTAAAAAATCTAAGCCTATTTCAACCAATGAAAACATGGAGAAGGGATCCCAACCAATAGAGGTGTCACAGATATTTACCCAACAACCACTACATGAGCCCTCGCCAGAATTGCATGCAACTGAAGCACAACACTTGAATCCGCATATGCAAGATAATGTGGTTGAATCTGATGGATCTGATAGTGAGCCATTGCAACAAGAGAATGAGGAAAATAATGTGAGAAAACCAAAGTCATATGCTCGAACAATGAAGTCAAGAAATGTAGTTCCTACTTGGCCTGATTCCTTGGACGTTGATGACAAGGAAGACGTTTTGACCATTGGTAAAAATATTTAATTTGTTTTCTTTTTTCATATATAAATTCATTTCTGTCATAAATATTGATATCTAATATACAATACTTTATATGTACAAATGCTGAAAGTAACTATAAATTATTGAGTGGGTCAATACAACCTAGAGATATTTATTGATAACCTTGAAGTTGGAGTCAGGTGCATAATCCATTTTAATGAGTTCTACCAACCAATTCGAAAAGGTGGAAATTGTCTAATAAAATATCTTGGATCGTTGGAAAAGATCGAGAAATTTTGACCAATTGGAGAGGAGAGTTGGCACCATGTTAACAAAGTTGATAAAGCCGACATTGTTAGCAGAGTTTGGGTAAGTTTTCTTTTTCAGTTAATATATCTTATCTTATGAATCTAAGGTACTTTTAAAGGTTATTACATAGTTAGAATTCGCATTTTATGCTATAGGATAAATTTGTCATTCCAAATGAACATGGAGAGATATTTGATGGCGCAATCCTCAAGCGTGTTTCTAAGTTTTATCGGAATTATAAACATGCCTTGAAGAAATCAAGATTTTTGACCCAGATACCCGGACAAAAGAACAAATCATCAATGATGTGCCCCCTGGACATACAATAGGCAATTGGAATCGTTTAGTTGAGTATTGGTTTTCGCCGAAAAGCCAGGTTTGTCTTTCTTTCTTTGACACTATTTTAAGAAAAAAACAGCAGCTTTATGAAAAAAAAGTAGCTTTAAGAAATCTGATTTGAATATGAAAAGAAATAGTAGCTTTAAAAAAAAACATTGAACAGAGAAAGTATATTTGTAGTTAAATGGCGATTTAAGACATCATTGAATAGGGAAAAAACAACAGTAATTATTTGTAGAAAAAAAACAACAAAAAAAAGTAGCATTGAACAAAGAAAGTATATTTGTAGTTAAATGACGAGTAAAGACTGCAGTGAACAGAAAAAATAGCAGTAAACAATAGAAAAACAACATTAAATAGAAAGAAACAACAACTTCATTTTCAGTTTTTTGTTGACATATGGTGCAAAGTAAATAGCATTGAATAGAGAGAGTTTATTTGTAGTTAAATGTCAATTTAAAATTCCTAAAGTTTCTGTATTTTACTGGTTTGCCTTTTGTTGTCCTCTCTGGATATTCTTGTCAATGTTCTAGGATAACTAACAAATTCTCTTAGCAATTGCATTTTGTCAATTGTATGTTCGCTGCCAAAATTTACCTCTATGCCTTTTTTGCAAATGTAGATGAAGTGTTTACTTTTCATAACATCTCAATGCTTTTAAAATTAATGGAGTCCTTGACATTTCTCTGGTTTATTGCATTGCTTTTTAATATTCTTCAAATCCGGTAGAAATTGTCAAGCGGTGGTAAGGAGGCACAACCATCCCAAAGCCATGTGCATACTAGTGGTTGTATAAGTTATGCTAATAAGAGAGTGGATTTTGTAAGATTTCTTATTTTCTTATACTCATTTAATAATACATTGATTTCACACTTTTATTGTATATATTTCTAATCGTTTTGTGCAATTTTATTTATATATATTAGGTTGAATCTAATGGAAAACAGCCCAGGCATCTAGAATTCTATGAATTGACTCACATCAAAGTTGGAGGTGGTTTTGTTGATAATACATTATCCTCGGAATTTTTGGTAAATATTTGCAAGCTTACTTATAATAGTTATAATTTTAAATATTTTCTTATTTTACATGTATGTGCACATTTATTATTTTTTCTATATGAGTGTAGGAACAAGCAAAGTCCAAAGTTGATGAACTACTTCTCACCTCTTCTACATCGAAGTCTCGTGCAGAAATTGAAAATGATGTGTTTCATAATCCAATGTTTGAGAATGATGATCCAAAGAGACCAATTGGTTATGGTTTTGGAGTAAAAAAAAGTAGAGTATTTGGAGTACATGGTATCTTGAGAAAAAGAGGACACAGTTCAGCCACTACTACCAACAATTCTGCTCGAATGGAAATGATGAAAGCAAATGTTGGATCGTAATCGGTTAGCAGTGAGCTTGGGAACTGGCAATTAAGTTGTTCCCAAGGCAGCGGAAGTAAATAATCGCAAGTAATAAAAACAGTAAAAGGCACAGTTCCTTTATAGAGGAACCCCACTACAACCAACTAGTTGTATGGGTAAACCTCTACCTCCGCTTGGAGGATTTTGAATGACTTACTTATATTGATTGCTTTGTTCCTTAGTTACACAGCCGGATTTACACTTCTTTGTTCCTACAAGTTCTTCCTAACTCTAACAGCACTAGTAAATCCTCTCAACTGAGTTCCTAAGCTCACAACAGCAAAACACAAGTAACTCAAACCTTACGCTGACTTCTCAGTTCCATTGCTCCTGGGAACTTCAGCTTCACCGTCGTCGAGATCACACACTCGCCGGCGGGGACTTCTCTTCCTTTTCTTTCTTTTCTCTGATGTGGGTGTTTGTAAGTTCTGTGAGAAGTACTCAGACCGAGTACTATTCATTTGGCTTTATAGTCCAATGAGCTTGGGCAGTCGCATCTTTTGTTTGTGTCCAAAATGCCCTTTGCTTGATGCCCAAGTTGTACTTTCTTCACATGTGACTTTGGTTTGAACTAGGTCA
Source organism: Fallopia convolvulus (assembly GCA_964016875.1). Lineage (NCBI taxonomy): Eukaryota > Viridiplantae > Streptophyta > Magnoliopsida > Caryophyllales > Polygonaceae > Fallopia > Fallopia convolvulus. The sequence continues at coordinate 31,579,460 of OZ024734.1, read as the reverse complement.
ACTTCTTGGATCAATTGGACCGTTGGATGAAGTGTGACAGTCTGATCCTCAGACTGTTCCCTCGGGCTGTATGAGACAGAATCCCGCGATCTGCGCTGAACGGTCGTTGTCCTCACATGTGAGTTCCCCTGTCATGGGAACTGACTTCTTTAGAGTTCCCTTGATGGAAACTCTTCATTGTTGTAAGCTTGTGTTCTCTTGATTGTTTCTGGGAGTTCCCACTTCATGAGAACTTTCCTCTTCAGAGTTCCCTTGATGGAAACTCTTCAATGTGTCCTGCAGTGGCTTTTGGTCATTCGTAGGAGTTCTTGGTTGTACCTGTGTTCCTTAGAGATACTTGAACAAACCACATTAGTTCCCTATGGTGTTTGTCATTATCAAAACTTAAGAGAATTAAATCGTTGATCCGTTGTTTAGAACCAGAGGTCCCAACAACGTCCCAACAGCAAAAATGTTAGACATGGAAAAGGAAAATGAAGAACTCAGGAAATAGACATGCAAAAATGTCATACCAAGCTCGGGGAGCTTGTTTGAGTTCGTAAAGGGCCCTCTCCAGGAAATAGACATGGTTGGGTAGTTTCTCATCTTCGAATCCTGGAGGTTGGGCTACCTACACTTCTTCCTTGAGATGTCCATTGAGGAAGGCTGTTTTCACATCCATTTGATAAAGCTTGAATCCCTTGTGAGCGGCATAGGCGATTAGGAGTCTGATGGCCTCGATCCTGGCAACCGGCGCGAAGGTCTCATCGTAGTCAATTCCTTCCTCTTGCCTGTATCCTTGTGCTACTAACCTAGCCTTGTTCCGTGCTACAGCTCCAGTATCATCGAGCTTGTTCCTAAAGACCCATCGAGTTCCTATGATGTTCTTGTTTTTGGGCCTAGGAACTAGCTTCCAAACTTTGTTCCTCTCGAATTGGTGGAGTTCCTCTTGCATGGCTTGAATCCAATCTGGGTCCTTTAATGCTTCTTTGATATTTTTGGGTTCCACCATTGAAACAAATGCGTTAAAAGCACAAAAATTATTGAGAGAGGAACGAGTTTGCACACCTTTATCAAGAGGGGAGATGATGTTCTCAAGGGGGTGGTCCTTCCTTTGTTGAAAGGTTCTTGTATGAGTGAGTTCCTTTGCATATGCATCATCCTCAGTTGGTGTTTCTTTGTCATGGGAACTCTCATCTTTAGTTTCTTCAGAGATTTCTGGCAGGTTCCCTCTTTGTTCCCCTTAAATACTTGATTCTGGCAGGGTATTGTCTTGGGGGACAGCAGATTTGTTCCCTGAAGAGGGGACCTCGAGAGAGTTGGAGGTGTCTTGTAGTTCTTCTGAGGAGGGAGCCTCGAGGGAGGTTTGATTAGTGAGGGTTGGACCTTCGTCGTTGTTCCCTGGTTGTGGGATATTGCTTGCACTTGGATAGTCTTCATCCCTTTTCCTTGGCTCATCCTCGTCATCATCATCGTCTTCATGTCTGACTAGCTTGAACAGAGTTCCCTTCCCTTGGGTCTCGGTTCCCATCTTTACAGACTTTTCATTGAAGACGACATGAATGTTTTCCTCTATCTTCTTGGTTCTTTTATTGTAGACCCTGTAAGCCTTGCTTTATGATGAGTATCCCAGGAAGATCCCTTCGTCGCTTCTGGGGTCGAATTTGCCAAGATTGTCTTTGCCGTTGTTGTGAACAAAACATGTGCAACCAAATGTTCTCAAGTGTGAGATGTTTGGTTTTCTCCCTTTGATGAGCTCATAGGAAGTCTTGTTGATTAGGGGCCTTGTCATGGCTCGATTCAGGATGTATGTAGCTGTGGAGATGGCTTCAGTCCAGAAGTACTGAGGAACTCCACTTTCGATCATCATGGTTCTAGCCATATCCTCCAGAGTTCTGTTCTTTCTCTCGACCACTCCATTTTGTTGAGGAGTGCGAGGAGCTGAAAAGTTGTGAGAGATCTCATTTTGCTCACAGAAGTTTCGATCATCAGATTTGATTGCTTTCAGTTTCAGCCCTAAGCTTACTTTTGTTCTTTTGATGAAGGGCTCAAATTCTTCAAACGTTTGTGATTTTGCCTTCAAGAAAATAACCCAGGTGAATCTTGAAAAATCATCAATTAAAACATACATGTACCTTTTTCCACCGTAGCTAGCTGTTCTCATGGGACCACAGAGATCCATGTGAATTAACTCCAGGGACCTGGTTGTGCTTACCACCTTCTTGGGTTTGAAGGAGGTCCTGGTCTGTTTCCCTCGAACACATGCTTCACACATTTTGACTCCTTCAAGATTGATTCGTGGAAGACCAATGACCATATCCTGTAGATAAAGCTTCAGGATTTGATTTACACCAGCATGTCCCAGTCTTCGATGCCAGAGTTCCGTATCATCTTGGGAACTCGCAAGACACAGCTTCATTGGTGGTTCAAAGTTGGTGTCCACCACATACACATTTTTGTATCTTCTTCCTCTCAGAATTACTTTGTTGGTCTTCTTGTTGATGACGAGACATTCATCTGAGTCGAAAGTGACGGTGTTGTTCCCTTGATCACACATCTGGGAGATACTCAGCAGATTGTATCCCAGATCCTTTACCAGATTTACGTTGCTAACTTTAATGGATCTATTGAGCAACACTTCTCCTTTTCCAATAACTTCTCCCTTGTTCTTAGTTACAATAGCCGGATTCAAACTTCTCTGTTCCTACGAGTTCTACCTAACACTAGCAACACTAATGAATCCTTTCAACTGAGTTCCTAAGCTAACAATAACAAAACACAAGTAACTCAAACCTTACGCGGACTTCTCAGTTCCCTTGCTCCTGGGAACTTCAGCTTCACCGTCGTCGAGATCACACACTCGCTGGCGGGGACTTCTCTTCCTTTTCTTTCTTTTCTCTGATGTGGGTGTTTGTAAGTTCTGTGAGAAGTACTCAGACCGAGTACTATTCATTTGGCTTTATAGTCCAATGAGCTTGGGCAGTCGCATCTTTTGTTTGTGTCCAAAATGCCCTTTGCTTGATGCCCAAGTTGTATTTTCTTCACATGTGACTTTGGTTTGAACTAGGTCAACTTCTTGGATCAATCGGACCGTTGGATGAAGCGTGACAGTCTGATCCTCAGACTGTTCCCTCGGGCTGTCTGAGACAGAATCCCGCGATCTGCGCTGAACGGTCGTTGTCCTCACATGTGAGTTCCCCTGTCATGGGAACTGACTTCTTCAGAGTTCCCTTGATGGAAACTCTTCATTGTTGTAAGCTTGTGTTCTCTTGATTGTTTCTGGGAGTTCCCACTTCATGGGAACTTTCCTCTTCAGAGTTCCCTTGATGGAAACTCTTCATTGTGGCCTGCAGTGGCTTTTGGTCATTCGTAGGAGTTCTTGGTTGTACCTGTGTTCCTTAGAGATACTTGAACAAACCACATTAGTTCCCTATGGTGTTTGTCATTATCAAAACTTAAGAGAATTAAATCGTTGATCCGTTGTTTAGAACCAGAGGTCCCAACAACGTCCCAACAGCAAAAAATGTTAGACATGGAAAAGGAAAATGAAGAACTCAGTTCTAAAGTTGATCAAAGTAATGCAAAGGTTAATCAAAGTAATGCAAGGGTTGATCAAAGTAATCAAATTTTGCTACAAGCTCTTAATGCACTCCGTAGTGGTAAGGTAACTGATGAGTTTTTTGAAGCAGCTCAGTTGGCGTTACGCATGCCTAACTCTGAGGTATGTTGTTTTTATGTATGCCATAAATAATCTCCATATTACATTGTTTATGTGCTAAAATGTTTAGCTCAATGTGCCAAAATGTTATCTTTGTTAATGCATTTGATCGTATTTAATTTTAGTAGATTTTGGAGTTGCATAAGTTACATATAGATAAGTATCAAATCTGATTTGGTTGTGGATTTATAAGCGAAGAAAAGTGAATTGCTCTTTATAACTAAGTTGTTTAAAGAAAGCATAGGAAATTTTTTCATTTCTAAAATAAATTGCAATGAAAATGCTTTGCAAAATACGTAGAGAATTTGATTGTTAATCATCACATGTGTAGTAGCCAAGTATAAGGACGCTTTAATGTGTCAAAGTTTTGATTCTAGTCGTGTTTTAGCTCCAAATGTACATACTCGACACTTTTATTTGTCTTAACAATTCATGACGCTTTCATGTATCAAAGTTTTGTAAAACAATGACGAACTTTTCGTGTCATGACTTCATGTAGATCCCACAATACACACATAAATCGACACTTTTTGTTATCACTACAATTCTCGACGCTTTTAAATGTCAATATTTGGAACAAATCTCGATAGTTTTTATTGTTGTTTCCAATCTTGACGCTTCTTAATGGCACTATATGTCAAAAATGCTACACTTTTTGACATCATATAAATATGTTCGTCTTAGCAAGTATGCAAAAATCGACGCTTTTGGACGTCACCACACATTGCATCGCTTTAAGGTGTCGTTTTTTGTTCCATATTTCGACGATTTATGTTGTCAAAACATTTATTGGCGCTTTTCAGTGACAAGATATGTGCGAAACTCGACGTTTTTAATGTCTCTATTTGGATACTTGTTTGGGCGCCTAAGCAAAAATGACAATTTTTATTGTCAATGTATTGTTTGAAGTAATGTAGTGTCGTTTTAGCCGACACTAAAAAGTGTCGGTAATATGCGACACTAAAAATCTCGACGCTTTTCCAAGGCGTCAAAGTTGCAATTCTCGACACTTTTTTATGTTGACGAATGCTTAAAAAAACATCTAGTTTCAACCTGTTTTCTAGTAGTGGATTAGTATGGTTATCTCTTGTATTTTAGGCATGATTTGAGTGTGTTTAGATTAAATTTTAGCATAATTGTAATATGAAAACCGAAAACAAGAATTGAAGAATTGCAAGAGTTTTGAAGACAAGTGTTGATTTGGAGTTGTTTTGACGCCACTTTCTTGTGACGCATCGTTTGGGAGCTACGTTGATCGGATGAATCTGAAATTGGTGTCATTATAAAGCTAACTTGAAGAGCTACAATTCATGTTTACTGCGAGTTCAAATTCCAAATCTATGTGGGTCAAAACCACATCCGAAGGTAACACCAAAAAGCTGTCAAAAGAAGACCCGCGACCGCGGAATTCTACCGCGCCCACGGTGAGTTCCATTTCCGCGAAGCTGTGTAGCCGCCTTTGTCGCGCCCGCGGTTTTCTACTGAGCTCGCGGTGGTTTATTTTCAGCATCGCGATCGTCATTCCTTATTTTATGTTTTTATTATTAGTTTTTATTCATTTGTTTGTGTCCTTATAAGACCTAGTTTGTGAGAAGTTTAGGGGAGCCTAACTTTGAGTTTTATCTTAAGAGTTTTTAGAGAATTTCATGGAGAACTAATCTTCCTTGGAGTTTGTTCAATCAAGGATGTCTTTTTCCTCAATTCGTAAGATTCTGGTAACTTTTATATCGTTAGGTTAATATCAAAACTCTTTGTTTTTAATTCCATGATCTATGTTTGATTTTATGAGCCTGATCACCTTGTTTGATTGACTTAGATTTATTGTTTGGATTGGGTTTGATTGTTGTTTGTGCAATCTTATTTATCTTTGAAACAACTCTTTTCCAAGACCGTGGACTGGAATTGAGAAAGGGTGTTTGATGGTTGTTTTATGCATGAGACTCGTTGTTTTATTGCATGATTCGATTTCCTATTATACTTGAGTGCATTGCATGATTTGAATTAAGCGTCCTTGTTCATATCATAGTTTCGCTTGGATTGTGAACAAACAAAAACGCTAATAAGGATTGGAATTAACCTAGGAAATATAGAAAAGTGGATGAATCAATGATCAAAGGATTGAAAAGGTGGAATTGATTGAATGAACTCTGCTTTCTTCTAATTGATTTGAATCTTGAATTTGTCTGCTTGTTTAAAAGTAAAACCCCCTGTCTTTGCTGATTGAATTGATTTTGGAAACACTGATTCTCTTGGGACCGACCCCTTGCTTGCTTACTATACTGGTTAGTAAAATAGGGTTAAATTACTTTTGATCTCGGCAGAACGACTTTAGCCGGGTCAAATTTTGGCGCCGTTGCCGGGGAGTCGGTTTTCTTTTCTGTTCAATCAGTGTTTCTAGACGATTTCCGTGCACGCGGTCCTCAACCATGCTCACGGTTTTGTCCCAGAAACCCTGATCCGGTTCTTGCCCGTTCCTATTGATCTAGAGATTGACAGGACTCTAAGGGATTTGAGATGTCAAGTCCGTGCTACAGTGTAGGAATTGAGTTTGATCAAGTAGCATCTTCTTCTTCTTCCTCATCTGACTCAGAGGTTGAAGAACAACCAATACCAATGGCAGAGCAAAGTATTAGGCAACTTATTACGCCTAATCTACAGCAACAACAACTTGGTCTTTAATTTCCCGCACTAGGGGAAGGTGTGAAGTTTGAGCTAAAGTTCAGTCTTCTCCACTACTTACCTATGTTCCATGGGTTGACTGGTCAGGATCCGAACAAACACCTATTCTGTCTGTTTGGGAATCACTACTACAATTAAAGCTTTTGGTGGTGGCTTGTAGTGGCGGTTGGACAAATGAGGCGGTTTTGGTGGCGGTTAAAGATATTGTGGCGGTTTATGGTAGTGGTTCATGCTATAGAAGCGGTTTAAGTGGCGGTTTTTTATCCCCTAGTTATTGGGGCGATATTTTAGGTATATAGGGGCGGTTTTTTGACAATACAGAATTTTAATTGAAGCGGGCTTTCAAATTTTTGCCAGCCCACTTAGGCGGGGAGTGAAATATTGTGGGGCCTTATTCATTTCTACATACGCCCAAATAGTTTTAAAAATTAGGATCTGGAAATTAGGGTTTGAAATAGCTGGAAACACGATAGAGAGGGGAATAGAGGGGCGATTTCATTGAGAGAACGATTCATTAGGTTATCGAATTTTGTTTGCCTTCTTCTCAATTTTTTTGTTGGATGTGTTTAGTTTCTACTGAATTTTTGTTGTTTATGGTGTTTAATGGGCGATTCTCCCTCCCCCGTCTCTCGTTCCGCCCACAGCTCATAGCCGTCGTCATCTCGCAATAGTCGCTCCCCCGAGTCACTCGCAGCCCGTCGTCCATGCGTCCAGGGGCAGCCTCCACGGCTTCAGTCGTCCAGCGGCAGCCTCTAGGGCTCCAGCATGGCCATTCTCTGGGAAGAAAGCTGAGAGTTCTAAGATGGTAGATGAGAAAACATTTGGAAGGTAATAGACTTTTAATACACCTTTAGATTGTTGGATCGTAAACCGTTAGCAAAGAGCTTGGAAACTGGTTGTTAAGCTGTTCCCAAGGCAGCGGAAGTAAAGTAAACGCAAGTATTAAAAACTGTAAAGAACTCAGTTTCCTTATAGAGGAACCCCACTACAACCAACTAGTTGTATGGGTAAACCTCTACCTCCGCTTGGAGGATTTTGAATGACTTACTTATATTAATTGCTTTGTTCCTTAGTTACAATAGCCGGATTCAAACTTCTCTGTTCCTACGAGTTCTACCTAACACTAGCAACACTAATGAATCCTTTCAACTGAGTTCCTAAGCTAACAATAACAAAACACAAGTAACTCAAACCTTACACCGACTTCTCAGTTCCCTTGCTCCTGGGAACTTCGGCTTCTCCGTCGTCGAGATCACACACTCGCCGTCGGGGACTTCTCTTCTTCTTCTTTCTCGTTTCTCTGATATGGGTATTTGTGAGTTCTGGGAGAAGTACTCAATCCGAGTACTATTCATTTGGCTTTATAGACCAGGTGTGCTTAGCAATCGCGTCTTTCATTTGTGTCCAAAATGCCCTTTGCTTGATGCCCAAGTTGTACTTTCTTCACATGTGACTTTGGTTTGAATTGGGTCAACTTCTTGAATCAATCGGACCGTTGGATCATTCGTGACAGTCTGCTCCTCAGACTGTTCCTTCGGACTGTCCAAGACAGAATCCCATGATCTGCGCTGAACGGTCGTTGTCCTCACATGTGAGTTCCCATATTATGGGAATTGTCTTCTTCAGAGTTCCCTTGATGGAAACTCTTTATCGTGTAAACCTATGTTCTCTTGATCATTCCTGGGAGTTCTTGGCTATACCTGCGTTTGTCATTATTAAACAAACCACATTAGTTCCTCATTGTGTTTGTCATTATTAAAACTCGGAGAATGGCATCGTTGATCCGTTGTTTAGAACCAGAGGTCCCAACAACGTCCTAACAATTTCCCCCTTTTTGATGATGACAAACCCATCACAAAATAAGCAAGTATTTCAATGAATGATATGCGAATGAGTTCCTAAGGATGATTCCGGGGAGCCACTTTGATTAACAACACTTAGATCTTACTTAGCTTTTTATGCAATTGTTCCCCCTTAGCTTATGCATGTTCTGTGTTAACTTAAACTTTTAACTCATCTCGCATTTTTTGTCTTTCCCCCTTTTGACATCATTGAAAACAAGCAATGCAATTATAAGGAAGAAAAGGAACACACATTCAAATTAAAGGCCAATTCATCACTTAAGAAAATATGTACAAGGAAATTTAAGAAACATATTTTGGTGGGAGCAAGTGAGGCTAAGGAATAAAGAAGGGAAGATCATGGGCTTGGTGGGAACAGGGCATCACACAGTCGCGTCAAGACCTTTGTAAGTTTTTCTTGTCCCCTTGCCAACGTCGCTTGGTCCCTGACAATCTGGTTGAGGGCGTTGGCAATGCGAAGCAACACTTGAGAGTTCCCATCTTTTCCAGATTCCAATTGAGCCAATTCATCCACAGGCTCAGAGTGCCTCATCTTCTCGACCACAAAAATGTCCAGTTCCCTTCTAATGGTGACCTCTTCCTTGGAGGTGTCGTAGTGACCTTCCTTGAGCATCAATTTCTTGACGAGCCCAGCGAAAGGAAGAGAGTGCGACTTGGATGCCATGCACTTCTCCATGTGCCCAAGAATGATTCTTGGAAGGTTGATGGGCCTTCTCAGGAGGAAGTGGTAGAGGAGTATAGCATCGGGGATATTGACGACAAGGCGCTTTTCCTGGCGAGGGATCACCATATTGATGATGAATTGTTGGGCCAACTTGGCGATCAAGGACAAATGATGGGTCGAGGTCCCCTGTGTGGGAACTCGGCCCTCGAAAATGGTGTCATAGACCTCTGCGCTGTTATAATCACCCAGAGCTTGTTGGGCAAATCACTGAGTCCGTGAACAGGGACTTGAAGCTGAAGGCAGATGGTAGACGTTGTGACAATAAACTCGTCGCCTTCGAGGGAGAGAGTTCCCTGAGTGCCGTCTTTGCGGACTACAAAGTTGTTGTAGAACCGACGCACTTGTGAGGGATCTACACTCACGGGTTCCTTGCAGAGGTGCTCCCAGCCTTGGGCCTTGATCAGGTCTCACAGTTCCCCTAGTCCATTCTCATTGAGCATCTCTTTAGAAATTATTAGAGGGGGGAGAAGCTTGCGACGTTCGTCCACAAGGAACCTCTTTGTAGTAGCTCCCTTCCCTCTTCTTGTGGTGCTTTTTGAAGTGTTACCCTAGAGACCTTTGGTGGTCCTTTCTGCTGAGGGGGTTCAGCCGCTTCGATCAACAGCATGGGTTCCCTTGTGGCACGGGAACCATCGGACACCACCAATTGGTGCCCAGGGGTTGGGATCTTAGCGGGCTCCTTAGCAGCTGGAGCCTTTTCTTGTTCTTCGACCTCATCACTGGAGGTCCCTTCATCCTCGGAGGAGCTTGAGCAGGAGCCCTCCTCGTCATCTTCAGGATGACCGAAACTCGTCCCAGCTGGAGCTGGGTTCCTTTGTTCCACAGGCTCTTCAGGAGCCACTTTTTCTAGGGACTAGGTCCCTTTGTCAGTGATTGCCTCAGTTGGGACCCTGTTGAGCTCGTCCTCTACCGCCTTGAGCTGGGCCTCCTCCTCTACAGTTCCCATGATGGGAGGAGGAGGATCCTTGGTCATTTTGCCGATGACAACGGAGAGAGGAAGGTCATCGTCATCCGAAGTGAGGACGACGTCAGTTTTGGAGGGAGAGGGAGAAGGAAGTTTTGTGGTAGTTGGGGACGTGGTGGAAGAGGGGATAGGAGAGGAGAGAGGAGTGGAAAGTTGTGTAGGAGGGGTAAGAGGAGTAGATACGGGTGCCTTGGGAGTAGGGGTTCCAGAGGCAGGGGTTTGAGGGATAGAAGTGTGTATGGGTGAGGAAGGAGGGGAAGGAGTTTTGTGGGGTGGAGGTGGAGTTCCCTTTGTTGTGGGAGTAGAGGGAGGTGGTGGAGGAGTCTTTTGTTTTAGGGGAAGAGATTTGGGAGGTCCCTCAATCGTAGGAAGAGAGAGGGAAGAAGAGGTGAGTTGGCTCTGGGATTGGGAGGTCCCAGAGTCCGAATGGAAGACGAAGGGTGGTTTGGCTATACAGGAACTGTCCTTGGAGCAGTTCAAGTAATCAACGAATTTGAAGTGAGGTTTCTTCCTGGGTTCCGAGTATTCGGAGACCTCAGAGTGTTTGCGTTTTTTGGATTGTGAGGGGTTTTTTGGATTGCGTTTTTTGGATTCGGAGACCTCAGAGGTTTCTTTCTATCAACCAGGTGCCCTGCAAAATCAACATATGTGTATGCAATGAGCTCAAGGGAATTGTTCCTTGGATACCAGAGGCACAAGTTATCGTTCCCTTTGAGGTACCTGAAAATCCTCTTCACCTCTTTCAGGTGTGATTCCATAGGGTTAGCTTGAAAACAAGCACAAAGACATACGGAGAACATGATATCGGGTCTACTAGTTGTTAAGTAGAGAAGGGACCCAATCATACCTCGATAGTTTATTTGGTCCACACTTATACCTGTTTCATCCGCATTGAGCCTTGAATTTGGTGAGATGGGAGTGTCAATGGGCTTGGAGTATTCCATCCCATACTTTACGAGCATTTCCTTGATGTATTTCTGTTGATGAATCTTTGTTCCCTCCTTAGTTTGAGATATCTGAAGTCCCAAGAACAACGTAAGTTCCCCAATGAGACTCATTTCAAACTCACTGCTCATGAGGTCCTTAAATTTCTCTACAAGAGTTTCGTTAGTTGCTCCAAAAACAATGTCATCAACGTATACTTGCACAATCAAAATGTCTTTAGACTCTTTCTTTAGAAACAAAGTCTTGTCTATGGAACCTCGAAGGTATCCATGGGATATGAGGAATTGAGCAAACCTGTCATACCAAGCTCGGGGAGCTTGTTTGAGTCCGTAGAGGGCCCTCTCCAAGAAGTAGACATGGTTGGGTAGCTTCTCATCTTCGATTCCTGGGAGTTGGGCCACATATACTTCTTCCTTGAGATGTCCGTTGAGGAAGGCTGTTTTCACATCCATTTGATAGAGCTGGAATCCCTTGTGAGCAGCGTAGGCAATTAGGAGTCTGATGGCTTCGATCCTGGCAACTGGTGGGAAGGTCTCATCGTAATCAATTCCTTCCTCTTGCTTGTAGCCTTGTGCCACCAGTCTAGCCTTGTTCCTTGCTACAGCCCCTGTATCATCGAGCTTGTTTCTAAAGACCCATCGAGTTCCTATGATGTTCTTGTTCTTGGGCCTTGGAACTAGCTTCCAAACATTGTTCCTCTCGAATTGGTGGAGCTCCTCTTGCATAGCTTGAATCCAGTTTGGGTCCTTCAAGGTTCTTTGATGTTTTTGGGTTCTACCAATGAAACAAACGCGTTAAAAGCACAAAATTTATTGAGAGAGGAACGAGTTTGTACACCTTTATCATAAGGGGAGATGATGTTCTCAATGGGGTGGTCCTTCCTTTGTTGAAAGTTTCTTGTACGAGTGGGTTCCCCTGCACTTGTGTCATCTTCAGTAGAAACTTCCTTTTCATGGGAACACTCGTCTTCAGCTTCTTCATTGAGTGTTTCTTCAGAAATTTCTGGTAAGATCTCTCTTTGTTCCCCCTGAACACTTGATTTTGGCAGGGTATTGTCTTGGGGAACAAGAGAGTTGGAGGTGTCTTGTAGTTCTTCTGAGGAGGGAACTTCGAGGGAGATTTGATCAGTGAGAGTTGGATCTCCTTCGTTGTTCCCTGGTTGTGGAATGTTACTTGCACTTGGATAATCTTCATCTCTCTTCCTTGGCTCATCATCGTCATCATCATCGTCTTCTTGCTTGACCAGTTTGAAGAGAGTTCCCTTTCCTTGGGTCTTTGTTCCCATCTTTACAGATTTCTCGTTGAAAACGACATGGATGCTTTCTTCTATCTTCTTGGTCCTCTTGTTATAGACCCTGTAAGCCTTGCTTTGTGATGAGTATCCCAGGAAGATCCCTTCATCGCTTCTAGGATCAAATTTTCCAAGGTTGTCTTTGCCATTGTTATGGACAAAGCATGTGCATCCAAAGGTCCTTAGGTGGGAGATGTTTGGTTTTCTCCCTTTGATGAGCTCGTAGGATGTCTTCTTGATCATAGGCCTTGTCATGGCTCGGTTTAGGATGTACGTAGCTGTGGCGATGGCTTCAGCCCATAAATACTCAAGAACTCCGCTTTCAAGCATCATGGTCCTGGCCATGTCCTCCATGGTCCTGTTCTTTCTCTCGACCACTCCATTTTAATGAGGAGTGCAAGGGGCTGAGAAGTTGTGAGAGATCCCATGTTTGTCATAGAAGTTAAGGAACTCTGAGTTTTGAAACTCAGTTCCATGATCAGACCTGATGGCTTTCAGCTTTAGCCCCATGCTTACTTCTGTTCCTTTGATGAAGGGCTCGAACTCTTCAAAAGCTTGTGATTTTGCCTTCAAGAAAATAACCCAGGTGAATCTAGAATAATCATCAATTAAGACATACATGTACCTTTTTCCACCATAGTTGACTGTTCGCATGGGACCACAGAGATCCATGTGAATTAGCTCGAAAGGCCTGGTTGTGCTCACCACCTTTTTGGGTTTGAAGGAGTTCCTAGTCTGTTTCCCTCGAACACATGCTTCACACATTTTGACTCCTTCGAGATTGATCCGTGGAAGACCAATGACCAGATCCTGTAGATAGAGCTTTAGGATTTGATTGACAGCTGCATATCCCAGTCTTCGGTGCCAGAGTTCCGTGTCATCGTGGGAACTCCTTAGGCACAACATTGTTGGTGGTTCAAATTCTGTATCTACTACATACACATTGTTGTATCCTCTTCCTCTCAGAATCACTTTGTTGGTCTTCTTGTTGATGACGAGACATTCTTCTGAGTCGAAGGTGACAACGTTGTTCCCTTGATCACACATCTGAGAGACACTCAGAAGGTTGTATCCCAGATCCCTTACCAGATTTACATTGCTAACTTTGATTGATCTATTGAGCAAAACTTCTCCTTTTCCAATGACTTCTCCCTTGTTTTTATTGCCAAATGAGACGTGGCCTCCTTCGGCATGAGAGTGGAGTGAGATGAGGATATCTTTGTTTCCGGTCATATGGTTCGAGCATCCACTATCTATGAACCATGTATTGTTCCCTCTCATTGCCACCTACAAGGTAAAGTTAGTGTTTTGAGACCTAGGCAAGATGACTCTTGCCAGGTCCCTTGCAAGGGAAAATATTCTCATTTAAAACATAGTCAGCGATGTTGATATCATGAGTCATTTGAGAGTTGGAGTTCCTTTGGTGATTAGCATGATGTTTTTGTTTGTTCAGGAACTCACGGTTTCTCGAGGTTTGGGCTCTCTTCTTGGGACATGCTTCCTTGTAGTGCCCATGAGCACCACAGTTCCATCACGTCTTATAGTATTCTCCCAGGTAGTATTTTGGGTGTGGTCTCTGGATTCTGTTCCTATCCATAGTTTCCTTATTGTACACCCGTGACCCGTTTCCCTTAGCAATTTGGACATAAAGCCTATGTCCAGTGTTCCCAGTGTAATAATCTTTCTCACCACCTTTCCCACTCTCTAGGACCCTGATTTTCTCCTCGAGATGAGCATTTTTCTGTTTCTCGCATTGGAGTTCTAAGGCCCTACACTCATGGATTTCATGTTCACTCAGGGGTGACTTCCCGTTCTTTGAGCTCTCAGTTTTGTATCCTATGTTGTGTTTGGCTGGGACAAACTTGATTTGGGAACTACGGGATTCAAGATTTTCGGGAGTCTTACTCAGGTTTTGTAAGAGGGTGTTCTCATCTCTCTCTAGAGTTATGATTTCATTTTCTAGATCTACGATGTGAGACACATGGGACTTGAGTTTTTCGAGAAGGGATATGCAGTTGGGACAGGGTTCAAGACCGACTAATTGAGCATTTATGTGTTCTTGTTTTTCCAACTTGTTTTGCAGTTTTATATTATCTTTGACAAGACTTGAAAGAATTTTCAACAACTCAGGTTTTTCATAGTTGTTCAAAGAAGCAAGAACAGTTTCAGTTGTTACCTCACTGGGTTGTTCCCTAGTGGTTTCTCCTACGGCCATTCCGCACATGTCTGGGAGTGCCCATGACTCGGGATCTTTGTCCTCATCATCGCTCCAGGTGGCGATGTAGGCCTTTTTCCCTTGCTTCCGTTCGTCCGTTCCCTGTGGGCATTCCTTAGTGAAGTGTCCTTTCTTGTTGCACTTGTAACATGTGACATCCGAGAGGTCCTTCTCTGCGGGTTTTCTTTGGGAACTCTGTCCTTTTCCCCAGTTCCCACTGTTCTTTTCGAGCTTCCCTTTGTAGAAGTTCCAAAGAGCCTTTGTTACTAGAACTAGCTCCTCATCCTCTTCTTCTTCGGAGTCTTCGTGTTGTTCTTGAGTTGATTTGAGCATCTTCTCAATTTTGAGTGCGATCCCTTGATGTGCTCGCTTCTGTTCCATATCATCGATCTTTCTCTTCTCGTGTCCCACTAGCTTTCCAAACACTTGATGGAGCATGAGAGTTCTATTTTCCGGATTCTCCTTGAACATTGTTCTCTCGTTTGCCCATTCTCCAGTCAGTCCGTTGAAGAGCTGTTGGACCTTCATCTTATGGGTGATTTCTTCTTTGGTGATCCCCAAGCCTTCCATTTTTGTGTAAAGTCCTTCAAATCGGGACTGATAGCTATCGACAGACTATCCCATCTCCATTTGGAAGTTGAAGAACTCCCTTCTTGCATTCATCTGAAGATCTTCTCGGAGATCTGAGTTCCTAACGTGCATTTGTTGGATGGCTTCCCAAATTTCCTTAGCTGTGTCAAGATTTGCTACCCTGTCACAGTCTTGCACGCACATGGACCTTTTCAGGTACTGTTTGGCCTTGTAGTTGGCCTCCATACATTTGTATTCGTTGGGTCCCCATTTGGTGAGGTCGTTGACTATAGCTGGATCAATTTCGAAGTTTCCTCTCTCGATAACACACTAGGCTTGGTAGTCCTGGCCACGCATCCAATCCTTCATGTCGCGTTGCCAGCTTTCGAATCTTCCTGTAATAAGCCTTGGCGGTTTACTAGTGTTGTTCCCTACTTGAGTAAGTTCCTGAGCCATTTGATACCTGCGATGCTAACACAAATCTAGAGCAAACTTACTTTGATACCAATTGTTGGATCGTAAACCGTTAGCAAAGAGCTTGGGAATTGGCTGTTAAGCTGTTCCCAAGGCAGCAGAAGTAAAGTAAACGCAAGCATTAAAAACTGTAAAGAACTCAGTTCCCTTATAGAGGAACCCCACTACAACCAACTAGTTGTATGGGTAAACCTCTACCTCCGCTTGGAGGATTTTGAATGACTTACTTATATTAATTGCTTTGTTCCTTAGTTACAACAGCTGGATTCAAACTTCTCTGTTCCTACGAGTTCTACCTAACTCTAGCAACACTAATGAATCCTCTCAACTGAGTTCCTAAGCTAACAACAACAAAACACAAGTAACTCAAACCTTACATCGACTTCTCAGTTCCCTTGCTCCTGGGAACTTTGGCTTCTCCGTCGTCGAGATCACACACTCGCCGCCGGGGACTTCTCTTCTTCTTCTTTCTCTTTTCTCTGATATGTATATTTGTGAGTTCTGGGAGAAGTACTCAATCCGAGTACTATTCATTTGGCTTTATAGACCAGGTGTGCTTGGGAAATCGCGTCCTTCATTTGTGTCCAAAATGCCCTTTGCTTGATGCCCAAGTTGTACTTTCTTCACATGTGACTTTGGTTTGAATTGGGTCAACTTCTTGAATCAATCGGACCGTTGGATCATTCGTGACAGTCTGATCCTCAGACTGTTCCTTGGGACTGTCCAAGACAGAATCCCGCGATCTTCGCTGAACGGTCATTGTCCTCACATGTGAGTTCCCATATTATGGGAACTGTCTTCTTCAGAGTTCCCTTGATGGAAACTCTTCATCGTGTAAACTTGTGTTCTCTTGATCATTCCTGGGAGTTCTTGGCTATACCTGCGTTCCTTAGAAATACTTGAACAAACCACATTAGTTCCTCATGGTGTTTGTCATTATCAAAACTCGGAGAATGACATCGTTGATCCGTTGTTTAGAACCAGAGGTCCCAACAACGTCCCAACACAGATCTTGTAAAAAAGTAGTTTTGTTTGACAAAAAAATATATTGGATTATCTGTTTAGGTGTCAGGTTCAAACGTTATTTGAGATCACTTCAGGCACTTGAAGCAAAATTGCAATACAAATCTTTATTTTTGTAATGGAAATTGTTTCCCTTAATAGATAGACAAAGGCATAGATATTAGGGTTAGGAAATCGATGAACGTGTTTGTCAATTTGGCTAAATTCCAGTTTGGATGCGCTTTCTTTGGGGTTGACATTTCTTGTGGAAGTCCTTGAAATTTAATCATTTCTTTCATTGCAGTGTGGGCGAATTCTTCCAGCGTCGTCATATTGGAAAGGAGGTATTTGCATGAGTTCAAAATTTCTTATAGCTAATATTTCTTCATGTAATTTGTTGATTATCTTATGGACCCTTTCCTTGATGGTACATGTGCTGGAGATCTTGAAATTGTTATAGTAAGTGTTATCTCTTGTTGCACTTATTGTCTAATCTTTTTATGTTTTTCTTTGTTTTCCTTGATCTTTTTTTTTCCAGTGATCTCCATGGTAAATTCATAAAGTATTGGAAGATGTTCTTGACTTTGTTTTGATCAATATACTTAATTGTTGCTTATCGGCTTCACCTGTGAGCACATTATTTCTTAATTCAGTAATGTAAAGTATGTAATCTTGATTTAGTTGTTATGTTTTTAAATCTTGGCAAATGCGCCATGCATTTCCTGAGCTCTTCAACATAGAGAAAAGGTATCATCTGATGTGAGAATGTTCATTTCTGCGTGCTTGATATGGGTTTCAAAGCATGAATAATAATCCTCCTTCAATTCTCCACCTAGCATTTAAGTTTTTCCAACAAAATCAATGAAGGACGGTTAAATTGTACAAGGAAGAGATAAGGTGTTTAAATTTTACAAGGTATTAATCTCCATGATGAGGATGTGAATTTAGTGGATTTTTGTTTCATGGAACTTTATTATTGCAAAAACTCAACTTAGATACTTCATTATTTAAAGCTGCATCAATGAATTAAGTGGAACTTGCACACATAGATATGAACTTTATGCAAACTAATCATCATCGCTTCTTCACTTTGGGCATTGTTTTCTTACAAACATTACATTATATTGTTAAGCCTTCAAAAAGAGCCATGCATTACTCATTTGTTTATTAGAAAAGTTTACAACCATGATAATATATTTTAAAAGCATTTTGTTTATTCTTGGCTCATCTTTTTCTCCTTTCATGACGGGAGATCAAATTAAGTTACAAAGGAGATCACTATAATTTAAAATCATTTTGTTTATTCCTTACATGGGTAAACTAATTATGTCAAAAGAAGCCTAATTGTTATTTGTTGTTTATGGTGTGATAAGATGACTTTTATTTTTAGGTTGATTCAAGAAAAATGGAAATTATTCAATTATTTACTCAAAAGTGCTTATATGTACCTATCTCTTTTTTACATGAACATCAAGGGCTTATTTTCTTGCACATTACTTTAAATAGCCATCATTAGGTTGATTCAAGAAAAATGGAAATTATTCAATTATTTACTCAAAAGTGCTTATATGTACCTATCTCTTTTTTACTTGAACATCGAGGGCTTATTTCTTGCACATTACTTTAAATAGCCATCATTAATGGTAAATAAATTAATCATGAACACTGCTTGTAGTTGACATGCTTAAAAGTCTCTCTACTAGTTTGATCTTTAATGTCTAAACTATACAGGGCCTCTACTTGAGTTGGCAGTTCAGCTTAGATATCTTGATCGTGATGAATTGAATTTTTACTTTTATTATCAAGGGCTTCACATATGAGAAATGCACCAATTAACTTAAAACTGCTTGTAGACTCTTTTGTGTTGACTTAGTGGTCATCTACTTCCATAAGCCTTTGGTTTAATTATGTCATTGAATAGTTATATTACTAGGTTGAATTTTTTTTTTGTAATCATGTGTTGTAGATTCCAAGGCATATGATTGACTCAAAAGGTAAGAGTGATAAAAAAACACTCACCCAAAGTTTATCCATGGTAAGATTTGTAAAGATGAAAAATAGAGAGTAATTTGAAGCTTTGAGTTTATAGACAAGTAAAATAGCATGGTTCAAGTTCTTTGAGTTTGATTTGTATTACAAGTTGTGGTAGTACATGCATATAGTCATCCACCAAAGTAAGAGATAATGTACGATGCAAAAACAAACAATCCAGAAATACAGTACAACCAAATCGAACTAAAAAGAGAAGTATTTTAAATTGTAGAGATAATGTGGTAAGGGTAGAAGAGAGGAATAAAGAGTCATGGACATGCAACAGTTAGGGACTCAGAATCGAAACAAGCAAGCCTTTCCTCAAACCACATGTTTTCCTTATCTTTATCATCTCAAGGAACTAAAGCAAGAACATTCACATTAGGATCAGAATGAGTACCTTCTTCATATAGATCTTTCAACTCCATTGCCTCCAAATTTTGAATTTTAACCAACTCCTTCTCCAAATCCTGCTTAGGACTCTCCTCGTCCCTTTTTGGGTGTGTCACTCGATCCTGAAAACGATACCGGTTGCACCGTTTGGCGTAGCATTCCAGTTTCCAGTGACACGGTTAGGGTTTCTTGGTTTGTGTTTAGGTTCATGAAGCTTTTAGATGAGGAAAGAGGTAGGGTAAAAAAGGAACTTGTTCTCTCTTAATTGGAAACTATACCTTCAATCAAATCAAGCTATGCTCAGAAAACTTTCTTTCCAAAAATAAACTGATCTTCTTAATACTTTGATGTTATTCACCCGCCAATTTTCATAGTCGCTGAACTTGCTCATGTCGGCCACCATCAAACCTGTTTTCTCATCTCAACATATTTGTCCATGACATTTGCACAGTCCATGAACTTCCCTTTAAAGAACTTACTTCGCGTTGGGGTTGCACATGGAGTGCCAAAACAAACCAAGTATGAAGCATTATTTTTGAGGATTTGTCGATCATGATGATAAGTCTCCGTTTTATAAAGAAATTCAAAAACGGGCTCATAGAGACTCTCAAAACATGATAGGTCAGGGACAAGCATTAGAATCAACCATCATTTGGGCTTGTAATGAGGGTTAGGATCATCAGGTTGATTCTTTTGGGCTAAAACAGAGAGCTCAAAAAGGTTGCACACATACTGAATGTAGTAAAAGTCACTTACAAGTCAAATGCATGGGGTTTCCTAAACATGATATCTATAAAGAATGCTAAGAACAATACCATAAAAGCATGACTTCAAAACATATGCAAAGCAATTAATTCTAGCCAATCATCGAGAGAATTCGTGTAGGGAAATAGATCATTGAAGAGAGATCATACCTAATTCCATGCGGAGTTGTTCAAAGGGTTCATGATTTAAGGCTTTTGTAAAGATGTCTGCTCTTTGATCACTTGTTGTACAGAATTCCATAGTGACCATGCCTTTTTCCACGCAATCTCAAAGAAAGTGGTGTCTTATCTCAATATGTTTTGTCTTTAAATGTTGCACTGGATTCTTGGAGATGTTGATTGCACTAGTATTTTGACATAGTATGGGCACTGACCCACACTTCACACCATAGTCATTGACTTGTTGCTTGATCCATAAGAGTTGAGAGCAACATGCCGCAGCGGCAATGTACTCAACTTCCACCGTTGATAGAGCAACAAAATTTTGCTTTCTAGAACCCCATGACACAAGGCAAGGCCCAATAAATTGAGCCATCCCTGAAGTGCTATTTCTATCAACATGATTTCCAGCTAAATCAACATATGTGTAGCCGACAAGTTCAAAGTCAAACCCTCATGGATACCATAAACACATATTGTCAGTCCCCTTAAGATAACGAATGATTCATTTAACAGCTTTCAAGTGGGACTCTCTTGGATCAGCTTGAAATCTGGCACATAGGCATACTCCAAACACAATACCAGGTCTACTCGCAGTGAGATAGAGCAATGATCCAATCATACCTCGATACATAGTAGCATTGACTTCTGGATCCTTGTCATCTTTTCCAAGTGAGGTAGTCGGCGACATGGGAGTATCAAAAGGTTTAACATTTTTGAGACCAAACTTTTTGACACATTCTTTAAGATACTTTTGTTGATGAACTCGTGTCCCATCCTCACTTTGCACAACTTGAAGTCCTAAAAAGAACTTGAGCTCACCGACCATACTCATTTCAAACTTACTAGACATGAGTTCAACAAACTTTTTTACCAGATTGTCATCTGTTGAACCAAAGATGATGTCATCGACATAGACCTGAACAACAAGTGTGTGACCTCTTTCCTTTAATAAGAACAAAGTCTTGTCTATTTCTCCTCCAATATAACCATGTTGAATAAAGAACTGAGACAAATGATCATACCAAGCACACGGTGCTTGCTTCAATCCATAAAGACCTTTGTCTAGTTTGTAGACATGATCTGTGTGGGTGACATCTTCAAATCTCGGAGTCTGTTCAACATACATGTCTTTATTTAGATATCAATTCAAGAATGCAGTCTTGACGTCCATTTGTTGTACATTGAAACCATGATGAGCAGAATAGGCAATGGGTAACCGAATAGCCTCAAGACGAGCTATAGGAGCAAACGTCTCATCATAGTCAATGACCTCCTGTTGATTATATCCCTTAACTACCAGCCTTGCTTTATTTCTGACCACAATTGCTTCATCATCCAACTTATTCCTGAACACCCATCGTGTTCCAATCACTGATCTTCCCTTTGGCCTAGGGACCAAATGCCAAACCTTATTTCTTTCCAACTGATGAAGCTCTTCTTGCATGGAATTAACCCAGTCTGAATCTTTTAACGCTTGATCAACATTCTTGGGCTCCAACATAGAGATGAAAGCATTGAAAGCAAAAAAGTTGTTTAGGGAAGATCTGGTTTGTACACCCTTTGAAAAATCAGTAAGGATGTTAGTGACAAGATGAGTGCTTTTATGTTGATATTTTTTGATATGTAGCTCTGTCAAGTCGTCGACTTGTGTTTGAGGCGTTCTTTCTGAATTTGCTTCTCAATCTTCTGGACTTGAGCAACTCTCAGGCGTTTTCTCATCATTTGTCTCATCATCACTTGTTCTTGGATCGAATTTTCTCAGACTGTCATTGCCATTATTATGAACATAGCATTTGCATCCAAAAATGTGTAAGTGGGAGACATTGGGCTTAACTCCTCCAAGCAGCTCATAAGGAGTTTCCCATGAAGTGGACGAAGCATGGTTCGATTCATCACATAGCAAGATGCATTGAAGGCATCACCCCAGAAATTTCTTGGAAGACCACTTGATTTAAGCATGGTCCGCAAAATGGTCTCCAAGGCTTGATTCTTCCTCTTAACCACGCCATTTTGTTGAGGAGTTCTTGGCACTGAGAAGTTGTCTCCTCTTGGCGCTGAGAACTTGTTACTTATGCCATTATTGTTGCAGAAAATCAAAAACTCAAGAGTTTTTGAATTTCGTTCCATGATCTGACCTGACAGACACAAGAGCAACTCCAAGCTTTTTCTCAACAACCTTCACCCATGCTTCAAATTCTTCAAAGACCTGATCTTTAGAAGACAGAAAAATTGTCCAAGTATATCAAGACAAGTAATCAACAATGACAAAAATATAGCTATTTCCTCCACGACTTTGGATTCTCATGGGACCACATAAATCTATATGAATCAACTCTAAGGGTTTAGTGGTACTTACCTTCTTATTGGATTTGAAGGATGACCTCACTTGCTTACCTCCCACACAAGTCTCACAAACTTCATGCTTGTTCGGATCAATCTTGGGTAGTCTTCTAAGCAGCTCTTGCTTATGAAGTTTGTCAAGGAGTTGAAACCTCACATGACTAAATCTTTTGTGCCAGAGGTTGGCGACATCAGAAACTGTTCTAAGACACACTTTTTCCTCAGTTCGAAACAGGGGTCCACTTTATAGAGATTGTTTTCACACACCCCTTTCAGAAGGATTTTCCCCGAGTCACTTTCTATCACTTGACAACCTTTTCTATCAAAAACAACTTGAAATTTTCCATTAGCACACATTTGAGAAACACTTAATAACTTGAAACCAAGATTTTCAACCAAGTACACATTATCCATAGTCAGTTTCTCAGAAAAACTTACATGACCAATACTTGAAATACCACCTTTGCTATTGTTGCCGAAGGTAATCTTACCTCTTTTGTATTCTTGAAGTGAGACGAAATCCCTGGGGTTCCCAGAAATATGAGTTGAGCACACACTATCAATAAACCACGGCTTCTTGTCAACCACTTCAAGCTGCATTGAAAGAATTAGTTCTTACGAACCTAGAGTTGTTTAACTCCTTTGGGTTTGACAACAAAGTAATTTCTAGGACAACACTTATTGAAATTGGCATAAACAGACCCTTGAGGACAGTCAGTGACAACAGGTTTGTCACGACTATCAACTAGAGTTTGTGACCTAGCAGTTTTCTCATCTCTGTCCTTTTTGTGACAATCATATTGGTAATGGCCAGCCTTGCCGCAATACCAACATCTTCTATGAGACTTCAGGGCCACATACTTGCTATAGCCCGGATAGATGGGTTTGTTGTTGATGCAAGATTGAAAATCACTTTGTGACAGAGCCGAGTTCTAGAGTTGTTTTTGCCATATGTTGTGCACCTTATGAGCCGGATACCATTGTTGCTTCCCTTTGTCAGGCTTAGCCACCACATGTGTAGAACAACTTGCATTGTCACTACACATAGGGGTTTTACCTTTAGACACAAGGGGAGCAGCCTTGGTACCCTAAGTATTGGGTGCACAAACAAAACCAATTCTAGATTTGTCTACCTCCTTCACAAACTTCTTTTTATAGTCATTTTTTACCTCTTGAGCCTTTTCAGCAACAAACTCATCCAACCATTTCTTTATTTTAGTCTCATCCTTAACTTTATGATTTTATAATTCACTGGACAACTTGGCATGACCAAGCCTAAGCATAAGCCTCTCTCCTTCTATGTTAGTGACTTGCTTTTCATGATCCTCAACCTGCTTTTGCAAGTCAACGACCCAAGACTTTGAGTTAGAGCAAGACTCATAAGTCACTAACTTAGGAGAAGAAATCTTTTCTAGTTCGATAGCTTTGCTAGACTGGAGTTTATTATCATCGAAGAGGTTGGAAATGGTTTCTTCATTTTCTTCCACTTTTTCTCTTAACTCAGTGACCTGAGTTCCAAGCTTTTCAATGATAGCATGTAACAGTTTTCTAGACTTTTTAGCAAGAATAGAAGAGAGTTCATATTCATTTACCTCTTGGGAAAACTTGGCCTCAATGGCCATACAACAATCTCCTCTTGTCGGCAACACCTCTTCGTCATCATCATACATATCCCAAGTTGCCATCATTCCCTTGCCAAGTTCTCTAGTTCTTCTTCTAGGACATTGCTTAGCAACATATCCTTTAGCCTGACATTTATAGCAAATAACTTCCTTCATGTCCTTGTCGTTCTTACTATCCTTCATGATTGAAGGCTTCCATAAAGAGTCACTGACAACACTGTTGGTTGAAGACATTTTCCTCTAAGAAAAGTACTAATAACAAAATCTAGAGCCTTGGCTCTGATACCAATTGTAGAATTGTTAGTACTTAAACGAGTCGGCGACTCCTACGAAGTCATCGACTTTGAGTAACAGTTGAAGTCACCGACTTTGGTAAAGTCAGTGACCTTGAAATAAGCATCGGAATAATTAATCAAACAGGAAACATATTACCAAACTATAAATGATCAACGATGTATAGTGGAAACTCTTCGTAAACCAACTAGTTTACTTAGAGAAAAACCACACCCTTCCAAGCTTCTCACTTGGTCGGATTTCAAGATTCCTTAGACTCACTCTATTCATTTCTTGAGTGTTACAAAGCTCTCCCGTGTACAAGTTGAATCCCACAACCTTGAACCACGCTCTACCTTTGTACCTACACTCTCAACCTCACGCTATGTCTAAGAACACTCGAACTCACCACTTGCACGAATCTCACGCACAAGTCTTCTTCACTACTCGTACGAATCCTACGCACGAGTCTTCTTCAACCTAGGACTCTCTCTTTTCTTATTCACAAGATATACAATTATGCACGAAAGTCCTTACTTCTAACCTAAAACAACTTAGTATTTAAGCTAGAATAAGGTGTGATTTTGTGTAATATTATTTCCTATTCGGTTAAGGAAATAACATCACACACAATCTTATAAGATCTTTCCTAATATAACATGTACGCACATATAAAATATCTCAATCAAATCATATCATCTTCTTTTGATTTTAGCACTCTTTTATAATGATATTCTCCACAAATAAACGCACCAGTTGTCTTGCAAACAATCGCACACGATCTGTGCATTCCTTCCATAAATAGTTTTTATCAACGACTGGTCAGTTCAATGACTTTGCCAAGTCGCGGACTTGTCTTGCAAACTCGAAGTCACTGACTTCCTTAGAACCATCAAAACACAACTTTTCAATAATAGTTTCTTGCCACTTATCCTTTGTCAGTGACTTCTTCGTAAGAATTTGATGTCGCTGACTCTCCATGCAACTTCTGTGTCACTGACCTTTGGAACCATCAAAACTAGATCTTCTAACACACGCCATGTGTTTGATGAAATTTCGATGTAAATGTCACTTCCAAATGTGGATTCGGTTTGTAGGATCGAATTTATGCTTTTATTTGATCAGTCAAATTTTGTAGTGTAGAATGTGCTTATTGCCTTGTTACTATCCTCATTCTTTATGCTTATGCCTAGATGTCATTAAATTTCACTTGTTTTTTCTCCTTTTGCCTTTAAAATGACTTGTGATCTAACATTTCAAGCCAAGTTTTCGATGAATTGTGCATGTCAATAAAAGAATAAATTCGAATCTAAAAACAGAATGCCACATTTAGGAGTGACATTTACATGGACATTTCATCGAACACATGGCGTGCAAAGTTATATCACAAGTCATTTTAAAGACAAAAGGAGAAAAAACAAGTGAACTTTAAGGACATCTAGGCATAAGCATAAAGAATAAGGATTGTATCAAGCCAATAAGCACATTCTGCACTACAAAATCAAGACCGATCGGATAAAAGCATAAATTCGAACCTAGAAATCGAATGCTAAATTTAGGAGTGACATTTACAAGGACATTTCATTGAACAATTGTCGTGCAATGTTAGATCACAAGTCAATTTTTAAACCCAAAAGGAGAAAAAACAAGTGAACTTTAAAGACATCTAGGCATAAGCATAAAGAATGAGGATAGCATCATGCCAATAAGAACATTCTGCACTAAAAAATCAAGACCGATCGAATAAAAGCACAAATTCGAACCAAGAAATCGAATGCAACATTTAGGAGTGACATTGACATGCACAATTCATCAAACACTTGGCTTGAAATGTTAGATCACAAGTCATTTAAAGGCAAAAGAAGAAAAAACAAGTGAACTTTAATGATATCTAGGCATAAGTATAAACAATGAGGATAGTATTAAGCCAATAAGCACATTCTTCACCACAAAATCAAAACCAATCGAATAAGATCATAAATTCGAACCTAGAAACCGAATGCCACGATTAGGAGTGATAATTACCTGGATATTTCATCGAACACTTGGTGTGTAGTGTTAGATCACAAGTCATTTTAAAGGAAAAAAGAGAAAAAAACAAGTGGAATTTAAATAAATCTAGGCATAAGCATAAAAAATGATGATAGTATCAAGCCAATGCTAACATTCTACACAACAAAATCAAGACCGGTCGAATAAGAACATAAATTCGAACCTATGAACCGAATGCCACGTTTAGGCATAAAGGGCAAAAAACAATTGAACTTTAAAGACATCTAGGCATAAACATAGAGAATGAGGATAGTATCAAGCTAATAAGCACATTCTGCACTACAAAATTAAGACCGATCGAATAACAACATAAATTCGAACCTATAAACCGAATGTCACGTTTAGGAGTGACAATTACATGGACATTTCATCGAACACTTGGCGAGCAATGTTAGATCACAAGTCGTTTTAAAGGAGAAAAGAAAAAGTGAACTGTAAAGACGTCTACGCATAAGCATAAAGAATGAGGATAATATCAAGCCAATAAGCACATTTTGCACTACAGAATCAAGACCGATCGAATAAAAGCATATATTCGAACCTAGAAACCGAATCCACGTTTATGAGTGTCATTTACATGGACATTTCATCGAACGCTTTGCGTGCAATATTAGATCACAAGTCATTTTAAAGGCAAAAGGAGAAAAAAAGGTGACCCTTAAAGACATATAGGCATACGCATAAAGAATGAGGATAGTATCAACCCAATAACCACATTTTTCACTACAAAATCAAGATTGATCGAATAAAAGCATAAATTTGAACCCTGAAACCGAATGCAACATTTAGGAGTGACATTTACATGGACATTTCATCGAACAATTGGCTTGCAATGTTAGATCACAAGTCATAAGCATAAAGAATGAGGATAGTATCAAGACAATAAGGGCTGCACTACCAAAACAAGACCGATCGAATAAAAGCATAAATTCGAATCTAGAAGCGGAATGCCACATTTAGGAGTGACATTTACATGGACATTTCATCGAACTCATGGTGTGCAAACTTATATCACAAGTCATTTTAAATGCAAAAGGAGAAAAAACCAGTGAACTTTAAGGTCATCTAGGCATAAGCATAAATAATAAGGATAGTATCAAGCCAATAAGCACATTCTGCACTACAAAATCAAGACCGATCGGATAAAAGCGTAAATTCGAACCTAGAAATCGAATACTACATTTCAGAGTAACATTTACAAGGACATTTCATTGAATACTTGTCGTGCAATGTTAGATCACAAGTCAATTTTTAAAGCCAAAAGGAGAAAAAACAAGTGAACTTTAAAGACATCTAGGCATAAGCATAAAGAATAATAATAGTATCAAGAAAATAAGCACCGATCGGAGTGACATTTACGAGGAATTTATCAAACCAATAAGCACATTCTGCACTAAAAAATAAAAACCGATCGAATAAAACCACAAATTCGAACCAAGAAATCGAATGCAACATTTAGGAGTGACATTGACATATACAATTCATGGAACACTTGGCTTGCAATGTTAGATCACAAGTCATTTTAAAGGCAAAAGGATAAAAAACAAATAAACTTTAAAGATATCTAGGCATAATCTTAAAGAATGAGGATAGTATCAAGCCAATAAGCACATTCTGCACCACAAAATCAAGACCAATAGAATAAGATCATAAATTCGAACCTAGAGACCGAATGCCACGATTAGGAGTGACAATTACCTGGACATTTCATCGAACACTTGGTGTACAATGTTAGATCACAAGTCATTTTAAAGGAAAAAAGAGAAAACAAGTGAAATTTACAGACATCTAGGCATAAGCATAAAGAATGATGATAGTATCAAGCCAATACGGTCTGTACTACCAAATCCAGACCGATTGAATAGAAGCATAAATACGAATCTAATGGAAAACAACCTTGGAATCTAGAATTCTATGAATTGACTCACACGAAAGTTGGAGGTGGTTTTGTTGAAAATACATTATCCTCGGATTTTTTGGTAAATATTTGCAAGCTTACTTATAATAGTTATAATTTTAAATATTTTCTTATTTTACTTGTATGTGCACATTTATTATTTTTTCTATATGAGTGTAGGAAAAAGCAATGTCCAAAGTTGAAGAACTACTTCTCACCTCTTCTCCATCGAAGTCTCGTGCAGAAATTGAAAATGATGTGTTTCATAATCCAATGTTTGAGAATGATGATCCAAAGAGACCAATTGGTTATGGTTTTGGAGTAAAAAAAAGTAGAGTATTTGGAGTACATGGTATCTTGAGAAAAAGAGGACACAGTTCAGCCACTACTACCAACAATTCTGCTCAAATGGAATTGATGAAAGCAAAAATGTTAGACACGGAAAAGGAAAATGAAGAACTCCTTTCTAAAGTTGATCAAAGTAATGCAAAGGTTAATCAAAGTAATGCAAGGGTTGATCAATGTAATCAAATTTTTCTACAAGCACTTAATGCACTCCGTAGTGGCAAGGTAACTGATGAGTTTTTTTAAGCAGCTTAGTTGGCGTTACGCATGCCTAACTCTGAGGTATGTTATTTTTCTGTATGCCATAAGTTATCTCCATATTACATTGTTTATGTGCTAAAATGTTTAGCTCAATATGCCAAAATGTTATCTTTGTTAATGCACTTGATCGTATTTAATTTTAGTAGATTTTGGAGTTGCATAAGTTACATATAGATAAGTATGAAATCTGATTTGGTTGTGGATTTATGAGCGAAGAAAAGTGAATTGTTCTTTATAACTAAGTTGTTTAAAGAAAGCATAAGAAAGTTTTTCATTTTTAAAATGAATTGCAATGAAAATGCTTTGCAAAATACGTAGAGAATTTGATTGTTAATCATCACATGTGTAGTAGCCAAGTATAAGGACGCTTTAATGTGTCAATGTTTTGATTCTAGTCGTGCTTTAGCTCCAAATGTACGTACTCGACACTTTTAATTAATTGTCTTAACAATTCATAATTAATTGTCTTAACAATTCATGACGCTTTCATGTGTCAAAGTTTTGTAAAACAATGACGAACTTTTCGTGTCATGACTTCATGTAGATCCCACAATACACACATAAATCGACGCATTTTGTTATCACTACAATTCTTGACACTTTTAAATGTCACTATTTGGAACAAATCTCGACAGTTTTTATTGTTGTTTCCAATCTCGGCGCTTTTTAATGTCACTATATGTCAAAAATACTACACTTTTTGATATCATATAAATATGTTCGTCTTAGCAAGTATGCAAAAATCGACGCTTTTGGACGTCAACACAAATTGCATAGCTTTAAGGTGTCGTTTTTTGTTCAATATTTCGACGATTTATGTTGTCGAAACATTTATTGGCGCTTTTCAGTGACCAGATATGTGCGAAACTCGCTGTTTTTTAATGTCTCTATTTGGATACTTGTTTGGGCGCCTAAGCAAAAATCGACACTTTTTTGTGTCAACGTATTGTTTGAAGCAACGTAGTGTCGTTTTAGCCGACACGAAAAATTGTCGGTAATATACGACACTTTTTAGTGTCAACTTATTGCAATCTCGACGCTTTTCCAAGGCGTCGAGGTTGCAATTCTCGACGCTTTATTATGTCGACTAATGCTTAAAAAACCACCTAGTTTCAACCTGTTTTCTAGTAGTGGATTAGTATGGTTGTCTCTTGTACTTTAGGCATGATTTGAGTGTGTTTAGTTTAATTTTTAGCATAATTGTAATATGAAGACCGAAGACACGAGTTGAAGAATTGCAAGAGTTTTGAAGACAAGTGTTGATTTGGAGTTGTTTTGACACCACTTTCTTGTGACGCATGGTTCGTGAGCTACGTTGAGCTGATGAATCTGAAATTGGTGTCATTAGAAAGCTAACTCGAAGAGTTAGAATTCATGTTTACTGCGAGTTCAAATTCCAAATCTAGGTGGGTCAAAACCACCTCCGAAGGTAACACCAGAAAGTTGTGAAAAGAAGACTCGCGACCGCGGAATTCTACCGCGCCCGCGGTGAGTTCAATTTCCGCGAAGCTGTGTAACCGCCTTTGCCGCCCGCGGTTTTCTACTGAGCTCGCGGTGGTTGATTTTCAGCTTTGCGATCGTCATTCCTTATTTTATGTTTTTATTGTTAGTTTTTATTCGTTTGTTTGTCTCTTTATGATACCTAGTTTGTGAGAAGTTTAGGGAAGCCTAACTTTGAGTTTTATCTTAGAATTTTTAGAGAATTTCATGGAGAACTAATCTTCCTTGGACTTTGTTCAATCTAGGATATCTTTTTCCTCAATTCGTAAGATTCTGGTAACTTTTCTATCATTAGGTTAATATCAAAACTCTTTGTTTTTAATTCCATGATCTATGTTTGATTTTATGAGCCTGATCACCTTGTTTGATTGACTTAGATCTATTGTTTGGATTGGGTTTGATTGTTGTTTGTGAAATCTTATTTATCCTTGAAACAACTCTTTTCCAAGACCGTGGACTGGAATTGAGAAAGGGTGTTTGATGGTTGTTTTATGCATGAGACTCGTTATTTGATTGCATGATTCGATTTCCTATTATCCTTGAGTGCATTGCATGATTTGAATTAAGCATCCTTGTTCATATCATAGTTTCGCTTGGACTGTGAACAAGCGGAAACCCTAATAAGGATTGGAATTAACCTAGGAAATATAGAAAAGTGGATGAATCAATGAGCAAAGGATTGAAAAGGTGGAATTGATTGAATGAACTCTGCTTTCTTCTAATTGATTTGAAACTTGAATCTGTCTGCTTGTTTAAACGTAAAACCCCTTGTCTTTGCTGATTGAATTGATTTTGGAAACACTGATTCTCTTGTGTTCGACCCCTTGCTTACTTACTACACTGATTAGTAAAATAGGGTTGAGTTACTTTGTGATCTCGGTAGAACGACTTTAGTCG
Organism: Fallopia convolvulus; assembly: GCA_964016875.1. NCBI lineage: Eukaryota > Viridiplantae > Streptophyta > Magnoliopsida > Caryophyllales > Polygonaceae > Fallopia > Fallopia convolvulus. The sequence goes on along the minus strand of OZ024734.1, from coordinate 31,548,500 downwards.
GGTCAAATTTTGGGGCTGTTGTCGGGGAGTCGGTTTTCTTTTCTGTTCAATCAGCATTTCTGGACGATTTCCGCGCACACGGTCCTCAACCGCGCTCACGGTTTTGTCCCAGAAACCCTGATCCAGTAAGAACCTATCTTATTGTTCTTACCCGTTCTACTAAGAGATTTGAGATGTCAAGTCGTGCTACAGTGTAGGCGTTGAGTTTGATCAAGTAGCATCTTCTTCTTCTTCCTCATCTGACTCAGAGGTTGAAGAACAACCAATACCAATGGCAGAGCAAAGTATTAGGCAACTTATTGCGCCTAATCTACAACAACAACAACTTGGTCTTTAATTTCCCGCACTAGGGGAAGGTGTGAAGTTTGAGCTAAAGTTCAGTCTTCTCCACTACTTACCTATGTTCCATGGGTTGACTGGTGAGGATCCGAACAAACACCTATTTTGTCTGTTTGGGAATCACTACTAAATTAAAAGCTTTTGGTGGTGGCTTGTAGTGGCGGTTGGACAAATGAGGCGGTTTTGGTGGCGGTTAATGATATTGTGGCGGTTTATGGTAGTGGTTCATGCTATAGAAGCGATTTAAATGGCGGTTTTTTACCCCTAGTTATTGGGGCGATTTTTTAGGTATATAGGGGCGGTTTTTTGACAATACAGAATTCTAATTGAAGCGGGCTTTCAAATTTTTGCTAGCCCACTTACGTGGGGAATGAAATATTGCGGGGCCTTATTCATTTCTACATACGGCCTTATTCATTTCTACATACGCCCAAATAGTTTTAAAAATTAGGTTCTGGAAATTAGGATTTGAAACAGATGGAAACACGATAGAGAGGGAAATAGAGGGGCGATTTCATTGAGAGAACGATTCATTAGGTTATCGAATTTTGTTTGCCTTCTTCTTAATTTTTTTTGTTGGATGTGTTTAGTTTCTACTCAATTTTTGTTGTTTATGGTGTTTAGTGGGCGATTCTCCCTCCCCCGACTCTCGTTCCGCCCGCAGCTCACAGCCGTCGGCAACTCGCGATAGTCGCTCCCCCGAGTCGCCCGCAGCCCGTCGTCCATGCGTCCAGGGGAAGCCTCCACGGCTTCAGTCGTCCAGCGGCAGCCTCTAGGGCTCCAGCATGGCCATTCTCTAGGAAGAAAGCTGAGAGTTCTAAGGTGGCAGATGAGCAAACATTTGGAAGGTAATAGACTTTTAATAACATTTTTGTGCCTCACAATTTTTTGTTCACTAGCCTTCTATCCTCGTGTAATCCTAGTAATTTTTCCAAGTTCCAATTCCTGGCATTTACCCATGCATCCTTGTCGTGTTTGTTTCCATTTCCAGTTATATGCAAGCCAAATGGCACACACTTGCAGATCTTGTACAAAAGTAGTTTTGCTTGACAAAAAAATATATTGGATTATCTGTTTAGGTGTTAGGTTCAAACGTTATTTGAGATCACTTGAGGCACTTGAAAGAAATTTGCAATACAAATCCTTATTTATTTAATGGAAATTGTTAGGGTTAGGAAATCTATGACCATGTTTATCAATTTGGCTAAATTCCAGTTTGGATGCGCTTTCTTTGGGGTTGACATTTCTTGTGGAAGTCCTTGAAATTTAATCATTTCTTTCACTGCAGTGTGGGCGAATTCTTCCAGCGTTGTCATTTTGGAAAGGAGGTATTTGCTAGTTTGCACCGTGATAAATAAATGGCTATTTTTTTGTAAGCTACTAGCATGAGTTCTAAATTTCGTATAGCTAATATTTCTTCATGCAGTTTGTTGACTATCTTATGGACCCTTTCCTTGTTGGTACATGTGTTGGAGATCTTGAAATTGTTTCAGTAAGTGTTATCTCTTGTTGCACTTATTGTTTAATCTTTTTATGTTTTTCTTTGTTTTCCTTGATCTTTTTTTTTCCAGTGATCTCAATGGTAAATTCATAAAGTAGTGGAAGATGTTCTTGACTTGGTTTTGATCTATATACTTAACTGTTGCTTATGGGCTTCACCTGTGAGCACATTATTTCTTAATTCAGTAATGTAAATTTTGTAATCTTGATTTAGTTGTTATGTTTTTAAATATTGGCAAATGCGCCATGCATTTCCTAAGCTCTTCAACATAGAGAAAAAGTATGATCTGATGTGAGAATGTTCATTTCTGCGTGCTTGATATGGGTTTCAAAGCATGAATAATGATCCTCCTTCAATTCTCCACCTAGCATTTAAGTTTTTCCAACAAAATCAGTGAAGGACGGTTAAATTGTACAAGGAAGAGATAAGGTGTTAAAATTTTACAAGGTATTAATCTCCATGATGAGGATGTTAATTTAGTGGATTTTTGTTTCATGGAACTTTATTATTGCAAAAACTCAACTTAGATACTTCATTGTTTAATGCTGCATCAATGAATTAAGTGGAACTTGCACACATAGATATGAACTTTATGCAGGTCAATCATCATCACTTCTTCACTTTGCGCATTGTTTTCTTACAAACATTACATTATATTGTTAAGCCTACAAAAAGAGCCATGCATTACTCATTTGTTTATTAGAAAAGTTTGCAACCATGATAATATATTTTAAAAGTATTTTGTTTATTCTTGGCTCATCTTTTTCTCCTTTCATGAAGGGAGATCAAATTAAGTTACAAAGGAGATCACTATAATTTAAAATCATTTTGTTTATTCCTTGCATGGGTAAACTAATTAAGTCAAAAGAAGCCTAGTTGTTATTTGTCGTCTATGGTGTGATAAGATGACTTTTATTTTTAGGTTGATTCAAGAAAAATGGAAATTATTCAATTATTTACTCAAAAGTGCTTATATGTACCTATCTCTTTTTTACTTGCACATCAAGGGCTTATTTTCTTGCACATTACTTTAAATAGCCATCATTAATGGTAAATAAATTAATCATGAACACTGCTTGTAGTTGACATGCTTAAAAGTCTCTCTAATAGTTTGATCTTTAATGTCTAAACTCTACAGGGCCTCTACTTGATTTGGCAGTTCAGCTTAGATAACTTGATTGTGATGAAATGAATTTTACTTTTATTATCAAGGGCTTCACATATGAGAAATGCACCAATTAACTTAAAACTGCTTGTAGACTCTTTTGTGTTGACTTAGTGGTCATCTACTGCCACAAGCCTTTGGTTTAATTATGTCATTGAATAGTTATATTACTAGGTTGACTTTTTTTTGTAATCATGTGTTGTAGGTTCCAAGGCATATGATTGACTCAAAAGGTAAGAGTGATAAAAAAACACTCACCCAAAGTTTATCCATGGTAAGATTTGTAAAGATGAAAAATAGAGAGTAATTTGAAGCTTTGAGTTTATAGACAAGTAAAATAGCATGGTTCCAGTTCTTTGAGTTTGATTTGTATTACAAGTTGTGGTAGCATATGCATATATACCTAGCTTAGTTTATTCTTTTTATTTTGTAGGTACTTTTGGTTTGATGATGATTAGTTTCTATATATGGCCAAGCATATTCTGTATCAGGTTCTTATTTTGTAACTGTTCAAATTTAGAGCATTTGGAAGAAGGGAAATTTCATTTAGATTTGGGTTGAATTGGTGAATTTTGGCTTGTAAAGTTGTGAATACTTGGATTTTCATTCTTTTGGTGAACACTTTAAGCATATTCAAGTTGTAATGCTCCATGTAAAGGATGACGGTAATAATATAACATTATTATGGCCCCTTATATTTATTGAGATTTGTGTATATGCATACGTTATAAAACATTTCACATGTTATAATATTTAATGTAAAGGGATTTATTAGAAAATAAGCCACCAAATATATATTGAAATGCCTATTATGAAACCGCCACAATAGCAAAACAGAGTTCTATGATTGACTTCTAAAACCGTTGTTATTGATAAGTAAACTGTCGCTCTTTGGCAAGAAAACCGCCGCCATTGACCAAGAAATCGCCGCTATTGACAAGAAACCTCTGCTATTGACCAAGAAAACCGCCGCTATTGACATGAAAACCGCCGCTGTTATTCGGCAAACCGCCGCAATTAGCGATGGTAAAAATGCCTCCTTAGATGCTATAGTGGCGGTTGATCCACTCTATTGCAGCGGTTTAGTAAGTTGATAGGAAACCGCCACCTTAGCACTATGAAACCGCCACGATTGACCTATTGCAATGCCAGCAAATAGAGCGGTTAAAAAACTGCCAGCATAACCCTTTTGTGGCGTTTGTGGACCATATTGTAGCGGTTTTCGACCGCTACAATACGTCTTAATTGTAGTAGTGAATGAAGTCGGCTGATGTGACTGAAGATCAGCTTATGTTGAGGGCTTTCCAATTTTCTTTAGCTGACTTGGCTAGGGAATGGCTCCTATATCTAGCACCTATGAACATTACTACGTGGGCTCAAATGAAGGGTGTTTTTTTGAAAAAATATTTTCCTGTTGCCAAGCAAACATCAATCAAGAAGCAGCTGAGTAGTTCGGGGCAGGCTAATGATGAGAATCTATATGAATCTATCAGCGCTACAAGAGGCTCATAGCCAGTTGTCCCTATAAGATCTGATTTGCTATATTATTGAAGGGGTGATGCTGATAAGCGCATGATGAATGCGCCTTGTGGAGGTTCGTATTAGAATCTCACTCCGAGACAGGCTTTTGAAAAGGTGCAGACTCTAGCTGAACAAGCCAGGAACCAGAGAAGGAGGTCCAACAGTAGGTCCGTAAATGATGTGAATGAGCCCCTTATTGCTGAAGTAAGGAACCTCAAGGCTGTGATGAAGCAACTTTTGGTGGGTAATGGAGCTTCAAGTTCAAGGGCTTGTTGAATCTGTGGTGACACTAGCCATCCTACTAATGCATGCCCTACTATGCAAGAGCCAGCAGCTGATGTCAATGCTATTGGGAACCATGACCCATCAAGGCCCCGGAATAGGTTCGAATTTATGCTCTTATTCGATCGGTGTTGATTTAGTAGAGTAGAATGTGCTTATTGGCTTAATACTATCCTCATTCTGTATGCTTATGCCTTGATGCCTTTAATGTTCACTTGTTTTTTCTCCTTTTGCTTTTAAAATGATTTGTGATCTAACATTGTGACACCCTTATACCCTATGGCGTAAGCTTAGTAAACACCTATTTCCTATATAAACAAATAATTCACATATAACAATTATCCACATAAGCACAAAGTAGAAAGCAACAACCATAAAGGGTTACACACACACACAGGTAGTTACTTCTTATGCTAAAACATCTATTACTCTAACTTCTATTACAACCCATATGTCTAAGATGCAAAATGAGGAGGAGAAGTTTGCTTAGAGCTTCAGCCGGCCGAACTGTGTGAATGTGACCTCTAAACGGACACACGTCAGTAAGAACTAGCTGAACCTGAAAATTTGTTTTGCGATTTACGTGAGTCGCATACTTAGTGAATATAAACCATCATCAATTATTTCACACAATGCCAGATAATTGTTCAATATACATATTCATACATATTGTATATGTCATATATGAATTTACTATGCAAATGCTGATGTTTCCGATTCTTTATTCTGTGAACTGTTCAAGCCTGAATCTGCCCCGGGTTTACTGTATATGGACTCTTATGGTCCCTGTAAGAATTATGACCCGTAGGTCCTATATGATCCGTAGATCTTGTATGATCCGAAGATCCTGTATGACCCGTAGGTCCTGTATGATCCGAAGATCCTGTATGACCCGTAGCTTCTGTATACAAATTCAGGGCAAGATAGTCACAGGTCCTTTTAATCTCATGCAATATGCTATGAAATCAAGTGCATCCTGTAACCATATATCATATATTTATATGCCATCTGTTAACATACCTTTTGTGCAAACAACTCTGGAAATTTCAGAGCTATCACATCTATCCATATAATCCATATAACACATATATCCATATCGCTCATATAGCACATATATTCATATACCTCATATACCACATATAGTGCATATATCCATATCACATATAGCACATTAGGCTATTGACTCTTATAAACTCTAACCCCAAATGTAATGAAATGCCAGAATGCATTATAACTTCTTGCATATATATCCAAATCCATTAAAACTTGACAACAATAAACTATATATATAAAGGAACATTTTTCTACTCAAACCTTTATGAAAAACTTGATCAAAGGGCTCCCTAATATCATTACAAAGAAAAACCCTAAAATTACTCTGAAATCTTTTACCGAATATAAATCCGATATCGAAAACACCCTTTGAGAGCTATAGATCAACCGATTTCCAAATCAAAAGCAACAGTAGATCTAGATCTGTAAAAATCAGTGGAATCCAGATAAACCATTAACTAATTAAAACTTACCAAATACCGCTTGTACTTCAAGATTAAAACCCGATTGAAGAGATCGTGTACCAGATCCAATAAAAACAACAAAAATCAAACTTATCTCTTTTTTTCCCACTTTCGAAAACTCTTTGTGCTTGTCTTTTGATTTCTATGGAAAGAACAATATCAGAAACATGATATATATACAAACACGAGAATGTCGGCTTAATTTTAGCAAAAATTATGATTTCCACCCTCAAATTTTCTTTACTACAAACTTTACCCTGAAATAATTAATAATTAACTTTTTCTTAAAAACTTTTTAAAATATAATAAACTTAATTAGAAAATAAATATTACCTTTAAAAATTCACTATATATCATGCCACTACTCTATCAATATGCTACTAATCTTATATGAATGCAGAATGACGTATGCATTTTGGTCGGGGATGTTACATTTCTCCCCCTCTATAAGAATTTTGTCCTCAAAATTCGCTATCTCTTCTATGACTTTCTCATCTTATCCTCAGTTTCACAACTTGTCTCCTCTATACCATGATTCTTCTAAATTACTTTCGGAATCCCTCTCTATAACTGCTTGTTATTGTAATCAGCTATCAAGATTGGTTCCTCTATGTAGCTCAGATTTTCAACAAGTTGTCCTTTTGAATCTTTTAACACATGTGATGGATCAGATCAATACCGTCGTAACATACTAATATGAAAAACATTATGAATCTGAGCCAAACATCAATGTGCCATCCTGAATGTCAAATGGCGTACCTTTACCTTCTCGAACATGTTCAATAATTTCTACCAACTTTTTCATCTCTTACTTCTGCATCTTTAATTTTCTGTCTCAGAATTGGTCGAATCTCAAAAGTAGCAACCAATACTCATCTATTTCAAATAGTACTCTAGCATTTATGCCTCTCAATGTAATCAAATCTGACAATGAAGTCAATGCATATTTTCCATCATACCACTGGACTTTCAATTCAAAGCATCTACTACAACATTGGCCTGTCTCGGATGATACTCGATTATACAATCATAATCTTTGAATAGTTCCATCCAGCGTCGTTGACTCATGTTCAACTGCTTTTGGCTCATCAAATAAATCAAACTCTTATGATCTGCAAATATATATAATATTTCTCCATATAGATAATGTTGCTAAATCTTTAGGGCAAATACTACTGTTGTCAGCTCTAAATCATGTACAAGATAAGAAATTACATGTGGTTGCAACTGCCGCGATGTAGAAGAAATTACTTCCCATCCAGCATAAAGACATAACCATGACCTTGATATGAAACATCACTGTAAATACCAAATCCTCTTGTACTGTAAGAATTCTCGGTATTGTTGTTGTAATCAGACAGTGTTTTAACTTATCGAAGCTCTGTTGGCAGGCAGAATTTCAATGGAATTGAGCATTCATTCATAGCAATTTAGTAAGTGGTGCAACTATAATAGAGAATCCTTCTACTAATAGTTTGTAGTATCCAGCCATACTAAGAAAGATACGAACTTCTGTAATTGTAGTTGATGTTTTCCAGTTTACCACTGTTTCAAACTTATTAGAATCAATCCTCTATACCTCTTCGAGATACTATATGTCCTAAAAATACCATACGATCCAACCAGAATTCACACTTTCTCAATTTAGCAAACAACTGTTTTCCCTCAAGACTTGTAGCACAGTACACAAATGATCAACATGCTCAGTTGTACTCTAAGAATATACCAATATATCATGAATAATGATGCTCATAAATCTGTATAGAAAAAGATTGAAATACCTTGTTCATAAAAGGCATAAATTTTGCTGGTGCATTAGTCAAACCAAATAGAATTACCAGAAACTCATAATGCCCATATCGAGTTCTGAATGCTGTCTTGGTAATGTCATCTTTAGCTATCTTCAATTGATGGTATCCTCACCGAAGGTCTATCTTTGAAAATACTTTTGCACCTTGAAGTTGATCAAACAAATCATGGCAATGGATACTTGTTCTTCACTGTCACCTGATTCAACTTTCTGTAATCTATGCACAACCATAAGGTACCATCTTTCTTTTTAACAAATAGAACTAGTGCACCCCAAGGTGATACACTAGCTCTAATGAATCCTTTATCTAACAACTCCTATAACTGCTTCTTCAGTTCCTGTAACTCTAGTGGAGCCATGCGATATGGAGGAATAGAAATCGGTGTAGTACCTGGCATTAACTCCATAGTAAACTCTATCTCCCTATCAGGTGGTAATCCTGGGAGATCCTTTGGAAACACATCTGAAAAAATCTTTAACAATTGGAATATCTCTAACCTCATCACATTCAACTATACGGTCTATTACATGGGCCAGATATGCCTCACCTACCTCTCTAATCATGCGAAAAGCCGCTATTGCAGATATTAGGCAAGTGGGTACCATTTGTCTATTGCCATAGAAAATCACTCTAAATTTCCCAAGTGAGTCTATCACTACATCTTTGGTATAACAATCCACTTTAGCATGATGTCTTTACAACCAATCATATCCAATATAACATCAAACTCATGCAGTAATAGAAAAATCAGATCAGCTGGTAACTCTACTGTATCCACTCGTATTATACTATCTCAATATAATGTATGTACCTTTACCATTTCCTCTGTACTTCCTCTTCTTATGGTTGATGTGTATGAAATGAATGTTCATGTAGTACTGTATGAGATGCTCTTATAGACTGACGTCGCACGGCTGAACCTTCTCTCCTTTATGCATCATGCTTATTAATGCAATTCTACTGTCAATTACATATGCTATATAATGCTTATGAATGCATGCCCTTAAAGAATCATATCCCTGCTCTGATACCAAACTAAATGTGACACCCTTATACCCTATGGCATAAGCTTAGTAAACACTGTTTTCCTATATAAACAGATAATTCACATATAACAATTATCCACATAAGCACAAAGTAGAAAGCAACAACCACATAAGCACAAACTAACTCTTTTTTTCCCACTTTCGAAAACTTTCTGTGCTTGTCTTTTGATTTCTATGGCAAGAACAATATCACAAACATGATATATATACAAACACAAGAATGTCGGCTTAATTTTAGCAAAAATTACGATTTCCACCCTCAAATTTTCTTTACTACAAACTTTACCCTGAAATAATTAATAATTAACTTTTTCTTAAAAACTTTTTAAAATATAATAAACTTAATTAGAAAATAAATATTACCTTTAAAAATTCACTATATATCATGCCACTATTCTATCAATATGCTACTAATCTTATATGAATGCAAAATGACGTATGCATTTTGGTCGGGGATGTTACAAACATTGCATGTTAAGTGTTCGATGAAATGTCCATGTAAATGTCACTCCTAAATGTGGCATTCGATCGGTCTTGATTTTGTAGTGCAGAATGTGCTTATTGGCTTCATACTATCCTCATTCTTTATGCTTATGCCTAGATGTCTTTAATGTTCACTTGTTTTTTTTCTCCTTTTGCCTCTAAAAATTGACTTGTGATCTAACATTGCACGCCAAGTGTTTGATGAAATGTCCATGTAATTGTCACTCCTAAACGTGGTATTCAGTTTCTAGGTTCAAATTTATGTTCTTATTTGACCGGTTTTGATTTTTTTGGGTAGAATGTGCTTATTGGCTTAATACTGATATGGGGTTAGCCGTTGGTGGCCCGATCTTCGACGTTCACGACTCAACAAGAAACGCAAATAAACAAAGGTAAGAAACAAAGGAAAGTGAGACTCGAAATGAAGGACTCGACTCAATAAAGGCGAAATGACGTAGCAATGGAAAACAACATAAATGAAGACGCAAAGAAGAAGAACCGACGCAATGACGAGAAGGATAGCCCTCCGAGACAACTATTAAACCCTTGGTGTATATTTCAACCAAGATCCTATTAGAATGGACGAAGAACCAACCTTGTAAGGAACGAGACCTTAATGCACAAGAAGGGGGCTCGTGATCGTTGAAAGGCACTAATCTTCGATGAGTATTGACACAATTCAAGCAAACCAAGCTGTAATACACACACGGTTAAAAGCCAAGGCTCTCGTTTTCTCTTTATTCAATGAGAAAGCAAATACAAATTCTGAGTTGTCTCAGTCTGCAAAATAATCAACCTAAACTATTTAAATGTCCAACAATTGCAAAGAAAATAACAATTAAGGTCTAGTTAAACTTAAGATAGATAAAGGTCCAACATGGAGATTGGCCCAAAAAGAGAACAAGTCCAACAAAGCTGGCACATTCTTGTGGCCCATGCTTGCTCGGACAGGCAAGGCGCGTGCGCACTCGGATAGGCGTGGCACGCTCAAGGGCGCGCCATTGCATCATTGAGTTGGCGCTGGAGTGCGTGCGTCGCTGCATTGCTGGGCTAGGGCGCGTCAGTGCAGCTATGGCTCGTTCATCCTCTGGCGCTTAACACACACACACAACCTTGGCCTTGGAATCCTTTCTCTCTCTCGCCTCTTTAGCCCAAATGTAACACACAAAAGCATGCATTCCACTTTGTAGCTTCTTAACTCAGGATCTAGTAATTGGACCATCAAAGAGTGTAGGGGCGCTTGGATGTGGCTGACTAGATGATCCTTCATCAGAAACTATCACCATTCTTTATGCTTATGCCTATAATTCTTTAAAGTTCACTTGTTTTTTTCTCTTTTTTCCTTTAAAATGACTTGTGATCTAACATTGCACACCAAGTGTTCGATGAAATGTCCATGTAATTGTCACTCCTAAATGTGGCATTCGGTTTATAGGTTCGAATTTATGTTCTTATTCGATCGGTCTTAATTTTGTAGTGCAGAATGTGCTTATTGGCTTGATACTATCCTCATTCTTTATGCTTATACCTAGATGTCTCTAAAGTTCACTTGTTTTTTCTCCTTTTGCCTTTAACATGACTTGTGATCTAACATTGCACGCCAAGTGTTTGATGAAATGTCCATGTAATTGTCACTCCTAAACGTGGCATTCGGTTTCTAGGTTCGAATTTATGTTCTTATTCGACCGGTCTTCATTTTGTTGTGTACAATGTGCTTATTGTCTTGATACTATCATCATTGTTTATGGACATCTAGGCATAAGCATAAAGAATAAGGATAGTATCAAGCCAATAAGCACATTCTACACTACAAAATCAAGACCGATTGGATAAAAGCATAAATTCGAACCTAGAAATCGAATGCTAAATTTAGGAGTGACATTTACAAGGACATTTCATTGAACACTTGTCATGCAATGTTAGATCACAAGTCAATTTTTAAAGCCAAAAGGAGAAAAAACAAGTGAACTTTAAAGACATATAGGCATAAGCATAACGAATGAGGATAGCATCAGGTCAATAAGCACATTCTACACTAAAAATTCAAGACCGATCGAATAAAAGCACAAATTCGAACCAAGAAATCGAATGCAACATTTAGGAGTGACATTGACATGCACATTTCATCAAAAACTTGGCTTGCAATGTTAGATCACAAGTCATTTTAAAGGCAAAAGGAGAAAAAACAAGTGAACTTTAAAGATATCTAGGCATAAGCATAACGAATGAGGATAGCATCAGGTCAATAAGCACATTCTACACTAACAAATCAAGACCGATCGAATAAAAGTACAAATTCGAACCAAGAAATCGAATGCAACATTTAGGAGTGACATTGACATGCACACTTCATCAAAAACTTGGCTTGCAATGTTAGATCACAAGTCATTTATAAGCAAAAGGAGAAAAAACAAGTGAACTTTAAAGATATCTAGGCATAAGCATAAAGAATGAGGATAGTAACAAGCCAATAAGCACATTATACACCAAAAAATAAAGAACAATCGAATAAGATCATAAATTCGATCCTAGAAACCGAATGCCAAGATTAGGAGTGACAATTACCTGGACATTTCATCGAACACTTGGTGTGCAGTGTTAGATCACAAGTCATTTTAAAGGAAAAAAGAGAAAAAACAAGTTAAATTTAAAGAAATCTAGACATAAGAATAAAAAATGATGATAGTATCAAGCCAATAAGCACATTCTACACAACAAAATCAAGACCTGTCGAATAAGAACATAAATTCAAACCTAGAAACCGAATGCCACGTTTAGGAGTGACAACTACATGGATATTTCATCAAACACTTGGCGTGCAATGTTAGATCACAAGTTATTTTAAACGCAAAAGGAGAAAAAACAAGTGAACTTTAAAGACATCTAGGCATAATCATAAAGAATGAGGATAGTATCAAGCCAATAAGCACATTCTGCTCTACAAAATTAAGACCGATCGAATAATAACATAAATTCGAACCTATAAACCGAATGCCACGTTTAGGAGTGACAATTACATGGTCATTTCACCGAACATTTGGCGAGCAATGTTAGATCACAAGTCGTTTTAAAGGAGAAAAAGGAGAAAAAACAAGTGACCTTTAAAGACATCTAGGGATAAGCATAAAGAATGAGGATAGTATGAAGCCAATAAGCATATTCTACACTACAAAATCAAGAACGATAGAATAAAAGCATATATTCGAACCTAGAAACCGAATCAACATTTAGGAGTGACATTTACGTGGACATTTCATCAAACACTTTGCGTGCAATGTTAGATCACAAGTCATTTTAAAGGCAAAAGGAGAAAAAAAAGTGAGCCATTAAGACATATAGGCATACGCGCAAGGAATGAGGATACTATCAAGCCAATAACCACATTTTGCACTACAAAATCAAGATCGATCGAATAAAAGCATAAATTTAAACCTAGAAACTGAATGCAAGATTTAGGAGTGACATTTACATCGACATTTAATCGAACACTTGACTTGCAATGCTAGATCACAAGTCATAAGTATAAAGAATGAGGTTAGTATCAAGCCAATAAGGGTTGTACTACCAAAAGACGACCAATCGAATAAAAGCATAAATTCGAATCTAGAAGCCGAATGACACATTTATGCGTGATATTTACATGGAAATTTCATCGAACACTTGGCGTGCAAAGTTATTTCACAAGCCATTTTAAAGGCAAAAGGAGAAAAAACAAGTGAACCTTAAAAACATCTAGGCAAAAGCATAAAGAATGTGGATAGTATCAAGCCAATAAGCACATTCTGCACTACAAAATCAAGATCGATCGAATAAAAGCATAAAGTCGAACCTAGAAATCGAATGCCATATTTAGGAGTGACATTTACAACGACATTTCATTGAACACTTTTGTTGCAATGTTAGATCATAAGTCAATTTTTAAAGCCAATAGGATAAAAAACAAGTGAACTTTAAAAATATCTAGGAACAAGCATAGAGAATGAGGATAGTATCAAGCCAATAAGAACATTCTGCACAAAAAAATCAAAACCGAAAGAATAAAAGCACAAATTCGAACCTAGAAATCGAATACAACATTTAGGAGTGACATTGACATGCACAATTCATCAAACACTATGCTTGCAATGTTAGATCACAAGTCATTTTAAAGGCAAAAGGAGAAACAACAAGTGAACTTTAAAGGTATCTAGGCATAAGCATAAAGAATGAGGATAGTATCAAGCCAATAAGGGTTGCACTACCAAATCAACACTGATAGAAGCCGAATGCTACATTTAGGAGTGACATTTACATGGACATTTCATCGAGCACTTGGCGTGCAAAATATCATAAGCCATTTTAAAGGCAAAAGGAGAAAAAACAAGTCAACTTTTAAGACATTTAGGCAAAGGCTTAAAGAATGAGGATAGTATCATGCCATTAAGGGTTGCACTATGAAATCAAGACCTATTGAATAAAACCATAAATTCGAATCTAGAAGCCGAATGCCACAATTAGGAGTGATATTTACATGGACATTTCATCGAACAAGTGGCGTGTAAAGATATATCACAAGCCATTTTAATGGCAAAAGGAGAAAAAACAAATGAACTTTAAAGGCATCTAGGCAAAAGCATAAAGAATGAGGATAGTATCAAGCCAATAAGCACATTCTACACTACAAAATCAAGACCGATAGAATAAAAGCATAAATTCGAACCTAGAAACCGAATGCCAAATTTAGTAGTGACATGTACATGAACATTTCATCGAACCCTTGGCATGCAATGTTAGATCACAAGTCAATTTTTAAAGGCAAAAGGAGAAAAGAAAAAGTGAACTATAAAGACGTCTACGCCTAAGCATAAAGAATGAGGATAGTATCAAGCCAATAAGCACATTTTGCACTACCAAAACAAGACCGATTGAATAAAAGCATAAATTCGAATCTAGAAGCGGAATGCCACATTTAGGAGTTACATTTACATGGACATTTCATCGAAAAAATGGCGTGCAAAGTTATATCACAAGTCATTTTAAAGGCAAAAGGAGAAAAAAACAAGTGAACTTTAAGGACATCTAGGCATAAGCATAAAGATTGATGATAGTATCAAGCCAATAAGCACATTCTGCACTACAAAATCATGATCGATCGAATAAAAGCATAAATTTGAACCCAGAAATCGAATGCCACATTTAGGAGTGACATTTATATGGACATTTCATTGAACACTTGTCGTGCAATGTTAGATCACGAGTCATCTTTTAAAGGAAAAAGGAGAAAAAACAAGTGAACTTTAAAGACATATATGCAGAAGCATAAAGATTAAGGATAGTATCAAACGAATAAGTAAATTCTACATTACAAAATCAAGATCAATCGAATAAAAGCATAAATTCGATCCTAGAAGCCGAATGCCACATTTCGGAGTGTCATTTACATGGACATTTCATTGAACACTTGGCATGCAATGTTAGATCACAAGTCTATTTTTAAAGGAAAAAGGAAAGAAAAAACAAGTGATCTTTAAAGACATCTAGGCATAAGCATAAAGAATAAGGATAGTATCAAGCCAATAAGCACATTCTGCAGTACAAAATCAAGACCGATCGAATAAAAGCATAAATTCGAACATAGAAACCGAATGCATCATTTAGGAATGACATTTTCATTGAATTTCATCGAATACTTGGCTTACAATGTTAGATCACAAGTCATTTTAAAGGAAAAAGGAGAAAAAAACAAGTGAACTTTAAAGACATCTAGGCAAGGGAAAAAGGAATGAGGATAGCATAAAGCCAATAAGGGTTGCACTACCAAATCAAAACCGATCAAATAAAAGCACAAATTCGAATCTAGAAGCCGAATGCCACATATATGAGTGATATTTACATGGACATTTCATCGAACACTTGACGTGCAATGTTAGATCACAAGTCATTTTAAAGACAAAAGTAGAACAAACAAGTAAACGTTAAAGACATCTAGGCATAAGCATAAATAATGAGGATAGTATCAAGTCAATAAGCACATTCTGCATTACAATATCAAGACCGATCGAATAAAAGCATAAATTCAAACCTAGAAATTGAATGCCAAATTTAGGAGTGACATTTACATGGACATTTCATTGAACACTTGTCGTGCAAGGTTAGATCACGAGTCGAACCAATAGTCACAAGAACACTCTAACCTTCACCGTCATTAGCCATGAGCTCCTCCTTGATTTTGTCTAGTATCGACTTATCTAGGGCTCGTGTGATGCGCCCAAGATAGGGTATGGCTACTTGTCTCGGCTTCTTAGCGCCTCGAACATTGTCCTTGGTTGCTTGTCCAAGTATAGCCTCCCCTTTATCGTGCACATAGGGCTTGTCTTTATGGCTGGAATCCTCACTCGAGTTATGGTAAAAGGCGGGATCAAAAGTGCTAGAAGAATTGGCGATATCAAGGTCGGGATCCGACTTAGTGCAAAGCACGCTAGCCCCTTGCAAGGGCGCGCCGAGTTGTTAATACTTTGCAAGATTTGAATTAAGCATCCTTGTTCATATCATAGTTTCGGTTGGACCGTGGACAAGCGGAAATCTTTTATAAGGATTGGAATTGACCTAGGAATTACAGAAAAGTGGATGAATCGATGATCGAATGATTAAAAAGGTGGAATTGATTGAATGAACTCTGCTTTCCTTTAATTGATTTGAAACCTAATATTGTTTACTTGCTTAAACCCCAAAAACCCCGTCTTTGTTCTTTGCTGATTGATTAGAACCACGATTATCTTGGGTTCGATCCCTTACTTGCATGCTATACTAGTTTGTAGTTTAGGGAAATTTATTTTTGATCTTGGCAACAACGACTTTAGCTGAGTCAAATTTTTGGCGCCGTTGCCGGGGAATCGATTTTTATTTTCTCTTCAATCGGCTTTTTCTTTCCTTTTTCTTTCCTTTTTAGTTTAGTTCTAGTTTTGTTTTGGTTATGTCGGGCTAACACGCAGGTGAAGGTTATATCTCGAAGAAAGTGCACCCCGTAGGAGCACCAGAGCCTGCGACCGCGGGCAAGGACCCGCGCTCACGGGTTTGTTACTGACAGAATTTTGGCTTTGTTTTCGATAAAATTAGAAAAAATAATTAAAAAAAATAAAATAAAAGGTTTTGGGTGAAACCGCCGAAATAAATGGTTTTCGGGTGAAACCCCCGAGATTCTACCTTCTATTTTCCATCCTTTTTGATACGTGATTGCCCCGGAATCCTCCGTTGAAACCTCGTATATGACCCACACAAGTCCCGATCTTGCCTAGTAACCTCGAATCTCTCCTGAAATTGCTAACAAAGTCAATTGCTTGGAATACAAGTAATAAGAACTCGAGTTGCAGAAATAACGAAACTGAATTGATAGGTTGAAGAAATCAACTTGATAGTTCAAACGGATTGGCTCTAACGCTAAATCCGATTGATTAACTAGTTTGATCTTTAACAATCACAACTAGAACAATCCAATTGACCAAGTCAACAAACCAATTTAAACAAACACAAATCAGATTCACGAGAGAGAGAGAATTCGGTGATGAGGCTCTCGAATTGATTATGCACGAAATCAGATTGCAATGCTAGACACAAGATATTGTTTTTGGAGCCCAAGAGATAGATTAAACCAATTTGGGTTTAATCTCTCTCAAGCTGATTTTATTGAATGAAATAACAAGAGTATAAATAGAGAATACAAAGCTATTCCTTGGGGAGCAAGCAAGGGAGTGTGGCCGGCCCTAAGAGAGAAGAATTAGCCTCCTTATCTTGCTTCCCAAGATATAATAATATCTAATTAAATCTAACTAGATTCCCTTAAATAAAATAAATCATAGCTGATTTATTTATTTAAGGAAATAATCCTAACAAACTCAAAATATCTCTAACAAACTAAAAATATCTCTAACAACCAGGAGAGAGAAGATCAACCAACTAACATAAGCCTATTGATTGACATCTCTACATTATTTAATTAAGCAAAACACGCCTATAATAAATAAAATAAAAGATATTTTCTCTTACTTAGAATGGTCAAGTCAAAGGGTTGACTTTGACCCATATACCAATTTATCTCACCCGGTCACTTACTAAATTCAGCCCTAAAGTGAGACAAACTAATACATGTTTCTAAATAAGGAAATAGTGAAATTTCGGCCCTCATATTATCAATCCATGGAATCCGGGCTCAATTGATGTCGAATGCACGAGACCCACTTCGCCTTGCTAGGCTCTTCAATAACCGCTGTCAATCGAACCAAGATCGCTGTTGTGCCTTGAGCAATCTTCTTAGCTCGACTTCTTGTGATTGGTCCGTCAGAAGGCACTCGAATCAACTCATCGACGTCGGTTTGAGACATGGCAGGCTTCACTGCATCATTCTCCTCCACTTGAGCTCGAATCGTCTCTGATTCGACGTCGGAATCAAAATCTGGCACATAAAGAGATAGATCAGCCACATTAAAAGTTGGATGGACACCATACTCACCAGGCAAGTCAACATGATATGCATTAGGGCCGATTCTCCTGATGATACGAAATGGTCCATCTCCTCTCTGATCTAACTTGTTCTTCCTTTGATTTGGGAACCTTTCCTTCCTTAGATGCACCCAAACAAGATCTCCTTCTTCAAAGATAACCTGTTTCCGACCCTTATCAGCATGGGCCTTGTACTTCATGGATTTCCTCTCCAAGTGCATCTTCGTCCTCTCATGTAGCTTCTTCACCAACTCAGCCCTCTTGTTAGCTTCAAAACTCTCTTTTCCCTTGTATGGCTGAGGCGTCATATCCACCGGCGTCCTCGGATTCAGCCCATAAACAACCTCAAAAGGGGTCAGCTTTGTGGCTGAATGGATTGACCTGTTATAAGCAAACTCCACAAAAGGCAACACACCTTCCCAACGTTTGAGGTTAGCTTTAAGCATAGTTCTAAGTAAAACCCCTAACGTTCGATTAGTAACTTCCGTTTGCCCATCAGTTTGTGGGTGACATGAGGTAGAAAACAACAATTTAGTCCCCAATTTAGACCATAGACTCTTCCAAAAATAACTCAAAAATTTAGCATCACGATCTGACACAATAGAACAAGGAATGCCATGCAATCTAACAATTTCCCTAAAGAACAAATCAGCAATATGCACAGCATCATCAGTCGTGTGACATGGAATAAAGTGAGCCATTTTGGAAAATCTATCTACCACTACAAAGATAGAATCTCTACCCTTTCTAGTTCTAGGCAAACCTACAATGAAATCCATAGAAATGTCTTCCCAAGGTGAACTAGGAATGGGTAAAGGTTGGTACAAACCATGGGGGTGAAGTCTAGACTTAGCTTTAGCACAAACAACACAACTCTTGACAAATCTAAAACGCCCAAAGTTCCGAGCAACACTTCCAGCAGTGCATCTGGGACGAAAACTGGGCTATCTCCCAATCCACTCGAGCGTTTTGGCTCAAATTTTGGGAGCAATTCAGAGACTCAGAGAGCTACAAATATGGAAAAAGAACGCCTACAGAAAGAGCCAAAAATCGGCTTGAAAGGCAGTGTAGAAAAGCGCTCTCTTGTGACTCAGTCTAGTATTTCTTTCCCTTACTCTTCTTGTTTACTTCTTATGAGGAAAGAGGTACTTATTATTAGTCAAGATATTTCACATCTTCCAAAGTGTCTACAGGATCTATTACAGGAGTTTGAAGATGTGATGCCTGAAGAGTTGCCAGAAGGCCTTCCACCAATTAGAGGCATTGAGCATCAAATCGATTTGGTGCCCGGCGCTTCATTACCAAACCGTGCAGCCTATAAAGCAAGTCCAGAAGAGACCGCTGAGCTTCAAAGACAAGTGCAAGATCTCATGGACAAAGGCTATGTGCGTGAATCTCTCAGCCCATGCGCGGTTCCGGTGATTTTGGTGCCAAAGAAGGATGGCACATGGAGAATGTGTGTTGATTGTAGAGCGATCAACCAAATAACAGTTAAGTACCGTCACCCCATCCCTAGACTAGATGATATGCTTGATGAATTACATGGTGCTAATTTCTTTTCTAAAATTGATTTAAGAAGTGGGTACCATCAAATTAGGATGAGGGAAGGGGATGAATGGAAAACTACCTTTAAAACTAAGTATGGCTTATATGAATGGTTAGTAATGCCTTTTGGATTAACTAATGCACCTAGTACCTTTATGAGGCTTATGAACCATGTCTTAAGAAGATATTTAGGCAGATTTGTTGTAGTCTACTTTGATGATATCTTAATCTATAGCAAAACCATGCAAGAACATGTAGATCATCTTAGGGCTGTTTTGGACACTTTAAGGTTAGAAAAGCTTTATGTTAACTTGAATAAGTGTTCTTTTTGCTCCGAGTCTACCATTTTTCTTGGTTTTGTTGTGTCTAAAGGTGGATTGAAGGTAGATGAAGACAAGATCAAGGCAATCAAAGAATGGCCCCAGCCGACTACACCAACAATGGTCAGATCATTTCTCGGCTTGGCTGGCTTCTACAGGAGATTTGTGCGTGATTTTAGCACAATTGCAGCCCCCCTCCACGAGCTCACAAAGAAGGATACGGCCTTTAAATGGAGGGAGCAACAAGAGAACGCCTTCAACACTTTGAAGGACAGATTATGCCACGCCCCAGTGCTTCAACTCCCTGACTTCTCCAAGGCATTCGAGATAGAGGTGGACGCTTCTGGACATGGCATAGGAGGCGTGCTCTTACAAGACAAGAAACCCATTGCTTATTTTAGTGAAAAGCTTAGTGGGGCTGAGTTGAATTACCCTACTTATGATAAAGAGTTGTATGCTTTAATTAGGGTCCTGAAAACTTGGTCTCATTATTTGTGGCCTAAAGAGTTTGTAATCCATTCTGATCATGAGGCCTTGAAGTACTTGAAAGGCCAATCCAGACTCAGCAGGCGACATGCAAGATGGGTTGAATTCATGGAGACCTTTCCTTATGTTGTTAAACATAAGAAAGGCAAGGAGAATGTGGTAGCTGACGCCCTTTCTCGGAGGTATGTACTCTTGAACCTATGTGATGTTAAGATCCTTGGATTTGCAATGATTAGGGAATTATATGCTAGTGATCCTCACTTTGCTGAAATCTATAAGAATTGCATGTCTAGGGGTGAAATAGATACCTACTATATTGATGATGGATACTTGTTTAAAGCTGGAAAATTATGCATTCCTTCATCTAGTATACGTAGGCTTCTAACTAAAGAGGTTCATGAATCAAGAGGACATAGGGGTTTAGAAAAGACTTTAGAAGGTTTAAAAGAACACTACTATTGGCCTAAAATGAGTAATTATGTGCTGAGATTTGTCAAGAGTTGTGTTGTTTGTGCTAAAGCTAAGTCTAGACTTCACCCCCATGGTTTGTACCAGCCTTTACCCATTCCTAGTTCACCTTGGGAAGACATTTCTATGGATTTCATTGTAGGTTTGCCTAGAACTAGGAAGGGTAGAGATTCTATCTTTGTAGTGGTAGATAGATTTTCCAAAATGGCTCACTTTATTCCATGTCACACGACTGATGATGCTGTGCATATTGCTGATTTGTTCTTTAGGGAAATTGTTAGATTGCATGGCATTCCTTGTTCTATTGTGTCAGATCGTGATGCTAAATTTTTGAGTTATTTTTGGAAGAGTCTATGGTCTAAATTGGGAACTAAATTGCTGTTTTCTACCTCATGTCACCCACAAACTGATGGGCAAACGGAAGTTACTAATCGAACGTTAGGGGTTTTACTTAGAACTATGCTTAAAGCTAACCTCAAACGTTGGGAAGATGTGTTGCCTTTTGTGGAGTTTGCTTATAACAGGTCAATCCATTCAGCCACAAAGATGACCCCTTTTGAGGTTGTTTATGGGCTGAATCCGAGGACGCCGGTGGATATGACGCCTCATCCATACAAGGGAAAAGAGAGTTTTGAAGCTAACAAGAGGGCTGAGTTTGTGAAGAAGCTACATGAGAGGACGAAGATGCACTTGGAGAGGAAATCCATGAAGTACAAGACCCATGCTGATAAGGGTCGGAAACAGGTTATCTTTGAAGAAGGAGATCTTGTTTGGGTGCATCTAAGAAAGGAAAGGTTCCCAAATCAAAGGAAGAACAAGTTAGATCAGAGAGGAGATGGACCATTTCGTATCATCAGGAGAATCGGCCCTAATGCGTATCATGTTGACTTGCCTGGTGAGTATGGTGTCCATCCAACTTTTAATGTGGCTGATCTATCTCTTTATGTGCCAGATTTTGATTCCGACGTCGAATCAGAGACGATTCGAGCTCAAGTGGAGGAGAATGATGCAGTGAAGCCTGCCATGTCTCAAACCGACGTCGATGAGTTGATTCGAGTGCCTTCTGACGGACCAATCACAAGAAGTCGAGCTAAGAAGATTGCTCAAGGCACAACAGCGATCTTGGTTCGATTGACAGCGGTTATTGAAGAGCCTAGCAAGGCGAAGTGGGTCTCGTGCATTCGACATCAATTGAGCCCGGATTCCATGGATTGATTATATGGGGGCCGAAATTCACTATTTCTTTATTTAGAAACATGTATTAATTTGTCTCACTTTAGGGCTGAATTTAGTAAGTGACCGGGTGAGATGAATTGGTATATGGGTCAAAGTCAACCCTTTGACTTGACCATTCTAAATTGAAGAAAATATCTTATTTATTATTTTATGAACAATTTCTATCTATTTTAATAATGAAGAGAAATCAGCCAATAAGCTTATGTTAGTTGGTTGATTTTCTCTCTCCTGGTTGTTAGAGATATTTTCTCTCTCCTGGTTGTTAGAGATATTTTCTCTCTCCTGGTTGTTAGAGATATTTTAAGTTGTTAGGATTATTTCCTTAAATAAATAATTCAGCTATGATTTATTTATTTAAGGGAATCTAGTTAGATTTAATTAGATATTATTATATCTTGGGAAGCAAGCAAAGGAGACTCCCTCTCCCCTTCTAGGGCCGGCCAACTTTCCTCCCTTGCTCCCCAAGTAATAGCTTTTGTATTCTCTATTTATACTCTTGTTATTTCATTTAATAAAATCAGCTTGAGATTAGATAAACCCTTAGAAAGGTTTATCTAGTCCTTGGGCTCCAAAAAAGACTCGAGTTTGTTTGTGTTTGTCGATCAACATCATCATCATCAATCGATCTCTCTCTCTCTCCTTGTTCGAATCTGGTTTGTTGGTTTAATCAATTAGATTGTTCTAGTTGTGATTGTTAAAGATCAAACTAGTTAATCAATCGGATTTAGCGTTAGAGCCAATCCGTTTGAACTATCAAGTTGGACTATTCTATCAAATCTGATCGGTTTTCATTCAATCAATTCAAATCCGTTTGTTACTTGTTGTGCACGATTTCTCATATTGATTGCAAATTCAGGTTGATTCAAGGATTACTAGGCAAGATCGGGACTTGTGTGGGTCATATACGAGGTTTCAACGGAGGATTCCGGGGCAATCACGTATCAATTGGTGGGACGCCTTTGGCCTTGAAAACCTGTTGGTTTAGGTGAGCTAGAAGCTCCCTTTTGCTGCATAGAAGAGTTAGAAGAATAAGAGTTGGAATTTGAATTAGGATTAGTGCCATACCTTTTTGTAGCATTCCAAGCTTCCTTCTTCTTCCTTTGTTGCTGCTCATAGAGTAGTTGGGCTGAATGTACTAAGGCATTGAGATCCTTGATTTGTTGAATCTCCAATGTGTCTTGAATGCTTTGATTCAGTCCAGCCATGAATTGGGTCCTTAGAGACCGTTGGGAATGATGAATTCCCGCTTTAAAGCTCAGATCCTCTAGCTCATTGAAGTACTCGGTTGGAGACTTGGTGCCTTGTTTGCAAGTTACAACTTTCAATCTCATGTGCTCGGTATGCTCTTCAGGCACATATTTCTTCCTCATTACAAACTTCAGCTGGCCCCAAGTTTCAATTGGTGGTAAGGCCTTTCTAATTCGATCCTCCTTCATTCTAAACCACCAATTTCTGGCGGTCCCAATAAAGTGGATGACAACAACAGCAACTTTCTCCCATTCTTCATATCCCATGTGATCTAGAATTAAATTTGTAGCTTGTTCCCACTCTAGATACTTCTCCGGGTTAAGCTCTCCATTGAATGGTTCTATCTTGATCTTTATATCACGTTTCCCAATCTGATTTACAACTTGGTTAACGTTGTTGTTGTTGTTCGGCCGTTGTACTCCATAGGCTGGTGGGAGATCTTCTACAACCTCAGCTTGGTTATAGAAATCATCTAGGGGAGGATGCCATGGGCGCCTTTCTTCCCCGGGATAACCATACGTCACATCATCAAAAGAGTTGTTGTATTGTTGATATTGTTGATGAGTGGCTTGAGGATACCGGTTGTGTGGCTGATTATAGACTTGTTGATGAGTAACCGGTGGAGTCCTCGACCCGATGCCTCTTCCTCTACCTCGGCCTGTTGTGGAGGAGTAGTGAGCCGGGGGATCATTATCTTTGTTGTAGCTAGCAAGCACATCATGTTCGTCATCCACTAGTTGTTGCTTGCCTTTGTCGCTACCCGAGGCTTGATTTGGGTCACTTGTAAGATCGACTGCAGGGGTGCTCTTGCGACTAGCTTGAGATGAATCAACCAATATTGCAAGTTGTTCCTCTAAATGCTTTAGTTGTGGAGCCAATGCAGCCGTGGCCAGTTCTACAGCTCGAGCCTGGCCATCGCGCACACCTTCACTAATGGACAACCTAATGAAGTCGATTGCCTCCTTAGTGAGATTCAATTCAGTTGGGTTAGGTTCTGATGGAATCACCATTGTCCCTGAAACAAGCAATAAGGTAGAGAGAGTAGTGTATTCTAAAGTAAATCACAACAAGCAATACCACACCTTGATCAAGCCAAAACTTGCCTCAAAGCAATCCAATCAACTTAATTCAGTTTTTGGGCTGTTTTGAGGGAGTAAAATGGTAGATATAGTGTAGGTATGGAATACTAATGATATTTAAAGGAAATATGCAGTTTAAGCAAATGGCAAATATGCAATAAGACAAGCAATGCAAATAATCCCTTTATGAGCTCTAAAACACATGCAATCTCTCAATTGACTCTATGCAAGTTAATAAAGCCAAAATTCAGCATGCAAGGACAGAAAATATGGTAGGCTTAGTGACTTTTATTTCGTCACTCTTTTTCTTCAAAGTGATTTCTACTTAGCTATCTTTTTAAGCAAGCAGTCACTAGGGTTGAAAGTGACTTAAAACTAGCTGGGGTAGATCACTTTTCTTTTCTGTTTTTTTTTTTTTTTTTTTTGATTTTATGCACAAACTACTCTTGTGCTGTAAAGAAGAAACAAGCAAAGCAAAACAACAATGCAAAGGACGAAATTAAAAAAGGGTATACACGAACTGATTTTTTTTTTTTTTTTGACTAAGTGACTTTTGCTACCAATGAAACCAACTAGAAGCCAAAGTAATAACAAAAAGAAGGGGTAGGTCGAATTGATGGAATGCAATGACAGAAATCAGCAAGTATTAATCAAGCAATATGAATCGCAATCAATCATGCAACATGAATGAAAACTCATAAAACTGTAGGAAAAACAATTGCTAATCTAAATTGCAATACAACTCAACCAAATCAGCCAATAAACATGCACAAATCCCATAAAAATCTCCTAATTGGTAATTGCTTAGAAGGCAAGGAACAACTAAGGGATTTAGGGTTTGGTAGATCACGGCTGGATTAGGGCTCTTAGGGTTCGGTTCAAGGGTTTGGGTTTGGTAGGGTTTCGGACTAGGGTTTGCGAGAATTAGGGTTACCTAGGGTTTCTCGCAACTAGGGTTAGGGTTTGGGTTTGGACTGCCGCCAGATTAGGGTTAGGGTTTGGGTTTGGACTGCCGCCAGATTAGGGTTAGGGTTAGGGTTGAGTTCTCGAAAAATTAGGGTTAGGGTTCGAGAATGAGGGTGGCGAACTAGGGTTTGGCTAGTCCGAATTGGATGAGGGTGGTGTGGTTAGGCTCGGTTGGTGGTGAGTGGTGGTGCGGTCCAGACGAGCGACACCAGTTTGGTGTGGTGGTGGTGGTTCGTGGTGGTTGGGTGGCGGAAATATGGTGGTGGTGGTGAAAAATTCAATCTTTTGGTCTCAAAAATTCTAACTTTAGGTAAAGGTGGGATTTTTGGGATCAAAAACTGAATCAAATCAATTAGAAAGCAAATTAAGGAAAGAAACAATTACTTGGCGAGACGCTGGATTATGATACCACTTGATACGTGATTGCCCCGGAATCCTCCGTTGAAACCTCGTATATGACCCACACAAGTCCCGATCTTGCCTAGTAACCTCGAATCTCTCCTGAAATTGCTAACAAAGTCAATTGCTTGGAATACAAGTAATAAGAACTCGAGTTGCAGAAATAACGAAACTGAATTGATAGGTTGAAGAAATCAACTTGATAGTTCAAACGGATTGGCTCTAACGCTAAATCCGATTGATTAACTAGTTTGATCTTTAACAATCACAACTAGAACAATCCAATTGACCAAGTCAACAAACCAATTTAAACAAACACAAATCAGATTCACGAGAGAGAGAGAATTCGGTGATGAGGCTCTCGAATTGATTATGCACGAAATCAGATTGCAATGCTAGACACAAGATATTGTTTTTGGAGCCCAAGAGATAGATTAAACCAATTTGGGTTTAATCTCTCTCAAGCTGATTTTATTGAATGAAATAACAAGAGTATAAATAGAGAATACAAAGCTATTCCTTGGGGAGCAAGCAAGGGAGTGTGGCCGGCCCTAAGAGAGAAGAATTAGCCTCCTTATCTTGCTTCCCAAGATATAATAATATCTAATTAAATCTAACTAGATTCCCTTAAATAAAATAAATCATAGCTGATTTATTTATTTAAGGAAATAATCCTAACAAACTCAAAATATCTCTAACAAACTAAAAATATCTCTAACAACCAGGAGAGAGAAGATCAACCAACTAACATAAGCCTATTGATTGACATCTCTACATTATTTAATTAAGCAAAACACGCCTATAATAAATAAAATAAAAGATATTTTCTCTTACTTAGAATGGTCAAGTCAAAGGGTTGACTTTGACCCATATACCAATTTATCTCACCCGGTCACTTACTAAATTCAGCCCTAAAGTGAGACAAACTAATACATGTTTCTAAATAAGGAAATAGTGAAATTTCGGCCCTCATATTATCAATCCATGGAATCCGGGCTCAATTGATGTCGAATGCACGAGACCCACTTCGCCTTGCTAGGCTCTTCAATAACCGCTGTCAATCGAACCAAGATCGATGTTGTGCCTTGAGCAATCTTCTTAGCTCGACTTCTTGTGATTGGTCCGTCAGAAGGCACTCGAATCAACTCATCGACGTCGGTTTGAGACATGGCAGGCTTCACTGCATCACTTTTATCTTTTCCATCTTCTTCTATCTCCATCCTTTTCGGAGATTTTTATGTCCGCCAATGTTCATTTTCATGTATGGGGGAATTATCATCTTCAAAGCTCGTACTACATTAATGCTTAAGGCGAGATTCAGAGTTCGTTCGTGAGTTCGTGTTCACTGTTGTTGATCGCGTTTTTTGTTGTCGCTTCAAACCGCGTATGTATATGCCCGAAATCAACCATGTTTTTTTTCGCGATCGGGGCACCCGCGCCCGCGGTTTTTCCTGACGACGGATCTTCTGAAAAATTCCGAGCTGTCCATCCATGCCTTTGAAGAGTTCTGCCATATTTTCTTTCGTATGTGAGTCTTCTGATTTTCCTCTTCTATGCTTAATTCCTTTTTCTTTACTTCATTGAGGACAATGAAGGATTTAATTATGGGGGAGGAAGTACTCGTTGCTTCAATCATAGATAGTTGCATTTCAGTTTATTTTTCGTTATTTTTAAGGGATTTTTGTACCATGTTTTGTATAGAGAAATTTTTGAAAAAAGAAGAAGCCATAAACAGTCGGAAAAAGGCATAGAAAATCCTGGGATGAGTTGAAAATCCGAAAGGGCGGCTCAGGTAATAAGCAGGTAACCCTGATACGTGATCGCCTCGTATTACTCCTCAGAAACCTCGTATTTGACCACACAGGAACCCGATCTTGCCAGCAATTACGAATCAAACCTACAAAAGCTCTCAAATTAAGAAACTTGCGATCCAAGTAACAAACAGATCCGAAAATTGAAGTAACGAACAGAATTGATAGGTTGAAGGAATCAACTTGATAGTTCAATTGGATTGGCTCTAACGCTAAATCCAATTGATTAACTAGTTTGATCTTTAACAATCACAACTAGAACAATCTAATTGACTAAATCAACAAACCAATTTAACAACACAAGAGAGAGAGAAATCGAGAGTATGGTGATGATGATCGGCCGAGTATTGCACACAACACAATTGTTTTTGAGCCCAAGGACTAGATAAACCAATTTGGGTTTATCTAATCTCAAGCTGATTTTTATTAATGAAACTGAAAAGTATTTATAGAGAATACAAAAGCTAATACTTGGGGAGCAAGGGAGGAAGGCTGGCCGGCCCTAGAAG
The DNA here is from genome assembly GCA_964016875.1 of Fallopia convolvulus. Classification (NCBI taxonomy): domain Eukaryota; kingdom Viridiplantae; phylum Streptophyta; class Magnoliopsida; order Caryophyllales; family Polygonaceae; genus Fallopia; species Fallopia convolvulus. The sequence continues at coordinate 31,520,293 of OZ024734.1, read as the reverse complement.
GGGAGAGGGAGTCTCCTTTGCTTGCTTCCCAAGATATAATAATATCTAATTAAATCTAACTAGATTCCCTTAAATAAATAAATCATAGCTGAATTATTTATTTAAGGAAATAATCCTAACAACTTAAAATATCTCTAACAAACTAAAAAAATATCTCTAACAACCAGGAGAGAGAAAATATCTCTAACAACCAGGAGAGAGAAAATCAACCAACTAACATAAGCCTATTGGCTGATTTGTCTTCATTATTAAAATAGATAGAAATTGTTCATAAAATAATAAATAAGATATTTTCATTAATTTAGAATGGTCAAGTCAAAGGGTTGACTTTGACCCATATACCAATTCATCTCACCCGGTCACTTACTAAATTCAGCCCTAAAGTGAGACAAACTAATATATGTTTCTAAATAAAGAAATAGTGCATTTCGGCCCTCATATTATCAATCCATGGAATCCGGGCTCAATTGATGTCGAATGCACGAGACCCACTTTGCCTTGCTAGGCTCTTCAATAACCGCTGCCAATCGAACCAAGATCGCTGTTGTGCCTTGAGCAATCTTCTTAGCTCGACTTCTTGTGATTGGTCCGTCAGAAGGCACTCGAATCAACTCATCGACGTCGGTTTGAGACATGGCAGGCTTCACTGCATCATTCTCCTCCACTTGAGCTCGAATCGTCTCTGATTCGACGTCGGAATCAAAATCTGGCACATAAAGAGATAGATCAGCCACATTAAAAGTTGGATGGACACCATACTCACCAGGCATGTCAACATGATATGCATTAGGGCCGATTCTCCTGATGATACGAAATGGTCCATCTCCTCTCTGATCTAACTTGTTCTTCCTTTGATTTGGGAACCTTTCCTTCCTTAGATGCACCCAAACAAGATCTCCTTCTTCAAAGATAACCTGTCTCCGACCCTTATCAGCATGGGCCTTGTACTTCATGGATTTCCTCTCCAAGTGCATCTTCGTCCTCTCATGTAGCTTCTTCACAAACTCAGCCCTCTTATTAGCTTCAAAACTCTCTTTTCCCTTGTATGGCTGAGGCGTCATATCTACTGGCGTCCTCGGATTCAGCCCATAAACAACCTCAAAAGGGGTCATCTTTGTGGCTGAATGGATTGACCTGTTATAAGCAAACTCCACAAAAGGCAACACATCTTCCCAACGTTTGAGGTTAGCTTTAAGAATAGTTCTAAGTAAAACCCCTAACGTTTGATTAGTAACTTTCGTTTGCCCATCAGTTTGTGGGTGACATGAGGTAGAAAACAGCAATTTAGTTCCCAATTTAGACCATAGACTCTTCCAAAAATAACTCAAAAATTTAGCATCACGATCTGAAACAATAGAACAAGGAATGCCATGCAATCTAACAATTTCCCTAAAGAACAGATCAGCAATATGCACTGCATCATCAGTCGTGTGACAAGGAATAAAATGAGCCATTTTGGAAAATCTATCTACCACTACAAAGATAGAATCTCTACCCTTCCTAGTTCTAGGTAAACCTACAATAAAATCCATAGAAATGTCTTCCCAAGGTGAAGTAGGAATGGGTAAAGGCTGGTACAAACCATGGGGGTGAAGTCTAGACTTAGCTTTAGCACAAACAACACAACTCTTGACAAATCTCAACACATAATTACTCATTTTAGGCCAATAGTAGTGTTCTTTTAAACCTTCTAAAGTCTTTTCTAAACCCCTATGTCCTCTTGATTCATGAACCTCTTTAGTTAGAAGCCTACGTATACTAGATGAAGGAATGCACAATTTTCCAGCTTTAAACAAGTATCCATCATCAATAAAGTAAGTATCTATTTCACCCCTAGACATGCAATTCTTATAGATTTCAGCAAAGTGAGGATCACTAGCATATAATTCCCTAATCATTGCAAATCCAAGGATCTTAACATCACATAGATTCAAGAGTACATACCTCCGAGAAAGGGCGTCAGCTACTACATTCTCCTTGCCTTTCTTATGTTTAACAACATAAGGAAAGGTCTCCATGAATTCAACCCATCTTGCATGTCGCCTGTTGAGTCTGGATTGGCCTTTCAAGTACTTCAAGGCCTCATGATCAGAATGGATTACAAACTCTTTAGGCCACAAATAATGAGACCAAGTTTTCAGGACCCTAATTAAAGCATACAACTCTTTATCATAAGTAGGGTAATTCAACTCAGCCCCACTAAGCTTTTCACTAAAATAAGCAATGGGTTTCTTGTCTTGTAAGAGCACGCCTCCTATGCCATGTCCAGAAGCGTCCACCTCTATCTCAAACACCTTGGAAAAGTCAGGGAGTTGAAGCACTGGGGCGTGGCATAATCTGTCCTTCAAAGTGTTGAAGGCTTTCTCTTGTTGCTCCCTCCATTTAAAGGCCGTATCCTTCTTTGTAAGCTCGTGGAGGGGGGCTGCAATTGTGCTAAAATCACGCACAAATCTCCTGTAGAAGCCAGCCAAGCCGAGAAATGATCTGACCATTGTTGGTGTGGTCGGCTGGGGCCATTCTTTGATTGCCTTGATCTTGTCTTCATCTACCTTCAATCCACCTTTAGACACAACAAAACCAAGAAAAATGGTAGACTCGGAGCAAAAGGAACACTTTTTCAAGTTAACATAAAGCTTTTCTAACCTTAAAGTGTCCAAAACAGCCCTAAGATGACCTACATGTTCATCCATGGTTTTGCTATAGATTAAGATATCATCAAAGTAGACTACAACAAATCTGCCTAAGTATCTTCTTAAGACATGGTTCATAAGCCTCATAAAGGTACTAGGTGCATTAGTTAATCCAAAAGGCATTACTAACCATTCATATAAGCCATACTTAGTTTTAAAGGCAGTTTTCCATTCATCCCCTTCCCTCATCCTAATTTGATGGTACCCACTTCTTAAATCAATTTTAGAAAAGAAATTAGCACCATGTAACTCATCAAGCATATCATCTAGTCTAGGAATGGGGTGACGGTACTTAACTGTTATTTGGTTGATCGCTCTACAATCAACACACATTCTCCATGTGCCATCCTTCTTTGGCACCAAAATCACCGGAACCGCGCATGGGCTGAGAGATTCACGCACATAGCCTTTGTCCATGAGATCTTGCACTTGTCTTTGAAGCTCAGCGGTCTCTTCTGGACTTGCTCTATAGGCTGCACGGTTTGGTAATGAAGCGCCGGGCACCAAATCGATTTGATGCTCAATGCCTCTAATTGGTGGAAGGCCTTCTGGCAACTCGTCAGGCATCACATCTTCAAACTCCTGTAATAGATCCTGTAGACACTTTGGAAGATGTGAAACATCTTGACTAATAATAAGTATCTCTTTCCTCATAAGAAGTAAGCAAGAAGAGTTAGGGAAAGAAATACTAGACTGAGTCACAAGAGAGCGCTTTTCTACACTGCCTTTCAAGCAGATTTTTGGCTCTTTCTGTAGGCGTTCTTTTTCTATATTTGTAGCTCTCTGAGTCTCTGAATTGCTCCCAAAATTTGAGCCAAAACGCTCGAGTGGATTGGGAGATAGCCCAGTTTTCGTCCCAGATGCATTGCTGGTATTGTTGCACGGCACTTTGGACGATTTAGGGTGATTTTCTCGGCGTTTTTCGTCCGAAACAGTAGCCCCACCTGTGTTTGATGTTGTCCCAAAATTTGAGCCAGAACGCTCGGGTGGAGACTGGGAAACGCCGCTTGGATTTGTCGACGCGTCGGGCGTCGAACGCCGGGCCGCAATTTTGGCCGTGGAATCAGCCTCTGCTTTCTCTTCCTTGGCACGCCTAAGTTCCCTAGCTTGATCTCGCCGTACCTGATCCTGTAAAACTTGTTGAGGAGACAAGGGTATAAGAGAAACTCTCCTCCCATCATAGTTAAAGGAATAGGTGTTTAACATGCCATCATAAATCACTCTCCTATCAAATAACCATGGTCTTCCTAACAAAATATGAGTGCATTCCATGTTAACTACATCACACATAATATCATCAACATAAGTACCAATAGCAACACGGACTAAACACTGATGAGTGACGAGATTAGGACCTTCTGAATCATTAATTCCATTGAGACCATAACTAGTAGCCCTAGGTTGGATTTTTAATTGCAAGTGATCAACTACCTTAGCATTAATAATGTTACAGCAGCTACCACTATCAATTATCATGCATAATACTTGATTCTTTACTGTACACCTAGTATGAAAAATGTTTTCCCTTTGATCTAGCCTAGGTGTTTCTTGTAAAGTAAGAGTACGCATTGTTACCAAAGTTAGAGGCTGTTCGGTGCAATCTGGTTCAATGGCCTCTACGTCCTCCTCTTCTTGTCCATTACTGTCCTCCTCCACTTGATTTGGAGTTATATCTTCATCACTCACATATCCTCCATTGGTGGTGAGAAGCACTTGCTTTAGATTTGGACAATCCTTGGCATAGTGACCTCGTCCTTGACACTTGTAGCACACTAAATCACGTGCTCTAGGCTGATTTGGAGGTCCATTGGTGGGACGCCTTTGGCCTTGAAAACCTGTTGTTTTAGGTGAGCTAGAAGCTCCCTTTTGCTGCATAGAATGATGCAGTGAAGCCTGCCATGTCTCAAACCGACGTCGATGAGTTGATTCGAGTGCCTTCTGACGGACCAATCACAAGAAGTCGAGCTAAGAAGATTGCTCAAGGCACAACAGCGATCTTGGTTCGATTGACAGCGGTTATTGAAGAGCCTAGCAAGGCGAAGTGGGTCTCGTGCATTCGACATCAATTGAGCCCGGATTCCATGGATTGATAATATGAGGGCCGAAATTTCACTATTTCCTTATTTAGAAACATGTATTAGTTTGTCTCACTTTAGGGCTGAATTTAGTAAGTGACCGGGTGAGATAAATTGGTATATGGGTCAAAGTCAACCCTTTGACTTGACCATTCTAAGTAAGAGAAAATATCTTTTATTTTATTTATTATAGGCATGTTTTGCTTAATTAAATAATGTAGAGATGTCAATCAATAGGCTTATGTTAGTTGGTTGATCTTCTCTCTCCTGGTTGTTAGAGATATTTTTAGTTTGTTAGAGATATTTTGAGTTTGTTAGGATTATTTCCTTAAATAAATAAATCAGCTATGATTTATTTTATTTAAGGGAATCTAGTTAGATTTAATTAGATATTATTATATCTTGGGAAGCAAGATAAGGAGGCTAATTCTTCTCTCTTAGGGCCGGCCACACTCCCTTGCTTGCTCCCCAAGGAATAGCTTTGTATTCTCTATTTATACTCTTGTTATTTCATTCAATAAAATCAGCTTGAGAGAGATTAAACCCAAATTGGTTTAATCTATCTCTTGGGCTCCAAAAACAATATCTTGTGTCTAGCATTGCAATCTGATTTCGTGCATAATCAATTCGAGAGCCTCATCACCGAATTCTCTCTCTCTCGTGAATCTGATTTGTGTTTGTTTAAATTGGTTTGTTGACTTGGTCAATTGGATTGTTCTAGTTGTGATTGTTAAAGATCAAACTAGTTAATCAATCGGATTTAGCGTTAGAGCCAATCCGTTTGAACTATCAAGTTGATTTCTTCAACCTATCAATTCAGTTTCGTTATTTCTGCAACTCGAGTTCTTATTACTTGTATTCCAAGCAATTGACTTTGTTAGCAATTTCAGGAGAGATTCGAGGTTACTAGGCAAGATCGGGACTTGTGTGGGTCATATACGAGGTTTCAACGGAGGATTCCGGGGCAATCACGTATCAAGTGGTATCATAATCCAGCGTCTCGCCAAGTAATTGTTTCTTTCCTTAATTTGCTTTCTAATTGATTTGATTCAGTTTTGATCCCAAAAATCCCACCTTTACCTAAAGTTAGAATTTTTGAGACCAAAAGATTGAATTTTTCACCACCACCACCATATTTCCGCCACCCAACCACCACGAACCACCACCACCACACCAAACTGGTGTCGCTCGTCTGGACCGCACCACCACTCACCACCAGCCGAGCCTAACCACACCACCCTCATCCAATTCGGACTAGCCAAACCCTAGTTTGCCACCCTCATTCTCGAACCCTAACCCTAATTTTTCGAGAACTCAACCCTAACCCTAACCCTAATCTGGCGGCAGTCCAAACCCAAACCCTAACCCTAGTTGCGAGAAACCCTAGGTAACCCTAATTCTCGCAAACCCTAGTCCGAAACCCTACCAAACCCAAACCCTCGAACCGAACCCTAAGAGCCCTAATCCAGCCGTGATCTACCAAACCCTAAATCCCTTAGTTGTTCCTTGCCTTCTAAGCAATTACCAATTAGGAGATTTTTATGGGATTTGTGCATGTTTATTGGCTGATTTGGTTGAGTTGTATTGCAATTTAGATTAGCAATTGTTTTTCCTACAGTTTTATGAGTTTTCATTCATGTTGCATGATTGATTGCGATTCATATTGCTTGATTAATACTTGCTGATTTCTGTCATTGCATTCCATCAATTCGACCTACCCCTTCTTTTTGTTATTACTTTGGCTTCTAGTTGGTTTCATTGGTAGCAAAAGTCACTTAGTCAAAAAAAAAAAAAATCAGTTCGTGTATACCCTTTTTTTAATTTCGTCCTTTGCATTGTTGTTTTGCTTTGCTTGTTTCATTACAGCACAAGAGTAGTTTGTGCATAAAATCAAAAAAAAAAAAAAACAGAAAAGAAAAGTGATCTACCCCAGCTAGTTTTAAGCCACTTTCAACCCTAGTGACTGCTTGCTTAAAAAGATAGCTAAGTAGAAATCACTTTGAAGAAAAAGAGTGACGAAATAAAAGTCACTAAGCCTACCATATTTTCTGTCCTTGCATGCTGAATTTTGGCTTTATTAACTTGCATAGAGTCAATTGAGAGATTGCATGTGTTTTAGAGCTCATAAAGGGATTATTTGCATTGCTTGTCTTATTGCATATTTGCCATTTGCTTAAACTGCATATTTCCTTTAAATATCATTAGTATTCCATACCTACACTATATCTACCATTTTACTCCCTCAAAACAGCCCAAAAACTGAATTAAGTTGATTGGATTGCTTTGAGGCAAGTTTTGGCTTGATCAAGGTGTGGTATTGCTTGTTGTGATTTACTTTAGAACACACTACTCTCTCTACCTTATTGCTTGTTTCAGGGACAATGGTGATTCCATCAGAACCTAACCCAACTGAATTGAGTCTCACTAAGGAGGCAATCGACTTCATTAGGTTGTCCATTAGTGAAGGTGTGCGCGATGGCCAGGCTCGAGCTGTAGAACTGGCCACGGCTGCATTGGCTCCACAACTAAAGCATTTAGAGGAACAACTTGCAATATTGGTTGATTCATCTCAAGCTAGTCGCAAGAGCACCCCTGCAGTCGATCTTACAAGTGACCCAAGTCAAGCCTCGGGTAGCGACAAAGGCAAGCAACAACTAGTGGATGACGAACATGATGTGCTTGCTAGCTACAACAAAGATAATGATCCCCCGGCTCACTACTCCCCCACAGCAGGCCGAGGTAGAGGACGAGGCATCGGGTCGAGGACTCCACCGGTTACTCATCAACAAGTCTATAATCAGCCACACAACCGGTATCCTCAAGCCACTCATCAACAATATCAACAATACAACAACTCTTTTGATGATGTGACGTATGGTTATCCCGGGGAAGAAAGGCGCCCATGGCATCCTCCCCTAGATGATTTCTATAACCAAGCTGAGGTTGTAGAAGATCTCCCACCAGCCTATGGAGTACAACGGCCGAACAACAACAACAACGTTAACCAAGTTGTAAATCAGATTGGGAAACGTGATATAAAGATCAAGATAGAACCATTCAATGGAGAGCTTAACCCGGAGAAGTATCTAGAGTGGGAACAAGCTACAAATTTCATTCTAGATCACATGGGATATGAAGAATGGGAGAAAGTTGTTGTTGTTGTCATCCACTTTATTGGGACCGCCAGAAATTGGTGGTTTAGAATGAAGTAGGATCGAATTAGAAAGGCCTTACCACCAATTGAAACTTGGGGCCAGCTGAAGTTTGTAATGAGGAAGAAATATGTGCCTGAAGAGCATACCGAGCACATGAGATTGAAAGTTGTAACTTGCAAACAAGGCACCAAGTCTCCAACCGAGTACTTCAATGAGCTAGAGGATCTGAGCTTTAAAGCGGGAATTCATCATTCCCAACGGTCTCTAAGGACCCAATTCTTGGCTGGACTGAATCAAAGCATTCAAGACACATTGGAGATTCAACAAATCAAGGATCTCAATGCCTTAGTACATTCAGCCCAACTACTCTATGAGCAGCAACAAAGGAAGAAGAAGGAAGCTTGGAATGCTACAAAAAGGTATGGCCCTAATCCTAATTCAAATTCCAACTCTTATTCTTCTAACTCTTCTATGCAGCAAAAGGGAGCTTCTAGCTCACCTAAACCAACAGGTTTTCAAGGCCAAAGGCGTCCCACCAATGGACCTCCAAATCAGCCTAGAACACGTGATTTAGTGTGCTACAAGTGTCAAGGACGAGGTCACTATGCCAAGGATTGTCCAAATCTAAAGCAAGTGCTTCTCACCACCAATGGAGGATATGTGAGTGATGAAGATATACCTCCAAATCAAGTGGAGGAGGACATCAATGGACAAGAAGAGGAGGACGTAGAGGCCATTGAACCAGATTGCACCGAACAGCCTCTAACTTTGGTAACAATGCGTACTCTTACTTTACAAGAAACACCTAGGCTAGATCAAAGGGAAAACATTTTTCATACTAGGTGTACAGTAAAGAATCAAGTGTTATGCATGATAATTGATAGTGGTAGCTGCTGTAACATTATTAATGCTAAGGTAGTTGATCACTTGTAATTAAAAATCCAACCTAGAGCTACTAGTTATGGTCTCAATGGAATTAATGATTCAGAAGGTCCTAATCTTGTCACTCATCAGTGTTTAGTCCATGTTGCTATTGGTACTTATGTTGATGATATTATGTGTGATGTAGTTAACATGGAATGCACTCATATCTTGTTAGGAAGACCATGGTTATTTGATAGGAGAGTGATTTATGATGGCATGTTAAACACCTATTCCTTTAACTATGATGGGAGGAGAGTTTCTCTTCTACCCTTGTCTCCTCAACAAGTTTTACAGGATCAGGTACGGCGAGATCAAGCTAGGGCACTTAGGCGTGCCAAGGAAGAGAAAGCAGAGGCTGATTCCACGGCCAAAGCAGCGGCCCGGCGTTCGGCGCCCGACGCGTCGACAAAGCCAAGCGGCGTTTCCCAGTCTCCACCCGAGCGCTCTGGCTCAAATTTTGGGACAACATCAAACATAGGTGGGGCTACTGTTTGGGACGAAAAACGCCGAGAAAATCACCCTAAATCGTCCAAAGTGCCGTGCAACAATACCAGCAATGCATCTGGGACGAAAACTGGGCTATCTCCCAATCCACTCGAGCGTTTTGGCTCAAATTTTGGGAGCAATTCAGAGACTCAGAGAGCTACAAATATGGAAAAAGAAAGCCTACAGAAAGAGCCAAAAATCGGCTTTAAAGGCAGTGTAGAAAAGCGCTCTCTTGTGACTCGGTCTAGTATTTCTTTCCCTAACTCTTCTTGCTTACTTATTATGAGGAAAGAGATACTTATTATTAGTCAAGATATTTCACATCTTCCAAAGTGTCTACAGGATCTATTACAGGAGTTTGAAGATGTGATGCCTGAAGAGTTGCCAGAAGGCCTTCCACCAATTAGAGGCATTGAGCATCAAATCGATTTGGTGCCCGGCGCTTCATTACCAAACCTTGCAGCCTATAGAGCAAGTCCAGAAGAGACCGCTGAGCTTCAAAGACAAGTGCAAGATCTCATGGACAAAGGCTATGTGCGTGAATCTCTCAGCCCATGCGCGGTTCCGGTGATTTTGGTGCCAAAGAAGGATGGCACATGGAGAATGTGTGTTGATTGTAGAGCGATCAACCAAATAACAGTTAAGTACCGTCACCCCATCCCTAGACTAGATGATATGCTTGATGAATTACATGGTGCTAATTTCTTTTCTAAAATTGATTTAAGAAGTGGGTACCATCAAATTAGGATGAGGGAAGGGGATGAATGGAAAACTGCCTTTAAAACTAAGTATGGCTTATATGAATGGTTAGTAATGCCTTTTGGATTAACTAATGCACCTAGTACTTTTATGAGGCTTATGAACCATGTTTTAAGAAGATACTTAGGCAGATTTGTTGTAGTCTACTTTGATGATATCTTAGTCTATAGCAAAACCATGCATGAACATGTAGATCATCTTAGGGCTGTTTTGGACACTTTAAGGTTAGAAAAGCTTTATGTTAACTTGAAAAAGTGTTCTTTTTGCTCGGAGTCTACCATTTTTCTTGGTTTTGTTGTGTCTAAAGGTGGATTGAAGGTAGATGAAGACAAGATCAAGGCAATCAAAGAATGGCCCCAGCCGACTACACCAACAATGGTCAGATCATTTCTCGGCTTGGCTGGCTTCTACAGGAGATTTGTGCGTGATTTTAGCACAATTGCAGCCCCCCTCCACGAGCTTACAAAGAAGGATACGGCCTTTAAATGGAGGGAGCAACAAGAGACCGCCTTCAACACTTTGAAGGACAGATTATGCCACGCCCCAGTGCTTCAACTCCCTGACTTCTCCAAGGCATTTGAGATAGAGGTGGACGCTTCTGGACATGGCATAGGAGGCGTGCTCTTACAAGACAAGAAACCCATTGCTTATTTTAGTGAAAAGCTTAGTGGGGCTGAGTTGAATTACCCTACTTATGATAAAGAGTTGTATGCTTTAATTAGGGTCCTGAAAACTTGGTCTCATTATTTGTGGCCTAAAGAGTTTGTAATCCATTCTGATCATGAGGCCTTGAAGTACTTGAAAGGCCAATCCAGACTCAGCAGGCGACATGCAAGATGGGTTGAATTCATGGAGACCTTTCCTTATGTAGTTAAACATAAGAAAGGCAAGGAGAATGTGGTAGCTGACGCCCTTTCTCGGAGGTATGTACTCTTGAACCTATGTGATGTTAAGATCCTTGGATTTGCAATGATTAGGGAATTATATGCTAGTGATCCTCACTTTGCTGAAATCTATAAGAATTGCATGTCTAGGGGTGAAATAGATACTTACTTTATTGATGATGGATACTTGTTTAAAGCTGGAAAATTGTGCATTCCTTCATCTAGTATACGTAGGCTTCTAACTAAAGAGGTTCATGAATCAAGAGGACATAGGGGTTTAGAAAAGACTTTAGAAGGTTTAAAAGAACACTACTATTGGCCTAAAATGAGTAATTATGTGCTGAGATTTGTCAAGAGTTGTGTTGTTTGTGCTAAAGCTAAGTCTAGACTTCACCCCCATGGTTTGTACCAGCCTTTACCCATTCCTACTTCACCTTGGGAAGACATTTCTATGGATTTTATTGTAGGATTACCTAGAACTAGGAAGGGTAGAGATTCTATCTTTGTAGTGGTAGATAGATTTTCCAAAATGGCTCATTTTATTCCTTGTCACACGACTGATGATGCAGTGCATATTGCTGATCTGTTCTTTAGGGAAATTGTTAGATTGCATGGCATTCCTTGTTCTATTGTTTCAGATCGTGATGCTAAATTTTTGAGTTATTTTTGGAAGAGTCTATGGTCTAAATTGGGAACTAAATTGCTGTTTTCTACCTCATGTCACCCACAAACTGATGGGCAAACGGAAGTTACTAATCAAACGTTAGGGGTTTTACTTAAACTATGCTTAAAGCTAACCTCAAACGTTGGGAAGATGTGTTGCCTTTTGTGGAGTTTGCTTATAACAGGTCAATCCATTCAGCCACAAAGCTGACCCCTTTTGAGGTTGTTTATGGGCTGAATCCGAGGACGCCGGTGGATATGACGCCTCAGCCATACAAGGGAAAAGAGAGTTTTGAAGCTAACAAGAGGGCTGAGTTGGTGAAGAAGCTACATGAGAGGACGAAGATGCACTTGGAGAGGAAATCCATGAAGTACAAGGCCCATGCTGATAAGGGTCGGAAACAGGTTATCTTTGAAGAAGGAGATCTTGTTTGGGTGCATCTAAGGAAGGAAAGGTTCCCAAATCAAAGGAAGAACAAGTTAGATCAGAGAGGAGATGGACCATTTCGTATCATCAGGAGAATCGGCCCTAATGCATATCATGTTGACTTGCCTGGTGAGTATGGTGTCCATCCAACTTTTAATGTGGCTGATCTATCTCTTTATGTGCCAGATTTTGATTCCGACGTCGAATCAGAGACGATTCGAGCTCAAGTGGAGGAGAATGATGCAGTGAAGCCTGCCATGTCTCAAACCGACGTCGATGAGTTGATTCGAGTGCCTTCTGATGGACCAATCACAAGAAGTCGAGCTAAGAAGATTGCTCAAGGCACAACAGCGATCTTGGTTCGATTGACAGCGGTTATTGAAGAGCCTAGCAAGGCGAAGTGGGTCTCGTGCATTCGACATCAATTGAGCCCGGATTCCATGGATTGATAATATGAGGGCCGAAATTTCACTATTTCCTTATTTAGAAACATGTATTAGTTTGTCTCACTTTAGGGCTGAATTTAGTAAGTGACCGGGTGAGATAAATTGGTATATGGGTCAAAGTCAACCCTTTGACTTGACCATTCTAAGTAAGAGAAAATATCTTTTATTTTATTTATTATAGGCGTGTTTTGCTTAATTAAATAATGTAGAGATGTCAATCAATAGGCTTATGTTAGTTGGTTGATCTTCTCTCTCCTGGTTGTTAGAGATATTTTTAGTTTGTTAGAGATATTTTGAGTTTGTTAGGATTATTTCCTTAAATAAATAAATCAGCTATGATTTATTTTATTTAAGGGAATCTAGTTAGATTTAATTAGATATTATTATATCTTGGGAAGCAAGATAAGGAGGCTAATTCTTCTCTCTTAGGGCCGGCCACACTCCCTTGCTTGCTCCCCAAGGAATAGCTTTGTATTCTCTATTTATACTCTTGTTATTTCATTCAATAAAATCAGCTTGAGAGAGATTAAACCCAAATTGGTTTAATCTATCTCTTGGGCTCCAAAAACAATATCTTGTGTCTAGCATTGCAATCTGATTTCGTGCATAATCAATTCGAGAGCCTCATCACCGAATTCTCTCTCTCTCGTGAATCTGATTTGTGTTTGTTTAAATTGGTTTGTTGACTTGGTCAATTGGATTGTTCTAGTTGTGATTGTTAAAGATCAAACTAGTTAATCAATCGGATTTAGCGTTAGAGCCAATCCGTTTGAACTATCAAGTTGATTTCTTCAACCTATCAATTCAGTTTCGTTATTTCTGCAACTCGAGTTCTTATTACTTGTATTCCAAGCAATTGACTTTGTTAGCAATTTCAGGAGAGATTCGAGGTTACTAGACAAGATCGGGACTTGTGTGGGTCATATACGAGGTTTCAACGGAGGATTCCGGGGCAATCACGTATCATAGAAGGGTTAGAAGAATAAAAGTTGGAATTTGAACTAGGATTAGAACCATACCTTTTTGTAGCATTCCAAGCTTCCTTCTTCTTCCTTTGTTGCTGCTCATAGAGTAGTTGGGCTGAATGTACTAAGGCATTGAGATCCTTGATTTGTTGAATCTCTAATGTGTCTTGAATGCTTTGATTCAGTCCAGCCATGAATTGGGTCCTTAGAGATCGTTGGGAATGATGAATTCCCGCTTTAAAACTCAGATCCTCCAGCTCATTGAAGTACTCGGTTGGAGACTTGGTGCCTTGTTTGCAAGTTACAACTTTCAATCTCATGTGCTCGGTATGCTCTTCAGGCACATATTTCTTCCTCATTACAAACTTCAGCTGGCCCCAAGTTTCAATTGGTGGTAAGGCCTTTCTAATTCGATCCTCTTTCATTCTAAACCACCAATTTCTAGCGGTCCCAATAAAGTGGATGACAACAACAGCAACTTTCTCCCATTCTTCATATCCCATGTGATCTAGAATGAAATTTGTAGCTTGTTCCCACTCTAGATACTTCTCCGGGTTAAGCTCTCCATTGAATGGTTCTATCTTGATCTTTATATCACGTTTCCCAATCTGATTTACAACTTGGTTAACGTTGTTGTTGTTGTTCGGCCGTTGTACTCCATAGGCTGGTGGGAGATCTTCTACAACCTCAGCTTGGTTATAGAAATCATCTAGGGGAGGATGCCATGGGCGCCTTTCTTCCCCGGGATAACCATACGTCACATCATCAAAAGAGTTGTTGTATTGTTGATATTGTTGATGAGTGGCTTGAGGATACCGGTTGTGTGGCTGATTATAGAATTGTTGATGAGTAACCGGTGGAGTCCTCGACCCGATGCCTCTTCCTCTACCTCGGCCTGCTGTGGGGGAGTAGTGAGCCGGGGGATCATTGTCTTTGTTGTAGCTAGCAAGCACATCATGTTCGTCATCCACTAGTTGTTGCTTGCCTTTGTCGCTACCCGAGGCTTGATTTGGGTCACTTGTAAGATCGACTGCAGGGGTGCTCTTGCGACTAGCTTGAGATGAATCAACCAATATTGCAAGTTGTTCCTCTAAATGCTTTAGTTGTGGAGCCAATGCAGCCGTGGCCAGTTCTACAGCTCGAGCCTGGCCATCGCGCACACCTTCACTAATGGACAACCTAATGAAGTCGATTGCCTCCTTAGTGAGACTCAATTCAGTTGGGTTAGGTTCTGATGGAATCACCATTGTTCCTGAAAAAAAAAACAAGAAGGTAGAGAGAGTAGTGTGTTCTAACGTAAATCACAACAAGCAATACCACACCTTGATCAAGCCAAAACTTGCCTCAAAGCAATCCAATCAACTTAATTCAGTTTTTGGGCTGTTTTGAGGGAGTAAAATGGTAGATATAGTGTAGGTATGAAATACTAATGATATTTAAAGGAAATATGCAGCTTAAGCAAATGGCAAATATGCAATAAGACAAGCAATGCAAATAATCCCTCTATGAGCTCTAAAACACATGCAATCTCTCAATTGACTCTATGCAAGTTAATAAAGCCAAAATTCAGCATGCAAGGACAGAAAATATGGTAGGCTTAGTGACTTTTATTTCGTCACTCTTTTTCTTCAAAGTGATTTCTACTTAGCTATCTTTTTAAGCAAGCAGTCACTAGGGTTGAAAGTGGCTTAAAACTAGCTGGGGTAGATCACTTTTCTTTTCTGTTTTTTTATTTTTTTTTTTTTGATTTTATGCACAAACTACTCTTGTGCTATAATGAAGAAACAAGCAAAGCAAAGCAACAATGCAAAGGACGAAATTAAAAAGGGTATACACGAACTGAATTTTTTTTTTTTTTTAACTAAGTGACTTTTGCTACCAATGAAACCAACTAGAAGCCAAATTAACAAAAGAAGAAGGGGTAGGTCGAATTTGATGGGATGCAATGACAGAAATTAGCAAATATCAAACAAGCAATATGAATCTCTATTGATCATGCAACATGAAATAAAAACTCATAAAACTGTAGGAAAACAATTGCTAATCTAAATTGCAATACAACTCAACCAATTCAGCCAATAAACATGCACAAATCCCATAAAAATCTCCTAATTGGATAATTGCTTGGAGGGCAAGGAACAACTAAGGGAATTAGGGTTTTGGAGGCTCACGGCTGGATTAGGGTTTTAGGGTTCGGTTCTAGGGTTTGGGGTATGGTAGGGTTTCAGATTAGGGTTTGCGAGAATTAGGGTTTCCTAGGGTTTCTCGCAATCTAGGGTTAGGGTTCTGCCGCCAAATTAGGGTTAGGGTTAGGGCTCACGAGAATAGGGCGGGGGACGAACTAGGGTTTAGGGTCTCCGAATTGGTTAGGGTTTGTGGGGGTGGGTTCGGACAGGGCTGGGGGGTGGTGCGGTGCCCTAGAGCGACACCAGTTTGGTGTGGTGGTGGTGGTTCGTGGTGGTTGGTGGTGGCGGAATTATGGTGGTGGTGGTGAAAAATTCAATCTTTGGTCTCAAAAATTCAAACTTTAGGTAAAGGGGGGATTTTTGGGATCAAAAACTGAATCAAATTAATTAGAAAGCAAATTAAGGAAAGAAACAATTACTTGGCGAGACGCTGGATTATGATACCACTTGATACGTGATCGCCTCGGATTACTCCTCAGAAACCTCGTATTTGACCACACAGGAACCCGATCTTGCCAGCAATTACGAATCAAACCTACAAAAGCTCTCAAATTAAGAAACTTGCGATCCAAGTAACAAACAGATCCGAAAATTGAAGTAACGAACAGAATTGATAGGTTGAAGGAATCAACTTGATAGTTCAATTGGATTGGCTCTAACGCTAAATCCAATTGATTAACTAGTTTGATCTTTAACAATCACAACTAGAACAATCTAATTGACTAAATCAACAAACCAATTTAACAACACAAGAGAGAGAGAAATCGAGAGTATGGTGATGATGATCGGCCGAGTATTGCACACAACACAATTGTTTTTGAGCCCAAGGACTAGATAAACCAATTTGGGTTTATCTAATCTCAAGCTGATTTTTATTAATGAAACTGAAAAGTATATATAGAGAATACAAAAGCTAATACTTGGGGAGCAAGGGAGGAAGGCTGGCCGGCCCTAGAAGGGGAGAGGGAGTCTCCTTTGCTTGCTTCCCAAGATATAATAATATCTAATTAAATCTAACTAGATTCCCTTAAATAAATAAATCATAGCTGAATTATTTATTTAAGGAAATAATCCTAACAACTTAAAATATCTCTAACAAACTAAAAAAATATCTCTAACAACCAGGAGAGAGAAAATATCTCTAACAACCAGGAGAGAGAAAATCAACCAACTAACATAAGCCTATTGGCTGATTTCTCTTCATTATTAAAATAGATAGAAATTGTTCATAAAATAATAAATAAGATATTTTCTTTAATTTAGAATGGTCAAGTCAAAGGGTTGACTTTGACCCATATACCAATTCATCTCACCCGGTCACTTACTAAATTCAGCCCTAAAGTGAGACAAACTAATATATGTTTCTAAATAAAGAAATAGTGCATTTCGGCCCTCATATTATCAATCCATGGAATCCGGGCTCAATTGATGTCGAATGCACGAGACCCACTTTGCCTTGCTAGGCTCTTCAATAACCGCTGCCAATCGAACCAAGATCGCTGTTGTGCCTTGAGCAATCTTCTTAGCTCGACTTCTTGTGATTGGTCCGTCAGAAGGCACTCGAATCAACTCATCGACGTCGGTTTGAGACATGGCAGGCTTCACTGCATCAAACCCGGACCAACATTAGGCTGTGGTAATAAGAGGTTAATGACAAATGTGAGTATATGTGAGCACACCTAAAAAAAATGAAAAGAGTGAGTAGGTGTAAACCCGAAAGGGCGCCTAAGTAGAATTGAGTGGAAAAATCAGAGTGTTTAGGATTTCATTCTACTTTGGGGTCTGGGAATTACATCTTAGATGTCGGGCATATCCTAGGATGCTCTACAATTTTTAGAGCTTGAGAGTTTATATTCTAGTGAGGTGTGTGTTTGAGCTTTCATGTTTTTGCTCATTATTTCACTATTTTGGGTTTAGGTTGGTGAGGTGAGTGATTTTTGTCTTTCCTTGTACTACGCTGTAAACCTTGATAGGATTTCTTGTTAGATTTATTTTGAGTTTACTCGAGGACGAGCAAGGTTTAAGTATGGGGGAATTTGATACGCTCTAGTTTAGTATCGTTAACTATTGTATTTTAGGTATAATTTGAGTGTGTTTAGGTTAGTTTTGAGCATAATTGTAATATGAAGATTGAAGACACGATTTGAAGAATTACAAGAGTTTTGAAGACAAGTGTTGATTTGGAGTTGTTTTGACACCATTTTCTTGTGACGCATTGTTCGGGAGCTACGTTGATCGGATGAAGCTAAATTTGGTATTATTGGAAAGCTGACTCGAAGAGATACAATTCATGTTTGTACGGAGAGTTCAAATTCTAACTCTAAGTGGGTCAAAACCAACTCCAAATATGACACCAAAATTATGTCGCACGACCCGTGCCCGCGGGTGGAAAACTGCGGCCGCGGTGAGTCTGAATCCGCGAGGAGCTGAGTCGAGGAAGACCCGCGCCCGCGGGTGCATACCCGAGCTCGCGGGTGGCCGTTTTATCTTATGTTTTATTATATGTTTAGGTTATTTCGGATATTGTTTCTAGTAACTAAGCCTAGTCGCGTATTCAGTTTGAGGAGATACTTTTGGAGACTACTTTTACTTTTAACCTAGTTTTATTTCTGTGATTATGGAGAACTAATCTTCATTGGAGTTTGTTTGATCAAGGAAGACTTTTATTGAATTCGTGAGATTCTGGTAACTTTTCTATCCTTCGGTTAATATGAAAACTCTTGTTTTAATTCCATGATATATGTTTAATTTTATGAGCCTGATCAACTTGTTTGATTTACTTAGATCTACTGTTTGGGTTAGGTTTGATTGTTGTCTATACAAACTTTTTTATCCTTGAAACAACTCTTTTCCAGGACCGTGGACTGGAATTGAGAACGAGTACTTGATGGTTATTTTATGCATGAGACTCGTTGTTTGATTGCATGCATTGATTTCCTTTTATCCTTGATACTTTGCATGATTTGAATTAAGCGTCCTTGTTAATATCATAGTTTCGCTTGAACCGTGGACAAGCGGAAATCTTTTATAAGGATTGGAATTGACCTAGGAATTATGGAAAAGAGGATGAATAGATGATGGAATGATTAAAAAGGTGGAATTGATTGAATGAACTCTGCTTTCCTTTAATTGATTTGAAACCTAATATTGTTTGCTTGTTTAAACCCCAAAAACCCCATCTTTGTTCTTTGCTGATTGATTAGAATAGCGATTCTCTTAGGTTCGATCCCTTACTTGCATGCTATACTAGTTTGTAGTTTAGGGTAATTTATTTTTGATCTTGGCAACACGACTTTAGCCGAGTCACTATCCTCATTCTCTATGCTTATGCCTAGATGTCTTTAAAGTTCACTTCTTTTTTTCTCCTTTTGCCTTTAATAATTGACTTGTGACCTAACATTGCAAACGTCACTCCTAAATGTGGCATTCGATTTCCAGGTTCGAATTTATGCTTTTATTCTATCAGTCTTGATTTTCTAGTTCACAATGTTCTTATTGGCTTGATACTATCCTCATTCTATATATTTATGCCTAGATGTCTTTAAAGTTCACTTGTTTTTTCTCCTTTTGCGTTCAAAAATAGACTTGTGATCTAACATTGCACGCCAAGTGTTCGATGAAATGTCCATGTAAATGTCACTCCTAAATGGTATTCGGTTTCTATGTTCGAATTTATAATTTTATTCGATTGATCTTGATTTTATAGACAGAATCTGCTTACTTTCTTGATACTATCCTTATTCTTTATACTTATGCCTAGATGTCTTTAAAGTTCACTTGTTTTTTCTCCTTTAGCCTTAAAAATGACTTGTGATCTGAAATTGTAAACCAAATATTCGATGAAATGTCCATGTAAATGTCACTCCTAAATGTGACATTCGGTTTCTAGTTTTGAATTTTTGCTTTTATTCAATCAGTCTTGATTTTGTAGCACAGAATGTGCTTATTGGCTTGATACTATCCTCATTCTTTATGCTTATGCCTAGATGTCTCTAAAGTTCAGTTCTTTTTTCTCCTTTTGCGTTCAATTATTGACTTGTGATCTAACATTGCACGGCAAGTGTTCAATGAAATGTCCATGCAAACGTCACTCCTAAATGTGGAATTCGATTTCTAGGTTGGAATTTATGCTTTTATTCTATCGGTCTTGATTTCTACTTCACAATGTGCTTATTGGGTTCATATTATCCTCGTTCTTTATATTTATGCCTAGATGTCTTTAAAGTTCACTTGTTTTTTCTCCTTTTGCCTTTAAAAATAGACTTGTGATCTAACATTGCACGCCAATTGTTCGATGAAATGTCCATGTAAATGTCACTCCTAAATGTTGCATTCGGTTTCTAGGTTCAAATTTATACTTTTATTCGATCGGTCTTGATTTTATAGACAAAATGAGCTTATTTTCTTGATACTATCCTTATTCTTTATGCTTATGCCTAGATGTCTTTAAAGTTCACTTTTTTTTCTTGTTTTGCCTTAAAATGACTTGTGATCTGACATTGCAAACCAAGTGTTCGATGAAATATCCATGTAAATGTCACTCCTAAATATTGCATTCGGTTTCTAGGTTCGAGTTTATGCTTTTATTCGATCGATCTTGATTTTGTAGTGCAGAATGTGCTTATTGGCTTGATACTATACTCATTTTTTATGCTTATGCCTAGATGTCTTTAAAGTTCACTTGTTTTTTTTCTTTTGCCTTTAAAAATAGACTTGTGATCTAACATTTCACGGCAAGCGTTCGACGAAATGTCCATGTAAAAGTCACTCCTAAATGTGGAATTCGGTTTCTAGGTTCGAATTTATGCTTTTATTCGATCGGTGCTGATTTTCTAGTGCCGAATGTGCTTATTGGCTTGATACTATCCTCATTCTTCATGCTTCTACATAGATGTCTTTAAAGTTGACTTGTTTTTTCTCCTTTTTCCTTTAAAATGACTTGTGATCTAACACTGCATGTCACCCCCCGTGTTGATGTCGGGGGGCTACTAGGAAGTTGACCCTCTCGGGCACTACCAGAACTAGTTTGACAACTAAACATCTGGACCTCACAATTCGGGCACGACGAGAAAACGGATTTAAATCATCCAACTATAAATTATTAAAATATATATGTACAATGTCATACAAGAGGTTCCAACAACTGAAACGAACCTTAAACGACCTGACAACCCACATAAGTCAGCAAAGAGAGAAAACTTTTAAAACCGTAAGTGAAGAATAAACCAGAACACACAAGTGACTTTAACCCTGAATGACACGTGTCGATGATTTGCCGCAACATCTGACCAAGGCTCCAACACGGGACCTGCAAAGGTACCTGGAACTGAAAAATAAAGGTGTTCAAGGGGTCAGCTACTATCCTACGCAAGCTAGATAACAAGCAGCAATAGTAAGACATTTGAAAACAATAATTAACCAACAATTTAACCTTCAACAAGCAAATAGAACAAAGCATGATAGTCCAGTACACATACCAACAATCTAAATAACAAGCGATATGATACGGGGATTAGCCCGAAGGATGGCCCGATCTTCAACACCATAGACTCAACACAACAAAGGCAAGAGAGAAGATAATAAATAATGGAAACAAACTGAATTGGAGGACAAAACATGGATGTATAAATGGATAATAAGAAGAACCAATTGAAACAACAAATAAACCCTCATTACTTTGAAAACGAGAACCTAGATGAATGATCAAAAGACCCATCTTTCTACAACTTGACACAATCAAGGACGAATCCTTGAAGCACCAAGAGGATGCGTTGTGATTGCTTGGAGAACACCATTTCTAACAAGAAACGACATAAACCAATACAACCCGAGGCTACACATAGATCGACCTCACCATGGAGGACCTCTCGGGTCTCTCTCCATTCCTAATCTGATTTTCTCAAAAACTAAAACTAAAACTAAACTCTCTCTAAAATCAAACTAGGCTATTTATACTAAAATGCTAAATAAAGAAAAATACAATAAAAATAGAAAATACTAACAAATAGCCTAAGCATTAACAAGCTAAGAGACTAGGTGAGGTGAGATGCGTCCAAGCTGGCTCCAAGCACGCCTCGGCTGGCTCCAAGGCTCCTATGTGCACGACTCTTCTTCACTCCATTCTTTTCCTTCTCGGTAATGTATCCTTTTCTCCAATTGGCGGATGTCTCGGGTGCACTTGTCACTTGCAGCCCTCAATGAATCCATGACTTCCATGAACTCAGCACGAATACTCAGTGGAATTCCTTGTAGAAATGCCATTGATAATCCTTCATCATCCTCCCCTTCTTGGCGAAGATTCGTCCTCGAATCTTGGGTGTCCTCCACGTCATCTTGGGGCTGAAAGAAATCATTGGATCCACAAGATTCCTCCAACTCAACATTGCACAACTCGGACTTCATAGGAACCGTTGAATCTGTTGAAGACATGACAACAAATTCTCGATTGATTGTCTACCGAAGATGGTGTTGTGGCCGGTTGGGAGAGGCTTGGCTGGCGTGAGAAAATACAGAATGAAGAGGACTTAGAGAGGCAAAAGTCAGGCTGAATTCTAATATAAGGGTTTGACTTGAAGTCTCACCTAAATTTTGAATTTAAACCGACTTCTAGGGGAAAGTGGGACGTTGGACTCTTGTTTGGAGAGAGCAGATTGGTCAAGGCTGATTTGTAGGGATTTAGGACGTTGGATATGGCTAAGTTGGATATCTTCAATTTAGATATGGTCAAGGCTTGAAAATAGGAGCTAGGCGTGGAGTATATGGTTGGTAAGCTAAGGTTGTTGGTGTTTGACTTGGTCATCCTAAATTCAAGGAGAATGTGGAGCAACTTAAATTCTTAAATTTCAATTGCTATTTTTCTCAAAAAATAATTTAGGGGTCTGACTAGAATCAAGGGTGGACGGTTTTAGGCAGGTGGTGGTGAAAAATGGTTGTTTTGGGTTTGAAAAAGTCAACCTTAAAAATAGGAGTTGGCATGGCTTTATGTGGCTGAGAAGAAATTGGTTTTGATCTCCCTTAAAAATAGGAGGCTGAATAGGAGTCTGAATTTTGACTCAAATTAAATTAATAATTGGCCTCTTTTGTAACAAAAACGTGGCTGAGTAGTGAAGGAGATGATGGACGGTTATTAGAAGGTGGTTAAGGCTGATTAAGGCCGTATTTGGTTAAATACAAACCAGCTTCAACACAACTAGGAGGAAAGGTGGCGGTTTTGGTGTGGTGGTTATGGATAGGCTAAGGCCATGTTTGGCTGAGGCACAACCAACAACAAACACAAATACATAGGTTAGCAAATCAAATAGATTGAACGAGGAGAAATTGATCAAACCTGGACACGAAATAGATGAACAAGGTGACACTCTTTTTGTAGTTTTGTTTTTTTTTCCGACTTTGAATGACTCAACAATGGTGTTGGCAACCGAAAGCTCTGATACCACTTTGATACGGGGATTAGCCCGAAGGATGGCCCGATCTTCAACACCATAGACTCAACACAACAAAGGCAAGAGAGAAGATAATAAATAATGGAAACAAACTGAATTGGAGGACAAAACATGGATGTATAAATGGATAATAAGAAGAACCAATTGAAACAACAAATAAACCCTCATTACTTTGAAAACGAGAACCTAGATGAATGATCAAAAGACCCATCTTTCTACAACTTGACACAATCAAGGACGAATCCTTGAAGCACCAAGAGGATGCGTTGTGATTGCTTGGAGAACACCATTTCTAACAAGAAACGACATAAACCAATACAACCCGAGGCTACACATAGATCGACCTCACCATGGAGGACCTCTCGGGTCTCTCTCCATTCCTAATCTGATTTTCTCAAAAACTAAAACTAAAACTAAACTCTCTCTAAAATCAAACTAGGCTATTTATACTAAAATGCTAAATAAAGAAAAATACAATAAAAATAGAAAATACTAACAAATAGCCTAAGCATTAACAAGCTAAGAGACTAGGTGAGGTGAGATGCGTCCAAGCTGGCTCCAAGCACGCCTCGGCTGGCTCCAAGGCTCCTATGTGCACGACTCTTCTTCACTCCATTCTTTTCCTTCTCGGTAATGTATCCTTTTCTCCAATTGGCGGATGTCTCGGGTGCACTTGTCACTTGCAGCCCTCAATGAATCCATGACTTCCATGAACTCAGCACGAATACTCAGTGGAATTCCTTGTAGAAATGCCATTGATAATCCTTCATCACGATAAAAGTAAAACGTTTGGATCAATAACCAACAATTCAACATTGAACAAGTGAAAGGATAACACAACGAACAAACAACTCATCAAACATAAAAAAAATTCACAAGCCAAGAACCAACTAATCAACCACACACAAACACAAGCAAGAATCATTCACAAACCTATTTGGAAATGCAATTCTTCCTCCCACCGTTGCATTTCAATCTAGGGAGCTAACTCACCTACGCTAGAGTGCAGAGGCAGGCCCTCTCACTTTTTCATATACGTCATCCTTCCAACTCCTGGTCAAGACTCCACTAGAGCACTTGCTAAAAACAAGCAATTAATTTTATTTTTGAACGTGCCCGGCCGACAAACGACCATGGCTAGACACCTCTTCGCCACCGACAATCATCGCACATGATCGTGCCGGTTACACTGCCAGCACAGAGAAAACGATATTGTGAGCGGGTAAAATAAACATAATTACCATAGTTATTTTGACTATTAAAAAGGTATTTATTAAATTACTGCGCAGTTATTTTCTTATTTTCTATATAAAATTATATGGCGGTTATGCAACTTAAATGGAATATTCTATCCTTTATTAAAGGATAGAATTAAATTAGAGATAGGGTGGAATATTCCTTACTTGGGCTTTAAGGAAGTTGGCCAGCCCGAAAGGATAAGATTTTCGGCCCTAGAGGCATGATTTTCGGCCCCCTATGATTCTCTCTTCCATTATAAATACATGCCCTAGGCATGTAGGGAGAGACACACATGTGCTTAGTATATTCTGAAATCCTAGGCAGGCTAATATTCGCTTAGCTCGACTGTTTAGGGTTTCATCGCTCTCTTGTTGTACCTCGACGCTCAAACGACAAATGCTCTTCTGACTTAGGCATCGGAGGTGGATTAGGGGGTCCCCGCCCCCTTTGTCCATTGTTTTGAAGGTTTTTTAGGTCAGGAGACGGAAGAGGAGCGGAAGAAGCGGAGTTCTTAATTGGTGTATTTGATACGAATTTAAGGCGAGATTTTGTACACCAACAATTGGCACCGTCTGTGGGAAACGAGTATTCGATACACGTAATCATTGTGTTGGAATCGATACCGGAAAATCAGGAAGTTAACTTTGAAGATGCCGGAGCGACATCGCGGAACGAGTCCGCGCGAGCCACCGCCGGCGATCGAAACCGCGAGCGCGGATTGACGACCGCGAGCGCGGATGCCGAGGATCGCGAGCGTGGACCGGCGGCCGATATCGAAAACCCTGAAGTCCGTTCAGAAAACCGCGCCCCGATGGATATCGATCAAGGTAATTCCGATACTCGCTCGGAAGATCAAACCTTGGTTCCTGAAAGCGGTTCAAACCGTGATCCGGCCCTTCTTGCTAATACATCTGTTCATCGCACAGGTTATTTAGGGTTCGGTCAGGCGACGGAATTGACAATCGTAATACTCCAGGGTCCGAGTCAACCGGATTTGACCAATTATGGGACTCGGCTATGCGTGTGGCCGAGAACGAAGGAGATCGAAGAATTCCGGGGCAAGGCGAGGCCGTACGCGCGAACGATGGCGCCGCGCAAAACCGCGACCGCGGCTCGGAAGGCCGCGATCGCGGCCGATCGAACCGCGCCCGCGGTCCTAAAAACCGCGACCGCGGGCTGCGAGTTTCCGAGCCCTCGGGCTCCATCCGCGAGTCGAACCCTAGCCTGGTTAGTCCACGTCTAGAGCAGGGTCAGTCTAGCCGTGCCGGGTCCAATCCCGTCAGAAGAGAAGATCGCCTCATCTTATCGTCCGATCCGAATGGAGGGAACGGGGCATCTACTACCAATGAAGAAGAGGACGAGATTACCCACGCTTTGGCAACCACCCTGAGAGAGAACGAGAGATATCAGACGAGGTGTGCAGAAGCTGAATCTTGGTTGGAACAAGCCCTAGAAGAGGTCGCCAAGTTAAAACATTCTTTGGAGAAGATTCAAGGCAAGCGCCCTGTTGATCAACCGGAAACTTAGAGGACTACTCGACGGCTCGCTAGCGTTATCGAATTCACTGATAACCGCCGTAATCCTCAATCGATCAGTTCTGACGGGCAAGACGATATGCAGGTTGAATACGATAGCGATAGAAGGGCACCACGGAACCGACGGAGAGACCATCGCCATGGATCACCATCGCGTAAGAAGTCGCGGGCCGACCCGCCACAGCCGAGCGGGTCGACATCCAGCGAGTCGAGCGGAGCTCGCCGCCGCGACAACAACCGCGATCGAAGCCGCGAGCGTCACCTGCGAGATCGCGATCGCGGCGATCGCGAGCGGGGCGAGTCGGATCGAGGCCGCGGGGCGGGCGATCGGCGCGGTTCCTCGCGTGAGCGGAACGATCGTTACGTCCCTTCCCGGCGTGATCGAGATCCGGAAAACCGAGAGAAACGCCGACACCGAAGCGTCAGTCTGGAAAGGATTGAAGGAAGAGCCCGAGCGCTTGAGAGTACCCAAAACAGGTTGTTTGATCTTTTGAGAGCGCAAGGCAACACCCTGCAATCGGCTCGGGATCAAGCAGAACACAAGTTGGCCATGTTGACGTCGACGCCGTTTCATCCGGATATTCAGCGAGCTCTGCCTTAGTTGAAATTCTCTTCGCCACCTTTACTGTGTACGACGGAAACACGGATCCTGTTAATCACATCGCCTCCTACACCCATAAAATGGCGTTGTGGGTGTCCGAAGACGCGATCATGTGTAAAATGTTTCCGAGCAGCCTTGGTAAAGGCCCCCTGAAATGGTTTCAGAGTCTGAGGCCGGGCTCGATCCGAAGTTGGGGACGATTGGCTTCAAAGTTCGTAAAGCGGTTCATAGGTAACAGTCGGGATGCCGCTTCACTTGACACGCTTTTTGGTCTCAAACAAGAGAAAGGGGAAAGTTTGTGTCGCTTCTTCAACCGGTTTATGGAGTGCTATGCAGAAATTGAGGGGTGCGATCCAAGGACCGCCATCACCGCCTTTAAAAGGGCGATCTTTGCAGACAGCAAGCTGACAGAGGAATTGACACTTCGTCTGCCCACCACAATTGTAGAGCTTCAGGAGCGCGTTCACCAGAATGTGCGGTTGGAGGAATCCAATCTTAAGATAAGAGGAAGGTCGTCCTCTCCTCCCCGTAAAATCCGTCGCCGAGCCGATAATGTCAAGGGGGAGAGTCAAGTCAGGGCGATTTACACTACCTTTAGTGTACCAATCTATCGGATCTTGCCTCGTATTAAGCATGAAGGTTTCTTCCAATATCCTCCCAAAGAAGAATGCCGAGATGAGGATCCGCGAAGCAGAAAATATTGCATGTACCACAGAAACCGGGGACATATGACTGAGCAGTGTGAGCCGTTCAAGCGGTATCTAGAGAGCCTGGTGGAGAAGGGATACTTGCAAGAGTTCATCAAGAAGGAAAAGCTTGAGAAGAATGATGAGCCGAGGCAGAAACAAATTGAGGTGATCCAGACTATTTCAGCATCTTATAGACATGAAGGTGATGAGGCGAGGAGTAATTTCAGAAAGTCTTGCCATGAGCTTGAAGTTATGAGAGTCCAACAAGCCGAGCCTCGACGACCTCCCTCCCCCATGCGTATGGTGGACGGATTAGTCTTTAGAGACAAGGACCTCGTTTCAGTCCAAGTCCCTCATAACGATCCGTTGGTTCTAGCAGTCGAGCTAGACGGATTTAAAGTGCGTCGTTCCCTTGTTGATCCCGGGAGTTCGGTCGACATTATGTACTACGAAGTGTTCAAGCTCCTTGGGAAAAGCAATGAAGATTTGGTACCTGTCAAGATGCAATTAACTGGACTTGGTGGCTATCCGACGTATCCGCTCGGAATGTACAAAACCCAAGTCAGCCTTGCCAAGAAAGTGATGATCGTTGAGTTCTTGATCGTTGATGTGCCTTCGCCCTACAATTTAATTT
The DNA here is from genome assembly GCA_964016875.1 of Fallopia convolvulus. Lineage (NCBI taxonomy): Eukaryota > Viridiplantae > Streptophyta > Magnoliopsida > Caryophyllales > Polygonaceae > Fallopia > Fallopia convolvulus. The sequence continues at coordinate 31,492,493 of OZ024734.1, read as the reverse complement.
TGGGAAGGCCTTGGATCCATGGGATTGGAGCGGTACCATCGACCCTTCATCAAATGGTCTAATTTAGAGACGGAGATGCCATCGTTCGAGTCTGGGCAAATCAGTTGGATGCTCGTCTATGTTCCAAGGGAAGTCGTCCGAAGTCGGAATTCATGCAGAAAATAGAAGACGAGCCGAAGTCTGTGCGCCTGCCGCAGGACCGCCAACACGGCACCGATACCGAGCATAAATCCCCGATCGTGGGGCAAAGCCGTCGCCGCGACGCCGGAGCTGATCACCTCGTCTCGCATGACGGGGATCGAAAGCGAGATCGCTCGGGTTCCCCTACGCAGGGATCTCGGGATTAGGGCTTCATATTGATAGGGCACTCTTTTTCCCACGTGGTTTTGATGAGGCCCTTAGTTTTTTTCGCTTTTTGCATTTCATCTTGTTTAGCTTTGTAGTTCATAACATTCACGTTTATTTATCAATAAAAGTCAGCTCTTTTGCATTAGTTTGAGTCTTGCATAAAAAAAAATGCGCCGCGCAACATTAGTTAATCGCATTAATGGATTCTTCATATGCGTGTATGAAGAAGTTTATGAAATTCGCTCATAACACATATGATATTCGCTCATGTGGACTCGAATTACGAATATACGAATATACGAATATACAAAAGCGCTAGGGGACCAATTGACCGATCTGCATGGCTACTTCGATTAGAAACCCTCTGTACCCTACGTCGCCTAACACGGTGGGTCGTGTAAGGGCGGTGTAGGTGGGGCATTTGTGAGAGGGTAAAATAAACATAATTACCATAGTTATTTTGACTATTAAAAAGGTATTTATTAAATTACTGCGCAGTTATTTTCTTATTTTCTATATAAAATTATATGGCGGTTATGCAACTTAATTGGAAGATTCTATCTTTTATTAAAGGATAGAATTAAATTAGAGATAGGGTGGAATATTCCTTACTTGGGCTTTAAGGCAGTTGGCCAGCCCGAAAGGATAAGATTTTCGGCCCTAGAGGCATGATTTTCGGCCCCCTATGATTCTCTCTTCCATTATAAATACATGCCCTAGGCATGTAGGGAGAGACACACATGTGCTTAGCATATTCTGAAATCCTAGGCAGGCTAATATTCACTTAGCTCGACTGTTTAGGGTTTCATCGCTCTCTTGTTGTACCTCGACGCTCAAACGACAACTGCTCTTCTGACTTATGCATCGGAGGTGGATTAGGGGGTCCCCGCCCCCTTTGTCCATTGTTTTGCAGGTTTTTTAGGTCAGGAGACGGAAGAGGAGCGGAAGAGACAGAGTTCTTAATTGGTGTATTTGATACGAATTTAAGGCGAGATTTTGTACACCAACAGCTATCATTTCTTTTACGAGAAAACATTTAAAATGGAAAGCACGTCACATCATACAATAAAACATTTCGCAAGGAAAACATACATTTTGGGACTAGTTCCCAAAACCAATCTAACAATCACGGCATGAAATCTAACACGACTAGAATCGAGCCTAGCAAGTCGAGAACGACTTACGTGGAAGGCGATCCTCGAAAGAAGTAAGAAACGTGACAACACTAGAGACCTACGTATCATAACATTTACGGTTAAATGACTAACCGCGAGAAGTATCTTTGCATGTGCTCTCATTGAAGTAATGATGCCAAAATTTCAAGGCATGAACCACAGATGACAACTCTGTATCACCAATAATCACTTTGCATGTGCTCTCATAGAAGTAAGGATGCCAAAATTTCAAGGCATGAACCACAGATGCCAACTCCAATACATAAGGTACTTCTGCTCAGTCGACTTCAATTATCTCAAGGCATAAGCATTCATCCTATCCCTCTACATCGACACACAAATAAGGCCTATCTTGGAGGCATCACAATAGATTACAAAGTCCTCATTCCCTTGAGGGAGAACAACTATACGAGTCAAAAAGTCAAACATTCCATTCAACTAATCGAACTCTTCTAGCAGGACTCATCCTACTCAAAATGAGTGGTCTTCTTCAGGAGGTTGGTAAGTGGTTTGGCTGTATGGGATAACCCTTCCAAGAATCCCCGGTAGTACCCCACTAAACCTAGGAACTCCGCACTTTCTTCACATTCCTTGGGGGTTCCCACTCCTTTACAGCCTCGACCTTCATAGGGTCCGCCACAACTTCCTTAGCGGACATCAGATGTTCCAGAAAGGGTGACTTCCGGTAGCTAGAACTCACATTTGGATAAATAGCAAACAACGGATGTTGCCTCAACACTTTCAACACCTGCCTAAGGTGTTCTGCGTGCTCCTCTTCATTTTGGGAGTAAATCAGGGTGTCATCAATGAATATCACTACAAGTTTGTCCAAGAAATCTATCAACACTCGGTTCATTAGTTCCATGAACATTGCTGGTGCATTAGTCAAGAAATCTAACGGCATCACCTTCACAAAACTCATAATGCCCATATCTGTTCCGTAAGGCCATCTTTGGAAAGTCTCTCGAATCCTTAGTTGATGATATCCTGACCTTAGATCCACCTCCGAACACACCGTAGCCCCTTGTAAATGATCCAACAAATCGTCAATGCCAGGCAGTGGTTACTTGTTCCTGACAATAACTCGGTTCAACTCTAGATAACCGATGTATAAATGAAAGGAATCGTCCTTCTTTACAAACAGAATTGGAGCTCCCCCAAGGCGACGCACTCAAACGTACATATCCCCTCTCAAACAACTCTTCCAATTGTGCCTTTAGCTCTTGCATTTCCAACCCTCGAGATCGGTCTCGTTCCTGGCTCAAGATCAGAACTAAGTAACTTGGTGGCCTTCTTCACGATACTAATCGTTGGTCTCGAGAGTACCTACTCCAACTTATGACTCACTTGTACAGCTCCGTCATCTGCAGTCTCCATGGCGGTATCCATATGTATATTTGGCATCGTCTTGTAGCGTCTCATCCCATCCATTTCCAAAAATTACGTTGTCATCTGGGGAAAACTACATCATTGTAAAATCTGCATATCCATATTTACCCTCTATTTTATTAGGGGAGTGCAGAATTTCTCTATTCCTAATCACCTTACTCCCATCGGATAAACCACCACAAATGATATCCCCTTTGTACATGTCAACCCTAGTCTGTAGTAGTCGGTGCATGTAAGACATCGACTCTCCTCATCTCGAACACTCGAGGCTGGTTGGCCCACGGGGTATTCTCTCTTGTACCTCATCTGTTGTTCGAACCTGATGTGATGCGGGGATAAGCCGCTTGATGCCCGATCTTCGACGTTCACGACTCAAAACAAGGAAACAAAGATAATGATCAGAAATGGAAATGCAACAAGACTCAACAATTGAAGAACACGACTTGTAATGATCGAAAAGACAAGAAACAAATACAAAAACAGGAAAAGGACTCGACAAGAGATAAATGACTCAAGAACAACAAGAAGGACAACCTCATAAAACAACTATCAAACCCTTGACTTGATTCAGCCAAGAACCTAATAGAATGATTATGAAACCAACCTTTACGATCTCACACAACAAGGAACGAGACCTTGAAGCACGAGAAAGGGGCTCGTGATTGTTGACAAGCACCAACCTTCGATGAGATTGACACAAATCAAAGCAAACCAAGCTGCGGATTCACACACACGTTGAAAGCCAAAGCTCTCGTTTTCTCTCTATTGCAAGGAGAATTGGAAAAACAAAATGAGTTGTCTAATCCGAAAATAAAAACATCCTAAGCTATTTATATGTCTTGACAAAATAACAATAGAAATAATGTCTAATTAAAACTAAAAGATAACTAAGGCCCAAAATGGAAATGGCCCAATAAAACAAATCCAGCAAAACTAAAAGATAGCATGCTCGTGCTCGGACTCGCGCGCACACACGCGGACAGGCGCGCTCAGGGGCGCGCCGTTGCATCGCTACACTGGCGAGGGCGCAGCGCTACATCGCTGGAGTTAGGACGCGCCGTTGCAACGTCGGTTTGGTGCGCGTTGCTGCAGCCTTGGCTCGAAGATCCCTCGGCGCTCAAGACGCACACCGCCCTAGCTTTGGACTTCATACATGCTCCTGCCTCCTTAGCCATAGTGTAACCCACAAAAGCATTCATCTCATGTTGTAGCTTCTTGGCTCGAGCACGGGTGAGTGGTCCATCAAAGAGTGTAGGCGCGCCCGGTGGAGGCTGCCTTGATGGTCCCTCATCAACCTCCCCTTCTTGGAAAGGATTCGACCCCGAATCCAGCTCCTCATCCAAGGCTAAGTACGGCGTAAGATCAGCGACATTGAAGGTGGCGCTCACACCATAATCCCCGGGCAGCTCTAACTTGTAAGCATTGTCTCCAATCCGTTGAAGCACCTTGAAAGGTCCATCACCTCTTGGAGACAGCTTGCTCTTCCTTAGCTCCGGAAACCGCTCCTTCCTTAGATGTGCCCATACCAAATCGCCGGGTTGGAAAATCACGCGGCGCCGCCCATGGTTGGCGCGCCTAGCATTGTACTCGGCCTTTTGCTCCAACCGAGTCTTGGTGCGAGCATGCAGCTCCTTAATAAATTCAACGTGCTTTCCTGCATCAAAACTTTCATGCTCCCTCATTGGAAATGGGGTAAGATCTAAGGGGGTGAGTGGGTTAGTACCATAAACACATTCAAATGGAGTTAACATAGTAGATGAGTGCATAGTGCGATTGTAAGCAAACTCCACATGAGGTAAAGCTTCTTCCCACATTTTCAAATTCTTTTTAATAATGGTTCTAAGGATAGTAGCTAATGTCCTATTGGTCACTTCGGTTTGCCCATCAGTTTGTGGGTGGCTAGATGTAGAGAACATTAGCTTAGTTCCTAGATTATTCCATAAAGTCCTCCAAAAATGGCTAAGGAACTTGGTATCCCTATCACTCACTATTGTTTTTGGTATGCCATGAAGCCTAACTATTTCCCTAAAGAACAAGTTAGCTACATTACGAGCATCATCAGTTTTATGGCATGGCACAAAATGTGCCATTTTGGAAAATCGGTCAACTACCACCATAATTGAATCTCTCCCCTTCTTAGTCCTAGGCAACCCTACTATAAAGTCCATGGATAAATCCTCCCACGGGGCCGTAGGCGTAGGCAAAGGGGTGTAAAGTCCATGTGGCATCAACCTAGATTTGGCTCTTAAACAATCAACACAACGCTTAACTACATTTTCAACGTCTCTAAGCATGTGTGGCCAGTAAAAATGAGCCCTAAGAGTATGATAAGTCTTATCCCTCCCAAAATGTCCCATTAGGCCGCCCTTATGGGCTTCCTCAACCAACAATAAACGCAAAGAGCAACGAGGAATGCAAACTTTATCTACTCTAAATAAAAATCCATCATGAATGTAGTATTTCTCATCCGAACCCTTTTGCATGCAGCACTTAAAAGCATCACCAAAATCAATATCATTCTCATATAATTCACGAATGTAAGTAAATCCTAACACTCTAGAATCTAATGAGACAAGCAAAGCATGGCGACGTGACAAGGCATCGGCTACTACATTATCCTTTCCCTTTTTATATTTTATGACATATGGAAATGTCTCAATGAATTCCATCCACCTACCATGCCTTCTATCCAATTTATCTTGACTCTTGAAATGTTTTAAAGATTCATGGTCAGTTTTCAAGACAAATTCACTAGGCCAAAGATAATGTTGCCATGTTTTTAACACTCGAAACAAAGCATATAACTCTTTATCATAAGTCGAGTAGTTTAAACATGCACCTTTCAATTTTTCAGAAAAGAAGGCAATAGGCTTACCTTCTTGCATGAGAACGCCTCCAATTCCAATGCCACTCGCATCACACTCCACTTCGAAGGGTCGAGTGAAGTCGGGCAAGGCCAACAATGGGGCATGCGTCAATCTGTCCTTTAGGGCGTTGAATGCCCTCTCTTGTGCCTTCTCCCACTTGAACTCACTCCTCTTCTTAGTGATTTCGGTCAAGGGAGCAGCAATGGTGCTAAAATCCCTCACAAATCTCCGATAGAAGCTGGCGAGGCCGTGGAAGCTCCTGACTTGGCCAATGGAGGTAGGCGTCGGCCACTCTTGAATCGCCTTTATCTTGGCTTCGTCTACTTGTAATCCTTTGGAGCTCACTACAAACCCAAGAAAAGCGACATGATTAGTGCACAATTCACATTTCTTCAAATTTGCATACAAGTGCTCTAATCTAAGTGTAGAGAGTACTTCCTCAAATGATCTTCATGCGTTTCTAGGGATTTGCTATAAATCAGAATATCATCAAAATAAACAACCACAAATTTCCCTATGAAGTTTCTAAGCACATGATTCATTAGGCGCATGAAAGTACTTGGGGCGTTTGTAAGCCCGAATGGCATAACAAGCCATTCATAGAGACCAAACTTGGTCTTGAAGGCTGTTTTTCATTCGTCCCCCTCCTTCATCCTTATTTGATGATAGCCACTTTTTAAATCTATCTTTGAAAAGATAGTGGCTCCATGCAATTCATCTAGCATGTCGTCTAGACGAGGGATGGGGTGCCTATACTTTACCGTTATGTTGTTAATAGCCCTACAATCGACACACATACGCCATGTGTGGTCTTTCTTAGGCACTAGCAACACCGGTACAGCACAAGGGCTTAAACTTTCCCTAATGTATCCCTTATCCAATAACTCTTGGACTTGGGATTGGACTTCTTGAGTCTCCTTGGGGTTCATACGATAGGCTGGCCTATTAGGCAAAGATGCTCCGGGAATGAGATCAATTTGATGCTCGATTCCTCTAATTGGAGGTAAGCCAGCCGGTATCTCATCGGGAAATACGTCATTGTATTCCTCAATGAGCCCCAAAATTTGTGGGGGCAAAGAGGCTCTAAGTTCCTCATTCAACAAACTCAGCTCCTTGCACAAGAGCATGAGTGTTGTTTGCCCATCCAAATACTCGGTCTCTAACTCCCGCTTGGAAGCCAAAAGTGCGCTGGAGGGTGGGAGATTGTTAGGTGAGCTCGTCTTACCCCGAGTTGTCCCCTTCTTTCCCTCACCTTCTCCACTTACCTTACTTACCTTCTTTTTGTCAAACTCCTCGGCCACCTGCATAGGCGTCATGGGTTTGAGCACTATGGTTTGGCCATTGTAGGTGAAGGTGTTCCGGTTGGTGAATCCATCATGCGTGACCTTCCTATCATATTGCCATGGACGACCTAATAAAATGTGACAAGCCTGCATAGGAACAACATCACAAAGAACAACATCCTCGTAATGCCCTAATTTAATAGAAACATGCGCTTGCTTGTTCACTTTAAGTTCTCCACAGTCGTTCATCCAATGCAGTTTATAGGGCCTAGGGTGTTGAGTCATAGATAATTGAAGTTTTTGTACCATGTCTAGACTAGCAATGTTACAACAACTACCACTATCTATTATCATGTTGCAAACTTTACCCTTAATTAAGCATCGAGTATGAAATAGATTTTCACGTTGATTATCTTCACAAGGGGCTGGTTTTATATGCATGTTACGTCTAGCAATTAAAGACTCCCCTGATTCATACTCTATCTCATCCTCATCATCATGCAAATCATCATTATTAGGCCCATTTTCATGCACATCATCAATTTCTTCCTCCGATTCATATTGGCCTAAATGATTGATTAAAAGTGTTTTCTTGTTAGGGCAATCTTTCATCATGTGACCTCTACCTTGGCACTTAAAACACACAATATCCCTAGCTCTAGAGGAAGGGTTAGAGGTACTGCCTTAGGAGCTGCCGAAGCTCCACTATTGGGGCCCTTGTTGTAGGATGGCGCGGTGCCTGCGGAAGGCTTGGTTCGGCCAGCTTGATCTCCATAGGCGCCGGCGGTGCTTCCTCATTCCTTTGTAGGCGCGCCTTCCTTTCCATAAGACATGGCCTGGCCACGGTTGTTCCTCCATGAGTTGGGCTGGTTACTCGTGCTTCGGCCTCCTAGAATCCGTGCCTTGTTCTTTTTCTCGACCTTCATAGCTAAATGTAACAAACCATTCATAGTAGTATATGGATATAAATCGACCTCATTAGCTAAAGAAGGGTGTAAAATTCGAAGGAAACGTGCCATTGTGGACTCTTCATCCTCATCCACATCGGCCCTTACCATTGCCACTTGCATGGCATTGTAAGTTTCCTCGGCACTCATTGAACCTTGCTTGAGATTCTCCAATCTTTGACGCAGCTCACGTGCATAATGTTGGGGAATGAAACGCCTCCTCATGAGGGCCTTCATTTGCTCCCAAGTTCCTATTGGTGCGTCAAGAGCTCTTCTCCTTTCCTTTACTAGATTATCCCACCAGATTAGTGCATAACCGGAAAATTCAAGGGTGGCGAGTTGTACTTTTTTATGCTCGGCAAAGTTATGGCAATTCCATATTTGTTCAATTTTCGTCTCCCACTCCATGTAGACGTCCGGATCACACTTGCCTTCAAAGGCTGGGATCTTCACCTTGATTTTTCCTACTCCATCTTGCTCGGGCTCTCTAGGCCGCCTTGGACGCTTGTCCCTATCGTCGCGCCGTGAGTAGCGCTCCCATGGGTCCTCGTCCTCGGCGTCATACTCGTCAAACGGGTATCCTTGGCCTGGAGCTCTCCTATGTCCCTGAAAATCTTGAAAATTATTAGCACGATTTTGCCCTTCCCTAGCGGGAGAGGGTAATTGGCTAATTGGAACCCCTTGAGCAAAAATCCCGGGAGAATGGAAATGAGTTGAGTTCAAGTGATCTTCCCTGTTAGGCGCGGACTCACGAGCGCGCCCTTGCTCTTGGCTCGCCGCTGCGGCTGGATCGTGCGCCGTTGGCGTGGTGCCTGGCGCAATGCTCGGTGCGGCCCCCGGTTGAGGCGTCGTAATTGTTTGCGCCTCCAAGGCAGCCATGCGCGAGTTGAGGCGCGCCATGTTGCTGTTGAGAGAGCTCAACAAGTTGAACACATCGGGGTGAACCGGGTCGGGGCTCTTGGATCGGTGGGATCCTCTCTCGTCTCCTGACATGATCACACACAACGCACTACAAGCAAATGGTTAATGTTAGTCAAAACAATAAACTCCTCGCTTGTGTTTCACTCGCTCTCACTCTCGGGTGGTGTGATCGAGCTTGTTGTTGCAATCTGCTTTGAAATGATCAAAATCAAGTTGAAGTTTAGTAGATCAATCAAACACGAGCAGAGAAGGCTGGAGGAAAGAGGATTTAAACAAATGAAGACTCGAGTGAAAACAGAAACAGGAAGTAGAGAAAATGAGAAGAAGACTCGATTATAAACAAGACCAGAATTGAGAAAGAGAAAATTGTCAAACAAAGAGTTAGATCAAACCTTGATTAAGCCTGTCTCACCTTGATTTCCTTAACCAAGAGTGCACTTGGAGTGGTTTGTTAGGTGGGGCGTGGGGTGGCTCTTTTGTGAAGGTTCGAGGTGTACTCCAATGGCGTCCAGAAGAAGAAGAGACGAGATGAAGGAGACTCTTGCACTTGTTGAAATAATTACAAGTATGTAATAAATGAATGCTATACTATGATATGAATTAAAGAAGAGAGGAAATGAAATCTGATTTCTGATTTTTGCTTCTTTCTTTTTCTTTCTTTCTTTTTTTTTTTTTTGAATTTCGTATTTTTTTTTTATATCAGAAGTAATCAGATAATTACAGAAATAAAATGCTAAGATAAGATAGAATATTTAAGTGCAAGAAATTAAAACAGAAATGTGGCTGAATTTATAAAGTGGATGTTGGAGATGTGGTTGGTGGAGAAAGTCTCAAGGCTGAAATGTAGGGCGTGGGGGATGAGGTTTGAATGAGTCTTTGCTAGAAATAGGAATGGAGAAGAATTGGTTAAGGTGGGGGCGTGGCTTTTGTGGCTGAAATGAGGGGTTGACAAAATCTCCCTTAAAAATAGGAGTTGAGTGAGATTTAATTTGACTTGGCTGAATTAAATCAACTCCTCTCCAATATTAAAGAGACGTGGCTGGGTATTTGAGAGAGTGGAACTGAACTTCAATGGAGGTGGTGGGCGTGGTGGTTTCGAGACAAATGGGTGGTGACGGTTACTTGGCTTAGGGCGTGTTTGGCTGGGGCGAAACAAACCACTTCAGCAAGCAACAAACTGGTTAGTACTTTCAAGTTTAATTAAAGAGATTGAGATTAATCAAACCTGATCGGATCCTTGAAGACGCTACTTCTCTTTTTGGTATTTTTTTTGTAGACTCTAATGGTGAATCGACTCGAACACAAGAAGAACGTCTACAACGAAGCTCTGATACCAATTTGATGCGGGGATAAGCCGCTTGATGCCCGATCTTCGACGTTCACGACTCAAAACAAGGAAACAAAGATAATGATCAGAAATGGAAATGCAACAAGACTCAACAATTGAAGAACACGACTTGTAATGATCGAAAAGACAAGAAACAAATACAAAAACAGGAAAAGGACTCGACAAGAGATAAATGACTCAAGAACAACAAGAAGGACAACCTCATAAAACAACTATCAAACCCTTGACTTGATTCAGCCAAGAACCTAATAGAATGATTATGAAACCAACCTTTACGATCTCACACAACAAGGAACGAGACCTTGAAGCACGAGAAAGGGGCTCGTGATTGTTGACAAGCACCAACCTTCGATGAGATTGACACAAATCAAAGCAAACCAAGCTGCGGATTCACACACACGTTGAAAGCCAAAGCTCTCGTTTTCTCTCTATTGCAAGGAGAATTGGAAAAACAAAATGAGTTGTCTAATCTGAAAATAAAAACATCCTAAGCTATTTATATGTCTTGACAAAATAACAATAGAAATAATGTCTAATTAAAACTAAAAGATAACTAAGGCCCAAAATGGAAATGGCCCAATAAAACAAATCCAACAAAACTAAAAGATAGCATGCTCGTGCTCGGACTCGCGCGCACACACGCGGACAGGCGCGCTCAGGGGCGCGCCGTTGCATCGCTACACTGGCGAGGGCGCAGCGCTGCATCGCTGGAGTTAGGACGCGCCGTTGCAACGTCGGTTTGGTGCGCGTTGCTGCAGCCTTGGCTCGAAGATCCCTCGGCGCTCAAGACGCACACCGCCCTAGCTTTGGACTTCATACATGCTCCTGCCTCCTTAGCCATAGTGTAACCCACAAAAGCATTCATCTCATGTTGTAGCTTCTTGGCTCGAGCACGGGTGAGTGGTCCATCAAAGAGTGTAGGCGCGCCCGGTGGAGGCAACAACTTTGACTCTAGTTTGTGGGGCCATGTTCTCAGAAAGTTCAACGGTCAATACCTTAAACTAGATTAAAAGTTAAGGATTTACTTACCATTCTACGTGAGGTCCTTCGACAGATGGCAACGGAGTCGCATCGTGTCATCTACCCCAATATGCAGCATGACTACCCCGTTTAAAACTTTGTTTTGAAAACACCGACCGATTTTTGTTTCTAGTTAGACCTTGTGTACACTTATTGTTCGGTTCCATGTACCCTTGTTGCCAACCTCGCTCTGATACCAATTTGTAACACCCTGTCTTGACGTTGGGGCGCTACTAGGTAGTTGACCCTCTCGGGAACTACCAGCCTGGTTTGACAACTAAACATCTGGACCTTGCAATTCGAGCATGACGAGAAAACGGATTTAAATCATCCAACTATAAATTATTAAAACATATATGTACAATGTCATGCAAGAGGTCCAAACGACTGAAACGAACCATAAACGACCTGACAACCCACATAAGTCAGCAAAGAGAGAAAACATCCAAAACCATAAGTAAAGACTAAACCAGAACACCCAAACGACTTTAACCCCTAAGGACACGTGTCGACGATCCGCCATAAGATCCGGACTAGGCTCCAACACAGGACCTGCAAAAGTACCTGGAAATGAAAAATAAAGGTCCCCGAGGGGTCAACTACTATCCTAGGCAAGCTAGATAACAAGCGGCAATAGTAAGACGTTTGAAAACAATAATTAACCAACAATTTAACCTTCAACAAGCAAATAGAACAAAGCATGATACTCCAGTACACATACCAATAATCTAAATAACAAGCGATAAAAGTAAAGTGTTTGGATCAATAACCAACAATTCAACATTCAACAATGGAAAGGAAAACACAACGAACAAACAATTCATCAAACATACAAAAAAATCACAAGCCAAGAACCAATTAAGCAACCCAGGCAAACACAAGCAAGAATCATTCACAAGCCTATTTGGAAATACGATTCTTCCTCCCACCGTTGCATTTCAATCTAGGGCACTAACTCACCTGCGCCAGAGTGCAGAGGCATGCCCTCTCACTTTTTCATATACATCATCCTTCCAACCCCTGGTCGAGCCTCCACTGGAGCACTTGCCAAAAAAAGCAATTAATTTTATTTTTGAAGGGGCCCGGCCGACACATGACCATGACTAGACGCCTCTTCGCAACCGACAATCATCGCACATGATCGTGTCGGTTACGCTGCCGGCACAGAGAAAATGATACCATTTCTTTTACGAAAAAACATTCATAATGGAAAGCATGTCACATCATGCAATAAAACATTTCGCAAGGAAAACATACATTTGGGATTAGTTCCCAAAACCAATCTCACAATCACAGCATAAAATCTAACACGACTAGAATAGAGCCGAGCAAGTCGAGAACGACTTACTTGGAAGGCGATCCTCAAACGAAGTAAGAAATGTAACAACAGAAGAGACCTACGGATCATAACATTTACGGTTAAACGACTAACCGCGAGAAGTAACTTATGATTCTATGCATGCACAACCATGACGACTTCACCAAATGTGAGTTACCATACTACCATGGTATCCAACACATGCGATGTTGTAAAGGTTATACTGCTTCAACCGAGAAAAAAAGTATTAACTCAAGAGCCACACATCAAACTACGTTCATTAACAAACTAAAGTTTCATAACTTAGCCCTAAACGACACTAACCTACAGGCTCAATGGTAACAAATTTTTAAGGTCCACATTCTAGGGTGGAAACGTCAATTCTCGTTCTCAACGCACACACAAGCATACACAATTATGACTATCTAAATATATATCATTGAGTCCGCATTCAATACTCGTAAAGTAAAACCTTCCCAAACCTAAAGGTGTTACAACCAAAGCCAAAGAAATACCATCATGCAACGATAAGCCGAGGTAACATGCAATTCATAAACATAAGTCTAAACTACTACTAGCAATCCAATTAGGATCAACCAACCGAGAATGGATTCCCATCAAATTCGGACAACACAACGATCATTCTAATTCAATCGAATGAGCATATATTTTTACATCATACAAACAAAATTTTATAGCAACAAACTAAGGAAATACTTACATCCAAGGCGAATAAAATTCCAATAACCACCCATAAATTCTAAGTTAATGCATCACCCAAATGTAATCAACAAAAACCAAACACTCATAAAAAAAGATTCAAACAGCCATGTCCTAGAGAGATAAATCAACCAATTAAACATTAAATTGAACCAAGGTAGGTTTCAACCTCAATGATGGAATTAGCAAGCCTCCAAGTAGGATTCCCGGTAAGAAAACCTGTTGTCTCAAAACCAATTAGATCTGGCCAGGCCTCAACTTTAGGTTAACGTTGGGGTTGGTTCGACGGGGTACAACCAGCGCTCCTCCAAGTGTCGCCGGCGTATAGTTGCGAGTCCGACGTGCTTGATTAGTGATGAGCCCGGCCAAACGAGCAGGTTCTGTTCACGAGGCCACGAGGTCTGAAAATGGAATGATGAGAAGAGACAAAAAAAGATGGGATAGAAGAAGAAGGTATCCAAGCCTGATACGTGATTGCCCCGGAATCCTCCGTTGAAACCTCGTATATGACCCACACAAGTCCCGATCTTGCCTAGTAACCTCGAATCTCTCCTGAAATTGCTAACAAAGTCAATTGCTTGGAATACAAGTAATAAGAACTCGAGTTGCAGAAATAACGAAACTGAATTGAAAGGTTGAAGAAATCAACTTGATAGTTCAAACGGATTGGCTCTAACGCTAAATCCGATTGATTAACTAGTTTGATCTTTAACAATCACAACTAGAACAATCCAATTGACCAAGTCAACAAACCAATTTAAACAAACACAAATCAGATTCACGAGAGAGAGAGAATTCGGTGATGAGGCTCTCGAATTGATTATGCACGAAATCAGATTGCAATGCTAGACACAAGATATTGTTTTTGGAGCCCAAGAGATAGATTAAACCAATTTGGGTTTAATCTCTCTCAAGCTGCTTTTATTGAATGAAATAACAAGAGTATAAATAGAGAATACAAAGCTATTCCTTGGGGAGCAAGCAAGGGAGTGTGGCCGGCCCTAAGAGAGAAGAATTAGCCTCCTTATCTTGCTTCCCAAGATATAATAATATCTAATTAAATCTAACTAGATTCCCTTAAATAAAATAAATCATAGCTGATTTATTTATTTAAGGAAATAATCCTAACAACTCAAAATATCTCTAACAAACTAAAAATATCTCTAACAACCAGGAGAGAGAAGATCAACCAACTAACATAAGCCTATTGGCTGATTTCTCTACATTATTTAATTAAGTTCACACGCCTATAATAAAATAAATAGATAGATATTTTCTCCATTTAGAATGGTCAAGTCAAAGGGTTGACTTTGACCCATATACCAATTTATCTCACCCGGTCACTTACTAAATTCAGCCCTAAAGTGAGACAAATTAATACATGTTTCTAAATAAAGAAATAGTGAATTTCGGCCCTCATATTATCAATCCATGGAATCCGGGCTCAATTGATGTCGAATGCACGAGACCCACTTCGCCTTGCTAGGCTCTTCAATAACCGCTGTCAATCGAACCAAGATCGCCGTTGTGCCTTGAGCAATCTTCTTAGCTCGACTTCTTGTGATTGGTCCGTCAGAAGGCACTCGAATCAACTCATCGACGTCGGTTTGAGACATGGCAGGCTTCACTGCATCATTCTCCTCCACTTGAGCTCGAATCGTCTCTGATTCGACGTCGGAATCAAAATCTGGCACATAAAGAGATAGATCAGCCACATTAAAAGTTGGATGGACACCATACTCACCAGGCAAGTCAACATGATATGCATTAGGGCCGATTCTTCTGATGATACGAAATGGTCCATCTCCTCTCTGATCTAACTTGTTCTTCCTTTGATTTGGGAACCTTTCCTTCCTTAGATGCACCCAAACAAGATCTCCTTCTTCAAAGATAACCTGTTTCCGACCCTTATCAGCATGGGCCTTGTACTTCATGGATTTCCTCTCCAAGTGCATCTTCGTCCTCTCATGTAGCTTCTTCACCAACTCAGCCCTCTTGTTAGCTTCAAAACTCTCTTTTCCCTTGTATGGCTGAGGCGTCATATCCACCGGCGTCCTCGGATTCAGCCCATAAACAACCTCAAAAGGGGTCAGCTTTGTGGCTGAATGGATTGACCTGTTATAAGCAAACTCCACAAAAGGCAACACATCTTCCCAACGTTTGAGGTTAGCTTTAAGCATAGTTCTAAGTAAAACCCCTAACGTTCGATTAGTAACTTCCGTTTGCCCATCAGTTTGTGGGTGACATGAGGTAGAAAACAGCAATTTAGTCCCCAATTTAGACCATAGACTCTTCCAAAAATAACTCAAAAATTTAGCATCACGATCTGACACAATAGAACAAGGAATGCCATGCAATCTAATAATTTCCCTAAAGAACAAATCAGCAATATGCACAGCATCATCAGTCGTGTGACATGGAATAAAGTGAGCCATTTTGGAAAATCTATCTACCACTACAAAGATAGAATCTCTACCCTTTCTAGTTCTAGGCAAACCTACAATGAAATCCATAGAAATGTCTTCCCAAGGTGAACTAGGGATGGGTAAAGGTTGGTACAAACCATGGGGGTGAAGTCTAGACTTAGCTTTAGCACAAACAACACAACTCTTGACAAATCTCAGCACATAATTACTCATTTTAGGCCAATAGTAGTGTTCTTTTAAACCTTCTAAAGTCTTTTCTAAACCCCTATGTCCTCTTGATTCATGAACCTCTTTAGTTAGAAGCCTACGTATACTAGATGAAGGAATGCACAATTTTCCAGCTTTAAACAAGTATCCATCATCAATAAAGTAGGTATCTATTTCACCCCTAGACATGCAATTCTTATAGATTTCAGCAAAGTGAGGATCACTAGCATATAATTCCCTAATCATTGCAAATCCAAGGATCTTAACATCACATAGGTTCAAGAGTACATACCTCCGAGAAAGGGCGTCAGCTACCACATTCTCCTTGTGATGAGGGACCATCTAGGCAGCCTCCACCGGGCGCGCCTACACTCTTTGATGGACCACTCACCCGTGCTCGAGCTAAGAAGCTACAACGCGAGATGAATGCTTTTGTAGGCTACACTATGGCTAAGGAGGCAGGAGCTTGTATGGAGTCCAAGGCCAGGGCGGTGTGTATCTTGAGCGCCGACGGAGGCTGCAGCGGCGCGCTCCAATTCCAGCGATGCGACACGCCCCGCGATGCAACGGCGCGCTCGTTCCAGCGCAGCAACGATACGGCGCGCCCCTGAGCGCGCCTGTCCGCGTGTGTGCGTGCGAGTCCGGGCACGAGCATGCTATCTTTTAGTTTTGCTGGATTTGTTTTATTGGGCCATTTCCATTTTGGGCCTTAGTTATCTCTTAGTTTTAATTAGACATTATTTCTATTGTTATTTTGTCAAGACATATAAATAGCTTAGGATGTTTTATTTTCAGGGTAGACAACTCAGAATTTGCATTTGCTTTCTCATTGAATAGAGAGAAAACGAGAGCCTTTGGCTTTCAAACCGTGTGTGTGTTTGCAGCTTGGTTTGTTTTGGATTGTGTCAATTTCATAGAAGATTGGTGCCTTTCAACAATCACGAGCCCCTTTCTCGTGCTACAAGGCTTGCTCCTTGTTTGTGTGAGATCGTAAAGGTTGGTTTCTCGATCATTCTAGTTGGTTCTTGTCTCGTCGAGCCAAGGGTCTTCTAGTTGTTTCTAGGAGTTGATCTTCAGTCCTTTATTGAGTCGTTTCCTTGTTTCTTTGTTGCATTTGTTTGTTGTCATCGAGTCTGTTTTGTGTCTTTGAGTCGTTGCTTCCATTGTTCTCATTGAGTCGCTTTCGTTTGAATCCATTTCTGACCACTTTGTTCTTGTTTCTATTGTTTGAGTCACGAACGTCGAAGATCGGGCATCAAGCGGTTTATCCCCGCATCAAATTGGTATCAGAGCTTCGTTGACGACGTTCTTTTCCATTTCCGAGTCGATTCACCATTAGAGTCTACAAAATACCAAAAAGAGGAGTAGCGTCTACAAGGATCCGATCAGGTTTGATTAATCTCAATCTCTTTAATTAAACTTGAAAGTACTGACCAGTTTGTTGCTTGCTGAAGTGGTTTGTTTCGCCCCAGCCAAACACACCCTAAACTTCAAGTAACCGTCACCAACACACCTCCTGCCCACCACCTTCACAAAAAACGTCCACCACCTTCCTAGAACCATCAGCCACGTTTGAATTAAGTAAGGAGGAGCTGATTTAATTTAATTAAGTCAGAAATTCAATTACCTTTCCCACCTCCTATATTTAAGGTTGACTAGTTCAAAGATTCTAACAACCTTCATTTCAGCCACAAAAGCTACACCCACCTCCTACAAAGTAGCAAGACCCATTCAAATCCATTCCCACACTCTCCCAACGTCCAAATTCATACCCACCTCCTACATTTCAGCCTTGAGACTTTCCCCACCAACCACAAAATCAGGGATTGCATCCCACCACTCCCACGCCCATCACATTAAATCTGCTACATTTCTATTTTATTTTCTTGCACTTTCATATTGCATATTATTTTAGCATTTTTTTTTTGTATTTTCGTATTTATCTTAATTATCTGAGTATTTCTGAAAAAAAAGAAAAGAAAAGAAAGGAAAAGAAAAGAAAAGAAAAAAAAAAATTTCAGAAAATCAGATTCTCTAATCTCTTATCTCTTCTTTAATTCATATCATAGTATAGCTTCCATTATTGCATACTTGTAAGTATTTTGTGTAAGTCAAAAAAAAAAGTGCAAGAATCTTCCTTTTCTCTTCGTTTCTTCCCTATTGTCGGACGCCATTGGAGTACACCTCGAACCTTCACAAAAGAGCCACCCCACGCCTCACCTAACAAACCACTCCAAGTGCACTCTTGGTTAAGGAAATCAAGGTGAGACAGGCTTAATCAAGGTTTGATCTAACTCTTTGTTTGACAATTTTCTCTTTCTCAATTCTGGTCTTGTTTATAATCGAGTCTTCTTCTCATTTTCTCTACTTCCTGTTTCTGTTTTCACTCGAGTCTTCATTTGTTTAAACCCTCTTTCCTCCAACCTTCTCTTCTCGTGTTTGATTGATCTACTAAACTTCAACTTGATTTTGATCATTTCAAAGCAGATTGCAACAACAAGCTCGATCACACCACCCGAGAGTGAGAGCGAGTGAAACACAAGCGAGGAGTTTTTTTTTTGATTTGACTAACACTAACCATTTGCTTGTAGTGCATTGTGTGTGATCATGTCAGGAGACGAGAGAGGATCCCACCGATCCAGGAGCCCCGACCCGGTTCACCCCGATGTGTTCAACTTGTTGAGCTCTCTCAACAGCAACATGGCACGCCTCAACTCGCGCATGGCTGCCTTGGAGGCGCAAACACTTACGACGCCTCAACCGGGAGCCGCACCGAGCGCCGCGCCAGGTACCGCGCCAACGGCGCACGATCCAGCCGTAGCGACGAGCCAAGAGCAAGGGCGCGCTCGTGAGTCCGCGCCTACGTTCCATCCGTCCAGCATGGATCCGAATTTTGCCTCCACTTCCCATCATCAAAACAGGGAAGATCACTTGAACTCAACTCATTTCCATTCTCCCGGGATTTTTGCTCAAGGGGTTCCAATTAGCCAATTACCCTCTCCCGCTAGGGAAGGGCGAAATCGTGCTAATGAATTTCATGATTTTCAGGGACATAGGAGAGCTCCGGGCCAAGAAGACCATTTCGATGAGTATGACGCCGAAGATGATGAACATTGGGAGCGCTATTCAAGGCGCGAAGACAGAGAGAGGCGTCCAAGGCGGCCTAGAGAGCCCGAGCAAGATGGAGTAGGAAAAATCAAAGTGAAGATCCCAGCCTTTGAAGGCAAGTGTGATCCGAACGTCTACATGGAGTGGGAGACGAAAATTGAACAAATATGGAATTGCCATAACTTTGCCGAGCATAAAAAGGTACAACTCGCCACCCTTGAATTTTCCGGTTATGCACTAATCTGGTGGGATAATCTAGTAAAGGAAAGGAGAAGAGCTCTTGACGCACCAATAGGAACTTGGGAGCAAATGAAGGCCCTCATGAGGAGGCGTTTCATTCCCCAACATTATGCACGTGAGCTGCGTCAAAGATTGGAGAATCTCAAGCAAGGTTCAATGAGTGCCGAGGAAACTTACAATGCCATGCAAGTGGCAATGGTAAGAGCCAATGTGGATGAGGATGAAGAGTCCACAATGGCACGTTTCCTTCGAGTTTTACATCCTTCTTTAGCTAATGAGGTCGATTTATATCCATATACTACTATGACTGGTTTGTTACATTTAGCTATGAAGGTTGAGAAAAAGAACAAGGCACGGATTCTAGGAGGCCGAGGCACGAGTAACCAGCCCAACTCATGGAGGAACAACCGTGGCCAAGCCATGTCTTATGGAAAGGAAGGCGCGCCTACAAAGAAACCTTTATCATAAAACTGAGTGTTTTCTCTCCATAGTGAGAATCGAAGACTTGTTCTTCAAAGTATTGCAATTTCAGCTTGGTTTGTCTTGTTTGCATCAATTATCGATCATAGTTGGTGTGCTAGTCGAATACGAGCATCTTCTTCGTGCTTTCAAGGCTGGATCCTTGATTGTGTGAAGTCGTACAAGGTTGGTCACTTGATCATTCAATCTGGTTCTCGTTTTCAAAGCAACGAGGGTCTTTTTGTTGTTTCATTTGGTTGATCTCATTTTCCCTATCGTTTTCATTTGAGTCTCATTATTTCCTTTCCATTTTCAGTTTGTCGAGTCCTTTTGTTGCATTTCTAATCGTTTGCTTGTTTCCCTTTGTTTGCTGAGTCGTTGATTGTCGAAGATCGGGCCAATCACGGTTAACCCCGTATCACCTTGCCTTTCTTATGTTTAACAACATAAGGAAAGGTCTCCATGAATTCAACCCATCTTGCATGTCGCCTGCTGAGTCTGGATTGGCCTTTCAAGTACTTCAAGGCCTCATGATCAGAATGGATTACAAACTCTTTAGGCCACAAATAATGAGACCAAGTTTTCAGGACCCTAATTAAAGCATACAACTCTTTATCATAAGTAGGGTAATTCAACTCAGCCCCACTAAGCTTTTCACTAAAATAAGCAATGGGTTTCTTGGAGAAGTCAGGGAGTTGAAGCACTGGGGCGTGGCATAATCTATCCTTCAAAGTGTTGAAGGCGTTCTCTTGTTGCTCCCTCCATTTAAAGGCCGTATCCTTCTTTGTAAGCTCGTTGAGGGGGGCTGCAATTGTGCTAAAATCACGCACAAATCTCCTGTAGAAGCCAGCCAAGCCGAGAAATGATCTGACCATTGTTGGTGTAGTCGGCTGGGGCCATTCTTTGATTGCCTTGATCTTGTCTTCATCTACCTTCAATCCACCTTTAGACACAACAAAATCAAGAAAAATGGTAGACTCCGAGCAAAAAGAACACTTTTTCAAGTTAACATAAAGCTTTTCTAACCTTAAAGTGTCCAAAACAGCCCTAAGATGATCTACATGTTCATGCATGGTTTTGCTATAGACTAAGATATCATCAAAGTAGACTACAACAAATCTGCCTAAGTATCTTCTTAAAACATGGTTCATAAGCCTCATAAAAGTACTAGGTGCATTAGTTAATCCAAAAGGCATTACTAACCATTCATATAAGCCATACTTAGTTTTAAAGGCAGTTTTCCATTCATCCCCTTCCCTCATCCTAATTTGATGGTACCCACTTCTTAAATCAATTTTAGAAAAGAAATTAGCACCATGTAATTCATCAAGCATATCATCTAGTCTAGGGATGGGGTGACGGTACTTAACTGTTATTTGGTTGATCGCTCTACAATCAACACACATTCTCCATGTGCCATCCTTCTTTGGCACCAAAATCACCGGAACTGCGCATGGGCTGAGAGATTCACGCACATAGCCTTTGTCCATGAGATCTTGCACTTGTCTTTGAAGCTCAGCGGTCTCTTCTGGACTTGCTCTATAGGCTGCACGGTTTGGTAATGAAGCGCCGGGCACCAAATCGATTTGATGCTCAATGCCTCTAATTGGTGGAAGGCCTTCTGGCAACTCTTCAGGCATCACATCTTCAAACTCCTGTAATAGATCCTGTAGACACTTTGGAAGATGTGAAATATCTTGACTAATAATAAGTATCTCTTTCCTCATAAGAAGTAAACAAGAAGAGTTAGGGAAAGAAATACTAGACTGAGTCACAAGAGAGCGCTGTTCTACACTGCCTTTCAAGCCGATTTTTGGCTCTTTCTGCAGGCGTTCTTTTTCCATATTTGTATCTCTCTGAGTCTCTGAATTGCTCCCAAAATTTGAGCCAAAACTCTCGAGTGGATTGGGAGATAGCCCAGTTTTCGTCCCAGATGCACTGCTGGAAGTGTTGCTCGGCACTTTGAGCGTTTTAGGGACATTTTCTCGGCGTTTTTTGTCCCAAACAGTAGCTCCACCTGTTTTTGATGTTGTCCCAAAATTTGAGCCAGAACGCTCGGGTGGAGACTGGGAAACGCAGCTTGGCTTTGTCGACGCGTCGGGCGCCGAACGCCGGGCCGCTGCTTTGGCCGTTGAATCAGCCTCTGCTTTCTCTTCCTTGGCACGCCTAAGTGCCCTAGCTTGATCTCGCCGTACCTGATCCTGTAAAACTTGTTGAGGAGACAAGGGTGGAAGAGAAACTCTCCTCCCATCATAGTTAAAGGAATAGGTGTTTAACATGCCATCATAAATCACTCTCCTATCAAATAACCATGGTCTTCCTAACAAGATATGAGTGCATTCCATGTTAACTACATCACACATAATATCATCAACATAAGTACCAATAGCAACACGGACTAAACACTGATGAGTGACAAGATTAGGACCTTCTGAATCATTAATCCCATTGAGACCATAACTAGTAGCTCTAGGTTGGATTTTTAATTGCAAGTGATCAACTACCTTAGCATTAATAATGTTACAGCAGCTACCACTATCAATTATCATGCATAACACTTGATTCTTTACTGTACACCTAGTATGAAAAATGTTTTCCCTTTGATCTAGCCTAGGTGTTTCTTGTAAAGTAAGAGTACGCATTGTTACCAAAGTTAGAGGCTGTTCGGTGCAATCTGGTTCAATGGCCTCTACGTCCTCCTCTTCTTGTCCATTGATGTCCTCCTCCACTTGATTTGGAGGTATATCTTCATCACTCACATATCCTCCATTGGTGGTGAGAAGCACTTGCTTTAGATTTGGACAATCCTTGGCATAGTGACCTCGTCCTTGACACTTGTAGCACACTAAATCACGTGTTCTAGGCTGATTTGGAGGTCCATTGGTGGGACGCCTTTGGCCTTGAAAACCTGTTGGTTTAGGTGAGCTAGAAGCTCCCTTTTGCTGCATAGAAGAGTTAGAAGAATAAGAGTTGGAATTTGAATTAGGATTAGGGCCATACCTTTTTGTAGCATTCCAAGCTTCCTTCTTCTTCCTTTGTTGCTGCTCATAGAGTAGTTGGGCTGAATGTACTAAGGCATTGAGATCCTTGATTTGTTGAATCTCCAATGTGTCTTGAATGCTTTGATTCAGTCCAGCCATGAATTGGGTCCTTAGAGACCGTTGGGAATGATGAATTCCCGCTTTAAAGCTCAGATCCTCTAGCTCATTGAAGTACTCGGTTGGAGACTTGGTGCCTTGTTTGCAAGTTACAACTTTCAATCTCATGTGCTCGGTATGCTCTTCAGGCACATATTTCTTCCTCATTACAAACTTCAGCTGGCCCCAAGTTTCAATTGGTGGTAAGGCCTTTCTAATTCGATCCTCCTTCATTCTAAACCACCAATTTCTGGCGGTCCCAATAAAGTGGATGACAACAACAGCAACTTTCTCCCATTCTTCATATCCCATGTGATCTAGAATGAAATTTGTAGCTTGTTCCCACTCTAGATACTTCTCCGGGTTAAGCTCTCCATTGAATGATTCTATCTTGATTTTTATATCACGTTTCCCAATCTGATTTACAACTTGGTTAACGTTGTTGTTGTTGTTCGGCCGTTGTACTCCATAGACTGGTGGGAGATCTTCTACAACCTCAGCTTGGTTATAGAAATCATCTAGGGGAGGATGCCATGGGCGCCTTTCTTCCCCGGGATAACCATACGTCACATCATCAAAAGAGTTGTTGTATTGTTGATATTGTTGATGAGTGGCTTGAGGATACCGGTTGTGTGGCTGATTATAGACTTGTTGATGAGTAACCGGTGGAGTCCTCGACCCGATGCCTCGTCCTCTACCTCGGCCTGCTGTGGGGGAGTAGTGAGCCGGGGGATCATTATCTTTGTTGTAGCTAGCAAGCACATCATGTTCGTCATCCACTAGTTGTTGCTTGCCTTTGTCGCTACCCGAGGCTTGATTTGGGTCACTTGTAAGATCGACTGCAGGGGTGCTCTTGCGACTAGCTTGAGATGAATCAACCAATATTGCAAGTTGTTCCTCTAAATGCTTTAGTTGTGGAGCCAATGCAGCCGTGGCCAGTTCTACAGCTCGAGCCTGGCCATCGCGCACACCTTCACTAATGGACAACCTAATGAAGTCGATTGCCTCCTTAGTGAGACTCAATTCAGTTGGGTTAGGTTCTGATGGAATCACCATTGTTCCTGAAACAAGCAAGAAGGTAGAGAGAGTAGTGTGTTCTAAAGTAAATCACAACAAGCAATACCACACCTTGATCAAGCCAAAACTTGCCTCAAAGCAATCCAATCAACTTAATTCAGTTTTTGGGCTGTTTTGAGGGAGTAAAATGGTAGATATAGTGTAGGTATGGAATACTAATGATATTTAAAGAAAATATGCAGCTTAAGCAAATGGCAAATATGCAATAAGACAAGCAATGCAAATAATCCCTCTATGAGCTCTAAAACACATGCAATCTCTCAATTGACTCTATGCAAGTTAATAAAGCCAAAATTCAGCATGCAAGGACAGAAAATATGGTAGGCTTAGTGACTTTTATTTCGTCACTCTTTTTCTTCAAAGTGATTTCTACTTAGCTATTTTTTTAAGCAAGCAGTCACTAGGGTTGAAAGTGGCTTAAAACTAGCTGGGGTAGATCACTTTTCTTTTCTGTTTTTTTTTTTTGATTTTATGCACAAACTACTCTTGTGCTATAATGAAGAAACAAGCAAAGCAAAGCAACAATGCAAAGGACGAAATTAAAAGGTATATACGAACTGAATTTTTTTTTTTTTTTAACTAAGTGACTTTTGCTACCAATGAAACCAACTAGAAGCCAAATTAACACAAGAAGAAGGGGTAGGTCGAATTTGACGAGAGGCAATGACAGAAATTAGCAAATATCAAATAAGCAATATGAATCTCTATTGATCATGCAACATGAAATAAAAACTCATAAAAATTGTAGGAAGACAATTGCTACTCTTAATTGCAACAAAACTCAACCAATTCAACCAAAAGCATGCAACAAATCCCTTAAAATCTCCTAGATGGGTTATTACTTGGAGGGCAAGCAACAACAAGGAATTAGGGTTTGGTGATCTCGGCTGAAGGCTAGGGTTAGGGTTTGCGGATTTGGATCTAGGGTTTGAGGGATTGGTAGGGGTCGAACTAGGGTTTGCGAGAATTAGGGTTACCTAGGGTTTCTCGCAACTAGGGTTAGGGTTTGGGTTTGGACTGCCGCCAGATTAGGGTTAGGGTTAGGGTTTGGGTGGGCGAACTAGGGTTAGGCTAGTCCGAATTGGATGGGGGTGGTGTGGTTAGGCTCGGCTGGTGGTGAGTGGTGGTGCGGTCCAGACGAGCGACACCAGTTTTGGTGTGGTGGTGGTGGTTCGTGGTGGTTGGGTGGCGGAAATATGGTGGTGGTGGTGAAAAATTCAATCTTTTGGTCTCAAAAATTCAAACTTTAGGTAAAGGTGGGATTTTTGGGATCAAAAACTGAATCAAATCAATTAGAAAGCAAATTAAGGAAAGAAATAATTACTTGGCGAGACGCTGGATTATGATACCACTTGATACGTGATTGCCCCGGAATCCTCCGTTGAAACCTCGTATATGACCCACACAAGTCCCGATCTTGCCTAGTAACCTCGAATCTCTCCTGAAATTGCTAACAAAGTCAATTGCTTGGAATACAAGTAATAAGAACTCGAGTTGCAGAAATAACGAAACTGAATTGATAGGTTGAAGAAATCAACTTGATAGTTCAAACGGATTGGCTCTAACGCTAAATCCGATTGATTAACTAGTTTGATCTTTAACAATCACAACTAGAACAATCCAATTGACCAAGTCAACAAACCAATTTAAACAAACACAAATCAGATTCACGAGAGAGAGAGAGAATTCGGTGATGAGGCTCTCGAATTGATTATGCACGAAATCAGATTGCAATGCTAGACACAAGATATTGTTTTTGGAGCCCAAGAGATAGATTAAACCAATTTGGGTTTAATCTCTCTCAAGCTGCTTTTATTGAATGAAATAACAAGAGTATAAATAGAGAATACAAAGCTATTCCTTGGGGAGCAAGCAAGGGAGTGTGGCCGGCCCTAAGAGAGAAGAATTAGCCTCCTTATCTTGCTTCCCAAGATATAATAATATCTAATTAAATCTAACTAGATTCCCTTAAATAAAATAAATCATAGCTGATTTATTTATTTAAGGAAATAATCCTAACAACTCAAAATATCTCTAACAAACTAAAAATATCTCTAACAACCAGGAGAGAGAAGATCAACCAACTAACATAAGCCTATTGGCTGATTTCTCTACATTATTTAATTAAGTTCACACGCCTATAATAAAATAAATAGATAGATATTTTCTCCATTTAGAATGGTCAAGTCAAAGGGTTGACTTTGACCCATATACCAATTTATCTCACCCGGTCACTTACTAAATTCAGCCCTAAAGTGAGACAAATTAATACATGTTTCTAAATAAAGAAATAGTGAATTTCGGCCCTCATATTATCAATCCATGGAATCCGGGCTCAATTGATGTCGAATGCACGAGACCCACTTCGCCTTGCTAGGCTCTTCAATAACCGCTGTCAATCGAACCAAGATCGCCGTTGTGCCTTGAGCAATCTTCTTAGCTCGACTTCTTGTGATTGGTCCGTCAGAAGGCACTCGAATCAACTCATCGACGTCGGTTTGAGACATGGCAGGCTTCACTGCATCAAAGCCTTACCGACGGCGCGAGAGGTATGACGAACAAGGGCAAAAGGAGGCGAACTATGGACTTGGGTTGCTGCGATGAGGCTAACTCGTTAAACCAGGGCAATCTCGGATGGTGAGTTCGAGACTAGATCGTCGACGAACCGAGCTATGTCGGAACAGAGGATGCGCGGCGAGATTGAAGACGGCTGTGACGAACACCCTCGACCAGTGAAGCCGCTTGCTGCCTCAACACCACTAGCGCGCAAGGAAAGACGACGAAGATGACGAAGGACGGCGGTCAGGATGACAACAAAAACTCTAGATCTTCCTCTCTGTCTATGGAACGATAGGGAAGGGTCGCTCTTTGATGGTGAGCAGCGTTCTTCAGAAAACAAAGAGGGAGGTAGGGCAAGGGAAGGCAAAGAGATGAGGGAAAAGAAAAGGGTTCGAGTATGGTTCTCCAGCAACAAGCTATTGGCTTTTTTGGCGCAAAACAATTGAATTTAGTAGATTTTGAATAAAAAGTCTAGAGATGAACGAAAATAGATTATCTAGTTCGCAATCGAAGAACTGGGTCTTACATTGCACGCTAAGTGTTCGATGAACCTTCCATGTAAATATCAGTCCTAAATGTGACATTCGACTTCTAGATTAGAATTTATGCTTTTATTCGGTCTTGATTTGGTAGTGCAGCCCTTATTGGCTTGATACTATCCTCATTCTTTATGCTTATGCCTAGATGTCTTTAAAATTCACGTGATTTTTCTCCTTTTGCCTTTATAATAACTTGTGGAATAACTTTGCACGCCAAGTGTTTGATGAAATGTCCATGTAAATGTCACTCCTAAATGTGGCTTTCGGCTTCTAGATTCGAATTTATGCTTGTATTCGATCGGTCTTGATTCGGTAGTGCAGACCTAATTGGCATGATACAATCTAAATTCTTTATGCTTATGCCTAGATGTCTTTAAAGTTTACTTCATTTTTCTCCTTTTGCCTTTAAAATAACTTGTGATCTAACATTGTAAGCCAAGTGTTCAATGAAATGTCCATGTAAATGTCAATCCTAATGTTGCATTCGGTTTCTAGGTTAAAACTCATGCTTTTATTCAATCGGTCTTGATTTTGTAGTGCAAAATGTGCTCGTATTAGCTTGATACTATCCTCATTCTTTATGAGTATGCCCAGATGTCTTTAAGGTTCACTTGTTTTTTCTCCTTTTGCCTTTAAAATGACTTGTGATCTAACATTGCACTTCAAGTGTTCAATAAAATGTCCATGTAAATTTCACTCCTAAATGTGGCATTCGGTTTCTAGGTTCGAATTAATGCTTTTATTCGATCGGTCTTGATTTTGTAGTGTAGAATGTGCTTGTGGGCTTGATACTATCCTCATTCTTTATGCTTATGCCTAGATGTCTTTAAAGTTCACTTGTTTTTTTCCTTAATAGACTTGTGATCTAACATTGCACGCCAAGCGTTCGAAGAGATGTCCATGTAAATGTCACTCCTAAATGTGACATTCGGTTTCTAGGTTTGAATTTATATTGTTATTCGATCCATGCAAATTTTGTAGTGCAGAATCTACTTACCGGCATGATACTATCGTCATTCTTTATGCTTCTGACTAGATGTCTTTAAAGTTTACTTGTTTTTTCTCCTTTTTCCTTTGAAATGAATAATGATCTAACATTGCACGCCAAGTGTTCGATGAACCTACCATTTAAATGTCACTCCTAAATGTGGCATTCTGCTTCTAGATTAGAATTTATGCTTTTATTCGATCGATCTTGATTTGGTAGTGCATCCCTTATTGGCTTAATATTGTCCTCATTTTCTACGCTTATGCCTAGATGTCTTTAAAGTTCACTTGTTTTTTCTCCTTTTGCCTTTATAATGACTTGTGATATTACTTTGCACGCCAACTATTCGATTAAATATCCATGTAAATATCACTCCTAAATGTTGCATTCGGTTTCTAGGTTAGAATTTATGCTCTTATTCGATCAGTCTTGATTTTGTAGTGTAGAATGTGCTTATTGGCTTGATATTATCCTCATTCTTTATGAGTATGCCTAAATGTATTTAAGGTTCACTTGTTTTTTCTCCTTTTGCCTTTAAAATGACTTGTAATCAAACATTGCACACCATGTGTTCGATGAAATGACCATGTAAATGTCACTCCTCAAATTGGATTTGGTTTCTAGGTTCGAATTTATGTTTTTATTCGATCGATCTTGATTTTGTAGTGCAAAATGTGTGTGTTGGCTTGATACTATCCTCATTCTTTATGCTTATGCCTAGATGTCTTTAAAATTCACTTTTTTTTTGTCCTTTTGCATTTAAAAATTGACTTCTGATCTAACATTGCATGTCATGTGTTCGATGAAATGTCCATGTAAATGTCACTCTTAAATGTGGCAATTGGTTTCTCGGTTTGAATTTATGCTTTTATTCGATCGGTCTTGATTTTGTAGTGCAGAATGTGCTTATTGGCTTGATACTATCCTCATTCTTTATGCTTTTGCCTAGATGTCTTTAAAGTTCACTTGTTTTTTCTCCTTTTGCCTTTAAAAAAAGACTTGTGATCTAACATTGCACTTCAAGTGCTCAATTAAATGTCCATGTAAATTTCACTCCTAATGTGGCATTTGGTTTCTAGCTTCGAATTAATGCATTTATTCGATCGATCTTGATTTTATAGTGCAAAATGTGCTTATTGGCATGATACTATCCTCATTCTTTATGCTTGTGCTTAGATGTCTTTAAAGTGCACTTCTTTTTTCTCCTTTTGCCTTTAAAATGATTGTGATCCAACATTGCATGGCAAGTGTTCGATGAAATGTCCATGCAAACATAACTCCTAAATATGGCATTCGATTTCTAGGTTCGAATTTATGCTTTTATTTGATCGGTCTTGATTTTCTACTTCACTATGTTCTTATTGGCTTGAAACTATCCTCATTCTGTATGCTTATGCCTAGATGTCTTTAAAGTTCACTTCTTTTTTCTCCTTTTACCTTTAAAAATAGACTTGTTATCTAACATTGCACTCCAAGTGTTCGATGAATAGTCCATGTATATGTCACTCCTAAATGTTGCATTTGGTTTCTAAGTTCAAATTTATACTTTTATTCGATCGGTCTGGATTTTGTAGTGTAGAATGTTCTTATTGGCTTGATATTATCCTCATTCTTTATGAGTATGCCTAAATGTCTTTAAGGTTCACTTGTTTTTTCTCCTTTCGACATGAAAATGACTTGTAATCAAACATTGCACGCCAATTGTTCGATGAAATGACCATGTAAATGTCACTCCTCAATATGGATTCGGTTTCTAGGTTCGAATTTATGTTTGTATTCGATCGATCTTGATTTTGTAGTGCAAAATGTGTGTGTTGGCTTGATATGATCGCCTCGGAATGCGAGGGTCTAGAGATACAATTTATAACCCGACCCCGTTGTAGCACGTGGTGGGTGTCGAACACTCAGGAAGTCTACTCGATCGATGTGCCTAGATACTAGGAAGCTAGAAAGGAGAGCATAAAACAAAGGAAAACAAAGAAAACAATCGGGACCGACAGTGGGTAAGTCGGGCCCGAGGTAGCTGGGGATGTCGAACTTCAAGGATTTAAAAGTAGATGTTGGGCTTTTGGGTTCCTTCCCTAGTAGATTAAGGCTTTTCCACCCCAATTCAAGCAATGAGTGATGATCGGACTAGGATCGAGTGCTTTCGCCCTCGTTCCAACCACTTCTACACCTCGATCATTTGGGAAATCCCCTTCGAAGCAAGGTCTTGAGATTGACACATGTTCACTTTCGCTACTTTGCCAATCTCAAGCCTTGATTCCCAACTTTCGCAACGAATTGTAGCTCTATGTAGAGTGGGTTCCTTAGATCAAACACTCAAGGCTATGGAATTGGGGTTTCTAGCCTAAACCTAGCTAAGGTTTTCCCCCATAACCCTAGATCAAGGAGATCTACTCCATGTGACAAGCAAAGAAAGCAATCAAATCAAAAGGGAAAGCAATCATCATAATCAATCTCAAAACAAAGCAAAGTTTCATTCAAATCCAAAGCAATCCACAAATTCCAATCAAGGGTTTTCAAATCCACAAGAACAAAGCAAATCAAAGCAAATCTACCAACAAAACCTATCAAGTCTTCCTCTCTTGGCCGATTCTCTCTCTCTTCCTCCTCCTCTCCTTCCTCCTTGCTCTCCAAGTATCCTCTTGGTTCCTTCTCTAGGTGTGGGAACCCTTTCCCCCCTTTTGTGTGTATGAGAGGGAACCCTTTCTTAGAAGACAAGAGGGCCTTTTATAGATTAGATGAGGGGAAAAAGTGGAAGTCCACAAATTCGTGCCTTGGAGCCCAAGTAGTTCGGTGACCGACTCGGACCGACACGGAGGACCTCGGGCCCGAGTTACTATGCATCTCGGTCCGAGGTTGGAAACTTCAAAGTTGGGCCCGACGTGGTTGCAACTCGGTCCGGACCTCGTTCCACTTTCTTCTTGTTGGCTTCTCTTGTTCTCCTTCATGGCTTGCTCCTCTCTTTCCCGCTTTAGCTTGGCCTTTGCTCCATGTCTCGACCCTCCTTCAAATCGATCCTCGATTCATGCCAAATTACCTACAAAACACATAAAATGCGCATAGTCTCCGAATCTCATAGAAATACGGGAACTAAGCTAAAAAGGAACAAAACGCACAAGAAAAAGGGAAAGAGAGACATATTTACAAAGGAAATCATATATGAAAACACCACCAAATAGAGAGATATCAAAATACCCCATACTTAAACTTGCTTGTCCTCAAGCAATAACAATGTAAGCAAGACCGAAACATAATCTTCAAGTAAAGCCTCGTATGAAAACACATTTTAAGCACAAGTGATTGATATTCAAGCAAGATTACATCATCACACATGATTAAGTGTTCCAAGGAATAAAGTCAATGCAACTAAGCCTCACTTTAGGGATATGTGAATGTGTATCACTCATCATGTGTTTGGGTTTAGCAATGAACACTCAAGCTCAAAAATCATGCAAGTAAGGACTTTACTATTGAAGCTAATATCACTAATTCCTCCACCTAGAGATGCCTAATGCAAAGTACACAAGGAATTTCGAACTTGGCTCAATGGAGATCCTCAAAGAGATTCCATTCGGCCGGGTTGTAATGGGGCTTTTGGTATTTCTCAAGGTGGGAATTATTTGGTCTCGTGGTGCTTTCAATGGGGATTGAACAACCTAAACTCTCACCAACTTCACCAAAACTCCACAATTACTTTCACACTCACCCAAAAGACTTAACATTTTCCTTTCAACCCAAAATTTCACTTAACATTCCACTTCATCTTTGCTCTTATGCTTTTTGTTGGATTTTCAACACTTTCTACATTTGGACCGACTTTCTTATGACATCGGGCCCGATGTTGCTTGTAACTCGGTCGGACCATTTTCTTCACTTAAGCTCTCTGCTTTATTCCACTTTACATTTCCAACATTTTCTTTCTTTCTTTTCTTTCTTTTTTTTTTTTTATTTTTATACAACAAAGATGCACTACCCACATGATTCATAACACCATTCTTTGCCCTTAAACCCAAGGGAATCTCAACTCTTCAAATACAATCCAAACCTCTCTTCTAAAGTCCAATCCCATAAGAGTCAAGTCAAATAAGGCTAGGAATAATATTTTTGAGGAGTTTCAAACAAAGGCTTAGGCTAGAACGAGGCTACAAACAAAGGATTAACTTCATGGTAGGATATGGAACATTTATGTGACTAGAAGAATAAAGTTCAAAATCAATGTGACCATGCTAGGACAATTCTCATGACGGTCTTGGAAAATAGATAAACACCGCAATAGCAAGTTTTACTAAGCATGAATGAGCTAATCACACAAGAAACATGAGGGATATGCAAATATGAACAAGCATCCCTAAAATGGCCAAAAATCAATCTCACAAGGGTCACTCATACTTAGTTGCATAAGAACTCATCCTAGAACTCACATGTTTAATAAAACAAGCAAGATATCATGATCACATCAAAAGCAACATCATTTTAGAGGCTAAACCATCCAAAAATATGCAAAGGAATTTACATGCTCACATCATCATTAGCTTTTATTTTGGCAATCTAAGATGGGAATTTCTAGTCCAAAACCTACAAAACACAAAATCTTTTTGTTGTTTTTAACACAATTTTTTCAAATTTTTTTTTTTAGATTTTATGGATTTTTTGCAAAAAATTCTCTAAAACCAAAAACTCATCCATTCAAGACCAAATTAATCATCCATGTCTTTCATCAACCACAAACCAAGAAACAAACATCCCAAATACAAACTAGAAACACAAACTAAATATCCTCAAAATAACAAACAAACATAAACAAGTGAAATCATGAACACACTTACCCCCACCCCATACTTAAAATTTTGATGTCCCCATCAAACAAGGAAACCAAAACTTAAAAGCAAGAGAGAAGAGTATGAAAAGCTCACAATTTCTTATTCTTCAATGGCATGTATAGGATCACTCGAAGGGGTTGTCACGTCTACGTCCTCTTTGGAGCCTTGCTTGCCGCTCCCTCTCGTACACTTGCTCTTGGTAGAAGTCTTGTGGTGGTGGTTGAAGTTGAGGCTCCGGGCGTGTCCATTGGTCCTCACGGGAAGGGAAGTTCCCGCTAATCCACGTGTTGAAGCTATCTTAGACCCGCCACCTTTGGTCTTCCACCTCCCTAAGCTCCTCCACCTCCCGTCTAGTGTAGCCGAGGGCTCGGTTCATCTCTTGTTGGCTAGCTTAGAAAGAACTTTATTGTTGGAGCATTTGTTGTTGTTGTTGGTACATTTGTTGTTGATGTTGGTACATTTGTTGTTGTTGGAGATTCACTTGATGGACCTCTTGGAGAACGTTCTCTTGTTGAAGTTGGAGATGGGCCATTTGGTTGGCCAAGAAGGACATGTCCACCGGTTGTTGTTGCTCGGGAAACACCATTCCCGGACCGTACCATTGGGCATAGCCTTCATAGCCGCCTCTTTGAGCTTGCTCTCGCCTTGCACCGCTCCCTTCTCCACGTTCATAATGCCTCGGGACCTCACCACCATGGAATGAA
Source organism: Fallopia convolvulus (assembly GCA_964016875.1). Taxonomy (NCBI): domain Eukaryota; kingdom Viridiplantae; phylum Streptophyta; class Magnoliopsida; order Caryophyllales; family Polygonaceae; genus Fallopia; species Fallopia convolvulus. Next base: position 31,458,887 of record OZ024734.1, on the reverse strand, counting down.
CTGGACCGACGTTGAGGGAAGTCGGGCCCGACTTGGTGTGTACCTCGGTCCGCCTGTGTTGGAGCTTGGTGCGTGGTTCAGAGGTTGGCCATCAAACCTTGGAAGCGCTCATCTTCTTCATTTATCTCTTGATCGACTTCCATGTCTTCCCCACGAGGTGCAAACACAAAGTTGTCTTGGTCGGAATCCGGTGTAGATGGAGGGGAGGTAAACCGAATGTGTTGAGATTGTTGTTGCCGTCCCTCTCTTGCACCTTCGGGGTCACCAAATGAGTGTGGCTTGCCGGCCCACACTTGGTACCAATTTTGATACCGAGAAAGATCATAGAGGTTGTGCACTAACCGGATCGACACACCATCATAGTTTGAGTGAGGGGCCAAGGAAATCATGTAGAGCTTCTCCTTGATGATGTTGGCCTCTTTGAAATACTTCATGTTCATGAACTCAACACCATTCGGAGCCGGAGAATACTTGTCAAGATCAACTCCTAGACGCATGGCGAGCCTTGCTATCATCCCGCCGAAGTAGATCCAAGAGGAGCTTTGGAAGTCTCGCACCATCTTGACCCACTCCCATGCAAGGTTCATGGGCTTCTCGGTGTTGAAGAGCATCTCATGGATCAACATGATCTCCTCCTTCATCGGCTTGCTCAACTCATGACGAGCATAGATTGCACACCCCAAGACTCGCACCATGACCCGAAAAAGAGGGCTAGCAATCTCGGTTGTGGAGGCGCCCTTTCTCATCTCACTCTTCCCGGCCACATGACGCCACACTTGGTTCACCTTCTCATTGTTGACGCCGGCCTCTTCTCTTGGGCATGGAAACCCGAAGTAGGTAGCCAAATCCCTAAGAGTGAGATTGTGACCCTCATTTCCCAATCGGAAAGTGATCGCCCCTTCCTCATCCTCCACATTATCATAAGTGCACTCGAATGTGGCCATGAATTCCGAGGTGAGGGCGGGGTAGTGAGTGTTGTCCCACCTTAGCATCCCATTGAGACCGACGTGGGAGTAGCACCTTGGAAGGGCTTGATCCATGTCCATCTTCCTCACGGTTTCCCAATCAAGCCACCTTGTGTGATGCTCAAGCGCCATATGCATAGTTCTCCACTTGCTCATCATCCTCCAAATAGACATCGTCCAACTTTGGCTCTTTCCTTGACTTCTTGGACTTCTTCCTTGGCCTTTCCACATGAGATGATGAAGCTCTTGTCTCCATGGTACCTACACACATCCAACCAAACAAAAGGGTCCAAGATAAACTCCATACAACTCAACAAAAGCACTCATCAACACTTCAACACAAAGTGAATCCCATACTTAGTCTCTAGACACACATGCATCTCAATCCAACATAAATCATCATGGACATTTTCTAACAATGGCTAAGCAAATGATCATTCTACATCATGATTAGGCTATAGCCAACAATGAAACACATGAATCCACATGATATCACAAGAAGAAAGCAAAAACAACATGGATCGACTTCCAACCTATGTCGGGCCCGACTTACTCAACCTCGGTCCGACTTGTTGGACCGACTTCCACACCTCGGGTCCGACTTTCCTGGGCACGTCGATCTCTACCTAGTTCGTGCTTCGACTCTAACCTCAAATCAACCCAAATCACTCTATCATGCATTTAAATTTCAAATTCAACCATCAAACATCCCTAATCGAAGTTCTAAATGGATCTAAGCATTCATAAACAACTTTAAAGCTCAATTTCACAAATCATGCAAATCCACCATTGATGCTCAAGCTCAAGCTCTCAATCAAACATGGCATTACTCAATCTACGCAATGAAAGCACAAAATTTTCAAAGAAATAAGTAGAGATCGAGTAACACATACCGGATTCGAAGAGTATTGAACTTTTAAACAAATAAGCAACTTAGAACTCAAATTTCCTAGATCTAGATCTAGATGGGGGACGAAGGACTATATTGAACTCGAGATTTCTACTTGGGTTCGGGTTTGGGAGGCCTTTTTGTGGTTGGAACGAGATGAAGTAGGGAGTGTGTGGATCGAGTATGGAAGGGGAGGGGCGGCCGACTTTGAGAGTGTTTGAGGGAGATGGGTTGTATTTTGGGAATGGTAGTTGATAATGAAGATGGTAGGTAGGTGGGGGATAATATTTAATGGGGGAAAGGGACAAATTAGGTCAAGGGCAAAATTGGCATTCCAACTAGTCAAATCGGGTCGGACCGACATTATGGACCGACGTCCCTATGTCGGGTCCGACTTACCTGGGCTCGATGTGGGAGTATTCGGGTCACCAATTTTACCCCATCCTCTTGCAACTTCTTTCCCATATTTCCATTTATATATTTCACCTCAAATCCTACACAACCTTGAAGAATGCTGAACACCATAAATCCAGAAAACACTAGGTAGAGATTGGTTAGGGAAAAGCTAGGCTAAACTAAGAAAAATCAAACAAAAATTACGAAAAGAAAGCTACTAGCTCGGGTTGCCTCCCGAGAAGCGCTCGTTTAGAGTCACTAGCTTGACTTCCTAACCTCAACCTTAGGGCGGGTGAAACACGGTGAATTGCTCGCCATTGTTATGCCCATTCCCATTACCTTCATACCCATAAAACCACCAACGATGGTCTATATAGGCATGGCTCTCCGATCTCGGGCCTATCTCATCATACTCCTCCAACGGATGAGATTTCTCCTCCTTACTTGCTCCATCATCTTTTTCTTTTCCTACATCAAAGTTATCCAAAGAATTCCTAGGAGATTCTACCAATTCATCTTTCAAATCACTAAGGCAAATGTAGGAATCTCCTAAGTCATCGTTCAAATCACTTAAACAAATATAGGAATCAAAATTTTGGGAAGAATTGTGGTCATCACCAACATTAAAAGGATATGAGTAAGGATACTCTTCATTTCTCCTTGGGCTAGCATCGATCCTTGACTCATCTTGATCCTTAAGTTGCTCCAACAACTCCCTTACTTGTATTTGTTCATTGAAGCTTTCATCACTCCTTAATACAACGACCTCTCTAGCAACTTCCACTTCTTCACTTTTTCTCTTGGCACTCTCTTCAAGTTTGAGGATGGCCAAGGCGTCCGGCTCATTCAAAGCCTTGTTGAAGTGAAAATTGACCTTTTCTTCCCCAATCTCAAAGGAAACCTTGCCGTTTTTGACATCAAACCTTGCCCCCGCCGTAGCTAAGAATGGTCTTCCTAAGATTATTGGGACCAAGGGGTCCTCGTGCATGTCCAAGATCACGAAATCATCGGGGACAAAGTTCTTTCCAACTCGTACCGGCACGTCATCCAATATTCCCTTAGCCTTGATGATGGAACCGTCGGCCATAGTTAGGGATATATCGGCCGGCTCCATTTCACCCAAATTTGCTCTTCTCCAATTGCTAGCGGGCATCACCGAAACACTTGCCCCAAGGTCACATAAGGCTTGGAAGTTTTGAGACCCCACACCAATGGTGATAGCAAAACGACCGGGATCTCCTAGCTTTTGCGGTAAATCCAAGGTCTTGACCTCATCTTGCATTTCAAATGGACCTCTTCTTGCTCAAAATCTCCTTTAAAAACTTGGCATAAGATGGCATCTCGCTCAATGCATCGGTGAACGGGATGGAGATGTTCAAACCTTGCAAGAGTTTGAGAAACCTCTTGAACTTGTTCTCAACAACATCTTTTGGCTTCTTCCACCAAAATTTCCTCGAACAAAGTTTGCCTCCTCAATTCGCTCGACCAAGCGCACTTGGCTCTCATTCGGACAAACTTGTGTAGCATGTGCAAAGGATCCACACTCCTCACAAGCTCTAGCATTTTGCTTGTAGTAGTGGACTTGCCTCTTAAGCTTGCTCACTTCACCTTCAAGGAATTGGAGCTTCACATCCCTATCAATGTCTTCTCCCTTTGGATCATATAACTTCCTTGCACCTTCACCTTGGACTTTCACCTCTTTGCTAGCTTGACTCACCCCATACATAGCCTCATAATCGGATAGATTGTCAAGTAGCTCTCAAGCTTGATCCGGTGTCAAGTCTATGAACCCACAATCGGTGTGGAGATTGAGCTTGTCCTTCGTTACCGGATTGATGCCTTGGAAAAAGATATCTTGAAGCACATATGGTTGTTGGCCATGAGTAGGACATTGGCGCAACATCTCCTTGAAACGGTCCCATGCTTCGAAGAGAGGCTCATTCGGACCTTGTTGAAAGCTTGCAATCTTCCTTCTTAGCTCGGTTGTCTTTGAGGGCGGGAAGAACTTCATCAAGAAAGCATCATAGAGTGTCTTCCAAGTTGTGATTGACCTAGGAGCTTGGCTCTGGAGCCAATGTGTGGCCTTGCCCCCAAGTGACCATTTGAACGCCTTTAGAAGCACATACTCCAATGTCTCCTCATCGGTAGAGATCGTCTCACACATGTCCACAAAGCGTTTGACGTGCTCTATGGGACACTCATGTGGACGGCCCTCGAATTGATCACGCTTGATGAGGGTGATGAATTGCGTCTTGATCTCAAAATTCTTGGCAACCTCGGGAAGCACAATAGCCGGCTCGGGTACCCTCAACTCCGGATGCATGTATTGGCGTGCATTCCGGGGTAGAGCGTTGAGTTGAGCCTCGGCTCTCATCCGTTGCTCCCGTTCTCTTCTTGCCACCTCCTCTTGCTGGTCGCTCTCAAGTTGCAATCTAGCCATTTCGGCCCTATGTTGAGCCAACTCCTCATCAACATGGAGAGCTTGATTCGCCATCCTTTTCCTTCTTCGGGCTTCCTTGAGAATACTTTCCGGATCACTCACAAACTCAAGCTCAAGTGTTCCTCGGGAGGAACGAGCTAGCATACACCTATGAAACAAAGACACAAACCAAAACAAATCAAAAACAAACAAAGGGTTTGGGCTATTCCCTCACCCAAATCACTACCAAAACACAAGAAACTCACCAAATTGGCACTCGATGCACTTAGACTTCCCCGGCAACGGCGCCAATCTTTTGATCGCCTCGGAATGCGAGGGTCTAGAGATACAATTTATAACCCGACTGATGCGGGGATAAGCCGCTTGATGCCCGATCTTCGACGTTCACGACTCAAAACAAGGAAACAAAGATAATGATCAGAAATGGAAATGCAACAAGACTCAACAATTGAAGAACACGAGTAATGATCGAAAAGACAAGAATCAAATACAAAAACAGGAAAAGGACTCGACAAGAGATAAATGACTCAAGAACAACAAGAAGGACAACCTCATAAAATAACTATCAAACCCTTGACTTGATTCAGCCAAGAACCTAATAGAATGATTATGAAACCAACCTTTACGATCTCACACAACAAGGAACGAGACCTTGAAGCACGAGAAAAGGGCTCGTGATTGTTGACAAGCACCAACCTTCGATGAGATTGACACAAATTAAAGCAAACCAAGCTGCGGATTCACACACACGTTGAAAGCCAAAGCTCTCGTTTTCTCTCTATTGCAAGGAGAATTGGAAAAACAAAATGAGTTGTCTAATCTGAAAATAAAAACATCCTAAGCTATTTATATGTCTTGACAAAATAACAATAGAAATAATGTCTAATTAAAACTAAAAGATAACTAAGGCCCAAAATGGAAATGGCCCAATAAAACAAATGCAGCAAAACTAAAAGATAGCATGCTCGTGCTCGGACTCGCGCGCACACACGCGGACAGGCGCGCTCAGGGGCGCGCCGTTGCATCGCTACGCTGGCGAGGGCGCAGCGCTGCATCGCTGGAGTTAGGACGCGCCGTTGCAACGTCGGTTTGGTGCGCGTTGCTGCAGCCTTGGCTCGAAGATCCCTCGGCGCTCAAGACGCACACCGCCCTAGCTTTGGACTTCATACATGCTCCTGCCTCCTTAGCCATAGTGTAACCCACAAAAGCATTCATCTCATGTTGTAGCTTCTTGGCTCGAGCACGGGTGAGTGGTCCATCAAAGAGTGTAGGCGCGCCCGGTGGAGGCTGCCTTGATGTTCCCTCATCAACCTCCCCTTCTTGGAAAGGATTCGACCCCGAATCCAGCTCCTCATCCAAGGTTAAGTACGGCGTAAGATCAGCGACATTGAAGGTGGCGCTCACACCATAATCCCCGGGCAGCTCTAACTTGTAAGCATTGTCTCCAATCCGTTGAAGCACCTTGAAAGGTCCATCGCCTCTTGGAGACAGCTTGCTCTTCCTTAGCTCCGGAAACCGCTCCTTCCTTAGATGTGCCCATACCAAATCGCCGGGTTGGAAAATCACACGGCGCCGCCCATGGTTGGCGCGCCTAGCATTGTACACGGCCTTTTGCTCCAACCGAGTCTTGGTGCGAGCATGCAGCTCCTTAATAAATTCAACGTGCTTTCCTGCATCAAAGCTTTCATGCTCCCTCATTGGAAATGGGGTAAGATCTAAGGGGGTGAGTGGGTTAGTACCATAAACACATTCAAATGGAGTTAACATAGTAGATGAGTGCATAGTGCGATTGTAAGCAAACTCCACATGAGGTAAAGCTTCTTCCCACATTTTCAAATTTTTTTTAATAATGGTTCTAAGGATAGTAGCTAACGTCCTATTGGTCACTTCGGTTTGCCCATCAGTTTGTGGGTGGCTAGATGTAGAGAACATTAGCTTAGTTCCTAGCTTATTCCATAAAGTCCTCCAAAAATGGCTAAGGAACTTGGTATCCCTATCACTCACTATTGTTTTTGGTATGCCATGAAGCCTAACTATTTCCCTAAAGAACAAGTTAGCTACATTACTAGCATCATCAGTTTTATGGCATGGCACAAAATGTGCCATTTTGGAAAATCGGTCAACTACCACCATAATTGAATCTCTCCCCTTCTTAGTCCTAGGCAACCCTACTATAAAGTCCATGGATAAATCCTCCCACGGTGCCGTAGGCGTAGGCAAAGGGGTGTAAAGTCCATGTGGCATCAACCTAGATTTGGCTCTTAAACAATCAACACAACGCTTAACTACATATTCAACGTCTCTAAGCATGTGTGGCCAGTAAAAATGAGCCCTAAGAGTATGATAAGTCTTATCCCTCCCAAAATGTCCCATTAGGCCGCCCTTATGGGCTTCCTCAACCAACAATAAACGCAAAGAGCAACGAGGAATGCAAACTTTATCTACTCTAAATAAAAATCCATCATGAATGTAGTATTTCTCATCCGAACCCTTTTGCATGCAGCACTTAAAAGCATCACCAAAATCAATATCAGTCTCATATAATTCACGAATGTAAGTAAATCCTAACACTCTAGAATCTAATGAGACAAGCAAAGTATGGCGACGTGACAAGGCATCGGCTACTACATTATCCTTTCCCTTTTTATATTTTATGACATATGGAAATGTCTCAATGAATTCCATCCACCTACCATGCCTTCTATCCAATTTATCTTGACTCTTGAAATGTTTTAAAGATTCATGGTCAGTTTTCAAGACAAATTCACTAGGCCAAAGATAATGTTGCCATGTTTTTAACACTCGAAACAAAGCATATAACTCTTTATCATAAGTCGAGTAGTTTAAACATGCACCTTTCAATTTTTCAGAAAAGAAGGCAATAGGCTTACCTTCTTGCATGAGAACGCCTCCAATTCCAATGCCACTCGCATCACACTCCACTTCGAAGGGCCGAGTGAAGTCGGGCAAGGCCAACAATGGGGCATGCGTCAATCTGTCCTTTAGGGCATTGAATGCCCTCTCTTGTGCCTTCTCCCACTTGAACTCACTCCTCTTCTTAGTGATTTCGGTCAAGGGAGCAGCAATGGTGCTAAAATCCCTCACAAATCTCCGATAGAAGTTGGCGAGGCCGTGGAAGCTCCTGACTTGGCCAATGGAGGTAGGCGTTGGCCACTCTTGAATCGCCTTTATCTTGGCTTCGTCTACTTGTAATCCTTTGGAGCTCACTACAAACCCAAGAAAAGTGACATGATTAGTGCACAATTCACATTTCTTCAAATTTGCATACAAGTGCTCTAATCTAAGTGTAGAGAGTACTTCCCTCAAATGATCTTCATGCGTCTCTAGGGATTTGCTATAGATCAGAATATCATCGAAATAAACAACAACAAATTTCCCTATGAAGTTTCTAAGCACATGATTCATTAGACGCATGAAAGTACTTGGGGCGTTTGTAAGCCCGAATGGCATAACAAGCCATTCATAGAGACCAAACTTGGTCTTGAAGGCTGTTTTCCATTCGTCCCCCTCCTTCATCCTTATTTGATGAAGGATCATCCGAGAACATCCAAGGAGCACGCCAATTTCCAACCTTGTGTTGTTTTGGGCCATGCATCATTTTGGGCCATAAGAAATTAGATGGGTTTTTATTAGCTTTAAGACAATATTTGCTATTTTCTTTTATTTGTTATTTTCTTTAATTGTTTTAGGAGGCTTATAAATAGCCTTATTTAGTTTCATTTCTAGTTTAGTTTTTAGTTTTTGAGAAAATCAGATTACGAATGGAGAGAGACCCGATAGGTCCTCCATGGTGAGGTCGATCTATGTGTAGCCTTGGGTTGTATTGGTTTATGTCGTTTCTTGTTAGAAATGGTGTTCTCCAAGCAATCACAACGCATCCTCTTGGTGCTTCAAGGATTCGTCCTTGATTGTGTCAAGTTGTAGAAAGATGGGTCTTTTGATCATTCATCTAGGTTCTCGTTTTCAAAGCAATGAGGGTCCTTCAATTGGTTCTTCTTATTATCCATTTATACATCCATGTTTTGTGCTCCAATTCAGTTTGTTTCCATTATTTATTATCTTCTCTCTTACCTTTGTTTGTGTTGAGTCTATGGTGTTGAAGATCGGGCCATCCTTCGGGCTAATCCCCGTATCAAAGTGGTATCAGAGCTTTCGGTTGCCAACACCATTGTTGAGTCATTCAAAGTCGGAAAAAAAAACAAAACTACAAAAAGAGTGTCACCTTGTTCATCTATTTCGTGTCCAGGTTTGATCAATTTCTCCTCGTTCAATCTATTTTATTTGCTAACCATGTATTTGTGTTTGTTGTTGGTTGTGCCTCAGCCAAACATGGCCTTAGCCTATCCATAACCACCACACCAAAGCCATCACCACCCGTTTGAAACTCAAACACTACCACCTTTGTCTAGTTGTGCTGAAACTAGTCTAAGCTTAACCAAACACACCCTAACCAGCCTTAACTTCCTCCAAGTAACCACCATCTCCACTACTTCGGAAAAACCACCCACCACCCTTTGAAAATTGGCCAGCCACGTTTTTATTTAATTTAAATTAAGAAGGGGAGAAAGAAAATTCAAATTACCACATATATCTCCTTATTTTTAGGTGGTCAAGTCAAACCTCCAACAAACTCCATTAAAACTTGCCCACTACCCTTTGAAACCACCAACCACGTTTTATTTGAGGAAGGGTTGATTTAATTTAATTGAAAGTCAAATCAAATCTCTACTCAATCCCTACTTTTAAGGAAGACTTGTTCAACCTCCAACAAACTCCATACCAGCCAAGATCCACGCCCACCACCTCCTTAATTCTAGGTTGACTAGTTCAAAAGCCTAACCAACTCTCCACATCAGCCATATCCACGCCCCACATTCCTATTTTCACTCAACTTACCAACAACCTCCACCTCCTACATTCTAGCCAGCCCAATCGACCAAGCATCACCTTGCACACCATCAACAAGCCATAATCATTGGTTTAGTAGGTCTAGCAAGAATTGTTTGATCAAGGTCTAGTTCTTCTTACCCTATCTCAATTTCTGTCCAAACTTTCTCATCTTGATTGTAATCGAGTCACTTCTTGAGTCAAGTTGTAGTGAGGAGTGTGAGAGACGAGTGTAAACACAATGTGAGGTTGTTTGTTTTTGGATTATCACTAATCTTAACAGGTTCCTTGTAGTGTGTTATCTCTCTCGTGAAGGATTCAACATTATACCCATGGAGAGATCTTGTTTGGTTGCATTGGAGAAAAGAGAATTCCGAGAGATTATGATGTTAAAGCCGCATTCAAACAAGCTAATCTTGCTCCTTACTTTGCTTTGGATGAAGGCCAAGATTCGAGGACGAATCTTCTTCAAGAAGGGGAGAATGATGAAGGATCATCCGAGAACATCCAAGGAGCACGCCAATTTCCAACCTTGTGTTGTTTTGGGCCATGCATCATTTTGGGCCATAAGAAATTAGATGGGTTTTTATTAGCTTTAAGACAATATTTGCTATTTTCTTTTATTTGTTATTTTCTTTAATTGTTTTAGGAGGCTTATAAATAGCCTTATTTAGTTTCATTTCTAGTTTAGTTTTTAGTTTTTGAGAAAATCAGATTACGAATGGAGAGAGACCCGATAGGTCCTCCATGGTGAGGTCGATCTATGTGTAGCCTTGGGTTGTATTGGTTTATGTCGTTTCTTGTTAGAAATGGTGTTCTCCAAGCAATCACAACGCATCCTCTTGGTGCTTCAAGGATTCGTCCTTGATTGTGTCAAGTTGTAGAAAGATGGGTCTTTTGATCATTCATCTAGGTTCTCGTTTTCAAAGCAATGAGGGTCTATTTGTTGTTTCAATTGGTTCTTCTTATTATCCATTTATACATCCATGTTTTGTGCTCCAATTCAGTTTGTTTCCATTATTTATTATCTTCTCTCTTACCTTTGTTTGTGTTGAGTCTATGGTGTTGAAGATCGGGCCATCCTTCGGGCTAATCCCCGTATCATTATTTGATGGTAGCCACTTTTTAAATCTATCTTTGAAAAGATAGTGGCTCCATGCAATTCATCTAGCATGTCGTCTAGACGAGGGATGGGGTGCCTATACTTTACCGTTATGTTGTTAATAGCCCTACAATCGACACACATACGCCATGTGTTGTCTTTCTTAGGCACTAGCAACACCGGTACAGCACAAGGGCTTAAACTTTCCCTAATGTATCCCTTATCCAATAACTCTTGGACTTGGGATTGGACTTCTTGAGTCTCCTTGGGGTTCATACGATAGGTTGGCCTATTAGGCAAAGATGCTCCGGGAATGAGATCAATTTGATGCTCGATTCCTCTAATTGGAGGTAAGCCAGCCGGTATCTCATCGGGAAATACGTCATTGTATTCCTCAATGAGCCCCAAAATTTGTGGGGGCAAAGAGGCTCTAAGTTCCTCATTCAACAAACTCAGCTCCTTGCACAAGAGCATGAGTGTTGTTTGCCCATCCAAATACTCGGTCTCTAACTCCCGCTTGGAAGCCAAAAGTGCGCTGGAGGGTGGGAGATTGTTAGGTGAGCTCGTCTTACCCCGAGTTGTCCCCTTCTTTCCCTCACCTTCTCCACTTACCTTACTTACCTTCTTTTTGTCAAACTCCTCGGCCACCTGCATAGGCGTCATGGGTTTGAGCACTATGGTTTGGCCATTGTAGGTGAAGGTGTTCCGGTTGGTGAATCCATCATGCGTGACCTTCCTATCATATTGCCATGGACGACCTAATAAAATGTGACAAGCCTGCATAGGAACAACATCACAAAGAACAACATCCTCGTAATGCCCTAATTTAATAGAAACATGCGCTTGCTTGTTCACTTTAAGTTCTCCACAGTCGTTCATCCAATGCAGTTTATAGGGCCTAGGGTGTTGAGTCATAGATAATTGAAGTTTTTGTACCATGTCTAGACTAGCAATGTTACAACAACTACCACTATCTATTATCATGTTGCAAACTTTACCCTTAATTAAGCATCGAGTATGAAATAGATTTTCACGTTGATTATCTTCACAAAGGGCTGGTTTTATATGCATGTTACGTCTAGCAATTAAAGACTCCCCTGATTCATACTCTATCTCATCCTCATCATCATGCAAATCATCATTATTAGGCCCTTTTTCATGCACATCATCAATTTCTTCCTCCGATTCATATTGGCCTAAATGATTGATTAAAAGTGTTTTCTTGTTAGGGCAATCTTTCATCATGTGACCTCTACCTTGGCACTTAAAACACACAATATCCCTAGCTCTAGAGGAAGGGTTAGAGGTACTGCCCTTAGGAGCTGCCGAAGCTCCACTATTGGGGCCCTTGTTGTAGGATGGCGCGGTGCCCGCGGAAGGCTTGGTTCGGCCAGCTTAATCTCCATAGGCGCCGGCAGTGCTTCCTCGTTCCTTTGTAGGCGCGCCTTCCTTTCCATAAGACATGGCCTGGCCACGGTTGTTCCTCCATGAGTTGGGCTGGTTACTCGTGCCTCGGCCTCCTAGAATCCGTGCCTTGTTCTTTTTCTCGACCTTCATAGCTAAATGTAACAAACCAGTCATAGTAGTATATGGATATAAATCGACCTCATTAGCTAAAGAAGGGTGTAAAATTCGAAGGAAACGTGCCATTGTGGACTCTTCATCCTCATCCACATCGGCCCTTACCATTGCCACTTGCATGGCATTGTAAGTTTCCTCGGCACTCATTGAACCTTGCTTGAGATTCTCCAATCTTTGACGCAGCTCACGTGCATAATGTTGGGGAATGAAACGCCTCCTCATGAGGCCTTCATTTGCTCCCAAGTTCCTATTGGTGCGTCAAGAGCTCTTCTCCTTTCCTTTACTAGATTATCCCACCAGATTAGTGCATAACCGGAAAATTCAAGGGTGGCGAGTTGTACCTTTTTATGCTCGGCAAAGTTATGGCAATTCCATATTTGTTCAATTTTCGTCTCCCACTCCATGTAGACGTCCGGATCACACTTGCCTTCAAAGGCTGGGATCTTCACCTTGATTTTTCCTACTCCATCTTGCTCGGGCTCTCTAGGCCGCCTTGGACGCCTATCTCTGTCTTCGCGCCTTGAATAGCGCTCCCAATGTTCCTCATCTTCGGAGTCATACTCATCGAAATGGTCTTCTTGGCCCGGAGCTCTCCTATGTCCCTGAAAATCATGAAATTCATTAGCACGATTTCGCCCTTCCCTAGCGGGAGAGGGTAATTGGCTAATTGGGACCCCTTGAGCAAAAATCCTGGGAGAATGGAAATGAGTTGAGTTCAAGTGATCTTCCCTGTTTTGATGATGGGAAGTGGAGGCAAAATTCGGATCCATGCTGGACGGATGGAACATAGGCGCAGACTCATGAACGCGCCCTTGCCCTTGGCTCGCCGCTGCGGCTGCATCGTGCGCCGTTGGCGTGGTGCCTGGCGCAATGCTCGGTGCGGCCCCCGGTTGAGGCGTCGTAATTGTTTGCGCCTCCAAGGCAGCCATGCGCGAGTTGAGGCGCACCATGTTGCTGTTGAGAGAGCTCAACAAGTTGAACACATCGGGGTGAACCGGGTCGGGGCTCCTGGATCGGTGGGATCCTCTCTCGTCTCCTGACATGATCACACACAACGCACTACAAGCAAATGGTTAATGTTAGTCAAAACAATAAACTCCTCGCTTGTGTTTCACTCGCTCTCACTCTCGGGTGGTGTGATCGAGCTTGTTGTTGCAATCTGCTTTGAAATGATCAAAATCAAGTTGAAGTTTAGTAGATCAATCAAACACGAGCAGAGAAGGCTGGAGGAAAGAGGATTTAAACAAATGAAGACTCGAGTAAAAACAGAAACAGGAAGTAGAGAAAATGAGAAGAAGACTCGATTATAAACAAGACCAGAATTGAGAAAGAGAAAATTGTCAAACAAAGAGTTAGATCAAACCTTGATTAAGCCTGTCTCACCTTGATTTCCTTAACCAAGAGTGCACTTGGAGTGGTTTGTTAGGTGGGGCGTGGGGTGGCTCTTTTGTGAAGGTTCGAGGTGTACTCCAATGGCGTCCAGAAGAAGAAGAGACGAGATGAAGGAGACTCTTGCACTTGTTGAAATAATTACAAGTATGTAATAAATGAATGCTATACTATGATATGAATTAAAGAAGAGAGGAAATGAAATCTGATTTCTGATTTTTGCATCTTTCTTTTTCTTTCTTTTTTTTTTTTTTTTTTGAATTTCGTATTTTTTTTTTTATATCAGAAGTAATCAGATAATTACACAAATAAAATGCTAAGATAAGATAGAATATTTAAGTGCAAGAAATTAAAACAGAAATGTGGCTGAATTTATAAAGTGGATGTTGGAGATGTGGTTGGTGGAGAAAGTCTCAAGGCTGAAATGTAGGGCGTGGGGGATGAGGTTTGAATGAGTCTTTGCTAGAAAATAGGAATGGAGAAGAATTGGTTAAGGTGGGGGCGTGGCTTTTGTGGCTGAAATGAGGGGTTGACAAAATCTCCCTTAAAAATAGGAGTTGAGTGAGATTTAATTTGACTTGGCTGAATTAAATCAACTCCTCTCCAATATTAAAGAGACGTGGCTGGGTATTTGAGAGAGTGGAACTGAACTTCAATGGAGGTGGTGGGCGTGGTGGTTTCGATACAAATGGGTGGTGACGGTTACTTGGCTTAGGGCGTGTTTGGCTGGGGCGAAACAAACCACTTCAGCAAGCAACAAACTGGTTAGTACTTTCAAGTTTAATTAAAGAGATTGAGATTAATCAAACCTGATCGGATCCTTGAAGACGCTACTTCTCTTTTTGGTATTTTTTTGTAGACTCTAATGGTGAATCGACTCGAACACAAGAAGAACGTCTACAACGAAGCTCTGATACCAATTTGATGCGGGGATAAGCCGCTTGATGCCCGATCTTCGACGTTCACGACTCAAAACAAGGAAACAAAGATAATGATCAGAAATGGAAATGCAACAAGACTCAACAATTGAAGAACACAACTTGTAATGATCGAAAAGACAAGAAACAAATACAAAAACAGGAAAAGGACTCGACAAGAGATAAATGACTCAAGAACAACAAGAAGGACAACCTCATAAAACAACTATCAAACCCTTGACTTGATTCAGCCAAGAACCTAATACAATGATTATGAAACCAACCTTTACGATCTCACACAACAAGGAACGAGACCTTGAAGCACGAGAAAGGGGCTCGTGATTGTTGACAAGCACCAACCTTCGATGAGATTGACACAAATCAAAGCAAACCAAGCTGCGGATTCACACACACGTTGAAAGCCAAAGCTCTCGTTTTCTCTCTATTGCAAGGAGAATTGGAAAAACAAAATGAGTTGTCTCATCTGAAAATAAAAACATCCTAAGCTATTTATATGTCTTGACAAAATAACAATAGAAATAATGTCTAATTAAAACTAAAAGATAACTAAGGCCCAAAATGGAAATGGCCCAATAAAACAAATCCAGCAAAACTAAAAGATAGCATGCTCGTGCTCGGACTCGCGCGCACACACGCGGACAGGCGCGCTCAGGGGCGCGCCGTTGCATCGCTACGCTGGCGAGGGCGCAGCGCTGCATCGCTGGAGTTAGGACGCGCCGTTGCAACGTCGGTTTGGTGCGCGTTGCTGCAGCCTTGGCTCGAAGATCCCTCGGCGCTCAAGACGCACACCGCCCTAGCTTTGGACTTCATACATGCTCCTGCCTCCTTAGCCATAGTGTAACCCACAAAAGCATTCATCTCATGTTGTAGCTTCTTGGCTCGAGCACGGGTGAGTGGTCCATCAAAGAGTGTAGGCGCGCCCGGTGGACGCTGCCTTGATGGTCCCTCATCAGGTATCCAGAAATTTACTTTGTACTTGGCTTTGATTGTAACACCCCGACTTACCGTCGGGACATTACTAGGTAGTTGACCCTAACGGGTGCTACCTGAACTGGTTGACAACTAAAATACCTGGACCTTCCAACTCGGGCAGGACAAGAAAACCATTTTAAAACATCCAACTGTCATTCAAACAAACCATATTTTTATAATGTCGTGCATAAATCCCAATGTCTAGCCAATTCATATTCAAAGCCAGAAATCTGCTAAAGTCAACAACATAGTGAAATATCAAAAACAGCTAACAAGCCTAAACCGAACTCCAAACCCACTCATTGACCTATGACACGCGTTAACGATCCGCTGCAGCATCTGTCCTAGGCTCCAACACGGGACCTGTGTGAGTACCTGGAACTGAAAAATAAAGTCCCCGGGGGGGTCAGCTAATACCCTAGGCAAGCTAGATAACACACGACAATAGTAAGACGTTTGAAAAACATCAATTATACAACAACATAACTTTCAACAAGTGAATTGAACAGGACAATATAAGTCAACACACTTTTCCACAACCTAGAGAATATGTGAAAGGAAAGGCAATGAGACATACCATAATCAAACTAACAAACACAGAAGTAAAGCATTAATAATAGTAATAACCAACACGTCGACATTCAACAAATGAAGGAAGATACAACGAATACACAATTCATTAAACGTGTCAAGAATTCACAAGGGCGGAAAACCAACTAAGTAATCACACACACGCACACAACAAAACCACAATCCTATTGGGAAATGCCACTCTTCCTTCCACCACCGCATTCCCATCTACGGCGCTAACTCCCTGCGCCCGAGTGCAGAGGCGGGCCCTCCCACTTTCCATGTACGTCATCCTTCCAACCCCTGGTCAAGCCTCCACTGGAGCACTTGCCAAAAACAAACAATCAATTTTTATTTTTAAAAGGGCCCGGCCGACACACGACCATGGCTAGACGCCTCTTCGCCACCGACAATCGTCGCACATGATCGTGCCGGTTACGCTGCCAACACGGAGAAAGTGATAGTATTTCTTTTACGAGAAAACATTTGAAATGGAAAGCGCATCACATCATGCATGAACATATTTCACATAGAAAACATACATTCGGGACTAACTCCCAAAACCAATCTCACAATCACGGTATGAGATCTAACAAGACTAGAATAAAGCCGAGCAAGTCGAGAACGACTTACCTGGAAGGCGGTCCTTGAATGAAGTAAGAAACGCGTCGATACTAAAGACCTACGAATCATAACGTGCACGGTTAACCGACTAACCGCGAAGAGTAACTATCGATTCTAGACAAGCACAACTATAGTAGCCTCGTCAAGTGTGAACCACCATAAAACCATGGCATCCAAAACAAGTGTTGTTCGACTTGATTCTATTATTTTTAACCAAAGTTTAGACGTGACAACTTTATGAACCAACATCAACTTTTCCCAAACAAACTCATATTTCATAACTTAGCTTTAGACGACACAAAACTTATAAGCTCAAGGGTATCGATTTTCGAAGTCCAAGTTCCGAAGGTGGATACTTCAAACCCCATTCTAACACAAAACTACACATTTATAATTCAAAATACTTAATCCAAAAGCATCCCACAACAAAGAGGGTCATCACAAAATAAATCGATTGAAAGATTTCATGCTAAACAAATCGAGACTCACTAACAAGATCTAATTGCGAGTCTTAAACCGCTACTCGTGCTCAAAAAAAAATATATATATATATCAACATGAAACGAACTCGGATTCACATCAAATTTCTTTCACATACACCCAACCTCAGAATCTCATTAA
This sequence comes from Fallopia convolvulus, assembly GCA_964016875.1. NCBI lineage: Eukaryota > Viridiplantae > Streptophyta > Magnoliopsida > Caryophyllales > Polygonaceae > Fallopia > Fallopia convolvulus. Next base: position 31,441,492 of record OZ024734.1, on the reverse strand, counting down.
GAATAACTTATACTAAACAAGTGGGTCTTACACCAAACAAATCATACACTAAGCAAATCATAAATTCCATTTTAGCCAATTAATAAATACTTACACCTAAACAAGTGCCAAAATCACAATCATCATGCTGGTAAGCACATCCGAAAAGGGGAAAAGATATAGATATTCACCATAACCAAAATAATGACAAGTATAAAGACAATACTCAATTCAAAGTAGATTACAGGGCAATTCCGAAAGCAAACAAAGCACAAAAATGGGTTCTAAGATCCGACCTTATAAAGTCAGATTTGCACCAAAACTCGGACGGGGCGAAGATGGGGCTTCCGATCGGGGGTACTCTGCCTCGGAACTAGACTAATCTGCTCGATGGTCTCGACCTCGGCGACGTTCCACACCCTGGTTTCTAGCGGCGTGGTCTTATGCTCACTCCGGCGGTCTACGCTAACGAACAAATCCGTTTGATTGGTTACAAGCTTGATGCTACGGCGAGCGAGGCCTGCCGACGATGTGACAAGCTGGAGAGGCGAACGAGGATAGATCAACGGGTTCGTGGCGTGGCTCTGGGCGACTGTAACTCAAAACAGAGGCGGGACTCAGGGTAGAAACGAGAAGGCGGAATTGGAGTAGAAGAGAGGGAATGAGCTTTAAGAGGTGCCCTTACCGGCGGTGAACAGAGGTGAGCCGAAATGGAGAGGGCGTAGCAACTGAGGGACGACGACGGGCGACCTCGAGCGGTTAGCTTCCTGAGGTCTCGCAATTCCGGTGGCATAGGGAGATGATGAAGGAGACGAAGAACGACGATGCTCCGAATGGATGGAGGGGCGAGAAGAAAAGAAGGTGACGAGAGGTGGTGTTGAAGGGAGCGGCGATGGCCATGGTTGTCTGATGAGGGACCATCTAGGCAGCCTCCACCGGGCGCGCCTACACTCTTTGATGGACCACTCACTCGTGCTCGAGCCAAGAAGCTACAACATGAGATGAATGCTTTTGTGGGCTACACTATGGCTAAGGAGGTAGGAGCAAGTGTGGATTCCAAGGCCAGAGCGGTGTGCGTTTTGAGCGTCGATGGATCGCCAACCCGAGGCTGCATCGACGCGCCCAACAATGCAACGGAGCACCTCGATGCAACGGTGCGCTTCAGCGCAGCGAAGATGCGGCGTAGGTGATGCGGCGCGTCCTTAGTGCGCGCGCCTGTCCGTGTGCTAGCAAGCTTGCGACGCTGATTTTATTGGATTTGTTTTATTGGGCCATTTCCATTTTGGGCCACTAGTTATCTTTTAATTAGACTTTTATTTGTTATTTCCATTATTATTTCAGGATATATAAATAGCTTTTAGGTGGTTAATTTTCAGTTTAGACAACTCATTATTGGATTTTCATTCTCATTGAATAGAGAGAAACGAAGGCTTTGGCTTTCAAAAGTGTGTGTGCTTCGCAGCTTGGTTTGTTTTGGATTGTGTCAATTTCATAGAAGATTGGTGCCTTTCAACAATCACGAGCCCCTTTCTCGTGCTTCAAGGTCTCGTTCCTTGTTGTGTGAGATCGTAAAGGTTGGTTTCATAATCATTCTATTAGGTTCTTGGCTGAATCGAGTCAAGGGTTTGATAGTTGTTTTATGAGGTTATCCTTCTTGTTGTTCTTGAGTCATTTATCTCTTGTCGAGTCCTTTTTCCTGTTTTTGTATTTGTTTCTTGTCTTTTCGATCATTACAAGTCGTGTTCTTCAATTGTTGAGTCTTGTTGCATTTCCATTTCTGATCATTATCTTTGTTTCCTTGTTTTGAGTCGTGAACGTCGAAGATCGGGCATCAAGCGGCTTATCCCCGCATCAAATTGGTATCAGAGCTTCGTTGTAGACGTTCTTCTTGTGTTCGAGTCGATTCACCATTAGAGTCTACAAAAATACCAAAAAGAGAAGCAGCGTCTTCAAGGATCCGATCAGGTTTGATTAATCTCAATCTCTTTAATTAAACTTGAAAGTACTAACCAGTTTGTTGCTTGCTGAAGTGGTTTGTTTCGCCCCAGCCAAACACGCCCTAAGCCAAGTAACCGTCACCACCCATTTGTCTCGAAACCACCACGCCCACCATCTCCATTAAAGTTCAGTTCCACTCTCTCAAATACCCAGCCACGTCTCTTTAATATTGGAGAGGAGTTGATTTCATTCAGCCAAGTCAAATTAAATCTCACTCAACTCCTATTTTTAAGGGAGATTTTGTCAACCCCTCATTTCAGCCACAAGAAGCCACGCCCCACCCTAACCAATTCTTCTCCATCCCTATTTTCTAGGAAAGATTAATTCAAACTCCAAATCTCCCATACCCCCACATCAGCCACGTCCAAACCAACCATACCACTCCTACTTTCACTCCTTAATCCAAGATTGACCCACCATATCTCCAACGTCCATTTCCATTCAACTCAGCAAAGTTTTATTTTATTTCTTGCACTTAAATTTTCTATCTTATCTTAGCATTTTATTTTAGTATTCATCTGATTATTTCTGATAAAGAAAAAAAGAAAAGAAAAGAAAAGAAAAGAAAAGAAAAAACAAATCAAAAAAATCAGAAATCGTATTTGTTTCTCCTCTCTTCTTCCAAGACATAGCATAAGCATATTATTTCATCTCTTCTCTCCTTCTTTAATTCATATCCTAGTATAGCATTTAATTATTGCCTTCTTGTAATTATTTCGTGTAAGTCAAAAAAAAAAAAGTGCAAGAGTCGTCTTCATCTATTCTTTTCTTCTCTATTGTTGGACGCCATTGGAGTGCAGCCTTGAACCTTCACAAAAGAGCCACCCCACGCCCCACCTAACAAACCACTCCAAGTGCACTCTTGGTTAAGGAAATCAAGGTGAGACAGGCTTAATCAAGGTTTGATCTAACTCTTTGTTTGACAATTTTCTCTTTCTCAATTCTGCCCTTGTTTATAATCGAGTCATCTTCTCATTTTCTCTAATTATTCTCTGCTACATTTGAGTCTTCTTTGTTTAATTTCTTGTCTCTCCAACCTTGTCTCTGCTCGTGTTTGATTGATCTACGAAACTTCAACTTGATTTTGATCATTTCAAAGCAGATTGCAACAACAAGCTCGATCACACCACCCGAGAGTGAGAGCGAGTGAAACACAAGCGAGGAGTTTATTGTTTTGACTAACATTAACCATTTGCTTGTAGTGCGTTGTGTGTGATCATGTCAGGAGACGAGAGAGGATCCCACCGATCCAGGAGCCCCGACCCGGTTCACCCCGATGTGTTCAACTTGTTGAGCTCTCTCAACAGCAACATGGCGCGCCTCAACTCGCGCATGGCTGCCTTGGAGGCACAAACACTTACGACGCCTCAACCGGGAGCCGCACCGAGCGTTGCGCCAGGCACCACGCCAACGGCGCACGATCCAGCTGCAGCGGCGAGCCAAGGGCAAGGGCGCGTTCATGAGTCTGCGCCTACGTTCCATCCGTCTAGCATGGATCCGAATTTTTCCTCCACTTCCCATCATCAAAACAGGGAAGATCACTTGAACTCAACTCATTTCCATTCTCCCGGGATTTTTGCTCAAGGGGTTCCAATTAGCCAATTACCCTCTCCCGCTAGGGAAGGGCAAAATCGTGCTAATAATTTTCAAGATTTTCAGGGACATAGGAGAGCTCCAGGCCAAGGATACCCGTTTGACGAGTATGACGCCGAGGACGAGGACCCATGGGAGCGCTACTCACGGCGCGACGATAGGGACAGGCATCCAAGGCGGCCTAGAGAGCCCGAGCAAGATGGAGTAGGAAAAATCAAGGTGAAGATCCCAGCCTTTGAAGGCAAGTGTGATCCGGACGTCTACATGGAGTGGGAGACGAAAATTGAACAAATATGGAATTGCCATAACTTTGCCGAGCATAAAAAGGTACAACTCGCCACCCTTGAATTTTCCGGTTATGCACTAATCTGGTGGGATAATCTAGTAAAGGAAAGGAGAAGAGCTCTTGACGCACCAATAGGAACTTGGGAGCAAATGAAGGCCCTCATGAGGAGGCGTTTCATTCCCCAACATTATGCACGTGAGCTGCGTCAAAGATTGGAGAATCTCAAGCAAGGTTCAATGAGTTCCGAGGAAACTTACAATGCCATGCAAGTGGCAATGGTAAGAGCCAATGTGGATGAGGATGAAGAGTCCACAATGGCACGTTTCCTTCGAGTTTTACATCCTTCTTTAGCTAATGAGGTCGATTTATATCCATATACTACTATGACTGGTTTGTTACATTTAGCTATGAAGGTTGAGAAAAAGAACAAGGCACGGATTCTAGGAGACCGAGGCACGAGTAACCAGCCCAACTCATGGAGGAACAACCGTGGCCAGGCCATGTCTTATGGAAAGGAAGGCGCGCCTACAAAGGAACGAGGAAGCACTGCCGGCGCCTATGGAGATCAAGCTGGCCGAACCAAGCCTTCCGCGGGCACCGCGCCATCCTACAACAAGGGCCCCAATAGTGGAGCTTCGGCAGCTCCTAAGGGCAGTACCTCTAACCCTTCCTCTAGAGCTAGGGATATTGTGTGTTTTAAGTGCCAAGGTAGAGGTCACATGATGAAAGATTGCCCTAACAAGAAAACACTTTTAATCAATCATTTAGGCCAATATGAATCGGAGGAAAAAATTGATGATGTGCATGAAAATGAGCCTAATAATGATGATTTGCATGATGATGAGGATGAGATAGAGTATGAATCAGGGGAGTCTTTAATTGCTAGACGTAGCATGCATATAAAACCAGCCCCTTGTGAAGATAATCAACGTGAAAATCTATTTCATACTCGATGTTTAATTAAGGGTAAGGTTTGCAACATGATAATAGATAGTGGAAGTTGCTGTAACATTGCTAGTCTTGAAATGGTACAAAAACTGCAATTATCTATGACTCAACACCCTAGACCTTATAAATTGCATTGGATGAACGATTGTGGAGAACTTAAAGTGAACAAGCAAGCGCATGTTTCTATTAAATTAGGGCATTACGAGGATGTTGTTCTTTGTGATGTAGTTCCTATGCAGGCTTGTCACATTTTATTAGGTCGCCCATGGCAATATGATAGGAAGGTCACGCATGATGGATTCACCAACCGGAACACCTTCACCTACAATGGCCAAACCATAGTGCTCAAACCCATGACGCCTATGCAGGTGGCCGAGGAGTTTGATAAAAAGAAGGTAAGTAAGGTAAGTGGAAAAGGTGAGGGAAAGAAGGGGACAGCTCGGGGTAAGACGAGCTCACCTAACAATCTCCCACCCTCCAGCGCACTTTTGGCTTCCAAGCGGGAGTTAGAGACCGAGTATTTGGATGGGCAAACAACACTCATGCTCTTGTGCAAGGAGCTGAGTTTGTTGAATGAGGAACTTAGAGCCTCTTTGCCCCCACAAATTTTGGGGCTCATTGAGGAATACAATGACGTGTTTCCCGATGAGATACCGGCTGGCTTACCTCCAATTCGAGGAATCGAGCATCAAATTGATCTCATTCCCGGAGCATCTCTGCCTAATAGGCCAGCCTATCGTATGAACCCCAAGGAGACTCAAGAAGTCCAATCCCAAGTCCAAGAGTTATTGGATAAGGGATACATTAGGGAAAGTTTAAGCCCTTGTGCTGTACCGGTGTTGCTAGTGCCTAAGAAAGACAACACATGGCGTATGTGTGTCGATTGTAGGGCTATTAACAACATAACGGTAAGGTATAGGCACCCCATCCCTCGTCTAGACGACATGCTAGATGAATTGCATGGAGCCACTATCTTTTCAAAGATAGATTTAAAAAGTGGCTACCATCAAATAAGGATGAAGGAGGGGGACGAATGGAAAACAGCCTTCAAGACCAAGTTTGGTCTCTATGAATGGCTTGTTATGCCATTCGGGCTTACAAACGCCCCAAGTACTTTCATGCGTCTAATGAATCATGTGCTTAGAAACTTCATAGGGAAATTTGTTGTTGTTTATTTTGATGATATTCTGATCTATAGCAAATCCCTAGAAACGCATGAAGATCATTTGAGGGAAGTACTCTCTACACTTAGATTAGAGCACTTGTATGCAAATTTGAAGAAATGTGAATTGTGCACTAATCATGTCACTTTTCTTGGGTTTGTAGTGAGCTCCAAAGGATTACAAGTAGACGAAGCCAAGATAAAGGCGATTCAAGAGTGGCCAACGCCTACCTCCATTGGCCAAGTCAGGAGCTTCCACGGCCTCGCCAGCTTCTATCGGAGATTTGTGAGGGATTTTAGCACCATTGCTGCTCCCTTGACCGAAATCACTAAGAAGAGGAGTGAGTTTAAGTGGGAGAAGGCACAAGAGAGGGCATTCAACGCCCTAAAGGACAGATTGACGCATGCCCCATTGTTGGCCTTGCCCGACTTCACTCGGCCCTTCGAAGTGGAGTGTGATGCGAGTGGCATTGGAATTGGAGGCGTTCTCATGCAAGAAGGTAAGCCTATTGCCTTCTTTTCTGAAAAATTGAAAGGTGCATGTTTAAACTACTCGACTTATGATAAAGAGTTATATGCTTTGTTTCGAGTGTTAAAAACATGGCAACATTATCTTTGGCCTAGTGAATTTGTCTTGAAAACTGACCATGAATCTTTAAAACATTTCAAGAGTCAAGATAAATTGGATAGAAGGCATGGTAGGTGGATGGAATTCATTGAGACATTTCCATATGTCATAAAATATAAAAAGGGAAAGGATAATGTAGTAGCCGATGCCTTGTCACGTCGCCATGCTTTGCTTGTCTCATTAGATTCTAGAGTGTTGGGATTTACTTACATTCGTGAATTATATGAGAATGATATTGATTTTGGTGACGCTTTTAAGTGTTGCATGCAAAAGGGTTCGGATGAGAAATACTACATTTATGATGGATTTTTATTTAGAGTAGATAAAGTTTGCATTCCTCGTTGCTCTTTGCGTTTATTGTTGGTTGAGGAAGCCCATAAGGGCGGCCTAATGGGACATTTTGGGAGGGATAAAACTTATCATACTCTTAGGGTTCATTTTTATTGGCCACACATGCTTAGAGACGTTGAAAATGTAGTTAAGCGTTGTGTTGATTGTTTAAGAGCCAAATCTAGGTTGATGCCACATGGACTTTACACCCCTTTGCCTACGCCTACAGCCCCTTGGGAGGATTTATCCATGGACTTTATAGTAGGGTTACCTAGGACTAAGAAGGGGAGGGATTCAATTATGGTGGTAGTTGACCGATTCTCAAAAATGGCACACTTTGTGCCGTGCCATAAAACTGATGATGCTAGTAATGTAGCTAACTTGTTCTTTAGGGAAATAGTTAGGCTTCATGGCATACCAAAAACAATAGTGAGTGATAGGGATACCAAGTTCCTTAGCCATTTTTGGAGGACGTTATGGAATAAGCTAGGAACTAAGCTAATGTTCTCTACATCTAGCAACCCACAAACTGATGGGCAAACCGAAGTGACCAATAGGACGTTAGCTACTATCCTTAGAACCATTATTAAAAAGAATTTGAAAATGTGGGAAGAAGCTTTACCTCATGTGGAGTTTGCTTACAATCGCACTATGCACTCATCTACTATGTTAACTCCATTTGAATGTGTTTATGGTACTAACCCACTCACCCCCTTAGATCTTACCCCATTTCCAATGAGGGAGCATGAAAGTTTTGATGCAGGAAAGCACGTTGAATTTATTAAGGAGCTGCATGCTCGAACCAAGACTCGGTTGGAGCAAAAGGCCGAGTACAATGCTAGGCGCGCCAACCATGGGCGGCGCCGCGTGATTTTCCAGCCCGGCGATTTGGTATGGGCGCATCTAAGGAAGGAGCGGTTTCCGGAGCTAAGGAAGAACAAGTTGTCTCCAAGAGGGGATGGACCTTTCAAGGTGCTTCAACGGATTGGAGACAATGCTTACAAGTTAGAGTTGCCTGGGGATTATGGTGTGAGCGCCACCTTCAATGTCGCTGATCTTACGCCGTACTTAGCCGTGGATGAAGAGCTGGATTCGGGGTCGAATCCTTTCCAAGAAGGGGAGGTTGATGAGGGACCATCTAGGCAGCCTCCACCGGGCGCGCCTACACTCTTTGATGGACCACTCACTCGTGCTCGAGCCAAGAAGCTACAACATGAGATGAATGCTTTTGTGGGCTACACTATGGCTAAGGAGGTAGGAGCAAGTGTGGATTCCAAGGCCAGAGCGGTGTGCGTTTTGAGCGTCGATGGATCGCCAACCCGAGGCTGCATCGACGCGCCCAGCAATGCAACGGAGCACCTCGATGCAACGGTGCGCTTCAGCGCAGCGAAGATGCGGCGTAGGTGATGCGGCGCGTCCTTAGTGCGCGCGCCTGTCCGTGTGCTAGCAAGCTTGCGACGCTGATTTTATTGGATTTGTTTTATTGGGCCATTTCCATTTTGGGCCACTAGTTATCTTTTAATTAGACTTTTATTTGTTATTTCCATTATTATTTCAGGATATATAAATAGCTTTTAGGTGGTTAATTTTCAGTTTAGACAACTCATTATTGGATTTTCATTCTCATTGAATAGAGAGAAACGAAGGCTTTGGCTTTCAAAAGTGTGTGTGCTTCGCAGCTTGGTTTGTTTTGGATTGTGTCAATTTCATAGAAGATTGGTGCCTTTCAACAATCACGAGCCCCTTTCTCGTGCTTCAAGGTCTCGTTCCTTGTTGTGTGAGATCGTAAAGGTTGGTTTCATAATCATTCTATTAGGTTCTTGGCTGAATCGAGTCAAGGGTTTGATAGTTGTTTTATGAGGTTATCCTTCTTGTTGTTCTTGAGTCATTTATCTCTTGTCGAGTCCTTTTTCCTGTTTTTGTATTTGTTTCTTGTCTTTTCGATCATTACAAGTCGTGTTCTTCAATTGTTGAGTCTTGTTGCATTTCCATTTCTGATCATTATCTTTGTTTCCTTGTTTTGAGTCGTGAACGTCGAAGATCGGGCATCAAGCGGCTTATCCCCGCATCATTGTCCTCCGATCGAATTCCCCTCTGGTTCCTTGCGGCGCACAATGATAGAAAGATGGATAGACAAGATTTAGGGTTAGGCAGAAATTAAGGAAATGTGGAGAAAGATAAAGAGGTTTAGGAATTGGGCTCAAAATGAAACGGGTTTGGGTTCACTAACTTCCCCATTTTTTTTTCTTGGCTCAACAAACAAAGAAAAGGTGAATTTGGAATAAGATAATTTGAGACGGAAGAAAAATTAGTTATCGGGATTTTAGTAATTCCGAGTGTTACATTATACTCCCCTTAAGAAAGTTTCGTCCCGAAACTTCCGTTGTTAAAGTGAAAACCCATAAAGTTCCCGAAGTTTCACAACCTCTCCCCCTTGGAGAGGTTCGTCCTCGAACCCTAAATTGTTGACAACAACTTGAACATAAACCGTGACAAACAAAACACATATCAAACTACTATAACAATGAAGAAAGGCAACCAATCCAACCTATGTCAAAACACAATCAAGTAACACCCTCAACAGAACTAAGTCATAACAACGTCAAATCCACTCTCGAGTGACCTCTAAACTCAAAGGCCTCTAGTAAACCAGAGTACAGTTGGTGGTAGTTCTCTCTCATTCTATCCTCGGTCTCCCAAATGGCCTCCTCGACACCTCGTCGAGACCACTGAATCAACACCAACGGAATCTCCTTGTTCCGCAGCTTCTTAGAACGCTTGTCAAGAATCGCTATCGGCTGCTCTCTGAAAGTATGATCGGGCTCAACCTCCAACTCTTCATAGTTGAGCCTGTGGCTGGGATCGGGAACATACTGTCTCAACTGTGACACATGAAAGAAAGGGTGAACTCCATCTAGGGCGGGCGGTAACGATAGTCTATAAGCTACCTCGCCAACTCTCTCCAGTATCTCGAACGGCCCAATGTAGCGGGACTCAGCTTTCCCTTAACTCCAAATCTTCTCACACCACGGGTAGGCGACAACCTCAACCAGACGGGTGCCCCTATCTCAAACTCTAGTGGTCGACGTCGCTTGTCTGCATAGGATTTCTGGCGGCTCTGTGCATTTAGCATGTGCTCTCGTATCAAGGCCACCTTCCCAATCGTCTCCTCTATCATTTGCGGCCTCTCTCCTACAACATCTGACGGGTCATCCCAACACAAAGGTGTCCAACACTTTCGGCCCTATAGAGCCTCATACGGAGCCATCTGAACCGAGAAGTGCCAACTGTTGTTGCAAGCAAACTCCACCAATGCTAGGTGTACTAACCAATGACCTCTCAATCAAGAACACATGACCTCAATATATCCTCTAGATTCTGAATTTTCCTCTCAAACTGGCCATTAGATTGCGGGTGGTAAGCAGTCGTGAAATGCAAACTCGTCCTAAGTGCCTCATGCACTTGTTGCCAAAATCTGCAAGTAAAACGCCCATCACAATCTGACACAATTGTCTTTGGCACACCATGCAGTCTAGCTATCTGATTTATGAACACCTCTACGAGCTTATTCAATTGCCAAGTTTCCTTAATAGGCAAGAATCTGGCAGTCTTTGTCATCCTATCCACTACAACTCAAATGGCGTCATGCCCTTTGCCGATCCGTAGTCTAGTGACATAACCCATAGAAATGTCATCTCACTCTCACTCTAGAATAGGAAGTGATTGTAGCATCCCACCCGACCTCTGGTGCTCGATCTTCACCTGTCGACAAACCTAGCACTTATGATACGGGGATTAGCCCGAAGGATGGCCCGATCTTCAACACCATAGACTCAACACAAACAAAGGTAAGAGAGAAGATAATAAATAATGGAAACAAACTGAATTGGAGCACAAAACATGGATGTATAAATGGATAATAAGAAGAACCAATTGAAACAACAAATAGACCCTCATTGCTTTGAAAACGAGAACCTAGATGAATGATCAAAAGACCCATCTTTCTACAACTTGACACAATCAAGGACGAATCCTTGAAGCACCAAGAGGATGCGTTGTGATTGCTTGGAGAACACCATTTCTAACAAGAAACGACATAAACCAATACAACCCAAGGCTACACATAGATCGACCTCACCATGGAGGACCTATCGGGTCTCTCTCCATTCGTAATCTGATTTTCTCAAAAACTAAAAACTAAACTAGAAATGAAACTAAATAAGGCTATTTATAAGCCTCCTAAAACAATTAAAGAAAATAACAAATAAAAGAAAATAGCAAATATTGTCTTAAAGCTAATAAAAACCCATCTAATTTCTTATGGCCCAAAATGATGCATGGCCCAAAACAACACAAGGTTGGAAATTGGCGTGCTCCTTGGATGTTCTCGGATGATCCTTCATCAACTTAGCAACAACTCTCCTTACATCTGGCTTCATGTCATCCCACCAGTGTCATAGATCTTTATACATCTTACTAGCTCCAGGGTGAATCGAGGAAGGTGTAGCGTGGGTCCCTTGCAAAACCTTCTGTCACAACTCTTCATCCCAAGGCACTCAAATTCGGTTGCGTAAACTCAAGATACCCTCTGCTCTCTCTAGAAAATTAGGTGTCTCTCCACGGCTCAACTTCTGCCCTAGATCTTGAATCATTAGAGACATTTCCTGTTTCAGCCTCCTTTCTTCAAGCAAAGTCAGTTGACACTCTAAGGTACTCAGTCTTCCTTGGTAACGCTGAATCTGTACCTCGATTTCGTGCCTCATCAGCTCTTTCTACAGCTCAAGCTGAGCAGTTAAATAAGCCATCATACATTTTGAAGAGGTCTTCCTACTAAGCGTATCGGCGACTACATTCGCCTTCCCTGGGTGGTAATGGATCTCCAGGTCATAGTTCTTCAGCAACTCAAGCCATTTCCGTTTTCGCATGCTCAATTCTCTCGGAGTGACGATGTACTTAAGACTCTTATGATCTGTCGTCACCTTGCAAATACTCCCATACATGCACTGACACCCAAAACTTCAAGGCATGCACCACCCTTGCCAACTCCAGATCATGATGAAGGTAGTACTACTCGTTCGGTTTCAGCTTCCTTGAGGCATCAACAATCACCCTATCCCTCTGCACTAACCCACATCCTTGACCTACCTCTGAGGCATCACTATAGATAACAAAATCCTCATTGCCTTGAGGGAGAGCAAGCATAGGAACCTAAGTCAACCTCCTCTTCAGCTCATTGAAGCTCCTCTGGCACGCCTCATTCCACTCAAAACGATTAATCTTCTTTAACAGGTTGGTAAATGATGAGCTATACGGGAGAACCCTTCCACAAACCTCTGATAGTACCCCACTAGCACTAAGAAACTTCGCACCTCCTTCACATCCTTTGGGAGTTCTCATGCCCTTACAACCTTCATCTTCACAAGGTCCCCCATAACTCTCTCTTAGCGAACACCCAATTGTCCTAGAAAAGTGACCTCTGGCAGTCCGAACTAGCACTGGACAACTTTAACAAATGGCTGGTGTTACCTTAACACTCTTATCGACAACTTGAGATGCTCGGTGTGTTCCTCCTCATCCATGGAGTAAATTAGGATGTCATCGAAGTAAACCACCACAATCTGCCTAAGAAAGCTATAAGCATCCGATTAACCACCAACTCCATGAACGCTTCGAGTGTATTGTTCAATCCGAACGGCATCACAACAAACTCATAAGGCTCCTATCTTGTCGAAGAGTCGTCTTAAAATATTCCCCTCTCGAATCCTTAACTGATGAGCCACCTTCGAATACACTGTAACCCTCGGAAACTTATCCAACAAGTCATAATATGTGGCAATGAGTACATGTTCTTGATGGTAACTCGGTTCACCTCTCCATAATCGGTACATAAACGAAGGGAACTATCCTTCTTTTCTACAAACACAACTAGAGCTTCCCAAGGTGGCACATTCGAATGTAAATACCCATACTTCAACAGCTCTTCCAATCGCGACTTCCACTCCTGCATTTCCATCGGAGCCATGCGATACGAGGCTTTCGAGATCGGTCTCTACCCTAACTTAAGATCAAAACTGAAGTCAATAAAGTTCTTCTGGAACAACATCCTCAAACTCACATACTACCAGTATATCCTGAAGGTGGGGTCCCTCTTTGTCCCTTTGCAGGACATCGCACCAAAATCCCACACACTCCTCACTGAGCAACTAAGCGGCATACACCATACTTATCACTGATCTCAGCACTACCTGCCCCAACCTTTGACTCACCTGCACAGTTGCGTCATCTGCAATCACCATGACGGTGCCCCTATGTATATCTAGCACCGTCTCGTAGCGTCTCATCCCATCCATTCTCAAAATCACATTGTCAAATGGGAATAGCGACATTACTATAATATCAGCATATTCGTCTTTACCCATTGCAGAAACTCTCTATTCCTACTCATCTCATTGCCATCAGGTAAACCACCACAAAAGGTACCTTCTCTGTACATGTCAACCCTAGTCTAGCCACACAAGAAGAGGACACAAAAGAGTGTGTGACACCCGTGTCAAAAGAGTATGAGTATGCTTAGACTGTATCCAACATACTTGTAGCAGTCGGCGCATGTAAGACATCGACCCTCCTTATTTCGCATACTCGAGGTTGGTTGGCCCATGGGGTATTTGCTCATGTATCTCGTCCTCTATTCGAGCCCGATGCTCCCTGGTTCACTATCTCTGGTGAAGATCCTTGAGAAGGTGCACCAATCCTACAATACTGTTGTACAAGGTCGGACTTCCCGTAGATGAAGTAGTTTCAAACTGGCTCAAATCCTACCAATCTTAAGCGCTCTCTTGTAACGAACACTGTACCATATACATCTTTAGTGATAAAGCAACTAGTTGTGCATTAGCTCTAAACTGGGCCCTATTAACTAAGGGTCCTCCTCCAACGACAAACTAGCTAGCATCCTAATGGTCGTCAACAATCAGACCTCCATTCTAATCAACTCCTTCCTATAGATATATGTTTTGATGTTCCTCTACTACGACCTCTACTACGGCCTCTACTGCTAGCAACAACAACTCTAATTCTACTCCGTGGGGCCATCTTCTCAAAAAGTCCATCGGTCAAAACTTTAAACTTGATTAAAAGTTAGGATTTACGTACTATTCTACGTGAGGTCCTTCGGCGGATGGCAGCGGAGTCACGTCGTGTCATCTACCCCTATATGCAACATGACTACCCCATTTAAAAACTTTTTGAAAACACCGGCCGGTTTTAGTTTTTAGTTGGACCTCGTGTACACGTATTGCTCGATTCCATGTGCCCTGTTGCCAACCTGGCTCTGATACCAATCTGTAACACCCCGACTTACCGTCGGGACATTACTAGGTAGTTGACCCTAACGGGTGCTACCTGAACTGGTTGACAACTAAAATACCTGGACCTTGCAACTCGGGCACGACAAGAAAACCATTTTAAAACATCCAACTGTCATTCAAACAAACCATATTTTTATAATGTCGTGCATAAATCCCAATGTCTAGCCAATTCATATTCAAAGCCAGAAATCTGCTAAAGTCAACAACATAGTGAAATATCAAAAACACCTAACAAGCCTAAACCGAACTCCAAACCCACTCATTGACCTATGACACGCGTCAACGATCCGCTGCAGCATCTGTCCTAGGCTCCAACACGGGACCTGTGTGAGTACCTGGAACTGAAAAATAAAGTCCCCGAGGGGTCAACTAATACCCTAGGCAAGCTAGATAACACACGACAATAGTAAGACGTTTGAAAAACATCAATTATACAACAACATAACTTTCAACAAGTGAATTGAACAGGACAATATAAGTCAACACACTTTTCCACAACCTAGAGAATATGTGAAAGGAAAGGCAATGAGACATACCATAATCAAACTAACAAACACAGAAGTAAAGCATTTATAATAGTAATAACCAACACGTCGACATTCAACAAATGAAGGAAGATACAACGAATACACAATTCATTAAACGTGTCAAGAATTCACAAGGGCGGAAAACCAACTAAGTAATCACACACACGCACACAACAAAACCACAATCCTATTGGGAAATGCCACTCTTCCTTCCACCACCGCATTCCCATCTACGGCGCTAACTCCCTGCGCCCGAGTGCAGAGGCGGGCCCTCCCACTTTCCATGTACGTCATCCTTCCAACCCCTGGTCAAGCCTCCACTGGAGCACTTGCCAAAAACAAACAATCAATTTTTATTTTTAAAAGGGCCCGGCCGACACACGACCATGGCTAGACGCCTCTTCGCCACCGACAATCGTCGCACATGATCGTGCCGGTTACGCTGCCAACACGGAGAAAGCGATAGTATTTCTTTTACGAGAAAACATTTGAAATGGAAAGCGCATCACATCATGCATGAACATATTTCACATAGAAAACATACATTCGGGACTAACTCCCAAAACCAATCTCACAATCACGGTATGAGATCTAACAAGACTAGAATAAAGCCGAGCAAGTCGAGAACGACTTACCTGGAAGGCGGTCCTCGAATGAAGTAAGAAACGCGTCGATACTAAAGACCTACGAATCATAACGTGCACGGTTAACCGACTAACCGCGAAGAGTAACTATCGATTCTAGACAAGCACAACTATAGTAGCCTCGTCAAGTGTGAACCACCATAAAACCATGGCATCCAAAACAAGTGTTGTTCGACTTGATTCTATTATTTTTAACCAAAGTTTAGACGTGACAACTTTATGAACCAACATCAACTTTTCCCAAACAAACTCATATTTCATAACTTAGCTTTAGACGACACAAAACTTATAAGCTCAAGGGTATCGATTTTCGAAGTCCAAGTTCCGAAGGTGGATACTTCAAACCACATTCTAACACAAAACTACACATTTATAATTCAAAATACTTAATCCAAAAGCATCCCACAACAAAGAGGGTCATCACAAAATAAATCGATTGAAAGATTTCATGCTAAACAAATCGAGACTCACTAACAAGATCTAATTGCGAGTCTTAAACCGCTACTCGTGCTCAAAAAAAAAAATATATATATATATCAACATGAAACGAACTCGGATTCACATCAAATTTCTTTCACATACACCCAACCTCAGAATCTCATTAAGAATAACTTATACTAAACAAGTGGGTCTTACACCAAACAAATCATACACTAAGCAAATCATAAATTCCATTTTAGCCAATTAATAAATACTTACACCTAAACAAGTGCCAAAATCACAATCATCATGCTGGTAAGCACATCCGAAAAGGGGAAAAGATATAGATATTCACCATAACCAAAATAATGACAAGTATAAAGACAATACTCAATTCAAAGTAGATTACAGGGCAATTCCGAAAGCAAACAAAGCACAAAAATGGGTTCTAAGAACCGACCTTATAAAGTCAGATTTGCACCAAAACTCGGACGGGGCGAAGATGGGGCTTCCGATCGGGGGTACTCTGCCTCGGAACTAGACTAATCTGCTCGATGGTCTCGACCTCGGCGACGTTCCACACCCTGGTTTCTAGCGGCGTGGTCTTGTGCTCACTCCGGCGGTCTACGCTAACGAACAAATCCGTTTGATTGGTTACAAGCTTGACGCTACGGCGAGCGAGGCCTGCCGACGATGTGACAAGCTGGAGAGGCGAACGAGGACAGATCAACGGGTTCGTGGCGTGGCTCTGGGCGACTGTAACTCAAAACAGAGGCGGGACTCAGGGTAGAAACGAGAAGGCGGAATTGGAGTAGAAGAGAGGGAATGAGCTTTAAGAGGTGCCCTTACCGGCGGTGAACAGAGGTGAGCCGAAATGGAGAGGGCGTAGCAACTTAGGGACGACGACGGGTGACCTCGAGCGGTTAGCTTCCTGAGGTCTCGCAATTCCGGTGGCAAAGGGAGATGATGAAGGAGACGAAGAACGACGATGCTCCGAATGGATGGAGGGGCGAGAAGAAAAGAAGGTGACGAGAGGTGGTGTTGAAGGGAGCGGCGATGGCCATGGTTGTCCTCCGATCGAATTCCCCTCTGGTTCCTTGCGGCGCACAATGATAGAAAGATGGATAGACAAGATTTAGGGTTAGGCAGAAATTAAGGAAATGTGGAGAAAGATAAAGAGGTTTAGGAATTGGGCTCAAAATGAAACGGGTTTGGGTTCACTAACTTCCCCATTTTTTTTTCTTGGCTCAACAAACAAAGAAAAGGTGAATTTGGAATAAGATAATTTGAGACGGAAGAAAAATTAGTTATCGGGATTTTAGTAATTCCGAGTGTTACATTGATATTTTGGAACAATGAGAGAGTGTCTCTTCTATTAAAAGTTCAATACATTTCTTGCAGTGGAACATCCAAATTTTCACTTGTTTCTCATTTGCTTTGTACTTTTCTTTTCAATTTTTATTTTCTCTTTGGACATATTTCATAAGGGGGGATAAAGGGAACTTGTTTTGGAAGAAAAATAAAGGAGAGTAACACAATATCTATTTGTTAGAATGGGTAGAAAAAAAAGATAAAGAGAGATACATCCAAATCACATTAGGGATAGAGGGATTTAGCTTGGGAGTGTGATGGGACTCGTGCTTGTGCATAATGCTTCATCTTCTTCTGTGCTTTACTAAAACGGTTGTCTTAAACCTGTCCTAAAAAAATTGGAAGTTGTTTCTCTTATCATCCATTCACCTCTCTGGTTTACTAAATGGTTTTTCTGTTCTCTATTATCCATTCATCAATTATGCATTAATGGATGAAAGTTTAAAATTCAGTTATAGAATAGATGTAGAGTGGTTTATTAAAATGGTATGTTTCAAGAATCAGGACTATCCCATTCTATTTTGACCTGATCTGAGCTGAGAGTGGAAAGTGTATTCAAATAACCTGCTCCACTGTTTCTTGCCAAAGCATTGCTTTCATATTATCTTCAAGATCTAGGTCTTATCTTTAGGAATATAGATTATGTATCTCTATAGTTATATTTATAATGGAAAAGCATTATTCACTTTATTTGTAAATTAGCTCTCAAATTCTGTAATTTTTCTATTTAAAATCTGTTGTTTTTTATGCTTGATATAGTAAGCAATATAGGAACGGTTTAGTTCTATTAATCCTTGGAAACATTTTCAAAAAATATACATCAATACTCATTGTTGATGATTGAATCTACGATCTTACGCTAATGTAGATTGTTAACATGATTATTTTCTAATTTCTTACCCTTCTTATACAATAAGGCTGTATATTATTGTTGTTATTCAATAGAAGAGGCAAGCTTGAAGTCTGTATCATTGTTACTAATACAAGAGGCCAATGTCATAGATCACGTGCTCTTTTTTTTTCATGTGATCATATCAGTAGGTGTATTTAGTATCGAGTATAATGGTCAAGTCATGATTTTTGGTTTTTTGTTACGAGATGTTGTAAATCCTTGATCACCAATTAAACGTATGTGAATATGATGAGAAAAAGACCTCAAAAGTCTAGAAATGTTCAAGGAAAAGGAACAAATTGGATGCTTGTTGCTGGTGGTGCCTTAATAAGTTGGTTTTCTGATTCAGCTGCTTCAACTGCAATTCAGGTGAGTGTTGGCAGTTACTGTTGTTATTTAACTTTAGTTATCAATACTGTGAAGATTTGCATGCCTTGTCTTATATTAGAATTATTGTCTTTGGCCTTTCTATGTTTTGTGGTTCAGCTAATTATAGACCTAGGAAGAAGCCAGAGCTAGAAGCTGAACCAGAGAGAGAATCAGGACGGAACGACGGACTCGGTAGAAAGAATTCGATTGCTTCACCGCCGACATATCTTCTCTGCCTCGTCAAATTCTACAATTTCGTCTCCAAAAAATTGATCGGTTTGAACTTGTCATTCTCAATTGAATATTGCTTCCTAATGTCTTTATGTCAACCGTGGTTCGTAGTTCTCAATTGAGAAAGACCCAAATTTTCACTTATACATGTAAGAAATAAAGTTCTCGTTGTATGTATTTAGATTCGATGTATTTTTATAAATGTAAGAATGTATTATTTGTTTGTTGAATGCTATATTTTTTTTAACAAAAAAATCTAATATCCCGGGCATGAATTCTTATACCCGGGATATTACACCATTTTTTTTTATAAGAGGAACAACTCTAATATCCCGGGCGTGTTTGCATATATCAGGGATATTAAGTTGGTTCTTTCATTAGAGGAAGCAGGTCTAATATCCCTGGCTTGTTTTTTATATCAGGGATATTAGGTCTATTATACCCTCAGTATTTATCCCTTGCTTGTTTTAGCTTATATCAGGGATGTATTTCAAAAAAAGTCGGGGATAAAATACATCTTGTGTAGTAGTGTCTTTAAAGTTCACTTCTTTTTTCTCCTTTTGCCTTTAAAAATTGACTTGTGATCTAACATTGCGCAGCAAGTTGTCAATGAAATATGCATGCAAACGTCTCTACTAAATGTGGCATTCAATTTCTAGGTTCAAATATATGCTTTTATTTGATCGGTCTTTGTTTTCTAGTTCACAATGTGCTTATTGCATGATACTATCCCTATTCTTTATGCTTGTGCCTAGATGTCTTTAAAGTTCACATCTTTTTTCTCCTTTTGCCTTTAAAATGACTTGTAATCAAACATTGCACGCCAAGTGTTCGATGAAATGACCATGTAAATTTTCACCTGTCAATTTTAAAATGATTCTGATCCAACATTGCATGACAAGTGTTCGATGAAATGTGCATGCAAACATCACTCCTAAATATGGCATTCGATTTCTAGGTTCGAATTTATGCTTATATTCGATCGGTCTTGATTTTCTAGTTCACAATGTGCTTATTGGGTTCATACTATCCTCATTCTTTATGCTTATGTCTAGATGTCCTTAGAGTTCACTTGTTTTTTCTCGTTCTGCCTTTAAAAATAGATTTGTAATCTAAATTGCACGTCAAGTGTTCGATGAAATGTCCATGTAAATGTCAATCCAAAATGTTGCATTCGGTTTCTAGGTTCGAATTTATGCTTTTATTCGATCGGTCTTGATTTTGTAGTGTAGAATGTGCTTATTGGCTTGATACTATCCTCATTCTTTATGCTTTTTCCTAGATGTCTTTAAAGCTCACTTGTTTTTTCTCCTTTTGCCTTTAAAAATAGACTTGTGATCTAACATTGCACTTCAAGTGTTCAATTAAATGTCCATGTAAATTTCATTCCTAAATGTGGCATTTAGTTTCTAGGTTCGAATTAATGCTTTTATTTGATCGGTCTTGATTTTGTAGTGCAGGTTGTGCCTATTAACTTGATATTGCCCTCATTCTTTATGCATATGCCCAGATGTCTTTAAAGTTCCCTTCTTTTTTCTCCTTTTGCCTCTAAAAATTCACTTGTGATCTAACATTGCACGGCAAGTGTTCAATGAAATGTGCATGCAAACGTCTCTACTAAGCACGACAAGTGCGTAATGATATTTGCATGCAAACGTCTCTACTAAATGTGGCATTCGATTTCTAGTTCGAATTTATGCTTTTATCGGTCTTGATTTTGTAGACAAAATGTGCTTATTGGCGTATACTATCCTCATTCTTTATGCTTTTGCCTAGATGTCTTCAAAGTTCACTTGTTTTTTCTCCTTTTCCCTTAAAAATGACTTGTGATCTAACATTGCAAGCCAAGTGTTTGATGAAATGTCCATGTAAATGTCACTCCTAAATGTTGCATTTGGTTTCTAGGTTCGAATTTATGCATTTAGTCGATTGGTCTGGATTTTGTAGTGTAGAATGTGCTTATTGGCTTGATACTATACTCATTATTTATGCATATGCCTAGATGTCTTTAAAGTTCACTTATTTTTTTCTCATTTTGCCATTAAAAAAAGACTTGTGATCTAACATTGCACTTCAAGTGTTCAATTAAATGTCCATGTAAATTTCACTCCTAATGTGGCATTTGGTTTATAGGTTTGAATTAATGCTTTTATTCGATCGGTCTTGATTTTATAGTGAAAAATGTGCTTATTCGCATGATACTATCCTCATTCTTTATGCTTGTGCCTAGATGACTTTAAAGTTATCTTTTGTCTTAAAAATGATTGTGATCCAACATTGCATGGCATGTGTTCGATGAAATATCCATGCAAACATCACTCCTAAATATGGCATTCGATTTCTAGGTTCGAATTTATGCTTTTATTCAATCGGTCTTGATTTTCTAGTTCACAATTTGCTTATTGGCTTGATACTATCCTCATCTTTATGCTTATGCCTAGATGTCATTAAAGTTCATTTCTTTTTTCTCCTTTTGCCTTTAAAAATAGAATTGTTGTCCAACATTGCACTCCAAGTGTTTGATGAATTGTCCATGTAAATGTCACTCCTAAATATTACATTCGGTTTCTAAGTTCAAATTTATACTTTTATTCGATCGGTTTTGATTTTGTAGACAAAATGTGCTTATTTTCTTGATACTATTCTTATTCTGTATGCTTATGCCTAGATGTTTGCCTTAAAAATGACTTGTGATCTAACATTGCAAGCCAAGTGTTTGATGAAATGTACATGTAAATGTCACTCCTAAATGTTGCATTCGGTTTCTAGGTTCGAATTTATGCATTTAGTCGATTGGTCTGGATTTTGTAGTGCAGAAAGTGCTTATTGGCTTTATATTATCCTCATTCTTTATGAGAATGCCTAAATGTCATAAAGGTTCACTTGTTTTTTATCCTTTCGCCTTTAAAATGACTTGTAATCAAACATTGCACGCCAAGTGTTCGATGAAATGACCATGTAAATGTCACTCCTCAATATGGATTCGGTTTTTAGGTTTGAATTTATGTTTGTATTCGATCGATCTTGATTTTGTAGTGCAAAATGTGTGTGCTGGCTTGATACTATCCTCATTCTTTATGCTTATGCCTAGATGTCTTTAAAGTTCACTTTTTTTTCTCCTTTTGCATTTAAAAATTGACCTGTGATCTAACATTGCATGCCATGTGTTCGATGAAATGTCCATGTAAATGTCACTCTTAAATGTGGCAATTGGTTTCTAGGTTTGAATTTATGCTTTTATTCGATCGGTCTTGATTTTGTAGTGCATAATGTGCTTATTGGCCTGATATTATACTCATTATTTATGCATATGCCTAGATGTCTTTAAAGTTCACTTGTTTTTTCTCATTTTGCCTTTAAAAAAAGACTTGTGATCTAACATTGCACTTCAAGTGTTCAATTAAATGTCCATGTAAATTTCAGTCCTAATTTGGCATTTGATTTCTAGGTTCGAATTAATGCTTTTATTCGATCGGTCTTGATTTTATAGTGCAAAATGTGCTTATTGGCATGATACTATCGTCATTCTGTATGCTTGTGCGTAGATGTCTTTAGAGCTCACTTTTTTTTCTTCTTTTGCCTTTAAAATGATTGTGATCCAACATTGCATGGCAAGTGTTAGATGAAATGTCCATGTGTTGGGACTTTGTTGGGACCTCTGGTTCTAAACAACGGATCAACAATGCCATTCTCCGAGTTTTGATAATGACATACACCATGAGGAACTAATGTGGTTTGTTCAAGTATTTCTAAGGAACGCAGGTCCAGCCAAGAACTTCCATGAATGACCAAAAGACACAGAAGCTCACAATGTAGAGTTTCCATTTAAGGGAACTATGAAGAGGAAAGTTCCCATAAAATGGGAACTCCCAAGAATGATTAAGAGAACACAATTTACACGATGAAGAGTTTCCATCAAGGGAACTCTGAAGAAGACAGTTCCCATAACACGGGAACTCACATGTGAGGACAACGACCGTTCAACGCAGATCGCGGGATTCTGTCTTGGACAACCCGAAGGAACAGTCTGAGGATCAGACTGTCACGAATGATCCAACGGTCCGATTGATTCAAGAAGTTGACCTAGTTCAAACCAAAGTCACATGTGAAGAAAGTACAACTTGGGCATCAAGCAAAGGGCTTTTTGGAAACAAATGAAAGACACGATTGCCCAAGCACACCTGGTCTATAAAGCCAAATGAATAGTACTCGGATTGAGTACTTCTCCAAGAACTCACAAATACCCACACCAGGGAAAAGAGAAAGAAGAAGAAGAGAAGTCCCCGACGGCGAGTGTTTGATCTCGACGACGGTGAAGCTGAAGTTCCCAGGGGCAAGGGAACTGAGAAGTCAGTGTAAGGTTTGAGTTACTTGTATTTTGTTGTTGTGAGCTTAGGTACTCAGTTGAGAGGATTCACTAGTGTTGCTAGAGTTAGGTAGAACTCGTAGGAACAGAGAAGTGTGGATCCGGCTGTTGTAACTAAGGAACAAAGCATTCAATACAAGTAAGTCATTCAAAATCCTCCAAGCGGAGGTAGAGGTTTACCCACACAACTAGTTGGTTGTAGTGGGGTTCCTCTATAAGGGAACTGCGTTCTTTATTGCTTTCAATACTTGCGCTTAATTTACTTCCGCTGCCTTGGGAACAGCTTAACAGCCAGTTCCCAAGCTCTTTGCTAACGGTTTACGATCCAACAATTGGTATCAGAGCAGGTTTGCTCTAGATTTGTGTTAGCATTGCAGGTATCAAATGGCTCAGGAACTTACTCAGGTGGGGAACAACACTAGTAAGCCGCCAAGGCTTATTAAATGAAGATTCGAAAGCTGGCAACGCGACATGAAGGATTGGATGCGTGGCTAGGACTACCAAGCCTGGTGAGTTATCGAGAGAGGGAACTTCGAAATCGATCCAGCTATAGTCAACGACCTCACAAAATGGGGACCCAATGAATACAAGTGTATGGAGGCCAACTACAAGGCCGAACAGTACCTGAAGAGGTCCATGTGCGTGCATGACGGTGACAGGGTAGCAAATCTTGACACAGCTAAAGAAATGTGGGAAGCCATCCAACAAATGCACGTTGGGAACTCAGATCTCCGAGAAGATCTTCAGATGAATGCAAGAAGGGAGTTCTTCAACTTCCAAATGAAGATGGGAGAGTCATTCAATAGTTATCAGTCCTGATTTGAAGGACTTTGCACCAAAATGGAAGGCTTGGGGATCACCAAAGAAGAAGTCACCCATAAGATGAACGTTCAACAGCTCTTCAACCGATTGACTGGAGAATGGGCAAACGAGAGAACAATGTTCAAGGAGAATCCGGAAAATAGAACTCTCATGCTCCATCAAGTGTTTGGAAAGCTAGTGGGACACGAGAAGAGAAAGATCGATGATAAGGAACAAACGCGAGCACATTAAGGGATCGCACTCAAACTTGAGAAGATGCTCAAGTCAACTCAAGAACAATACGAAGACTCATAAGAAGAAGAGGATGAGGAGCTAGTTCTCGTGACAAAGGCTCTTCGGAACTTCTACAAAGGGAAGCTCAAAAAGAACAGTGGGAACTGGGGAAAAGGACAAAGTTTCCAAAGAAAACCCGCAGAGAAGGACCTCTTCGATATCACATGCTACAAGTGCAACAAGAAAGGACACTTCGCTAAGGAATGCCCACAGGGAACGGACGACCGGAAGCAAGGGAAAAAGGCCTACATCGCCACCTGGAGCGATGATGAGGATGAAGATCCCGAGTCATGGGCACTCCCAGACATGTGCGGAATGGCCATAGGAGAAACCACTGAGGAACAACCCAGTGAGGTAACCACTGAAACTGTTCTTGCTTCTTTGAATAACTATGAAAAACCTGAGCTGTTAAAAATTCTTTCAAGTCTTGTCAAAGATAATATAAAACTACAAAACAAGTTGGAAAAACAGGAACACATAAATGCTCAATTAGTTGGTCTTGAACCCTGTCCCAACTGCATATCCCTTCTTGAAAAGCTCAAGTCCCATGTGTCTCACATCATAGATCTAGAAAATGAAATCAAAACTCTACAAAGAGATGAGAACACCCTCTTACAAAACCTGAGTAAGACTCCCGAACATCTTGAAGCCTCTAGTTACCAAATGAAGTTTGTCCCAGCCAAAACCGGCATAGGATACAAAACTGAGAGCCCAAAGAACGGAAAGTCACCCCTGAGTGAACATGAAATCCATGAGTGTAGGGATTTAGAACTCCAATGTGAGAAATAGAAAAATGCTCATCTCGAGGAGAAAATCAGGGTCCTAGAAAGTGGGAAAGGTGGTGAGAAAGATTATTACACTGGGAACACTGGACATAGACTTTATGTCCAAATTGCAAAGGGAAACGGGTCACGGGTGTACAATAAGGAAAATATGGATAGGAACAGAATCTAGAGACCACACCCAAAATACTACCTGGGAGAATACTATAAGACGTGCTGGAACTGTGGTGCTCACGGGCACTACAAGGAAGCATGTCCCAAGAAGAGAGCCGAAACCCTCAGAAACCGTGAGTTCTTGAACAAACAAAAACATCATGCTAATCACCAAAGGAACTCCAACTCTCAAATCACTCATGATATCAACATCGCTGACTATGTTTTAAATAAGAATATTTTCCCTTGCAAGGGACCTGGCAAGAGTCATCTTGCCTGGGTCTCAAAACACTAACTTTACCTTGTAGGTGGCAGTGAGAGGGAACAATGCATGGTTCATAGATAGTGGATGCTCAAACCATATGACCGGAAACAAAGATATTCTCATCTCACTCCACACTCATGCCGAAGGAGGCCACGTCTCATTTGGTAATAAAAACAAGGGAGAAGTAATTGGAAAAGGAGAAGTGTTGCTAAATAGATCAATCAAAGTCAGTAATGTCAATCTGGTGAAAGATCTGGGATACAATCTCTAGTTATCAACAAAGTGACCAACAAAGTGATTCAGAGAGTCATGCCAGATGTGTGATCAAGAGAACAACGTTGTCACCTTCGACTCAGAAGAATGCCTAGTTATCAACAAAAAGACCAACAAAGTGATTCTGAGAGGAAGAAGGCACAACAACGTTTACGTAGTAGATACAGAATTTGAACCACCAATGAAGTTGTGTCTTGCGAGTTCCCATGATGACACAGAACTCTGGCACCGAAGACTAGGACATGCAGGTGTCAATCAAACCTTGAAGCTCTATCTATAGGATCTGGTCATCGGTCTTCCATGGATCAATCTCGAAGGAGTCCAAATGTGTGAAACATGCGTTCAAGGGAAACAGACTAGGAACTCGTTCAAACCCAAAAAGGTGGTGAGCACAACCAGGCCTTTAGAGCTAATTCACATTGATCTCTGTGGTCCTATGCGAACAGCCAGCTATGGTGGAAAAAGGTACATGTATGTCTTAATGGATGATTTTTCTAGATTCACCTGGGTTATTTTCTTGAAGGCAAAATCACAAGCTTTTGAATAATTCGAGCCTTTCATCAAAAGAACAGAAGTAAGCATGGGTCTAAAGCTGAAAGCCATCAGGTCTGACCATGGAACTGAGTTTCAAAACTCAGAGTTCCTTAACTTTTGTGACAAACATGGGATCTCTCACAACTTCTCAGCCCCTCGCACTCCTCAACAAAACGGAGTGGTCGAGAGAAAGAATAGGACCTTGGAGGACATGGCCAATACCATGATGCTTGAAAGTAGAGTTCCTGAGTATTTCTGGGCTGAAGCCATCGCCACAGCTACATACATCTTGAACCGAGCCATGACAAGGCCTTTGATCAAGAAGACATCCTACGAGCTCATCAAGGGGAGAAAACCGAACATCTCCCACCTAAGGACCTTTGGATGCACATGCTTTGTCCACAACAATGGCAAAGACAACCTTGGAAACTTTGATCCTAGAAGTGATGAAGGGATCTTCCTGGGATACTCATCACAAAGCAAGGCTTACAGGGTCTACAACAAGAGGACGAAGAAGATAGAAGAAAGCATCCATGTCGTCTTCAACGAGAAATCTGTAAAGATGGGAACAGAGACCCAAGGGAAGGGAACTCTGTTCAAACTGGTCAGACAGGAAGATGATGATGATGATGATGATGAGCCAAGGAAGAGAGATAAAGACTATCCAAGTGCAAGTAACCTTCCATAACCAGGGAACAACGAAGGAGATCCAACTCTCACTGATCAAATCTCCCTCGAGGTTCCCTCCTCAGAAGAACTACAAGATACCTCGAACTCTCTTGTTCCCCAAGACAATACCCTGCCAGAATCAAGTGTTCAGGGGGAACAAAGAGGGATCTTGCTAGGAATTTCTGAAGAAACACTCAACGAAGAAGCTGAAGATGAGTGTTCCCATGAAAAGGAAGCCTCTACTGAAGATGACACAAGTGCAAGGGAACCCACTCATACAAGAAACATTCAACAAAGGAAGGACCACCCCATTGAGAACATCATCTCCCCTTATGATAAAGGTGTACAAACTCGTTCCTCTCTCAATAATTTTTGTGCTTTTAACGCGTTTGTTTCAATGGTGGAACCCAAAAATATCAAAGAAGCCTTGAAGGACCCAGATTGGATCCAAGCTATGCAAGAGGAGCTCCACCAATTCGAGAGGAACAAAGTTTGGAAGCTAGTTCCTAGACCCAAGAACAAGAACGTCATAGGAACTCGATGGGTCTTTAGAAACAAGCTCGATGATACTGGGGCTTTAGCAAGGAACAAGGCTAGATTGGTGGCACAAGGCTACAGGAAAGAGGAAGGGATTACGATGAGACCTTCGCACCGATTGCCAGGATCGAGGCCATCAGACTCTTAATTGCCTATGCTTCTCACAAGGGATTCAAGCTTTATCAAATGGATGTGAAAACAGCCTTCCTCAACGGACATCTCAAGGAAGAAGTATATGTGTCCCAACCCCCAGGATTCGAAGATGAGAAGCTACCCAACCATGTCTACTTCCGGGAGAGGGCCTTCTACGGACTCAAACAAGCTCCCCGAGCTTGGTATGACAGGTTTGCTCAATTCCTCTTGTCCCATGGAAACCTTCGAGGTTCCAAGGACAAGACTTTGTTTTTAAAGAAAGAGTCCAAAGACATTTTGATTGTGCAAGTATATGTTGATGACATTGTTTTTGGAGCAACTAACGAAACTCTATGGAATCACACCTGAAAGTGAGTTTGAGATGAGTCTCATTGGGGAACTCACGTTCTTCTTGGGACTTCAAATATCTCAAACCAAGGAGGGAACAAAGATTCATCAACAGAAATACATCAAAGAAATGTTCGTAAAGTATGGGATGGAACACTCCAAGCCTATTGACACTCCCATCTCACCAAATTCAAGGCTAAATGCGGATGAAACAGGTATAAGTATGGACCAAAGGAACTATCAAGGTATGATTGGGTCCCTTCTCTACCTAACAGCTAGTAGACCTGATATCATATTCTCCGTATGTCTTTGTGCTCGTTTTCAAGCTAACCCTATGGAATCACACCTGAAAGAGGTGAAGAGGATTTTCAGGTATCTCAAAGGGAACGATAACTTGTGCCTTTGGTATCCAAGGAACAATTCCCTTGAGCTCATTGCATACACAAATGTGGATTTTGCAAGGCACCTTATTGATAGAAAGAGCACATCAGGAATGGACCAGTTCCTAGGGTCATGTTTAGTTTCATGGGGATCTAAAAAGCAAAACTCAGTGGCACTCTCCACAGCTGAAGCAGAATATGTGGCTGCCGCATCTTGTTGTTCCCAAGTTCTATGGCTTAAGTCACAACTCTAGGATTACGGTATGTCTTTTGGCCTAGTTCCCATACTTTGTGATAATACTAGTGACATAAACATTTCCAAAAATCTTATGCATTATTCTAGGACTAAGCATATAGATATAAGGCATCACTTTCTACGTGACAACATTGAAAGTGGGAACATCTTGATGGAACACTGTAGAACTGAAGAGCAAATTGCGGACATTCTCACCAAAGCTTTAGACAGAGGTCCCTACCAGCGTTTTCGAATGCTTCTAGGGATGATTACTCTAAACTAAACAAGTCCTTGTTTGTCTCTCCCTCAATGCTTGACTAGTTTCTCTAAGAATGCATGATGGGGAACTTGGATTTATTGCTTTCACTTTGCCATGATTACTAGTCTAAAGATAAATGTGTACAAGAGAACTTTATTTCTTTTGGCCTTACATGATCAACCAGAGTTCCCTTTATCCCTCCTTACAAGCCACTATGACGGTTGATCATATAACCTATCCTAAGCCAGGGATCAGACAAACGCTTCTCATGAGCCAAAATGTTTACTCCTTTATCGAGTCGTAAATTGTCTGGTTCCCTTTTGAGTTCCCTAGCCCCACAAAAGGATGAGTGTGAAGTTTCTCTAACCACTTCACTCTCCCTAGCCTTAATACGATCATGGGACCTGGGACACACAAGCAAGGGAACGCTGACTCCTCTAAGAAGATGAACTGTCACTTGGGAAGCGGGATTTTGTGTCAGAAACTCTGAAGCGTTAAGGGCCAAGTATTCAAATTTTGAAAGGGCTTCCCTATGAATCGTGACGCGTGTCAAGAGGCGTGCTACGGAGGTTGAAACGATGCCCTACGTTCATTGGGCAACGGTTATCGAGAATCTCTCACTTCCCTTTCTACCCTTCGCCCCCTCTCTCCTTAAAACCCTATTTTGCCATTTCTGGGATCTTATTCCATCTTCAACCTCTGTCATTCATCTTCCCCACATCCCTTTCACTCTCTTTTTCGAGAAACGTCCAAAACCTTCTCTCTTCCCAAAATTCCCTCAAAATGGCCGCACAACACACCTTCGCCCAAATTAAAGCCTGGGTTCTTGCAAATCCTAGAACTCTCTTCGTCTCGCAATTACACGAGATTGAGAAAGAAAGAGATCCAGTCATGAAAGACGTCCTCATCGGAGGGCTCTACAACCAAGTAAGCCCTTTCTTACCACCTCCTCCTCCGGCCGACCAAACTTTGGCCTGGACCTCCTCTTCCGCCACCTCCTCTAAATCTCTTCCTCCTCCTTCCTCCACCAACATCTCCTCCAGTACTGTCATCCTTGACAGTTTCGGAGATGCTCGTCCTTCTCTAAACAAGAAGCCCAGAAAATCCAAACACCACCATTCATCCAAAAAACGCCATTCATCCAAAGACCCCTCAAAATCCAAACCTTCCAAAAATTCCAAACATTCCAAAGACCCCTCACAATCCAAAAAGCGCAAACACTCTGAGGTCTCTGAATACTCGGAGCCTAGAAAGAAATCTTTCTTCAAAATTGACGATTACTTGAACTGCTCCAAGGATAGTTCCTGTATTGCCAAACCCCCCTTTGTCTTCCATTCGGACTCTGGGACCTCCCAATCTCAGAGCCAACTCACCTCTTTTTCCCTCCCTCTTCTTATACTTGAGGGACCTCCCAAACCTCTTCCCCAAAAACAAAAAACTTCTCTACCACCTCCCTCTGTTCCCACAACAAAGGGAACTCCACCTCCACCACCCCCTTATGCTCCCATAACGAAGGGAACTCCACCTCCACCCCACAAAACTCCTTCTCCTCCTTCCTCACCCAAAAACACCTCTGTCCCTCCAACTCCTGCCTCGGGGACCTCTACTCCCCAGGTTCCCAAATCCACTCCTCCTCCCCCTTCTACACAACTCTCCACTCCTCCTCCCCCTTCTACACAACTCTCCACTCCTCTCTCCTCTTCTATCCCTTCTTCCACCACCTCCCCAACTACCACTAAACTTCCTTCTCCCTCTCCCTCCAAAACTGTCGTCGTCCTCACTTCGGATGACGATGACCTTCCCCTCTCCGTTGTCATCGGAAAAATGACCAAGGACCCTCCTCCTCTCATCATGGGCATTGTAGATGAAGAGGCCCAGCTCAAGGCTATAGAGGACGAGCTCAACCGGGTCCCCATTGAAGCAACAACTGACCAAGGGACCAAGTCCCAAGAGAAGGTGGCTCCTAAAGAGCCCACGGAGAAAAGGGACCTAGCACTGGCTGTTGGTGCTGGGGCAAGTACAAGTCATCCTGAAGATGACGAGGAGGACTCAAGCTCACACTCGAGCTCCTCCGAGGAAGAAGGGACCTCCGATGAAGAGGTCGAGCGGCTCCAGCTGACAAGGAGCCTGCTAGGATCCCAACACCTGGACACCAAATGGTGGTGTCCGAGGGTTCCCATCAGCCAAGGGAACGAGTGCTGATGATCGAAGCGGATGAGCCCTCTTAGCAGAAAGGACCAAGAACGGTCTCAAGGAGGAACACTTCGAAGAGCACTACAAAAAGGGGAAAGGGACCTGCGCTGAAAAGGTTCCCTGTTGACGAACGCCGAAAGCTTCTCCCTCCCCTCATCATATCTGAAGAAATTCTCCAGGAAAACGACTTAGGGGAACTATGGGACCTAATCAAGGCCCATGGCTGGGAGCACCTCTGCAAGGAACCCGTGAGTGTAGATCCCTCACAAGTGTGTCGATTCTACAACAACTTTGTAGTCCGCAAAGACGGCACTCAGGGAACTCTCTCCCTCGAAGGCGACGAGTTCATATGCACAAAGTCTACCATCCGCCTTCAGCTTCAGGTCCCTGTTCAGGGATTCCATAATTTTCCCAACAAGCTGTGGGGCGACTTCGACAGCGCTGAGGTGTACAACACCATCTATGAGGGCCGAGTTCCCGCCAAGGGGACCTCGACCCATTATATGTCCCTAATAGCCAAGCTAGCTCATCAATTCATCATCAATATGGCGATTCCTCGCCAGGAGAAGGGTTTGGTCATCAACATCCCCGATGCCATCATCCTCTATCACTTCCTCCTCAAGAAGCCCATCAACCTTCCCAGAATTATATTAGGGCATATGGAGAAGTGTATGGCG
Organism: Fallopia convolvulus; assembly: GCA_964016875.1. Classification (NCBI taxonomy): domain Eukaryota; kingdom Viridiplantae; phylum Streptophyta; class Magnoliopsida; order Caryophyllales; family Polygonaceae; genus Fallopia; species Fallopia convolvulus. Next base: position 31,409,849 of record OZ024734.1, on the reverse strand, counting down.
TCCAAGTCCCATTCCCTTCCCTACTCTGGGCTTATCAAGAAGCTTCTACAAAAAGAGGGTCTTCACGACGCCTCCAAGGAAGAAGTTCTGATTGGAAGGGAACTGGACATCTCAGTGGTCCAAAAGATGAGGCACTCTGAGCCTGTAGAGGAATCGGCTCAACTGGAATCTAGTGAAGAAGGGAACTCTCAAGTTTTGCTTGGCATTGCCAACACCCTCGACCAGATTGCCAGGGATCAAGCAACGTTGGCCAGAGGACAAGAAAAACTTACACAGGTCCTGACGTGCCTTTTTGATGCCTTGTTCCCCTATGGACCCATGATCTCTCCTCCTTTTCCCTTAATCCAAATTTATCCACAAAAATGTACTTGTGTTACCCTTGTACATATTTTCTCAAGTAATGAAATGGCCTTTAATTTGAATGCGTGTTCCTTTTTTCCTTATAATTGCATTTCTTGTTTTCGATGATGTCAAAAGGTGGAAAGACAAAAAATGCGAGATGAGTTAAAAGTTTAAGTTATCACAGAACATGCATAAGCTAAGGGGGAACAATTGCATAAAAAGCTAAGTAAGATCTAAGTATTTTTAATCGAAGTGGCTCCCCAGAATCATCCTTAGGAACTCATTCGCATATCATTCATTGAAATTCTTGCATATTTTCTGATGGGTTTGTCATCATCAAAAAGGGGGAAATTGTTGGGACGTTGTTGGGACCTCTCGTTCTAAACAACGGATCAACGATGTCATTCTCCGAGTTTTGATAATGACAAACACCATGAGGAACTAATGAGGTTTGTTCAAGTATTTCTAAGGAACGCAGGTCCAGCCAAGAACTCCCATGAATGACCAAAAGACACAGAAGCTCACAATGCAGAGTTTCCATCAAGGGAACACTGAAGAGGAAAGTTCCCATAAAATGGGAACTCCCAGGAATGATCAAGAGAACACAGTTTACACGATGAAGAGTTTCCATCAAGGGAACTCTAAAGAAGACAGTTCCCATAACATGGAAACTCACATGTGAGGACAACGACCGTTCAGCGCAGATCGCGGGATTCTGTCTTGGACAGCCCGAAGGAACAATCTGAGGATCAGACTGTCATGAATGATCCAACGGTCCGATTGATTCAAGAAGTTGACCTAGTTCAAACCAAAGTCACATGTGAAGAAAGTACAACTTGGGCATCAAGCAAAGGGCATTTTGGACACAAATGAAAAACACGATTGCCCAAGCACACCTGGTCTATAAAGCCAAATGAATAGTACTCGGATTGAGTACTTCTCCCAGAACTCACAAATACCGACACTAGAGAAAAGAGAAAGAAGAAGAAGAGAAGTCCCCGTCGGCGAGTGTTTGATCTCGACGACGGTGAAGCTGAAGTTCCCAGGGGCAAGGGAACTGAGAAGTCAGTGTAAGGTTTGAGTTACTTGTATTTTGTTGTTGTGAGCTTAGGAACTCAGTTGAGAGGATTCACTAGCGTTGCTAGAGTTAGGTAGAACTCGTAGGAACAGAGAAGTGTGGATCCGGCTGTTGTAGTGGAGTTTACCCACACAACTAGTTGGTTGTAGTGGGGTTCCTCTATAAGGGAACTGCGTTCTTTATTGCTTTCAATACTTGCGCTTAATTTACTTCCGCTGCCTTAGGAACAGCTTAACAGCCAGTTCCCAAGCTCTTTGCTAACGGTTTACGATCCAACACCATGTAAACATCACTCCTAAATATGGCATTCGATTTCTAGGTTCGAATTTATGCTTTTATTCGATCGGTCTTGATTTTCTAGTTCACAATGTGCTTATTGGCTTGATACTATCCTCATTCCTTATGCTTATGCCTAGATGTCATTAAAGTTCACTTCTTTTTTCTCCTTTTGCCTTTAAAAATAGACTTGTTATCTAACATTGCACACCAAGTGTTCGATGAAATGTCCATGTAAATGTTACTCCTAAATGTTGCATTCGGTTTCTAAGTTCAAATTTATACTTTTATTCGATCGGTCTTGATTTTGTAGACAAAATGTGCTTATTTTCTTGATACTATTCTTATTCTTTATGCTTATGCCTAGATGTCTTTAAAGTTCACTTGTTTTTTCTCCTTTTGCCTTAAAAATGACTTGTGATCTAACATTGCAAGCCAATTGTTTGATGAAATGTCCATGTAAATGTCACTCCTAAATGTTGCATTCGGTTTCTAGGTTCGAATTTTTTCATTTAGTCGATTGGTCTGAATTTTGTAGTGTAGAATGTGCTTATTGGCTTGATATTATCCTCATTCTTTATGAGTATGCCTAAATGTCTTAAAGGTTCACTTGGTTTTTATCCTTTCGCCTTTAAAATGACTTGAAATCAAACATTGCACGCCAAGTGTTCGATGAAATGACCATGTAAATGTCACTCCTCAATATGGATTCGGTTTCTAGGTACGAATTTATGTTTGTATTCGATCGATCTTGATTTGGTCTCCTTTTGCATTTAAAAATTGACTTGGGATCTAACATTACATGCCATGTTATCGATTAAATGTCCATGTAAATGTCACTCTTAAATGTGGCAATTGGTTTCTAGGTTCGAATTTATGCTTTTATTCGATCGGTCTTGATTTTGTAGTGTAGAATGTGCTTATTGGCTTGATACTATTCTCATTCTTTATGGTTTTGCCCTGATGTCTTTAAAGTTCACTTGTTTTTTCTCCTTTTGCCTTTAAAATTAGACTTGTGATCTAACATTGCACTTCAAGTGTTCAATTAAATGTACATGTAAATTTCATTCCTAAATGTGCCATTTAGTTTCTAGGTTCGAATTAATGCTTTTATTTGATCGGTCTTGATTTTGTAGTGCAGATTGTGCCTATTGACTTGATACTATCCTCATTCTTTATGCATATGCCTAGATGTCTTTAAAGTTCCCTTCTTTTTTCTCCTTTTGCCTTTAAAAATTCACTTGTGATCTAACATTGTACGGCAAGTGTTCAATGAAATGTGCATGCAAACGTCTCAACTAAATGTGGCATTCGATTTCTAGGTTCGAATTTATGGTTTTATTCGATCGGTCTTGATTTTCTAGTTCACAATGTGCTTATTGGTGTATACTATCCTCATTCTTTATGCTTATGCCTAGATGTCTTTAAAGATCACTTCTTTTTTCTCCTTTTTCCTTTAAAAATAGACTTGTGATCTAACATTTCACTCCAAGTGTTCGATGAAATGTACATGTTAATGTCACTCCTAAATGTTGCGTTCGGTTTTTAAGTTCAAATTTATACTTTTATTCGATCGGTCTTGATTTCGTAGACAAAATGTGCTAATTTTCTTGATATTATTCTCATTCTTTACGCTTATGCCTAGATGTCTTTAAAGTTCACTTGTTTTTTCTCCTTTTGCCTTAAAAATGACTTGTGATCTAACATTGCAAGCCAAATGTTCGATGAAATGTCCATATAAATGTCACTCCCAAATGTTGCATTAGGTTTCTAGGTTCGAATTTATGCCTTTAGTCGATCGGTCTTGATTTTGTAGTGCAGAATGTGCTTATTGGCTTGATACTATCCTCATTCTTTATGATTTTGCCTAGATGTCTTTAAAGTTCACTTGTTTTTTCTCCTTTTGCCTTTAAAAAAAGACTTGTGATCTAACATTGCACTTCAAGTGTTCAATTAAATGTCCATGTAAATTTGACTCCTAAATGTGGGATTTAGTTTCTAGGTTCGAATTAATGCTTTTATTTGATCGGTCTTGATTTTGTAGTGCAGATTGTGCTTATTGACTTGATACTATCCTCATTCTTTATGCATATGCCTAGATGTCTTTAAAGTTCCCTTCTTTTTTCTCCTTTTGCCTTTAAAAATTGACTAGTGATCTAACATTGCACGGCAATTGTTCAATGAAATGTGCATGCAAACGTCTCTACTAAATGTGGCATTCGATTTCTAGGTTCGAATTTATGCTTTTATTCGATCGGTCTTGATTTTCTAGTTAACAATGTGCTTATTGGCGTATACTATTCTCATTCTTTATGCTTATGCCTAGATGTCTTTAAAGTGCACTTCTTTTTTCTCCTTTTTCCTTTAAAAATAGACTTGTGATCTAACATTGCGTTCGGTTTTTAAGTTCAAATTTATACTTTTATTCGATCGGTCTTGATTTCGTAGACAAAATGTGCTAATTTTCTTGATATTATTCTTATTCTTTATGTTTATGCCTAGATGTCTTTAAAGTTCACTTGTTTTTTCTCCTTTTGCCATAAAAATGACTGGTGATCTAACATTGCAAACCATGTGTTCGATGAAATGTCCATGTAAATGTCACTCCCAAATGTTGCATTCGGTTTCTAGGTTCGAATTTATGCTTTTAGTCAGTCGGTCTTGATTTTGTAGTGCAGAATCTGCTTATTGGCTTGATATTATCCTCATTCTTTATGCTTTTGCCTAGATGTCTTTAAAGTTCACTTCTTTTTTCTTCTTTTTTCTTCTTTTTCCTTTAAAAATAGACTGGTGATCTAACATTGCACCTCAAGTGCTTGATGAAATGTCCATGTAAATGTCACTCCTAAATGATGCATTCAGTTTCTAAGTTCAAATATATACCTTTATTCGATCAATCTTGATTTTGTAGACAAAATGTGCTAATTTTCTTGATATTATTCTTATTCTTTATGCTTATGCCTAGATGTCTTTAAAAGTTCACTTGTTTTTAGTCGATCGGTCTGGATTTTCTAGTGCAGAATGTGCTTATTGGCTTGATATTATCCTCATTCTTTATGAGTATGAGTAAATGTCTTTAAGGTTCACTTGTTTTTTCTCGTTTCGCTTAAAAATGACTTGTAATCAAACATTGCATGCCAAATGTTCGATGAAATGACCATGTAAATGTCACTCCTCAATATGGATTCGGTTTCTAGGTTCGAATTTATGTTTGTATTCGATCGATCTTGCTTTTGTAGTGCAAAATGTGTGTGTTGGCTTGATAATATCCTCATTGTTTATGCTTATGCCTAGATGTCTTTAAAGTTCACTTTTTTTTCTCCTTTTGCATTTAAAAATTGACTTGTGATCTAACATTGCATGCCATGTGTTCGATGAAATGTCCATGTAAATTCCACTCTTAAATGTGACAATTGGTTTCTAGGTTTGAATTTATGCTTTTATTCGATCGGTCTTGATTTTGTAGTGCAGAATGTGCTTATTGGCTTGATACTATACTCATTCTTTATGCGCATGCCTAGATGTCTTTAAAGTTCACTTGTTTTTTCTCCTTTTGCCTTTAAAAAAAGACTTGTGATCTAACATTGCACTTCAAGTGTTCATTTAAATGTCCATGTAAATTTCACTCCTAATGTGGCATTTGGTTTCTAGCTTCGAATTAATGCATTTATTCGATCGATCTTGATTTTATAGTGCAAAATGTGCTTATTGGCATGATACTATCCTAATTCTTTATGCTTGTGCCTAGATGTCTTTAAAGTGCACTTCTTTTTTCTCCTTTTGCCTTTAAAATGATTGTGATCCAACATTGGATGGAAAGTGTTCGATGAAATATCCATGCAAACATCACTCCTAAATATGGCATTCGATTTCTAGGTTCGAATTTATGCTTTTATTTGATCGGTCTTGATTTTCTAGTTCACAATGTGCTTATTGCTTGATACTATCCTCATTTTGTATGCTTATGCCTAGATGTCTTTAAAGTTCACTTCTTTTTTCTCCTTTTACCTTTAAAAATAGACTTGTTATCTAACATTGCACTCCAAGTGTTCGATGAATAGTCCATGTAAATGTCAATCCTAAATGTTGCATTCGGTTTCTAAGTTCAAATTTATACTTTCGATCAGTCTTGATATTGTAGACAAAATGTGCTTATTTTATTGATACTATTCTTATTCTTTACGCTTATGCCTAGATGTCTTTAAAGTTCACTTGTTTTTTTCTCCTTTTGCCTTAAAAATGACTTGTGATCTAACATTGCAAGCGAAGTATTCGATGAAATATCCATGTAAATATCACTCCTAAATGTTGTATTCGGTTTCTAGGTTCAAAATTATGCTCTTAGTTGATCGGTCTTGATTTTATAGTGCAAAATGTTCTTATTGGCTTGATATTATCCTCATTCTTTATGAGTATGCCTAAATGTCTTCAAGGTTCACTTGTTTTTTCTCCTTTCGACTTGAAAATGACTTGTAATCAAACATTGCACGTCAATTGTTCGATGAAATGACCATGTAAATGTCCCTCCTCAATATGGATTCGGTTTTTAGGTTCAAATTTATGTTTGTATTCGATCGATCTTGATTTTGTAGTGCAAAATGTGTGTGTTGGCTTGATACTATCCTCATTCTTTATGCTTATGCCTAGATGTCTTTAAAGTTCACTTTTTTTGTCCTTTTGTATTTAAAAATTGACTTGTGATCTAACATTGCATTCCATGTGTTCGATGAAATGTTCATGTAAATGTCACTCTTAAATGTGGCAATTGGTTTCTAGGTTTGAATTTATGTTTTTATTCGATCGGTCTTGATTTTGTAGTGCAGAATGTGCTTATTGGCTTAATACTATACTCATTCTTTATGCGTATGCCTAGATGTCTTTAAAGTTCACTTGTTTTTTCTCCTTTTGCCTTTAAAAAACGACTTGTGATCTAACATTGCACTTCAAGTGTTCAATTAAATGTCCATGTAAATTCCACTCCTAATGTGGCATTTTGTTTCTAGGTTCGAATTAATGCTTTTATTCGATCGGTCTTGATTTTATAGTGCAAAATGTGCTTATTGGCATGATACTATCCTCATTCTTTATGCTTGTGCCTAGATGTCTTTAAAGTTCACTTTTTTTTTCTCCTTTTTGATGTGTCACAAGGGGGGGGGGGGGGAATTCAAGATGGTTTCAAGACCTTAATGGGGCGTGCAAACCAGCCACATTTTAGCTTCCATGACTTCAAGTACATTCAATCATCTACACTTAAGAGGAGTTCATTGATGGATGGCTATATTGAAGACATCTCTTCATCTCTTCAATGAAGTAAAGACATTTCCTTTCTATCATCAATAAGGGACGTTTATGAGGACTTTTGGCTGGCTGATTTGTTTGTTAATTTCAACTTCTACATTTAATAAGGAGGTAGTTATTATCTACATTTCAACTTCTACATTTAATAAGCTTAGTTTCATGTTATTTAGAGATCAAGTTTTTATCCATATTTGAGAGAGAAGTCGAGTACTTTGTAGTGTAAAACTTGGTGGATTCCAAGTGTGGTTCGAGTGCCTTAGTGAGTTTATCTAGGGCATGGGTTAGTCTAAGTTGGGTGGATTCCTTACCTTGCTAGCCTTGTTTGTTTAGGGTTCTGGTGGATTCCATTATCCTATTACAAATACTTGTTAATAAAACTCAGTTCGTTATTTATCAAAATCATCATCATCAATCTTCATTCAAGTGTTGACGTCTCGTGACCAGCTGAAACAAGTTTACCCCTTCCGATTCTTATTATTTGATGATGTATTACAGGGAAGTAGCCGACGTTCAATTCAAGCCGGGGTGAGATGTGTCACCAAGACATCAATGATCGCCTCGTGATGCGAGGGTCTAGAGATACAATTTATAACCCGACCCCGTTGTAGCACGTGGTGGGTGTCGAATACTCGGGAAGTCTACTCGATCGATGTGCCTAGATACTAGGAAGCTAGAAAGGAGAGCATTAAACAAATGAAAACAAAGAAAACAGTCGGGACCGACACTGAGGTCACGTCGGGCCCGAGGTTGGCGACAAGGGGAAGTCGGGACCGACACTGTGTAAGTCGGGCCCGAGGTAGCTGGGGATGTCGAACTCAAAGATTTAAAAGTAGATCTTGGGCTTTTGGGTTCCTTCCCTAGTAGATTAAGGCTTTTCCACCCCAATTCAAGCAATGAGTGATGATCGGACTAGGATCGAGTGCTTTCGCCCTCGTTCCAACCACTTCTACACTTCGATCATTGGGGAAATCCCCTTCGAAGCAAGGTCTTGAGATTGACACATGTTCACTTTCGCTACTTTGCCAATCTCAAGCCTTGATTCCCAACTTTTGCAAGGAATTGTAGCTCAACTGATCCGGACCCAACTATCCCAACCCTCTTGGATATACGCACCACGAGAACTAAAATACAAGGATCGAAGACAAACCATTCCAAACCCAACTTTCCCAGGGATAAGTAGACGGCCTCACTCAGAGACTCACCAAGCAAGTTCATCTAAGGATGGTTAGGCTAAAGCTCGAGTCACACGAACCATAACCAGCCATCCAGGCCCTCGAATCTCACGAGGACCACGGCTTGAGTCCCACAAGCCGGGAGAGCCCAAAACCCGAAACTAAACAAAGTTCTTCAAATTCAAGTTTTAAGCTAAAGAAATAAGAAAAATTACAACCCTTTATATAGGATAAAATTAGGACAAAAATTGAATGCTTGACTTGGCTTCCAAGGCGGTAATTAATGGCGGTTTTTACTTGGAGTGGAAGGCAACCGTCATTGAAAGCTGACTTCTCAAATTCGGCCATTAAGAGAAGGAACCGAAGGGTCTTCACTTGAAAGTAGTAGGTGAAGAGGTGGCTATTTGGCTTCTTGCATTGATGACAAAATCAGCTCCTTGATGATGGTTAAGTAATGACGCCTATTGATGATGACTCTTTAATGACAACTTCTTGGCTCCTTGCATTGATGGAGAATGAGCATTGATAACAGGTTCAAAATGGTGCCTCTTGATTGATGTCTCTCTGTTTGGTGGTGTTTTCATATGTGATTTCCTTTGTAAATATGTTTCTTTTTCCCCTTTTCTTGTGCGTTTTGCTCCTTTTTAGCTTAGTTCCCGTATTTCTATGAGATTCGGAGACTACGCGCATTTTATGTGTTTTGTAGGTAATTTGGCAAGAATCGAGGATCGATTTGAAGGAGGGTCGTGACATGGAGCAAAGGCCGAGCTAAAGCGGGAAAGGGAGAAGCAATCCATGAAGAAGAACAAGAGAAGCCAACAAAGAAGAAGGTGGAACGAGGTCAGGACCGAGTTGCAACCACGTCGGGCCCGACTTTGAAGTCTCCAACCTCGGACCGAGATGCACAGTAACTCGGGCCCGAGGTCCTTCGTGTCGGTCCGAGTCGGTCACCGAACTACTTGGGCTCCAAGGCACGAATTTGTGGACTTCCACTTTTGCCCCTCATCTAATCTATAAAAGGCCCTCTTGTCTTCTAAGAAAGGGTTCCCTCTCATACACACAAAAAGGGGGTTCCAAAGGAATCAAGAGGATACTTGGAGAGCAAGGAGGAAGGAGAGGAGGAGGAAGAGAGAGAGAATCGGCCAAGAGAAGAAGGCTTGATAGGTTTTGTTGGTAGATTTGCTTTGATTTGCTTTGTTCTTGTGGATTTGAAAACCCTTGATTGGAATTTGTGGATTGCTTTGGATTTGAATGAAACTTTGCTTTGTTTTGAGATTGATTATGATGATTGCTTTCCCTTTTGATTTGATTGCTTTCTTTGCTTGTCACATGGAGTAGATCTCCTTGATCTTGGGTTATGGGGGAAAACCCTAGCTAGGTTTAGGCTAGAAACCCCAATTCCATAGCCTTGAGTGTTTGATCTAAGGAACCCACTCTACATAGAGCTACAATTCCTTGCGAAAGTAGGGAATCAAGGCTTGAGATTGGCAAAGTAGCGAAAGTGAACACGTGTCAATCTCAAGACCTTGCTTCGAAGGGGATTTCCCCAATGATCGAGGTGTAGAAGTGGTTGGAACGAGGGCGAAAGCACTCGATCCTAGTCCGATCATCACTCATTGCTTGAATTGGGGTGGAAAAGCCTTAATCTACTAGGGAAGGAACCCAAAAGCCCAAGATCTACTTTTAAATCTTTGAGTTCGACATCCCCAGCTACCTCGGGCCTGACTTACACAGTGTCGGTCCCGACTTCCTCTTGTCGCCAACCTCGGGCCCGACGTGACCTCAGTGTCGGTCCCGACTGTTTTCTTTGTTTTCCTTTGTTTTATGCTCTCCTTTCTAGCTTCCTAGTATCTAGGCACATCGATCGAGTAGACTTCCCGAGTATTTGACACCCACCACGTGCTACAACGGGGTCGGGTTATAAATTGTATCTCTAGACCCTCGCATCACGAGGCGATCAAGTCGGGCCCGACATAGGTTGGAAGTCGATCCTAGTTGTTTTTGCTCTCTTCTTGTGATATCATGTGGATTCATTTGTTTCATTGTTGGCTATAGCCTAATCATGATGTAGAATGATCATTTGCTTAGCCATTGTTAGAAGATGTCCATGATGATTTATGTTGGATTGAGATGCATGTGTGTCTAGAGACTAAGTATGGGGTTCCCTTTGTGTTGAATTGTTGTTGTGTGTTGATGAGTGCTTTTGTTGAGTTGTATGGAGTTTATCTTGGACCCTTTTGTTTGGTTGAATGTGTGTATGTACCATGGAAACAAGAGCTTCATCATCTCATGTAAAAAGGCCAAGGAAGAAGTCCAAGAAGTCAAGGAAAGAGCCGAAGTTGGATGATGTCTATTTGGAGGATGATGAGCAAGTGGAGAGTTATGAAAGATATATGGCGCTTGAGCATCACACGAGGTGGCTTGATTGGGAAGCCGTGAGGAAGATGGACATGGATCAAGCCCTTCCAAGATGCTACTCCCACATCGGTCTTAATGGGATGCTACGGTGGGACAACACTCACTACCCCGCCCTCACCTCGGAATTCATGGCCACATTCGAGTGCACTTATGATAATGTGGAGGATGAGGAAGGGGCGATCACTTTCCGATTGGGCAATGAGGACCACAATCTCACTCTTAGGGATTTGGCTACCTACTTCGGGTTTCCATGCCCAAGAGAAGAGACCGGCGTCAACAATGAGAAGGTGAACTAAGTATGGCGTCATGTGGCCGGAAAGAGTGAGATGAGAAAGGGCGCCTCCACAACCGAGATTGCTAGCCCTCTTTTTCGGGTCATGGTGCGAGTCTTGGGGTGTACAATCTATGCTCGTCATGAGTTGAGCAAGCCGATGAAGGAGGAGATCATGTTGCTCCATGAGATGCTCTTCAACACCGAGAAGCCCATGAACCTTGCATGGGAGTGGGTCAAGATGGTGCGAGACTTCCAAAGCTCCTCTTGGATCTACTTCGGCGGGATGATAGCAAGGCTTGCCATGCGTCTAGGAGTTGATCTTGACAAGTATTCTCCGGCTCCGAATGGTGTTGAGTTCATGAACATGAAGTATTTCAAGAAGGCCAACATCATCAAGGAGAAGCTCTACATGATTTCCTTGGCCCCTCACTCAAACTATGATGGTGTGTCGATCCGGTTAGTGCACAACCTCTATGATCTTTCTCGGTATCAAAATTGGTACCAAGTGTGGGCCGGCAAGCCACACTCATTTGGTGATCCCGAAGTTGCAAGAGAGGGGCGGCGACAACAATCTCAACACATTCGGTTTACCTCCCCTCCATCTACACCGGATTCCAACCAAGGCAACTTCGTGTTTGCACCTCGTGGGGAGGACATGGATGTCGATCAAGGGCAAAGTGAAGAAGATGAGCGCCTCCAAGGCTTGATGGCCGACCTCCGAGCCACGCACCAAGCTCCAACACTGGCGGACCGAGGTACATACCAAGTCGGGCCCGACTTTCCCCAACGTCGGTCCAGTTCATTCCATGGTGGTGAGGTCCCGAGGCATTATGAACGTGGAGAAGGGAGCGGTGCAAGGCGAGAGCAAGCTCAAGGTGGCGGTTATGAAGGCTATGCCCAATGGTACGGTCCGGAAATGGTGTTTCCCGAGCAACAACAACCGGTGGACATGTCCTTCTTAGCCAACCAAATGGCCCATCTCCAACTTCAACAAGAAAATGTTCTCCAAGAGGTCCATCAAGTGAATCTCCAACAACTACAAATGTACCAACATCAACAACAAATGTTACAACAACAACAACAAATGCTTCAACAACAAAGTTCTTTCCAAGCTAGCCAACAAGAGATGAACCGAGCCCTCGGCTACACTAGACGAGAGGTAGAGGAGCTTAGGGAGGTGGAAGACCAAAGGTGGCGGGTCCAAGATAGCTTCAACACGTGGATGAGCTGGAACTTCCCTTCCCGTGAGGACCAATGGACACGCCCGGAGCCTCAACTCCAACCACCACCACAAGACTTCTACCAAGAGCAAGTGTACGAGAGGGAGCGGCAAGCAAGGCTCCAAAGAGGACGTAGACATGACAACCCTTTCGAGTGATCCTAAACATGCCATTGAAGAATAAGAAATTGTGAGCTTTTCATACTCTTCTCTCTTGCTTTTAAGTTTTGATTTCCTTGTTTGATGGGGACATCAAAATTTTAAGTATGGGGTGGTTCACTTGTTTATGTTTGTTTGTTATTTTGAGGATATTTAGTTTGTGTTTCTAGTTTGTATTTGGGATGTTTGTTTCTTGGTTTGTGGTGGATGAAAGACATGGATGATTAATTTGGTCTTGAATGGATGAGTTTTTGGTTTTAGAGAAATTTTTGCAAAAAATCGAAAAAATTGTGTTAAAAACATCAAAAAGATTTTGTGTTTTGTAGGTTTTGGACTACAAATTCCCATCTTAGATTGCCAAAATAAAAGCTAATGATGATGTGAGCATGTAAATTTCTTTGCATATTTTTGGATAGTTTAGCCTCTTAAATGATGTTGCTTTTGATGTGATCATGATGTCTTGCTTGTTTTATTGAACATGTGAGTTCTAGGATGAGTTCTTATGCAACTAAGTATGAGTGACCCTTGTGAGATTGATTTTTGGCCATTTTAGGGATGCTTGTTCATATTTGCATATCCCTCATTTTTCTTGTGTGATTAGCTCATTCATGCTTAGTAAAACTTGCTATTGCGGTGTTTATCTATTTTCCAAGACTGTCATGAGATTTGTCCTAGCATGGTCACATTGATTTTGAACTTTATTCTTCTAGTCACATAAATGTTCCATATCCTACCATGAAGTTAATCCTTTATTTGTAGCCCCGTTCTAGCCTAAGCCTTTGTTTGAATCTCCTCAAAAATATTATTCCTAGCCTTATATGACTTGACCCTTATGGGATTGGACTTTAGAAGAGAGGTTGGGATTGTATTTGAAGAGTTGAGATTCTCTTGGGTTTAAGGGCAAAGAATGGTGTTATGAATCATGTGGGTAGTGCATCTTTGTTGTACAAAAAATGAAAAAGAAAGAAAAGAAAGAAAGAAAATGTTGGAAATATAAGGTGGAATAAAGCAAAGAGCTTAAGTGAAGAAAATGGTCCGACCGAGTTACAAGCAACATCGGGCCCGATGTCATAAGAAAGTCGGTCCAAATGTAGAAAGTGTTGAAAATCCAACAAAAAGCATAAGAGCAAAGATGAAGTGGAATGTTAAGTGAAATTTTGGGTTGAAAGGAAAATGTTAAGTCTTTTGGGTGAGTGTGAAAGTGATTGTGGAATTTTGGTGAAGTTGGTGAGAGTTTAGGTTGTTCAATCCCCATTGAAAGCACCACGAGACCAAATAATTCCCACCTTGAGAAAAACCAAAAGCCCCATTACAACCCAGCCGAATGGAACCTCTTTGAGAACCTCCATTGAGCCAAGTTCGAAATTCTTTGTGTACTTTGCATTAGGCATCTCTAGGTGGAGGAATTAGTGATATTAGCTTCAATAGTAAAGTCCTTACTTGCATGATTTTTGAGCTTGAGTGTTCATTGCTAAACCCAAACACATGATGAGTGATACACATTCACATATCCCTAAAGTGAGGCTTAGTTGCATTGACTCAATTCCTTGGAACACTTAATCATGTGTGATGATGTAATCTCGCTTGAATATCAATCACTTGTGCTTAAAATGTGTTTTCATACGAGGCTTTACTTGAAGATTATGTTTCGGTCTTGCTTACATTGTTATTGCTTGAGGACAAGCAAGTTTAAGTATGGGGTATTTTGATGTCTCTCTATTTGGTGGTACTTTCATATGTTATTTCCTTTGTAAATATGTTTCTTTTTCCCCTTTTCTTGTGCGTTTTGCTCCTTTTTAGCTTAGTTCCCGTATTTCTATGAGATTCGGAGACTACGCGCATTTTATGTGTTTTGTAGGTAATTTGGCATGAATCGAGGATCGATTTGAAGGAGGGTCGAGACATGGAGCAAAGGCCGAGCTAAAGCGGGAAAGGGAGAAGCAAGCCATGAAGAAGAACAAGAGAAGCCAACAAAGAAGAAGGTGGAACGAGGTCAGGACCGAGTTGCAACCACGTCGGGCCTGACTTTGAAGTCTCCAACCTCGGACCGAGATGCACAGTAACTCGGGCCCGAGGTCCTTCGTGTCGGTCCGAGTCGGTCACCGAACTACTTGGGCTCCAAGGCACGAATTTGTGGACTTCCACTTTTGCCCCTCATCTAATCTATAAAAGGCCCTCTTGTCTTCTAAGAAAGGGTTCCCTCTCATACACACAAAAAGGGGGTTCCAAAGGAATCAAGAGGATACTTGGAGAGCAAGGAGGAAGGAGAGGAGGAGGAAGAGAGAGAGAATCGGCCAAGAGAGGAAGGCTTGATAGGTTTTGTTGGTAGATTTGCTTTGATTTGCTTTGTTCTTGTGGATTTGAAAACCCTTGATTGGAATTTGTGGATTGCTTTGGATTTGAATGAAACTTTGCTTTGTTTTGAGATTGATTATGATGATTGCTTTCCCTTTTGATTTGATTGTTTTCTTTGCTTGTCACATGGAGTAGATCTCCTTGATCTTGGGTTATGGGGGAAAACCCTAGCTAGGTTTAGGCTAGAAACCCTAGCTAGGTTTCGAGGCGAGTTCTCCAATATGCGCGTCCATTCATCGAGATCAATGCTAAGGATTCGAGGACGAATCCTCCTAAAGGTGGGGGAGGATGATGTATAACAAGGGGGGGTGGCCGACGTTCAGTTCAAGCCGGGGTGAGATGTGTCACCAAGACATAAGGAGGCGCCATTTTGAACCTGTTATCAATGCTCATTCTCCATCAATGGAAGGAGCCAAGAAGTTGTCATTAAAGAGTCATCATCAATAGGCGTCATTACTTAACCATCATCAAGGAGCTGATTTTGTCATCAATGCAAGAAGCCAAATAGCCACCTCTTCACCTACTACATTCAAGTGAAGACCCTTCGGTTCCTTCTCTTAATGGCCGAATTTGAGAAGTCAGCTTTCAATGACGGTTGCCTTCCACTCCAAGTAAAAACCGCCATTAATTACCGCCTTGGAAGCCAAGTCAAGCATTCAATTTTTGTCCTAATTTTATCCTATATAAAGGGTTGTAATTTTTTCTTATTTCTTTAGCTTAAAACTTGAATTTGAAGAACTTTGTTTAGTTTCGGGTTTTGGGCTCTCCCGGCTTGTGGGATTCAAGCCGTGGTCCTCGTGAGATTCGAGGGCCTGGATAGCTGCTTATGGTTCGTGTGACTCGAGCCTTAGCCTAACCATCCTTAGATGAACTTGCTTGGTGAGACTCTGAGTGAGGCCGTCTACTTATCCCTGGGAAAGTTGGGTTTGGAAAGGTTTGTCTTCGATCCTTGTATTTTAGTTCTCGTGGTACGTATATCCAAGAGGGCTGGGATAGTTGGGTCCGGATCAGTTGTTCCTCACACTTTTATCCTTTAGTTGGTTTCTCTTGGTGCGTTTATCCAAGAGGGGTCAACTACTTATCCCTTATATAATAAAAAGACCAACACTCCTTTTTATTTGAGAAATCCTCTTTCTTAATGCCTTAAATAAAACAAACTCAACCCATTTATCAAGCGGCTTCGACAAGAACGTTCTCAAGCATCATCACGAACTCGCTCGAGCCAGAATCGAGTCCGATCCTTAAGGGAAACTCATCACTTTTGCCTTTAAAATGATTGTGATCCAACATTGCATGGCAAGTGTTCGATGAAATGTTCATGCAAACATCACTCCTAAATATGGCATTCGATTTCTAGGTTCGAATTTATGCTTTTATTCGATAGGTCTTGATTTTCTAGTTCACAATGTGCTTATTGGGTTCATACTATCCTCATTCTTTATGCTTATGCCTAGATGTCCTTAAAGTTCACTTGTTTTTTCTCCTTTTGCCATTAAAAACAGATTTGTAATCTAAATTGCACGTCAAGTGTTCGATGAAATGTCCATGTAAATGTCACTCCTAAATGTTGCATTCGGTTTCATGGTTCGAATTTATGCTTTTATTCGATCGGTCTTGATTTTGTAGTGTAGAATGTGCTTATTGGCTTGATACTATCCTCATTTTTTATGCTTTTGCCTAGATGTCTTTAAAGTTCACTTGTTTTTTCTCTTTTTGCCTTTAAAAAAAGACTTGTGATCTAACATTGCACTTCAAGTGTTCAATTAAATGTCCATGTAAATTTCACTCCTAAATTTGGCATTTAGTTTCTAGGTTCGAATTAATGCTTTTATTTTATCGGTCATGATTTTGTAGTGCAGATTGTGCTTATTGGCATGATATTATCCTCATTCTTTATGCTTCTGCCCAGATGTCTTTAAAGTTCACTTGTTTTTTTCTCCTTTTACCTTTATAATGACATGTGATATAACTTTACACGCTAAGTGTTCGATGAAATATCCATGTAAATGTCACTCCTAAATGTTGCATTCGGTTTCTAGGTTAGAATTTATGCTTTTATTCGATCAGTCTTGATTTTGTAGTGTAGAATGTGCTTATTGGCGTATACTATCCTCATTCTTTATGGTTATGCCTAAATGTCTTTAAGGTTCACTTGTTTTTTCTCTTTTTGCCTTTAAAAAAAGACTTGTGATCTAACATTGCACTTCAAGTGTTCAATTAAATGTCCAGGTAAATTTCACTCCTAAATGTGGCATTTGGTTTGTAGGTTCGAATTAATGCTTTTATTCGACCGGTCTTGATTTTGTAGTGCAAAATGTGCTTATTGGCATGATACTATCCTCATTCTTTATGCTTGTGCCTAGATGTCCTTAAAGTTCACTTCTTTTTTCACCTTTTGCGTTTAAAATGATTGTGATCCAACATTTCATGACAAGTGTTCGATGAAATGTCCATGCAAACATCACTCCTAAATATGGCATTCGATTTCTAGGTTCGAGTTTTTGCTTTTACTCGATTGGTCTTTAATTTCTAGTTCACAATGTTCTCATTGGGTTCATACTATCCTCATTCTTTATGCTTATGCCTAGATGTCTTTAAAGTTCACTTGTTTTTTCTCCTTTTGCCTATAAAAAAAGATTTGTAATCTAAATTGCACGTCAAGTGTTCGATGAATGGTCTATGTAAATTTCACTCCTAAATGTGGCATTTAGTTTCTAGTTTTGAATTAATGCTTTTATTTGATCGGTCTTGATTTTGAAGTGCAGATTGTGCTTATTGGCTTGATACTATCCTCATTCTTTATGCATATGCCTAGATGTCACTACTACGCAAATAGCCTTTTATTCCTGAATATAATATAACGGGTGTTATATACCAGGGATAAAAAAGGTAAAATATTAAGAAAAATATTTTTTAAGCTATGAAAATCAAATAACCCAGATAAATTTTGACACGCCAGGGATAATTAACAACATAGTATTTAGAAGGTTAAAATCAAATATCCTTAATAGTTATATAAGATAATGCGCCGGTGATAAAAAGTATCAAATGCAAACTCAAATATCCCGAGGGGATTAAAATTGTAACACTCGGGATTTTCGAGAAACCCGATAATTAACTCCTCCATTCCAATCTACCTCATTTTTATCACAAGTTCACTCCCCTTTGCCTTTTGGGCCAAAAAGCCGAAAAGCTTGTTTTGGAGACCAAACCCGAACCCTTCTTTTCCCTCATCTCCTTGCCATTCATTTGCCCTACCTCTTCTTCTTCTGTCTTTGCGTTGGAGCGCCGCTTGGAGGACCCAAATAGTAGCCACCACCGTTCTCACCATCTGAACACCGTCGACCGTCGCCTCACCGTCGTCCCTCGTCCTCTTCTTCGCCCTCTCTTGCGCGTTGGGGTTTTCAAGACAGCAAGAGGCTCCTCCTCTCGAGGGCATCCTCGGCCACCAGAGAACTCGCCGCGAGCCATCGCTCCGTCCTCGTTCCGGCGTCCTTTCATTCCTTCGATAGATCCTATTCGTAGTGCCGAGCTCGTTGCAAATCGAAGTGGTCGTCCGACGCCGTTCGCTCGCGTCATTGTAGATCCGCTCGGCTAGACACAAGACAGAGGCAGAGATTAAGATCCATCGAGCGAGCGTCTCCGTCTACCGTCGTCGACCCCTTAGCGTTACCGACGATGCCCTAAATCTCAGCGCACCATCTCTGTTCCGCTTTGCCCCTTTTCACAAGTCGTCCACCCATCCGCGAATTCACAAACCGAGTTGTTCGACCCGCCATCAAGAAGATCGAGCCTCGTGCCTAGTGGTTCGATCTTGTCTTGAAAACTCAATTGCTCCTTTGATTGCTCACTTTGTTGAACTGTTGCCTTGTAACCTAGTAGATGGTGAACTGTATCTCAATGTGACGATGGTTGTTCCTTCGATTCTGCCTTGCATTAGTTTGGAGTGCTGATGTAATGTTGTTGGTGACTACCTTTTAATTTATATATATATATATATTAATTGTTGAGTGTGTGACATTACCTTGGATTGTACAAGTTATTGTAATGTTGATTGAATACTGCTGGCGAATGGTATTTCCATTGTTTTCTTAACATTTATAAATTTGTACGTGGGCCTCCGTTGGAATTGTATTGAGCACTCAATCGGGTTTGTGGTATCCTTCCTTGTTGGGAAGTTATGCATGTATGTTGTCTAGGCACTAAGTTGAGGATTAGCGATTAATTTTAGTCCCGAACGTATGTTTTCCATGTGAAATATCTTCATGCATGATATGATGCACTTTCTATTTCAAACGTTTTCTCGTAAAAGGAATACTATCGCTTTCTTTGTGCTGGCAGCGTAACCGACACGATCATGTGCGACGATTGTCGATGGTGAAGAGACGTCTAGCCATGGTCGTGTGTCGGTCGGGCCCTTTTAAAAATAAAAATTGATTGTTTGTTTTTGGCAAGTGCTCCAGTGGAGGCTTGACCAGGGGTTGGAAGGATGACGTATATGGAAAGTGGGAGGGCCCGCCTCTGCACTCAGGCGCAGGTGTGTTAGCACCGTAGATGGGAATGCGGTGGTGGAAGGGAGAATTGCATTTCCTAATAGGATTGTGAATGGTTTTGTTGTGTGCATGTGTGTGATTACTTAGTTGGTTTTTCGACCTTGTGAATTCTTGTCACGTTTAATGAATTGTTTATTCGTTGTATCTCCCTTTAATTGTTGAATGTCGAAGTGTTGGTTATTATTATAAATGCTTTACTTTTGTGGTTGTTAGTTTGATTATGGTATGTCTTATTGCCTTTCCTTTCACATATTCTCTAGGTTGTGGAAATGTGTGTTGACCTATTCTGTTTTGTTCAATTCACTTGTTAAAAGTTATGTTGTTGAATAATTATTGTTTTTCAAAACGTCTTACTATTGCCGTGTGTTATCTAGCTTGCCTAGGGTAGTAGCTGACCCCTTGGGGACTTTATTTTTCAGTTCCAGGTACTCACACAGGTCCCGTGTTGGAGCCTAGGACAGATGTTGCAGCGGATCATTGACGCGTGTCACTAGGTCACTGAATGGGTTTGGAGTTGGTTTAGGCTTGTTAGCTGTTTTGGATATTTCACTATGTTGTTGACTTTAGCAGATTTCTAGTGTTGAATGTGAATTGGCTAGACATTGGGATTCACGCATGACATTATTAAAATGTGGTTTGATTGAACGATAGTTGGATGTTTTAAAATAGTTTTTTTATCGTGCCCGAGTTGCAAGGTCCAGGTATTCTAGTTGTCAATCAGTTCAGGTAGGACCCGTTAGGGTCAAACTACCTAGTAACGTCCCGACGTTAAGTCGGGGTGTTACAGATTGGTATAAGAGCGAGGTTGCCAACAGGGCACATGGAATCGAGCAATACATGTACACAAGGTCCAACGAAAAACTAAAATCGTTCGGTATTTTCCAAAAAAAAATTAAATGGGGGTAGTCATGATGCATATAGGATTAGATGACACGACGTGACTCCGCTGCCATCCGCCAAGGGACCTCACGTAGAATTGTAAGTAAATCCTTCACTTTTAGTCAGAGTTTAATGTTTTGACTGTGAGACTTTCTGTTATAGATGGCTCCACAAACTAGAGTTAGAGTTGCTGCTGCTAGTGGTAGAGGCCGTGGTAGAGGCCGTGGTAGAGGTCGTGGAAGGGGTCGTGGTAGAGGAAAGACTCCTGTAGTTGTTGAGCAAGAAGAGTATCAGAATGGTCACCCCGAAGAAGAAGTTGCTGAGAGTGGTGATGGGACTACTAAGATTCATCAAGATGCTAGTGTGTCTGTTGTTGGAGGAGGGCCCCCAGCTAATGTGGCCCACGTTGGAGTCAATGCACCTCCTGCTGGGTTGTCACCAGATATGGACCCTTCACTTCGAGCTACACTTGTAGGATTGATACAGAACCTGCTGGGTACATGTGTTGTTTTCGATTAGAATACTGCGGCTGGGCTTCAAAGGACTGAGATGAGAGCGCAAAGCCCAAAATACAGTTGGAGCTGCTCAATTAGGAGGGCTACCAGAAGTACAGAGACCATAAGTGGTTGATCGTGTGGTAGAGTTACCAAGACAGTGTCGCGAGCCCCAACCTGACAAGTGTCTCACGAAGTTCAGAAAGACCGGGGTGCCAAATTTTACTGGGGCTAAGGATACGAATGTGCAGCAGTGGTTGAGGAGAGTGACATCTGCTTTGGACTCTATTCAAGCGCCAGAGGAGAGGAAGATGTCTCTGGTATAGATTCTGCTGATGGGAGATGCTTTTGATTGGTAGGACATGAGCAGAGAAGGTCAGATAGATGTGACCTTTGAAGAGTTTCCAAAGAGGATTAGAGATTTTTACTGTCCTCCAGTGGTTAGGTCGGCTTGTGAGGTCGCTTTTCGGGATGCTGGACCCGAGAACATCACGGTGGAGGAAACCATTCTGAAGTTCCATAAGGAGTTGATAACTGTGCCAAATGTAGCTCCTACAGAAGATTTGCAGATCGCAACCTTTCTGAAGGGGTTGCAACCACATCTGCGTGCTTATGTTTTTGGTCTTCGACTCACTACTTTGAGAGATGTTCAAGAGTCTGTTTTAGCTTATGCTATGGCAAGCCTCGATCAGGTCAGTTGGAGATACATGCTAGTGCGAAAAAGAGATAGAATTTGTCTGACTCTTCAGATTCAAGGAGGGATAGTCGACCGGGTTCATTTCAACAGAACCGGTCCGGGTCTCAGTCACAGGGTCGTCAAGACCAATTTCAGCAGGTTTAGTTTTCTAAGGGACAGAAAGAGTGCTTCAATTGTGGTGGCACTGATCACTTTAGAAATCAGTGTCCAAAGCCAGTTCGGAACTGCTTCAACTGTGGGAAGCCTGGCCATATGCGACAGTATTACAAGGTCGGTGTACCCTCTCAAGGATCTTCGCCAGGGACTGTGAATCAGGGAGCTCGTCGTCCGCCACAAAAGACTCAGCAAGCATCAGGCCCAAACAAAGGCCGAGGTACAGGAGCCAACGCCTAGAGAATCAACCAACCTCGAGTGATCGAGATGAGGAGAGCTGATGCCTTACATGCACCGACTGCTACAGGTACGTTTTGGATTCAATCTAAACCTGTTCACATTCTTTTTGACACGGGTGCCACGCACTCTTTTGTGTCCTCTGCTTGCCTGGCTAGACTAGGGTTGACTTGTACAGAAGGAGAATATTTTGTAGTAGGCCTACCCGATGATAGTAAGGTGAGTGGTAATAGAGAGATTCTGCAGTGTCCTATTAGAATAGGAGGTAGAGACTGGTATGCAGATTTTTATAGTAATGCAATTGTCCCCAGATGACGATGTGATTTTAGGAATGGATTGGATGAGGAGTTATAGAGCAGTGTTAGATATACATAAGGGCACAGTCACGGTGTCCGCAGATGACGAGTCTGTCCAAGTGAATCAGGAGTTAGAGCAAGTTTGGCCGAGACCGGTGATTAGTATGGTAAAAGCCGCTAAGCTGCTTAATACGGGGTGTGTAGGGTATTGGTGTTATGTCCTACAAGGGGACAAGGAAGGACCACCCATTCAGAATATACCGGTAGTCTGTGAGTTTAAGGATGTCTTTCCAGACGATCTACCGGGCTTGCCACCTCAAAGAGAGGTTGATTTCAGCATTGAACTTGAGCCAGGAACAATACCGATCTCGACGGCTCCATATCACATGGCTCCGATGGAAATGCAGGAATTGAAGGCACAATTGGAAGAGTTGTTGGAAAAAGGATATGTACGGCCGAGTGTGTCACCATGGGGAGCTCCAGTTTTGTTTGTAAAGAAGAAAGATGGCTCACTTCGCTTGTGTATTGATTATCGGGAGTTGAACCGAGTCACCATCAAGAACAAGTACCCACTACCTCGCATTGATGATCTGTTGGATCAGTTACAAGGGGCAAAGGTGTTTTCTAAAGTGGATTTGAGGTCAGGATATCATCAGCTAAGAATTCGAGAGGAAGACATTCTAAAGACGGCTTTCCGGACTAGATATGGTCACTACGAGTTTGTGGTGATGCCGTTTGGACTAACCAATGCACCTGCAGTGTTCATGAAGTTAATGAACCGAGTGTTTATAGATTTCATGGACAAATTTGTGGTGGTATTCATTGATGATATCTTGATTTATTCCCGTAATGAAGAGTAGCACGCAGAACAGCTTAGGCAGGTGTTGAAAGTGTTGAGACAACATCAGTTGTTTGCGAAGCTATCCAAGTGTGAGTTCTGGTTACCGGAAGTCACCTTTCTGGGACATGTTGTGTTTGCGAAGGGAGTGATGGTAGACCCTGTGAAAATCAAGGCTGTAAAAGAGTGGGAACCCCCAAGAAATGTGAAGGAGGTGCGGAGTTTCTTAGGTTTAGCGGGGTACTACCGGAGATTCGTAGACGGGTTCTCCCGTATAGCCCAAACAATAACAAATTTGTTAAAGAAGACCACTCGTTTCGAGTCGAATGAGGCATGCTAGAGAAGCTTCGATGAGCTGAAGAGGAAGTTGACTTCAGCTCCTATACTTGCTCTCCCTAAAGGAAATGAGGACTTTGTGATCTACAGTGACGCCTCCAAGGTAGGCTTGGGATGTGTGTTGATGCAGAGGGATAGGGTGATTGCGTATTCTTCAAGACAGTTGAAGCCGAATGAGCATAATTACCCTACTCATGACTTGGAGTTGCCAACAGTGGTGCATGCTCTAAAGATTTGGCGCCATTACTTATATGGTAGTACCTGCAAGGTGATGACAGATCATAAGAGTCTCAAGTACATCTTTACTCAGAGAGAACTGAACATGAGACAGTGGAGATGGCTCGAGTTGCTAAGGACTATGACTTGGAGATCCTTTATCACCCAGGAAAAGCGAACGTAGTCGCTGATGCACTTAGTAGGATGACCTCTGTAGAATGTATGTTGGCTCGTTTAACGGCTCAACCCGAGCAACAAAAACAGCTGATCAGGTACGGAATCGAGGTGCAGATTCAGCGTTACCAGGGTAGATTGAGTGTTATGGAGTGTCAACCGACTTTGCTGGAAGAAGTGAGAAAGAAACCAGAAGTGTGTCCAATGATTCAAGAGATGAAGCATAAATTAAGCCGTGGTAAGGCACCTGATTTTGTAGAAAGAGTAGATGGTATCTTGAGTTTGCGCGGCCGGATCTGTGTGCCCCAAGATGAAGAGTTGAGACAGAAGATTTTGCAAGAAGCCCACGCTACACCCTACTCGATTCACCCTGGAGCGAGTAAGATGTACACAGATTTACGACAATACTACTAGTGGGATGGCATGAAGCCAGATGTAGCAAGATTCGTGGCTAAGTGTCAAGTTTGTCAACAGGTGAAGATTGAGCACCAGAGGCCGGGTGGTATGCTCCAACCCCTAACTATTCTAGAGTGGAAGTGGGAGGACATTTCCATGGATTTTGTCACGGTGTTGCGGATCAACAAGGGACATGATGCCATCTGGGTTGTAGTGGATAGGTTGACCAAGACTGTTCGGTTCTTGCCTATTAAGGAGACTTGGAAAATTAACAAACTAGTAGAAGTGTTCGTAATCAGATAGTTAGACTACATGGTGTGCCCAAGACGATTGTGTCAGATCGTGATGGGCGTTTCACTTCCAGATTCTGGCAGCAAGTACATGAGGCACTTGGGACGAGATTGCACTTCACGACTGCATATCACCCGCACTCAGATGGCCAGTGTGAGAGGACAATTCAGACTCTGGAGAACATGCTGAGGTCCTGCGTTCTCGACTGGGGAGGTCACTGGTCAGATCATCTAGCATTGGTGGAGTTTGCCTACAACAACTGTTGGCACTCCTCGATTCAGATGGCTCCGCTTGGAGGACCCAAATAGTAGCCACCACCGTTCTCACCATCTGAACACCGTCGATCTTCATCGTCGACCGTCGTCCCTCGTCCTCTTCACCGCTCTCTCTTGCGCGTCGAGGTTTTCAAGACAGCAAGAGGCTCCTCCTCTCGAGGGCATCCTCGACCACTAGAGAACTCGCCGCGAGCCATCGCTCCGTCCTCGTTCCGGCGTCCTTTCTTTCCTTCGACAGATCCTGTTCGTAGTGCCGAGCTCGCTGCAAATCGAAGTGGTCGTCCGATGTCGTTCGCTCGCGTCATTGTAGATCCGCTCAGCTAGACAGAAGACAGAGGCAGAGATTAAGATCCATCGAGCGAGCGTCTCCGTCTACCGCCGTCGACCCCTTAGCGTTACCGACGATGCCCTAAATCTCAGCGCACCATCTCTGTTCCGCTTTGCCCCTATTCACCGCCGATAATGTAACACCCCTATTTTGCAACATTAGGTATTACCGCCAGTGACCTCGGATTTTACCGTCCAAAGTCACCCAAGGCTTTTAGAATGATATAGAATATAAAAATGCGGAATAACATAATTCATAAGTAGAAAGGCATGCTCCCGAAGGAGACTTAGTTCTTTACAAAATATCTTACATTGTCTTCAACTTTAAAGTTACTTGAAAGCAAATACCAAATCCATCATGTCTTTGAGATAAAGTGATATAAAAACCAAAATGGAAATAAAAGTACATCTTGAGCGCCCTTGACTTCCTTCACTTCCCTTCACTTCGCCTTGCTATGGTTTCCTGGATTTGACATAATTCGCGAGGGGCGATAAAATGCCCGACAAACATGCGGAAAGAAGAATTAGTCTAGGAGACTAAGCAAGCGGGAATAGAACTTCCCGAGGGTAATTCGGTAATTTCAACTTATCGGTGAAAGAGAGAGAGACAGGTTGTGTTTATGATGAGCTTGTTTATGTGGAGCTGAGATACGAAAGATAGCGGTAGCATATCCAAAAGGGATAGCTTGATGAGCAAGAGAAGTACTACTAGATTGTAGTCTTCTTTAGAATTGAAAGTATCTTGGGAACGTTCATTTATTCAAACAAGTCAAACACCACTCGCGCCCTAAGCGGACCGAGGGCCGGATCGATCATTTGAGACCGGTCCGGTTTTGTCATCTTAATTGTGCTTTAGCACTTATCTTATTTATTGGCAAAAGACATTCGATTTCATTTATGATTTAAAAGAGAATGTGGTGGGACACGGATAATCCGAGCCACCCGAGGGAAAACTCTGTTTCTCGGCACTTAGCTAGAGTGCGCTCATCCCTCCTTGCAATCGGAGGGGATGGGATCATGATCCCGAAAGTCGTACTTCAAACGCGTAGGCACTGACGACTTAGTGCGGTTATGTAGAGGCGTTGGCTATCCCACGCCCCTCACTAGTTCGACATTGATCTCGAAGAGAGATCGTAACAAGCAAGAAATATATAATGCAATCTATGCTAACAATAGTCGTTACTTCTAGCAATCGATATTTCCTAGGTTCATTTTTATTTAAGCATACAAGTCGTTCCCAACATCGAGAAGTATCATATAGACGGATATAGAAGGGCACAAGGGGAAATTCCACTTGCCTTAGCGTAACGAGTTCTAGCAACGAGCTCTGACGAAACTTAGGCGATTTCCTACTACGAGCGAGGATTCCGACCTAATGATATAGAATTTACGAAAAGGCTCAAAACACGATTTTCTTTCTAGAGTTTGGATTACCTCTTATAATATTTTTATAAGAGGGTTTGAGTTTCTAAATTATTATGATAATAATTTAGAAAGTTATTTTCCTTAAAAAAATAATATCCCTTTATTATTATTTTAGTTTTGGTAATATCCTTATTATTCCGAAAAATCTTTATTAAAATAATTATTAAAATAATCCTTTTTACTTATTTATGTTAGTTAAACTATTACTTTTAAATTTCCTATTATTCTTGGTGAACCTTAGAATATTGTCTCCCTTAACTAGCATACTTTATTACTAATATCCTTTTAATAGAGTTGTATTTACTTACATAATTCTTATTAAATAAAGTTATCATGCTCATAGTTCCTCTACATGGAAGTTTCCAAAATTAGAAACTTCTATTTTCTTTATAAGGCAACTTACTAATATTACTATATATCACATTATCTTTATTTATATTATTCCTAGAATCCTTTTATATTATAATGTTTTTATAAAAATATCTTTGATCATATACTTTATATCCTCATGTCTTGTAATATATATTCATCACTTATAGCTATCCCACCTCATAATTATAGACTATTATTATAATATTTTAGTTTATAAAATAATATCTTCCTTATATATAAAGGTTTTCTTTCCATACAAGTCACTTTATGCTATAATAATATCTTAGAATATTTGTAATATTCTACCTAATATATTTAACTTAAAACTTAGGTCTTGTGACTAAGCTTTACACTTAGAGGTTATTAATATTTTTTCCCATAGATGATTCTAGTACTATTCCACTAATAATATTATATTTTCATGACATCAAAATCTAAGGTCAAACTATAGTCTATGTCATCAAGCTTTTGAACAATAATACTATTTTTATAAGGTCTCTCAACCATTCATTTTATTTATACTAAGACCTAAGTCACCAACATATGTTATACTAAAAATCACATATGTACATATTTCTAGAAGTCCTTATTTTGTAGTAGTTCTTACACTTAAAAGTATGCTAACTTCCTATTTTTATTTAGTAAAGGATTTATTTCCTAAATCTATTTATTATGATCAAATTTATAAACATGATATATTCTATAGTTTAGTACATGCATAATAACTTCTAGAATTCTTATATGATCAAAATGACAATATAAATTATAATTTTGTAAGCTATAATTATTTTATACAAACCTATTTATAATATGATTGGGCATGCAATAACTTTTATCTACTAGAGACTTTGTTATTTATTTTTGTATAAAGTTGATGATAGCAATTTACAATCCTATGTATCCCATTTATTTTATAAAGATCTTTCTATTTTATGCAAAACATGCTACCAATAAATTAATGCAATTTATCTATTTGTTCTAATTAGCTTAAGTTACTATGGTAAATAAGTTTGTTTCTAGTGCCCAACTAACAAAATCTTTTTACTTAATATTTTTATTTCTTTTTTATTTCTAGCCTTTTATAAAATAAACTTACTAAATTATAAATACTTAAATTAAGTAAATAAAATAGGATTAGAATTTATACTTTGTATTCTGTGTTTACAGAACACTGGAGAAGAACAAAGGAGGGGATCCGGCGGTCAGGCGGCGCGGCCAGGGGCTCTGGCAAAGGCTCCAGCGGCACGAGGAGGGCGGCGGCGTCCGACGGTGGTGCTCCGGTGAGAGGGAGGTGGTCCGGCGGTTCCAAGGAGAAGAGAAGGAGGAGTTTGGTGGTGTTTTTGTGGTGTTTTAATGGAGAAAAATAACTTGGAGAGTGGCTGATTTTTGAAGGTTTAGAGTGCAATTGCTAGGAGAGGTAGAAGAGAGTGAAGTGTGTGATGGAAGAGGGTGAATAGGAGCCTTTTTATAGGAAACTTGGGGAGAGCTTGCAATCCATGGCTCAAGGTGTGGACCAATGGAGGAAGAGGCCAAGATCTACCATAGGTCAAAGTTGTGCTTCTTGAGTGATGATGGTGGGTGATGCAACCATGGTGAGTCTTGCAAGGAAGGAGAGGTGGAGAAGACATGCATTGGCCTCCATCACTTCTACGTCAATTCTAATCAGACATTAGTCTGAAGTTCAATTTGGAAGAAGGGGGCTAATTGATATAAGAGGAAAGGGTTGGATTAAGTGAACAAGAATTTGCAATTGGTCTAGCGGGAATTGGAGAGGTGCGTGTGAGGGTAGGATGCAAGAGATCTCGGGTTCAAATCTCGGCTCTTGCATTCTTTTTACAAAGCTTGTAAATTGATTTTTAGGTCTTTATGTAATTTATTTTATGGAATAAAATTAACCTCTAAAAGACATTATTTTTAGTTGATGTTCCTTCTATTAATTTCCTCACTTTATTAAACTATACCCCTCAAGTTATTTTATTAAATTTTTATCTATTTCAACTTTTATTGATAACCTCTTTCGAAAGAGAATAATAGAAATTAATTCGATATTAAAAATCCTCCTTTTTAATTTAGAGAAAATAATTGATAATAAATATTATATTATAAAAGCTTGGAATATCGCGGATATTACAGATAAGGACACCTCTTAAGATCCATTCTCCTTCTTCACCTGTTTCTCCCATTCGTTTTCTCGGTGCTAGTTCTAAACCATCTTGATTGGACAAATTCGAACTTGGATTCGCAGGACTGAGGTTGATTCGGTTCCTAGTGCGCACCCCTTTTGACAAGTCGTCCACCCATCCGCGAATTCACAAATCGAGTTGTTCGACCCGCCATCAAGAAGATCAAGCCTCGTGCCTAGTGGTTCGATCCTGTCTTTAAAACTCAATTGCTCCTTTGATTGCTCACTTTGTTGAAATGTTGCCTTGTAACCTAGTAGATGGTGAATTGTATCTCAATGTGACGATGGTTGTTCTTTCGATTCTGCCTTGCATTAGTTTGGAGAGCTGTTGTAATGTTGTTGGTGACTACCTTTTAATTATATATATATATTAATTATTGAGTGTGTGACATTACCATGGATTGTACAAGTTATTGTAATGTTGATTGAATGCTGCTGGCGAATAGTATTTCCATTGTTTTCTTAACATTTATAAATTTGTACGTGGGCCTCCATTGGAATTGTATTGAGCACTCAATCGGGTTTGTGGTATCCTACCTTGTTGGGAAGTTATGCATGTATGTTGTGATGTGATTCCATCTATCGAGTCATGGCCCCACGGTACCGTGCATATCGGGGCGCCGTTGCACACGCTAATTTCCGACCTTGGCGCGCCTTGGCCTTTGATGAATGGTACCACTTATTCGAGCACTTTTAAAGGCACTATGCTCCATGATTTGAGTGAAGATCTCATCCCTAAAGACAAGTTCAATTTGCACGACAAAAAAGGGTCTTCACTTGGACAAATATCCAAGGCCAGTGTCCGAGGCGCTAAGAAGCCAAGTCAACCAATTCAAGTAGGACCCGTTAGGGTCAAACTACCTAGTAACGTCCCGACGTTAAGTCGGGGTGTTACAAAAATAATTTTTTTGTCGTGCCCGAGTTGCAAGGTCCAGGTATTCTAGTTGTCAACCAATTCAAGTAGGACCCGTTAGGGTCAAACTACCTAGTAACGTCCCGACGTTAAGTCGGGGTGTTACAAGGTCCAGGTATTCTAGTTGTCAACCAATTCAAGTAGGACCCGTTAGGGTCAAACTACCTAGTAACGTCCCGACGTTAAGTCGGGGTGTTACAAAAATAAAACACCGTGGAAAAAAAATAAGGCAAATATCCCGAATTGGTAATATCATGAGGGATATATTATATTTAAAGTTTACAAAAATGAAGTCGAATGAGTGAACGACTGAATGCCCAAAACCCTAGCCTCTCTCATCTCATAACCAGCTCTCGGAAGGAACCAACGAGAGAGAATCAGGATGGAACGACGAAATTGGGAGAATGAATTCGAATTCGCCGCCGGAATGTGCTTATTGGCTTGATACTATCCTCATTCTTTATGCTTATGCCTAGATATCTTTAAAGTTCACTTGCTTTTTCTCCATTTGCCTTTAAAAATAGACTTGTGATCTAACATTGCAGTCCAAGTGTTGAATGAAATGTCCTTGTAAATTTCACTCATAAATGTGGCATTCGGTTTCTAGGTTCAAATTAATGCTTTGATTCGATCGGACTTGATTTTGTCTTGCAAAATGTGCTTATTGGCTTGATACTATCCTCATTCTTTATGCTTATGCCTAGATATCTTTAAAGTTCACTTGCTTTTTCTCCATTTGCCTTTAAAAATAGACTTGTGATCTAACATTGCAGTCCAAGTGTTGAATGAAATGTCCTTGTAAATTTCACTCATAAATGTGGCATTCGGTTTATAGGTTCGAATTAATTCTTTTATTCGATCGGTCTTGATTTTGTCGTGCAAAATGTGCTTATTAGCCTTTGAAAATAGACTTGTGATTCGCCTTCTAGATTCGAATTTATGCTTTTCTTCGATCGTTCTTGATTTTGTAGCGTAACCCTTATTGGTTTGATACTATCCTCAATCTTTATGCTTATGCCTAGATGTCTTTAAAGTTCACTTGTTTATGCTCCTTTTGCCTTTAAAAATAGATTTTTGATCTAACATTGCACCCCAAGTGTTTTCTTCTCCTTTTGCCTTTAAAGTTCACTTGTTTCTAGAATCGAATTTATGCTTTTATATCAGTCTCGATTTGGTAGTGTAGAATGTGCTTATTGGATTGATACTATCCTCATTCTTTATGCTTATGCTTAGATGTCTTTGAAGTTCACTTGTTTTTTCTGCTTTTGCCTTTAGAAATTGACTTGTGATATAACATTGCACGCGACGTGTTCGATGAAATGTCCATGAAAAGGCCACTCATAAATGTGACATTCGGCTTCTAGATTCGAATTTATGCTTTTATTCGATCGTTCTAGATTTTGTAGTGTAACCCTTATTGGGTTGATACTATCTTCATTCTTTATGTTTATGCCAAGATGTCTTTAAAGTTCACTTGTTTTTTCTCCTTTTGCCTTTAAAATGACTTGTCATTTGACATTGCACACCAAGTGTTCGATGAAATGTCCATGTAAATGTCACTCCAAAATGTGGCATTCGGCTTCTAGATTCGAATTTATGCTTTTATTCGATCGTTCTTGATTTTATAGTGTAACCTTTATTGGTTTGATACTATCCTCATTCTTTATACTTATGCCTATATGTCATTAAAGTTGCCCAAGTGTTCAATGAAATGTCCTTGTAAATTTCAATCCTAAATGTGGCATTCGGTTTCTAGGTTCAAATTAATGCTTTTATTCGATCGGTCTTGATTTTGTCTTGAAAAATGTGCTTATTGCTTGATACTATTCTCATTCTTTATGGTTATTACTAGATATCGTTAAAGTTCACTTGTTTTTTCTCCTTTTACCATTAAAAATAGACTTGTGATCTAACATTGCATGCCAAGTGTTCCATGAAATGTCCATGTAAATGCCACTCCTAAATGTGGCATTTGGTTTCTAGATTCGAATTTATGCTTTTCTTTGATCGTTCTTGATTTTGTAGTGTAACCTGTATTGGGTTGGTACTATCCTCAATCTTTTTGCTTATACCTAGATGTCTTTAAAGTTCACTTATTTTTTCTCCTTTTTCCTTTAAAAATAGACTTGTGATCTAACATTGCACGCCAAGTGTTCAATGAAATGTCATTTTCAATTTGACTCCCAAATTTGGCATTCGGTTTCCAGATTCGAATTTATGCTTTTATTCTATCAGTCTTGATTTTGTAGTGAACAATGTGCTTATTGGATTCACAGTATCCTCATTCTTTATGCTTATGCCTAGATGTCTTTTAAGTTCACTTGTTTTTTCTCCTTTTGCCTTAAGAAAGTGAGTTGTGATCTAACATTGCACGCGATGTGTTCAATGAAATGTCCATGTAAATGCCACTCCTAAATGTGGCATTAGGCTTCTAGATTCGAATTTATGCTTTTCTTCGATCGTTATTGATTTTGTAGTGTAACCGTTATTGGCTTGATACTATCTTCATTCTTTATGGTTATGCCTAGATGTCTTTAAAGTTATCTTCTTTTTTCTCCTTTTGCCTTTAAAAATAGACTTGTGAACTAACATTGCAAGCCCAAGTGTTCAATGAAATTTCCTTGTAAATTTCACTCCTAAATGCGGCATTTTGTTTCTAGGTTCGAATTAATGCTTTGATTCGATCGGTTTTGATTTTGTCTTTTAAAATGTGCTTATTGGCTTGATACTATCCTCATTCTTTATGCTTATGCATTGATGTCATTTAAGTTCACTTGTTTTTTCTCCTTTTGCCTTTAGAAATTGACTTGTGATCTAATATTGCACGCCAAGTGTTCAATGTAATGTCCTTGTCAATTTCACTCCTAAATTTGGCATTCGGTTTCCAGATTCGAATTTATGCTTTTATTCTATCGGTCTTGATTTTGTAGTGCACAATGTGCTTATTGGATTGATACTATCCTCATTCTTTATGCTTATGCCTAGATGTCTTTTAAGTTCACTTGTTTTTTCTCCTTTTGCCTTTAGAAACCGACTTGTGATCTAACATTGCACGCGATGTGTTCGATGAAATATCCATGTAAATGTCACTCCTAAATGTGGCATTCGGTTTCTAGTTTCGAATTTATGCTTTTATTCGATCGTTCTTGATTTTGTAGTGTAACCCTTATTGGGTTGATACTATCCTCATTCTTTATGCTTATGCCTAGATGTCTTTAAAGTTCACCTGTTTTTTCTCCTTTTGCCTTTAAAAATAGACTTGTGATCTTACATTTCACGTCAAGTGTTCAATTAAATGTCCATGAAAATTTCACTCTTAAAAGTGGCATCCGGTTTCTAGGTTCGAATAAATGCCTTTATACATTCCGCCTTTTCTTTGTAGTGTAAAATGTGCTAATTGGCTTGATACTATCCTCATTCTGAATGCTTATGCCTAGATGTCTTTAAAGTTTATTATTTTTCCTTTTGCCTTTAAAATTTGATTTGTGATCTAATATTGTACGCCAAGTGTTCGATGAAATGTCCATGTAAATGTTACTCCTAAATGTGGCATTCGATTTCTAGGTTCGAATTTAAGCTTTTATTCGATCGGTCTTGATTTTGGTTTGCAGAATGTGCTTATTGGATTGATACTATCCTTATTCTTTATGCCTATGCCTAGATGTCTTTAAAGTTCACTTGTTTTTTCTCCTTTTGCCTTTAAAATCAGACTTGTGATCTAACATTGCGTGCCAAGTGTTCGATGAAATCTCCATGTAAATGCCACTCCTAAATGTGGCATTCGGCTTCTAGATTCGAATTTATGCTTTTATTCGATTGTTCTTTATTTTGTAGTGTAACCCTTATTAGGTTGATGCTATCCTCATTCTTTATGCTTATGCCTAGATGTCTTTGAAGTTCACTTGTTTTTTCTCCTTTTGCCTTTAAAAATAAACTTGTGATCTAACATTTCACGTCAAGTGTTCAAATAAATGTCTATGTAAATTTCAGTCCTAAAAGTGGCATTCGGTTTCTAGGTTACATTCGGCCTTTACTTTGTACTGTAAAATGTGCTAATTGACTTGATACTATCCTCATTCTGAATGCTTATGCCTAGTTGTCTCTAAAGTTCACTTGTTTTTTTCTTCTTTTGCCTTTAAAATGACTTGTGATTTAACATTGCAAGCCAAGTGTTCGATGAAATGTCCATGGAAATGTCAATCATCAATGTTGATTCAGTTTCTTGCTTCGAATTTATGCTTTTAATCGATCGGTCATGATTTTGTAGTGCCGAATCTGCTTATTTGCTTGATACTGTCCTCATTCTTTATGCTTATGCCAAGATGTCTTTAAAGTTCACTTGTTTTTTCTTCTTTTGCCTTTAAAAATAGATGTGTGATCTATCATTGCAGGCCAAATGTTCAATGAAATGTCCTTGTAAATGTCACTCCTAAATGTGGCATTCGATTTCTAGGTTCGAATTAACGCTTTTATTCGATCAGTCTTGATTTTGTAGTGCAAAAATGTGCTTATTGACTTGATAATATGCTCACTTTTTATGCGTATGCCTAGATGTCTTTAAAGTTCACTTGTTTTTTCTCCTTTTGCCTTTAAAAATTGACTTGTGATGAAGCATTGCACGCCAAGTGTTCGATGAAATGTCCATGTAAATGTCACTCCTAAATGTTGCATTCGGTTTCTTGGTTCGAATTTATGCTTTTATTCAATCGGTCTTGATTTTATAGTGCATCCCTTATTCAATCGGTCTTTTTTCTCAAAATTGCAAGCCAAGTGTTCGATGAAATGTCCATGTAAATGTCACTCCTAAATTTGGCATTCGGTTTCTAGGTTCGAATTAATGCTTTTATTCGATCGGTCTTGATTTTGTTTTACAAAATGTGCTTATTGGCTCGATACTATCATCATTCTCTATGCTTATGCCTTGATGTCTTTAAAGTTCACTTGTATTTTCTCCTTTTGCATTTAAAAATAGACTTGTGATCTAACATTGCACGCCAAGTGTTCAATGAAATGTCCTTGTCAATTTCAGTCCTAAATTTGGCATTCGGTTTCCTTTATGTCTTTAAAGTTCACTTGTTTTTTCTCCTTTTGCCTTTAAACTGACTTGTGATCTAACATTGCAAGCCAATAGTTCGATGAAATGTCCATGTAAATGTCACTCCTAAATGTTGCATTTGGTTTCTAGGTTCGAATTTATAGTTTTATTCGATCGGTCATGATTTAGTATCGCAGAATGTGCTTATTGGCTTGATACTATCCTCATTCTTTATGCTTATGCCTATTTGTCTTTAAAGTTCACTTGTTTTTTCTCCTTTTGCCTTTAAAAATAGACCGGTGATCAAACATTGCACGCCAAGTGTTCAATGAAATGTCCTTGTGAATTTCACTCCTAAATTTGGCATTTGGTTTCTAGGTTCGAATTAATGCCTTTATACGATCGATCTTAGTTTTGTTTTGCAGAATGTGCTTATTGGATTGATACTATCCTCATTCTGTATGCTTATACCTAGATGTCTTTAAAGTCACTTTTTTCTTCTCCTCTTGCCTTTAAAATGACTTGTGATCTAAAATTGCAAGCCAAGTGTTTGATGAAATGTCCATGTAAATTTCACTCTTATATTTGACATTCGATTTCTAGGTTCGAATTACTGCTTTGGAATTGCACGCCAAGTGTTCAATGAAATGTCCTTGTCAATTTCAGTCCTAAATTTGGCATTCGGTTTCTAGGTTCGAGTTAATGCTTTTATTCGAGTTTATGTCTTTAATGTTCACTTGTTTTTTCTCCTCTTGCCTTTAAAATGACTTGTGATCTAACATTGCAAGCCAAGTGTTCGATGAAATGTCCATTTAAATGTCACTCCTAAATGTTACATTCGGTTTCTAGGTTCGAATTTATGCTTTTAATCGATGGATCTTTATTTTATAGTGCAGAATGTGCTTATTGGCTTGATACTATCCTCATTCTTTAGGCATTCGCCTAGATATCTTTAAGGTTCACTTGTTTTTTCTCCTTTTTCCTTTAAAATGACTTCTGATATAAAATTGCAAGCCATGTGTTCGATGAAATGTCCATGTAAATGTCAGTCCTAAATTTGGCATTCAGTTCTTGTCAATTTCAGTCCTAAATTTTGCATTCGGTTTCTAGGTTCGAGTTAATGCTTTTATTCGATCGGTCTTGATTTTGTTGTGCAGAATGTGCTTATTGGCTTGATATTATCCTCAATCATTATTCTTATGCCTATATGTCTTTAAAGTTCTCTTGTTTTTTCTCCTTTTTCCTTTAAAATGACTTGTGATCTAACATTGCAAGCATAGTGTTCAATGAAATGTCAATGTAAATGTCACCTTTAAATGTGGTATTCGGTTTCTAGGTTCGAATTAATACTTTTATTCGATCGTTCTTGATTTTGTAGTGCAGAATGTGCTTATTGGTTTGATACTATCCTCATTTTTTATGCTTATGCCTGTCTTTAAAGTTCACATATTTTTTCTACTTTTGCCTTTAAAAATAGACTAGTGATCTAACATTTCACGTCAAGTGTTCAATTAAATGCCCATGTAAATTATGAGACCTCGGGAATCGTCATGAGTTTCTACTTTAACCTCGAAAGTTTCGAGATGAAACTTTTCTTAAGTGTACTAGAATGTAAGACCCTAGTTATTCTTTTTCAAAACAGTCAACCTAGTTCAATTCAAACTCATACCTCTTTATTCAAATCTACCTTTTTGTTCCTTATGTTGGGCCAAAAGCCCAAAAATTGGGACTTGAGGGCCCAAACCTAGCCTTGCCATATGATTATGCATTCCTATCTCACCCTTCTGCCGCTTAAAACTATTCAAGAGAGAAACGAAGATCGAAAACTCGTAAGTGCGCCGCCGTTCTACTCCTTTCTCCTTCCCTTCTTCCGAGTTCCACCGTTGTTGGGTTCTAGTCACCCAAATCGCCGAGAGATTGTGGATTCCAACCTCACTGCGTTGATCGTTCACTTTACCGGTGGGGGAGTTGAACATGAGAGGAACGAATCCAACCGAGCCGCTCCGTTTCGAGCTCTTGCCGTGACCCACCGTTTTTGTCCTCGTCATTGGATTCGTTCGCCCACTCTTGTCACGGGCCCATCGATCTCGCCTCTTTTCGCCGCCGGTCTGAGGTTGATTCAGTTCCAAGGGCGCGCCTCATTCCACAAGCCGCCGAGCCATCTGTGACTGCACAGACTAAGTTCTTCGACCCATCAGCAAGAAGATCAAGCCTCGTCAAGAGTGACTCGTGCCTAGTGGTTGATTCTGTCTTGAAAACTCAAATGTTCTTTTGACTATTGAATGTGATTAATTTGATCATTGTATTATTGATGGTGAATGGCCTTAATTTTATATGATTTTGGGAGTGTGAATTTGTGTGTGTTAAATTTGCCTTGTATGATGTTTTGTACGTTGCTGGATTACAATTATGAATTGTACATGGAACTTCATTTATTTAGTAAGGGAGCACTCAATCGGTTTTGTGGTTAACCTCCTTTGCCGGGAGGCTTTTCTTTTGAATGTTAGGTTGTATGTTTGTATGCCATAGAAGTACTCGATCGGTTTGTTTGTCCTCATTTGTCTTGGGAAGCTTTTGATATAAGTTTTATGAACTTGGAACCGATGCTATAAAACTCGTATGCTTAAATAGGTGTATGCTTTGCGTGTTATGGGTGTTGGGACTTAGTTTTAAGGTTATGCTTTGACATAGTGGTATGTTGAGTAAAGTCTTTTGACGTTAATTCTTTAGTTTGATGCGATTAATTTTAGTTTCAAGCTACACTTGATTTGGATGCCATGGTTTTAAAGGTGGTTCCCAATTGGTGAGGCCACTATAGTTATGCTTGCCTAGAATCGATAGTTACTCCTCGCAGTTAGTCGGTTAACTGTGCACGTTATGATTCGTATGTCTTTAGTATCGATGCGTTTCTTACTTCTTTCGAGGATCGCCTCCTAGGTAAGTCGTTCTCGACTTGCTCGGCTCTATTCTAGTCTTGCTAGATTTCATGCCGTGATTGTGTGATTAGTTTTGGGAATTAGTCCCGAATGTATGTTTTTTCATTGTGAAATATTTCTTGCATGATGTGAGGCGCTTTCCATTCCAAACATTTTCTCGTAAAAGAAATGGTTTCGTTTTCTCTATGCTGGTAGCGTAACCGACACGATCATGTGCGATGATTGTCGGTGGCGATGAGGCGTCTATCCATGGTCGTGTGTCGGCCGGGCCCCTTCAAAAATAAAATTAATTACATACGCTGACAGCTACAAGTACGTTTTGGATTCAGTTTGAACCTGTCCATATTCTTTTGACACAGGTGCCACACACTCTTTCGTTTCCTCTACCTGTTTGGTTAGATTAGGGTTATATTGTATAAAAGTGGTATCCTTTTATAGTGGGATTACTCTATGGAAATAAGGTGAGTGGAACTAGAGAGTGCTACAATGCCTTATCAGAATAAGGGGTAGAGTTCGGTATACAGATTTTATAGTAGTGTAGTTGTCTTTGGATGACGATGTGATTTTTGGAATGGATCGGATAAGACGCTTCAAAGTGGTGTTGGGTACACAAAGGGGTACATCCATAGTGACCACGGGTGATGGGATTGTACCGGTGAGTCAAAAGTTGGAGCAGGTAGAGCCGGAACAAGTGACTAGTATTGTGAAGGCCGCCATGTTGGTTGGTGAGGGGTGTGTGGGATATAGAGAGAGATTGACTATAGTATTGATCTAGATCTAGGGAAGAGACCGATCTCAAGGCTTCGTACCGCACGACTCTGATAGGAATGCAAGAATTGAAGGCTCAATTAGAAGAGCTGTTAGAGAAGGGGTATGTATGTCCGAATGTCTCACCTTGGGGAGTCCCAGTTTTGTTTGTAAAGGAGAAAGACAGACCCTTTTGTTGGTGTATCGATTATCGAGAATTGAACCGAGTCACCATCAAAAACAAGTACACACCGCCACGCTTTGATGATCTGTTGGATCGGTTACAAGGGGCTACGGTGTTTTCAAAGGTGGATCCGAGGTCAGGGTATCGTCAGCTAAGTATACGAGTGGAAGACATTCCAAAGACGGTTTTTCGAACTAGATATGGTCATTATGAGTTGTTACAACGCCGTTCAAATTGAAAAATACACATGAAGTATCTATGGAGTTGGTAAACCAGATGTTTACAATTCGTTGGACAGATTTCTGGTGGTTTACTTTGACGACATCTTGTTTCACTCCAAGGATGAAGAGGAGCACACCGAGCATCTCAAGCTGTTGATAAGAGTGTTAAGGTAACACTAACTGTTTGCTAAGTTGTTAAGTGCTAGTTCGGGGTGCCAAAAGTCACTTTTCTAGGACAATTGGGTCCGCTAAGGGAGTTGTGAGGGACCTTGTTAAGATGGAGGTCGTGAAGGCTTGGGAAACCCCAAGGAATGTGTTGGCACGTTGTTGGGACCTCTGGTTCTAAACAATGGATCAACGATGCCATTCTCCGAGTTTTGATAATGACAAACACCATGAGGAACTAATGTGGTTTGTTCAAGTATTTCTAAGGAACGCAGGTACAGCCAAGAACTCCCATGAATGACCAAAAGGCACAGAAGCTCACAATGCAGAGTTTCCATCAAGGGAACTCTGAAGAGGAAAGTTCCCATAAAATGGGAACTCCCAGGAATGATCAAGAGAACATAGTTTACACGATGAAGAGTTTCCATCAAGGGAACTCTGAAGAAGACAGTTCCCACAACATGGGAACTCACATGTGAGAACAACGACCGTTCAGCGCAGATCGCGGGATTCTGTCTTGGACAACCCGAAGGAACAGTCTGAGGATCAGACTGTCACGAATGATCCAACGGTCCGATTGATTCAAGAAGTTGACCTAGTTCAAACCAAAGTCACATGTGAAGAAAGTACAACTTGGGCATCAAGCAAAGGGCATTTTGGACACAAATGAAAGACACGATTGCCCAAGCACACCTGGTCTATATAGCCAAATGAATAGTACTCGGATTGAGCACTTCTCCCAGAACTCACAAATACCCATACCAGAGAAAAGAGAAAGAACAAGAAGAGAAGTCCCCGGCGGCGAGTGTGTGATCTTGATGACGGTGAAGCCGAAGTTCCCAGGAGCACGGGAACTGAGAAGTCGGTGTAAGGTTTGAGTTACTTGTATTTTGTTGTTGTGAGCTTAGGAACTCAGTTGAGAGGATTCACTAGTATTGCTAGAGTTAGGTAGAACTCGTAGGAACAGAGAAGTGTGGATCCGGTTGTTGTAACTAAGGAACAAAGCAATCAATATAAGTAAGTCATTCAAAATCCTCCAAGCGGAGGTAGAGGTTTACCCACACAACTAGTTGGTTCTAGTGGGGTTCCTCTATAAGGGAACTGCGTTCTTTACTGCTTTTAATACTTGCGTTTACTTTACTTCTGCTGCCTTGGGAACCGCTTAACAGCCAGTTCCCAAGCTCTTTGCTAACAGTTTACGATCCAACAGAATGTAAGGGAGGTGCAGAACTACCTAGGTTTAGCAGGGTACTATTGAAGGTCGTGGAAGGTTTCTCTCGTACAGCTCAACCACTTACCAACTTGCTAAAGAAGACCATTCATATTGAGTGGAATGAGGCCTGCCAAAGAAATTTCGATGAGGTGAAGAGGAGGTTGACTTCGGCTCATATACTTTCCCTCTATCTAGGGAATGAAGACGTTGTGATCCACAGTGATGCCTCCAAGGTAGGATAGAGATGTGAGGGACAATGTGATTTCTTAAGACTCGAGACAGTTGAAGTCGAAGGAGTAGAATACACTCATGTGTTAGAGTTGGAAGTATTGGTGCATGTCTTGAAGATTAGGCATTAATACTTGTAGGAGAGTACATGGAAAGTAATGACAACTCATAAAAATCTCAAGTACATCTTCACTTAGAGAGAACTGAACATGGGACACC
Organism: Fallopia convolvulus; assembly: GCA_964016875.1. Taxonomy (NCBI): domain Eukaryota; kingdom Viridiplantae; phylum Streptophyta; class Magnoliopsida; order Caryophyllales; family Polygonaceae; genus Fallopia; species Fallopia convolvulus. The sequence continues at coordinate 31,369,256 of OZ024734.1, read as the reverse complement.
TAGGGAAAGCGAATGTAGTCGCCGATGCACTTAGTAGGAAGACCTCTCAAGATGTAGAGTGGCTCATTTGATGGTTCAGCCAGAGTTGTAGAGAGAGCTGATAAGGTATGGAATCGAGGTACATATTCAGTGTGACCAGGGTAGACTGAGTATATTGGAGTGTCAACCGACTTTGCTTGATGAAGTGAAGATGAAACAGGAAATGTGTCCAATGATTGAAGATTTGAGGTAGAAGTTGAGCCGTGGAGAGGCACTTGTTTTTGTAGAGAGAGCAGATACTGTCTCGAGTTATGCGGACGAATTAGTGTGCCTTGGGAGGTAGGGTTAAGATAGAAGACTTTGCAAGAGGCCCACACTACACCTTACTCGATTCACCCTGGAGCGAGTAAGATGTACAAAGATTTACGAAAATATTACTGGTGGGACGGGATGAAGCCGGATGTAGCGAGATTTGTGGCCAAGTGTCAATTTTGTCAACAAGTGAAGATCAAGCACCGGAGGCCGAGTGGATGCTACAATCATTTCCTATTCCAAAGTGGAAGTGGGAGAACATTTCCATGGATTTTGTCACTGGACAACGGAACAACAAGGGACATGATGCCATCTTGGTGTAATTGATATGTTGACAAAGACTTCTCGCTTCTTACCTTTTAAGGAGACTTGGCCAATGAATGAGCTGGTTGAGGTATTTATAAAATCATATAGTTAGACTGCATGGTGTGCCCAAGACAATTGTGTTAGATCGTGATGGGCGTTTTACTTGTAGATTTTGGCAACAAGTGCATGAGGCACTTGGGATGAGTTTGCACTTCACGACTGCTTACAACGCACAATCTAATGTCCAGTTTGAGAGGAAAATTCAGACTCTAGAGGACATGTTGAGGTCAGGTGTTCTTGATTTAGAGGTCACTGATCAAATCACCTAGAATTGGTGAAGTTTGCTTGCAACAACAGTTGGCACTCCTCGATTTAGATGGCACTGTATGAGGCTCTGTAGGGCCGCAAGTGTAGGACATCGTTGTGTTGGGATGACCCGTCAGATGTGGTAGGAGAGATGCCACATATGATAGAGGAGACGATTGGGAAAGTGGCCTTGACCTAGGAGCATATGCTAACTGCACAGTGATGCTAGAAATCCTACATAGATAAGCGACGTCAACCACTAGAGTTTGAGATAGGGGCACACGTATGGTTGAGAGTGTCACCTACTCATGGTGTGAGGAGATTTGGGGTGAAGGGGAAGTTGAGTTCCTGCTACATTGGGTCGTTCGAGATACTAGAGAGAGTTAGCAATGTAGCTTACGGACTAGCGCTACCACCAGCCTTGGATCGAGTTCACCTTGCCTTTCACGTGTCACAACTCAGACAGTATATTCCAGATCCTAGTCAGAGGCTCAACTATGAAGAGTGGTAGGTCGAACCAGATCATACCTTAAAGGAGTGGCTGATAGCGATACTATTTAAGCGAATGAAGAAGTTGCGGAACAAGGCGTTTCGGTTGGTGTTGATTCAGGGGTTGCGACGAGGTGTCGAGGAGGCTACTTAGGAGACCGGAAATAGAATGAGAGAAAACTACCCGGATCTTTACTCGGGTTTAGTAGAGGCTTTGAGAGTAGAATTTAGACGTTGTTCGAGGATAGATCCCATGTTTGATAGGACTTAGTATTACTAAGCGTGTTTGTTGTTTGCTTGAGTGTGATTGGACATGCGTTTGGATTGGGTGTTTTGTTTGTGGTTGCCGTTGTGTGAGTGACATTTTCTTATCACGTGTTATGTTTATGCTCTGGTCAAAAATTGGGGTTCCAGGACGAACCTCTTCAAGGGGGAGAGGTTGTTAGACCTCGGGAATCGTCATGAGTTTCTGCTTTAAGCTCGGAAGTTTTGGGACGACACTTTTCTTAAGGGGATTATAATTTAAGACACGAATTATTCATATTCAAAACCATCAACCTAGTTCAATTCAGACTCGTACCTCTTTATTCAAATCTACCTTTCTATTCCTTATGTTTGGCCAAAAGCCCAAAAATTGGGACTTGAGGGCCCAAACGTAGCCTTGCCTTATGATTACCCATTCCTATCTCACCCTTCTGCCCTACCTTTCCATCTTCCTCGTAAGTGCGCCGCTCCAAACTATTCAAGAGAGAAACGAAGATCGAAAAATCGTAAGTGCGCCGCCGATCGCCCTGCGCTGCCACCGGTGGGAGGACTCATACCCTCCTTTCTACTGCTTTCTCCTTCCCTTCTTTCGAGTTCCACCATTATTGGGTTCTAGTCGCCAAAATCGCCGAGATATTGCAGATTCCAACCTCATTGCGTTGATCGTTCACTTTGTCGGTGGGGGAGTTGAACATGAGAGGAACGAATCCAACTGAGCCGCTCCGTTTCGAGTTCTTGCCGCGACCCACCGTTTTTGTCCTCGTCATCGGATTCGTTCGCCACTCTTGTCACGGGCCCATCGATCTCGCCTCTTTTCACCGCCGGTCCGAGGTTGATTCAGTTCCAAGGGCGGGCGTCATTCCACAAGCCGCCAAGCCATCTGTGAATGCACACACCAAGTTCTTCGACCCATCCACGAGAAGATCGAGCCTCGTGAAGAGTGGATCGTGGCTAGTGGTTCGATTCTGTCTTGAAAACTAAAGTGTTCTTTTGACTATTGAATGTTATTAATTTGATCATTGAAATTTTAGTATAGGATTATTTGTATTTTAATGTGATGAATAGCTATACTAATTTTGCCTTATTTTGATCGAGAATGTTATTGTAATATTGTCAGTGAATGGCCTTAATTTCATATGATGTTGGATGCGTGAATTTGTGTGTGTTAAATTTGCCTTGTATGATGTTTTGTACGTTGTTGGATTACAATTATGAACTGTACATGGAAGTTCCTTTGCCGGGAGGCTTTTCTTTTGAATGTTAGGTTGTATGTTTGTATGCCATAGAAGTACTCGATCGGTTTGTTTGTTCTCATTTGTCTTGGGAAGCTTTTGATATAAGTTTTATGAACTTGGAACCGATGCTATAAAACACGTATGCTTAAATAGGTGTATGATTTGCGTGTTATGGGTGTTGGGACTTAGTTTTAAGGTTATGCTTTCACATAGTGGTATGTTGAGTAAAGTCTTTTGACGTTAATTCTTGAGATTGATGCAATTAATTTTAGTTTCAAACTACACTTGCTTTTGATGCCATGGTTTTTATGATGGTTCCCACTTGGTGAGGCCACTATAGTTATGCTTGCCTAGAATCGATAGTTACTCCTCGTAGTTAGTCGGTTAACTGTGCACGTTATGATTCGTAAGTCTTTAGTATCGATGCGTTTCTTACTTCTTTCGAGGATCGCCTCCCAGGTAAGTCATTCTCGACTTGCTCGGCTCTATTCTAGTCTTGCTAGATTTCATGTCGTGATTGTGAGATTGGTTTTGGGAATTAGTCCCGAATGTATGTTTTTCATTGTGAAATGTTTCTTTCATGATGTGAGGCGCTTTCCATTCCAAACATTTTCTCGTAACAGAAATGGTATCGTTTTCTCTATGCTGGCGGCGTTACCGGCACGATCATGTGCGATGATTCTCGGTGGCGAAGAGGCGTCTAGCCATGGTCGTGTGTCAGCCGGGCCATACAAATAACTCAAACCTTACACCGACTTCTCAGTTCCCTTGTCCTTGGGAACTTCGACTTCACCGTCGTCGAGATCACACACTCGCCGGCGGGGACTTCTCTTCCTTTTCTTTCTTTTCTCTGATGTGGGTGTTTGTGATTTTTGGGAGAAGTACTCAATCCGAGTACTATTCATTTGGCTTTATAGTCCAGGTGAGCTTGGGCAGTCGTATATTTTGTTTGTGTCCAAAATGCCCTTTGCTTGATGCCCAAGTTGTACTTTCTTCACATGTGACTTTGGTTTGAACTAGGTCAACTTCTTGGATCAATCGGACGGTTGGGTGAAGCGTGACAGTCTGATCCTCAGATTGTTCCTTCGAGCTGTCCGAGACAGAATCCCGCGATCTGCGCTGAACGGTCGTTGTCCTCACATGTGAGTTCCCATGTCATGGGAACTGTCTTGTTTAGAGTTCCCGTGATGGAAACTCTTCATCGTTGTAAGCTTGTGTTCTTTTGATCATTTCTGGGAGTTCCCACTTCATGGGAACTTTCCTCTTCAGAGTTCCCTTGATGGAAACTCTGCATTGTAAGCTTCTGTGGCTTTTGGTCATTAATAGGAGTTCTTGGCTGTACCTGTGTTCCTTAGAAATACTTGAACAAACCACATTAGTTCCCTATGGTGTTTGTCATTATCAAAACTCAGAGAATGTCATCGTTGATCCATTGTTTAGAACCAGAGGTTCCAACAACGTCCCAACAATTTTCCCCTTTTTGATGATGACAAACCCATCACAAAATATGCAAGTATTTCAATGAATGATATGCTGATGAGTTCCTAAGTAAGATTTTGGGGAGTCACTTCTAGTGAAACGATTAGATTTGGGGAGCCACTTCTGGTGAGACACTTAGTTCTTACTTAGCTTTTTATGCAATTGTTCCCCCTTAGCTTATGCGTGGTCTGTGACAACTTAAACTTTTAACTCATCTCGCATTTTTTGTCTTTCCCCCTTTTGACATCATCGAAAACAAGCAAAGCAATAATAGGGAAGAAGGGAACACGCAATCAAATTAAAGACCAATGCATTACTTAAGAAAATATTTACAATGGGAACTCAAGTACATTTTTGTGGTCAGTTTTGGATTAAGGGAAAAAGAAGGGAGAGATCATGGGGCTTGAGGGAACAGGGCGTCACATAGGTGCGTCAAGACTTGTGTAAGCTTTTCTTGTCCTCTGGCCAACGCGGCTTGGTCCCTCGCAATCTTGTCGAGGGTGTTGGCGATACGGAGCAACACTTGAGAGTTCCCCTCTTGTTCACCAGACTCCAGTTGAGCCGCTTCCTCTACAAGCTCAGAGTGCCTCATCTTCTGGACAACTGAAATGTCCAATTCCCTTCCAAGCTCTATTTCGTCCTTAGAGGCGTCGTAGAGACCCTCTTTTTTGTAGGAGCTTCTTTATCAGCCTAGAGTAGGGAAGGGAATGGGACTTGGAAGCCATGCACTTCTCCATGTGCCCAAGGATGATTCTGGGAAGGTTGATGGGCTTCTTGAGGAGGAAGTGATAGAGGATGATGGCATCAGGGATGTTGACGACCAGACGCTTCTCCTGGCGAGGGATCACCACATTGATGATGAATTGGTGAGCGAGCTTGGCGACCAGGGACAGATGGTGCGTCGAAAGCACTTTAGAGGGAACTCGACCCTCAAAGATAGTGTTGCACACCTCGGCGCTATTGAAGTCGCCCCAGAGCTTGGTGGGCAACTCGTTGAGCCCTTGACCTGGGACTTGGAGCTGAAGGCGGATCGTTGACGTGGTAAAAATGAACTCGTCGCCTTCGTGGGAGAGAGTTCCCTGAGTGCAGTCGTTGGTGATTGTGGAGTCATTGTAGAAGTGACGCACTTGTGAGGGATCTACGCTCACAGTTTCTTTGCAGAGATTCTCCCAACCCTGGGCCTTGATCAGGTCCCACAGTTCCCCTAGGCCGTTGTCGTTTAGCACGTCTTCGGAGACGATAAGTGGAGGAAGGAGCTTCCTTCGTTCATCCACATGGTGCTTTGTGGAAGAGTTCCTCTTCCCCTTCTTTGTAGTGCTCCTGGACGTGTTCCCCCTAGAGACCATTCGAGGTCCTTTCAGCTGAGGAGGTGCAACCGCTTCAATCATGAGCATGCGGTCCCTTGGCTGTTGGGAACTCGTGGACACCACCATTTGGTGTTCAGGTGTTGGGATCCGTGCTTGCTCTTTAGCAGTTGGAGCTTCTTCTTCTTCTTCGACCTCATCATGGGAGGTCCCTTCTTCCTCGGAGGAGCTCGAGCTTGAGCCCTCCGCGTCATCTTCGGGATGACTTGTTGTTGCCCCAACACCACCAGCTGGTGCGGGGTCCCTTGTCTCCGTGGACTCTTCAGGAGCCACCTTCTCTGGGGACTTTGTCCCTTGATCAACTGTGTGCTCATAGGGGTCCCTGTTGAGCTCTTCTTCTATTGCCTTGAGCTGGGCCTCCTCCTCTACGGTTCCCATGATAATAGGAGGAGGGTCCTTGGTCATTTTGCCGATGAACACGGAGAGAGGGAGATCATCGTCGTCTGAGGTAAGGGCGATGACACTTTTGGATGGTGAGGGAGACGGGAGTTTTGTGGTGGTGGCGGATGTGGTGGAAGAAGGAAGAGAAGAAGAAATGGGAGTAGAGAGTTGGGTAGAAGGAGGAGGAATGGTTTTGGTAACCTGGGGAGTAGAGATCCCCGAGGTAGGAATGGGAGAGGTGGATGTGTGTTTTGGTGAGGAAGGAGGAGAAGGAGTCTTCTGAGGTAGGGGTGGAGTTGGAGTTCCCGTTGTTGTGGGAACGGAAGGAATTGAAGAAGGTGAAGTTCCCTTTGAGGTGGGAACAGAAGGAGGTGGTGGAGGAGTCTGTTGTTTCGTGGGAGGAGGTTTGGGAGGTCCCTCAGTTATGGGAAGAGGGAGAGAGGAAGAGGAAGGGAGTAGACTCTGGGATTGGGAGGTCCCATCGTCGGAGGGGAAAGTGTAAGGAGGTTTGATCATACAGGAACTCTCCTTGGAGCAGTTCAAGTATTCTTCAAACTTGAAGTGGGGCTTTTTCCTGGGCTCCGAGAATTCGGAGACCTCAATATGTTTGCGTTTTTTGGATTTGGAGGGGTCTTGGGAATGTTTGGATTTTTTGGGTTTTGAGGGATCTTTGGAGGAGTGGCGTCGTTTGGATGAGTGGCGGTGTTTGGATTTTCGGGGTTTCTCATTGATTGAGGGATGAGCATCTCCGAAACTGTCAACGATGACAATTCCGGAGGAGGTGTTGGTGGTTGACGGAGGAGGAAGGGATTCAGAAGAGGTGGCGGAAGAGGTCCAGGCCACAATGTCGTCGGCCGGAGGAGGAGGGGGCAAGAAAGGACTTACTTGATTGTAAAGCCCTTTTTGTAAGAAAGGACATCTTTCATGATGGGGTCTTGTTCTTTTTCGATTTCTCGTAGTTGAGAAATGAAGAGGATTCGGGGGTTGGCAAGTACCCACTCTTTAATCTGGGCAAAGGTGTGTTGAGGGGCCATTTTTGGGAGGTTTTGGAGGTTTCTTGAAAAAGAGACTGAAAGGGATGTGGAGAAGAACAATGGCAGAGATGGAAGATGGAATAAGATCCCAAAAATGGCAAATGAGGGTTTTAAGGAGAGAAGGGGCGAAGGGTAGAAAGGGAAGTGGAAAACCTCGATAACCGTTGCCTAATGAACGTAGGGCATCGTTTCAACTTCCATAGCACGCTTCTGGACACGCATCACGATCTCTCGGGAAGTCCTTTTCAAAATTTGAATACTTGGCCTTTAACGCTTCAGAGCCTCTGACACAAAAGTCCGCTTCCCAAGTGACGGTTCGTCTTTGTAGATGAGTCAGCGTTCCCTTGCTAGTATGTATCAGTTCCCATGATCTTATCAAGGTCAGGAAGAGTGAAGTGTTTAAGGGAACTTTACACTCATCCTTTTGTGGAGCTAGGGAACTCAAAAGGGTACCAAACAATTTGCGACTCGATAAAGGAGTGAATATTTTGGCTCATGAGAAGCGTTTGTTTGGTCCCTAGCTTAGGGTGGGTTATATGATCAACCGTCATGGTGGCTTGTAAAGAGGGATAAAGGGAACTCTGGTTGATCATTTTGGTCCAAAAGAAATAGAGTTCCTTTTGTACACATTTTTCTTTAGACTAGTAATCATGGCATAGTGAAAGCAATAAGTCCAAGTTCCATATCATGCAATCTTGTATAAACTAGTCAGGCATTGAGGGAGAAACAAACAGGGACTTGTTTAGTTTAGAGTTATCATCCCTAGGAGCATTCGAAAACGCTGGTAGGGACGTCTGTCTAAAGCTTTGGTGAGAATATCCGCAATTTGCTCTTCAGTTCTACAGTGTTCCATCGAGATGTTCCCACTTTCAACATTGTCACGTAGAAAGTGATGTCTTATATCTATATGCTTAGTTCTAGAATGATGCACAAGATTTTTTGGAAATGTTTATGGCACTAGTGTTATCACAAAGTATGGGAACTGGGCCAAAAGACATACCGTAATCCTAGAGTTGTGACTTAAGCCATAGAACTTGGGAACAGCACGATGCGGCAGCCACATATTCTGCTTCAGCTGTGGAGAGTGCCACTGAGTTTTGCTTTTTAGATCCCCATGAAACTAAGCATGACCCTAGGAACTGGGCCATTCCAGATTTGCTTTTTCTATCAACCAGGTGCCCTGCAAAGTCCGCATCTGTGTATGCAATGAGCTCAAGGGAACTGTTCCTTGGATACCAGAGGCACAAGTTATCGTTCCCTTTGAGATACCTGAAAATTCTCTTCACCTCTTTCAGGTGTTGATACGGGGTTAGCCGTATGGATGCCCGATCTTCGACGTTCACGACTCAACAAGAAACACAAATGAAATAATGATCAGAAACGAATGGAAACGAGACTCGAAATGAGGAACTCGACTCAATAAAAGGGAAATGACGCAGCAATGGAAACAAACAGAAATCAAGACTCAATGAAAGAAAACCGACGCAAATGACAAGAAGGATAACCCTTCGAGACAACTATTAAACCCTTGGTGTATATTTCAACCAAGATCCTAATAGAATGGAAGAAGAACCAACCTTTATACAATCTTACACAACAAGGAGCGAGACCTTGAAGCACAAGAAGGGGGCTCGTGATCGTTGAAAGGCACCAATCTTCGACAAGTATTGACACAATTCAAACAAACCAAGCTGCAATACACACACGGTTTGAAAGCCAAAGGCTCTCGTTTTCTCTCTCTCTATTCAATGAGAAAGCAAATGCAAATTCTGAGTTGTCTAATCTGAAAATTAACCACCTAAAAGCTATTTATATGTTCTGAAATAATAATGGAAATAACAAATAAAAGCCTAATTAAACTTAATAGTCAGCTAAGGCCCAAAATGGAAATGGCCCAATAAGAACAAGTCTAATAAATAAAACCAACACATGTTAACTTGGGCAGGCATGATGCGCGCACACTTGGACAAGCTAGCGCAAGGACGCGCCGTTGCATCGCGGCGCTGAACTAGGCGCGTCGCTGCGTCGCTGGGCTGGGGCGCGTCGCTGCATCGCTGGACTGGGGTACGCCGCTGCAGCCAAGGCTCGATGCTTCCCCGGCGCTCAAGACACACACCGCCCTAACCTTGGATTCCATGCATGCTCCTGCCTCCTTAGCACAAATGTAACACACAAAAGCATGCATTCCACTTTGTAGCTTCTTGGCTCGGGATCTAGTGATTGGCCCATCAAAGAGTGTAGGGGCACTTGGAGGTGGCTGACTAGATGATCCTTCATCAACCTCCCCTTCTTGAAAAGGATTCGACCCCGAATCCAAGTCTTCATCAATGGCAAGGTACGGTGTGAGATCAGCGACATTGAAGGTGGCGCTTACTCCATATTCTCCGGGCAGCTCCAACTTGTATGCATTGTCCCCAATCCGTTGAAGCACCTTGAAAGGCCCATCTCCTCGAGGGGACAGCTTGCTCTTCCTTTGCTCCGGGAATCTTTCCTTCCTCAAGTGAACCCACACCAAATCTCCGGGCTGGAAAACAATGTGACGCCTGCCATGATTCGCTCTCCTGGCGTTGTACTCGGCCTTTTGCTCCAATTGCAGCCTCGTCCGAGCATGCAATTCCTTAATAAACTCCACATGTTTCCCTGCATCAAAGTTCTCATTCTCCCTCATTGGAAATGGGGTAAGATCTAGTGGGGTTAGAGGGTTAGTACCATAAACACATTCAAATGGAGTTAATTTAGTAGAAGAATGAACAATCCTATTATATGCAAACTCCACGTGAGGTAAAGCCTTTTCCCACAACTTCAAATTCTTCCTAATGATAGCCCTAAGAACCGTAGCTAAAGTCCTATTTGTCACCTCGGTTTGGCCATCAGTTTGAGGGTGACTAGAGGTGGAAAACATCAACTTAGTTCCTAGCTTGTTCCATAAAGTTCTCCAAAAATGGCTAAGGAACTTAGTGTCTCTATCACTAACTATGGTCTTAGGAATCCCATGCAATCTAACTATCTCCCTAAAGAACAATCCAGCCACATTAGTAGCATCATCGGTCTTATGACATGCTACAAAATGCGCCATCTTGCTAAACCTATCCACTACCACCATGATTGAATCCCTCCCCTTCTTAGTTCTAGGTAACCCAACTATAAAGTCCATAGAAAGGTCCTCCCAAGGGGTTGTAGGCGTTGGCAAAGGTGTGTAAAGTCCATGTGGCATAAGTTTAGATTTAGCTCTAAGACAATCAATGCATCTCTTAACAACATTCTCAACATCCCTAAGCATATGTGGCCAATAGAAATGAGCCCTAAGAGTATGATAAGTTTTGTCCCTCCCGAAGTGTCCCATGAGGCCGCCCTTGTGAGCTTCCTCAACAAGCAACAAACGTAATGAACAGCGAGGTATGCACACTTTATCAACTCTAAAAAGAAAACCATCATGAATATAATATTTTTCATTACAACCCTTTTCATGACAGCTCTTAAACGCATCACCAAAATCAAGATCAGTTTCATATAACTCACGAATATAAATGAATCCTAATACTCTAGAGTCCAATGAAACAAGTAAGGTGTGGCGTCTAGACAAGGCATCAGCTACAACATTATCTTTTCCTCTTTTAAACTTAATCACATAAGGGAATGTTTCAATGAATTCCATCCATCTACCATGCCTCCTATCCATTTTATCTTGACTTTTAAAGTGTTTCAAGGATTCATGGTCAGTTTTAAGCACAAATTCCCTAGGCCAAAGATAATGTTGCCATGTTTTAAGCACTCGATACAAAGCATATAACTCTTTATCATAGGTCGAGTAGTTTAAACATGCACCTTTTAACTTTTCAGAAAAGAAGGCAATAGGCTTACCTTCTTGCATGAGCACGCCCCCAATGCCGACTCCACTTGCATCACACTCCACCTCAAAAGGGCGTGTGAAATCTGGCAACACTAACAAGGGAGCTTGCGTCAACTTAAGCTTCAAAGTGTTGAAGGCTCTCTCCTGGGCACGTCCCCATGTAAACTCACTCCTCTTCTTTGTGACCTCCGTCAATGGGGCTGCAATAGTGCTAAAGTCCTTTACGAACCTTCTATAGAAACTTGCCAGCCCATGGAAACTCCTCACTTGGCCAACAGAAGTAGGCGTGGGCCACTCATTGATGGCCTTGATCTTGGCCTCGTCCACTTGCAATGCATGTGAGCTAACTACAAAACCAAGAAAGGTAACAGAAGTAGTGCACAACTCACACTTTTTCAAATTAGCAAACAAGTGTTCAAGACGCAAAGTAGTAAGCACATCTCTCAAATGACATTCATGCTCTTCTAGGGATTTGCTATACACTAAAATGTCATCAAAGTAAACCACTACAAATTTCCCTATATAATGTCTCAATACATGGTTCATTAAGCGCATGAATGTGCTAGGGGCATTTGTGAGCCCGAATGGCATAACGAGCCATTCATAGAGACCAAACTTGGTCTTGAAGGCCGTTTTCCACTCGTCCCCTTCCTTCATACGAATCTGGTGATAGCCACTTTTTAAATCGATTTTGGAAAACATTGTGGCTCCATGCAATTCGTCTAACATGTCATCAAGACGAGGAATGGGGTGCCTATACTTTACCGTTATGTTATTAATGGCCCTACAATCGACACACATTCTCCATGTGTTGTCTTTCTTGGGTACTAATAACACCGGTACAGCACAAGGGCTCATACTCTCCCTAATGTATCCCTTATCCAAGAGCTCTTGAACTTGGGATTGGACCTCGTGGGTCTCCTTGGGGTTCATACGATAGGCTGGCCTATTTGGCAATGATGCCCCGGGAATGAGATCGATTTGATGCTTTATTCCTCTAATTGGGGGTAAACCAGCCGGTATCTCATCGGGAAATACGTCCTTGTACTCCTCAATGAGCCCCAAAATACGTGGGGGTAATGAAGCTTTGAGCTCTTCATTCAACAAGCTCAGCTCCTTGCACAAGAGCATAAGCGTTGTTTCCCCATCCAAAAACTCGTCTTCTAGCTCCCTCTTGGAAGCCAAAAGAGCAGAGGAGGGTGTAGGGATAGAAGGTTGGCTTGTCTTACCCCGAGCTTTCCCTTTCTTCCCATTCTCCCCCTCAAGGTTAGAGCTTACCTCCTTACCTTGACGCTTCCTTTCCCACTCCTCTGAAACCTGTGTAGGCGTCATTGGCTTAAGGACAACGGTCTGGCCATTGTGGGTGAAAGTGTTTCGGTTGGTGAACCCATCGTGCACAACCCTCCTATCATACTGCCATGGACGTCCTAATAAGATGTGGCAAGCCTGCATAGGTACTACATCACAAAGAACATCATCCTCATAATGCCCTAGCTTAATAGAAACCTTTACTTGCTTATGCACTTTTAATTCACCACAATCATTCATCCAATGCAGCTTATAGGGTCTAGGGTGATGAGTCATAGATAATTGCAGTTTATTAACCATTTCTAAGCTAGCAATATTGCAACAACTACCGCTATCTATGATCATGTTACAAACTTTCCCTTTGATCAAGCATCTAGTGTGAAACAAGTTTTCTCTTTGGTTATCAGCACATGCTTGTGGTTTAATATGCAAAGCTCTCCTAGCAATCAAAGATTCACCAGATTCATACTCAATCTCATCATCAACATTATTGTCATCATGCAAATCATCATTAGGTTCATCATGTTCATGCTCACTTTCAGATTCATATTGGCCTAAATGATTGATTAAAAGAGTTTTCTTGTTAGGGCAATCTTTCATCATGTGTCCTCTTCCCTGACACTTGAAACACACAATGTCCCTAGTTCTAGTAGAAGAGTTAGAGTTAGGATTACTCCCCTTTGGAGCTGCTGAAACTCCACTAGAATTGTTCTTGTTGTATGATGATGGTGTGAAGTTTGTAGGCTGTTTGGCTCGACTAGCTTGGTCACCTTGGCAGCTGGCTGCGTGATTCCTTTCCTTATGATGTGTGGCCTCCTTCCCATAGGACCCTCCTGGCTGGCCACGGTTTCCCTTCCATGAATGGGGCTGGTTGCTCGTGCTCCTTCCTCCTTGGTACCTAAGCTTGTTTTTCCTTTCTATCTTCATAGCTAAATGCAAGAGGTCAGTCATTGTAGAATAAGGAAAAAGATCAACTTCTTGAGATAATGAGGAATTTAGAACACGAAGAAACCTGGCCATTGTGGTTTCGTCATCCTCAACCACATTAGCCCTTACCATCGCCACTTGCATGGCGTTTTAGGCCTCCTCGGCGCTCATGGAGCCTTGCTTCAAATTTTCCAGCTGCTGCCTTAGCTCTCGGGCGTAATGTTGTGGTATAAAACGCCCTCTCATCAACGCCTTCATTTGATCCCAACTCGCTATGGGTGCATCCAAGTTGCGCCTCCTTTCTTTCACCAAATTATCCCACCATATTAGTGATACGTGATTGCCCCGGAATCCTCCGTTGAAACCTCGTATATGACCCACACAAGTCCCGATCTTGCCTAGTAACCTCGAATCTCTCCTGAAATTGCTAACAAAGTCAATTGCTTGGAATACAAGTAATAAGAACTCGAGTTGCAGAAATAACGAAACTGAATTGATAGGTTGAAGAAATCAACTTGATAGTTCAAACGGATTGGCTCTAACGCTAAATCCGATTGATTAACTAGTTTGATCTTTAACAATCACAACTAGAACAATCCAATTGACCAAGTCAACAAACCAATTTAAACAAACACAAATCAGATTCACGAGAGAGAGAGAATTCGGTGATGAGGCTCTCGAATTGATTATGCACGAAATCAGATTGCAATGCTAGACACAAGATATTGTTTTTGGAGCCCAAGAGATAGATTAAACCAATTTGGGTTTAATCTCTCTCAAGCTGATTTTATTGAATGAAATAACAAGAGTATAAATAGAGAATACAAAGCTATTCCTTGGGGAGCAAGCAAGGGAGTGTGGCCGGCCCTAAGAGAGAAGAATTAGCCTCCTTATCTTGCTTCCCAAGATATAATAATATCTAATTAAATCTAACTAGATTCCCTTAAATAAAATAAATCATAGCTGATTTATTTATTTAAGGAAATAATTCTAACAAACTCAAAATATCTCTAACAAACTAAAAATATCTCTAACAACCAGGAGAGAGAAGATCAACCAACTAACATAAGCCTATTGATTGACATCTCTACATTATTTAATTAAGCAAAACACGCCTATAATAAATAAAATAAAAGATATTTTCTCTTACTTAGAATGGTCAAGTCAAAGGGTTGACTTTGACCCATATACCAATTTATCTCACCCGGTCACTTACTAAATTCAGCCCTAAAGTGAGACAAACTAATACATGTTTCTAAATAAGGAAATAGTGAAATTTCGGCCCTCATATTATCAATCCATGGAATCCGGGCTCAATTGATGTCGAATGCACGAGACCCACTTCGCCTTGCTAGGCTCTTCAATAACCGCTGTCAATCGAACCAAGATCGCTGTTGTGCCTTGAGCAATCTTCTTAGCTCGACTTCTTGTGATTGGTCCGTCAGAAGGCACTCGAATCAACTCATCGACGTCGGTTTGAGACATGGCAGGCTTCACTGCATCATTCTCCTCCACTTGAGCTCGAATCGTCTCTGATTCGACGTCGGAATCAAAATCTGGCACATAAAGAGATAGATCAGCCACATTAAAAGTTGGATGGACACCATACTCACCAGGCAAGTCAACATGATATGCATTAGGGCCGATTCTCCTGATGATACGAAATGGTCCATCTCCTCTCTGATCTAAC